>OX439347.1:14919126-17465862 GCA_949319445.1 Mythimna lalbum | reverse complement strand
GTCTCGAGTTGATACGGTGACGATCCCTTTCCGAGTTGATATGTGTGCTAAGACCCTTAACTGGAAAAGTTGAATGAAAATATCACTCTACCTGGAACTGGTGTCTCTCCATTCTTGAGACAGTTATGGATGTAAGCAGCCTTCCACTTGGCATACTTTCTGTTTTGGGCTGCCTCATCAGTGAGATCACCAAATGTAGTTAGAACATCATATATCATGCCAGCTGTGTAGAATGCTTTCACAATATTTCTGAAACAATTAGTTTTAATTAAAGAGGAGTGTATTTATCCTTCTGTCAGGCCTGTTGAAGGTAAGCAGCAATAATAAACCACTACAATATTCTTCAGTGCGTAGTACTCACAAAATAGTATACTACGCTATAGTACTATGCGTTTCAAATAAGAATAGGAAAGCCAACTTGAGTGAAAAGTATGGTTTGCAAAGAAAACTTATTTGCGTATCAATCGTGTTCTTTTTTGCTTTGTATTTATTACTAAGTGGAAATCATCCAATGACTTCTCCCGCTCTGGTTGGAGCGAGAGGGCGAGTCAGACTTTTACTGACTAAAACCACACCTGTTTCCTTTAGTTTCCTTTTGCGTACTAGGGCTACGGGTTTCCTTTTCAGAAATTCCCCGCGGTCCTAGCTAGCGAACATCGACCCTACTGGGTCTCTACGGTTTGCTGACATCTCTTTGAGAAGCGCGTGGGTCACTACGCGCTGTTGACGAATGGGCTCGGTTTGGTTAATCACCGGACGGCCGGACGGCGGGCTACCCATTGTTCGACGTCCGCAAGCCCGCGTCTACCGTGGCTGGTAACGGGGTCGGAATTTCGGCGGCTGGGGCGTGAGGACCTCCCTGACACGTGCCCCCTCCTCCTGTGCTAGCATTACTGCTTCACAAAAGGAGGCGACCGCCAGCCATTCCTCTTCGCTCCGGATCATAGCCTGAACCAGGCCCGGCGCGACAGGTCGTTGCCACCGATTACCTCCACGAGGACACAGCGGTGCTCTATCCAAGCGGGGCACACCTCTACCGTGTGCTCCACCGTGTCCTCCGGGCGGTCCACACAATGGTGACACCCAGGCGTTTCTTCCGCCTGAATCCGATGCAGGAACCTCTCGAACCTGCCATGTCCAGTGAGCACCTGAGTCATGCGGAAAGTGAGGGCGCCATTTTGTCACTCCAGCCACTCCTCAAAGAGGGGACTTACCGCCGCGATTACGGAGTGCCCAACTTAAATCTAGGTGAAGTAAAAACGTTATTGTTTAATATACAACAATACAATAATCTGAAAGAACTCAATATCAAAGAGAGATAATCGTCGTCTTTGCAAATACGAATCCTTAAGTTCTTCGGGCATATCACCCGTAACGAGGACTCGATGGAACTTTTAGAGGTGCAAGGGAAAGTCGAGGGCAAAATATCTCGTGGACGCTCTCCAACACGGTGGACGGACCTCATCAAAACCGTAACACAATGCAGCGTAAATGAAGGCTCCGAAGCCACCAAATATAGAGCTGCATGGCGTCGTATCGCGAGAGAGGCGGTGGTGCGCGACTCGACCGAGACATGACCACGACCACTCTGCCAAGAGTGTACGACTGAGAAGAAGGAGATTGTTTTATAGCCTGTCTAAAAAGCTAAACGACTAGGATTTTTTTTAAACAAATTAGAAAAAGTTATTATATTACATATGTCAAAGATTATGACAATGTAGCGATAATAAGACACAGTACCAGAGTGGGGTAAAACATTGTGACGTTGTTGACGTCACGTGAGCGTAATCGTTTGGAGGGGAGATATTGCAAAAGTCAGTCCGGGGTGATCCGCCGAGCAGTACGGACGCTTCTAACAAATTTACTGGTTCTCTTAGATTACAATATACCTAAGTCGGTAATGGCCTAATAATGTGTACTGTGAAATTAATAAAAGTGATTGTGAAGTGAATTATTATTTTAGCTCTTCAATCGTGATAATTAGAGACACAATAGAAAGACAATGGGTGTGCGAACGCCGGCGTTCGCTTGGGGTTTAATGAATTAATTCTACGCCAAAAACCCTCTTCCAAAAAACCATACTGATGACGGCAGTGTCACCATTACATACAATACTTTTTATAAGATTCTATTAGTAAAGAATGATCATCTCTTTGCAACCTTGATTGTTCAACCAGTGTTGACTATATCAGATTTTAAGATGATGATTATTTCATTAGATTACCTAAGTCATTTGACTTTTTAGACAGACTCTATAAATTAGTCAGTAAAAAAACCTACTTTTTTCTCATTATCATTGCTAGAAACAATTCGCCTTCTATTTCCATTTGCCACTACTCAGACACTTCACACAGTGATGTGACAGATTTTTTTTAAATTTCTTGCTTTGTACGCCCTAACCAGTTTCGATTTGATGCCACAACATGGCAATCGATCCTATTCTTATTTGGAACACATTGTACTCAATGCATGTATGACCAGATGTATCATCATAAAGCAAAGGTGATATGTCAGATGCAGCATTGCTACAAAAAGCTCAATATAGGGTTCATAGCTCCAACCCCCTTTGCCGCTGGCACAACTGTCATTTAAACACGCCACGGTAAGTCCCCTGTAGGTAACACTCTATAGTTTCTGCCTACCTCCTTAGGGACACTATTCAATGAAAAATAAAAGGAAAACTATAAAATTAAATTGTTAAATTTGCATAAAGAAACGACTAAATGTTACTATTATTAAGTGACTTGTTGAATGAATAAGTAATATTAAGCTATAAAAATACCAGCCATTTTAACAAAGACCATTATTTTGTATTTCATTTATATTTATTAGAATTTGAACTTTATGATTAAACTTTTATTGATCATAGCATTGTATACTACCTAAATACAGTTCATTTATCCTCAATTTGAGCCTAATTAATTGGATAAATTACCTACACAATGTCAAGGAAAACAAAACTAAATATGAAACAGGAAAACTATGACATACTTCCCGTAATTCTGTTCCCGGTCCTGTTTATCAGCATACAGAAATAGCTTCAGAGCATAGTTTTCAAGATGGGCTTGTGCAGCTACCTCATTGGTGACTGCATCATTATCTTTATTAACTTTCTTGGATTCTTCTAACCAGTCCATCAGAGCTGTGATAATAACAATTGAATAGTTAGTTTCAGGAATTTAAATAAAAAGAAGTCATGGTTTCATTACTTCAATATGTTTGGTTGAACTAAAGACTTAGCTGGAGCTATACCAGGTTATTAGCCTTATTTTTTAATAAGCTACAAATGCAGCCGAGATTAATCTACTTCGGAGTTCAAATGTGAGCAAAAGACGCGTTTATGACGTGGAAATCAGCTTGAAATTATGCGAGGACCACATGAGTTTACTCAGTAATATATAGTTTAACTATATAATAATATCATACACATTAGCAGCTTTGTTTCTTCTGGCGTCTTCTTATTTGCAATTTTAAGACCGACTTGCAAGGCATGGAGTCTACACCAATAGGCCACAACTGGATCTCTGGTATCATGCTCAGCAGCAGTCTTCAAATAATGCTGAATAGACTTCAAGCTCGGCGGGCATTCAGGAATAGTCACAGACATCTTTAATTAAGCTGTAAATATAGTAAGAAAATGTTGAACACCAACAAAATACGCGAGTTGAATCACAACAAAATCATTATCTTTCACTGGCAAACAAAGCAAGATACTATTTTAGAACAGGATTTTACCACTACCTTCATCAACTATGTATAATATAAAAGAAACGATCAATTTTTCAAAGAATACGCCCTAATTTGTAAAATCCTAATCAGCTACAACAGAATAAATTCACAAATCACAAAAACTTTGCCATAGACAGGAGGATTAAAAATAACAATGACATCAAATTACATGTCATGTCATTAAAATGTCAAAATTAGTGTTGCACCCATATTGCGCCAAGTTGCACAAAAGTTGAGTATAATTTACGACCAAAGAGTAATAATGCGAAAAAAAAAACGCGTACGCCTCAAAGTGGCCCGCAAAATTCAAACGCGGTTTACTCAGCCGGAGCATGACTTTCTAACTGGGACCCTGACTTTAATTGGTTCATGCGATGTTTCAACGCGTGGTCCAAAGGTGCTGGAACGTATACTAGGCACTATGTAATCAAGTGAAGAGTTTAAGAATATGATCGACCTTGTTATATTTTTCCAAAACAGACAATTGTTATTTTCCTTTTTTTTCTAAATAAAAAAGCAATGGTGTGGTGATGATGCATCAATCATGAATCCGAGAACAAACCCGATTTACCGAAATAAAGTCAAAAACGAACGAAATACTAAATAAGACGATGGCTGCATGGCTTTGCCTTAGCCTTTCCCTGTCAAAATGGGAAGAAGAAACAAAAAAAACGAAATACGACATTTGTCAATTTGTCAAACAAGCGAAAAGTCCTGGAGAATTATGAATTTGGTTGAACTAGTGTTTTTACAATTATTAGCTTGCGTGAAAGTATTTTAAACGATCTAGTTCCTCCTCTTAAAGTTTTCAAAATGCCATCAAAGCAAAGGAAGATTGCTATGATGGGATATCGTTCCGTGGGTAATGTTATCGTTTCAAAGTCTTGTGCGTCTTATTTAGTGTAAGTGACATTATAATAATATAAAAACGTTTTCAGGTAAATCATCTCTAATTATACAGTTCGTGGAAGGTCAATTTGTTGATTCCTATGATCCTACAATTGAAAACAGTAAGTAAATTTTATATTATTGCTAACATGTTTTTGTCACGCTACGGTCTCGTAGTACGATCAATCTTTGTATACTCTACGATACCCCACATGTTCGCTGACAGCTTTTATATGGGTAGAAGCTTTTTTGTTATTGTAAAATCCATTTTTTTTTACTTTTGCTGAATTTCTGCATTATCATGTAGGTTAGAATACCTATAACTATCCAAATTCAATCAAATAACACTTTTGTTTTATTATTGCATATTTAAAAAAATATTTCAAAGTAATACATCAATTATATGTTACATTGATAATAACTTATGACATCACTAAAAGCTCAAAACATCCTTTTATCTTCCACCTTTATCTCAAATGTATTAGCTAAAATGACAAGTTATTTATTTGACTGCCAAAACTTAATTATTGTAACACTTACTGGTGAATTTGTGTACCTAATTTAGTAACCTATCTGTTCCCTTTCTCATAAAATAATTTAATAATTATTAATATTAATAATTATAATTTAATTTGAAAGGAAGGGAACAAGTATTGTTTGAAATATTCTAAATTAAACATGTATATTTTATTCTGAAGCATTCACAAAGTTCATCCGGCTGAACTCAACCGAGTATGAAGTGAAGCTGGTGGACACGGCAGGTCAAGATGAGTACAGCATATTCCCACTGCAATACAGTATGGACTTCCATGGCTATGTGCTAGTATACTCCATCAATTCCAGTAAAAGTTTTCAAATAGTACAAATTATTTATGACAAACTTTTGGACATGGTTGGAAAAATACAGTGAGTGGACTTGGTGTTTTAAATCCTTGATCAATTATTAAATTTAATTGGTCTAAATTGGACTTTTAATCATTTGTAATTTCTTATTCCAGTGTGCCTATAGTATTAGTTGGAAATAAAACAGATCTTCATTTAGAAAGGAAAATTAGTACAGAAGAGGGGAAAAGACTGGCAGAGAAATGGAAGGCTGCTTTTGTGGAGACCAGTGCTAAGAGAAATGAGGTGAGTTTCTATTATAAATTTAACTCTTCAGGTACTCTCCATTAGAGACACAACAATTGAAGCTTGAACAGCGTTCAAGCTTCATTGGCATAGGGATTCATGAATTAACTTCTGAGCTATTTTATTTCTGATCTAAAAGTATCATACTTAATATTACATAGAAGAAAGTTTGTGAATCACTTTCAAACATTTGAACTGTTTATATTGTTGATTGTCCTCATGTAGTACAAAAGATACATTTATCTCAAGAGTATGTTTCCTTGCGGCAAGTTTCTACTTTTACAAGGGCACAGCCACTGGCAGCGTGTAGTAGATTTATAATTTCTACCAGCCACTATAGAGTGTTGTTGTGTGAAGAGAGTTGTCTATATAAATTTTTTTAATACGCAAAATTTGTATGATTGTATGTATGTAGTAATCTCTGAAACTACTGAACTGATTCTGAAAACTATTCCACTAATATGTAACTGCACTATCTCTACTATCATGTAGGTAAAGCTCTGGCAGAAGCTAGTTTACCTAGCTAGAATAATGCATTTAACCTAAACATATTTAATACATTCTGTCTTGGTCATTTACAACATAATCTGAAATACTGACAGTAATCATCATCATATCAGTCGAAAAACATCCACTGTTGGATATAGGCCTCCCTGTAGTGCCACCACAACAACCGGTCCTGTGCGTCATGCATCCATCGGATGTAATAATAGAATGAGTAAAATAATATTCAGGCAGCAGGAGTAAAATAATATTGTTTTATTATTTCAGTCCGTGACCGACATGTTCCATGCTATATTACAAGAAATAGAGCGATCAGATGGACATATACCAGACAAGAATGGGTGCGTTGTTTCTTAATGAAAGTTTATGTTTAATGAACAAAGTGCTTTTTACTTAAGCTAAAGTGATTTAAATGTAGTGTTTGTATGTGCACGGCAAGCTAAATGTTGCGACCAAGGCGATTTATGGTAATTATGTTGATATACTTCTGGATGCTTAGAAAATGTAAACTGTACGAGCTGCTTAGGACAAAGAAATATTTCTGTTTAAGATTGTGTCTGTAATTAGCTTTATTAATAAATGTCGGATTTTATAAAGCTTACATTTGAATTCTTAAAAGACATTTCGTATTCTGGTATAATTGTCCATTCATGGTATGACTGATAACATTATCTTACCTCAGAGTTACTTACTTTATTTAGAAAACTATAGTAACAGTACAAAAACTATATATTCTTGTTTATACAAATTAGTGTATAATTTTATTTATTATTTCCTATGATTTTAATTTAGTACATAGTAGTCCCTAAAGAAGTCACCATAAATGTTTAGCAATTACCAGAATAGTCTTAAAAAAGTGATTTAAAAATACACTAAAAATAATTGACAATAGTGATGTGTTCATTTTGTTTTTAAATAATTATCTTAATGTTCAATATGTTTCATAAATACCACCATAAACATCCCTGATTAAATATTTTTATCAATAAACTAGATATATAACATAAATTGAATATCAAACTGTTGTGCTTACATTTTTGATTGTTATGTTAAAAACCAAAGGTTCATTCTTGTATTGTTTCTTTTAATTTTCAATAGTGTCTTGGTAGGTATTTGTATAGAGAAACATTTAAATATTTATAAATGTGTATGCATAAAAAACTTTATTATTTTACAATTAGATTATAAAGTTTGTCAAGTACATAAATTATGCATTATAATATTGTTTGTATAGGTATGTAAATTATCATGATCATATTTTTGTAACTTAAATTATAAGTGTGGTCATCGTCAGTGATGATGCATGCTAGAGTGCTATACTGAAGATCAGTTGATGCGCATTTAGGTATGTGCAAAATGTACTTCTTTCTTTATGTGTTCATATGTGCTTCGTGTTCTGCCTACTAGTATAAATATGACTATAATAATACCTTCACACACTGCTGCTTTACGGCAAGTGATGACATTAAATAGATTTATAATATCTTCTAATAATAGTCACCAATACAAGAGACAGTGTTATTGTTATTGCAATAACAGAGTTGCTTCGTTGTGACCTCATCTTAGTGCATGGCATTTTGCAACACATCCCAGATTCCCGGCTAGTGGAGCCTCAAAATTTGAAACTAAGCTTCAGTTGCAAGGATGCTAAGCAAATATCTAAAACTTGTTTTAACATACATGTTTACATTGGCAGAACAAATATAAGTAAACTTATTTGGGTTGTAGATTTTTTATCTCTTCGGCACTTACCCATTGCACCTTCCAAATCTTATATAAAATAAACCAATGTTGCAATATTGAGATATATTCATGATAATATTTAAATAACGACGACTGTTTGTAAAAGATCCATAGTACAAGTACCATAATCAACTTTTGTGAAAAAATTGTGAATTTTTTTTTGCTTTGTGCTTATAAATATAATTTGTGTGGGATTGCATTTAGTACTCAGTCAATGTTATAGCGACTGAGTTATCACGGTAGATTAACTCAGTGTAAAATATGGAAATAATTATAATCTTATGATGTGCTCGTTTGTATAATCTTTAATTTTAATAGAAGCCAGGTTCGTGTTGTAGAGGGATAGATAGCTGTTAAAGATCACGGTTCTCTCCCCGCTTCACCGCACTCGGCTGCGGTCGCCTGATACTGCGATATGGGTGACTGCCTCGACGTGTGAGGTGAACCGATAAAGAGCAGGTCTATACTTTACGTGGATAACTTATTATTGAACATTGATTGGAAAAAACTTTATCACTCACAACCTACCTATGGACTACCATCTCTTCCCCACTTATACTTATGTCGTGGGTACTCTACATCTCTATATTTCAAACTAGCGATCCCTATAGACGTTGTTCTGCCCAAATGCGGACTTTTCGTCAGAAAAAAGAAATGAGAACCTGATTGCAGCTCTTCTAATACCGGGTTCAATTGTATTTTCAAATCATCTCGCGACCCGCTCAAATATACACACAAAATTTTATCCAAATCGGTCAAGCCGTTTAGGAATTAGGTGATAAACACACGTAGTATAAAACAAAGTCACTTTTCGCGTCAGTCGGTTTTTTCTTTGGCTTACAGTAAGAACATTAAAAATATATTATAATATAAAGCATCATACTAAAAAAATGGCATATCTGGTGAGACTTTAAAATTTTCGAACTCCCCAAGCTTACATCATTTTTCTTTTTTTTCTTAAGGTATAAAAAATAGAGTAAAAAAAAAATATTCGAGATAGAAAGCTCCAGGTCCTGTACCGTAAAATAATCCGGCCGGTGACCATGCTTGGTACATAAATAACATTTTTTTACTAAATGTAGTTGAACTTTTATTTGATAGCCTATTTATTATTATTTTTGAAGAAAAGGGGCTATGCATCTCCCATAGTGTAGGAGATGTAGTCACTGCGACCTAAAAGATCTATCTTGATAGCCTATAATAACAACAGCAATTTTTTTTCTGTGTGTCCCAATAATCTGCAAAACGACTAAACCTATTTTGACGAGACTTTTACTGAACGTATAAGCAGTACTTAGGTTACTTTTATTTTAGAAATAGATTAGGGTTCCGCACAAACTAAAATTTCTTTGAATTGTGATCAAACTGTATTGTACTGTTTTAAGAGTCTAACGCGGATGAAGTCGCGATCGAATAGCTAGTAGATATTATATATTTTTCAACACACGCACTCGAAAATCCGCTCTTATCGCACCGATTACAGGCAATAAGCTATTTCCCGCACTAGTGCAAAAAAGTGCGCGTGCTCTCCGCCGCCATAATTTTATTACATTTATCGTATCAGGCTGGGCGCGCGTATCCCCGTCGAGTCGCCGGTCAACCCTTGTTTGTTAATTTCAGTGAGTGTATTGAAAAAAGTCGTTTGATACACGTGCAAATTTGTCACTGCAGCCCTCGGCTCCATAACACACTCGCCTACTTATTCATTATAATGAAAGATAAGATTTTTAGAATTCTTTATTCTGGAGTTCTTCCAAATTCGGACGATTCGACGCGGTTAGATGTGGGTTTTATACGATCTCATATAAAGAATTCTAGAATTATTTTTATTTCCATTCATTCGACGCGTTCGGCTCGGATAAATGCAAATAAATATTACCTAAGTGACATAGGTAACGTTCACACATTATGGTAGGAAGAATCTGGCTTTTAATATAAATGTTATGATAATAGCACTCTCTAGAAGGCACTGTTTTCTAGATTATAGTGCTACAAACATGATCATACTGAAAATCAAAGGTGTGTTAATTTTAAAATATCGAGCCATTACCGTCGACTTATCGTACGCGACATCCTTTTGAGAATGCAAACTTATGAACTAAATCATAGCCTACATTCGATATTTGTTTACTTATTCCATAAATTACAGTGGTAACAGGCAGTCAAGTTGTGATGTTGAAGGGCCCTTAAAGCGCGACTCTCCACGAGCTATTTTGTATCTTAAATTTTAGAACATAAGATCTAAAATGCATTTTTAAAAGGATATCGCGATAAGTCTGCGGTAAGGGCTCGGTATAAGCGGTTCGTACTTGAATTCGTGATTGTTATAGTTTTTGGTTTTTTCTATTCAAAATTAATTATTGCCAACAGTGTTTTATCAAAATCTTGTCTGCAATGTTACTTTTATTTTTTTCCTCTTTTAAGCGAGTTTTTCACGGAACACAAAGCGTTATAATAAAACCTCTATCTATGTAAGCGTACGTAAAAGATAACCTTATGAAGCATTATAATAAAGAAAACTTTGGTGACTGCTATCTTGAAACTACGGAAAAATATTGTAAAGAAATTGTAACAACTCCATGCGAGTGTATTTGGGACTAAAGAGGTGTCTTGAATTTATGGGAATGATTAGATAGAAAAGCGATACGTATCCTTAGTACTATGTAGTAGTTGCATGGAGAAGGCTTCTTAGGCTCATACCTCACTAAGACACCATAGGAGGCCGGCCAGTGGCGCTGCTCACCAATTTTACACAGTTATAGATAGAGGGTACTCTGGGTACCGCACCCACTGACTGGTTGGGGCAACCTACCATACATTTTCTGGCAGTGCGACTATGGTAGCGCCACAATGGTGTCCTAGTGAAATATAGACCTAAATCTCTAACACATTTAGTTTGTCTCCAATATGAATTTACCTACCTACTTGTATCGTACATGTGATGTTATTGTGAATATGTAATACCATTGCGGTATTGCTTCTTGGTACTCAATAAAAAAAAAACAATATCTTTGCTTAAAGATAATTGATTTTTATATATCCCTATATATTGATTTTGGATGGTTGCCTTGGACTATTTTAGTTTCAATAATTTTAATTCCAACTTTCATAACAGTCTAAACTAGAACAAGTGAGTATATTTGTACCAAAAAGTATATTATTGGTAATTCTTTTTATTGAAATTTAGTAAAATGGCAACACTTGTAAAATATAAAAGACTCTGAGTGTAGGTGTTACTAGTGGGAATTTGTTTGTTCGTGAATATGATGTATCATGAATATTATTTTTAATTTGAAGAAATACTTGCGTAATTTGTAATAAATGTATATAATAAATTTTAGGGTTCAGTAGCAAATGACATAGATAAATAAAATAATTATGGTTTTATTGTGGTTGAGGTTTACTTTGATCTATTTTAGGGTTATAGCTATGTTGACGAAATTGTAAGCTTTAAAGTCTGCAAAGCTTAAGTCGGGCGCTAAATAGTAATTAAGTTTAAAAAAAATTGCCGATGTTACATGTGCCGTTGGTAACTAAGCAATAAATTGTAAAAGTAAAAAAAAAACTTGGATCATGTCATAGGCTACGGAACCAAAGTTTTTGTTAGTTTTATATAAATAATATTCTTTTGTAAACGAGTAGATATCTAATGTAAATATGTGAGTTATTTATGTGTTTACAGACTTCTACATAAGGGTACATGATGTGCGGAATATATCTCATAGGCTAAATAGTCAGATTCTAAATAGAGAGTCAACTTTTTTCCTACTTACTAGATAAAATGTTTAGTTTTCTGTTTTTTGTATTCGAGTGAGATTTTGTCTGAGGATCGAGTTCAACTTGACTCTCTTTTTCAGTTATTCATAGTTATTGTAATTGTATTTAATCAAACGATATTTTATTTATAGTGATTTTCCGTACCACCATGTGTCTTGTATGTTGAAGTCATTGCAGTGTATGTTTGTACCTACCTACCACTAAATCATTTCTGAAACCAAAAACAGCTAGCTGGCTAGAGCTCTTTCGGCGTTCTTATTGTTGCAGAGTAAGAGCTCTTACACACGAGCGGCATGTTCCCAACGGCAGAGGTAACTGCAGCTGTCGACGCGCGTCGGTGGCAACCGTCAACGCGTCGACGACTTCCGTTGACGCGTCGACGGCAGCCGTCGACATTTCAACTTCGAAGATCAGCGGCAGCTATCGTCTGCTCTCTTAGTATAGGAGTCAGTTGGACAAAATGGCGGACGCGGTACACTACAACTGCAAGTGTCGCTATAGGTCGACTGCTGCTGTCGACGCGTTGACGGTTGCAGTTACCTCTGCCGTTAGGAAGATGCCGCTCGTGTGTAAGAACTCTAAATCCTTGGCTTGCATATATTTTCATTTCTCAGGTCTCTGGCCGATTTTTTCTACTTACGCATTATTCATTACCCATTGCATGGCGTAGCTATGTAGTGTACCTAATTATTATAATAGTACATTAATAAAGCTTAGTGATTTAGCTACTCAGAAATGTGCGAAAAAGATATCTGTGGCTAAATATTGTAGGTACCCTCTTATTTGTAAATAACTACAATTTAAAGTAAACAACTGCCACTACAAGAATTTGTTTTACTTTGAACACCTTATTACTAGACACCAGAATAATTACACAATCATCTTTCGCCAGCTTGGGTTCGTCGGAAAACCTGTGTTTTACAATAGTCGCTGCATAGTAGAAGCTCACAGAATCCGCATTTGTACTTGCCCGGTTTCGAATCCGTAACCTCGTGTATGAGAGGCGGTTGCCTAACCACTGAGCCATCACGATACATCAAGATTCTAATGCACTATCAAAATGCCAATATATGTACGCAAATATGCGTTAAAAAGTCGAAATATGCACACTGAAATTACTATTTATTTGGATTAACATAAATTAGCCTAGATATCGCCAGGGCTGGTTCGAGGTGGCTGAAGACAAGAATACTCGGAAGAAGTTGGGGGAAGCTTTTGCCCAGCCGTGGAATGTAAGGCTTAATTCATGAATCCCCAAGCGACACCCGGTGGCCGCGCATCTATTGTCTTACTATTGTCTCTAATTGACGGTATCTGAAGGGTTAATAGATGAGTACATTTTGATACAAGTGCAGAAAGTTTGTTATTGAGACCGAGGCGGAGTTCGCACGAGCCGTAAGCGAGTGTGTTATGGACATCGAGGAACTGAGGGCTGCAGTGACAAATTTGCAAGTGTATTAAACGACTTTTTTGAATACACTAACGATAACGAAAAAATGAATAAACGAGGTCGCGGTGGAATTTCGGAGGACGGAGGAGGCTGGGGTTGCTCTCAAGCGGCTCCTGCCCAACCTTGGGGGTCCAGACGTCTCCGGCCGTAGGTTCTACGCGGGGATCGTTCGATCCATGGCCCTTTACGGGGCGCCGGTGTGGGCGCAGTCGCTGCAAAAGCGACCGGCGACCATGCTGAACGCCTGTCAGAGGGTCAAGGCAATACGGATGGTGCGGGGCATCCGCATCAGGCAACGGCACCCTCGCCGCCGCCACTGGGATTCCGATCCCGATTTCTGGCCACCGTAGACGCGGGCTCGCGGACGGCGAGCTACGGGTAGCTCGCTGTCCGACCGTCCGGTAACTGTCCAGACCGAGCCCAAGATGTCGACGGCGAGCACTGTTTCCGCGCGCCTGAAGGAGTTGTCAGCAACAGGAGGGGCCCAGCTGGGTCGAAGCCTACTGGTGTCAGGGTTATCCGAAAGGAAGCTCGAGCCCCGGTATGGAGAGGCTAGAAGAAACGGGGTGAGTTTTTAGTCAGTAAGAGTCTGAAAATATCTCCTGCTCCACCCAAGAGCAGGTTTTGTTATAAGATGATTTTTGCCCACCGAAGAAAAAAAAAGGTGGGGGGGGTCGAAACTTTTAATAGGAGATATCTGGCCCATTCTACTAAAATGGTTCGAATACTCCGAATGTACCCATACACATAAGTAGTAAAAAGTTGACATTTGGCCCGCAGGTAAGTTTTACTTTTGGGCTAGATGTCCCATAACTCGCTTGACACGATCAATGTAATATACCTACTAACTGATAACATTGTGGCGGGGTGAGTACGAACGTTTTTCTGCACTAGTGCGGAAAACAGTCCATTGCGTGTATAAGAGCGGGTTTTCGAGTAAGTGTATTGAAAAAAAAAAACAGGTTAAGTAAGAGCGCCAGTCACAGAGTTAAGCTCAGGTCGAGTGCCTTGTAGTAGTGAGACGCACGCGTAGCTCGTCACTGACTGCGGCTCTCCAACTGTTCCCACGTTAGCACCTACAGAAATTAGCAAACGTGCAATTGCATATATAACTAATCCGATGTATTGTTCTATAGGGATAGTAATCGTTGAAATCTTCAAACACAATCACGAAATAAATTAAGCAAGGTTTAAGTATTGTATCTTTCTGTTAGGGCATTTAACTGCATGATCTATACCTACATGGCTACTATCTTTTTCAGAGATATTTCTTCAGTGCTCACTAAGATGGCTGATTAAAATACTCGCCAGCGATTTCGCTCGCGTGATATTGGGAAATTATCCCAAAGGAACTCACTTCAAGGATAAACAGTATCCAATGTGCTATTCAGTGCTAAGACATGGTTTACCCGCGCACCAAATTTCATCGAAATCCAATCAGTCGTTTTTACATAAAAGAGTAACAAACATCCAAACATACACAATTTTGCGTTTATAATAAGTATTATGCGTTTTGAAATATTTAGTGCAACATATAAATGGCGAAATGTAGGTGCGCTATAAGCCAATTTAGAAAATTGGCACAAATGACTAAATTAAAAAATTTGAAGTTATGTATTTGTCCAACTCTAAGCCTGAAGCCGAAAAAACGTACGTTTTGCGATTACTTGCGAGATCGTTCGGAAGAGTTACCGTGGCCCTGGAATTAAAGGATAACTGAAGGATCACAGGTGGATTTTAACATTTAAAAGTTATAACACGCTCGATCCACCCAGAAATAAGAATTTATTTAACGATTTTCTACCTTAAACAAAAATCTTTTATCGTAATAGTGATGATATGAAAACAATTTTTTTTTATGATGTCAAGTAGAGTCTGTCCAATGATATGTTAATAAAAAAATTAAATGTCATTGAGTCTGTCTAATAAAGCGTGACCTGAAATTTTAGTTCAATCGGAAGACTCTAGAGTTTGCCAACAAACTATTAAGTTTAGACTAGGTGCTAAGCCTGGCCACATTTGTGTTGGAAGAGCATCGATGAGTATCATGAGTGGGTATGAGAACGTGCGAATTGACCACCAAGGAGTATGCTGACCAAATAATGATTTCAAACGCCAAGAAACTACAACGCGGCAGACCCAGAACGAAAGTAATGGTGGGATGAGCTGATTTTTTGTTCAAAGAACTGGCACAAAATCGTCAAAGCTTGGAAAAAGTGGAAGAAACTGAGGGTGACAATATTTTGTACAAAAAACAAGCGGCCACAAAAAAACGCTAGAAGCCGCTGCAAAAAACGGCTGAAGCGCGCGACATCTTGTGTCCGGAGAAGCTTGAAGCCGCTTCAAGCGTTTTGTGGCGGCGGCACCACCGCACACGAGCCACAAAAAAGGCCGCTTCAAAATGAAGCTTGAAGCGGCGTTTTTTGAAGCCCGTGTGCGGGGACAGTAATACACACCATCCCATGGTCATTATAGGGAAATATTTACAGGGGTAGAATATTATTCTAAGCGAATATTATCGATTCAATCCAATTTATTAAACTTTTATTTCTGAACGATTGGCTTGGTAAAATGTCAAGTTGACAGTAACTTGTCAACAAATTATTGTGAAAATGGCGACTACCGGAGTAGGTTTTCGATGGTTAGATTTATTAGAAAAGGAATTCGACAAAGCATGTGTCGAATTAGACACCTCCATAAGTAAGTAAAACAAGTTTGTTACTGTTTTGAGTATTTCAACGCACTAGCAACTCTCGGCTTTGTGGTATTCCAATTGGAATCATGCTGCTGTTGTCCAGTGGTTTTTGGCAAAGATTTAATGCGTTTTGCAGTAATTTTTTGGCTTTAGCAGTAAATCAATATCAAGTACTGTATAATTCAAACATTATCTTGATTACCAACAGTTATACAGCTCAAACTCTGTGCTTTTAGGTCTACGTATTCAGTACATAGCTATGTCATTGTCTGAGTTCATTGCTTTATGTTATTACTTACTATAAACACAATGATAGTGTTAAATTCCCGTATTATTCATCATCACATAAAATATTAGTTTTACCTGAGTAACATATTAAATCCATGATTTTAACAGCTAAAGACAGCAAACATTTAGCTTTTCTAATATTTTTATAGTCCCTTGTTGATGTAATGTCTTTGGCTGCACCAGGTGCATATCAGTCTTGGTATTTATGAAGTTCATACTCAGTTTTTTTGCACCTTTTTATGGATGTTCTAATCTTCGTTATTAGGACTTTTTGAATGAATTGAATGTGAAATAATTACAAGAAAATATGAAGAAGTAAATGCAGTTCCTTTTCTCAATCTAAGCTATACAAGATAACACAGTAGGAATATACTTTTTACCTAAACAATTTTTCTTTTTCTCAATTACAGCAGAATTGGAGACAGAGGAGCCGGAGGTGGTGTTTGCTTCTCGTCAGAGGATCGCCACACTCAGCTCATGCTTTGCACAACTTACGCACAAGGCGCTTACGATATTTCAGAATAGTGCCAAAATAGAGGTATGTCTACGTTCATATCACTCTAGAAAGAATGATGATAAATAAAAATGAAAATTTAGCACACAGAACTTAATAGAAATATGGTACTTTTGTGGTTCTCATATACATTAATGGTCTCTAAAACTTTGGACATAGCCAGGTAAAATCAAATAAAATAAAACAATAAAATTTTTATAAACAACTACTGGCCTGTTCTGGCTTTGCTAGAACATTACGGATTAGGTAAACTTGCACTAAGCCTAGTGAAATCTTATTTAAATGACAGGCAACAGCAAGTTCAGATAAATGGTGTAAATTCACGGGGCTTAAAAATAAAAATGGGGGTACCACAGGGCTCTATATTGGGTCCTTTCCTCTTTCTGGTGTACATAAATGATCTACCGCATTTATTGGAAAAACAACCACATGTAGTATTGTTTGCTGACGATACATCCTTAATATTTAAAATCAATAGACGTTCCACACGTATTGATGACGTAAACAACGCTCTACAGCAGGTCCAAAACTGGTTTACTGTTAATAATTTAGTACTAAATGGAAAAAAAACGAAGTGCATAAGATTTGCGTTGCCGAATGTTAAAAGTAATGACTTGGAAATAATATTGAACAAGGAGAAACTAGAAATCGTCGAAAACACGGTTTTTCTGGGAATCACGCTCGACTCGAGGCTACAATGGGGCCCTCATTTAACATCTCTGGCAGGACGGCTTAGTTCAGCAGCATATGCTGTCAGAAAAATCCGTCAATTTACTGATGTACATACCGCGAGGCTGGTCTATTTTAGTTACTTTCATAGTATCATGTCTTACGGTATTTTGCTATGGGGACGGGCTGCAGACATAGAGTCTATTTTTATTCTGCAGAAAAGAGCTATCAGAGCCATATACAATCTTCGCAGGCGCGATTCTCTTAGGGAATTATTTAAAGATATAAACATCATGACGGTACCTTGTCAATACATTTATGAAAATATAATGTATGTCCGGAAAAATATTCATCTTTTTACTAAAATAAGTGATAGGCACAATTTTAATACTAGAAATAAGGACAAGTTAGATCAACCTCGATTCAGGTTAGCTAAAGTAGCTAGTTCTTTTATGGGGTACTGTGTAAAATTTTATAATAAAATTCCACTAGAAATTCTCCAATTAAACGAGTCAAAATTTAAAACCTGCATTAAACGCACACTATGTAGACAAGCATATTATAAATTGGAAGATTATCTCCTTGATAAAAATGCTTGGCTAAATGCCGGTCCTGCTCCACAGCCACATACTTTTGTAGCTACAAATTAGTCTTTATCTTTATATATATATTCGAAGAGATGCTGCTGCCCTTTTCGTATTGTTGTTTTCAGTATTTTATTTTTATTTGATTAGTTTATTTCAATAGGACTTAGGATTCTTTACATGTTATATCTAAAAATAATAGCATTGTATAATGTAGAAGCACTTTTTTTCCAAATTTGTGAATGTGAAGTACCATGGAGCATTTTTGTTAGGTTACAACTTTTTATTATTTTATTTTTTTGACATTGCGAGCATGGCAGTTGAGAGTTTGACATGCTCACTCAAATGTCTCGCTGTTGGTGGCGCGTGTTATTGGGTCATTCGGTTCCCTTCAAAGTGGTTGAGCTGAGTGGGGCTGATGCACGCGTCATGCTCGTGAACGGGTGCCGTCAGATGAGACTGGTCATCTCTTAGCTGCCAGTGGCTTAATTCAGTTTTTATCTTTTAATATTTTTTTATTATTATCTACATTGTGCTCACATAATAGAAGCAACAAGAAATATGTAACCAAACACTATATGTAACACATATGATTTAAAAGAGTGTCCATGGAGTTTCTTGCACGTTCTTCTCCATAGAGATCTACTCTTTGGAACGTGCAATTTAGCTTCACTTGTTTGTTTGACTGACCGACATTTTGACAATTCAAAAGTGCCTGTAATTGGTCTATTTGAAATAAACGTTTTTGATTTTTTTTTTTTTTTTTTTGCACTGCCAATAAATATAGCCTAGTATGGTACTCAGGCTGAATGTAGCTTAACAATGGTGAAAGAATTTTTTAAATCAGTGCAGTAGTTATTAGGTTTATTCATTTCAAAAATACAAATTTTCCTTCTTTATAATAATAGTGTAGATAAAAGCATATTTCATAATGCTTGTGGTAATAACAGGGAAGTGATTGAGACTGTGCTGTCAGACCATACTGCGCAGATATTATAATGTAACATAAAAAAGACATATCTATGGCTTAGAGTGAATACCTTATAATTACGAAATATGTAACTTGTCAGGAGGCACAAAAAACCAAATTAGATCTTTATTATAATTATAATTTAAATGTGCTTCTACATGCTTTATCCAAATATTTAAAGATATTGACCTATTTCATACACTTTATACATTTTACTTGTTTTTAACTTTTTCGACATTTTGTTATTGACAAACTGGAGAGATACAGAATATACAGTAATTAACTATATGACACGGAAATAAATAACATTAATATTTAAACCAAACCAAACGTGAAATGACGTATCGGTCAAAGTCTTGAACGATAAAGTTCACCTCAAGGTGCCGTGTTAGACCCCCATTATTTCTAGTATACATCAATGATCTCTCGAAAAATGTTTAACCTTTGTAACCTTGACGTGAATCACGACTTTAATTAGTAATTAGTGACTTAAAGCGAACCTGTGTAACCTTGACGTGAATAAAGCCAGTGGGCCAGACGAGATACCAGCGGTCGTTCTTAAAACTTGTGCGCCCGAATTGTCTCCAATCTTGACTCGCCTATTTCGCCTCTCGTATGAGACTGGAAAAGTACCGACGGCTTGGAAGCAAGCTAACGTGCAGCCTGTGCCCAAGAAGGGCAGTCGAGCTGACCCGGCAAACTACCGACCCATCTCTGTTACGTCCATCCTCTGCAAGAGTATGGAAAGGATAATTAACAGGAAGCTTCTGGCATACCTGGAAGCTAACGACATCCTCAGCGACCGGCAATACGGCTTTTGTCTAAATCGGTCTACTGGGGACCTTCTAGCGTATGCCATACACATCTGGAGCGAGGCGATTGAGAAACATGGGGAAGCGCTTGCCGTGTCCCTTGATATCTCGAAGGCCTTCGATAGGGTCTGGCACGAAAGCCTTATTGCTAAACTTCCTTCCTTCGGCCTGCCCACTGGTCTGTGTGATTGGATCGCAGACTTCTTGAGGGATCGATCCATCCGTGTAGTAATTGATGGCTGCTCGTCGGATCAAATGGAGATTAATGCCGGAGTCCCTCAGGGGTCGGTGCTCTCGGCAACGCTGTTTTTGCTGCACATAAATGACCCACTTAAACCCGGAACCTTTGGGTATGCAGACGACAGCACTGTTGCTGAGAGATACATGTCCGACGCGCGAGCTAGTGGGCCACAAATCCGGTCTCTCCGAGAGGCTATGGTTGAACGCTTGAACGTGTCGTTAGAGGCTGTCTCAGAATGGGGCGATGCCAATCTGGTGAAGTTCAATGCGACAAAAACCCAGGCATGTCTTTTCTCCGCTAAACGGAATCAATTCCACCCGGCTCCATCTTTCCAGGGTGTGACCGTGCCAATTACGGACAATCTTGAATTTCTTGGGGTCTGGGCACGCCACGATTATGGCGGTAAGTCCCCTCTTTGAGGCGTGGCTGGAAAGACCTCACGGCGTCCTTACCTTCCGCATGACGCAGGTCCTCACCGGACATGGCAAGTTCGGGAGGTTCCTGCATCGGATTCAAGCGGAAGAGACGCCCGGGTGTCGCCACTGTGCGCAACGCCCGGAGGACACGGTAGAGCACACCGTCGAGGTGTGCCCTGCCTGGGCGGAGCATCGCCGTGCCCTCGTGGGGGCGATTGGCGGCGGAGACCTCTCGCGCCGGGCCCTGGTCGAGGCCATGGTCCGGAGCGAGGAGGAATGGCAGGCGGTCGCCTCCTTCTGCGAAGCAGTAATGCTTGCAAAGGAGGAGGCCGACCGCATCAGGCAACGGCGCCCTCGCCGCCGTCGCCGGGATTCCGATCCCGATTTCCGGCCACCGTAGACGCAGGCTCGAGGACGGCGAGCTATGGGTAGCTCGCTGCCCGATCGTCCGGTAATGGACCGAGTCTAAGACGTCGACGGCGCGCACTGTTCCCGCGCGCCTCAAGGAGTTGTCAGCAGCAGGAGGGGCCCAGCTGGGTCGAAGCCTACTGGGGACAGGGTTGTCCGAAAGGGAGCTCGTGCCCCGGTATGAAGGCTAGAAGGAACGGCGCGGGGTTTTTAGTCAGTAAGAGTCTGACACTGTCTCCCGCTCCACCCAAGAGCGGGTTTCGTCAAAGATGATTTTCCCCGTCGAGAAAAAAAAAAAAAAAAAAAAAACTTCTTGGGGTAACGCTTTCATCTACCCTCAATTTCGGCTCCTTCATCGAGGCAAAAGCTCAACTAGCTGCCAAAAAATTGGGGATCTTAGCAAAGGTGAGACAGTATTTCACGCCGGAACAACTGCTCAACCTCTATCAAGCGCAAGTTCGATCGTGTATGGAGTACTACTGCTCTCATCTTTGGGATGGGTCAGCCAAATACCAGCTTGCTGCACTGGAGTCGATTGAAAGGCGTGCCAAGAGGATCATAGGCAATGATGCACTTGTGAAGTCAAAACTCCAAAGTCTTGAGCATCGACGCCGAGTTGCTTGCCTGTCCGTTTTCTATCGTTTGCATTTCGGGGAGTGTGCACTAGAGCTACACAATTTAATTCAACCAAGTCCGTTCCATCATCGGACCACAAGACGTACGGCGTTGCGTCACCGGTACATGGTAGACATCCCACCTATACGTACAAAGCGTTTTGGGAATACATTCATTATGCGTACAGCTAAGGAGTGGAATTCCCTGCCGGAGTCTGTGTTTCCTGATAGCTACAACCTGGGGGTCTTTAAGTCAAGAGTAAATAGATTGCTTCTAGGCAAGCGTGTTCCATCGTCGGCCACATCATCGCTTACCATCAGGTGAGATAGTGGTCAAACGTGAGCCTATTGCTGATGATAGCACAGTAGCAATTAAAGCAAATTAGTTTTACAACTACAAAGAAGTTATTAATGGTTCACTAAAGCAAACTATAGAATGGCTACACGAAAACAACAACATCCCACTGCTGGGACTCAGGCCCCTTCTCTAGGAGAGGAAATAGGCTGTAATCCACCAAGCGGGCCCAGTGCTGGTTGGTGTCACATGTCTTCAATTTTTGGTTCTAGGACATGCTGTTTTCCTCACGATGTTTTTCTTCACCGTTGTCTCTCACAACTCTCGGTGGTGATGAAATAAATTACACAAAGTAATGCGTCTGGCTGGGTTTAAACCCGCGACTTACAGCTCGTAAGTCGTAGCAGTTACCTCTCGGCCGTGGCCGTGGACGTGGTATCCGTTCTGAGGTACGGAGTGGTTTTCTGGGGAAACTCTACTGACAAATACGACGTTATTGTGGAAAAAAGTGTATACGTGCAATGTGAGACTTAAGTTCACAGAATAGTTGTAAGCCATGTTTTAAAAGACTAAAGCTTTTAACATTTCCGTTGTGTAAAATTAACTACCCGGCGCCTCCACCATGTAGCGTTGCTCACCTCACGGTAGGCTTCGTGTTGGGATTTTTACTGTAAAATAAAAGATACTGGCACACTTCTATATTTTTCCTTAGTTGACCACACAAGCTTTTCTTACTAATTTTCAAAACTTTTCTAGAACTGCAAAATCTTAAGTAAATTTTAAATGTATGTAAGATATGTTATTGAGGATTTTCCAAATAAACCACAAATTGTTTCTCTGAAAATCAAAGATTTGTTTATTTAATACGTCTTTACTATATTGTTACGCCGTTAAATTTCAACACGTCATATCTCCGACAAATTAAAGAGTAGCAACGATTAATTAAAACGCATTACTGTTCGAAAGCTCTAGAACCAAAGTACCTACCTAGCCTGGCAAGATCTGGAACATTCCGTCATAAGTACTTGTTGTACCTACTATTTAGTAGGTACGTAATCTGTAGGTATCTGTAGGTGGATAAGGGAAATGGGACTTTCCGCCATTCACAATAGAGTCGAAATTCGCGTGAGTGACTCGCGATGGACAAAGTAACAAAATTGATTTATGGCCCCGCGATGCGACTCTATTGTTCTGGAACTATCCTGAGACGTCAGTATCTAGAATTTTCTTTGCTCCGCGTATAAATACGAGCCCCCGAACGGAAGTGAGTCAGTTTTGATTTCGACTGCGAACGAGAGCGATCTACCTAAGTGTGCAAAGTGATTTTATCTAACGACCGAGGCGATAGTATAACGGAACTCTAGTGCTAACTGTGATTTGGATTATTGTTGACTGGACTAATTATTTATTGTTTGTGGTAAATAAAGTTCTTTATTGGTAAATCGGCATTTAATTACCTACGTACGTAACAATATTACAACGTTTAACTATGACCATTACAACTATTACTTACCTGAAAATCAAAGAAACGACATTTAAAGTTTACTAATATCGCCTCCTCAATTATATCCCTTTATTTTATCTCTTTACAATAGAATTTTTAACAATAAAATATGCAAAATAATCTAAACATCATCTGCCATTCAATCACACGTCCCCCCGTTCCACAGAACATAAATTCCATTGATAACTTCAACGCGCGAAGCGCGGCAAATTTGTATTAATGAAATGTCATTTCATTACATGTATATTTTACAAGCCAGTCCGTTGGCTATATAAAAAAACAACTCATGTGATCTCCTTTTGGATATCACAATATCTACGAAGTGCAGTATTTGTGAAAACAAATCTATAGCTTTTTGAAGACCTTTCCCAGCAATCCCACGGTTGAAAAAAATGGAATCCAATATTCTCTGGGTTAGCCGCAGTAGAAATGGCTCTTTTTCGCAAAAGTATCTATAAAATATCTTCAACTATATATAATAAAATTCCCAGAGAAATAAAGAATCAAACATTTCTCAACCTGCACTGTGTCTGTATCTGCCCACTTCTTTTCATAGACAGAAAGCCCATGTCGTAGCAGTGGTGATTTTTGCTATGCCGTCCATATCTTTCGCTCTTATTGGTTCTCCTTGGGAAATCTTACTCTGCGTAGTTATTGTGTTAAATTGAATACATAGGTATTTGAAATCAATTGGTTAGTTGAATCATTTTTTTCTTTCAAGTTATATTTATCAAAACGTTACTTTTTACGAAATCGCAAAAGGAAAGAATTTTCGCCTTCTTGTCATCAGACAACCCGACGTACGGCGAATATCCACCCTTACCCAAAGATTTTATATCTAGTACTAGATTGACTACGACAACCTCAAAAGCGTACCTGAAAAGGAAAGTCAGAAAGAGTCCTGTCATCTCGTTCTACTAGTGTGTCCATACACTAGCTACATACTACGGGACAATTTAGCTCTAAAGTTAGTTAAAGATATTTTTGATACATTAAAATAGACATGCAAGTTCAAAAACAATTAATATGTATAATATGCTTACCAAAAGGGAACAGAGTTTTCTCTGTAATGACTAGGAAATAGCTGATGTCCGTATATAATATAATAGCAATTCAAATTCAAAATCATTTATTTCAAATAAACCAAATGTAGGCACTTTTGAATAGTCAAATGTCAAATAAAACTAATGTTATTCTTTTATTTTTACTTTATTAAAAATAGACTGATGCGTGACATAAAATTGTACATTTTTTATTACGTCAAATTGCACGTATTAACTAACAAATGAACAATAAATAATACATTAAATAAATGATCCTCGGCTGGTTTATAAATATATTTATACTAACTACTACTACTAATTATTGCCGATGCCCGTTAGCGCCACAGGGAATTACCGAAAGGGAAACCATGGTCCTGGAACACAACGGGCAACTGAAGGACACGGGCAGATTTATTCAGTATAAACCTCAAATAACTTGTCCCGCTCTAGGATGGAGCGTAAGGCGCTCTACCTTAGAGCAGGGTAAGTTATTGGAGATTTTATCACATCAAAAAGTCTCCTACTATGTTCGTTTGTCTATATCTGTTTGCAATCAACTCAAAAACTACTGAACGGATTTTTAACAACGGATGAACTTACAAAAGGGTATATAGATGGAATAGAATTAGGTTTTAGTGTTGATTTAACTTTACATCTTCAGACTTAATGTGGGAACCACAAATAAAACTGTTGCTGAAAAAAAAAATTTTAAATGGCACAACTTCAAAGTCACTGTTGCTGATGGTTCTCGTTTCTTGGAAATCTACAACAAAACATAAAAATTTATATATTACTAGTAGTTAACGGTTAAGCCACATACATGCAGCATTGCGTGCGGCATTTATTAGGGACCTACCTAAGGACTAAACTTAAAGACAGTACTATATCGATGTGGAGAAGATTTTGGAGCGCACGCGCGTCGTTTTAAGAAGTGGTCACAGAGAGTGAACTATACACTGAATTGGTCCGAAGACACGTCCCGCATGGCGCACCTCTGGCCGCCGCTACTCGCCGCTTTCCGTTGTGTCATGAGAGCAGCCGAAGATTGCCGAGCGGCCAAAGGCGCCCGATCAACAGAAAAGATAAAATTAGTAAAATTGGACCGCGCTTGATATATAAAAAAAAAAAAAATTGGGCGTCCTCAGATATTTAGAAATTTGCTTATAGTAATAATGTAAAACTTGAACAGTAGACAATCGAATTTTATAAAATTTTGCACCCAGTCCGTCTTCTGAGTCGTTTATGATGCCCCTTCTCCGCATGAAATTCAAAACAATGTTTGTTGTCACCCTACATAAATATTTTGTAAACAAAACAGAAAACTTACCAAAAAAAAAAATTAAATTCCACAACCAGGATACCCATCACTATTGCGAAACTTTACACAGCATCGTTTTGAACATCTTGCACACTTTATACTTTACTAAATATTGAGATAAAAACTTGTAACAATTAAAAATACAACTTTAGCCCTATGAAGCATCAGCCATATTGTTTATTGATGTCAAATTCTGTCAAATTGAAACCTCCTAAATGTTGCCTTTCATAATTTGAAAATTACTACGAATAGCTACTAAATCTAAATGAAATCATCATTAAATACAAGAAGAATGCGTATAAAATTTCAGGAAGCAATATTTGAAATAAAATATTTAGTTGCAATTCATTTTATGTTGCATAAACCTATCAAAATGCATGAACACGGACTATTTAACGATAACTGGAACAATCTGAAAACTACCATCTGTTTCTTATTTTTTTCTGGTAGTATGTGAGAAAGGGACAGAGAGGATTTATCTCAGTGTCTTGCTCCAGGCCATTTTTCCCTTTTGCGTGTCAATAACATACATGAACTTAATGTTAATGAGAATAAAGAATACTTTAAAGAGTGTCATATTTCTTCGTAGTCAATCTAGTCTACTCCAAAGATTTTATATATCCTACTAGAGTAGACTAGATTGACTACGAAGAAATATTAAACTGTCTAAAGTGTTCTTTATTCTCATTAGCATTAAGTTAATGTGTGTTATTGACACGCAAAAGGGAAAAAAGGCCTGGAGCAGGACACTAAGATAAATCCTCTGTGTCCCTTTCTCACATACTACCAGAAAAAAATAAGAAACAGATGGTAGTTTTTAGATTGTTCCAGTTATCGTTAAATAGTCCGTGTTCATGCATTTTGATAGGTTTATGCAACATAAAATGAATTGCAACTAAATATTTTATTTCAAATATTGCTTCTTGAAATTTTATACGCATTCTTCTTGTATTTAATGATGATTTTATTTAGATATAGTAGCTATTCGTAGTAATTTTCAAATTATGAAAGGCAACATTTAGGAGGTTTCAATTTGACAGAATTTGACATCAATAAACAATATGGCTGATGCTTCATAGGGCTAAAGTTGTATTTTTAATTGTTACAAGTTTTTATCTCAATGTTTAGTTAAGTATAAAGTGTGCAAGATATTCAAAACGTTGCTGTGTAAAGTTTCGCAATAGTGATGAGTATCCTGGTTGTGGAATTTCATTTTATTTAGTAAGTTTTCTGTTTTGTTTACAAAATATTTATGTAGGGTGACAACAAACATCGTTTTGAATTTCATGCGGGAATTAAAACATATTAACTGCCTGATAAAATACATAGAGAAGGGGCATCATAAACGACTCAGAAGACGGACTGGGTGCTAAATTTTATAAAATTTGATTGTCTACTGTTCAAGTTTTATATTATTATAAGCAAATTTCTAAATATCTGAGGCTCAATTTTTTTTTTTAATAAATCAAGCGCGTCCCAATTTTATTAATTTTATTTTTTCTGTTGATCGGGCGCCTTTGGCCGCTCGGCGATCTTCGGCTGCTCTCATGACACAACGGAAAGCGGCGAGCAGCGGCGGCTAGAGGTGCGGTATGCGGGACGTGTCTTAGGCCCAATTCAGTATATAGTTATCTGTGACCAGTTCTTAAAACGACGCGCGTGCGCTCCAAAATCTTCTCCACATCGATATAGTACATTCGAGAATTATATTCATTTTAAATATAATAGTCTGTCTTTAACCCTTCAGATACCGTCAATTAGAGACACAATAGTAAGACAATAGATGCGCGGCCACCGGTGGTCGCTTGGGGATTCATGAATTAAGTTTAGTCCTTAGGTAAGTCCCTAATAAATGCCGCACGCAATGCTGCACGTATGTGGCTTAACCGTTAACTACTAGTAATATATTATTTTTTATGTTTTGTTGTAGATTTCCAAGAAACGAGAACCATCGGAAACAGTGGCTTTGAAGTTGGGCCATTTAAAAATTTTTTTTTCAGCAACAGATTTATTTGTAGTCGCCTCATTAAGTCTGAAGATGTAAAGTTAAATCAACACTAAAACCTTATTCTATTCCTGTATCTAATTCTAATCTGTATACCCTTTTGTAAGTTCATCCGTTGTTAAAAATCCGTTCAGTAGTTTTTGAGTTGATTGCAAACAGATATAGACAAACGAACATAGTGGGGGACTTTTTTTTAATGTGGTAAAATCTCCAATAATTTATCCTGCTCTAAGGTAGAGCGCCTTACGCTCCATCTTAGAGCGGTACAAGTTATTTGAGGTTTATACTGAATAAATCTACCCGTGACCTTTAGTTGGCCTTTGTGTTCCAGGACCATGGTTTCCCTTTCGGAAATTCCCTGTGGCGCTAACGGGCATCGGCAATAATTAGTAGTAGTAGTTAGTATAAATAAATTTATAAACCAGTCGAGGATCATTTATATAATGTATTATTTATTGTTTATTTGTTAGTTAATAAGTGCAATTTAACGTAATAAAAAATGTACAATTTGATGTCACGCATCAGTCTATTTTTAATAAAGTAAAAATAAAAGAATAACATTAGTTTTATTATAAACTAACTAGTTTTTTCTTTCAGACAAACCTTATTCTGATAGGTGCAGCCGTTCTGAAGTGATCTTCTTACGTAGGTACACACACGTTAGGCATTTTTTTATCAGTGTAGGTATTTAATACTCGCATAAGAGGATATTGCTATTATAATATATACGGACATCAGCTATTTCCTAGTCATTACAGAGAAAACTTACAGTTCCCTTTTGGTAAGCATATTATACATATTAACTGTTTTTGAACTTGCATGTCTATTTTAATGTATCAAAAATATCTTTAACTAACTTTTGAGCAAAATTGTCCTGCAGTATGTAGCTAGTGTATGGACACACTAGTAGAACGAGATGACAGGACTCTTTCTGACTTTCCTTTTCGGGTACGCTTTTGAGGTTGTCGTAGTCAATCTAGTACTAGGATATATAAAATCTTTGGTCTACTCTAGTAGGATATATAAAATCTTTGCCCTTACCACTTACTTTGACACTTCTACGTTCTGGACTAGGGATGTCGGCAGATATGGAATATATCGATATTTATAAAAATATCAATATCGACCTCGATATATTAGGAAAAAATATCGATATTTTTTCAACCAACTGAAGCCTAGTCTGGTGTAAGCTTTTCGTCTCGTCGTTTATACCGCGTACATTAAAGAACTAGAAGAACTGTGAACCGTAACATACTGCTTACAATTTAACGCATTATTTTTCGAAGTGATTTATGATGATCTACCTACTCACCTTAATGCTTCTTGAGTATCATGATCCTAAACTATTGTTTGGTTTGTAAATATGAAAATCTGTAGTTTAAAATTGGATCCTTTTTAATCAATTACGTCTCAACTGCATGATGAATTTGGATAAACCTCGACACAAGCGCGTACCATAGCCTGTTTTAGGATATGGGACTCTAAACCCGGTATGTTTCCGTGTCAGTCAGAATTTCAATCAGACGAAGCCAATAAAGAAAATGTTTTAAATAACACACCAATAAGTTCTCACAGTATTTATATAACAAACTTATAACTACGGTTTAGAGTAGTTGATGCTAGGGCCGCGGTCGTAAGGGTGTTTGTGCAGATGTCGCCGGTGCGGCGGGCGCATGGTCGTGGTCTTCGTTCGGCGAGCCGCGCCGCCGCTCAAGATATCCTTGTCTATGCCCATTATGTCGCCACCTCCGCCGTCCTCGAAGTAACCGGCGTCCTCTTCCTCTTCTCTCTCTCTCTCATCCCAGTCGAATTCTTCGTCGGATTCTTCGTTACTGTAACGGTGAATTATTCATTAAAAGCATAATATCAATTCATGTTGCATACAGCCTCTCAAAACATGTGTTGATCCAATATTCTGCATCGTAGATCCATATGTTCAAAAATATTAGGGCCCAGTATTCAGCCACTCGAACTCCGATTCCGTTTATGCACTCTACTGAAGACACGTGTAATAATTTCGTAAAACAATAATATAGTCAGTTATTGGCAGCATTTAGTTGTCAAATTAAATATGAACATATTTTTAAAACATTATTATTTTGTTCTCCACTAACAGTGATATAATCACATATTACTCGATTTTTGGAATAATTCTTCTTTGTGAGTAGAATAACTTACTTGATGCCTTCCAGTTTTTGTAGCAGTCTGTCAGCAGCAGCCGTGATGTCAGAGGCTTGCCCCGGTTCCTCGGAGTCGTCTTTCAGATGCGCCTCTAAGCGCTGCAGCGCTGCGTCTGCTCGGTCCGTCAGCGATACGAACTTCTCTGTCAGTTGTCGTAATTCATTCTCTTTCAGGATCGTGTGGGAGGTATTGCGGAAAGCTCCTTCTAAACGTCGACAGGTGACATCCATCTGTAATTATTTAAAGAAAGAATGATAATTATGCAACAATAAGCGATAATGTAAAAACCGTAGGCGCGGGCTTGCGTCCGACCATCCGGTAACTGTCCGGACCGAGCCCAAGTCGTTGACGGCGCGCACTCTTCCCGCGCGCCTCAAGGAGTTGTCAGCAACCGTATGTGCCCAGCTGTGTCGAAGCCTACTGGGGCCAAGGGTCTAGTTTCGAAAGAGAGGCTCGACCCCGGTAAAGGCAAGAAGGAACGAGGTGGGTTTTTTAGTCAGTAAGAGTCTGACACTATCTCCCGCTTCTTCCAAGAGCGGGGGATGTCATTTGGATGACCTTTACCTACTGAAAAAAAAACCGTAAAAATTATGTAACCCACGATGACCTTGGTCAAGTTCTACATGTAACAGTATATATTAGGGAACAAAATTACCTGTCTAAACTTTAAGCTACTTTTAAAACTGAAAACTTTTCTCAAAACTGCCTATCTAAGGCAGTTTTGCGCAAAGTAATAAAATGAGGATAACTTTTCGTATCAAGATAATTCTATGGAAGTGATTTATATTTAATTAAGTAATAATACCTGCGGTACTCTTGTCGCGTTCAGTATTTTCACGACCCTGGTGTCATATTTGTTTATATCATCTTGAATTTTCTTCAGCTCATGGAATGTCGAAGATGTTCTGAAAACAAAAAAAAAGGTACCATTTCTTGATATTGAAAACGATAGAAAATAACTGTTTGAAAGCAGGAAATTATTTTTTCTCGAATTGTCTTCCGAAATCTTGAAAAAATGGCAGGGTTCGCGTGATGTTAACTGAAAAACATCATTCGTCGTCATTGTTCATGATCAGTAAATCAGCTGTCAATATACCTATTGCTCTAAGGTGTTTTGATTGGTTAACCAAGAAAACAATGGCTAATTAAAATTATAAACAGCTTTACGTGAAAACAAATAAAATGGCTTTCAAGAAAGAGGTCTATAGCATTTCCCCGTATTCATCAAGAATATGGTGTACTATGGTGGCTCGGACGGAGTTCGCCGTAATTTACATAAATAAGGACTCGTATGGGTAGAGAATAATTCATGGGCTACGTACAGTTTAATTAACGAATCGATTAGTTTGTCCAGCACATCCGTCACGTGCTTTGGATCGTCTTGCTGTACTTGCTGGCACGAATCCACGAAACGGTTTTGTGCGTCCAGAAGTTCTTGCATCTGTAAAAAAAGAAAAAAAAAGCGATTGTTGTATCTGTTTGTTATTTTAAGAAGATTCTCAACCTTGTAGAGGTTTCCTTGAGCGAATATGCAACAAGAACATGTCGGTCAAGGATTTAATGCTTGATTGAATAATTTTCGATTTAGTGATGGCAAATCCGAACCTTTAAATCAATCCTATAGGTGTTATCACTAAGTCTTTTGGTGAAGATTTGTTCCAAGTCTGCAGAATTGATCCTCGCATCTCGTTGCCTCCTGGCTAGGGCTCTCAAGCCGTCGGCGAGCTCCCTTCTGGTCACGTTGACGAGAGAGAGACCGTCCCTCATCAAGGATTCTAGTACTAGACTACGATGCCACGTATCTGCGTACGCGCCGTTTACCTGGAACGTAGAGAAAAGTCAATGAAAACATTAATATAATGTTTTAGTTATTTTACTTGATATTATTCGGAATTTCCGACATCGATATTTATGGTTCATTGGTATAATTAAAATAGTTTCATATATTTCGTTTATCTTGGAAAAACCTAATTATTCCAAACATGGTATGCTATCGCACCTTTTTCGACTTAATTAAAACGTAACGAATTGGGACCAGCGTTTGGGATGTCCCCATAGTTAGGCACTATAGTTATGAAATAATAATTTAAAGGATAATAAATACCTTTTCTAATAAATGCTTATGGTTTATAATTTGGGTAGTAAGATTCTTAGCCAGTTCAGCTATTTTCGTTTGACTACGTTCTATTTTTTCACTGCTCTCTTTGATAGTTGCCTGAAATCATTTAAAATGTTTAATTTATATTGTCTGATTTCCATATTAGTAATATATTAATATAATATAATAATTAATATATTAATATAGTAATATATAATATATTTCTGCAGTAGAACAAACCCCACCTGCACATTCGTTTGCAGCATATGTAACCTATGCTCAAGTCTTTCTGCAGTTAATTGAGCTCTTTCTAATTTTAAAGTCAATGTATTTTCCACGCGATCTGAAAGCAAATACATGAATATTAGCGGTATCCTATTCAGCGTACGTACGACGTCCATTTGCTAATTTATTCATACCACTGCAGCCAAAAGCGGTGCCTTTGTACGTTGCTCTTGTTCATTCAATTGCGAGCGATGTACGCCAGCAGAATTGCAGAAGCTGACCCATAGTAAAATAGGATATGACACAATAAGGCTACCGTAGTCCGTATATACGTGACTCATTAGTTTTCCGGAACATAACACCCATGTATTGTTGTGATATGACTTTGTTCTAGTTCATGCAGTTCTGACTGTAGTCCGCAGACAATTGGTTTAACAATGTCTGTTTCTTAGTGCAATTACTTCGTAAATATTTTAGTTGGCTGCTATCGATTGTTGCCAGCGTTTGGTTTATGTAATACTATGGGTTTCATGCGGTAAAATTGTTAAAACTAATTCAGGCCACATTCTCTACGTTCAGACCATTTTTCGTTGGATATTTTTTGACTTGGGTTTTTTAGGAATCAAAAGCCTCAAAGATACTAATAATTTACTCACCAAGCTTATCCTGAAGGGCATCCAAGCGTCGACCTTGTTGTGTCTGCACAACACTAATTGTGTCTAAAACTCGAAGTCTTTCTTCAATGCTAGAAAGGATAGTCGAGATGTCCTGTAATTAAATAGTAACACATTATTCTTAACTGCCACTATATTTTGTTCCTGTCGAAGCTCGACCAAAATAAATTTTAAGCTCCTAATAGGCATACATTTATTTATAAACTAGTTTATCAAATGTAATCTTCGAGAACATCATGATATTTCCGGCTTTCTTTGCCATACGTTTTGATGTCTGTCGGAGAGCATATTATTATGATGGAATAAAATGTGTGTCTCTTTTATAGTCTATGTTTTATGAAATGTGACCTGCTTTGAAAAGGACTCTGGTTAGTTCCGTATCTTTTAATTTCGTCAAGGGAATTCGACTCTGGTCTCCCAGTATGCTTGTCTGAATTTTCTTTTTGTCCATTCTCATAGTTTGAACTTTTGTTTTCTAGCATACTTCAATGATCAACTATTTATAACCGACACATGATGTCGCATTGTTTTTGTCCATTGCCCTATTTTTATTTTAGGTGTTCGAATTTCAGTAGAGTTAATTTTGTTTCCATGCTCTTTGGTAATCCAGTGCACGCTTTTAATATCATACAACTTTGCAATACCAATTGCGCCGAATAGTATGGTTGGCCCAATTACCATGCACATACGTAGCTCCAGTGCAATATTAAGGAGATTTTGGATTGTATATTTTGTTAAGTCGTTAAAGCTAAAGTTTAGCGTGTCAAGTACTTACTCAATTCTCATTGACTATTGCTTCTCGTAGGTACTTATTATTGCCTAACTCCTAACAAGTTTTAAATGCATTCAGTCTAGTTCTCCAACTGTACATTGTAATTTATATGTTCGAAATAGCAGAGAACCGAAAATATCAGGGTTTTATTTAAATAGTGTCGGTGACATATTCCATGTTTCGTTTGCTCTAATATTGTAAAGACATGTTTGGAAACGCGACATAGCTGTTCAAATAAAATATATCAGGTACAGAAGGGCCATTTTACACAAAATGCAAGTATGGGCTCATTATGCGACCTTGCGCTATGCAATTGTAGAAATTTGAGTTTAGAATATTTTTCGTTTCACCTGTATGAGTTCGAATGCATGTGTGTGGTTGAGTCGCTTATCTTTCCTTGGCTAAGAACAGAAGCATCAATTCTGTTCTTAGGCTTTTTATTCGATGCAGTATTTACAGGGTTGTATTTATATTTACCTTGGGGTTCTGTGTGCTCAGCGTGTACGCTCGCAGGCCGTGCTCGGAGGGCGAAGCGCGCGCCATGCATAGGCACGCCAGCGCCGCCACAGCCGCTCTTAACATCGCCCCGTCTGCGGAACACAATGATCTTGTTGAAGTTGCTTGTCGTTTGTCAATATTTAAGGAACGACGGACTTAAGGGAACCGTTAATGAAAAATATATATTTAGAAGCTGACACTGCCTCTCGTCCCACCTAGAGCAGGGAGAAAGATATTTGATGTTTCCCACGTAAATAAAAAGGCCAGTTTTGTTAAAGCTCATTATGTTTTATTTGGAAAACCCATACTGCTTAGAGCTCTAGAAGTACCTACCACCAAAGAAGCAATTTTTTCGGTTTCGTGACCATTTGCATGTTTTTGTATCATCCAAAAGTGCTCTCATTTCGGAAGCACTCCATACCAAAAGATATTTGTTTTGACGGTACTTTTCACAATAAACCGAGACTAATTGACAAACTGAACTAATCTCTTTCTGCTTTTAGTTCAAACAATCTAATGAATAATCCAGCTGTATTATTGATTTCTTTCAATTCACACAACATCACACTTATACCAAAAATGTCTATTGTTAAGTGATATGATCTCATAAATCTTTCATTATGTTTTGACAAATGACTTGTTAATCCATTAATATAGCTCCTAAAATGTAACACGGGCTATATCAATAAACTTAATGTTGCGTGGGCGGCTCTTCGTTTTGCAACTTAGTCCATCATTTGTGAGATTTCATCTATTGTGAAAATTGTTGCGTAAAAATTATACGAAAATTTTCATAACAGTTTAGATGCGAAAATAAAAACATATGTGATTTACGATTTAACACCTGCTTAACTTCTCGTTAATATGGCGTCGCGAACGGCTGTCGTGAAGGCTTTGTATGAAAATGTTCTGTAATGCTATACAAACAGTGCGGCACTCGCGTGGCGGGGTCATTGATATCAGTAAACTGTAAAGCGGTTCTTTATAAGCATACGACTTGGCTAAAGTAATTTCCTAAAGGTACGTTTATTTACACAAATCGATTAAAGCGGTGCCGTGATTGCTTTAAAACCTTTATCGAAGTACTTACGGACGTCTATTATCCTTTAATTACACCGAGTACGTTATTGCTGAGAAGTAATTATCTTTATATTATCTAGCATCAACAAACTACATTAAACGGAGATGCTTGAAGCATTTTATTACAAGTCCTAGACATAGTAGATATTAAAACCAAATCTGGCGTTTTCTCTCAATTAAAGACATGTTTGATTGTACTACCAAAGCTCTTGAACTTATGGACAAGCTTTCAACTTTTACGCAAAAGGTACGATTAATACGAAAAACTTTATTGCAAAATTAAACAATAATTCAGATACACAGGCACTTCCCTGTGTATCTTAATTACCTATCAGAGTCCTTCCGGGAAGACCCATAACCACAACCACAGGTTTTGTGTAACTGAAATTACAGCCTGCAAATTAAATTTTTCCACTAGTTGATTTATTACGTATTAGAAAATGTTGTGCTTAAGTTTGAATCTCTAACTTACACTTTGGTACACTTCAGTATCTACTTAGTTAATTTTGAAGTGCAATATATCAGACTGTCTGCTGCAGCTTCATTCGTTTGAGTCACATCTCCGGTTTCAGCGCGCGCGAAGTTAATCGTGGTGCACAGAAAATAAATAGGGCAAAATTCCATATTGGGGACATATGTTAGGGTTGTACGTTAGTAAAATTAAGATGACGATTAGTCTTTTTTTCACTAGATTTCCAGTTTTCGTTTATCTTTCTTTTTTTCAAAATAATTTAAGCAAAATATGCACAAGACTGATTGTCATTTCCTACGCGCCAGGCACGCATTGTTCATTTACAAACGCGCGTTTAAATACTACCCAAATGTTTTGTTTTGACACGCGCATAAGCATAGTATTATCCGACGTTTTATGTCTATCTGTTCGTGAGTGTATTCTGACTTAAATTAACGATTATGTTACTACATGTTTATGTTACTACAACAAATAAATTTAAATAAAATTTGTACTCCAAGAATTTTTCAAAGTATTTGTCATGTACGGAGATGTATTAAACATTAGCAAGTATTTCACGCAGTATAATGTTAGATCCTTGCTACCGTAGGTCGCGGCATGACGTGCATTGTTTATTTGTCTGATCAGCGACAGGTGTACGGGCCCGTCCTGTTCATGTGCATCTATTTATTTGCATTCCGGTATAGTTCGTGGACCTCGGTCGGTCGGATTATCATTGTCTAGCTACGCCCACTCTGCTAAGGTCAGCCTTTCATCAACCTCAGCCCTCCTCCCGTATGCGCCAGGTGCTTACGTAATCATAATGCGTCCGCTATTATAACGTCAGTCTTATGTGTTCTGTGCGATTGTTTTTTTTTAATATGTAGCGGAAAGAGGATGTTTCACTCATTTGAATGTCTAGTTTGAATGACTCGAAGATTTGTATATGGTACGGATGTAACTCAGGATTACATATTAAATACTTTTAAGGCTCTTTCTTTTAATACTTGCATACGAGAAAGCAATGATGTCAAATAGCGTCACGTTGTCGTCACAAAGTAGTCACGTAGCCACGCTACTTTCGGTAACCGTCCAATTCGTTTCGAGTCGACATAGAAAAGAATTAGATCAGTATCATTATTAATTGACTTTAGATCAGATGTCGAAGCAATCGCATATAACGGCTATCATGATTTACTGGCGCATCGAGTATTCATACTGACGCTGACGTGATCAATGACAGCTAAATCATGATGGAGTGAATGACGACACACCAATTTCTTTTAATGAACCTTTATGAAAGGGCGTCCCGCATGATTAAAAATCGATAAAGAAAGTACACGCTCCCGAAGTGAACACAATACTCGAACATGTCACGACAACTCGGAAAGCAATATTGTTGTATGAGATCAATTGACGAAACTCCGTCATTATATTTTTGTTCCTGTTACATACCTGGAGGCAATCAAATTCAGAAAGGGAAAAGGAATGCCCATTTGTGCAGTGCGTCGACCTCGCAGTACATGAAGACATGCGACCTGGGAATGCAGGAACGCAACGAAACATCTACCTAATTATGATGTAAATCGCATTACTTACTACAGGATATCTGTTGACGAAAAGTCATCCAAAGCCGTGCGACTCGTTTAATGTCATTTCCTGAAATTCATTTTCACTTTAGTAGAGTTTTGTGTTGCGTATATAAGTGCGGCAGACGGATGTGTTACAGCAATTTACCGCCGCAGCTAGTTGTCAAAGTTCAGTGGAACTGGAGGCGAGCCAACGCGGCTACAGCACGCACTTCCAGGTGCTACACGCTTTCATTGCTTTTATTCGTACACAATTTCATTTGGACTTAAGTCCAAATGAAATTCATTAATATCACAACTACAAATAATGCCACTTATTATAATTAGCCAGATATTTTTTAAGTTCTTATGTAAATACTGGTCTAATACTGGCCTGCATCAGACATAATTAGCTTGTATGAGAAGGGATTAATAGAGATATATTTGTTTTTACAAAGTCGTTGGCCTTCTCGTCCTTCTCTCGTCCTATTGTGGACGGGCTTCCTGGTGAGATCACGTTTATTTTGTAGCAACATTCTCTACCCCTTTTGTCTACATGGTTTAATCGCTCCGATGTTTTCGAACAATTTATTTGTTCGGATCGGTCGCGTCAGCCGGGACAACGGTGAAATTAATCTGATTCTTTTCTTGTCGAGTCACGCGGCTTCCGTTGTTAAATTAAAATGTAGGGAAAGGGGATGTCCTATTACTTTTTATCTGGAACGCCGTGATACGTGCACTGTTGTTGTCAGTCATATAATAAAAGCGTGGAGCCGTGGACCACCCAACATTGCTCGCTGACTGTTAATTTTATTTTGGCTGTTCTGTATTCTGTGGTATGTTCTTATTATCCCCCTTTTAATTGTTTCTGACGGTATACGCTTTGAGAATTTCATTAAGTATTTTGCCCGAATAACATTTACCCGTTAAACGAAAACATGACACTGCTTTACTATTTTTACGAGCTTTTACGTTTGTGCAAACTTTAGTGGTCACTGTGCCAAAGATGTGAGCTACGATTGATTTGATATCTGGGTTATTAGTTATGTAGAAACTAAATGCTCTATTTATAATACTGTTACATCATATGCGTAACTGTTCCCACTAACTCAAACCGACGTCATTTACATCTCATAAAATGTCGGTAAACTTAATCCAGATAAATAGCGGATCACTAGACGCAGTCAAATCCTCGAGATTTATTGTAACCGCAATAATGAAGTTTCTGAATAAATATTACCAACCGCTATAGGAAAATAACAAAAACAAGGTTACACATGCGATGCCTCCAGTTTAAATAGGAAATGGGCGTACCGATTAAGTAGCCAGAAAGAAGTGTCAATAAATTATATCTTTTTGTGTCAGCTAGTAAAGAACGTAGAAATTATAATCGAAATAAATCATGTGGACTTGTTAGCATTTACATGTAATAAATATTCAGTTAGATGACTCTATCAATACGGTTTCATTACGAAAGTAGCTGTGCCTACTGGTAGCGCTGCGGCCGCGTCGTGATCACATTGTTGGGCGCGGTGTCGCGGGCTCTGCTCAGCAAAGTTTACCTGTCTGCGACTACGCGGCCTTCGTGGAATGTCGTCGGGTAGCTCATTATAAATTTGCCTTTATGTTGCAATTTCATATGAGTCACCATTTAAAATAAATAACCTCCGTACTCAATTCATCAGAGATAAAGAACAAAAAAAAAAGAAGCCTCACCTCAATGAGAACCGTTGCGGACGATGCGGCTTAAAACTTCCTTCGTCATTCAATTTTTAACAACATAATGACTGCTTTAGACCCTTTAAATTATGCTTGTCCCAATTATGTGGTTTCTATTAATTAACCAGATTGTTAAATGATAGTGTTACGTAGGAGAGGGCCTTCCTGGGGAAGTGTCGTGACAGTTGTATTTGGATTTATAGAGACTAGCATATATTTGAATTGTAATCAATTGCTCAACTTAATCTTTATTAATGTAAGTACGAGTACGTATGACAGATATGTATTTAGCAATAATGTTAACGAGGAGGTCGTCCCGCGGCCGCGTGTAGCCCTGGGCCCTGTGAGCACTGTTTGTTCTGTTGCAGTAACAACAGCGAACTGTGCTAATGTACCTAGCGATAGCTACGAGTGCTCCTAGACCACGTTATCAGCTCGCGTTAGGTCGTTTCACTGTCCTCATTTCGAGAATCTTGTCGATAGTTGAATCATCTTTAAGAATGAGAGACGCGTCTGCATGTCACCGTGTTTCCTTTACAATCACCGTAGCTAAACCGTCGGCATGTTGAAATCTTTTTGCTAACATTGGTTGCGGTTTAAAGATTATGACAAATAGCTTTCAGAGCTACACAAAGAAAGTTGGAAAGTGTAGGATGTAGGTGTCCGTTTGTTGTGCGCATTAAGCCAAGTCCTTATAGTGTGGCTACTGTGTCGTCTGCTTCTGTTGTGCGTCTTCGTAAGTGGGTTACTGACGCGGCAGACGGCGCGGCGACCACTCGCGCAAACCGGCTGCCAATTAGTTGGTGGCACAGTCCACGTTTCTGAACAATCTATCTGGAATTCGGGTGCAAGTGATATTTAATGTTCCACTCTTATCTTTGTTTTATTTCACACAGATACGTTTTGGAGTGGCGGCGCCGCTGTTAGATAATTTCATAATTATTCAAATTGTACCCGATGGTAAATTGAAAAACGATGTTGTTGCGTGACTGCTACCGTTTACTTGTATTTTTTATTACGTTGTAAACGATATTATCATTGATGTTGAAATTGGTTTGTTCTAATATCATATCTAATGAAAAGAATCATGACATGGTAATAAAGCTCGAAAAGGGCTTGTCTTACGTGCAAGTTCATCTGTAGGAAAGTTATCTAACTTTGTTTATGTATGTATTACTTAAGTAACATTTTCTAATCTGTATTTGATTTATTTACATTACAAATACTATTTGACTACGAAATAGTCACTTTTACTTCACCTTCACCAAACATTGTTCTGTGTTTGTGTTCCCAAGTTTAATCTCGCTAAATAAATAGAAGTGAAGTTTAATTATTTTAACTAAAGCAAGCGCTGACACATTTTATCTTATCAAATAGTTTAATACCGCTAAATGTCTCGGGAGAGCTGCTTGTACAAATGTATTGTGTAATATTGGGACTGCATATTTCAGCCGCTGTGCCCAGGCGCAAGTCGGCGCAACAGAGACTGTGTCCACGCCACGCCAGCGAGTGGCCGCAACGGCGCGCGCGTGCCGCTCCCAGCACTGATTCCAATCAGTTGCATCTGTCCAAGACAATACACATTGCCTAATAAGACCGTGACTTAAACCAGACCCATTGATTTCTTATCTGATCCCATCTAGTTAAACAGGTCTTCATGATCTGTATAGCATCAATTCCCTTTTATTTATTGCCACATCATTTTTTCAATATAAATAAAAGTCATCTTTTTCAAAAATTTAATGCTAAGCAGCTTCCACTTTTCACGTTCGACGTTCTACGAATAGCCCCGATACCATCGCTCATGCAAAGTTTAGTCACTAAGGAATTGTTTAGAAATGTTGAATCATAGTTTTGTTGTGGCATGTGTGCTCAACTGATGTCAAGGAGGTCACCACTCAAGCAGGTTCAATGTCTTCACGGAAAGGCTTTGTGGTTAGGAGACACCTTTTAACAATGCCCCATAAACTTTTGAAGAAACTAAAACTGATAATGTGCCCCAAATGTAAGTGCTTCCATCAGGATACTTTTATGATTAATGGCATTGGAATGTGTGACGTTCTCACATTCTTTCAATAATAATAATAATATATCGAGTATTGGAATCTTTATAGAAATGCCAATAGGTATTGAAGACCACAACATTATATGAGTAAATGGAAGACTTACTGTTACTTGCTTAAAAAACAATTAGTAAATCTCTAAATGTAAGTCCTTTTAAGCTAAAAGGTGTTTTATAAACATGTGATTAAGTCATAATAACGGTTATAATTTGCCATAAAATTAATTATTTACGATACAAAAACCATGTGTCGTAGCGTCTGTGTCAAAGGCATGCGTTTGCAAACCGGCTTGGTCGCGATACTATCTTAATTACAACATTAGCATGGTGATGATTCGCTTTGGATACACATTAAGTGGAATTATCTCGTGGCGACATTTTGCGCTCCACATGCAAATAAAAGATGACGGAGCGTCGCACCGCGGGACCTCCCTCGTCTGCCGGACCGGTATTGATGATCAACATCTTCTTGTCGATAATATCGATTCCAACATTGAAGTATAATGTTGTAGGTGTTACAAATATACATATCATTGCCCTTACAGCCGTTAGAAAGCCATTTTCCAAATTCTCATTTGAGATCCATTCACAGTAATCGGTTTTGCTATCAAGTCTCATGTAGTTATGTAATATTCAACACATGCACTCACGTAATGTAATATCATTCAGTATCCCGCCTAAATTGCGTTAGCATTTTTATTGATGGCAATATTGATATCTTTTATGGATATTTATGCTGTTGTTTAACAAAACAACACTTGGTTTTCGTTTTCGATTTTCTTACTTGTTTCAAAAGCAGGAGTTACGAAATGTACGTTGGTACTTTCTCTCTCGTCTCGCAACTGATACACGCGGGAAGTGTGGATGGAGGTTAAGAAAACAAAGTCTCGTCTTCACATAGATATAGGCTGCAAAACCGTACCTATAACATGTCATCATTTATCCACCATTTGCGAGTTATATTTCAAGTTTCCGTCGACTAGACTATAATTTGACGCCGAACAGGTCAGTTTGCAATTTTGATATTGAGGATTATTGCTTTTTTATTCAGATCACAGCTACATGCTGTGATCTGAATAAGTTTGGAATGATAATAATTTTAGGTGGCATTATGTTTTTCCTTAATTCTTTATCGTACACAATAACATAACATGATTTGACAATAAATTCAGATACCTGTAAAGGCGAGCTTAACTTAATGAATTTTCTCTCAGAAAACCTTTGATAGATCACATTCGACGTTAAGATCCTGTGTACAATACAAACAAACTTACAAAAATAAGTGTAATATAAAAAAAAAAATTATACACATATTATCTAACATTATGTACTACATTATGTCAATAATGAAAGGAAATGCTCTTAAATATTTTTTTTTTCTTGTTAATAATTGAAGTAACAAGAAGGCGTTTGTCCTTGTTTGTGTGATTATGTATCCCGCACTTGGGGACGTGCCGGGAGGTTTATTTGTGTAGAACAAATACGAGGTGCTCGTGTGCCGGGAGGCCGGGAGCTCTGTCGACTAGTCGTGTTTACTTACGTTGATATGCATACCTCCCGATTTAATTCTACACCCTAAGAACGCGGTCTGCTGCATTCATTAACAATAATAGCGGACACTGAATACTAACGAAGCTTTAGGATAGGTTACTTAGTTCGTGATAACTGCTATCGTGCAAATAATTGAGTGGTGCGGTACAAATGGCATGCTTGAGCTAACAATGTCGTTATAAGCTCGGGTCACCGTTGCACCGCCGCGCCGCCGGTGATAAATATAATTTTCGTAATTGGATTGGATTATTAACGGAAAATAAAACTGTGCAGTTATAGCAGCTACCGTATTACTGCTTCGTTAATGTGGATTCAAATTAGGTTAAACTCATTATTTTGACCTAGGTCAGTTTAAGGTTGCATTTTCAGTTTTTCACAATTACGGCAACTTGCTGGAGTTGTGAAATATTTGATTTTTGTAGCGTTATTATCATTTGCTTTTTTGCGGAACTGTCGTGTTTTGTGAGAAATCATATAGTTAGATTCTTTATTGTACAAGATTAAAGATTCTATTCTATCCCAAAGGTGCTATTTTAACTTCGACTTAAGAATTTATTTGGTTTTAAAAAAATAACCCGATGTACTAGTTTTTCTAATGTTTTCATTTATTATTGTATCATTATCTCCACATCATACATACCTACACTAAAAAAAATGTTCGTGAGATTCAGGAAAAACCGACGTAAATGTGCTAATAGGGAATATGCATGAAAAAAATATTTGTTAACTAACTACTTTATCAATAAATATTCAAAAATAGAATACTAAATTGTGGAAACAATATTTAAATAAAAAACTTTTTACAAAAAAAAAAAAAAATTAAACCGACTTCAAAAAGTACAAAATAATTTTAATTTCGGAAGTCGGTGTTTCTATAATAGATACCTAATTTTGTCTCTTCGTTATTTAACACCGACTTCCGAAATTAAAATTATTTTGTACTTTTTGAAGTCGGTTTAATTTTTTTTTGTAAAAAGTTTTTTATTTTTCACTTTTTAGTTATGGTAGCACCACTAAAAAGTACCTACCCTTCAGCTAAACATAAATTACCTTATAGCCAGAGTGCATCTCATAACGATTCTAATAATCCCAAATAAGTTTATATTACATGAATTTACCTTCCGGCTTTATCACCAGATCAGTTAGATACATCCCCTCCCCCTTTTCTATCAGTCAGTCATCGACTACACGTATAAACAAAGCAATTTTACTTGTTACGACAATTCTGCTATGATTCTATGAGGAGTTTTGTTCCATATCTTCAAAGTTTATGATCAGATCATAACAATATTTCTATGGGACCAACTTGGAAGCATAACTTTCCAAACAAAAAAAAAAAAAAAATCAAAATCGGTCTACAATTGACCGAGATATCGGTGAACATACATACAAAAAAAAAAAACATACATTCAGCCGAACATAGAACCTCCTCCTTTTCGAAGTCGGTTAAAAATTGGTAGAAAGCAAATAAATATATTTGTTGTGTAACGGCCTTTTTTTTTTTTTTGTCGACGGGGAAAATCATCTTTGACGAAACCCGCTCTTGGGTGGAGCGGGAGACAGTGTCAGACTCTTACTGACTAAAAACCCCGCGCCGTTCCTTCTAGCCTTCATACCGGGGCACGAGCTCCCTTTCGGACAACCCTGTCCCCAGTAGGCTTCGACCCAGCTGGGCCCCTCCTGCTGCTGACAACTCCTTGAGGCGCGCGGAACAGTGCGCGCCGTCGACGTCTTAGACTCGGTCCATTACCGGACGATCGGACAGCGAGCTACCCATGGCTCGCCGTCCGTTGTGTAACGGCCTCAGATGTCAAAGATCAAGTCGGACTTCTTTCTTCCAGTGCTTGTAATGTTGGCGACCCTTATAAATAAATAAATAATAGCAGCTGAAATTTTATAACTTTGTTGCTGATGAAGCATTTTTTATTTTTCATATTGGTTTACCAGAGAAAAAAAAACTTCAGGCTTATTCCCTAATAGCCCATGTCGCAACTCGCAACTCTTGAATATTCTAAAAGAGATTTACATTTATAACAAACTAGCTGCCTGCGGCTTCACCCGAGTGATAATATTTAGAAAATTATCACAAGGGAACATACTTTAGGGATAAAAATTATCCTATGTGCTATTCCGAGACATGGTCTGCTCATGTAGCAAGTTTTATTTAGATCCTTTCAGCCTTTGTGAAACAGTAACAAGACTCTATGATACTTATGTGATAATTTAATCCTGTTTTCCCTTATTACAATATCGGAATCTGGGTTTTTATAACCCGGATGTGAAATTCCCGGGATGCGGTTTAAACGGAAAAAAACTGAAAATGGAAATACACAGTCTAACTTTTCCCTGAGCGTACAAAATTTCTACTGCGAGATTAGCGTAAAAAAACCTTGTCTTAATTAATTCGAAGTGCAGCGAAAGTCCAACCCAAATAATTTTCACGTCCTTTTTAAACATTTTACGTATCGTTATTTACAAGCGAAAGTACATTAAGTTCTCGACTCCTGCCTGACAGGAGTATGTTTCGCGTATGAACATAATAATTTATAGCCTTTAATTATATTCGGTACCGAGTATATTGAATTCGCTTGCATTTACGAACTGAACACGAAATTCCTCTTTATGAAATGTTGCACCAATATTATAAGCAAGCATGTGTCAGGGATATTAAAATTGATTAAGAATTTCCGTTTCACTATATGATATCGTATAATTAAAAAAATTACAAGAAAGCTTTTATATTTATTTGATTGATTTACTACTTTATCAGTAACTTATGAATTTAACATTGACAAGAGCGTTCGAGAGGTTAGTTTTTCAATCGACAGACTGCATTTAAAGCATTGAGCTTTATCATAGATGCGGATATGTGATCGAGTAGCCCTAAATAGTAGCCAGTGATTATACAGTTCGAAATAGTGAACAGATGAGCGCACGCGCACTCCCTCGGAAGGGCTTACCCAACAGACGCTCAAGGCGAGCCCTTGATCATCTCTTAATTGCCTGCAGGTACTCTCTGCTTCGACATTTACCAGCGAATCAATAAGAATTAAAACAGCTATAAAGGTTAAGGCGAAACCCATCCGTTGGTAGTTCGTACGATAAATCCAATTACCCTGACATTTCTAAATCATACAGTGCATTCGTTCACCAGACAGGACAACGTTTTAATGAGAATTGTATATTTAGCTTTGAATTAGTGAAACACTCTTCTGATTCAGATGTTATGATATTTATGCTGAATGCTTTAATAACTTAAAATATTACACCTGCCTAATTAATAAATGGGTTTATGGCACACGTTTTAATGAATGCAAAAATAATAATTTTGTAGGTTGCGGTTTTCCTTCAAGAGTTTCCTTGACCGATATGAAATCATCAGTGCAGTAACGAGTGTTTTACTCTTCTATGCCCTTCACTTGATCGCTCCTCCCACATCGTTATGCAATGACAGATTCGGGCCTCCGAGTAGGTATAGCTTTCAGGAGGCCTGCTGACGTCGCCCAGTAATTAACGTTAGTTATGTCTGGCGAACGATTATGATATCCCAGTACAGCGCCTCGCTAGTTAACCAATGTCGGGGCGGTAATGCCTTGATTTATGCTGCCGTTACTCCTAGCTAGAGGTTCGTTCACACTACCTCACAAGGGAATAAACTACTCTAATAATCGCTTCTGGTCCCCGAGGTCCTTTAAATGCTAATGCCACATAATAAGCTCACCGATTTACGTGATCAATCCTAACGATGTAGCAAGCGTGAAGACATGTTAATCGCATCAAGTTTTACATTAAAAAGTTGTTAATGAAAAGAGTTGCTTCTTTGAATTTAATTTACAGGTTCGATAAGGCGCACGTTCACTTTTATGTTCTGTTATGTAGGTCGATGTTTGGAATTGAAATTATATAAAATGGATAAAATGTGATTCTCGTGATGTTCGCGAACGGCATAGCAGCGCGTAGCGGTCGTAGGAACCAGTCCCGATGGCGATATTGTCGATAAGACGCGTAATGTGACTCGCCGAGGTTCAGCAGACCTCCTAGGATTCTTCTGAACTATTAAGAACGTTTGCTTGTCACCACCTAGCCTAGTCTTCTTATTTGTAAACACTAGTTTTATTTATTCACCGATGACATTTACATGCTCTAGATAGTAAATTTATTTATAGATGCGAGACTTGTGAATTATTGTAATTTGTTTGATTGCAGTTATGTACATTTAACTTGTGGTTTTTTTGTAAGCAAGCAGGTATCTGCAACTTGTTTATTGATGGCAGCTTGATTACCGATAACTTATCACTTAACTTATTGAAAACCCATTTGTATAATTGAAATGCAGAATATAATACAATAACTTATTTCAAACAATTATGTTTTGTTCAATATTATATTAAATAAAAAACATAAATTATGACAGTTATATTTTCGTATTTGTCCATATATCATAGAAAAGCGTATATAAACTTATGTTTTTAATGAATAGATAATTTAATGGCATAGGAGTGTTGATGTAAATCAACAAGAAGCTTATCATAATAAAAATAAGTTGGCAAAAGTTAATCAAACATGCGACATTCCAATAGACAGATGTGTAGTTATAATTAAAAAGGATGCAGTAGTAAACTAACTCGAATAAGATATTCGCACGGCGGATATTGCGTGTGCAATCAGAACATGCGATAATGTGATAAGAAAGATAAAACGTTGCGCTACCGACCTAGGGTTGCTCCAGATTGTAGATGGCTCCTCTAGGACGTTACTGTGGGCACTGTCACTGAACTCTCACTGATAGTCATGTCACTGGGGATGTAATCGCGGGAATACACGTGCTTTCGCGTAAGGTTGTTGGTACGGGGCGCGGGGTCGTGCAACAGGTGCGCTTGCCGCAGCTTCCGCAGCGGCTCTGGCGGCCGGCTCCCGCGCCGACCCGCCGAACACGCCTCGCTCGTGCGTACGCGCACCTCCCCGCCCGCCCTCACATTGAAGCCTTTCCTTGCTACAGTTTTCAGCGGCTTTTCATTAAGTGCTTGACGTAATGTTGGATCATTTTATTTGTTATGGATTTTTTTCTTCATTTTAGTTTATTTGTAGACTGCAAAGTTCTTCGTATGCCATTTATAGTGTTGACCATGGCTACAAGGATTTTTATCGCTCGAACTCTCTACTCTTTTAATTATTGTGATCGTTGAACGGTAAACCTATACTCACTCACATGCAATTAAGTTTATGGAATCAGTGCAATTACGATAACGTCATTAAACATCAGGTAGCAGCGCTAGTTGCAGATGCTGTACTACTAGATGGGACAACCTACAAACATACATAAACATACACAGAAAGAGCTTTCTATGAATTAAGATGAAATGATTAGATGCCATAAAATATGGTGCGCTGAATCTGGGCAGCAAAATGCGTGAGAAAGTTGGTCTCCCACCGGTCATAAATCGTGTATTAGATTCTTCTAAATGAAGCCCTTGATTAGATGTTAATTAAAAGAAGAAGACGTTCTTTATGGTCGGCGCTTTATAGAGAATTGATGTCGCATGTTGTAAGTACGCACTGTACTCAGGGCACTTGTGTGTTTTAAACACTTGTCTACATTGCGTCACGGTTGTGCTTGAAGAATCCGAATCTTCATCGATCATCTTAATCAATATTGGTTCTATTGCTACGTTTAGTTACATAAATTGACTTTCCCTTCGATGGGTGTCGACTCGATTAATGTTTGCTATCACCAGCCTGTGATAGCGAGGACTGTGTGTGCGCACGCAGGTGCCTTCATTTTGATTGCACTGGCAAGATGGCGTGCGATAAACTCTATTAGGCATAAACTGTTTGGTCATATTCAAGTGTTTTTCTTCCTATGCTTATTCTTTTCACTCTCATTATTCATGACTATCATATTTGAATTTTCCATTTATGAATGGTGACAATAAAGAGGGCATTAAAATACATTGATGTAAATGACGCCTGTCCAGTCGCTCAAGTGCAAAGAAATTATTTAACTACGACGTCCATCACAATAGTGATGTACTTATTATTGCACAAGGCGTGTAATGAGTACGGTTTGTGATAGCAGTCTGATTTGTATAGTCTGCGCAAACATAATTTAACCATTTTGTCGAGTGCCGCCGGTTTCCTGTCACATTTGGAATATTGGTACAATGAATACCGATGAGTTACATAAACATTGGGTTATATTATACCACGATTGAATAAATGTTTCTAGTGTGAAAGCTGCTTTCCTTAATCAATTTTACATCATCAGCAGCATCCTATGTTTTTTTGAGGTGACATTATCATCAAATAATTTCTTCCGCTCTTAGGTAGCTCTAGTGAGAGGGCATGCCAGACTTATACTGACTAAAACCCACTCCTAAATCCTGTACGTGTTTTTCTTCTGTTAACCATTCCGTTCCATGGTCATGGTAACTGTTTCGAACAGCATGCTGCCTTTATGCCTATTTGGGATAGACGCAGTGTTATTTTTCTGTTAGGTATCTATACTTGCTATTTCTCACAGTTTAAACAATCTATCCACTTGTTCTTTGGTCTGCCTTCTTCAAGTAATTATGTAATATCAGTGTTGCTTGGCAGAAAACATTTTCCCAAATGTGCAACTCATGTTTCACATTGAACAGTTTCTTCGGGTTTTCGAATATATCTTACATAGCTTGTTTCCACCACTTATCTTTTGAATGTACATACTTCCATGCACTCAAGCCATACGCTGTAGAATGAGAATTACGAAGTATTAGTATTCTCTTATATCCAGGCTCACTGAATTTCTGCAGGGAGCTTTTACTTCGTTTTGGATTATCTGGTCCTAAGCTAGAGGCACAAGCCAACAGTATTTTCTATTGAAATTAGCATATTCATGAATACCAATAGCCTCACAAAGTATTCTGGTAGGAAGCGGTCTTTTATAGAGATATTTAGCTTTTCATATTCATTCCCAACTCACTGGGAACATAATATTCGTATATTATTTTTGATATTGCTGGACCACACACTTTCATTGGGAATACTTATATAATTTCCGTAGTTAGTTTAGTACCAACTATAAAAAACCAATATAAATATTTTGTGAAAATATTATATACGTCGTCGTATCTACCGTTACATGGAAGCCTTACCTTACTCGATGAACTTATCACTAGAAATCTCTACGTATGTTTGCTTTCATGAAAAGCTGATAAGCAGTTTGCCATTCTTATATCATTTACATTAGGTTTTAAATAACGCCTCGATGGCGACAAGTAATTGCGACTACATTAAAAACACCTCGTAATAGAACACCCGTGGTGCCATATAAAGTCATTACATAGAATCAATATGCGATGGAAACGGGTCTCGATATATGATAACAAGCGGCGCCGGAGTGCGAGTGGCGCGATTGTGCTCATACAGTAATTAAGCATCAATAATTTTCGATTACCGCGAAGCGTGTCCATCCATTGCTGACCACGGCCGGCTCGTGACAGGTTATGTGGGTTTTGAGTCGTCCGCGGGAGGTAGGAGGGGAAGCTACACGGGTGGTCAACTGTCCTTTGCTGGCGATTGTACACATATCTTTATTCATTACTCATTATGTCTTTGAAATTGTAGAGACGCCCCTTTATTCACCGATTAAATTAAAGTCTAACTTACCTTTAACGAAAAACAGGCAGGCATCGTATCGTAAATGATTATAATGTAGCATCATCCTTTAAATTCTATATCCATAGCTAGGGTTGCCTGGTTTTGAAACCGAAAAGCCGGACAGACCAGGCAGTGTGACCGAATATAATAATTCACGGCGTTTTTATTATTGACCATTAAATGTTTTTAAATTCTAATGAAACACTAATAAAATTAACAGATATAACTGCTAGTCCGCTTGCACTAGCGATACAAAGTAAAAGGTTGCTTGAACACGTGACAAATCTAAGAGAAATGGTGAAATTTAAAAAGCCTAACAGAAGCTGATCAGGTCGGACTTCGCCTAATTTGACTGGACACGCAACCAAAAAGCCTGACCGTTTCCGGCGTTATCCCCGGACGCCTGGCAACGCTATCCATAACCCTTTTCATCAAAATATCTCATCGTCAAGTAGGTACGAGTCGAGTGTATTAGTATCCAACAAAATGAGTCATAAAGTTCCACACGCACTTATTATTAGCAATGGTCCTTGTTTTGAAGCTAGATACTGGTGCTGATAATAGCGTTCATTCATTTGTTCAATTAGTAGATTTGTGCAATCCTAAATTGCTACACTGACACATAGGCGTGAAATAACAACCAAGCTTAACGAGCCAATTAAACAGGAGCGTATTAAACTGTTTCGTTTTGAAAATCGTATTTGGTTTTACGATTTCACGGAATCTTTAATTTTATTCGTAGTTGTTGGTAAGTATAGCGAATGAACCAGTAGCACAGATGATTTGAATCACTTGTAGGTACGTAGAGACTGCGGTCATCGCCACTCCACTTACTCCTCATTGGCGAAATGTATTGGTTCCCTACGTAGCTAGCTCGCAGCGATTCTGTTTTGTTGATTTACAAGTCACGCTCTAGAAAGTTCGTGCTTAAGGACGCGTTTACGATTTGACGCGCATCAATTTTAGGTATAGAGTCTTACTACTACACGTGCACGGCTCACACACACAGCGAAATGCGTGAAGCGGCGAAATTATGAGTAACTTGACACGACTTGATACTTGAGCTTACTTTTATTTAATTTTTGCCATGTTTTTTTTTTAAGTTTACTTTAATTATTTTTCAAAAAGTTCGTAACGTGAAATGGTAACAAATTTTTTACCTCGAGTGGTTTTCCACCCTTAAGAAATTTCACAAGTGTTTTGCCACTCTAAAAAAAAAAATCAGTTGATCGGACTGGAAGTACAGAAAAGTGATCCGATCGATTTCCATTTTTATCAACCAGTTGATCGGTTTAGTTGATCGGATAGGAAGTGCAGAAGGTGATCCGATCGAGTTCCATTCTGATCAACCAGTTGATCGGTTTAGTTGATCGGATAAGAAGTACTGATTTACTTAATTTCATTGGACAGTGATTGACTGGTAAGCAAGTACTTGCTAAAGTACCTATGTATTTTCGATTTGCGCGACAAGCTTTTTGAAAACAAATAATTAAAAACATAAGCTTATTTTATCTGCTGTATTTAGTATTTTTAACCGACTTAAAAAAAGGAGGATATTCTCAATTCGGATGTTTATATTTATATATTTTTTTATGTAACAGGTAGGTATGTTAGGGCATAACTCCGTCATAATATAGACGGATTTGCAAAATTCTTTTTTGTTCAAAAGAGGTTTATTCCGAAATAGTCCCTTGTAAAGATCAGACGGGCAATTCTCGTAATTTTAAGAACGTTCACAGTCTAATCTGTCTCAATCTGTCAAAAATACCTCTAATTTCCCTACATTTTGAAAATTGTTTGACATTTGTTTGTTGCCGAGATGAGACTGCGAATAGATTTTGAATGTTTTTAATTACGAGAATTGGCCTTCTGATGATGTCGGAGAGTTGTGGGATTGGAGAGTTTCAGAGACAGACAACGGAACTCTTCAATAAATGCCAGCAAATCAACCGCAATTGCTGCTTTCGCATATTATGTATGCATTGTTTGCGTAATCACACAGTATAAGATCATGTCTGTACCCTCTAAAGGGGTACGCAGATGTGTTCAGTATACCACGGCACACCGTCATTTATCTCAAAGTTGTTATTGGGGTACCTTTAATCTTGCAAGTAAATTCGGGCAACCTTTTTTGTTTATGAATTGATTTAATTAACCGACTTAATTTAGATTAAGTATTTTTTTTTAATGTAGGTATGTTTAGATGGATTTGCAAAATTCTGTCATTTTTTAATGGATAAGCTATGCATGCCCCAGGGGTAGTACAATATAAATTTTATGAACTTTGCTTGGCCTACCCAAGCAAAGTTCATAGAGTTCATAAAATTTTGAAATTGATGATGTTTAATTTCCTGTCACTGTTATTCACATAGCAAGTAAAAAGTTTTAGGTACCTATATAATTTTGTTTTAGTATCAAATGGTTCTCGAAAACTAGAAAGAAAATACGTTTATTTGGCACATACATATAATACTGATAAGTACTTACAATTACTTTCAAGGTTAGGATTAGGTTCCAAACATTATTAATTGCTTCATAAAAAAAGTCGTTGGCATGACAACAAGAACAACTCAATAGATATTGTTTATCTGTCAAATTGGAATGAATTGCCATTCTAAGTGTGTTACGTAATTAGGATGCCGTACGAAGCCGGGTCAGGAGCTAGTAAATGATAAAAGAAATGAATAAAACTTACGAAAAACATAAAAAAAATATCAATTTTTATTTTTCATTATATTATTATGACAATGACAATTATATTATTATGATGAATATTCTCGTAGTTCCATATTCCTTTTGAATCTTGTCTTAGGCCTTGGCATCTAAAACAAAAATTGTGTTATAAAAGGTATAAACTATACACACTCTTATCAGCTAGCTCTACTCGTCTATTAGTTTCAATAGCAGCCTCCAGGTCCTGGACCTGCAGGTCTCTCCATCAAGTCCGGAGGTAAGGTCTCAACATAACTAACAAAACGAGCCCAAACTCGGCACACCTAGCTCTACTGGTATACTAGTTCCAGTAGCAGTCTTCGAAGTACACCTGCAGGTCTCTCCATCAAGTCCGGAGGTAAGGTCTCAACATAACTAACAAAACGAGCCCAATAAACTCGAGACACTCACACACCTAACTCTACTCGTCTATTAGTTCCAGTAGCAGTCTTCGAAGAACACCTGCAAGTATCGCCATCAAGTCCGGAGGTAAGGTCTCAACATAACTAACAAAACGAGCCCAAACTCGGCACACCTAGCTCTACTGGTATAATAGTTCCAGTAGCAGTCTTCGAAGTACACCTGCAGGTTTCTCCATCAATTCCAGAGGTAAGGTCTCAACATAACTAACAAAACGAACCCAAACTCGACACACCCAGCTCTACTCGTCTATTAGTTTCAGTAACGGTCTTCGGAGTACACCTGCAGGTCTCTCCATCAAGTCCGGTGGTAAGGTCTCAACATTACTAACAAAACGAGCTTAAACTCGACACACTCAGCTCTACTCGTCTATTAGTTCCAGTAGCAGTCTTCGAAGTACACCTGCAGGTCTCTCCATCAAGTCCGGAGGTAAGGTCTCAACATTACTAACAAAACAAGCCCAAACTCGACACACCTAGCTCTACTCGTCTATTAGTTCTAGTAGCAGTCTTCGAAGTACACCTGCAGGTCTCTCCATCAAGTCCGGTGGTAAGGTCTCAACATTACTAACAAAACGAGCCTAAACTCGACACACTCAGCTCTACTCGTCTATTAGTTCCAGTAGCAGTCTTCGAAGTACACCTGAAGGTCTCCACATCAAGTCCGGAGGTAAGGTCTCAACATAACTAACAAAACGAGCCCAAAGTCGGCATACCTAGCTCTACTCGTCTATTAGTTCCAGTAGCAGTCTTCGAAGTACACCTGCAGGTCTCTCCATCAAGTCCTGAGGTAAAGTCTCAACATAACTAACAAAACGAGCCCAAACTCGGCACACCCAGCTCTTCTGGTACATTAGTTCCAGTAGCAGTCTTCGAAGTACATTTCAGGTCACTCCATCAAGTCCGAAACTAAATATGAAATTTATAAGTACATATAAGAAACTGTGAATAAAATCTTACCTTGGTTGTCCGTAGTCCGTGCAGAATGCGTGAAGGATCAAGTATGTTAGGTCAAATATTTTGTATTCGTACAGCGATCTTTTCCAATACGAGGAGCTGCTTGCAAGCGTCACAGTGTCCACTCACGACGGCGGCCGAGCGCAGACTAATATTTCATTACAAATTTTTGTGCAATAAAGCAAGACAGTGACCAGTAAAATAACCCTTATTTCAATCCAATAAGAATCACGTGTTACCGCTAAATATGCGAAAAAATAAGACTCAATTTCAATTTTTTTCTGAGCGTATTGTAACATTTTGATAGTTTTTTTTGCTACCTTTTTGAGTTGAACATGTCTATTTACATAAAATATTTTTAAATACATAAATTTATGTTATTAAATAAAAGAAAAACGTCCCTAAAGTCAGTACGATGTCGTCGAATTTGTGTGAAGAGGTAACGGAAATTATTTTTTACAATATTATAAACCAACATTTTCGAATAAAAAATTGCTACCATTTGAAGATTAAGGAGTAATCTATCTGTGGTAATTATTAGTTACTTTTAGTTTTGTACCATTTTGCCGCAAAATGCACCGAAAAACTCCTTATTTTTTTCGGAGTCGTAAACGCGTCCTTAACTTTACTACCCCGATCCGTAACGTTAACACGCGTAAATTATTGCTTGATCAGACTTGATCTCCTTTCTCGTAAACGCTTATAAATCTTTTTGCCCGTACTTTGTAATGGGGTCACATTAAATTGAAACAAGGTTCTTGTGTAATATTTTATGAAAAACAGTATAGTACCGTCGTTAACAGACACTACATAAGTTAACTGTTCCAAAATGAGAATATACTAGGACTTGTTAACTGCAAATGCATCGGACATATTTAAGGGTGTGCTAGCCAAAGCCTCGAACTCGTTAATCGACGAGGTTGAAATGCGTACTATCTGCAGATTTGTGGACCTTAACTAGTGCCTGTACTAGTCTATATTATTTAAAAAATTACGCCCAATATCACAAATGCGAATTTTAAAAACACGCAATGCATCCACACTATCATAATAGTGTGGATGCATTGTATGTTTTTGAATTAACACGTATTTGAATTTCGTCGCTGGGACTAGCGCTGCGCTCAAGGCTGTTTTCTTAGAGAATAGAACGCCAGAACATTACTTACAACTTGAAGTGCCATAATCGCTCATACACCAGGGGTTGTTTCGCGAAGCGGGTATCAATGGAGGAAAGTGGCTACATGGCCAACCTGCACTCACTATAGTCTACCTCTAATTTGTTGTGTAGATGTCTGGTGCTTGTCCTTACCAGGTTGGTGGGTATACGAAGGGTAGCGCCACAATGAGTTCAGGCCCTATCACTGCCATAATGCCTTCCTTCTGGCGAGTTAGTCCGCTGCATCGTTGCCTTGGAAATTGCTGTCCTTTGATCCATTGCATGATTACTTGGCTGTGTTTACCCACCTGGTTAAGGTTTTGTTGACACTTGTATATCAGCCCAGAGGTTATTGTGTGGCTGTTCAGCGCTTGCAGAACAGCTACAACTAGGCTTAGGCTTATGTAGTTTTCCATAGACTCGCAAATAAGAAGGATTAGATGAAGACCGTTAAATAGTGAAGTAAACGCAATACTATTATTTGTATGAAAGAATGACAGACTAGGTCACCCTTAATGCTCCATAGTGAGCTTGCCATTTATTTCAATCAGCACTGATTTATCGCTTGTTTCAGATGTTGAATGTGATTTTACAAGATAATGCGTGTTTTCAATGCGTTCAACAGGTTAAGTTATGATGATTTTACGAATTGGATTATGTGTAATGTCTTGTTTGAAAGCTTGTTTTATGCTGGTTATAAACACTACTAGAATTGCTATCGACATCCGATTATAAAAGCTTAGAAATAGCTTTTAACTTTCATTTCTAATTACAGCAAAGGAATTGCTTGCATAAATCTTTCTTTCAACTGTAGTTTTACGTTTAATGGCCGAAGTCGAGCTAGAGAGCATTGGATAAGACTAGGATTATCTAGATTTTAATCCTTTTTAATATACGTAAGTTAAATAAAAATCTAGCTGTGTAAAAGATTGAAAACGGTACGACTGATTGTTGACTTCGTAACTGTTCGGACAATGTCTTTAATGAAAACTGTTTTTGATAATCCCGTGCGTAGCCGGGGTGGCTCGCTAGTTGATGATGATTTGTAAATATAGTTACTACATTTAATGTCAGTTAACACATGCCCTTGTTATTTTTATGTCAATAAAGTCCTTAGTCAAGTCTACTGCCTAAGGAGACAGTAGACTTGTACCGCTGTATTAAAACTTAGCTGATTTTTTTTTTTACAATTACTTATATGAAAATAAATTACTTACTTAATTACTTACTTAATAAATTACTTACTTATATGAAAAAAAATGAAAGAAAAGGGAGTTAGTGATAGCATGACGAGTGACAGGACAGAATGGAAGAAAAAAACGTGTTGCGCCGACCCCAAATAAAACGGGACAAGGGCAGGAAGATGATGATGACTTATATGAAAATAAAACAAAAGTTTTCTTCAAGCATTATTGAAACATATTTAAGCCTGATAAAAAGTTAATTTTGTTTGCTACTATTGTCATTTGCAAATACAAATACATATGCTTCAGCGACTTATTGTTATTTTAACGGCTTTATTACGATTGAAGTTAATGCCAACAGTAGTTTTAACAATAAGCCATAATATATTTTACCTTGTTGGTAGTACCATTATGTTAAGTAGGTATACGCCATGTTTTCATCGTTCTCATAAAATGCGATGAGATTTCCTGATTGATATTACTCTCCAGTTTATTGATTCACGATATGCTTAGTTACAATGTTATACATTAGTTTCACACAAGCGTTATCCTTTAGCGGATACAAGGAAGTAACTGGCTACTTATTAGGTGTTGATGTATAGCCCTGCATGCTCAAAGATATCATCGTCTCACACGTCGAATTTGGCTTTTATAGTCTCAATCATCTGTTATATCATCATAATGTGTACACCCTTTCAATTTTATTACATAGTTGTTAGTACCTTGAAGATTATATGTTAATTAGTTGCAATTTATAGTGTTGCATTAGAAAAATAAACATAGTTATTGTGCTTACATTGAAGCGTTGACATCATGAAGTAAGCTGGCCAAGGTCCACCATCACATAAAACATCACTTTAAACACGTCGCAGTCGCGTACGACGTTAGCAGAAATGGGTACTCCGTCACGCCTGTACACGATTTACCTTTAATATGATAATGCGACAGGTCTGCCTTTCTGCGGTTCGTGGGAATCGCTCGCCGCAGGCCGGAGAATAAACTATATCAACGTTTAATTAGGTTCCAATGCCTACTTACCTACACACGTGCAGCGGGTTGACGAGTTCTAGTAACTCGCCGTAATAATTCTCGATCGAGTAATAACTATAGACGTTAAACTTAAATGCAAAATTTAACGACACCAAGCAATTACTAGTCGTACTCTCACAGATCGCCACATTACCAGGGTTAGCGGAGTTGGTAATCTCGATTCCACGAGATGGGGCATCCGGCTGTAAAAAGGAAAATTCTGAGCTTTCCTTTTGTTACTGCTCCATCGGCACCGTCTATGCGACTATCTATTTGATTGACGTGTTTGTTCTACTTGATACATGATAAAATGTTTATTAGTTTTAAGTAACATGACATATGATTTATGTCTTGTTATAAAATATTGACATCTTGCAACATAAATTATTGATTTTATATTGATGACGCTTATTCATTTCTGCGCAATGTTTACCTCGTTTGTAAACTATGGTCAGTTGTTAAAGCTTGGTCAGTTTTTAGGGCCAAATAATGATTGTATTCGGTTAACAACAGCAAGACAAGTGGCACACGTAAACACGGGGCGGGCTGAGCGCATGTGTCAGTCAGTGTGCGCGCTTCCTCCACATCGCTTTACATTAACAGTAATGGGCTTCATGCCCTTTTACTACCTCATAATGTTGAAAGCTCTGTCCCGCAAATTACCTACGCGTTTCTGTAGATCTATCCGAGAGCCTCAGTTTTCATTAAAAGCATTAGCTATTTCAGTGTGCCCTTGTTTCAAAGTTAAGGACGTCATTAAGTAAACGCACCGCAAACTACTACGTGACTATCCTTATTATTGTTTAATTTTTCGTCTGCCTTACCTTATAATCTAATACATATTTACTTATTCCTCTAATACATATTTACTTATTTTCAAAACTGTCAAATTTCAGCAGAGCTTTCACGTTCAGCAGTTCTCCCCGTGTGCCAGGCTATGTTATAGTGATTATCGTCGGAAAATCTAGAAAAAATCAATTCAAAGTTCTTGTAACATGATGTCTATTAAATAAGTTATACCAATTATAAATAAATAATAATTGCGTGGCAACTTGCTATTTTCTCTTATTTTCGTAATTGACACTCTCAAGGATATTCGATCAATCTAAGATAGGTAGCTGTCATATTATCTTTTATAATAAGTGATTATTTGCGTCGATGTGAAACGTAACGCAATTAGCTGAGAGGACGTAAATGAATAATGACTTCGCAGACTGCGTCCCACACAGGTCAATGGCAATCACTATTATTTTCACAATTACCTCACTCAGAGAAATGGCTGTTTGATTAGCGTGAAGCAATATTTCGTTTGCCACAAATGAACTTTAAATAATTTGTTCCTTTCACACGTTATTGTAATAAATGCGATATCGTTCTTATGCGTGCGACTTGTATAAAACAACACATCACATTATACGAAAAGCAATACTTGAAGCAATAAAATAAATAATACGATAGAAAAACGATTCGTAATCTAAAGATAGATTCATTTGAATAAATGTCGTGACGGGGGCAGTAATTTATATGTGAGTTAGGTTGAGCATGGCGTACAAACCGCATTAGATTTGCATGTTTGTCTCTACGAAAAGATGTTTATTGTTATAATGCATGTTTTGTAATCTGTGGTCGCACCTAACGTCGTTTTCAAACAAGGGATTAATTTTAATTACATACGATAGAGGGAAGATGCACCGTGCGGTGTAAACTTTCCTATTTTTTTTTTCTATCATGGATCGGCTCGCGTTTGACCACCATCCAAATTGCAAGGATATTACTTACTTGTAACGTAATACTAGGAGTTTTCGCAAATCCGGCGGATTTTGTGTAATGTACGTGACTGTTCAATAGAAGCAGAATCATCTATCAGCGCAAACGCTCTCGGCAGCTTTGTTCCCGGATGCTTATCTCGAAACCGTCGCGTCATTCATGAATGCTATTGTGTTTCCCCTATTCAGGTCGTTACTCGATACGACGCACAACTTACGCGCCTTTGGGATTCCATGTTTAGTGGGTGGTGCGGGCGATGATGGCGCGCGGCGGGATGCTCCTGCGGTCCACTTTGTGGTGCGCTCGAGCGTGCCACCATCATCGGCGGACGTCGCGACCGCAACACCGCGCCAGCCCGCAAACCTGTTCTAGCCTTCAATAGACTCATTGAACATTACTCTCGTCGCCCTTGATGTGGTCGACTATTGCGCCGCAGAATTGCTTATGATGGGAAATCGTTCAAAAGTAATAATACGTAAAGGGATTCAGTTCAAATTGCAATCAATGCAAATAGACTATGTATCTATACACAAATAGTGTAGAGTACTAGATCGCTATGCATTCTTCGAAGCCAAGCGGCGGATGATTCATGCCCTTAAGCTTACACCCCTCGTCGATGACTTGATGCCAATTTTACTGCTCAGTGGAACACTCATAAACCACTGCATACGTTTATAGCTTAAAATCGCTTTTATTGTTTGTTGTTTTTACGAGCCTGAGAGCATTGTTTATTAACGTGATAAATTTTATTAACAATCTACAGTACACTTGTCGGCTGTCGCCTCTTCCAATAGAGTAGGAGAGTAGCCATTGTGATTATGAATCATTGATATTACCCTGGAAAGAGTAAAAATAAGGAATATATGAAAGTCTTTTGTTTCCTCAACAATTTATCCAGGCTTTTGGTTTTTATTGTTATATGAAAATAAAAATTTATCGTCATTACGATTCTGGTAGTTGCTGGGTCTTTGTTCTCCCGGACGTAATCTCTTATACTGGAGACTAAAACGTCCAATCACTGTTTCGATTATGGTAATGTCCTTTGTTATTTCAATTCGATTATTTAGTTTATCTTCAGGATTTACGAAGCTAATATTATTTGTAGGGCTCATCTCTTGTCTTTTAGATAGTTTACGTTGGGATCCACGCTTCTTCTTTCCAAGTTTCAGGGTTATTTATTCAAATAAATCCTGCTACGACGTGTGACCACAATTCATTTCTATATCTAGTACTAAGTTATGGACCCACAGTTAGTTTTGATTAGACAGCTCCGAGTATCCTAACAGCTTTTTGAGCTTTATCATCAATATATCAGACTTTCCCGAGGGGGTGACCGCCAGTGCCACTTTTGTTTTTTAAGGCAGCAATATATTTGTTTTTATTTTGGCAGTTCAACATTCCAGTCATTGCATTTAAAACTCATCGGATTGTTTAAGCTATATTCCTTTATTTATTTTATAAATTATGTACACACAAATATACAGAAGAAGATAACATTATTGTAAAACTTTATACGAAGGTTTCATGATCATTTTGATCATGTTATAGATGTGAATGCGTACATAAAATCTATACATATAATAAAATCGTAGGAAAGTCAAAACTGTACATTGAATATTTTTTTAAAAGAATACTTGGAGCGTGATCTACAATCGATATCGAAGTCAAAAATATAGTTTTTAGAATTTTTGTCTGTTTGTCTGTTTGTCTGTTTGTCTGTATGTATGTCCGGGCTAATCTCAAAAAGTACTGCACAGATTTACTTCAAATTTTGCATGAATATTACTAAGAGGTCGGGTCAACATATAGGCTACATATTATCACGCTATCACCTACGGGGGAGGAGCTGTGAATCTTTATTTTTCTTACGCATTCTGTGACAGCGTGTAATCTAACGACGCATATTTAAATGTTGTTTTTGAGTAAGCCATACTATTATCTAGCTTTACACTATAAAAACTACGCCATTTACGTAACTTGGGCAGAGAAACAGTTATTTTAATAAATGTTAGTAGTATAAAGACAATTTTAAAACAGCGCCATCTATGAGATTTCATAAAAATCAAATCAAGTTACATGACACTTTTTGGAAATTAATAATTTAAATTTGATCATGTTGGCTAGGTTAGTAGTTAGTTATTCTTAAAATTCATAGATGGCAATGTACATTTTCTTCATAAAAGTTGTATCGCATATTTTGTTTTGACAAATTCAAGTTCCAACAAAACTCTCAAAATCTTGAGCAGAGTTGAAGAAGACAATTTAATAAAAATGCTGTGTTAAGTATTACAAAAGAGTTATGTTCATTGATGATCATCAATTTCATGTAGTTAGTACAAAATAAATATTGACTGTTAATACTTTTGTTCGGTAACTATTAATCTATGTGATTATTGCTTGGCAATTAATATATTTTCATGTCGTATGCCTAATTATAAACTTTACTCACTCGGACACATTTATTTTATGTTAAAATAGTGTAAAGTCATAATAATTTTTCAGTGAAATGTTTCCTTTTCCTACAAAAGGAGCGATCAAGCGACGTTTGCTTTACAGAGCTCTGATAACGGTCGGTCGCTACATCAGCACGTCTGAAGCGGTTTGGCGGATACTGGCGTTCTCTATACATGACAGGCATCCTACCGTCATACATGTAGACGTCCACCTAGAGAAGAAACGGCCAGCGCATATATTTTGATCCCGAAAATGTTGCTGAGCGCTTGGAAAATCCGCGACAACCAACTCTGTTAAAATTTTTCAGGCTCTGTAAAGTCGACTAATTTGCGAGATCCCTTACGTATGACGAGGTGCCTTCATATTACACTTACGACAAGCAAAGGGGTGTATATAACCTACATCAACGAGGAGGTGCTGTGGAAGGTTTTCCGGGAATTTTCAAGGACACCGCATTGGGTAGGGTTTATACCGTGCATCCGAATAATGGCGAATGCTATTTTCTGCGGTTGTTACTTCACACTGTGCGATGGCCAACATCTTTCGCTTTTCTGAAGACATTTGATGGCGTGGAGTATCCCACTTACCGCGCAGCCTGAGTAGCACGTCACCTTCCCGACCGTGACAAAAATTGGGATGACACCCTCGCGGCGAGCGTTAGTGACAGTCCCAGCCGCATGCGTCATCTGTTTGCCGTCATCTTGGTGTTTTGTGGAGTCGCGAACCCGGTAGCTTTGTGGGAGAAGTATCGCCATCATCTATCTGAAGATTTTCTACGAGCTTTGAAGCGTGCTACTGGAGATGAAGTCAAAGTAATTGATGAACGCGTGCTGAACACCTGTCTCAGTTCACTTCAAGATGTGGTAATTTCTATCGGCGGCAATCCACTGATTAATTATGGGTTACCAGCTCCCCAATCATTACCGCATCAAGACCGTGGAAATCGGGAGTATAACGCCGAGACTAATTACGATCCGGGCGAAATGACCACCGTGACCACCATACGAAATTACCATATCGCTTATTCAGAGCAAAAACAAATTTACGACACCGTCCTTGAAATCATTGGGCAAAACCAGATCTTCGTTGTGGTCATAAGTTCGTACGCTGCGCTTGACCATTTATATGAGAGCTCGGCTCGATGGCAATGCACGTGCTCAAGAATTGTCCGATGTCCTTCTAAGTCTTGGCGAAGGCACTCTACTAGAAGACAGAGGTGTAAAGGTGATGCTTCCAGAGTTTCTCGGTAGAGTGGAATCCAGCTTAGAAGAATTCATTCGCTGTGTGTACGGGGACATAAGTCGTATACCGCACCAGCAGAATTCTTGGATGTGTGAGCCCAAAAATGCTGCACCAATTAACGAATGCATTCTCTTGGAAATTGAGGGTAATGAGAAGTAGTCTACACTTCGGTAAACACTGTCGTCGTGCAAGATGAAGCCACACATTATCCCGTGCCTACCGGGTTCGGGGTTATCCGAAAGGAAACTAGAGCCCGGTATGAAGGCTAGAAGGAAAGGCGCGGGGTTTTTAGTCAGTAAGGGTCTGACACTATCTCACGCTCCAACCAAGAGCGGGTTTTGTCATAAGATGATTTTCCCCGTCGACAAAAAAAAAAACACATTATCCCGTGGGATTTCTGAACTCCCTGTCAGCGAGTGGACTTCCAGCGCATACCATCAAGCTGAAGGTTGGTGTCCCGATTATGCTTCTTCGGAACCTATCTCCTCCGAAGTTGTGTAACGGGATTCGCCTTAAAGTTATCACGCTCCACAGACACACCATTGAAGCGGAAATTCTTTTGGGTTGTGGCGTCGGCACGCATTCCCCTCATACCTCATAACTTCCCGTTCCGATTCAAGCGCGTACGGTTCCCCGTGAGTAGGTATTTGCTTCGTGATGACCATCAATAAGTCACAGGGGCAGACACTGAGGGCAGTGGGTGTCGCCCTCAGGACGAGTTGCTTCTCACACGGGCAACTGTACGTTGCTTGCTTCCGCGTCACCAGTCCTGACTCTCTTTACGTTTTGGCTCCTGGCAGCATAACTACCAACGCAGTTTATAGGGAAGTGTTGTAAAGTATTATACCTTTGTATGTATTTTTACTCTTTTATGTCCTGGAATGTATTCCTGCATTATTTTCTCTATTTTCTTCAGTCACATCTTATGACTGAACGCAGCAGAATTCCCATATAACTCTCTTCACTTGCAAAAAAAACTTATATTTTAGTTTTTTTTTGCAAGGTATTTTTGGTGCTGTAGAGCCTTCCCGCAGACGACGTCGCGGGCAGCAGCTAGTGAATGCATAAAACGTTTTATCAATACATTCATTGGGCGTGCTAAGGAGTGAAATTCCTTGCCAAAGTCTATTTGCCTGCAGTAGTCACAACAGCACAAAGAGAATAGGATATTTCTAGGTAAGCGTGCTCCAGCGTCCATCACATCATTGATTACGATCAGGTATGATAGTGGTCAAGCGCAAGTCAATCAAAATTTAAAAAATTTGCACAACGACCCGGTGCCTAAATACTGTTGATTTTCCACTTAAAAATATAAAAAGCATCTTGAAGTCTTACAACTTATAAACGAATTAAAATTTCTCAATGTTGTACTTTCATATAAGCGTTATCAAGCGCAGCACCACATGAATCTGGCGACCTTGCCATTGAACAACTCATCTGCACAAAAATGTGTGTAAATTATACAAATAACGTACGGTTATCGTGGACAAATATTTTGTTCAGTAAATGAACTTGTCACTTTATCTTAACAGTTGCAGAATAATTAAAGCACTGCCTTAAAATATCTGTCCTTAGGTGTCTCGTATCTTGAAATATGTCTTGCGGGACACGAGATATAAATTCATGTTTGCAACGTTTGAGCGCAAGTATTTCTTAACTGTGAACTATTAGAACAAACTTATGACTCATTCTATTAGTAACAAATTGCATTCAACGAATCGGATATTTAATACCTACGTACGACACTCACATTTGTCATCTTGATTATCTTCTTAATCATCTTATTTTGTCTTAATCACCTGAATATTATAATAATGATACTTATACTCGTTAGATCCGAGTATTGATAACTGTTTTTCGTATATTAATACATTACTTATATTAACATGAATACACATGCGCATTATGCAATAACTCGTTTTTCTGGGGTATTCAATTTCATGTGCTATTAGACACGGTTACACCCATATGATAAGAATATGCAGTTATATCACCTGTTAATCAATCACAATAGAGATTGTTCATTTTCTTTATGATTAATAACATCGATGATTATTTTAATTGCATCGTAAAACATGGTTTTGATTGTATCTGGTGATATGTAACAAAGGTGTTGTAAGTAATAGTACACCGGACATTACAAGAACACTGAGATTAGCATATCCTCATTGGGGGTGCAGCGCATGTGTTGCATTGATTCGTTTCTGAGAAACGTGTGTCGCGAAATTGTCGTAGACAACACGACGCGACCGGCGCGCGGGAAATGAATGCCTGCGCCCGCGCCGCGCTCGCCAGGTGCGATCACGATCAAATCACACGAAGGAACATGCATATTGCATTATTATTCCATTTAAAATTAAATACCTATGTGCTCCTGTTTATTTTCTTTGAAAAGCTCTTAGCATGAGGCAGGTACATCTTGAATGACCTTGAAAAACTGTACACACGGGTGTAGAAAATTAATGGGACGAAAATGTTAAACTATATCTTCGTTTTTCCTAAGGTCTGCTCAACGTGTTTTTGGTGGAATTTTAGTAAAAAAACGCGCAATTACGTGCGCGAATGGTAGATAGTACCTATCTATAAAGGCTTTGATTGTTAACGTTATGACATGTTTGCGTTTTGGAATAATAAATTGAAGCCTAGTTATTAATTCATGAATCCCCAAGCGACCACCGGTGGCCGCGCATCTATTGTCTTACTATTGTGTCTCTAATTGACGGTATCTGAAGGGTTAAAGTAGACCTACAAAACAGTCCCTGTATAGTTTCGTCACACTTGGTTCTTGGATTCATTTTCATTGACAAAGTAACCAATAGGCTGTTAAAGTAAACAAATAAACAAAAGTTTACTTGTCCGTTTAACCTACTTCAATAATTACGTACACCTTCGAACTATAATGTGAAACAAGATAAAATGCTTTGGACAGCCTCCAACAGTCCAGGCCAACACTTGTCACAGTGATTACACCGAGGATCATTTGTTAAGAGCTACGAACTGTTACTTCACTGTCTCCATTGTCATTAGGCGTACGTTGATTTGTGACTCCATGTGTCTCAACGTATAATACTAGAATGCTTTCAGGATTTAACAATTTGCCAATACCTCCTATTTAAATGTTTAATGTCTAATTGGTGGCACTTTTCCTATATCTATTGAAGATTGAGATGTAAATTCGAATGCCTTTTTCACTTCTTGTCGTTGAATAGTGGATACCGTCGATAGGACGAGGAGAAAAGCGGTAATAACTCTTTGCTGTAGATAGGGCAAATGCGTCGACGCGAGCTCCCCGCCGCGCTCCCATCCACTACTCATGCTGCTCGATAACATCCATTTCCTGGGTGGCGATCCATCACCTTTGCACCTCGCACTCTCACCATTGTTTGAATGTTCACATCTGGTTGATCTTGTATCATTCATAAAACCTTCTAATCGGTCGGTGCAGGCGATCGGTTTAAAATACATTTTATGGTAATGCACCCGTTGCTGCATTACGGATGTAGATGTAATGTAAGTTTGGAGATCAGTTGCACAAGCGTCAAGTATCATTGCAGCGTAGGCGTGCATACCGCTATCTGGTGATCTTGTTTGCCGAGCAGCCTGTGAACTATGCATTATATTTGCTAGCCCACATGAAAATTTTACATTATTGATCATAAGTGCGTGAGATTTTTACCGGATAGCGGTGTATATTCTCTAACAAATTCCGGTTGAACCTTTAACAATCGAACGGTAGTAAATGAATTAGCATTTTGACTGGCAATGAGTGAAAAGACAGAGGACAGTTGCGACCCCGGCGTGATGCGACTGCAAGCGAGACCGGGACGCATGTAAATGAAGAGTTGCACACGGTGCAAGTATTTGTCAGAGGCATAAACAATGCATGTAGGGCGCTCAAGACAGACGAAACAATGACCTCATGTAGACTTACAGGGAAGAGCTATTGTGCAGCTCAAACGGACTTATGTTCGGAATTTATTTTCATACCAGTTCGCTTTTTAGCGAAATTGTCAAACATTATTTTGTTCAGTGCTAAGTAAAATAATTCCAAAGTATGTATTCTTCAGAATTGATTACAGAGATCCTATGCAACTAATTACTTAAGTGAATATTTTTGTCAAATAGAGAAAATTCATTACTACCTTCTGTCAGCAGCTTCGCCCGCATGAAAGTATAACGTACCTAATTTTTTTTTTGTTGTTAATATGTTTGCGCTTGACTGCTACCGTTTGAATATATGCCTATGTCACTCACTGTTATAGAAGCAATCTACTGATGAATTTTTAAAATCGTTGAATTAGTTTATTGCAAACAAAACTACAAATGTGTCCTATTTATAGTATGTATTAGTATAGATATTTGACTACATATTATTATGTAATAGCTATCTAAACGAATTAAAGAATCTATATTCTCTAAACATTTCCTTACCTGTGGAGAAAAACGGTACCGAAAGTGAATACACAAACAGCCTTTCACGAGTGTTTCTAGAAAAACATACGTCTCCGTAATGTCGCGTCGTAAATAAAGCTGTAACCAATCATATTATGTTACTACCAATTTCACTCAAATGTTTTCCAATATAACGTATATAAATGTCTGAGCTGAGCACAGCTTTAAGGCTTTGGATTTAGGTCTTGAAACTTTTCATTCCACCAATAAAAATGGTTTTAGAGCTGACTTCCCGGAGTTTATGTCTGCTGTATGCAGCAGCTCTATTTCTTGTTTCATTCGTTCTAATTTAATTTAAGTATCTGCCCATATGAGTTGTAGTAGAGCAAGACGCGATTGCATTGCGAGGCTAATTCAATTAAAGTTGTATATCAACTCGTGTGGTCCCCTAAACATGTCAGACAAGACGCGAGAGCTTTCATGTGAACTCTTACTACTAAAATGCGATGGCATGTGCTGTTATTCATGAGAGTCAGATTTCATCTCGGAAGACGTGTAAATGTGTCGACACACAGATTGGGAGATTTATTGTTGTTGCTTTGCGTGAATTGTCAGATCTATGTGTGGCGTGGCGCTCGGGCCGCGAGCACCGGCGGCGCGTGCGCACTACCATCAAATCTTTCTAGTATCTGAGATGCGTGCAATGATATCAAGCAGCGGTGAATCAATCTTCCGTTTGTTAGTCGTTATCTGCGATCGGCGCCCACACCGCGTAAAGCAAAGAGTTTACTAACAGCGTGAATCGCTTTATTTTCATTGCACCTTAAACTATCTGGCGTCGCGGCGTCGTGCAGCTCGCAACTTTGATCGCTGGAGCCGCTTTATTGCCAGTGCCCAGACATATCGCAATAACTCGCAACTTAATTAGGGAAGAGATGAAAGTAGCTGGGCACGCTGTCGTCGAAGTTGGTATTTAAATTGCCGAGGGCCATCCGCTCTAAGATACTCGCGTTTTATTGCGGCCCTAATGAATCGTATTCATTGTCTCGCAATACAACTTAACTGTTCATTTATTATAAGGTTTTTTTATACTGCTTCTAATATTGTGATGTGTTAAAGACGTTAGAATTCTCATCGTTGTTATAATATTCACGATCGCTTTTAACAACAACAGACGCCCACTCTGTGTTCAGGCGATAATGATCTTGAAATCAGCGTAGGTCGTGTTTATTGGTGTGTACTACGAGACAGACTCATCCCGAACAATGTTGGTTAAATATTGAGAATGCAAGCCTGCATATTTTGTTGTGCATTTATCCAGCATGTTCACACACAAGCATTCATGTAGGTTGTTTATGGTTTTGCATACATATATAACCAGGTATCAATATCTTTGTGTGCCAAGGATAATTGCAAAGGGTGTGGTGCTGAAAGTCTTTGTGAGAAATCGACGATAAGACACGTAAAACTACGAAGACTGTGTGTATAAGAAACTTTGTGACATACGTGTTTGGAAATAATACTTTCGCAAAGGTTGGTTCTAAAGTTTATAGTTGTAATTAAGTTTAGGCATGGCGGGACCGTTAGTGGGACGTTCTTGTTGTTGATATGCTGGACTACTTACATAGGTCACGTCAAGAAGTCTCATTTCATACCGGTGCCTTTCGCTATCGTTACGTGAGAGAAGCTTTTAATATTATATTACTATTTAACTAAATACTCTTTAGAAATTATTTAACCGGTTCAATGAAATTGGATTTACAGACAGCAATATCTAATACCCAATTATAAACGTCAGTCCAAACCAAGCAGCACTATACCGAACAGGTGATAATTCAGAAGAACTTCATAAAGTTTTTAATGTACTTATTTACTCGATAGGAAGAATTGCGAATCATTTACTGAGGATATCGAAAATTTAATAAAAACTTCCGTATAGTTCTTCTTTTGGGTGCGGTTTAATCGATTTTATTTTTGACAGTTCAATAATCCATTACGTTAGTTAGTTATAACTTACTGTAACATCTCTGCCACATAGTGTATCATATTCTAGCAAATAAATATTTTGATTGGTTGATTGATGGTTATAAAACATATGGCATACATAATATTATAGTCAAATTAAATTGTTAATTAACTTAATAAAATTCGAAATTAGTGTCAATTAATACCATAATTAATTTATGTAATCGATCATAAAATGGAATGCCAGTTATGGCGTTGTGTTGTTGATTATGTTCAGCTAATGACCACCATCCACCATTGCTATTATTATTTTACAGGTGAGCCGCTTTGAGTCCCGTTTGTGTAATAGTACCCTTTCGATAATGACTTGATAATAAATCAAGGTTCAGGATTTACAATTGACGTGATTCAAATTAGCCATTACCTTCAAACCTCGAAGCTATATAATCGCGTCGTAAAATAACAGTATTTATGAAGGGCCAAATTAGTAGCATAGGTTAAGTAATGTGAAAGTTTTAATGGAAAACTGGAAAACTATCTAATTGTAAATCCACACACTATTAGTAAGCAACTTACAATTTTCAGCTGCTTTACAGTTTACGAGATTATTCGAAAGATATACTAACTAAAGGAAAGGTGGATCAGTAAAAGTCTTGCGCTCCCTTCGCTTCACTGCTTCACCAATAGCGAGTGAAGTCAATTGATGATATCCCATCAAAAACGAAACTGTTTTAAAGTAGCTCTAAATCTTACAGAATTACAATAGTCATTTAACTTAAAACGAATGATTTTTCTAAGCTCAGTATGCATCACGTTATAGTCTAGATGTATTCACATCATCACGTTATAGTCTAGATGTATTCACATCTAGACTATAACGTGATGCATACTGAGCTACCTAAAATATACATATAACATTGCACCACAACCCGGTGCGGGCTGCACGCAGCTGCCCAGTGGCCTGCGCTTGCGCCGCCTTCCGTCCTAACATCCACTCGAGATCGTAGCTTTATACTCCTGCACTTAAATAGTACAACTACATGCATTTCCGGCTTACATGCACTGTTTCCAATCAGTATTCAGCACTGCGGAGATCAGAGTAAACTCTTTAATATTCTAAAAGAAAACAGAACGACAATTCTTCGTAAATGTCGCTTAACTGCATTCCTTGATTCAATTTACTTCTAAAATTAACTAGAGTTATTCGTATGGATACAATTGAATAGACCAGTATTAACATAAAATGATGTTGTTAAATAGATATTTCCTTGTAAGGGCCTTGTTAAACGTCGGGGCGGGTCTAATCAAGCTCCATTTATAATCCCACGTGCAAGGTTTTATTTCGCTGCTAACTGCTTAGCGGATCTTGCATACCGTCTCGAGATATTAATTTGATCGACACCTTTAGGTTGACATACACGCTTAATCGGATTGTGGTCAATTAAATAATCAAGAAATTGAGAAGTATTTCATTCTACGAAATAGGAATGAGATCATAAACTGCACCACGGCCTAAATACTTAAACGATATGTTCAACTGAAGTAATAAAATAAATCATCGTGGAATTGGCGGGGAGATGACATGTCAAACGTGGATGAGGGTAGGCTGTGGGCCTGGGTACGGCACGCGCACGGCTGGGCTGCGCGCACGCACCGCGAGGGTGCAGAAGTCAAACGATTTATGTGCCCGTGTCGAGTCGAGGACATACATGACAACACGACCGCTGTGTCCTTTAATTCGGATTTACGCCGCCATTGATTTCGGGCCGAGATTAAATTCTATTGTGCTGAATCACTTCCATGACATTCGACACTACTTATTGTTGATATACGATGCCGTCCATTTGTTGGGGGCTTTAAGCGTCAGGGATTAAGGATTTTTTTCTCTCTGTTTGCAGGCTGAACTCGTAGATATGAGGGCCGAACTGGTGCAAGCACGAGCCGCATCAGCTGGTAAGTTTTAATGTATCTTGTATGTTTGTTGTTGTTTGTATGTAACTTCTGATATTTATTTAGTTGCGATATATTTTACAGACCAAAGTTTAACTGGTGCGACACAAGAGTGATAACCAGCAAAGTAATATAGGAACACTTGCAGACATTGCTTAGTCATGTAGAGATCGCTCCCAATGGAATACTAGGAACCGCCACTAGCTAAGAACTCTGACGACATCTTTGGAAAGAGATACTTATGTTGGCGATTTCGTGCCTATGCCTAATTTTGCTCATAATAGCATTAATGTCATGTCCTCAATTTTTCGCTATAAAATATGATAGCTCGTTAATGTTATAAAATTACTTTTCGGGCTATATTATGATGTTCAAGAAATTATCGAATGTTTCCTCCAAATTCTTTCCATCTTCTGACCAGGTCATATAAGCTGCAACATCGACATTAAATGTATCTATGTGAAGAACTGGTCTGTCTTGGTAAGCATTTTACTGGCCCCCATCTTTCGGCAACAGTCCATACTAGCGCTGGTCCGAAACTGTTGGGAATCACAAGGAGGCTTGTGTCTAGGCATGAGGTGATACCAGTGACTATTATTTTTTAAATCTTTATTTAAAGAGTTTTTCGCTAGTGCGTATATGGCCCAATGTAATTACCCGCATTGTCGCCTTTTAAGGTGGTAACGGATTTGTTATGCTACTAACTATTGCAGGCGAACATTCTGCCATATAGAGAAACTGTTGGTAACTTAGTTTTAGGAAAAGTAAATTGTGGTAAAGACTTATGGCCTAAGTTTTAGGAAAAGTAAATTGTGGTAAAGACTTATGGCCTAGCTTAACCTAGCTAGAATACTAGCTTAGGAAAAAGAGTTCAGGACCATCTAAAAGCATGTTGGGAACACTCGGATGTAAGACGAACAAAGTATGGCAGAAGAAATTTAAGGTCTATACCAGTGCGCAGTGTGGATGGTTCCATACTGAAATGAGGAGTATGAAAAGTTTGATAGATACTCGTTACTGTATGTGAATAAAGTCAAAAGTAGCGTGCGAATGTGCAGGAGGCTGTCAGGAAGGTGGCGATGCGGCTGGCAACGTGACTGAGGCAGCGCGGGCGCGGTCCGAGGCTGCACAGCTTGCGCGGGAGAACGCCGCTCTTAGGGAAACTGTGCTCGCACTACACTCTGAACTTTTTGGAGCTAGGTAAGTGATTGTGTAGGAGTCAGTGATTGCTATTACCACAACCAGCATTTTAATGTTCCCACTGCTGGGACTCAAGACTCAAACCTCCTCTCTAGGAAAGGGAATAGGCCATAATCCACCTCGCGGGCCCAGAGCAGGTCAGCCGGGTAGAGCAGTGGTGGCCAGTGGTAACGGCCCCGAATTACGAATTGTAGGTCGAGGGTTCCAACCCAACCACTTACTAAGCCAGCTACTAATTTGACAATATTTTTTCTTAGTATAAATTCTACAAGAAAAAATATTTTGATAAGTCAGCTAAATTAACAAATATTCTCACTATGGATAGACTAAGACTAAATGAGAGACTAGAATTTAAAAGTTACTGAAAGGAAAACCTAGAAACCTAACCTAAAAAAAATGAACACCTTTTCCGTACTGAAAATGGCTTAAAGGCTAAATAACGCTTCTAATAATAAATAATTCTTTTCAAAGAAACATTACTACTGTAAATTTCACATTCCATTAGGCATGGGAAAATTACACGGAATAGATAAATGTGGTTATCCGTTATTCCGTGGAAAATAATAGTTATAATTATCATTAAAACAATGCCATACCACACTGAAATGATTTACATTTATTTTTAATGTAGAATAATTAAAATTGTTATGTAAAGCTCGACGAGCTTGTAGTTAAGTAATATCAGCCGCAGCACGGGTTGACCCTCAAAGTTAAGCAACGCTTGCTGAGATCGGTCTATGGATGGGTGACCATTCATAACTAAGATTCACCGTGCCTGGAAAGCACGTTAAGCGGTGGGGCCCGGCTGTTATTTGTAGGACAGATGTTATAGATAGAAGAAAAAGAAAGAAAAAATATTTATTTGGCGACCGCAATAGTCATCAGGACACCAATTTTGCTAAGGGGTACCGTGTTACTCATTTTCTGGGTTGTGGATACTAGATAAGCATCCGATGAGCGTGGAAGCTGGTTGTGAAATGGATAGGCCCATAATCCTGTTAAAAAAAAAAAATGGCTGTTGGCATAATGGCTGTTACGAAACTTCTAAGTCTAAAAACATTCTACCGGGGTCGGGATTATCTAAAAGGAAACTAGAGCCCCGGTATGAAGGCTAGAAGGAACGGCGCAGGGTTTTTAGTCAGTAAGAGTCTGACACTATCTCCCGCTCCACCCAAGAGCGGGTTTTGTCAATGATGATTTTCCCCGTCGACAGGAAAAAAAGTCTAAAAACATTAATTAAATAAGAGCTCATTATAATAATATATTATTTTTGTTCTGACTCCTAAATTAGCTGTATGTCCCTGTGGCTCAGGAGCCAGAAATATTTCGTAGTAACAAGCCATTAAATATATGTAGCAGCCATTTTACAATTAGTGGTAGAAACAAGAAGTAGAAAGCATTCAAATTGTAATAACAATATTGCTTTAAGGATTACATAAGACCTTAGCGTATGCTTGTGTGTGATCTGTGTGAATAAGTAAGTGTAGGGGGTGTTTAGTATATATCACTGAAAGTTACCTAGCAAAAGGTCCTCAGTGTATTTTAAAGTAGACTAAATTAAGATTGGCATTGCTTTTTAAATAAAAATGAATTTTGACAACGCTTGTTTGATTTTAATAGATATTACATAATTTGTTTAAGTAATTAAAATTTAGAAAATAGCTGTTCGCCCTGGCAACATTTTGATTATACTCTGTGAAGATTGCTTTCTAATGTTGAAATAATTTTTCAAATTGGTCGAGCACTTTTTGAGTTAAATCGTAACAAACAGAAAAATCAAATTTTTCCTTTGGGTGAGGCCAAACGAGCGTAATTTTGTGAGTCGTGCATTTCTACTGCGGCAGACAACTCATTTTGAGTCGCCTTGTGAATGAAAATGACTTTTGTATGAAACCGAATGCAGCATAAATTACGCGACCTTAATTCTGCGACTCACGGACTCACAAAATTACGCTCGTTTGGCCTCGCCCTTATAATATTAGTTTAGTATATAGAATAAGTTTAAATAAAGAATAAACGACATAATGCTTATAATTCCAGACTAGCCACAAAGTACTTGGACAAGGAGCTAGCGGGTAGGATACAACAGTTGCAGCTACTGGGCAGGGACATGCGCGCTGAACTAAGAGATTCTCTCTGGGCTCAGGTAAGTCTTGTCAAGCGGTTTGTCAATTTAAGTATCTTCAAGGCTAGAGTGAATAATAGGCTCTTAATAAATTAGTGCGATTCATCATCAACGATTGCACCACTGCTTACCATCAGGTGGGATCGCAGTCAATGAGTCAACCACTGGTTTATATATATCATTAAAGAAAAAGTCTTATGATTGCTTGTTTATTTTGCCCGTTGAATCGTAACTTGTTTGTCAAGAGGTAGAGATACGGCAACTACTAATCATGGGGTAATTTTACGATTTATTTGCAGGTTGAGCAAATTGTTACTGTGATTTTGTATTTTGCGTTTGTAGCAGCTCTTAAACTAGATTTGTGTTCGATTGATGGCCCTGATCCTTTCTTATCCTTTCACCGAGCGCTCTAAGCTTATGCACAGAAAAAAATGTGTGCGTAAACCTACATACTTACACATCCAAGACCATCCCACCTTGATGAGATAAACCAACAATACCATCATGTGGGAGGCAGAGGTCAAACGCAAGCCTCTCCTTACATAATTACAATAAGATAAAATCCCCCATCGCGTCCATCTGTCTGTTCGAGATAAACTCAAAGTCTAATGAACGGATTTTCATGCGGTTTTAAAAAAAGCCCGTCAGAGAATGCAGACGTAATATATTTTTTTTATATGGGAAATCATCCAATAACATCTCCCGCTCTAGGGTAGAGTGACAGGGTATGTCAGACTTCTACTGAATTAGATCACACCTGTGTTGAGTTGTTCCTTTATAGTAAATGGCCGCGGCTCTAGTGGGCATCGGCCCTGCTGGGCTTCTACGATTTACTAACATCTTTTTGAGGCGCGCGTGGAACACAACGCGGTGTCGATGACTTGTACTCGGTCCGGACGATTATCGAACAGCTGGACGGCGATCTACCCATTCCTCGACGTCCGCAAGCCCGCGCCTGCCATCGTTGGTAATCGGGCTCTAGTCATTCTCCAAAGGAACTTTATCGCCATGATTATGGCGTGTTCAAACGTGAGGTTACAATATTGTTACTACCGTGTCTTGCTATATCATAAATATTGTAACGAATAGTAGAATGTAAATATCCAGGAAGAAACCTTAGATAAACTACACAATAGAATCAGAACCAGTAGCCATATGTATCTCTGTAACTTAACAGCAGATTTAAATTCCTCAGTCACACGTGCAGAAGCCACAATAGAGTTACGTAGTGACGCGATTGCAACAAGAAAGCTGTGTTAGCGTCGCGCCGCACATATCGATAAAGTGTTTAGTAAGCTTATGTCTGCTCGTTGTCTGCGGTTTTTGCTTACATTAAACGAACACCTGCGTGGTATATTGCAATTACAGCTTAAAAAACTAAGTATTGTACATTGGATGTATGTATCTCCAGGCAAGTGCACAGCCCTTTTTCATCTATATCTGCTTCACTACATAGTATAAAACAAAGTCACTTTTTCTGTCCCTATATCCCTATGTGCGCTTAAATTTTAATCTTTAAAACTACGCAACGGATTTTAATACGGTTTTTTTTTAATAGAGAGTGATTCAAGAGGAAGGTTTATATGTATAATATTGCACCCGAGCGAAGCCGGGGCGAGTCGCTAGTGTTATATAAAATGCATAATTATGAGTATTAGCACCGAATTTATAGATACTATAAAACATATTTTTTAATTTTGTCTAGATAGTTAACTAAGCTAATTTTATTGTAAAAAGTATAATCAGTAGTCAGTTTTACCAGCATGTGGTTTAATTTACGATATCGCGTTAAGCTAGTAATTATAACTCATCATCATCTTCCTGCCCTTGTCCCGTTTTATTTGGGTCAGCGCAGTTGTAACTAAATATTTTCATTCCGGCGGGAATCGCTACCGAGTGATAACGCACCAGTTGTAATTTTTTAGGGTTCCGTACCCAAAGGGTAAAACGAGACCCTATCACTAAGACTCCGCTGTCTGTCCGTCTGTCACCAGGCTGTATCTCATGGACCGTAATAGTTAGACAGTTAAAATTTTTACACATGATGTATTTTAAGGGGGTGCTCCCATACAACTAACCTGATGTTTTTGCATTTTTCCCCAATTTCTGGTTACGGTAAACATTATGTAGCTGGCCTTTCCGCGACATACTAAATAAGTAACGCAAAACCAAAACAAAAAGGCGCGGTCTTAATTGCTTCACCTCGTTAGCTGGTCTTAGCGTTATTGCAATAACTGCTTGAGTTAGAAATCACGATGTAGGTTAAAATAACTCCATTATGATTCAACAACTCATCCTCGAAGACGTACTTGGTACAACCGCAAGTGGACGCCTACTTTATTTTTACCAAAATAATAAAAATGGCAAACAATTTTTTTTAAGTGGTGCTGCGGTCATATACCGCTAAGACACTTATGGTGAGAGGTCTCTTCAAAAGAAAAAAATAAGCAGTATTCGCTATGATAAGTATATTATCATATAAGGAGACTGCGGATGCGATTACAAGTGCTCCCATCCCACATCGGGCGTCGGAGAAGAACGAATAAAGCCCTTTTCCAGCAGCTTCAATAGAGTCCAGGGTCAACGGATTTAGGGACATCCGTCATTCCATTAATCAGGCATCTCCTTCATTTCTATTGAATTTGAATTGTTTCTAATGAATTTGATTTAAAATACTTTACCAGTAGACGAACCGTGCAAAAACACGTTATACCTGTTATATACTCCCAAGCTACGCTTTTCCCGTCGCGATAAGTTCAAAATAACTTTTCCTTTACGCCATAGCAGTTTTTCTTACCGTATCTCGAATATACTGCTATAGCAGCACATCCTCATTAGGAACCAAATACAACTTTGATTCTGGTCTTCTCTTGCGCAGGTGGAGGCAGAAATCCTGGTACAACGTCACAAGACGCTAGTCCGCGTGTGCCGAGGAGCCGGAGCAGCACGAGGCATGGCGCGCCCCCCTCCCGCGCCGCACCCCGCGCTCGAGCACGCGCCGCACCCCACCCGCGCGCTCGCACGCACCGTGCGCGTCAGGCGCTCGCCGCATCTAGGACTTGGCATCTCTGTTACTGTGAGTATAGCATGGCGCGCCCCCCTCCCGCGCCGCACCCCGCGCTCGAGCACGCGCCGCACCCCACCCGCGCGCTCGCACGCACCGTGCGCGTCAGGCGCTCGCCGCATCTAGGACTTGGCATCTCTGTTACTGTGAGTATAGCATGGCGCGCCCCCCTCCCGCGCCGCACCCCGCGCTCGAGCACGCGCCGCACCCCACCCGCGCGCTCGCACGCACCGTGCGCGTCAGGCGCTCGCCGCATCTAGGACTTGGCATCTCTGTTACTGTGAGTATAGCATGGCGCGCCCCCCTCCCGCGCCGCACCCCGCGCTCGAGCACGCGCCGCACCCCACCCGCGCGCTCGCACGCACCGTGCGCGTCAGGCGCTCGCCGCATCTAGGACTTGGCATCTCTGTTACTGTGAGTATAGCATGGCGCGCCCCCCTCCCGCGCCGCACCCCGCGCTCGAGCACGCGCCGCACCCCACCCGCGCGCTCGCACGCACCGTGCGCGTCAGGCGCTCGCCGCATCTAGGACTTGGCATCTCTGTTACTGTGAGTATAGCATGGCGCGCCCCCCTCCCGCGCCGCACCCCGCGCTCGAGCACGCGCCGCACCCCACCCGCGCGCTCGCACGCACCGTGCGCGTCAGGCGCTCGCCGCATCTAGGACTTGGCATCTCTGTTACTGTGAGTATAGCATGGCGCGCCCCCCTCCCGCGCCGCACCCCGCGCTCGAGCACGCGCCGCACCCCACCCGCGCGCTCGCACGCACCGTGCGCGTCAGGCGCTCGCCGCATCTAGGACTTGGCATCTCTGTTACTGTGAGTATAGCATGGCGCGCCCCCCTCCCGCGCCGCACCCCGCGCTCGAGCACGCGCCGCACCCCACCCGCGCGCTCGCACGCACCGTGCGCGTCAGGCGCTCGCCGCATCTAGGACTTGGCATCTCTGTTACTGTGAGTATAGCATGGCGCGCCCCCCTCCCGCGCCGCACCCCGCGCTCGAGCACGCGCCGCACCCCACCCGCGCGCTCGCACGCACCGTGCGCGTCAGGCGCTCGCCGCATCTAGGACTTGGCATCTCTGTTACTGTGAGTATAGCATGGCGCGCCCCCCTCCCGCGCCGCACCCCGCGCTCGAGCACGCGCCGCACCCCACCCGCGCGCTCGCACGCACTGTGCGCGTCAGGCGCTCGCCGCATCTAGGACTTGGCATCTCTGTTACTGTGAGTATAGCATGGCGCGCCCCCCTCCCGCGCCGCACCCCGCGCTCGAGCACGCGCCGCACCCCACCCGCGCGCTCGCACGCACCGTGCGCGTCAGGCGCTCGCCGCATCTAGGACTTGGCATCTCTGTTACTGTGAGTATAGCATGGTGTGCCGCACCCGCGAGGATGTGTTATCGTGGCCCACCAGGAGTACAAAGTTCGTTAAAAACATCCTCGAAGCAACCTTCGAGGATCCTTTTCTCGATTTTTTTCTAAAACTCTGGACAAGCAAGTGTTGACGTACTAATTCTGCAGTTACTGCCCTTTGATCTGCAAGCGATACTGTAGTGTAATGTCCTGATTTGACAAAAAAAGAAGCAACCATATTCTTACAAACAATTCGATTTCAAAAGGAAAAACCTACTCTGCCGACTGGCCTTTTGCCTGATCCAGAGACTTTCAGTATGCCCTACGTCGAGATAATTAATTTAGTTGTTCATATTTGGTTTCCGCCTTTGATAAATGCTTACTCCGTCATTTTAGTCTTTTTAAAGAACCTTGAAACAAGGCATAAATCCTCATTGGCTGATATTAGAATAGTTATTCTGGATTTCACGTTACTGCTGAATAAAATCAAGTGTACCTACAGATAAATAGCTATACATCTGAGTTCGATTAATTCATGGATCCTCATGAACCCAGATGTTTGATGTTTGGGGATCCAAGCGAACGCGCATTTATTGTCTTACTTCACTTGTGTCTCTAATTACCATGATTGAAAGGTTAAAAAGCTTCTTCATCACTGAGCCTTATTTATTTATTTATTTACTAGCTTCTGCCCGCGACTTCGTCCGCGGAAAATTTCTTGTTTTAAAATAAGATTACACTCGATTAGACGATGCGCACGTTCAGCGCTAGATTCCTGAGCACGGGCCTGTGATGTTATGGCATTTTGCCTAGCGAGCCGCTGCGAGCGCTCAGCGCTAGTCTCCCTATCCCTTGTCTCAGAGACATGCTGCCTTAAATGAGATGGACGCTGCGCACGTTCAGCGCTAGATTCCCGAGCACGGGCCTGCGATGTTATGACATTTTGCCTACCAAGCCGCCGCGAGCGTTTAGCGCTAGTCTCCCTATCCCTTGTCTCAGAGACATGCTGCCTTAACTCAGATAGACGGTGCGCACGTTCAGCGCTAGTTCCTCGAGCACGGGCCCGCGATGTCCTCACATTTTGGCTAGCGAGGCGCTGTGAGCGCTCGGAGCTAGATTCTCTAGCGCGTGCTTGCGAAATATATTCTCTATTTCTCGAGAGGCGCTGCTCATTTTCAGGGGCAGATTCTTCCGTACGGCGTACTCGAGCGGCTCTTGTCTGTGATGTCTGCCGGGACAGTTTTTTTTTTTTTTCTCTCGACGGGGAAAATCATCATTGACGAAACCCGCTCTTGGGTGGAGCGGGAGACCGTGTCAGAGTCTTACTGACTAAAAACCCCGCGCCGTTCCTTCTAGCCTTCATACCGAGGCTCTAGTTTCCTTTCGGATAACCCCGACCCCGGTAGGCTTCGACCCAGATGGGCCCCTCCTGTTGCTGACAACTCCTTGAGGCGCGCGGGAACAGTGCGTTACCGGACGATCGGACAGCGAGCTACCCATGGCTCGCCGTCCGCGAGCCCGCGTCTACGGTGGCCGGAAATCGGGATCGGAATCCCGGCGGCGGCGGCGGGGGCGCCGTTGCCTGATGCGGTCTGCCTCCTCCTTTGCTAGCATTACTGCTTCGCAGAAGGAGGCGACCGCCTGCCACTCCTCCTCGCTCCGGACCATGGCCTGAACCAAGGCCCGGCGCGAGAGGTCTCCGCCGCCGATCGCCCCCACGAGGACACGGCGTTGCTCCGCCCAAGCAGGGCACACCTCAACTGTGTGCTCCACCGTGTCCTCCGGGCGTTCCGCACAGTGGCGGCACCCGGGCGTCTCTTCCGCTTGAATCCGATGCAGGAACCTCCCGAACTTGCCATGTCCGGTGAGGACCTGCGTCATGCGGAAGGTAAGGACGCCGTGAGGTTGCCGGGACAGTTGAGATTTCCTTTTAGACATGCTCTCAACAAACTACGCACAGACTTGAAAACAATTATGAACAAAAGGAGAGCGACTCGAACACCGTCCGCCTTTACAAAACAAAACAATCGTAATATCGAATAACTCGTATCGATTATTACGATAGAACGAAGTACGAAACTACGAACATACAAAAACGTACAACGAAATTACGATATTTTCGATTATGAGGTATCTATCAACAACAACAACCATACGAACGAAACAACCGAAACCAATAAGCAACTGACAGAAGAACTCCAACTAACGACATCGTGGGCATAATAATTCGAGAGGGTCATCAATCCACAGAAAGTCTTAACACCGCGATTCAGAAAAATTACGTAATTGCAGAACGCCATCTATGGGCAAATAGGTGAAACGTTGGGCACGCCACAATTATGGCGGTAAGTCCCCTCTTTGAAGCGTGGCTGGAAAAACCTCACGGCGTCCTTACCTTCCGCATGACACAGGTCCTCACCGAACATGACAAGTTCGGGAGGTTCCTGCACCGAATTAAAGCGGAAGAGACGCCCGAGTGTCGCCACTGTGCGGAACGCCCGGAGGACACGGTGGAGCACACAGTCGAGGTGTGCCCTGCCTGGGCAGAGCATCGCCGTGCCCTCGTGGGGGCGATCGGCGGCGGACACCTCTCGCGGCGGGCTCTGGTTGAGGCCATGGTCCTTAGCGAGGAGGAATGGCAGGTGGTCGCCTCCTTCTGCGAAGCAGTAATGCTAGCAAAGGCGGAGGCAGACCGCATCAGGCAACGGCGCCCCCGCCGCCGCCGCCGGGATTCCGGTCCCGATTTCCGGCCACCGTAGACGCGGGCTCGCGGACGGCGAGCCATGGGTAGCTTGCTGTCCGATCGTCCGGTAATGGACCGAGCCCAAGACGTCGACGGCGCGCACTGTTCCCTCGCGCCTCAAGAAGTTGTCAGCAACAGCAGAGGCCCAGCTGGGTCGAAGCCTACCGGGTCCAGGGTTATCCGAAAGGGAACTCGTGCCCTGGTTTGAAGGCTAGAAGGAACGGGGTGGGTTTTTAGTCAGTAAGAGTCTGACACTATCTCTCGCTCCACCCAAGGGCGGGGGTTGTCATAAGATGATTTTTGCCCACCATAAAAAAAAAATAGGTAAAACGTCTGCACAATGAAAGTTACGCTAGGGGCATTTTGCGTTTTAGTAATTTTATATTATCTTCGAAACTGTATGACCAATTGCTATGCTGTAAATGGCACATCTTATCTGTATAATGTTCTTGTGATACTGAAATAATTTATTGTCATAAGAATTAATATTTTGTTGCTCAAATAATCAACCAAACGTAAGTATGCCGAAAAAAAATATTTTTAATGCAATAAAAGAAGTATAAAAGATGAAATATAAAAGATAGAGATATGGTACCGCGGACTTTTTTGTAGAAATAATTAAGACGAACCAGGTAGCCATACATTGTTTTTAATTTTAAGCAACTGTTTAGGCAGCGCACGCAAATAATTCTATTTTATGAGGTATTTTTTTCCGACTTGCTAGACAAAAGTTGTGATAGCTCGGTTAATATACATGCTATAGAAACAATTTATAGCCTATAGCACTCAGGAATAATGTAGCTTTCTGCCAGTAAAAAAATTTTTAGAATTGGATTATTAGTTCCAGAGATTACCCCCTACATACAAACTTACAAACTTACAAATTTTACCTCTTTATAATATTAGTATAGATGTACACAAACACTTAAAAATGAAAAAAAAAGCAAATAACTTTCGCACTATACGCAAATTAATTAAGAACGTCCTATCTCATCTTCCATAGGGTGGTCGTGAACACGGCGTACCAATCCTGATCTCGGAGCTGGAGGCGGGCGGGCCGGCCGCGCTCACCGGGGAGCTGTACGTGGGTGACGCCATACTCGCCATCAATGATGTCGATCTCACACAGGTACGTTACACGACATTACCACAGAGCAGGCAACCTTCACACTGGGCCATAGCTCCATTCTAAGAACGTAATAAATACGGGCTGCACGAGTATATGATCCTAAGTTCAATTCAAAGTTGGTCATTCTCACAGGTTCTTTCTTGCTTTTAAAGATGTTTGTCCTCAACTAACTAGAGGAACAGGCTGTTTTGTTACCATAAAAGTGCGTCGAATGAAACATGAAGTTAGCCCCTTACCCAATTAAAGACATCAGTCTTTAGACTGATGATGATTCTGAGGTCATCCATGCATAATAACGTTAATTTATGAATCCCCAAGCGACCACCGGTGGCCGCGCATCTATTGTCTTACTATTGTGTCTCTAATTAACGGTATCTGAAGGGTTAATAACGCTTTCAAATCAGCTCACCAATCTCAAATAAGCATCTGGGTCTCAAAGTGGCATCACCACCCAAATATCTTTACCAGAAAATGCCCCTTCATTGTGTATAACGTTGTTCCTTGTTAATAATGATATTCCTTGTCTAGGCTTGTCACAAAGAAGCAGTACAAGCGCTGCAGAGCGTGAAGGGAGACTGCGCGCTGTGTGTGCAGTTCATAGCCACAGACGACGACGACAGATTGTCTGAAGATAACTATAGGTATGAATACTATAGTATTTCGGATAGGAAAATAGTGACTCATCGATGTCACTCTGCTTAGTCATGCCCCTTTACCGATAAGATCATAGTAACGACCTTACAGCTAGTAGATGCCTCATGTTTGAACCACCGCACCAAAATAATTCTGTCAACTAGCCTAGGTACGGGAACGGGGTAATACGTTCTGATTGGTACGGGGAAGCGGTGTACTGCGTTCTGATTGGTTGACACGTCAGATCTATAAGTCATATGTGTTGAGAGACATGCGTTGCATATTATTAGACGTCTATATAAGGCTCCAGATAATAGACTATAGACTTAGGACAATAGAATAGTCTAGTTATCCTTGCCATTTCAATAAGATAATAATAATAATAATAACGCGGCAACACCAACAACGTCAAGTGCCAAATAAAATCCCTAAACCATTTTCAACAAATTAAAATTTTACATAGCAATTTATCAAACCCCAAGTACAATAGCCAACAATAAAATAAATAAAGATCCTCATAAAATATAGATCATGACAAAATACAAATTTTATACTAATAAAACCGAGAAAAAAGTGAGTGACAACTGCTGTCACATGCCGTTCACAATACTGAAAATGGGAAATTGAGAAAGATGTTGACGAGAGCCGCAGCTCGAAGAGCACGCCCACCATCTCCGGCCTCGTCGCTCAGCTCCGCCTCGCCGCCGCCGGAATCCAGCCCCATCGTGAGTGCTGTGACATCGGCCGCGGCAGTTGCGTCGAGCTCCAGCGACGAGTACTTCTCTCCGCCGACGACTCCACCACCTGCGCGTCGACGGGGAGGACGCCGGCCGCCGAGCGGCTTAGGACCTCGAGGCCCACCGGCCTCTGATAGGGTCCCAGCTCCCGGCGGAAGTGTGCAGCGCATGCGATGGACGAGATCTATCAACGAGAACGTCATGCGCTCATACTATGGGGCTACAGAGGGAGGAAACAACCTGACCGCGTACCGTGTTCGGATGCTCTCTTTGTTTCAGGTGCTTGAGCCAGCCGTCAACGTTTCGGCCCAACGACTGTCGGATCAGGTGCGGGTCATCCAGCGTAATCATATGTTGGACGATACTGTGCTTGATCGCCTCCGAACGGAAATGGGTAGCCATGCCATTGCCTCCTCGTCGCAGACGGTGTTACCTTTACTGGTATCACAGTCCAACCATCTCCCCAACCACGCTGACGAGGAGAGCACTGACATTGTTACACATGTAAGTACCCAATATAACAATGAATTGAGGAGTGCTTTGGAGTGTGCTATTCACGAGTATCGCAATATGCCGCTTGAACTTAGACCGCGTTTACCGCGTTTGCCCATGCATAATAAGAATAAGGCGCTGGTGGCTGCTCTGGATTCGCAGTTGTCAAACTATTTTGATAACTGCGAAGATCTCACCGATACACACTCGATCATGTACTGCGCGGCTGTAGCGGCATGTCGTGTAGCTCACGTTAAATTTCCAAACAGTGACGTAGCTACACGACCAAAACCAGCTGTGCCGGCCTGGCAGTGCAGGATCGAGCGTCGTATTGGTGGGGCCAGAGCACTCATCGGCAAGCTGATCTGCTTCAGAGAGGGCAACACTCGCCCACGAGTGATGCGCTTTGTGAGACGGGCATTTTCGGGGACTGACATAAGCCCCCGAGACTATATGTCACGTGTCACAGAGCGCATCGACTTCCTGAAGCAGAAGGTGTATGCATGGGCAAACCGTATACGAAGGTATAAGCGGCGGGTTGAGCGGTACATCCAGAACAGCACATTCCGGAGTAATGAAAGGTGGGTATACAGGGCTTGGGAGCAACCGGACCTAGGTGTGACTGACACGTGCCTACCAGATGATGACGCCATGTGTTCGTTTTGGCGCAACATCTGGTCGGTGCCTGTCAGTCATACTGAAGGCGGTTGGACTCGAGAGGTCGAACGAGCGTGCGAATCGATAACAGAAATGGGGGCAATCACAATCAGCCCTCAGGATGTGGCCCGTGCAGTCCGTCCGTTGCCTAATTGGAAATCTCCAGGGCCGGACGGGCTGCACAACTTTTGGATAAAGTGGCTTCAAAGGTCGCACGCTCGTTTGGCATCTCAGTATCAGACCGCCTTAGAGTCTGGTTCGCTACCCGAGTTTCTTACAACAGGAGTTACCCACCTGCTCCACAAATCTGGTAGCACCGCGGAACCCAAAAACTATCGGCCGATAACGTGTTTGCCGACAGTTTACAAGGTTCTTACATCCATTTTGAGAGAAAAAATTAACCAACATGTAGATAATAACACCATCATGTCTGTCTCTCAAAATGGATGTAGAAATGGGTCCCGCGGTGCTAAGGAGCTACTCCTCATTGATATGGCCATTAGCCAACAGGTTCGGCGTTCCCGAAAGGATCTGTCGACATGTTGGATAGACTATAAGAAGGCCTATGACTCAGTTCCTCATACATGGCTCATGAGGGTGCTGGAGTTGTATAAAGTTGATGCAACTCTTCGCACCTTCCTGATATCATGTATGAGGCAATGGAGGACGGTCCTTCGCTATCCAGGATGTCGACATACCCAGAGGAACAACGAAGCGATAAGGATTGAGCGAGGCATATTCCAGGGTGACAGTTTGAGTCCGCTTTGGTTCTGCCTAGCCTTGAATCCTCTGAGCACACTGCTGGAGAATTCAGGCCTAGGCTATAGGTTGAAGAGAGGTGGTCAGGTTATATCTCACCTCCTTTATATGGATGACTTAAAGCTTTTTGCCCCCAACAATCTGCAACTGATGGAGCTACTGAAGGTAACTGAAACCTTCAGTAGTGCCATCAGGATGGAGTTTGGTGTGGACAAATGTGCGGTCATGCATATAAAGCGAGGGGAGATAGTGGAATCCGTGGGTACCCAACTCTCGGATTCCATAAACCTGAGATCCCTTTCTCCAACCGAAACCTACAAGTATTTGGGTATGTCGGAAGCGTTAGGCATCAATGCCACTGACATGAAGCAATCGCTGAAGGATCGCTTCTTTGGCCGCCTGAAGAAGGTACTTAATAGCCTTCTGTCAGGTGGTAACAAGGTGCGTGCCTTCAACGGTTGGGTCATGCCGGTATTGATGTACGCTTTCGGTGTACTTAAATGGACTCAAACGGAACTTGATGCCCTGGATAGGAGGGTTCGTACACTGCTGACTGCATATCGAATGCATCACCCTCGGTCGTCGGTAATGAGACTGTATATCCCGCGGAAGTGTGGGGGTCGAGGCTTTTTAAATGCTAAGACCCTGCACAATCGCGAGGTATGCAGTCTTAGGGAATACTTCCTAGCCGCCGACGTGGGTATGCATCGTGATGTAGTGGCAGTGGACAAGGGACTCACCCCGCTCTCCTTGGCTAACGAGAACTGGCGCAAACCTGTAGTGCTTGACACTAACGTACGCAAGGAAGTATGGCAGAGTAAGGAACTTCACGGACGCTTTTTCCGGGCCCTTCATGGGCCCGATGTAGACCAACCAGCGTCCGTAGCCTGGCTGCGCGTCGGTGACCTCTTTGGGGAAACCGAAGGTTTTGTCTGTGCAATTATGGACGAAGTTATCATGACGAATAACTACCGGAGATTTATTGTGAAGGACGGCACGGTTGACATCTGTCGGGCATGTCACCGACCGGGTGAATCAATCCGCCACATTATCTCTGGTTGTTCTCGTCTAGCTAACGGGGAATACTTGCATAGACATAACCTTGTAGCCAGGATTATCCATCAGCAACTTGCTCTGAAGTATTCTCTTGTGGAATCGGAGGTGCCATACTACAGGTATGTGCCCGACCCAGTTCTCGATAATGGCGATATCACGTTGTACTGGGACCGGTCCATCATCACTGACAGGACTATTGTAGCCAATAAGCCTGATATAGTGGTGGTGGACCGAAGCGAGAGGCGTGCAATGATTGTTGACATATCCGTTCCGCATGACGAGAACCTCGTGAAAGCCGAGAAAGATAAACAAATCAAGTATATTGACTTGGCTCGCGAGGTTGTCGACATGTGGGAAGTGGATTCAGCGATTATTGTACCGATAGTCGTTTCAGCCAATGGCTTAATAGCCAAGAGCCTCGACCAACACCTTAGGAGGCTCTCGTTAGGCGGCTGGATCAAGGGCTTGATTCAGAAAGCGGTACTCCTGGACACGGCTCGTATAGTCAGGAGGTTCCTTTCTCTGGAGCCCTGACCGCCGGTAGCTTGGACCCTGTTCCCGAAACCGGTGGGACACTATTTTTTATATTTTTAAATGTTTTTTTATTTTTTATTTAAATATTTAAAAATATAATTTATATGTTTGTACCATGAATAAAGGAAATAATAATATTCCACAACTAACACACAACGCTGTCTAGTCCCAATCTAAGCAGAGCTTGTGTTATGGGTACTAGACAACTGATAAACATACTTATATATCTCTAAATAAATACATATTATAGATAAATTACACCCAGACACAGAACAAACGATTATGCTCATCACACAAACATTTGTCCTGGGTGGGAATCGAACCCACGACCGCCGGCATAGCAGTCAGGGTCACTAACCACTAGACCAACAAGCCAGTCAACAACCGGTCAACTGCCTACGTCGAATATATCCGATAAACACTGTCGCGTTTATTCCGCCAAGGTCGCAAACCCACGACAAAATATTCATCTCATCAGCTCTTCTGTCACCTAAGGGGATTGAAGAGCAAAATAAGATGAAGTACCTAGACAAAAACACACGACCTTGTCGAAAAGGACACGAAAACATTCGTTGGACCAATCCGTAGCAAGCGGTTGAAGGAGTCTACAGTCTATGCGCAGCTCTTTTAATTAACCAGCCAATGTACGTTATGGCTTGCATGCATACTCCGTCTTGCCTACACGTAAAACTGAACAAATTGAGACTGATAAGTGCATGTGTTAGGCCTTGTGTCCTCGCGCTGTCTCTAATCTCTGCCTGTCTCAATATTGAACCTTTTTTTTTAAATATAAACTAGTGCTTGACTGCGAGCCCACCTGATGGTAAGCAATGATGCAATTGTTGATGGTGAAGCGCACAAGTTTATTAAGATCCTAATCACTCGCTTTGGAGACACCCAAATTATAATCGAAAGGGAAAACCGCAACAAGCAAATTATTCCAGTCCATCGATGTACGCGGTACAAACAACGAGGCGAAACGCTTAATCCGGATTGTAGAGGTTTCAACAACGTAGGTATGGATGGATACGTGCCGTACGTCCGCTCCGATGGTAGAATGGACATGGCCGAATCAAGTGCATGCAATTCCCGCGCACATTCTCCAAAATATAAAACTCGTTTCGCAAGTTTATTTTTACCTTAAAAGGCTACTATTTCGTATTTTTAGATAGATTATGACGATGGGATACAAAACATAATAATGTATGTGTGTGTGTCAGGTTCCCGCTGTACCCGGAGGACGGCGAGGTGTTCGGCGGCGAGCAGGACGGCTCGGGCGCCACGCCCACCGCGCCTCGGACGCCCGACTACAACAGGTTTGAACAGCTTTCATCTCTATCACAGACTACTATTTATAGCTGAAAGATCCCTATTTTTTGCAGTAGCGAACACCCAGCGAGTGCTTATACCCTAAAAATAGAAATACATTTAATTTGTTGGTTTTTTTTAATGCATTGTTTTTACGGTCCTAAATTATCCTACCACGAGGACTGGTTAAAGACAGCGCAGGAGAAGAAATTTTGGAAGGACTTGGGAGAGACCTTTGCCCAGCAGTGGGACAGTAACCGCTAATAAAAATAAAATATATATATATATCTTTGCGTTTATTGCCTTTCTAATGAAACTGGTTTAGAGCACATCGATTGTCAGACTCTGTAATGGACATAGTTGAATCTAGGTAGAAAGTTTTCTGTGTCTAAGACAGATTGAACTATCTTGTATACTAACTCAACTAGCGTCACCATAAATACACCGCTCTAAATGAAGATCCAGAACTTAGGTGTACTAACACCTGCAAAGCTTTTTGAGGTAGGTCGCTATAGTTAGTTCGTCTGTTTTCTTCCTGAGGAATTGGTGGTGTCATCCTAGACAGCAAAAAGTGACACACTAAACTTGTTTGGCTCAGCGAGACCAGCCACGGACAGGTCGTCCCCGGGTTTCTCTAAACTAAATCATTCAAACGATCGTCAGTGCGATAGCATTAGAATATAGAATAGAATAGAATAGAATATCGTTTATTTAATAAAAGTGGCACATTAAAATTAAAATACATAAAAACAATTATAACGCGTACATTGCATTTTTGCCTGAACTAAGTTGAACCTGTATATCAGCCTGAAAAGTGCGAAAAACCTTAAATAATATATTTTTTTATTAATAATAAAATAATAAATTAACAATAATTTAATTCACTATATTAAATAACCTAAATTTAAAAACCAAAAAAAAGCATGTTTTATTTACAAACTAAAAGGATAATAGTCTCCGTAAGAGATGCTGAGTAAGTGTTGCACAATAATCTTTTTACAGCTATAATAATTTAATTTATACAAAGCTAATTTTATATTATTGAATCCCTAGTGGCTCTAGCAACACAAATCGTAGACGCTGTAAATCTCGCTTATAAAGAAAAGGAAAAAAAAAAAACATTTATTTGGCACACAGGTACACACAGTGAAATAAAAATTATATAGAAATTTCATTATGTGTCTCAAGACTGTGCCAAATAGGTCCAGTTCAGCATAATGCCAGGCCACTACGTAACAGTTGCCTCATGCTGATTTTCAACTGAACTTTATCACGGATGTTAATCAGTTTAGTGTTATCAGTTTAGTGTTATCAGTTTAGTTTTTTTTTTTATTAAAAGCCTTTTCCACACTAAGAATAAAATTACTCCTGAATCGTGGGTGCGTTCAAAGGAACATGTAAACTTATATACATATGACACCTACACACAACATCAACAACAACACAGCAGCACAACAACTATCAGTAGACCATACAATATTTGTTTCGTTCGGAAATCGAACCCACGACACGCAGCGCAGTAGCCAACCCCTTAATCACTACGCCAAACGGTCCATACTGGTCTACTGTGTGGATTTCCGTATTCTATAGTCTGATTAAATAAATTATGATGTTGTGTGAAATAATAACTTAAAGATATATAAAAGCAATTTGTGTGGCTTTGAAGCGGTAAGAAATAATACCGTCTGAACGTTTTAGTAGGCGTTTATAATTGTATTTATTAGAACATATTCTGTACAGATAATTAGCTTCAGGTTCATTAAATAGCTCATTACCTTTGAAGTTCCTATAACAGTCACAGTTTATTATATTTGTGACTAAGTCTGGGTGATGGTCGTTAGCAAAAGTAATGAAACGATTTAGGTGAAGCTAATACTAATGCAGCGTATCTTTCTTGAATAATGAATACCACGCGTAAACAAGAGAAATCATACAGTTTACATACTTTATCATTCTTTTGTTTTCCGCTTTTAAAAACGTTACCACTGGTTTTTTTTGTAGTTGGAAGTCGTTAAATAACTCCTCGCGTTTTGAGTTGCGCAAGAGGAGAGATCAGACTTTTACTCACCAAAACTGTCTCGAAAAATCCCGCAACTCGAGTTTAAAAATCTGTTACGAGTATTTTACTTTTTGCATATTGTAACTCATTAACAGATTAAAAAAAACCTGAGCACTCAGACAACTCAGAACGAAGCTATCAGGCTTAGGGCCAATGCTGCGTTACGTGGTCGTCCGTGCGGTCCTGTAAAAAAAGTGCAATGTCGTGGCTATCCCCGCGTAATCGCGCCCCACGCCCGTTTTGCTACGTAGTAATAGATTAAAGTTCTCCATCTACACAAGTACATGCAACGTCGTTAAAGTTGAACTAGCAAAACCGCGTAAGTAATAATCCTGTTTGCGCTATGGGGACCAACGCACATGATTCAGGCGCATAGTCACGCAACGTATGCCCGTGCGGACGCCCGCGCGTGCTCCCGCGTAATGTAACATTATCAGCATGTCCACTTGTTGACTGAAGGTTTTTTTCCTGAGGTGTGGAGAGGAGATCGTGAGGCTGCCACTCCCTCACGATCTCCTCTCCTACTATAGCTAATCACCTGTGATTCTCCAGTTGCCCTTAAGGCCGCCGTAACTTACGAACGATCTCGCTTCGTAATAGGCCTCTCCTAAGAGCAAGCTCCACGTTTCCCGCTACCAATGGTTTCCCAAAACATTTTTAGACCAATTAAATTGCTAATACATGACTATCAGATTGTTACTAAAAATAAAATGCTTATTATCAGGTCGTATCAGACCGAAACATCATGTCATCAGCTGATTAATCAATTGAATTGATATTGTATCCTAAAATAAAATAGACGGTAATTCACATGCTAGTAAAATTTTATAGTTTTGTAACTATATAGGTGATGTAATCTTTCACGCCTACGATACGTTGAATATTTTGTAAACTCATTCAAAATCAAACCGACGAGAGCGCGATCAGGCGTTCCATACGTTGAGAATTCAGTGTTTTAGTATAAGATCCTAAGATAATAATATTGTGAATTTTATCGTTAGATAGCTTTTTTTTAAAGTGAGTAATCATCAAATAACCTCTCCTGCTCTGGGTAGAGCGAGATTTCCCTGTCAGGAACAGCGAGAGGGATCTCGCTCTAAGAGACTTTAACTAAATTAAAACCCATTTTCCCTTTGCGTTTCAGGGCCGCGATAACGCTTTCGAACAATCCTGCAACCTGGGCAAGTTTGTTATTATGGTTGACGGTTAATTTCGTTTCATTTAGTTCGTAGTTATTGACTTGAAAGTTTACGCAATAAGGGAAATTGTAATGGTAAATCCCTCATTACAACAATCAGGTATAACATGTGAACAAATAATATCTGTAGAATCACAACAGAGACCTCGCAAGAGATTGTAAACGCTAAAGTAACCGTCTGTCTGATACCTTTGTACGACTCGGCGCACGGGTAAACAGTACCCAGGGATATGGCAAAGAATACACGTGTTCCTTGGGATAATAAAATACTTTTCACGTGGGTGAAGCCAGAAGCTATAGAATTGTATAAAAGAATAACATATTGTGTTCCGCTCCGCCTGCGAAGACATTTTAACGTTCAGAAGCTGTTTTTTTTTTTAAATACGTAATTCTTTAAAGCCGTCCAAGCGCCTACTGATTATAATTATTTGGTGTAGGTATGTTCAGCAGTTGTCAGTAGCTATTCTTGGCAGCGTAACAACTTCGCCACGTCGGTTCACGACAGCCGCGTCGATGACAACTCGGTAACCGACACGTAACGCCATTCATGGCGACGGACGTGTGACGTCAGAGCAAGTACACGCTCCTTATGTCAAACACTAATGCAAGTGAAAGAAATAGTAATTTTTTACTTTCGTTAAGAAAATTGTTTCTTTAACTTCATATTGTGATATTGCCTATATCGATGCCGGTGAATTGAATAAAATTTAAATTAATGACGCTTTAGATCTATCAGTTTACTTAGTCCTATGCCTTCATGATTTTAGCGGTGACATGACCACCCATCATCAGTAAAATATAGATTCAAGATTATTTATTTTGCTAAAACATGAGTATACCTACACATAAATGCAAGATGTTACATAAAAATAGTCGAGTCACTGTCATGTTTTGCCTTAATGGCGTACATAATATAATTGAGTAAGAATCATAAAATTATTTACTCATACATGCAATTATAATAATTAATAATTAATTATTTAATGTCAAAAATTATTCGTTACAAACATCATTAACATAGACATTCAATAATTACAGACATGTCAAGGTTTATATAAGTCAATAAATAATAATAAAAAGAGTCCAAACATGTCGACAAGTCAGAGTTATGTTAGTTTATCGGTAAATAACTGCAGTAAGGGAGGGATAATTTACTTGAAATTAATCACATCACGTCTTACCACAGGAAAATCCTAATTACCGTAGTCCCTTCTCAGAAGGCCCTCACTAAACCCTATATTGGAATGGTGCCCAAAAATTACGCCCATCACATTAGGGACAATTTAATTCCATCATGACTTCTGAGTGTACACTAATCTTTTTGAGATAATACGAGACCGTAACATGTTATTTATAACATGTTTGTAATGAAGCAAGCCATCGACTGGTGGGTATTACTCAATGTAGCGTAACAGACTTAAAAAATATACAGTACAGTTTTTGACTTACGTTTTCGTGCAAGTTTTCTTAGATCTTACGGGTCTTGATTTCAAGAGGAATTTGAAAGCCTACTTTAATATGATAGGAACATATGCGTATATTAAGCGGGGGTTGAGTGGACTGTGTCCACCCCAGAACGTTGTAGCACAACATTCTGATTCAAAATGTTATGATTGCGCCAAAATACTGAAAACTTCACACAACTCAGACATATCAGGCGCCTGGTCTCCTAGACATTCACACCAAAATAAATGTATAGGAAGTATGTATTGAAATTATCACAAAGAGCTCCGTACCATTATCTATAAAAACGTCAAATAAATCACGGTTGTTGTATTTTATTGTGTTTTTTATTTTGTTTTTATGTTATTTGTTGTTATAGCGGCAACTGAAATATCTGTGAAATTTTCAACTTTCTAACTATGGTATTATGGTTCATGAGATACAGCCTAATGACAGACGGATAGATGGACGGACAGCGGAATCTTAGTAATAAAACGGGTCCCTTTTTATGTTTTGTGTACGGAACCCTCAACAAAAGGTTATAATATTGTACTCTTATACACATGGCCATGAACTGACTGTAGTGGTGTACCCGCAGACGCACATCGGAGGCGGGGTCGCACAGCGAGTGCGAGTCAGAGCCGTACCGCGTGGCGCCGCCGCCCGCCACCTACCCCGACTACAACAACATCAACAACAACCTCAACATTCTCGACATGGACGACGACTCCATCAAGATCGAGGCCAGGCTTGAGGTAATTTATCTTCATCATCATCATTTCAGCCGTAAGACGTCTACTGTTGGACATAGGCTTCCCCCAAGTGTCGCTGCAACGACCAGTCCAATGCATCGCGTATTTAAAAAAATCCCGTGACCCTCACCAGGTCGTCGGTCTATCTTGTGTGGGGCCCACCAACGCTTCGTCTACGCAACGTCTTTCGCTGTGGTCGCCACTCCAGAACATTTCAGCCCTATTGACATCGTTCTACGAACAATCTGCCCTGTCCACTGCCACTTTAGTTTGGCTATTCTTCGACTATGCCGGTAACTTTGGTTCTCATACAGACAGCTTTATTCCTGAGTTGATCACGCAAGGAAACTCCCGAGTATTGGAAATATGCAAAAGGAATGTAAGATGGGACGATAAACACAACATTGTTATGGTAATAATCTTAATTAACTTCTGGAGTAATCCTTTACAATGGCAGGTTTTTAAAAAACCATGGCCAGCAAGCGGAATCATCTGCCATCACATTCAGTTTACATGATGCCAATCAAACTTTTAATTACAGTTGATTGGATCAACACTTTAGGCTAAAGTTCCTATTGCTCCACCTTAAAGGACGATGCAAATCCTGGGCCCAACTTCCAATAGCTAGGTGTGTTACATTATTGGATAGGTATTCTCGAGTTGAATAAAAGTTACTATGGCACCAAGTTACAAATCCTTGTCGGTTCAGAGATAATCAATGAATATTAAATTTTGATAAAACCATGACAACCCAGCAGTTTATTTTGAACTTAGAATGCCAAGTCCATTTGAAGATATTCATTATCGCAGTTCAAAGTGTGCAGTATTATAAAACGGCAATATCCTGTAGCCAATATTTTCCGTATAACGGGTGTTACAATGTGTGGCGTGGTGTGTAGTGGTCGGGCAGCGCGCTGGGCGGGCGCGGCGTGCGGGGCGTGCGAGCGGCGCGCGAGGTGTCGTCCGGCGAGTCCGCCGCGTCCACGCCCGTGCACGCGCGCCCCACCGCGCTCAAGAAGAAACGCAAACCTCAGGTACAAAACACCTAGCTGCTTGTACACGGCACCTGCGTTATAATATGCACTAAACTTCATATTTTTAATCCATCTCCACCAGTTCAAATATCGACTTTAGATCTATTTATTTTAAATGACTGAAGAAATAGTATGAATTGCAATGTAATTTTGACCTATAAGAGGTAAGTTATAGATATAAGTGTGCGCCCTGCGTGTCGCACACTATACTTGTCAGTGCATTAAACAGCGTCAATACCGAAGGTCGTGTTTTATTTAACGGTAGCGACAAGTTACTGTTAGTTACGCTCACAAAAACACCAATGGTGAATTTTATAGGGTTTACCGGTCCTTTGACCTCGGCCAGGACTGGCTGGTCTGTTGGTTGTTCCAAATTTAAAAATTATTTCGAATCCCTAATTCAAATACAGTGATATGATGGACAGTTATTATAATGATATCTTTCGCACAGTAGAGAATCTATTTAAGATAATAATGCTCACCGCGCACAAAAACTTGAAAATATTTACTGCACTGTCTAGGTCAAGTTATAACACATGAACGATACTCACGCTTTGAAACGCTGGTGGACTGTACATCTCAATCGGATATAAGAATCTAAGATACTGGATAACATCGCATTGATCAAATTAAGTCCAGAAAACTCTAATAAGGTTGCTCTTTACATTTTGCACAAAATATAGTAACTTTCTTAAAAAAGATCAAATATCATGATGTTTTAAAATTTAATTTCTTCTAGACAGAGAGCTGTTTAGAAACCTCGCACGTCGTGGTATGTACCCACCAAGTTTTTAGTTCTTTTGGCTAGTTGGAGAGTTCGCACCGAATGTGTTCAGAATGAGCGTTAACGTTGTGTAAACGCTGTACAAGCGTTGCGTAAACGCGATAGTATCGAAACTTCGTTTAACGCAGCGATGACGCAGCGTTAACGTCGTATTTATGCAACTCTGGACAAATACCAAATGCGAAGGTTTCCTTAGTAACAATACCAAGATAGTCTCCATGTTTACATCGGGGACGACCTTGGCTAACGTATGTCACTGTAGAATCAGCTGGAGCGTAGCCAGTGATGCCGTTTAGAGATTGCGCTGTACTGCATAATATATTATTAGTTATCATACTACAGTAACGTCAACCACCACAATTTATTATTGACTTCTACCTCTATGTTGTAGTAAAAAGAGCGATTTTCGTAGTTCAAGAAGCGTGGTTGATTGTACGTATACTGTAAATTAAAATAATTGCCACATTAACTGTTGAAATCATAATTGGTATCATAATCATAATTGGTGGTAGTGGCATAGACTAAATTGTGTAATGATTTGTTGTAGGACTGGCGCACTAAGGGCGCATACAGACCCGTGGAACTAGAAGCTCCCTCCTCTGATGAACCACTCGCGGAAACACCCTGCGATATTCTGCCGGTGTCTGATGGAGGTAGGTCGTACCCTTGACCTATAAGTTTAGTTTTTAAATATTTTTGTTGGCATCGAAAAAGATGATAAATAAAACTTGACCAGTAATCGAATTTCAATTTTTATTTTTAGTGTTTAGTCATCAAAGGTAAGTTATTAAATCATTAAAATCATTTATTTACTTTGTGAATATGGGTAATAAGTATTTTTTTAAATCTATATAAGCATAATACTCACAGATTAATCACGAAATCTCAGAAACTGTAACACCTACAAACTTAAAACTTGGTATGTAGGTTTTTTATGGGGTGTAGACATCGGTTAAGATTTTCAGGAATTCACCCCCTAAGGGGATGAAACGGAGGTCAAAATTTTGTATGGAGAAATCACGGAGTAAGTATAGAAGAGGAGATGTTGTAATAAGATTTTCCTAAGAAAAAAAGCGTGACATTTTGCGGGGTGAGGGGGTGTTAGACTCCGCCCATTTTTTTATTTGCCATCTGCCGGTCAATAGCAAAACTACTTGCTCGTTCTGTTGATTTTATTTTGTAGTTAAATAACTATCTCACACTAGATGTCATTAAGTGAAGGATGCAACAGGGTCGCACTCAGAATTACCAGAGATATCTGTTTTTTTTTAATTAATTGTGTAAACGATCCGATACGTATATTTTTCATTGAAATAGTGATACTATTATTTGATGAATGTTGAATGAAGGTTTTAGAAATTCATCAAAAACCTTTTTATTGTAACATTTTTTTTATTCTATTTTTATTAGGTTTTACTTTTTTAAAGGCTTATTTTGATAGAAAGAATGATAAAGATTGATTAAAAAGCTAGTTATAAAATAAAACACATGATTAAGTCCGAAACCATTCAATAATAGTAGATTATGTGACTAGGGGATAAAGCAGTGTCTTAAAGTCGCGGGAGGCATGTTGAATTCCAAACGAAACGAAGGTTGCTGATTTTAATCCCGAACGTTAGTGAGGGATTCATATAATTAACTCCCGAGCATTGAGAGGGAGATTATAAAGAAACTAGAGTGAAGTGAGGAATTCAAGCCGCCCAAGACAAAGACAGCGTTATCCCCGTGTTGCATACTCTACTTTTTACACCAAATGTGAGGTAAGTAAAAAACAATTTGGTCGACCAAATCATATGTTAGAGAAATATAAGTATTATACTCGTATTTACAAGTTCATCAGCCGTGGGACATTCGATAAAATAGTTGGCTTCTAAATACTGCCCTGTATTTTTGCTATTTGACGATAGATGGCGACGTTTACAAAATTATACAAAAACTACAAAAATAATATTTTGGCGATTAAAGGACCTTTAGGAATGAATGTTGATCAAATTTCAGTACGTATGATTATTAAAATATATTAATACTGAGCTCTACGTGCCTAAATATATTTAGTTCCCATGACACAAAGTGTCGCCATCTAATGTCGAGTAGAATTATATTTGGAAATTCTGACGTTAAGAGATTTTTCTAGAAGTATTTTAGTAAATTATTCATAAAATAACTTACAAATGAAATGTGATGGCATCCATACCATCAGAACGTCTATCCAAGTAGCTTTTACAAGATAAAATACAACACTTAATTTTTTTGTTTTTCTATCGCGAATATGATGCCAAATAAGTAGGTTTACGAAGTTGTGCACAGGACGAACGCCAACAATACACTGATTTAAGCCACGCCCACCGTGATGACGTCAGGACTCAGTTGAGAGTCACAGTGCACAGTTGTTTAGGCCGCCTCCTCTTCTATACTTACTCCGTGGGAGAAATCGACTTTCACGTGGGCGAAGTCGCTGGCAGGAGCTAGTGTCTTTATAATCACATCACACTAATATTATTTCAGTTATTTCAATTAAATGTTGTGTATCAGATAACTGCATTGTTCAGCTAAGCTAAGTCCGCAATGTGTTCGCCAGTGCCCGACTCGCCGCTAGCGCCGGTGCCGCCGCCAGCGCCGCAGATTGCTCTGCCGCCTCTCATCGACATCGACTCTAAGGACACGAATACGAAGCCTATCAGCAAGCCCAACGGTGACGTCAAACCCCTCAGAAGAGAGTCCAAAGGATTTAGGTAATATGCCAACTATAAAATAATACCGTGCTAGAACTACGGTATTGTTTTCTACTAAACTGGCGACCCACCCTAGCTTAACTCGGATGTTAGATATTTTTGAAATTTTTGGTACTTCTTTACTATAAAATGCACAATTGCACATTTATACATTCTTCCTCTATTAGTGAAAACCGCATTAAACTCCGTCCAGTAATTTATGAGTTTTTCGCGAATATAGATGCGATCGGAACTTTCACCAGGAAAAAAGCTTTCACCAGGAAAATCATATTCAGGGTGGTATTTTTAACGGCGATTTCAATACCTGGCTAAAATAGAGCCATATCAGAAAAAAATCAAGTTAAGTTTTCTTTAAGCCTTTTTACCACTTTGCTCTATTTAAGTTCCTGTTGCCCTGAATAAAAAATACCCCTTGTTCATTTAAACCGTTGTATTTATAACGATCGTCCGCCATTTGTTCAAAAGAGTAGATTTATGGGTAATGTCTTGAGAGATGAATGGCAGCGAGGACATAGTCAAATTAGTCAAGCCATTACAAAGGCTTGTTTTTAACAAATTCAGTAACAATCGGTGCAACACTAATGCAGACAAATATAGGTACAGCATTGTTTTTCATTTATATCTGTCTTAGACTATCCTGATTGAGAAAAAGAACACAAGACTGGCTTTGATATTTTTTGCTATCTATTATAGTCCCACTGATGGGCAATGGCCCAAGTCCTTCCAGACATACGTATCCCGCATTGTCTCCTTCCAGTCTTCGTGGCTAAATCATCCCGCCACTTCTTTCTGAACTGGCCTCAACGATTTCCACCCGCCGAAGCCCATTTTTTAATGTGCATGCTATTAACATGACCCACCCAATCCTATTTCAGCCTAAATAGAAGCCTTTTTACTCACTTCTATTGTGCCTGTTTTGGAGCACAGCGTGTCATTCCGTATTTGATCAGGCTATAAATATCTCGTAATATTTTAAAGATCCTTTTTAATCGATAAACCCTATTATGTAGTTACTTTATATCTGTCCATAGTAACAGTTATTATAGCAACATGCGGGTTGGTGACCGCAGAACCATCTCAACCGCACGACATAAATGTGACCATTTAATTTATTACAAGAAGGTAGTACGGGAGTGATGGAGCGATTTATGAAGCTTTGGATCCAAATAAAATATTGTTGATTAATTATGATGGATTATCATAATCTACATTAATTATGCGCTTAAATGTTGCCAACGTTAAGACATGCTTTTAGTGTAGTAATATGTGCCATATCAATGGATGTATGTCTACTAATTAACTTCCGCCTACGTTTCTCGATGACCACGTTTATCATGCTTAGGATGTAAATATGTTTGGTTCCTGTCGTCATAGCCTTGAAACTGAAACCCTAACAGTCGGTCATTAGAGCCGGTTCACGAATGAATTGAATGTTTACCAATGACAGTTTGGTTGGGTACACAGAATAGGGTCCGCGCGGAGGGTGACGGAGGGCGCGGCGCTGACGAACGGCGACGTGGCGCGCGCCGCCTTCCCGCGCCTGCTGGCCGGCGACGGCGACCCCGACTTCGGCACGCCCGTGTGAGCGCGCAGCTCGACTCCACGCTCAACACGCCACGAGACGCGCCCGGCCCTGCCACCCCACACCGACTCCTGCTAGAGACCCATGGGTTTACTAGTACTTGTGTTGACAGCACTAGGCGTCGATCGACGTACTTAGTATTATTCGATCTCACTCTGCGTGCGTGTAATGGCCTACCGAATTTAGATTTAATCAGTATTCCTTCTTTTACGCCGAAGTGATACCCGATTTTAAGTGCTTATGTTTCATTTCGTGTACGATACAACTAAGAGTAGTTTACGCGTAGGATTGCGCTCAGTCGCTTTTGTGTGTCCATAATGATAGTGATCATGAGGCGAGTCGGTTAGCCGACTGACTAGATCTCCAATCACGAGCATTCATACCTTGTGCGTGTGAATCATTGCCATTATACGGAGCTGAAAGTTCACCTATTTATTGACCATACATGATTGTTTATTTCCGTGTTTCAATTAAATTTGTTCGGGCTTTAAAATTGTATTTATTGTACCATCTAGAAAATTAAATAAGTCCAAAAAAAACTTATATTTTACGTGTAATGCACAAAACTGTTATTGCCAACGAAAAGTTGATGGATGATTTATTAACACCCGACTTAAGAACGTGTATTCCTCACATTTACTAAACGCGAACTAATCACAAATTAAATATTGTCAGGTTGCCAGCAAGTATAGATTTACTAAAGTGAAATCGGGTCCAACGTGATTAATGAGGACGGCGGAATGCGTCAGCTGATACTATCTCACACGTTTGATCGGAGCACATTTCGACCTTTTCTTTCTCAAATAAAACTATATCTTGTCCATCAACAGGCAATAACAGTCTCTATGTACTATTTAGAATTAAAGTTATACGTTTAAGAATTTAGATAATTTTAATAATCTCACGTTAGGTGCGTCTACCTGATTTATTGCAATTTATTTTCGTTGTTTATTTTTTATTTTTGTAACATTTTGTGTACATAATATATTGTATTAGACTTTGATTGTATATTTTAATATATTTGAAAAAAAAAAATTCTATGTATAAATATTAGAAAAAATGAAAGAAATTAAATCAATGTGTCGACTGATAAATAAAAACTATAGTTTACAGTATCCATTTTATACATTCCTATTTAGCTTCTACGTGTGTATGTTAATTGACAAGCGGGATAGCCATGAGATTTAAAATAATAGTAAAAGCGAGCTCTTAAGAATAAGATGTTAAAAGTTAACGTGTTGTATTCAAGTAAAGATATATCTTTTTAACCGATATTTTAAGTAGATATAAAATCGTCTACGACATTTAATACGTCGAACGGTCCATGGTGAGTATAATTATAATACATATCAACACGGCTCGCTGAGCGTAAAGACTAACTGACAACTGTCTAGTGATCTGGCCATCTGCCAACAATATTTCCGCACAATATACTCGTATATAACTGTGTGCGTGCCTACACACGACTAGATAAACAATTAAATTTAGAATAACACCTTTAAATAAATATTTTACATTTATCATTTACTTAGTACGGACGTTGAACTGTTGTCAATTTCATCGAGTCGTCAATGAATTGATAGATTACATTATGGCTCTAATTCATTGTATCGGTATGAAAATGAGTTGGATCTGTTGTTGTGTAGTCGTAGCTCGTCATGTCACGCATGCACACGTTCGGAGCCGTGTCAGCGTCTCGTAATGTTTTTACAATAGAGTTATGTAATGGCTCATAGATTTAATAGTGTCTCGCTAGACTGCAGTCAAGTCAATGACATGCACGTGATCTTAAATTGATAGATAGACCGTTTCTAATGCCGCTGCATTTCACTCTGCGACATGTAACTGCCGAGTGTCTTTTGTTCTTAATATAATATCTACAACCACAAAATATATGGGTACAGAAATTTCAATCTACAAACAAAGCGCGCTCTCACAACGCACACATAGACACCGCTCACGGACACGATATCTCGAAGCGCCTCGGCACACTCGTCGAACAGTTTCGGCTCAAACGCTAATTAGTGTGCGTCCACCGAGCGTAGGTATAAAAACTGAAGTAAATACATGAGATTGTTTTCTATATCCTATCTATTTTGTGCTACAACTAAGAACGAACTCGTATTTTATAACTTCTTTCAATCTCATGTTTTATAAATAGATACTAGAATATATGTTATTTTCTGTGCATTCATTGAGCCATGTGATTTTATATACTTCTTGTTTATAATATTATATAAAACTTTTATTATGTATGAACATTCCACGCCTGCTCTTGTCGCGTTTTAATGATTTGCCGCGTTTTAATGATTTGCCGCGTTTTATATTTTTATTTTATTTACATATAATGACAATATGCCTATGTATTATAAAAAAACGTATTACATTTTATTTAAAATAAATGTTGTATTATTTTCCTGTCTCGATCTGATCGGGTAAAACAACTATCGTCTTCTCAGTTTTGTTTTCTAGTTACTTCAAAGTCTGCGTCTAGTTTTGGCAAGCGCGGCTGAATATCAATATTCTGCACGAAGCCGTTGTCATGTCATAATGACCCAAAATTCCAACCTATCCTAATATTAAAATGGTTGACATACTTTCGACTTGTAATTGTCAGTAATTGGAATTTCAAATCCAATAGCCATTCTTAAAATCTACAAATTATATCAAAGTCTTTGCTTTCGTGCTGTCGAGTAAAAATACCATATGCGATGAAATTTCTATGTTCGCATGCAATGCATTTTAAAATTGCTTGCAAACATTTCTAAAGATCAAAATCACAGGCTTTAATATACAATAAAAGAAAACGCTCAAGAAGTGCAACTAACGTCGCAGATAGATCGAACGGCGCGCTATTTGTTTTTTAGGTGGGAAATCAACCCGGATGCCTTTTTTCGCTCTTAGGCGGAGCGGGACTTACTGATAAAACCCACTCGTATGTTCCAGCTTTGCCTTGCGTTCCAGGGTTTTATGGTGGAATGGAGACAGCGACTGCAGTTGCAACCCAGTGATGGGCACGCCACAATTGTGGCGGTGAATCCCCTCTTTGAGGAGAGGATGGACAGACAACACGGCGTCCTTACCTTCCGTATGACGCAGGTCCTCACCGGACATGGTCAGTTCGGGAGGTTCCTGCACCGGATTCATGCATAAAAAAACGCCCGGGTGTCACCATTGAGTGGACCGGCCGGAGGAAACGATGGAGCATACGGTAGAGGTGTGCCTACCTCGGCAGAACACCGCCGTATCCTCTTAGGGACGATCGGCGGCAGCGGTCTCTCGCGCCGGGCCTTGGTACAGGCCATGGTCCGGAGCGAGGAGTGGCTGGCGGTCGCCTTCTTCTGCGAAGCAGAAATACTAGCGAAGGAGGTGCCTTCACGCCACAGCCCAATCCCGATCCCAATTTCCGGCCACCGTCCGCCAAGGACGGCGAGCTATGGGTAGCTCGCCCTCCGACCGTCCGGTAACCTTCCGGACATAGACCAAGTCGTCGACAGCGCGTCGTCTTCCACGCGCGCCTCAAGGAGATTTCAGCAAATCGTAGGGGCCCAGCAGGGTACTCTGGAACGAAGACAAAAAAGGAACAGGAATGGATTTTAGTCAGTAAAAGTCTGATACGAAAAGGGTGGGAGACGTCATTAGACGATTTCCCACCTATAAAAAAGGGTCCCGGGGTTAATTTTCACTTAACCCATGGTCCCCGTAGGCTTCGATCCTCCCAGTAGGTTTCGACCATAACTGCGCGCTTAAAATTTCAAAACCCAAATTATAAAGACACCTACCTACTGAGGCATTTAGAACCTCTTCTCCTTTTGAAGTCGGATAAGAAACCTGTATTTTTAGGCATATCATAATTTGATGGCACACAGGGTGTAAGTTATGAGATTGAATTTAGAACAAATAGTGGTTGGCAGGCCTATGTAAACAAGTGTTTATTTACAAATAAAACATTACCCTCATTTTACGAGCACCGTACCTAGGTCAAAACAAGAATTGCTGTCTCTTCCGCGCTGTAACATCACAGGCAATGGAAGTCTCCTGTATCTTAAAGCTTTTAGGGTAAATGGAATAAAGTGCTATTATACTTCTCCTACTCGTATATTGATTGTCAAGTCCGCGTAGTATTTTTCATCAGAAAACCTGTATCGAAGTCGACACGAAATCTGGTAGCAATGGACGGCAAACAATGCAATAGAAAAAATTAAAGCATTTAACGATCATTCAAATCTGGCGCACTTGGATTTTGACAGTACTTTATTGCGTAAAACGAAACGCAATCCAATGTTGCCCGGTTTAGGATAATATTTGTTATAGTATAAAATCATTACTTTAGAAATATTAAATAAAGCCACATATGATATTTTGAATATTAAAACGATCAATATTAATCTTAATAGCTATCCGTTTACCAATGAATATATAAATTAGTTAGCTTTTAATGCAGTATTATAAATAGCGGCAAATTATATTATAACTAGTAGCCAGAATAGTAGATGCCACCGGCGACTGTAATGTTATCAAATAAACTAATTTATTCGAAAACAACTATACCATATTTGACTGTGTGTGACGGATCGATTGCATCAGCAGACCAACTTAGTTCTCGAAAGTTGTTTTATAATGATTTTAACGTTTGTTATAACAGCTCTACTGATCATGATATTGTTCTGAAGTAATTCACAATTGTTAATTGGCACGAAACTGGAATGGGACGAATACACAGTGTTATTAGATTTGGAAGGTCAATGTGAAAGAAGAAATGGTAGAATTTAAATTCTTAAATTGGCCATACCTACAACTGTCATCCATTCCTATAATTATTATTATTAAAACAGATTGTCTAATGGCCAAGCCTATTTTTCTCGTATAATATTTTGTAGCGATTGTTATTTACCTTTGTTATAGTTTGAATCGAAAGTTTTCATTATGGTTGTCAAAGTGTATATCAGTGGTATTTCTGGAAACAAAGAGGTATGTTTAATATTAGAAAATTCCTGGGACGGCCGGGTGCTTTTCTCGACTTTTTCCAAAGCTGATTCATGTAATTATTGTTTTTGATTACGTGAGTTATGGTACTTTTTAGGTGAAGAAACGGCAGCAACGTGTTATGATGATACTAGATTCCAAAAGCATAAAATATGATGTCATTGACATAACGGAACCAGGAAAGGAATCTGATAAAGAGTTTATGCAAAACAACTCGAAATCGAACGGCGGCACAGTCAGCGACCCCAACCCGCGGTCCCCGCTGCCGCCGCAGGTCTTCAACGACGACGAGTACTGTGGGGTATGTTTATTTTAGTCATATAAATTAATAGCAATACTATTTCACAAAATAAAAGAACATAGATGACTTGGTATTTTTGGTATGTTGCCATCTGTTTGTATTTTGTTTCTTTGTTACTTGCTTGTGTAGGTACTGTTTGTTGGTTTGTTTATAAATTACTCTTCTGTTGGAAATTTCATTTCTTTTGGCATACACTTTGTGAAAGCAAGCAAGTTTTGTTTAGGAAAAAAAATGTAAACAAATAGTCCTAGCAGCATTCTTTATGAATTTCAGGATTATGATCAGTTCGACCTTGCAAATGAAGTGGACACTTTGGAACAGTTCTTGAAGATGGAAGCACCCCCTGAGGAACCACCTCAAGTTGAAAATGAACAGGTATTGTGACACATTTTTCTTAGAAAACAAATTGTCTTTAATATTTGAATGTCTACTGTGCTCTACAATAATATATTTAACTTTAAAAATAAATTGATAAAGTTTTTTCCTTGTTGTAATGTCAACAACCTCATTTAAATAGATATATTAATTATCCTGTTAATTCTATTTTAAGTAACTAAGATTGATGAGAATTGTAATAACCTTGTTTTTTCTTTTAGGAAAAGCCTGTCAATGGTGATGTTGATGCTGAAAGCAAAGAAACTGAGGAAAGCACAGAAGAGAAAGTAGAGACAGTTGACACTAATGCTGATGACAAAGAGAAATCACCAGAGAAAGAGGGTAGCCCAGCTAAAGAGGGTAGCCCTGCTAAAGAGGGCAGCCCTGCTAAAGAAGGCAGTCCTGCTAAAGAGGGCAGCCCAGCTAAAGAAGCATCGCCCGCAAGAGACACAAGTGCTGTAGTATCTAAAGAAGGCACACCTGCTAAAGATGAGAATGAAGGTGCTGATGGCGATTCAAAAGAGAAGTCTCCAGAAAAGGAAGCAGATAGACAAAAATCCGTAGAAAAAGAAGGCACATCAGAGGGTAAAGCTCAGTCTCCTGAAAAAGAAACTGAAGTAGAAGCCAAACAGGCTTCGAAAGAAAACTCTCCAGCGAAGGACGAAGTTAATGAAAATGGTACTGTTAGTTCACGCGAGCATTCTGCGGAAAAAGAAGCGCCCGCTGATGAACCAACAGAGACTGCTGAAGTTAAGAAAGATAACCCATCCGAGGCTCTGATCCAGAGCGAGCAGGTTGCTGCAGCTGAATAATGGACTGAACATTTACTTGCTTTTCGGCTCAAATCCCTATTAGCACTAAGCAAGCACTATTCATTAAGTTCTGTTATTTATAATGCATCATCATCATCACTTCTTTGATATAGTCATTGTATATAATGCAAAGAAGTATTTATTGAGAATCATGTTATGTGGCGATGTATAATTATGTTTTCATATACAATGTGGCCTATTATCGTAAAATCATTAGAGATATGATAAAAATAATCAAATTTTTTCTATGAAGTTCCAGAATAAGATTTCTATTTAACAATTTTATTATCCATAAAAGCTTTGTATTATTTTTAAAGTATTAATTTTTTATTTACAATTTGCTATTCTATTTCAATATTCTTTTGTGTATTGTTACAATGGAATATTTTTTTTTAATTAATTTTTTATTATGATTTTTATAAGAGAAAGTAAGTAAGTCACGAGAATGATCTTTTCTGCTATTAATCGTCTTGCTCGATGCAAAATTAAAAAGCCATTACTTCGACTAGACTGCCATGAAATATAGTATTATTTATTTACATTCATTATTTACACTGTAATTGCATAAATGATTATTCTCTACGAAAATGCACTGCTTTTGGTTGTAATAAATTACTTTACTCATGACAAAAGTTATTCATCATTTTATTAATTTTAATTAAAGACAGTTTTTTTAACAATTTTTCATATTAATTATATAAAATACGAACGAAACACTTATTTTATTTATCTCTTGCCTTGTTTACTTTACAATAATGCGCAACAATAATGTTTCACGGTGGTGAAGTATGTAGGTTACAATTTGTATAATTTCTTCATTTAATCTAGTATTTCAATGGATAAACATGCATTTTTTACAATTCTAGATAGTTCGTTCTTTCACTGCAGCAGTCAAGGTCGGAGATGATGTTAAAACTTGCACTTTCAAAATCACTGTGCATCTAACAAAAGTATAGGTGAGTTCTGCGACCCACTCTTTATCACGTCAGCGTTATGCTCGATTAGATGCCAGTACTTCGTCAAGGCAATTTTTTTTGTTTAGGTGTGTTCAATGCTGTGACTATGAGTCATATACTCGAATACCACGCGATTACTCCTGTTAGAAACATTAGAAGATTAAGGGCGTTTGTAGTCACTTGTAGGTATTCGTGATTATTTGTGTGTTTTAAGTTCGTAAAAAACGCGAAAAATACGAGAAAGTGCACAAACGCCCTTATCAAGTGGTTCGACAAATATCTACTACGTAACGTACAACTAAGGTATGTACCTATAAAATATTCTACACATAAATCTAACTTAATAAGTTCATTAGGAAGATTAGATCACGCCCGCGCCCTGCCACCACAGGGTGTGTGCGGTCGCACAATCACACCCTGCACATTTAAGCACACCCTGTGCGTAGGAGGTAGTTTGCTTTACGAGTTAGCCACAGCTAATGAGAAAATGATGAAACAGTTCTTTTGCGTGTCGCCGGCACGGCATTCATTTACATTTTATTGGCCCAAAATACTGCCATTTCCACGGCATCGTAGGACGTAGGCTATAAAACAGTCTGTTCAATGTATGGAACTAGTCACTTCAGAGTTTCAATTACACAATTCGAAAAAAGAATACAAGAACAACAGTGTAACTTTTGAAGATACATACTTATACAATAAGTCCTAAAAACCTATCCATTGGTATGCGTTCCATAAGAGGTAATAAAATCAGTCTATATAAATTAACAAGAGAGGACAGACAGGCCGCTAACTATAGTTAACACCGTACTAACGGACATAGGTACTAATTACTTAGTAGAGTACAGTAGAATCATTACATTGGTAGGTCCATTCAATATCGGCGAAACTTTTTGCATTGCATTGTTTACCTTACCCGACTGCAGAGGAAACCAGCGCGGGGAATGTTTTTTTTTTGTGTCAGCTCACCCACCAGTCCCCAGTAATCTTGTTGTAGAAACCTCGTGTTTTGGCTGCACGGTGCTGAGCTACGAGATGCGCCTTCGATTTCTGCAAGGACCTACAGACAGAGAGTTGTATGTAAGAGAACCCCGCCGAGTGAACTTGGTAGCACTTCAAGAAATGTCAGGTATTAAGAACTAAGTGAACTGTATAGTACTGAATCTATAAATATCTAATCTTTTTTGTACATTTTTCCTCTTTATAATATCTAATCATGATTTCATATCTTGTCACATCTCGAGTCGCTAAGTTCATACTGGTGTGGTAACTTGTAGAGCTAAATATTACGTTTACGTTTGACTACACAACAATCATCACTTTGGGAATGTATCTTGTGATAAAAGTAAGCCTGCAAGGGGTTTGTGACAAAGAAACGAAAGTTGGAGTTCATGATAGTAGATACTTTATGCTCTGTCATCATGTTAGAATCGAATCGTCATAATTATAACCTGTTCACCTCAGGATTAGAAATTTAAAGAAACCTTTTTTACTATCGTAGGTGTAGGGACAATGCCTGTGTGTGTTGACAATTATAGTATTGTATAGGTGTGTGCATAGTATAGGGTATAGAGGCGGCTGCGCCCGCCACGTAAGCTAGTCGCAATAAAACCCAGTTTACGCGAACACGTATGTCTTATTATTTCGTGAACCCAAGTTGGTGACCTTATACATAACCTATACATCACCCTAAAGTAGGCATATGAATGGTACTGAGCAAAAAAGTGGTTAAAATACCAACTATTTACTGCACCCGCCATTTGTCATGTCAAAATCGGTTGAATGGACAGTATGGGTTTTCATAAATTTCTAATGTAATTTTGAACAGAGTACCTATAGTTGAATAACATCCTATTGGTATTATCGATCAACATCATTATTATTCTTTTCTGCACCTAATCTTACCTTTCAAAATTGTGCTATTTCACACAGAACTTTTAATCTGTCTACTCTTATTCCTGAGTCACCAAGATACAGGCTCTGGCTGGTTTGGACTCCATGACCACTTCTTATGTATGTTCTTTTTTTGTTTTCGTCTTATTTGTAATATGTCGTTAATAAAAACTTGTGTGTGAACTATTAAGTTCCTACGTCAATATAACTTTGCGGTTCCTACCATTAAAATCAAAGAATTCAACCTGTTACTGTTTTAGTAGACAGGAAAGGACCACCGAACCAGAAGCGAATGAACGCCTCTGTCTTCAAATTTGTTTTTTTTTTCAATTTCGTTCTGGTCTTTCAGATATCCGTTAGTGACAATTTTTATTCCAAGCTCTTTTTGATTGCTCTTGTCTCCTGCAGTCCCGTCATTCTTAGTTACGAAGCCTTTTTGCATAACTTTAAAGTTAAACGGATTTCTGTGTGAATACTCAAACGAAAACCTGTGATTTTCGGACTGTATACTGTACCTAATTATTTCATATTCTCCATCATCGGACGCCCCGAATCGCTTTGTAGTAGCAACACGTAAAACATTACTACAGTAGTGTAGCTACACAGGAACATTTGCCAACTCCTCCGTGCCTCGGAAAGTACGTGAAGCTGTTGGTCCCGGCTATCATTCCCAGATGTTTGTCAGTTGTAACGAATAATTAGATCAGGAAGTCAGAATCTCTGACAAGTCTTGCTAAGGTATCATGTGAGTTACTTTGCTGTGAAGGCAGTTATATCATGTAAAATGTTGATATGCAGCTGCATCCCGTTGGACTGGAAACCAACCCCAACATAGTTGGGATAAAGTTTCGTAACTATCGTTAATTTAGTTCTGCTATAGTTGCGGTACATGGTGGAGCAAGTCAACAGAGTACTGTTACTTGACATTCAACATCACGCTTCACGCCTACATACCGCAATAATTCGTTCTCAACTGAAGAAAGTATACGGTAAAGTTTTGATGAATAGAATATCAGCACTCATAGTAGCTTGTCGTGTTACGCTGCTTCTGGTCGCCGAACTCCGACACAAAGGAGAATAACAAAAAGTACAAGCGAAAATGTTATTTATTCAAGATTAGTACTTTGAGCAAATAAATTTTCTTAATAATTTATTCTACGTTTAACTTATCATAGTAAAATAAATATGGAATAACATGATATAAAATCTATAATGGAAATGTAAACATTCAGGTATCTAATAAATTCATTGCAATAAATCTACAATGAAGTATCTCTATAAACAGCCTCTATTAAATGAACTTTTAGTTCGCTCATATATTTTTTTTCATAACTGGAGAGGGTGGATTACTGAAATCCTTGAGGAGGGCATCTCCGGGGAAGTCGGCTATGTTTCTGTGTCGCAGTTCTACGTCGGGGCGTTCGTCGAGGAGGCAGGCTTGTATGTTTTTGTCTAGTGTTACTAGTCTTTGGCGTGAGGTTTTGTATTCTTCGACCATGCTGAGGTTGCGTTTGATGCCGTCGACCAGTTTGACGACGGAGTACTCGCCCATGGCTGCGCCCTCCTGCAGCTTGGAGCCGGCGATCTTGGCGACCGAGGACTCCTTCACGTCGGCGATGAGCTGCACGCACCACACGCGCAGGTTGTTCACGATGGTCACGGGCCCCTCGTACTCGTTCGGCACGATCCCGTCCACTTCCGACTCGAAGAACGACAGCAGGGGGAACCATATTCGCGTTCTGGAATACATACTGATCAAATATTAATGATACCACCTGAAAATGATTTTTAATGTGGTGAAGATTTCAAAGCTCTCTGGGGATGACTGAGTAGTTGTTTGCTCATTCTTTTTCTTATGTGATATGATTTGCTGTAAAAAGCACATGTGAGAACTGAGAATCGACATGTTTCGAATCAGTAGTTGCAGTTTCAGCTTTGCGTTATGGTACAATTTTATTTTATAAAGTCACATCGAACTCCTTTATTTATTTCTTCGTCAGGCATCTGTAGTTAGTTGTGTCGTTTTGTAATTTCTGTCTACCCTCTAATTGTGAGAAAATGGCATGAGTTTATGTATGTATGTCAGGTATGAATGGGTTTTTTCACCAACATGCAAATGTAACAATGATAGCCCAGAAAATGACAATATGTATGTGTGTAGTTATAGAGGTTTTATGGATATACCTGGAAGAGTCGTTCTGCATGAGAGCTTGATTGTTTGACAACGTGTGATAATACAGGAAGAGCCTGGATGTGATGTAGAACGCGATGAACACGTCGATGGAGTAATGCTCATGCGCCGCGAGGATGAAGAAGATCCCGAACATGTTCATCACCCACGTCAATATGTGCAAGAGGTATAAGTTGCGAGAGGTATCTGGAATTTGAAACAAAAGTAGAATTAGTTACATAGTACATGTAATACATTATTGTATCTACTTTTTATATACAGTATTTTATATAAACCAGTGCTTGACTGCGATGTCAGATCCCAAAAGCAGGGATGCAATCGCCTATTCACTCTAACCTTGAAGTTATTTTTTGAGTGGGTAAAAAATCATAAAAATAACATTGCCCGCCCTTGGGCGGAGCGGGAGATAGTGTCAGACTCTTCATCATTCATCATTTCAGCCGACAGACGTCCACTGTTGGACATAGGCCTCCCCTAAGTGTCGCCACAATGATCGATCCTGTGCGTCTCGCATCCATCGGTTTCCCGCAACCTTCACTAGGTCATCGGTCCACCTTGTATGAGGCCTTCCGACGCTGCGTCTTCCAGTACGAGGTCGTCACTCCAGAACCTTTCGGCCCCAACGGCCATCTGTTCTGCGAGCAATGTGCTCTGCCCATTGCCACTTAAGTTTGGCGATTCTTCGGGCTATGTCGGCAACCTTGGTTCTCCTACGGATATCTTCATTTCTGATTCGATCCCGCAAGGAAACTCCGAGCATAGCCCTTTCCATTGCCCTCTGGGTGACTTTGAGCCTTCTGATGAGGCCCATTGTGAGCGACCACGTTTCGGTACCATATGTCATCACTGGCAACACGCACTGGTCATAGACTTTCGTCTTGAGACACTGTGGTATATTGGACGAGAAGATACCGCGCAGTCTCCCGAACGCCGCCCAGCCGAGTCGGATTCGACGGTTGACCTCTTTCTCGAAATTAGCTCTACCCAACTGGATTGTCTGTCCGAGGTAGACGTAATCGTCCACAACTTCGAGTATAGAGTCTCCGATCTTGATAGGAGTGGGTGCTACATGGTTGTTTATCATGACTTTAGTTTTGTCCATGTTCATTTTAAGACCCACTCTTTCGGAAGCTCTACTAAGGTCATTGAGCATTTTGCTGAGCTCCTCCGTAGTCTCGGCCATGACTACTATGTCGTCGGCGAACGGAAGGTGAGTGACACAGTTCAGAACCTTGAAGACATCCTCCATTGCGGCCGTGAACAGTTTCGGAGAAATGACGTCTCCCTGCCTCACGCCCCGCTGCAGAAGGATAGGTTTCGAGGTCTGGTCCTGAAGTCGGACTGACATAGTGGCGTTTTTGTACAAACACTTCAGCACCTCGATGTACCGATAGTCTATCTGGCACTGTTGGAGAGACTGTAGCACAGCCCATGTTTTTTAGTCAGACTCTTACTGACTAAAAAATCCACCCTGTGTTCTTGCCTTTCATACTGAGCCCAAGCCTTTCTTTCAGAAGCAGACCCTTGGCCCCAGTAGGCTTCGACCCAGCTGGACCCCTGCTGTTGCTGACAACTCCTTGAGGCGCACGGGAACAGTGCGCGCTGTCGACGACTTGGGCTCGGTCCGGACAGTACCGGAAATTCGGACAGCGCGAGCGAGCCCATTGAACCCATTGCTCGCCGTCCGCAAGCCCGCGCCTACGGGGGCCGGAAATCGGGATCGGAATCCCGGCGGCGGCTGGGGCGCTGTGAGCGCCGTTGCCAGATGCGGTCGGCCTCCTTTGCTAGCATTATTGCTTCGCAGAAGGAGGCGACCGCCTACCACTCCTCCTCGCTTCGGACCATGGCAGTCTTGAAGACATTATAATCGAGGCAAACTATTTTAATCCTTCGATGTACGCCGTATAAACGACGAGGCGAAACGCTTCGTCCGGACCGTAGAGGTGTTAACAACGTAAGTGTGGAATTGATAGAAAAATAGTAAGGTGTGGATGTGGAGTCGAACAGCACAGTGCTTCGTCTCCCATCTTGACCTCTGAACTGCCGGCGACGTTGCCGAAGAAGTGGCGATATTTAGGGACAAAATATTAAATGTCGAGATAGCGCCACAAGAAGATACGTAAATACTACCTACCATACTGGAACGTATGGCCTTGATAAAGAATTGGCCACCCGCACTTTTGGCATGGTTGTCGTAAAGAGCAACCTGTGGATCGTGTCCTACTGCTGTCACCTAACCGCTTGGTAAACGCGGGCACTGTGCCAGTATTGATCCCTTTTTTTGTATTTTAGGAAAGGAAGAACTTCGTAATCAATTTCAGAGCGTAGTGTAAATAAAATTAATCATCACTACATATTTTTGTGAGCCTAAATTGCTTTAGGCTCATAAATAACATTTGGAAACTGAAAAATTTGAGAGAAATAATATTTTTTATTTGCGATGGCCAGCTTTTGACCTCGATCTCATAGTGTAATGTGAAACGATAGACGAGGTTTACGATGGAACGAACAAGTTCAGAAGTTACTAGTTTACTCTTCATGTGAAAGCTGACAAGTTATAAGTGATAGGGAGTACTGATATTTAACACAGATATTCCATTTTGGCTGTGTGCAAAATAAAATATGGTGAATAAAGTTATCCTCATCATTTTAACCGAAAGACGTCCACTGTTAGACATAGGCCTCCCCCAAGCGTATCCATCAGAATCTCGCAACCCTCACCAGGTCATCGGTTCATCATGTGGAAAGCCTTTCATCCCTGCATCTTCCGGTAGGTACGCGGTCACCAGTCCAGAACCTTTCGGCCATCTGTTTTGCGAGTATGTGTCCTGCCCATTGCTACTTACGGGATAAAACTAGCTCCCCACGTTCGTGAGCCGTGGTCTACCAGATCAATACAACGGTCCATAAGTCGATGAACTTCAAAATGCACAGTATAAAACTAACATATTGGTGCCAAACATGTCGCTAATCGCATTCTCAAACAAAACTGACGGAAAAATAACAGTCGTTCTTTTGTCCTTAACCGTTATGACATCTAAATCCCTAAAAGTTGTTCAAAATTTATGCGAATGTAGTCCCGACATAAAAAATTATAATCCAGGATATTACGGTATCTCTGTGTGCCCAAATCCGTTCAGCAGTATTTAATTAATAAAAAATTAATGTTAAATATTTTCTGTAATTTAAACATTCAATTATAATAAATAGACTATTTCAACGTGAGGTTCGGTGATATCCCGAACAATGCACATTCACCAAGAGAGTGACATCATAATCTTTATAAAGCCCGCATTTTTTTTTTAAATAAGATAATACATTATATAAGCCAAACGATAAACACTAATCTAGCAACTTATAACAGTTGCTTTTATTCACAATTTTTAAATAAAATTAAACGCCATTCTTAAATACAATTTTCCTTATTATAATATAACAAGAGGATTAAGAACAGATAAAGGTGATTTGATATTTTAGCTTTAGCTTAAGAGTGGTCCAAGCAGTCTTAAAATTCTTTGTTCTTTTTATCATGATCTTATCAGGCTGTAAATATTTGTTACAATTGTTACCGATCAACGACCGCTACAAATGTTACAATATAATGGACGGTCAAAGAGCTGTCCTCTAAATAAAGAAACCAGGCTTGGCAGACGAATTACGAGTAGTTAGCGGTGCTTAATTTACTGGCAAACAAGAGGCAGGATATTGATACTGGGTTTCTTATACGAGCAAAGGACAGGGTAGGGACCGGATCGTGGTAGGGACAAACTATAAATTTATTATCATAACTATATTATTATTAACTATTTATTTGGAATTTTTGGCTTTGTCTATAGGTTCATAAATATATGATAACGAAGAATAGTTGATCCCAATGAAATGGGACATAAGGTCGCATACATTTAAATATTCCTATTTGTACTGTCAAAGGGCCGAGGTTTACTTTTTCGTTGTGTTATGTTGAAATTGAATTGATTTCAACTGCATGAATAAAACTAAACAAATAAATACCAAAAGAATTATCACGCCATGCCACAATCGCAGTGGGCACACCACAATCGCAGCGATAAATCACCTTTTTAAGGAGTGGTTAAAAAGTAGCCATGGCGTTCTTACTATCGGTCTGACGTAAGCCCTGAAGAACACGATTGTTTCGGGAGGTTAAAGAAACGCTTGTATATGACAATTGTCTGGATCGCCCGGAAGACACAGTGAACACAGAACACACATACGGTAGAGGTCTGCCCCGTTTGGGCAGAGCACCGCCGTGTCCTCGTGGAGGCGATCGACGGCGCCTACTTCTAAGATCCGGACTTGGTCAAGTCATGTTACGGTGCGAACAGCATAATTGGGGGGACCGGTAGGGCAGATGGCTGCCAAGGCTGCGCGATTCTTCAAGAGTCACTGTGGTCTTGGGTTAACTGAAGGAAAACGGGTTTTAGTCGGTAAAAGTCTAAAACCCCCTCTTGCTCCACCTAGAGCGGGGCAAGTTAATTGATGATTTACCTACCTCAAAAATAATTTTCAAGAGAACAAGGAAATAATTCTTTAGCTATACCTACTCTGTTTTTCCGAAGATCTACTGTTGAACCTAAGCTACAATCGGACATTCGGATTTCGTACGTGTCTAGATTATCGTCATATAATTATGACTCCTTTGTTTTGTTGTTTTCATGGATTAGAGGTTGTCTATCTGCCATTGTTTCAGTTGATTGATTACTACTACCAAGTTAGCAACTGCGACAGTAAATGAAAAAGATGTCTAAAGGATTTTTGAATTTGTTAAAAAAAATATTTATCATATATTTTTTCCAAACTATCTATTTTTCTTATTCAGGTAAGTACGGAGATGTTTTAAAAATTAAGTGTAGGTGTTAAAAATTCAAGGAAAAATTACCAAGTGTTTTATCGCAATTTAATACCTACATTCGTCGTGTGGGGCCCAATTGATATCGAGTTAATCCAAGTTCCTCGTCATGTTTTCGCGAGATAGTGGAAATCTACGCAGCTATCGACTTGTTTGGTATTTTGACTTGCAAGCACATAATGCCTCACAACGCAATTAGAAAACAGGAGTTAACAACATTATGAAAACAACTTCATTTTAATTGATAAATAACATGAACAAGAAATGCGTCATACAATATTTTATAAACTTCCTTAATACGTCACATATTTATGCCTACAGAACGGGTTATCTGTATTATGTAAAGATTAAAGTATATTGCTGACTGATAAGATATCTTTGTTTTCTAATAACACATATTCGGAGCATGTAGGTCAGCTATAAGAGCGGTGTTTCGAAAAAAAGGATTCGCGTTCGGAATGTTGAGCGAACCGTTATAAATAGCCAATTTGTTTACACCGCAACGTGGCGCGACCATACAATCAATGCCATCGCTGTCAAAATTAAGAAGTAAACATTTTCAATGACGAAGGTTTTGAACGCGTGTTAGAAATAGAACGCATTCACGTGCCGCTCCATGTGGCACCACGCTCAGAATAGCCCAGTCCTTTACTTCCTGTGTCGTAATCGTAAGAAAGTAAGGGATTCTATTAGAATTTGATTCAGCTGATTTTCGGCTATCGCTAAGGGCGCCTTCAAACTTCAAATTAGCCGCAAAGTGCCGTACGGTAGCAATGCGGCTACAGTGCTGTCGCCGCGCTGCAACCTCTAGGTTCGGGCATGATAACGTTGTTGACTGGTGGCTGCTGTGCGGCCCTTTGCTGCAAATTTGAAGGCCCTAACTATAGTTGAACTTGCTTGCTATACCTTCAAACAGGGTCTGAATTTTATATAAAAGGGTTTTATGATCTTTCGTTGGTAGAGTTCGAGTGTTATCGGAGCTCTCTCCAAGCTCGCGCCTGTGTTCTTTGTCACCTATAACCCGCTAAGTAAAAGTGAACAAACGTCTTCTGGGCACGCTGGTTCCATCGTACACCTCATCCATATTTTTTGTCATACAAGAACGTTCATTGCAAAAAGAGAGAATTTCTAGAGAACTACAACAGATACTCACATTCAGTTATAAAGAAGTTGAGTAGTGTCAGCGCTACCGTATGTCCGGAGAACATGTAGTCTCCACACGTCCTCACTCCTCGCACGGACATGCCAGCGCCGCTCCAGATGTCGTAAGCCTGGCGGAGGCGGCGCCCCCACACCGTGAGGTCGTCCGCGGGCGGGTAGGAGCGCGGCTCGCACTTCAGGTGGGAGCCCGGCACCGACAGAGAGGTGATCAGCATCGTGAAGCATCGCAGCAGGAACACCGTGCCGGCTAACGCGAAGAATCTTCGCAGGATTATGAACCTGGAGAGGATTTTTAATGTTTTCTTAGTTGTTATATTGGGAGCCGAACATATTGCAGTGTTCAGGTTGACAATAGCGAGTTCTTCGTTACTAGTAGAAGAACTAAGAGGAAACAGCAGCAGAGAAAGTCGGACCAAAGAATTTTGAAAGCACGAAACTCTTGACCTCTATATGGTTAGCATATCACTTTGCAGTGGTGGTGCTATAAATATATCATTACTCAAAGTAAAGGTAAATCCGTATTTAATCAACATTTCTGGATTTAAATACGGAGAAATCCGAGTTTTTTCCCCATGGGAACACCATCACAGCCGGGAATTGTAGGTGTTTCCCTTAAAATAAAACGCGGTTATGTGATATCCTCATTTATATGCGATATATGGTTTAATGTGGGGAACACACGCCATGCTTTGATAATAAGCGGGTATGCACGTATGTCCTGAGAGATTACAATACCAAGTAGAGGATTATTCACGCTTTTATTGATAATAATGAATATGCGGTGACGTCATCTTAAACCGACAATAGTCCTCGTTCTTTGCCCGCGCAGGGTGCACGGACAATCGCAATTGGTAACTGGTAGAAACTACGTAGTTAGCAACGATATCGTTATTTGATAAAGACGGAAATGATTCACTTAGCAATACAGTGAAATCATAATGCATAAGAATGCGAGTAGGTACAGGCTCGTATTTGTAGCTAAATGCATATTATAACTGACCTTTAACGTAATGCATTAGCAAAAGGGAGCATAAACGTAGATACAAGATTTCACATGAGCGCGGGAAACTTTAATTGGAAACTCATTAAGATGATAAAAAAAAACACGTTTTGTACATAGGTTTAAGTGTATATTGAGACAAAAACGTCACCCAAAAAAAAAAATAAGTATGAACAAAAGGTCGAGTTCGCTTCGTTAGGGAAACGATCTTCATCTTTTGCGTAGTGTCACTCACGCAAAAAGGTCTTTGTCTCCGTCATACAAGTGAATCACAAAGAGAGTTGAACGATCAGTAGATAATGCGTCAACAATGAAAGGACTCGATAACCGGGCACTAAAAGTGTTTAATGCGACAAACTGTCAAAACCATATTAATGATTATAGTTTTAGCTTTATGTGATTGTTTTGTTAGTCAAGAGGTCGCGACGAAACGACTACTGAGTGAATATCTAGGATTATGGTTCTATCAAAGTTTTTGTCAATAGTAGGTCACGAAATCTATCTAGATTTGTGCCAGTTTAAAGGCCATCAAGAAATTCGCTCTTTTTTACTAGGTCACTAGATGCTGCTAGCAGCTTCGTCTGCGTGATAGCAGATAATTATCTCAGGATAAAAAAATATCCTATATGCTATTCTAAGACATGGTCTATTTGTGTACCAAGTTCAAGTTCAATTAAAATTCGAAATTGAAATTCGTTCAGCCTTTCGAGCGTAAAGACGCAATGAACATGCACACACTCACTCTGCCCTTTAAAATATTAAGATGATTACCGCGTATCTGATTCTTTTGTAGAACAGTGTATGATCTATTTATTGGCTACGCTACATCAACTCTATGTGTCAGGCTTGATTCCCGCACACAAAGGATAACCCCATTTTTTTTTTTTTTTCGACGGGGAAAATCATCTTTGACGAAACCCGCTCTTGGGTGGAGCGGGAGACAGTGTCAGACTCTTACTGACTAAAAACCCCGCGCCGTTCCTTCTAGCCTTCATACCAGGGCACGAGCTCCCTTTCGGACAACCCTGTCCCCAGTAGGCTTCGACCCAGCTGGGCCCCTCCTGCTGCTGACAACTCCTTGAGGCGCGCGGGAACAGTGCGCGCCGTTGACGTCTTGGACTCGGTCCATTACCGGACGATCGGACAGCGAGCTACCCATGGCTCGCCGTCCGCGAGCCCGCGTCTACGGTGGCCGGAAATCGGGATCGGAATCCCGGCGACGGCGGCGAGGGCGCCGTTGCCTGATGCGGTCGGCCTCCTCCTTTGCAAGCATTACTGCTTCGCAGAAGGAGGCGACCGCCTGCCATTCCTCCTCGCTCCGGACCATGGCCTCGACCAGGGCCCGGCGCGAGAGGTCTCCGCCGCCGATCGCCCCCACGAGGGCACAGCGATGCTCCGCCCAGGCAGGGCACACCTCGACGGTGTGCTCCACCGTGTCCTCCGGGCGTTGCGCACAGTGGCGACACCCGGGCGTCTCTTCCGCTTGAATCCGATGCAGGAACCTCCCGAACTTGCCATGTCCGGTGAGGACCTGCGTCATGCGGAAGGTAAGGACGCCGTGAGGTCTTTCCAGCCACGCCTCAAAGAGGGGACTTACCGAGGATAACCCCATAGCTCTATATTTTTGCTTCTGATTTTTGTAATGTCTGTGACTCTTTTATTAAGACCTCTTTAAATATGATTTAAACCTATCAGCACATCTAAATGAAATAGAAACTGACTGACTGCCATATCATTGCACAGCTGAAACTACTGGGACTAGGAGCGTAAAATTTTGCACAAGGTTTCCTTTTATGACGTAGGCGAGCACTAAGAGAAGATTTCCAAAATTCACCCCTTAAGGGGATGAAAGGGAGGTTCAAAGTTTGTATGGATAAACTTTAATAAACGCGGGTGTAGCCGCTGGCAGAAGCTAGTTAAACATAATGAAATAATACAGTAATTTGAGTTTAAAGAAAGAATATTGTTAGATTAGATTTATGACGACTGTCAGGCACGAATGAATTCTATAACAATGTTGTTAAAGAGGAATTTCATAAGAATAAATACTACATTCAAACGCACATAAGCTCTTTTTATTATCTTCGATCATTAACCTAAGTACATATTTGAAAATGCATCTTTATCTTATTTCGATTGTAACTTTCTCAATGCTTTATTATATCTATGTACAGTTGTACACATCGTTATCGAGATTAGTGTATATCTTAATGCGGGGACGTCATTTATTGCTGCTATAAGCAAAGCAGGTTACACAATCTATGCAGATCGTGAGTTACGTTACAAAAACAAGTCTTCTTAAAGACAGAAAATCGAGAGACGTCGCGGCGTTACCCGTTGTCGACTTGAAAAACTTTGTCAAGTTATTGTCCCCAATACCAAACGAGGCGAGACTAATAAGCCTCTGTAATCTCCACATTCTTAAATGTAAGTAAATACTTAATAAATTAAATTATGAGAGGTTTGTGATAATAGCTTTCGTAAGCGAATTGAGTGGTATGCGGCATATCAATCATAAAATGCCTAATTTTTATTAGTCACTCAATTTTAAACAGCACGTTGTTACATGGGCATGGCGTGCATGCCGTATGCCTAACTTTTATTACCTACTTAGTCACTCACTTTTAAAGAGCATGTTTCTGACCGACCTACCTCGGATACCTCGGAACGCAACACGTACGAACTAGACGCGTAGCTACCACCGCAAAAATGATACGGGGCCCCCGGGCTAGAGGGGCCTCGTCGAGTACAAACACTTGTATGTAACACACAACCTTAAATACTTTAATAAATAAGAGGCCCATAGCGAATGAATAATGACTATACTATTTTTTAGCTCGCTTTGTACGTATACCTACTCATTCAAAGTCAAAGTCAAAGTACTTTATTTGCCAGAAACATAGTTATGAACCCCAATAAGAAACTTAACGTATCCTAGTCCACATGTTTCAATAAACAAGCTAATTTACAATCAAAACTTGTCTTATTCTAGTCAGTCATATCCTTGATGAGCATATCCTTCGTGGCCTATTGCGCCTCCATCTTACCGCCTCAGGGTATCAGTTTTGTGCTAGTTGGCCCTAAGTTGTAACTCTCAATTATTTAGATTCAAGGCCTGTTCGGGAAAGCTACCACTGCTAAAGGGTCCCCGAAACGATCTTTTTTTTTAATTGATATAAGTAAACTAGTGCTTGACCCCACCTGATGCAATTGCGATTGTTGATTGATATTTAAGTGACTAATGTATATTGATGCCAAAACTGGGGCTTTACCATGACGTGTTAAAATATCAAACGCGTGAGCGAGAAAGAGGGATGGAGCTCACCACATATTTAGCTCCATCTCTTAAACAGTTCAGTTTAGGTCGTCAAAAAGATCGCGCTAAGAGTTGGTGGTAGGGCTTACTATAAACGATTGAACCAATTGTCAAGACATTTTGTTGTCATTCACATAAATATTGTCAGTCGCAATTGGCCGTTTCTGGGAATACTTGAAAACTACCTGTTTGACTGACCTGTTGGTCTAGTACAGTCTTTCCCAAAGTGGGCGATAACGCCCCCTTGTGGGCGCTGCAGGTCTCAAGGGGGGCGGGAAGAGACCCAGAAAGACCCGTTAATATACATAATATACATATCTAGGTCACAATAATTAATTAATTTAATTTGAAGTTATAGTGGTTTTTAAATAGGTGAAAAAATGGGGGCGCTAAAAAATATTTATTCTCAAAGTGGGCAGTAGACAAAATAAGTTTGGGAACCACTGGTCTAGTAGTTAGTGACCCTGACTGCTATGCCGGAGGTCATGGGTTCGATTCCCACCCAGGACAAATGTTTCTGTGTCTGGGTGTAATTTATCTCTAATGTATTAATGTATTTAGAAATATACAAAGTATGTTTATCAGTTGTCTAGTACCCATAACACAAGCTCTGCTTAGCTACGCACTAGACGGCGTTGTGTGATAGTTGTGAAATATTATTATTAACATTATGCAACGAAAGACTAATAAAAAATATTATTGTACCCGAATTGAAAACATACATATAACGAAACCGCACTCGTAAAATGAAAGACATATATTATGTATCGAGTGCCATAAAAAATTGTGGATACGCAATAAAAGGCAGTGAAAACGGCCACTCCATGCAATTATGCCAGGTGGCATGTCCGTAGAGTGGTACTAGTGTACCGCCGCACCGTACGCAATCACGACATCATCTAGGTGACTTTACATAACCGACTTTCATTCTAGTGTCATTTAGATATTTCGTTGTACGTAGTACGCATATATCGATGTTTCGTTTAAAAATGCATGATAATGTCTAATGTTTATCCTTAGCAACTTGTACACAGATAAGGTGAGGCCAAACGAGCGTAATTTTGTGAACCGTGAGTCGCAGAATTTCGGTCGCGTAATTTCTACTGCGGCGGACAACTCATTTTGCGTCGCTGTTCTGAATGAAACAGGACTTTTGTATGAAACCGAATGCAACAGAAATTACGCGACCGAAATCTGTGACTCACTTCTCACAAAATTTCGCTCGTTTAGCCTCACCGTTGTTTCCGGAATCAATTCTGCCGCAGCCATTTACGCTGCGGAGTTACAAAGACAACATGTATCCGAATGTCAGTTGTCCTGGGTACGGAACTCCGGAAGTAATCGGCTGGTATACTATGGAATCGTATGTCGTAAAAAAAGACAATTCGAACAATGTACAAGGACAGGCAGATGATGACAAAGAAACATTCTAGTGTGGACAATAAATTGCGTACAATGAGTCCGAAGTCTGACTTGTGTAAGTAGATAAGTAGAACACAATGTTGATATAACATGACACGCAACAAAGACAATTCACTCTTTTTCCAGAGACAAAAATGAGAAGTTTTCATTTCTTGACTGTCTTTGTTGATAAGTACAGATACTTGATGCCTGCTAGGGCTGTGGGAATATTCGAAAGAGTAAATGCGACACTGGACAGCTAAGGGCAACTGAAGGAACATAGCTGAATATTAATAAAAGTCTGATAAAACCTCTCGCTCCAACCTATAAGAGAAAATATTTGATGATTTCCACTTCAAAAAAAAAAAAACATACCTACTGAAAATGTTGATTAACCTTGAGCTATTACAAAATAATTAGGACCTACATTCAAACATACCTTCATTTGCATATAATGAGTTTCTCAATTTGATGAATAAACAAATAGTACCTACATATATAAGAGAATTATGTATAATTTTATTGTAGGTATACTTATGAAAAACGTAATAAATGACATCTGTATTCTAGGAGGGTCAACAGAGACCAACCAATTGTTTTTGCATAGATATTAAGTTTTGTAAAGTTACAGTGAACAAAGGCTACGAAGGAAAGGGGAGACTTGTATTATTTATTTATAAGTATTTTTATATATTTATTTTTAAGTATTTATATTATAAGTATGTACTGAAAAAAGTTGAAAAGGTATCAAAACCTTTAACCTTTCGTATACCGTAATTAGAGCCACAATTGAAAAGTCATTGTGTCTCACGTATATATGCGCTCCCGGCATACAACGAGTTAAAACTTGTAGACACATAACAGAGACATCACCAGATCTTGCCATTCTGTTGTATAAAATCAAATAATTTATTATCCAATATAATGTCATTTTTAAAATATTGATGTTTTATTGTTTACACTTAACTAAACAACCTTGATAACATAGTCAGTCATAATTTGTTTACAAAAAACAAGGCTCAAAGTACAATGGGTCACAATTGAATTATTATAAACTTTACACTATTCCATTGTGTTGTCTCTGCCAAGTCTTTTAAATTAGGTTGATAACCCATGGAATGGTTAAATGTGTATGATTTAAAAACATACTTTTGTAATTAGAAAGCCAAATTATTTGTTTGTATGTTTCAAATAAATGCAATCATTAATTGTATGTAAATAGACAATTAGTTTCAAGGAAATTCAAAATTTTTGAATAATTGCAATATTCTGTTTACTTCTTAGTTTAAAATATCCATACATGCTCAGATTATAATGAATAATGGATTACGGTACATTCCCTCTCCTAGAGAGGAGGCCTAAGTCCCAGCAGTGGGAACATTAAAAAGGCTGACGATGATGATGATGATGAGACATTCTCAAATACATACCTATGTTTATGGAAGAACAGCACAACTAGCCAAATGGCCATGAGGAAGGAGCCGGTGATTTCGCACATGTTGAAGGCCCATGGGATGTGTGGCACATTATCTAAGAACAGGTCTGGCAGTGGTGGGTATTTCTTCATGTCTGGCACCTTGTCATGTACGATCACCATCACTACAGCCGTCACCCACGTCACCAGGAAGAGATAGCCTGTGTGGAAATATTCTTTATTATCTAGTAATCTTTACATAGAAATATAGAGACAATGAATTTCTACTCACTTTCTGTTACTTAAAACTTAATTTTCTCTTTTGTTTACTATTCACATGCTCTTATCCACATAGAATGACATTCATAATTAGATGTAAATTGGTCACAAAACCAAAATAATCCTTATTTATTTATAATGTAGTTAATTAGTTGTATGTACACATGTTTTGCAACTATGTTTTGATGATGCAATGTTATAAGTAGCACTTGTTTATTGTACTCATGCAGATTCTTTGGACTGTATCCCAAACATGTAGGTAGGGAGTCAAGCAAACTGTAAATATGGCATTAAATACTTTATCTATCTGTTCACATAGTTACCTAAAGCTATTGCTGTCTTCCAAATCTCAGGTTTCAATCTTGAGGCTTTAACATCTGGAGTAAAACTTGACACACACTCTGAATTTCTCACATAAATATCACTTGGTGTTGGAATTTTGTTGTGTAGATTATAACTCAAATGTGACAAATTAGTCCCAAGGAAATTAATGTTTGTAGATGGATTACTGAGACCATCATCACAGAGCCCGAGCTCGAACATAGCATTTCGGTTGTGTTTTTGTAATTTCTTCACAAGCAGTATGAATCTCTTGCGTTCACCTAATCTTAACTGATCGAATGGGAAGTCATAGAAATCTCGATCAACGAAGGATAAAAGACACTGTCCGTCGATATCATGGGTTTTAATAATTTCTGTTATGATACTGGATATTTTCTCTTTATGTAATAAATCTAAAACTTCTTTGTTACTCCAATTGATAATATCAGATTCCATTTTCAACTGTTACTCTTAGTTATATTGGATAAATAAAATGTGTTTTAAATATTTCTTGAATAATTTGTACAAGTGTAAATGTATATAAACAAAGTAACACTGAGTAGACGATCACAAAACTGTGTGTGTATTTATTTTAAAATTTTAATCCATCACGGCGGAGTACAAAGTGACAATGACAAGGGAAGTATTGACATTTGAGTAACTGTCAATTCTACAGATTCAAAATTTAGTTAATTTTTAAATTAGTCGATTTTTATAATCAATATAACTGTAATAAATCTACAACCAATTTAGATCCCTAAAAGGATTGTCTGTTCTCTTGGGCTTCTACGTATCTTGCATGCATAAACAGATATAAGACTGTTTTATTTGGCATACTAGTTTATGCCATCTGCTATTATCCTTAATACGCCTTTCGTTTTATGAGTAACATCACCAATAAGCAGTGCCGGTTTGAACACTACCAGCGCCCTGAGCGAGATTTTTACGGCGCCCCCCAACTGCAATTCAAACCCATACGAGAAAAGGGAAAGGATATAATGAAATAACTATTTAATAAAATAAATAATTATTAATTATCAAAAATAACCGTTTATTATAAAAAGAAAAAACTAATAAAATTTTACTTTTCTGGCCTTTCTGTCAGCGAACTCTTTTATAAGGATATCAAATTCGATGTTTTCAGCAATTTCGTTTTCAATTGACAAAGTTGCTAAGTTTGTCAATCTAGATTGAGATATTGTTGATCGAAGATAGAATAGAATAGAATAGAATAAACTTTATTCTACACCAAAAAGTAACACAGCTTGAGATAGGTTTTTAATTCATGAATCCCCAAGCGACCACCGGTGGCCGCGCATCTATTGTGTTACTATTGTGTTTCTAATTGACGGTATCTGAAGGGTTAATAGCTTCAGCTTTGAAAAACTCCTCTCCCCACTAGCAACCGTTACAGGTATAGTCAATATAGTATAGGTATAGTATAGTTAATAAGATACAGTTCTTGTAAGTTGCGATCTTTGATAAAATTTAAAAATAAAATAAAAGTAACCACATTAAGATCAGGCAAAAAGGATTTCAGACTTACGAGTTCATCACACAACATACAACCATCTATGTCTGATTTAGAGTCTACAGTTAATTTTAATTGAAGATCACCACAGAGTTTGACAAGATCGGGTTTTTCCGGAATCTGTTTAATATTGTACAAAAAAGACCAAGATTCCGAGTACTCATTTAATTGTTTGAACCTTTCATTGACTGAAATTAATGTAGTGTTCAAAAGACAGTTGAAAACTTCAACCTCAATTTTTTTTTTCTGGAGAGGTTATAGGGTCATCGCGTGCAATTTCACCAGCTTGACGCTTAACATATCGAATTCTTGTTGTAGCTCTAAACACAGGTTCTATTTCTAGTTCTTCGGCCAATTCCTTCGCAGTTAAAATAGCGTTTTTAAAGCCTGTTTTTCTATAGTCTTCCAAGAAATTGCAGCATTTTTTCATCATTTCTGTACATTTACCGAGTTTCATGTCTGTTGATTGTAGAGATTTACTAACGATATTTATTTAAAAAAGTATATCATACCAAACAACCAATGAAACTATGAAGCTGAAATCTTTTAGCTGTTCGGCTAGAGTAGTAACCTCATGAGACACTTGAACATCAGTTTTCTGAGTTTCAATAGCCAAAGTAATTAAAGCATCATGGATGGCACTAATTTGATACCGGACTGCTTTAACACTGCCACAGTATAAAATATTGAATTGTCCAGAATATTATAGAATTGTCTATCTCTTTTTAACTAAAATGTTAAAAAGAGATAGACAATGTGTTTCTCTATGTTTGGGGGATTCCCGGTAAAATGAACTGCATGCAGCGCTCCGATCTAACAGATTGAATTACTGCTTTCCATTCAAGTGTTGCCAACATAAAGATTGTTTCGCTTAATTTATTGAATTTACGAGTAAGTAGACCTCGAAATATGAACAATAGGCTACAAAGGGGTGCCTGCGGCGCCCCTTTTATCCAGCGCCCTGGGCGATTGCCCAACCGCGCCCTACCCTAACGCCGCTACTGCCAATAAGATCTGAATCTATCCTATAACTGTTCCTAAATCTTGTATGTTCGTCTAAGCCAGGCCTATCTCAGTGTTCACGAACCTTTTACTAATCACCTTTCTTCAACCTCTAAATGCGACTGTGAATTTGTATTGGAAAACGAGACGCGTGCCGTTTTCCAATATGAATTTAAATTTTAACCTTTCGAATACTGTAATTAGAGACACAATAGAAAGACAATGAGAGAGGGAATGCCAGTGTTCGCTTGGGGTTCAATGAATTAAGGTTAATATGACTCATTGTAATAAGACTCAAAACTGTTGTAGTATGAAAACATCTGAGAACATAACTTAAAAAAAAAACTTTATTTACACTTACTCGAAAACCCGCTCCTATCCCTGTTTTTGCACTAGTGGGGAAAAAGGTGCGAGCTCACTCCCGCCACAATTGATTGTTTTTAATGTATCTCTCTTTCTTTTTTTAAACCTTAGACCACACTAGAAATTACTTATGTATCATGGCCGCATTCTCAAACATGTAAGCTCACATGTATTTGTTCTGTGCGAGAATCGAACCCGCGACATGCAGAGCAGCTGCCAATCACTGCAACCACTGCACCAACAGATACTGGGCGCTAAGCGTGTCATGTGTAAAACCCAGTTTATTTATATCTCAAGTGTGGGAAAAACGTTGTTGGGGCGATGTAGCAAAAAACCGATGTAGAAAAAAAAACATTGTAATTATTAAATAAACAAACTTTAATTAAATGATTATTGTGATCACTACATCATTGACGACTTAATTACAAAATATTAATAAAACATGACACATCAGGAATTATTTAACATTTAAAAATTATAATCATATAAAAATAATTTCCATGAAAATGTTTATATAACGTTTATGCAGTACAGGAACTGTATAAACTTGAGATTTCAACATTGGCCGGCCATTCTTTGAACGCCAATGACCATAATTTGGTACAGACTAATCTTATATTGTTTTTATCAACAGATAAAACAAAAACGACGTAACAGCTTTCAAGATATAACTTCTATCTTTTTGTAAAAGCATGGAACATAACAGTAACAGGTAACATCATTTTTGGTTAAGCATTATTTGTCAAGAAAATTTTTTCAGTAACAACTGGATTTTTCGTCTAAAACTAGCTATCACACGGTGGCCTCCAATATTAGAGGTAATGAAATGATTAAAATAATCAAAACGTGTATCCCTTGCAATATTATCGAAATATAAAACTAAAAAAACTAAGCAGTTGGCTCGACTACAATGAGCCTTAAAACTAATTAAAAACATTCGAAATGTTGACAGAATCAAAATGGAATATAACAATTAAACGACCATGGAAATGGGTCGAAATACTTAATATTAATTAATACTTGTGGTTGAATTTCATCTGCAGTAAGTACTTGACATTTACTTGGGCGACGTCGTAAACGATGAATCTGGGTGTGTGCTAAGGAAAATACTCCAAAACAAAATATTATTATTGTAAATTTATGGACAGTAGTCGTAAACAGAACCATTGTGTTCAAAACCTTACAGTGAATTTTGACGTAGTCTTTTGCTGAATGGCAGGCCTAAGTTATGCCGTAGCACCCGTTTTTCTACCTGCCACGCTCTGGCTGTCACGACACAAATGTTAAGTTCGGCGGTGCTCCTACCTGAGAAGTCAACCACGGCAAGGTTGTGTGACAGTCACGACTGGACCACTACCACTTCAGTTTGCTAAGTCTGCATGCTGTGTCGGTGCAACCTTTCTTCTAAGTTCTAATGCTATTATGAACCGGTCGTGAGAAAGATACCGATTTGTATAGGACGAATAGTACTAGTCGTATGGCCCTAGCTGACAAGCGACATTTGCTCATCGCCTACGGTGGCCGGAAATCGCTCTGAGAGTCCCGACGTCCGAGGCATCTCTTTTCACGGCGGCTGGGGCGTTGGGATGTACGTTCCCTCACTCTGCCCGAGGCCCTGAGGCTGCCTGCTTCGCAGTAGGAAGTGACTGCATCCCATTCCGTCTCGCTACGGACCATGGACCGAACTAGAGCCCGACGCGAATGGCTCCTGCCGCCGATAGTCTCCATGAGGACGCGACGCTGCTCCGCCCAAGCGGGGCACACCTCAACCGTATGCCCCACTGTGTCCTCTGAGCTGTCAGCGCAATGTTAAAACCCGGGAGTTTCTTTCGCCTGAACGCGGAACAGGAACTTCCCAAACTTACCATGTCCAATCGCTCCTCAAAGCTGGGTTGCGGTAATCGCTGTCGCCATGAGATCCCGCCGTAACTCTGTCCGCCATACCGGCAGCGGAGTTTCACCCCAGCGTGGAACAGGTCGTGCATGTGTGCGCGAACTGTAGCTTTCAAATATAATAATAATAATAATAGTTGTGGTGATTAATAAAGGATACTCGTTATACAGCAGGTGGGTACTGGCCGTGTTGCTGACGGGCTTGCCGAGCGGCACGATGGTGCCGTCGTCCAGCGTCCTGTCCTGCGCGGGGTCGGGCCGCGTCTGGCCCACGCCCCACGCCGAGTGCATGCCGGCCGGCAGCTTCACATTCTCCGCTTGGTAACATTCCTTCCTATAATGATAGTACACACACATTTAGCTATGTTAAGTGAAAGCTGCGGGCCAGATCTCGCTAGATGGCACTGAAGTCAACATCTTTAGTTAATTATTTTCAGAGCATTATTAAGTCAAGGAAATGGTATTTGCTCAAGTCGGAGTTTGTTTTTTTTTTCAAACTGTGACAGTAAATAATGCGTCATTGTTGCGATTATCTATCGTGGCCACGACAATCAGTTTTTAATAATGCGAACAGCTGGAGACGATAGTCGTCCGACGATAAATTAACCGTTACGACATCGTGAGGATGCAGCCTTAGGGTTGAACACTTCACTAGACTAAAATTTTGTTTAGTTGGTCGATTAAAATTTTTCGTCATAAAATTCGATACGCTCAAATACACTTTTCAAGATATACTTACATGTTTCCGAGAGCCACTTCACATAGCAGCATAAGACCGGTGGGGCTCCTTTTGTTGGTGCAACAGTAGTTTGCTGACTTGGACACCATGTCCGCAAAGTACACACCTTTACCGAACATGTAACCAGTAACTGGCGCTTCCGGCGGTGCTATGCGGAGACCTGGTCAGTGAGCAGAGAAAAAAAAACTTAATTACATCAAGCCAATACGTTTACTTTAAGAATTAGAGAATGGAAAGTATAGTTACTTAATAGTACAATGTCATGTCACCACTCCATTGCCTAGGCTCAGGCGTGACATTGACTACGAACAACCGAAGGAACACAGGTGGGTTTTGGTTAAGTATTAAAAGCTAGACACTCTTGCCCCACCCAAAGCGGGAAGACATTTGATGATTTCCCATCAAAAAAAGGGGTTGTACTGAAAAGTAAATAGAAAAAAAAAAATATTGAAATAATGCTGCACTGTATGTCGTTTATAAGCACTATATGCATATCGACGTGGCAGTTTTTTTCATAGCAAGCTTTTATAGCGCGGTATATAATAAGGTCTTTACCTATGAAATTGCCGTTCTGCAGTACTGGCCATTTCAAATCAAAATAATTTTTGTTTGGCTAAGAATTCTAATTGCAAATTAATTTTATTTTAAAACATAGTTTTTTTTTTTCCAAAAGTAGTCATTTGTTTATCGATTAGTGTTACATTTTTATCGCATTTCAATCTTTTTCGTTATCATGGATACGTTAAAAATTCCGCCTATGTACCACTACTGTACATGAAGTTTAAATAAATAAATAAATAAATTCGAGTAATTATGGAATATAAGTACCGTCGTGGCAGCAACGCGGCACAAGCGGCACGCAACATCAACGACGTTTACGGAGCTAACACTACGGACCAACGCATCATCTGTTATTGGTTTGCTCGCTTCCGTTCTGGAAATTTCGACCTGAAAAATGAACCTCGCGGTCGTCGGAAGACTTTGGTCGACAATGACGAATTAAAGGCGATTGTGGAAGCTGATGATACACAATCTACGGCTTTCGAAGTTAGCGTCAAAACAATATTGGTCCATTTGCGTCAAATTGGCAAGGTAAAAAAGCTTGACAAATGGGTGCCCCACGAACTCAATGATCGCCAGCGCGAAGTATGCGTCGAGACGTGCCTTGCACTGCTCAACAGACACACAAATGAAGGAATTTTGAACCGCATTGTTACCTGCGATGAAAAATGGATTCTGTTTGATAACCGCAAGTGCTCAGCAAGTTGGTTGGATCCTGGTTTAGCACCTAAACAATGCCCTAAACGAAAACTTACCCCTAGAAAAGTGATGGTCACTGTTTGGTGGTCTAGCGCCGGTGTGATTCATCACAGCTTCTTACCAAACGGGGTGAGCATTACTGCAGATGTGTACTGTGAAGAACTGAACACAATGATGGAGAAGCTGGCACATCTCCAACCAGCATTGGTCAATCGCTCGTCTCCGCTGCTCCTGCACGACAACGCGCGACCTCATACTGCACAGCAGACGGTCTCCAAGTTGCAAGAACTGGGGTTGGAAGCTCTCCGTCATCCGCCCTACTCACCAGACCTTGCGCCCTACAGACTACAACTTTTTCCAGAATTTGGATAACTTCTTGGCGGAAAAAAAAAATCAATACCCGAGAGGCAGTACAAAATACCTTTGAAGAATTTGTTGCCCTTCGTCCAGCTGATTTCTTTAAGAAGGGCATCAATAAACTGCCACTGTGTTGGCAAAGATGCATTGATTGCATGGGTGATTACTTCGATTAATACAAATAAAAAATATATGAAAAAAAAAATAGTTTAAATTTTTTCAAAACGGCAATTTCATAGGTAAAGACCTAATATCTATACAATTAATACTCATCAAGACCATCCAAAAACAGCTCTAAGACGATAGGTTAATCTGAATTCCTATGGCCACCTTCCGGTCATCTGATTTACACATGCATGCAAAATTTCAGCTCAATTGGTAATCAGGAAGTGGATCAAATTTAATTGGCAAGATTTATATTACAATAACATTGGGACAGCTGAAACTAAATAAAAGCTTGTAACCACGGACCTTGAGAGATGATTCCCGCAAAGTTGGTGACGCGCGAGCCGTGCCACAGCAGGCGTCTGTTGTGCAGCTTCTTGAACGGCTTGAAGCGCTTGTCTTCACCTTCGCGGACCACTTTGAACACCTGCAAGTAATCCGTACAACATGTCAGTATTATATGCATAAGCAAAATAATTATCTTTTTATCCCAGCAATAGGTTCTCTTGGGATATTTTTTTATTTAAAGGCAGGCAAAGCAGTCGTTAACGTTTGTATGTAAATATATGTCGCTGGGTATGATTGTTAAGGCAGCTGAAACTACATTGGGCACACGTGACCCACGTACGACGATCTGGGCGCGTCAGTCTCCATCCATTTTATATGACAACAAGTAGACTTGTAGAGCTTCAATAGATCCACGTCACTCGATGCACCACGCCGCTACAAATCAGGCGTGGCCCACGTTTGGGTCGGTCTAATGTAGTTCCCGCTTTGCGGCTCAAACGGCTGAACTGATTTGGATAATATTTGGTACCAAGATAGCTCCGATAGAATCTTGGATTAAAACACAGTAATAATAATTTATAAAGGTGAAGGGAAAGTATTAATTTTATTTTGGTGGCAGCTAGTATTACTTTTTCTATTACTACCACTACTTTTTCTCTGCATCACCCAAAGGTTGACTGGAAGAGAATGCCTAAGGCATTAAGTCCGCCTCTGTACTCATGTGAAGTTAATTTATTTTCTTCGAGATTAATTTATTACCAAAATCATAATTTAAAAGTCCTTTGGAAGGTGTAAGAGGGGTATCGAAGTCAATTCGTAGAGGCTTCGTTAGATTTTATGAGGCAGCAACCGACGATACCACTCTAGACAGAGAGTTCGGTAGGAAGAAGAAGAGAGCTTTGCCTATCAGTAGCACCATAGGCTAAACCAATAATAAAAATATAAAGTGACTAACCTGTTCGATTTCTAACGTGTAAGTGGAATGTGTAGCAGCGTGCGTGTTGCGGACATACTCCTGAATCATCTCGAACTCGGGCGACGACGTCGGCAGCGGTGCAATGTTCGCCTTCAGCTTCAAGTAGTGAGCCGAGATCGGGCTACTGTTATCTGTATCTGTGGATTAAAAGAACCTATGATAAGAACAAAACAACTTAAAAAAATATAACATTTTTTAAACAAAATACTCGACCTGTCATTGTCTTTTGAACAACATAACAATGCTTGCATTTACCACACAATTAAAACTGGGACAGTTGACTTGTGTCACCAAATAACTTAATTGTTGTGTCACTGATAAGTAATAACACTCGTTTTTGTTAACAGTCCTACCTCAGTTATTTAACAAAGATAATTCCTACATTTATAAAATTGTAGCCCTTATTATTTGTTTGATTACAGTTTCGACATACTTTAGGATTCATTTGGATCAATTAATGGAATGAATCGTGAAATTATGACAAAACACGAAGCTGTGTAATCGCAACTAGATTGTTTTGCTACTATAGTATCAATTCATATATTCAAAGATGAAAGAAGGCAAGTTACGAGGCGACTAATTAATAGAATTTAGTAGTGTCGAATAGCTATAACAGCCATCTGCTTAGACTACGCTCGGCGTCGACGATAGGGGCTAGGCCCGGATGGTTACCAGACGGTCGGACGGCGAGCTACCCATTGCTCATCGTCCGCCATCCGGTGGCTGGTAGTCAAGGTCGGAGTTTCGGCGGCTAGGACGTGAGAATGTCAGTTCCCTTTACTTGTGTGACCATTTTCTTCGCTAGCATGACTGCTTAGCACACGGAGGCGACCGCCAGCCATACCTTCTTGCACCAAGGTCCGGCACAAGAGGTAACCGTCACCGGTCGTGCTTTTTATATGCGTACTAGCTTTTGCCCGCGCGGCTTCGCTCCCGCTCTTCCCTACTCCACCCTACTATACCCAACTCTACAGTATCCTATGTCCGTCACCTGGCTCTAAGCTACCTACCCACCAATTTTCAGCCATATCGGTACAGCCATTCTTGAGTTATAAATAGTGTAACTAACACGACATTCTTTTATATATATAGATTATTTTATAAAAATAATGGAATTCTATAAAATTGCATGACTATAACATGTTATGTCTTGATCACACGTACCACGTGATAGGGCGAGACAGTAAAATGTTGCTCGGCCGAGACAGTGATGTAAGCGAGCTGTAGAGAAAAGTTCGCGGGCGAGCACTCGGCGCTTTGTTTATACGTACCGAGTATTCAGCCGAGAGCACTATCTCGCCCGTTTACTCGGTACGTGTGATCAGGGCATTAGTATCCATAAAATAAAAGTACAACTATACCGGTTTCTGTCTTCATCAAGCTGTAGGCTATTTCGATCTCGAGCAAGTTGTCCAGCATGGCCGTCTTCGTCTTAATGAGTTCCACGTTGTCCAGCAACGGAGGGTTGTTCATGCCGAAGTCGTGAGGGATCAGAGTGAAGAATCTGAAATATTAGGTACATATGAGCTTGTTTTGTTTAGTAGGCTTCCATCAGAATACGTGCATCTTGAGAAAATGCCTCAAAAATAGGGCGACCAACCGTCCACAATGACAGTTGTAATACCACATTGCAATATTTAATATCTCTTTGGTGGAGCGGGAGATAGTGTCACTCTTACTGACTAAAAACCCCACCCCGTTCCTTCTAGCCTTCATACCGGGGCTCGAGTTTCTTTTCAGGTAACCCTGGCCCCAGTAGGCTTCGACCCAGCTGGGCCCCTCCTGTTGCTGACAATTTCTTGAGGTGACAATAGTCCTGTAAATCGTCTAATGCATCCCGCACTCCTATTTTTTTGTACATGTAGATTCGTTTCCTATCGTCTCGCTTGCACACGCTAGTGTTCCAGATCAAAAATACGAAAGACGAAACGAAACGTAACGTACTCAGATAGGAGTCTACTACATGTATAGATACTTGAGCGCTGGCTTCAAGTTGCGCAGAAGTTAAATATCGGGCCTATTTAGTGATATGAATTGAGACGCTGGGGCGGGGAGCGTCGGTAATTGGCTCGCCGCGCCCTCGCGTCATAGACGTCACTCGTGATTCGTTCCCTGCGCTTGCTGCATGTATCTAACAACGACGACGATTGGCTCGCCAATGTATGGAATGCGCAAAGCGATCCTCACTCTAACACCGAGAGCCATGCCAATACCTATTCACTCCACGCCGCAGCGCATCATCAAGAGTGTGTGCGCGTGCAACTGTGCGTTTTTTACTGGTGCGGTATCTACCAACACATCTTCAGTCTTCTTGTGTATAGGGGTGGGTGCCACATTGACTTATTAGAAAATTGGCCGCCTCACTCAAAAACACAAAAGCATAAATAATAAGGAACCTGTTGGTAGCGTCGATCAATTTGCCTTGACTGGCAGATCCCTTTTCGATCAGCTTCAGAAGTTCCGACAAAATTTTGTATCCAGACTTGATTTGTTTCTTTGACAGTTTTCCCAGTGGCATCTTTTCAGTATCAAGCTAAAAACAAATACATGATTTTATTATCAATCAATATAAATCGATACAATTAATTATTAAAGAAAATTGGTTAATTGCGAGTCGGATTCGCGCGCTGATTTCCGTAGGCTTTGCCGTTGAAAGCTGTTATGCCAGTACATCGAGATCGCGTTCAAATTACCAAGAGCTATTTGGTTTATAAACGCAAAATAAGTAATTGTGATGTAACTACGAATGATTTTCTTATTATTCTACAATATGTATGTACAATGCATATTTTATCACATTTTACCTCGAATTCCAGCAGCGTTTTCTTCATGACATCGACATCAAATATTTTGATGACTAGTTGTTGAACTGGCACAGGGAGGTCACACTTAGTGTCCACAGCCAGATTTTGTGGGGCCGGCTCATCAGCTCCGTAGTCCATGTCCAATGGGAAGTAACGTCCAGGCACCTGATATATTGAATTCGTAGTACATACATTTATTTAAAACAGGGACCGTACAACCCCGAATATAAGTTAATTCTTTCGAAAGGGTTACAGGTTGAACGCCTATAGTAACGGAAAGGGTTACCTGTTTGACGGTTCTTGTATGATTTCCAATTGAAACAAATAACCCTTTGAAAGGGTTCGTCGTCCAAAACCCTGTAAACCCTTTGATAACCATAGGGTTTTAAAGGGTTTTGGAGAGCAGGAATAGATTTTGACCTTGAAAGTTTGGAATCGTATAGAATTGTCCATAAGTGTTTTTTACTCGATTTGATAGGACAGTGCTTTCTTTTTAAATTTTAATAACGTCTGAATATTTTTGCTAGGATTTTTGTTGTATTTGTACTAGTTTTGATAAAGATCATTGGGCATATCTGACACGCTTTGTGAAGCACTCTTCATGCAGATATTAATCAAAATAGTTTTAAACTAAGGGGAAAATTATAACCTTTAATTGTATATAATTATTTAATTAAATATCAATGAAGGAAAATAAATATAAATGTCTGAAGGCCGTATTTTTGTAACGGACCACCATTCGAAAATGTTATTTTAATAGACACCGGTTCCGATTTCTGCGTTTTCCCGTTAGAACACCATTCACGAGCACAAAACACGGCTTAACAGCTTTTTTTTATGGTGGTCAAAAATCATCCAATGACAACCCGCGCTCTTGGGCGGAGCAGGAGATAGTGTCGGACTCTGACTAAAATCCACCCCGTTCTTTCTAGTCTTCATACAGGGATTGAGCTCACTTTCGGATAACCCTGGACCCAGTAGGCTTTGACCCAGCTGGGTGCCTGCTGTTGCTGACAACTCCTTGAGGCGTGGGGAAACAGTGCGCGATTTCGACGTCTTGGGCTCGGTCCGGACAGTTACCGGGTGGTCGGTCAGCGAGCTATCCATGGCTCACTGTTCGCAAGCCCGCGTCTACGGCGGTCGGCCTCTTTCTTTGCTAGCATTACTGCTTCGCAGAAGGAGCCGACCGCCTGTCACTCCTCTACGCTCTGGACCATGGCCTGAACTAAGGCCCAGCGCGTGAGGTCTCCTCCACCGATCGCCCCCACGATGGCACGGCAATGATCCGCCCAAGCAAGGCACACCTTGACTGTGTGCTCCACAGTGTCCTCCGGGCGTTCCACACAGTGGCGACACCCGGGCGTCTCTTCCGCTTGAATCCGGTGCAGGGACCTCCCGAACGTGCCATGTCCGGTAAGGACCTGCGTCATGCGGAAGGTAAGCACTAGGGTTTGGGTCCCGGGACGTCTCGTGTCTCGAAGTCCCGAGACTTTTTATAAATTTCGTTGTCTCGTGTCCCGGGACTTTTGGGTCGAGACTCGAGACGAGACACGATAGTCGTATGTATTGTATTAATTTTTATTTTCAAAGCATTGCATGAGCCTAGCTAGCGCCATCTGTTACTGTAATGAATAATTACTTGGTCTACATACTGAGTTTGCCGCGCCGCCATTTTGTTTATCCTGCCTGACACAAGCTCAGTCGCAAATTTCATTGAGTGTGGTGGGGTGCTTTTGTTGCAGTAGCGATTATAAAAATTCAACGACGGCCATCGATCTCATGTAAGTTCTTGATTTTGTTTACTTCAATGGTAAATTAAGTAGGTAAGACGTTTACATAGGTTTCATGATAGTGACTTGACAAATAATCTTCATAGCTGTTATCATGTATTAATTATGTTTAAGTTATGTCTGTTATGGTTTTTTTTATAAAATACATAATAAAGTGATAAGTACTCACTCAGTGTATAAACTTATGAAATTAATTTTCGATTATTATTATTTTTACAGATACTTTAAACAAAAATAGATCTTTTAATATGGAGCGTACAGCAAAAGTATGGAAACATTTTAAAAAGATAAATGAATCAACAGCACAGTGTTCGTTATGTCCAAAACAAATTTCATGCAAAGGGTCGAATACTACGGGCCTTGACAGACACCTCCAAAGAGTCCACAATATTTCTGTGAATCAACCGCCACCGGATGAATCAAAATCAGTTGTACAACCTGGGACATCTTGCGAACCGGAATCAAAAAAAATTAAACGTGAAAATCAGTCTGAAATTACACGATACGTTGCTAGAAAGTCTTTGTCTGAAATAATTTCTCGTTTGGCGGCAGAGGATGGCCTTACTATAAGAGCAATCACAAAGAGTAAATTTATTCGTGAGAGTATTACCCAGCGAGGTTATAAAATGCCTAAAAACGAAACTGAAATTATGAAAATTATATTAAATTATTATGAAGAAAAAAAAGCAGAAATGATTCAGAAATTTAAAAACTTGGTCGCTTCTGGTACACGTTTCAGCCTTTCAGTAGACGAGTGGACCAGCGTCCGAAACCGAAGGTACTTTAATTTGTGTTTGTATGTTGAGGACGGAGAAGTTTTCAATTTGGGATTAATCTATATACCAGGTAAATGCGGTGCTGAAGAGACCAAAAAAATGGTTGAAGATACATTAAAAAGATTTCAATTGGATTTTGAAAAACATATTGTAGCCACCACCAGCGATGGCCCAAATGTAATGAAAAAGTTTGGCAGGGAAAGCCCCAGCGAGATGATCCTATGCTTGAACCACGCAATCCATCTAGGAGTTGTAGATACATTTTATAAAAAGAGACAGGCTACATCCGCAGTTTCGAGCTCCGAAGATACCGATGATAGTGACGATGAAATAATGGAGAACAAAAACTCTTCTGATGACGAAGCGGACGACAATGCCAGCTACGACACAAACTTCCGATTACAACCCATTGATGAAATTAAACGAGTGCTCGACGAAACAAGGTCCTTAGTGAAATTATTTAGAAAGAGTCCACTGAAAAATAGCCAATTACAGAATTATGTGAAAGCTGAATTTGGGAAAGAACTCAGTTTACTACTGGATGTCAAAACAAGGTGGAATTCCATCATTGTGATGGCAGAACGGTTTCTGAAGCTCAAAAATTGCGTGAAGAAAGCTTTGATTGATTTAAACATGTTAGACAAGTGGAATGAAGACAATCTTCTTCTTTTGCAGTCGATTGTTGATTTGTTGCAGCCAGTCAAGATAGCTGTAGAAGCCTTAGGGAGACAAAACGCTACGTTACTAACAGCTGAAGCAATAATTGATGTATTACTGAAAAAAATTCAATCGACAACGACAAATGATGATTTATCGAGTCGGTTCTTAGAAACTTTAAAAGCTCGTCTAGAAGAGAGAAGACCACAACGAGTTATCTGTTTATTAAAATATTTACACACTGGTCATCACACCTCACAGTCTCAAAACACGGACTTTTTTACTTCAAATTTAAGTAAAACTGCCCTAATTGGCTTTGCGGAAGAACTGTATTGCAGGCTTTTTGAAAATATACCTCACATCCCGACACCAGATATGGAAATAATAAGCGCTGAACCTAGTACTAGTAGCTCTCAAGTACACAACGAGCCGGATGAGTCGTTTGTAAATCAAATGGAACAAGCAATAAAAAAAATCAAAGAAAATGTACCCGAGGTTCAAAAAACAACAACAAGAGCAACATTGAAAAAGGAGTTTCAGTTGTTCGAAGCAACCGGAAAACGTACAGAAAATTTAGAACTACTTTATAAAGCCTTAAACTCAATTAAACCGACTTCTGTTGAAAATGAGAGAGTGTTTTCCTTGTCCGGTGGCGTTATTACAAAAATCAGAAGCAGATTGTCGGACAAAGCTGTTAATGCTCTGATTTTTTTAAAAGCCCATTTTATAAAATCAAAGTAATTTTATTTTTTTAACTGATTAATAATTTGAAAGACTGATTCAAAAGTCTGTTTTACAGATAAGGAAACAAATCTGTGATTATAAAAATTACCAAATTATGATTAATATGATTATGACATGATATTAAAGTTAGTATGATTGTTACTAAGTTTCTTTTATTATAATAATATTTAATAATTGTTTTAAATTAAAAGTTAATCTGTGATTATAGGAATAAACATACCAATTATTTGACATATTAAAGTTAAAACTATTGTGATTATATTTTATGTTTAATAAATGTTGATTTAACCGATAATTAATGTTGATTTAAAAAAAAAATCCCTTTTTATTAATACGTTTCACCAGAAATCAAAGTTCAAATTTTATAATTAAAAAAAGTCTCGAAGTCCCGGGAAGTCCCGGGACTTTGATCGTAGCCTGTCTCGTGTCCCGGGACGTTGAAATTGTCGAGAATTCCCAAACCCTAGTAAGCACGCCGTGAGGTCTTTCCAGCCACGCCTCAAAGACGGGACTTACCGCTAAAATTGGCGTGCCCACGGCTTAACAGCTGCGATTGGGTCAGCCATCAACACATACGGCCCGATACGCTTTCCAACGCTACGATTTTAGTCCATCCGCGTTCTAATGCTGAGCTTTCTTTGATAATTCTTTCTTTGAGATCTGTTTGATATTTCTTTCTGAATTTAAAATTTTGTGTAATCTGTATGGTATTTTTATGTGAATTTCAACTTTTTTATTTTTTATATTCACCTAGTTATATGTGCATGCTGTGGTCTCCTGTAACTGAAGGAGCACACGTTAAAGGACCCCATGCCTAGTGATATATACTGTGTCTGTGTAACCTTTGTTGGAGATCCAAATAAATAAATAAATAACAAATGCATCTGACATGTCAATAGGGGCCTTGCTGCAGCAACATGATGTTAAGCAATGGGAATCCTCCTCCTCCTTGAGTCGTATTCCTCATTACTGAGGGTCGTGAAGTTACCGCTGGATTAGCTTCTTAGTAATGGTATCTCGCCATCTGTGACGGTTCTTAGCGTCATAAAGTGCGACGTGCAATTGGGTGTCCAGTGTGGAGCGGACCTGATCTGCCCATCTTATTGGGCTGCGGCCCCTTGGTCGTTTGCCATCAACCATGCCAGTTACGATGAGCAGTTGAAGGTTGTGGCCATTTTTCCTGGCAATGTGGCCAAAGAACTCTAGTACTCTGCGCATGCAGGTAGTCGACAGTCTGATCTTGATGTTCAGTTCGCGTAAGATAGAGCTGTTTGTACGGGAAGCAGTCCAGGGAATTTGAAGCATTTTCCTCCAGCACCACATCTCGAAGGCATCAATGCGGTCGCGGTCAGCCTTGCCTTTTTTAAAGTCCAAGTCTCAGCCCCGTAGCTAAATATGGAGAAGACTACACTTTTGACCAGTATGGTTTTGGTTTTGCGTGAAATGTTACGATCCCTCCATATGCCTTGCAACTGCGACATTGCACTTTTGGCCATTTGTGCGCCTCCGGATTTCTTTTTCACAAGAACCTGTATTGCTGATGTTTGCACCGAGATAGATAAAGTTATCAACCACCTCACGCCCTACTACCATCATCTTGGTTTTGCTGTGATTGATCTTGAGACCCATTTCCAGGCTATTGCGCTCAATTCTATTCAGTATCTCCACCATTTCTGCTTCATTGGCGGCCAGAAGCGTGGTGCCGTCTGCGTACCGGAGGTTAGAGATCTTGGTGCCTCCAACGGTGACTCCTCCATCTCAGTTTTCTGCAATGGGAATCACTGGGTTTCTTTTCGAAGAAGCTGAACTCAGCACAGAAAAAATATAGTTCGTACGACCGTGAGTTGTTGGCAGTGTACGAGGCTTTAAGGTATTTTCGTCACATGGTAGAGGCAGGAAACTTCGTGGTCATCACAAACCATCGCCCACTCAAGTTCGCTTTTACGACAGTACTATACATATATTTTGTTAAATCCAACACAACAAGGACGACAAAGTATAGAAGAGTACTACTGCTCACGTATACTCGGCCGCCGCACTGTAGGGAGCTGCGCCCATATCGCTAGCATAATATCTATGTCTTGGGCCAGACATCAGGAAGCAACAGACGCGCCCGCTGCCTTTTTATCGATCTTATGCTTGATTTGGATCAAATTGAATAAAAATTATAAATGGATTAGCATTTTATTCATATTTCCCAAATCAGTTTATGACACTTGAATTTATCTAGATCCCCGTGGCTCACATTAATGTGACTAATGCCATAGGAAATCAGAGCCTTATATCATTATATACTGCTATATTTCGTTTGTGTCTGCCGTGGGTATGGTTTCCATACTTAGGTGCCCAATGATCTTTAAATCTGTGTTTTACAAAAAACTTTAGATGTCTGCAATGCTTTTTCAGCAAAATATTGGCCAAAAACTAATTTTTCACAGTTTCTATGGCGCGACCCTGGAGTTTTAGCCTTAGTGCTCCTAAAATATAAATACAGGATTATTTTAAATATATTTTTGTTTTTTTTTTTTATAAATTCTATCTATTATTTTCCAAAATTTCAGATCTCTGCAATCATCATCTTCCTGCCACTATCCCGTTTTATTTGGGGACGGCGCAACACGTTTTTTTTCTTCCATTCTGTCCTGTCGCTCGTTTTCATTCATATTGTTACGTACGTGGGTAACAAAATGCCGATTTACCAATAAAGAACTTTATTTACCACAAACAATAAGTAATTAGTCCAGTCAACAATAATCCAAATCACAATTAGCACTAGAGTTCCGTTACACTATCGCCTCGGTCGTTAGATAAAATCACTTTGCACACTTAGGTAGATCGCTCTTGATCGCAGTCGAAATCAAAACAGACTCACTACCGTTCGGGGGCTCGTATTTATACGCGGAGCAAAGAAAATTCTAGATACTGACGTCTCAGGATAGATCCAGAACAATAGAGTCGCGTCGCGGGGCCATAAATCAATTTTATTACTTTGTCCTTCGCGAGTCACTTTCACGCGAATTTCGACTCTATTGTTAATGGCGGAAAGGACCATTTCCCTTATCCACCTACAGATTACATACGAGCACTTATGAAGGAATGTTCCAGATCTTGCCAGGCTAGGTAGGTACTTTGGTTCTGGAGCTTTCGAACAGCAATGCGTTTTAATTATTCGTTGCCACTCTTTATTTTGTCGGAAATATGACGTGTTGAAGTTTAACGGCGTAACAATATCACTTCTCACACAATCCATCCATCTTTTCTTTGACCTCCCTCTCCCTCTCCATCCGTCCACACATGTAAATTCATAACTCTTTTGGCAACATGCGATTCATCTCTCCTCCTTACATGACCATACCAAGAAAAACGATCGAAGTAGGGTGGAGTAGGGAAGAGCGGGAGCGAAGCCGCGCGGGCAAAAGCTAGTTATTACTAAAATAAAACTTTTAGGAGGCTCAAAAGGCTAAGCCCACAAGACTTGACACTGACAGTATCATGGTACAGATTGACGTGCACCTGTGGGCGCATACCAAGCATGACCACAATAAATTAAAACACAACAGATGCTGAATGTCAAGGTGGACAGATTGCATCAGAGAAAGAAAGAATAGTACATTGTTACACTAGGGGTGAAAGTTACTTATTTCGTCCCGAGAAGAAGTTGGCGGCCGAGCGTAGCAAGGTCGCTAATTCGAGGGACTAAATAAGTAACTTTAACCCCGAGGTAAGCATTGTGCTTTTCATTACGAATACAAGAAGATAAACCTAGTTTTTTTTTTAAATAATTTGACAGTTGTTAGGTGAAAGTAAAACTCCCTAGGGATGAAAAGTGTTGTACTTTTCAGCCCGCTCCTCAGGCAACTTCAGACCTACTTTCAGAGTATGAGTAATGAAAAAAATATAACTGTTGTCTTACTTATTGAAGCTTTTGTTCTAAAAACTCTCAAGTATAGAGTTAGAGTTTACTATTGTAAGTAAAATTTCAACTGTCTAGCTATCGAGGTTCTTGAGATACACCGTGGTGACAGACAGACAACGAAGTCTTAGTAATGGGGTAAAACGTTATGGGTTATACCTTTGGGTATGGAACCCTCAAAAAGGTATTTCAATGGAAAAGCGTTGGTAGTGATTATCAGAAGCAAAGGTTTCTCATTTATCCTGGGCCTACTTAACTAGGTTTCACTATGTTAACAATTTACCTTAATAAAAGTATCTCTGTACTCCCAAATATTTTCAGTTTTCTCACTGTACAGATCTTCGAACTTCCGGACCGCTTCATCGGCCGACCTACAGGGTTCTACTTTAGAGCCTCCGATGGTAGTCCCGATGCGGCCCCACGAACGGAACAGCCAGTACCTTGTGTATGAGAACAATATTGTAAAAAAACATTGGTCAAGTATAGGACTAGCGAATGAAGGGTTCCTTAGGAAAATTCGGCAAAAAAAGTTGCGTTTGTTGTATGGGAGCCCCCCTTAAATATTTCTTTTATTTTGTTTTTCGTATTTGTTGTTATAGTGGCATAATAAATACATCATTTGTGAAAATTCCAACTGTCTAGCTATCGAGGTTCTTGAGATATAGCCTGGTGACGGACAGAAATATCACAGTTTAAAAAATTCTGTAATGTCGTAATTTCGTGGGTAACCTAGCGCCATATGATCTGGAGGTAACAGCTCTTGCACGCATGCATGGTTTGTGCATGGAACGTTCCATACGTTGTGGCGAAACTCGCGGCAATTTCTGGCCAATATTCTTGAGTCTGTGCTACTACACCACCAAATGTTATTTCACACATGGCCTACATGGCACTTATAAAACGTCAGAAGCTAGTACACGGTTCCAAATTGGTTGTTTCCTATGGAGAAGAAGCCAGCCTCCAATCTGCTCTGGACCTCTCTCACTCACAGAAGCGTAATGTGAACTAATTTAGACAGGGGTGAAGGCAAATCAGCGGTACCCTTTTTTTCATAAATTCGAATGGCAAACCAGTGTTCGACCACATCGTCGCTTACTAGCAGGTGAAATAGTGGTCAAACGCGAGTCTATAAATTATAAAACAAAAGCCTGGTTGTAAAGAGCCCTCGCACACGCCCTTTGTGTGCAAGGCCGTGGGCAAATGCTCACTTCGCCCACGCCTAGCTACGCCACTACTCACTCAAAGCCTACTTTGAAGCCAATTTTTTGACAGGATTTTGGATTTTAAGAAATACTCAACAAAAGCTTAAATCGGAAATAGAGAATGAGTATAAACTCCTTACTTCTTTTTACCGTCGCTCTCAAGCACTTGCATCTTGTAGTAAGAGTTCTTCCCGGCGACGAGGTCTGTCTGCGAGAGCACCACGGTGTACTTGGCACCTTCATAGTCTGTGTACACGTGCGCTTCGTCCTGCAGGTTGGATGCGGGGTCTACAGCTGTGCCTCCTGGGGATTTAAAAATAAATAAATTTAGAACAAGAAAGACACATATCTGAAAACACAAAACACAATCGACTGAAAGGCTTTTCAAGCTACCTTCGAGAAGCTTATGTAGCAGTTCAAATAGTGATGTTGCAACATCTAGGGCACCACATAAGATCTAATAAATACGAAATCCTACATCGCGCAATTAGTTCTCAGCCCAATTTAAACATTATACAACAGTCTATTGAGTAGTTGACCAGATCAGACAAAACACCCGCCTGGTCTAAGGATCCTCCCTTTTCAATGGAGGAATACTGGATTTTACACTCTCGTTTCGCATACCTAAATTGGAACATTGTTCTAATTTAGGTATGGCTGTCTCATTTTTTTAAATTGACTAGCTTTGCCCGCGCGGCTTCGCTCCCGCTCTTCCCTACTCTACCCTACTCTACCCTAATTTTTTTTTCCATAAGAACCTTCTCCTCACAATAACAATCACAACAAAAAAAAAATCAGCCAAATCGGTCAAGCCGTTTTCATGCCAAGTCGTGACAACGGAAAACGGGGGTCATTTTTATATATATAGATAATATAGCCTATGTTACTCAGTGAAGTTGTAGCTTTCTAATGGCAAAATGATTTTTAAAATCGGTCGAGTAGTTTCTGGAACAAATAATCTTTATAATATTAGTTTAGATATGGTTTTTACCTTGAATCTTCAACTTCACAGCCGATTTCGAAGACTTAACATACAAGCTACCAGATTTAGGAATGGACTTTCCATCCAAAACATCTTGGGGAACTCTCGTAGCTGGCTAAAAAAATAACGCTTTATATAGTTTGCGAAGAACTAAGAAGAAGTCATCTACTTTCTATAAAAGATGTTAAACTTACGTCAGATCCCCAGTCGGCAATATTATTTTCTTTGATAAGTTCTAAAGACTTAGAAATTGTACCATCTTGCTTAATTAAATCGAGGAATAATTCTTCAACAACCTGTAACAGATATAATGGATAGGTACAGGGTACTGGAAGCATTAAGCATAATTAGTATATTTTTATTACAAATGAGCCTTTGTTGTTGCAGTTGAAAACACTAGAACCGAAAGCGAGGTCGATTTGTAAACGAGAAATGACTGTGTATCAAACGACGTTTTTCAACACACTCGAAAGTATAAGAAACATGATACGTAATACTTTTTATATAAGTATAATATTTAGTGAGAGAAATTAATGTGAGAAATTATTCACAGATTTTTTTATGCGCCTTGGTGAATAAATAAATTTATAAATTTGAATAAATTACTTTTTCATACATATAGTAAAAAAAATTAGTAATTAGTATAGTATAGAATAAAAGTAGTACCTCAATATCCATAGACTTTATTTCTTCCATTTTGGCTGGCATATTTTCAACATCTTTCTTGGTAGACACTACGGCAGCGGTCGTGTTGGTCAGTTTGGAGACCACTAAACCACCTAACTTCAGGATACGTTTCTTAATTTCTTCCTTATCCTTCAACTTTCCGTACAATAAGAACTGCAAGTTCTTCAATGGCGGAACTGGTATGTCTTTCTTGACTCTATTAATAATAAATAATAGGTAAACTAGTAGTAATTAATTCATGAATCCCCAAGCGACCACCGGTGGCCGCGCCAAGGCTCGGAACCGGTTTAAAAAATACCGGTTAGCACCGGTTTATTTCGGTTTTCCTCCGAACTTTTCTTAAGAACGTGAACGTTTTAAGAACTTTATTTTAACCTAAATTAACCGGTTTATTCGGCGAACGGCATGTCGGTAAACGCGTTGCAACTTGTATGGATGCCGCGCTGAATAAAATCTGAACTGCGCGGGCCGTTTCTTTATTATGCGTCCGTATTAACCGGTTTTTATTGCTCTAAACCGTTTAATCCGAAAAAACCTTTGTATAAATACTCTTCCAAATACCGGTTTAAAAAAACCGGTATATGCGAACGAAACCTAATGTAAAAGGTTTTGCGTCTAGTACATAATAACGGTTTTAAAATTTAACCGGTATCCGAGCCTTGGGCCGCGCATCTATTGTCTTACTATTGTGTCTCTAATTGACGGTATCTGAAGGGTTAAACATATTTATAGAAATATGCATGAATCTGTAAGTATGCATTTTTCCATTCGCCGGGATTCCGATACCGATTTCCGGCTACCGCGCGGGCTTGTGGACGGCGAGCAATGGGTAGCTCGATGTCCAACCGTCCGGTAACTGTCCGGACTGAGCCCAAGTTGTCGACGGCGCGCAATGTTCCCGCGCGCCTCAAGGAGTTGTCAGCAACAGCAGGGGCCCAGCGTCAAAGCCTATTGGGGTCAGGGTTAGCTCCGAAAGGTAGCTCAGCCCCGGTATGAAAGGCAAGAAGGAACAGGGTGGGTTTTTTAGTCAGTAAGAGTCTGACATTATCTCTCGGTCCGCCTAAGCGCGGGGGATGTCATTTGGATGATTTTTACACACCAAAAAAAAACGGACATATCTACACAAAACCAAAACTACTAGGACTAGGATCGTGATTTTTGCACTAGGTTTCCTTTTCTGACATAGGCGAGCACTAAGAGAGGATATTTCAAAATTCTCTCTCGTTTCATCAAACGGGGGTATAAAGTTTATATGGAGAAACCTACTTTTACGTGAGCGAAGCGAGAACCTACCCAGCACGAGAGATCGCCGCCCCCACGGGGACACGGCGGTGCTCAGCCTAGGCGGGGCACATCTCTACATACCTGATTAGTACGTAGGTTGATGTCGCGTGGCGTGTATCAAGTGTAGCTCTACAAGTCTAGTTTCCATATAAAATGTATGGAACCGACGCGCCCAGATCAGTGCGGCGTGTGAGCAGTGTAGTTTCCGTTTAAAACATTTGATATTTTTACAGTTACAGGAAACGGTGGAGCATAAGTAATTACGTATGTATGCTCCACCTAGTCCTCCAGGTAATCTACACAGTGGCGACAACCATGTTGTCACTTAGGCACAAATCCGGTGCAGGTACCTCCCGAACTGGCCATGTCCGGTGAGGACTTGCGTCATCCGGAAGGTAAGGACTAGAGATGTGCCGTTGCCAGCATTCTGTGAATATTGCTGGCAACATTGCCACCAATTTCCATACATCGGGCAATATTCCCACTTTACGGCAATATTGCCGGCAACGGCACATCTCTAGTAAGGACGCCAAGTTGTCTTTCCAGCCACTCCTCAAAGAGGGGACTTACCGCCATGATTGTGACAGTAGGCCTACCTAAGCCATTGCTGTCGGTTTTAATGTCTAGTTCTTTGACATTACAGATTACAAGTCTTAACAAGGTTCAACAAGGCCATCTTTGTCTTTTTATTTTACCGAGATATATTTTTTTCATCGTCGAATTTATTGTGCTCAATTAGTTTTTTAGTATGAGTTATAATCTTATCGTTGACTGGTTTTTCATTGTGTTGTATTTTTTTTTGTGTATAGTTACAATTACAACACATCAAAAGTCTTAATAATAAACCATAATTTAGGTATGTGTACAAAAAAAGATAATCTGTACATTTTCCTTGTCAAGAAGGGTTTTTTTGCAAATAAACGGAAGGGGATTTCCGAAAAACAAACTTCATATCAGATCTAAGGAAAACAGTAACATACGTCATCGTAAAGTCAAGATAATGAATCATTTCTTCACCTCGACTACTAAAATTGCCTTTATCGTAAACGTTGTTACGTCATTGTTTTTAATTGTTTAGCGGTAGGTTTATTGCAACGGCATCGTTATCAATGTCAAGTAGGGGGCGGCGTGAGATTAAACATAATAAATATGAAGAATACAATATTAAAATACTTTTTTTAGCAAAACTGGGCAAGCCACATCTAAAGCATGCTGGTTTAGTTATGGATTCAAAATGCCATAGGGTGCAAACATAAAGATACAAGCTTTTCGGTCCCGATATGTCGGTTCAGGTCGGTACCGGTCAAACCACATGTAGAAACAGGTAAATCTGTATGTATAAAACACTACACTGGCCAGTGCTTAACCCGTATGACTCAGCCCAGGCAGTCTGTACAGACCAGTATAAACCTGTTTCTTTATAATTAAGCGCATAAGAACACACTGGAATATTATACCTGCACCAGTTGGTACCGACCCGCACAGACTCGCCTGCACCGGGTTCTTTATGTTTGCACCCATACAGTGGGATCCAAACGGCGAGTTGACCTAGACACATTTGTAAGGGATTGGCTTACAATATCATCAGATCGAGAAAAGTGGAAATATTGGGCTGGTTGCCACAAGCTGGATAACATGGGCATATAAAAAATATATATTTTATCTTCTCTACATTAAACAGGATTCTGCGTGTTTAGAAAATATGTGTTGCTTAACTTGTTGTATTTGGGTTAGAGAAGAGCTTGAGAAGCATAACTCTCTTTTAATTAAATGTGTGGAGAAAAGAAGTTTTATTAAGAAACAACCTTGGTTGTTTTCCATAAAACTTTTTGACAGTTGCTATGATGATTTCCTGATCTTTTGAAATAAGAAAGTATAGTCCTTTAAAAAAAAAGATTTTTATATCACGGTACATATTGTTAACAAAACAGCGATATTTTCGTTAAATGTAAACCGATTTCGATGATCCTTTTTGTTTGCAAAAGCGTTTTTCCCAAATAGTCCAAAACAAAAAAAAATAAAATAATTTGGTGAAGATCTAATGAAGGAGAATATTATGAATGAAACTTACGTGGCAGTAGCTTCATTTTTAACAACAACCAGCAGCGGTAACTTTTCAGACTCAAACACCCTCACATCAGTTTTGGGCTTATATCTCTTGAAGATAGACCCGCCTTTGTAGGCCTTTGGAACTGTCATCGGAGCTCTCTTAGGGTTCTGGGTTACATACGAACATTTTGTCCATTCACTTATGTTACCTGTAAAAGAAATCGAGTTTCACAGTAATAGGCTAGTTGCCGTAAAAAAATCTAATTAGTCCGTCTTTCAGATTATTCAAAAATAAGGGACACGTATTTTTTTTATTTGTAAATTAAACCAAAAATGACAAAGATATAGCCCATTAAAGTTACATGTAACGTCACGCCGTGCTGCATTTGTTCGCGCAGGGTGACATCATATGTAACTTTAATTGGCTATATCTTTGTTATTTTTTATTCAATCGAAAAAAGAAAAAATACGTGTCCAATATTTTTTATAGTCTAAAATACGGACTAAATAAAATGTAGTTATTATGACCCTGGAAACTACCCTATTGCCCTGAACGAATTTCAATCATGGTGGCCATTCAACAGAGATTAGCTGGGGACGCACGACATAATATTATAGAGCTCAAACATGTGAGCAAACTCAAGTCAGTACTTTACTCTCATAGTCCGATAGTGCTGTCATATCAATCCGACACGACTGGATACATATATCTTGACATCGGTCTTAGTGGGTTGGGCGCGGCGAGCGGTGCGGCATCGGTAGGCGAGCGCGCACCGCTGTGACCGCCGTCTCATGGCGTGCGCGAAATATTTTCATACTTTTGTTCTTACCACTCGCCGGCCCGCGCTTAGCTACCGCTCGCAGCACCAAGGTCGTAAACAGGCCGTTACGGGTTTGTCAAGGCACGGGGTATCGTACCACCACCTTCCAAACTCCAGGTGGCTACAGAATAATTCGTAACCCATTGAATGCCAACTAATGTAAGTCTTCACTACAAATTATTTGCTAATCTGTATATTGCTATCTGTGATGCCAACTACAAAGTATTACATAGCAGGTCATTTGAATGGTGGCCACTGATTGTGATTTCATGGTTAATTACGGCCCATTGAACACGGGGTAACAGAAAAATCCAATAGCATTTCTGTCTGACACGGGATTGAACTCAGGAATCTACTTTCAACATTCAACAGTCGCACTTGAGACCACGAACTCATTGAGACTGTTGGTATCACAATATTTTTAATTTGTTCTCAAACTGTTAAAATTGTCACCAAACAGATTGTTATATAAATAAAATAAACTAATAAAATGAAAAAATGGGGTTTCCTTGACCCATTGCAAATACAGTGCCAGTGTGGAGCTCCTTCACAGGATATGTGTCATCTCCTTTCCTGCCCAGCATGCACAACTACCTGCTCCCTAAATGATTTGAACGAGGCCAACAACAGAGCTGTCCAGGCGGCTAAGTATTGGTCGGACAAAGTCTGAGTCGAATCGACACGAGATGGAGAAGAACTAATAAGCGAATAAAATAAGTCACCTGTGCATTTATAACCAAACGTGTCTAATACCAGCTGACCCTGCTTGCACTCCGGGCATCGCTCTAGAATTCCAAATGCCATGCAGTCAGCAAGACGGTCTAAACACTGAAAGAAAATTACATTTATTGTTTACTAGCTTTTGCCCGCGCGGCTTCGCTCCCGCTCTTCCCTACTCCACTCTGCTATACCCAACTCTATCCTACCCTACTATAGCCTACTCTACCCTACACTACCCTAATTTTTATTTTTTTTCCATAAGAACCTTATCCTCACAATAACAATCACAACAAAAAAAAAAACAGCCAAATCGGTCAAGCCGTTTTCATGCCATGTCGTGACAACGGAAAACGGGACTCATTTTTATATAATAGAAGACTAGCTTTTGCCCGCGCGGCTTCGCTCCCGCTCTTCCCTACTCCACTCTATTATACCCAACTCTATCCTACCCTATTCTACCCTACTATAGCCTACTCTACCCTACACTACCCTAATTTTTATTTTTTTTCTATAAGAACCTTATCCTCACAATAACAATCACAACAAAAAAAAAAACAGCCAAATCGGTCAAGCCGTTTTCATGCCATGTCGTGACAACGGAAAACGGGACTCATTTTTATATAATAGAAGAAGATAGATGACGTCCATCTTGTGTCTATTTTCTCATTTTTAACTGACTTCGAAAAGGAAGAGGTTCTATGTTCGGCTGAATGTATTTTTTCTATTTGTTTTTTTTTTATCAGTTCAAGTAGCCACATACTGTTAGTGGCATGAACTGTGACGCTAATTGGGACTCTCCCCTGCAGAAGTCTGACAGTAATCTGCATAAATAAAAATAAATGTTGCTGAGCATAAAACTCGAGAAATAATTATTTTGTTCGGTTTACCAGCAAGGTAGGGTTAAGAAAAAAAATATAGGTAGGTAGGGTAGTCGAGAGTGAAGTCGCGCGCAAAAGCTAGTCAGTAATATTATTTAAACCTTTAAACATTTTAAACTGACTGATATGATTGATAAAATATGTGTAAAATAACAAATTAAATATCATTAAATGTTAACATACAGTAGCTTTGCCAGTACTGAAGATGCTGTTGACTTGCTGTTATATAATCTGACTAGCTTTTGCCAGCGGCTTCGCCCGCGTACATAAAATATAGCCTAGCAGCTTTCTATCGGTGAAAAAATTTGAGCAATCGGACCAGTACTTCCAGAGATTACCCCCTACATACAAACTTACAAATTTTACCTCTTTATAATATTAGTATAGATGATTTTCTATCACCAATCAATCAACATAGCTTACTAAAATCTAGTACAATAAGAATTTCAGAACTGTTAAAACCAACCTCATCTTTTCCAGCAGGTATCTCTTGTAAATTTACTACAAGTAATTCTTCTAAATCAGGTTTTGACAGCTCACTCAAAGCATTTCTATATTTATAGTACAGTTTATTTTGTTTCTCCAATTTCTTTTCTTTCTCTTTTTCAGCCTGTAATTCTTCTTCATTTTTGGGTTCTACTTTTAATTTCTTTACTGGTACATCATCAGCTTTAAATGGTCTGAAAAATGTTTATTATAAGAGTAGGTTATTACCTAAGTATAATATAATAATCCACAACTATCACTCAACGCCCAAGCTAAGCGGAGCTTGTGTTATAAGTACTAGACAACTGATAAACACACTTATATTATATTTCTAATTACATACATATTATAGATAAATTACACCCAAACACAGAACAAATGAACATGCTCATCACACAAACATTTGTCCTGGGTGGGAATCGAACCCACAACCTCCGCATAGCAGTCAGGGCCATTAACCACTAAACCAACAGGCCAGTCATCAAGTATCCCTCATATTATAAAACCAAGACGTCCACGATGTCTGTCTCTCTGTCCATGGTAAACTCAAAAATAACTGAATGGTACAGAATGTTTTTCACCAAGAGGCAGAGTAAAGCTAGAACTACACGTGTGCCACACACGCCGATCTGGGCGCGTCGGTCTTAACACATTTTATATGGAACTACACTTGTAGAGCTACCCTTTTTTTCGGTGGGAAAAATCATCCAATGACAACCCCCGCTCTTGGGTGGAGCGGGAAATAGTGTCAGACTCTTACTGACTAAAAACCCACCCCGTTCCTTCTAGCCTCTTCATACCGGGGCTCGAGGTTCCTTTCGGATAACCCTGGCCCCAGTAGGTTTCGACCCAGTTGGGCCCCTCCTCTTCGACCCAGCTGGGCCCCTCCTCTTCGGCTCAGCTGGGCCCCTCCTAGAGTTACCCTTGGTCCACGCCACGCGACGTCGTTCTACGTACAAATCAGGCGTGTTACATGAGAACGGATTTATTTGTACTCAAAGTGTTTACTATTTCTGTGCTCATATCTTTTTGATTTGTTTTGTATAATAATATTTTATCTCGTAACCAAAACCAGCTTCGCACAGGTGCATATAATATAAATAGACTTGCTCATTTATTGCTCTTGGTATTAGTGAAAAACGCAACGAAATCCGTTACGTAATGTTTAGGCACCTCGTATCGTGCCTTGTATTTTGATGCGGTTAGGGGATAAACAGCAGAGAACAGCGCTGGCAGATTGGTAACGACCCCGACTTACGAATTGTAGGTCGCGGGTTCAAATGCAGCTAGGTGTATTACTTTGTGTAATTTATTTCTCAAAACGGTGAAGGAAAACATCGTGGGGAAACCGACGTGTTTTAGAACCATGTTACTTTCAGCAACCCGCACTGGGCCCGCTTGGTGGATTACGGCCCATTCCCTCTCCGAGAAAGGAGGAATGAATTACAGCAGTGGAATTACTAAAAAGGCGGATTTCAAGATTAAAATAGTTTACATTAAATCTAAAAAACATACTTGATCTCCGCTTTGACAATAGCCTGGTCTTCTTTCTTAAGGGTCTTGAACCCAGGCAGGCTCTCCCCTCCAGCGTAAAAGTGAAACTCACTCCTCCGTTCTGCAAAGCACTTGACATGGTGCCACAAAGGTTGCCCACCATACTTACTGCCCACTTCAGTATCATACACCGTCTTAGAAATACGAACTTCATCCTAAAATACATACACAATTGTGTTATAGATGCTTAAAATGGTTTATTATAAAAATTGAGTGCAAAATTGGTACTGTCGTTCATCGGCATTTTAAATGTAAATCATTTAGTTCAGTTCTGTTTCAGAAGAACACAAAACAAGGCTAGGTTTGATCAGTGAAACTGTAAAAATACTATAAATATTTTAAAGATTTGAGATCTTTTTAAAGGTAGAGTAATTTTTTTTTATAAATTTTAATGTTTTTAGAAATACTTATTTAATATAATCCATATTTGTAGCCTTTTTTTGATAATATAAAATGTTATTTGAACCAAGTTCTTTGATAAGAATATATGGTTTACACAAGGCGTGATTTGGGTCGATTTCGATTTTTGCTTTATATCATACCCCTTCCACATGCCTTTCTCATTATTTAACCCTTCAGATACCGTCAATTAGAGACACAATAGTAAGACAATAGATGCGCGGCCACCGGTGGTCGCTTGGGGATTCATGAATTAAGTGTCTCAACTCTTTGACCAAGTATGTAAGGAATTTCATTCCTGACAGAAAACTAGTCTCAACCTAACATAATATATTATATTATTTTTTATATTATCTTACCTTACATATCTTAATATCACAATGTTTACAAGTGGCTCTGCTACTCTTTGAGTACTCCACGAGGTAATCTTTAAGAGCTAAATTAGTGGACTCGGCAACAGCTTCGCTGGTAGCATCCTCAGCTGTCCTCTTCTTGGATTTACCTTTACCCTTAGGTTTATCAACTGGCATTACTATTCCAGTTGAATTTTCTATAATCAAAAATATTTTAATTCGAGCTTAAAGGATTATTTTGTTAAAACTGTATTTTCAGAAGAAATAGCAGAATTCGGTAGATTAAATCTTTCAGAGCCAGTCCTTGTTCGATTTTTGTGATCATACGTAAGAACTATCATAACTCCCCCCCACTCCCTTATAAGAAAAAATATGGCAAGGTCGAATAAAAATACCAGACTGCATACAAAATAGCTTTTAAAAAAACAAAAGAAAAAAAGCAACTCCTAGTTGTAGAAAGCAATTAATCACTATTCTATGGAAATATATAGACACATTAATTTTTAATAATAAAAATCATGCATACATGTATTTTTTCCCATATGTCAAGGTTAAAGTGAAAGCTGATGGAAAAATTTACATAAATTGTATTTACTTCAGTCAATATTGAAACATAAGTTTCAATACAGATTTAACCCTTCATAGTTATCATAATTCTAATAAAAAGTTAAGTGCAAAAAAAGTAGATATTAAGTAAAAGAAAGAAAGAAAAGAAAGAAAACATGTTTATAACGTGTAACGTGTTTTAACGTGTTTAAGTACAGCATCGTTGCATACTGAGAGATCATAAGGACATCTATCAGTAAATTGTTGATAACAGGATACATTATTATGGGGCTCGGAAAAAAGAGCATATTTAATTATATTTGTATTAAACATTTTACAAACAAACAGACAGTTCCTTATGACAGTATAAATTTACCATACCCATAATAGACTTGATTCTTTGCTGATCAGCAATCTTGAGCTTATTAAAGTTGCCAATTTCAGTTGCAGAGCTGGGACGCTGTTTTCTGAAGAAACAATCTTCATGATGCCAGTTTGGTTGCTTGCCATCATGAAAAGCGGACTGTTGAGAACAGGAAAAAAATTAATTAATGTGTCAATAAATTCCTAAGAGGAAACGGGAGAAAATAGGCTAGGTAGATAAGAAATTCGTATTTTTTTTTTCTGTTAGTTTGAATATGAAATTATATTTGCTGTTCTTATTTAGGTCTAGCTCTATCATATCTCTGGCATAAAATATGCATTTGGATTTACATATGGTTTTGATGATGACTTTTTTGTTGTATTTTCCTGTTACTCGTGCATCTGTAGCTAAAAACTTATTTATCATTTACTGCACACTAATTTATACCTATACATTATTGTGTCTGTTAACTGCTCCAACTCTGTTTTAATATATATATATACATTTTTTATTTGTATTTTTTTTCTATAGGACATTGCTTTTGCAATACTTTCGTTTAATTTTTGAGACTTCAACTACCTTAAACTCGTTGATAATTTATTTTGTTAACAATTTATTGTTAGTTGAAATTATCTATATTTTTCTTGCTTTTTTTTTATATAGCCTCTTTTTCGTTTTGTAATGTGAATGTGAGAACACTGTATACCTTACAAACCTTTAGATTACTTCCTATTTATTTACTTTTTTATTTGAATTACTTTTTTTATTTTTTGCTTTTGTGTACAGTAGGTATTGATATACACTGTTCTTACATACTATCATATTGTAACACCTACCACTTTTTTTTAAAAGAGTAACCATGGAGTTTCTTGCCGGTTCTTCTCAATAGGAAACGACCAATTTGGAACCGTGCACTAGCTTCTGACGTTTTATAAGTGCCCATGTAGGCCTATGTGATATAAAATATTTTGACTTTGACTTTAATGTACTACCCTAATTTTTTTTTATGCCATAAGAACTTTCCCCTCACTATAACAAACAACAAAAAAATAATAAGCAAAATTGGTCAAGTCTTTCACGCGTGATGGCGAGATCAACAGAAATAGGGATTCATTTATATATATTATAGATTATTATGCATAGGTATTTTACCTAACATAACTGATTCACATTTGAAAACAGAAAGCTCCAGTTGTACATACATACTAGTTATTTGGCATTAGGTGCGGCCATGAGACACACAATGTTGTTTTCTATTCTATTTTTTATTAGTGGCAAAGAGAGCCCATGTCGACGATTCTGCCAATGTCATAGAATGTTGTTTTAATTTTTATTTAAGTTACTATGCACTTGTTTCTTCATTTTGTCTCTGTGTGCTAAATAAAAGTATTTCTTTTTCTTTCCATATAGGGCCATAATACACTAGCGGTTTGCGAGTGGGGCGGACGCGCAGCGAATGCGTTGCGAACACGCCGCGGCTGGACAGCGAAGGCGTCGCGGACGCGTGGCAAATTCGCAAAATTTTCAACGCGTGTTTGTAGCAGGGTAACGACATACAATACAGTCAGTAACAAAACGGATTCCGACGAAGAGACACTGCTGTTCGCTTTGTAACTTCGTTGTATGTTGCTTCGTTGTATTGATTTTAAAAGATGTCCAAAAAATGTGTATAAATTATTAGTATTTGTACACATTTTTTGGACATTTTTTAAAATCATTATTTTGGATAAATTATGGTGATTTAGATTTTAATTTTTTTATTATTTGCTTTATTGAACTTTTGGCATCAAAATAATCTAATTATGATGTAACTACGATGCTTAGTTATTGTGAAAAAAAAAACATTTAATAAGAGCCAAATGTTGAGAATTTTGATGAAATTGTGACTTCTGAAATAAGAAAATGAAACATAATTAGAACTAGCCATGAATGCATTTCAAAGATGATAATGTTGCGCTAAGTTTCCATTCGTAAGATTTGTAAATTCGTTATATTATGCCATTAACGAAGCTCACAAACATAAGTCGAAATGATGTTGGCACGAAAGAGCTATGTTTAACGCTTGATTTACCAAACATAATACACCCAAATTGACTTAAAAAAAAATAACTGGCTACTACTCATACTATGGTTAAATATGTGCTATAATAATATTTCAAGTTGTTTCATTATTTTGTTCAAAAAAAGCACACAAAGATGCGCTAATAATTTGCCGCGGGTGAATTTTTACAAGACCCTAGCCTTAAAGGCATGACAATTCGGAAAATTCAAAATTAATTTTTCCAGTACCTACTAAATACCAGTAGCAGTTAATTCATTAAGCCCCAAACCAATGCCAGCGTTCACTCTCTCATTGTCTTTTGTGTCTCTAATTACAGTACTCGAAAGATTGCCTAGTTTTCTGATATATACTTATGTATAACTAGCTGTTCCCAGCGGCTTCGCCCGCGTGATAGCAGAAAATTATCCCAAGGGAACATACTTCCGGGATAAAAAGTATCCTATGTCCTATTCCAGGATATGGTCTATCGGTGTACCAAGTTTCATCAAAATCGGTTTTGCCATTTAGGCGTGAAGACGTAACAAACAAACTCCCTCTCGCTTTTATAATATTAAGAAAGGATAAAGTTGAAAAACTGAGACTACAAGGAATGTCAACGGTAGCTTTTGGTCAGTGGGTCGTCTTAGGGTGTACCATTTAGTGAGTTCTGAGTGACTAACCTGCACCATGACGGCAATGCGTAGTGTCCCTTGATCAATTTTTTGTTTACATCCTTTACAACCGGCTCTTCCACTTTTAGCATATTCAGCTTGAAAAGGTAAGTCCGTCATTTTTATTATATTTAGTTTTCACCCCTTTTTTGTAAATCTAGTTCTTTTAGATACTTGATAACATAAAAAATTTCAACCGCCCGACCGGCTTCAAATCCGACTTGTTCAAACTCGTTTTTTGTTTGACAATGGACAACAATGGACAATTTGACATTGGCTTTGATTAGAGACAGGACTTTAGAACATAAGCACTATTTTCCTTTTGGTTAGTCGATTTTGAATTTTCGAGTGCGCCATAGGCTATTTATCGCAATTATCGAAATAGTTAAAAAAAGCCGGTATTTTAAAGTAACAACATGAAACAGGTATCTGAGATACCTGTTAGATTTAAGCTAAATAACGTAATCAAAACTATTGGGAGTATTTATCCATGATTTGAACAAATACTCGGGTAAAAAGAAATATTTATTGAGTACTTACTCGGATAAAATCCCAACACTAGGTATCTCAGAATTGAAATAACAGCTCCGTCCTGTTTCGCTTGTTTCACAAACAACCGTAGTAGCTGTCACTTCGAAAGATACAAACGAAACGACCTGGAACAGCTATGTGCAGCTGTTTCAAATGAAACATGCTCCTTTCTCTTTTGATTTATTATTGTAGAAATTGACAGCATCAGATCTGTTCTTTGGAACAAGCTCTTTGCTCCTCTGGTTCATTGTTATGATAGAGATAGCATTTGTTCCCTGCATAAGTTAAATTATAGTTCCCTGCCTGTCACTGGTACTAGTACTATTTTTGAATCTGTTGCAATCAATGAGTCTTTAGTTCCAGTGGAACAGGCTGTTATTTTGAAAGAGATTTTTTTACCTGTTTTCGTCTTGAAACTGAACCGGTGAAACAGGTTTTCTAATTTTATCTGTTCCAACCCACCTCTAGCGCGGAGCATAACAAGAATAAAAAGAACAAAATTTTCTAAAAATGTTGTCATGTAGGTACATCTATTTTCTATTGATTCTTGGTTATCTGTAGTTTTCCGAAATACAAATAAAAGTGATTATGTTGCGAATCCGATCCAATTTAATAGACACAAAATCTAAGGGCTATTAAAATATTGAGTAATAATTGTTTGTGATGTTGCGTGTTAGTCGGATTCGCGGTAACATTACACGGTAGGTTTTGCTGTCAGTTTTGCCACAGTCAAAACCTTGATTGACAAAAAACCTACGTCTAATGCGTTGCAGGACGGTTTTTAGTAGGTATTGATTGACGAAAACCATCATTCATGCATTTCGGATGGAATTGATTGACGCTGGCATTACCGTTTAATCTTCGCCTCACAATTCGGAACGCAACGTATCTCGTCCTTTGTCAAACTCGCAAGATGTCAACACATAAATGTCAATCGTGTTTTAGCCAGCATTGGCTGGATGTTTTCTTTTATGAGAAAGAGTATAAATTTGGCGTACAGAAGGTAGTAAATAAATGTGTGCTAATAATATTGAAGAATAAAGTTTAAAATGGGCAGTAGAAAAGAAAACTTGAAGAAATCTTTGGGGATATCGGAGTATCCGTGGAGCTCAGGTACAGTAATCGATGAACAATAAGAAGTCTATCACGTAGAAGATACATTAATTAATACATATAACAGGGACCTTCAAATACTTCAATAAATAAATAGAGACTGTATTCGCGTATTATTTTATTCGTTTAACTAAATATTATTACTCAGTATTTGTTTGTTTAAAGTGCGACATTATGTTACGTACGACATTATATTATTGTAACTACGTTGTAGGTGGTGACATCAAAACATGCATAATGTTAATGTTAAAGTTACATCTTTCTTACAACATAAAAGCAGAATAAAGAAATATTTACTATGCAATAAATTCTGTCCACATAATTATGTAGTCTTCATAAAAGTTTCCGCTGTTTCTGTGATGGTGTGGTAATTACCATATTCACTTAACATAAGCTCTAACCATGCAAGTGCATATTATAATAGAAATAATCAAATTGAGATAGTACTTGAAATAATATTTTCAGAGGCCTTCTTAATTAGCTGAAGGGAGGGTCAGTGGGTCGTCTTAGGGGCGGATTTGAGTAAAAACAAAATGTATTAATGTCATTATTAACCATATTATGATCAAATCAATGGCATGTTACTCTTAGGACAAAAGGGTGATGGCTCTTTTGTTCTAAGAGTAATATGCATAAATGTAAATATAGCGTATGGTAATTAAAAGCTATATTTTATTCAGGCTGACTATATGTTTTAGGGGAATTAAAAAACGATCGAACAAAAAAAAAAAAGACGTGGCTACTGATGAGATACTGTTTTAATAACTTGAGCAGTATGAATTTGTGTAAGCAACATATGAACTAATGACAAATATTTATTAATAATAAAATCCAGAACTTAAAAAATTAAATTTAAAATTGTAGTAACTAAATTAGTAAGTGAGCGACTAGAAATAAAATTGAGGTTTTACATGACAAACTACTAAAAAGTTCACTTTAACAAATGTTTTCAGCATTTTTTTAATTATCTAGCCGCAGGTAGATTCATCATTTTGAACTGGGTGAAATAGGTTAGGTTAGGTTATAAATGTGACCTACCGCGAGTGAGTCTACTAGGGTAGGTTGGTGTAAGCAGCCATGTTTACATTCTAAACGTCAAAGAATGTTACCAGTGCTCATGTAGTTTCGATAATATGATATTTTGATTTGAACAGCATGCGTCATTTATCGGCCCCGCGCATCATTTTTTAGATGTTGTCATCGACCGAGACAGAGTTTAGGAGTGTGGAATGAGTTGCGGAGTTTGTTTCATTAGATTTATTTTATACACATGCTGTTCATTAAAAACCGTTCAAATAATAACTTATTTTTTACTTAAGTGTGTCCATCTAGCAATAAATGATTAATGATTAAAAGTTTTTTGTTTTTAAACAATTTTGTTAAAAATAATTTTCCAAGTAAATGTGGTAGATATGGCTTGTGTTATTTATATAATTTCGATTCTGGCACTGAATCCCAATAACTGGCACTAGTTGCAGTTCTGTTTGTCTTATGCCCAGGTTTCATAGAAATTTGCCTGTGATCCTTTCAACATAGGGCTGGTATAGCATAATATACATATAATAAACCTCACATAGTATTCATATTCATACCATTGTAGTTATTCCTAAGATTTTATGTAACTACTTTACCAAATTTTAACTTTGAATAAATAAATAATTATTATTTTTTATATATTTATTTATCTCAGGATAAATAAATATATATCCTCCTGTCTTGTCTGGTCCTGGACCTTTGGAAGGCGTACGAGGAACCGAAATCCAACTTGCAAAGGCCCTTTTAATGGAATGTGGTACCTATTATTATATTTTCAAATGTCTTATGTATAAATAATTTATTTCTTAAAATAGATGAAGAGGAGACTAACACTACGCAACCGGTTCTGACACTGAGAAGACAGTCAGATGAGGGTCGACCCAGTGTAGCTGATATGCCCGGCACCAGTGGTGGAAATGGCGGCAATGGTGGAAATACATCTACTTCGCTTGGTATGTTACCACTTTATATTAAACTATATCATGTTTGTTTATATACAAGGAGTACCGGTACTTGCTCCAGGGACGGTCTATGATTTGAAACAAATATCATTTTAGGAGATATTTATATAATAATTTAGTAGACATTTTATCATAATAAGGAATATGCATGGAAAAAATATTTGTTAACTAACCAATAATCAATAAGTGTAGAATACTAATTTCGGAAACAATATCATAATTCTTAGAAAAGGAAAATGAGATATAACAATTTTAGTTCTTTAACCCTTCAGATACCGTCAATTAGAGACACAATAGTAAGACAATAGATGCGCGGCCACCGGTGGTCGCTTGGGGATTCATGAATTAATTCATGAATCCCCAAGCGACACCCGGTGGCCGCGCATCTATTGTCTTACTATTGTGTCTCTAATTGACGGTATCTGAAGGGTTAAACCCCAAGCGAACGCGGTCGCGTTCGCGCTGTCATTTGCCTTTCTATTGTGTCTCTGATTGACGGTATTCGAAGAGACAAATATAATTGTCTGTCTCGTTTGCCGAGACGCCGCGCCGTTTTTTGTTTCCTTTGTGTATACAAGTTGTGCTGTGTCTGTACCGAATAAAAGTATTTCTATTCTATTCTTTTCTGTGGTGTCATGGTCTTTGATGTCAAAGACTATGTCGGACTCCTTTTTCATTCTAACAGTTTTGAAGCTTTATAACTCCGTTGATGTTGAAGATTTTAACGTTTTGTTTATCTCAAGCATGTAAACTAAATGTTCTAGTTGTGCCACTATTTTTCTAAGTACGTATAACAAAATATGGGCACGCAATAATCGGTTATTTCGGCGAGTTCCCTCTTTGAGGAGTGGCTGGAAAGACGTCACGGCGCGCGCTGTCCTCATCTTCCGCATGACGCAAGTCCTCACCGGAAATGGTATGTTTCGGAGGTTCCTGCATTAGATTCGTGCGTAGGAAACGCCCGGGTGTCACCAATGTGATGATCGCTCGGGATGTCACGGTAAGGTATACAATGGTGATGTGCACCGCCTGGGCGGAGCATCGCCGGCGTCGTGTTCTCGGGCGTAGGTATGGGCTTGCGGATGACGAGCAACGGGTAGCTTGCCGTCCGGACCGAGCCCGAGTCATCGCCGGCGCGTAGTGCTCCACGTGCGCCTCAAAGAGATGTCAGCAAAACCGTAGGGACTCAGCAGGGTTGAAGCCTATTGGGGGTTGGCTTCCGAAAGGGAAAACCGGGGTCCTGGACGTTAGATAAATAAGGAACATAGGAGTGGGTTTTAGTAAGTAAGTCTGACACACCGTCCGTTCCGCCTTAGAGCTTTATAATTTTAGGATTTCTCACCTAAAAAAATATAACAAAATATCTTCAATATATAATAATAATAATAAGTAACAAACATCACTGAAATAATAAATTTTAACGTTTAAAACGATCTGGCCATATCATGAAGTGATCAATTTGTAAGATCTGGCCAAGACGTATACAACACTGATGTCTACACAGTAAACTAATTAGGTATTGTCATGGCAAAAAGACATGTATACTTGTACAGACAGCCGACATCTGCACTAAAAAAAAAATGTATGTAAATTGATGAATTGCAGTCATCATTATATTTAATTGAACATCTGTAGATGAATCGTGGTGGAGGGAACCCAACGGAAGCCAGCCTGTCCGTCCGGCTAGCGGGGGTGGGTATCTGCTAATTTGCGACAAATATAAGTTATGTAGATTGGATACGAGGCTTTTAGCTCTGGCGCCGTACAGTAAAATGTTAAAGTCATCTTTTAAACAATAAAAAAAGAGAACGACAGGTTGTACTGAAGAAAAGTGCCAATCACCTTTTAGCAATTATTTTTTTATTTATGGTTAGTTAATGATTTTAACATTTTCAAATGTGCATGTTAGCAAAAAATATCCTATTAGTGTAAACGTTGCCATCAAAGCCTAAGATTTACCTAGTCTCACTGGTGAATGTTCGAAATGTCCTATATTTTCTAACTTTGGACTTTTGTTAGTAGTTTACCCGGTAAATCTTAAATTTTTCGCCAATGTCACGTAAATATTGAAAATATACATATCTATGACAGACCATAATATGCATGGATATGGGATTATAGGGAAGCACTTTTTAAAAAGCTACACGATTTACATAGCTGGTACCAGCAGTTATTTTTGTAAGAGAGCCTGGAATCCAAGAGCGACCCTTCTTCGATGGTATTGAGGGAGCTCCATCCCGATCTCTTTGACTGAATGTATCGCTTATTCGAAGTAGTAGTAGAATATTTCTGTATGGTAAAACTGCCCAGTTAAATAAACAACCATTTTTTCGAAGAAACGTGATACTTCCTTTGGTGAAGCCTTTTTTTAGTATTTACGTGTCATTGAAGCAAGTCCTAACAGTAAGTCAAGTAAGGAACAGGTCAGACTTTTATTAGTGAAACATGGTCAATTTCAGGTTTTACTGGCAAATCTTAGAATTTACCATAGATTGGGCTTTGACAGTAACATTTAAAATGTAGTTAGTAGATATCTTTTCTCCATATGTAAAATGTTTTGCAGGTAAATTAATAATGGTGATTTATTTTTGTTTGTGTGAGTAGGAACAGCAGCGCCACAAAACGCACAGCCTTCCTCGCCCGCCACCGTGCGGCGGCAGCAGGCCAAGATGGACAGAGCTCTGTTCTGGTCTATCATCAATAATACTCCAAGACCATCTAACGTAGGAGTCACTCGGTAATTTTCATTTCTCTTATATTTAATAGTTACCTACCTACAGAAAAATCTACTTTTGCTTTTGGCTTGTTTAATTTTGTTATTTCTTTTTTTATTTTTAAACCATAAGTCTTTGGTATCACGCCGACGCCGAATTCTGGTCTGAAACTCCGACACATGGTCGTATTTGCGGAAAAAGAAGCGGTTGCACAAGGTCAGCAGTCGCTCGAGAGCATCTAGAAAACAGACATCCGCATAGTCTATTAGCGGTAGAAGAAGAAATTGCGCAAGAGTGACCTTAGTATGAAATGGTAGGAATTTTTGGAGTCGTTTAAGGGACTGAAAAGAATAGAAGACTTTCTTACTAACATCATCAGTTATATGGACCTCCCAAGAGAGGTTAGTATCTATATGGACGCCTAGGTTTTTAGCACTTTTCGAGTAAAGTATGGGTACTGATTCATGGGTTGATACTGGTGGAAGAGACTGGTAATCTAATAAGCTAAGCAGTGGTGGCAGATATATTGCCACCAATAATGAGCGCTTGAGATTGATGATGAAGAATGATGATAGTGTCAAAGTCTGGCTTGTGACTTTACAAATCTAAATGCACCCGAAGTATTAGCGCTAGTAAATAGTAGAGTAGTAGTAGTCAATCATAAATAAGTTGAATACACTTAGGCATGGCCTTATTATTTATTTATTTATATAGTACATGGAGGACTTACAGGTAATAAAACCAGACAAAAAAAAAATGGAATCCATTATCACTAGAAAGCCAATTACAAGTCCTCATGTATAATGTAATGATCATTGCATGATTACGTGATCGGCGCTTCCATTGTGACTAGGCGTTCAGGTATTTTGAAAACATTAACGCAACATTTAGACGCCAGTTACGCATGATATAAAAGAAAATTTGTCATGAAATCATGATAATTATAGTTTAATTAATATGACAGCAAAAATAAGCAACAGGAACAATTCCCTACCCAGGTCCAGGCTTTGCGACGTGCCTCTAACGTACATGACGCGTCCGGCGGTGCCGGCGCGCGAAGTGCGCGAGCCGCGGCGCACCGAGCGGCCCAGCAATACCACTGCCGCCGACATACAGCGCATCCTGGCCTTCAAGAAGATGACGCGCAACCTGCACAGTTTGACGCACTGCAAACCAGGCAATAGCATGCAGACAACGCCTACACGGCGTTAGTACCTTTAAACTGAGTAATAACTAACAAACACTCGGCATATCAAACAAAGCACAATATTTACAAAACTCGTTTAGGACATGTCTAAGAAAATTAAATAAATATGCAATGTTTTAATTACATCCATTCAAAGCCTGGAAGACCTGGTGACCTGAAATACAGGTCAAAAGCCTAGCTTAGGCACCAGTCTGAATTAAATTGTTATCATTGTGTTAGTTTTTGTATAACCGTGATATTGTGATAGATTATTATTATTATTAAAGATGTGTCAAAATTTAACTTACTGATTGGCTGTAGACAATTTAGTAAATTGATCACAACTGTGAATTATATCTATGTAATTATTGTGTTAGCAAAATCAACTGCACATCAGCTGTTACGCCGTAGCAGGAAGGACGACTTTCGTAGTGTAAATGATAACATAACAAAAAAAAAATACAAAAAAAATAGTACCTAATGCTGATTTAAAATATGGTAAGCGAAGTCTCTTAATACAGACTCATTTGCTTAAAAGAAGGTCCTAATCACTATCAAAGTTGCACGTGTGGTTTATAACATCACGACATATCTTATATCAATACAACACACTTGATGTGTTGTTTTTAAGTTGATCAATTGTTTCTTCTTTTGATCACTTTATGTTCATATACCAGGTTTCGCAGGCGTTTCGGGTTCGTCACGAAGCCCCCTTTTCACGCCGTCGCTGTCGGCCGCTGCGTCCAACGCCAGATCCAGGACTTATTGCTGCAGCCGCTCGCAACCGGGCCGGAGCAGTCTACCTCCTCCTCTGCCTGGATACTCTAGGAATGGTATGTAATGAGAGACCATCGTGTCTCGCACGTTAAGGTTCCGGTTGGCATTCTCATTTGATATTTAAAGGATTTCGTGACAAACTTTCTATCTACCCGTAATGTTAGATTATTTTATTTGTACTCCTTGATGATTATCAGGCAACCCTCCCGATGTCCTCCCTGTGGGTGACGCTCAACCGTCATCTAGCGGTCGCTACCGCTCAGTGTCGCGCGCGGCAGCCGCGGCTGATGTTGACGCCAGCCAGCAAGCACCCGAGCAGGACCACTACGTGAACGTAGACCAGTCTGACGAAGGTAAGTGTTGTGTGACGTCAGCGGCGCCAAGTGGTGCTTAATGTCGCGCGCAATGTTTGCGGCCGACGTTGATACCAGCCCACCGGTGCCCGAACAGAATGTCAGTCTGTTGCACGGATATCGAGGGGGCCTTGGGGAGGTGGCACGTGCTGCCACGATATTATTAAATGCTCTTATATTCGAACGGTGACTGAACAATTCATTCACAGTGTGCTATTGATGCGTAAAAGACCAAAATGTCGAGTTATGCAGTAATTACATGTAAAAATAAAAGTCAAATATCATCAACTTAAAGACAAATGGCGTGTTCTACTACCGGTAAGTAAACAATAAGTCACTGTTTTTTTTTATATATTTTACTAACCTACGTCCAGAGCGACACGAACTAACCCGAACTATCCTGAATATTGCCGAACGCAACGAGCGTATAATATTTACAGAGGTGTAATCGAGTGCGTGTGGCTGATTTTATCGATATGCGTATGCAGTTCAATATTATTTTGTTTTTACATTTCAATGGATATTATCGTATTACATGTTAAATTAGTTATTAATTTTATGTTTTTTGAATTAAAATTAGGACATCCTAGTCATTTATTTTCTCTTGAAGTGTAAAAACTTAAATTAACATTATACCTAAAGATAGAGATGATGTAAGGTTTTTTTTTTAATTTATAGTACAATAAGATAAGTAGCAAGATAAACAAATATAATTTTACACCGTTTTTTTGTATAATATTTCTTATTTTAAAAGAAATCACTTAAAGAAAATGAAGCGAAATAATTATAAGAAATTAAATATCGATAAAATTATCGACCTTCGCGTTCGACTCCTTAATTGCATGCGTGTGCATTGAATGATACGTGTTTACAAGTGCATGCTCCGCTCATTCTGTTTATGTGTGCTATTAGAAATTGATTTAGTGTAGATGCTTTCTTCTTAGTGTGTGTGTACAAATTTTAAAAGTGTGTCGTAAATACACTATTTGTGAATGTTGTAATTATTTCGGTGGGGGATAAGCGGCATCACTAGGACTCCTTACTATTCTGCAATGAAGGCATATCTCATATCTATGGTCTGTTGCGTCGTGTGACGTCATCACCTAGCCATGGCTATCGTTCAGTGTCAAGCGGCTCATTCAATATTCCACATCTTTTCTCTTGCGCGTCGTGCCCAAATATCAGCATCCTCGAGGACTACACACGACACTGGGAAACTGATAGTTTATATGGAATATTGCTGTCTCCAGCAGTAGTCACTGACGGGTCCTTGAGGATTACTTAAAGGTCATTCCTACTTACAAAGTGTTTGGTGTGAATGAGTTTTAACATGGTCGTGTGTTTTAGATGTGGAGCCGGTGCCTGACGCACAACCAGCTGCGGGGCAGACAGACGACAACAATGCCGAGGAAGAGAATAATGAGCCACGTAAGCCATATACCACTCGTAAATTTCATACACTATCTTAAATATTATAATTGTCATTTTTTTTTATTATGGGTAGGCTCTTGACCACTATCTCACCTAATGGTAGGCGATGCTGTGGCCAACGATAGAGCTCGCTTGCCTAGAAGTAACGTTCACTCTTGACTTAACCCTTCGATCGTCAGGGGTTAATGACCTGGAAAGTTGCCGTGTTTACGTAAATCACAAAAAAATATAAATACCTTTTTTTTGTTTTTTTTTTCTTAGGAAAAACAAAGGATATTAATATAGAATAATGTATTATAAAAATCAAAATTTTCGGCCAAATAAGTTTTGTACAAACGTGTGCACACAACGATAACTAAGCGTTTTTCAACAGCGAGTTAAAAACCCCTAGGTTATAGTTATCAGGTTGCCCTGCCGGAGTCTGTTTGACTCCGGCAGGGCATTCCACTCCTTTATTAGCCGTACCTACGCATGATAAACGCTTTGTAAGTGTTTATGGGATGTCCACCATGTTCCGGTGGCGTAACGCCGCACGTCTAGTGGTCCGATGATAGACTCGTCAATCATAATATATTCTTTGCACTTATTAAAACTTCTACTTAATCGTAATGTTCGCTAAGTTAGTTTTTGATTGTTGCAATAGAATTTAAATTGTGTCTAAACTGTGTGTAGAATATTCCAAAACATGGCAATAATATGATTCTGAATTTAACTTTAGAGTAGTATTTCATTGTTGTATAGCTGTTTGTGTGCAGTTATACAGGATGTATTTTTGATAGATGGGGGAAAGAAGTTATAGTGTTAATTGTTTATTGTATTTTTTTTTTTAATTTTATTCTTCACTATACTTATTATTCCAAAAGATAATAGCAGTTTCCCAAGAATGTTTTCCGGTAGCTACAAGGATTAGTGTCTGAACTATGCTTTCAATGTCTATAGAACTTTTGACCTTCAGTGCTTAGGGAAAGTTCACGACCTCGCATTAGGGGAACAGGAGCAGTAAAAAAACTTTTTTCTAAAAAAATATAACCGACTTCAATGATAAAAAACACTGAAAAGTATCAAATAACTTTAATTTTGGAAGTCGGTGTTTCTATAATAGTTTAGTCTCTTCGTTATTTAACACCGACTTCCAAAATTAAAGTTATTTGATACTTTTCAGTGTTTTTATCATTGAAGTCGGTTATATTTTTTTTGTAAAAAGTTTTTTTTATTTTACACTTTTTAGTTATGGTACCACCACTAAAAAGTACCCCTCAGTCAAACTTAAATACCTTATAGTCAGAGCGCATCTCATAACGGTTCTAATAATCCCAAACACGGTTAGATTACATTAATTTACCTTTCGGCTTCATCATCAGATCAGTTCGATATATCCTCTCCCCCTCTTCTTTCAAACAGTCATTAGAATAGATGCTGGAGAGGGAAAGGATATATCGAACTGATCTGATGATGAAGCCGAAAGGTAAATCTTTCAATCAGTCATTAGACTAGATGCTGATAATCCCGGCTGTAGCATCAGGCCAGATTTATGTCAACATTGCAATGAACTTAAAATTTAGTCCTGTTTAAAATGAGCCCAAACACGACTACGGTGCTGTAATTTCAAGGTTTGTACTTTTCCTGATGCTCCTGGCTTCAGCATCAGGTCTCTATGTACTTCGGTGTTCTTTATTAGCAGTACGTTTATCCACACATCGAGCCGTTTTCAATGAGCCTAAACTCGATATATCTGCTGTTTGTTGTCGAGGACTTAGGTACTCTGCAGACTATCCTGACTGCAGCATCAAGTCATGACTTGATGATCATGAGACCAAATGTGGCAAATGCCCTATCAAACATCAAAACAATTTACTAAAACAGTCCTTGCCTGTTCGAGTAACTTCTTACTGTTAAGGAGTTGTACCTTCCATCATCAGCCCAGCTACCTGAGATGGTGATGACCATACGCAAATACACAAGATACTTCATAAAATATGCGAAAATCAATAAGTGAGCCTATAAAATTTGAAGGTTGCCCTCGATTTCTCCAAGATCCCATCATCAGATCCTAATTTGGTGATAATGGGACCACCTCAGAACTATTTACTTTCGAACAAAAAAAGAATTTTGAAAATCCGTCCACATTTGGGGGAGTATTCGACGAACAAACATACAAAAAAAAAAAAAAACATACAAACAGCCGAACGTAGTACCTCCTCCTTTTTGGGAAGTCGGTAAAAAAACAATTCGCTTATCCCTATTAACAATGTCGGATGTGAAAATTGGCAACTTTACACGAGAGCGACTCAAAGTTTGACATACGTCATTGTTAAATGGCGAATGGGCCACATCTGACAATGTTAACGTGGCCCATTTTAAAAACTACACGTAATTTATATTTTCTTTTTGCTGCTATTAAAAAAGGGACTTTATGAGAGTGATTCGTGAAATAAAAAGAAAATGGCAAAAAAACACCTCCGACATTGTTAATAGGGACAAGCGAATTATAGACGCGATCTTAGTATACAAAAATGTCATCAAACAGGGGCATAATTTTTACTAATTCCTATTCAGCCTTGCCACGCAACGAATCAGCCGGGGCGATATCCCTTGAAGAAGAGGTGATGGAGGTGGACGCTACCGACGAGCCTGACAACCCTCCCATCTTGGACGCCGAGATCGACGCCCCGGAGCCCAACGCCAACAACGAAGGCAATGCCGTACGTATCTGTGGCCCTAGCGCCAAGTATGCTGAACGCACTCGACCGCGTTAACGTTCATTTATATTCAAACTGGATCACCACTGTCTGGTAAGTATTGCGGCAAATCTCTTCAAACTTTGGTTTTCGAGTAGATCTGGACATGTCTGAAACGCACGAGGAATCTGAGGAGGAATGAAACGCATGTTACCAAAGTGTTTTCAGAATAATAATAATACTTTTTTTTATAAAAAAAATAGTGTGATATGTAGATTATTATACACGTGGATCGAAGAAGAGGGTTAATTCCCGCAAATAAAATTTGGCATTGTATATAATTACCAGACAATGCCATATAATCAGCCGGCAATGCGCTGAAGACGGTCGTCAGTAAGTAAAACGGACGGAGCCTTGCTGTTCGGGCGCCTGTTTTTGTTTGCGGAGTGTAAAAGAACCTAACATGAAGTGGATAGCGGGGTATCGATCGATCGCTTCCCGGTTTACTCTAGCCAGACAATGGGGGATAGAGTCCGAACCTAACTGGTTCGTGTTGGGAGCCCTAAACTCTCTTATGGCGGTAAGTCCTCTCTTTGAGGCGTGGCTGGAAAGACCTCACGGCGTCCTTACCTTCCGCATGACGCAGGTCCTCACCGTACATGGCAAGTTCGGGAGGTTCCTGCACCGAATTAAAGCGGAAGAGATGCCCGAGTGTCGCTACAGTGCGGAACGCCTGGAGGACACAGTCGAGGTGTGCCCTGCCTGGGCGGAGCATCGCCGTGCCCTTGTCGGGCTTTCGGCGGCGGAGACCTCTCGCGCCAAGCTCTGGTTGAGGCATTGGCCTGGAGCGAGGTGGAATGGCAGGCGGTCGCCTCCTTCTGCGAAGCAGTAATGCTAGCAAAAGAGGAGGCCGACCGTATCAGGCAACGGCGCCCTCGCCGCCGCCGCCGGGATTCTGATCCCGATTTCCGGCCACCGTAGACGCAGGCTCGCGGACGGCGAGGCATGGGTAGCTCGCTGTCCGACCGTCCGGTAACTGTCCGGACCGAGCCCAAGACGTCGACGGCGCGCACTGTTCCCGCGCGCCTCAAGGGGTTGTCAGCAACAGAAGAGGCCCAGCTGGGTCGAAGCCTACTGTAGCCAGGGTTAACCGAAAGGAAGTTCAAGCCTTGGTTTGAAGGCTAAAAGGAACGGGGTGGGTTTTTAGTCAGTAAGAGTCTGACACTATCTCCCGCTCCACCCAAGGGCGGGGGTTGTCTTAAGATGATTTTAGACCACAGTAAAAAAAAAAGCCCTAAACTCTCGGATTATATAATCCTGCTAATCAAATAGTAAATTTTTATTAAATTTATTTATTTTGCGATCATATATTATTAAGCTGACCAAATATCTACTAATTGTTTTGGTAATCCTTCATTTTAGTTGCTGATCACTCATAACACAGTATGCTGTCAAAATAACTTTTAACTGACCGAATATTTTTTTAAATAATATTTTTTGCCTGTTTTTCACTTGGCGTATTTGTTAAAATATTCGCGTTATTTCGGGAATTACATCCGATCATAAAAGACGCTAGACTAAACATAATGCGTATAAAGTTTGTAGGCTATTTTATACATAGGTTGTGAGAAGATGATAACATAACCACGCTTACGACGCTAAGGGCTAGACGTATGTATATACACTAACAATTATTACTAACGCCTGCTTGAGCAATACAAGTCACCGTATTTTAACTTATTTCTCATCTCTTTCACTCTAGTGCTTTCTCAGCTTCTCGCTATCTCGCTTGGTAACTTTTTGCTTGCAGGACTGAAAGAGTTCAACCTTTGTGTGTATTTGGCTCTGCATAAGATGGTGCAGGTTTTAATAGCCAATTTTTTCTGCAAAGCGAATGTTAATTAATTAAACTTTGTGGGCATAAATTTAAAAATTCTGCAGACAAAAGATCTGGATTCGAACCCTCTATGTTCAAAAGTGTACGAAGCCACCTGATACAGCATCAACTGACTTATGTTACAAAAGTAACGCTCAAGATCTTATTATCGTTATTCGTCTATTCAAATGATTGTTTCCTATAAATGTTAATTAACTCAAACATTTATCTACTTTCCCGCTGTGTAAATAAAATTGATTTTAAAACGCACGGTGAATATAACCTTACTTGTTCGCTTCAGAGTGCGTGAGGCTTTACCTTGGTAATGGGGTAGTTGACAATGTTGACATTACATCAATAACACCTTGGGCCTTGGGTTGTTGATTTCCTTAGGTATTACACTTTCCACCGTTGAGCAAAGGCCACCCCAACTTCTTTCAGGTATTCTTTTCTCGAGCTACCTCGAGCCAGTCTTTGCATTAGACGTCAAGGTCATTTCGCCACCTCTTCCCAGGTCGGCCGCGGCGTCGTTCATCCTCAGGCACCCACTTTGTGGACACTTTGTGTATAAAATAATGTACAAAAATAAAGAACATCTATGCATTTCCATATTAACCGATACAGGTTTCCTTCCAGGTAGCAATAAATTCTGACGAGAATGCCGAGACTTCGCAGCAATCTCCTTTCCATGGCATAAAGAGGAAACGGGAAAGTAAGTTAATGTTTGAACGTAGCAACACAATCGTATTAAGGCAAAAAAGTAAATGGGATGTTTTTCTTTTTTACCTGCAGTATCACTATCAGTACAAAAAAGGTGACGGAGGTGTTGTCATTGTCCACTCCGTTACGCAAAAAAATTAAAATAAAATATTATTACCCAATATAAATCCTTAAATTACAATACAAAAAAACATGCGTACGAGTATTTTACTAATAAACTCAAAATTGAGAAACTGGTCAATTTCCCAGCATGATATTTACATTCTTTTTCGAAGATACACGTCCCAGCTACAGTTCTTGAACGTAAATATGTGTTTTAGAAGAAGTTGAGTAGTGGCCTCGTATAGTGCGAGTATTTTATCTTATTTGATCACGTTATCACGTTAGCGTAATCGTCTACTACGCTAACTACTGTTATTAGTTTGACATATTTTGATATTTTCATGTGACATTTAAATTGATTTGGTACCAATACCATTTTATTTTATTTTTTTGTTTTTGCGAATGGAGTATTATGTGCATGCCCATACGACAGTACATATAGAGGAGCTCATTATATAAGAAAACATTTAAGTTACCCATGTATGCAAATAAATAAATAATTTATGAACTAAGTGGCGTCTGCTGGCAACTTAATATTTTATGATGTTTTGTGATATGGTGATGGCGTGGATGTAACTTATCTGAATAAAGATATTATTTATTTATAACAATAAACTACTTTTTCTTTAGCGTTATCGAATACGTTCAAATACTCGTACTGGGCCCTCTTATGAGCTCCATACCAAATTGCCGTTTCTTCCTACACTCAATATATGCAATTTATATGCTTGGGTCCTATATCTAATTGCATGCATCGTGAATATGATTTTATGAACAGCTTATCATAAATCTGTTTTTCTCAATATTTCAGCAACTGATGAAAATGCAGAGCCATATTCTGTGCAAGAGTTTAACCAAGTGAGTGCTTTTTTTTTTAAACTAAACCAGTGGTGAAATAAATAGTTTCATGATAAGGTATATTGTAAAACTGTATCCACATGTAATTTTCTTCTTAGTTCAGCTTGACTTTGAGGATGGTAATAAAATAAAGTGGTATATTATTTAAAAAAAAAACCCTGTATAAAATGATTTATAGGACGTTCTTTTTTATTTACCGCCAGTTAATCAGTACAAAAAAGTGTGAGAGGTATTTCATTCTCTATGTCACGCAAATATCTACCCATTTTTTTAAAATATAACTAGTATCCAATTTAAAGTTCGTGGATAATAATAAGTATTTGATAATAAACTTAAAGGACACAAGCGACATGATACCGGCCAAACCCGATTCTAGGATGCAGTTGTTTCACTTAGCCTCCAAACGCGCAGCCCCGATAAAAATAACCACAAAGGCTAAGCCAGGAGCTCCGCTCCCTCCGCTGCCACCTTAGCCTATTAACCTTATCTGTCCGTATCGAGGTGCCCTAAAATTCCGAGCTTGCTTCATTCGCTCTGGAGCTAGGCGAAAATAGTTCATCTTAAGATTGGGATCGTTTTTCTTGACTCTTAGAATAGTAGTCATATAGCACTGGCGTCAGAAGTGCAAGAATGTCCACCACTACTTTTTTAATATCATGGTTTGCGCCATATCTGCTGTAGCTGTTGCCAGCAACTTCGCCCGCTGAAACTAAAAAATTGGCTCAAAGGAACTTACTTCCGAGATAAAAAGTATCCTATTTACTATTCCAGGCTATAGAATATACCAGGTCACGTGGGGGTTGCGTGGCGCTCACCCTGATACGATATATTATTATTATTATTTTTGAAGAAAAGGGGCTATGCATCTCCCATAGTGTAGGAGATGTAGTCACTGCGACCTAAAAGATCTATTGTGACTCGCCACCTTGTTAGAGTAACTCTTTTAGTCGGGAGGCTTCCAGGAAGTCTAGAATACTCCTAGCTTTGAGAGTTTTAATCTCCTCCGGGCGAATAATGTGTCGACCCAGATGGATACTCCGTTTGTGGATAAGGGGCCCACATTCACACAACAGGTGCTTAGGCGTCTCCCTCTCCTGATTACAGTACCTGCAAACATCAGTGTCACTCAGTTTCATGTGAAATTGGTGCCTGTTTAATTTGCAGTGGCCGGTTAAGGCGCGGGCTATCGCACAGATGTTCGTCCTGCTAAGCTCAAGAAGCTCGGCAGTTCGTTTTTGTGAGTAGCCTTCTATTAGAGATTTGGCGTGTAGCAGTCCTGGTTGTAACAACCAGTGCTTTTTTGGATCGCCAAATAGGTTGCCCTTAAGGGTCTGCATGGCCTGGTTCTTTGAGATACCACAGAAAGGTTCTGGTCCTATCTGATGACCCTGAGCCCCAGTCCTTGTAAGTTCGTCGGCTTTTTCATTGCCAGTAATTCCAGAATGACCCGGTACCCATCTCAGAATAACTTTATTCCTTTGCCCCAGGTCATTTAGTTTGTTAACGCAGTCTTTTACCAGTTTCGAATTTATTGTATTCGAGTTCAAGGCGTTAAGAGCTGCCTGGCTATCTGAGTAAATCAGAATTAATTGATTTATGTAGTTTCGTTGACGGTTGGCTTCCGCACATTCTATAATGGCGTACACCTCCGCTTGGAATATGGTGGCATATTTACCCAGATTCAAGCTTTTGCTGAATATCGGGCTAATGCCAAATATTCCACATCCTACATTCTCACCCATTTTGGATCCGTCTGTAAACCAGATCAGGCTTCTAGCCTTGCAAGTAATGAGGTTGCTTGACCAATCCTCTCTGCTCGGCAGTTCCACTGTGTAATTTCTTGTGAAGCTACACTGTGGAAGCATGACGTCTGTTGTCATAGCTAGCTGATCGTGTTCAAGCACTGATTCGTGTAGCTATCTCAGAGCTTGAGAGCGCCAGTTTACTTTGCCAGTGCTGTTTATTCTATACATGCTCGCTTTCGCCTCCTTCGCAATTAATAGATGAAGTGGCGGAAGGTTAAGCAGGGCATTTAGAGCAGCTCCTGGGGTTGTAGACATGGCCCCTACATACGATATATACAATAAATATTGTGGTGGAAGCAGCTCGCGAACTTTATTTATTAGTGCGAAAAAAGGAAATTTCGTGCCTATAAGCAATAAGCGTTGGATATAAAAGCGGGTATTCGAGTACATAAATGTACTGAAAAAGACTTAATTTTTTGTACTTCTCATTAATCTCATGACCCTGACGGCACGTGCTATAAACATCCCTGTGATATGCAATAAACATAGCCATCTATAAAGTGAGTTGTCCGTTTGGCGCAGAGTCTCCTCCGCCTGCTGGAGTGCCCGGTGTGCCTGGAGTGGATGGAGCCACCCATCTCGCAGTGCCGGCGCGGCCACTTGGTGTGTAGCCGCTGCCGCACCCGACTTGCGTCTTGTCCCGTGTGTCGCACTACTTTCTCGTCGGTGCGCAACAGGGCTATGGAAGGGGTATGTCGTTTTTCATTTTAATAGTTACTGTAAAATGTTCTAAGTGATAATTTATGTTTTCCAATTTTTCAGCATTTATCAGTACTTGAATTTATAGTACGAAGTAATTTGAATCCATAGTCATCGCATAGACTTTAGCGTTGTGTGTGTTTATGCTGATTGTTAAGAGATCATTTGTATTTGATTCCTCGTATTGACCTGTAATATAACCTAGGTTTCATTTCTGGCGGAAAGAAAAAAGTAAATCATGCCAATAATTTGCACGCCTTTGAATTGTATCTGCTATAAAATAGAGTTCTTTTCCTAAAATTTTTGAATTATTTCTAATTCTGAATTATAGTATAGCGGCCAGGAATGAGTATACCTATTAGTGTTTAATTCATGAATCCCCAAGCGACCACCGGTGGCCGCGCATCTATTGTCTTACTATTGTGTCTCTAATTGACGGTATCTGAAGGGTTAAAGATGTTATTCGAACTTAGGCTGCAAATGCAGGCAGCACATGCGGCGGCTAGACGAAGCCGACTGCAGCTGTACGACTGGTTTTTTTTGTATTAGTATGGATTTCTGTGAACAAAATCCGAACGCAGCTATGGCTGCCGGTTGTGGTAGCACTTTCAGCCTGTTGCCGAAGGCCGAACAGGACCTTTAAGGTGTCATTCGAACCTCGGCGTCAGGCTGCGGATGCAGGCAGCATATGCGGTGGCAGTACGAAGCCACGAGGTGGTTATACGACTGGTTTTCTATGCAGTAGTATAGATTTTTGTGAAAACCATTCCAAATGCGGCAGCGGTCGCACGTGCTGCTGAGCTTCGGCTGCGAGTGCTCCCGCGACCTGCAGCCGCAGCTGGTCGCAGACCAGTAGTGCTGCGGTCGCAAATCAATGCGCACATAGTTATGTCTCTCCAACCTGTTTAGACAAGTCTCGAAATAATCGCTGCTCAGAGCCGATAGCGTTCATAATGGATTGAATACATAGTAGATCTGCGATTGGCAGCAAGTGCAGCCAGCGTAAGAATCACTCCGGGCTGCGGATGCAAGTAACGGTTTTGTGTCATGCGTGTGCTACCTGCATTCTTAACCTGCAGCCGAGGTTCGAATGCCACCTATATGATAAGCTGTGCTTGTGGTCAGATGAACAAGTACATCTGTGTTGTCAGGTGGCAGAGATGCTGCGCTACCCGTGCCGGCACGGCTGCGGGCGCGAGGTGCGGCTGCGGCGACGGGCGCCTCATGAGGCGTCGTGTGGCGCGCGCCGCTACCACTGCCCCGCGCCGCCCTGTGCCAGACACCCGCCGCTGGCGCATCATGAGCTGGCGCATCACTTCCAGGTAACAGGCTTCAACAGAGATGCTGCGCTACCCGTGCCGGCACGGCTGCGGGCGCGAGGTGCGGCTGCGGCGACGGGCGCCTCATGAGGCGTCGTGTGGCGCGCGCCGCTACCACTGCCCCGCGCCGCCCTGTGCCAGACACCCGCCGCTGGCGCATCATGAGCTGGCGCATCACTTCCAGGTAACAGGCTTCAACAGAGATGCTGCGCTACCCGTGCCGGCACGGCTGCGGGCGCGAGGTGCGGCTGCGGCGACGGGCGCCTCATGAGGCGTCGTGTGGCGCGCGCCGCTACCACTGCCCCGCGCCGCCCTGTGCCAGACACCCGCCGCTGGCGCATCATGAGCTGGCGCATCACTTCCAGGTAACAGGCTTCAACAGAGATGCTGCGCTACCCGTGCCGGCACGGCTGCGGGCGCGAGGTGCGGCTGCGGCGACGGGCGCCTCATGAGGCGTCGTGTGGCGCGCGCCGCTACCACTGCCCCGCGCCGCCCTGTGCCAGACACCCGCCGCTGGCGCATCATGAGCTGGCGCATCACTTCCAGGTAACAGGCTTCAACAGAGATGCTGCGCTACCCGTGCCGGCACGGCTGCGGGCGCGAGGTGCGGCTGCGGCGACGGGCGCCTCATGAGGCGTCGTGTGGCGCGCGCCGCTACCACTGCCCCGCGCCGCCCTGTGCCAGACACCCGCCGCTGGCGCATCATGAGCTGGCGCATCACTTCCAGGTAACAGGCTTCAACAGAGATGCTGCGCTACCCGTGCCGGCACGGCTGCGGGCGCGAGGTGCGGCTGCGGCGACGGGCGCCTCATGAGGCGTCGTGTGGCGCGCGCCGCTACCACTGCCCCGCGCCGCCCTGTGCCAGACACCCGCCGCTGGCGCATCATGAGCTGGCGCATCACTTCCAGGTAACAGGCTTCAACAGAGATGCTGCGCTACCCGTGCCGGCACGGCTGCGGGCGCGAGGTGCGGCTGCGGCGACGGGCGCCTCATGAGGCGTCGTGTGGCGCGCGCCGCTACCACTGCCCCGCGCCGCCCTGTGCCAGACACCCGCCGCTGGCGCATCATGAGCTGGCGCATCACTTCCAGGTAACAGGCTTCAACAGAGATGCTGCGCTACCCGTGCCGGCACGGCTGCGGGCGCGAGGTGCGGCTGCGGCGACGGGCGCCTCATGAGGCGTCGTGTGGCGCGCGCCGCTACCACTGCCCCGCGCCGCCCTGTGCCAGACACCCGCCGCTGGCGCATCATGAGCTGGCGCATCACTTCCAGGTAACAGGCTTCAACAGAGATGCTGCGCTACCCGTGCCGGCACGGCTGCGGGCGCGAGGTGCGGCTGCGGCGACGGGCGCCTCATGAGGCGTCGTGTGGCGCGCGCCGCTACCACTGCCCCGCGCCGCCCTGTGCCAGACACCCGCCGCTGGCGCATCATGAGCTGGCGCATCACTTCCAGGTAACAGGCTTCAACAGAGATGCTGCGCTACCCGTGCCGGCACGGCTGCGGGCGCGAGGTGCGGCTGCGGCGACGGGCGCCTCATGAGGCGTCGTGTGGCGCGCGCCGCTACCACTGCCCCGCGCCGCCCTGTGCCAGACACCCGCCGCTGGCGCATCATGAGCTGGCGCATCACTTCCAGGTAACAGGCTTCAACAGAGATGCTGCGCTACCCGTGCCGGCACGGCTGCGGGCGCGAGGTGCGGCTGCGGCGACGGGCGCCTCATGAGGCGTCGTGTGGCGCGCGCCGCTACCACTGCCCCGCGCCGCCCTGTGCCAGACACCCGCCGCTGGCGCATCATGAGCTGGCGCATCACTTCCAGGTAACAGGCTTCAACAGAGATGCTGCGCTACCCGTGCCGGCACGGCTGCGGGCGCGAGGTGCGGCTGCGGCGACGGGCGCCTCATGAGGCGTCGTGTGGCGCGCGCCGCTACCACTGCCCCGCGCCGCCCTGTGCCAGACACCCGCCGCTGGCGCATCATGAGCTGGCGCATCACTTCCAGGTAACAGGCTTCAACAGAGATGCTGCGCTACCCGTGCCGGCACGGCTGCGGGCGCGAGGTGCGGCTGCGGCGACGGGCGCCTCATGAGGCGTCGTGTGGCGCGCGCCGCTACCACTGCCCCGCGCCGCCCTGTGCCAGACACCCGCCGCTGGCGCATCATGAGCTGGCGCATCACTTCCAGGTAACAGGCTTCAACAGAGATGCTGCGCTACCCGTGCCGGCACGGCTGCGGGCGCGAGGTGCGGCTGCGGCGACGGGCGCCTCATGAGGCGTCGTGTGGCGCGCGCCGCTACCACTGCCCCGCGCCGCCCTGTGCCAGACACCCGCCGCTGGCGCATCATGAGCTGGCGCATCACTTCCAGGTAACAGGCTTCAACAGAGATGCTGCGCTACCCGTGCCGGCACGGCTGCGGGCGCGAGGTGCGGCTGCGGCGACGGGCGCCTCATGAGGCGTCGTGTGGCGCGCGCCGCTACCACTGCCCCGCGCCGCCCTGTGCCAGACACCCGCCGCTGGCGCATCATGAGCTGGCGCATCACTTCCAGGTAACAGGCTTCAACAGAGATGCTGCGCTACCCGTGCCGGCACGGCTGCGGGCGCGAGGTGCGGCTGCGGCGACGGGCGCCTCATGAGGCGTCGTGTGGCGCGCGCCGCTACCACTGCCCCGCGCCGCCCTGTGCCAGACACCCGCCGCTGGCGCATCATGAGCTGGCGCATCACTTCCAGGTAACAGGCTTCAACAGAGATGCTGCGCTACCCGTGCCGGCACGGCTGCGGGCGCGAGGTGCGGCTGCGGCGACGGGCGCCTCATGAGGCGTCGTGTGGCGCGCGCCGCTACCACTGCCCCGCGCCGCCCTGTGCCAGACACCCGCCGCTGGCGCATCATGAGCTGGCGCATCACTTCCAGGTAACAGGCTTCAACAGAGATGCTGCGCTACCCGTGCCGGCACGGCTGCGGGCGCGAGGTGCGGCTGCGGCGACGGGCGCCTCATGAGGCGTCGTGTGGCGCGCGCCGCTACCACTGCCCCGCGCCGCCCTGTGCCAGACACCCGCCGCTGGCGCATCATGAGCTGGCGCATCACTTCCAGGTAACAGGCTTCAACAGAGATGCTGCGCTACCCGTGCCGGCACGGCTGCGGGCGCGAGGTGCGGCTGCGGCGACGGGCGCCTCATGAGGCGTCGTGTGGCGCGCGCCGCTACCACTGCCCCGCGCCGCCCTGTGCCAGACACCCGCCGCTGGCGCATCATGAGCTGGCGCATCACTTCCAGGTAACAGGCTTCAACAGAGATGCTGCGCTACCCGTGCCGGCACGGCTGCGGGCGCGAGGTGCGGCTGCGGCGACGGGCGCCTCATGAGGCGTCGTGTGGCGCGCGCCGCTACCACTGCCCCGCGCCGCCCTGTGCCAGACACCCGCCGCTGGCGCATCATGAGCTGGCGCATCACTTCCAGGTAACAGGCTTCAACAGAGATGCTGCGCTACCCGTGCCGGCACGGCTGCGGGCGCGAGGTGCGGCTGCGGCGACGGGCGCCTCATGAGGCGTCGTGTGGCGCGCGCCGCTACCACTGCCCCGCGCCGCCCTGTGCCAGACACCCGCCGCTGGCGCATCATGAGCTGGCGCATCACTTCCAGGTAACAGGCTTCAACAGAGATGCTGCGCTACCCGTGCCGGCACGGCTGCGGGCGCGAGGTGCGGCTGCGGCGACGGGCGCCTCATGAGGCGTCGTGTGGCGCGCGCCGCTACCACTGCCCCGCGCCGCCCTGTGCCAGACACCCGCCGCTGGCGCATCATGAGCTGGCGCATCACTTCCAGGTAACAGGCTTCAACAGAGATGCTGCGCTACCCGTGCCGGCACGGCTGCGGGCGCGAGGTGCGGCTGCGGCGACGGGCGCCTCATGAGGCGTCGTGTGGCGCGCGCCGCTACCACTGCCCCGCGCCGCCCTGTGCCAGACACCCGCCGCTGGCGCATCATGAGCTGGCGCATCACTTCCAGGTAACAGGCTTCAACAGAGATGCTGCGCTACCCGTGCCGGCACGGCTGCGGGCGCGAGGTGCGGCTGCGGCGACGGGCGCCTCATGAGGCGTCGTGTGGCGCGCGCCGCTACCACTGCCCCGCGCCGCCCTGTGCCAGACACCCGCCGCTGGCGCATCATGAGCTGGCGCATCACTTCCAGGTAACAGGCTTCAACAGAGATGCTGCGCTACCCGTGCCGGCACGGCTGCGGGCGCGAGGTGCGGCTGCGGCGACGGGCGCCTCATGAGGCGTCGTGTGGCGCGCGCCGCTACCACTGCCCCGCGCCGCCCTGTGCCAGACACCCGCCGCTGGCGCATCATGAGCTGGCGCATCACTTCCAGGTAACAGGCTTCAACAGAGATGCTGCGCTACCCGTGCCGGCACGGCTGCGGGCGCGAGGTGCGGCTGCGGCGACGGGCGCCTCATGAGGCGTCGTGTGGCGCGCGCCGCTACCACTGCCCCGCGCCGCCCTGTGCCAGACACCCGCCGCTGGCGCATCATGAGCTGGCGCATCACTTCCAGGTAACAGGCTTCAACAGAGATGCTGCGCTACCCGTGCCGGCACGGCTGCGGGCGCGAGGTGCGGCTGCGGCGACGGGCGCCTCATGAGGCGTCGTGTGGCGCGCGCCGCTACCACTGCCCCGCGCCGCCCTGTGCCAGACACCCGCCGCTGGCGCATCATGAGCTGGCGCATCACTTCCAGGTAACAGGCTTCAACAGAGATGCTGCGCTACCCGTGCCGGCACGGCTGCGGGCGCGAGGTGCGGCTGCGGCGACGGGCGCCTCATGAGGCGTCGTGTGGCGCGCGCCGCTACCACTGCCCCGCGCCGCCCTGTGCCAGACACCCGCCGCTGGCGCATCATGAGCTGGCGCATCACTTCCAGGTAACAGGCTTCAACAGAGATGCTGCGCTACCCGTGCCGGCACGGCTGCGGGCGCGAGGTGCGGCTGCGGCGACGGGCGCCTCATGAGGCGTCGTGTGGCGCGCGCCGCTACCACTGCCCCGCGCCGCCCTGTGCCAGACACCCGCCGCTGGCGCATCATGAGCTGGCGCATCACTTCCAGGTAACAGGCTTCAACAGAGATGCTGCGCTACCCGTGCCGGCACGGCTGCGGGCGCGAGGTGCGGCTGCGGCGACGGGCGCCTCATGAGGCGTCGTGTGGCGCGCGCCGCTACCACTGCCCCGCGCCGCCCTGTGCCAGACACCCGCCGCTGGCGCATCATGAGCTGGCGCATCACTTCCAGGTAACAGGCTTCAACAGAGATGCTGCGCTACCCGTGCCGGCACGGCTGCGGGCGCGAGGTGCGGCTGCGGCGACGGGCGCCTCATGAGGCGTCGTGTGGCGCGCGCCGCTACCACTGCCCCGCGCCGCCCTGTGCCAGACACCCGCCGCTGGCGCATCATGAGCTGGCGCATCACTTCCAGGTAACAGGCTTCAACAGAGATGCTGCGCTACCCGTGCCGGCACGGCTGCGGGCGCGAGGTGCGGCTGCGGCGACGGGCGCCTCATGAGGCGTCGTGTGGCGCGCGCCGCTACCACTGCCCCGCGCCGCCCTGTGCCAGACACCCGCCGCTGGCGCATCATGAGCTGGCGCATCACTTCCAGGTAACAGGCTTCAACAGAGATGCTGCGCTACCCGTGCCGGCACGGCTGCGGGCGCGAGGTGCGGCTGCGGCGACGGGCGCCTCATGAGGCGTCGTGTGGCGCGCGCCGCTACCACTGCCCCGCGCCGCCCTGTGCCAGACACCCGCCGCTGGCGCATCATGAGCTGGCGCATCACTTCCAGGTAACAGGCTTCAACAGAGATGCTGCGCTACCCGTGCCGGCACGGCTGCGGGCGCGAGGTGCGGCTGCGGCGACGGGCGCCTCATGAGGCGTCGTGTGGCGCGCGCCGCTACCACTGCCCCGCGCCGCCCTGTGCCAGACACCCGCCGCTGGCGCATCATGAGCTGGCGCATCACTTCCAGGTAACAGGCTTCAACAGAGATGCTGCGCTACCCGTGCCGGCACGGCTGCGGGCGCGAGGTGCGGCTGCGGCGACGGGCGCCTCATGAGGCGTCGTGTGGCGCGCGCCGCTACCACTGCCCCGCGCCGCCCTGTGCCAGACACCCGCCGCTGGCGCATCATGAGCTGGCGCATCACTTCCAGGTAACAGGCTTCAACAGAGATGCTGCGCTACCCGTGCCGGCACGGCTGCGGGCGCGAGGTGCGGCTGCGGCGACGGGCGCCTCATGAGGCGTCGTGTGGCGCGCGCCGCTACCACTGCCCCGCGCCGCCCTGTGCCAGACACCCGCCGCTGGCGCATCATGAGCTGGCGCATCACTTCCAGGTAACAGGCTTCAACAGAGATGCTGCGCTACCCGTGCCGGCACGGCTGCGGGCGCGAGGTGCGGCTGCGGCGACGGGCGCCTCATGAGGCGTCGTGTGGCGCGCGCCGCTACCACTGCCCCGCGCCGCCCTGTGCCAGACACCCGCCGCTGGCGCATCATGAGCTGGCGCATCACTTCCAGGTAACAGGCTTCAACAGAGATGCTGCGCTACCCGTGCCGGCACGGCTGCGGGCGCGAGGTGCGGCTGCGGCAACGGGCGCCTCATGAGGCGTCGTGTGGCGCGCGCCGCTACCACTGCCCCGCGCCGCCCTGTGCCAGACACCCGCCGCTGGCGCATCATGAGCTGGCGCATCACTTCCAGGTAACAGGCTTCAACAGAGATGCTGCGCTACCCGTGCCGGCACGGCTGCGGGCGCGAGGTGCGGCTGCGGCGACGGGCGCCTCATGAGGCGTCGTGTGGCGCGCGCCGCTACCACTGCCCCGCGCCGCCCTGTGCCAGACACCCGCCGCTGGCGCATCATGAGCTGGCGCATCACTTCCAGGTAACAGGCTTCAACAGAGATGCTGCGCTACCCGTGCCGGCACGGCTGCGGGCGCGAGGTGCGGCTGCGGCGACGGGCGCCTCATGAGGCGTCGTGTGGCGCGCGCCGCTACCACTGCCCCGCGCCGCCCTGTGCCAGACACCCGCCGCTGGCGCATCATGAGCTGGCGCATCACTTCCAGGTAACAGGCTTCAACAGAGATGCTGCGCTACCCGTGCCGGCACGGCTGCGGGCGCGAGGTGCGGCTGCGGCGACGGGCGCCTCATGAGGCGTCGTGTGGCGCGCGCCGCTACCACTGCCCCGCGCCGCCCTGTGCCAGACACCCGCCGCTGGCGCATCATGAGCTGGCGCATCACTTCCAGGTAACAGGCTTCAACAGAGATGCTGCGCTACCCGTGCCGGCACGGCTGCGGGCGCGAGGTGCGGCTGCGGCGACGGGCGCCTCATGAGGCGTCGTGTGGCGCGCGCCGCTACCACTGCCCCGCGCCGCCCTGTGCCAGACACCCGCCGCTGGCGCATCATGAGCTGGCGCATCACTTCCAGGTAACAGGCTTCAACAGAGATGCTGCGCTACCCGTGCCGGCACGGCTGCGGGCGCGAGGTGCGGCTGCGGCGACGGGCGCCTCATGAGGCGTCGTGTGGCGCGCGCCGCTACCACTGCCCCGCGCCGCCCTGTGCCAGACACCCGCCGCTGGCGCATCATGAGCTGGCGCATCACTTCCAGGTAACAGGCTTCAACAGAGATGCTGCGCTACCCGTGCCGGCACGGCTGCGGGCGCGAGGTGCGGCTGCGGCGACGGGCGCCTCATGAGGCGTCGTGTGGCGCGCGCCGCTACCACTGCCCCGCGCCGCCCTGTGCCAGACACCCGCCGCTGGCGCATCATGAGCTGGCGCATCACTTCCAGGTAACAGGCTTCAACAGAGATGCTGCGCTACCCGTGCCGGCACGGCTGCGGGCGCGAGGTGCAACAATCAGGTTTCGTCAGACAGGACTACGTCTGTTGAGACCGCCTAGTATTTTATTAAACCGTCGTTTACGTTCATACTCAAGTTGCGGGACGACACGAAGTGGGCTTAGCTAACAGACGATTGTGTATGGCTTTACTCTGAAATGAAAGGGAATCGAATGTCACGACTTACGGAGCATCGAGACCGCGCTCAAGAGAAAAACAGACCTCCCACCTGTTATAAAAATTGCCTATAAGAGCGTGTCGGTATCGTATTTTTAACAGACTTCATAAAGGTGGTTCTCAACTAGTCAGAATATTTCTTTTTGTATTTTGTTCTACAATTTTTTCGCCAAATGATGACCTGATATAAGGTGGTAATATAAATAGTCGTTCTTTCAACCAACCTTTAGAAGTGTAAATATAATACATACATGCACGAATTTCTTTTATTTATTACAATAAACTTGAATACAGAGACTTCAATTGGGACTATTAACCCTATAGCAATCGATCATAAATAAGAAAATTAATTAATTTATTTGTATTTTTTAATTATTATGGATAATTTTAGACACGTGTTTTTTAACAATCTTTCTTTACGGTATTCTTTTGTAAACGTGACATCATTTTAAAATTGGCTATTTGTGACAGTAGATAATCGGAAACCCTGTAAGTGATGAAAAATCCTAAGTCCCTTGAGATCCCAGTAATCCAGCTTTTACAAAAAATTCTTACCTTCCATCATTTCAGTGCAAACACCTTCCGATAGTGAAAATCGGCCGCAAACACAAGTTCTCAATGAAAGTGAACTCGGAGCAGCACGACACGTGGCTCATCATGGCGATGGAGGAGTACTTCCACCTGCGCGTGGACGTGGACATCCGCACGTGGGGCGTCATCGTGTACGTGGCCTACATTGGGCCCAAGCGAAAGGCCAAGCATTATACTTATGAGGTATGTTGAAGTTTTTGTTGACATAGCATATTCTTGAATTTCCCTTATGATGCGACAAAATAGTAACGTTAGAGAGACTAAGGCTGGCGCCAAGTAACAGTGGAATAACGTCCGTTAACCCTCTTACATTTGTTGACATTCTTGATTAAAAAAACCGAAATATAAAGACAAAGCTGTCTTGACATGTAGGTATCGTGATCTTTTACATGATGTAGTAATGAAAAGCAGTTCATTGTTTGTTTTTCGGGTACCTACGCAGAGATATTAGGAAAAGGTCAATGTACTTTATTCCACAGTTATCTGGCGCCGTCTATAGTTAACCTTTTAACCGCCAAGATTTGATACCTTTGACTTACCTCCAGCGCACGTCACTTTAGGTATAAGTTGGAACAGTGTAGGGAATACTTAATATCGATGCATAAATTCTTTATTTATTAACAAAATTGAAAGCCGGAAATAAAATCAACGTTTTATTTACTTAATTAATAATCTAACATAATTCAGTCTTCAATCAATTAACTACGTAAACGTACTTGTGTAGTTACTAAATCAGTACTCGGGAGATGGGCACGTTGTTCGTTCTTCTGTTGGTGACGATTCTCCACGAGCATGTCGTATTAAATTTAATATTTTCATGTAAACTTCTGAGCGGATTTCCGGCCGTACAGTTTCCAGCTCAAAAGCTGGTATTGGCGCGAAGTATTCATTTCGTGGATCACAAACAATTTGCGTCTGGCAGGTTTACAAAAGCAGTCACATCACCATCTTCTAACTGAGCATAATGGACATAATTTGGTTTTGTGTGCGTCGATTTATTTGAAGTAGTTAATTAGTCTTCTATTCTTTATTTTACGTGGACACAAAATTGAAGGCGACGTAGGCCGCGATTCTTGATTATTCGACATGACGCACGTCCTCGTCTTCAGAACCGAAAACAACAACTGGACGTATACACTGAACTATTCAAATTTGGGACCTAGGGATGCGTGGCATATATGTCGATATTGTTTAAAAAGGTCTACAACACTAGTTGCACTGAGCGATAAAGTTTTCTCGTGATTTCACGGTGACGTCGCTGAGGCAACTGACAATAAAGCGCGATTTAACCTTGAATCTCCTTGGCCGCACGTAATATTACGGTGATGGCGACCGGCGACAGTCTGCACTAGTGAGGTTCCGCGTTATGAGATTTATATATTTTTGTAGTATTTTTTTAAAATTATTAAAATTAAATACATTTTATTGTGTACAGATACTTGTATCAGAGTAACACCATGGTTATTTTGTAATGAAAGTACACACTTTCATTGCAAATAGTGACATTAATTTCTATAGTGTCTTGTTTATTCATAGACAACCCATTAAGTATTTTCCGAATTCGCCCCATCCCTAGTACTCGTAAAATTACGTGATTGGCGATACAGGTAAGGGAACGGTGATGACAATGCATTTGAACATCAAAATTCACAGTATTTATCATTCAAAACATTGAAAAATGTCAATAACAATAAAGATTATACCCTACATCTTAAAATTGACACATTTTATATGGAGTTTGTGCACTATGAGAACTTTTTCAATAAAATAACGTAAATATACGTGTGTGGCAATTCGGGCACTGTTTTCAGAGCCCGTAATATTAAGGTGTCGGCGCTTAAAGGGTTAATAATGTGTGTGTGTTCTTTGGAATAGATATTTTACGACATGTTACACAGTGTGTATGTACCCCTTATGATAGTTTCCGCGTATACTAGTTGAGTATAGTTATTTCAACTTTTTGCAAGCATCTTCAGATAATTTAAATAGATAATGTACACTTTTTAATAACGTGTATTGTGTCTTATTTCTCTCAAACGGTGCGTTTATTATAATGTAGCAATAATATAAGTCATGCTCCAAAATTTCTTTTATATCTTTATATCCCATACTTACCATAGTATTCTTACCCAATCTAGGTCACTGTGGAAGGTCAGCACAACTCACGAAGTCTCAAATACGCTCGAGCCACGCACAGCGACCTCGAAAGCTCGTCTCTCAACGTGAGCCGCCAGGACTGCTTCCACCTGACCCTGGATCAAGCCCTCAACTTCCTTCGCTTCAAGAACAGGCACTGCGAACCCGACAAATTCTTGGATTTTGATGTCGAGATCGGTAAATGTCAAAGCGCTAACGCACAAGAATCTAAGGATGAGTCGGATTCGTAAATCACACGAGTAATCCCACAGAGTCGGTCAGACATACGCTGTGTTTTAGTTTTTTACAACATTACTAGCATATGTTTTTTTATCATGAGCCCGTCGTGTCCCACTGCAGGGCAAAGGCACAAAATATAGGTACAGAAGTCAATCTACATACAAAGCGCTCTCGAGCAACGCACACATAAGACACCGCTCACGGTCACGATATCTCGGTAGCGTCTCGGCCCACTCGTTGAACAGTTCCGGCTCCAACGCTCATTAGTGTGCGTCCACCGAGCGTAGGTATAAAAAGTGAAATACATACATGAGATTGTCTTCTGTACTTATCTATTTTGTAGTAAATGTCTCTCTTCCGTTATTCCACACTTTTCTGTCCTTAGCCACTTCTGGCCATAAGGTAAGGAGAGAGGAGAAAAGACATGCTAGGCCGACACCAAATAAATGAAAGGAAAATTTTGATGTTAAGGTTGTCTGAGGCAGTGGAGCTTTTTAGGCCCCTATAGAAGGCGATCGTCACGTACGAATTTTATACGTCATAATCTATCTATGTTAATAAAAGGCAACCATTATTGATTGACTAATTCATCAACACAGCTCAAACTAATGAACGGATTGCGCATGCAGATAGTTATTATAACGTAGGCATGCGCAAAGAAAGGATTTTTGAAAATTCACCTCCTTGATGAACCCGGAATACAAAATTTGTATGGGAATATCTACATTCACGAGCGAAACTCTTGGCAGAAGCTAGATTCATTGTAAACTAGCTTTTGCCTGCGACTTCACCCGAGTGTATAAAATATAGCCTATGCCACTCGAATAAAGCAGCTTTCTATCGGTAAAAAAATATTAGCAATCGGACCAGGACTTTCAGAGATTACTTCCTACAATACCGTCGCAAACAAAAGTGCAACGTCGCGGCTCGCCGTGCGGGCATCTGTCGCGGGCAGTCGCTCCCCGCTGTCATTTGGCTACGTAATAATAGAAATCAGAAACGTTTATTTCAAATAGACCAATTACAGGCACTTTTGAATTGTCAAAATGTCGGTCAGTCAAACAAACAAGTGAAGCTAAATTGCACGTTCCAAAACGTAACCATCATCAAGATTGAAGTTCTCCATCGACACGACTACATGCACACCGTTATAGTTGAACAAGCGGCACTGCACAAGTAATAATTCGATTTCCGCTACGACTGGGATCGCCACACACGACACACGCGCACGAAGTAACGCGACGGATGACCGCCCGGCGCAGCGTTCATCATCATCATTTCAGCCGAAAGACGCCCACTGTTGGACATAGGCCTCCCCCAAGTTCCGCCACAATGAACGGTCCTGTGCGTCTTGCATCCAGCCTTCCAACGCTACGTCTTCCGGTACGAGGTCGCCATTCCAGAACCTTTCGGCCCGAACGGCCATCCGTTCTGCGAGCAATGTGCCCTGCCCACTGCCACTTAAGTTTGGCGATTCTTCGTGCTATGTCGGTAACCTTGGTTCCGCGGATATCCTCATTCCTGATTCGATCACGCAAGGAAACTCCGAGCATAGCCCTTTCCATTGCCCTTTGGGTGACTAAGCCTTCTGATGAGGCTCATTGTAAGCGACCACGTTTCAGAGCCATATGTCATCACGGGCGCAGCGTTGGCTCTGACACTATTGTAGTAGCGTCAGTGTTTAGAATATGTCATATTATTTATGCATTTGGAAATAAACCTTCCTGTTCGAAGTGATATACCGGATATTAGTTTGTGGTGTTTGTACCACGATTGTATTGAGCCAGTTTTCTGTCCATCTGGTGGATATAGTTATTTGATTAAGCTGTGATTGTATAGCAATTATGAAACTCGTAACAGAGCTTTTGAATTTAAATGTGTATTCAATGATTGTTATCGCAATCCTGCCAACATAGACAATGTCTGTGTGAATGTGGTAACGCGATCTTTACGTCATTATATCATATCTTAGCTGTGGACTTCTGTATCAGTTACATCGTTACTGTGGTTCCGACGATTTTAATTGTATGATCAGTAATAATATATAGTAGCAAATAAACATTATTATTATCTCGATGTCTAAAACTACCCATTAGCTTATTTATAGTGAAAGCTATGGGCCCTAGCATGGTCAAGTTCGAACTCAAATTTTTTGTAGTGTATCTGTGTGACGAAAATGATATTTGCAGTAGTCAAATTCTAACTACGAGTATAAGGTTATAGTTAAACACAAAATAAAAGGTCGGCACCATTTAGCGAGAACAAGGCCACGCTCGGGCCCGCAATTTTAAACTTCAAGCTTCAGATACATTAGGGGACAAAATGTCCCCCAACATGACACGCCACGCTCAATCTACGTGACGCTGCAACGTTGCCCAGTGTCCCGCTACTCGTCCCCCATTTTACAACATACTCACGTGACATGGGACATGTTGGACTATTTGCGCGTCATGTTGAAGGGCAGTCGCAATATTTAGGTGATGCTGCAACTTGCACAGTATCCCGCAACTCGTCCCCAACATTTTACAGCACATTCATATGACGCGGGGCATGTTGTCGGACCATTTGACAGCATTGTGCGTGATGAGGGACAGTTTGTCCCCTAATATATCTGATGCTTAGATCAACAGTGAATAGGATGCCTATGTGCAAACGGCTGCAATATAATGTCTGTATAATATTAAGTCAGTTATAAGGAGAATAAACCGCAACAACCGATTTCCAGATGTTTTCTTATTTCAATGGGGTCACCTGGTCTCAATGTTTGAACGCGAAAAAGAGATGGTAATAGCTTCGTCCCTTTTTCACTATGGCCCCATTAATAATTTCGATCTACACACAACGCCTAGAAACTAATTAGATCTTATTTTAATAGTTGTAGATTGCTCAGTGTTGGTATTAATCTGGTTCTAATATAATAAAATAATATTAGTCGTAATAGGGTTGCCAGAATTTACTACTTAGCCGGTCAATTTCGGCTTTTTACACCTTTGTCCGGCTAAAATTTGTAGATGGATGTTTTTGAACTATTACTTTCCAAAATTGTAAGTAACGTAAAACATTATGTGCACATTTCCATGACAAAATTGTTTAGACGTAAAAAAAATACTCTATGGAAAAAATATGTCCGGCTAAAGTATTAGATCTATCCGCCTTTCCTATTTTTTTGACCTGGCAACCTTGGTATAAGTGTAGGTTAACATTAACTTCAACGTCTCGTTACTCTTCTAAATAAGATATTGCAAAATCATTGTTATGAGGAATTTCTATGTTACATTTTGATCTATTCAATTAATATTCATATAGTATATATACGTCTAAACTTAATTTATTTATAAAATCGTTAGTTTAAGTTTAAAATATTATCCAATAGTGTTCTACATATTGTTTTAAATTAAAATAGACAAAGTATTTTTGGTATTTTATTTAGATCTCTATAACGACATCATTACGGCTATATACAGATGATTATCACGATTTAATGCACTATTTACAATGTCAATTTTTACAGAACAATAAAATTCATGATAGTCCATGTAAAATCTTCAACTGCATGTTTTGTCGAGTGACCTAAAGCGATAGGAAAACATAACAAAGATAGAGTTCGTTTGTCTCAGGAAGCGAGCTCGGTCTTATATCGTGTGTATACAGGTATATTTCGCCGGGACACCATGGCGGCGCGACTAGTCGCCGCTACCAACAAAATGTATACAGCTCTATTAATAGAGTTACTCACCCGGTGTCCGTATGTTTGCGCAACCAATTTGGTGACGCGATCAGCTCGGACGTGTGGCGACTCTGTCTGTATGGTGTCTAGTTTGGTACCACAGGGCTATATTACTAATTGGGTATTTCAGTAATTTTATTTTTATTAAAAAGTAACTTTATACAAAATTATAGAAAAAAATTCTAATGTGTTTAAAATTGAGTAAGTTAAAAACCTTTCAAATCTGGTGGAAGACTAAACTGCCATGTAACAGAAAAAGGATGCACAAACTGAAATGTGACGTCACTACTGGATACGCGCGAAGAAAAGAGCTGCCGTGATGTTCCCACCACGCTCCCACTCTTCCTCATATCACTATTTCGTCAATCCTGTTTCATTTTATGACCAATTTTGATGATGATTTTACAACAACACACATATGTTAAGTGTTATTTGTTGGTTCGTACAAAATATTAAACAAAAATAAAACCCAGAAAATACGTATTTGTAGGTGTGCGATAGCGGTTGACCATTTTACAACCTTATTGTATTAAAGGCATTGGGGTAAATAGTGAACGGTCCGGTATAGTAGCTCTATGATGAACGAAGCTTCATGAGATAAACGAACCATACAATTCTAAGCGTAACTATATAACATAACTACTAGGTGTACCTAATAGGAGGGGCGAGGTTGTGAGAACATTGATATTTGTAACTAAGTACAGTGATGTTCACGCCACTAGTTGCTTGGATGCGAGTGTCTGTCTGGCGTACTCGGTGTCCACGAGGCCGCGGCAAACTAGAGAGAACTCTTGCACTGTCTCTAGTAACCGCCGTTTACTGCTTTTCTCTCTGATGACAAAGGTAAGTAAGTTATCTTTAGTTACAACAATAATACAAAAAACATTTTAACTCTTCCTTGTATATACATTTTAGAAACATGCAAATTTGTACGAAAACATCAAGAATTTTACTCAAAACGTGAAGACATTCAGACACGCTACCTACTTAGACACCGATCTAGGCTAAACTTGCCTAGTTCTCGATTAAAAATGCATTCTACAAGCCCCTACGTTATGTCCATTAAAATATATAATAAGCTACCCGCAGAAATAAAAAAAGAAGAGAAAATTAATGTATTTTTGAAACAACTTAGAAAGTTTTTACTGAGTAAATGTTATTACTCGATAAGCGAATACCTAAGTGATAAACTTATAAAGTCATAACTTTAAGTACGCCTTCGACTTTACATTGAATTTAATTGTACTGATTCATATTATTATTACAACTCCTAATAGACATATAAATAATAACATAATATACTTGATTAAATAAAAATTTGATTTAATAATAATGACGATATAAATAATACCTGACTTAATTTACCTATTTGTATATACGGACATAATAATAATAAACTGCATGTATAATTTAATTTAAATAAAAATGCCATTTATAATAATGACGAAAACTACAACAAAAAAAAAAAATATATATATATATAAAATAATTCACCATTTCTCATACATATGACATAATAGTAATACAAATAAATAATTAATAAACACAATTAATAATAATGACGATATAATAATACCTGGCTTAATTTAGATACCTATTTTAATACACGGACATAATAATAATAAGATGCATGTATAATTTAATTTATAATAATGACGATAAGAACAGAAAATTATAATAATTACTTGACATAATTCACCTATTCACATACACTGACATAATAGTAATATACATAAATAATTGACAAACACAATAATATAGACGATAAAAAAAAACCTGACAATTACTTTTTTACTTACACATGACAAAAGAATTATACACATTCGTTAATTTAAATAATAATATAATGATAATGACGATAATAAATTAAATAAAAATATTTGACAAAATTCACGCATTCTTATACACAGACATAATAATATACATACATCACCTAATTTAAATAATTTAATATTAAAGACGACACCAAATAAGCATAAAATACATGATATATTTTACTCATACACAGATATAGTATTATAATATTATACATACATAATAATAAAACTAATTGAATGGAGCAAATTAGATCTACAATCATTATATATTCAACTCCGTAAATTGCTAATTAGCCCTCTTCCTCTCTCCTACTTTTTGCTGTGCCCGACAGGGTCCATATTGATCTATAAATTTTTAAAACCATCTATGTAAACATATGGATTGCAATAAAGAATTGAGTATTGAGTAAAAACAAGAAAATAAATATCGATGGTTGCGACTAGCCAAGCTGTGTTCTTTACCAGTTGCCTCGCGTATAAGTGAAGGAATGCAACTAAATCTTAGACACGTGAAGAAAAGGGTGGAATGGAATCCTTCGAAGATTTCCTCCACACTGCGCGGTTCAGTGCCAGCAGTAGTGTACTCACTTGATGACGGCTTGTATGAACTTGTGCTTGTGCGGGTCGGTGGCGTGGTGCGTGGGGAAGCCGGGCGTGGCGAGCGCGTGGCGCAGCCAGCCCGCCAGCTCAGCGTCCCGCCACGCCGCGCGGTTCGGTGCCAGCAGTAGTGTACTCACTTGATGACGGCTTGTATGAACTTGTGCTTGTGCGGGTCGGTGGCGTGGTGCGTGGGGAAGCCGGGCGTGGCGAGCGCGTGGCGCAGCCAGCCCGCCAGCTCAGCGTCCCGCCACGCCGCGCGGTTCGGTGCCAGCAGTAGTGTACTCACTTGATGACGGCTTGTATGAACTTGTGCTTGTGCGGGTCGGTGGCGTGGTGCGTGGGGAAGCCGGGCGTGGCGAGCGCGTGGCGCAGCCAGCCCGCCAGCTCAGCGTCCCGCCACGCCGCGCGGTTCGGTGCCAGCAGTAGTGTACTCACTTGATGACGGCTTGTATGAACTTGTGCTTGTGCGGGTCGGTGGCGTGGTGCGTGGGGAAGCCGGGCGTGGCGAGCGCGTGGCGCAGCCAGCCCGCCAGCTCGGCGTCCCGCCACGCCGCGCGGTTCAGTGCCAGTAGAAGCTCAGCTAGCGGCTCGATTTGGTTGCGCGGTGTTGCTCCACCTGATATATTTGTGAGCGAATTAGTCAAGAGAAATTTCAAATGCTTCCAGCATTTGAGAAAAAGAAAGCAATACACACGTAGTCTCATGCTAATTGTACAGATATACAAAGTATTTACCTATACACGTGAGCGCGGCAGCAGTGAGCGCGGGCGCGCGCGGCTGCAGCGCGTGCGGGCGCGCGGCCGCCAGCGCGCCCAGCCAGCCGCACGCCGCGCGCGCGCCGCCCGCCTCCCACATGCGCACGCAGCCGCATGCTGGTGCACAATGGAAAGGTTTTAATAAATACGAGAATTTTTCAAGAAAGCGTGAATGGCAAAATTGCAAAACACCATCAAAGGAGCCTCGATTTTGAAGAGAAACTAACACTGCATCTTTGACTGTAAGAAGCGGCATAATTCCCACTTTTTTACAATTGTTAAAACAGCGTACACCGCTCTACGACACAAGACGAAACTGACGGTTTTGAAAACGATCGTTGACGGAAGTTTTGCGCCAAACCGTTTAGTTTAGATATCAGATGTTACTGGGCTTTGTTTTACACGTGAAATACAGTAATGTCGACTGCAAGTACGCGGAATAGTAAATGTCAATAGTCGATTCAAAAATACTAAGTCAATAACTAATTCTGGCAACAAATTCGGTAAAAGAGGCCTCTCTTTGGGAATCAAATTGGACGATATGCAACTAAAGCAGACGATGATGAAGAAAAACTCACCTAACTCCACTAAATCGGGCAGTATATCGTCCAACCAGTCGACAAAGTGCGGTTTCTTTTTGGTGATAGCTTGCAGTAACGTGAACAGTCCTTCAGTGAGATCAGGGCGCGCCGACGGGTCGGCCGCGACCGCGCGCACGCTACACGCTACGCTCGTGTGCAGCAGGCCGCGCGCGCCCGCCCACTCGTTGCCTAACGCTAGCACGACCTGCCAAATGATGCGCACGTCACTTCACTTACATAGCTAAAGGGAAACACTGCTTCACAGGCGTTATAGGCAAGCTTCAAACAAGCGATTTTAGTATAGAAAATTTGTTGTCATTTCTGCCTGATAACTTAAAAAATTTCACTTAAATCCTGTGACGCGGCGCCAAACCAAACCCTTTGAAGTTTTCAGTTCGAGTACAAGCAAAAATGAATTTAGCGGTGGTCAGGCGGAAGTGTCTTAGATGGTACCATGGGTGCGTTGAACAACGAGCGAATTTTGAAACTTTCAGTACACATACTATTCGTAATTTGAAATAATTCAACTTTTCTACCTCGGAGAGTGGTACAATGAGTGTCTGTTTAGTTACATCTAAAAGTAAATGTCAGGCTATCCCACGCGATTTCACCCGCGTTTTTAGTTACTGAATACTTGGATTCCGTGTGTCGTAGCGTAATGTTATACAGCCAACCTTCTTTAATAAAAAGAGCTATTGAATACTATAGAATTAGCACTTTCAAATAAACACAAATTCTTTTACTCTATAACATTAGTATAGATAAACAATCCTACTAATATTATAAATGCGAAAGTTTGTATGTATGGCTGTTTGTTACTCTTTCACGCAAAAACTACTGAACGGATCTCGATGAAACTTGGTACACGAGTAGACCATATCCCAGAATAACACATAGGATACTTTTTATCCTGGGATTATGTACGCGGGTGAAGCCGCGGGCAAAAGCTAGTAAGGCTATATATCACAGCAACGTAAGATGTTAGTGTCACTTGCCAGTTTGACGACGTCGAGTCCCGAAGCACCTGGGTACGTGTTAAACCCGGCGACGATCAGCTGCGCGATGTCTGACACCAGCGGCAGCAAATCGTCGATCAGGGACGATACCGTCTGCTTCAGTATGTGGAACATTGACTGCGGAAAACGAAACATGTCACGTGCAATATATAATTCTTAAAACATAGTCAAGCGTGAATACCTAGATTATTTCTAGGAATTCTAATTTCAGCTATTTGGTTATTTTAATTTTAACTTTTGCCAAAGACGAATTACATATATCAAGACAGATTATTTATTTGTAGTTACAGTACTGTTACGCCGTAGAACTTTAACAAGTCTTATCTCTGCGCGAAATAAATAGTAGTGTCAAATAATTAAAACGCATTGACGTCCGTACCCAGCTGTAGAACTTTCCACAATATTCTTATACAATAGAATCGTAATTCGCGTTAAGTCGTGAGCTTCTGAAAAATATCATGTTTGTGCTAATCACTGATTTAATCTCTCCCCGAAGGGACTGCATTGTCCTAAAGTGGTCTTCAAATATCTTGTTCTATAATTTTCATTTCGCCGAAGAAATACGAGCTCCCCGATCGGGAGTGAGTCAGTTTGATGTAGACTATCATACAAGTGCGAACTTCTATAAGTGATATTCTCTGAAGACCCTTATGATAGTGAAACGGATTTTAGTGCTCATAGCAATTCGTTATTTGATTACCCACGTGCGTAAAAATACTAACCTCAACCAGTGGCTGGTTGCTAGCATAGGGCGGTAACGCAGGCGCTAGCGTACGGAACAGTGCCGCAGCTAGCGCACCGCGCGGCGCCAGCGAACCCAGCAGCGCTGCACAGCATTCTGCCGCTAGCACTGCGCGCGCTGTGTCGCCAACCTGGTGAAATGTATTGGAAAGTTATTCACTCCAGTAGCGGGTCCATGATGCAAGTCAGGCTGCAGCGAAGGCAATGCTCACAGATAGGGGATTGTTAAGATTTGCAGAGCTCATCAGTGCAGACCTTTCATACTTGTCAATGGATTTTGTGGTTCCTTTGATAGGCCAGCTTGTTTTAACACTGGAATATTTCGAAAGGACCTAAAGGGCTCTGTTATTACTCCCGTGCATATGGGCGAGGACGTGAACGATGTTGTCAACGATTGTCAGTGCACATCTATGCTACCTTCAATTGAAAAAATATTGAAAAATTAATCAGAGATGTCTCTTCAACTACTTACAAAAATGCACTGGTCTATCAAATCTACAAAATGTATGATTTAGAAGAGGACTTTCAACGCTATTAAGGGATTGAAATCTGTCGAGATTATCAAGTGGATAAGGACCACAAGTTCCTTATACTGTTCTTAGATCTTGAAAAAGCTTTTGACATCGTTTCCATTTCAATCCTTCTACGTAAATTGGAAAGAATAGACATTAGATGTACGATATTTTCTCCATTTGAAAGCTATTTACAAGATAGACCGCATGCGGTAAAAATAAATAACGTGTATAGTGCCGAAGAGACTGTCTGTTACAGCGTTCTACAAGGAAGTGTATTAGGCCCGCCACTCCTTTTATTGTACATAAACAGTCTGTGCAACATACATACAACGGTGGTAAAATTTCGATTGTTTTCTGAAGTAAGATATGAAATCATGTGAAAACAACTGCTAAAGAGAGTTTTACTAAGATAGCTGTAAGATAGTCACATAAGTTACCTGTGCTTCTAGCTCGTCTCGCAGCGAGTCGGCGAGTGGGCGCAGAAGAGGCCCGGCCACGTCCAGCTCCGCCGCCGCCAGCGCCGCGCCTGCCGCCGCCACTAGCTGGCGTCGCACCCACGCGTCCGACCGACCCGAGTTGCTTTGGAATGTCTGGCAAATACTTTGTTAGCTAGAATCTTGTTTCAATGTATAATTGACGTAAACAGGGATCCAATTTTTATGAAAAACAAAAAACCGTAAATGCGTAAGAACCCAGTAATTTAAAAAATAAGCCTGGATTTTGTAACCAGGTTTTTGACTTTACATCGATATAGAAACCAAATTGACAATTTACGACTCATTTTAGTTTATAGGTGGGATTTTTATGTAATTGAGAAGAATATTTTCGTCTAGAAACACAATAATAGTAGTAACCTGTGCAGCCTGTACGATGTCAGGCGCTAGTGCCGCGGCCGGAGCGCTGCAGTCAGCGGCTAGCTTGCGGAGCGCTAGTGCCGCAGCTGGCGGACAGCGCGGCAGCGCGGCGCCCGCTGCGCGCACGCACGCCCTCCCCAGCTCGCAGCCCTCGCCTACTGATGACACCCAGGATGCGTAACCGCCTGCACAATGCAAAGTAATTAAGTAGTAAGTGGGAATGGAAGTAATTAAACCCATTGAAATAAACGACCGTGAGGCGAATCAGATCTGCCCCTAGAAAAGTCACTATTACTACGACCGCTCTGTCAAATTCTAGTGAAAAGAGAGGATCCTCTGACTAGACGGGTATTGTGTCTATTCGGGGTAAGTGCTCGATGATTGTCGCGAAGCTGTATAGTTCTCGGTGGGTCGGGACTGTCAAGTCGAGGTGATGCTGTCTCAATAAATCAGGATGATGATAAGTAAGTCGGTGTCCCAGTAAGTCGAGATGTTGCTGCGGGCACCACTGGGTCGGCGTAGTGCTCCAAGCTGTAGTCGGTCTGAGCTGTGCAGTTCGACATAATGGCTGGATTGTTGGCGTAGGTCTGGAGTGACTTCATTGCTTTTGGCGTCGGCCAACGAGAACTTACCGAGACAGTCGAGTGCCGTGTTGAGCATCCGTTTGTTGGTGGAGGTGTGCGCTACGTTCAAGGCGTGGTGGATGAGTGCCAGCAGAGCGGGCGGGGCGCGCTGCGCGGGCGCGGCGTCGGCCAGCGAGAACTTACCGAGACAGTCGAGTGCCGTGTTGAGCATCCGTTTGTTGGTGGAGGTGTGCGCTACGTTCAAGGCGTGGTGGATGAGTGCCAGCAGCGCGGGCGGGGCGCGCTGCGCGGGCGCGGCGTCGGCCAGCGAGAACTTACCGAGACAGTCGAGTGCCGTGTTGAGCATCCGTTTGTTGGTGGAGGTGTGCGCTACGTTCAAGGCGTGGTGGATGAGTGCCAGCAGCGCGGGCGGGGCGCGCTGCGCGGGCGCGGCGTCGGCCAGCGAGAACTTACCGAGACAGTCGAGTGCCGTGTTGAGCATCCGTTTGTTGGTGGAGGTGTGCGCTACGTTCAAGGCGTGGTGGATGAGTGCCAGCAGCGCGGGCGGGGCGCGCTGCGCGGGCGCGGCGTCGGCCAGCGAGAACTTACCGAGACAGTCGAGTGCCGTGTTGAGCATCCGTTTGTTGGTGGAGGTGTGCGCTACGTTCAAGGCGTGGTGGATGAGTGCCAGCAGCGCGGGCGGGGCGCGCTGCGCGGGCGCGGCGTCGGCCAGCGAGAACTTACCGAGACAGTCGAGTGCCGTGTTGAGCATCCGTTTGTTGGTGGAGGTGTGCGCTACGTTCAAGGCGTGGTGGATGAGTGCCAGCAGCGCGGGCGGGGCGCGCTGCGCGGGCGCGGCGTCGGCCAGCGAGAACTTACCGAGACAGTCGAGTGCCGTGTTGAGCATCCGTTTGTTGGTGGAGGTGTGCGCTACGTTCAAGGCGTGGTGGATGAGTGCCAGCAGCGCGGGCGGGGCGCGCTGCGCGGGCGCGGCGTCGGCCAGCGAGAACTTACCGAGACAGTCGAGTGCCGTGTTGAGCATCCGTTTGTTGGTGGAGGTGTGCGCTACGTTCAAGGCGTGGTGGATGAGTGCCAGCAGCGCGGGCGGGGCGCGCTGCGCGGGCGCGGCGTCGGCCAGCGAGAACTTACCGAGACAGTCGAGTGCCGTGTTGAGCATCCGTTTGTTGGTGGAGGTGTGCGCTACGTTCAAGGCGTGGTGGATGAGTGCCAGCAGCGCGGGCGGGGCGCGCTGCGCGGGCGCGGCGTCGGCCAGCGAGAACTTACCGAGACAGTCGAGTGCCGTGTTGAGCATCCGTTTGTTGGTGGAGGTGTGCGCTACGTTCAAGGCGTGGTGGATGAGTGCCAGCAGCGCGGGCGGGGCGCGCTGCGCGGGCGCGGCGTCGGCCAGCGAGAACTTACCGAGACAGTCGAGTGCCGTGTTGAGCATCCGTTTGTTGGTGGAGGTGTGCGCTACGTTCAAGGCGTGGTGGATGAGTGCCAGCAGCGCGGGCGGGGCGCGCTGCGCGGGCGCGGCGTCGGCCAGCGAGAACTTACCGAGACAGTCGAGTGCCGTGTTGAGCATCCGTTTGTTGGTGGAGGTGTGCGCTACGTTCAAGGCGTGGTGGATGAGTGCCAGCAGCGCGGGCGGGGCGCGCTGCGCGGGCGCGGCGTCGGCCAGCGAGAACTTACCGAGACAGTCGAGTGCCGTGTTGAGCATCCGTTTGTTGGTGGAGGTGTGCGCTACGTTCAAGGCGTGGTGGATGAGTGCCAGCAGCGCGGGCGGGGCGCGCTGCGCGGGCGCGGCGTCGGCCAGCGAGAACTTACCGAGACAGTCGAGTGCCGTGTTGAGCATCCGTTTGTTGGTGGAGGTGTGCGCTACGTTCAAGGCGTGGTGGATGAGTGCCAGCAGCGCGGGCGGGGCGCGCTGCGCGGGCGCGGCGTCGGCCAGCGAGAACTTACCGAGACAGTCGAGTGCCGTGTTGAGCATCCGTTTGTTGGTGGAGGTGTGCGCTACGTTCAAGGCGTGGTGGATGAGTGCCAGCAGCGCGGGCGGGGCGCGCTGCGCGGGCGCGGCGTCGGCCAGCGAGAACTTACCGAGACAGTCGAGTGCCGTGTTGAGCATCCGTTTGTTGGTGGAGGTGTGCGCTACGTTCAAGGCGTGGTGGATGAGTGCCAGCAGCGCGGGCGGGGCGCGCTGCGCGGGCGCGGCGTCGGCCAGCGAGAACTTACCGAGACAGTCGAGTGCCGTGTTGAGCATCCGTTTGTTGGTGGAGGTGTGCGCTACGTTCAAGGCGTGGTGGATGAGTGCCAGCAGCGCGGGCGGGGCGCGCTGCGCGGGCGCGGCGTCGGCCAGCGCCGCGAACACGTGCAGCGCCGCCTCGCGGCCGCTCTCACTGCTGGCCGCGCTGAAGGCCGCCTCTACCGTCGTCCAGCACCACTCGCCTAGGATGCCGTAGCAATACATCTGTTCCAATATGTAACATCAACCCATTTTCTTCTTTAATCATGACTTGATGTAAGGTCAGCCAGGAACGTGCGAGCGATACTAGTAAATAAGCCCAGCTTTCATGTGACAAGTAAATCATATAACAACACAAATCAATTAAATAAAATAAAAATCTAAACTTCGGACGCCTACGCGGTTACACTAAGTTGACATTTCAAAAAAAAAAAAAGATGAACTCTAAAAATGTGAATAAGTGTGGGCAAAATTTGATACTCTGAGGAAGTACGAATCCGAAAATTAATTCTATTAAAAATGTGTTAGTAGTAGATTACGAAAATTACGAGTGTCTTCTATGATGTACTTCTATGCGCAGTGAAGTTACTCACATTGCAAGTTTCGATAAACGTTTACTTCAATTTAGTTTAAATTTCTTTTAAGGGCTCATAAAACAAAAAAAGTCTAATAAAACACAAATATGTTACAAACTTTAGTTTTCAGTCATTTAAAGTTTTGTGATGTAGTTATTGCTGTGAGTTACTTGATTTTAAAGTGTAATTCGGAAACGCTACTAATTGTTCGATGTGATTAATGTGTTAAAACATTTTAAAATCATTACGTGTGAATGAGTAACGATTTTACTTAGCACAGTAAATAGTTTCGAGTGTAGTGCATCCAATGTGTACTTTGGGCACTCTAATAAGTCGGCAGTTTTTTTTGTTTTTGTGGATTTGTTCAGGAGCACCGCAACCGCACTGGATATCTGAGGAGTCTATAATTCCCCATTGTGCCAGATTGTATCTGCAACGACCTACTTGGGATGTAGTCTACTCATTGCTAATTGCTGCTCCATTTTATAACCGATTTTGACGTTTTCAGAAAAAGATGTCTTTTTTGTGTTATTTTTTTATTAGTACAAAAATAAATAACGGATAATATCTAATTACAAGATTCTGAAGCCATTGGCCCAGAGACAGAAAATTAAAATTATAAGTTTAGAAAAAACTTTTAGTTACATCTATGAAATTATACCAGGTATTAGGCAGATTTGTCTTTCTATGAAATTGCATGTGTCATGTAATGTTTTTACAACACCCTTCGGTTTTTTTTTTTAATAGAGCATAAAGTTGTAATAAATTAATAATAGTACATTGTGATACAAGTCTAGGTTTGTCATTGCAACCGAGGCGGATTTCCCCCGAGCCTCAGTGAGAATGTTATGGAGCCGAGTGCTATACAGTGTCAAATTTCCACGTGTTACCAAACGACGTTTTTCAACACGCTTACAAAGAAATAAACGGGTGTTGACGCGCGATTCGTGGAGGGTCTCTTAGAGCCCAGCCTGTTACGATTAATACAATTAATTGTGGTGGGGGTGAGCTCGTGCACTTTTTCGCAATAATGCGGAAATAGTAACTTGCATGCCTAAAAATGGTAGGGATAAGAGCGGGTTTGCGCGTAAGTGTATTGACAACAAATTTGATTTGAGTTCCATAAAGTACTCACCACAGTATCAGCGATATCTTGTCGATAGCACCGCAGTAGTTCGAGGTCGTCTTTCGACAACGACACATCGGCGGGGGCTGATGACTTGCTCACCAGCGTCGCCAGCAGCCGCGAGAACACTTGCCGCCACACTGGGTGGATGTCGTTTGTTCTGTCCATTAGGTTGAGTACTTCGTCCTGAAGATAAATAATGGAACTTAGTTCTTCTTCTTCTGTCTGACTCAAATTATGCCCGACCAAATGTAGCCACCTCTCGTTGGCCTCGTTTAAATTGTGGCTGTGCAGGCTAAGTAGGAAAGAAGGTGACGCATATCCTTTAAAGGTGCTTCACACTGACACTGACTTTAGGATGGGTCACGGTGTATCACCTTTTGGCCACATTGTTTCTGAAGCGGCTAATCGGTTCAGACATTTCCAAATTGGCCATTGCAGTTCGTGTCCAGGTGGCAGATGTCTTACCAGAAAGATGAAGTTCAGACAATTGGGATATTTGTTTCTCCACAGTTCGCGTCAGTTACTAAGAAACACCTGTGATAGACAGATCTAAGCAATGATAAGTTCATTATTTTGACTGCCATCAACACACTAAAAATAAGTCCTTCGTCACAATCGCTATCAAATCACACAACAAAATATCAAACATTATAAAGGCGCAAGGCGTTGGTCCATTTTTACTTCTTAACACTCGAATGGCTAAAAAGATTAGGAAGAAATTTGGCACACGGGCAGACCATGTCCTGGAGTACCATATAGGGTTTTTATTCCAAGAGTATGTTCCTTTGTAACAACTTTCTACTTCCACACGGGCGAAGCCGCTGGCAGTAGCTAGTAAGGAATAAAAGCTCACCTGTATAGTATACCAGAAGCCAAACGTGAGGTTGGACCTGGTCTCATGCAGCGGGTAATGCCCGGGCGCCGCTTGCGCCGCCAGCACCAGCTCGATGAGCTGCCGCGCGCCGTTGGCTGCGTCCGAGCCGTCCGCGCTCTCCGCTGCCTGAACCAGCGTGTGCGCGTGGCACTCGCCCAGGGACACGCAGCAGGTTATGAGGGCAGCTAGTAGCTCCTGAGGGAAATGTTTCCATTAGCAATAGTTTTAAACATGAACAATGCTATAGCTTTAGTAAATTCATGTATTTAATGTGTTTTAAAGATTGATTAAGCAAGTTTATTTTAATGATAAATTATATTTATTTTTTGCAAATAGGTTTAAAAAACAGTTTTACACGTATTTTTTTTTTTTTTCGTTTGTTTAAGCTAGATGAGGCCGGTGTTTCCTAGCTAACTACCCTGAGAAGAAACAACGAATCAAACTCAGGGGTCAAAGTCTCTTTTAAAGTCCATACAGTAAATATGTAATGGTCAAATCACATGAGAACCATGCCGATCAGTCTGAGATGGTCTTTTGAAGAAAGAACCATACAGATTTGATTTAACGATTTAATATCACAGTAAAAACTGATTTATCTAGTTTGTTGACATAGACAATGGTTGACTAATACCTATTCAATAAGACATACTAATGAACTAATACATACAGGTGTTAGCGCTTAATTTTCGGCAGCATACTGTTAATTCTTAACCAAGTTTGTAACAGAGAGAGGTCTATCTTTAGATTAGATTAAATTGCAAGACCTGATAGGACAAAAAGTAACGAAGATCAAACAAAAGGAGCTGAAGTTGGTACCTCATTTATAGAATTCGGTACGTTGTCCCTTGCCATGAGCGGCGCTGCGAGCGCTGCAAGATCTGACAACAGTTGCAGCGCTGAAGCGGAGTAGCGCGCTGCAGCCGCTGTACCTCCAGCCGCCCGCACCGCTGACAGACATGCTTCACACGCGTCTAACGGTGTATCGCTCACTGCTGGGTTCCATCTGAAGACATGTAGAAAGTTTAGCATGTAATTTTTCATAAATTAGTGAACTGTAATAGATTTTAATATCTCAAACGTTACACAAGAATTAGCCTGTTATTTTCTTTCTATTGCTGGTTAGACCCATAGTGAACAAGCTACATGAGCCAGGAATGAGATCGATTAATCGGAGAATCGATTGTATACATCGTCGATCGAAGAAACTTTAAATTGAGATTCGAATTTGTTCGTGTATAAAAACCATATTAATATTTAAAACGTTTAAAACATTCATGAAACGCACACCATTGATGAAACACATGTGAGTTGTAGGTTCATCGGTACCATGCGTTTTAAGACTCAGTACCCGCAATGTAACCCACAGATCGTTTTTTAAGAAATAAATAACTTATTGCTCGATTTATATCAGAATTGATTCTTTTTACTTACGTGTATAAGAGCTGCACGATGGCTAGCAGTGCGCGACATAGCGGCATTCGATCGGGCAGCGAGCCCGCCGCGTGCTCGGCCGCGTCCTCACCGCCCAGAGTGAGCCAACTACATGCGCACGTAGCTGCCGTCACCCACGACTGTACTGTCTGCTCTGATGGGGATTCTGAGGCGTACTCCGTGCTAAAAACGAAATAAAAAAAACATCGTGAGAATTCCGACAGCCCAATCGTCGAGTGCTGATATTGACTACTATACTCTCTCCTCTTTGCGTGTAAATAAGGTTTTTATATTATGTAAACCGCTAGAGGATTAGCGATTACAATCTGGTTTAAGATGAAAAACACTATACATTGCCGAAAGCAAGAATTACGCTATTAGTCAAGCTGGAACACATCAAAAAGATTTAAAAGCAATGAGAAAGTGGCTTAGCTATTCTAACTCAAAACAAAATAAAGTAAAAAGAAACTTAATACTTCAATCGAAATGTAAGATTTATAATTTATTTTACAATTAGCGACCCGCCCTGGCTCCGCTCGGGTGTTTCTCCACTATTTAACCCTAGAAAGATAACCTACGTCGAAACGACGTATTCGATTTTGTAAAAATGGTATAACTCGTTTGTTTTTTGTATCACTAAATTGCCCTTTCCTGCCAACTCAGTCGGCTATCGAAGCTTGCAGGACACACCCTTAACACTCGGGTAAGTTTAATACTTTCGTCAATATTTATCTGCCGTACGTCGAAGCGACGTATGGTTATCTTTAGTGTCAGTTTTTAGACTATTGGGAAAATATGTCACTTTATTTTTTGAGAATAAGTATACGTCTTTTTTATTCGTTTTTTACTTATGTTATTAATAACATAATGATGTCACTAAATCGTATAGATGGTTCAGAAATCAGTCTGTTGTTGCATGAAATGAGCGATGAAGAGATTCAGGGGTCGGACATTAAAACTGAAGGTAATTTATTAGAAGATAAAGTACAAAGTGATATCGAAGACTGAAGTGAGTGCTCCCTCAGTGGTACACCCATTAGATATTGAAAATATGTCTGAAAATGATCCTGAAACTCCTGAAATTGCTTCGCCAAGTATGCTGAGTTGCACTATTATGCCACAGTGACAAATTCTTAGAGTAAATCATTGTACAGCTACTAAAGGTAGAACAAGTGGCCAATATTATGTCCTTACATATGAAATTAGTATTTTGTCTACAATTGCAATGTCTGCGACATCCACCGTACTCCCCAGACCTTGCTTCAACAAAGTACCATTTTTTCCGGAATTTGGACAACTTCTTACAAGGACAAAAATTCAACTCCGATGCGGCAGTCCAATCTGCCTTCAAAGAGTTATTGATACTCGCCCCCATGTTTTTTTTAGTAAAGTTAGTCATTGATCACAATGAACTACCTAAGAGATGACAAAAGTGCATAGATAACAACGGTCCATACGTTGAATGATTGAAAAAAAATTTTACAAAAAAAAAAAAAAACACCAGTACAAAACGTTAATTTCATGTGTAAAGACCTAATATTATACGGACATAATGAAATTTATGACGAAACTCAGTAGATAATACCTTGATAACCCCATGAATGAAGACAAGGTAGCAAATGCTTAGTTAACAGACGAATATAAAAGATTTTTTTTTATATTATTTCCAAAAAGACAAATTGTACCTCCCACACAACGTAAAGGTATCCTTTAGGCAAAGAAAAGAAAATATTATGCCTTTTTTCCATCAAAAATTGGAAAAATGACAAAAACAAAGTGTGACGGCTGCAAAAAATCCCATTTGTGAAAAGCACAAGTCCAGCGCCTGATCTAAGTGCCGTTGAGGCTAAAATGAATAAAAATGGTTATTTCCTCATTTTTTTTATATTATAGAGATTGTAAAAAGTTAATTTTGAAAAGTTTACATAATAAGTTATACGACTGACGGAGAATTTCCGAAAGGCTTAAGATTGGTAAAGTAAGAAGTACCTTGTTCTGTTAATTAATTTTTTTTTCTATTAAAAATATAAATAAACTCTAATGTTTTTCATTTTCTCACAATACAATTATTGTACGTAATACATAATATCACATTTATAAACCTATTATATACATAATCCAATATATGCTCACTCAAACATTCGCACGTCGAGTCGACGTATGGTTATCTTTAGTGTACAGTGAAATATGGTTATCTATCTAGGGTTAATGGATGTTATTATACATATGAACCTTCCTCTTGAATTACTCTATCTATTTAAAAAAACCGCATCAAAATTCGTTGCGTAGTTTTAAAGATTTAAGCGTACATAGGAATATAGAGACAGAAAAAGCGACTTTGTAAACGAATCATAGAATGAATACTCACTTGTACACTGTTTGTAAGCACCGGAGCATGTCATCTAAAACTGCGGGACAAGCCTGTTGTAGAGCCGTGCGGTTCTTGCTCCTCAAAACTGATCCCATTGTCATACTGTTGTACTGGTAATAACAAAAAAAATATTTTGTAATACAATTATCAACTACTAGCTGCTCCCGGCGGGTTCGTCCGCGTGATAGCAGAAAACTATCCCAAGGGAACATACTTCCGGGATAAAAAGTATCCTGTCCTATTCCACGACACGGTCTATCCGTGTACCAAGTTTCATCAAAATCGGTTTTGCCAATTAGGCGTGAAGACGTAACAAACAAACTCACTTTCGCTTTTATAATATTAGTAAGGATATTTAAATCTAAGTGCTTATATCAGACTAATTCAAATGTCCACTTCGCCACATGCTCCATCTTATCTGCTTTGACAAGAAAGCTACAAGTGCCACTGGGAATTGAAGAGTTTAATTGAGTTAGAGTATTTCGTCGTAAATATATACAATGGTGAAATGGACACAAAAATATATAAATAATATATTTTTGTGTCCATTTCACCATTGTCAATGGTTAAACGGACACAAAAATATTTAAGCATTAACTCGACTAAGGTTTTTTAAGCCACTTTGCAAAAATGACTTTTTTAATAAGATTATTAATATTTATTTCACACAATACTGTCTGGTTCCAAACTAAGCAGAGCTTGTGGCCTTGTGCTATAGTAGACACATTATAGTATTACATACATATCATAGATAAATTACACCTAGACACAGAACAAATGATCATGCCCATCACACAAAAATTTGTCTTGGGTGGGATTCAAACTCTTGACCTCCAACATGCCAGTCAGGAGAGGTAGACTAGTCGCTAGACCAACATGCCAGTCTAAAAATTGGTATAAGTTTTTAGATTATACTCACTTCTTCAGGTATCACAGTTAGAACTTCCAATAACAGTGTTGTGTTCTCCACAGTAGACAGAGGTCTCAATATTGTGGCCAAGTCTACTGTCCCTTGCTGCAGGATAAATGCTGCTAACTGAAACAGTGATATCATTATGATGATTAGTGCAACTGCTTGATAAGAAATGTATTAAACCAATCTTGTAAGCTATAGTAAGGAGTTAGGTGACAATCACACATACAAAAGAATTAGATGTATAAAGAGGAAAGCTTGTGTTTTTTATGTTTGTATTCAATACAAACAACTCAAAAACAAACTCACTCAATGCAAACTTATAAACTAAATCATAGCCTACAGTTGATATTTGTTTACTTATTCCATAAATTACAGTGGTAATAGGCAGTCGAGTTGTGATGTTGAACGGCCCTTACAGTGCAACTTTCCATGAGTTATTTGGTGTCTTAAATTTTAGACTATAGATTTTAAAATGCATTTTTAAAAGGATGTTGCTTACAATAAGTCGGCGGTAATGGCTTGATATAGCAATTTTCTTTAATTTATAAAACCCCAAGCGGACGCCAGCATTCTCTGTCATTGTCTTTCTATTGTGTCTCTAATTACGCTATTCGAAAAGTTAAGTGCAGTTCTGATTAGCTGATATAATAAATTCTTCAACTTATACTTACACTGATACATAGTCTATTAGTAACAATCTTAGGTCCCTTAGAGTAAGTAAACACAGCCTGGAGTAACTTGTCTTTCAGTTCATCATAGCTCTCTGGGGGCACCTCATTCCAACATCGGAGGATCTTTGTGTGGAGTGTTGTTGCCGCATAAAACTGTATTTCTGTACCCTGAAGCAAATATGAATAAAAAATAAAAAAATGACAGAGAGAAGCAACAGTATATTAGTTGATTAATTCATGAATCCCCAAGCGACCACCGGTGGCCGCGCATCTATTGTCTTACTATTGTGTCTCTAATTGACGGTATCTGAAGGGTTAAAGTCTTATATTTAGTTCCAACAAAGGTTCTGTTGTAAAAAATGCCTTAATCTACAGTGATGAAATCTAGTGACACAAGCAACTTAAGTTACCGGTGTAGAAGTTAACAAACCATTAAAAGATCTTATCATACAAGTAATAACAGATGTTATCTCTAATCGATCTTACCTTGCTTGGTTGAAGCAATTCCCAAACGAAATTCCAAGCTTCTGGGACCCTTTGTGCAGTAGTGAGCCAGGCATGGGCTTTCGCCCTTTCACTCTGTTCTCCGTTGTAGAATACAGACACAGCATATTCTAAATTTTGTGTTGAATACTCCATTTCAGCATTCGTAGACTTGACACACCAAGTTAAAACCTTTTAAGCACTCTCTTCTTACCACATTGCTTCGCAAATAACGTAAATCTATTTACAGAATCTACACTGATGCAACATTATCATGACTTAAGCTTTTTAACACTGTTAATTGATATTCTTAATGTTTAGCGTAAAGAACAATATTTTCTAACATCCAATGGCTGACAGTGGCTGACAGGTCAGCTGTAGAAATTGTAACATTTCGTTTCAAGCAGTTGTCAATTTGGTCTAAAGCTATTCTGCTTTTGTTGAAGGGTTTTCATAATTAGGAAAACGTTTGGATTGTTTCGTATATAAATTAAATCATCACAAACAGTAGTGTTAGCACTGCACGTATCCTCTAAAATTGTCCAAATTACGTTTTTTTTTTAATTGTATTGAATTGATTGTTATTCCGTCGAATGAAACGTTTTATTCTACCGGCGCTGAAACTATTCTTGCCAACAACATTTCCAAAATCTCCAATAAATTAACTAGACTCAACTTCAACTTCTTTTCGTTGTTTTATCAAAAGTTTGAACGAATGAGATGGGCTTTTACCTCTCCACGCACAAATGTATCCTTCCTATGGCTACATCATGTCATGAAAACGCGCTTAGGCCTTCGGTGAAGTCGTTGCATCTACTTTTTTTGACATCTACTCAACAAAAAAAAGTTTGCTGGGTTATTGTAAATGAATATATTATGGCAACACAAACAATGGCAACGACATTTTCATTCATGGCACTAGTGGTGGGTCGTTGTCGAACTTTTGAATAACGAAACGCAACCGGTCATGCGACGTCAAAAACGGTTGTTAAAACGGTCCTCGTCGTGACTGGTTTGAAGACGAATCTATTGTTCAGTGAAGTAGTTACAGAAAACGTTCACTGTCGCAAAATCTGTACTCGTTATTCGTCGTAGTAGTCCATTTTTCATTGCGATAACTGCTTTGGTTAGGTTAGTGCAATAAAGAATGTACTTTAAGATTTGACATAAAGTTATTTTTTTATTGCAATAACTGGTTTTGAAACGACGACGCGACGAGTGTGATAGTTGAATAAAAAGATTCACGATCTTATTTTTTTAGCAGTAAGATAACAATTCGCATACAGCAATTCGAAGACTGGTTTCTTGCAACGAAGATTGTTTGGTCGCAGGATGGAAAATGGTTGTTACGTTGCAGAACAAAAAACGGTCTTTAAAAACAGTTTCTTGTTGAAACGCCCACCGTTCATCATCATCTTGCATGTTGCAGAACAAAAAACGGTTTTTAAAAGATGTTCATTGTTGAAATGCCCACCGCTACCATTGCACATTTATAGTTGTTATCAGTTCATTCATTCATTCATTCATTCGTTGTTAGTTTGTTGTGGTACGGAACAAAAAGTGTGACTCGTGTTAATTTTTCTAACATTATTTCTTCGAATAATTACCAATAACTATACAAAATGAAAATAGAAGAAGTCAAAAGTACCGCTAAAACCCAAAGAATATCAGCACACAGCCATATAAAGGGTTTGGGTTTAGACGAAAATGGAGTCCCCATCCAAATGGCAGCCGGTCTCGTGGGCCAGGAACAAGCAAGAGAGGTACATTCTTTATTAGATAACTAAATAACGCAGAAATGGCAATAATTTTAGAAATAAGGGTCAAGAAGTTTAAAAGATCTAGATTTTTCTGCAGTATCGATCCAATTTTGAGGTTATGTTTTTTGGTAACCATGGAGTGTTATTAATTTATTCGATAGATAAATTTTATTGTCTCATACTTTCTATGATAATGGTTATGAGTTTTGCCATGGAAACACATTCACCGTTACTAATATAGGACCACAAGAATATGCAACAGATTTATTTTTAAAACAGTCCTAATACATAAAAAAATAAGAGTTTATTCTCATATAAATTGGATTACTTTATGCTTGAACATGTTTCTAGGCTGCAGGGATAGTGGTAGATATGATCCGAAGCAAGAAGATGGCTGGCCGTGCTTTACTGTTTGCTGGGCCACCTGGCACTGGCAAAACTGCCATTGCATTAGCTATAGCTCAGGAGCTGGGTACCAAAGTGAGTATACAACAACTTATATTTGGTCAGATATGAAAATGAACAGTTGTTTTGGTTTGTAATACTAATATAATGACATAGTGGTATTCGAAGGAAGAAAACATGCTGCACCATATCGAATAGATTGGAGGGTAGTTTTACTAACCACAACACTAGTAAACCTTTACTACCCTCCTCTGTAAAAAATAATAATATTAAAAATGTAATTAACCCTTCAGATACCGTCAATTAGAGACAAAATAGTAAGACAATAGATGCGCGGCCACCGGTGGTCGCTTGGGGATTCATGAATTAATAGTGATGTGCCGATTATGACTTTCGCCAACTAGCCGATTAGTCGGTTGCAATAAGACCGACTAGTCGGCTAAGCCGATTACGGTTTCGGGGATTTCCGTAACGCTTCGTTTACAGCTGATTCGCGCGCAATCGCATACGCCGCCTGCGAGCGTGTCGGAACATGTTTTGTTTACTTCGTATTGTTCCTTCATTTTTGCTTGTGTAAGAGAGCAGTGTTTTAGTGTAAAAAAATATTTTTTTGTGCATAATTAAAGATAATACTGTTATTATTCATTGAAATGAACAAGTAGAATTAAAATTTAATCATGTCAAAAAGAAAATCTCGTGTATGGATGTTTTTTGAACAATTGGACAAACTTTACGGGAATAAGTTAAGTGTAACCAATGCCAAGTGATAATTTCTCGTGGTGGGCAAGGAAAAACAGTTAACACTACAAGCATGACCAACCATATTAAATACAAACATCCAACCCTGATACCTCAGTTAAGTTCTGCTATCAAATGTTCAAGCACAGACGATTCCACCAAGTCTCAAATCTCAGCAGAAGAATTACCTAAAGCAGTGCCTACTCCGCCAACTTCAGTGTCATCAGAGGTCAGTTAAGTCAGAAAAACCAACAAAAAATTGAAGACAGTTTAACTATACACATACGAAGAAAGAAGAACGTAAGAAGCCGGATAGTCGGCGCTCTTTGCCGATTAGTCGCCGGCTAATCGACGACTACAATAGTGGCCGGATAGTCGGCTTTACCGACTAGTCGCCGACATCTCTAGTAATTAATTAAACCTCAAGCGAAGCCAGCATTTCCGCTGTCATTGTCTTTCTATTGTGTCTTAATTGACGGCATCTGCAGAGTTAACATACATTGATGACATACCATCTTAGCTTATGAGAAGACTTTATTGACACTGCGCAACCTCTAAATATTAATCAATTATGGTGATTTTTGGTATTGATTATGAACACTGTGCATGAGTGGCATCAAGACTTTGAGCAAAGTAAAAACAAAAAAAAAATCTATGAAACACCCTACCACACATGTTTACCAATTTCAACCAACACAATCAATACAACATACTTTCCCCTCTTAACCATTAAGTAATAATGAAATAATCGTAATTATGTAGATTGAGAATAACAAACTAAATGATAATAACTAAGTAATCACATAGACAAACTAAATATTATTTTAATTATGAGCAATAACTTTCAAAGAACTGACATAAGTCTTAAAACCTATGATTCGGTATTTAGTATACTATTTATGTATGTCTGGCCATAATTCATGAGAATGTATCTCTATTGGTGGCTCTGGTGAATAGGAACTTGACCCTGAATGATCTGCAAGTGCTTGTCTATTGGCTGATTGAGTTAATCTACGAGCTAGTAGGTATTTGATCAGCATGATGTCTGTGTAGCTCACCGGCCTCCGTCCTCAAAATACAAATATGTGCTAGATAGTGATGCAACAGAAGTGTCTTAATGGAAGCAAAAACGGAAACAAATGTCAAAAGTAAATGTTTGCAGAAGTTTTTTTTTTGTCATTAGTCCTGCAATCTGTCTCTTCGACATTGCAGAAGTGGAAGTGTTACTTCTGCTTCTTTTTTTGTACTTGAAATTAAATAAAGTTAAATTTTATCCAATGCAAGAATATCAGGTGTGACTAACTTTACTTTATGTCCTATGTCCTAGATGGGGCAGAGGGCTTCCACACCAATTCTCCATTGCGAATGGTCTTGAGCGTCATGCTTCATCTCGCTCCACATCATTTCATTGCTGGACGCTTCTGCCAATATGGTGCAACCACGGAGTTAGTATAGAAGAGGAGATGTTGTAATAAGATTTCCCTAAGTAAAAAAGCGTGACATTTTGCGGGGTGAGGGGTGTTAGACTCCGCCCATTTTTTTATTTGCCATCTGCCGGTCAATAGCAAAACTACTTGCTCGTTCTGTTGATTTTATTTTGTAGTTACGTAACTATCTCACACTAGATGTCATTAAGTGCAGGATGCAACAGGGTCGCACTCAGAATTACCAGGGATATTTGTTTTTTAAATTAATTGTGTAAGTGTAAACCATCCGATACGTATATTTTTCATTGAAATAGTTATACAATTATTTGATGAATGACGAATTAAGATCATTCGAAATTCATCAAAAACCTTTTTATTGTAACATTTTTTTAAATTCTATTTTTATTAGGTTTTACTTTTTTAAAGGCTTATTTTGATAGAAAGAATTATCAAGATTGATTAAAAAGCTAGTTTAAAAAAAAAAACACGTGATAATTTACTATTATTGAATGGTTTCGGACGTTACCGAAACCATTCAATAATAGTAAATTATGTGACTAGGGGATAAAGCAGTGTCTTAAAGTCACGGGTGGCATGTTGAATTCCGAACGAAACGAAGGTTGCTGATTTTAATCCCGAACGTTAGTTAGGGATTTATATAATTAACTCCCGATTGAGAGGGAGATTATAAAGAAACCAGAGTGAAGTGAGGAATTCAAGCCGCCCAAGACAAAAACAGCGTTATCCCCGTGTTGCATACTCTACTTTTTACACCAAATGTGAGATAATTAAAAAACAATTTGGTCTACCAAATCATATATTAAAGAAATATAAGTATTATACTCGTATTTACAAGTTCATAAGCCGTGGGACATTCGGTAAAATAATTGACTTCTAAATACTGCCCTGTATTTTTGCTATTTGACGATAGATGGCGACCTGTTTACAAAATTATATAAAAACTACAAAAATAATATTTTGGCGATTAAAGGACCTTTAGGAATGAATATTGATCAAATTTCAGTACGTATGATTATTAAAATATATTAATACTGAGCTCTACGTGCCTAAATATATTTAGTTCCCATGACACAAAGTGTCGCCATCTAATGTCGAGTAGAATTATATTTGGAAATGCTGACTTTAAGAGATTGTTCTAGAAGTATTTTAATAAATTATGCCTAAAATTACTTACAAATGAAATGTGATGGCATCCATAGCATCAGAACGTCTATCCAAGTAGTTTTTACAAGATAAAATACAACACTTATTTTTTTTGTTTTTCTATCGCGAATATGATGCCAAATAAGTAGGTTTACGAAGTTGTGCACAGGACGAACGCCAACAATACACTGATTTAAGCCACGCCCACCGTGATGACGTCAGGACTCAGTTGAGAGTCACAGTGCACAGTTGTTTAGGCCGCCTCCTCTTCTATACTAACTCCGTGGGTGCAACAACAAGTTTGATGGGGTCGGCCACCCTTTCTTTTCCCTTGAGGATTCCATTCCAATGCTTGCTTGGGTATGTGATTACCCTTCCCTTCGAAGCTTGAGGCCAATCCATTTCCATTTGTGACGTTTGATCTGGCGGTAAAAATACCACAAGTTCCCGATGGATCTTGTGGTATTTTTAAAACAGTTCTATGTTAGATATTGTCTTGGGCTAGTAAATTCCGAGGATGTGACGGAGACAGCAGCTGAGGAAAACTTGGATTTGGCGTGAGATTTCCCATAGAGCAATTCCAGTTTGACATTGGACCCGAAGATTTTGAGTTTTATCCTTCGGATCAGTTTCCGCGACTAGCAGGTCTTCGCTGCGCGAATGTTGCTCGGGCTTTGGCGATCCGTGAAGTGATATACTCTTCACTGTGCCTGGTTTCTGATACAATGCTTCCTAGGTAGGTTAATTTGTGTACGCGTTCCACTACCTCGTGAGTTTATTGCTCACACCAGTTCTATCTCTTGTGTCTTCCGGATGTTTATTTTAAGCTTTTGCAGCCTCCCGTCTTATATCGTCAAACTTGCTGCATGTCGGCGTGAGTATGACTCATGAGGCATAGGTCATCGACGTCTCTATGTCTTCCAAGACGTTAGATTATCCACATTTAATCCCACGGCGTCTGTTCTTCTTCCGCCAAAAACAACTAGAAAGAGAAGCGGCGAAAGTAGGCAGCCCTGGCGACACCAGCGTGCACTGCGATGTCATCAGAGATGAAGCCATCGTGCGTTGCCTTATAAAAATACTTCCTGTAGATACCCTCCAGAAGACTGATAATTTTTGGTGGTACTCCAATCCTTAGTAAGCCAGACCAAACGCTAGACCACTTCAGCGTATCAAAGGCTTTTTCGAAGTCGACAGAAGTTAGATAAATCTCCCTTTGCCTTTCTGATGCCTGCTCGAGTATGATGTTGATGTGGTCGGCGACAAGCGGTCAGAGCGAAAACCAGCCTGCTCCTTGCATTGGAGAGGATTCACGGCCTTAGACAGCCTATCCAGAATAATCTTGCAGAAAACCTTTGAGGAAATTGAGAGCAACGTAATACCTCTCCAGTTATTGCACTGACTAAGATCTCCTTTCTTGGGACTGTACCCAAAACCAACTAAAAATCAACCTAGAACTTCGTTCAATAATAGTTTCTTGGGTGCTCTATCATTTCTATGGTAACATTGGTAACACATTAAGACATTGGTCTTAATCCACAGGTGCCATTTTGCCCTATGGTTGGCAGTGAGGTATATAGCACAGAAATTAAGAAAACGGAGGTGTTGATGGAAAATTTCCGTCGTGCCATAGGACTACGTATCCGTGAGACCAAAGAAGTGTATGAAGGGGAGGTCACTGAACTTACACCTGTGGAAACTGAAAACCCTGCTGGAGGTTGGTATTATATATTGTAGCATTTGTTGTTGCAGACAAACCTCAAAAGAACCGACTTTGTTATCAATAGACACCTAGATAATAACCACAGAATATCTGTGTTTCCTAAAGATCTAGAGAAACATAATTATGTAATAACGACATTATCACGTAAGCGCGGTTTCATGCGTGAGTGTCTTCAGATTCCTGCTCATACGACCTTATCTGTGATGGCCGTGTCGATGTGTGAGATCTACTCCCAAGGCGGTTTTTTAAAACAATCAATTGATTTCAGGCTACGGCAAAACAGTATCACACGTCATCATTGGCCTAAAGACAGCTAAAGGAACAAAGCAACTGAAGTTAGATCCCACCATTTACGAGTCACTGCAGAAGGAGAAAGTAGAAGTGGGTGATGTTATCTACATTGAGGCCAACTCCGGCGCGGTCAAGAGGCAGGGAAGGAGCGATACTTTTGCCACAGAGTTTGATCTTGAGGTAATTTTATGTGTTTTATTTAATTCACTTGATAGTAAGCGTTGATGTGGCCGACTATGGAGCATGTTTGCGTGGAAATAACCCATTCACTTTTGACTTATAGATTCCCAGGTTGTAGCTGACCGGAAGCACAGATTTTAGCAGGGAATACCACTCCTAAACTGTATGCACTATAATGTCTATCCATAACAAAGAGAATAAAACCACTTGAGAGCTGATAGACCGATTTTGTCTAGGCGCACGATTCACCATTGCGGGTCGGGGGACGGGGGAAAATATAGCGGCTGTGATTGGCTGATGCAACAAAGTCACTAAACATAGTGATGGACAAGTAAATTTTGCAACAATAATATCGATATCGATAAAATCGACGTCGATTAAATCTGCTTAACTGATCACTGCAAATCAAACACTGATGTTCTAGACGATTTTCCACACCATTTTATCGAACAGGTACCTACTAATTTTTAGGGTTCAGTAGTCAACTAAGAACCCTTATAGTTTCGCCACGGCTGTCTGTCTGTCTGTCCGTCCGTCCGCAGATAATCTCAGTGACTGCTAGCACTAGAAAGTTGAAATTTGGTAGATACCAATATGTATATCAATCACGCCGACCAAGTGGTAAAATAAAAAGTGAACAAAAAGAAATGTTTTATTAGGGTACACATAAAGTGGGGAGTGATTTTTTTTTTCTGTCAACCCTAACGTGTGATATTGAATTTTTAAATACCTACCCAACAATGGATAGGTATTTAAAAATTCATAGAGGTTTACTAAAATTATGTTTTGATAAAGTCAATATTTTCGGAAATAAACGCTCCAAAAGTAAAAAAAAAAAAATGTGTCCCTCTAATTTTTGAACCATAAGTTTAGTAAATATAAAAAAAAAAAATCTCAAAAGTAGAATTTTATACTTTCTTGGAAAATCATTTTGAACTTGATGGGTTGAACAGTTTGTGAAAAGTTGTTCGAAATCATTTCTAACTTGTAATTTAACCGTCCGTATATGCAAGCATTTGTTTAACTTAGTTTACATATTTTACTATCCTAAACGTGTCTTCTTTCAAATAAAAAAAGATTTATTATATTAGGTTCACGCAATCCAAAATTACCATCGAAAACCCAACATACATAACCCGTCTAGTTTGTATAAATTAGTAACCCAATTTCCCAAGAGATAGCTCTATACTTTGGACTACTTCGCCCTGTTAAGATTTTTCCTGAGTTGATGGGGTCGGGACGTGTATGAGCTATTATATTGTCGAATTTTTCGATTGGTCTCTGGTGGTTTGTTTATGTATTTATTCTTGCTCGTTTTTTGTCGTTCATTGTTTTAACTCTTAAGTGGGGACACTTATTGTGACGGACGGGAAACTACGAAACCCTCCACTGAGCGTAGCCCGACACGCTCTTGGCCAATTTTCACATAACTGTCGTGAGCATGAGTCTAGCAGTCAAGTGATTGTATAGTCATTGGTTTAGTCAGTAAAACTCTGGCTTGCATGGCATGTTCTTATGGTTTGGGTGGAGCCTTTGGCTCCATCCAGAGCGCGAGAAGGTATTCTACGATTACCCACTAACAAAAAAAAAAAAAAAAATCTGAGGCTTTTCAAACTCAATCTCTCGCCTCATCAATATTAATGTTCCTCTACAAGTAACAACAAGAAATCTAAAATGTTAACATTAAAAGGTAACATTTTTTTATTCACCATTGAGAATCATCGATAAAATAATATTTTACAACTATGTTTTGAAGTTGTCACATCACTTCATCACTCAGTAGAAAGTACTTATGGATAGAAAGGGATAGACTTATCTAATATTCTAGTGAAAGTAAAGGACTTTTTCAAAAGACATCAACGCGGTATCACTTTTTTCGTAACCAACCAGTTTAGCTTGACCTCTCTAATTACCAATTAATGTAAATAAATATAAACATATTTTACCTACCGATGAAAACTTATGCCATCTTTTTTATAACTAGATGTTCTAGATGATTTCCCGCAACATTTAATTGCACAAGAACTCATTTTTGCTTCGGTTTTAGGCAATAAATGTTTTTTAAGGTACCAAAATTACGAAATGTGCACAGATCCAACAACTGGTCAGTACTAAGAAATGCACTGATATCGGCATCAAATATAAGTGCAAAATCATTTATGTGTCGTGAGCTGAAGTCACCCGTATGAGCGGTCAAGTGGTTGTATAGTCATTGATCCATAAGGTTTGGTGCATATACGTTCACCATGGCTGACATACCAACGGCGTGTATACTTAAGCAAAGTCTTGAGTAACCGCACAAAAATTTATTTTGAGGAGTGCATTATTTCTGATTATTTCAAATGATTCTCTTATGATAGTGGCTGGAAAAATAACATTGAAATTCTTGTGATAAAATCGAACACAGTGTTTGCATGAGACAGCCATTAAATTCCTTTTTCTATAGTTGAGAGTGGCTTTAATGTCATACATCCTAAATGTGACATTAAGATTAGTTTTACTCCATAGGCTGAAGAATACGTGCCACTGCCGAAAGGGGACGTACACAAAAAGAAGGAAGTCGTACAGGACGTGACGCTACATGACTTGGATTGTGCCAACTCGAAGCCACAGGGAGGACAGGACATTATGTCCATGATGGGACAGCTCATGAAACCAAAGAAGACTGAAATTACTGGTAAACTTATTCATCTTTAGTACCAACTTAGCATATTGTACAGAAGCCATGAAAAATCTGAATTGCCTAATCAGTTTTTTGGAGAGTGGTCAGCTGGTTGGGATAAGCCCACCAATGGTTTTGGCACTATGGTCTGCATAGGACTAAACGCGACAACCAGACTCCGATAGATAAATAGAATAGAATATTCTATTTGAGAGTTTGGGGTTTTTTTGTGTGTTTTTGTTTCCTCTTTGGCTTCTCGCACAGATTGGTACGCTTGAAGTGAGTGACACCGTTTTCATCTTTATCTTTTCACCAGATACCATGTTAAGAATCCGTGTGCATACTTAGTACTTTTCATTTAGCCTGTGATGAGGTGCGCGGTAGATGAGACACGCTGGGAGACCTATCTTTTCATTTAGCCTGTGATGAGGTGCGCGGTAGATGGGACACGCTGGGAGACCTATCGCGGGTCTTCGCTCGCTCTTGTCGCAAAGACGTTAGTGTAATTTTGCGTGGCTGTTTTCCTTGTCTCGTATTATTATCGGAAGAACACACTGTATTGTCTTTTTTACGAGTGATATCATCAAATGACTTTTCCCTGTGGTGTGAGCAGGAGTGTCGAAACTTACTGACTAAAACCCAGTGTTCCTTCAGTTGTAGTTAGCGAAGGTCACGGTAACTCTTTAACCTTTTGAACGCCAATCACTTGTATACAAGTTCGAGATTTTCGTGCCCTCAGCGCCACTACTTGATTAGAAGTAATAATAGTATAAAATAAATTTACGACTTTTACAAGACCTTTTATTTTGTTTTTATAGAAAATTGCCCTGTTATACGCTATATTTTTAACTTTTTCACACATAATAAGTTCTTGTTTGTTTTATATTCAATAGAAACAAAAACGCCAGACAATATTTTTTTCCATTTGTTGCGTGGCGCTGGAGGACACATCGCGTATTATATAGATGGGCGTCGAAAAGGTTAAAACAATACTGCAGCCTACCAGGGCTCCGGTCTCCGGTGTCACTGCCATCTAACAATATTAATTTTACAGATAAACTGAGGAAAGAAATTAACAAAGTAGTTAACAAATACATAGACCAAGGAATAGCTGAATTGGTACCTGGAGTTCTTTTCATAGACGAGGTAATTAAAGCTTTATGTACTTAAAAATAAGGTTGAAAATAATTTGATTGATAACTAACCCAGCAGCAATTTAATTTCTAATGTAATTGGTAACTATGTTTTAATTTTTAGGTGCACATGCTGGATATCGAAACGTTCACATATCTACATCGAGCCCTCGAGTCTGCTATTGCGCCCATAGTTATCTTCGCTACCAATAGGGGCAGGTGCCAAATAAGGTAATTTATATAATTTTGTATTTATCAGGAAATAGTTAATGTTATTAAGTGTCTACATAAGTTACCATGAAATATACCGGCGAAATAATCGAATATTCTTTAACAAATTAAGCTAATGTCCAGTCTAAAAATTGCAAAAAAAAATCGTTACAATTGGAAACTGAATTGAGTAGTTTTTTACGATAATAAATTATCAAGACTTAGTTTTTTTTTTACTGACTTGACTTCTGGTTTTTGGCTAAATTGAACTTATGCTGCCACTAAAGTAAATCTTATTCAAGTAACAAAATATGCTTTGCTTTGTGTATTGATACTGACCATTATGGTTTCCATTTATTAATATTTACCACCTGTATGTTCATTATGGATAGCAGTAAAGATTGAAATTTGATTTGAATATGTATAAAATGTTTTGTAGGTACCCTTTTTGAAAATTTTATCTATGATTCTACTTTGTATTTCAGAGGAACTGAGGACATTATTTCACCGCACGGAATCCCATTAGATCTCCTAGACAGGCTGCTTATCATCCGCACTTTGCCATACAACAAAGCTGAGCTTTTGCAGGTACGTAGTTGAAAGTTACCGATCTTCGATTTTCAACCTTATAACTAAGGACATAAGGGCGAAAATGTGGTGGTAAACCGAGAAGTTTTGATGTCCTACACATCACACTATTTTTAAGCCAATATGGACTTACGCCATCCGATTTTGGGGAATTGCCTGTGTTTCCAACACCAACATGCTCGGAAAAAGGATACAAAAACGGAACTGTGACGTTAGCGTTATTAAATAGCGTGCGTACAAAACAGATCGCAAGATGTTCCCATCACGTTGTCACTCTTCCAATGTTTAATATGCTATTGCTGCTTCATTTAATAACCAATTTTGATGCTGTTTTTGGTTATAGATTTAGTTTTATTTACTGTTTAGTATAAAATATTGAGTATTAGATGGATGGGGGACGCACAAGATCGTGGCGACAATTGGGGGAGGCCTATGTCCAACAGTGGACGTCTATCGTCTGACATGATGATGATAATGATCAAATATTGTACAAAAACACAGGAACACATCCAATTGTCAACATGATATTTATATATTTATTTGCGATTGATTGCATGAATGCACTAGTGTAATGAAACACCACGATGATATACTATCATATTGTACACCACATAAAAAAGAAAAATACAGGCCAAACATCTACATCTACCGCGAATTATTGTAAGTTTGTGAATGTGATAAAATGCGATGGTGATATTAATTTTATTTCAGATTTTGAAACTACGAGCGACGACAGAAGGAATCCCCATCGATGATGAGGCTCTATCAGCGCTGTCAGAAGTAGGGGCTAATAGTACTCTCAGGTAAATTGCATTGCACTTTTCATCTTGTTTATAATGCTATTTGCAATATCAATAATACAATTTAACTGTGCAGTAAAAAAAAAACGGCTGAAACAGATTAGCTGTAAAGAAAAAAAAAGTCAACTCTAACTATATGAATATCCAATCACCAGGTACGCAGCCCAACTCCTGACGCCAGCTTCTCTAGCCGCTCGCGCCGACGGCTCGTCGCGCATCACTCCCGCGCACATCACCTCCGTACACACTCTGTTCCTTGACGCAAAGTCTTCAGCACGTATCCTCACACAGCACTCCGATAAATATATGAAGTAAACATGAGTTAGTATTAACAGTATGTCACAGAAGAGTGAACGAATGGAGTGCTAATGCCTAGTGTAAACTTTGCGATCAAAATAATTTCACTGTATTATAATATGTGCTATGTACTAATAAAATAAGCTGTCTCTGCCAGTCGAACAAGTATATATCTGACAGTGTGTACTATGTTATAAAAACAGCAAGATGTATGCCATACCTACCCATTTTATGAATCTGACATTGGTAAATTGTCGCGATTAGTTCTAATTACCATTAAAAAAAATAGAATAGACACATGTATGCTTGTTAATACTCCATTTGCTGTTGCTTCTGTATTTAATTTTATAGACTTGGAGCTATCAAAAAACCTTAGTGGATGCGTTTATTGAAGACTTGTTCATATTTAACTGTCGATAGGCCTTACCAACCATAATCATGTTGGCCTTAAGCCTCGGATACATTAGGGCACAAAATTACTCCGAAAACGACGCGCTCCACTTCAAGAATACATCGTAAATATTGGGAAAGTTACGTAATAGGTGGACAAGTTGCGGGACAGGCGCATTATTTTGTCCCCTAATGTATTTGAGGTAACTTAGCCTTGTTCATGAATTTCATTCAACAGGCAAAGATCACATTATGTTTACTCGTATCGACACTACAGCTTTGCACTGCAACGTATTACAATGAGACATTTAGAATCCTCATGTTTCCATTAATTTTAATTCGACACTATTAATGTGATATTTTGATTATTTGATAGCATAAGATTATTTGAAACAATTACGATAGCATTTTTCTGATCGTTCTTTTCGAGAGGAATGATTTATTTTTTGTTCTGTATTCAGGAAGTGCACTTTTGTTTGAATGTATTCCACCTAATGTTAAATAAGAAGAATTAAAACAGTGGAAAAAAAGAGCCACTTATTGGGTCCCATTGAATGCAAGGCGACATCGCGGCAGACCAAGGCGAAGGTGGAGAGATGAGCTTGATAAGTACCGGAGGGACTGGCCCGCAATGGCCGAAGACAGACGTGTGTGGAAAAGGGAGAGGGAGGCCTTCGCCCAGCAGTGGGACATAAATGGGCTAACTAACTGTATAATAAATAAGTTTTTATTTTATAAAAATGTCTCTTATTCTATGTTAGACCTAAATTTATTTACACAACAATTTCATTCAGCCATTTTCAATAATTAACAACAAAAAAAAAAACAACTTAACTGAGAAAATTCAATTTAACTACTAAATGTACGTTGTGTAGTTGCTACCTTAAAAAAAATCGTATGTACAAAAATACAAATCATGATGATGATGATGTGATATTTACAAAATCGGAAACAGTCTCTAAAACTAGCTACGTTCCTTTAGACTTTGAGTCTACTTCGTCTCCGGGTTTGATGTAGCCTACGGGAATGTATCTCGCTTCACTTTTGGGTGGTGACGTAGTACTGGGGGCTAGTGTGCTGGTCGGCGGGGCGAACGTGGGCAAGTCCACGTGTAAGTCGGTCGGCGCCCCAGTGTGGCGGTACAGAGCTTCAAACTGTAGCTCCTCAGGGTACGAATGCGATCGGATCTTCCTCTCGTCTCGCGCATTGCTCGGGTACACGATCACTATTTTTTCACCGTCACTTCTTAAAGCTACCGGTGGTAAAGCTGTACTAGTTGCTACGGACGGTCCAGGAATTATCTTCAGCATCTCAGTAGGCGACGCCTTTATCTTCTCTGTGGTCGTCGTCGATGGCGGTGTAGTTGTTGTTGTCGTTGTAGTTGTCGTCGTGGTGGTCGTGTCAGGTATCTCTGGGTCTTCAGGAGACTCAACCTCACGCTTTATCCCCGGCGGACCCACCGTCCGTAATGTCTCAATCTTCATTTCTAAAGTAGGTGTTGGTACTGGCACAGAACTCGTCACATTTATATCCTCGGTGGGAATAAACCTCGCGGTTGGTTTCGGCACCTCTCGGGAACCGAATATTGGCAAGCGCGGTGCATAGGCTGATACTAGAGGTAGGAGGGTATCTCTGGCATATCGTTCGGCTCTCGAGATGAACGATGCCAGTCTAGAAGGTAGGAATTGTACTACGAAACCGGTTTCTTCTTTCTCGGCTCTTTCGCCCCACGTTGCGGATTCGTAAGTGGGTGTAGTGGACATGTCGTAGTTCTTGGCTTTACGTATCAATGGTGATACTGTTGTCGTTCTCGGTGGTCGGGTTGCTCGTAGTAACGGTTCAGATATCTCTTGGTCCTCTGGCGAGTCTGCTCGCTGTCGAGGTGTCTTTCGTAGACGTGGACGGAGTACTGGCTCGGCGATTTCGATGGCCCCACTGGGGGCAGTCTTCGTGTTGGTCATTCCGAAGGCTCTGCCAGAATTCTCGCCTCCCGTCCACTCGTACGTGTCCACGAGAGTGAAGGGCCTCTGAGGAGAGTCCTCAGGTAGTTCGTTATCAACAGGGTCGATGGTGTTTCCCTCTTCTTTCGTTGAATTTTCTTTGGTGGTTTTATATTCGTGGGTGGTACTCGTTGTATTAGATACGTCGTTTTCCTGAAAATTTAAATAAACATAAGTAGTTATCATCTCTTGCATTTTTCTGTGGAATTTGATTCAATACTTCTTAACATCATATACCTAAATCTAATGTAAATACCTGTTGTATTTCACAATCTCCAGGATAGAGTGGCATTTCGATTGATTCTTCAGACAATAGCTGGATTCCTTTTTTACAGAATGAAGAACTGCAATAAGAAAAAATACGATAACATTAGTAATTTACTTAAAGACGTCATAGTTAAAACTAGGATAATATTCTCGCTAATGGTAGTACAAGAAAAGTTCAATGAAGTGGAATAGATATCCTTAATTTACTATTCTGATGTAGGTTGATTTTGGTTCAAATATTCTGATATCATGTCTCAAGACTAACTGCCGCACTCAGAGACGCCCATTAACGCTAATCTCTGATTTACAAATTTTGTCATTGAATAATAGTCTATATCTTTATGATGTTAAGTACCTTAGGTTTTGCTATAATTGACATTCAAGTAAAATGACGTCTCTGAGTGCGGCAGTAAGAGTTGATGCTTTTCTAGTTTTGCACCAATATACATTCTGGCTCCCAAAATTCGATATGATTTCGAGTCCTTACCACCGACTTATCGTAAGCGACATCCTTTTAAAAATGTATTTTAGATGTTATATCGAATGTAGGCTATGATTTAGTCAATAAGTTTGCATTTTCAAAAGGATGTTGCTTACGATAAGTTGGCGGTAATGGCTCCATGTGTAAAAGTATGTCAGGTCACCTGGCAACCTGAGCAGATGATTAATTGGATGAACCAGCTGACATGTAACTGATTGAATAGATGCAATTGTTTGTAAATATCGGAAACTAGATCTATTACGATAAAAAGAAGATAGCTTACGTCTTAGCAAAGCTGTCGGTGATGAGCAGCTTGTGTATGTGGATGGACTTGGCGCTGGCGCTGAGCCACCCGTTGTAGCCCGCGTAGTGCACGCTGGCGCGCAGCGGCACGCCCAGCGCCGGGTGCGGCACCAGCACGCGCGTGAAGCGGGCGCTGCCGTTCACGATGTCTTCTCGTCTGACGAAGTTAGGAACAATAACACATTTTCAATACTCAAAAACCCGCCCTTATCCCTACGGCTTTTAGGCATGCAATTGACACCCGTCCCTATTTGAAAATGTGAAAAAAATAAAATGCATGTGACATTTGCATAACGTCCTCGCCTATAGTTCGGGTGAATGCTGCCTCGGTCCTGCTAACATAAGATATTTTGAGGAACGCGTGGTACACTACGCGCTGTCGACGACTTTAATTAAGGAAGAATAAAGATGGATTTAGTTATTTGACTGGAGTCTGTAGCCCATAGCGACATCTACAGCGTTGTCTAATTAAAGTGTTGTCCGCTGAGGTTCTCTACACTCTGTATGAACAATAAAATGCCAGATATTGAACGTACTTGGTCATAGGGAAGGACTCGTTGAGTCCGGAGTCCCCGTGAAGCGTCAACGTCACTCGCCCGAAGTTGGCCTTGTCTCCCGAGCCGCTGCCAGCCCACACCGATACGTGGTATTGATGGGCTACAAATATTAAAGGTCGATGTTAACACCAGAAACATTGAACAAGTTTTTTGAGACGAAGATGAACTAAGGCCCCTCGCCCACGACTGTTTGTAGTGATGTTATAGACTAGCGCGTTCGCATCGATACAGTCGCGATGCTGTAGCGCGTTGGTATTTTTTCTATAGCACTTACAAATGCGACTGATGTGCTTTAGTAGCGATGCTGTCGCGCGAAAAGTCGCAGTGGGCGAGTGACCTTAGAGTCTGTTTTTTATTTCTTTATGTACAGTAGTGCTAAAAATTACAAAAATAAGAAAACTTCTTTTAGAAGTTTAAAGCGTTTAAATGATTTTAGATTCCTTTGCTGTTACTGATAGATTTTTGGAGTTGGAATAGGCCCAAATAGTCTCCAGTTTATTTCCTAACCCATGAAGACTGGTAGAGGAACCAGTAGTGTATTAAAAGGACTACTGTTTATATAGTTCTTATGTGGTAGATACTGGCAGGGCATGCCGAAGCTATTTAGTGCGTCTTTGTATCTTTGTGTTGTATGAAATTTTATTAAAAACTGAAAGAAAGTAAATACCACAAAACGGTTCTTCCTCCCTGGTGAGTAAATAAAGCTGACCGCGTCCCAACGACCGGTCTGCGTAGTACCCCATGTTGCCGCATCGGCGCTGCCCGTCGCACGGGAAACAGCGGCCCTGAGAGAGAAAATAAATATAAGTTGTTAAAAGCAAAGCTCTATAGGGCCAAGTACAAAGTTGAAAAAGATTTGGTAGGAAAAAAATCTTTGATTTTTAGAGAAAATAGTGAGCGACGGCACGGTTGGTCGGTTGGCGCAGTGGTTGAGCTATTGGTTGCTGAGCTGCGTGTCTCGGGTTTGATTATCGCACGGCGCTAATATTTGTATAACCTACAGATAGTCTTTTCGGGTCTGGGTGACTGTATGTGAGGTTATAAATGTTTGTAGATGTACCTACAATAAAGGAGTCATTCCCGTTTCATCAAAAAAAAAAAAAAGTTAGATTGGTCACTGAACTACTTATATACTGAGACACAATTCTTTAGAGGCGTTCAGGAATTTAGTAACGTGTTGTTACACTGCTACGTCCAAATATAAAATTACTTTAGCTACATTGTAAGTTTAGCTACATTGAAAGCAACAGATTGGATGGCCCACGTGTATTGCAATTGATTGTGTGGTTCACCGCAAGAAAATTAAATTGGACTATCGTTTTGTACTCATAAAATCAAATCATTCATTTATGCAATTTTCAATCGAATTGCTACTCAACCGCAATAGAGTTCATACACTTCCTACTACGGCGTGAGACTTCCCGAATTCTAATATTTATTATCTTGTCGTGTTACACAATCGATTTTTTTTCCAACTCTTTAAATTAATTTTTCTGTCTTTCATTGTCGAAATTCAAGTCTTTACACGATTATTTCAATTAAAACACTAAAGGCTACTCTTAACTAAAATATGGCATCATAAAACTCCTCTGCATCGCTATCGACTGGAAGTGTGCCCAAAAGGCTGGTGGCATTACCACGTTGTATGGCAATACTTTTTTGATATCAATTGCAATAAACTTACCTCGAGGAAGGAATCATAATTCTCGCAGGGGAAAGCCGGGAAATGACATTTGGGCGAAACAGAATCGGTGAAGAATTTGTAGGCTCGCCTGTGGTTGCACAGTGAGCGACCTTCCACTGACGCTGCTGCCCATGGTAGGACGAAATCTGATACTGCTCCGACAAATCTAGAATTGGAAAGAAAACCAATGAATTACTATATTAAATAAACCTAAAGCACGAGCCCGATTAATAGTGTTGTGTTGGTACTTCGTGCCGGATACAAGCTAGTTACTATCGCCAGACCTTTACAAAACGCTATATGTTCTGAGATATTTGTAGGTAAATAAGTGGTAGTAGGCAGTTAATTCTTGTTTAACTCATTAAACAGTATCTCATTAATCATAAGTATTAGCTACTGCTTATCATTACCTAATAAAATTTCAAAACGTACATAGCGATGAACAACAATAATAATAATAATAACAACCTACATACGTCACTTATGACTCGTGATTGATTCATATGCGTAATCAGTGTCTCGTTTGAAGAATTTATTACTTGGCTTCACTAAGCCTGAGATAAATATTACTTAGCGCGTAGATACTTGGTCATTATTTATTCCTGTTATTGTCGCACAACTGCAAAGCATGTGTAAATAATGTTTATTGTAATCAGCTTTTTTGACAATTCCACCATCTTGTTCTCAACCAGTGCAACTCCTGGAGTCAGAATCACCAGTGGTGTCCATCAGAAAAGCCTATGCAATGAAGTTTGGCGACATTTAAGGGTAAAATTCAATTCAACTATCTTGAATGCCGCAATAAAATGAATCAGATTATTCTCAGCCTAAGTAATACTTACAAGTTAGAACACCCATGTTGGACCCTGCCTCCGTTGGGATAGAAGTCAACGTGTCCTAGAGGCTGCGCGGCGCCCAGACCGCCAAGAATAAGAGTCTCGCCGTTAGAATGGATGACATCCACGAACTTCGCGTCGGAGCGGTCCAGACGAGCGCGAGGGTCTTGGAACTCGAAGAGGGGACCTGCTGGATCTAGTCCTGGAAAGATAAGTTGGAAGATAAGTAAAGTTTTTAATAGTTCATAAAATGTAAAAGAGTACAGGCTACTCAAGACGTGCCGGATATCGCGAAAGACAATAAAAACCATATTCTACATCTTCATATTGTACTAACCTGTTATTCGACTAATATTTCGTAACTCTGAACCCGCAAAACCGGCAACATGAGCACCTAAACTAAAACCGATCAAGTGAACATCTTCGAACCTCAAGTCTATGTACTTTGCGAAACCTGGAACAAAATTAAACCAATACAATAATATTCGATCAATAACAACTGAATTTATATCCTCCATTAAAGCATAATATCAATCTGGTCCTTCGAGCCGGATTACCTTGCAACAGCATGGCGAGCTGCTTGCCTACAAGCCTCGTGTTCGCAGCTGCTCGAAGGTAGTTCGGCATTGAAGCTCCTCCTTCCCAATCTACACAAACTACGTTGCATTCTTCCTGCAAAAGAAAAAAACAACACGATGTCACGATTATGTAGATAGGTACTTTAACTATCGTAAAATTTATTAGCCATTAAAATGATTATACCTACGTAATGTTATATCATAGCTTCCTATTATGAAATGGTCTGCTGTCTGGGCACTGTCTGTTATAGCTTATTACCGATTGCATACCGTGTTATGTGTCAATTTTGAGTGCAGAATTCTTTTTAGACGAGATATTGTATTGTGTAACAAATCTGCCACATGTAATTAGTTCGAAGTGCTGCGATCTATAAACCATAGTGTATACGTTTTATTATGTTGGGAAATCATTAAATAATCAATTCTCCCGCTTCGACTGCGGCGGAAGGGAATGCCTGACTTACTGACAATAAAACCCACCCGTTTTCAGTTGCCCTTTGCGTTTCAGGACCACGGTGACTCTTTCGAATAATCTCTCAACCCTACCGTATTACATACGTTAGATTAGAAAGAAAAAAAAAACTAAGTATTTATCTACAATATAATTAACTAAAAGTAATTACCTAAATAAATATCTAACTATAATAAATATTAGTCATACAGCTATAAGTCAAAATAAAGTTACTCACAACAGCCATCAAAGCAGATCTCATTTCATAGACCCACACATTGTCGCAGTTGGAACCGAAACCGTGAACGATGACCCTGGTCGGTCGGTTAGGCTCAAAAGCCCGCGCTGCCCAGCCCCATGCCGCAGACATGTTGCTCGCTGACACAGCCAGGAGTGGCTGATCTCCTCTGGAAAAGCAAAGAGAATGATATCGACACATATTTTTGTTTAAATACATATTTACTTCGATTATTAAGGGTATTAAAACTTATAATAATAATATTTAACTTAGTATCCAAAACTATTATGTCTCAACGTACTCCTCTAACATTACCTATGCAATGGACGCATTTTAGTCTACCAATAACTGTTGTGGTCCATGCACTTACTGATACAGTTTTTATGTCGTCGGTTTGATGAAGGGTTTTATGACCAGCCTGGGTTTCTCTTTCCTTTGAACCAGCATGTTAATTCTACTTTCCTCAAGTTAGTCCAACTTTCTGGATTTCAACATCTATCTATCAATCAGAGCCATGACAAGCGACTCGACGTTTTTTTCTGAATTATGGACTGCGGCATGGAGGGAGTCTTGACGTGTCATTGTGTTTCAGTATATTTCAAAGTACTCTATGGTGTCATGGCTCATGGATGATCCTTCCAAGGACCAGTTTCACAATCCTTTGATCAGCTCGTGCTGCTGTCACTATTTAGTAACGAGCTCCTTGTCAAGCAATGATGTATAATGTTTAAAGAACAAAAAAATAAAGGTCTGCATACCTGCTGACAGTAGAGTAGAGGAGAAAGTGCGTGCCGACCTCCTGCGGCGAGCTGGGTAGCGTCTCCAAGTACGCGAAAGGACCTGCGTCCTCGAAACATCCGAATTCGCCATAGCATACGCTGCCTTGAGATCGTTTACTCCTGTTGAGAAAATTAACATTTTTAGAAAGAATAGTCCGATATGTGAGATAGTTAATGGAGGCTATGAAAATTTTCAGAAAATAGGAAAGAAAGGTTCTGGCTTTTTTATTTCATAATTTTTTATAAAACTGCGGGATACGGCATGTTTCCCCAATTAATAAAATAAAGTACAATAAAATTCGCAAGCACCTTTTGCGAAAAGCTTGATTTGAAGATTTACCATTGGCGTAGCTACCGAAAGGCTACCGGGGCCCCAGAGCCCCTAAACTTGGACGGGGGGCAGTCCAAAACCTGACTAATAATTCTTTTTGAACTAAAATTTCTTCCACCTTCTAATGTAAAACAAAATAGGTTGCAACTACTGTATTCATGGCAACTCGCTCAATCAAAAGCAGGAGAAGTTATTTAATAGTTTTTTATTATTATATTAGAATTAGGGTTTTATGATTAGATTTTTTGCCCCACAGCCGTTAGTCACTTAGCTGTGCCACTACCATTTACGATATAAACTTGAAGTATATAATTTAAATGCATCCGATAAAAACGTGAACCATGGAAAACTTTTGTTACCTCTAAGGGCGGGTTGTTTCAGCCATACTTAACTCATGAGTAACAGTCAAAAATGGCGCTAACGTACTTTAAACCAAAAAATGGGTTGTTTCAAAAAATGGCGGCCCAAAAATACGTTAAAAAGTTACTATTACCATTACTGATGCCCTAGCCACAAGTTAACGTCATTTTACGCCATGTTTGTTGTCGTTTTCAAGTAGTTCCGTTCAACAATATGGACTCTTTTGTATTAAATTCGTTTTCATTCGACGATAGTTCATCTGATGATGATACAAACTAAAAGAAAAAAGTATTTAAAACGCGTATATATAACGTATATCTATGGGATGAATGGGCATGCCCATGCCACAATTATGGCGATAAGTCCCCTCTTTGAGGCATGGCTGGAAAGACCTCAGGGCGACAGGCGGCAGCGACATGGCAAGCTCGGGAGGTGCCTGCACCGGACTAAAGCGGAAGAGACGCCCGGGTGTCGCCACTGTGCGGAACGCCCGGAGGACACTGTGGAGCATACAGTCGAGGTATGCCCTGCTTGGGCGGAGCATCGCCGTGCCCTCGTGGGGGCGATAGGCGGCGTAGACCTCTCGCGACGGGCCTTGGTTGAGGCCATGGTCCGAAACGAGAAGGAATGGCAGGCGGTCGCCTCATTCTGCGAAGCAGTAATGCTAGCAAAAGAGGAGGCCGACCGCATCAGGCAGCGGCGCCCTCGTCACCGCCGCCGGGATTCCGATCTCGATTTCCGGACACCGTAGACGGACGGCGAGTCATGGGTAGCTCGCTGTCCGACCGTCCGGTAACTGTCCGGACCGAGCCCAAGACGTCGACCGCGCGCACTGTTCCCGCGTTTCTCAAGGTGTTGTCAGCAACAGGAGGGGCCCAGCTGGGTCGAAGCCTACTGAGGCCAGGGTTATTCGAAAGGAAACTCGAGCCCCGGTACGAAGAGATTAGAAAGAACGGGGTGGGTTTTTAGTCAATAAGAGTCTGACACTATTTCCCGCACCACCCTAGAGAGGGGGTTGTCATTGGATGATTTTTGCCCACAGGCTCCGGGCGGCAGGTCTTTTCGAGGCCCTTTGTCCTCGGGAAAAGTACCTTTGTGATGCGAAAGTAGGTCTGGTTTGTTGGTAGGTACCTATTCGATATGTTTCACGTGAAATGCTAAAGTTATACAAATAAATAAAATTTGAGGTTTAAAATATTTTTACTTACATTGAAAGATTTACAAAATTAACAAATACAGGGATGATAAATTTTAAAATTAATGTTTGCGATGTGTTTTTAAAAATTTGCTTGACGCAAGGCCCCTGCAAGAGCGAGGCCCCGGGCGATTGCTCTGTGGCCGCCGGTGTGACCCCCTAAGGCCGCCGGTGTCCTTATACTTTTCAAGTAGTGCTTGGAAGCGCTGTTTTTCCAGTAGTGTGAAATTTACAGCACGTTCTCTGTAAAAATAAAACACCACGTGAACCCAAAAAATTGAGAAATACCGTTGCCTATCTTAAAGTTTAAAAAATATTATCGTGTTTATTATATTGTTGGTACTTACTTTGGTGTAAACGTATCCATTTTATATTTTCTTTAATTTTAATGAATTACCGAATATAATATGCTAGTCAATAATGTCACTTTGATGTTGTCGTTTTGAACCGATAGATCAAATTATGACATAAACGATGCAATTTTGCCATACTCAAAAAATCTCCCGACCATTTTTATTGGGAAAATGTGTTGCTTTCTACTGGCAACCCGATTAACTTTGACTGTGTGTTTGAAACAACGCTCTGAATTTGACGAACGTAAAACCTCTCACGTAATAGTAACTTTTAACTGTTCGTATGTAACGTTAACCGACCTTTTGAAACAACCCGCCCTAATACGATCAATGACGGTTGATGAGAACCTCGTAAAGAATCGAAAAGTGACTTACAGAAAGCAAGCAGTTACAAAAAGCTCACAAGTAGCATATAAATTGGATGCACCAGTCAGAAAATGCTAACTAACATAAATATATGGGTTCACTATGTCGATCGGAGTGGCAATCTCTTCCAGAGAACATATTGTATGGGTGATGATTGGGTTACGAGCAAATCCACACATATAAATTATTTCTAAGGCCATATCACGAGACGACCTTTACTTAGCGTGCAACTTAGGTTCACTTTTTTTGACTGATCGACTTTTTGACAATTAATAAGTGCCTGTTATTGGTTCTATTTGAAATTTCTGACCTAAACCACAGAATAAGTAATACAAGTCCTAAACTGAACTGTGTAGGTCGAGCTATATCTTATAGGGTGTACAATCTATCCTTATTGCTCGATCGCGCTCTGGACATTTTAACACGTCATGAGATAGATTTAAACTCAACTGATTTGTTATGATGTAGGTTATCCAATACCTAAGCTGTGAGACAGTTTCTAGACTAGTGTAGCTGCTGACAGAGCAAAGGGGTCACGTCCCTGCGGTTGGAAGTTTTATGTGATCGGCCCGTGCAAGTTCCGATCTAGACTCTGCCAGAGGGATGACGTCACCACTTTCATCTTGCTGACAAGCTCCCTTTCCATTATTAACTTCATCGATAGACCTATATAAATAAGTCATTTACCTAAAAAAATTATAGAGGACGTTAGTTTTTCTTCCTTCTATAAAGTTCTTCGCTCTTATTAGAATTCTGCGCTTTTATTAGATTTTCAGTTCTATTTTTTTAGGAAGGATTTTATCAAGTTACTTCTCACGCTCTGGGTAGAGCGATTATCAGAGTATTGTCAGACTTTTACTGACTAAAAGCCATTGTGTTCGTCCTGTTGCCCTTTGGATTCCGGAGTCACCATAATTTTTTAGCCCTAGCATGCTTAGACCATATCCAATGAGTCTCGTCCATGAGGTTTTTACTCCAGGCCATCTAGGGTAACGATAACCTTTCTTATTGGACATAAACTAAGAACAAGAAGTTTCTAATTTCATAGTTATTTCATTGTTTTATCTTGAAAATAATTTCCCATTACGCGTAGTACCTATCTACATAGGTAATGTTTTCGTTTTGTGCGTACGAGAATCAATGTAATTTACATATGTTTAACTTTATAGCCGTGTGTTAAATCTAGTAAATACTGGAGAACAATACAACTTTGCCAACGAGGTTAAAATATGTCATGTGCATAATTTCAATTTTCTCAACAAACGTGTTCCATATCTTTTGTGTGCCCAGAGTTTCAGTTCCGCACGGAAATAGTTACGAGTATAAAGGCGAACGATAAGTTTTCTAAAGAGCTTCTAATATTTTTGCATAATTATTACCTATGGCGTAGAAAATGAGTATGTCGTTGTCGGAATGGAAGGTTATCTGACGCTAGGGTACAGGTTTACCTGCACAATAACACCTATAGATTCGAACAGCAATAACTTTGTATTTTTTTTTCTTTTATTTTGGCATCAAACAGTCATATACAAAAATTTTATTCTTAACATAATTGTTTTCTTATGATAGACCTACAGTGCCGACAATGTAATATTTAGGTAAAAATTGAACATAGTACACTCCATTATGGAAAGACGCATCTGAATGATACATATATATATATTTTTACATATACTATTACCTATTTAAAGGCTAAGTAAAGTGAAAAAGGAAGATTTTATTAAGATATTCGTTATTATTATACCATTTTAGAATTTGCATTAAATAGGCATATTTTTTAAATAATGATCCACCGCAGTGTAGTTCATTTTTTTTGCGATACAGGGGCCCGAAAATTTGAATTTCTTAAAAAGAAATGTTAAAATTTGTAATTCAATATTTTTTGTCATGTTATCTTAGATTGTAATAAAAAACTTGATACGGATCTGATAATACAAACATTCAGGAGTGACATAAAAAAAAAACAAAACGAGAGAAAGTCACCAACTGAAGAAATGGCCATTGATTTTGTATGAGTAAGTACGATTTTTATTACAAATATCAAAAATATCAATAATTTAGACATCCATGGGCATATAGTGATATAAGTGGGGTAAATGATAGATGATAATCTGGCCAATCGACAGTTTCAGGGTTATCCATTATTTACGCCACACCCTGTATATTTTTACTTTAACAATATGCGACTTTCACAAGTGAAGCCTTTCGAAAATACTAAATAAGCATTACTAGTTTGCTTATAACATAGGTATGATTTATGTATGCGATTGTTCATAGCAATGGGAAATATTGCAGTTTGTCCATGTGACCCATTTTATTGCCGTTACTTTTACTCTTTAGAAATACCAACTCCAAAAAAAAATTGAATGAAATATGAAATACACATAATGAACAAAAGAAAATATGACAGACGCAATGTGAGTGATATTACACGCTTGAACTTACATAACCCGTAAAATATTTCAGACAATAGAAACAAAGTTTTGGATGTGAAGAAGGAGAACAAAGAAATAATCTCATAACAGATCCGTGGGGGACGTGGGTTACATTATTATTGAGAAGATGTAACTCTCACTCCATATTCGATGTTTGTGAGGATTGAAAGCTGCTCGTTAGACGTAACAGTTATTTCAAAAACAGTTCTTTTCATAATAGACTGTTGAAATCTAAACAGTATAAGTGCGCATAATGTTGATTAATGACAAAAACATTTTGCTAACAGACGGAAAGGTCACGCGTAATACCTGCGTGCTTAATATTAATATTTCTTGAGCACGTAGTTTGGTACAGTTGAATGTAGTTTTTCAAACACCGAAGATAATGTTCTAAATTCAAATTTAAATTGAAAAAATTACAAGCACTCCTGAATTACCAACGAGTCAGAAACTAGAAGTGTAGCTTAAAACATTTGCACGAAACTTAGCCTCTCTAACCTCTGTGAAACTCTCTGAGGAACCCTCTCACTCATACTACTCAGACCTATCTATTCCTTTTTTTTGACGGTGAGATATCATCAAATAGCTTTTCCCCCTCTGGGTTGAGTGAGAAAAAATTTCAGACTGTTACTGACTAAAATGACCCGTGTTTCTTCAGATGCCCTTTGCGTTCCCAATCCCGCAGTGACTGATCATCACGCGTGCTGCGCACGCTCAACCTCATAGCGGATGATGTGGATATACTTTATTGTACTCTGGAGTAAATTCACTAAGTTAGCACTTTTTAAAATTTGTTACGGAATGTAAGTAGTTTGTAAGATTAGTAATAAGGATATTGTTCGGAATAAAAATAAATAAATAAATAAGAATCATTATCTCTTACTCATTTCAGATTAGTAATTCTCAGGACTCACTTACGTCTAAGCAAGCAGTGTTAGTGTAAGATGTTATGTTGTTGTTACCTAGTCCTCGCTCTCTTCTGCTCCCATTCTTTCATAGACTCTTTGACTGCTTCTAACAGTTGGATGTCATGTCGCTCATCCTCCGCCTCTTGCGCCTCCGTCGCCGGTCTCCCGGCGCCCCGCCATGATTCTAACTCAGCATCTATCACAAATAATATAGCATAAAGATCTCGTTCATAATACCTAAAAGTATTCATTTAGCATATCGAAATAAGTTTTTAAACTCTTCAATCGTGATAGTTAGAGATACAATAGAAAGACAATGGGTGCCGAACGCTTGGGGTTTAATGAATAAAATAGTGTTACATTTTTTAAAGACTTGAAAGTTTAAAAACACCTATAATTCGGCTCGTAGGACCATTTTGTTTTACCCACTCCAAGTATCAATTTCAGTTGCAGATTGGTGGTAGGTTTAAAGAATAGATACTTAGAGATTTCAGGAATGCGTTGCAGTGCTTACACAATACTTATTAGGTATTTCTGAAATCTAGGATACAGAGAGATTGGTTTTTAGATAAATATGTTTCTTGCTGTTTAAAAATGAAATCGAGACACGTCCTCCCTCATAGCACAGATTAGACCGTGAAAAAGATGAATATACTTTCAAATTCAGTGGTTGCACTGTAGAAGGGATTTCATAATCTGACCACGGATGCAGCGTAGCGTGCATTGTGGATTGTTATATTCCTTCATCATACAGTAGGTTTTTTTTACGGTTGTTGAAACATAGACCTCGACTTAGGAGTGGTTGGAACTTTCAGTAGGCTCACTACAACTATGCTACAAAGCTAATATTAGTTAATAGTATATTCACCGTCCTTATTTGAATGTTTAGCTTTCCAACGTTTATTCAAAAGGCGCTTGTTTCTTGGTATTTCTTAACTGAGTGTTTTACAGTGGAGTGCATTTTAAGAAGGAGCGAAATGTGCCGCGCCAGTAGGTAACCTGAATGCTAGCGTTGTCTCCGGGTGAACGACTGTCACCACTTTTTACTGTTTAATGCGGCCTTGATCTGTCGGCCGTTGTAGGGCAGTATGTAGCTCGAATGCGAGGCCTACTATGGACGAAAGTAGGCCGCTCCCAGCCGACGAGAATCATGAGAACTCCAACAGACTACTTAGTTCAATGGTAATATGAATTCCTTGTATAGGTCGAAACACTCATTGTACACCCACGTGAAACGTGAGATTCATTACGACCGGCAATGTCAAGGATTAAGTCATCGGAACAATTGACCAAACAGACAAAGCACCATATGTCATTTTAGAACTGACTGTAATTTGCTATAAGAAAGAAAAGGGGAAAGAGTATGGAGACCGAAAAAGAAGAGTAGAATTACCAGAACTGACGAAAGGAGAGAAGTTGTATGTAAAAGGAATGGAAAAGACCAATAAGCGCTCAACTACCTTCATCATCATCATCATTTCAGCCGACGGACGTCCACTGTTGGACATAAGCCTCCCCCAAGTGTCGCCACAGTGATCGATCCTGTGCGTCCCGCATCCATCGGATTCCCGCAACCTTCACCAGGTCATCGGTCCACCTTGTAGGAGGCCTTCCGACGCTGCGTCTTCCAGTACGCGGTCGTCACTCCAGAACCTTGCGGCCTCAACGGCCATCTGTTCTGCGAGCAATGTGCCCTGCCCATTGCCACTTAAGTTACCAATTATTACCTTCACTTCCACTATTAAGAAAATACTTTGATACTTTGAGCGTCATTAGTCCACTCGGTTAGTCGGTTCCAGTTATTCAAATATGTGTTCGTGCGTTGCCTTGGACAATATTATTTTAGTGCTGGTAACAGAGCATAGCCAAAACACCGAAAAAACAATTTTATTGTGCTAAGAATTGCGTAAACCGTGAGCATTTGGACCATTCTTGTGACGTTATCTTATTAAAAAGTTCTATTGTAAATCTCTGAGACAATTTTTGAAATTGCAATTTTGAAAATATTGCTCAATGTCTCACAAACTGTGGGCTTCGTATTATTTCGAGACGTTTTATCAGAAACAAAAACCTTTGTGAAAGAAAAACAAATGCCAAGACGAATTAAATATTTATTAGGCAATTAGCCAGAAATGACCCAACCAATTATTATTATTTGTGTGGCCAATTTAGCAAACAGACAAGGAAGTGAGCTAGTTTTTATGGATTCCAGTAAAGCATTCGATAGTATTTCTCTTAGAATTTCTGGTCTTTAAGGTTTTTTTTTTATTGCTAAAGGACTCGTAACTGGTAAACCCTTGGGGTACCTGGGGAGAATCATTTTCCAAATTCTTAACCAAGTCCACTGCACCTTTGAGTAACTTCACGGTTTAGACTAGCGACCATGATTTTTTTTTTAAATTTGTAACAATACTTGAAATACATAAAACTTGTTTTGTTTTGGAATTTTTATTGTTACTTTTGATTGCATGGCTAGCACTTGACCACTATCGCTTACCTAGAAGACATGAATTGCATTTTCACATACCTATTCAATTACAAAAACATTTAGTTAACAGATCCGACAGACCTAGCAGGCATACCGCGGGATCTTTTCTTTTCCACTACAACTACCTATATGAATTATAGAGGTATACGGAAAAGAGTGTAAAGTCCCACACATCTCCGTTGAAAAGGGAGGATCCTCCAACTGATGCTGTTATAGGTATCTGATCTGGGATATGGGGATACTGTCCGATAAATGATATCGAAATGCCATAGATGTCGCTACAAGTTTTATAAAAAAAATACTTACATTTGGCTATAACAATCGTAAGCACAGTCAGAAGAACGGCTAGCGAGCGGCAGGCGTGCGCCGCCATCCATGCGGCCCCGGCATTCACGACCGCCTGCGGACAAACATGGTCGCCTTGTCAAATGGAATGCTTTACATAGTTATTACTTATGAAATAACACGGTGTAATGTTGTTAACACCAGACCACTGTAATTTAAAGATAAATACAATAGACAGAAGCCCTACCATCCAAACCATACAAAGTGCGATAAGTACCTATAATAAAAATGCAATTTTTTAAATTTTTGTCTGTCAGTCGGGCTGAATTTTCCGACTTTCTCCGAAACTGCTGGATCGATTTTAAGAGGACTTTTAACTGGTGATTTTTCTTTTACAGCACATGTTATAAGGTGAAACTTAGGCTTTTGACTGAACTGTTAGAAAAAGGTGTATGGTTCAGCGCTATACAAAAAAATCTTGAAAGTGTGATCAAATTGCATTGAGCTGGTTCACGAGGTTAAAGCAGTCGAAGTCACGGGCACCAGAAATCCTACCATAAGCTCTTAACGCAATCCGACTTATACTGAAATGTTTTACGGAAGGAACTCTGTTTTTTTGTTTGCAAGAGGTAATCTCTGACAGGACTGGTCCGTTTGCGATTTTTTTTTCACCGATAGAAAGCTGCTTTAGTCCTGAGTAGCATAGGCTATAATTTATGTACGCGGGCGCAACCAAAAACTAGTATTACATACTTTGATTTCCATAACCAGGCTCAAGGTTCAAACTTCTTCAACAATAACTCCATTCAGGGCGGGCCCTGAATGGAGTTATTGGGTTATTAGATCGGGATCTAGCTAAAGATATTTTCGCCGCCCTTTACATACACAACCCAAGTAACAAAGTTCTCCTATGGCGCACAGTTTATAGGCTCACAGCACTAGTAACATTCTCTTAGTGGTTCCAGGTTTTTCCACCAAACTTATAACGGGTTACACGGAGTTCGTTTGGGTTTATAGTACATGACTTATAGTCGTGTATAGAACGAAATTATAGGCGCAGTAAAGGCTAAGATGGCCTACAAATGTGTTGCGTAGGTGTAAATACACTTGAAAAAACTTGGTCCAGTAAGTTACACTTATAATCGCCTATAAGAAGTAATTATAAATCCGCTATAAGTGTATACGCCAGTAATAGTAATTTATAGAACTAAATGCACTTAGAACCATTTGCGTTTGTTACTTGACCTTATAGGGGTGTAAAAGTCAACTTCATGTGCCAATTTTAAGTGAATTAGTTCTACAGTGGTTTCTTCTAAGAGTAAGCGTACTTGGTATTATTGTGGACTCTCGAATGCTGTTATAGTCTTAATTTCTATATAAAGGTTTCTTGTAAAACTATTCATGTCCAAAACTAACTTCGTGAAGTCCGTTCAAGCTTTTAATATTTATCGCATCTGTACGGCCATTTTATCCAATATGGCGCGACAATGCTGTTACTTTAAGACTAATATTATTTTTAAACACAACTTAGTAAATACGCCGTGTTCAAAAGGCGAACCAAAATTGAGATGTAAAACACAATATAATTCGCCGAAAATATTTATGCGTTTGCCGTGCAAACATGAATGCACATATTATATAACGTGCGAAATACTTGTTAATACATTTTATAATAAAGATCAAATTTTATTATAACTTTTATTAATTTTTTTTTTCGCCATAATCGCACAACAAATTCTCACATTTTTGAAGTAGCTAGTAGTAGAAGCGCGGAGTTCCTTACACGCCTGCCTGGTTCTATTAAATGCTCATAGCTGGGTTTGCGGGAGCAGATAGTTCTGCGTAGTCCAACCATAAGTGTATTATTGGTCTAAGTGGTGCTCGTCAAGTATACTATGAGTGTTTTATTAGCAAAAGTACGCATATAAAATGGGCCCTTTTCCGTGGTTAATTCATGAATCCCCAAGCGACCACCGGTGGCCGCGCATCTATTGTCTTACTATTGTGTCTCTAATTGACGGTATCTGAAGGGTTAAAAACTTTTACTAGCCTGTTATAGACTTGGCCCCGGAACCACTACAAAACCACATTTTGTTACTCGGGAAAGCCTTATAAGTCATGAGTTTTAATTCATGAATCCCCAAGCGACACCCGGTGGCCGCGCATCTATTGTCTTACTATTGTGTCTCTAATTGACGGTATCTGAAGGGTTAAGTCTTAAATATTTCCACTATCCAACTTGAAGTAGGTTGGAAGGTGGCACATAAAAAACTTGCCAACTTGAGTGTGGATGACTAATGGCTAGGTTGGAAGATAGGAATAAGTCAATTTTGTCGCCCCTCATTTTTTGCCGCTCTGGGCAAATGCCTGTCTTACCCCCCTTATATCAGGCCTTGACTCCATCCAAATGTTTATGACAGTGTTAAATGATTCTATCATAATTATAACTGCACACGACGTTCGAAGCCTCATTAGGTGCCAACAACCGCTCACAATAGTACCTCTCAAACAATGCGGCGTCAAAGATCTTTAGACTGCTAATTACATCATTAACGACAGTTTCCTAGTTCGTGCTGATGTTCCCATACTTTGTTCTGTTGGATACAAAACGTACACTAGGCTTACCATTTTTTTAACTCCGGTCTTTAAGGAGTAAGGACCAGAGCCTAGGGCGTGGTAGGCCACGAGCTCTTAACACAGCGGGCCTTACCTAACCATTTCGATCTAGTCACCCCTATGATTTAGCCCTCCCCTCCTCGTCTTCATGCTATCTATGAATATTGTACCTGATATAAATAGAAATAATAGAAATCGATTTAATTAAACATCAAAAAATTGCACAAAATTGACTTGTCATTTGATGACACTGTTAAAGGGATGGAGCTAAATAGTATAGCTCCATCTCACTTTTTCGCTCGCACGTTTGACATTTTGACACGTTGCGTTATGGTTTAAGCCCCAGGAACTCGCCTCAAAGAGTTGTCAACAAGATTGACAGGGCCTGTTAAGGACAATTCTTGCCAGAGCTGCGCGATGGTGCGAACGAGTTGCCGTGGCCCTGGACCGTAAAAGGTTTCTGAAAGGTTGGGCTAAAAATCTGATATTCCCTTCGGTCCACCTGGACCCATAAATGTTCTATTGTAAATCTGAAATATGAGATATGAACGGCTGTTTTAGGTCCAAACACAAGAAATGTAGACAGTTGGTAGCCTTAGCTACAGTTGATTCGTTATGAAACTATGTTTACTTTGCAGTTTGTATGAATGCTAAATGTAGAATCGGTAGTATCGTGAATTGAATGCTGATTGTCGTTAAACACACGTGGTTGATAGCGATTAAATTACCGCAATCTACCTTGTCGTGTGATTCATGACTTCATGTTGTAGATTTAGTTTTCTTTTGTTCTATAACAAAAGAAAAGGATCACCAGTAGTATCTACCGGATTGAAACACCATATTATACTTTTTGTTAATATTGTTTACAGAAATAGGTACTTATGTATCAACTTGTAAGACTTTTCCATGATTCATTGTTTTATTCTTGACAAAATATAAAATCCCATAAGGACTAATAACAAAGAAACAATGGATAGATTGTGTTTTGAAAAGGCAGGTAAAAACGTAACTGTTGGAATGACGAATGACAAATAGAGATATGTAGTGGAAAAAGAATAGGTAATTGCTGCACAAACTGCAAATAAATACAATTAGGAACATGAGGAAGATGATAATAAAGAACAAAGGAAACAAATTAGGAGTCAAACGCACCTAGACGTATTTAACCTTGGAAAAGGAACCAGTACAGCCTCACAAGACTATAAATAAAGATAACCAAATATAAACGGGTAAGCGCAAAAGGACCGAGATCCAAAACCTTGGCATCGCAAAGGACCAGTTTTTTGACTGCCTCTTTATAACCATAAGTAATTAATTGCTTGGCTTGCCATGCCACAACCATGTACCTTATAAAGTTAATTATATTATATGAATATAATATTATACGCATTATTATTAGTTTATTATTATTTATTGTTGTCTTTGCTTTTAAGTTATTTAATTGACATTTTAAATGACCACAAAAAGCAGGGATGATTTCTGGTTCGCGCAATGTGTTATTGGGTTTTTCAACTAGACTTTCTCACTAGCAGTCTGCCCATCACCATCATTTCGTGAGCCTACCCTACCCAAATGATGGCACTCCATTTTAGACTGATCCCCTGTATTACACCAGATTTAAATAGAATGTCTGGCAAGTGGCGACTATGATGTATTTAACGTTTCATGAAAAATAGGAGTGTAATATAATTATGTCAAATGATCACATAAATATTGTAAGACAAAAGTTTTTGAGTGTGTATGTTCACGCTAAAACTGCTGAATTCATGAAATTTGCATGAAAAATCATGCTATTTTAAAAATCATGAAATTTGGCTGACGGGTAGACCATGTTCTGGAGTAGCACTTACGATATGATACTTTTTATTCCAGGAGTATGTTCACGTGGGATAATTTTCTACTATCACGCAGTCGAATCCGCTGGTAGTAACTAGTATTAAACTGATTTCCCCATTGGTCTCCTGTACTTTACTAAGTCAATCCTATGTAGAACCTATTTCGTAAAACCTTTTGGTCCACTGTTTATAAGATGGTACTTAAAAACGAACTACGATTGAGGCCGACTCCGCCTTACCCGTAGGAACCGGTATTGTCGGTAAAAGACCAATAAAATTGGAAAAAAAAATTACTCGATTGCCTCGAATTTAATGCGAACGAGGTACGAGGCCTTTTCGAATGACAAAAACATATATTTACGCGTGGCTGTCGTGTACTAGCCGTAATGAGCGGTTATTATGAATTCTGTTGAAATTTGTCGCCGAACCTTTAAAAATAATTTGGGCTTGGTTGATTCATGCCGCTGTGACCAGATATAGATAAAATATTATCTGAATTATTTGGTTTTGCAGAACATTAAAAAAATTATATAAAAAATAAATATATAATAATAATATTTATGAATATAAAATATTAGTAAAACAACACTTGTACATACATAAAACTCTGAAATGTACTTCTTCTTGACATCGAAGAGATTGAGAGTATCCTTCAAGCGTAACATTTTCTACCAAGTAGGTATGTCCTCTCAAAACCAGTTTGATCTACATACGTCATAATTGTTATATTTTGAGTTCTCTTAATTACTTATGTTTTGATATATTTTATTAGAATTGTGCAGAATAGTAAAGAGAAGAGATAGGATATGAGTAACTCTCCGACGTCAAATTGGCAGACACATTCATATAACAGGAGGTCAAAAACGAAAAAAGATACAGAAGTTCTGCACTCTTTCGAGTTTGTTTAGGAAAACCTTCGTTAGGTACATCTATGTAAATCATCTGGGAGTTTGAAATTTTACACAAGATTTCCTTTTATGACGTAGGCGAGAGAAACTAACAGAAAATATTTCAAAATTCACCCTCTAAGGGGATATAAGTTTGGGTCTAAAGTTACCTACTCACACGGGCGAAGTCGCTGGCTGAATCTAGTATAGGTATATGTGTAGACTTTTATTTATGTATGAGTCTCTCTCAACTCACATATATAGCTGTGCAATCTATAGGTTTTTAAACAATTCTTTGTGAGTGACAAAGTAACTTTAAAATTTCTCTCCCATAACGTGTCATGGCGATGCAAAGACATTAAACATTATAGTAACTCTTTAAATCTCTTTGTGGCGATGCAAGGGTACATCAACAATACGTTGACCCATGGGTTATTGGTACGAGCATGTCGGCCGAAGCTATTGACCTGAAACCGCGGTTCAGCAATCACGGCCTAATGTCACAGCCGGCTGCTCACTGCCCACAAACGACCAACTGGAATAATATCGAGTAACTGGATTCCAGTAATTTGAGCAAATGGATCAAATTGCTCGCTTAGTCCATTACCATATTATTTTGGTTTTTTTTTCAGTCTTCTGAAGCGTAGTGTAACGAGATCACTAACTGTAATAGGAGCTATTTGTTTTTTTTTTTTTTAAACCCTGCTCTTGGAATAACGGTTCTCCTGTATCGTGGGTACGTTCACATTTAATTCACATACACAAGATATGAAGATACCCAGACCCAGAATACCTATTCTAGGACTAGGGAATCGAACCCGCGATAAGCAGCGCAGCAGTCAATCGCTCAACCATTGCGCCAACCAAATTTTTAAGAAATTTTTGTTTCATATTATGAAAGTTTCATCTTGAACAATGCTTCATTAGTGGCTGTATTTCTACAAGCCTACCTACGCAGGCTCTTGAGTCTAGGGTAGGCAGGTTATATAATTACATTTCAAAACAGTACGGAAACGAGAAGCACTTATTTCGATATACTCGTAGCTGCCAATAACTAAGCTTTTAATATATTACTTAACCTGAATAAACTCATAACTTGAATATATAATCAGCATCTCAGCTGAGTGCAATCCTTAAATTCAATTAGCTTTACCAGTGAACGGCTTTACACACCTGGAATTTACTACTTCCTTTCATTTCAAATTTATTGCTTTTATTATCTTGAAATATAAGCTATTTTACTGTCAAGTTTCGTCATAATCCTTTTAGCTGGGTTTGAGCGAGACGGAGCAACAAATATACGTGCATACTTTCGCTTTTATAATATTCTTGTGATTAATGATTATTATCTGATTACTCTATACTTACTCCGTGGATTGCTCTAATAAGTTTATTTTAAATTAAAGTGGTCGATAAAACCATTAAATCCGCTTTGTCTTTCTGTTCCTGAGAAATTAAAATTTTATTTTTAATTTTCATAAGTTAATTCTCATCGTATGTACTCTAAGGTTATTTTTCAAGGTGGGGCTGATCCTTAGGCTGACATACCTGATGTTCGTTATAGTATTATAACGTCCATCATTGAATTTCGAATCGGTATCAAAAATCTGGGAGTGGGTGCTAGACTGCATTGAGATGGGTATGGCCCACTCACCTCACTTCCTCCCATAATATTCACCTATGAGCACAGCATCTTTGCTTCGATTTAAATTAATTAAGTACTACTTACGAGGGTGTATCACGTTTACGAGCATGCATCGAACTGAAAAACTCAAAACACATCACCGATTACAATTAACAAATGTGAACTGTGAAGAATGTCTTGTATTCTTATGCTACTTCGAATTATGAAAGTCATGCAACAAAGTTTGTAATTTACAATCACAGTATTTACAATACGGTGACATTGGTATTCGTTATAATAAGTTACATAACAATCGTAGAACAATATACTCACGCGTCGTTCTGCACAGTCGAGTTTTTATGATGCTTTAAATTGAAGTTAGCTTAGATGAGCCATAAATGATTGCTTGTGGAGGAAAATCTATGTTTTACTATGCAATAAGAAATAGCCGTACAGTTTATAGATGTGGAAAACCTCACACGAGGCTGCATCTACAGTTTATTTACGTACTATGTTTCAGACGACGTGAACAATTGAACATGTTAGGCAAATCACTAAAAGTTTCATGACTGATTTCATTTGTAGCATAGAATTTAAAGTGCTGAATAAACTAGATGTGGATCATTGAATTTCCAATACAAATCTTTAGACCAATTCTAAATTAAACACTGTGTGTGGATTGTGGTGGTGTGTTTGTTAAAAAAGACCTCCGAAATGGCTTGACCGATTTTTGGAAAAATTTTTGGGTATAGGCTTTTGACAATATTTTGGGTGTATTTAGGCCTCAGAATTCACTCCAACGACTTAGTCGTAAGCCACGTCTAAAGGTTAAAAGTACACTGCTCACACGTGTGCCACACAGGAAGATCTGGGCAGCCCCCATACATTTTATATGGAATCTAGACTTATAAAGCTACACTTGTTACACGGTACGCGAAGCCACGCGACGTCGTTCTAGTACAAATCAGGCGTATTACACGTGTGCTTCGGTCTAATGTAGTTCTAGCTTTACTTTGAGTATGTGATGGATTAAAATGAACTCGAATTATTTATTTTATTATCAAGTACTAAAACAAGAAAAATACAAACACTGAATTAATTAAAATTACACTAAAGGCAATAACTAATTAAAATATGTCGTCATAAATCAGCAAAACTCCTACGCATCGCTGTCGACTGGAAGTAACCCCAAAAGGCTAGCGGCATTGCCAGTGCCACTGGTGACAATGCTTAATCTCTGATCGAGGTAAAAGCCAGCCCTCTGCCCTCGTGACGCGGAGTGTCAACTAAACGTTTGGGTGATTCTTTAAAAGATCTATAAGCACTGGGACCTCACGGCCCAAGAGCAGTAATTTTACATTCAAGTGTAGTTTTCACACAAGCTAAAAACCACAAGACATTTTAACGATGCCATGCGGCACGGCTACATTGAAAATACTTTCTGTTCGCGTATCGTTTGATCGCACATTTCATTAAAACTGTTCACTGTTCCACCACAGTTTTAATGAAAGTGCGGTTTATTTATATGATGTCTTTGTTCTTTATGTGAAATACCTAAAGTATTTTCCTTTTACATATGTAAATACAAAAAAGAAAACATCATCAAACCAGTAGGTACATCAATAATACAAACAAGTTTTAATAAAAATAATTTTTTCATAACAAGCTTTTATAGCTGGGTATACTTATATAATTAATACTCGTCAAGATAAATCATACTAGCCCAAACTCGATGGGGTTGTGTCGTTTAAACTACCAAGTTTCAGCCACCGGTTCCATCATCAGATCAGCTCGATGTCATAATAATTTTGTTTTGTCATCTGATTTACACATGCATACAAAATTTCAGATCAATCGCTAACGGGGAAGTAGGTCAAATTTAATTTGCAAGATTTGATGACAGACAAACATCGGGACAGGTGAAACTAAATAAAAGCTTGTAATAAAATAGAATCAGAGGCGTAACAAGGATTAATTTAGACGTAGGCGAAGGTGGATGCACCTTCTACTCACTACCCTAATGTCCACAAATATTTTACGTGCTTTTTGAGGCCTAGAGGCGTATGCCAAGATGGTCACTCGTCTACAGGTCGACCTTGGTAAAATTTGCTTAACTTTAAGATCGATGTAGTGGCTGAATTTAAAGTTGCTACAAGTTCGAGCTCGAGAAAAGTTGCCTTAGACTTTCTCAGACAAGGAAAGTAAGTTTTGACGTAACTTTCACGGCTTTTAGAGCCTGCCTTCTACCTTCAGTTTACACCAGTGACGGCTTTAGGAGATGGCAAGCAGGGCAACCAGCCCGGGCCTTGCTCTAGAAACTTTTTTTTATCTTTTAAGTTTATATTAAGTAATTAAATACGATAAGAATCTAATTTCTCAAATTCGATGACACGCGAGACCGGTTTTCAGTTGTTGCTATTATTGAAATAACCCATTACATGAAAAGCAGTAAAAGTATAATTTTCAAATCCGTGTTTTTTAAACCATTTAGTACCTTAAATTTATCATCAATATCGTATTATGATTGTTAATTTTTATATAAATCTTCTAAAATTTCTGTGGATTTTTTATAATTTTCATCCTTTTCTTACCTACTATTAGAAATACCCAGTTTTGATGCACGTACCAACTGTGCCAAAAAGACAAGGGGGCTCGCAAGGATTCACCATCTGGGGCCTCAACGCAACTGATAAGACGTCCGCCCCCTGTCTTAAAAGTTGTCTTCGAATAAACCAACTCTTTTAAGTTGTTTTCTAGAGTAAACCACCTGTCTTAAGTTGTCTTTGGTAATAAACCAACTCTCTTAAGTTGCCTTCTGGAATAAACCAACTCTCTTAAGTTGCCTTCGGGAATAAACAAACTCTCTTTTTGGTTTCACTGTTTCTAAAGGCTCATAGTTTCAGGGTAAAGTACAGTTATATTGGTGTCAGTCTGTGGCAGTTTATCTTTCATACACAATGTCAACGTATTCATCATTAAGGTCATTGTCGTGGGCTGCTATTATAGTACTGCTTGGTTGTAGGTCAACTGCACAGCGTAGTTCGTTTTGCGTGGGAGTCGATTCGATAGTGAGAACTAGAAATTTTACTTTTAACGTTATCAGATTAACCAATTCTCTTTTGTACATTGTGAGAGCCTCAATGTGAAAGGGTAATCTATACATCTATCATTTATACCTACAGATAAATAATATTAAAGTGTAGTATCAAAATAAAATTTCTTTTGCATTTGAAGGTAATAAATATAATTTTATATAAAAAAGTTTCAATCCTAAAAAAAATATGTCGAATAAGTCGAATAATTTAAAAAGTAATTGACATAGTGAAATGGATTGTAAATTGTAAGTAATAATTGCTTTCCAAATTTCCTTTGTGCGTCGAACGAATTAAAAATTGAGGACAATGTCTTCAAGCCACATCTCTACAATACACTAAGAATGTCTTTTATTTCTTTGTATTAGAATATGAAGACAAAATGTAATTTAATTGACTGATTTGGTAATCATTAACCTGAATTTCATGTGAACGGTAGGTACATAAGCAATTAGTGAGTTTGCGTTTTAATTGAAATATGTGTTATATTATAATTATGTGTTAACTACTATGTATTCTATTTGCAAAAATATTTAAGGATACTTAAGGGTGGTTTTAAAAAAAAAATGGAATACATTTTTCTTGAATTTTCCCAATACCTTAGTGTTTAATTTGTATTGTATTGGTACAACGCACACACAAGTATGTTAGTGACACAATTAAGATTTATCAAAATATGTCATTTTGAACTTAAAATGATTATTTGAAGATAAAAATATAGGTACTTAATTTTAAAAAATTGCTGATACTGATTCAGTTTCCGATTCTGAACATACTACTTTCAAGATTACCTATGCATGATGCATCTATCATGTTACATGTTGTACACATATACCTAGATATATATATACGTTTAGTAACTTCACTCGGTTACCTCGACATCCAGGACTGACAATAAACATGTAACAAAACGATTAATAGCAGTGATCACCGCAGCAAATAAAGTGCAAGAAATACTACAAATTAATGCAATTTATTCTAAAGCCGTACTTCTTGACTGACTCAAGTCACAGAGCTCAAGTGGACTGTTGTAGGCAGTGGCGTAACTAATCCTAATGGGGCCCCATCTACATCCACACTTCTATACTCAATATAATAAAGAAGTAAAGTTTAGTTTTCTGTTTTTATGTTTGTAGGAGGTAATCTCTGGAAGTATTGGTCCAATTGCTAAAAATTTTTCATTAATAGAAAGCTGCTTCATTCCTGAGTGACATAGGCTCTATTTTATGTAAGTACCTACGCGGGCGAAGCTGCGGGCAAAACAAGTATCAAATATTTTTGCAGTTTTTTGTACAAAATAGGTCTTACTAGCATTCTCAACTTAGCCTTGTAAGCCTTATAAAATGAAAATGACCTCGTTTATTGGATCATTTTGAGGGTACTTAAATAGGTTGAGTTTTATTGTCGCCTTACGTAGAAAACGCTAGGACGAGTGGAGCAAGCTAAAAGAGACTAGTATATCAATAGATATTTTTTATTCACTACTGGCCTCCTGTCAATAATGGAAATTAAGATTGATAGATGAATAAATATTACGAATTATGGCACATGTTGGGGCCCTTGTAGTTCGGGGGCCCCTATCATTGATACGGTTTATACTGTGGTAGCTACGCCTCTGGTTATAGGTACTTCCGTCATTGCACAGCTGTTGAGCTACTGTTCCTTCCGCGTGACGCTAATCAGCACCGTAGCTGCTAATAAGCCTTCATTCTCAACGACATAATGGCCGAGTCTTTCATCCGTTACCCAATGACCAGGAAATTACTTAACAATATTTGTAAGTAGGTATTACCTACATACATACACAAAATGTATTTTTTTGAATTATTGTCAAGGTAAAGACATAAGACAAAATAATTTTTTTTTGACACACAAGGCAATTTTTAAATTCAGCCTAGAGTAAGAAGGTTAGCTAAAATTATAGGTAACTATGACCCGCTTTCGGCTTCTGATGGGTGAAAATTTTATACTTATCTTCCTCGTTTATCGTCCTTGCTATTAGTGAAAACCGCATCACAATCGGTTTTAGGAGGACTTAGCGGACAAAGGGATAGATGCTACTTTATTATTAAACCACACAACACAGGAATCATACAGTATTAAACTATGTCAAGATGAAAATATTTTGCTAAAGTCACCCCTGCATACGATTTATAATTGACAAAAAATATTTAAATTTTAACAAAAAAGAAATGGTTGAACAATGGAATATTGTTAATATTTAAAGCCTATTACAATTATTACATATTTTTATAAACAATACTGCCTGAAGCCAACGATACGAAATATTTGTCCATAATAGTGTGAAAACTAGAAACTTATTTGTAACGTTGGCCGTTTGCTATATTCACTTTTTAGGGTTCCACGCTGTGTTCCACGCGCGCCTCATAGAACAGTCAGTATAATTAACAGGGCCCTCAAGGGTGAAAGACTCAACGTGGCCCTAGAATGCGAAGGGCAACAACACATTAACACAGGTGGGTTTTAATCAGTAAAAGTCTGACATCTACCTAGACTGAAAGAAGTTATTTGATAAATTGCACACCCCAGAATATTTTACTCGAAGACTATTAACTCGATGTTGATGTTTAGTGGGAAGGTGTATTCTTTTAGAGTCTGTCTAAAAAGTCAAACGACTTATGTAATTATTAGAGTAACAACGCTGGTTCAATAAACAAGGTTTATTAAGAGATCTTGATCACTGTTTACTAATAGAAGAACCTTATAAAAAATATTGAATATATGTATTATAATTTACTGTCCAATCAAGTTTATAATTTTGTATGGTGACTCTGATTTTTTTTCGTTACCTAAAACAATCTTGTGAAAGGTGGTTCAATTTCGTCTACCAAGCAAGCCCTTAAAGTTTATGGAGGGCTGTCCCTTAAACCTTGTATTAAACCGACTACAGAACCCTTCCCAATGCGTCGTTCGAGTCTGACACTCACTTACACTCAACCAGTTATGGAAGATTATGAGTTGAGTTGAGACAGGTACCTTTCATGGTTTGTTAGCTTAAGTCTTTAATTAGTGAAGTAAGTAATTCTAATGAGAGAGCTTGTTTAGCATTTGAATGCGTAGCCCGACGTGAGATATCGGCGCTTGCGTCGCTGCTCGCGGTTATGTAAATCGTGCACAGCTGAGACTTTCTTCTGTTTGTCCGTACAATTATCGCGAGGAATCGTATCGAATATAGCCGCCACTGTTAGAACGTTTACGTGAAAACTGTCTGTGTTTGTGAGACTTATTGATAAGACTGGTTTGGTTTTGTTTTGGTTAGATACTGGTGAAAAGGGAAGTATTTACCTCTACTAGAAGTGTACCTTTTGTCGTCGGTGAACAAAAGGAGTATTTCTTCGGTTTTTTCCAACGATACGTCTATTTCTTGCCAAAGCCGATTAATCGGCTGTCCCCAAAACTATCATGAGAGACACAATAGAAAGACAATCAGACAGATAACGCCGTTAAATTAAGAGGAGTGGATAAATGATTCTTAAAAAATTGACTGTATATAAACCACTTCAAATGATTAAATATACCAAATAAAACTACACTTCGAAATTGCTTATATCAAGTTCGGCGCTTGCTAGATTTCTGCTCATTTTGGACATAGGGCTCCCCCATAGATATCCGTGGGTTCCCCCAAGCCTCGCCGCAATGACCGGAACCGGATTTACGCATCTCGCATTCATCGGATACCCGCGACCCTCACCCCTTGTGGGAGAACTTCACATTTTCATTCGATTTATTAATTTTAGGCTCGTCAATAAATTCAAAAGCTTAATAAAATAAATATTGCAGTAAAAGTGCAGAAATATTTCCATTAGAAATCGGTGTTAGTTTTGCCAACACAATTCGCAAGTCAGTAAATGACACGGGAGATTCCGCAATTAATAAAACACACATGGCCTTGTTTAGAAGATCGTAAGTAAAACTGATTTCTAAATTTGTGTAAATTCTCTCTGGTTGATTATCATTTAAGACGAATGTGATAATTAAGTACTTTCGAGTCTTTGAAATACTTGAAACTGTGTGGAAGAAAAATAAAGGTATGTCGGTATCCCTAGCTAAGTTGCTAATCTAGAAAGCTTCAAATGTACGGGAATGACGTCATCTCAACGTTCAGTCACGTGGTCAGACCAAGGAAATGGCGGCAAGGTCAACTCGAAGCGTTCGACGTAAGAGAAACGGTTGTAATTTGGCTAGGGGGGCTGGTTTTGTTATTATTCTTTAAAATAAGTGAATAAATAATAGTACATTGTTACACTAGGGGTGAAAGTTACTTATTTAGTCCCTCGAATCAGCGACCTCGCTACGCTCGGCCGCCAACTCCTTCTCGGGACGATATAAGTAACTTCAACCCCGAGGTAAGCACTGTGCTTTTCATTGCGAATACAAGAAGATAGACGTAGCTTTTTTTTTTAAATAATTTGACAGATGTTAGTTGAAAGTAAAACTCCCTAGGGATGAAAAGTGTGATACTTTTCAGCTCGCTCCTCAGGCAACTTCAGACCTACTTTCAGAGTATGAGTAATGAAAAATATATTTAACGTTAATATCTAGATCAATTTATTCACATGCATCACTGCTTAGCATCAGGTAAGTATCGCAGTCCACGCACGAGTTTATATCAATTAAAAAAAAAATTAAGAAAGAGATTAACTAAATCTGAATTTTGGATTAAAGAAGCATTAAGTAATTTGGTCACTAATGAATGCATAGTCTAAGTTAACAATACAAAGAAATGAATCTTTAATTCATGAAAAAGTGTCCACAACAAAACATTTTTTGTTTTGGCCACTTCTTAATACTATATTATAAAGTATCGACGTTATGAATACCCGAGTCATAATTATTATTTATAACACTTTAAGCACACAAAAGTACAGAGAGGTGGACTTAATGCCTTTTTTTGAGGCTGTTAAATCATCACGTAACTTCTCTCACGCTGGTTGAAGCGCCAGGAGGCCTTTATTAGCCCACCCGTATTCCTTTACTTGACCATTTCCTGGTGCAGATTTAGAGTTAGGGAGCATTTTTACCAGTAACCAATATATTTCAAAGGTACTAGTGTAGAATATTGTAGCTTGCTAATTAAAATCCAAGTGTGAAGGTAACAATTAAGCATGCAAAATCGAAATTACAAGAAAAAAGCCGTAAAAAAGTAACGTTTCTAAAAAACGAAGTTAATAACACAGAATTTTGCCCCACGATTCACTTTGAAACACCTGATTAGCTCTGGTCAACCATCAGCTTCCAATTTAAAAGGTTACGCATAAGCGGTCATGTTGAACAAAACGAATAAATACAGGCTTGAGTGAGACAGTGACCGGAGCCCGAGGTGGGGCTTATCACAACTTTCACTCAATACATCTCAGCACGACACGACCTCGAGATGTTTGGGCAGCGTCGACCACTATTATAAAATCAAAACACTTCGGTATCAACGCAAGGATCAAGATCCAACGCTGTGTTTGTAAGCAGGTAAGGTATCATTATCAAACCTACGTGGTAATGTTCTTTGCACGATTGGATTTTATCGCATGATTTAAGCTCGCTGCTTACCGGTCGGGGTGGGCGTACCTTCGTTACAATTAGTGAAAGTCGACACGATGCATACGATGATACGACATTGACACAACAAATGAATCACGTTTTATCGTTGGTTGCATCTGTTCATTTGTGTGGTTGCGTTGCGTTTGTTGCTACCTCGATTACTGAAGTAAATGAAGAAAATCAAGCGAAACACTTTCTCGTTCAAATAAATTGTGAACGTCAAAATGAATGTATAATCATGTTTTTACTTTTTATTCGTCATCAGTGGTCCTGCTTTTGGACTGCGGGTTTGTGGCCGCGGCTCTGGAACGCAAAGGGCAACTGAAGGAACATATTTCTAACTCGCTTCGCCAGAACAGGAGAAATTATTAGTTTTTCTGTACGTACAAAATGTTTTGAGAACACCTTTGTGGTGTGTACAGCTAGGCGCCTATGCACATCACATTTTTTAAACTCGCCGTCGACGCGCGTTTAAGAAACGTGCGAGCGCTTTTATCCTAATAAAAGTCTACAAGCTGCGCTTAACTCGCAAGCATATCGCGTCTGTATCGCTACAAACGCGACGCGCTTTTAAAAAATGTGGTGTGCCCATGCCCAAAGGTGAAGAATTCCCTGCCGGAGTCCATGTGAGTGATAGAGCTACAATCCTAAGGGTCTTTAAGCCAAGGGTGAGTAAGTTACTCCTAGGTAAGCGTGCTGTATTGTCGACTAAATCATTGCTCACAAATATGATACCTAGTGGTCAAACTCAAGCCTATCTATAATAATACAATAAAAAATCCAACCTCAAAAAAATATAGCATATTATCTATATGCTTTATTTTTGTACACTAAACAGTTAGTTCATATTTAAGTTTCTGATGTACAAATATTGCTATTTAATAACAAGTTGACAAATGAATTACCTCCGTTCTCTATTTTATCATGAAAACACGTTAATTTACAGTTTGAAGGAAATGACGCCAAGCTGTCTATTTCCTGCATGGAATTATGCTATAAAGTTGACGGTATTGTCACTAATTAAACGATTAGCAATTGTGATAGTAATTATGTCAAGGCTTCATCAGTCGACTGAGTGCGGAACAAGCGGTAGTTTTTGTTAGATCACTTAAGTTATATTTATAGGTCAGTTCACATGTTCTTTTTGGATGCACCATAATTATAGCGGTTTTTTTTATGGTAGGGAAAATCATCCAATGATAACCCCCGGTCTTGGGCGGAGAGGGAGATAGTGTCAGAATCTTACTGACTAATAATCAACCCCGTTCCTTCGTGCCTTCATACCGGGGCTCAAGCTAACTTTCGGACAAGTCTCCTCTTTCAGGAGTGGCTGGAAAGACAACATGGCGTCAACCTGCGTTATACGGACGGTAAGTCCGTATAACGCAGATTCTCACCGGACATGGTAAGTTCGGGAGATTTCTGCTTAGTGTTTCACGCACGCCTCAAGGAGATGTCAGCAAAAGCGTAGAGGTTTTTTTGTTACAGTATGACCTACTTATCAATGGAAGTTTTTCGATAAATTCAATCCATTTAATATAATTTCTGCGTGACCAAACACCTTAACACCTTTATTATAATTTAGTAAATTATGTAAAAATATGCAAAAAAAAAACCATCATGACATTTATAATACGATTGGCAAACATTAACAAATGTATGACGGAAAGAACCTACTAAAAATCTAACACTGCCTATATACAATAATTAATCTTAGAATTTTGCGTAAGAGGAAAACCAGACAAAAACAAGTCACACATAGATATCAGGGTGAAAAACCAGTTTGGGAAAACAGGAAGTAACATTGATAAAGAATTGAATGACATAATAAGGATAAAATCGGTGATGTCCTGTCTATATATTTTGTTGGTCAAGTTTATGATCTGAATGCAGAATTAGTAATGTTTTAGCTTCGATCAATAATAGTACTAGATTCCCGATAAGCGCTTCAAAAACGGCCAGAAAAATAAGAGCACAAATACTGTTGTGCTCTTATTTCAAATTAGTACGGTCCAATCATAGCCAACGTTAAGACGTCAAAATGCCGCAGTGCGCGTTCAAAAATTGTGTAAATAATCACCGTAACACCAAGATTTTGGAAGAAATATCTTTTTTTCGGTAAGTTTATATCAATATGTCTTTATCATAACATAAAAACTGAATTAAATAGTAAATATAAGTCTTAGCAAATATTATGATTGTTTGACCAATGTTTGCTACAACGCGCCAACTATTGTAACAAACATCGACTATTCACAGACACTTTGTAATTCTGTCCTTAAATCATGCGTGTAAGGTTGAATTTCTTTTGCTGTATGTTGACCAGCGAGCTTCGGTCGTAAAAATTTATTGTTTTTTTTGCATGGCTTTGTGAACATAACCTTAAGTTTTTGTATTTAAGGTTGAATTTACATTAATGCATACTTTTTTCGACTAGGATTAGGTAAATACGATTGGTGCCAGTTTTGAAGTGAACTTTTGCATGGGATTGTGTATCTAGTACTATTATTGATCGAAGTGTTTTAGTAACTTAAACAGTGATTTTAACTAGACTAGACTTATATTTTATTATAATTTGATAACTCGAAGATTTTTATTATATTATTCGTTTCAGTATTCATCATACTTTCAACTCAAATAGTGTCATATGTCGGGATTGCAATTGCTGCGAGGCAGAGCGAGACACACAGAACTGTTTGTTGCGGTAACACAAGGGGAGGCCTATGTGATAGTGTAACAGTCAACAGTGGACATCTTTCAGCTGAAATGATGATGATGAGTGTCATGTGTGTTCAATTTATGTCACGGTTGTATTGTATAAAAAAGAAGCCGCTAAAACTCCGACTCCTAAGATAAAGGTCTGCGTACCTAGTTTAGGAGCTCGGGAATTCGACAACAATTTTGACTAATCTGTACAACCTACCTATTTCTCTATGCTATGTTTTTTTGCTGTTTTTATGTACAAATAAACTTATTATTATTATTAATTATTTATTGAATATAGATCGCCCGTTATTTAAATTTTCGCCTCCCAGAATTAATGTGTATATATCTTAACTTTTTTTTTTTTAATGTGACTGTTTCAATGAAAGTGCGAATATGATTTTTCTTGTAACAAATAAAACCTACTTGTTTTACCGGAATGACTGTCCAAATTATTCCTCACTCGCTGCTAAAACATCATCAACGTCAAACAAAAACAAAATATATAACTTAATAGATTCTGAAAGCAATTAATTACTAACTGTAGAAAGTTAATTCTGTAAGAAATATTAATGAGTTTAGAGTTTACAGTACAGTATGTAGCGTTAGTTAGATTTCGATTCCCGTTATTTTAGCTATATACCTCGTTACCTAGATATGAGTAGAAATATATGAACTACAGAAATATGGAATGCAATTTGAACGTGTGTAAAAACGATGCGTGTGTGCGTAAATGAGTACAAAAATAAATCGATGTTAAAAAAAAATGTTTGGCTCCCTACTTTTTTTAGGCATAGGGATATGGAATGTAGTCGAGTATTGAGCATGCATGGCATGATCAGAGCATGAGGAGTGAAGACGGCCTGTATGGACATGCAGGCCTAATTTTTTTACTTACTGATGCGCCTTCGCCCACGTCTATATTAGCTATTCCTCTGGCCGAGCTGATAGTCGTGCTTAATTTTAAATAATGATGTAGAACAACTAATACAATAAAATAGGCTTCTTAGAATAAGTCCTTTAATAGATGAAGGAAGCTTCATCTTCTGATTCTTACAGTAACAAACAAACAAGCGATTTAAGCAAAATAAAATCCAGACAAAGAAGAGAAGGACACTTTAAAGTCAAAACATTTTATTTCACACAGGGCCTACATGGGCACTTATAAAACGTCAGAAGCTAGTGTACAGTTCTAAATTGGTTGTTTTCTATGGAGAAGAACCGGCGAGAAACTTAATGGTATACTCTTCGTCGTCCCTACGTTTTGTCGAATTATGCAAGCAATAATATACTAAACCACACTTTATACGTGGTGTTGAAAGTATAGATATTTTTACGAGTGCTAAGTAGATTAGATTCCAAATCCTGTTTTACGATAGTAACTGGTAGTTACATAGACGGCCGCATGATTGCGCACGCGCACTTAGCAACTGAGTTACAAAACATCTGAGGAAATTATAATGGAGGGAGGTCTTTGTGCAGCAGTGCGTCAGTACAGGGTACTCGTAATATGGCTACGGCCTGATGACCCAAAGCCTCGGTGACTATCTGTTGAAGAATCGGGGCGTGGGGCTCTTTGGCCCGGAGCCGCAGTCCCAACTTCCACCTATAAAAATATTTTATTTTTGAATAGTATTTTTTTTTTTTATATTTAAAAACATGATAATTAAATCACCTACTTTTCTATATCCTGTAGAATTATTTTAAGTACTGATTGTGGCTCTAGAATGTAAAAGGCAACTGAAGGAACACAGGAAGTTTCAGCCAGTAAAAATCTGACACTTACTCTCACTGTACCCAGAGCGGGAGGAGTTAGTCGATGGTTTCATACAAAAAAAAGAGACAATAAACACAACCAAGATCAAATGTATTTATCACAAAATACTTATAGTGGTTCTATTAATAACAAATTATTTACGTAGAAAAGACATCAACGCGCTCGGGTTGGAGGTGATGTTATAAATATTTTATAGTATTTTTTGTATCTAATAAAATTTAAATATATTCAATATAATAAGTAAACTGATTTCTATAGGTGCCAGTGTATTTAGCATTTCGACTGTTAGGTGTACACCGGTTCTGTGTGTTCGCTTCAGAAAGGGCATTTAATTGAACTAAATAGTTCATTCCCTCAAAATTTTAATGTTTTTTGAAAATGTTCCGAACAGTTGAATTGTTAAAACTATTGTTTGAGTAAATACTTATAACGTGAGTATTTTTTAATACAGTTTTTCATTAACAATTAATAGTTTGTTATTAATTTAAATATTGTTTATTAAATTATGTTAAACCAATATTTATTCAGCGATCGCGCAATAGCAGTAGAAAGCGTGGTTGGCATAAACTTCGTGGAAAGCTGTTTCGTAATATATATTTTGCAGCAACTAGTGACTCAGAAACCATTCGATAACATCCAAAGTGTTGACAATTTGGAGATAAAAAAGATACTTTAGGTCACGAACATTGCGTAAAACGGAAAGATACGTCTAGATATCTTTCCGTTTGTATGTAAAACAGGTAAAATTATGTTCGTTATGGTAAACGGCAGATAATTTTGACATGAAGTACATTGTCCCATGTCACATTGTCCAGTGCGAGTCGGAATCGCGCATTGAGGGTTCCTTACAAACTTACTTATGGAAAATTCCCGAATGGAGTCTCGAAGATTACTTCGGATCGCAAAAAAAAAAATGAGACGTTTGCTGTCGTGGGACATTTTTTATATAATTTTGAGGAGAACATTTCCGTCGTACATGTTTTCTGTGTAGCTTTAACCATTAAGGCTGCAAACGCGACGGAAGCTTAAAAAATGGAGTAATTTCTCCCGTTTTCCCAACATTTCCCTTCACTGCTCTGCTCCTATTGATCGTAGCGTGATGAAAAGTATACTATAACCTGCCCAGGAGTATGAAGAATGATTGTACCAAGTTTCGTTAAAATCCATCGCGTAGTTTTTGTTTCTATAAAGAACATACAGACAGACAGACAGACAGACAGACAGACAGACAGACAGACAGACAAAAATTTTACTGTTTGCATTTTTAGCATCAGTATCGATCACTAATCACCCCCTGATAGTTATTTTGGAAATATATTTCATGTACAGAATTGACCTCTCTACAGATTTATTATAAGTATAGACAAGAGGATGCGAAGGAAATTACTTCACGAACCCGAACACGAGCGAAGCATTAGCTGAGCTTAAATTCGTGTAGTGTGGACCGACTCTCAAGGAGCCGAGTACGAACGACACTACACAACTTTGAGCTCAGCTTATGCTCCGCTCGTCCTTGACTCTTCTAGCGTAGAACCACCTGCGAGTCTAGCCAAGTTAACAAATGAATAGAAAATTCGTAGTGAAGTTCACAACATACAAAATGATAGAATGAATTTCTACAATATTCAACGCTATATCCTTTGTTACACAAACGCTACATTGTAGAACGTGCGGCCGATTCAGGCGCGTCAACATGGCTACCAACTTATCGTTTTCTACAATTGCTGACCGAATTGGAGACCCGATTGGAGAACGGAATTCGACACGAAACGTTTGTAGCTTGGCTTGGGGTGCTGTAGGGTTAACTGTCCCCGCACACGGGTCACAAAAAAGCCGCTTCTTTTTGAGGCGGCCTTATTTTGTAGCTCGTGTGCGGCGGTACTGCATGCCATCTCAAAAAAAAGCTTGAAGCCGCTTCAAGCTTATCCGGACACAAAGTGTCGCGCGCTTCAGCTGTTTTTTGCGGCTGCTTCTAGCTTGTTTTTGTGGCCGCTTCTAGCGTGGTTTTTTATGACGGCATTTTTTTGAGGCCGTGAGCGGGGACGGTAAGTTTCGAAAAGGCACTAAAGAAACATGGAAAATGCTTCGAACCAAAATAGTTAATAACTTGATGTCATAGACAAAGACGTGTAAGATACTAATTGCTAACCGCCCAACCATTAAATTTAACTGTCTATGTAATGAACAATAGCTGTCAACAAACCCAAATTACTCTGAGGCAGTTACGTGACTGAACCTGTACAATTAGCGTCTGCACTTAGTCTTACGTAGTTAACAAAGCCAGTTCTCAGGAATGAACCAAGAGTAATGTATTTGTTTGGTGTGTGTAATCATCAGATGACTGCTTTGCGTGGAGAAGGAGTGTCAGGCTTTTACTGACTGAAACCCATGCGTGTTCATTCGGTTGCTTTTTGTGTTTCAGGACCAGTAACAGTAACTCTTTCGAACTTACAATCCCCTGCAGCAGAGCTAGTCTTGGAGCTGAACGAGGCATTTATGCTCTTTCAAGTCAACTGCCACCTTTTTTTAATATGTTGGTGTCAACTGAATATTGGATAGATGAAGACACACTAAAAACTGTGTCAAAATTGTTTATAAAAATGAAGCAGTACGCGTAGTGGGTGCATGGTTAGCGAGGGACATCTCGCTATCTCTTTTTATGGGCCTAATCTAATGGCGCATGGCGGTGACGTCACATTGTATTTTATTTATTTATTTATACTTAGGTATATACTTTATTGCATATCAAGATTAAAAATGTACAAAAAGAAACCATAATAAAAAAACAAGTATTTTGTCCATGCTTTTTCTGTTACTTGACAGTTTTTCTTCCTTACTTAATTTTGAACGGTATTCTCTGCTGACTTTAGCTTTGGTTTGAATTACCTACTTTTTGATACAAATAAAATAAAATTGAGTGAAGTACACAATTATTTTTGCTTTTCGATTCAACGTTTCCGTTCTGTTCCTCACTACTACTGCTCATTACTCTTGATACTTAAGTACTCAACGTTGTCATTACATGACAAATTAAAGTAATTTTACTTTAGAGGTCGAGTCACATAAATGTAATTGGAATATTCCTGGTAATGTAATTTTGGTAGTTAATTTGGGGTAATGATTGTTTTTAAATAAAGGTAAATTAAATCATTTGTTACGTATTAAAGTATGTCCGAATACTCTTTCGCCAGCCGTGGATTGTCCTTGGGTGTACCTACTTCCATAGTGTAGGCGTACGTTACGGACATTCGCACCCGCATCCACAAATGCGGAATATTCACATCAATTTTGACATGTCATCTTCAACCGTATTCTTCGCATCTGGGGGTCTACTCGCTTTTTCCGAAAAACGAAGTTTCGATTGAAATTTCGCGTGTTTCCTACCACGGTTCCTTTTGTTCCCGAAATTTCGCACATACAAAAATTGTTTGACGTACCGAATCCCTAAACCAACTCTAATTAGTTATGTTTCGAAAAAAAATATAATTATGACAGAGGATTGTTTGCAATTTTATCGTCAAATGAATATCGTTCGTTTACGAAAGTTTCGTTTCGGAGAAAGCGGGTAGACCCCAGCTCTTTAACGGATGCGGATTTGTAACTCTTTCTTTATATCACTCCTGACATAAGCTATGCATCTTTTCTTTGGCCTCCCTCGTCTTCTTCAAACATCCACATGTTTTTCCATTGCATAACTCTTTAAGTAACATGAGTTTTAACTCTCATATTTACATTACAATACGATAAAAGATTCCCTTTCAAAATTTTAGTCACTGGCGCCACTTTCAAACTTACTCTAATGTAAAATTTATTGCTCACTTTATCCATTCTCTGCACTCCACACATTCAATATAAGAAGTTTTTTAATGCACTCTAATGCCATAGAACCGATACATTACAATAATAAGCCGTGTACGCACATACAAACAAATTTGTTGCGTTGCGTGATACGCAACAAGTAGGTTCGCTCGTGTACACCACTAACGAACATCGAACACTCGGTTCGTCAGTATGTTTTATATGAACGGTATTCTTCATTGATCAATGCGAACACCGAAAACACTTTTCGCTACTTTAAAACAGAGCACTTCCAACAACACCGCCATGGCTATTAGAGAGTTTACGACTGTTGTACGCGAACTCGATTCTAACTATGTTCGCGTTCGTATTAGAAAAAGCAGTCCATATGAACAAATCAATTAATGTTCAAGTTTGGTGTTTGTGTTCACTATGTTTGTGTTCATATGCGTACACGGTTTAATGCCATAGAATTAGAACCGATACATTTTAATAGACAGCCCTATTAACAGCGCCATTAAGCTGCAATTACAGAAAGCTATTATCTCCATAACATCATCTGTAATAGATTGTAATTCTCTATTAACATCGTTCATTGAGAATGAATGAGCGGAGATTCTTGACCTAATGGTCTGTTTATTGAGATAAAAACTTGTTACTGTATTCATTGAGTCAAGGTTGGCGTAAAAACAAATAATGATAGTTTTTTTAACTAGCTTCTACCACCAGCTTTGTCTGTGTTAAACTAGAACATTATCCTAATAGGCCATGGGGCTGGGGCCAGGGTTAGCTCCGAAAGGTAGCTCAGCCCAGGTATAAAAGGCACGAAGGAACAGGGGAGGTTTTTTAGGCAATAAGAGTCTGACACTATCTCCCACTCCGCCCAAGGGCGGAATTTCATTTGGATGATTTTTAACCACTAAAAAAATAGGCCATGTGGAAAAAAGTATGAAAGGGACTCGTAGTCCTAGAACGCAAAAGGCATCTGAAGGAACATAGGTGTGGTTTTAGTCAGTAATGTCTGACCCGCCCTCTCACTCCACCCTAGAGCGGGAGAAGTCACAAGATGATTTCCCACCATAAAAAACCTATGGGAAAATACTCTCAGGATAAAAAGTATGCCATGTTCTATTCCAGGACATGGTCTATCCTCGTTTTATTCAAATCCGTTTTGCCGTTATAAGCTAACAGAGAGACAGACAAAGTTACTTTAGCATTTATTACATTAGTATAAATTAAACACAGCAATATAAAAACACCCATTTAGATGATAATTATGATTAAATTATTCAGTATCTTAGGTTTGTGCTTTATCTGATGCAAGTTATTGTCTTGCATTTGACTGAACCAGGTCATCAGATTTTCTGTTTTATCCCTGACTATGTCTCTATGTTTTCATCTTTAGTCCAAAAACATAAAAGGGGTTTTTTCACTAAAATGTACTTATTTTAGTGTAGAAAACTAGTCATTGCGACCAAGTCGGCATTCGCCGAACCATAGGCGAGGGTGTTATGAAGCCAAGGGCTTTCCACCTGTATCAAACGACATTTTTCAATATACTTTATCATCATCATCATTTCAGCCGCGAGACGTCCACTGTTGGACATAGGCCTCCCCTAAGTGTCGCCACAATAAACGGTCCTTTCTATCAATATACGAGTACCTACTTACATTCAGCCAAAAAAGTATCGGGAATGGATGATTTGTTTATGGTTCCAAATTCAAATTTTTGTTTTTTTGTAGTTGTTAGATTGGCACAACTGTTTTCCATTTTTGCGCGGAGTTTGAGTTGCATCTGTTATTTATATTAAATACAGTGCTGGTTTTAGTAATATCATATATAGTGTGTATTGCGAATTTCATAATGGACAAAAATATCGAACAGAGTTTGTCTTAAATTTTGCATCGCCAATGGAATTTCGTGTTCGGAGTCACTGAAAATGTTACAGAAGGCTTACAGTGAATCGACTTTATCAAAAACTCGTGCTTATGAGTGGTTCAAAGCGTTCAAAAGCGGTCGAGATGTGATGGAAGATTTGCCTCGCTCTGGTAGGCCGTGAATTTTCTCCAAAAACTCAATCGCATGAAAGTCGCTGAGGACATGCTAGAACGAGTCAGTTCGGACCCAACATTCATGAAACGCATTGTTACTGGTGACGAGACGTGGGTTTACGAGTTTGACATGCAAACTAGTCAACAAGCTTCGGGGTGGCGCCTTCCAACTGATCCGAAACCGAAAAAACCACGCCAAAGTCGATCAAAAGTCAAAGTCATGTTGACTGTTTTCTTTGACTATCGCGGTGTTGTGCACTCTGAATTCTTACCGGAAGGTCTAACGGTAAATAAAGAATATTATTTGAGCGTTATGCGGCGTTTAAGAGAGCAAATTCGACGAAAAAGGCCAGATTTGTGGAAAAAAAAATCTTGGATTTTGCACCACGACAATGCGCCTTCGCACAAGGCTATCATTGTGAACGAATTTTTGACCAAACACTCAACAAATACCATCCAGCAACCACCATATTCACCAGATATGGCTCCTGCTGACTTTTTTCTTTTTCCTAAACTCAAATTACCACTTCGTGGCACCCGTTTTCAATCGATAGAAGACATAAAGGAGAATTCGCGGCGAGAACTGAACTCAATTCAGGAAGCAGCGTTTAAAAAATGTTTTGATGAATGGATTTTTTTTTTCTCCCATTTATTTGTATACACTGTGTCTACATCTCTCATCCAACTCTCCTGTCGCAGGTCTGCTGGAAGAAATTTCATTTGAAATAAGCAGTACCTTTGTACTCTTCTTTCTGTATTTGTTAATTTCATTTTTTAAGTGTTTGTGTGTACATAAATGAATAAATAAATAAATTCGTTGGCGCAAGTGTATCGTTTCTAAAGGAGCATACTTTGAAGGTGATAAAATAAATTTGGATGAATAACAGACATTTTGTGTATTATTGATCTTTTCCCGGTACTTTCTTGACAGAGTAGTATAACGACATAAATAAACAGGGATCGACGCCCGCCCAGTCTGATACGATAAATGTAATAAAATTGTGGCAGGGGCGAGCACGAAGACTTTTCCACACTAGTGCGAAGAACAGTAAAGCGTAACCTAAATTGGTAGGCATACAAGCGGGTTTTTGCAGGTTCAGTTCGATATTTTAATACTTATCTACATACTGTATTTGTCGTTACAAACAAGAAATTAATTAATACGAGAATCCATTGCTTAATTGCTTATCATCAAAATTGAATGAAAAGAAGTTTAAATACAGTTTTATGGCTAATTACTTCCGCGGAGGAGTAATTTAACCGTGTAATCGGCACTAAATAAGCAGATTATCCTTTTAAAAAAAAATGAGGTTCATATTTCTCTGCGAACGATTAATCTCTTCTTCTTCTTCTTCCTGCCCTTATCCCATATTACTTGGGGTCGGCGCAACACGTTTTTTTCTTTCATTCTGTCCTGTCACCCGACAAACTATCACTAACTCCCTTTTCTTTCATATCACTCCTCACATAATCCATCCATCTACATGTATACACTCAGAAATCCTGAAAACCTGCGAACGATTAATCTACGCAACCAATATAATATGCCTGAAGAGAGATGAAATAGCATCAGCCTTATAATGTTCCCACTACTAGGACTCAGGCTTCGTCTGCAGAAGAGGGAGTAAAGGGCCGTAATTCATACACAACTCAAGCCCAATGCGAGTTGGTCAAATTAAATAAACCAATATTTAACACACAAATTATATAATTAAATAAACGGACCTTGAAATTACCAAGTTTCATTTTAATTTGCTTTCATTTCAAGCATCTCAACAATGATACAGTTGTGTCAATCAATTATAACGGCGGATTCCGAAGTTTCTCTCGAAATAAAGGAAATTGTAGCAGTTTCTGTCGCGAAAGTTTAAAATAATCCTACTAATATTATAAATGCGAAAGTTTGTATGTATAGATGGATGTATAGATGGATGTATGGATGGATGAATGGATGATTGTATGGATGGATGTATGGATAAATGTATGGATTGATGTATGTATGTTTGTTACTCTTTCACGCAAAAACTACAGAACGGCCTTCGATGAAACTTAGTTCACGAGTAGACCATATCCTTAAGATAAAGTAGGAACACTTTTCCACTAAAAAATCCCCTTTGGTTAATTAAAACTAGCTTAAATTATCTAATATCTGTCGATTGGTAATGTGCCTATAAGACTGGCGGCATTGCCACGATACAATGTAGTACTTATGTCTATGATATACCACTAATTAGGTAGATAAGTGTAAACTTTTTGCCATGCACTGCTTTGACTAACTAAATTCAGTAGTCATAATACTAAAGTCAGCATGACACCACTTATTAGTTGCTTCCTTATAAAGGATATTTTTGAAAGTGGTCGTTGAAATGGACATGTCATCAATATAAGTGTTTGTTTGGCAAAATACCCTTTGTCATTCGTAAAATTCACTTTCATACTGTAACTAGAAAGGTATGTGAAGAGAAGAAGATAGATAATTTGTGATAAGAACAAGAGAATGATCACTACTTCATAGTCTTAAATCTTTCAACAAACTACTTTGAATTTTCTTTACATAGCATAAAAAATAGGATTTGGCAAGAAGTGACTGAGAACTGAGAGCAATAGAAAAATAAAAATACAATAATGAAGTTATAAACAAAGATGATTTTGTGTCTGTCTGTTTATCCGGTATCTTCTAAACTACGCAACATATTTCAATGAGGTTTTTGCTACTAGAAAGAACCATAAACGAGGAAGGTTTGTTAGTATAATTTGCACCTGTGTAAAGCCGTGGTGGGTCACTAGTTTACTTATGTAACAACAACAAGCTTCTCCCAGCGGCTTCGCCCGCGTGAAAGTAGGTTACTCCATTTAAACTTTGGAACTTCGTTACATCTCCTTAGGTGGTGAATTCGACGTCATTATAACTATCTGTGTTAAGAGTACGAAATTTTAGCGTTTCTGTACAGAGATTAGAGCTATGTGTTGCTAGATTAGTCACTGACTAACTGATTGTCTTTTATATATATACTAGCGACCCCTGTTTCTCCACTATTTAATGGAGGTTATTATACATATAAACCTTCCTCTTGAATCACTCTATTTATTAAAAAAAGACCGCATCAAAATCCGTTGCGTAGTTTTAAAGATTTAAGCGTACGTAGGGATATAGGGAAAGAAAAAGCGACTTTGTTTTATACTATGTAGTGATATAGATAATGAAGCCAACTTGGACCTTCACATGCAGGATCCATTTCATTAGCGGCAATTTGGAAAGAACGCACATAATTTTAAATGAGCGCTCGAGACAACCTTGCACCTACATAACACACTGCAGCTTAAACTATTATCAAGAGGAAGTTGTAACATTGATTCAAACCTTCGGCCATCGAACTGCAGTGGATTGCAAACTTTTTGTGACGTTGACCACTTTGAATTGTAATTTTGTTCAAGAAAAATAGATGATCAATTTAAAATTAAAATGTAAAGTAACATGCATTTACAAAATCTTTAATATTTTAATAGATAAAACTGCGCTTCTAATTGAAATAAGAAAAGAAAAATAAACTGTTTTCACTAATGAGAGTTTCTTGAGTTAGCGAGTTTTTTAATTTTAATCCTTTCTCGTCTTATATTGACAAACAACATTAATAGCAATAACAATAATGTAACAATAACAATATAATTAACATTAATTTCATGTAAATTACCTATAGATTGACACAAATTACAAAATCAAACGAAGTACAAACGAAACATTCTAGATAGAAAGTTAATTAAAAAAATAAAATTACCGATATTACCATTGTATTTAGTGTAAAATAACATCTTAAACAGTTAAAAAATTAGATCTCTTTTGAACCACTTGGTCCACTGCTCACAGGTTGAGAATCAATGGACTAATACAAAATTAATATGATAAACAGTACTTAGTTCCGACGATCGACGATGATAATCGTGACATGCGTTGTGAATACAAATTCTGAATTAATCTGAAGTTTATTACTTTTTAATGGGATTCTAAGTTCTATTTAAAGATAATTGAAATTGTTTGCCTGCTGTCAATTCAATCTATGTTATATAAGACACAAAAACTTGTTTCTATTATGACCCACAACAAATGTTTTGTGCCACAATTCGGTTTCCTAAAAAAAGCAGTAATGTGAACATGGTTATAGGCCAATAACACAATCTATTAAAAAAGGTACAAGTTTCCTTTTTTGCTACAAATAAACAAAATGTATTTCTTTTTCAGCGTAGTAGCTGTACAGGTTGCCAAATATTGGTCAGAAAATAAAATAGTTTGAGGACATCGACACGAAAAAAAGAAGAATCGTAGTAGCACGCGCTGGATATCCGCAGGTGTAGTCATAGTCATAGTAGTTTATTGATAAGGGATTCTTACAAGTAATATAGTAATATAGATACTTGGTCACTAAGTAGGAGTGGCTAGTCCGGTTGCTAGGACAATCTGAAGCGTTTACAGGTCGAGGTTATACGGTGACGGCCTAATTGTGTTCTTGGATCTAGTGCCAGTAATAACGACGATTACATACAGTTAACTTTAATAACATGTATTATAGCGGAAGTAAATATTGAAGGTTAGTGGGTTAATTGACCACGCAGAAGATGGCGGGACGACCTGGATGTCTTCCTTGAGAATTGGAAAAAAGAAGTGAAATATCTTGATTATTGGAACTATTGCTTAGCGGTGGGAAAATACAGGTTAGTAAGGTTAATAATAATAATGGGTCAATTTGTGCGTCTTTCCATTAATTTACAATCGTCATCTCCCTAGCCTTTTCCCAACTAGCTTTGGGTCGGTTTCATTTCTAACCAGATAGGGCTGAGTACACGTGGAGCGTTTACTAAGCAGACCTATACATTATCTAGTTACTGGACAAAACGTTACTTCTTGGTTAGAATGATGATAAAGACCTTAAGTGTTTGACTTCCTGTAACGACTGTTAAAGATCTACGGGGTGCCAGTAATGTCCTAGATAAATTGAGAAAATTACATAATTATAGCATTTTATCGACTCATATAAACTCCTGGTTTCACAGTCACAGTGTCTATGACTGTATTGGTCACTGGACCATCACAACATTATAATTACGATACATACCCTTTTTATCGCCTTAAAGCAGCTGTCCCTGTCATATTTGTTTGTATGATTGGTCCGTATAACAAAACACTTAAACACAGTTGCATAGTATTAACATTATTTAATACACTCCTATATTAGGCGGCGCAGTCTATCGACCGTTACCTCGGTGATACCGCGCCAGACTTTCGTAAACCACAGCCTGATTGATAAATATATCACGTTAAGTCAGTTTCAACATATTGGCATTCAGTGAACGGCAACACCAATTGTTTTACGCTGTGCATTCTGAACGTGTAACCCTTTTTTTTTGGTTGTATGAAAAAGTAACGAATGAATCGACCTTCTTTGGCAATCTAGGTGTTTCTACGCAACTAATGTGTGAATTATGCCAAGAGGGAGATATTGTTGCCGTTTCGCGTTGTTTATGTCACATAAGTATAAGGTTTACGTAAGAAGAAGTGAGTAACGCACAATGCATGCTGGTGTAACTGTGTTCAGAGAGATATTACCGCAAGTGGAGAAAAACTCATTGTTGACAAAAACTATTAGCGAGAACACAAGCGCACACTGCGTATCTATTGTGTGTGATAGCGAAGGAAATCGCTTCTACCCTTATTAACAAATTGGCAAGACCATCATATATTACATCCCAAGTTTAATGCGATAAAGAAAATTGAAACTATAGAATCTTGGAGTACTGAATTTTGTTTGAGTTTGATGAACTTGTAAATATACTTATATTTCTCTAATATATCCGCCAGCGACTTAAAGACACCGCTTTATCCCCTAGTCACATAATCTACTATTAAGGTTTCTTTTATATCTAGCTGCTGTCAGCAGCTCCGCCCTCGTGACTGTAAAAAAGTATCCCAAGGAAACATACTCCCAGAATAAAAATGTCCAATGTGTTATTCCAGGACATGATCTATCTAAGTTTCATCAAAATCCATTCAGTAGTTTTTGCGTGAAAGGATAACAAACATCCAGACATACAAACTTTCGCTTTGGTAGGATAGGAAATTTATACGAAAAATAAAGAATTACTTTCTTAGGTCAGATCAGTTAGAACGGCTGTCAAGCCACAAGGTGGATTTAATGTATTTATAAATAACATAATTAAATTAAAGTGCTTCAAAGAATAAACTATAATTGCAAAAATGACTATATACTACATTGACTATAACTTTGCGCTATACCTTGGCTATAACACTATTTCTTAAGACAATACAGTCAGCGATGTATGGTCATTTATGGCCATGTGTATGTCGTCCATGTACGATGTTTCATGCCCCACGTATAGTGGCAGTTAGTATCACATTACCTTCAGTGCACTATTGCCCCATTTTCCCCTTTCAAACCTAGATACATACCTAATCGAGTTGAGCAAATGCATGTTGGCAATATGCTTGGCACTCTAAGCATCCACTTTGCGTAAATTGAACGTCGAATGTAACTAGCGTATGCAGTTTTTTTTCCGGTTTTTTTTCCATTCATATTTACTTGTGAAAACCCTTCCTTTTACCCTGATTTTTGAGAAAAGAGAAAAAGGTGGACAACGACGAGTTGGTGACACGATTGGCTACTGCACTGGGCGTCGCTTTTTTTTTAATTCATGAATCCCCAAGCGACCACCGGTGGCCGCGAATCTATTGTCTTACTATTGTGTTTCTAATTGACGGTATCTGAAGGGTTAATTGATATAAACTAGTGCTTGACTGCGATCCCACCTGATGGTAAGCAGAGATACAATCGTTGATGGTGAGGCGCACTAGTTTATTAAGAGCATATTCACTCTTGCCTTGAAGAACCTAAATTATAATCGGACGGGAAGAACGCAGCAGGCAAACTGTTTCACTCCCTCAATGTACGTTGCTCGTTTGATTACCGCTTAAAAAAACTTTATGACCTATATATAGACAGTTGTTCCGGGTTTGGGTGTTTTGTGTTTTAGCTTACCTAATATTATTTAAAAAAAAGTAGAGAAATAAATAATTTTTGCTTTGTTACTATGGGAACTTGGACTGGCGATGCGCCTGGTTCGTTTTCTTAAAACCATCAATCAAAACATCATTAGCACACCATTTATTAACGCATTCTTTTTATCTTTTCTCCATCATTTCCTGCACGATGCACGCTGCACTACAGTACCTACTTAAGGCGTATAGACCCTTGAACATCTGACTGGAATTAAATGGACGCATACTCGTACTGCCAGGCGGTGTGCATTATATTTTCCGGCCAGCTGCGCCCCGGATAAAGCCCCTAGTAGATTGATTTCCATTATAGTGTATTTTTTTTTTGTAAACATATTTTTAAATATCAAAGCCGTTTGAAAGTAGTAGGGAAAACAAGTGAAAAAATATCATGTAGTTATTTTTTTTTTGGCAAAAATATTGTCATCCGAAAAAAACATACGTTGATAATGATGTAGATGTGGTTATAAAAAAAAAAAAAAAATTTTCAAACCTATTGACTTAGCCAGTTTTAAGGAGAGTAGGCTTCTGTTTTATGACACTGCTCGGGTGTTTAGGCCTTAATAGATACGTTCCTCATCTGCAAATTGCTCTCAATTACATGTAATAAGAAAGTAATTTACGTTCGAAACATCATTTAGTTCGTGTATTTGTTACCCATTAAATGTATTCGTGCCTCGTGTTGTATGTAATTACAGTAAACGGCGAGGAGAAGCCGAAAGAAACCAGTTGGAGCAGTATCGGTGCCGTGGGAGTACAACCGATTGTTTTCCCCACAATGGACACAAAAGAAATGGAGGACATTCTGATAATTACAACGAGTATTCAATCAGTTCTATGAAATGATTTCGTTCACATGATATTTATAGTCAATTATAAGTATAACAAGTGTCATATAATACCGTGTTAGCGCAGTTAGCACCTTATTTCGTCAGTCCAGTTAGGTGCCTTACAAAAGCTAGTTTATTCTTAGGTTTAACAGATTAATATCAGATTTAACCGACTCTTAGTGCAATTAGATAATTATATAGAGATGTGCATGGCACTGGAGAATCAAGACCTCTTTTTGATTTGCGAAACTTTTTATTAATTCTATATTTACAGTTTTGTTAATAGAAAGCGCTCAGCGGAAACAATGTGGATCGGATTGGTGTCAATACACTATGTAGTTATTTGGCTCCATTACGATAAGAATTTTTATGTCTTCATTCTCAATTTATCGAAATTAGGTGTATACTAATTTAATGGGTACCACGTGCAACAATGAGGTGATCAAAGCTATAAATCATTATAGTTTTTTGCAATCTGTGTTATTGCTGAAATAGAAATATCATTCTGCAAGTAGGTAAGTTATAAAGTCTTTTCAAAGTGGACTGAAGTTCAGATTTACTTGTGTTATTTTCTTGTTATTGTGTTCTTATGTTTTCATTGTTGTTGTATTCTTGTTTATTTCTCTTAAATTATATATTTGTGTGGCCACTATTCGTGTTTTAATTTATCAAAATAAAATTATTATTAACATAGATTAATTGTTCTACTGTTTGAGTTAGCAACACAGCATTAAAGTAGTCAAGCAACTTACAACTATTATTACAAAATTTTGAAGATGATTGCTGCCAGACCGGACACTCCCTTGCAGAGGCAGTGGGTGGACAGACATAAATAAGATTAATTATTAAATAGTAAAAATTAACAATACTAACCTAATTATTATTTAAGCACTATTGTTACTAACACACCAATACTAACAAAACTATGGACCAATGTACCTAGTCTGAAAATAAACTTATTATTATTACGAAACATTATGTTAGTAATTAAAAACAACATTTATTAATGTATTAAAAAGTGAATTTAACAAACCTTACAGTTAGTCCACCGGCACTGGTGCACAACTTGTAAAATATACGGTGTTTATACGTTTGTTCACCCAGGCAACAAGGTAGCCAACTTTCTATTAGCCTATCAATTACACAAACACAATGCTCGCCTTTATAACTGGGGTTTCACACAAATTTCTTAATGTAATCCTATAATTTCGCTCATAAGTTAGTTGAGCGTGAAGGGAGATACGTCAACGAGTACGGTACAGAGTTAGAGACGCGCGTGTTTTCCCGCGGCGGAGGTTCGACTGCGCACGCGCCGCCGGAGAAACTCGAGAGAAAAGTATCGTCCCCCTGCGCGCGCAACAGCTGTTACATCAATGCTCTTGTCTGATATTGTTTGCCACCTCAGTTTTTGCTAACTAATAAATGAGAGGCATCAAGTTAAGTGTCCGTGCCGTCACTTCCGGCCGCCGTGTGCCCACCACCGTAACAGGCTAGACGTAAAATGAGACTACTTCCCACTGCTGGCATGTCGCAATCGTAGTTAGAATTGTTTTGTTTGTTTGCATAACTAAACTTGCGAAGAACAAATATACCTAGTTTACAAATCGTTAAAGACAGAAGCCTTTACTTTTCTCATACGCCTGCTTAAAAATGTCATCTTTACGTTAATGCCAAAATAGAAAGACAATAAAATGATGAATGAAAGTCTATCTATCAGAATTTTAATATAATCTGTTCGATCGTAATTAATTATATGCTGTGTGAAAGCTGATTTTTTATATTGATAGACTTTTACGAGTACATCTTGACAGGATCTGTCAAACCAAAAGTGTTGGTGGTTTTAAAAATAGCCTAGAAAAATTGTGTTTAGTTTTATTTTCCAAAGGCCGTGAAAGCTAAATATTCGCTTTATTATTACAGTTACCTCGTTTTTAAGTGTTGTTCAGTTCTTTTGGCATGTTCATGCACATTTTATGCTACAAATTGAGTGAAAATTAAATATGACTTGTGAGCATTTTTATTCTGTATTTTTTTTAATACTTGTTCTTTTGTTAATAAACAAACCAATTGCGATTCGCATTCGCGCACGAAGGGTTCCGTTCGTAGCATAAACAGCAACAAAGTCACGTTTGTTGTATGTACGGGAGCTATTTAAATATTTATTTTATTCTGTTTTTTTTTTTTATATTTCTTATTATGGTGGCAATAGAAATAGGCAAACTACATCATCTTAATTAGTGATATCATAACGGGTGACAGGATAGAATGGAAGAAAAAAAACGTGTTGCGCCGACCCCAAATAACACGGAACAAGGGCAGGAAGATGATGATGATGATGACAAATACATCATCTGTAAAAATTTGAACTGTCTAGGCATCACGGTACATGAGATACAGTCTGGTGACAGACGGACAGACGCACGGACGAACAGCGGTTTCTTAGTAGGGTCCCGTTTTACCCTTTGGTCACACAACCCTAATAACAAGTCTTTCATAGGCTCTACCAATAGACACTATAATGGCAGGTTTAATAGTTTTAAATTATGTCGATGTTATATAATTAGGTTATTTTTAGCAATCTCGTACATCATAGTTCATTTCCGCTAACCGGAAAATTATAATATGTACATGTTATGTTATGTGACTCTCCTTTTGTGTAAAAATAACATTCGTCATCACGGCCGATTTGCTTTGGGTACACTTTGGCATTTTGTTTAGAAGATAAATTATGAACTGTGATTATGTAACTCTGGCTGTTCCTATTGTTTAAAGATTTTTCGGTAATATATAGAGGAGATTGAGGCCAATCACGCATTACATAGACGTAAGAAACAAACAACTTAAATACTAATTATTTTATTAATAAACCTTATGTAGTTCAGTAGTGGTACATAGGCGGACCTAAGTAACAAGGCTTTACAGCCAACCTTTGAGGTATACTGAGGCCAGGGTTTGTTACTGGGGCCAGTGTTTGCTAATGGGGCCAGGGTTTGTTACTGGGGCCAGTGTTTGCTAATGGGGCCAGGGTTTGCTACTGGGGCCAGGGTTTGTTACTGGGGCCAGTGTTTGCTACTGGGGCCAGGGTTTGTTACTGGGGCCAGTGTTTGCTAATGGGGCCAGGGTTTGCTACTGGGGCCAGGGTTTGTTACTGGGGCAAGTGTTTGCTACTGGGGCCAGAGTTTGCTAATGGGGCCAGGGTTTGTTACTGGGGCCAGGGTTTGCTACTGGAGCCAGAGTTTGCTACTGGGGCCAGAGTTTGTTACTGGGGCCAGGGTTTAATACTGGGGCCAGGGTTTGCTCCGAAAGGTAGCTTAGCCCGCGGTACGAAAGACAACGAAGGAACAGGAGTGGGTTTTTAGACAGTAAAAGTCTGACACTATCTCCCGCTCCGCCCAAGAGCGGGTGATGTCATTAGATGATTTTCCTACAAGAAAAAAACCTCAGAGTCTGTCTAAAAAGTCAAACGACTTGAATAATATAATTTTATTATTAGGGCAAAATGAAATCTGATGTAGCCAACACTGTTTCAATAATCAAGGTTGATTAAGAGGTCTTGATCATTGTTTACTAATAGAAGAACCTTATGAAAAGTCCATAATCGACTATGCTGATGTGTGCTACTACGACCTGAATGCAGATCTCCTCAATAAACTTGACCGTCTTCTGAATAACTGCATTCGATTCGTCTTCAACCTACGCAAGTACGATCATGTATCTGAGCATCGTTCGTTTTTAAAATGGTTACCCATTCGTCAGCGCAGAGCGCTAAGGGCCTTAACTACCCTGTTCTCTTTTTTAGATAATCCTTCTTCCCCTTCTTATCTGATTTCAGAACTTCAATTTCTTTGCTCTGGGCACAATAAAAATCTTTGGTCTACCAATAATCGACTTCTACGATGTCCCTCACACCGTTCCGGGCTTATCCACTCCTCCTTTTTTATTCAAGCGATATCCCTTTGGAATGCGCTGCCTCTGAATATCAGGATGGCGACTAGCCGATATTCTTTAAAAGTGAAGGCACGAGAGCATATTCGCAAGATGTTGGCAGAATCATCATCGTCATCATAAAATATTAGACCTGCCCCCCTAGCCAAGTTACAACCGTTTCGCTGGCGTCGAACGCTTCGAGTTGACCTTGCCGCCAATTCTTTTGTTCTGACCCCGTAACTGAGCGTTGAGATGACGTCATTCCCGTACATTTGAAGCTTTCTACTAGCGTTAACTATTGCAGATTAGCAACTTGGCTAGGGGTAGGGTAGGTACATATTTCAATGTATTTTATCAAAAGATAAGAAGTCTTAAGCAAGGAATCGCCGCCACCAGTTGCTAAGGCATTTCTATTATCTTAGGAAACCGGAAAATCTAGATTCTAAAATCTAGTTTTGGTGGACAGAACAATGTAGTATTCTATTCCACGTTGTCCACATCGCATCAGTCGAATAGAAATAAGCAAATCGAGATCGTTTTAATTAGATTAAAAAATAACCTACTTCTATCCAAATTCCTTATTCGCAAGTCAGTCAGTCAATAACAACGTCTCATCTCAAATAGTTACTGAAGATCCGAAAATAATCAACCTACATGGCATATTTATTTATTTATATACACACAAACACTTAAAAACAAAAAGAAAACGAAAATAACAAATAGAGACAGAAGAGTACAAAATAGTGCTGCTTATTTCAAACTAATTTTCTTCCAGCAGATCTGCGATAGAAGACTTGGCTAAGGAATGTAGACACAACGACCAATTTCAAACCGCGCACTAGCTTCTGACGTTTTATAAGTGGCCATAGGCATGTTAAATAAAATATTTTTCAATACGCTTACACGAAAACTTGCTCTTATCTCACTGCTTTTATGCACGCAATAGACCGTTTTCCGCACTAGTGCAGGAAAGTTTGTGTGCCCTCCCATGCCATAATTTTATTATGATCTAAGATCAAAGAAATCTCTACCCTCATATGTTATTTGATTAGATAATGCGTTTATTAAGACATTGCGAATAGGTTGCCTAGCTAAACCTGGTGCCAATGATGTTAAACAATATTTGTTGTGACATTTTTGACATTAATTAGTTACCCATCATTTATTATTTTAGAAAATCGAGCATTAGCTGAAAGAATGTGCCCCAAAGAATGCTCCGGTCGAAAATTATAAAATGTCCGTGATCTCTGACAAATTTTGTTGTTTAACATCATTGGCACGCACCAGGTGTGCAATTCTCTAAAGGAAACAGCATCGAGCGCGGCGCATGCCGCAGCGACGAAATCCAAATATTGGATCCAAATATTGGATTTTTAATCCAATGTTCCTATGTTCCTATAATGTTCCTATGTTGTTAATTCTATGCACTGCGCTCTCGACTCGTCGCTCCGGCCAGCGCTGCGCTCAAGGCTGTTTTCTTAGAGAATAGCACCGCAGATTTAGCTAGGCAACCTATTCGAAGTGTATATTAGCGAATAAACGCATTATCTAGCATAGAATGTTTATTATAATTGAATAACAGACGAGAGAAGAGATTTCTTCTACGGATCTCGTACTACGAGTATTACATTTATCGTAACAGGCTGGGCGCGCGTCGTCCCCACGAGTCGCCGATATTGAAAAAGTCGTTTGATTGATACACGTGCAAATTTGTCACTGCAGCCCTCGGCTCCATAAAACACTCGCCTACGAGCTACGGCTCTAACAAATTCCGAAACAAAATGTACTATTGAATTTGAATTGAATTTACAGTGTTAACTGAAATATTTTGCTGACCGTACAATAAACTCTTCAACACAGCTTACACAGCGTAACTGTAATGAATGAAAAACACCTACGAAGCTAGATGCAACAGCAGTTTCTTAGCATTCCAATCCCCTAGTTAACCCGAGCATAATCAATACACGAACAGTTAATGAGTGTGAATACTGTGTGCCTTTTACCTAAGCAGTTTTAAGTTGCAGCGGCTCGGCGCAGGCGCAGGCCCGCTGCACCATTACGTAAGCACTTTCACCGGTCCCTGCACGCTAACTGCACGCAAACAAGTCGCCGCACAAACGTCGTGACGCACACGTTACGTTATACACTTATTAGCTACTAGCTGTGACCCGTGACTCTGTTTGCGGTAATTTCCGCTGTTGACAGATCCTGTTTGCAGGAAGAGGTTTACTGCATGAAACAAAAGTATGGGTTTAGTAGTTTGACGACATTGGATTGGAGTAGCACAGGATATGGACTTGTGGTGGGTTCTAGAAAAGGCCCTTCATCATAATCTAACGTTAATTATAATAATTATGTAAATATAATTTAAAAAAAATAAATACAAAAACATTTAAAAACATCGTGATAAAATATAAATAATGTACGTTGTTTTAAATTATAATAGAGCAATGAATCTATGAATTTATCAATAACCATTTTATTTTGAAATATTTTAAATGCTATTGTCAATAATTTAATCGGCAAGAAATAAAAGACACTTTATTTTTATTATTTATTTATTTTCAAGCTTCCTATAAAAAATTTCAGTAATGGACGAATGTAGTGCAAAGAACTTCAAGGAAATTGTCTTTCAGCTCAGTTTTATGTATAGTAAGGTATAGAGAGAGAGGGGCAGAGAGCAGATAACGTCTTCAAAAAGACTTAGTACTTGGTGATCTACCTTCATAAATGAATAAGGAGCAAAATGTGAAAGAGAAGACCTCACTACAAAGCATCATTCCATACGACTGCATACTCATAGACAAACAAACAAATTGCATGTAGGTAGATATCGCATCGTCCATTAATTTATTGATTGAGCACCGATTGTGTACGACGCCTGCAATGGGTAAGAAAGTTAGGTTAGGTTATATAATAAATAGCTGATGTGCGTACTGGTAACACTGTTACAGGCATGACTCATGATCATGAGGCATTCCTGTGATTTGATTAAGTTGGGTAACTGTGTTTGTAGGAAAAATGAAAGCGTGTGTGTTGTTTTTAGGGTTCTGTACCTCAAAAGGAAAAATTAAACCGTTATAGGATCACTTTATTGTCTGTCCGTCCAACTGTGTGTCTGTCTATCTGTTTGTCTGTCAAGACCCTCTATCTAGAGAAAGCGTGGAGGTATCGAGTTGAAGTTAAAAACATATACTTAGGTCTGCGGTCCGCGAAAATCTAGGGTACTTGCCGTTAACCCAGAATACTATAATTTTGCATAAAGCAAGGTCTTATAACACTAGAATAAAAATAAATTTGAAACAAAAAAAATGGTTCAAAAGTCACAAAAAAAACTGCGATTCGGAAAAACTTCCAGACTCCGATCGAGAATTTATTGAACTCTGCAATTACAAAACCTCAAGGAATTTCAGTACTTACACCTACCGATATTAAGACCGTAACTGCCGTGATCAAAGGTAATTCCATTCCGTACCACTGCTGAGCAGGCCGTGTTCTAGAACCGTGAGTGTCTCGACTAACTAGCGGAAGGAAGTAATGAGCTGGGGAAGCTAAGACTCACCTATCACGAACTAGTGGAACGTGCACGCTCCGAAATTGGAAAGCTTCCCAAACCGGCCATGCCTGAAGATCGCTATGTCCATACACAAGTACCATGTCCACACAAGATATTAGGAAAGAGATTGGCAGATGTTTGGTGACCTCCATTTGTAAGATAAATCAGGATTTAAAAACTGTGTGAGCCTGCCGATTTGGCATAAAGAATTCTGGTACCTAACTCAGTAAATACTGGACGCAACATTCCTGATCATCCAAACAAAACATATTTATCATAAAACAAAGTCGCCTACCGCGTTTATCTCAAAAAGCCAGTCAGTTGTCACCAATAGACGGAGTGATTCATGAGGAAAGTTTATACCTATATGCCATACTAACCTTACAATTACAATATAATAACAATATAACAAAGTGTCCCTGTTTATCTGAGATTAACTCAAAAACTTCTAAACGCATTTTCATGCAGTTGCTAGTTGACATTAATAGTCAGTGATACATGAGGAAGGTTTAAACCTAATAAAACATGCATTAATTATCCTTAACCACATACTATAAAATAAAGTCAGTCTGTCAGTCTGTATGAACTCAATAAACTCAAAAATTACTGTAAGTATTTTCATGTAGTTTTTGCCAATAGACAGAGTTGTTCACGAGGGAGGTGTACAATATTTACATGCATAGTATACCTAGTAGAAAAAAGCTGAGAATTTCAAAGATTTGTAACAGCTGTGTGAGGCTGGGGCGGGTTGGTAGTTTCTAATAAAAGCTATTCTTAACAGAAAAGTCGAGTTCTAAGTTCAGCAACCACCTAATCCGTCAAGCCGTCACACTTTTCTAAAACCCAATAGGTAAGTCTTGTGACCATAATAACCAGGCAATGAAGTTCCATGAGTCTTCTTGAATAATTCAACAATTTTAGATCTCAACACGAAATTAGTCAGAAGAGCACAAACGACCAGTAAGAAAAAATAAACTGGGCAAGTGTGAGTCGAACTTGCGCACTGAAGGTTCCGTACAAACTTACCTATGTAAAAAGTTCGATTCCCGAATCAAGTCTCGTAGATTTTACTGATTCACAAAAGTCATTATTCTGCGACGTAACTACAAATTTACAGCTTTGCAGACCTTTCCTTTTACTTTTGCTATGAGACCTTTTACTTGCCTTTCAGAATTCTAGGTCAACGGGAAGTATCGTATAGCTTTTGATTTCTTTGCGAATGTCAAAATATACGCCATCATAAACAGTATGGGTTTATTCAGTGCCCGATCTAGCTATTTAGCCGCTTCGGGCAAAGATAATCTTCGTCGCCCTGTATGTACCTACACAAAACCATATAAGTCATGATATTTTCACTAACCAAACTGAAGTAGGTTGGAAGGTAGCACATAGAATTCTCGACCTGCCAACTTGGGTGTAGGTAGATGGCTAGGATGAAAGATAAGAATAAGTCAATTTTGCCGCCATCATTTTTTGCCGCTCTGAGCTAATGCCCGGCTTGCCCCCCTCCCCCCCTTAGATCGGGCACTGGGTTTATCTTCAGATTGCATTGGCTTTTTACTGCTCCAAAAGAACATACCTGATTGTTTACTGTTAATTTCAGCTTACCATCTTCACGCGTTCCTGAGAAAAAGAGTCTTGACAGACGGACAGATGAACAACAAAGTGATCCTATATGGTTCTGTTTTGTTGACTAAGATGTGGAACCCTAAAAAAACCGATCATTTTGCTTTCCTGCCTTGTTCTATAAGGGAGTCTGATTAAACGCCTTGCGCAATATCTGATGTAAAGCTCCACAAAAACTGTGTAAGTATAATCCTTCGACCCAAAGTGGGTAAACGGACCTCAGAAAGGTATGCATAACAACAGTTGAACTAAAAAGTAAGAGGATGTGTCTAAAATGACGTCAGCCCGGATTTCGGTCGGTCATAACGTAACGAGACACAATTTTACAATCTCCGCCTTGAACAATCAACAGTGACCGAAAGTGAAGCGATATTGTTTTGTTTGAAATACATTCTTTTGTCACTGGAGAAACTTACGTTGTAAACTTAACAAGGATTGAGTTGGAAAGTTTTCTTCAGGCGAATTAGTATATATCTTTACAACACTTGAAAGGCAGTCTAAGCTTTACAGAAGTGATTTTTAGGGATCCGTAGCCAAATGGCAAAAAACGGAACCCTTATGGATACGTCATGTCTGTCTGTATGTCTGTCCGCCCGTATGTCATAGCCACTTTTTTCCGAAACTAAGAAATATACTGTTGAAACTCGGTAAGTAGATGTATTCTGTGAACCGCATTATGATTTTCACACAAAAATAGAAAATATAACAATAAATTTTTGGGAGTCCTCATACTTAAAACCGAATCTCAAAAATTTTTTTTATCAAAGCAATGTGGTTGACAGAAAGATAGACGGACGAATGGACATCAAAGTGATCCTATAAGCCTAAAGGTTCCGTTTTTTTCTTTTGAGGTTTGAACCCTAAAAAACACGACTGTGATTTTTTTCTTTGGTGAGTAAAAATCATCCAAATGACATCCCCCGTCCTTGCGCGAAGCAAGAGATAGTGTGCTGACTAAAAAACCCACCCCGTTCCTTCTTGCCTTTCATACCGGGGCCTAGCCTTCCAATCAAAAGCAGACCTTTAGCCTAACCAGCTGCGCCCCTGCTGTTGCTGACAACGAGGGTGATTACATGGCATGTTGAACCTAATCGTAGTGCGATAAGAGCCAGTTTTCGAGTAAGTGTATTGAAACAGTACATTATGATACCGTCAAAGTTACCTGTAATACCTTATATAATTCCTGTGTTGTGCGTTTTGATACAAGGGCAGAAAGTTTGTCATTGCGACCGAGGTGGAATTCACACTAGCCTTAGGCGAATGTGTTATGGAGCCGAGGGCTGCAGTAACAAAGCACGTGTATCAAACGACTTTTTTCAACACGCTTACTCGTAGGGGTCGACACTCGCCCACCCTGATACGATACATATAGATAATAAAATTGTGGTGGGGGCATAGATATCCGAAAGGATATTTCTATGGGCAGGGGAGAGCACCCTTTTCTGCACTTGTGGGGAAAACAGATTTTTGCGTGCCTAAAGAAGTATTGTATTATTGGACGAACGTACGACGAACGTACCAATTAATCACGTTAGCACGATTGTTCCAGTGACAATATCTATACTTGTATGGAAGAAGTAAATTGTTTATGTACCTACCCTATTATTTAGGAGCTAGAAATTCTGCCCAGGAAAAATGCTCATATCTAAGTATTTACTATGCGCCGCTCGGGAACGCTTGCGTGAAATTACTTGTAAACTAGAAAAACTATTCATCATCATCATCTTCCTGCCCTTATTCCGTTTTATTTGGGGTCGGCGCAACACGTTTTTTTCTTCCATTCTGTCCTGTCGCTCGTCACGCTATCACTAACTCCCTTTTCATTCATATCACTTCTCACATAATCCATCCATCTTTTCTTTGGCCTCCATCCATCCACATGTAAATTCATAACTCTTTTAGCAACATGCGTTTCATCTCTCCTTTTTACATGACCATACCAAGACAAACGATTCCCTTTCAACTTTTCAGTCACCGGCGCCACTTTAAAAAAAAACTATTAGTAACTATTGGAAAAACTACCTATTGAATTTAAAATTAATTGGGAGATGCCCAATTAATTTTAAATTCAATTGTTTTTCTCCTTTTTTAAACCACCCCTATTTTAAAATGAGCTACTTAAACAAAACTAAAAATTGTTAAAATTTTTCAAGCCATTTTCGGGTTTTAACGAGACTGACGAACAGCAGTTTTTAAAAATAGTAGCTTGCCACAGTTGCCACGTATTCTGCCATCTATTGTTAAGCTTACGAATTTCTTTCAGTCTTTGCTGCGCCATCTAGTGTCAAATTGAACCCTTGATCAGCTATGAAAAGATGTCGCTAGTAGTTTTGTAAAAAAGTTTCGTTGTATTTTCTAAAAATAACACCAGAGTTCGTTCCAAGCGCTATATTTAGTTTTTAGACATTTGACAAAAAAGATGGCAGCGATTGCCGATTGCTGTCCTTCGGATTTATTGCGAAAATGGCGCATTATGTGATATTTTCACATAAAAATATAATTTTAAGTGAAAATTTGTGTAGTGCTGCATAGTGATGGTGTGTTATTTTTCATGAATGACAGTGTACTCGTGTGTAAATAGGACTGCGACTTTCTTCTGGATATTGGATTACACATAAAATAAAGGTATTTATGCCTCCTACGCATAATTCTTCGATTTCCATGTGATGTCCTACTAATATTTGAATTTAAACTAATAAGATCCTTATAGAAACGTGTCCAAACTGGGAATATTACATAAGAATGTGAACTTATAAAAGGTACTTGGTGATTTCTTCATGTGGTAGCAGCATTCCTTTCTTCCGTCGGTAGCATATGTTATTTTAAAGTTCTTGGAAGTAAAGTTGGTGTGCAAGTCGTCGGGCGGTAGCCGGGTGGACAGGGCAGACATGGTGTGGTTATTGGGGGCTTGCATGACATCAGCAGACATTACCCATTGCTGTAAACTTAAGCAGCATGATTCATCTGATGGTTCCTCAGTCTTTATCACAAACGTGTTAAGGTTCAAATTATTGGAATCTGTTGTAAAAACATTGTTTTAGAAACAGGTCAGTGAATGTGAAACAAAATTATAAACAGATATATGCTCATATCATTAATTATAAGATCCCTGGTTCAGCTGCATTCATATTATTTTTAATGGACCGTTTTAACTTATAATTTTATTTACCTGCCAGTATAGCAGGAAAAGTGCTAGTTAAAACTATTGCTTGGTTAAATAACAATAATAAATTCCTATAAGAATCATTTTGTGTTTTATATCCTCATCCCAACTGTTTGTTTATTTTATTCACAACAGCAAGTACCTATTCTAATTTCTAATTCTATTGCATTATGTCATTTTTAAATTAATTCAAAAATGTAATTTGAATTGTATGTGTGATATAGAGCAGTAAAGTATGAATTATTTATTTAGTTTACAGACAATAGAGTCAGATGGACAGATTATGATTTCATTTCACATCAAATGATTATAAAATGCATTCTTGCAACACACACTATTAAAATGTTGTTTATATATTATTTATTTTAATGTGCTTTTTCCTCAATTATAATATAAATTACTGTTGATGATGAAGCACTATTTAAAAATACGAATAAATTAATAAATACCTAAAATCAATTCATTACTGTATCCTAAAATACTTTTGATAAAATTGCATGTAGAATAACACAAATGCCAGACAACATTTAAAAATACAGTGAAATCCATCTGTCCAACAATCCGTTCAGTTTTATTTATTAGAATCAATGTGACAAAAACATGCTTTGTGTTTTTCATTCGACGATTGTAGTCCAGTTTCTCATTTCTAATAATAACAACAAAACTAGGTCTGTAGTTTTTTCTTAGTATGCATCCTACAGAATGGCTGTGACACAGATACAGATTGGTCAAGTTGCTTTGCTTATCTACACTAATATTATAAAGAAGAAAAATTTGTATTTTTGTGTGTTGGTTTGTAATTAATAAAGTCAAAAAACACTGTGCCGATTTCAAAGATTCTTTCACCGTTGGAAAGCTACATTCACTCCGAGTAACAGGCTATATTTATTGCCCGTGCGAAGCCGGGACGGCCCACTAGTTTTTAATAAAACCAATGGTAACTATGGCAGTCGTTCCTTATTATCTTTCTTGGAATGAACAAATAATTATAGGAAGCAGAGAAAATTTACTAGCAAAATTGTTTAATTTATTAAATTACATGTCACATGATTTGATACTTTCCGCATGGCTAGAGCTAATATTAGTCAATATTAATCAGAATAATGATAGGTTTCCAAATGACTAACTAAAGTCTTTAAATAAATACCTTTGCAGTGATTCATAATGGATATTCCCTCACTTGAACTTACTGTTTTGATAAGACATTCTTTATGTTATTATTTACAGTCTTATCTGACATGTTGATAGTTCCAGTGTTTATTTATTTATATAGTGATAACATGTTTTCAATGCCAAAGTGAAGAGGGAGATTAAATAACTATGTATTGTGCAGTTGATAATGATAACGCACTTGACTCTAGACAGTCTAATGATAAGACAAGTCGGACATACCTAAAACTTTTAGGCGAACATTACATGGTAGGTTTTGCTGCTAGTTTTTCCCCAGTCAAAGTTTTGATTGACGAAAAATTTACGGTCTAATGCGATGATGGACGTTTTTTAGTACTGATTGTGAAAACCATCATTCATGATTGTTGGAATTGATGACGTTTGCATGGCCGTATAATAGTCGTCTTATAATGTGTCTGAAATACACAAAGCTGCATTTCAGTGGGTGTCAAATCATCAAATAACTCTACTCATGGCTTTTTTTTTGTTGGGAAAAAATCATCTAATGACAAAACCCGCCCTTGGGTGGAGCGGGAGATAGTGTCAGACTCTTACTGACTAAAAACCCACCCCGTTCCTTCTAGCCTTCATACCACGGTTCGAGTTTCCTTTCAGATAACCCTGGCCCCAGTAGGCGTCTACTCTAGTGGCTGAGAACTCACCCATGAGCCTTCAGTTGTCTTATCTGCAATGGCTCCTTTTAGCAATCAGTAACCCAGTGTAAACCGTCTTTAAGTTCTTGAAATTCCATAATATGCTAGGCTATTATGCGGATACTGTTCCATGCACACCTCAAGGATAAGTCGTAGGGGCCCAGCAGAGACGAAGCCGCCGCGCTGCTTTGTTATTCCATGTAAATAACAAAGTAGCGTGCCGCGAGACGGCAGCGCGGGTGTAGTGCAGCAGTCGCGCGTTATTTATTTTACCGCTCTTGCGAGAGGGAGCGTCATTAGTAGCGACGTGCTTTTGGTTCAAGCTATTGTCCAGACTGAGAGGAATGGCCATCCTAATACGCTAGATAGCCGACGCGATGGAATATCAAAGCAGCGCTTCTTTGAAGGCATCCTAACTCTGATACACCCTCTCACTCCACCCAAAAGCGGCAGATATCACTGAATAACTTTACGACATACAAAATAAAATACTATGCTAGGCTGGCCCAAGCTCTAAGTATTAGTGTGGGTTCACTGGAATGTCTCTGTTTTGATATCTACAATGTAGTTCATTAATTATCCATTTGAATGTCCAGTCATGCTTCCATATTGTAAACAAATAGTACAAGGTTTAATGCACACACACAAAGAAACAGCTTATTCAACTGCATTCAATTGTACAGTGAGGTGTGAACATCAACCAACACACTTAATATGAAACTAATGAATAAGTGTACAACTGAAGCAGTTATTAGTTATGAATTGAATGTTTTTGATATGTATGGCATTGCCACATGCTTCATATAGTGTTTATCTGGCTAACTTCCAAGCTAAAGTGTTTTTGTAGGCGAATTGACACTACCGACACTACATTTTATTTGTTGTGATTTGATGTAGTGTGCTGTAGGTGTAGTAATTAATGTCATTTATTAATTTAGTTTTGAAAGACGTCTGTGCTGGTTCACTGTTTGTTTGCTCATTGACCTGATGGCTTCCAGAAATAGGAGTTATTAGATTTAGATAATATTTATTGCTTAAAAAATCTTAGTTGAATGGTAGGAATATTGGATTTATAGACTTTTTTTTGTGGTAGGAAATCATCAAAAAACGTCTTCAGCTCTTGCATTCCAGAGCCATGTTAACACTTTCGAACAATCCCTCAGTGAATTGATAAGCTAGCTCTGTGAGCTGCCTAATCTATTTCTAAAAAGGTATGGCAAAAACTGTTTTTCGAAAGGAGCAGCTATAAATTGCAGGGACCTAGAATTCCTTAAAAAAAATTGTATTAAAAAGCCACGGCTTATCAGACCTCCACAACCCAGTTACTGGGTAATACCCCTTGGCAAGACTAGTTGCATCTACTCAAGCTTCTGACGACCCGTTCGTACGATTGGACAGAGGCAGCATGCGTACGTTGAGGACTCTGCTCACAAACAAATACGTCTGCACAATAGATATCACGGATAGTTCCATGGGCAGAGCACGCTCGGAGATGTAGGTGAATGATGTGAACTCTAGGATCGCCAAATTCCTTCATAGACGCCCTGAACAAGCAGCTAACGGCCTAATCTGTTTCTGGAGAGTGGTGAGCTGAATGGAATGAAACACGCCGAATGAAAACCTCATTTTTGGTTACATTTCGGGGACTGTGCGTCAGAATTGAATAATTCCGTCAAGCCCGTTCCCTGACGTGCGGCGATGCGCCACTGATACATGGTGGACATACAAACTTTTTCCGAACAGCCAAGGAGTGGCATTCCATGCCGGAGTCTGTTTCCTGATACCTACAACGTAGGGATATTTAAGTCAAGATTGAATAGGCTATTTCTAGGCAAACGTGCTCATCTGTCGACCACATCGTCGCTTTCCTTCAGACGAGATATTGGTCAGGCGCGAGCCTAAAAATAATAAATGAAAAAGGCAAATACCGGCACGTACCCTCACGTTTGTATCCCACTTAAAATCGGCCCATTGTAATACTAACTATTGCCGTGATTATTGGTTGGACCCATACGGCGGCTCTAAATTACCTCAGACACGGTCACAAAACGAAATTGCGACTGTATGTCTGTACAAGGTCAATTTGTAAAAATACTGAGCAGCTGTCTATATGTGCACACGGTCTGTATCAATACAAAAGAGCGACTGGGTCGTGACCTAGTGTCGTAGGATGTCAAGACAAGACTTGGCTCCGGATTTGTGGTTGAATCGCATTTGAAGCAATTTCGTTGTGACAGGCACGTGTGTTGCACAAAAGGGTCGTATTTGTGTCCATGTTATACTTTTTAGGAGTGGATTTAAAATGTGGATCATGAATTCGTTGACAACGATATCGGATTTCTCGTCTTCGTTTAATACTGTAAACTGGCTACTCGCACCGGCTTCCCACAGGTGTTAAACATCTCTGGAATTCTCTACTTTTCTCAACTATATTACACCTAGATGTATGTCATGAATCACTTCACTCTGTCTATTGATGATAATTGCAAGAAATCCGTTCAGGAGTTTTTGAATTTATCGCGTTCATGCAGATAGAGAAATGCGGTGGGGGACTTTGTTTTCTAGTATTAAGGATACCTGTAGTCCTATGCTACAAATGGGCTATACAGGATTAGCTATAATTTAATTGTGTCCCTTTAAAGATTTCCGCACTTGGGCCACAGGCCACAACCACTTAGCGCCGCCCCGGGCATATTACCAGTAGGTTTCATACATTTTACTTTTACATGGACTACTACGCCGTGACTACGCCGCACACGGTAGACGCCGGTGACCGCTAAACGCTTCAAGACGCCGCTGCTACCCCCACTGAATTCCGATACAAAACGCCACCGCACGTTATTCGCGCATTTAATCCTTCTTCTATAGAGCCCATTATAATACAGCGCGCATGGATTTAAAAAAAGTAGCAGCCACTGGCCACAATTTGCTTGTGGCCGCTGATAGCTTCTCGTGGCGGTGTTTTTGGCTGTGGTATGTGACTCGTGTGCGGCGACACTAAGGTCCAACCATGTGGTGGTTAGACCCATGCGAATTTGAACCGCCTGATCTATTAGACCATCGACTATCTAGTACGAAACTAATTAAGGCTACCTACGCAATTTACAGTAAACAGCCAAGTTACTTACCTGGCTATTTACTAATTAAATTCAGGTGTTAATGAAGCCTTTATACTGTCGTTCAGTGAACCTTGAACCTCATTGATCCTTGCCTGAGTAGGCACACACGCTTACCTAACTTTACAGAAATAAATGAATAAAAGGTCACGTCCTAAGGTTTTCTTAAAGGTCACGGGTCACACGTTATATTATCAAGAGCTTTAATCAGTCAGGCTGGTGAAAACTTTTAAATCGATAGTCTTAAGGGCCCTTTCAATTTATGAGTACTGTAACCGGCCGGCTGCGGCAAGGCCGGTTGCAGTACGTTAGCAGTCCGACAACAAGCGCCTAAATTGAAAACGTATCTGACTGCCATGCGTTTGTATGCCACCGAATTGAACACGTGCTGCTTGTGACGTTGCCGTCCTGTTGACGATCGTTCGCCGCACGGTTGCCGCATCTCGCGCTTTCTATGAAAAATACGATCGTGCGACTAACGCACCGCATCCGCACCAGGACGTCAAAACACGCATAAATTGAAAGCGCCCTAACCGTCACTACATTAATTCATTAAGTTTTTATAATTACTTAATTATAGAATGCAAAAACGATACGTCTAATACCTATGGGAACAACGGCAGACAATCGAGACGGGTTCGTTCGTCTGACCTTGTCTCTATTCTTGTGTTCATCCACTGTCTTGGGTTTCCAACATGTTCACTTGTCTCGAATATTTCCGATACAAACTGTCAAGTCTGATGATTACATTAAGATAAAGCACGTTCATTGAGCTCTACGCCTACCGCTAAGGAGTGGTACTTCTCACCTGAGTTTCTTGATAGCTATAACCTGATATTCTTGAAGTCGCGACTGAATAAGTTTATGTTAGCTATGACCTGCAAAACTTCCAAGTTGAAAACGCTTTGCTCAAGACATATCGGCTTAAAGTGGTTGAATGGTAGCTGTCGCTGTAGGTCCTATGACGTGGACCTAGTTAGCTGGACCTTGAGCGAATAAGTTACTACCATGGTTGACGATATCTGCTGGCTATTTACATTTAGGTACCTAGATGAGATAGTCTAAACGTGTTGCTAAGCGCAAAACTCGAGAAGTATCAAAATGGTTCTTATGAAAAGGAACATGGAAAAAAGAACACGGAGATCTGTAAAAAAACACGTTTACCTTTATTACATTCAAACGGTTCCTCGCTGTCAACAGTCAACGCTTTTGACAGTACATGTTGAGTCAGCTACTGTTGAATGACTGTAAGTGTCAACAAGAGCATAAATCTCGAACTATCGACCCGCCCTAGCTTTCCGAAGGTGTTCAAATCTTTGAAATGGTTGGCTTACTCTACTATAATATGTGTATATAACGCCTAAACCATCCTCATGAATCACTCTTGTCTATTGGTGAAAACCACATGAACATCCGTTTAGTAATTTTATAGCGAACAGACAGTCGCGGTGGGAGACTTTTTATAATATGAAGTAAGGATAAATACCCTTGAGGTTGTCATCCGAGTGTCTTCGCAAGATTCTGCAATACTTTGGTCACATTGCAAGGAAAGACGATGGAAACCTCAAATATCGTGACCGGAAAAGCAGATGGAAAAAGGCCTCGCGTGCGTAGCCCAAAACGTTGGTCCGACCAGATCAGCACCGTTTTTAACTCCACGGTATACAAGGCCCTTCACACCGCCAGAGACAGAAATAGATGGAGAAACATCATAAAAATTAAAGTGATGAAGCGGAGGTCACGACCCGCAGCTTTGCAGAATAAGACGCAAGAAGGAGGAAGAAGGATAAATACATGACCAGCACAAATCCTGATCGATATATTGAGGTAACTGTAATCCAGTTGTTCGTACGTTCGAATACGCGTGAAGCTGTTAACTAGAAGAACAGACGCAAATCTTACGAGCGTGGTGACTATTTCTGGTCATGATTTCGTTCTGGCGGCTTAGTACGCCAATTCTGATAAGTTGTTATTTCGTATCTACGAATCATGTCAGCTAGCATTAATTACTATTATAATTATTTTTATTTTAGCTGTCTTAGCGATAATAAAAGAGTTTGTACTGCAGACACTTCCCGAAAATTCTCCTCTTAATTTCTTGAGAGACCTAATTCAGCACATGGTAAAGATCACATGAACAGTATTCTTGCCCGGAGTGGGTGTACCCAGGGGCAACGGCCGGGCAATCGCCAACGCGAAGTAGAATTTAGAGGAACTGTTGTTTCTGGGTCGTATTTACGTTAATGTTGACTGTACATCGCTATAAGTAACCGAGGTGGATCAGGTCTTGAGTTCTTGGTTTAAATCCTGTAAAGCTGTAAGTTCTGCTGCAGCTATTAACGTCATGAGCCACCTAATCTATATTATTTATGTAAAAGGAGAAACTGACTGACTAACATATAACTGTACAGCCAAAACTACAGGGAGTAGGAAAGGGAAATTTTGCAGAAAGCTTTATGATGTAGGCGAGTATTAAAATTTAATTTTTAAATGGGTAAAAGGTGGAAATTCGTGTTTATACCTATGCCCCATTTTATTCCTTGAGTCTATATACTTGAAAAATACCATAAATAGTAACCTAAGCAAATAAAAAAACCAACAAAACTACTCCTATAAAATTATTTAGAGGGTTTTAACCGATGAATGCGTGACGCACAGGACCGGTCGTTGTGGCGACGCTTGGGGAGGTCTATGTTCAACAGTGGACGTCTTTCGGCTGATATGATGATGATGATGATGATGATGAGAGGGTTTTAAAATTGATATGGAAGAATCTTATTTCTTAGGTTAATAAATCCTGAAACTTGGCATAAATTCTAACCAAAATGAATAATAAAGATTGTCATATTATTATTTATTTATTTCAAAACTACTTTCAAAATACGGATTACTTAAATAGTGTTGAATGTTTTTGTGAAAACATTCTCGCGAACGAAGTCGGTGGCAAAGTGCTAGTATCCTATATAGGCGTTGAATGACTTAAAGTTAAGTACTGTTTGTTGATTTTGACGATTCTTTGGATCCGGATTCCTTGTATGCAAGAGCAATAACCCTTTCTAAATACGGAAAAAGACATAAAATCTGTTTGTTTCGGTAACTTATTCCTTGAACAAACATCACTTTAAGTCCACAAAATAACTTTGATTTTAGACAAAACAACGTTGAGTCAGCCGTATGGAATTATGTTCTATTTTTGCTACATTCATTGGTACTAGTTCTAGACTCTTGCCAAATTATAAAGTTACGACAAAAATATGTTCGCTATCGCACTACACAGAATGAATATCTACCTAGTTCCTGATACTGAATTCTATGTCAGTACTGCCACAAAAGATTAAAAAAATGCAAAATATAACTCAACTCTTTAAATTCCTACTTACAGATTTCTTACTGTCCATATTTCACTTTGTTGTTACTCGATAAACCTGAAAACGAAATGACCAATAAAACTTATTTAACCACCAATATTTCTCTTTTATATCTTTCAAATGTTCTCTGAATTTGTCCATGAAAATATTAAGAAGAAAAAAAACAAATTCTACCTGTTTGTTGTGTCGTAGAAAACATGCAGCTTCCTCAAGCTGCCTTTTTGCGCTGAATTGGTAGTGCTAGCAACGCCTCACTGTTTTTAACCTCTCGCAACGCTAAAATCCTCAAGTCATGCATAAAGAGACTAAATACTAAACAGCAGTAATCAAGGTCGCTTCATTGGAAGACATGACTAATTGTCTAGTTCAAGATTTAGATAAACTGCATATCGAGAAATGGATCTTCTGCGAACGGGTTTGGAATCTTTGGGCTTGCTTACTTCGTACTTTTTTTGAGAAAACTACAAAGTGAAATTCCCTGATCTACTTAATTATAGCCCCTTGGGACTGTTCGATAGAGTCGTCTCAACCCTGGGACGAAATGCAGAACTAGATTAACACGGGAGTGGGTTTTAGTCAGTAAAAGTCTGATATTCCCTCTCGCTTCATCCATAGTGGCAGAAGTTATTTGATGATTTGAAAGAAAGAAAGAAAGAACTCAAGAGAAAGATGCCTGTATAGTATAAGACTATATGCCTATTATCTTATGCAGACTGGCATCATGAGTATCATGGTTATTCATACAAACATTTTCATTCATTCTGATCACGGGATTTTAAAAACTGCTTTCTAGTGGCTGTGTTGTTAGCGTCGGATTTATGACTGAAGATTCTAGTAACTAGTGTTTCAATTAACAATTAAATTCTACCCACCTTGGCATACTCAGACTTTTACGACGTTTATGGGTATTTGGAATAGTCATAGAGCCATGTGGTAGTGATTAATTATAGACATTGCATTACAGAATAAGACCGGTCTATGTAAAATTTTAGTTTTCATCTGCGTTTGGATAGACTGGATTACCTAGAGTACCAAGAGCCTTTTCGTCACCTACATTGGGTTTGGCTTCCGAATGCAGCTGTCTACCAGTATTTTACATGGAGCGACTGCCTATCTGATCTCCACAACTCAGTTACTGTGTAACAGGATGCCACTGGTCAAGACTAGTGTCCGATTTTCTGGCTTCTGACTATTCAACCATGATCAACGGCTTATCTGCATTCCGAGGCGCGGAGTGTTCTCAATGTGTTAAAATGGTTCCACATCTACAGAACGACCAAGACAATCATTGCTTATCCTTGCTATCTCTTTTCGTGTGACTGTAGTGTGGGGTTGTAGTGTGAACTTAGCCTCGAGCTGTCCCCAACATAACTGAAAAAGGGCTAAATTGTCCATGATGGCCATAGGAACATCGTATCGGTAGCATAATCCATGGACCAAATAGTGTTTACTGTCAAAGATCTACAAATGATAATTAATCGGGACCAAAGCCATAATGTAGGTTCCGAAGCGTGAAAGAGTTGCTGTGATTGTCGTTTACCCGCAGACAAACCTTGGCAAGCATTCCTTAAACCTTCCTGCCTCGACCTTTGCGGCTGTAAGTAAATAACTTAGCCACAAGCCGCCCCAACATAGCTTTTTTATGGTTGGGAAAATCATCCAATGACAACCCCCGCTCTTGAATGGAACGGGAGATAGTGTCAGGGTCTTACTGATTAAAAACCCACCCCGTTCCGTCGTGCCTTCATACCGGGGCTCGAGCTAACTTTCGGACTAACCCTGGCTCCAGTAGGTTTCGACCCAGCTGGGCCCCTGCTGTTGCTGACAATTCCTTGAGGCGCGCGGGAACAGTGCGCGCCGTCGACGTCTTGGGCTCGGTTCGAACAGTTACCGGGCAGTCAGACAGCGAACTACCCATAGCCCGACGTCCGCAAGCCCGCGCGCTGGCCGGAAATCGGGATCAGAATCCCTGCGGCGGCGAGAACGCCGTTGCCTCATGCGGTCGGCCTCCTCCTTTGCTAGCATTACTGCTTCGCAGAAGGAGGCGACCGCTTGCCACTCCTCACTCCGGACCATGGCCTGAACCAAGGCCCGGCGAGAGAGGTCTCCGCCGTCGATCTCCCCCACGAGGGCACGGCGATGCTCCGCCCAAGCAGTGCACACTTCGACTGTGTGCTCCACCGTGTCCTCCGGGTGTTCCGCACAGTGGCGACACCCGGGCTTCACTTCCGCACGAATCCGGTGCAAGAAAAAAATCACGAAGACGCCTCTAAAATTACTTTTATAGATTAAAAACTGGATTAAATATACCTAGGTACGTATGCAATCATTGTGATTGTTTGTCAGATTATTCTACAAGCAACAGTTAAAGGTTTAAATCTAATTTGTAGACTTTTAGTACATCGCTAGATGCTTCATATTTTGCAAGCATTGTGTCTTTGGGCATCTCTTTCTTTTGTATGCAGTCCGTGAGTGATCGCACTTTGGGTGATGTAGCCCTTGTAGGCAAGCAATGGGTAGCTCGCCGTCCGACAATCCGGTAACCGTCCGGATCAAGCCCAACTCGTCATCGGCGCGTAGTGTTCCACAAGCGCCGAAATGTCAAAAATGGAAATGTCAGCAAACCGGTACGGACACAGCAGGGTCGAAGCCTACTGGGGCCATGGGTTTGATTTTGAATGGAAAACCGGCCGTGGAATGAAAAGCAACGAAAGAACTTGGAGTAGGTTTTAGTCAGTAAAAGTCTGATACGCCCTCACGCACCTCGGGACATCTCCCGAGGTGCGCGAGGTGCATTACAACGGTCTGCAAAAGTCTGATGGGCGAATCAGACTTTTACCGTAGTAATTACCACTCATTGGATTATTTCCCATCTAAAAAAATGGAGTCTCGTAGTCCTCTTAAGCACTATAGCTATACTACATAAAGTGAAGATGTTAGGATCTCCAGACATAAAGATGTCATGAGAAAACATTAGTGCTGTTAAGTGCCGGTAATAAACCTTCCTTGCGCGACTACTGCGAAGTTACAAATGACCACAAAGTTACTCGTCTGGAACTTACCAACGTATATAGGCGTGAAGTCTTGCCGTTTGTAAAAAAAATTGGCCAAGTTTGTCTCTGATTTACATTTTTATAGCGTTTCATCATCTCTCAGTAGGTTGTTTATGCTTCTGAATATTGTCTAGACAAGAGTCTTCCGGTTTCCGTTTGTATTAAAATTAATCATATTCTATGACAAAATATTATAAGAAGGAAAGATTTGTAATTTTGTTTTTAATAAATAAACTTAAAAACTACTGGACCGATTTTAAAAATTCTTTCACCAATAGATGAGTGGCATAGGCATATATTACATATTTTTTATTTTACGCGGGCGAAGTCATTGGCAGAAGCTAGTCTATATATATAAAAATCAATGCCACTTTTCGTTGTAAATTTATAACTCAAGAACGGGCTCACCTATCCAAACCAAATTTTTAGGCTTTGTTCGGACTATTTAGTAGATGGTTTATGTGAAGTTTAGTAGGGTAGAGTAGGGTAGAGTAGGGTAGAGTAGGGTAGAGTAGGGTAGAGTAGGGTAGAGTAGGGTAGAGTAGGGTAGAGTAGGGTAGAGTAGGGTAGAGTAGGGTAGAGTAGGGTAGAGTAGGGTAGAGTAGGGTAGAGTAGGGTAGAGTAGGGTAGAGTAGGGTAGAGTAGGGTAGAGTAGGGTAGAGTAGGGTAGAGTAGGGTAGAGTAGGGTAGAGTAGGGTAGAGTAGGGTAGAGTAGGGTAGAGTAGGGTAGAGTAGGGTAGAGTAGGGTAGAGTAGGGTATAGTAGGGTAGAGTAGGGAAGAGCGGGAGCGAAGCCGTGCGGGCATAAGCTAGTAAGTTATAAAGATTTATTTTCATGACTTATAGCGTACGAGTTTAACTTTTTTTTTTAAAGTTGTAGTGCACTTGGAAAGGGCCAATCCCACTAAAATATTTTAAGAACAGACTATAAATTTTTAGGCGTCGCGTCCATACCCAAAGCGTGAAATCGAGACTCTATTGCTTAGACTTCACTGTCCGTCCGTCTGTCACCAGGCCGTATCTCATGAACCGTGACGGATTGTTGAAATTTTCGTTTCTCTTACCAATCTGCCGTCCTCTAACTAAAAGGCAGCTAAATGCAAAAAGTATTTTTCGAGAAAACACAAAAATTGGGAATTGATGTCTCTTGAAAAGTATGCTACCTAGGAACAAGGTTACAAGTTATATATGTAGGCATAGTCTTTGTGCACAATATGTGATATATTTTATTCATTTATATTTATTATATTTTATTTAAATTCATTTTCTAACTTTTAGCTAAGCAATTTAAATACAGACATTGTGATTTAATGTTCTGTATCTCAAAAACTATCAATCATAGAAAAATGAGTCTTAGACCAAAAGATAGAGCATCGAAAGTTGTATAAGACTACATTAAAAAGTGAAAAACGACCAACTGTGGCTTAACGGCCTTTTAGTTAGTGGACGGCAGCAATATAATCGTAACAAGAAATACTAAAAACAGAATAAACTATTTATGTGGAGCTCCCAATTAACAAACGTGATTTTTTTTTGCAGTTTTTTGCCCGATATTAAGTAATATCGTAATATGGAACCCTTTACGTGCGAGTCCGACTCGCACTTGACTAGTTTTTAATCATTCTGTATTTAACTACCGTAAACCCACTTTCTAAATTAATTATTGTGTCAGAAATTGTGACATTTACTCAATTATTTAATAACATGACATTATTGTCTGTGTAATTACCTCCCTACATAAGTACCTATCTGAAAACCATATAGGTAACTGGCTGTTTCGTTTGGCCTTTATCGATTTTGAAACCTCGAATTTTTTCCTCAGCTGACCCATGTAACTGGTATTTTATTCCTCATCAGTGACATTTTAATTATTAGGTGCGTTAAAATACCTCGTTATTTTTCAAACATAATTTAATAAGCCTTCGAATTAATTTCAATGTCGGTGTAATATAAATTAGTAGCTAATGCCCGCGGCTCCACCCGCGTGAAATTAGTACTTCCCACCTTTATAAATTATAGCCTATGTGCTAATTCGGAATATGAGCTATCCTGGTACTAACTTTCATCCAAATCCGTTCAGCCGTTTGAGTTTGAAGGAGTAACAAACATACACAATGATATCAGTCGCCTGTATATTATTGGTGTGATAATACTATTCACTTTTTATTGGAACAATAAACGAGGTGTTGAAATAATATGTTCAAAAATGTCGCCACATATGACTAATTTCGACGCAAAACACTTGATTGCAATGTGGTGTAGTTTTATATAATCATTATTATATTTGATGCGAAAATAAGCGACCTCTGAAATAACTGCTGATGACGAAGTAATATTTTTTGTTAATTTCTTAAAGAATACCTCCCTCTTGGATGTTAATTCCAATCTAGATCCTATTTACTAAAATGGGAATAAAATCCTCAATTCATATTTAATTCTACTAACGAACATTTGCTGTAAAGCGTCTTGGTAATACAGCTGTCAAATTGCTATTTAGCTGTTCTAAATGGTCCGTTTCTTGACTTTTAGCTTACACAACAACCTTCTCCCAATATTAAAGTCAGCACCAAAGCTACATAGGTGGCTGTTTGTAGATTTTAGATAGACAACAGAAACTGGGTTGCTCTGAAAATACATTCGTTTTATTGTCCGGAAGTTTTCCTTTATGGATGAAAGTTCGTGCACAAGTGGGGCTCCCTTCCGTTTGGCTCACAAATGCAGAATGTGTTGTAACATGAGAAAATGTTTGCTCTGGCATAAAAATTGTTGAAGCCATTGACTTGCATAACACTGAATAATGTTTGCATATGCTTGATAGTAGAAACATAATAAAAAAGTACGTAATAAATAAGAAAATACTTCAGATTGAAGGTCATGAAATCAAATTTACATGAGCAATTGTCCGTTTCAGTTGGACTCATAGGCAAGTGCGAATAGTTGATTGGAGGTTATTCAACTGTTGAGTGAACAAAAATAGCGCGATCGCTGCGTCCGCGCCTGTCGTACTGTGTCCGCTCGGCACACGATGCCTGCCTGATGACGCCGGCTCCGTAGCAAGTCGCCCCGGGACCGCCGCCTATGCTTCCGGGATACACACACTCTAATTTGGCCCAGTCTTCGATCACCAACGTGTAAAGTATTCATCAACTTTGACATCAGTCGTGTCCGCTATTAATTATTTACAGCTTTTGATACTGCGTCGTATGTATGTTCTTAATTCTTCGCCTTCGATTTTTTTTTAGTCCGGCTTTAAGGTCTACAATACCACAGCCAAGTTTCATTTTGGACTTAATGGAAATTACAATAAATTCTCTTGTACCTCGTCGATACCATGACTCACCGACACGTTGCTTGTATTTCGTCAGTTTCGTGTTTGTTAGAAATACTCTTTAGAACCGAGGTTTCAGCAATAAAATTGAACGTGGGTCGATGCATCAGCATGTTGTGACGTCAAGATTTGATATTGGGATTTATATTGTCTTTATTATTGCGGTCCTAGGTGCCGGGCGGAGACGGCGGCGGCGCGGCTTCGGCTGCCGGTCGCGTTGGGTCGCGGGGAGGGCGCGGACGCGGATCGCGATATTTATAGAGGCGCCGAGACGCCGGCCCCACACTATCCCACATGTTAATTGGCTACTTGCGCCACATTTTTTCTGGACGTCACCGTGCACGCTCACACAACGCCAATGCCGTCCACGGCCGCGGCGTTTCCGACCGAGAAACATTGACACCTATGTAACTGGCCTAGATATGCCAACAGTTTAACGCTAGGATGACGTTGTAGCACGTGAAAACAAACAGTGATGACAGTTCAAGACCCTTTCTTGAGAGCTTTGCAAGTGTCAGCTGCATGGTGACCCTGACATGTCAGTTTGCAAATATCTGCTTGAACTTCTACCAAACACAACGTCTGGTCTGGTCAGTTATATTTTTTTCAGTGATACATAAATTATTGAGAAATGATTTGTAATGAATGACTTTAGCAATAAATAATAAAAAGAACAGGTGACTGATTCAAAGATAAAACTCTATTATAATTTAAGATTGTCAAGGTGGATCGAAATAGAAAAAAATGTCCGAGATGTAAACGATGAGTCAATGTCAAATAGTTTCAGAATTGAATTGTTTTATCTCTTTGAAATGAACTCGTGAAAGAATTTTTAAAGTTTTATTCAGAGTTTTTTTTTTAACAGAATTTTGGGTCCCTCGGTTTAAGTAATTCATTTCGTGTCAGACTAGTGAAGAGGGGTGGACTGAGTTTGTAGTATTTGCTAATGAGTATAAGCACGCAGAGGGGTGCACCGCTCTGTCAGACATAAACAAATATGTTAACGTAGTTAACACCCACCCTCTCTATTTAGTTAAACAAAAGTTCTGATTTAAACGTCTAATAGAATTAGTTATTTATTCGGACATCTTGCCGTTTAATTCTCTGTAGCAGGACTGCAAACATAAACGTAAATAACGTTTATTGTACTAGTTTATACTATCTAGCTCAAATAACGTTAATTCACAAATAGTATCAGTTAGCCAACACTAATATCTTCTAACCTAATTGTGATACGCAAACGAGGATTTAGGATAACATAATAATGTTTATCACATCATAAAGAACCTAGTTCCTCCTTAATGACTTGGAGGATTTATCATCAGCCTACATCTGTCCACTGTTGGACATGGCCTTTACATTCGCATGTCATTTATCTTGATTTTTGGTATGTCGTATGTGGTTGCTATCAGCCATCATCTGTAGATCGTTGTTCCGGGCGCCCCACCGTTACGTTTCCGGATTCGCGTTCTGGTTTTTTTTTAGTGGGAAATCATCAATAACGTCTCCAGTTTTGGATGGATTGATAGGAAGTGTCAGACTTTTACTAAAACCCACCTACCTTCCTTCAGTTACCCTTCGCGTTCCACAGCCGCGGTGACTCTTTCAAACAATCCCGCAGTCTTGGCAGGCATGCAGATTCGCGTTCTTCATTCAAGAATACGGAGGATCAACGACATCTTGAAAATATCAGTGACAGTTAAAGTCACATTGTAATTGTGAGAACTTGTTATCCTCTTTTATTAGTATTTATTATTTTATTAGGGGTATGTGGAACAGAGTGTACAGTTCCACTTACCTCCGTTGAAAAGGGAGATTCCTTCGAACAGACTGGACCAGTGTTGTTTGGTTCGGTCAACTGCCCTATAGTTGATTTCAGAAATCAGAAACGTTTATTTCAAATAGATCAATTACAGGCACTTTTTAATTGTCAAAATAACGGTCACTCAAACAAGTGAAGCTAAATTGCACGTTCGAAAAGCGTAGATCTCTGTGGAGAAGAACGTGCAAGAAACTCCATGGGCACTCTTCTCTCTCGGACTGTTCTATAGCAACATATAGAGTAATATAACAACATGTTCTAATTGCGGAGAAGTCTGATGAATTTTTAGTTCTTATATAAAAATATCCATTCTCTTTTATACCTTTGATCAATTTGAGAACATAAGCCTATGCTGAGGTAAAGAGATTAACAAGTCAGCATGTTCTTAACATAGCTGATTGCCCATGGCGATGGATATGGAATTAGGAGGCATTGTCCTCGTCAAGTCTTTTATAATCCCCGTCCATGAACGTCGATCCAATACTTTATTGCAGTATGGCTTCTATCGATATCAATATCTCGTGTCGATACCGCTTGGCACTGTTTTCTTTGTAACAAAACACAAATAATACGAGTAAATACAGGGTGTAGACTCGTCTCATGCCATTTGAGTAAACGAAATTTGTTTTGTCTGTCTGTGCACCCAAAACCGATGAAAGACCTTGACATAAATTTCATATCCGTTTAGTTTAAGTCAAGCCAATTTTCTACTTTCGTGCACGAGTGGAACCATCTGCCAAGTTGTATCGTGACGACCCTGATTAGGTGCATTAGAAGTCGAGACAAGTTTTTAAACTCAGTGCCTAATCAATCTTTTCGGTCAAGGTTTATTCACGTCAAATATAAAACACCAGGGTTTTACCAAGTCCGTGGATTATTCAAAAGAGCTACTGTGACTCTCGCAAAGGGTAACTGAAGGAACTGAATTAGAAAAACTCTGACGTTCCGTCTCGGTCCATCCAGAGAAGTGTTGCTAGGTCCAGTAAGTGAAAATTCGGGATGAAAGATGAAAATAATCGGTAATTTGGTAAATAATCGGAAAGGCTGCTTTAATAGCCACAAAAACAGACGAAGCCTGTCGGGGAGTGCCTCATCTCAAAAAGGCTAAGATTTATTTTTAAAAATTCATACAAAAGTACGACATTCACACACATTGTTTGATAGACAATATAGCTGAAATGTAGAAGCAAAAATATATTAACACTAAAATTTAGCGATCCAGATAGGTCCCGATTTTTCACTAACAGTCTTAACAGACCGTGGTTAAGACTAAAGAGGTCAGTGAAAAATCGGGATCTCTGGCGTCTCGAACAAAAATTAATCGGGACGTGTCATTAGACCCCTGAAAATCGGAACTTCCCGCGCAAATCGGGACACCTGGCAACACGAATCTAGAGCAGAAGAGGTCATTTGATGATATCTCGCGTAAAAAAAAACAGTTTAAAGATTTCTTCCTTTGAATATGTATCGCCCTGTATAAGCATGCAAAGTAGAGTTTCCTATAGTTATTCATGGAGTCCATCGCCTGTAAGTCATTCACCCACCTCAATACGTGAGCACAGACGTTTTTACACTAGAAGCCAATTTGTTGGGTTGTCATTTAATTCGTTTCGTATTGTACTGTTATTTGCTACTTCATTTATAGTTATTACTTATATGTATTGAAATTGGTTTTTTATTAGCATTCTAGACGACGAGTAGGATCTTACTATAAACACTCCATTTGAGAATTTTGTCGTTGTATGTTAGGTATGTAAAATACCTTGTAGTGCTTAATTATTTATCTCCTAGGAAAACAATAGTAGATCTTACCAGCCATCAAAACGCATAAGCAAATCTAAATCATCGTGTATTGTTCCAAGAAACGCATTCGCACAGGCATTTCCTCGGAATATAAGAAGTTCGAGTCACCAGTTGGTAATACTACAGTACCTACGTGGCAGGATATTTCCGTCGCCCAACCCAATATGTAGGTGGCTTTGCGACACTCACATATTTATAATACTGCTCGTATCATTAACGATATTTACAAAGTAATAATTTAATTAATAAACAACTGCTGTGTCTCTTTCTGTAGCCAAGCGACGAACTCGGCTCACAGACTCGATCTTGTCTTCCTACTCAATAATGTATGACAGTTTGAAATACTTACTCATAGACCTAAATATATCCGCATTTTATTTGATCTCTGAAAAATGCGTAGGTTCTTAAAAATACACTAATAGACTACGTACGAGCAAGACTTTTTGGCGTAAATGGTCTTGAATGTGTTTCAGAACCGATTTAATTGAATCAAGCATTTGCTCTCTTGTAATGAAAGGTTGAATACTTAATTCCATAATGAAAGTAATGTGCAATACTTTCTCATCTGGTCCAGTGGAAAGCTGCGCTATCGTCGCACGTGCGTGGACTGCGCAAACGATTTGTAGCGTGAATCACGTTCTTGAGAACAATGATAGTGGTCAATGGTACATTAAGTCTATTAGCATTGCCTTTACCAGCGACCCTACTTGATCGGCTTATTAGTATTCACTAACTGCGAGTATGCATAAATCACGGGGTCCCTGCTGACGGGAAAACTACTCTCTTTGCCAGCTTATAAACAAGCGTGGCAGAGACACGGCGACACCTACAGTCAAGCTGACGACTCGCCAAATGGCTAATTGGCCGAAGCTCTCTTCCGAATTCCGAAATGACTGTTTGGTGTTTCCCCAAATTATACCAAAGAATGCCCTGCTGTGGTTCGTCAGATAAAAGCTAGACGTTAATGCCAAAATATTGTTTATTTTGTCATATTTAATTTCTTTTAAATAGATTAGTTTCGCGTGTTCCTTGGTTGTTTTTATCCGCTTAGTAGTGATTTCTTGATAAAATTATATATTATTTCGGACGTTACAAACAAATCTGTGTCGAAATAACGAGCCAAGTGCGGTACTTTATACAAACCAGCATTGCAGTTGTCTGATACATGATATATTTTAATGACAGTATTTAAACAGGTCGTGATAGTGAGTTATTTGTTTGTTACAGTCACAATGGTGGTGGGCGAGAGCAAGCGCACCGCCAACATCATGGACGGCATTGAGAACACCGGTGACGTGCGAATGCACGACCACCGGCTGAGGCTCAAGCAAAGGTGAGCATTATCTACAGTCACTTAAACCCTAATTTAACTTACACAAGAATTAGCTATCTACTACAAATGGTTATTAAACTTTATTTCAAGATGTCTGGAATTTACAGATTCTTGGCTAAATCTAATATGCTCCAACAAGACCAGTCCTTGTAATTATCCATCCGAATGTGTACTTACTAATTCAATGGAATGTTTATTTTATTTGAAGTTCTTTCAGTCAATCTATTCTAAACTCTGACCAATCGCCTGGAATTTCCAAACTCAGGCCTAAGCCCTTTATCACTGAAACCAATGCGCATGCGCATGGCCCCTTTCGAGTCTATACTCGAACTTCGTTCGTTCGAGATCTAAGAACGTAAAGCTCATACGCCATCCTTACGTCAATGCATGCTTACACTGGTATTATTTTAGAAACGTAACGCATTCAACATGGATCTTGTGTACGCAGCGTGGCGTCACATCTCCAACCAATGACCGGGTTTAGGGTGTCAGACGGTTCACCTACACAAGAAACGTCGGAAGTTTGTAGGCGTAAAGGTTGATTGTTACATCATTCCTTCCATAGAGATGATGCATTCATGAATATTATCATAAAAGACTGCTTTTAAGTTTGACCATATACGTTTTGCACAAATTGGTTGGAATATTTCGAACTTATAGATGATATGCTTGGCAGAGGCAGTTCAATATCATACAAATAACTAAGATATTCTAAACAAAGTAATTAACACGAAAATACCTAATAAATATTTTTTGTAGATGACTACGTGTTCGTTTGAAGTTTCTGGTATCTCTTCTGAATCATAGTTCCTAGTAGTTTTTTATTAAAATTTTCTTCATCAATGCTTTGCCATATATTAAAACAAAGCGACTTCCTCAATAACGAATAAAATATGTACATAATGTTAACATCGGGTGAATGTCTTCGTGGACGCGAGGCCGATTCATTTGAATGCTTTTGCATTATTATACTTACTAATACTAAACAAAAGTATATTGCGTGCATTGTCGGCGCGTGGGCAGCGATCGATGCCTTCGGGTTAAAGTAATAAGAGAACGGCTGGTTTTCACAATATTATTCGTCATCACTTGCCTACTTTTACTTCGATATGTTGGCAGAAAATTCTATAATCCGTTTGATGTCGTCATCATCCTTTTTAACTTATCACCGTTTCTTCAGGTTCAATGTAGCATGATTATGCCCTTTCCAGCCCCATGTCCTTTTTCGAGCCTTATCATTTTTCATACAATCCATTCCTCGTTTCTTTAGTCTGCTTGTACTCCTATCCCTATTCATACTGAAAACTTAACCCATTTCTTGTATATTTCGTTATCATCATCATCATCTTCCTGGCCTTGTACCATGTTACCTACTTGGGGTTGGCGCATCACGTTTTTCTTTAATATCACTCCTCACACATACCATCCATCTTTTGCTTTTGATCTTGTATGTATGTCATCTAAAAATATCAGCACATTTGAGGATATTATGCAATTTTGTCCTTCCTTGCACTCCGACTTTCATTTCTGGAGTAACATAAGAACATTATGTTGTTTCTTTTTGTTAACTTCCTGCAACTTTAACGTTTCTCCCAAACGTATGATAGTTCTTCCGTTCATCGCCGGATAAACAGTTAAGGAACTAAAAATAGCTTTCGTCCGCATTTTAAACAGTCATTTAGTACTCTTTAAATAGTCGACCGGATTCACTTTTTAAAATAGTAGTTCTACGCAATACGTTTTACTATAGGTATTTCTATTATTAGCGTCAAAGTGTTAGAACGATTTATGTAAAGAAAGTAAAGTACTGCACGATAAACGCTTTTGCTTATAATAAACTGTATCCTACTCAGTAGTGATGTGTGCGTTTCCGTGACGCATCGATTTGCTTTATCATTTTAAACCTCGACTCTAATCATTTGAGTACATTGAATCGTTTTAGCTGTGATGACTTCGTATTTGTCGCTTAATTTTTGGACAATGATTTCTCGAATTGCTTCATAAAAGATGGTGACTAAAATTAGAATACTATGATTTTTAAGATAAATATTTAGAGCAAGTAATCGTAAGAAGTCAAGGCGAAAGAGTAATACTGTTGCCGGGTCTTTAATCTGCCATTTAGCATTGTGGGTTTACAACTGCAGATTGCGATGAAGCAATGAATTTAAATCTCCTACTAGCTTTAAATGACTATCCCATAAACCTGACATTTAACCTGTTTGCTTACCATTTATGAATATGTATTACAGATTTGACATAGTAAGAAAACTAGGTCAAGGCACGTATGGCAAGGTGCAGCTGGGCATCAACAAGAAGACAGGCCAGGAGGTGGCCATCAAAACTATCAAGAAATGCAAGATCGAGTCCGAGGCTGACCTCATACGCATTCGGCGTGAAGTGCAGATTATGTCTTCTGTCAGACATCCTAATATTGTACATATTTATGAAGGTATGCTGCATAACATAAATTAATTTTACGACTTTCCATTAGTAGACTTCCTATTTGGATGGAATTATAACTCGGGACATAACATACATAGTTGCTATGCCGTTTAATCTTGCCATAACTGGTATTCAAAACTTCCACATGACTGATGAGACAACATCAACATAACTGCAGTCATTATAAATTCCGCAATCATTTTCTCTGACATTTCCAATGCTTCATCGTATATTGCGATCTAAATACCGCAGGAACAAGACAAAGACAACTATAAACTACAATATCAATCGGTGCCAAATCATCTCGTATTGGCTCTTTTGTCGTTACATTTCATAGATTAACGTCCGTCTGAGTTCGCCGTTCAAAACAACATGGCATGCGACGGGACTATAATATTATTGTAACTATAGCTTGAGAACTGAACTCTTTATAACAACCTGACTTTATGCTGATTTTCCTTTAGCAATTGATTGTTAAATATGCGACCATTGTTCTCTAAAATATCGTTTATGTCTTTCAGTATTTGAAAACAGTGAAAAGATGATCCTCGTGATGGAGTATTGCTCGGGTGGAGAGCTCTACGATTATCTTAGTCAGAAAAAAGTATTACAAGAGGACGAAGCTAGGAGGTCGGTCGAGTTTTTTACTCTTGAACATTTCGGGTGCAAAGTAAAAAAGTTATCTGCAATTTTCTGTTAATTCGTAATAATAAGTGAATAATAAGCAGTTATTTAGTAAACTGCATGATTTGATTCCGCCATCTCAATTCTACCATCGGACAACCCGCGTACGGCGAATATCCAGCGTTACGTTGTTGAAACCTCTACGGTCTGGACTAAGCGTTTCGCCTCGTCGTTTATACCACGTACGTCGAAGGACTGGAACAATTTGCCTGCTGCGGTCTTCCCGTCCGATTATTATTTGGGTGTCTTCAAGGCTAGAGTGAATAGGCTTTTAATAAACTAGTGCCGCTAACCATCAGAGATTGCATAACTGCTTACCATCAGGTGGGATCGCAGTCAAGCATTAGATTATAACAATAAAAAATAAAAATATTTTATTGTAAAAAAGACTTCCTGCATTTTTGAGTCGGATTTTTAGTAAGTTACTGCAACTATTAGAAAATCGCAAAATTACAGACAAATTCTTTACATTGCACCCGTCGATTTTTTTTTCGTTTCGGTTTGAAATTAACCAAGTGAATTCTAATGGTGTTGCAGGTTATTCCGACAGATCGCGACTGCTGTGTATTATTGCCATATACATAAAATCTGCCATAGAGATTTAAAATTGGAAAATGTTTTATTAGATGACACTGGTAGTGCTAAGGTTGGTGAAAATCCTTTCTCTTAAATATACGCATGCATATCTTAAACAGACCTAACTCAAAAATAAGGTATTTGAATCTGAAAACATATGTTTCAAAAATAAGGTTCAATTTTCAAATATCTGCTTTTTTGAGTTACGTCTCTTTTTGATTAAACATGAGATATTTTTTTTCGTTTATTCGCCCTGCAAATACCATTTTATTGTTTCCAGATTGCCGACTTCGGTCTATCAAATGTTTTCAAAGAAACTTCATTACTGTCCACGTTTTGCGGTTCACCTTTATACGCGTCGCCGGAAATTGTTAAAGGAACGCCATACATAGGACCAGAGGTACGTCGTATATTATTTAAATTATAAACTTAAGTACTAAGAGGCGCCTAATCATTGGTTTGATTGTGTACCACAGTGCTCTTAAGATAAATAGATTCCATGTAGAGATCTAAAGCATTCTTCGAAAGAGTTACTGTGGCCCTCGCAAAGATAAAATGAAGGAACACGGGTGGGATTTACTAAGTAAAAATCTGACACCCCATCTCGCTCTACTCAGAGCGGGACCAGTTATTTAATGATTTTCCACGAAAAAAAAGTATTCATTAGCTATGGATGTAGTATTACGAAATACTGGTGTCCTTTTCAGTTTTTTTTTTTCGTGGATTCGAAATGCATCCATTCCTACTACCATATGGAGGTTCAGAGGCCTTACCATGACGTGTTAAATAGTCAGGTGTGCGAGCGAGAAAGTAGGATGGAGCTCTATTCACCCTTTACACACCATCCCTTTAGCAGTTCAGTTTAGGTGGTCAAATGGATCGCGTTTAGAGCTCGTCGTAGGGCCCCAGGGCTCCCTAGACAGATGATTCCTGCAAAGTTCGTTGACTAGGTATTGAAATATCCATTTTGTGGTGCATAAATAAGGAAGCATTATGTTCAGAAGTAGACTGCTATAGGCTAATGATGGACTGTAATCATAACTAGTACATTAAAAAAAAAAAAAAACAAGAATCACAATGTCTCGTTTTTGCTCCAGGTGGATTGCTGGTCACTGGGTGTGCTTCTTTATACTCTAGTCTACGGAGCTATGCCATTTGATGGCTCCAACTTCAAACGTCTAGTCCGACAGATCAGTAATGGCGATTATTATGAACCTAGAAATCCCTCAAGTAAGTTATTCCCATAACTATCGTAAATTTAATAATTTAATAACACCTTAATGTCAATGCTACTGGTCTGAGCGTGGTCATGTACTCGCTAAACAAAAGAAAAAAAAAGTTGAGCTCAGCGTCATCTAGCTAGAATATGACCACATTCGTGCCCGTAGTTTTCATTTTAAGAGCGCCCTTCCCGACCCTGATAACGTCAACCTGAGCATGGTTTATCCAACGCGATATTTATTGATAAAGAGACAACGCGAAAAAAGAAAATAAACCTGAACGCTCTGTTGACAGTCGGTAATTTAATCCTTCATTCAAATATTTCACAACTTGTTACAGAAAATACGTTTTTTTTTAAACATTATAAGATTTCGGAAAAAAATCGTATTTCAGAAATATATTTTTTTACGTTTTTATTTTATGAGTATATTATGAAGAGTCAAAGTTCATGCATAATAGCAGATTTTCAGAGGTCATGACTGGATAATTTTTATACAATATTATAATTTGATTTCAATAGAGACCTAGATAATATCCACAAGGCATCTGTGTTTCCAAAATATTCAGAGAAATAGGTGTAATAACGAGGAGAGGAGGGCGATGGCGGTCTGCTGTAATATGTTGGCACGCAGATTTGCGAGGTGTTGTACAATTCTGTACCTATATATTTTGTGGTTAATGGCTCTGTCTGGATTCCAACACCTGTAAATGCCATAAAATATGATAAATTACCATAAGCTGTATCGACACTGTTTTTAAGATAGCTACTAAAAAGATCTGTTTTATGTTACAGGCGCATCACCTTTGATTCGCGACATGCTCACAGTGGACCCGTTGAAACGTGCTGACATCGCCTACATTTGTGATAATCCGTGAGTTTGTCTCCTATATTTTTAAGTTTCCGTACCCCAAAAGGAAAAAACAGAACCCTTATGGCGCGTTTACATTAAGTCGATCACCGAATTTGGCCACCGTATTCGGTTTCAGTTGTCAATCCTGATTCAGTGTCTGTATTCAGCCAAGCTGCGTACACTTGTGTTGAAAGCATCATGAATGATGAGTAGTGCGTTTCAACAAATTCGCAGTCAACCATCTTCCACGAAAACCTCATTATGCTAGTCTATGACCGAATACGAGCTGCAACCGAATCGGTTAAAACGACCTAATGTAAATGAGCCATTATCGGATCATTTTCTTGTCCGTCTGTCAAGACTCAACCGAGAAAAAGGTTCTCTTTGCTGGGAGCACACTGTCGTATAACGTCGAGCTTGCCGTCCAGAATTATTATTGAATAATTATTCACATAAGACGAAGCGTGTTTTGAACTTATCCAATCACTCTAATATTATAAAGGCGAAAGTTTGTTACTTCTTCGCCATCGAATGGTTGAACTGTTTTCGATTAAACTTGGTACATGGGTAGTAGAATATTTCTTGGAATAGCGCATACGATACTTTTTATCTCGAGAGTTATGTTATTATGTCTGAGTGTGGTTCCCGCTTCCCGCACTAAGTCTTATGTGGACCATTGTACGTGGGCCACGGCAGCAATTACCTTTGGCGGGCTTATTCCAACCAGCCCACCTCTCTCCAAAAACAGATTAGTCCTCTCAGAAGTATGTTCCCTTGAGATAATTTTCTACTATAACGCAAGCGAAGCCACTGGCAGCAGCTAGCATTTCAAGTTAAGATGAAAACTATAAGCCCGAGCGTGACCATGTTAAAAAACCCTATACCGCTTAGGTAAGCGGCACTATAGTAAGACATCTACGAGTATCTGGAGGTAAATAATTCGATTAAGTTCAATAAAATGGAATGTTCGATTTCCGCCGATAGCATTACCTTGACCTAACAATACTTCCACAAAAAACAAAAAAAAAAAAAATATCAACTTCAGCGCCATCTAGCGAGATGATCACGCTTAGGCCCATTACTTTAAAAAATAACATTAATGTCTTAAAAAATGACCTTTTAACCGCCACAGTCATGTATAGATGACAAAACAAATGTCCAGCACGCCATGGTGTAGCTTGGCGCCGAGAGTACGCTGTTATTTTTTAAAGGTTAACAAGTTCTTATAATCCTCAGATGGGTGAATACAGGCTGCGAGACTTCTTGCCTGGAGGAGGCAGAAGCCTTAGCTGCGCAGACGCCGGTGCGGTTAGACTTATTGCTGTCACTGGCGCCCGCAGCACCCTCTAACTCTAACTCTGTTATGGTGCCGAATGAGGTGGGTAACATTGAACATTTTAGCTTTAGACATGGTGTGTGATCTAGCAGTTCGATATTACAACCATTAAGGATGTTCGCAGGAATTCAGGCCTGCTCTATTTACATGTTACATCATATGAGATGCATTGTGTCATAATCCTTCATGATGGCATAGTGTGGGTTGGTGGATGTCACATAGGATTTGGGTTTCGTTTCCTCTTCACATTTTCTTTCATCATTAGAATAGAGATACTATCTCTGTACTAGTTATTCTTCGCATTCTACGTTTATATTTATGGTTTTGTATGTTTAAGACAATAATAATAATTCACAACTTTCACAAAACACCATCTAGTCCTAAATTAAGCAGAACTTGTGCTATGAGTACTAGATAACTGATATTTCTAAATACAACAGATCCGTGACCTCCGGCATGCCACTAACCTCTGAATGACAGGCCAGCCGTATCAAGCCAAGCCATATCTAGATTGTAATCAAATTAACTTGTCCACAGAATGAACTAGGTCCAGAGGAGAGCGGCACAGACCTCACAAGCTCAACTTCGATGGCTCACATTGAGCCCAGCAACTCTGCCGAAAAGAGAATTCTGGAATTAGTTGCAGGTATGCTATTTATCATGTATATAATACTTGTTTCTGTTTTATATAAATGGCGACTGAAGCGATGACTTCGCACGCACGTAGGACAATGCCGCTGAATCGCGTTGTATTAACGTGATCAGCATCGGATCGCTCACGTAGGACGTCGCGTTAATTGATTATTTTGAGTTGATATTATTTATAACAGATGGCTTTTATCATACTAATTTAGAAATAAAACATCGTTATCCGCTCTAGCGCTTATCTCCTTATACCAAACGGAAAAAAACTATTTTGAAACTACTGCTTATGAACCGATGGTATTTGGCTGATATTTTGAGCGTTTTCTCTTATGAACTTATGCTTCATTTAAGAGGTTAATTGATTTAATGATACACGTTAGGGTGTACCTGACAGGTTTGCCTGCACAGTCAGGTAGACTTTTGTGGAAACCAGCACAGTTGTGCAACATACACGCTCCGGTTTACATGTATAACTAAACTGTACAGGCAAACCTGTCAGGTATACCCTTGCCTAAATAGCTACCTTTACACTTCTTGCTGCATTCGAGGCTATAATCATAATCATTACATTGCCAGAGGGAGGCGAGGACGCAATAAAGCCGTCTCCGACCCGCACGATAGTGTCGGCGACAGACAACAAGCGCAAGCTGGAGCTCGCCATGTCGGCTAGCGGCCTGCAGAGGAAGAAGGAAAGAGTCGCCAGGTCTGTAACTAACTTATACTGTAATATTTAACTATTCCATAGACCTAATAACGGAAAGGTTTGTTTAATTTCGAACTTATTTTCGATATTTACAAACTACTTTATGATGAACTTCTTACTTACGTTCTTTGATAAATACTCTATACAAAAAACGCTCAATATTTAATAATATGCGAACGCTAGCGTTGGCTTGGGGTTTAACTGAAATAGCGCGAATACCGGTTCGCTTGGGGTTTGAGTAGCATGATGGAAATTCGCTGCTTCGATTTGCTGCTGCTGCTCTTTCTTCGGTTTTCATAAAATTAATTTCCATGTGTTACCTATGTTACTGATAAACACAAGTACCACCATTGTCGATGTCGATGGTCAACCTTTTATTACTCTTGAGACGTCATATATGGAATAACCTTACATATTATAAAACAAAGACCGCGTCTGTCTGTTCATGATAAACTCAATAACTACTGATAGGATCATTCATGAAGAAGGTTTCTATTTATAATACATGCATATTATAATAGAGATAAGCAGAGGATTGCAAAGACTTGTAACAACCGTGCGAAGCTAAGGCATCCGCCTTAAATTATATTATTATCACTTTCATTAGCAGGTTCCGACAGTAGTGCTAATACTGTACATGTGTCGATGTTGCCACTATCACGAGTAATTTAATTTTACTTTGATTTAGTATATTCTTTTGTTTTCAATTTGGTGAATTGTTCTCTAAAAATGTGATAATGTGTGTTGTTTCAGTTGTGCGAGCATTGCGCCACAAGCGCCAGTGTTGCCCGAAGAGAGTTCACCGGAAATACTGCCCAATGATGAGCCGGCTCTGGCTGATGACTCGGTAAATATCTCTTTGTTATCCTCGATCGCCTATCTCCTTATCCCTAAGCTTTAGGTGTCAAGGCATTTTAAACCTACTGCTTATGACGGTGTGTGATGTACGGTGTTCGGCTGGGATTTCGAGCGCTTTCACTTTTTAATATATGCGATATCCTGCGACATTTGAGAAGTTATAAAATAATTCAGATACAGAAACATCTGTGCATTAACTAATCGCTGATTTATTTTCATTGTGTACTCTCAATATCGTTTGATAAGCGAGCTATTTGTGCGGTAGGGAATGGTGGTTGAATTACAGTTTTGAGGTGCCACGGACTGATAGAGATCTCTGGTACCTTAATTGACAAGATTTGATGGACCACGCATACTTAGAAGTAACTTATTCGCCCTTGAGTTTAAAACCATCCCGTTTGTAACTATCAGAAGACACAGACTCAGGAAATCCAAAGCTTAACTTAAATACACGATTGCTAACTTCACCACTTTCTCCCCAGGCAATAACACCAAACCTAAAATCATCAGCGACGATCACAATCCAGCCCGCTCCAATAGAGCTCGCAAGAGATCTCACGAAGGACATCGTGAAGGAACCGCCTAAAGAGGAGGAACCGGTCGAAAAGCCGGCCAAGCCGCGCGTCGCTATCAAGAAGAAGACTTCTCCCACCAAGACTGTTGAGGAAAAACAGGCGGAGAAGGTGGAGGAGACTAAGGTAGGGTCCGATTGTGTAGACCAGTGAACCCAGTTAAAATAAAGTGACCAGAGAGTGAGAGGCTTTGGTTGTTAACCTGACAAGTTGTATGCCATCAGATTAAATACCCAGACCAGTTTGTTTTTAAATTATGTAAACTAGTGCTTGACTGCGATCCTACCCCATGGTAAGCAGTGATGTAATCTTTGATGGTGAGGCGCACAAGTCTATTACGAGGATACCTAAATTATAGTCTGACGGAAAGACTAATAAAAAAAAAACTACTTTTCGAAGCGTATAAAATCTTTTTGTATGTTAGCTAAATAACACTAATAATAACACAACTGATTTCTATCTATTTGTCCACAGCCACAAGAAGACACGAAGCAGAGCGCGGTAGCGTCAGCAGCAGACAAACTGACGTCACTGTCCATAGCACAACAACCAGCCGCCAACCAGGTGCCCAAGCCCAAGAAGCTGTCCATACCAGGCGGCAACGTCGGCAGCTTCAAGGATCAGTTCGAAAGGAGAGCTTCTCTCACAACAGCACCTGAAGTCAAACGCAACATCTCTAAACCAGGTATGTAATTATAGTAAAAAGCTAAAACGATAGAGGCAGATTTTTGATGTTCCATTCAAGTTTTTGCTTGCGATTGTCCAGTATCTCACTCGATGGTAAGCGATTGTGATGGACGATGTAGTATGCTTACCTAACCCCCCCCCCCGCCTTGTGTTAACCTATTTACTCTTCACTGACAGACCCCTATGATGTATTAGGGAATACAGACTCGGGCGGGGAATTACACTCTAAAGAGTGAGCACAATGAATGAATGCTGCACGTCTACTGGTCTGATGAAGGCACGTCAAGATTCACCATACACTAAAAACCAAAATAAACTGAAAAAGATAATCAGCCTCATCTAGTAAGCCACGCTTTGTCCTTCTACTGAGACTAGTTATTTCAACTTCTATGCCATTATATACTCTATGCGATCGGAAATAAGAGTGATATTTTTGTTTGCAGTTGTATCAAAGATCGCCAAGCCCAAAGCACAGAGTGAAGACCGTGAATTGCAGTCTAAGACACCAGACAATGGTACAGTTCGGCTGCAACAAATTGGCATTGAGCCTTCACAGGTAAACAAAACAAAGTTCATTTTCATTAAATCGCTTGTATCAGTAGTAATTACATATAATGAAATAGGTATAAAAAAAGGAGTAAAACCGCTATTTTAATCGCACTTGGAGCAAAGTTCTGCTTTCAAAATATAATTTATGATTTAAAAAAAAGACAAAAAAGAAAGAAAAGAAGATTGAAGTAAGAAGATTTAATATCCTGTCTCAGCCCGATATAATTAACACGCTTTTATTAGCTTCACTTGTAACTATGTAAGAAAATTTTGGAATCTTAATTTGACCCACCTCCTGGTCTTTTTTTTCATTATTTTTCATACAACCACTTTTACTTAACGTAATTAAACTTCTTTTTCTGATATTTTAGAAATACATATTGAAATTAAATCGTAAATTTGTGTAAAACTAATAAGTTGGCATTAATGAACAACATTTATTATTATTATTAATTCATGAATCCCCAAGCGACCACCGGTGGCCGCGCATCTATTGTCTTACTATTGTGTCTCTAATTGACGGTATCTGAAGGGTTAATGAATGAAATCAAACCAAATACTATCGATATTATACGATTTGCTGATTCCATAACTCTTGTCATTATGAGTCTGGTCATTGGCACTTGTTATTCTTTATTGCAGTGATATAATTGTGAATTAAATCAAAATGATTCACCTACGATCGTAGAATACTAATCTTTATGCTAATAGAGTCACAGTCACAATAGAAAACACGGAAGTGGTGACTGTTTCAGTTTATATTTAGCTGTAATCTATTATCGTAACAATTACCTTCAAAGGGGCTATTAAAAGAATAATATAATTCATTAATTGATTCATCATAACAGGAAATTGGCAGGTGAAGTTCACAATGCGAAATGATTCACCTTTTATTGTATTATAAACCTTGCATATATTAATCACTAGGTTCTGCCAGCGGCTTCACTCGTGCGTATAAAATATAGCCGGTCACTCTGGAATGAAGCAGCTTTCTATTGGTGAAAAAATTTTAGCAATCTGGACCAGTACTTTCAGAGATTACCTCCTAAAAATAAAAAACAAACTTTACCTCTTTATTATATTTGTGTAGATGTAGATTTAATCGTGGGTAACTCTAACTAGTGTATCGAATAATGCGAAAATGTTTTAAATTTTTATCGCTCCTGGATAAAGGAGCTCTCCGCTCCGTCCATCTTTAGCGAGCCTTCGTTTTCCAGTTCTTCTCGCCATCTCCTTCGTGTGCCGCGACCCTGTCTTAATATTTCAGGGAGTCAGAGCACCGACTTGTGCTACTTTGTTCTACAGTTTGTTGGGAATGCAGCAGACATGTTCTGCCCAGTTCCATTTCAGTTATGTTGAGAAGCTTTTAGAGCCACATCAGTTACCCTGTTTTTAGAGTGCGTGGTGTGTGTGGTCCGAACTGGATCTGTTAATTTAATGCCTAGGATACTGCGCTCCGTTATTCCTTAACTAGTTTTAAGTTTGGATTTGTGGGTGTTAGTCAAAAGCAAAATCTATGAACCGTAGGTAAAAATTGAGAGAATACACACATGCCATGGGCAATTCACTTTTTAACAGGTTTTAATGGGCTTTTATTTTGGCTTTTCCTAGCGTTTTCAGTTCGTATTACGATCTTTTTGTAATAAGCCGCCTGAAAAGAGACCTCTTGGTACAAGTACCTGCATACCTGGACGTCACTATTGGCTCCCCGTCTACTTTTAGAGCTATATTTTACCGGGAGACCATGGTGGCGCAATAGCCCGCTACCGAACTAGACACCATACTAACACTAGAGCAAAGAGTTTATATATCCTACGGATATATTAAACCGTTAACGGGTTAAAATCATAGACAGAAACAGGCGAGTTTTCCAACAATAACGTGCCAAACGAACTTAGTAACGCATTCAAATATAAACAAGACACGTGCATGCGCCTACGACCACGCGCGAAAGACACCGTGGATTTGGCGCCTATCACCATTTTATAAAGGATTCGAACTGGGGTGGTCGTGTGTAGCCAGCCGAACCTTAGGGAATATTACTAGTTATTAGAACTAGTAGAAAACAGTCGACCACTTGCTTTAGTATTAAGCAAAAATACTGAAGTTTTAGTGACGAAAATCAGTAACGCTTTTACCTGACTTTAAAAAAGGGGAAGGTTTTTAATTCGGTTGTATTTTTCCTACCAAATCTGTAAAAATGACTATTATAATGAAAAAGTTTCGCAAAGTCATATACTATACATCGTGCGTGTATTTGTCGCAGACCCACACTGAAGCGGAACGGGAGTCGAACCTTCGTAGTGGTGTCAAGAAGACGGAGAGCGAGCCTTCACACAGCTCCACTGCGGTAGACCCGGCTGTGCTGCTGCAAGATGCTAGGAGGTCAGTTATAAACATTAAGATGAATCATAGTGATTGTAATTTTTATTATGTATATTCCACAGTTTGGTATTAGCAGCATGAATAGCAGTTCATCAATTACTCCTTATTTCGAAGTGATTTTAAAACATGTTTTGTATTATTGATAATTCTTGACTTGTTACAAAAATCCTAAGGGCCCAATTGTGTTTGTCAACCATGACTATAGAACATATAGACAGAAGTGACTATATTACTCAAATTACTTTAGTACTGGGCAACGAAGCGATGAACGTAATGTTTAGGTTATTATAGGTTGCTCGCGTTTGACCACTATCTCACCTGATGGAAATCAACAACGTGACCAACGTTGGAATACGCTTCCCTAGAAGCAACCTGTTCACTCTTGACTTAAAGACTTAAGTTATGGCTATCAGGAAACACAGGCTCACACACTCACATAGGGAATTAACATTTAGCACTGCCGCGTTTACACAGTTGATTTCGTAGCTGTGTAAAGCAGCAAAACAATGGAGGGTAGTTGTAATTTTTAACGTTTTGTTAATAGCTGGTGGCCTTGAATTTCTCCACCTCAGACTCGTAAAACGGCACGGTTGGCGCAGTGGTTGTGCGAAAGAAAAGGGACAAGGAAGAAAAGAAAATAGGACAATGCCATTCGGTTATAATTTCATAAAGTTTTTTGCGCGGAACCCTAATTCTTTTGCTAAAATAAACGTAACCATTACTCCTTATAACATCAGCTAACTGTGAAACTCCCATCAAAATTGGTTCATCTGTTCGTCAGATAACACCCCCTTTAATTAATTTAATTAATTTTGTGCACTTACTGTAATTTTATGGCGAAACAGATAGATATACTAATACTCTTTATTGGATGTACCAATAAAGTGTAGGTATTAATATATCTAGGTTTGTAAAAATTGCAATTATTTACAACAATAGGTACTATAGTTTAGGTTACTTCTAAGCAAGCGTGTTCCATCGTCGATCACTTCACCGCTTACCATCAGGTGAAATGATGGTCAAACGCGAGCCTATCAATAATAGAAAAAAAAACATGTTACCGCAAATGTTTGTGTTAGATGTGCGTGAAAAATGTTATATACTGACGTGTTCACTGTAAGTTTTGTAATGAGTTTACAGTCACCGAGAATATTTGTCATCATAGCACACACATTCCATATTTACATAAGTACGTAAGGCGATACGTTACTACGTGACAATGACGGATGCCGCTTTCATATACACTCTGATTAATGCCGCTACTATGATGCCAAGCTATTTATTTAAATATGACTAATGTGGAACAAAATTCGTAGGAGTCTACAAAACTCTATGGCGAAGTTGGTCGAGGAGAAAGCAGCAGCTGGCGAAGAGCATCGGCGTCGCGCCGCGAGGGATATCATCTCCTCAGCTATTCGAACAGGTAACAGAATATTTTTGTAAACTATGTTTATCGTATACGTCATAATTTTATGTCCTGTAACATCTGTAATGTGTAAACACGCGCCATCTACGAGGTCACGTTGAATAACAACGCAATTCCTTGAAATTAAAGATTATGTTCGGCAATTTTTCAGGTTAGCTTCATTGAGTTTTAGACATTGTTCAATTGACTAAAAATAATGTTGACTCTTAAATCCTCCATTTAGAATGTGACTACCGTGAGAGTAGCTATTGTTTAACTAAATAAATGCCATCAGTGACTAAGAATTTTCGACAGTAAATACATTTATCGTAAATGTGACAGAATCGCGGAAGTGCAATATATTTTGTAAAGTTCTGCAGTCAATATATCGCCGATCGCGATGCACGATGAGTGGCTTCAGTGCAAGTTTCTTATTCCTTCTGTCAAGATAGACTTGAAGTAATCATTACTTTGTAATATAATTGAATAAGCACCCTCTAGTGAAGATTACGATAAATTGCCTTTTTTTAACGTACGATTTGACAAAAGCGAACGTTTTCCTCGAATCTGACACAATCGAGTAAGTATAAAAACTCGTATTAGACCCTCTGTTGCCCAACCTGAGATATATTTTCGTACAACACAACCAATTTTACGTGATTATGACGTTATAACACATTTTTCTATAGATATTTTGGAAAAATAGATATCTTGTAAATATTATCTAGGTTTCTGTTGAAATTAAAACATCAATTTGTGTAGAACTAATTCAGTGAATACCTCTGAAAATCTGCTATTTTACGTGACTTTTGGTTCTTTATCAATTAAAAAAGTAAAGTCAATTAAAAATATACATATTTATAGAAACATTTATTGGAACGAAGAATTTTTTATTTTTTTTAAATAATGATGATGCGGTCGCTCGCTGTAGCCGAAATCGGCTACAGCGAGCGCATTTCTTGGCTCCTCATGGTGGTTGTGAGCTCAGATCTGCTGCTCTGTTATGTGCCCTCGTGTGCCTTGCATATCCAACCTTGGCCAAAAGAACGCCTATTCCGGGGACCAAGTTTTGTGAAATATTCGAGCGTTCGCGTTCAGGCGTTATATCTCTTTTTTCGTGTTACCTCAAACATTGCGTTGGATGAAACAACAAGAGTAAACCAGGCTCACATTGACTTTAGACGGATTGAGATGGGTCTTTTTAAAGTATATTCTAACTTAAGCGATGACGCGAGTCACAGACGGGATACACGAGTACGAGTGTGTATCACGTCGGCAACGGCGCGTTTAAAAACGTAGCGTGCACAGGCCCTAAATGAACATTATAAAAATTTTAATGGTGCGTTCATTTGTTTCGTGTCTAGGCAAGCCTCCCATGCCGTACGGACGCTCGTCGTCAGCGGGCGTGGCGGCGCTGGTGTCCCCGCCGCCCACGCCGCCCGCGCAGCCCGCGCCGCGCGTGTTCCGCACGGAGGCGCAGCACAGGGTGGAGGATCATCGCAATGCCAACAGGTGAGCTGAGGCAGATCTCTGTCCCATGCCGTACGGACGCTCGTCGTCAGCGGGCGTGGCGGCGCTGGTGTCCCCGCCGCCCACGCCGCCCGCGCAGCCCGCGCCGCGCGTGTTCCGCACGGAGGCGCAGCACAGGGTGGAGGATCATCGCAATGCCAACAGGTGAGCTGAGGCAGATCTCTGTCCCATGCCGTACGGACGCTCGTCGTCAGCGGGCGTGGCGGCGCTGGTGTCCCCGCCGCCCACGCCGCCCGCGCAGCCCGCGCCGCGCGTGTTCCGCACGGAGGCGCAGCACAGGGTGGAGGATCATCGCAATGCCAACAGGTGAGCTGAGGCAGATCTCTGTCCCATGCCGTACGGACGCTCGTCGTCAGCGGGCGTGGCGGCGCTGGTGTCCCCGCCGCCCACGCCGCCCGCGCAGCCCGCGCCGCGCGTGTTCCGCACGGAGGCGCAGCACAGGGTGGAGGATCATCGCAATGCCAACAGGTGAGCTGAGGCAGATCTCTGTCCCATGCCGTATGGACTTCAGCGAGCATGCTGCATTTTACGTTCAAAAAAAAAAAGCAAATAAACATCAAAACTAGTGCGCCTCACCATACGAGATTGCATCAATGCTTATCAGGTGGGATCGCAGCTAAACACTAGTTTATACAAATAAAAAAAAACTACCATAGTCTGTCTATTCTTGTTAAGAAAACAGTGACTCATCAATACAACTGCAAATTAAAAGCGTATTCATAGTAGGGGTAAAAATTAAACCCATTAATATTTTAAGCAAACTTTTACACATTATTTTCAAAGAATTATTTTGAAATCGTCTAAAGTTTTCACTTTTATTTTCACGAATAGTTGAATTGACGCATCATTTATGCGTTCGTATTTAAAAGGCTCACTTCTACTGGTTACTTTTTAATTTATTTTATTTGTCAAGAGGCGTGGTTAAACTAAGTGACAACGATGAGTCACTATTTTCTTATACCGAGTACACTACAATACTGACCGACCATACGAACTTAATTCGTCAGGTAGTCCAGCTCACACTTTTAGATGCGTGCTTTACACTGTAAAAATGATGCGAAACTAATGAAAGGGGAAACCGTCAAGTTACAGATAAAGGATGCACCTAGTGAAATGTGACGTCATCGCCATTGGTTACGTGCTTACAAAAGAGGTAGCGAGATGTTCCTACCTGACTCCCACTCTTCCCCAATTCAATATTTTAAATGTTAATTGCTCCATCATTTAATATCCAATTTTGATGCTGTTTTCAGAAAATTTAATGTTATTTGTTGTTTAGTATTTAAAAATATTGTACAAAAATAAACAAAACTTTTTTTCTTTCGACATTCGTCGTCAGAATGATTTTCAATAAATTGTTGTTGTTCCAGCGGTCGCGGCGTATCAGTTGAGCGCATCATCCCCATCACAGTGGCGGCGGAGGACTCGCCCGCGTCCCCGCCGCCGCTGCCGGCCATGCCGCCGCCGCCGCTCACGCCGACCACGCCCGGCACGCCTATGACGCCAGGCACGCCCAAGCCTGTGCCCACAGCTGCTCAAAGGGTTACTCCGCTCAGGTTAATAGCCTTATCTTATCCATTTTTTTTTTAATTATTACAATTATTTTGAATATTACAATTGTATATTCAACCCCCTCACGCCTAGAAGGCCTAAATCCCAACAGTGGGTACATTATAAGGCCAACTATGCTATGCTATATTCAACTTCCACCATTTTACCTTCGAAAGATCTCTTATTTTTTTTTAGAGAAGTCTTATTTTTTTTTTAATATTTTCTTGATTGATAATAATTAAAAATATTTTCTTACAATTTATTAAACTCGCCAATGAGTTATATGTAGCTAATTTTGAATAATTACAAATTACATAATGTATGATTTAGCTCTATCGTAACCCGGTAGGCACGAATTATTGTAGTACAATTTTCTACGTGTGAAAACGAGACGAAATGAGTAGCGGTAATAGCAGTTCATAAGAATGAAAGAGATAGATGCACATTACGGGATTGTTGTATGAAAAAGTAACTCGGTATTTCATCGGCTTGCGATTTTGCCATTGCTAATTAAATTTTATAGACGTTTAGACACAATAGAATGAACTAAAAATATCTCGGACCTATAGATTATTTTTCACTAGCTGTTGGCTGCGGCTTCGCTTCAGACTACCCTACCTACAAACCTTTCTTGTATGCTGGCGAACCAAACAAAAAAAGATTTTTAATATCGATCCAGCCGTTTTAGCTATATAAAAGATAAGGGAAGTCGACGGGAATTTTCGCCACTGGTAGAAGTAACTGTTTTTAAATAAAGTTTAGTCTAGCTGTAGAAGCTACACAGATTCTAAATTCTGATATCAAAAGTTTTCATCTTCAACAACACATACAATATACATCCTAACTAAGAAAATTAAGAGTGACTGTAATATTTTCATATCATCCAGACGGCTGGCATCAACGGAATCCGGTAGCACGAGCGAAGTATGCAGCAGCCCCGGCGAGCCCATCAAGAAGTCAGCTCGCGAGTTCATCATCCCCATCGCGGTCGAAGGCAAGGGCTACGTCACGCCACGACAGCGCTCCCTGGAGCCCGAGGCCGCAGCACAGCTGCCTTCCGTGCGACACCATCGTCCTACCAAGCCTAGGCGTATCAGGTACATACTTATACTTCTAGACCTTGTCCAGATTAAGCATGCACCGAAATTTTACGGGTACGAGTGTGCAGTAGTCATCATCATTGACCATAACGTTTTATTTTATTACTTATAGTCTCGCGTTTGACCACCATCTTACCTGATGGTAAGCGATGTTGTGGTCGACGATGGAGCACGCTTGCCTAGAAGTAACTTATTCTCTCTTGACTTAAAGACCCCCAAGTAGTAGCTATCAGGAAACAGACTTCAGCAGGGAATTTCACTTCTTGTTGTGGTTATGTAGTCACTGGTACCGTTCCTTGATTATACTGTTTGGGAACACATTATGCATGAAATGCTAAGGAGTAGAATTTCCTTTCCAGAATCAATGTTTCCTGATAGCTACAACCTTCATTCCATTCGCAATAAGATTCGACAACAAAGTTATAATAAACCTTTTTCTCTGTCCGTTCAACCAGTTTTGATTTCTATTCCGTAGGCATAATGATGGCATTCAAAGCAAAAAGTTGTTACAATACAAACGTTATAGCACCAAAATGTTGACATTTTATATTATTCACGAATTGCTTACCTTATTCAAGCTACTGACTTATTCCTTTACATCAGCAGCCTAGTTAGCGGCGGAGAGTCAGAAGAAGAAGAAGACGCGCACATGCACCGGCTGCGCCCGAGCCGCGCCGCGCGCGCCGAGTCCGTCAGCTCCGGGGAGGACGACGAGGAGGACGAGGGCTTCCACCTGCTCACTGCCGAGAACCTGTTCTCTACGCTGCTGCACCGGGTAAGATACTTAAGTGTCGCCATACAGTGCTCGACCAGACTGGCGGCACGGTGCGGGGAGCGGCGCGGTGCAGGCACGTGCGCGTTGTGCCTGTCCGCAGTCGAGCCACCCGCCGCCCTCGCACTCTCTGCGGCCACGTATAACTCGCCATGTCAGCTATATTGCCAAGTAGACCGCGCTTTCGATCGCTTAACGCTTCGCCGAACTTTTGGTCACTTGAGGCGAACATTACACGGTAGGGTTTGCTGTCAGTTTTTCCACAGACAAAACCTTGATTGACGAAAAACCTACCGTCTGCGTTACTGGATGGTTTTTAGTACTGATTAACAAAAACCATCATTCACCATGATTGATAGAATTGATTGACACCTACATGACCGTGTAATGTTCCCCTTACACGTCGCCAAACTTTCGGTCGCTTATCGTGTCACCAAATTTTTGGCAACTTTTCCCGCGATGTCACCCACATGTTTAGTTAGTGCTCCGCACCTTTTGGTCATAGTGCATAAAATATAATCTTCCTCGTTTAATGGGCTATCAAACACTACAATATTATTTTTTAATTTATTAACGCATACAACCAAACGAGCAAATTTTTCATAATATTAGTATAGATTATAAGTAAACTTTATTTAGAATCGAATGTATTTTGTTGTAAAACAGTACTATACATCACTCACCACTACATCTACTTTACATTCTTATTTTTTTTTATCGTTATGTTTCAGGTGCGCGCACTAACGAACCGCCTGAACGGCGAGGAAGGCCCCGGATTTAGCCAGCACTCTCTATTCAACAACCTACAGTCGCCATTCTTCAACAGGTAATAATACATTCACCATCAGACATAATGTATGCTATACTATAACTTAGTTTACTATAATATCTGTAACAAATAAATAAATGAGAATAAAGATTGAAAATTAAAACCTTGATGTAACAGGGTTCTATTAAAACTCTTGATTAAAATGTTCATTTAATTATAGATATATTTTCCAGTCAAGATTTTTCAAAAACTTACCAGACGATTAAAATTATCAGTAAAAATCGCAAGATTAAAGGGTCGCGACACATCTGCAGAATGCAAGCGGCTGAATTATCGGTCGTAGTATTCGGTTAGCAAAACACACCAAACGCACCGAACAGGCAGAAAAGCGACGGCGTGCCTAGTCGTCGGTCGATGGCTTTGTGGCTTGCGATTGTGATGCCCAGCATGCTTGAATTGCCCAGCAATATGGATTTTATTACAATATTGTTATAGAGGGCTTAGAAGAAGGAAAATTCAACAGGCGTCCAATTTTCGCTATCTTAACGTGTCGCTGAACTTTCGGTCGCTAAACATTCGCTCGCATAACATGTCGCGGAACTTTCAGTTACCTAACGCGTCGCTCAACTTTCGGTCACATAACGTGTCGCCGAACTTTCGGTCACCTAACGCGTCGCTAAACTTTCACTTGCTCATGAACGCGCTGTACGTTCCTCAGATGTTTCGCGACTCTTAAATACAATTTTCAACCATATTTAAAATGAAGCATCTTGAAGATTGAAATTCAATTTCGTTATTTCAAGAATGCTTTAATTACTATTAACATTTCTATTCATAAAGATTGATTATAAAAATGCATAATCTAATAATTTAACAATCAATAAAACGATCATGCTTAACTATATCATTTCGCAAATATAATCAATACTTCAATGAATACAAGTGACTGTAGATTAACATATTACTTTTATCGTGATTTTCCGACTAAAATAATGTTAATTTTATGCATGCAGCCCCCACTTACCAAGGAGAAATTTATTGTGAGTATAATTTCATCAATTTATAACTACACATATCAATAACACGATCATACTGATCATAATGATGATTTTAATGTGTTAATTAGTGAAAGCGGTTAAAACTAGTTTTGTCTACCTTCGATCAAAACTTAACTCTCCAGGGTAACCAGCAAAATTCAAATTTTCGAAAGTTTTTTACAATTTACAGCTCAGTATCAGATAATAATAGTAACAAATTTTTTTTTACTATATCGATATGAATGTATTTACACTACTAGTCTCATTAAAACGATCATCATAACTCTTCGACTTAGAGACAAGGTAAAACGACAAGTTTTATTTTTTTATTAAAAAGGCACATTTTAGCTCTTCTTTAAGTTATAGAGTTTATGAATTTAATGGGCATAATTGTGTAAGCATGCTTATCATTTCTAAAAATATATATTGTTTACCTTACTATCCGATACTGAACAGCAAATACTGAACAATAACTAAAAAAAACTACCGAATTTTTGAGTAAATAGTAATTTGAAAGTAGTTTTAGCTGATCAAAACTAGTTTTGACTAAATAACAATTTTGATTAAGTATGACATAGCAATGCCACTGTAACACGTTTTATTATGATTACATGCAGCACTCATAGATATGTGGAAAGTAAAAGAAGTGTTTCTGAAACGTAAGTTTACAATACAAATGCTGTAGATACTACTTGAGTGCTTAGTGCGAGTTCGTTTCGACATGTTTATGACATTCGGCGCTACGATTGGTCCATTTCAAACGCTTGGCCAATCAGAGATCCAAACGCGGTAAACGTTTCTATCGCTTCAACGTAACAACAACTCGCACTCAACGCATTGGACCAAAAATACATATTTTTTTTTTGGATTAATTTTGGAGCGTTTAATGAACGGCCTAGGCATTCAATGAACTGGCTAATCTAACCAGAAAGCTGCAACATACACACACACTTATAAAGCTATATTTTCAACGATATAAGCAAAATAATTAATACACGATTTGAACAAAATGTCAATATTAAAAACACTCTGTACTTGTGCTGGAGTGCGGTATATCTTTAATATTTTTTTTATGACAATCTTCAGTAATACGTTTCAATAATAATAGTTCTTTTCAGTAATGGATTTTTGAGATCGCACTCCGGTACTATCTCTTCACACGGCAAAAGAGATAAATATGGGACTTGCGTAGCATTTATTTCTTACAATACTGTTACTATATTAGAGAAAGTTGAATGTGGCGCCAGGTACTGAAAAGTTGAAAGGGTTGAGAAGCGATGAAAGGCATGTTACTAAAGTTGTTATAAGTATACCTACAAGTGGATGGATAGAGAGGGAGATTCTCTCTCCCTCTCTTCTTTGGACTCGCTTGTAGGTCAAAAATAAGATGGATGCGTTATACCAGTTTAGAGGTATGCAAAACGGAGTGTAATCCCCCAAGCTTCCATTGAAAAGGGAGGATTCAATCAGACGAATGTTGTGTCTGGTTCGGGCTGCTGCATGATAGTTGATTTCGGCCGGTTGTATATCTTCTAACCGCGCGGAGAACTCTGAATATGAAAGAAAAGGAGTCACTGATTGCGTGACGGTCGAAGAGAGCAGGAAGATGATGATGATGGATGAGTGGTCTATTTTGGGCGTGTTTGCTGATACGCCACTGAGAGTCCAATGAGTCCATCAAATATTTGTGCAAATGCATATTTACCTCTTTTGCCTATTATACGTGAACATAATGATCAAACTGAGGCGATTCCCGCACTGGATTTGGAATGAATTAATTGTGAAAGAAACTTGAAAAGAGATGTTCGAAAACAATTTTTTTTAATGGTTTTAAAACAGTTGAAATCAATGTTTAATAACACAATTTCAATTAGCCAAACAAGAAAGAAAACATTAGGATGAACATGCAATTGAAGCGTGCAGTGGTGTCTTTACAGCTGACGAGGAATTGGCTCAGTTTGAAGTATTTTATTTGAACTACAATAAAATTAAGCTAAGTATAATGTAATTAATTCTGTTTCCCGGCACTGTAGACGCGAGGGCTGGGGCTCGCGCGACATGCACGCGGACTTCGACTCGATGTTCAAGCCGCGCCAGCACATGCCGCGAGGTGAGTGCCGCGCTTTGCACCCGCTTGCCACTCCCGCACGGGGAAAACGTTGCCAGTATCACAAGCACGCCTGAGGCATGCACCGACGCAGTCACACACATCTTCAATATATTGTTGGTGTATTCATTATTTAAAAAATAGAACAATTTTTATCTATCTAAAGCTTTGTCTAAATTAAGCAAAATCGCATTTATTCAATAAGTCAATGTTCTTTTTGCATTTTTAAATAATACATTTTTTTTGTAGCTTTCGCAGTATTTTACACAAGATCTTAATTGGTTGATTTTTAAAATGTGTCTAAATAAACACACTATTTAAATAATACTTAATAAAAGTAATTGATTAAATCACAATATCACTGAACAAAAAACATCAAAATTGTTGTACGCACATAATTATTTGTATATCCTTTTGATTCCAAATTATTTGTATAAAACACTTGATGTTATGTAAATTCCACAGTTTAGCATTAGCAGCATGAATGCAGTTCATCAATTACTCCTTATTTCGAAGTGATTTTGAAACATGTTTTGTATTATTGATAATTCTTGACATGTAACAAAAATCCTAAGGGCCCAATTGTGTTTGTCAACCAGAATGTATAGACAGAAGTGACTATATAACAATTACTTTAGTAATGAAGAATTTTACAGTACAAAGCGATGAACGTAATGGTTAGATTAGTAAAGGTTGCTTCTAGGCAAGCGTGCTCTATCGTCGGCCTCATCATCGCTTCCCATCAGGTGAGATGGTGGTTTAACGTGAGCCTATACGTAAAAAAAATATTTAGAATCCTGAGCGTTAGCGAGAAAATCAAAAGAGTACGAGGTGAAAAATCTTTGCAGTCGAGTGCAACACGTAATTTTTCATCCCACCTCAGCGAGGAAATTACTAAATGCAAAAAAAAGTAGGTACACCAAGGAGGTTATGAGTCCGAGTTTTTAACAAATTAAAAAAAAGTTGTTTGACAAATTTGATACCACGGAAGTAGAAGTAAATAGGTTTAATTATGTTTTGAATTCATAAACATAGTGCACGCAATATTCTAAATTCAATTTACTTTATCTCACTAGAGAATAAAAACGGCTTTTGCTCCCAGATATCGAAGAGCAAAAATACTCTTTCCGAGATGGGGGGATGAGAAAGTATTTTTTAAGTGATTCAATATTATAAAAAATTCACAAGTCGCTTGACTTTTTAAACAGACTATACGAGTGAATTGGTAAATGAACAGACAAACATGATTGGTCCTTATACTCCGTAATAAGGTGGTCGCGTCACCGTCGCACTGCAACTCGCAAGTAGTTAGCGCTGCCTCGCACGGTCAACGACACTCACAAGAAAGCTAGCTTCACTAAAAACAAATAAATTAACTCTCAAACCATTCCATAAAGTGCTCCGAATATATGTACGCCACCAACGAACTGCGGGAACCATCGCCTCCGATATTCGCGACGTTTTCCACCGTCGATATCGTTTTTTTTTTTCTTAATTAACATCAATGTCATGTGTGATAGACTATCGATATAACAGCCAGTAACATGGCAGGCATACCTACAGTCTATTGTACGTGTTGTGTTTTTTAGAGTTCATTAACATTGTTTTAATTAATAAAGTTAACATTTTTTTGCATTGTAGTGTATTATTGTATTCAAATTGCATTCTTTGTGCAGGTGTTGACTTTCTCCTACCCGCTAACACTAGCAGGAAAATGTTGCGTTGCTCTCGATTATCATAAATTCAGTTATTTCAGTAGCATTGCATGAAATGGACGCACAGGACATTTCACAAGTTGCATCTCCTGTGCCAATGCAGTACTATTTTTTTTCTTGTATAAAGTAGATTGATTAATTTCTTTTTATTTTCTTAATTTGTCGACAATAATGTACAGTGAAAAGTAAAAAAAAAAGAGTAATAAAGATAATATGCAGCGTGACAGTTAATTAATTTGTTTGTCAAGTGATGATGGCATACATGTGTAGATAGTGGATGTGGTAGCACGATGTTGGGCGACAGTATGTCGGTATAGATCATGTCACGAGCTCATTCGCTCCCGCGGGCTGCGGCCACTGCAGCCAGACTGGGCAGGTGTTCGCGCGAGTGAAGCGGTAGTGAGCTTGTGTTGGTGTGGTTGCAGTTGGGTTGCGCGTTACACTGCATGCTCCGACCAAATCTTCACTTCACAGCGGCACCAGCGCCAACCACAAACCCGCCACAAACGCCACACAAGAATAGGTACTAAACTATATTTATTTCTTCATTTATGTGTTTTTGTGTTCCGCACCGTGCGCCGCGGCTGTTATCAGATAGAGATGCCTCTACTATGTGAAATATATCGCTGAAGCCATAATTTAGTACGCATTTGAAAAATTACTATCCCTACAGAAGCAACATTTTAATGCATTCTTTTGTGATTTGTTTTCGCATACTTAAAGCTTAACGTTTGTCCTAATTTGACTAGTCAGTATTTAGTATTTGTAGATATGTATTAACTTTTAACTGATCGCATCGATGTTTGCATCATTCGTGGATATACTACGACCACACAGAGCCCTCAGTCTCATTGTACTCGATTCTCAATCTAAAGATCACAAGGAGGTTTCGCTCGTAGTTCCCCTCCGTTCACGATCGCCGAGCGGACGCAAAACAGATTTACAATATCGGCACTGTACATACTTCATGACAGCGAGCGTTCTGCATGATCGAAACGTGTGTTTTTCGATTAAATTTCAGGTAGTAGTAAGAAAACCGGTAAGCACCGTACCGGGCCACAAAACTCGGAATCGAACGTCGAAAGCGGACTAGACCTGTCGGACTTGGACCTCAGCTCCATCGAGTTCTCCGAGCGCGAGATGCGCGCGCTGTCGGGCCTCACGCCCGCGCTGTCGCGCCGCCTGCAGCGGGAGCTGCTCGCGCACCTGCCGCCCGGCGCCGCGCGCACGCTGCGCCGCACGCTCTCGCTGCACGCCGCGCCGCCGCGGCCCGCCGCGCCGCAGCGCTCCCTCTCCGCCGACCACGACCAAGGCGAGCCCGCTGAACCTACTGCGCCCTCAGTGTCCGATAAACCCACGCAGACACTCGCGTCCGTTGAACCCACTGCGCCCGTCGCGCCCGCTGAACCCACTGCGCCCATTGCGCCTCAAGATCCGTTACCGACTATTGACGAACCCACTCCGCCCGTTGCCGTCCCCGAGACCCCCAAAGAGACAAAGGAAGAAAGTCCAATTGACGCTACGACACCGCATTACTCAACTCTGCCGCGGCCGCGAAGACGGTCCGGCTCGCGGGAAGTCACTCCTCTGGTAGCCGCAGTGGACGTGGAGTGTCCGTCGCCTAATTCACTCATTAGAGAACCGCTCCCGACACGGCCGCGCGACCGGCCCCTGCTCAGCAAATACTTGACCCCGGAGCGCACCCTGTCGCTGGACGACACGTACTGCTCGGACGGTGGCAGCGGCACCTCGGAGACCAGCCTCACGACCTACGGCGGCCCAGCGCTGGGCGCGGCACTACGCCGACACTCGCTGCGCGCAGGGAGTGGAGGGAGCGGTGACCAGCTGCGTGCGGGGAGCGGGGACCAGCTGCGCGCAGGGAGCGGGGACCAGCCGCGCGCGGGGAACGGTGACCAGCCGCGCCGCCGCGTCTCCAGGTTCCTTCGATCTGACTTTTTCGACTCCCCGCCCACCCCTGACGAAAACCTTTACGAACGTCAACGCAAAGAAAGGGAATTAGAAACACAGAAAATCTTGCGAGAAATCAGAGAGAAAAGAAATAAATCGCAGGAGGCGGCGGCCGCGAAAAGTCCTACGGACATTGCCGACGCACCTCTGGCATTTAGAGATGACTTTACCGTTCCAAAGAAAAGTGTCTCACCCGTTGGGCTCGTCGGAAGCAAGGAGCGCAGCAGGTCCAACACCCCATTTTTCCCGATTCTTGACAAAATCAAGGAAACCGCAGTGGATTCGTCCGCATCGACGTCGAACTCGAAACGTTATACCAATTTAGAAAACACTAGACAAAAAACAGTTGTCGATGAAAATTCCTCCAGTAAAGATTCCAGATTGATCAGACCCAAAAGCTACCCTGTGAAGACTTTAGAATCTATAGATGAGCCCAGTGAAAATGTGCTGCCTGAAAGTTCGTTTAGTAGAGAATTTGATAAAGAGAGGTCCTTGCCGAGGGAGTCTAAATTGATAAGACCGAAAAGTTACCCTGCAAGTAGTCCATCGCCAGAAAAAGTTTATATAAATCGTAACGTTAAAGTAGAAGATTCTAAAGACACTTTACCGAAAGATGAGGTAATCAATCCCGAAATTAAATCAGATGTAGAAGTAAGTTTCAGTATTACATTGCCTAAGAAAAAGCTAGAAGTAGCAACAAAATCCGATTCGGTGAAAAATAATACAACAATGGAACAAAGTAACGATTCTAAATCAGCATCAGATCATCAATCGAGTGACACTAGTTTGTCTTTGAAAAAGTATAGTATTATCAAAAGCAGAGATAATGATAAGTCTGAAACGACGGATGTTAAAGCAGAAAATAGTATAACAGTTCCGAATGGCGGACCATCGGTTGATGTGAAAGTTACGACTAACGGAGACGCTAAACACACGCCTACAGACCAGTCGTCTAAGAAAGACGAAACGGTGACAAAAACTGCTGACACTGATCAAACAGAAAAGAAAGGTACAGTAAAGAAAAAGATTATTAGGAAAGTTTCATCGAAATCTAAGACTGATTTAGGAAGCAACCAAGAAACCAGTGATGTTAAAACATCTGAAAAGAGGAAAGTTACTAAGAAAGTAAAGGAAAAGGTTGCCGATGAGGATGGTGCGAAACCAACAACTGTCACAAAAAAGAAATCTGTTTTGCAATCGATAGGTCATAAGTTAGAAAAGTTTGCGTCTAATAAATCTAGTTCCCCAGAAAAGGGAACTGAAAGTAGTGTAAGGAATGATACGAAAAAAGATAGTTCTAAGTTAAGCAGATTGCAACGAGAGCAATCGGTGCCGGTCAACGTTGAGCCTACAACCGAATCTAATCTTATCAAAAGAGCAGTCACGCTGACTGACGTCGCCGCTCTGGAAACTCAGCAAGCACCTCAAAACAAAACCACCGTGTCAAAAGTATTAGGGCTCTTTAAAAAGTTCGAGGCCAAGGAAAGATCGAAACCTATTGTTGAAAAATCACTTTGCGAAAGTCATGAACAGCCTAATGAGAGTAATTGTAAAACTGAATCTAATCTAGAAGCCAGTGCCGACAGTCTCGATAAAGACAAACCTCGTCGACCAACGTCGCTACTGTTAAATGGTCTCGGACGCAAAAACAAATACGGGAGAACCTCTAGTGACAGCGTCTCCACATTGTCCATAGATAACGATGACCAACCGGCGTCCAAAAAGGAAAACGAATCCAAGAACATTAGAAACAGTTTAAAATTAGATTTCTCTAGATTGCCAAGAGTTAAGAAAATAGTTCCTACTAATCCTGTGATAGAACCTCAAATTATAAATATTTCCTCTGTTGACGGTGAGACTGAAAAGAAAGATATTCCAGAAAAGAATGCCACACTAGTAGACAGTAGCACACGAACCGATAGCACTGAAGCACAGAGCCGCAGTCGGTCGAGAAGTAGGTCAACTATTTCCAACTCCGAGTTGAAGTCTGACATTAGTGCTGATAATAAATTTTCCGATAGAAACCCTCTCTCACCTTCAGAGCATACCACAATAAACTTCCGCAGTCACGATTCCACCACACCTGAAAAAGAAGACATTATCGATAGAATACGTAGGAAAAGCTTTTATTCAAGATTCAACGAAAAGAAACAACGACGAAAGAGTAGTTTAGTGGGCCCTGGAGCAGCCGAGTACGACCCGGTCGCTAGGATACACTCGCAGCCGACGGACGCGTCGCCGACGTCGCCGCTCAACTACGACCTGTCGCCGCTGTCTCCCGGGCTCTCCGTCTCGTCTGACTTGTCGCCGTCCACGGAACGCTATAGATCTCTTTTAACCGACCTGCCTGTTAACACTAGGACTAATTTAAGGTTTGAAAACTATGGACTGAATGATAAAATTGATACTTATAGATCTCTCGATCGCAACGACTTTAGAAAATATCCAGGGAGCAGAAGTTATTTAGACTACGACCAGCCGTCCTCGTACGGTGCCAACCGGTACTCCAGAACGAAATCCCTCTTGGACAGCTCCGATGGAACTGAGGATAATAGTCTTGTCAATTCGTTGAGAGATCCGCACAAATACAACAGAACCATATCAATGTATTCGCCTGGTAACTATGCTACTTATAGACCAAAAAGAACAACTCGCAACTCTGCGATTATTTTGAAAGAGAGCGAAAAAGAACCGAGCCCTGAAAACATATTGGAAAAAATAAGGCAAAGAAAAAAGATATCAATCAGCGTGACCAGGAAACCCGACGCTGAGAAGGAAACACTGCCAAGGTGTGTATACTTTTGTACTTACATGTCACGTAAATAATTTCAAATAACTTTCCCAAAGTGAAAGATAATACGATTTTATTCTGTGCACGCTTCACGCTTCCGAATTAAAGTTTATAGCACTAATGCTTTAAAAAGTTTTATATCCTATATACATAGCAAACGAAGAACTTTTGTGAAATATGTAAAATACTAGAATGCCTCCAAATGTAGATAGTAGACCTAATACTCACTTTAAAGAGTCCACAATGATATTGCTCGTAGAGAAATCGAAAACAAAATCACAGCTGCTACCAACATCATTTTAACGTTCGAAATCATGACAGTAGAATTAATATTTTAAATGTACTCGTAATATGCACTTCATACTTGACACATCACAGAGCAATACAAGAAGAAAAGCGCCCTCGACAGTGTGTACCTGCAGCCACATAACGCCCGTCTAATGTTTCAGATCCAATATCTCACCGAAAGGCGACCGCGAAGGCGACGGTGCAGAATGCTCTGAGAAAGTTGACTGAGAGGAATTATTGATTGTGCAGGATATTACTTGATTTTGTGATTTATATAAGCATTTTTGACAATTAACTTTGTGAACTTATTGCGAGGACTAGGAGTAGGTGTATCTGACGGAACTTGATGCTTTCATTGTTTTTGTTATAACTTATTTACAATGTCATTATAGTCTTTTATTAGTGTTGACCTAATCGAGGCTGTATCGATACTCTTGCCAAACGTAGCATTATACTCACGTGTTTTTAGAATTCATGTAAATTAAAAGAATCTCATCACCGACAGAAGACTGTCTTTAGTGGCAAATATAGGTAATACTTATTGCAATGAATCTCTCACTGAACTCAAAGTATCCTAAAAGTCATGCAAAATTAGAATTAAATGTAACTTGAACATTTCCGAATGTTAGGCATTTGGATTATAAATCAAATGAATTATTTATAGGGTAGTTTCACACAGATTCATCAAATTGCAACATATAGTATTTATAAATGTTTTGTATGAAGTTTGTTGGCTTTCTCCAAAGCGCGGTGACCGACTGTCGCACATTTGATACAGCTTTTTAAGCTGAGCAGATTTTGTTACTGTTATAATAAATATACGATTGACTATTGAAGTGTAATAATATATTTTGCAAAGAGTGGACTTTTTGTTAAGTGTTTATTGTAAATTGATTCTTATGTGCCTTTATAAAACATAAGTGACTGGATTTGATATAGTCCATTTTATTGAAACATATAAAATGACACAAATTTTAGAGTGTGTTTGCACAAATACGTTTTACTCAACATTATTAACTATAATTTTTCTTAGTTTACTATCAATTTACATTTTTTTATGTGACCCTAAGTCAATTTAAGTTTAAATATTTATCATAATCATTATAGTATTGAATGCTAAGTCACGACGTAACAGTAATCGAATAGAATGGTGCTTAGATGATTTCATTAGGGATAACTATTTATAGACCGGACTTGTTATAGACTCACACAAAACGTGTATATTTTTAGCAATAGGCGATTTCAGTTTTAAATGTATTATTGTAAGCTGCTGTTTGTTCCACTCAACTAGTATTGTATACGACGTCGCGCGGCTGTCGCGCTACTCGTCTCATAATTCTTTTGCTGTACAAGTCAGGAAGCGGCTAGATATCAGTGGTATTAACTGTAAAAAAAAGCAATAATTTTACGCAAATCCGTTCATCGTCGTAATTTCGAATCTATTTATTAATTTTTATTAGAATTGAAAATTATTTATTGGTGTGTGGTGATTTTTAATGTTTCTCTTTTTATCATAGTTACCGCGGTGACATTGGAACTGTGATTCTTACGATTGATATTAAATTTGCTATCACACACGTTTTGTATTGAATGTGAATAAATTATATAGTTAAAAAAAATGTGTTTTATTGTTTATATCGCCATCCCAGAACATTGAAAAGGTTTTAATAAACCTTACATGCGCAAGGGCATCCCTCCCACTACTAGATTGTTTGAAAAGGTGAAGCTCTTATGATCTTTTTGGAGATAAGCTGTCAGTTTGTCTAAGGGCTGAAACACATATCTTCGATGCGACGAACCACCGTAAAAATCTTCGAACTCGCACGACGCATCGCATAAACTTGCGAATTGATTCGCATCGCACATTGCATGGTCACCCGAATCGATGCTTTGTCGCTCGAAATTGCATCGCAGTAATTATGATAAATGATATTTATTTTTGCAAATAGGTTTAAAAAACACTTTTACAAGTAAGTTTTTTTTCGTCAGTTTAATCTAGATGAAGACGGTAAAGTAAATTCGCCGTCGCATTGTATTGCATATTGGGAGCCCTTATGAGCTAGTAATATTATTTTAAAGTAAAGTTTATACTACTATCACAGTCCTATCGTGTATAGTGTTAGTTGAGCCCCAGTTTATAGTAACCAACTGAAGCTACACAAACTTGAATGGAAAGGCATTATTTACATGTTGGAACTCATAGTATGGACAATGTACAACATATTTTGTTTGGGTTTTAATTTTAGTAAAGAAACAATTTTAACTCTTCAGATACCGTCAATTAGACATAATAGTAAGACAATGATAACGCGAACGCCGGCGTTCGCTTGGAGTTTAATGAATTAAAACGGAAATGTCAATGCTTATCTGAACTTATAATCCTAAGTAGATCCGAAGATGTCACAGATTAGAGAGTGCACTTTCATAAAATGACGATTACTTGTAAAGTCCTTTTATAATAATAATAATATAATATAATAATAATGAGCAGTATCACTGGAAGTGTTGTGAGAGACGGCAAATAACTATCTTCAAACTTAACTGACAATAATTAAAACTCAGAATCTGTATACATTTGGTATTTATTATGATATTACTTTGACAATTTAAGTACTTGTAAGTACGAGTATATTAATAAAAACAATAATCAGTATACATTTCATATATCTATTATACTAAGTTGATATTTAAGTTCAGTACAGTATAAGTATATTATAACATATCTATGAAGTATAGTGGTTTATAATCACGAGCGCGTGACGCGAGTCATAGACAAGGGTTACATTCAATAACAAGTATCTCATGAGCTTGAAATGGAGAATAGCTAACATTATTAAGTACAATTTTATAATTAATTGTGTTAAAATATTTCATTACAGGACCCCCAGCTTATCCTTACTAATATTATAAAAGCGAAAGAGAGTTTGTTTGTTTGTTACGTCTTCACGCCTAAATGGCAAAACCGATTTTGATGAATTTTGGTGCAGAGATAGTTGGGACATAGGCTAATTTAAAAAAAAAGTGAGAAAGGGGGAGAAAAAGTAAAGTATATTAATAAACGCGGGCGAAGACGCGGGTAAGATCTAGTGTGTTATAAGTCTTTGAATCGCATGAAGATCCGTTCAGGATTTTACGAGTTTATCGCGAACAGACAGACGCGGTGAGACTTTTTATAATTTGTAGGCATTAGGATATGTAGAGGCAAGATACTTGTCACAGTAATTTTTGATTTAAGTACACTCGTGAAATATTACAACTGTAGTTATGCTTGTTTTTATGTGGCGATAGCTTGGAGTTCTTCGAAGTATTTGCTGTCTTTATCTGCCAGTTGTTCGAGAATCTCATCGATGTCCGTGTTCGGGAAACGTTCCACCCACGATTTGATCATACCCTCGGCCGACGCTGGGTAGCGCTTCATGTCTACTTCCTCACCTGAAATGACACAGGCAAACTAATTTGTTTTAGTATGTAAAACAATAAAAAATGGTAGACTAAGTCGAACGCTGCGCTACGCTGGCGTTGGCGCGGTCCCATACAAAAGTACTCCGTCGCGGGCAGCCGCGCCCCGCGTTTTTAGCTACGTAATCACACAATGAAATTCTCCATCGACACGACTACATGCACACCGTTATAGTTGAACTAGCGACATTGCGCAGGTAATAATCCGGTTTCCGCTACGGGGACCGCCGCACACGACACACGCGCACTGTCACGCGACGGATGCACGCGCAAGCGCCCGCGCGGACGCAGCGTTGGCCGTAACTACGAAGACGCATTTACTTTTTTCGAATAAATGGACGCGACTATCGTGAATTCAAGTGATAAATACATGAAAGTGTGTTCTTATCGCTTATGTCTAGCGCTATACTTCAGCAATCAGCACTATAGAAGTTGAAGTTCTAGTTAGAGACTTGAACAGTCAGAATTGGGTGGATTCTGAGGCAATAACCTGAATAAGTTCAATAAAGTAGAATTGGAGTTTTTTGACATTTTAGTCATGGAGAAACTTATGGGCTAGTCATAATCGTAAACGTAAACAATCTGCGCTTACCTTTGTTGCTATTGATAAGAACAGTGTTGGGTTGTACGAAGATGTTGCGCGGCTGCTTGTGCATCAACACGATGTCGCGCCAACGGTTCCAGGGCTCGTCCAGTCGGCTGTACTTCTCGAATAACTTTTCTCCCGCTTCGAAGTCAGCTGTAGCCTTTATCGCTTGCAGTTTTACTAGGAAGTCGCCTGGAATTTGATGTGACATTTTAATTTTTGTGATAGGATGAACAATATTAGTGTTGGCGAAATTTTACAAAAGTTTATCGATATTTTCTGACGATAAAACAAACACAGCCCTACTTTATAATTTAAAATAGATAACTATTCGACCAGCCGCTGTTGACCCCGCCCCGTAATCAATTGTTGCTTGCTGGAACCTACCCTTTATTAGTGATCTCTCTCTGTCACACAAAGGTTTGCTGGGCGAAAACTCATTGTTGAGTTACGCTCGCCTTCGTACATGAATTGTCAAGTGTCAGTGAAAATCACTGTGTTTAATAATAAATTTTGTGTACCTATAATAAAATTTCTAAATATCAATGCACAAGAACACCCATACACCATTAAAATGAAACTTCAAAAAATTGCGTCGAAAACCATATTTCTAGTCTATCATAAGCATAATCAGCCTTATGAAGGTTGGAACTCGGGTTCAGGCCAGAGCTGTAAAACAAAGTGCGGGTCCAATGCGGGTTGTTACATGTTTTCTAACCTCCGGTTCAATTAAAGACTGTTTCCTTACGATGTTTTTCTTCGTCGTTTTGTGAGCAGCGGTGGTGAAATAATTTATACAAAATAAAGCCTGTGTTTGAAACCACGACGTACAACTCGATAAGTTGGGCCCTTACTAATGCTCTTGTTCTGCACTCCTTGTGTTTAACCTATATACACCTGATGGTAAGCAGTGATACAATCGTTGATGGTGAGGCGCACTAGTTTATTAAGAGCCACTGTAGCTTTGAAGACTCTTAACTAGGTATCTTTATAAATTTCCCACGTACCAATGATCTTCTTCCCCCTTGTGGCGAGATGTTCCCGCTGCAGTGTGAGTAACAGGTTTTTGCCAGGTTCCGACTCCGTGACGGTAAGCATGCCTTCTCCCTCCAGCTCCAATAGACGCATCAGCACGAAGCGAGCACGTGCGTGCGCCTGTTGTAATAATTTTGGGAATGAACAGGCTGCTTGATAATTAAGTAAATCTTTATATTAATATACCTAAGATTGAAATTAACCGTCTGGACACACTACATAGTATATACACTGAATCACTTCGTACTGATATTATAATAATGTGATAAAAGCGAAAGCTTTATCACAGTATCTTTGTTACTCCTCCTGAAACAGCTGAACGAATTTCGATGAAGCTTTGCCGTAGTTTTTTAATCATTCACTAATGCGAGCGTGAGAGTCAAAGACTGATAATCAAAATCATTCTTATCAAAGACCCAGTACCTGGAGCCAGGTCTTGGTGGCAGGCTGGTACATCTCCGTGGCCTTCGCGGCTCCGTTCCACAGCAGACTCAGCCAGTTCACATAGGTCACGTCCTCGGCTTCCTGACCCTCGTAGCCGAAGATTCTGAACGGAAAGAAACAGATAACATTACATTAAGCCTATACATATTGCATGGAACTGACCAGGATTTGTGTAAAATAAAAGAGGAGAAACGAGATTACTTCGCACTGAGTATATTAACGTATTCAGGACCTAGACTATGACGTTTAAAGTAAGATTGTTTTAATCTTGTTGTGGGTAAGAGACAGAGCTAGACAGGTTGTCTAGCGCCATCTCTTACCCACACTGAAACAAGATTAAAACAATCTTACTTTGAACGTCATGGTAACCCTGTCAAAGGTGCTAAAAACATGACATGACATTAGTTCTAATAATCGCGCTTTAGTCGTGGAGTTGCGGATAACAGCCCGTTTTACCTATACCTATACCTATACTCGGAATTTTAATTCGATTCCAAATTTGACAATTTCAGTGTTGCAACGTTATGACAAGTACTAAATAGTGACGTTGCGAAATTATTCGATATGGAAATGGAATATTTCCGGATCGATTCTTCTCGTTTATAATTTTACTCTCGTAAACTAAGTATATCAGGAAATTAAATTAAATTTCTGAACCGGTAATTTAGTTTTGACGATTAATTAACGATCTGAGACTTTTCTTTTATAATTGTGTGTGAAATAAATAAAAAAATGTGCACATGAAGGAACATGACAAATAAAACAGATAGATGTATTATGGTAATAATTTATTTTATATATTGTCGCCGTCATCGCTATCGCTATCGCTGTCACTTTCTGTAACATTTATTATAAATGTGTCTGTGATATTGTCAATTAACATATCTAGCCTACTCATTTTTTCCTCTTCTTTGACAACATGGGATCCGCATTTAGACCATTTGGTAGCCGTAATTTTTTGAATGCCTTTCTGAAATAAATTTCTCACGTCTGTCAATTTGAAAGTTTTATTATTTTGAGCTACATGCCCCTTTACCTGCGCCCATATCAATTCGATAGGGTTTAGCTCGCAATGGTAAGGGGGCAGTCTTAAAACCGTGATCCCATGTTGTGCTGCCATTTCATCTACAGCGTACTTATTAAAAGACTCGTTATGTGGAATCAGTTCTGAAAGCGTAGCTTTAACCATATCTGGTTCATAATGAATATTTTTATTTAAAAGCCAATCTTGAATGGCAGCTTTTTTCCAGCTAATTTTTGGTGCCGTTTCCAATTTTTTTTTACCAATTATGTATTTATTTAAATAAAAATCAATAATTTAGTCTTTAATTGGCACATTGATGGCACACACACTGATTGTTTATCGATTTTTGTGTTCATCACTACACTATTATATGTGGTATCATTATTTCACAAAATGACAGTAGCTAATGTCAAATCTGGAATCGAATTAAAATTCTGACCATAGTTCTAATAATTAGCCTAATTAAAACTAAACAAAAAAAACCTGATGTATCGCCGCAGGTTGCTATTAAAAGAGTATTAGGCTCTTGACGGGTCTTCATAACTTCAACATATACTTCGAAGAATCAGGCAGAGGCGTACCAGTCAACTTAAATTCAAACTCCAAACTGTACTGTGGGGGCTGAGGGATTGCTCGAAAGAGTGGAACGCTAAGGGCAACTAATCTAAGGATTTAGAACCTATTTTATTAAGATTTTAAAGGTGGAAGGATTTATCGCTAGTTCAATAAGAGGTATGTTAATCAGGTTTGGGGCCCCATCGAGCTTGGGGGGCCTAGGGTACTGCACATCTTCGGTTATTGGTTGACTATGACTACTTTTGATGTGAATTATCACTCAGTACGTTACTCACTTCAGTATCTCAGGAACCAATGAGAGGTACAGCCCGACGGCCTCAGCGCGGCACTCTTCAAACGCAGATCCGAGCGTCGTAAACGTGCCGTCGTACGTCTCTCCCGGTTTGTACCACTTTTGAATCTCCTTGCCTGTCAAACAGAAATAGCTGTGTTATGTAGGTAAGCCATACACGTATGCTCTACCTGTGCAGACTGAAGCGGGAACTACTTCAGACCACTCGCCCACGACGACTTTTTGTAGCGATGGTGTCTGACGTCTCGTAAGCGCGCTACTAACGCGCGTTAGTTTCGCATTTGCAAGCGCTATAAAAAAGATGCCAACGCGCTACAGCATTGCGACTGTATCGATCGCTGCATCGCTACAAATAGTCGCCGTGGGCGAGGAGCCTTAGATTCACGCACACGTAGGTGATGCCTGAGTTGTACGTTGCGACGCGTCGCGTGGCGTGGACCTGATATAGCTCTACAAGTCTAGTGTGTAATGTATGGAGACCGACGCGCTCAGATATGTGGCCCATGTGCGCGCAATGTAGTTTTATCTTGATACACAATGTTTTTGTGTGTATGGAACGGTACTCTGGCATGCTAGAGCGGAAGGCTTTTTTTATCTCCCGACCCTCATTTGTTGACATTCTTAATTTCAAAAACGGAAATAAAGACAAAGTTGTCTTGAATCGACATGTATCGTGATCCTTTACATGATCTAGTAATGAAAAGCAGATCATTTGTTTTTTTTTTCTGGTACGCAGAGATAAGGTCAATGTACTTTTGACCACGGTTATCTGGCGCGTTCTATAGATCGTAACATGTATGGCTGCCGTTTTGTTCCGAGTGTGGCTCTTTCCTCCATGTTTCTTCCAACTTCCCAGCAGTGGGAACATTAAAAAAAAAGGCTGATGATGATGATGCTAAGGGAATCAAGACAGTTTGTTATACAAAATAGAATACAAAACCTATCTAACTGTAGCTACTCCACATAATTATGCATATTTGAATAGTTGTGCCTACTTTTGTATTCAGTGTCCGCGAAGACGCTTGTACTTTCTCCTCCGTAGGTATCTACGCATTGATACGGGCAAGTAGCTTCAACTTTCTGACTAAATGACCTTCTTCTTGGCAACTCAAATAGGCCTGTAAATTGGAATAAAAGCTTAGTCAAGCCGATCATGTCATCGACTTGACGAAGAGTTGCGTAAATAAATGTAGATCTACTCTCCTTATTTATTTATTTTTGGGAAGAAAATCATCAGATTCTCTCAGGGTGAAGCGAGGTGAATTTTTTAGCGAGCGACTTTTACTGACTAAAACCTGCCTGTCCATGTTCCTTCAGTTGCCCTTTGTGCTCCAGGGCCGCGGTAACTCTTTCGAACTAGCCCGCAGCTCTGGTTTTACTCGTCATCTACTGTTGTATTTGCATAATTATGTGAAAGACCGAGATAGCTAGGATATTGGCACTTAAGACAGGTGCCGGTTAAAAATTTTTTAGAGGGATGCATTTTTAGCAATCCGCTTGAACATCCATACAGAGATTGAAATAACTTTGTCAACTTTTACAGATAAAAAAAATGCAAGTGCAATCTCGCTTCTGGTTATCTTAGAGAACTTAGCATCATACGAGACCTTTTTTATGAAATATGCTTTTTTTTTGTATTTTACTGAAAGCCAAATAGGTAGTATCTAATTGTCAGTGCTTATGTACTTGTTATTAAAATAGACGAAATAAATTGTCAATCGTACCAGTGAGTGGGTTCTTGACTTTCTCCTTGTCAAAGTTGAATGTACCGTCGGCTTTTTGCTGCAACAGTTTACCGCTGCCGTGGCCGAGCAACTCGTGTAGGCCGACTTGTACCTGGAAACAAAAATATAAAGTTAATATGACCTAAAGACATTGACCCGATTATACCTGTCGAGCTATCTTGACTTGAGTGAAAACGGTTCCATAAATGGACCACCAACATGTTGGTGACCATGTTGGTGGTCCATTTATGGAACCGTACCGTTTATGAAACTTTACGGTTAACGACATGCGGGAGAGTAAATGTAATGCGCCGATTCAGTAGGTCTGTATTTTCACGACGAATGGCTTAGGCGTCATGCAGCCGCCTCTACTACACGCACATATGCATACACTACCGTAATTATACTCACATACGTAATCTTATTTTTATAATATCAACTAGCGACCCGCCCCGGCTTCGCTCGGGTGCAATATTATACATATAAACCTTCCTCTTGAATCACTCTATCTATTAAAAAAAAACCGCATCAAAATCCGTTGCGTAGTTTTAAAGATTTAAGCGCACATAGGGATATAGGGACAGAAAAAGCAACTTTGTTTTATACTATGTAGTGATGTGTCCTTAAAAACATTTTCTATACTATGACATAGTATTGCTACTCTAAAGTCTTGGCCACAGCAGTCAATCAGGTTAAATTAAATACAAAAAAAAACCCAAGCAGATTTAAATAAATACGTTTTATGACGAAGAGCTTTTAGTTGTAAGTTTAGTAGAATAAAGCTGTTTTTACACCAATCTTGCACCATTAATTCATCATCATCTTCCTGCCCTTGTCCCGTATTTTTTGGGTTCAGCGCCACACGTTTTTTTCATCCATTCTGTTCGGTCACATGTCTATCTCTGCCTTGCAGACTATTCCCCGCAGTTTATTTATTGGATACGGTTATAAGACTATGATACTTAATCTTAAGTTCCAAACGATCCTCACCTCAAAGGCAGCAACCCTGTATTTCTCCAAGAGCACCTTGTCGCTATCGGTCAAGAATGGAATGACACTCTCCTTGTAGGCGGCTGGGATCACGTTGCCAAGAGACACGTTCTTGAAGCCGAAGTTCTGACGAATCTCGTCATCTGAAAACCAATTCGTTGGTATTCAAATTTGTAATTAAATTTTTTGTTCTCAAGATGAAGACAAAATTGCAAAATAGAATAAAATAGTCAAAGTACTCATAATTTGTTTATACAACAAATATAAACCGCATCGTTAGTTTATTCAACAAGCTAGCAAGTGATATTATAGGTTTTTTAATATAATTATCACCAGGTTTTTAAATGAAAACATATAAACATAGGCATCAAGGGTCTTTCCCGGTCCGTATAGTCAACGTGAGTAAGGTTGGAAAGCGATCGTCGCTCACTCGAATTTTTCACAAAATTTTCTGGTTCAAGTTTTTTTTGAAATATTCGAATTACGTGTTTTTTTTTTAACTTAATATTTTAGAAAAAATAAAGGTAAGTACTTATTCAGAATCTCGATTTAATGTGTATGGTTTTCATAAAATATATTTTTTTACTTTTACGGAAAATAACTAGATAGAAATAATTGATTTTCAGAGGTTATAAATGGATAAACTTTATACATACAATTAGGAATGTTGATGCCAGCTGGGATGCCACTTCCAGAGAAAGTCATGACATCTAAACTGGTGAAGTCAGGTCTTAGGAAGGTATCCTTCTCCAGGTCTTCGCCCCAGGGCAGGTACTTGATGAACCTTTCGGCTCCATCGACGAGGTCGCCGAATTTCTTAGACATTTCCTTGTTGACCATAGCTACGAAGCCTTCGAACTCTCCGCGCTGACCGCTGGGGTCACGGTACGTCTCGATGAAGCCTTGATACCTGTGAATGATTGGTAAAGGTTTCTGAAAATTATTTTGAGTCGAGAAATCAAGTGGTGTAAAATCATTTCGAACCAATAAATAAAGAGCCCAGAATCGTTTCTGCATGATACTCATAAGGATGAGAGAAATCCAGAGTTAATGTTATACAGGAATGTACCTCAATTATTTCAATACCTCCTCCTATCTAACGGTCTATTTTGGAAATCGTTTGAAAAAGTGACAGAAAATTCACACATTGCTAGAAATTTCTAAAAAAATGGCCACCACCAGCGCCTGTTACCTCATCATTTATATTCCGGTATCATTTTGTGAAAAATGGTACGAATTATACGTTTTTATTACTTCTAATCCCAACTATACTCTGTTCAAAATAACATTAGACATTTATAAAAACCTTTTAATACAGTCTGTTCAATCGATTTTGACCTTTATTACGTTGGTGGCATGACAAATGGGGGCCGCAGTAAATAGTTGGTATTGTAACCAGTTTTTGCTTTTAATTCATGAATCCCCAAGCGACCACCGGTGGCCGCGCATCTATTGTCTTACTATTGTGTCTCTAATTGACGGTATCTGAAGGGTTAATGTTATCCATAAGCCTAAGAAATAGAAATTAAAATAGGTTGAACAAACAGTGAAAAAAGTTTCTTTATTAAATGTCTAATCTTAACACGAGTAGGGTACAGATAAAAAAAAAATCATCAACCACATCAAAATCAAAGACAAAATTATCAAAATAATTTTTTTAAACTACAGAAACTCCTTACGTTTCAATGATCGGTCCCTTATCCTGCGTCCAGAACCTGCTTCCCTCCTTATGTTCATTCAAGTTACCATCCTTAAAACTGTTAACATAATGTGTCAGCATATTCTTTTGATTGTCATTGGCAGCATACTCCCTTGCCATCGTCAGATTTTCATTGACCTTCTTCAAGAGAGGGGAATAGTCCCCCCGAGTGACCTGGAAGTATGCCCCTTTGTATTTCTCCATGGCCATGGTCAGGCCTGGTGCTGGTGCCTGCTCCACGCTGGCCAAATGGATAGTGTATAATGGTACTGTGGGGAAAAAAAGATGATAAAGGTGAAACTAGCGATTAAAGCAAGATTTCTAATGACGTCTATATTGTGTGCACAGAAAATAACACTTTTTCGTAAATGAATATTTCTTTATTATTATACTACGGTATTTATTTATTAAAACTTCATGCAACATAAAAGTACAAAGGCGGACTTAATGCCTTAGGCATTCTCTACCAGTCTACCTAGGGTGGTAAAGAGAAAAACGTGGTAAGTGCATAAAAAAAATTAAAATCAAAATAAAAGTTGACTAAGAAAAAAAAAGGATTAAAAAAACAAATACAAAATAAACATACATATATAATATATTATTATATATACATATATATATATAAAGAACAAGAAAGAGGTTTTGAGACGACTTCACTATCTATTTAGGAAATAATTCCGCAACATCCGCTTAAATGCGTACAGACTGGTGGCCGTCCTGATGTCAAGAGGAAGCGCATTCCACAGAAGTATAGACTGTACATGAAAGGAAGAATGAACAAAATCTGAAGTATGAGAAGGACAAAGCAGTAAAAAGATTGTTAGAAGAACGCAGATTTTTAGTATGAGAAGAACATAGATATTGAAAGCGAGATATGAGATACGAAGGAGGAGTGGGAGAGTTGAGCAGAGAGTAAAGTGTAGTTAGAGCGCGCAAACTCCTTCTTTGGCGAATGGGCATCCATTCGAGCTCAGATCTGTAGCTTGACATATGGTCATATTTCCTCAAGTTGAATATGAACCGGATGCAGTTGTTGAGGAGCCTGTCAAGTTTATCTAGCAACAAAGCGTTCAGGTCAAAGTAGCACACGTCACCATAGTCGATTACGGTAACTAGTACGGGGGTTAGGGTGAATTGGTTTTGCAACAACCAAAATTTTTACTACGTAGTACGTACGATATTAAATACGGTATTTGTGTTTTCGTAGAAAATAAGCTAGACATGTATAAAATAATAAATACGTCGATTGATTAAATTATTCATTAAATAGGTATAAATTTTAGTAAAAACATCAAAGCTTCTATAGGATAATCTAGCATTATTGACATCCCGTGGCTGAGAAAGCACGTAAAGTTATTGGTGCCAGTTGTCATTGCTAGATTTTCGACAGTCGTTACAGGTACTCATACGCCAGAAAATGTGACCCATCAGTCTATCCAAGGAGTATCATGTTGTCTAGTAAATGGGTTGTGGTAATCTGATAGGCATTCGATCCATATTCATGTAAAACACAGGTATTCAGCCGCATTCGGTTAGATTGACTCCAAGCTGGTTGAGAAAAAGCTAGGAAGAAGATGTATATTTTTTCTCCTATACTTACTGTCATCTTCCACTGTAGTTTTGAAGGTTCGACAGATGTATGCTTCTAAGAGTTTAGTTTTCATCCAATCATTCACTAACTGGGAATCTTGTTCTGTCATATTACTGGAGAAATATGTGGTGACACCCTGAAAATATAACCCATCTACATTATATTGGAATGACTGAGAGTTTGCTTAGTATTTATAATTTTTGCATTCCTAGTTTATTTAGTTTCACTTATGTTGCTATTGAAATTGATTGTTCCTGTAAAAATATTTTTTCAAATTCGTTCAACAACCTTTTAAATCTGAAAGAGCCAACTGTCAAGTAACAGACAACACGTCTCCACACTTCCTCATACCAATATTTAAAATGTTAATTGCTGTTTCATTTATAACAAAACGTTTAAGCTGTTTTCAGAAAACAAATTATTTTTATTTATTTATTTGTATGTACTTTATTGTATACTAATATACATAGTACAATTTGAGCCTTAAACTTCAAGTATACACTATGTTTTAGTGTAGCAAAATATATTGTACAAAACTAAAAAACAAGTAAATACCCTCCCAGAAAAGCTGGTACTTACACAATTGGCAGTGTGATAAAATTACTCTGTAGTGATCTATCTACAGGAACTAAAAACTACAAAAGCTAAAACGTCCTGCATCGCGATATTAGTTCTCTGCGCGATTAGAACGTATAAAACAGTTCAAAATCAACTTTCGGGCAGTTGCTCGGACCAGACGTAACATTTGTCTAGTGTCTGGTTGGAGGATCGTACCATCCGTCCACAGGAGTTTTCGGAAGTTTACACTGTTCCACATACCTCTAAAACTTAAACAGCTGTCAAAATACATAACCACATGATTATAATAAACATCTTGCGGTATCACGGCACCTAAGACTTCCATAATATATATTTACTGACCTCTGGAGCTAAACCAAGACGAGTAAGCCTCGGAGAAATGCTGTATATAAACTTCTCTGTTTGTTGCCAAATCTTCAAAACATGCTGAGGGTCATCTTCGAAAGCCTTAGAAGCTTTCACAATAAGCTCGAAAGAGTTTTTAGGTAAATTCGGAATAAACTTTGTATCACCAAAACCTTTGTAGTTACCGCTGTTGGCAAATATACCTCCAGCATATACTAAAAATGCCTGAAAACCACAAAAGAGCCATAATAGGATGTGTTTCGACCGCAAAATAGTAAATAGATAATGTGTTTACGAGTATTCATTCATCGGATGTGGTGAAGTTATCAGTTGTATTTTGTTAATGAGAATGTTAGGTAAAAGAATACATTGGTGACAGACAACATTAAAGTCTTGGTAATAGAATGTACTAGAAAATACAATCACACTATCAAACTAGTTTTATAAAGGGGATTGTTTGTGTGTATATTTGCATGTTACTCCTTCATAATGAAACAACTGAAGGGATTAGGATGAAGCTTGGCACACGGGTAGACCATGTCCTGAAATAACAAGATATTTTTTATCCCGGAAATATGTTACCTTGGGATAATTTTCTAAGTTCATGCGGACGAAGTTGCAAGAATAAGAGTATTAAATGAGAATGAAATTTTGTATGTATGTGGGTGTACGTTTGTTATTCTTTCACACTCAAACGCCTGAACTAAACTTGAAAATATGCTGAAATAGCAAGCAGTACACTTTTGATCCTGGGATTTTTACCATGAGGTAACACACACATCACACATATATACAAAGTTTTGCCATTATAATTTTAGTGTGATTGTATTTTACGATAAATGTGTTTGTACAATAAAACAATGTAATACCGCGTAACTTGGAGAGCAAGAAATATAGAGGAATATTATAGCATGTAAAAGAGTAAATACCTGAAAATCGTCGTTACTAACACCCTGTGCATTTGCAGCATCTTTAAGAGACTGCAAGGATTGCATGGCAAAGATCCTGTGCAGCAAAGCAAAGATCTTGGGAGACTCCGGGCTCGTCTGCATTAGAACTATGAGTCCACCGTTCCATGCCGCCTGGAAAATTAACTAAGTTAAAAATACTATTTACTTCTGGCGCCGTGCGTATCCTTTGAAGTAAGGGCTTACTGCCTATCTGGTCATACTAGGTATATGCAGAATAGAATAGATTTTTCACATAACTTTTAATCAGCTTACACTACTAATCAGAGTCCAGCCCCCCCCAGCCAAGTTACAACCGTTTCGCAAAAAAAAAACTGCGGGAAGCTTGCGTCGAAGCAAGCTTTCGGCGGATTTTTTTGTTCTAACCACGTGACTGAGCGTTGAGAAGACGTCATTCCCGTACATTTGAAGCTTTCTAATTATTACAGATTAGCAACTTGGCTAAGGGTACAGGACTAATTATTGTTGGACTACCAAGATATAGGCTAGTTTTGGGTCCTCCATGGACCCAAAACTGTTAATGCATTCTCTGTTTAATTTCTTCCAAATTTTATATTTCTTATTTTGTTTGAATTGTGTGTTTATCAATAAATATATTATTATTATTTATTTGATGCCTATAGTCAATTCGCAATAAGTTTACACATTTAAACAAACCTTTTTTACTGCCCATTCAACTGATTTTGACTTCTATTCTGTAGACATGAGGATGGCATTAGAAGCAAAAAAGTAGTTACAATACAGTTGGTATTGTAACTATTTTTTTTTTACTGCAGCTGCTATTAATTATACCACGAATGTTAATGTCAAAATTAGAGAATGGGCAGTAAAAATGTTTTGTTTAAATGTAATCTTTTGACAAATGGAGTATAGTATTACTGAAAAGGGCAATATTACCCTTATCTCAATAGGTAAACAAGAGATACAGCTGCTAAGACATGATACTATGTTTTGTAGGCTAAAAATAAAGTTATATAGTCACTATGAACAAATATTTAACCTTCCTATAGCTTTGCCAAATTTTATGACACCTACACCAACTCATAGACAAACCAAAAGTTTGGAGCTCAATTTCACGTTATATTGTTTCCTTTTCTTTAGTATTTGCAATCGATTTTAAGCAAATTTTGTTGTGTTTTGTTTTGTAATTTATGCTTTGTGCATGCAATTCTTTAACCCCAAGCAAACCGGCGTTCACTCATTGTCTTTCTATTGTATCTCAATGTGCCTTATATTTGTACAAGTTTTAGAAATATTTTAAATTCAGTTTTCCTCATCATACATATCTAAACCATCCTTATGCATCACTCTGTGCATTTGCAAACAGATAAAACAGATGCAGTGCGGAACTTTATGTTAGGATATGAGTCCACCATCCTAAGGTCGACTGGTAGATAATGCCTAAAGCATTAAGTCTGCCTTTATACTGTTTTTTGTGCAATAAGCATTAATAAATAAAATAATAAATCTGTAGAAGTTTTATATAGTGTATGCATCACATAATATGTATGAAAACACACACAGTTGACTATAGCTAAAGACATACGACTGTTAGGCGGTACGAAATTTGCTGGGAAAGCTAGTAATAAATATTATTATAGAATTACTATCTGCTGTCCGTGGCTATGCCTGCATGATAGTAGATTTATCATTTTACTAAATATACACAAAAATGTCATAAAAATTGGTCACGTCGTTTCAGAAAAGTTTGATGACATGAGATTTTTGTTTAATAGATACTAATTAACGTTTCAATTGTGTTAATTAGAGACACAATAGGAAGACAATGAGAGTGCAAATGCCGGCGTTCATTTGAGGTTAAATTAATTGAAACTTAAATACTACTATGATGAAGTAATAAGATAATATTCTTTCACTCTTCTTTTAAACGCTGCAAGACTTTAGTAGTCTCTAAAGTCAGGCAGTAGTGAGTTCTACAACCAATATGCAGGTATGGTAATGCAAGCTGTAAAGACTTTGTCTTATAAATTAGTTGATTTATTGATTTTTGCATACATATTAAGTAAAAATAAACATTGTAACACAAAGCCTACTAAAATTCGCTTAGCAACAAAATAAGGAAAACCACCCACTAACCTGACTCAAATAATGTGCATAGAGTTTTTCTTTGTCTGTTAGCTTATTAAATGCTTGAGAACTGTCTAGTTCTACAAATTTCTGATTGTTAGGCAGCAGAAATTGGGATTTGTCTTCAGCCATTGCTGAAAATAAAAAGTAATGCCCGTTGAAAGATAAGATAGCAAATATTAAAAGATAATTTTAATTTTAAAATATAGATAATTATAACTAAACCACATTATGCTTACAAAAATGTTGAAATAGAAACCAATTTAAAAATGTTTACAAATGAATTTTTATGTAATTACTGACCCTTAACTATTTTAGTAGACGACGGGGATTCAATACCAAAAGTCGACGTGCCTCTGCACTGTTTACAAATAAATGAATCAGCAGTAATAGACCGCCGGCATTTTATAAGGTTAATAGTCAGAGTTCGCAACATTGATATAAATAGTAAAGGAAACTGAAAATGTAAAATATATTTAATACAAATTAAATATAGTTTTACTTACTGGGATTTATTTAGTTTTACTTTTAGAAAAATCACGAAATCTCTTTTACAAAATTTGTATGAAATGAGATCAATGTTTCCGAATCCGATTGTTACGTTTTAGAGACAGTTACGACTCATTCAAGCATCAGCTGAAATATTTCAGCATTCAAAAATTAATGAAATAATATTATAACCTAGATATTACCTATTCAATAGATTGAAAAATAAAAACTGTTGTTTAATAAATTAATTGTGATACCAAATCACTTTATTACTGAATAATAACAATAAAAGAAATAACGAATTTTACTTTTTTTTGATGAACCTATCTTCGTGAATGCTGCAATGCTGTCATGTTTGGTGATGTCACCAAAATCTGATAAAGGCAAGATTACACTTCTAACTTTCTTATTTTATTATACTTGGTAGTATGGTAAATTAAGTAAAATATTTATCTTTGTTTGATTATAATTTGGATTACTATTTATTTTTCTTTATTTCATGATCCATATTTCAACGCGCGTTGTAAGAAGGTGCTATCAAGATGACATGTAGCTAGTCTGCTTTTAGCTTAAGGTTCGTTTCGTTTGACCGTTTCTTTCAATCCTAAATAGGACATCACAACATATAATGCCAGTTGTTTTGTGTTATTGTATTTTTGATGAAGTATTACTTTGCTCCATCTTAGTATTTAGTTTGTATTGAGATCCATTGTTTATATTTTATGCACATTGAAATTGTTCTATTCATTTTTAATATTTTCCGTTACACGGAAGAAAACCCAAACTGACGTTTGTGGCTCTACCACAAACGCAACCATCAATGAAGTAAACATTCAACATGGATGGTTTCCGATTATTCTCATCCGTATTTTAGGTCAAATAATTTGTTTAGGATGTGTAAGTGAAGTTTAAAAAAGTTATTGTTATTTAGTGAAAATGTCGTCAGAAAGGTAATATGTTACATTCAGGATCTACTTATAATGTTGACAAACTGCTTCCGATATCCGTAGTTGAAAGTTGCAAAATCAATAAAGTACGCGGAAATCGCTAATGTCACGCCCTGAATTCGTAGTCAAATTGTTGGTGCGTGGTAGAATAGTGGTAGTAAAGTTGAGACGTTGGTGATGTTTTATTCTAGGGTGGAATGGGTGGAGATTATCGAGCCGAAGACAAAGGAGCATATGTATGCTAACCTAACAACTGGCGAATGCGTCTGGGATCCACCTGAGGTATACTTCGTCCAAAATTTCATTCACTTCCGTACATAAGCGCCGGCTAAAATTTTTCAGCAAGTGATTTATGTTTTTTGGTTTCCCAATTCTGTGACAATTATGTCTTTTAAATCATTATAGAGTTAGAACTGTTTAACATTATCTTATACAACATTAAAGCTATAAATTACTTATCTTTTACAAGTAATTATTAAGGGTATTCCAGACTTATGACTCACTTAAATGTTTCTTCTTAACTAAAGGCAATAAATTGTGAAAGACTGTGTTTCTTTATACAAATAAAGATAGATTTTATGACTTGCTGAAATACTGCATTCTGACATTATGTATTCTACTACTGAAGGCCCATTTCTTTCAAATATGAAATAAAATTGAATGGTATGTGAACTAATTTCATCAAAGCCAGTGAAAGCCTGTGTTAATTGGATTAGAACTAGCCAGTCATTCAATTATTAATGTCATACAACCTCCTGTTACTTATTAAAACATACTTGTTCATGCAATGTTTTTTTTTTACAGGGTGTAAAAGTCAAGCGCACAGACTCATCACAATGGTGGGAACTTTTTGATATCAACACACATAGGTTTTACTATTACAATGCTTCCACACAGGTAACTATTATGACATAATAAGAAACAAAATTCATGACACACACATTGAGCAATATCTTATGATATTTTCTATTGTTTTAGACAACTGTATGGCATAGGCCTACCGACTGTGACATCATACCACTAGCTAAATTACAAACATTGAAACAAAATACAGACCCACAGAAAAGGAGGGAGACTTCCACACAGACTAACCAACCTGCTCCTCAGGTGAGTCATGCTTTGGGTTAATCAAGATTTTTTAATTGATAAGGATCATTATGACATCAAGGCTATGTCAGCTTTTTGCTACACATTGGGCATATAGCTGCTTGCAAAAGGCTACTGAGTCATAGGTACCAACATCAAGATAAAGTCAAATTTTGTACATATAATTTTAAATAATAAATTAGGCCATATACTAAAACTAATCAATGGCTTCACCTATCTGAAAGTAGAATATTGTCTCAAGGTAACATGCTCCTTGAAGTTATAGTATCCTATATTATATTCCAAGACATGGTCTACCCGTCTGCCAAATTTCATCAAAATCCATTCAGCCGTTTTAGCATAAAGAAATGATAAACATACACACAAACTTTCTCATTTATAATATCTATTAGTGTGATGATTAATGTCATGTTTATATGTAATATTTTATTCCTTGATGCCTCTCAAGAGAACTAAACATTATGTACAATTTTCCTATTGCAAACTAAGTGTGAGCGAGACAACTAAAGAATAAATGCACAATGGTTTATTTATTTATTTATGGCACACTAACAACTTATTCACTAGTACATTTTTATATAAACAATCAAATTTAAATTTAGATTGAATTTGTCACTTACAAGTGTGCACAGCATTAACATTTTCCAGTCTTAAGGTTGAGAAAAAGAAAAAACTGCATGATGGTTGTATTGTGTGTGAAAACCTAACTAAATAAACTCTTTAACCCTTCAGATACCGTCAATTAGAGACACAATAGTAAGACAATAGATGCGCGGCCACCGGTGGTCACGTGGGGATTCATGAATTAATTATTGAACATGATACCACATTACCACATAAAAAGCCATTAACCTTAATAATTCATTTTATCACACAGTCTCTTCAATCAGGGAATACTAAAACATCTACATTGAGGCACCCTAATTGATTTTTGTGGGAGTAAACTGGTTTGGAATTGGGGTCGAATCTATTTTTATCTCATAGCAACACTAGAAAAGCTAAACTTAAGAATTCCAGTTTTATGACTAAGAGAACTAGGTTACATTGTATTTTATTGTATTGTGTTCTTAAATATTTGGTTTTATTATTGTCAGTTATTTTGTGGGTGTATTTAAAAGTTAAAGGGGAATCTTGTAATGTTATGATTTTTCATTACTTTTTATTCTGCATGAAGACAGCTGTCTTCACCAGGGACCAGGGGTTAACTAGTCAATAGAAGGTTTAATAAATTTTATTTATTATTAGCCTTTGCCTGCGGCTACGCCCGCATACATAAAATATAGCCTATGTCACTCAGGAATAAAGCAGCTTTCTATCAGTGAAAAATTTTAGAAATCAGACCAGTACTTTCAGAATTTGCCTCCTACAAACCAGGAAACAAACTTTACCTTCTTATTATATGAGTGTAGATTATTATTTAATCTGTGAAAACTTTTTGAAATCAGCGCATTAGTTGAACAATCTTTTGCTGCGCCGTGTGTCATGTATTCGATTCCCTCAAAAACAAATATTTGTAGCTAAGGCATACATAGTTATTCTGGGCCTGGCTGTCTGGTGTATGTCAGCTTACATCTTTTGAATACATGGTCCTAGGCAGAATTCCTAGTGGCTGCAATGTTATGTTTAACCTCTCAGGCACCAGTGTACCAAATACGGTACACCCCGCACCAGCTAACTTAAACCTTATTACGTAAAAATAAGGTTTAATTTGTACAGAGGTGTAACAAATAGGCTAGTTGCTGTAAAAAAAATTAATTGTATTTTTTTATTAGTAAATTAAACAAAAAATGACAAAGATATAGCCCGTTAAAGTAACGTGTAACGTCGCGCCGTGCTGCATTTTTTCGCATGGGGTGACGTTTTTTATTTAATCGTAAAATAAAATACGTTTCCAATATTTTTTTTATAATCTAAAGTATAGTCTAAAAAAAAATATTTATTTTGACCCTGGAAACTACCCTATTCGATATACCTGTGCCTGAGAGGTTAATTAAATATATACCACTCTAGATATCTGCACCTAGAATTGAATCATTGTATGCTCTCTTTTTTTGGTTGCAAGCTTACAGTACAGAACAAAACTTTTGTGACTATTATTATGCTCATTGTCACATAGTTTATTATGTTATAATGTGCTTGTTATTTTTTAGACCAAGGATAGTAGCTTTTTATCTACTTTGACACATATAGCTAGTATAGTTAGAAGGTAGTGGCTACAATAATGGTTGTGTTATATTTTATTGTGCAAGACAGTCATTGACATTAAAATAAGGTTATTTACAATGTATGATTGTTATTCTTTACTATCCTTTATACCTACTTACGTCTATTGAGATAATGAATAACTTCTGTTGAAGAATATGATATTTTTTTAGTTACTGCAATTATGAGAACTTTGCAAGATTGTAGATAACTTTTTTCACTTTGCACCTATCAACATATTTTATTATAATGTTTAATTCAGGAATCCCCAAGCGACCACCGGTGGCCGCGCATCTATTGTCTTACTATTGTGTCTCTAATTGACGGTATCTGAAGGGTTAAATAAAATATAGTTACAAAGATTGTTCTTACTTGAATTTTTTACTATTTTTCTCGTCTTTAAAGAGAAGAAGACGAGGAAAAAGAAAATCAAACTATAAGTACTGATAACAAAAACATAAGTCATCTTTGAACAATATTAGTTTTTTTGACCTTAATATTATTAAGGTTAAAGGTTGTGAGTCTGTGTGTATGTTTATTACTTCTCTGCACTGAAATTGCTGAAAAGATTTGTATGTATGGTACATGGGTAAACCAAGTCCTGGAATAGCACATAGGATACTTTTTGTCCTGAGATCATGTTCCCTTGGAGCAATTTTCTACTTTCAGACAGGCAAAGACAATGGCAGCAGCTAGTTTTAGTATATTGCCCAATTTGTAGTTCAACATTATATGTATTAAAAACTTGTCCTTTTTTTTTTTTTTTTCTCGACGGGGAAAATCATCTTTGACGAAACCCGCACTTGGGTGGAGCGGGAGACAGTGTCAGACTCTTACTGACTAAAAACCCCGCGCCGTTCCTTCTAGCCTTCATACCGGGGCACGAGCTCCCTTTCGGACAACCCTGTCCCCAGTAGGCTTCGACCCAGCTGGGCCCCTCCTGCTGCTGACAACTCCTTGAGGCGCGCGGGAACAGTGCGCGCCGTCGACGTCTTAGACTCGGTCCATTACCGGACCATCGGACAGCGAGCTACCCATAGCTCGCCGTCCGCGAGCCTGTCCTTATGTTAATATTATCCCTGCTTATGATCCCTTAGGATGTTTGTCTACATTCATGCAGGCAAATTAAATGTTTGAAAAAAAAAAAATTATAGGCCTACTTGGGCACTTATAAACCGTCAGAAGCTAGTGCACGGTTCCAAATTGGTCGTTTCCTATGGACAAGAACCGTCAACAAACTCCATGGTTACTCTTTTAAAGTAGTAATACTGTTAGTACACTTGAAAGCTGCCATCTTCACAAACATAAGAAACTTTTCATGTCAATGATGCTAAATAAACTTTCACACACCGCCAGGTACTACCAATACTAGATCCAGTTAGCAGCAATGGCAACAGCACGGTTGCAAGCGTCAGCAAGCTGTCGCCAGGCAACGCAAAAACTGTCACTCTCACGCAAACGAGTCCCGTGCGAACGAGGAGGTCGCATTACCATCACAGGTGAGAACTAATCAAATCAATTTCACTATTGTATTGTGATGGCAATTGTGGTGACAATTTACACTGTATTGATATTTAGATACAGTTAACAAAATAGATTGGGTAACAGGTTCCTTAATCCTAGTGTTTCTTAATTTGAAATTGTAAAAGATCCCTATCTGCTGAGTAATTTAGCCTTCAATATTGCCCTGCTGATTAGTTACAACAGTTACACACAATAACACGATTATGGCGGTAAGTCCCCTCTTTGAGGCGTGGCTGGAAAGACCTCACGGCGTCCTTACCTTCCGCATGACGCAGGTCCTCACCGGACATGGCAAGTTCGGGAGGTTCCTGCATCGGATTCAGGCGGAAGAGACGCCCGGGTGTCGCCACTGTGCGCAACGCCCGGAAGACACGGTGGAGCACACCGTCGAGGTGTGCCCTGCCTGGGCGGAGCATCGCCGTGCCCTCGTGGGGGCGATCGGCGGCGGAGACCTCTCGCGCCGGGCCCTGGTCGAGGCCATGGTCCGGAGCGAGGAGGAATGGCAGGCGGTCGCCTCCTTCTGCGAAGCAGTAATGCTTGCAAAGGAGTTGGGCCGACCGCATCAGGCAACGGCGCCCTCGCCGCCGTCGCCGGGATTCCGATCCCGATTTCCGGCCACCGTAGACGCAGGCTCGCGGACAGCGAGCTATGGGTAGCTCGCTGTCCGATGGTCCGGTAATGGACCGAGTCTAAGACGTCGACGGCGCGCACTGTTCCCGCGCGCCTCAAGGAGTTGTCAGCAGCAGGAGAGGCCCAGCTGGGTCGAAGCCTACTGGGGACAGGGTTGTCCGAAAGGGAGCTCGGGCCCCGGTATGAAGGCTAGAAGGAACGGCGCGGGGTTTTTAGTCAGTAAGAGTCTGACACTGTCTCCCGCTCCACCCAAGAGCGGGTTTCGTCAAAGATGTTTTTCCCCGTCGAGAAAAAAAAAAGGAAAAAAAAAAACACAATAAACGGGAATTTTGGAAGTAGAACATTTTTTTTAACTTAACAACCCACCTGGCGGTCTTCAGTAGCCCTTTGCCAGAAAGGAAAAGCAAAAGGGGTCAGACTTTTACCGACTAAAATCCATCTATGTTTACGAGGGCAATGTAACTCTTTCGAACAATCACGCAAGCAAAAGAATATTGGCAAGATTATTTTGGTTTGTATACATACGAAATGCTTTTAGTAAGGTATTTGTTTATGGTGGTTCATAAAACTACCAATCTCTTTTGTTGTCTGTACAAGTCTTATGAATGATTTCATTGTTTGGACTGATAAAGGCGTGTTGTTAATTACGGATGATAATGTATTATCATCTCATTATCATACAGAATGTGAATGTAATGTTTGTTTGTTTTGGCTCTGAGATAATGGATGCGGGGATTGTGTTACTTTATTGTTTGAAGCTGTAATTAATTAAAAATGTAGCGAGATACGTGACTTTGGACAAGTAGTGCTATGGCACCATACGTGTCTAACGAATATTGGCCTGTTGGTCTAGTGGTTAGTGACCCTGACTGCTATGCCGGAGAGTGTGGGTTCGATTCCCACCCAGAACAAATGTTTGTGTGATGAGCATAATCATTTGTTCTTTGTCTGGGTGTAATTTATCTATAATATGTATGAATTTAGAAATATTATATAAGTATGTTTATTAGTTGTCTAGTACCCATAACTCAAGCTCTGCTTATCTTGGGAATAGACGGCGCTGTGTGATAGTTGTGGGAAATATTATTATTATATTATTGTCTATTCTCGATTTGGTGTTGTAGGAGAAAAGGTTCGTCTTTGGGTGATTTGTCGCATCATAGTTAGATACAGGTGTTACAGATCATTCGCTTTTAAGTGTCCAAACAATTTATTTTAGACTATCTGAGACCGGTTGTCTCAGCTTAGCACATGTGTTACAAAATGCATGTAATATACACCTAAATCTTCCTCCTGTGCTCCATCGTCGACCGCATTATCGCTTACCGTCGGGTGAGATGGTGGTCAAACGCGAGCCTATCAATAATAATAATAAAAAAATGTTTCATTGTCGGTATTGGTGAAACTCGCACGAATATCCGGTCAGTAGATTTTGAGTTTATCGAGAACGTTGACAGACAGACGCGATAGGGGGGATTTTAATTTATAATACCTAAGGATTAAATATATTACTGCCAGACTGTTAAGACTAAAGTAGGCGCCAAATAACCGTGGGATAACGATCATTGACCCTCCTATATTTGTTGACATTTTCAATTTAGAAAACGGAAATAAAGACAAAGCTTTCTTGAATGTATCGTGATCCTTCACAAGTTTACATGATCTAGTACTGAAAAGCAGTTCATTCTTTATTTTTCGAGTACCTACGCAGAGATATTAGGATGTACTTTATTCTGTGATTGTCTAGCGCCTTCTATAATTTAGTCAATGACTAAAAGTCAGAGATTTAAACCACTATGGCGCTGGGATATTTATTTATTTATAATTAATACAGGAACAGTGGTGACAGTAGACGCGGCAGGCTGAGCGAAGATGGCTCCACCCAGTTATGTCGGCACACAGACTCCGGCCGGTCTTCAGACAGCAGCATCAGTAGTGCGCAGCAGAGGAGAAAGCAGGTAACAGAACAAGTGACAAGGAAACTTAGAATAGTAGATACTTGAAAACTTTTTAATAGAATATTTGGGCAGGGTAAAATGGTTGCAGAACAGATGGCCATTAGTGCCGAAAGGTGGACCGACGACCTGGTGAGGGTCGCGGGAATCGGATATATGCGAGACGGACAGAACCGTTCATTTCGGTGACACTTGGGAGAGGTCTCTGTCCAACAGTGGACATAGGCCTCTGAAATGATGATGTTGATAGAAAATTAAAGTGTGTTTTATCATAATTTATGACCTTTACGTTTTCTATGTGATCTATTTGCAAAACGAATGTACTAAACTTGTAAGTTTTGAGGCAACCTGTATCATAAAAGCAGATATGACAATAAATGCTCAGTAAAAGAATTCTGAAAATTGATTACGAAGCATCGCGCTTGTGACAGCGACTGTATAAGCAGGATTTTTTTTCTTAATGCCTTACAGCTTATAATGAGTATTTTAGTAAGTTTTAAGTAAATACAGGATGAATTTTTAAACTGGGATAGCATGGGGAAATCCTCAATCTATGAGCAAAGTAGCTTGGTTACCTGAATAAATAATTACTTTGTGCCCAACTTAAACCAAAAAAAAGCATTAGAACCATTTTTTTTGTTCCAGGAACTTAGTGCAGCTATAGTATGTAACCCCCCTGTATGCACTCCACAACTTAGAAAACGAAGTAGTGCCGCCCAAGCGCACGAAACTGAGAAATGGTCACCTCATACAGGTAACCATTATTAACTTTACTCTGCTTTATAGTTTCGTAAAAAGATTTTCGTCTCACAGAAAATTGAAAGCGTAGCGAAGTATAATTTTTTGGGTTCAGATCTGTATGATTTTACGGAAAAAGAACGTGAGAATTGTACGACTAATTAAAAAAAAAACGTTGATTTATTACTCAGTCTTGAGTTGAGCTATACGAATACTGAGCAACGCTCGCACTGACTGGTCAGGTCCACTCAAATCTTTATAGTTCTTTCTTCAAAATCTTGCATGGTTCTCATGATATGACCGTTACATATTTGCTTTACGAATTAAAAAAAAAGTGGCCTTTGAGTTAATTTCGGTTTTTCTTCTCAGGATAGTCAGCTATGAATCATCGGCGTTATCTAGTTTAAACTGACGAAAAAATTGCCTTATAAAAGTGTTTTTTTTTTGCAAAATAGATGTTACTTACAAAACACTTACAGCCCTGATATCTTGTTATAATAATAATATTACAGGTCTAAACCGTAGTGGCAGCTTTATATCACCCAGAAAAGATGCGTCAGACGATTCCATGCACGAAAAGTATTTCAAATCTGTTGAGAGCACCCCATTGACGAGAAGAAAGGTACTTTAAATTTTATATTGCTGTCGCTTGCTTTATGTATTGTGATTATCGCTTGGGAGATGGCGTCTCTAGCTCACGGCTTTGTATTTAATTAAAAATAATGTAAACTGTAAAAAAAAAATTGTGAAGAGTGAAATTACAGTTCGAAATGTGTGAAATAAAAACTTCTCAATGGTAAAACAAAATACGACTTGTTTGCCGTGTACTAGCTGCCTCGGCAAACGTTATTTTTCCATTTAAACTATCAAAAAAGAACATGGACGGGTTCTCGTAGGAGGTTAAAATATTAACCAAATAAACACAAAAAAAATCGATCATACACTGTGACACGAGATTTTTAATTTATTAGATTCGTTTCAAAAACATGACCGTCTTTCTGAGAGAATTGGATAAAATTGTGCTCTTTCACAGATGAGTTATTTGGTCTCTAACATAATTATATAACATCAGTGAAATTCTAACATAGCTTTAGTCATGGCAATGTTAAGCTTTGCGATTCCTAATTTGAAAAAAGGTTACCATGTGGTTATACTGTTTACCATAATATTTTTTTAAAGCTTTTATTGACTAACGCAGTGTTAAAGCTTTATTGACGCCAAGATACTGTAGGAAGTAGATCGTAAGATTGTGGTAGTATTAGCAGTAGTATATTAGGTCGTTTAGATCGATACTAATTCTTTCAGTTAAAACAGCAATCGGCGGGAGGATCGTCATGTGATTCGGCGTCGCCGCAAAGTCCGAGCAGCCCCTTGCAGAAGCCACAGCCTACTCCATTCTTACAGGTTCGTTTTCCTTAAATAAGATATTTAAAAAAAAAAAATATCATAGCAAAAATACTAATGACATTAAAATAACACCGTTATAACTAGCGGTGATCTAAACGGTTGCTGCAGGCCTAGCCAAGTTACGGCCGTCGATCGCGTCGAGTCGGTCGCGCCTCCGATTCCTTTGTTCTGACGTCGTCTCAACGCTCAGTCATGTAGTCTCAACTCTCAGTCACGTGGTCAGAACAAGGGACTCGTAGAAGTGGCGGACTCGACGCGATCGACGAAAGAGAAACGAAATAGTCTTAACTTGGCTAGGCCTACAGCTTTACTAAATCTTCGGTATTTAAGAGGCATGCGAAACAGAGTGTAAAGTCTCATATACCTACGTTGAAAAGGGAAGAACCTCCGATCATACGGGTATTGTGTCTTTTCCGGGCAACTGCCCGTTAGCTTATTTTGGACTGTTTTATATGTTCTAATTAATCACGCATAGATGCTACACCGCGGTATCAGAGGATACCGCGATGTAAGATTTTGTATTTTAGTTCATATGTGGATAGATGTAGCTAGTCTTCTGATCAGAACGCACACCGCAGCGATATGCGGTATGCAGTGCTGGACATAATTTTCCACACTACTGACGCATACTGTGACGGGACAAAATACCTTGACTTTTTGGTACGATTATGTCCGGGAACGTATACCGCTGCGGTGTGCGTTCCGATAAAGATGCCGAAGATTAAACATACTTTTGTTTAACTTTTGTCTGCAAACTGGTTTAGGCAGCTCCACTAACATATTTGACTTGACTATGCTGACCTACTTCCTCAATTCATTGTATTTCGGTTCGAAGTTAAAATTGTGCCTTCACATCTATTAATATCGACTCCCACTAACAGGGATATTTGACCGAAGCGTTTGACCTTAGTAAAGGCTATTCAAAATTCCAAATGCAAAGAGTAATCATTAATTAACCCTTCTACTGCTTGCCTCGGATTTGTCTGACGATTGGTTTTATGTCCTATTCGCCAGGGTCATATGTTAGCGACTTGGTACTCCATCTCGTTTAGTTTTTCAATCCCCATAGGTGACAGAAGAGCTGACGAGATGGAGTATTTGACCGTGGATGTGCGACACTGACGGAATAAACGCGAGAGTGATTGTGAGATATATCCGACGTTGGCTGTTAAAAGATTATAGCAAGTACCAACCCGCATCGGGCTTTTGGCCTTTGTTGGATTTTGGCCCATTCACTCTTCTAGAGAGGAGGCCTGATTTCCAGGTTTGCCAACATTATAAGACATCAGCCTGCTAGGCGTATGCCATTAAGGAACTGGGAGTGTAAATGAGTTGTTTGTATAGTTCATTTAACCAGTTATTTGAACGTCGACATCTATTAGCGTAACGGCCGCGACCCAATTTGACTGTGGATCTGACTATTGTCAGGGTAACCTTGACACGATTTGGCGCATTCAACGATTGACACAGTTAAGATTGACAGTGACAAACTGAGCTTGAATGTAATGGCCTCGTATTTTAGTTGTAAGAACGTTATGGAGCTTCGTAACTGTCGCAGAAACTGCCGGATATCCTAATTTAAAAAATATTCGCTACCAAAATCGACACAAAAGTTTCAGATAGTTTCAGAAGTGAAGTCTAAATGCCTGATTATGACAGGTTTCTGTTTGTTTTGTTCGGCCAAACAAATGTTATTTAGATAAAAGTCAAATCTTGTTAAATTATACTCTTAATTGTAAATGGTAAAATGTGCAGTTGGAGTTTAAAATTAATTGGATGTAAAAATGGGCGGTCTTATCAAAAGTGATTTTTTACAGACAATATTTAGGTTGGCTAGTTACGATAATATGTCGAGTATTGATTTTTTGCTTTTTGCTGACCTTAAGCCGGATCTGTAGAAAACCTGACTTAGATCTAGACTCGGCTGCGGTTTTGCGGTTTGAAAAAAATTACAAGACGATACATTAACACTTCCGTTCCTGTTTTTGTGTATTCTGATATAGTCGGCGCTTGGTATAATTAAGAAGTCTCTTCCACAGTTCTTCATAGGTTTTGGGGAATGATACATTTTCATAATTCAATGTACATTTAATTTAAAACAAATACATTCAACTTTTTTTAAGTTAAAATTTTTAGGAAAACTCTTAAGTCTATCCGAATTGGATATACTAGATCTGTGATCTGATTGGTAAAGTCTGTGATCGAATAGTTGATATTCCTTTGTTATTAATTCTTAATGTCGATTAAAAAAGTACTTTGAAAACTTTATGGCGCTTTTCTGTCATATTGAGAACTTGAAATTCACTAATAGTAACTGATCAAAGTAAATGTTTATGTATCTGTAGCTTACCTTTCGTTCTTAGTGAGAGTGTGAAAATTAAGGGGGTATTTAACTTGAATGCTTTGTAATCATTTTGTTTTTTCCTAAATAGACAACAGCAGCTCGACCGTCGCTGGTATCTTCCATATCTCTAGCGACAGACGCGGCCGCCGGCGTGACGTCGCGTGTCATGCATAGTCTGGAGAGACCTCATCAGCTGTCAAGACATGCGAGGGAACGCTTTTCTGATAGGTGAGCACTCTGCGTTTGGACGTAAAGCACGAAAGTGGCACTTATCTCTGTTGAAAAGCAGCCAGTCTGTCGGTTTTTAGTTTTCACTAACACTAATCAACAGTTAATTTAATTTATTGAAAGGTTCATTGCTAGATTTTAATGTCAAGAGAAGAAAACCAATGCAACAATAAATATAAGTGATCCCAGTGGTACCTCAGTACCACTAAATGAGTATCTAACGGACCTAAAACATAGCGGTTCCTTTTCTTGTTTTTTGGATTGGAATATCATGAAATAATTTTTCGCTCTCTGCGTTCAACTTTGCATTCCAAGGTCACGGTGTTTCATCCGAGCAATTATACAGCCTTCAACACTAAAAAAATACCTTGAATTTCACTTGTAACATATCCACGGAATAAACGCAACGGAGAGTACCGCGTGCTTTTGTTTAGTAAGATGACACGACATACTTTTGGCATGATGGGTAATATGAAAAACATTGCAGGCGAAACACGCTAAACTACACCGCATAATTTCCGTAAATGTGTTGCTATACTAACACGGTATCTTTACTTATGCCGACCGATTCACTTTTGAAGCAGTAATAATACGAAAATAAAAACTTTCTAATTGTTTCCAGGCATTTAGATAAAGACCGGTTAGCTGAATTAGAGCGCATGGACAGGTATCCGGAAAAGCAAGCAGTCTACAGTGTCGATAAGCCTTTCAGACAGACGAGCCTCGATCTACGTCATAATGCTGCTTCTGCTAACTGGCACCCAGCACGGGACTTTACTAGGTAAGCTCTAGTCTATGTATAATTCTATTATTTTGTTTCGTTTTTTGTTTTACAATGTAGTCAACAGATTTTTTTCTGTCAAGCAGACGTCATTGGTCTAAAGATTCAGCGATTAATATATAATGCACTATCTACTAATTGGCGCCCAACATGGGACTCGAAAACGTCCGAATTGTTATTCTTTATTTTGATATTTGTAAATCTGTATACTTGCGTGTGTGTTGAGATATCTTTTGTACATTTTTTTTTTGTCTTTAACGCCGTAACGTTACATAAATTGAAATGGCGCCCAGCATGGGACTAATCTGTATGAACATTATGATTACCTTCAGTTACTTGTAAGCTAAACGTATAGGTGACAAACCCTAAAGATACCAGTCGTATTGCTTATTTCTCATAATTTTTGTAATTTACTAATTGGCGCCCAGTTGGGACTCCACTAGGAAAACTGTAATTATTCACAAATGTTTGCTCGTAACCTTGATTGTTACATAAAAAATACATTGTTGCAGACGTCAACAAGCAGAACCAGAGCGCTACACTTCGAGCAAGACATCGGTCTCGTCCGGCAGTAGCAAGCATCGGACACCGCCACATGAACCACATCATAACTTTATGAGGCTTTCTTCGGCCAATGAGCAGGACAATATTGCAGCTGGTAAGTCATTTTACTTTGCGGTTTTGGAAGCAAACCCTGAAATTCTAGCCAATCAATGCTAATGAATTGGATTGCTAGTACGTTTACGCCGAAAATTTGCAAGTAACTTTGCTTTTAAAATTATCGCCACTCTTCGATAATGCTTAGTGTATGACTTATTCGCTTGCCGAGTTCGGAAGAGCTTTGATAGTCATATTGAGTAGTCAGAATCTCGAAAAGCTGACACCGATCACTTCCAGTCGTGGTGGCAGATATAGACTTCAAGTCTTCGAGCAATAGCTAGTTTGCCGTCCGATGTGAATCGGTCACGAGTCGACAATGTGTTAAATTCTAGAACTTAACATAATTGACTAGGCCCCTAAGGCTAAAGGCTACCAGAGTTGCAGGATTGTTTGAAAGAGCGGCCGCGACCCTGGAACGCAAAGGGCAATTGAAGAATCATGGGTGGGCTTCAGTCAGTAATGGTCTGACGTTTCCTCGCTCCACCCGAAACGAGCGAAGTTGTTTGATGTTTTTTTTTAATTAAGTTTTTCCAGTAAAATGCTGGTATTTGGTTAGATTGGAAAGGACCCCACTTAGTTGTGAAAAGGTTACGAAGATTGATTGATTAATAATAGCTTGTTGTAAAATTTACTTACAAAATATTCATAAACCTATTGTTTTACAGTAAACTACAAGTTGAAATGCGTGAACTTGGTGGAGCCACCTCTAACGGAGCCTAATGTACAGAAACATAACCAGAGATTAGAGAGGTCTACTGCGCCAAGAGATCGTACTAAATCTAGACGTAAGTTCCACATTTAATTTACGAAGCTTATGTTGTTGGATCATTCAATCCCCTTCAAAATGTTTAAGCTAAGTGGGTTTGGTACTCGCGTCATGCACGCTATCAGTTGAGACTCGTCATCTCTTGACTGATATTGTTGGGTCCAAGAAACTGAAGACCGCAGCAATTTACTACAAGCAATTCTCGATTTAGACATCCCACCCATACGCACAAAGCGTTTTGGGAACACATTTATTGTGCGTACAACCAAGGAGTGAAATTCCCTGCCGGAGTCTATGTTTCCTGAATCCTGAGTCAAGGATGAATAGGTTACTTCTAGGCAAGTGTGCTCGTCGACCACATCATCGCTTACCATCACTGGAGATTGTGGTCAAACGCGAGCCTATTAATAATATTAAAAAAAAGCAATTGTACTTTAACATCAGTGCATTACGAGACACCAAACGGACCGGGTGCATTAATCTAACACATTTGAAGAACTTTTAATAAACTATCCAAAACTAATTAATGCTTATACCTACATTACCTACAATTTTGCATCCTGCACAGATGTTAGATATCATTATAATTTGTCTCATATTTGTTGTGTCACTGATATATATCAATATGCGTTCTGTGGCAAAAATAACATGATTGGCATTTCTTTAGTCTCTATTCTCTTACTCGTAAGCTGAATAGTGACTGACCACGTTATATTTTGACGGTACGGTTGTCGCAGTGGTCGAGCGATATTAGCTGCTGCGCTGCGTGACGCGAGTTCGATTCTCGCTCGGAACACCTATATTACGGGCCTGGGATTTTTCTGTATGTGAACCCACGATACAGAAGTAATTTCTAGTGTGAGGCATTTTTTTCTTATATAGTCTAATTTGTTATTTACAGGACACAAGAGGCCAGTGGAATTAGACGACGGTCCTATCGATGGCGAGGAAGAAGAGGATGAGGGTGGCAGCTCTCCACTTTACTGTAACTGGGATCTGCGCGGCATGCAACATCTGTTGCCACTGCAGGACTATATCATACAGCAGGCTAAACTGTCCAGTGAGTTGTACTTTAACTGTATCTTTAATTTTATTTTATTAATTAATAAGTAACAGTATTCTATATTGAATAACTGAGGAATAAATGCAAAACTCAATTAAATATTAACCATTCAATATCCATAGATATAAATATCGGAAAGCTTTGCTTATTTTAGATATTTACAAACTACTTTATGAAGAACTTCTTATTTACGTTCTTGGATAGAAACTCTATAGAAAAAAATTCTCAATATTTTTTAATCTATGCCGACGCCGGCGTTCGCTCGGTGTTTAATCGAAATGGCGCCAAAAAAACACGGTTTGAGTAGTTAAACTCGAAATCGAATAAAAACTCTTCGATTGCCAGGCGAAATCTTAAAGATATCGAGCCCGTAGTGGAACATTTTGGTACAGTTCGTTTTACTTTGTTAGTCCATAAAATCATTTGCATCAGGTCGCGCCCGCTACGGCGGCGGTTCCGGTTCAGACGGCGAGTCAGGCTCGTCCAGATCCCACTCCCGGTCGGGTTCGGAGTCTCGCTCTCTATCCGGACATGAACCGGACAACGAGTCTTCAGACGGCGGCGCGCGTACACCGGACGACGACGACGGTTCCGGCGTGTACTTGCCGCATGCGTACGCGCATAGGCCGGTGGATGTGGAGTATATGAACCATGGCGTGTCGTATTATAATACCTTCGTGGGATTCGATAGAGATCGGCAACCGTCGCCTGGGATTCATAGAGTGAGTATTAAATTACGTAAGCACTTGTACTGTGTTTGTAAATTAGTTTCTAAACATATTAATAATATCTGAGTGTTTTTTGGAAAAATAATTCTAATTACATGGAGTTATTGACCTACAATTAAATTGATGGTGGGTCTAGAACAAAATTCACGAAATAAATGGACCCCAGGGTCAACCTAGGTAGTGTAGATTGACCCGATAAATTTTTTTCGAAGTTATTTGTTTGCTAATAATAGTACATTATGATATAAGTGTGTAAGATCGTCTCAGCGGTAATCAGCAAGATTACCCCTGAAACGGTTTTAATAAGGCTGAGGATATTAATCATCAATGCTAATGTGTATCACAAGACGTTTTTTATACATTTGGGAAAAAAGCAACTTAAATAACAAAAATGAGGTTGCTTATAATATCAAAATGCGTTAAAAAAATTATTAAGTACTACTTCCAATTTTTTTGCCTTATACATTTGAGTACTGACTAATTCCTCGACGGACCAAAGTATCTTTTGATTGGCCAATAAACATGATTGATATGCTGATAAGAGCACTAAATCCCTAGACATCATCCCTGGGCGGCGGCGGCGCGGCGGCGGGCTGCACGAGCGCGGACGCGGACGGCGCGGCCGCGCTGTACAGCCCCGTGCGCACGCACGCGCCACGCCCGCCCGTCGAGCAGGACATCGAGATCTTCGCCAAAGATAACCTCAACTTCAACAAGGGAATCTTCCGGAGAAAGGTCAGTAGCCAATTTGTGGCTCGAAAGCCTCTTTAACCTATAGGTTCTGGCTAGATTGTTGACAATCATTGAGGTTAGATAAAAAATTTGTTACATTGTGAAACTTTAACAGATCACATCTCCATTGAAATCAATAGTAACGTCAAATAATTAAAACGCACTATTTCTAAGTGAAAGTTCTAGAATTGAAGTCCAAACCAAGCTCTAGAAAATTCCAAAAGAGTTCATCAAGGTACGGCCATTGTATGTTAATTGATAAGCAGATTTATACATTCCGTTCCGTCATAACTCTCTCGAATAATACCTCAACCGTGGCAGGTATGTGTCTTACCAGACCCCATTACAAAGAATTGATCTGGTCGCACTTTCCTACGCTACTATCCTTTTCTGTCACTTAGAACCGTCATAAACAAACAAAATCGATGAGGCAGTCAAACAAAACACTCTCTTTCTCACTCTAATAAACGGCGGTTCTAAGTGACAGAAAAGGATAGAATCGAAGGAAAATGCGACTTGATGAAACTAAATGCAGCTATATAGATACTGATATCTCTTTGAGGCCTGCAGTTCAGCCTAACAGACTTTCAGTTAGAAAGTTCTAATACAATTTTGTTAATTTCTAGGCATCAGTCCGCGACCTACTGTCATGGACATCATCATCGATCAGCGCACCGATGGTAGGCGCTGAATGGGACAAGGCGCACAAGAAGGCAGCTATCGACCTGTTCCGACTAGTGCAGATATACATGGGCGACCGCAAGGCACGGCCCGGCATGACTCTCAACTCCGTCGCGCAGGATATCTTGCACGCTACTTTTACTAATGAAAAGTGAGTATAGAAGATTAATACTTCTTGGGAATGGTGTAGTGTTGCTCTACAAACGCCAAAGTCATCATCATCATATTTCAGCCGAAAGACGTCCACTGTTGGATGCGTCTCGCATCCGTCGGATGTGAACATGTTGACATAACGCCCCCCATTTGACTTTAAACCCGCTATTGCCCCCCACGAAAAGCTCCATCGCTCACTAGGGGGTGGTAGCGCCCCCGTTGGGAATCTATGATTCTGAGGTAATTTCAGTTATGTTTGTATGTTCGTAGACTACGCGACGAGCTATACGTGCAGCTATGCAGACAAACGACAGAGAATCCACTGCGCGACTCGTTGCTACGTGGCTGGGAGCTACTAGCCGTGTGCCTCGCCTTCGTGCCGCCCTCCTCGGCCTTCCAGCCGGCGCTCACCAACTATGTGAACAGGCATAGGGACCCTGCGTTTGCTGATGCTTTTCCTGAGGTAAGGGTCCATAAGAAAGAAAGATTGTGCTATGTTGTGATACATTATGATGGTTTTTTTTTAAGTCATAGCAGTAAATATGGTTTTCGTCTGGATATGGAAAATAATTCACTTAAAAAAATAACAGATACATTGTCACTAAACCTTACATGATCTTATTGCTGTAATCAAACATAGTAAAAAAAAATTGAATAACCAAATTAATCCTGTAGTTAAGCCATAATAAGGCTCAATTTAAGTAAGTAAGTTAGTAAGCCAGGTGTCAAGATTTTGAACCTAGGTTCTGCGATTCGTTCCTCTGTGATTTTATTGTTCTGAAAGAAAAAACTTCTCCAAATTCATTAATTGAATTGTTGCAGGTCGGCAAATGGCCTATTCACGTGCAAGTATCACACTATGCGGGCGTAGCGTGCAAGCGGCTCGAGAGGATTGGCTTCGGCGGCAAGAGGCAGCCCAGGAAACCTACCACCGATGATATTGATCAGGCTAGGGTGAGTCACTCAAATACACTTTTTTTAATATGGAGAAAGTTTCTGTTGTCACTCTTAATGGTCTCAGAGTAGAAAAAAACCATTAAAACCGGGTCCGCTGCGTCAATTTTCTAACAAAACATGTTACCTATTCGTCACAGCAAACAAAAACTGTTCGGCCACGTCCCTATTTCGTTAGCAAACAATGTTATTCTGTTAGCAAACACGAAAACACTGCGCAGCGGACTCGGCTTTACGCGCACTTTAGAATTGTCAAAAGTATTCAGTTAGAAAGATGAGGCAAGTTGTGCACTCCAAAAAGTTTATTCATACTACTTACTTACTACGGAAACTCGTTTAAATCGTGTATGCGTTATAACATTTTGGTTACATTATTTTTGATGCATTTCGCACGATACGTTTCTAGAGATGCGTTTTCGGTCATATGATTCAAATGTATGCTAAGGCGTAAAATGGAAAGTTTAAATGGGAAATGAAAAGTATGCATACATTAAGTATTTAAGTATTTTAGTTTTTTAGTTTTTTTTTTGTTTTTTTTTTTTTTAAGTATTTATACATTCCACTTCTTTAACATTCTTGTTAAAAAAACCTCTATAAACAATTCTCACACACAACGCATAAGGGTGTTTTTTAATATCTTGCGGATTTTATCACGCATGCGGGATAGCCTCGCCCCGCACGCGTTTCGCATGCGTTTTCCTCGCTTTAAAATAAATATATGTATGAAAAAGACATTTGCGGGGTTACGCATGCGGGGCAAATCCGCATGCGTGATGAAATCCGCACGATATTGAAAAAACCCTACATCAGTGAGATTTTCTCCACAGATACAAATATTCCGTCAATCAATGTTCGGTAATACGCTATCCGAGGTCATGGCGCTGCAGAAGGAGCGCTTCCCCAACCGGCAGCTGCCGTGGGTGCAGGTGGCGCTGTCGCAGCAGGTGCTGGCCCTCAACGGGAGGGACACGGAGGGCATCTTCCGCGTCTCTGCTGATGTAGATGAAGTTAATGCTCTCAAAGCTAAGATCGATAATTGGGAGCTGCCTGATGCTTCCACATTGACTGGTGAGTTTTTTTTTGTTGTTAGACTTGTTGTTGCGAACGTATCAACTGCTTGTAAAATCGAATGCTTAACATTGGTTATTTTTATTTCTTTTTTATAAGAGATTTTAATCATTTTAAGAGGTTTAGAAATATAAAAGACTAGCTCATGCCAGTGGCAGTAGCCCGCGTGAAAGTAGGAAATATATACCTATTAGCTTTTGCCTACGGCTTCGCTCGCGTACATAAAATATAGCATGTCACTCCGGAATAAAGCAGCTTTCTATTGGTGAAAAAAATATAGCAATCAGACCAGCCCCCCTAGGCAAGTTACAACCGTTACGCTTGCGTCGAACGCTTCGAGTTGACCTTGCCGCCAATTCTTTTGTTCTGACCACATGACTGAGTGTTGAAATAACGTCATTCCTGTTCATTTGAAGCTTTCTACTAGCGTTAACTAATGCAGATTAGCAACTTGGCTAGGGGTACTTGCAGAGATTACCTCCTGCAAACAAAAAAAAAAACAATACCACTGCCACAGCCACAGGTGGCTACCGCGCGTTACCGCCACATTTGTAACAGTAGTGCTGCAGACAACGCTGCCGCTGTTCGGTGTCGGTGGTAGTCAACGGCTGCATGTGTGCGGCGTGTCTATACAAAATAAATGAAAAAGTGTGTTAAAAAGCCGCGCTTTTGTAGGGGCAAGCCAATGGAAATTTGTGCTACAATCACAGTCACAACATCCTAGCTGGTCACTCCTGATTCCACCCACGCGTTTTCAAATTAATTTTAAAGAAAATAAACTTTAATTACTTCAAAACCAAATAACTTACAGCAAATAACTTATCAAAAAACTTTAAATTAGTGAAACAAAAAAAAAAACAATAACCGTTAAAAGAAAGTTGAACTAAATTTAAGTAAGTATAAGTTATCGAAAATCGCGATCTGCCCACATAGACTCACATTTTGATGTTTTTATAGAAAAAGTAGAGATAGAAGATTAAGCCAAATACGAAAGCCTTTGCGACAGAAAAAGACAGCAACACATTAGTGTTCATCTCTTTTTTAAGTTTTAAAGTGACATGGAAAATTTTCCTTAAAAGGAAACTCATGGACATGTGCGTCCTTCCCACTCTCAGCTACGGAGCGCAAACGTGGTCATTAACAAAACGTCAAAAGTCCGCACTCGGGGTCTGCCAGCGAGCAATGGAACGAAGTATTCTCGGGGTCAAAAGAACCGATCGCATAAGGAACAGTATACTTCGTTCCAAAACACAAATCGCAGACGTAGGTAACTCAGCCGCCAAACTAAAGTGGAACTGGGCAGGTCACATCTGCCGCATGTCGCAACAGAATTGGGCGAAAGTAACTACTGACTGGATTCCGAACAGCAGGAGCCGGCGACGCGGTAGGCCCAGAAGGAGATGGCGTGACGATTTGGACTCCTACCTTAAGGATTGGCCAGAAGTGGCTAAGGACAGAAAAGAGTGGAATAACGGAAGGGAGGCCTTTGCCCTGCAGTGGGACACAACGGGCTCATAATAATAATAATAAATAAAGTGACATGAGTGAGATTGCGCTCAGAGCGGCAATATTGCAGAATGCATGTCATAGGAAATTCATTCATAAGATACGAATCTTATGAATGAATTTCAATTTCATATTGAACAAGAAATGGCAACTTAGGGTAACCGCGTAGGCGCGCGAAATTTAAAGTTTAGATTTTTGTTTTATTCAATTCATTTGTTGTGTTCTATGATTAAGATGTGAGGTATCATTTATTTTTACTTAGCAACCCGGGCTTTTTTATTTGTATTGCTCGCACGTCCCTGGTGTTAAGTGGCTGTCGCTGGCCACCAGTGGATGTGGTCGGTGGCCACTTTGCACCGACAAATATGTTATAAGAACATTTCCAATGAAACGTAATTTCGTTGGTGACTGTTTGGGTTAATTCATGAATCCCCAAGCGACCACCGGTGGCCGCGCATCTATTGTCTTACTATTGTGTCTCTAATTGACGGTATCTGAAGGGTTAACTTCTTCACAACTCAAAAACTGGATAATTCTTATACATTTTAGTCGTATTATTTTCCCAGATGCGCACGCGCCAGCCAGCCTGCTGAAGCTGTGGTACCGCGAGCTGTACGAGCCGCTGATCCCGGACGCGCTGTACGCGGCGTGCGTGGCGGCGGGCACGGACTTCGCGGCCTGCACGCGCGCGCTGCACCGCCTGCCGCCTATCAACCGACTGGTCAGTATCTGTGGTACCGCGAGCTGTACGAGCCGCTGATCCCGGACGCGCTGTACGCGGCGTGCGTGGCGGCGGGCACGGACTTCGCGGCCTGCACGCGCGCGCTGCACCGCCTGCCGCCTATCAACCGACTGGTCAGTATCTGTGGTACCGCGAGCTGTACGAGCCGCTGATCCCGGACGCGCTGTACGCGGCGTGCGTGGCGGCGGGCACGGACTTCGCGGCCTGCACGCGCGCGCTGCACCGCCTGCCGCCTATCAACCGACTGGTCAGTATCTGTGGTACCGCGAGCTGTACGAGCCGCTGATCCCGGACGCGCTGTACGCGGCGTGCGTGGCGGCGGGCACGGACTTCGCGGCCTGCACGCGCGCGCTGCACCGCCTGCCGCCTATCAACCGACTGGTCAGTATCTGTGGTACCGCGAGCTGTACGAGCCGCTGATCCCGGACGCGCTGTACGCGGCGTGCGTGGCGGCGGGCACGGACTTCGCGGCCTGCACGCGCGCGCTGCACCGCCTGCCGCCTATCAACCGACTGGTCAGTATCTGTGGTACCGCGAGCTGTACGAGCCGCTGATCCCGGACGCGCTGTACGCGGCGTGCGTGGCGGCGGGCACGGACTTCGCGGCCTGCACGCGCGCGCTGCACCGCCTGCCGCCTATCAACCGACTGGTCAGTATCTGTGATAGAACGTGTGAGGGACCAACCCTTGCGCCCCAGCCGCCGAGATCCTGATTTCGATTTCCGACCACCGTAGGCGCGGGCTTGCGGACGGGAAGCAATGGGTAGCTCGCCGTCAGACCGTCCGGTAGCTTTCCGGATCGAGCCCAAGTCGGCGACGGCGCATACTGTTCCACGCGCGCCTCAAAGAGATATCAGGAAACCGTAGGGTCGACGCAGGGACGAGACCTACTGGGGCCAAGGATCTGCTTCTGAAAGTAAGACTTGGCCTTGATGGACCAGGAGTAGGTTTTTAGTCGGTAAAAGTCTGACACCTCCGCCCAAGAGCGGGGGATGTCATTGAATGATTTGCTCATCGAAAAAAAAAAAGTATTGTGATAGAAAGAAAAAAAAAGAGGAAAACTTTGGCTAGTTTTTCAAAAACCTAGTAATAACCGGTAGTCTTAATCAATACGCCTGCAAATCTTAGCCAGATATATCATGCTACACTAAGGCTTACTGTTCACGAACGCGTAGCTTCATGGATGCGTATTCGTCGTTATACGCTCTGTGTACGCCTACTCACAGATTATAAACAAAGCTATAATGCGTATAATGATAAATACGCGTCTATGAAGCAACGTGGCCGTGGGAAGTGAGGCCTAAATTTTAATAGTACTCTCGTTCATGCAACAAATTTAGAGGCAGTGCTGAACTGAAAAGCGTATATACAAAGACTAGGGTTTACGGTTAAAGCACAATAATGTTTACTCACCTATATCCTTATTACTGAATTACATAATAACAATACATACCCAATGTTCAATATTGTAAATTTCTTTCAGGTACTCACCTATCTCATAAGTTTCCTCCAACAATTCACCGCGCCAGAAGTGGTAAGTCAAACCAAAATGGACTCGGCGAACCTTGCAATGGTGTTCGCGCCGAACTGTTTGCGCTGCACGTCACAAGACCCGCGCGTGATCCTCGAGAATGCAAGGAAGGAGATGACTTTCCTCAAGACCCTGATCACCAACCTCGACACATCTCACGTCCAAGATCTTCTGTGACCTATGAATCTCAGCTACTGTAACAATAACGTCGCTTCCGAGAGGCTGACGGACTTCTAAGGGAACGTTCACTTCACGAACTATACCCAGGCAGCTGAGTGAGACGTACCCATATCAAAGGACTTCTGTGTGTACCATATCCCTGCAAAATGTGTCTAGTCTGTGCGCTCTACCGACCCATCGGTGGATTAAACCCTATATGGTATACTCTCCAACTTCCCCTATAATTACGTATATTTGACATTCTTGTATATTTTTTGTATTTTTGTACGCTATAAATGAATAATTTTATTTGGTTGTACCCAAAGATATTTAATGAGATGTGATTTTAATTATATTAGACTTGAGCTTTACAAAAATGTATTTGCAATGTGTTTTGAAAGAATTTGTTGTTGGTGCGCTGCGTGATTGTTTTTATTAGTTATGACTTTGGAATATTGTTTAGTGTGGGAGAGAGAACGGTTACTTTTGTATCATTTTTGTAACATGTTGATGAACTACTTTGAATGAACTAAATGTTATGGTGCTCTGCAAACTAAGAGAAGCGCCCCTAATAATAAAATTATGTTCCGTGTGTTCACTACCCTCTAATGTTATACTTACACTGCCTACTGACTGGACAGTGCCAGTTTAGACTTGTGCTTTATTCGGTATAATGGAAATTAAGAAATAAAAAAAATATATAACCAAAAGTGATATTTACTCGAAAAATTTTAATATAATACGGCAACTAAATAATAAAATATATTAAATAAAAGAGAATATTTATAAATTTGGGTAGTGAACGCATGGGTCGTGAAATGAAATTAACACATCTCAATTAATCGAATAGAATAGTTAAAAATAACTGATTGAAACGGCACTTCGCATGAAAGCTTCGACACGTTATTTATTAAACATACATCACGCAACTAGTGTAATACCGGTTCCATTAAATGACATCAATTTTAATACTTTATTATGAAATATTTTAGTGGTATTATTAGGCGAATAGACGTATCATCACAAACACTACCTTCTAACTTATTAAACATTTGTTGAGTTATAATTTACATTACCGAATTACGACCACAATACGCATTTATTTTTCACAACGTAAGTTAAATGTAGTTTAAGTTGATACAGAGTCTCAAATATTACTTACTCAACTCTACTTACTTCAGTGAAGAACTGCGAAACAAATGCCTTCACATAACTGCTACCTAATATACCACGAGTGAAGGTATGCGAAGTATCTCCACTTGATTTAGTAGAGCTACTTTCCTACACAAATAAAAGTTATGTCAAGTAAAGAGTTACTATTATAGACTAGGTGAATTTAAAGGGCAGCTTTAAATTAGACAAGCTTAAAGGAAGTATATTATAAAAGATTCCTAACGGCACGGTTTGTGATTGTCTCGATTTTTATTCAAAATATGAAAAGCCTTGCGTTTGTCATTTCTTTTTATCGATAAAGTCTAGAATAATAAGAATAATGTTTGAAAATCATTTTTATTTTATACATTAATTATTTTGTATTCGTTCACGTTGACACGCGGGCGCGGTGGCGGGCGCGGTCACGAAATATCAAACATGGCGTAATAGTGAAGTGTTCACGTACGAAACGCACGAGCGGGCTGAGCAGCGGGCCAGTGGCGCGCGCGGCGACCTCGCGACTATATCAAACCCTTGGAATGGTGTTGAACTAGCGGCACCCGCGTCGTCAGTAAGTTCAATTGGCCAGGCGTTTGCGCGTCACTCCCGCGCAAACGCCTGGCTGCCAATATGTACATGAACTCGCCATATCTTCGCGACCGCACCCGCCACCGCACCCGCCACCGCACCCGCGCGTTTCAACGTGAACAAGTACTTAGTCTGGGTGTCTAAATTTCGATTTATAAAATCGAATAGACAATGTAAAATACAAATTCATCTCGAGCTAAATACTAAATTAACTGTTTTAAGATTCATATGTCACCGCGAATTTATTATTATCAATACTTTATTTTATTTGACACTAAAGTTAAAATGCCTAGATATTTTAATAGATTGTCCGTAGTTTTAAAATAATTGAATTTAAAAACTTATTAAACCTACCTAAAGTTTTATATTCTGCTACGCAAGAATAGTTAGTCCAATCCCAGTTCGTAGAAAGTTAATTCTTATAGCTTTATGCAGTACTTTCGTCTAAGGGAAATTTTAATTAAAAGTTTTAAAGTGAATGCTACTGTATAATAAAGATTATTATATCGAATACTTTTACCACCGCCAATCTATAACTGACTCCATATTAACTAACTCGGGCATTTTCGTAGACCAATCGTGCGCAGGAGCATTGATGTGGGCGGGGCCTATAACTGAAATGGCGTTTTACAGCTTGATATATAAAATCAAGTTGACGCGTTCCTATTTTAAATGCTATCGACTATTAGACTTTTTAATTTATAGTTTGTATAATGTGGCAACCGAACATGCCAGTCTTTGAAGCGAATGAACCATTATATGGAGTAGTTACAAAGTTGCAATAAATATCAAGTTAAATAGACATTTAAATTATAGCAAGCGTAATTCCGTAGGATATTATTTTTGTAAACTATTAAGAATGGCAGCATTCGTCAATGCCAATGTAGCAATATTCAGAAACCTTGTCCAGATGACTGAAACATGCGACTCCATTATTGTGTGTAAATGTGTTTTATAAGAATTATATTTCTTTAGGTGTTGAATGCATGTTCAGGTCTGGCCAAGGTTGAACTAGAGAGAGTATTTTGGACTTCCTTGAGTGGTCACAATGTATAATAAGTATTGAATCACAGTTCATTTTAGTTAACAGAGGCAGCTTTATATTTTGTTACGTTGGATTTTTTTTTACAACTATTCATTATTTTTTAAGTTAATGTATGAGCCGCGAGTGGTAACTTCTCACTAACATTACTAACCTGTATCTCTTGATCTCAAATCAAAGTTTCTATGTTATTGGTATTCTATTTTTGAAGTACGAATGTCTGAAAAAGTTCTCCTTGCAAGAAATCTGTGTGTTGTTTGTATTATGGAATATTGGCATAATCATACAAATTAAGAAAAATATTAAGTCTGCTTACATTTGGCGGTACTGAAGATGAAATTTGAATCTTATCTACAGTTTAGTAATTTATAATAAATATTCTACCGCTCGTGTCTACACAGTACCCTAAAACAAAGAATTTTAATGTACCAGAAAATAAGCTTTCAATTATAACGGGACGCAAATTATAAAAATATATTTGTACATCAATGTTACCGTAATGAAACCTATATTAGTGCCATATAGTAACATAAATATGCCTAACAATAACAATAATTAGTTACTGAAGCAGTGACTTGGTTTTTAAACTCTATCTATATTCCACAATCTTTATGATAGTTTAGTTGCTAGGTACGAAGATTTGTTTTAGAATGCTTCTGAAAAAATGGCTATCGAAGATCATGGGTGTTTTGTAGGATAGGAACGGAGGATAAGTAAGCTCACAATATTCCCTATATTATATAATATTCGTTGTAAGGGTTACGACAGAGCACAATTTATTTTTTTGTATACATTATTAGTTAGCTATTTATCAAAGTATAGCTATTACATAGATCTATTATCGCCGACGCAGCGAAGCTACTATACTATAATAGTGTTATACCAATGTGCTTGTAATTTCTCATCATGTAAAGTTGTATAGTGCTTATAAATAGTTCCAAAAAATAATTTTCGTCAACCTCGATATTCCTTTGTACATACATGCCTATATTCCTGTATTGTTTATGACAATATAATGCCTACGATGTTCATAATGTAGATTATCACTGTAAATGTGAACGTTCAGGAGAAATAAATTACTAAATATCCTGTGGATATACTGCGAATACCAATATTTTGTTTTATTTACTTTCCATTTTCATAACACTTACGATTATTAGTGTGGGCGTGTCACGTAGGTGTTTGCGCGAGTGAGTGATCGGAATCAGATAACATTTGTTTGCAAAAATATAGGGTGAAGTAAATGTAATTCTGTAAAAGTAATTGTAATTTTGAGTAAATAATAACATGGACATTCCTTTTAGTTTTCCTATGATCACAATTTTTTATATTGCTGAAACAAATTGTGATCTTGTGTCAATACTAGAGCAAGCTTTTCCGTGTCACCTGTGTCCGTGTGCGTACCCCGTACCCATGGTCAATCAGACTGCACTAGCGAGTGTGGGCGTAGGGGTCTTGGCATATGCGTGTTCGAGTCAGATATCCATGAAGACGCATGGTTTAGAACCACAAGTGCAGTCACTTAACAAACGCTATATCACTGTGAACAGTACGGCAGACTAGTGGAGGATAGCGGGATCCGAGGCATGGTGCGCCACAGACCGACCGCAGGAGATTGAGGGGGTATAAGTAGTGTACCGCCCACAAATGAAAGGCTGCCCCACCAATTGTCGAAAAATCCCAGAATGTACCATCGTGCTAGTTAGCGACTAGATGACAGGGCCCGATGGACATTCTCGCTCGGGCGTCTTGCAGTCTCCAGATTAATACCCCAATGATGCCCTCCCGTCGAAGTGTCCTAGTAACCTCATTTGACAAATTCAAGCGTCAAACATGGAGCATTTAGATAATTTTATCAGGTTTAATACTGATTCCAACATAGGTATGTTTTCTTTCTGCTAAAAGTAGTAAATTCCACACTCTATCTCTGAGGTGTAACCGTGTCGATACCCAATCATCTTGAGTTTCTTTGTTTACCTTCAAAGTTGACCCATAAATCGTGGCAAAGACCATAATTCAGGCCGGAATAGCTGCTCAACATCTATCAAGTGCAAGTTCGATCGTATATGGAGTACTGCTTTAATCTCTGGAACAGAGGGTCATCGGCAATGATGCACTGGTTGGATCGAAGCTCCAAAGTTTTGAACATCGACGCCGAGTGGCTCGCCTGTCGATTTTTTGTTGATTATATTTGGCAGTGTGCACCTGATTTGCTTAATTTAGTTCCTCCAAGCCCGTTCCATGATCGGATCACTAGACGTACGGCGATTTGTCACCGGTTTGGGAGCACATCCCTTGTACCTACATGTAAGGAATGGCATTTCCTGCAGGAGTCTGTGTTTTCTAATAGCTAAATCCCTGGGCATGCCATAATAATGGCGGTAAGTCCCCTCTTTGAGGAGTGCCTGGATAGACAACACGGTGTCCTTACCTTCCGCATGACGCATCCTCCGTTCCTGCACTGGATTCGTGCGAAAGTGACGCCTGGATATCACCATTGTGTGGACTGCCCGGAGGACACGGTGGAGCATACGGCATAGGTGTGCCCCGCCTGGGCAGAGCACCGCCGTGTCCTCGTGGGGTCGCTCGGCGGCGGCGATGTCTCGCATTGGGCCTTGGTACAGGCTATGGTCCGCAGCGAGGAGGAGTGGCAGGCGGTCGCTTCCTGTGAGGCAGTAATGCTGGGAAAGGAGGCGGCAGCACGCGCGAGGCAATGGCCCTCGCGCCCCAGCTGCCGGTATTCTGATCCAGATTTCTAGCCACCGTAGGGCGGGCTTACGGATAGTACACGGAGTGCACTAGCTTCTGACGTTTTATAAGTGTCCATGTAGGCCTATGTTATGTGAAATAAAATATTTTTACTTTGACTTTGATGTTAAGCAATGGGTGGCTCGCCGTCCGACCGTCCGTTCCGAGCGCAAGCCGTCGACGGCACGTAGTGTTCCACGCGCACTTCAACGAGTTGTCAGCAACCGTAGTGGACCAGCAGGGTCGAAACCTACTGGGGCCATGGGTGATGCGGAAGAGATCCCCGGGGCCCTGGAACAATGGCAGAGAAGGAACAGGAGTGGGGTTTTTAGTCAGTAAAAGTCTGACACCCCTCTCTTTTCCGCCCAAGGGCGGGAGATGTCATGTGGATGATTTCCCACCGAAAAAAGAAAAAAAATCCTAGTAATATTTAAGTCAAGGTCGACCATATCATCGCTTACCATCAGATAAGATAATAGTCAGAAACGAGCCTTTATTTTTTTTGTCGACGGGGAAAATCATCTTTGACGAAACCCGCTCTTGGGTGGAGCGGGAGACAGTGTCAGATTCTTACTGACTAAAAACTCCGCGCCGTTCCTTCTAGCCTTCATACCGGGGCACGAACTCCCTTTCGGACAACCCTGTCCCCAGTAGGCTTCGACCCAGCTGGGCCCCTCCTGGTGCTGACAACTCCTTGAGGCGCGCGGGAACAGTGCGCGCCGTCGACGTCTTGGACTCGGTCCATTACCGGACGATCGGACAGCGAGCTACCCATAGCTCGCCGTCCGCGAGCCCGCGTCTACGGTGGCCGGAAATCGGGATCGGAATCCCGGCGACGGCGGCGAGGGCGCCTTTGCCTGATGCGGTCGGCCTCCTCCTTTGCAAGCATTACTGCTTCGCAGAAGGAGGCGGCCGCCTGCCATTCCTCCTCGCTTCGGACCATGGGCTCGACCAGGGCCTGGCGCGAGAGGTCTCCGCCGCCGATCGTCCCCACGAGGGCACGGCGATGCTCCGCCCAGGCAGGGCACACCTCGACGGTGTGCTCCACCGTGTCCTCCGGGCGTTGCGCACAGTGGCGACACCCGGGCGTCTCTTCCGCTTGAATCCGATGTAGGAACCTCCCGAACTTGCCATGTCCGGTGAGGACCTGCGTCATGCGGAAGGTAAGGACGCCGTGAGGTCTTTCCAGCCACGCCTCAAAGGGGGCTTACCGCCATAATCGTGGCGTGCCCAGCACTGGGTTGCGATAGCCGCTGACGCCATTTCAACATGAGATCCCGCCGGAGCTCTGTCCGCCATGCCTTGACATGTTGCGGCAGTGGACTTTCACCCCGGCGTTGCATCTCCACGCGCATATCGTGCATGTCAGAAACGAGCCTGCCATTACAAAAAAAAAAATACACTTCAAAAAATGCTTTAGACATGGTATCAACTACCTACAGCCAAAAAAAAAAGGTCCATGTTATACTTTAGCTTGATACAATTTACCTATTTTGACAACTGGTGATAAACTATAATTTGCGCAAGTTGATTAAAGGGGAATATACCAATATAATAATATATAATATAAATATACCTACCTTTTGGTGGTACCGCTTGAGTCAGACTTTAGTCATCATATACCTGTTGGACAATCGTCGAAAACTTCCAAAAATGAAAGTAAAGCCCATGGGAAAATATTTCAAGATGACAATGAAAGCCCACAAATACAAAAACATCGTCGAAGCAATAAAGCTTTCGAATCTCGTAAGGAAGCCAGGTGGAATTTCAATATTTGTGTTAAAAATCGACCCGAATAACCGCATCACGAGGAAAATTAGTCTGTTCGGATTGATAAGCTGTCTGCTATGGTTTGCTTTTTATCTTTATTGTACTTTCAAAGCTCATGCTGAAGACCAGACTGTCTTGCGAATTTTATACAACACTAAAGTGCAACGATATGGTGACGACTACGAGAGAATAACTTCAACGCTGTACGTTATATTTGCTTTGTGGAAGATACCTTACAGTTTGAGTACCAATATCCACTTTATGGAAATCGTAGTAAAAGTGGACAAGACTTTAGAGGACCTCGGTGAAGACGTAGATTATACCCAAGATGCTTATTTGGCATTTAACATATCCTTTTTTCAACTGCTTGCCTACTTATTTCGCTTACTAACTATTTGGACCTCGCTTAGCCGTTTGAATGTGCCTATACCATTAGAGAGGCTTTATCAAGTCGTATATTCTGATGCTCTCGCGTTCATCGCAACGGCACATTACGATTTCTTCCTAAAAATTGTCAGAGGCAGATATGAGCGCATAAATAAAGTCCTGGAGGATATAAAAAATCATAAATTTTGGGAGTATAAATTGCTGTCTCGAACTAATATGATGAGTAGCGTTAATAAAGCAATAGATCAAGACAAGTACGTTTGTGAGAAGATCAAGGCATGTGCGAAGATGTACGGGATGCTGTACAAGGTGACAGACGCTACGAATAGAATATTCGGGGCCATATTGGTGGCGTCCATATTTGTGAGCCTCACCGACATTATCATCAACATGTTTTACTTCATGGAGGCGACGGCAGCTGGATTGTTCCACGATGTGGAAAAATACATAGTGTTCCTCATTTACGTTGCTTGGCAAATAGCATATGGAATTGGAATAATATATATGATAGTGTATGTTTCTGAACGAGCTGTGTACGCGGTAAGTTCTGTACGAAAACATGTATAGGTGCCTACTTACCTAATATCTATTTATTCATAAGAGTTAAACTAAAAATAAAACTTGTTGCAGGCCCAAAATACGTCGTTTATCATACATGAAATCATCAATAGCGATTTCAGTCCAGCTGTAAAAGCAGAGGTAAAGTACCCGCCTGATGGTATACACGACCTACTAATTAAATAGGTAGATAGATGATACCTACATATTGAGTTGACCTTATGCCTTACACTAATGGTTAGACGTTATTCCACCACATAAAATCCAGGCCGTTACCACTGGGCAACTAGGTCACCACTATACTCACTTGTTTTTATGTCAGCAATTGTAAATGGTCTTAATCTTTATGTTTGTGTTTTCAGGCGATGCAGGTATCCATCCAAACTCTTCATCAGAAGCCAGTATTTACTGCTCAAGGACTCTTCGAACTCAATTATGCTTTATTACACCAGGTAAGTTTGCCGGGTGTCCTTCAGGGGATCCTTTCCTCTATGGTTCTATAACCATGCTTATAGCGAGGGTTTCCTGGATAAATCCAGGTAAACAAGGTTCCGTCTGTCCGGCTTTGGTTAGGCTTTTGAATTTTTTCTATCCGACTTCGATTTGAACCAAGTTTATAATATGTTTCGATCCAACGGCAGGTAGTTTGCGCCTTTTCGGGCAAATAAAAAGTTTTTCTTTCTTTCAACGGAGCTACTCGAGCTAGACAGAAAAAAAAAAACTAGTGACATTGCGTTATTTGTTCAATGTACGTCACGAATTTACTGTCAAAATCTAATTGATAGAAATTACAATTAATCGCCTAATCCATCCAGCGGAGCCTTCGGTTCTAGTACGCGCGGAGAGTACATAGAAATAATACTGTTCATAACTTGTACCAACCTGCTCTTTTGCAGGATCTATACGTACATACATATACAAGGTGTAAGGAACAGCCCTCCACAAACTTTAAGGGCTTGCTCAGTAGACAAATCGTCTAATAGCGCTGTATAGGTTGCCAAATGCTGGTTAGAAAAAAAAATAGTTTGAGATCATCAACACGAAAAGAAGAAGGAGAAGCAGGGCTCTTTGTAATTTGAGTTCGTACGTGCAGTCACACGTATGAAGTCTATTTACTGTCTTGACAAAGTGCCTGTAAATGGTTTATTTGAAATAAATGCTTTGAGAAGCCCAAATAAGTGAATTCGCGGCGAGGCAAGGAGGATGATACTTTGTACATTTTTAGCAAACTTGCGTCTATTACATTGCGTGTAAATATTGATTTGAGCCTAAGATAAAGCTAAAACGTCGTGAGGGAACCGGCATGTCCTAGAACCAAAAATTCGAAGACATGTGACATTCACCAATCCGGGGCAAATCGCACTTGGTCCGCGTGGTGGATTACGGCCCATTCCCTCTTAGGAAGAAAGAGATTTATTTTGGCGTACAAAACATTGTAAACAACTAAAAACTTAAGACAAACACAAAACAAACAAAAAAAAATAAAAAAAAAGTAACATTGAATGTCTCACGTTTGCGCCAAAATAATCTTCTAGAGAGGAGGCCTGAGTCCCAGCAGTGGGAACATTAAAAGGGCTGAGGATGATGATGATGAAGATAAGGCTATAACTACATATTTTTATTTCAGTTGTCGCGTTCAGTCTCTACTTACCTGATTTGTCTTCTGCAGTTCGTTACCGACACGAATCCACCCGATCTACCGCTACCAACTACCACATATTCTGGATAATTGGGCTCGCAAGGTTTTTTGTCAGTAGGTAACCTACCTACCTAATTGTAAGATTTATATTTACGACTCTCAAATACATTTGATCCTGGATGTCTCGTAATAGGTATAATCACTTACGTCTTTATTAAATTAAATGTAAAATAACACCTACTTGCATCGTTGTTTATTTCAATGAAAAGTATGTGTACTTTATCCTTTGCTTGTAGGTATTTGAAAATTTAATAAATGTGCTCTTATGTCTTTGCATATCAGGGTTTTATTTATTGCAATTTTATAAAAGGTACCTACACTCTTTCGGCTGTTGCTTGTGCTTTGAGGCCTAGTGCAACCAACCCACTACTTGGAGTTTTTTTTTATAAGTACTAAGAGAGCTGCGACCTACCTTATGTAACAAAAGCAGCTGCCTCGCCAGGATCCCGTTTTCGATTTCCAGCCGAGGCGAGGGCTTGCGGACGGCGTGCAATGGGCTCGCTGTCCTACCGTCCGGTAACCTTCCGGATCGAGTCCAAGTCATCGACGCGACGGCACGAAGTATTTCACGCGCGCCTCAAGGAGATGTCAGCAAACCCTAGGCGCCCAGCAGGGTACAACTGGGGCCATGGGTTATGCGAAAGTTAATCCCGTTGCTCTGGAATGAAGATAAAGAAGGAACAGGAGTGGGTTTTAGTCAGTAAAAGTCTGACACGCCCTCTCGCCCCGCCCAAGGGCGGGAGATGTCATTAGATGAATTTCATCCTAAAAAAAATATCCCTTATTCATTGACATATATATTACTAGCGTACCTTTATTCCATTCGCAAATTGAAGCCAAGTCCTGGATAATGATTTTAATAGCAGCATACAAATCCGTATGGGGAGACTAATTATCACTAATTATAAACTTGCAAATCATCAGCATACAAGGTGTAAGGGACAGTCCTCCGCAAACTTTAATGGCTTGCTCGGTAGACGAAACTGAACAATTTTCCACATGTTTTTTTTCAGGAAACGAAAAAAAAAAAATCAGCCTCACTATGCATACAAAATTATAAACTTGATTGGACAGTTTGTATGGAGATGGGCCACTTCGTCGTCTAAAAAGACGACTAAGAAGACTAAGGCATTAAGTCCGACTTTCTACCTTTGTGTTCCATGTTCCATTTTGCATGTTTTTTGTGTCCCAAACCGACGGTATTGAAAGCGTTGTTAAAATCTAGGTACACACAAAATCTAGGTATGACAGGTAACTGTCATATTTTATTTATCGATACCTAGCCGTATGTCAAATGTTAACTTCCTGCCCTAGTTTGACCTGGACAAAACCAGGATTGGAATGATTTCAGCGAGGCAAAAGAATAGGTAATAAAATTAATATAGTAGGTAGTAGATACCTATGATGTTCATAATATAGATTATCAAAGTAAATGTGAACGCTCGAATCTCTGCGAATACAAATATTTTGTTTTATTTACTTTCAATTTTCATAACGCTAACATTTATTAGTGTAGGCGTGTCACGAATTAGTTTAGTTATGACGAGCAATCAACCGTGGTCGGAATCAGATAAAAATTGATAGCCAAAATATAGGGTGAAGTAAATGTAATTTAATAAAAGTAAATGTAAATATAATTATCAATATGAATTGGTACTTTCTTTAATTTTCCCTTCCACTAATTCACTGTAAACAAATTATGTTGCAGAAATAAATAAATTATAAGAGATTATTTACAATCAAAAAAATGTTTTAGATATAGGTACTCTTATCAAACGTATCAAATAACTATAGTGAAAATATAAGTATGACATGTCCATATTAAAATTTATATAATTTACTTACTCTGACAACTGGTTCTAAACTGTAATTTACGTAAGTTGATTAAAAAAAATTGAATTTCATTAGTCTACTAGTTTCCACTTGAGTCAAACTTTACAGAGACATTAGTTGTCATTCATATTCCGGTGGAAAAATTACAAAAAAAAACTTCCAAAAATGAAAGTGTACCCTTCTGTACCCATGGGTAAATACTTCAAAAGGAAAATAAAAACGCATAAATATAAAAACATTGTCGAAGCTTTAGAGCTAACTAACATCGTAAGGAAAATAAGCGGAATTTCAATATTTGTTTTAAAAGTGTCCCCGGATAACAGTGTCACTAGGAAGTTCAGTTTATTCGGCATGATAAGCTTTCTCCTATGGTTTGCTTTTTATCTGTATTGTACTTTCCAAGCTCACGCTGAAGACCAGACCATCTTACGAATTTTATACCACACAAAAGTGCAACGATATGGTGACGACTACGAGAGAATATCTGCAATGCTTTACGTTATGTTCGCCTTGTGGAAGATACCTTACAGTTTGAATACCAACAACCTCTTTATAGATATCATAGTGAAAGTAGACAGGGCTTTAGAGGACCTCGGTGAAGACGTAGATTATACCCAAGATGCTCATCTGGCACTCAACATTTCTATTTTTCAACTGGTTCTCTACTTTATTCGCTTACTCACTATTTGGACATCGCTTAGCCGTTTGAACGTGCCTATACCATTAGAAAGGCTTTTTCAAGTAGTGTACTCTGATGCCCTCGCAGACATTGCCACAGCACATTATTGTTTCTTCCTTAAAGTTGTGAGAGGCAGGTATGAGCGCATAAATAAAGTCCTGGAAGAGATCAAAAATCACAAATCTTGGGAGTATAAATTGTTTTCTCGAACTAACACAGTGGTTAATGTTCATAAAGCGATTGGTCTTCAAGACAAGTACGTGTGTGAGAAGATAAAGGCATGTGCGAAGATGTACGGGATGCTGTACAAAGTGACAGACGCTACAAATATAATGTTCGGGGCCATATTGGTGTCCACCATATCTGTGAGCCTCAACGACATTATTATCTACATGTTTTACCTCATGGAGGCGACGGCAGCTGGATTGTTCCATGATGTAGACAAATACATAGCATTTGTTATTTATGTTGCTTGGCAAATCACTTATGGGATTGGCATAATATTTTTGATAGTGTATGTTTCTGAACGCGCTGTATACGAGGTGAGCTCCACACTTATGAAGATACTCTTATGTACCAATAACACTTTGATATTCAATATACTTAATAATTAAAAATAAAACATATTCCAGGCTCAAAATACATCGTTTATCGTACATGGAATCATGAACTGCGATTTCAGTCCAGCAGTGAAAGTAGAGGTAAGTACCCACTACAGGTGATGTGATACTCGTACACAGAATAGATATATTACCAATTACAGCACGTGTATGTAGGTAGGTAAGACATAGGTAATTCAGTTGACTTACCTATGTCTTTTTTAGTTGGAAGTTTTATTTATAGTTCTAAATATTGTAATTTTTTATGGACACAAACTAAAATTTAAATTTTGAGATAGAACTTCTGAGTGAAATCCAAAACTAAGACCTCAAATTTTAAAGACACAAACTAATGTCGACTTAAGAGAAAAAGAAAGAAAAGGAATTTGATCTTGACTAAATCGTGTTTAAGTACTTACCAAAATGTTGATACGTAAACTACTGTCCAAGATTGAAAGCAGCCATGTAAAATCGAATAAAAGAAAGTCGTAATTTTTTGCTCTTTTCAAATTATAAATTAGATAAAAACAAATTGATACATGCAAATAACCAAACAACAAAATTTTAGACCTCAAAGTCCACGTTTTCCATATATTGTATTCTAGACTAATAATTAATTTTACACAAATAATTTCTTAAATTGATTTTTGTCTAACTTGTTTTCAATTGCTTTGTTTTTAAAGTGGCAATATTTTGTTTTGTTTAAAAACAGATGATGCAACAGTATGTTTCGATGATTCTATGAAAGTTTGTCTTTCAGGCGATGCAGCTATCCATCCAAACTCTCCATCAGAAGCCAGTATTTACTGCTCAAGGACTCTACGAACTCAATTATGCTTTGTTGCACCAGGTAATTCTATAGGTGTTCTTCAGGGGTTTCTGTCCACTATGGAACCATACATAAAGCGAGGGTTACCCGGCGTTCGGATAAAGCCAGGTAATCATAATCGTAAGCCTTTTTGAATGCGTTTCTGGTCAGTCATCTCCAGTTTTCATTCTTTTTTTTAAACTTTGCTCCAAAGTAGGCATAACTCAGGAGTTACGATACAGGTATCGTAAGAACTGATACAAGGTGTGGAGGGGTAGAGACTGAGGTTGTGGAGTGGTGAAGTGATGTAGGGTGTGTGATGGCGTGTCATGTAAGTGAAGTGTTCGATAGCCTAGGAGATTGTATGTATAGAAAGGGATTGTCTGCTGAGATGACGACGACCACTCTGTCAAGAGTGTACGACTGAGAAAAAGAGAGCTGAGATGATGACAAATAACTTATAAGTATGGAAGAAGTAGTAGTGTTATCACAAATTGAATAATTGGGGTAAAGCAAGGATGGTAATGTTTTGCAGATACAATTCTGTTAGAAAACTCGTGGCTATGTAATTAGAGCCAAAGATTAAGCTAAAATTGTGTATGTTTTGTTTCAGTTGTCGCGTTCAATAGCCACATACCTGATAATACTTCTGCAGTTTGTAACAGATGCGAAGCAGACGGCTGCTCTCGAATTTTTGAATACAGGAGAATAGATCTGTAATGTTACGTGACGCTTTTCATGGTTTTTATTTGTATAGAGGTGATTTTCTTAATTGTCTGAATACTTTTATAAGAATAAATATATATCATCTACTGTGAAACTTGAATAACTGACATTTAAATAGACAAAGGATTTTCTGTCATATATCAGTGATCAAACCAACTTTTGACATAATTACATAATTTTCCAAATAGCCGAGTTTAAAATGACATTGTTTCGTTTACAGAGGGTACCCAAAGAAATTCGGGAAATAGTGCAAGTTTAATCACCAGACCTTATCACCAAACCTAGTCGGCAGGGGTTAGCCCAGGGACTTTATTTGATGCTTACCACACCCCCTTTATCTTTTTAACTTAATAACTGGACAATAAATATAAGAACGATATTTACGACCCTCTCAGGCATTTGAATTATCTCTAGAAATCTAGTAATTATTAGATAATGAAATAATTATTTGTGTGTATACCTATTATTTAAAGCTATTAAATGTAGAACAATGCTTACACGTATCGTTGTTCGGTTCAACGTTATGGTCGTGTCAAAGAAAACATGGCGATTTTGTTATTTGCTTGTAAAAAAATTAAAACTTAATAAATGTACTCCAACGTCTTTGCATACTGGTGTTTCATTTATTCCAAATTAATTCATGAATCTCCAAGCGACCACCGGTGGCCGCGCATCTATTGTCTTACTATTGTGTCTCTAATTGACGGTATCTGAAGGGTTAATAAAAGCTACCCTTTTCCCGCTATCGCTTGTGCCTTCTCAAAGCCCCAGCACTCCCACTACTTAGAGTTATTATTTGAATACAGATTTGACGGAGCTCACGAGATTAATAAATGTAGGTACCTTATTTTTTATATACCTACCTAACGAACCTAACTTGGGCTGCAAAAAATCAGGTAGCTAATAAAACATCTGACAGTTTCTTGAATAACTTCATTGTTGACGTTGATTGTTCAGGTCGATTTTATCATCATGAATTTAAGAAATAGTGTTACTTATACAGAATATCTTCTAGTCTCCTCAAAATATCTCGCTAACCTCTTGTTTCCATTATAACACTTATAAAAACATATCAATAAAGACAAGATATCCAGAACCCTTTAAAAAAGCTTTGGTTCACCTTTGCATAAGGGTGGGAACAGAGACTGTGAATTACAGATCGATTTCAGTTTTATCCGCAATGTCTAAAGTTAAGAAAAGGTTAAAAATTGGTCGTCTACATAACTTAAATTTCTATACAAACATCATGTCATAGTGCGCAACTATTATCGTTTTAAAAGGTGTAGACCTAACGTTGGAAATTTTGCTAAGAATTGATCATCGATCATCGTAAATAATGTTCAGTACGTTTCAACCTACAGAAAGCCTTTGATCCGATCTCTCTTCCTAATCTAATTTCAAAATCAAAAGCCATAGGTCGTCTGTAAGCCACCCATGCACTTTTCAAGAGCTACCTCCAAAATAGAAAACTCCGTATTAAGATCGATTCATACGCTAGTGACAAAAATCATTATATACGGAGTTCCGCAAGGAAGTGTGATAGGGTCCACGCTCTTCCTAATTTACAACATGTAACTAGAATAACCTACACCCATTGATGAGGCGTGTAAATAGCCTCATCTGAAGCTGTGGGGGTTTTAAGACCTCCCGAAAATATGCGGGTGTATGTAGATTTAAAATTTATAAAAATCAAATCTCTGTTGAAGATCCTTCTGAAACCAATATCCTCTACATCTATTGCAACAAGAGAGCCCACGTACCTTGCGAATCCAGAGAGACGGGAAATCACCTTATTCACGGGTTTGTCGTCGTTGCGTGTGATGCCGGCCGGCGAGATATCAGCGTTCATCCACCGGTGGACTGGTCAGAACTCGTGAAAAACACACTGCACTCGAAGTTTATAATGTCTCACGGCAGCAGATGCACTTATTTCACGAAAATTGTCCGGTTTTCAACAGATATGGGATTTTTATTGCGGAGCGGGTGAACATACGTATTGAAGATGGCGCGGAGCGGAAAAGAAGGGACGCGCCCTCTGTCGGTCGTTCGCAAGCATCTCAAGGAAACGTTCGATTCCGACCAATGGGCTCCTGCGGTAGTGAATATTTGGTTTGCGGAATTCAACAGAGACTCAATTGTCTTACCTTTAAACGAAATAATGTTTTTGGAATGCGGGAAAGTAACTAAGATATTATATAAATCCTTTTAAAAAATATATCGGTAATTATAAGAGGCATTGACGCTTCACCATGCTCCCCCCCTTGGAAGGACGCAAGTGCTTTCAAAGGGAAAGGTGAAAATTATAAAGATTCACTGACCTAAATCATGATCAGAAAAGTCTAAACTTTATGACTGAATGCGGAAAATAAAATTATTTAATAAACTAATCCTAAACCTTAAAAAACTAAGAGTATAGTTAAAAATGAAATTTTATTGCGTTGGGATAGGATATAGTTTTGTGACAGAGCGTTTAAAATTACCGAACTTTGTCCTCACCATAGCAACGCGAGCTACATTGTCGGTCCCTTTATAAACCTCAGTTATAACTCCTAATGGCCAACATAGAGGAGGCGAGTTGTCCTGTCCCACGAGTACGACAGTTCCAACTTCTACAGGCTTATCCGGAGTTGCCCATTTTTGCCTAACTTGCAGCGTATGCAGGTACTCTAAGTGCCATTTCTTCCAGAAGGATTGCACCATACTATCTAACAACTGTTTACGTTGGGACAGATTTAAGCGCTGACCAGACAAACCGGCTGCCGGCAAGTACTGTAATGGAGTCGACATCAAAAAATGAGCGGGAGTGATAACTTCAGGATGCGGATCAGAAGACAACACACTCAGAGGGCGTGAGTTCATAATGCACTCTATTTGAATGAGTACAGTTTGGAACTCTTCATAAGTGAGAAGTTGATTTCCAATCACGCGATAAAGATGCGTTTTTAATGTTTTTATATTAGCTTTCCACATGGCGCCAAAATGTGGGGAGCGAGGTGGAATCATTTTCCACTTAATGCGGCGAGTTGATAACTCATTTATAAGAGAAGAATTGAGGTTTGACCTCATTAAGAAATTATAAAGTTCATCTAGTTGAGCTTTAGCCCCAACGAAATTAGTAGCGTTATCCGAATAAAGACAGGATACTGGCCCTCGACGCGAGATAAAACGTTTAAACGCGGCTAAAAAGGCGTCGGTAGTAAGTTCAGAGACTAATTCTACATGGACAGCCTTGGTTACCAAGCATACAAAGAGGCAGATGTAAGCCTTCTGAGCGTGTTGACCTCTGCGACGAGTGAGAGTTATGCGTATGGGACCAGCATAATCCACTCCAGTATGGACAAATGCCTTTGATTCCGACACACGGTATTCAGGGAGGTCCGCCATCATTGGAGTGGGATGCGTCGGATTAACTCTAAAGCATGTGTTGCATTGTCGCAACTTGGACCTAATGACAGTCCTGGCATCTAGTATCCAAAATCGCTGTCGTAAAATAGACATAAGTAGCCCTGGTCCAGTGTGACAATTCATCACATGGTAATGACGAATTATCAGATCCACGACAGGATCATGTTTGGGAAGTAAAAGGGGATGCTTAGCATCAAAAGGAAGGTATGACTTTGAAAGTCTTCCCCCAATGCGTAATATGCCCTCTTCATCTAGAAAGACAGACAGGCTTCTAAGTTTCTTTGGTAACAATTTACCACATTTGATGAGCTTAATGTCATCTGCGAAATGGACAGATTGCACAGCACGGATCATAACTCGTTCCGCCGCTGACAATCCCTGCGGAGACCGGGGTTCACAATGAACCTTCGGTCTAACGAATTTAAGTATATATGAAACGATGCGCAACAGCTTATCCCATGATGAGGTGCGTTGCGCAAGTTGACAAAGAAGAGGAAATTCTACTTGCGTGGTCACAGTTAAGACATTTGCCTTGTGCTCGGGGAGTTCCCCACAGTCGGTGGGACAGAACGGTTTGACAGGCCAATCTTCCGGAAGACAACGAAGCCAAGAAGGGCCGCTCCACCAAAGCTCATGTGACACCAACTGTGAAGGAAGTATACCACGAGATAGGCAGTCGCTTGGATTCTCAACACCTGCTACATGGTAAAAATGTTGAGAGCCCAAGTTCTCCTGACATTGAGCTACTCTATTGCTGACGAAGACTGACCAGCGGTGTGGAGAAGAATGAATCCACGATAAAGCTATCGTAGAGTCTGAAAAGGCGTAAATCCCTGCAATAGGAACACGTGAAGAGTAAGTATCGCGAACAGTCTTCACCAACTTTGACATGAGCACAGCTGCGCACAGCTCCAGACGTGCGAGAGTTGTGACCTTGGTAGGTGAAACCTTTGACTTCGCACAAAGTAAACGAACTACGACGCCGGACGGACTCGTCGAGTGTATATAAATGACACAACCGTACCCACCCATACTGGCATCGGCGAATGCGACTATGCGAACACTACCGTCATCGGTAACACCCACATGACGTGGTATTCGTAAGGAATCCAGCAAAGGAAACTCTTGCATGAGAAGCGAAAAACTTTTGACGATTTCGTCAGGAGCGACATCATCCCATCCGATATTGCTCAGCCATAACTCTTTGATGAGCAACTTGGCATAAAAGATCACTGGAGCGACGAGACCGAGAACATCAAATAAGCGGGCAACTATCGAGAGTATATTTCTTTTAGTACATTTCTCGGCTACTTGAGTGGAAGTGAAGAAGAACTTATCCTGAGAAGGCTCCCATGAAAGACCTAGAACCCTGGACACATCATTGCCCTCGTGGAAATCGAGTGACTTACGATGTGAATCAGGTAGGCTGTTTAAAAGCGCGGGTGAATTACTACACCATTTTATAAGGTCAAAATCGCCCGACTTAAACATTTTTATGAGATCATGAGACAACTGTATAGCGTTCTCTTCGTTATTCACCGAATAGACCAGATCATCCATATACAAGCTGGTCTCTGCTACTTTAGCAGCTTCGGGATAATGCGGACTGTCCGAGGCTAGCTGTCGCACAGTGCGCATAGCTATGTAAGGACTCGACTTCAGTCCGAAAGGTAAGCGGTTAAAAGCGAATGTCAACACAGGATCGTTCTCACTGAATCGAAACAAAATGCGTAGGTACTTACGCTGCTCAACAGGTATGCAAATTCGTAAGTACATCTGATTAATATCAGAATTTATAGCGATAGGAAATAATCTAAAATTGATTAAAAGAAGAAACAAATCTGTTTGTAAATTTGGACCACTATGGAGTACATCATTTAAAGATAAACCGGTATGAGTCCTAGCACTCGCATCCAATACAATGCGCGGCATCGGTTTGTCCGGTCGAACGACAACGTGATGAGGGATGTAGTACCCGTCATCCGAAATGGCGGATTCGTCGACTTGACTTAAGTAACCATTATCTATGTACTCCCGAATCACTGCGTTATAATTCTCACGCAACGTCAGCGATTGGCGGAGTTTTCTCTCCAGCGCAACCAGTCGACGGTACGCGGCGGTGCGGGAATTACCTAACGCGGCGGGATTCTTATTGAAAGGTAACGCGACAGTATAACGTCCCGCATCGTCGCGTGACACGGTCGAGGAAAAAATATTCTCACATTCGGTCTCCTCGGGAGATAAAAAACGTTTATTTTTAACTTCTTCCAATTCCCAGAACTTTTGCAATAAATCATTAAGGGCGAGTGCTGTGAAAGAAGAGCTAGATAAATTCAAATTATCTTTACTATGCGGAAAATCACCCATAAGGACATATCCGAATGTGGTTAATAATGCGGGTGGCGCATGTGAACCTAAGTCTACCCTATTTCCCAAATAAATATACGGAAACAGTTGAACGCCTAACACTAAGTCAATATCACCTGGAATATTCCAGCTTAAATCAGCGAGCGGAAGCGAGTGGAAGTCTACATGACAATCCCACTTAATATGGTGCGAAGGTAGCTGATCCGTAATGCACTCAACTACTAACGCGTGAATAGTATATTTCTGATGCGAGTATACGCGAGACTCGATATCTAAGTTTACATAACCTATTATCGGCCGCGAGACAGAACCAACTCCTTTGACAAAAGAATTACTCAAAGGAATTATTACTAAGTTGAGTTTTCGACAACAAGCTGTAGTTATTAAATTATTTTGCGAACCATTATCAATTAAACACCTGACTATTGTTTTATGGCCCGAACTATTATTATTAGCGCGCGCATAGACCTGAGCGGTTGATAACAGAATTGCCGACTTAGTCTTCGTATCTGCAGCTAATAACACGGCCGTGTTATGTGTCGGAAACGTTTGAGAAACATTATCCGAACAACACACGGACACCGGTGCGGGAATATCGACCTTATCGCAATGAGAATAAGAGCGCGGCACAAGCGAAGACGCCGCGCGGGGCGGGGGATGAGCGAGAGGCGCAGCGGACGGCGTCACCGCCAGGCTAGCCGCGACGGCGACATTGCAATTCGTCGGTTTAACATCAGTTGTATGTGGTTGTTTATTATAGTTATTAAAATGTAATAAGGTATGATGGCGTTTTTTACACACGTTACAAACTGAGGTCGACCTACAATTACTCAAACCGTGCGAAGTGCTCAGACAATTTACGCAGCCATGCTTGGATCTAATAAACTCAAACCTAGTTCTAGGAGTCAACGCGGATTGAAACTTAGCGCAGTTATACAACTGAACATGAGCGCCATCATTACAATACGCGCAGCTCCTGACCGAAGTCGCGGTAGAAGCGGATAAGTTAGGGGACTCACTCACAACAAACGCTCTCGTCTGCGTGCGAGGGTCACGCGGTGCGGAACCATGAGGTTTGTTATAATTATATTTCGCGTTCGAATGAGATAAATTCGAGCGTGCCAATATCTTAGCCTGATCTTGAACAAAACTAATCAACAACTTAGTTGTAGGAATTTCAACATCGCGAACGGAAAGTTCAAACGATTGACCAGTCTGTGAATCTATTTTTCTCATAGCACAATGTAAAAGAATAAAATCCGCCAGATCGGGAATCCCAAGCTGTTTCAAGGCAGAAATACTCGCACTAAATGTTTCAATGAAAGAATCGAGACCATTTGCGTTACATAAACAACTTTTTAAATCTAATATATTATTTAAATAGTGTATACCTAATGTGCGTTTATCCTGGTATTTATTAACTAAGCTGTCCCATAGAAAACAGTAGGTATCAGCCGTCGGCACAATACCGGCTGTAATCTTTAATGCGTTATGTGTAAGCCTACCTACTAAGTACTGCACGCGCTGCGAGTCAGTCAGCTGATCGTTGTTATGAATATTCGACTTGAATGACTCGTAGAAAACAGGCCAATTCTCGGGTTTCCCGTCGAAAGATGGCAGTGCGATAGGCGGCAACTTTATTTTTAGCGGTTCAAACAGCGTCTTCGAATTACTACTTTGTGATAACAGAGATTGACTACTACTGATTTTATTCCTAATACGCTTAACATGAATAAACAAATCTTCAAAGGATTCTAAACAAGCATAGTCGGGACTCGAACCAGGCTTCAGATTAATGTTTATGTGGTTAATTTGATCGACATAAGATTCAAATTTGACACGAATGTCGTCAATAGTTTCCGATTCAGTCATAAAACTTTCATTATTTCTCGAATCGAACGACGAAATATTTTTCGATAAATCATATAATCGATTAAGGCGTTTGAATAACAATCCTTTCTTTTCATGAAGGATCGTCAGTAAATCTTCCGGCCCTAATTGTTTATCAGTCATTTTGTTAAGTTAATATCTAGAACAATATTTAAAAATATGCGGTAAACTTATCAGGCGGTTTACAATAATAATGCACCTACCAACTATGTGGAGGTATCTGAATAAAAATGACTAATACGCACAAAGCCGAAGTGATGGGTAACTACCTCCTTATTGAACGTGCTACCAAAGTGAAATATTAAATTATGTATACCTACATAGAATGAACTTTACCAATTATTACGTAATACATTCAATTCTATGAAACAATATTGACAGATTTACCAAAACCTACGTAGAATCTATTGTCAATTATGTTTATGTTATTAGCGGAGCGGTTTGTAAGTAAGTAGGTAAGATTAGTTTACCAAAAGTTTACGTAAACATCTATAACCTATACCTATTATGCGGTATTGAATTTATGATTTTCACCAAATATTACGTGAAAATCTAACTAGGGAGCGGTTGCCTATGCGGCTCGAAAGGACCAAAATAATTATGATGAGGCGTGTAAATAGCCTCATCTGAAGGCTGTGGGGGTTTTAAGACCTCCCGAAAATATGCGGGTGTATGTAGATTTAAAATTTATAAAAATCAAATCTCTGTTGAAGATCCTTCTGAAACCAATATCCTCTACATCTATTGCAACAAGAGAGCCCACGTACCTTGCGAATCCAGAGAGACGGGAAATCACCTTATTCACGGGTTTGTCGTCGTTGCGTGTGATGCCGGCCGGCGAGATATCAGCGTTCATCCACCGGTGGACTGGTCAGAACTCGTGAAAAACACACTGCACTCGAAGTTTATAATGTCTCACGGCAGCAGATGCACTTATTTCACGAAAATTGTCCGGTTTTCAACAGATATGGGATTTTTATTGCGGAGCGGGTGAACATACGTATTGAAGATGGCGCGGAGCGGAAAAGAAGGGACGCGCCCTCTGTCGGTCGTTCGCAAGCATCTCAAGGAAACGTTCGATTCCGACCAATGGGCTCCTGCGGTAGTGAATATTTGGTTTGCGGAATTCAACAGAGACTCAATTGTCTTACCTTTAAACGAAATAATGTTTTTGGAATGCGGGAAAGTAACTAAGATATTATATAAATCCTTTTAAAAAATATATCGGTAATTATAAGAGGCATTGACGCTTCACCACCCATAGAGACCCCAATTAGAAAATTAAGTTTCAATCATAATTCAAACACCGAATTTTATTTAAATGCATTTAAGTAAAATAAATGTAATGCTATTTTTTAAAGAAATTAGTTATCCTAATTATAGACAAATGATATGAAAAACATTAGTAGCGTATCGGTATTGGTATCTACGCCCACACAAACACGCTAGTGACTCAATCAAGATTTTATTAAAATAGGTAATATAACTAAGTCCGTAGGACACTCTAAAGATATCCTAGCCCATACCTACCATTATTGATCTTTCACCGAATGACACTTTTTCTTCAAAACACACTGGAATATACCATTCTCCCGGTTACGTAAATTACTCTTCGTCTTTTATCGTATGTATGTAAATAAACGAAATCTGGACTTGTAGGACGCGTCCTCGAGCAACCCGGAACTTGGCAACTCGATGCTCTCTGAGCAGTTTGAGACTATTTGCTGGGCTGTTTATGTTTGTACATCAACTTTATCGTAATTAAATCTATAGTAACATAAATATTGCTAACAATTATTATATTACGTTCTATGAAAAGTGTCCAAGGGACATCTGCGAGTGTGTTTCTACCCCTCGTGTGCCTTCCAAGACCCTAGAGTCCTGAAGTATAGAAATATAATTATAGAAACCACAATTATAGTTACTGAAGCAAAAAATACATATTTCCACTATCTTGAAGTTAGTTATAACAATCATTTTTGACGACAAATTCGACTGACATAATTTTTAGATGACCCGTTATTAGTGGAGGCGTGTTATGTATTAATGAAGTTAGCTATGATAAGTAATCAACTATACTCGGAATAAGGAAAGAATTCATTTGTAAAAATTTAGGGCAAAGTAAATGTAAATATCATTTTGAGTAAATAATAACATGGACGTTACCTATAGGAAGTGAGCATATCTCTTCCATATACATTGCTTATTTCTGAACAAATTATATTGCAGGAACAAATGCTACCAGATTATTCACCAAAATTCTTCTTACACTTCAAGTGTGGACTACAAAACAACATATTATCAACTACCTACAGCCAAAATGTATATGTCCATATTAAACTTTGAGTTGATATATAATTTATCTATTACGACTACTGGTAATAAACTGTAATTTACGTAAATTGATTAAAGAAAATTATGAATTTTATTAGACTACTGGGCTCCACTTGAACCAGGAAGAGACGTTAGTCATCACATGTATTAAGTTTGGACAACTATCGCATACTTCTAAAAATGAAAGTGAATCCAATGGGCAAATATTTCAAGACGACCATGAAAACGCGTAAATACAAAAATATCATCGAAGCATTAGAGCTATCAAATATCCTAAGGAAGCTAAGCGGAATTTCAATATTTGTGTTAAAAGTTGCCCCGGACAACCGCATCACAAGGAAGTTCAGTTTGTTCGGCATGATTAGCTTTCTGCTATGGTTTGCTTTTTATCTTTATTGTACTTATAAAGCTCATGCTGAAGACCAGACTGTTTTGCGAAGTTTATACCACACTAAAGTGCAACGATATGGTGACGACTACGAGAGAATATCTGCAACGATATACGTAATATTCGCCTTGTGGAAGATACCTTACTGTTTGAATACCAACAACCTCTTTATAGACATCATAGTGAAAGTAGACAGGGCTTTAGAAGACCTCGGTGAAGACGTAGATTATACCCAAGATGCTCATCTGGCACTCAACCTTTCCATTTTTCAGCTGCTTGTCTACTTATTTCGCTTAATAACTATTTGGATGTCGCTTAGCCACTTGAACGTGCCTATACCATTAGAGAGGCTTTACCAAGTCATATACTCTGATGCCCTTGCGGTCATTGCCACAGCACAATATTGTTTCTTCCTTAAAGTTGTGAGAGGCAGGTATGAGCGCATAAATAAAATCCTGGAGGAAATAAAAAACCAAAGATCTTGGGAGTATAAATTGTTTTCTCGTTCTAATACGGAGGGTAGCGTTCATAAAGCGATTGGTCTTCAAGACAAGTACGTGTGTGAGAAGATCAAGGCATGTGCGAAGATGTACGGGATGCTTTACAAAGTAACAGATGCTACGAATATAATGTTTGGGGTTATATTAACTGCCACCATATTTGTGAGCCTCAATGACATTATTATCTACATGTTTTACTTGATGGAGGCGACGGCAGCTGGATTGTTCCACGATGTAGAAAAATACGTAGTGTTTCTCATTTACGTTGCTTGGCAAATAGCTTATGGAATCGCTATAATATATATAATAGTGTATGTTTCTGACCGCGCTGTGTATGCAGTAAGTTCTACACTTGTGATTATAATTTTAAAAAATGCATGGTATGATCATAAATTCTGTTACAAGAAAGACGACTGTAATATTCTTAAAATGGATCGAATAATTTTATTTTCATTCATTTCACGACATTTGATTTTTTGTTTCTTCAAATGCCAGATCTTTTATGATAGTCAACCGAAGATGTGATAAAATAATATTATAAATGTTGCAATAAACAAACAAACGACTTATACCAAGCTTCAGCAGTGTTTTAAAAATTTTACAGGTTGCAGTATTTCAATGATTGAGCATCGATCGAAATTTAAAATTAGAAAAAAAGACACTTCTTTATTGTAACAAAATTTGTGGCCGGACTAGGTAATTTATCTACAAATTTAAAAGTGTTTAACTAAGTATAATTCAATATTGCAGGCTCAAAATGCATCCTTTATTACACATGAAATCATGAACATCGATTTCAGTCCAGCAGTTAAAACAGAGGTAAGATATTCACCTAATGTCCACTAGTAATTACAGTACGTGTGGTAAGTGTTATATAACTAGACATAGGTCAACTCAATTAAGTAGGTAGGTACATATTATTTTAAGTACTTAATTGAGTTAAACTGTCTTATATTTCGTATAATTGGTAGCTTTGATTCGGTACATATATGGTTTCTAAAAACCTAATTTCATATCATTATCTTCATCTGAATTCCATTCACTCTCCAATTATGTATACATCAAATGTTTGAGTTTGTTAGAGATCTATTCATTCCATACAAGTTAAAATATTAGAATGTTTTGGAGATTAATGGAGCCATTGCATGTTTTAAAAATAAAACTTTTTTTTTCTTGTCAAAAATTCTGGCACAGTTTTGATGTATGTTTAATATTATCCTATTGAAAAGTGAATCTAGAACTAATGAGATTATGGTGTTTGGTATGGTAGATGCTTTAAGAATATTCTGATCTGCATTGTTTATAAATGATTCTATGAGAGTTTATCTTTTCAGGCGATGCAGTTATCTATCCAAGTGCTCCATCAGAAGCCGGTCTATACTGCGCATGGACTCTACGAACTCAATTATCCTTTATTGTACCAGGTAAGTTCATCGGGTGTCCTTCAGGAGTTTCTTTTCACTATGGAACCATACATAGGTAGGTATAGCTAGGGTTAGGTAAAACCAGGTGGCTTTTTAGATGCGTTCCTGGTTTGTTTAGCTTTGGTAGCCGGACAAACCGGAATCGCGTCTAAAGATCTCTTAATTACTTTGATTTTAACTAAGTTTGGAAGATCTTTCCCTCTTTTTAGACGTCAGACTCAGGGGACCGCAGAGTTCTTCCCACAAACAGACATTGGTCGACGGACCCGGAGCGGACCATGGTCTGTACCAAGGCCCGGCGCGAGAAACAACGAATATGTATGATTCTATTTCTTGTTTCAGTTTACACAAGCTGTCTACACCTCCCTGATTATACTGCTACAGTTCGTCGCGAACAACGAGCCTGCTATGCTGCTTTCAACTAATAAGTAATTTAATCGTAGGTGTATTCAACAACGATAGCTGTAATCAGCTAAAAAATACACTAATAACATGTATTTCTTTTTCGTGTATTTTCAAACTAAAGCTATGGCAACACACAATGCTGAAGTACACGTTAAAGAGATGCCAGACGAGTTTTGCCAGTGCGCTGCGTCGACGGTGATTGTTCGGTGACGTTCTGAAGGTAGAAAAAAAGATCACACGATGCGTTGACACAATACGGTTTTCTATCGTTTACATTTCGGGGAACGTGCACTAGACTTACATAATTTAATTCCGCCAAGTCCGTTCCACCATCGGACCACACGACGTACGACATTACACCACCGATGGACATGGTGGACATTCCACCCGAAGTACAAAGCGTTTTGGGACCTTATTCATTATGCGTACAGCTAAGGAGTGGAAATCCCTGTCGGAGTCTGTGTTTCCTGATAGCTATAACCTATGGGTCTTCAAGTCATCAAAAACAAATAGGTTGCTTCTAGGCAGCGTGCTCCATTGTCGGCCACATCATCGCTTGCCATCAAGTGAGATAGTGGTCAAACACGAGCCTACCTTACGGTGATGGAACGCGTACGCATCGGGCAAGGGATCAAGTGATGGCGGCTTAGCACAGCGTAGTATTTAAACTCCATTGTCGTTCAAACCAACTCTTCCTTCACTACAACGACATCGCAGTGCTCATGTAGCACTCAGTGTGTTGAAATCATTGCGGTGCAACGACGCAGCTTACCGGCAACGCCCGTATGGTGTCTCTCTAATTCGATGCCGTATAAAATAAAATAATATGTTTGACTGGAATACTTCTGTATTATTTCAAGATTTCCTATCTATTCATATGAGATGGGAAAGCCAATTTAATCACATGACTTGTTTTTTACGCGAAAAGCTCTTTTTCACGAAACATTTTAGCTTTTACTTTATTGTAAATGTAAATAGGTGTAGGTAGGTATCGGTAGGTATAATATACCTAAATTATTATCTGTAATGATAGTGCTAATGACCTATGTTACAATATAAAGGGATAGCCACCGTTTAGTTTAGTTGTGTATAGGTATAAATAAAACTACCACTATAAACATGGCAATTTTATTGGTTACTAGCTTTGCCCGCACGGCTTCGCTCCCGCTCTTCCCTACTCCACCCTACTATACCCAACTCTACCCTACTCTACCTTACTCTACCCTACTCTACCCTACTCTACCCTACTCTACCCTACTCTACCCTACTGTACCCTACTCTACCCTACTCTACCCTACTCTACCCTACTCTACCCTCCTCTACCCTCCTCTACCCTACTCTACCCTACTCTACCCTACTCTACTCTACTCTACCCTACTCTACCCTACTACTCTACCCTACTCTACCCTACCCTACCCTACTCTACCCTACTCTACCCTACACTACCCTAATTTTTTTTCCATAAGAACCTTCTCCTCACAATAACAATCACAACAAAAAAAAAACCAGCCAAATCGGTCAAGCCGTTTTCATGCCAAGTCGTGACAACGGAAAACGGGGGTCATTTTTATATATATAGATGGTCAGGTACATTGTTGTGAATAAATTAACCATTGACATACAATGTATATAGAACATTATTTTAATTTATATGAAACCCGAATACTTAGATATAGTTTGTTTACAATCAGTAACACTTCGCGTGACCCAAAGGCTGGCTTTTTATCTTGGTCAGAGATTAAGCATTGCCATACAACGTGTCAGTGTATTGACACTTTCAGTCACTCCATTCATTCACGCGCCAAGGGTTATTCGATATACCGTACGGAACTCATATTTTAGGTAAGAGTTATTGTGTATATAGAGTTAGTTACTGTAGAGGCATTTTACTTGTTCCTGGAACTCTCGCTATAGGCAATACCTAAATAATCTCTTAAGTGTATTTAAACCAATTAAATGTAAAACAAGGCTAGTAATATTGTTCGTTTCAATGTGTAGGTGGGTCATTTTGAACACATATCTACTCGTATACTGTGCTTATTATTTTGCTTTTGAAAAAAAAAAACTTAATAAATGTATTCGTTCGTCGTATTTGCATACCAGTGTTTTATTTACATATTTCAAATTTATAAACGTCTTTTCGCTGGCACCTGTATCATACAGCGTATGTTGCAACTGTGCATTGATAATTATGTCAGTCAGTCACTATCTATTTAATAATAAAAATCACATAAGATAGATGTAACGATATACAAAGTAAGAAGGGCCCCACGGATCAATCTTCACAGTTAATCCATAAAGATGGGTCGGTCGGTTGGTGCGTAAATCACAAAATAAGATTCCTCCGTGCTTTGGAAAGCAAGTTAAGCCATTGGTCGCGCCCGACTCCTTGTCATTTTAGATGTGGCCGGTTTTTCCTAGCTGACTACCCTGAAAAGAAATACCGAAACTAACTCGGAGGCTAACGTCTCTTTTAAAGTCCATTCAGTAGACATGTAATGGTCAAATTATTATAGATAACTCAGCTGTATCCGGTTAAAATAGACACAAACCTAAACTTAGTTAGAAAAAGATTGCAAATTGAAGTGAAGTAAGGTAGTACAAAACTTCTTCCGTATTTTATGCAGATTTCTTAAGAACTTGATTGATGGAGTAATAATAATAGGTCCACATCTATTATTATACTTAATTATAAAAAGTGGTTTTTCCTGCATCTACACCTAAATAGCATAAGCTCAATTAAGTGCAGAAAAGATAAAAAAAGAGACAAAAACAGAAAATATAGGAAAAAATTACACAAAAACCAGCTTTGAGCACCGGCGTAGGGTGGCAAGCCTTTCGGTGTTTTACAGGTTGCATTTTGGAGAGTGTGCGCACGAATTGCATGAATTGATTCCACCATCTCATTGCAGACAGAGTTACTTACTTCAGAAACTAAATATTCGCATCACCTCCACGATGGTAGCGAAACGGCGAAGCCATACATTTTTACTGATATGTAGAATTTGTGAAGAATAGGGTCGATAGAGTTAGGCCGTGTAGATTCAGAAGCTTGGCTCTACATGGGATCTGATATCTTTTCCTCAGGGCAAACCTTATGTGGTGGTCTTAGCAACATTTTACATGAAATGTTTGTGGTGGTGGGTCACTTTAAAAATTAACATTAAAATTAAGTTTTACGACATTTTACGATTGCTTAACCCTTCAGATACCGTCAATTAGAGACACAATAGTAAGACAATAGATGCGCGGCCACCGGTGGTCGCTTGGGGATTCATGAATTAAAGCAAAAATAAGTCAGTTTAGTGGTAAGAGTTTCGTCTAGTGGTAACGGCCCCGAATAACAAGTCGTGCGTTGCAGGCCCAGGCAGGAGTTTTACTTTGGGTAATTTATTTTCATCACCACTTCTTTTAAAGCAGTGAAAGAAAATATCGTATCATCGTAAATTATACATTATTTATTTTGAATCTAGAAGAATCTAAACTAGATGAGGCCGGTGTTTCCTAACTGATTGGCCTGAGAAGAAATACCAAACTCGATGGGGTTGTGCCGTTTAACTACCAAGTTCCTATAGCCACCTTCCGGTGCCATCATCAGATCAGCTCCATGTTATAATAATTTTGCATTGTCATCTGATTTAAACATGCATGCAAAACAGCTCAATCCGTAACCGGGAAGTGGGTCAAATTCAATTTACAAGATTTGATGACAGACAAACATCGGGACAGGTGAAACTAAAAATACAATATCTTTATATTCTGAACTCGGTGTTATTGATATTATTTTTAACATGGACGTCAGTATAACTTTTTGTTTTTTGAACTAGTTATTTTTACAACTGCATGTGCATATAAGTGCATATAAAAATTGAATGTCACTTGACAAATGGGTTGCGTGAACGTTATTTCCGGGCTCTAGATTACCAGTTTTACGAATTTAACACGGCTGCGTAAAATGAGACAACATTGTAAATAATTTTCAGTACTTATACTTTTATATCTATATTATTAGTCTGACGGCTTAACGGAGGAATAGGTTGATACAATATAAAGGATACAAAACGTTGACGCTGGCCATTAGCACGCGAGGCGGTTGGTGCAAACCTTACCTACTTGTGTCACAAGTAGCCAGTATACTATAGTAGTCTTGGGTCACAAGTGAAGTGATAAAATGATCCTGTGGTTATTGTGCTCGGTTCTTGTGTTGGTGATGGTCAAATTTTGGTACGGAAGAAGGCACATGGTGAAGTTGGCTTCAGCTTTACCAGCACCTAAGAAAGAGTTGCCTGTGATTGGGATGGCGCATAAGGTCGTCGGTAGCCCTGAAGGTGAGTTCAATGGTTCAAATTATAATGACTGGCTTGTTGGTCTAGTGGTTAGTGGCTCTGACTGCTATGCTGGAGGGGGGTTCGATTCCCACCCAGGACAAATGTTTATGTGATGAGCATGATCATTAGTTCTGTGTCTGGGTGTAATTTATCTAAAAAAATATGTATTGTAAAAATAAAAAAAAAAAACAGGTTTAAAGTTCCGGTTTTATACAACCTTATTTTAGTATTTGCGAAGCCTGAAACACCTGTTCAGTATTTTTTTGTGTAATCTGGAATCTTTGTACAAGATTTCAAAACTGTATTATGAAAAATCACAAATCTTGTTATGTCAGCAAAAATACTAGGCCTCCAGGTCGTCCTGGTGACTGAGGGGTTGTTTTGCACTTGCACCCAGCTGTTTGCGTGCGGCTAACACCCGCAATGACCTGCCGTGACCTGTGTTGTGCTTAGTGTCGGTGGTGTCCAACTTGTGACCTTTTTAAAAAGTTTTTGGGAAAAAATATAACATGGTGTAAAAACTATTGGAATCCATTCAGTTACTAATTCTGAAATATATTCAGGTTTTGCATATACTAAGAATAATGTTGTATACTTGATCCATTTTCGAATATCTTCGCGTTCTACCTTGAAATCTGGAATAACTGACCTAGGACAATTACCTAGATGTAGTTGTTATGCCCATATCGGTACCTACGGATTTCGTTGATATATAAGTTGGCAAGAGCAAATGAGCGTAGCTATATTTTTGTGATGAAAAATCACCAAAGAACGCACGCCTTGGGTGGAGAGAGAGGGAGCGTCAGACTTTCACTGACTAAAACTCAGTGGTGTTCTTTCAGTTGCCCTTTTCGTTCCTGGGCCATGGTGACTCATTGAACAATTACGCAGTCTATAACCTCCCTGAAATTACTCATTTAGTAGGTTCTTACCTAAAACTTAAAAAAAAATTAATCCATTGCATCTTTGCAATGGATTAATTTTTTTTTCATTTAATTTCGTTTAAGTACCTAATACTTTATCGACTTATACCGAAAATGCAGTGAAGTAATGAATGCAGGATGCAATCCAAACTAAGAGAGCCCAAAAACGTATTTTTTATTTAGGTGGGAAAATCATCCAATGATATCTCCGCGCCCTTGGGATGAGTCGGAGATAATGTCAAACTATTACTGACTAAAAACCCACTCCTGTTCCTCCGTTGCCTTTCGTTCCTTTCAGAAGCAGACCCAAGGGTCAGCTTCTGAAAGGCCACGGTCCCAGAAGGCTTTCGAGCCTGTTGGGCCCCTACGGTTTGTTGACAACTCCTTGACGCGCGCGTGGAACAATACTCGCCGTCGATATCTTAGGCTCGGTCCGACCGGTTACCGGACGGTCGGACGGCGAGCAATAGGTAGCTCGCCGTAAACCCGCGCCTACGGTGGTCCGAAATCTGGATCGGAATACCAGCGGTTGCAGCCCAAAAAAGTCTAGGAACCCAAGTTTACCTCTATTTTTCAGAGATGGAAGTTCAGGAAAATATAGTCAAAGCAGTGTTTAAAGCTTTAGGATTACGGGCAGTAGTGTTAAGTTTTCAACTTGGGTAATAAAAAATTAATTAAATATTTGGATTTGTCCTCCCGATTTGAGGATCCATGATAAACCTAACCTCATTTGTCCCTTCATAACCAGTCACTAACAGACTCGTATTACAGAACTTTGACAGGCGTTACAGGCCTTACAGGCGTTACAGGCCTTACAGGCGTTACAGGGTTCAGAAAGTCTGAACTTTCATGCGTATGACTACCTGTAACGGCTGTCACATACAACGGCTGACAAAGGGGGAACGAGGCCTGATGGTCAGCCATCAGTCCGCGTTCCTACATTGTCTTGACGACAGCTACTCGTGTAGTTGTTATTGTGGTGACTTATATTATATTTAAATGGAGATGTTCACTTAAAGGATGACACGATAAACCAGAGCCGGTGTAAGGCGTGGGCGACGTGGGTCCATGGGGCCTCGCGCCTGGAAGGCTCCTGAACGCAAATATAATAATAACTCATCTAGCTATAAATAATTAAAAAAAACCGGCTAGCAAGTATCTGTTAGCTGAGGTAGGTATACTTCAAATAATGTAAAATAATTACAATTAAAAAAATATATATCTCAATCAAATCCCTTCCTCTTGCGTCATCCATCAGAGGGCCTCTGATGGATGACGATGACTCCTCAAAATATATCTTGCCCACTTCAAATTTAGGTCTTGCCTTGCCCCGCCACTACGATTAACTGAAATCTGTTGTTACAACAAATTATTATTATTATACAACTTTGTTGCACACCTTAACTTAATACAGGACAAACATTTACAAAAATAAGTGTACAATAGGCGGTCTTATTGCACAGGGCAATTTCTACCAGACAACCTTTGGATGGACTGAAACGAAAGGAAAAAGATTTCGGGTTGACAGTGTACAACAACTTACAGAACAATGTAAAAATAAAATAAAAAATATAATACATAAATAAAAACCAAATAATAAACTAATAAATATAAAATATAATTACAATTTGAAAGGAGAAGAAAAACTAAAGTGATAGATAATGCTCTTTCACCATTTTCTTGAATGTTGTTAGTGTTTGGGCTCGCCTCACTTCTATGAGTAATGCATTCCACAAACGAGCTGCTTATATTGTGAATGATTTATCAAAGAATGAAGTGGAATGCATACGAATACTAAGTTTTAGGTTTTCCGATGACCTCAAGGACCTAGAATGTGTGTCACAGAGGAACTGAAAGCGTTCTTTAAGATAAATAGGAGTCAAAGGATTAAAGAGTACATTGTAAAGCAAGGAAAGTATCTGAACATTCCGGCGAAGGCGAATAGGAAGCCATTTGAGCTGAGTACGAAATTCAGAAACATGGTCATACTTGCGCAAGCCAAATATAAACCTGATACAGAGATTTTGAAGTCGCTCAAGCTTATCCAATTGGTCTTGGTTGAGATCAAGATAGCTGGTATCAGCATAGTCCAGGATTGGGAGAAGAAGAGATTGTGCTATCACAATTTTAGTAGTGATGAGAAGAAAATTGCGAAGGCGCCTCAAGGAGCCCGCCGAAGCAGTTTACGACTAACTTTCTGTAGTTGCTTAAATGCAGTCCAGGAAAGAAGTGCTGTCGATATAAATCCGATTGTCGATACAAATTGTCATGATAGCGGGAACGGCTAAACAGTCGTAAAATGATAAAATTTTTTGTTACGACGATCTGCCGTGGCCACGACAAAAATTGTTAAATTTAATATAATATAATATTTATTCAGGGTAAAATTTGGTAAAATGGTTATATAAAATCTTAAGAGTAGGTAATTACAAAGGTAAATGCTATGTTTTTCTATGTGTAAATGGGAACAGTTAGAGACGATAGTTGCCGTTGTGGGAACGACGCAGCCTTATTTTGTCAAAGGAAGATCATGTTGTCAGTCACTCCATGTAAAACACGTCATATACCTGTTCACTAGCGGGTTCGATTTCAGCATTTGATAGTCAACAGATACATACTCGCCGTGCCCTCGTGGGGGCGATCGGCGGCGGAGACCTCTGGCGCCGGGCCCTGGTCGAGGCCATGGTCCGGAGCGAGGAGGAATGGCAGGCGGTCGCCTCCTTCTACGAAGCAGTAATGCTTGCAAAGGAGGAGGCCGACCGCATCAGGCAACGGCGCCCTCGCCGCCGTTGCCGGGATTCCGATCCCGATTTCCGGCCACCGTAGACGGGGGCTCGCGGACGGCGAGCCATGGGTAGCTCGCTGTCCGATCGTCCGGTAATGGACCGAGTCCAATACGTCGACGGTGCGCACTGTTCCCGCGCGCCTCAAGGAGTCGTAGCAAGATGGTCATGATATACTATTTCGAAATCCTCATAAGCCCTTTGAGCCCTTTAGTTTGGTACCCATATAACTATTTAGGATGTTGTTGTTTTTTTAACATCACCTATTTAAGAACACTTGGGTTATCAAGACGAATCTAATTATATCTTAACTATATAAATCCGTTCAGCGGTTTGGAAGATATGAGGTACTTAATAAAGAAAATTATTAAAGAACTTTCGTAAAGCTTCGTTGACACTTCGCGTGACCCAAGGGTTGGCTTTTACTTCGGACAAAGGATAAGCATTGCCATTCAGCGTGGCAATGCCGCCAGTCTTTTGGGTACATTTCCAGTCGATAGCGATGCGAAGGAATTTTTCGAGGCCTTACTTTAAATTGCATTTTTTTTAGTTCTTTATGGCTTTTATTTTTATTTTTTTAAGTTAGTTTTAATTATGTTAAGTTAAATTAATTGATTATATAATTTATTTACATGAATACATGCTTAATAATACGCGCGAAAAACATAACCATTCTTGTAGTCGGTAAACTGTTGGTTTAGTCTGTCATTTGTAGATTTTGAATATCAACAAAATCCCACAAATTAAGATCCGCTTCCATTATATACAGAAAGCCGATCTCAACTTGTTGGCCTAGGTCAAATATTTCAATTCCTTTATTCCAGGTAAATAGATCTATATAACTTTCTACACATAAAACAAAAATCATAATAAATAACAAAAATTAAAATAAAAGTCATAACAGATGTCAAAAATAAAAAAAATAAAATATATCGTACCCTTATTGCAAAAACCAACTAACTATCTGCTTTTTGTGTTATTATATTATATTATTATATTTATAAGATAATAATATAATAGTCCACAACTATCACACAACGCCGTCTAGTCCCAAGCTAAGCAGAACTTGTGGTATGAGGTGTGGCTCCTAGACAACTGATAAACATACTTATATATTTCTAAATACATACATAATATAGATAAATTACACCCAGATACAGAACAAACGATCATGCTCATCACATAAACATTTGTCCTGGGTGGGAATCGAACCCACGACCTCCGGAATAGCAATCAGGGTTACTAACCACTAGACTAACTGGCCAGTCAAATATTTAGATTACGAGTATTTACCTTTTGCCGATGCCATCTTGGTAAAAGTGTCATAGCTGATAACCAGTCTTGCTTGCTGATTCGTCTCGAGACGAATTGATAGCTATAATTAACTTAATTTCGGTGCAAATGCAGATAGTTAGTTTTTGCAATAAGGGTACGATATTGATTGATTATTTTTTTCATCCCAAGTTTAAAAAAGCCCTAAACCGGAAGATTATAAATTGAGCCATAATAGCATCCGATAGTAAATTAAATAATAAACAGGTAAAGTATTTAAATCAGGTATTTCCTGCAGCCTAATAGCATTTATTACCAGAGATGTTACACATTAAACTATTAAAGATAATAATATATAGTTGTAGCTTCCTCGTATTCGAAGGTTGTATGTTAACCACACCATGAACTTGCGACCCTGGGGGTTAACAGAATAGAATTAGAGCGAACATTGGCGGCCGGACGTAGGAAAATGGTCATATAAATCGTTTCACATTTTCATTTAGAGACGAACTCGCGAGGCGGCGCGCGCGCACGTCATGTTCCGACATCTCTAATCTAATCCCACGTACTATTGTTACAAGTGTCCGACCGAAAGTGACAAAATGTTTGTGTGGTTATTGATTGTGGCTGCAGTGTTGTGGACTGTAACGTTTTGGTATAGACGGAGGCACATGAATAAGTTGGCCTCGGCTTTACCAGCACCTAAGGATGAACTGCCTCTACTTGGAGTAGCCCATACACTGGTCGGCAATACTGAGGGTGAGTTTTGATTTTTGATACCAGCTATCGGTGAAGAAAATGTTCACCAGAAGTTCAATTCTCGTGTATAAAAATTTTAGTCATAATTTATCGTTTATTCCCATCGGCCACACCAGAGCTTGCCATCAGGGTGGCGGTTGAAACTTTTTGAATCCCATCGGCCATGTCCTTTTTTTTAAGGTTGTAATTCATCCAATGACTTCTCCCGCTCTGGGTGGAACGAAAGGGCCTGTCAGACTTTTACTGACTAAAACTACACCTGTGTCCTTTAGTTGCCCGGTGGCGAGGTGGCCGATGGGAATAAACGATAATTATGGCCGAAAACTTGTTAAAAAAAAACCAAGAACAAATTACGATAGAAGGTCACTTTTGTGAATGAAGGAGCTGAATTATACAACATTAGTAGAACATGCGAAACCCGAAACACGTGTCTAGTATTTTTAACCGACTTCTAAAAAAGGAGGAGGTTCTCAATTCGGAAGTTTGTATGTTTTTTTTTATGTTTGTTCGCACATAACTTTTTAAGTAAAGAATCTGTATACGAAATTCCATAACTGTCTCATGAAAAAAATGACAAAGTTATAAGCTTGTTATGTCGTCAAAAAAAAAATTGTCACTAGACCATCCAGGTGACTGAGGGGTTGTTTTACCCCGCATCCAACTGTGCGCTATTGTCTAATATTCGCTATTAACCTGTCAAGACCTGTTGTACTTAGTGTCAGTGGTGTCTACCTTGTGACCCTTGTGACCTTTTTAAATATTTTTGGAAAAAAATATACAACGTGTAATATTAAATGCGCAAAACCTCAGACACCCGAAATGATTTTTAATTCAATTGACATAATTCTTTCAATTGAAATTTTAATCAAGAGTATGTTTTGTTACACTAGGGGTGAAAGTTACTTATATCCCGAGGTTAGCACAGTGCTTACCTTGGGGTTAAAGTTACTTATTTCGTCCCGAGAAGGAATTGGCGGCCGAGCGTAGCGAGGTTGCTAATTCTAGTGTAACAATAGTACATTGTTAGTATTCTTTCTTTACAATATCATCTCAGTCTCAAGTTGAAAATTTGTCAAAATATAGTGATTATTCCTTAAAATAACCAGAATAATCAGAAAGAGTTACCACGGCCCTGGAACGTAAAGGGCAACTAAAGGAACGCAGGTGGCTTTTAGTCAGTAAAAGTAACACTTTTTCTCGTCCCACCCAGATTTCGATCAAAAGGTTGGGACTACGTACCGGAAGATGCAGTGACGGTAGACCTTCCACAAGGTGGACCTGGTGAGGGTCTTGGGTATCTGATGGATGCGAGACGCACAAGACCAGTCGTTAAGGCGACACTTGGGGAGGCCTATGTCCAACCGTGGACGTCTTTCGTGGCTGAAATGATGATGATGATTTAAGGCTATTCAAAGCGAGTTGTTTAAATTTTTAAGCTCGCTTTGCTTACTCTTGCCTCTTACTCATTTGGTTCTCAAGTTATTTCTATCTCTTTGTTTTGGAAAGAACGATTCATTTCCTGTACGAAGGGCAACGTAAAAACAGGAATGAGGTTTTTGTCAGTAAAAGGCTGACACTAACTCCTGCTCCGTTCAAGAGCGGGGATGTCATTGGATGATTTCTCCACCAAAAATTTGATGTTGTTTTTTGTTAGATACGTCTTTGGAGGTAGGTGGAACAGTGAGTAAAGTCCCGCAAACCTCCATTGAAAAGGGAGGATCCTCCGACCAGACCGGGTGTTATAGTCTGGTGGGCTACTGCCCGATAGTTGATGTCGGGCTGTCGTATATGTTCAAATCGCGCGGAGAACTTTGATTGCGCGATGCAGGATTTCGTATTTTCTTCGTAGTTCTTATGTGGCGTCATAGATGTCGCTACACGTCACCATTTTTTTGCGATTTAGAAGAAAATTCGAGACACCAGGTAAATTTGTACGGAACCCTCAGGGCGCGAATCCGAGTCGCACTTGCTCAGTTTTTTTATTTTTTATTTTGGGTGAGCAATCATCTAATGAAAGACCAGAAGAAGTCTCTTCTGGTCTAGGGCATAGCGGCAGGGCGTGTCAGACTTTTGTTGACTAAAACTACACCTATGTTCCTTAAGTTGCCTTTTACGTCCCAGGACCACGCGTAACCCTTTCAGAAGTCGACCCATGGCCCCAGTAGGCTACGATCCTGCTGGGCCCCTAGAGTTTTTAGAGTTTTAGAGTGTTTAGACATCTCTTTGAGGCGCACGTAGAACACTGACGATGTCTTGGGCTTGGTCCGATCGGTTGCAGGACGGCCGGAGGGCGAGCTACCCATTGCTCATAGTCCACATGCCTACGCCTGCTGCCAGTACCCATGGCTTTCTAATCGTAGTTGTATTGTCTTTCAGAAATCATGAATCAAATGCAACACTTGAGCTATGAGAGCATGCAGAATGATGGAATCGTAAGAGCTTGGATGGGACATATACTTTTCTTCAGTAAGTATTCTTTTTCTAACAAAAATGTTACAGTAGTGCAATCATATTCACTCTCAACTCCAGTTATGTATAAGTATTTTCTAGAGAAGTTGGCCATGAAGGCGGTGCACGGGTCATAATATACAGGGTTATTTATAAAACACTAGCAACCTCTCAAGACTATGTTATTAACATAATAAACAACCACTTTTGTTCTATGACTTTTTAGAAAACATAATATATTTACCAAAAACTAACCTTCAAGATTTCGTTGTTCTATCTAACAGATTTCAGCTCTGTATTTTGCCGTATCTACTTACGGCTCCCACGCACTGCTCTCGTAATAATACGAAGCAGGCTTCCGAAACATTGGCATCACAGCTACCTAGCCAATAATTCGCACAATTTTCGTGTACTCATCACACTAGAAAATTGATACACCAGTATAGTCTTCGTAACATTCAGAAAGTTCAATTTAAATAATTTTATTTTTGTATGAAAATCTGATGAACTAAAATATGTTTTTTTTTTTTAAAGTCATAGTACAAAAGTGTTAGTACCATAGTCCTGAGAGGTTACCAATGTTTTACAAATAACCCTGTATACCTAAGTGCAGTGCAATAAGAGAGAGAGAGAGAGAGAGAGTTAATTTTATGTATAAGCTATGTTACTTTTTGGTGTACAATAAAGTTTTATTCTATTCTATTCTATTCTATTCTAAGAGTCGCATTATGAGCAAGTGTATTGAAAAATAATTAATGTGGGTGACCGGCGGACCACATGGCGCTGAGAGTGTTAAATCAACATACAATTTGGTTCTGAACAGCAAAATACAAAAAACTTGATTAATTTCGCAACAACTATTTCATTTAAATTGTCCTTTATTGAATTTTAATATTAAGAGCCTTTAACTCCCACGTGAGTTCAAGTAAACCTTCGAATACCGTAATTAGACACAATAAAAAGAGATTAAGAGAGCAAACGCCATATCGTTCGCTTGGAGTTCAAATATTTGTGAAGTTATGCCTTGATCACACGTACCGAGTAAAACATTTTGCTGTCTCGCCCAGACAGTAAAATGTTGCTCGGCCGAGACAGTGACGTAAACGAGTTGTAGAGATAAGCACTCGGCCGAGCACTCGGCGATGTGTTTACAGGTACCGAGTACTCGGCCGAGAGCGCTGTCTCGCCCGTTTACTCGGTACGCGTGATCAGGGCATTAGGATGCCTGATTAAATGAATAAATATTTTGTTTCTGTGCAGTGGTAGTAAATCCTGTCGATCTCGAGATGGTTTTGAAGACATGTATGGAAAAGGACGACTTACACAGGTTCATCAGGAAAGTTATTGGGAATGGCGGAATATTCGCACCAGGTGAGCACACTGTTCAATATTATACTAATGTAATTCCTTGACAATTCTCCGGAGCGAGGAGGAATGGCAGGCGGTCGCCTCCTTCTGCGAAGCAGTAATGCTTGCAAAGGAGGAGGCCGACCGCATCAGGCAACGGCGCCCTCGCCGCCGTCACCGGGATTCCGATCCCGATTTCCGGCCACCGTAGACGCGGGCTCGCGGACGGCGAGCCATGGGTAGCTCGCTGTCGGATCGTCCGGTAATGGACCGAGTCCAAGACGTCGACGGCGCGCACTGTTCCCACGTGCCTCAAGGAGTTGTCAGCAGCAGGAGGGGCCCAGCTGGGTCGAACCCTACTGGGGACAGGGTTGTCCGAAAGGGAGCTCGTGCCCCGGTTTGAAGGCTAGAAGGAACGGCGCGGGGTTTTTAGTCAGTAAGAGTCTGACACTATCTCCCGCTCCACGCAAGAGCGGGTTTCGTCAAAGATGATTTTCCCCGTCGACAAAAAAAACAAAAAAATCCTTGACAATTCATTATTGCTATATCATTTATTTCAGGTCCCATAGAAACATTACTGAATTAAATGAAATTGTTATGACATTTAATTACAATTCTTTAACATCATGCTGATATTATTGAATTGTTAAGGATTACATTTCTGTCGAATCTTTTTCAAAATTAAAGTTAGGTGCTCAAATGAATATCAATCGCCTCCTTCTGCGAAGCAGTAATGCTAGCAAAGGAGGAGGCAGACCGCATCAGGCAACGGCGCCCCCGCCGCCGCCGCCGGGATTCCGATCCCGATTTCCAGCCACCGTAGACGCGGGCTCGCGGACGGCGAGCCATGGGTAGCTTGCTGTCCGATCGTCCGGTAACTGTCCGGACCGAGCCAAGGCGTCGACGGCGCGCACTGTTCCCGCGCGCCTCAAGGAGTTGTCAGCAACAGGAGGGGCCCATCTGGGTCGAAGCCTACCGGGGTCGGGGTTATCCGAAAGGAAACTAGAGCCCCGGTATGAAGGCTAGAAGGAACGGCGCGGGGTTTTTAGTCAGTAAGACTCTGACACTGTCTCCCGCTCCACCCAAGAGCGGGTTTCGTCAATGATGATTTTCCCCGTCGAGAGAAAAAAAAAAAAAAGTGAATATCAAGATATTGCAATGTTTTTAGTACCCATCATCATTGTTGGTGTTGTACATGTCCTTATATCCATGGCAAAATAACACCGTCAAGCCATTGACATTCATAGAGATATCCGAGTAATCCAAATAGTCTGTCTAAAAACTCAAACGACTTGGGAATTTTGTATAATATTTAATCATTTAAAAATACTCATACTTTTTACTTTATTAGTAAACAAAGATCAAGATCTTTTAATCAACCTTGATTATTGAACCAGTGTTGACTATGTAGCGACATCTATGACGCCACATAAGAACTACGAAGAAAACACGAAATCCTGCATCGCGCAATCAGAGTTCTCCGCGCAATTTGAACGTATACGACAGGCCGACATCAACTATCGGGCAACCGCCCACCAGACTATAACATCCTGTCTGGTCGGAGGATCCTCCCTTTTCAACGGAGGTATGTGGAACTTTACTCTCTGTTCCGCATACCCTCCAAAACTACATCAGATTTTATGTCGCCCTAATATATGTGTCCACCCAAGTCGGTGGACTTTTGAGACAGAATCTACCAGCAGTATCCTAAATATGCTTCCCTTTTTTGGACTCTTATGTGATAGTGTTGACTAGCTTTTTCTCACCTAGTAGGCTTTGGCCTTGTCACTCACTGCTACATAGTTTATTACGTGAAAGTGTCTTTGTACATAATGGGTATTTATATACATGACTACAATTTCAATAGCTGTAACAGTAACATTATATCAATGTTAATGAGTCCATATGTCTTCATGTCACGTCTGTATAAAAATGTTCAACCTAAGAAGCAAATGCGAGCGAATTCGTAATAATTCGGAGGTAAAACAATAAGGAAAATAATATCAGCGCTGACACGCATGCGGGGACAACAGAATATTTCGTAACTGAGCCAAACAGGAGCTAAAAACTTCCAAGAACGAGGTAAATCGGGCTATGTTGTAAACTTCTGATGTGTCACGATGGTAATCTGGAAAATTCGCAGATGTTTGTGGCAAAATTACACGTGAACTACTTCTTTATGTACATTTCAATGTTCTTTTTAGATTTTGCATGACTTTAATAAACTCAAGAACAAAGTATATTCGCCTTAATAGAGACATTAAGAAAAACGCTATCAGACATATTCTTTGTAAAAACAATTTATTAGTTTAGGATATAATTAAATTAACGCTAGATCGTAATAAAAAATAGAGTGCATACGAAGGATGGACTCTATTTTGTAATAGTAGTGACTAATGTATCCAGATGAACCCTATTTTTTAGAGTCTGAGAAAAAAAAGATTGTGTCATCTCCTATCTGATCCACACCTTTCAGATGTAGATTTTTATTACGTCTATGTCCTATACGTATTAGATATCGATTAAAATTTCTACCCATCAGTACTTGAGTCACTGCTAAAATCAAATTATAGGCTTTCAGCCAAAGCACTTTTGTACATCAAAATCAAAATCAGAAACGTTTATTTCAAACAGACCAATTACAGGCACTTTTGAATTGTCAAAATGTCGGTCAGTCAAACAAGTGAAGCTAAATTGCACGTTCCAAAGAGTAGATCTCTATGGAGAAGAACGTGCAAGAAACTCCATGGACACTCTTTTAAATCATATGTGTTACATATAGTGTTTGGTTACATATTTCTTGTTGCTTCTATTATGTGAGCACAATGTAGATAATAATAAAAAAAAAATTAAAAGATAAAAACTAAATTAAGCCACTGGCAGCTAAGAGATGACCAGTCTCATCTGACGGCACCCGTTCACGAGCATGACGCGTGCATCAGCCCCACTCGGCTCAACCATTTTGAAGGGAACCGAATGACCCAATAACACGCGCCACCAACAGCGAGACATTTGAGTGAGCATGACAAACTCTCAACTGCCATGCCTGCCATGTACTTACATAAAAGATCTTATGAAAGTTCTTGCCCAATTAAAGTTAATTTTTTGGCAAGGGTTTCGAATGTCTGTCCAAAAACAGTAATAACACCTTGGACTGACAGCCAAATAAACAAGTTATGGCGAGTTAAACATGAACCTTAACACCTAAAATAGAGTCGGTACGATGAATCATAAATAGTGTTGTGTAACATTATGCAGTGCTAGATTATCAGCCCATCATAAGTGCTACAGTGGCCTTCAAATGTGATGAGTGCACTGCCTACGCTACTGGTTTTGTTATAAATAACTTATGGCTAGAAAACAACTGGCATTATACATCACTACCAAACGCTTTGCAAGTGATGTTTTGTCTCCACTTTACTGGGTTTTGATCTAGTACATCCAAATCACTAACGTGGCGAAATCTCATTCTAACCACAGTGCTAAAAGTGAAGTCTCTCCTCCTTTTTTGCATGTCATATTCCACCATCACTGAACTGATTGTAATCAGAAAGCTTTTCAAGTAGCTGAATACTGCCCGCAAATTGAATTACAACTCTCCTCATAATATGTACCTATATTATAGCAATGTGTTGTGGTCCGAATGCATCTTCAAGATGTGCCGAACACAGTTCCTCTGGATCCTAACTGATAATCTGGTTCTTTAAATATCTTGTACTAACAAGATATTACACCATTAGTAGTATAAACCATAAAAAGGATTTTCTTCTGACAAACCTGCAGAGATATCAACTGGGTTTGAAGAAATCTTGCTTTAACCCCCGACGGAAAAGAGGGATGTTACACGTTTGAGGTGTCTGTGTGCCTATCCGTGGCATCGTAGCTCTTAAGCAAATGAACTGATTTTGATGCGGTTTTTGTAATAAGATAATTTAAGTTCACTGTTTCTTTTTCAACCAGTTTCTATCTGGCGTCGTCGACGGAAGATTCTAGTGCCAGCCTTCAGTCCCAAGATGGTTGAGAACTTTGTCTACGTGTTTGCTGAGCAGAGTCAGAAACTGGTGAAACAACTGACCAAGGTTGCCGGCAAAGGAAACTTTAGTATCTGGCCGTTCCTTGGTACATATACACTGGATTCTGTGTTTGGTAAGTTAAATTTATACCAATACTAGCTTTTACCCGCGGCTTCACCCGCGTTTATTAATAAGTATACTTTACTCTTTCTCCCCCTTTTCTCACTTAAAAAAAAATTTGCCTAAGTCCGTCTCCAGGGTCCCCACTATATCTGTACAAAAATTCATCAAAATCGGTTTTGTCATTTAGACGTGAAGACGTAACAAACAAATAAACTCACTTTCGCTTTTATAATATTAGTAAGGATTACTAAAGATAGAAGCGTAGGTACTCGAAAACTTAGCGGTGGAAGGCCTCCCAGTGGACCGACGATCTGACGTGAGTCAGATTGTCAAATTTTTGGCTCTAGGACGTGTCGGTTTCGTCACGTTAGGGTTTCTGGGCCTTCTACATGTAGTAAAAGATACTTCGGGTTATTTTTAAACCTAAATTGAAGGCAAATTTAGGCAGTAACTTATTTACTAATTTTAGCAAGTAAATCGTGGAACTTTATGCCTACGTGATTAAGATTGATGATAGTTCAAATTACCTTAGTTTATCGAACTAGTGCGGTTCAGCCTAGATCCATTTGTCATGATAATTATTTCCACACGCAAACAGGGCCATAATTTGGGTAATTTTACTTAATTTGTGAGAAGTTTCTGAATTATATTGTTTTTTTTTTTTAATCTATTAATAGTTTTTTACTAGATTTGTCATGTTATTCCCAAAGATTTTATAGTAGAATATATAAAATCTTTGGTTATTCCAAGAGCAGTGGTGGCTCAGCGGTAACGTCACCGACTTATGAGTTCTAGGTCGTGGGTTCAAATCCAGCCAGGTGTATTACTTTGTGTAAACTATTTCATCAACACTGTTCTCAAAACGGTGAGGGAAAATATAATGAAATCAGCATGTCCATAATTCACGTGTTCGAGTTTCGCATATACTAACACTAATGTTGTATAGCTATCCCTTTTACAGCTCAGGTTAGGTCGTAAAATGGATCGCTTTTAGAGCTTGTGGTAGGGCTTTTGATTTTCACTCAACCATTTTGACTTGACAGAAACAACAATGGGAATAAAAATCAATGCACAAGAGAACCCTGACCAGCCGTTCCTGAATGCGATGAGTCAGGTCCTGAACTTGGTGTGCGAGAGGATCTTCCACCTGTGGCTGCAACCAGACTGGATGTACAAGTGGTTCCCGCAGTACAAGAAGCATCAGGAGTGTATTTCAGTTCTGCACAACTTTACTGATCAGGTAATTGGATTTAGGTACTTATTTCTTTCTTTTAAATGATATAAATATTTAATTTTAGTTTGTTCAGAATCAGTCTCCCTAGCCAATTTTCAACCGTTTCGCTTGCGTCGAACGCTTCCGAGTTGACCTTGCCGCCAAGTCTTTTGTTCTGACCACGTGACTGAGCGTTGAGATGACGTCATTCCCGTACATTTGAAGCTTTCTACTAGCGTTAACTATTGCAGATTAGCAACTTGGCTAGGGGTGTAGCAACTGAATGGATTCCAATAGTTTTTACACCATGTTATATTTTTTTCCAAAAATATTTAAAAAGGTCTCAAGTTGGACGCTACTGACACTAAGTACAACACGTGTCACTGCAGGTCATAGTGGTCATTAGATACCAGCAAACAGCTGGGTGCAAAATAACACCTAAGTCACCTGGATGGCCTGGTGACCATCTATTTTTGCTGACATAATATGCTTATAACTTTGAGATTTTTCATTATACAGTAATGAAATTTTGTACACAGATAAAGTAATATGTAAGGCATAAAAATACTAGACACGTGTTTCGGGCTTAGCATATACTATGATGCAATCGTTGATGGTGAATTGCACTAGTTTATTAAGAGCCTATTCACTTTAGCCTTCTATTATGGGCAACAACTTTGACAGCGAATCCTAGGAGTCTATCAAGGGCTGCGGGGAATTTCAGAAAGGATAGCCGTAGTCCTAGAACGCAAAGGTAAGTTTTAGCTAGTAAAAGTCTGACTCGCCCTTTCGCTCCACCCTGGAGCGAGAGAAGGCATTAGATAATATCCTACATCAATAAAATTAAAAAGTCCTGACGGTATCGGCCCTTAGTATTTAGATTGCGCAATATTCGAAGTTCTTTTATTAATTCAATAAATCCGAAGCGAATGCTCGCTCTCTCATTGTCTTTCTATTGTGTCTCTATTAGTCTCTAATTACGGTGTTTGAAAGGTTAATTTGTTTTTTTTATAGGTTATTGAAAAGAAGAGAGAAGACTTAAAATGTGAAAAAGAGGCTAAAACAGAAGTTGATCATGAATTCGGTAAGAGATATTTGAAAAAAGTGTCTGTTCATTAATTTACTCCATATGATACCTGCATATATAAACTATACTTACAGGGTTAGAACAACAACTAACAACTTTAAATAACAACTTTTGTTCTATGACTTTTAAAAATGTATCATATTTTAGTTCATCAGATTTTCATACAAAAATAAAAATATTTAAATTGAACGTTTTAAATATTACGAAGTCTACGCGAAGCAAGCAATAGTACAATAGTTAGGACGTAGGTAGGTATAGCAAAACACAGAGTTGAAATGTGTTAGATATAACAACTAAATCGTGTAGGTTTATTTTTGGTAAATGACTAAACTAAATATTATGTTTTGTAAAAAGTCATAGAACAAAAGTTGTTGTTTATGATGTCAGTAATACAGTCCTGCAAAGTTTTTAGTGTTTTGAAAATAACCCTGTATATATCTTTGACTATATAAATATATATTTTATTGTAAAGAACATTTTCTTTATTATGCACCTACCATATGGTCCCTTCACACCCTAGGTTGACTGGTAGAGAGGCATTCTTTACCAGTCAACGTAGGGTGCAAGGCATTTAGGCATTAAGTCCACCTTTTTTCTTTGCGTTGCGTGAAGATTTAATCTTATAAATAATACATTGTACCACAATCGAGTCTAAATTGTTTTTGCAGATATAGGATCATACCAGAAACAGACATTCTTAGACCTGTTAATAGACTTGTCTGGTGGTGAGAAAGGGTATACCAATGTGGAGTTAAGAGAAGAGGTCCTGACTCTCACCGTAGCTGGGACGGATACCACTGCTGTGTCCATAGGATACACATTGAAGCTGTTGGGAAAGTACCCGGAAATTCAGGAGAAAGTGTACCAAGAGTAAGTGGTTCTTTTATTTAATTTTAATGTCCACGGTGGGGTACATTATAAAATAAGTATGTAATGTTAGTGATTACCGTCGAAGTGATATTTAGACCCGAGCCATGGCGAGGGCAGAACCGAGAACGGTAATCATTAATTACTCACGTCTGTTATAGGACGATTTTCAATACACTTGTGAAGAAAATAAGTGTAAAACTAGTCAACTTCTGTGACGGTAAAAATTTGTTTTTATATGTGCGCCCATTTTTTTTTTCCTTTTCCGCGTGGGGGACGACGACGCGCTCCCATCCATACGATAAATGTAATAAAGTTATGGCGGGGAAGAGATTGAATAAAAACGTTTTAACCACATTATAGCACTAGTGAGTCATGGTAATCATCCAAAATGTCAGTTTGGTAACAAGTGCCATTATATATCTAAGTACAGAGCAATAAGAGTCACTTTATGAGCAAGTATATTGAAAAAAAAAAATAACATATACCTACTTGTCCACATTAGTACCTAATTATTATGATACCGTAGGTGCATTCACATAAGTGTAAGCTCACATACATAAGACACCTAGATGCTTTTTAATTATGTATGTATTTCAGATCATATAAATATTTATTGCGCGCGATACACGTTACAGAATCGAACTTGTGACCCAGCACAGCAGCCAATCTCTCAACCACTGCGTCACATATGTTGTTAATATTTTAAGACTTGCTACTTGCTTACATATACAATACATAATATACAACAATATCGTAATAGTCATAAAATAGGTCGCCGCCTTGTTCCGCACGCGCTTCTACAGGGGCCCGAGTCTGATATTTTTATAGATTCGATTACACGATCCCATTGTCATTTTGCTAAAAGTTCGTAATCTGCTAAATCATAATAATCGATCATTGATCGGTCAATGGTCTTGTAATAGAGTGGTGGTAGAATGACAATATCGAGCTTATTAAAACCAATAACTGCACAATAACGTTCTAATGGTAGGTCACTGATCAAAACAATTGTCAAGTTTTGCAAATTACCGCATACGTCAGATATTCATTTGTCATTACGAGATTACTACAGTGCGTTTCACTTAAGACGTTCCTTTGGCGTAATGTTGGCTCCCCTGTCTGTCTACATAAAAAAGAAGGGAAAAAGGAAAGAGTTGCCTACTCTACCAAAATTGTTCCCCGAAATGCGCAACGAAATCGATTTTAACGGTAGTTGCAGCACTTTTTGGAGAATTATGAGGGGAATGGGACTTTATTTAAAAAAAGCAGGTCTAAATGGACGTTGTTATCGAAAGATACGATATTATGTCGTGGCGTTTTCGGTAGGTATTTGAAAGAATTGCAAGACAATCGGAATGGAGCCCAGCGCCCTATACTTTATTCAAAAATAGTAAAAGGAAAAACAAAAAAAAACGCAGTTGTTAAAAGTAACGAAATATAAGTTAATCTCCCTAAAATTAAGTAATTTAATTGCTAAAAATATTGCAACACAGTTTTTCCGTATTGCCGACATTACGGCAAAGGAACATCTTAAGTGAAACGCACTGTATTTTAAGCTACTTCTTTCAATGAAGTGTCAGTGGTTGACCATTGGAAAGTCATTATGATGCCATTATATGTATTAGTAAATTACCAAAACTTGTCAAAATCAACAATTATGAAGTCAATGATAGACCATTCTGGCACTATTGTAATAAAAGACTTGAGGCCCAGGAATCAGGGTTGTGTGCGACAGTAGATGAAGACGGTATCCCCATCAGTTTATGCGGTTCGATATCTAGCCGGGAAGCCTAACTACACAAGCACACATACCAGCGTCCAGCCCATAGGCAGCTGCAGAACAGCGTGTTGCTTTAGTCAGTAAGAGTCTGACAGAACTGCTCCTGTCCTGGCGCTGAGGGCAGGACAGGAGGTTTACTGTACCTATATATTTTGTGGTTCCAGTCAGTAAAAACACACACTAAGACTGGTGTTAGATTATCTGACTTCTGACTACCCTAACAACTGTAAAAGATCAACAAATGACAGCCAGGATCAAAGGTTTAACATGTTTAACTTAACCGAATCTGATCTCGGCATGATACTAACCTAACCTAACCTAACTCAACAATCATTAGATAACTCATTTAGCTCATATCCATGCGAGAGACAATCGCTTTGTAATTGTGTCTCTAATTATGACATACGAAAGATCAAGGGTCAACCGTAAACCTGTATGGCTGTTCTTACTTTGCACTATATTGTGCACTAGCTTTTGCCCGCGGCTTCGCCTGCGTACATAAAATATAGGCTATGTCACTCAAGAATAAAACAGCTTTCTATCAGTGAAAAAATTTTAGCAATCAGACCGTTACTTCCAGAGACTTCCTCCTACAAACATAAACAAACTTTTCCCCTTTATAATATTTGTATTGATATAAAATATTAGTAAGGCTTGATTTCTTGAAAACTTGATTGATAGAATATTGATAGGTTGACATGAACACGGACGTCGGACATGGCTATGAATATTCTAGGTCATAAATCACGTTTTTCCTGCATTTTATCTAGAATGGCTTTACGCTCAATTAAGTAAGTAGTTAAACAGATAAGACATAGAAATCAATGCTTAACAAACAATTTATAATCTATAAAAATATGATGTAATAAATACCAATGTTTATTACTTGTGTAATTAAAGTATGCAATAGTTTAATTGATGGGAAGAACTCCTTGAAGGCACGAGTACAGCTACTGAGAAATATTGAAGTTAATTATGATTTTTTTCCTCCTCTGAGATGAGGTCGTAATTAATTAAGTTCGGGCTCGCGGACGGCGAGTCATGAGTAGCTCGCTGTCCGATCATCCGGTAACTGTCCAGACCGAGCCCAAGACGTCGACGGCGCGCACTGTTCTCGCGCGTCTCAAGGAGTTGTCAGCAACAGGGTGGACCCAGCTGGGTCGAAGCCTACTGGGGCCACGATTATCCGAAAGGAAGCTCGTACCCCACTATGAAGAGGCTAGAATTAACGGGGTGGGTTTTTAGTCAGTAAGAGTCTGACACTATCTCCCGCTCCACCCAAGAGCGGGGTTGTCATAAGATGATTTTTGCCCACCGAAAAAAAAAAGTTCCTAATTAAGTTCGTCTTTCTGAGAAAAAATCCTAAACAGCACTCTAAGGATTGTTAAGAGGATGGAGTGCAAAAGGATGAGAAGAAGAGAATGATGTGCTAAAGTGCTGAGGGTGGGAAATCATTAGAGAGCAAGAGGGTATGTCAAACTTTCACTGGCTAAAAACCACCAGTGTTTCATCAGTTGTCTTTTCCGTTTCAGAGTTACGGAAGCTCTTTCAAACAATACCCCCGGTATACCTATGCTTAACATAAATTTAACTAGGGAACCCGTGTTCCTTCATTTGTGCCTAACGTTTACAACGAAAATGTTTGTTTGTTCCAGTAATGTCTAAAACACAATAGGCAAAATTAGGGCATAGGTAAATTTCCTACCAAAAAAAAAAGACTTTTGAGAGAATAAAACGTCCTTTGCATATCACCCTGTTCAAGGCTTATTGTCAGGGTCTGTATGGGGGGGGGGGGGCATGGGTTAACTACACCATAAGATCGCTGGATGTCTTGCGTATCCAGTACAACAATGTTTTTAGGATGCTGCTGAAACTTCCCTGTTTCTGTAGTGCGTCAGAGATGTTGGCTCAGAATCAAACTGACGGTTTCCATGCAGTGATTCGCAAGAAAGTCGCATCACTGATGCACAGAACGCGGGTCAGTGGCAATAGCATCCTGAAAACAGTAGTTGAGAGTTAAGGACTCTCAACTCCCCATTTCTAAGGCACTATGTGGAGAGAATGGTCAGATAGTTTTCTCCTTGATATATCATTTTCTGCACATCCTGCCTTAGGTAGCCACTTCACTGTTTGTTTTTATTATTATTATTTTTTTTTTTATGTACTACTAACACTAATTTTAAGATTTTTTCTTTTCTACTAACAAAGTGGACCATATTGTTGTCTTAAATAAATTATTATTATTATTATTTATATTCAAATTCTTATCTGTTATCAGGCTCTGCGAGGTGTTCGACGATGATCGGATGTTAGTGAAGGAAGACTTGATCAAGTTAAAGTATTTGGAGCGGGTGGTCAAGGAATCCTTGAGGTTATTCCCACCAGTGCCGCTTATTATTAGGAAAGTCTTAGAAGATATAACGCTACGTAAGTATTAATACGTCAAAAATCTAAAAAAAATATGTGGATATTTTTTTATTATTTCAAAATATCATTGAATTTATTAAAATATTGCAATAAATGGTGATCAAAATAGAAAATTACTGTGCGTAATATTTATTTTCTAGTAGCAATTGATATGAATAATTGATACAATAATGAATTTACTAATTATGACAAATTTTCGTGGACAATTCTGGGATTTCGTTTTTTTTACTTTTGACTACATCAATATGTCATAATCAGTAAAGGATACTAATTAAAAAATAGTGGTGTATAATTAATAGACGAAAGTTTTTTTTTCTTGTTAATATATTTATTTCTTTTCTACGCGACAAAGAACTTACCTTAAAATACTTACCAATAAAAAAGATTACGTATCACTATATGTTTTCTACAGCATCTGGTCGCGTCTTGCCCGCTGGTTCGGGCGTAGCCTGCTCAATATGGGGCGTCCACCGAGACCCCAAGTACTGGGGTCCAGATGCCGAGAAATTCGACCCCGATAGGTTCTTGCCTGAGAGATTCAACTTGGAAAATCCTTGCAGCTACATGCCTTTCAGTAATGGACCTAGGAACTGCCTCGGTAAGTAGCCAGGTACCTTAGTTCCTCATGCGCCGATTATATAACTTGAATGACTTTGAAAAACGCACTCTACATACGGGCGTACGAAATTTGTTTCGCGAAAATGTTGGTCTCTATATTTTAATTTTTCCTAAGGTCTACCCAAAACGATTTTAGACTTTTTTTCTTGGTGATTTTAGTAAAAAACGTTCAATTACGTAATAATAATACTCCTAATCGCGAACTAGACAGGTGTGGGTTTCTTGACGTATTCGAAGGCGTATAAGTACAGTGCGTTTTACTTAAGAAGTTCCATTGCCGTAATGTTGGCAATACGGAAAAATAGTGTTGCAATATTTGTAGCAATTAAATTACTTCATATTAGGGAGATTAACTGATACTTCGTTACTTTTAACAATTGCCTTTTTTTGTTTTTTTTTTTTTTACTTTTTTTGAATAATCTATGGGACGCTGAGCTCCATTCCGATCGTCCTGCAATTCTTTCAAATACCAAAAACGCCACGCCGCAATATCGTACCTCTCTATTAACAACTTCCTTTTAGACCTGTTTTTTTTTTTTAACAAAATCTCATAATTCTCCAAAATGTTGCAACTACCGTTAAAATTGATTTCGTTTCGCATTTCGGGGAACAATTTTGGTAGAGTAGGCAACTCTTTCCTTTTTTCCCTTCTTGTTTATATAGACAGACAGGGGAGCCAACATTACGCCAAAGTAACTTCTTAAGTGAAACGCACTTATGCGTAAAAATTAAAAGTATGCTAATGTCAAATTTATGGAAAAAAAAACTCTTTTGTTATCACCAGATGACGCTTATTCAGTCTTGATATAAATTGACGTTCACGTGGAACCCTTCGAGTACGTTAAAAAAATCGCGCTAAGAACGGTTTTGCATTAGGTCCGATCCAAACCGATCGAAGACGGCATTGTCAACAGTTTTCATATAAACCAAGCATGCCAATAGACGTCGCCGTTTACTCAAAGAAGTTAACGTCTCGTGAGATTTCTGTATTGGCATATAGACTACCGAAATGTATCCTTAGAACTATTTGAATATTATTTTTAGGTATCTAAAGGCGTTTCTGGTTGCTGGCGGTGATTCTGTACTCTAAGGTCTATCTATATTATATTATTATTATTATGTATAAGATCGGTTTCTGAAAGTGGCGTACACAAACCCTATGAGGTTCATCATTTGATAGTTGAGACAAAATTGTAAATGCTGCTAGCGTTTATTAAGATTTGGTTACATTTAAAATAATTTATCTATTTATTGTGTCACTGACCTTTTATTAAAATGTTTATTTTTATTATAATTTTCGTTAACGGAAGTGAGAGCGGCGGATTAGGTTAAAGAAGTCGTTTGAGAACTTGGCTACGTGGTGCCATAAGTTTGAGAAACCGTGATTTACATGTCACCGTGGTGAGCCACGACACTTAGTGGGCACGAGTGCTTGTAGGGTTTCAGCATAGTGGGTAGCCACGAGCAGCCACCACTAAGCGGAATAACTGAACAATGTTTTATTAAAACTAAGATCATAATAATATTCGAACTAAAATCATATTACTAGACACGTCCGCTCGGTGTGAGCTCTGATCATAGAATGCTCGCCCTTCCAACGGTCGCGTCCTAGCACGACTCACCGTGTTGCGACATATTAGCGTTCGGTGGTGGGAGTCATATTTTATGCCTTATCTTAACTGGAATCGACATGTCCCTCGATGCAACTTTAATAAATATTCTAACTGTAGGAAAAAAGACGGTGAATAATAAATAACCCAAAAACTCGGAAACGATAAATCTGTTCAGAGTGATTAATATAATGAGGAAATTACATCTTCAACTCTTGTGAGGTTAGAAAAACAAAGTATTCTATGTGACACATCCTACCTTGGATAAGGATATTTCGGACTTTTTAGTTAAAGGACTCTAGTAGGATAGGTATATAAAATCTTTGGTTAAAGGTTATCTATTTGTCAGTAAAGTCAATAGTACAGAAGCTTGAGAACGAACGAACACGAACGAACGAGCTCAGTGACCAGTGACAAATGTCACTTTCCGCGCTGACGTTTGCACGAACCGAGCAGATCAAAGCGCCGACCGCAGAGGTCTGTGGCTCTTCTATCGGCCGCCGCGTGCGAACAACGTCTAATCTCAGGGACTGTCTCACGGCTCGTTGTGTGAAGTGAACATCTGAAGTTTGCATCATAATAAATTAATTGTGTGATCTGGAGTTGGAGTTGAGTTCCTGGACAGACCTTCGATGGTGATCGGCCTCATGCACCGACATATTAAGTATGCCTGTGTCTGAAAATAGTTAACTCACCAAAATAGATTTTACAAAACTCTTTTACAAGAACTTGATTGTATGGTTCCCTTTAATTCATTAAACCCCAAGCGAACGCCGTTGTTCGCGCTGTCACTGTCTTTCTATTGTGTCTCTAATTGACGGTGTCTGAAAGGTAGTAGAAAAGCATAATCAGTCTTTTGGTCCCAGGCCTCCTCTCTAGGAGACTGAATGGGCCGTAATCCACCACGCGGCCCCATTGCGGGTTGGTGAATGTCACATGTTTTCAAATTGGTTCTAGGATACGCCGGTTCCCTCACAATGTTTTCCTTCACCGTTTTGAGAGCAGTTGTCTAGGAATAAATTACACAAAATAATGCGCCTGGCTGAGTTTGAACCCGCCGCGGCCTACAATTTGTAAACCTGGGACGTTAAACTTACGAAAGGGGGCTGATGCGTGGCTCGTGGAGGTCGCTTAGTCCAACCTGATACTATAAAAGTAATCAATTGGGGCTCGGGCGAGTTCACGCATTTTCCACACTAGTGCAATAAACAGTTAATTGCATGTCTAAAAGCGGTAAACATGGCATAATTAAAAAAAATCTAATAACTTTTTTAAAGTTACTTACCTGTACCGGATAATCTATAAAAAAAAAATTGAAATTGACTTCTTATCTAAGAAACGATTAAAATGAAATACTTATTGTGATTTTGCATCTCGTTACGGTACGATGAGATAAAAACTGGCACATTGCTAGGTATGTGTCAGAGATAGTCAACCTTTTTTTTAATGTTTGAAAATATTATTGAGTAACTGAGAGACTGCTCTCTGTGGCCCAGTGGTAATGGCCAAGACATGAGTTGTAACTCGCGGATTCGAACCCAGTCAAGCGTAGGTACTACTTTGTTTAATTTATGTCATCAAAACTGCTCTCACAACGGTGAAGATAAACATCTTAAGGAAACCGGCATGTCCTAGAACCAAACTGATTAAACCTACCTGTGTTCCTTCAGTTCTTCGTCCGCTATTGTATTATCGCTTGCTTTGCATGGACTTCGTAATATTTAGAACGTTCAATTTTAATATTTTTATTTTTGTATGAAAATCTGATAGACTAAAATATGATAAATTATTAAAAGTCATAGAACAAAAGTTGTTGTTTATGATGTTCTTAACATAGTCCTGAGAGGTTGCCAGTGTTTTAAAAATAACCCTGTATAAATTGGTTGAAACCAATTAGCCATTAAACAGCACCTTATCTGATTGCCAGCCTGCGTGTTGAGAACCCCTGATTAATATCGCTCACAATCCTAATGATAATTACTTCCAGTAACAACGAGTGGTAATAGTGTTGTTTCTTGTCTCCATATGCGCACGTGTCTGCATATTTTAACACGTAAACGGTATTTCCCTAACCCATGTCTGTGGTTCTGCACCGTTTAAATCGTTCCGCAAATACCTGCATGTAATGAAAAAATTAAACATGTCTAATCGATTTAACATTGATGACCCGGAAAATTGTTTTCTTAGATTTTTTTTTATTAGTAGTCTGCTTAATGGAATTGCCTGTTGCATTAAAGTCTCCAGCTAGGACTTGCAATTAAACCAAGCACTAAACATGAAGTTCAGCATCATACGCTAAGGGCACCTCCTAGGCAGTAGGCACTAATCATGACTTAGTGCGTTGTTGAGGGAGGACAGCAAGAGGCCTCTTTTTTTGGTGGGATTTCGAGATCAGCTAGGATACAGGGTGGAATAGAGTAGACCCTGGTATAATTATATTTAAGTAGTAGTTAGGTAGAGGACGGATGGAAGGACAGAATAAACAAAATTAAGTATAATGGAACAGGAGAGAATAATAACGCGATAGCTTAAAATGACGACATTGATGGACATTGGGCTTCTAAGTAGGGGGCCGATAAGGAACAAGGACTAAACTTGACTAACTTGATTATAATTTGAGTGACTTCAAGGCTCATAAACCAGTGCGCCTCATCACAGTCAAGTACTAGTATATCAATTAAAAAAAAAAAACACATTTTTAACTGCACACAAAAGTTAGCTCTATGACGATCTTTATTCAAATATTAAAATTCTCCCGTTCACAGGTTACCAATACGCAATGATGTCAATGAAAACAGCATTATCAACACTACTGCGAGAATATAAAGTAGTAGAAGACAGAGAAGACGGTCCTGTACCAAAAATCAGGGTCAAAATCGATATCATGATGAAGGCTGTCGACGGATACCAAGTGGCATTGGAAAGAAGAAAAAAAGAAAAAGTTCCTACGTGACATCACGAAAAAGCGCGGGAAACACCACTTTTAGATTACGTTCTTTTTTTGAACTTGCTAGTAAACAATCAATTTTTTTTTGTATAAGTACAGCCAGGTTAAATATGGAGGATTATTTTAGATTAAAATAATTTATATAATTTTTGTTGACTTTATTTCTATAAAACTATTTTTCTCAGGAATTTCGAAAACATTTTATTATTCTAAATAGTTTCCGAAACTTGGTACCTGCTTTAATTTTTAATGCCAAGGTAAATGCGCAAATAATAAATATTAATTTATGCAAAAAGTTTGGTCTATGCAGTCAGTCCATAGTGTTTAAATTTTATTCTTTTCGAAATTGTTTACCTATGGTTGAATAGCTCAAGGGTAAACATCAAAGTGCAAACGTGTTTATTTTTCCTGAAAGTAAATTTTATAGTTGTTCTGAGATATGTGAATAATTACAGGTAAGGCAAGCTAAATTGGTGAATTTATTACTCCCAGTATTTATATAGTAGAAGAAAATAAGTGAAACAATTACATTACCTACGCTAGTCTATGGCCTTGCACTTTCTCGAAGATCGTGCGTCCCTAGCATCTATTACCGCTGCTATTTCCACGTTAAATTATGTGGTTCGTTATTTTTAAAAGCTAGAAGGGTGCTTTCATACTGTAGATACTCAAATATAGGTGAGTAGCGTTTTTCTTACTCTTCACTACATAGTATAAAACAAAGTCACTTTTGCTGTCCCTATATCCCTATGTACGCTTAAATCTTTAAAACTACGCAACGGATTTTGATGCGGTTTTTTTAAATAGATAGAGTGATTCAAGAGGAAGGTTTATATATATGATATTGCACCCGAACGAAGCCGGGGCGGGTCGCTAGTTTACAAATAAAACTTTGAAACTTATGATTTTTTTATTTGAAGACAAAACGCAATACATTGAACAGAAGACTCGTAGATTATCTTGCATTTTTAACCGACTTCTAAAAAAGGAGGAGGTTCTCAATTCGGATGTTTGTATTTTTTATGTTTGTTCGCGCATTCGTCACTTCGTCGTTTGCCAACCGATTTGAAAAATATTTTTTTTGTTGGAAAGGGTATAACTTCCCAAATGGTCCTATAGTCACCACGTTGGGATCTGATTATGGAATCTTGGCGAAATCGAGGGAACTCCTCAAATTCAGTTCAATATTTTATTGAAATCGGTTATTTATTTTTTATAAAAAGGATTTTTTATCACATTTATATTATTTATATTTAGAAATGCATACCCAAAGGGTGTGCTCCTGTATCATGGGAGCGTTCACAAACATGTAAACTCACATTCACACAAAAATCTCAATAGAATTTTGTATGTGTATTTTTATTGCTCCTTACACACAAACATCTGAACTGATTTTTATATATGAAACGGATAAAACAACACGGGCAGATCAGTATGTTCTCTTGGGATCATCATCATTTCAGCCAATAGACATCCACTGCTGGACCCAGGCCTCCCTTGGGATACTACAGGCAAATTCGCTGTTAACAGCAAGTAGGTACCTAATATAAAAAGTTAAAAAGAAAAATAGGTAAGTAGCCCTGTTTTACTGACAGAAGCTAGTAAGTAATCGTTCATGGTCGAGTCAAGATGGGCTTGTAGACGACGAGCATTGGTTAGATTGCCGTCCGGTAAAGACCGAGCAAGAGTCGTCGAAGGGGCGAAGTTTTTCACGCGCGCCTCTAAAGAGATGTCTGCAAAATTGTAGAGGCTCAGTAGTGCCGATCCCCGCTGCTGCTACGGGAAATTTCTGAAAGGGAGCCTAGAACACAAAGGTCAACTAAAGCACACAAGTTCTAGTCAGTTAAAATCTGATACGCCCTCACACTCCATCCTAGAGCGGGAGAAGGCTGAATGATTTCCCAACTCAAAAAACAAATGAGTCAGAATCATAAAATAAATACGTACGACTTTTCCACTCAGAAAAGTAAAGCTTCTACATTCTAAGAAACTGTCTGTAGGCCATACCAATTTTTATTCCGTGCAGAAATCAAATCCTACAGTACAAAATATCCATAAGGTAGTCAGTGTAACTTCAGTCTTGCATTACACTACTGTGTTCGAACATTTTTTTAAAGTTTGTATGGAGAAAGCCACTTTGACGCGGGCGAAACCGCTGGCAAAAGCTATACAATATTATTTTTAATATAAGTATGTGAAATCCGAAACACGTGCACAGTATTTTTATGTAAAATACCTATGTAAAAATTTCATAACTAAATTATGAAAAATTACAAAGTTTTACGCTTGTTGTCCGCACAAATACATAGTCACAGGGCCATCCGGGTGACTGAGGGGTTGTTTTGCTCCTATACTTACCTAGCTGTGCGCTGGCTTCTAAGGCCCTGCCATCACCTGTGTTGTACTTAGTGTCGATGGTGTCCACCTTCCCAAATCTATTTTGGGAAAAAAAATATAACATGGTGTAAAAAATATTACATTCGAATCAGTTACTGATTCTAAAAATAATGTTGTATATCTATAGAGTAGTCAGTGTAAACTCAGTCTTACATTACACTACTGTGTTCGAACATTTTTCCTCGACCTTCGAACTTTGAAAACCATTTATTTTAATGACAAAAATCCTTTGCTCGACTAGTAATTGCACTATACTATAACTTACCAAGAAACTGTTTAATGCTAAATCGTGAATGTATAGCCTTTTTATGACGGATTGCAGCGTATTAATCATCATGCTAATTTAGCAATAAAACATGACAGGCAGGGAACTGGATGCTCTTGGAAATTATGTACAATGCATTCCAGATAAAGGCTATATTTCATCGGGACACCATGGTGGCGCTACCAGTCGCCACTACCAACAAAATGTATACAGCTCTATAGAGAGTTAGTCGCCTGGTGTCCGTTTGGTTGCGCAACCAATTTGGTGGCGCGACCAGCTCGGACGTGTGGCGACTCTTCTGGTTTCTGAATGGTATTTGGTTTGATAGCTAAGGGCTATATTTCGTCGGGACACCATGCCGGCGCAACTGGTCGTGCCACCACAGTGTTCCCGTGAGATATAGCTCTGAGAATAGGATCTATGCCATGTTGTGTTGTGTCGCGTCATACTCGTACTGTCAAATCGCAAGAAATTGGGCAAAATTAAAGAAATGGATTCTGATTAAACTTTTTCTAAATAGATTTTTTAAATTAAATTTATTAATCCTAAAGAGGAGGCCTGAGTCCCAACACTGGGAACATTAAGAAGGCTGATGATGATCTCTAAAATCTTAAATAAAGATATGGTTATTTTTTATCTGGCTTTGACATCGCGTCCGCTATAACCGACATCAAAATTCACACAGTCAAAGTCGTGGGTCAAAGTTAGTATTAGTATTGATGTACTGCTAGAGTAGAGCAGTGGTGGCCGAGTGGTAATGGCCCCGACTTACGAGTTGTAGGTCGCGGGTTCGAACCCAGCCAGACGCATTACTTTGTGTAATTTATTTCAACACCACTGCTCTCAAAACGGTGAAGGAAAACATCGTGAGGAAACCGGCATGTCCGAGAACCAAAAATTCGAAGACATGTGACATTCACCAACCCGCACTGGGCCTGCGTGGTGGATTATGGCCCATTCCCTCTCCTAGAGAGGAGGCCTGAGTCCCAGCAGTGGGAACATCAAAAGGCTGATGATGATGATGATGATGACTGCTAGAGTAGGTCATGGCAGATATTATGGCTATATTTATGGCAGTTATCTTTAACACGATGGGCAAATTTCCAAAGGTGTGAAGATTATTACTGTTGCCTTATGTACATAGGTTATGACGGTTATACCTTTATGACAGTTTACGGCCTTTGAGGAAAGGGATCGATATTCGCCCTGTATAGCTCCGCCTCTTTCACATATCATCATCATCATCATTTCAACCGAAAGACGTCCACTGCATATCCTCCCTCCAAGTGTTGCCATAATAACCGGTTTTATGCGTCTCGCATCCATCGGATTCCCGCGAGCCTCACCAGATCATCGGTCCACCTTGTGGGAGGCATATATGAAAGGAGAAACTGCATCACTGGCGGATCAACGCACAGCCGAAAGAAACTACTGGGACTAGGAGTGTGAAATTTTGCATAAGGTATCCTTTTATGACGAAGACAGGCACTTAAAAAGGAATAATCAAAATTCAGTCACTAAGGGCATAATAATAATATAATAATAAAAAGCTGCTATTCTGAATATGTACATGTCAAACTGTTAGAAAGCTCATGCAAATAGATGAAAATGCATTAGGTACCCATCATAACACAGCCTCAACATACACACCACACGCTGCATTTACTTGGTTTCGGCTCGTAAATGTAGTCAAAAACCAGCCAAAGCTGAGAATAAAAAACATTTTCTAATAATAATAATATGCTTTATTTTTCTCACTACAATATAAAGTAATTAACAAATATTTCAATGAGTATACTAAGGGCATGAAACGGGAATTTAAAGTTTGTATGGGTAGAAGCTACTATCGCGGGTAGAAGCTAGTTTTAAATAAATGCTATTCACAGCAAGCACTAGGTAGTTTATATATATAAAAAAAAGATTATTCATAAGTAATTTCTAGTGTGGGGCAACTCTTTAATTATTATTTTTATATCTATTTAGTTGCAGCATACAACAATACGTTGCAACAACATAAATCAATTATAAGTAAGACCTAATAAATTGGTTAGTTATTTTCCCATCTGAACCTTGAATAAAGAAATTAAATATCTGTAATTAACTTAACTATATTATTTGTTAGCAATACTCATTAAAGTATTTTTAATGACTAGGAAATAGAAAATGCAGGTAACTACATAATGAGCCAGTTAATTCTATTCAAACATATATTTTTTATCATTTAAAGTTTTTGCAACGTCACCTTATACTATAACAATGTGAACGAGATTAATTAAATTAAATGGTTTAATCAACACCTCCATTGTTTGTTTAAAATAATCTATAGTAGATGTTATTACATAGCAAAAAAAAATCGTGAGGAAACAGGTATGTCCTAGAATCTAAAAATTCGAAGACATACGCTACCTATTTCTTCTTCTTCTTCTCGTGTCGATTCGACTCAAATTTTGTCCGATCAATATTTAGCCACCTGGACAGCACTGTCGTTGGCTTCGTTTAAGCTATGGTGGGCTAGCTACTGAGGTCTTACAAGTGCTTATTTAGGAAAATAACCACCAACCCGTACTGGGTCCGCGTGGTGGATTACGGCCCTTTAACCTATCATAGAGAGAAGGCCTTAGTCCCAGGTTTAGGGCCATTAAAAGGCTGATCATGCTAGATATAAGCGGAAGTAGCATCAAGTTTTCTGGCGTGATCGAATCAGAAATTAAGATATTTGGAGAAGAATTAAGGTTACTGACATAGCCCGAAGAATCGCCAAACTTAAGTGGCAGTGAGCCGGGCATATTATTTGCAGAACAGATAGTCGATAGAGCTGGAAGCTTCTGTAATGGCGACTGTATACCGGAAGACGCAGTAGGTATTGGTAGTCCTCCCACAATGTGGACCCGTAACCTGGTGAGGTTCACGAGAATCCGGATACCAAACGCAGAAGCTGTTGTTGTGGCGACACTATAGGAAGTCCTATCTCTAAGGGTCGCCACACATGGGCCACCGGCCACAACCACAAAACGCCGCCACTTATTTATGTAGCACATATATTTATGTAGGTTCCATACATTTTATATGGACTCCCGGCACACGGTTGACGCCGGAAGCTGTCACACGCTACAAAACGCCGCTGCATGCTTCTTGTGGCCACTGGCCCCAAAACGCCGAACAAAACACAGGCCACCCGCGCATTTAATCCTTCTTCGACAGAGTGCATTATACTACTGCGCACATGGGTTAAACAAGCTTTTAATGAAAGTAATTTTGTTCATAGCAAGCTTTTATAGCTCGGTATACCTATATAATTAATACTCGTCAAGACGAATCATACGAGCCCAACTCGATAGGGTTGTGTCGTTTAACTGCCAAGCTCCTACAGCCACTTTCCGGTTCCATCGTCAGATCAACTGCCTGTCATAATAATTTTGCATTGTCATCTGATTTACACATGCATGCAAAATTTCAGCACAATCGGTAACCGGGAAGTGGGTCAAATTTAATTCAAAAGATTTTATTACAGACAAACATCGGGACAGGTGAAACTAAATAAAAGCTTTTAAAAAAGCGTGTTAAAAAGCAGAAGCCACTAGCTTGCCACAAGTGGCTTGTGGCCGCTTCTTTTCTAGGTGACGTTTGTGGCTGTGACATGTGGCCCATATGTGGCCATGGCCACAGTTACTGTAGACGTCTTTTCGCTGAAATAATAATGATGATTTTGATATGTTATATCACGCAACCGTAGTAGACAAAGTAACTCGGTTAATGAAATATTTTGCCCTTTTTATGCAAAGGCGGAGTTGAATGACAACTGACAACGGTCTGTAGGTTTTTAAAGCAAGCATTTTATATTGAAACAACCCCTGTATCACGCAAACTGTTTGCCATAAAACTGGGTTACAGGAGCGGCAGGGATTTCAATTTAAACTTTTATAGAATTTAATTATAGGGTACATCATGCGCTTTTATAGCGAAATTATACGTTCATTTGTTATGCGTTCGAAACGTTTATAGAGCATAAACGAAATAAGGGCATGCGTTTAAATTATGGGCACTTCTAGTCGTAGGAAAGTTATTCGTGGTGAATTTTGCAAGGATAAATTTAAAGTCGTGATTAAAAATAATAATTAATTAGCAGACTTTGGACGGCACTCGACTCTCTTAAGACCCTCGCCATGGCTCGGGTCTAAATACCACCTCAAAGGTAATCACTAACGTTACACACTTATATCGTAATGTACTATTGTTATTTATTTTGTTATTAAATAATAGTTTGCATGTCCATGTGCAGAGTATGAAAAATAGTCACTGTAATAAAGTGTTTATGTAGGTATCTATTTAATATTTATGCATATATTAATAAAATTAACGTTGTGTATTTGATTGATTTATTTTATTGGTACGCTTATTGATGGTTAAGTAAATGCTTATCAAGATGGACTATTAATTAATACTAATATTATAAAGAGGTAAAGTCTGTTTTTTTTTGTTTGCAGCACTAGGAGGTAATCTCTGAAAGTATTGGCCCGATTACTAAATTACACCGATAAAAAGCTGCTTTATTCTCGAGTGAAATAGGCTATATTTTATGTACGCGAAGCCGCGGGCAAAAGCTAGTTATTTTTATTCACGAAATAACTTATATTTCAGGTTTAAAATCGAGCCCCCTATCTCTTGCTCCACTTACCTCCACTGCCCGTCCGACTGTCTGTCACAGGACTCGGTATCTTCGGTACTGTAATTGATAGATTCTTGATCTTTTCAAAGACTATACCTACCTACATTATTGTGATGGCTATAATATTTAAGGAGTTCTCTCTAGCCGTCGTGAGTCCCATCACCAGAACTGAATTTTGATAAAAATGAAACTAATCTGGAAGTGGAAGTTTACTTCCATTTATTTCCAGGACTTATCCAATCAAATTAAAAAAAAGAATTTTCTAAATCGTTTCATGAAGGAGTTTTGAAATCACAAATATTATAACCCTCGTACGGCCCTTACATTGTTGAAACTTGTACGGTTCGGACTAAGCGTTTCGTTTCGTCGTTTATTCCGCGTACATCGAAGGACTGGAACAATTTGCCTGCTGCGGTCTTCAAGGCTAGAGTGAATAGGCTCTTAATAAACTATAGTATCTACGCCCCACCATCAACGATTGCATCACTACTTACCATCAGGTGAGATCGCCGTTAAGCACAGGTTTATATCATTACAAAAACCCTCCTTTGGCTTTACCGTAGTCGGGTAAGAAATGTGTCAGATTTGAGAACGTTTTTTTTATTGTTGATAGGTTCGCGCTTGACCGCTATCTCACCTGATGGAAACGATAAGACTTCCTTGTTTTTTGAAATCTGTTAAAAAAGGCAAAAATAAAAGTAACAATAATTAGTTCATCACGTGTTCTTTACAGAATTCCTACAAGATGTTCAAATGATATTGATTCGGGGATCGGATTTTAATGTTACAAAACATCCCCATTAACATAATTCAATCAAAACCTGTCATGAAATCCAGTCGTTCGCAACCGTATAAAAATAAAACCGCCGTGTAGCATTCATCAAAAATGTTATTGAACTTACCCCGAACTTGTTCGCTTAGGTATAAAAAGCGACGCGTCATTAGACTAACAAAATGCATAATCGTTGTTACGTTGCTTTTTACAGTAGGCACGTGACACGAACGGGGGTAATAAATCACTGGGGGTTGGGCATCAGCTTGCAACGTAACTTGGGGAATCGGAGACAGTACTGGGCGGGTGGCGGAGAGCGCTAGACGTCCCGCGCAAAACGAAACGCTCTCCCAACCAACGTGTCTCGAAACGATATCACGAGTCCACGATTGCGATGATAAGGTGACATGCGATTCACGCGTTCTCCAGTATATTCGATGACAGCGAAGATGTATTGCGCCTGATATGCATGGAAGTGTTCCCGATGGATCGCGTCCAATTTTGAAAAATAAATGAGTCATGTTTTAGGCTGAAGAATGGACACGAGCTTCGATGATGACGAGCCTTTTATATTCAGACTCAATGACAGCGGATCGGGACCCGGTCTACTGGTCAAGGTATAACATATAACTTCAACATAGTTGCTTAGTAGACTTCTGTAACTTTTTTTTTGAGATGGGAAATAATCAAATAACTTTTCCCGCTTTTGGTGGAGCGAGACGAAGTGTTAGACTTATGCTGACTAAAACTTACATGTGTTTCTTCAGTTGGGTCGTGGGATTCTTTGGACCGGGACCCAACTTCCACATGTATTTTTTGTAGTAGTATTTTGGGTCCGCATATAAAATAAATATATTCTATTTTGGTAACTGTACTTTAAAGCCTTTTTCCTTGTATAGTTACCAAATAGAATGTATTTATTTTATTTGTGATCCCAAAATACTAATCTAAAGAAAAAAAAATGGGAATTGGGACCGCGGTTCCGTTCCTGAAAAGGCCCCCCCCTACTACCCCACTGTCCTTTGCGTTTCAGGGCCACAGTAAAGCTAGAACTACATTAGACCGACGCACACGTGTAACACGCATGACTTGTACGTAGAACGAGGTCGCGTGGCGTAGATCAAGTGTAGCTCTACAAGTCTAGTTTCCATATAAAATGTATGGAATCCGACGCGCTCAGATCGGCGTACGTGGCACACGTGTGCAACCTAACCTAAACTAGTAGTGATTAGTACAGTAGCTAATCGTAGCCTTTATAATTAGTTTTATTACACATCTATGTATTCATCAATAAGTTGTTAATAGATGTCTATTAAATTGTGATGTAAGCATGAGCGTAGCGTGGACTAATTTAGACGTGGGCGAAGGCGCATCAGCGAGGCAACGACTGTCGAACACGTTATTTATCGTTTTAAATATCGCAGTATATGCTGAGTTAGGCGCCTTTTTGGCCTTGCACAGATTTTAAAGTTATTTTATTTTTTTCATACTTAGATACTGTATTTTAATTTTAATGAATCCTGATTCTACTGTATATTTTTTTATTCTACGGTATGTGTGAGGTACGAACAAAAGTTTTTCTTCCTTTAACACCCACATCGTCGTTCACTATAAGGTGAAGTAGTGGTCATACGCGAGCCTATCAATTAAGGAACAATCCTCGTTCTTAAAGAACGTGAGGCCACGAGTACGAGGCCGTGTGCCCAGGGCCCATGCCTAGCTACGCTACTAGACATAAGCTGCACATTTCGCAATTGCAGTGAATGATTTTGCCCCAGACTATGGACCTAACCTTTATTTACGTCAGGTGCAGTATATAATAACATCAGAGCTATAATTACAGACTATTATTTAATTCACATAATCAATTGTAAAGTCGTAAACTGGTCCACAAGTCTAATTATAAGAATGTTCATGGTCCACAAATGCAGTTTTTTAAAACTAGTGGTCCCCCGCGGGTTCAAATTCAAATTATTATTTCTTTATTTAACAATGTATGTACACACAAATAATAAAAGAAAAGAAAGAAGGAAACAGAAAAATAGTACAAAATTTCTAAAGAAATTTCTTCCAGCAAACCTGCCAAACGAGAATTGAAGAAAAAAGAGATGTTTTTACATATGTTTTTTCATAAAATACATAATAATATAACATGATAAAAAATGTTGGTGTATTATAAAACCCTTTTCGATAAATGGGCTATTCAATACTGAAATATTTTTAAGTAAGTAGTTCCTTAGATTGTCGCGTTAAAACAAACAAACTCTTCAGTTTTATACTATTAGTATAGAAGTTTAGTTTATCTGATACTAGCTTTCCGCCCGCGGCTTCGCCCGCGTGGACTACAGTTTATATCGCGCCGGCAGAGACCCGTGCTCAGCAGTGGAATGATAGGTAGCCTATGTGTTATTCCAGTGTCTCTTCTAACTACCTACCAAATTTGATCTAAATCCGTTCAGTAGTTTTTGCGTGAAAGCGTAACAGTCAGACAGACAGAGTTACTTTCGCATTTAAAATTTTAGTAGGGACTAATATAATTACGGGACAGAGCAACTTGGTAGCCGATAACTTTTAATTATTATTATTTTATGACAAATAAAACGCGGTATTTGCACATTTTAGTATATTTTCTTCCTGGGTGCAATTAGAATATCTTTATATAGGTATATAATTATTCTGTACGTGTATTTGTCACCTGTTTCCTCCTAAACGGGTTGACCGATTCGGATGAAACTTTGTGTGGTATATTTGAGTCCCTGGATGGTTTGAAAATACAATTGAACCCAGTAGGTGGCCCTCAATTTTCTTTCCTGAGGATAGGCTAGTTTTCAGGCAGGACGACGTTTAGTCGCTACCCTGACCGCTAGTCTAATATAAAATGATAAAGTAGTTATCCTTATCCTTATAATTGCCGACCTAAACGTTCTGCTATGTAAATTATCAAAGAAAATAAATGTAAGTATAAATCGAAACAAAACTACCTAAAACCACGATAAAAAGTTGGGGGATGGGGGTAAAAGGGTGAAAAATACTTCACGAACTATGCTAATACCTACTTAAATATGCAGAAAAAAAATATTAAAATCGGTCGAGTAGTCTTAGAGGAGTACGAACACAAACACCGTGACAAGAGATACCTCTAATATAAAATTCTCATTGGCACAGTGTTTGTAACAAAACTTCTCCAAAACGGCTTGACCGTTTCCCTTGGTGTAGGTACTGACTTATTGTATAGTCAGTTATGATAAATATTTAATACTGTATAAGTATAGCAATGATAAATATTAATAATCCTTACTAATATTATATAAGCGAAAGTGAGTTTGTTTGTTACGTCTTCACGCCTAAATGGCAAAACCGATTTTGATGAAACTTGGTACACGGATGGACCATGTCCTGGAATAGGACATAGGATACTTTTTATCCCGGAAGTATGTTCCCTTGGGATAAATGTCTGCTATCACGCGGGCGAAGCCGCTGGGAGCAGTTAGTAAATAATATTTTGCAAATAGGTTTACTAAAAACACTTTTACACGTCAATTTTTTCGTTAATTTTATACTAAATGAGGCCGGTGTTTCCTAACTACCCTGAGAGGAAACATCAAAACAAACTCAGGGGTCAAAAGACGTAAACTATTTTTTATCCTCCCACCCCCACCATAATTTTTCTTTAATAAATAATCCTTACTAATATTATAAAAGCGAAAGTGAGTTGGTTTGTTACGTTTTCACGCCTAAATGGCTAAACTGATTTTGATGAATCTTGGTACAGAGATAGTTGGGACCCTGGAGTCGGACATAGGCTAATATTTAAAAAAAAATGAGAAAAGGGGAAGAAAGAATAAAGTATATTAATAAACGCAAGCAAAGCCGCGGGTAAAAGCTAGTTATCAATATAATTAATTGGTTTATTCATAAAATTATTGATTAGTATGACGGTAATAAACTAAGATGGTTATTACTTGCATGAATATTGATACCTATACGTTTAAACATTGATATTAAGTTTGACTCTCAGGTCACGCACGTGTCGTGAAGATCATAGACATTAGAACAAATGAGGTCATTGCAGAAATTTATGGATGAGGGTTTTGTCCAGCAGATGGCGTTTTCCAGCATAAATCATGAACAAGATCCCCAGCTGGGTCAAAGCCTACTGGGGCCAGGGTTATCCAAAAGGAATTCGAGCCCTGGTTTGAAGGCTAGAAGGAATGGGTTTTTTTTTGTCGACGGGAAAAATCATCTTATGACAAAACCAGCTCTTGGGTGGAGCGGGAGATAGTGTCAGACTCTTACTGACTAAAAACCCCGCGCCGTTTCTCCTAGCCTTCATACCGGGGCTCTAGTATCCTTTCGGATAACCCCGACCCCGATAGGCTTCGACCCAGCTGTTGCTGACAACTCCTTGAGGCGCGCGGGAACAGTGCGCGCCGTAGACGTCTTGGCTCGGTCCGGACAGTTACCGGACGATCGGACAGCGAACTACCCATACCCATGGCTTGCTGTCCACGAGCCCGCGTCTACGGTGGCTGGAAATCGGGATTGGAGTCCCGGCGGCGGCGGCGGCGAGGGCGCCGTTGCCTGAAGCGGTCGGCCTCCTCCTTTGCTAGCATTACTGCCTCGCAGAAGGAGGCGACCGCCTGCCACTCCTCCTCACTCCGGATCATGGCCTGAACCAGAGCCCGGCGCGAGAGGTCTCCGCCGCCGATCGCCCCCACGAGGGCACGGCGGTGCTCCGCCCAAGAAGGGCACACCTTGACTGTGTGCTCCACCGTGTCCTCCGGGCGTTCCGCACAGTGGCGGCACCCGGGCGTCTCTTCCGCTTGAATCCGATGCAGGAACCTCCCGAACTTGCCATGTCCGGTGAGGACCTGCGTCATGCGGAAGGTAAGGACGCCGTGAGGTCTTTCCAGGCACGCCTCAAAGAGGGGACTTACCGCCATAATTGTGGCGTGCCCAAGAAGGAATGGGGTGGGTTTTTAGTCAGTAAGAGTTTGACACTATCTCCCGCTCCACCCAAGAGGGGTTGTCTGTTGATTGGGTGATTTTTGCCCACCGAAAACAAAGCATAAATCATGAAAAGATTGTTGCTACCTTTTTGAAATGAGGGAAAAGAATTTCGATACTTAGTCTATAATAATATAGGTTGTAGAGAGTAGTGAAGCAGTGGTAACGGCCCCAACTTACGATTTGCAGGTCACAAGTTCGAACTTAGCTGGGTACATTACATTGTGTAATTTATTTAATTTTTTTACTGCTCTCAAAACGGTTAAGGAAAATTTTGTGAGGAAATAGTCATGTCCTAGAACCATATATATCATCTACTATTCCCTGAACATTATAAGGCACTTCACAATAGTATGAACATCATAGGATAGATAGATAGATATGTTCGCCTTGAAGAGATGTCAGCAAAACCATAGGGGCCCAGCAGGCCTGAAGCCTACTAGGACTATGGGTCGATTTCTTAAAAGGTTATGGTTATGCGTGGTTCTGAGACGCAAAGGGCAACTGAAGGAACTGTGGTTTTAGTCAGTTATAAATGTCTGATGCACCCTTCCGCCCACTCTAGAGCGGCAGATGTCATTAGATGATTTTCCATTTAAAAAAAATATTTAGGCTAGGTATTTGTTTGTTTGTCCTTAATTGCAGAAAAAGGCATGTCACTAAAATTGTCAAAGAAAAAAAACCACAATCTTGACAATGTTGTTTTAACCAAGACGTGGTGTGACGAGGTGTCTGTACAGATTTCTACGTATATTTTTATTGTTGCTTTTGTAAAGGTGTGTGCAGAGCGTGGGTGGCGTATGTACCCCGGCTACCACAGCGGCTTGGAGGAGCGGTGGAACCTCTGGTGGAAGACCAGCGCCTTCCCTGCAGCCAGCTACAAGACCCTGGGAGATTGGCAGGTTAGCTGTTCTTAATTTTTTTTTTCACACTCGCCCCTGTGCTTTGCACGATTTCACAAAACTCCACTTATTTTTTTACTCTAGTATTTTAAATGTATAGTGAAAACAGATATACGCTTAAAGTGATTTAGATAAAACCTAAATCGCAGTTCGGAAGATTTCCCTTTTGAATCAAAGAATCATTTGGTTCTTACCAGCACCACCACCATGGTCCCTTTCATGCTTAAAAACTATGCGAAAACGTTTATTAATTTAGTTTTTTTTAAATTTATTACTGCCATTAGAAAAAAAATTGTCACTATAATAAAAATCACATATAAAATTATACAACACGACACACATTATCAAACAAATAATAATAAAAAAAGTTACTTATTGTTTATTCAATTATTATTTTTACTTTTTTTCATTTTAAAAATTGTAAAACAATTGGTTGGCAGATCCACATGCTAATTAGAAATCGATATATTTATAATTTTCGGAAAATTTTAAGTTTTTTTTTTATGTGAAAAATGATCCAGTGTCCGTAGAGTAGAGTTAGTGGACCGGTAGGACGTGTCAGACTTTTACTTAAGGACTAAAACCTTAACTGTATACTTCTGGGCAGCCTATACGTTTCTTCCGCCTGAATCCGAAACTGGAATCTCCCGAACTTGCTATGTCCGGTGAATACCTGCGTCATGTGGAAGATCTGACGCCGTGGCGTCTTTCTTGCAAGTGGCAAGAAAGACCAAAAGACCAAAAAGGGGATTTATCGCCTGGATGGTAGCGTGCCCAATTTCTATGATTGAACTTTAGTTTTATTGTCATTCGAAGGGAAAGTTTTATTGAATTTGTTACAACAAACAATAAAGATACAAAATATCGTGGTTATAATGCTAAAATATTTGTCTAGACGTAAAATGGATGACGTCGGGAACTATACTGTGTAGCTAAACATTAAAAGTAACTGATGCCATTTATCCTTATATTGAACAAAGGGAAAGGTAACTTTACATTATCTACAGCCACTAGCCTAGTACATTAGTTTCCCTTTAGTTAAATAATTTCAGTGATAGCTTTTATTACCAAATATTATTAGTTAGATAAAATAGGGCAGTGAGATATTTCCTGCGGTGGATAGTGATTATAGATCTACTTTTTTAACAAGCTGTTATTTAGTTTCACCTGTCCCGATGTTTGTCTGTCATCAAATATTGTAAATTAAATTTGACCCACATCCCGGTTACCGATTAAGCTGAAATTTTGCATGCATGTGTAAATCAGATGACAATGTAAAATTATTATGGCATGGAATGGAGCTGTTCTGATGATGGAACTGGAAGGTGGCTATAGGTAACTTGGTAGTTAAACGACACAATCCCATCGAGTTTAGGCTCGTATGATTTGTCTTGACGTATCGTAAAAGCTTGCTATGAAAAAATGATTTTCATTAATAGCTTGTTTCTGAGTTAATCATTTAGGCAGGGCGCTAACGTGTGTCTTGTGCCAGATACAAGCTAACGATGAATATTTAAATTATATAGAACAATTATGAAATCATCCACTCCCCCCCATGTTTACGTATGTAAACATTTTTTTGTGTCCAATTGCTTCCACTTAACACATACTATCAAAAAGTTTTCGGTGTCGGTAACTAGAACAAAAAGTGTCTCCGTTTGTGCGGCGCTTAAATGACTGCTTCCGATCTAAGGTGTAGCGAGTGGGCGTGGCAGACTTTTACTGATTAAAAGCCACACATGGCCTTCAGTTGTCTATGCGTTTCAGGGTGACCCTAGAACTGGTCACGAGTCTTTCATATGCCGATCCGTGAAGTGATGTCTTCTGCAGTTCCTTCAGTCTTTTAAAACCTTTTTTTTTAATTGCTCGATATGGAAACTGTGCGGGTAATGATACTGATAGCGTGACGGGTGACAGGACAGAATGAAAAAAAAACGTATTGTGCTGACCCCAAATAACATGGGACAAGGGCAGGAAGATGATGGTATGGCCAAGTTGACTGGGAAAGTATTTTTGTTTTCAGTTCATGAATCACATACCGAAGGGTGGATCGATTTGCAGAAAAGACAACCTGTCACGTTTGCTTCGTTGCATGAAGAGGATTTATGGAGCTGTATACGATTTCAGGTAAATAGCCTTGCATTATTTTCTCTTGTAAGAATGCGATAAATAAAATAAATCAATAATAATATTTTATTTCACTATAAGCCTTCCGTTACAAAACTTCCAGATTAGTTAAACAAAGGCTTAAAATGACTAGGTAATTTTTATCGTAATTTATACTATGTTTGTTTATTTATTGGCACACCAACAGCATTAGATACAGGATTTTTTATTAAAAAATAATATTAAAATCAAGGCACTGGTATGCATTCCTATTACAGATATGCTTACACCATGCTAATTATGACATTTATTATTTCGTTAAGAAATTAAAAAAAAAAAAACATTACCACAAAAAAATTAAACATACAAAGTGGAAAAACACACATGCAATTATAAAAATATTAATATAAAAAGCAGTAATTTATCTAAAATAGAAAAATGAATCTTTAGAAAAAAGAGGATAGAGTAGGTATATAACATTGAAATGTGGGATTGGAAGAATTGAACAAGCTCATACCTCCGAGACTGCTCTCCTAAACTGGTGTTCTATACTGTCTTTCTATCGACTTATATTCTAGGTGTATGTCCCTGTGACTTTGATGTTAGACAGTCAATAATATATACCAAAATGATATGGAAAGTAGTACAAAGCATGATCCAAAACTTGGCCCTGGTTAGATAATTTTGCGCCTCTCCGGGGATTGCGCCCTGTACCCCTAGCCAAGTTGCTAATCTGCAATAGTTAACGCTAGTAGAAAGCTTCAAATGTACGGGAACGCTGTTCCCTCAATGCTCAGTCACGTGGTCAGAACAAAAGAATTGGCAACAAGGTCAACTCGAAGCGTTCGACGCAAGCGAAACGGTTGTAACTTGGCTAGGGGGGCAGGGCACCCCTGGCACTGCCTTAGTCACGGCACTGCTTATGCTTCACTAGGTATACCTCTGACGTTTTAATTAACGACAAGTCTAACAAGATGTTACGTACTAACTGGCATGCCGTGAACTTTAGTGTAATTGTATTAGAGATCAAGGTTAAGCGGTGTTGATACTTTAGTTTTCTCGCTAGGAGATTACTGAGATTATTTTTTAACTAGTATCATTGTTATGCCGCCCATAACTATTTACCTATGTGTAGTTTAAATGGCACAAACATACTACTAGTGCTAAATATTCAATGCTTAACTGGGAAGTAAAGGCCAGATTGGCAAGTGGGATTTTCGTCTTTTCTAACGCAAATCAACATAGTAGGTAATAGTGTATTTTGATACAAGAAAAGAAAGTTTGTCATTACGTTAATTAATATAATTGCGGGGGTTGACGCGCGATTCGTGGGGTTTTCTTGGCGCCCAGTAAGATATGATAAATACAATACATAATGTACAACACAATAATGGCGAGTTGGCGCACTTTTCCGCACTACTGTAAAAACAGTACCTAAATAGCGCGCTTGAAACCAGTAGAGATAAGGGCAGATTCTCGAGTGTTTTGCAAAAAAAAAAAAAAACAGACTGATTGAAACACAGTAAGACGTAAATAATAGTTATTTGTAAGAAAATATTTTATTACGCGCATCGGAAAAAATCTATGCACTTCGGCCTTATTAAAATCAAGTTAAAACTGTACACGAGGTAATTACATTCATTATTAAGCTAGCATTACGAACAGAATAGCATATATTTATTTGAAAACAGGTCATTATAACGTAATTAAAAACTAGTTTTAATAATTCAATAAATTATTGTAAAACAATAAATCATTATTTAATGCGTCACATCGAAAGAAACTTGCTCAATATCCATTTGTTTGTTTTTCTGAATATTTTATCCTCTACAAAATAGTTTTTATTCTCACTGTAACGTAAATTGTGAGTTTATGATATGACCCGCTATATTTTAGGGGTATCTCCCCTAGGGGAATGTTCGGAAGGCATATGTTACGTAAAATTGGCAGGTTACTATTTTTCCTTTCCCCGCCTACAGAAATTTGGTGAAAAAATAAATAACCGCGTAAAAGACGTTGATATAATAGTGTTAACACAAGCTCCAATTTGGTACGACGGTTTTGGTCCGTTGTACTTAGGCCGTGGTCTACCCATACCATGATGAAGCGTGACTCAGCGTAATAAGTATTAAAAAAACACATTTTCATACAACCGCTCTTACGTAGGTATATTATGACGTTATTACACATCTTTCTCCAGATATTGTGGGAACATCGATATCTTGCGGATATTAGGTATCTAGGTTGCTTTTTATTCTAGGCATTGCTTCTTTAGAAAGGCAATCTAGGCATTGCTTCTTTAGAAAAGCATTCTAGGCATTGCTTCTTTTCTTCAGAAAAAAAGTGTTGGTTTTTGTTTGATGAACAAACAAGCTTTTAGACTATGCTAAAGTTGACTAAACAACGTGTTACGTTAAATGCGCAAAACCTGAAATTTGTTTGATTAGAATAACGAGCAGAATCAATTAAACCACTTTTTAATATAGTTTACATTTTTCAAAAAAATCTTCATTAAAAACTTCTTATTTCAATGCAGATATGAATTTTAAACAAACTAAAACTGCTCATAAAACCTTTAATTTTTTTTAAATGTTTTTTTTTTCACATAATTAGGACAATCAAATTAAAAATCATTTGGGGTGTCTGAGGTTTTGCGCATTTGACGTTATACGTTGTATATACGGGTCGAAAAAGGCCGTCTTAAAAATCGCTTGAACTTTTTGGACGGACCAAATCCCTGGTAACAAGTACGAGCGCGTGCCACTATAGTTTCTTGCATTTTCTTATTACTACCTGTCTGATTTGTTATGACAAGTTTTTTGTTATTAAACGCTGTAACAGTAGGAATGACATTAATTAATCAATTAAATGTTTTTCTAAGTTGATTGTCAGTTAGGATAATTGTTATAGTAGATGATTGTTATAACTGATGTCAACACATCAGTTACTGTTTTTGTCATAATCAAGAATTAGTTTTTCCTACTTCATTAACTGATTTATTAATAACGTCTTTAATGTTTGCAATAACGTTTTTAATGTTTGCAATAACGTCTTTTATGCGACGATGAGACAATGTGACAGCAACGTCTATTCCGAATTTGATCAAATCCCTAAAATATTTGCTACTAGCTTCTACCAGCAGCTACCCCCACGTATAAACAGGTTTCTCCTTAAAAACTTTGGAACCTTCTCTCATTCTTTTAATTTTGGAAAATCTTCTAAGTGTTCTCCTACGTCATAAAAGAAACCTTTGTGCAAAATATCACGCTCCTATGTCTTGATAACACGTACCGGGTAAACGGGCGAGACAGTGCTCTCGGCCGAATACTCGGTACGTATAAACAAAGTGCCGAGTGCTTGGCCAAGCGCTTATCTCTACAACTCGCTTACATTACTGTCTCGGCCGAGCAACATTTTACTGTCTCGCCCTTTTACTCGGTACGTGTGATCATGGCACTCCGTAGTTTTGGCTGTGTGTTGACATGTCAGTCAGTCAGTTTCTCCTTTTATATGTTTATATGAAACTACTTCGCATTGTCGTTTAGCACACTGTCTATCGAATCCTTAATGGTTTATTCCCATCTTGGTGGCACCAATAAAATTTTCTGTTATATCCTGCAATTTATGGGATTAAACCTCCTTAACGAGGATTTTCAAGTGCATCATGTCAATCATAGAATCATTGCTTAATCGACTTGTATCTGTTACTTGTATATCGGCGACAGGATGCGTGTCCATATCTGATCCGATCACATTCCTGACAGCCGCATTGCAAACGGCTGCAATTAACATTTTTGCAAGTTTTTCCACAACGACTTTTCATGTATGTTAAACTGATGTAATTCTTATAAGGACACAGGTGGTTATCTTGATAGTCTAGGTTTAAGGAAAGGAAGTCTTGGATAAGTCTGGCAGGCGGAAAAACATTAGTACGTTCCTATATTCAACCATAATATCTAAACGGCTGAACGTGGTATGATTATTTTATGAAACTCATTGGCATTGTTTTGATTCTTACTCAACAGCAGACTTTTTCATGTTTCTGATTTTACTACTCATACATATTCTTTCTGTTTCATTGTCCAATGAAAGTAACTACGAAATGAATAAAAAACTTTCTACAAAAAAAAATTAAACCGACTTCAAAAAGTACAAAATAACTTTAATTTCGGAAGTCGGTGTTTCTATAATAGATACCTAATCTTGTCTCTTCGTTATTTGACACCGACTTCCGAAATTAAAGTTATTTTGTACTTTTTGAAGTCGGTTTAATTAAAAAAAAAAAGTTTTTATTTTTCACTTTTTAGTTATGGTAGCAACTAGCACCACTAAAAAGTACCTACCTTTCAGCTAAACATAAATTACTTTATAGCCAGAGTGCATCTCATAACGATTCTAATAATCGCAAATACGGTTATATTACATGAATTTACCCCCTCCCCCTTTCCCCTCCCCCCTTTTCTTTTACTGCCGCACTCAGAGACGTCATTTAACTTTAATGTCAATTAAAGCAAAACCTAAGGTACTTAACGTCATAAAGATATAGACTATTATTCAATGACAAAATTAGTAAATCAGAGATTAGCGTTAATGGGCGTCTCTGAGTGCGGCAGTTAGTCAGTCATCGACTACACGTATAAACAAAGCAATTTTACTTGTTACGACAATTCTGCCATGATTCTATGAGGAGTTCTGTTCCATATCTTCGAAGTTCATGATCAGATCATAACAATATTTCTATGGGACCAACTTGGAAGCATAACCTTTCAATCAAAAAAAAAATTTCAAAATCGGTCCACAATTGAACCTCCTCCTTTTCGAAGTTGGTTAAAATTGAAAATTCATGGGTTTTTTTTTTTGGTTGACAAAAATCATACAATGACAACCTCCGCTCTTGGGTGGAGCGGGAGATAGTGTCAGACTCTTACTGACTAAAAACCCACCCCGTTCCTTCTAGCCTTCATACCGGGGTTCGAGCTCCCTTTCAGATAACCCTGGCCCCAGAAAATTAAAATTCATGGTGGGAAACTGGTTTGAAAATCGCACATCAGTCTATAAAAAGATAATTTTCAAAACTCAGTAAAACTACCAAATGACTAGACTATATAAGAAAAAAACAATTATATTTCATGTAACATTATTCAAATCATAAGATATTATCATTTAATTTCTAACATCGCGTGTAAGACGTGAAATATTATCATAATCCGTTTTGATTGCTTAGCGTATCTTTAACTAGTTAATAGGCATAATTTCGAATGTTTAATTTGATTTCAGGAGTTGAATTACCTCCAGTAAAGCGTTAAGTCTTTTAATAACTCTCTTAGAGGGAATTTATAGAACTATTCGTTCATTGAAAATGTGTTTTCGCATTATGTAAGTAAGTATTTATTTTTAGAATCGTGCTGTTCTGAAAATACCTATTGTAAACAACGTAATCTATATTTGTTTTCGCCATAATGTTTGGAAAACAAAGCCGAAATGTAAAACCTCATTTCATTGCTCACGACAATAATGAAAACGGTTTAATATCGGGTCATTTTTACAAATTTAAAGCAATAAAAACGGGCAGAAACCATTTTTGTACACGCAGGCCTACCAAGCAAGCTACCGATGTTGTAAATTGTAATTTTATCCTGATGGGAATTAACAACCGGGGAAACGAATTGTTTTAATAAAATTGATTTAAAATTGTCGTAAAATTTAGAAGCTATTATTTTGTTTATCTTTTTATCTTCGGAAACGCTTCAGGAGTTGTAAATCAGGACCGTAAAAGCTGCACAATAGCTTTAGGAAATTAGGTTTATTGCTTCACAATTTACGAAATTCAGGAAAAATACGGCAAAAGCTTTATTTTGATAATGTCGCCATTTCAGGATAATGTAGCATTCTTATTCATCATATAAAGTACGTTACAGACAAAATTACCTCACATGCAATTTTTGATTTATGGCGGAACCGATTCCCGTAACGTTGAAAGAATTTTGACAAATACAACGTTGTTTGGGGACTCATATAATGTCGGGAACGTAAAAATAAATTATCCAAGTCTATCCATCAATCATAAAAGTTACCTTCAATCATAGAGTTGATATGGCCAGACAGTTGGAACTTTACATTCTTGTTATACATGCGATTTCCTAATGCAAAAGATGTTATGTTCTTTTTGTCTTTTATTTTTTGTGGGACTTTTTTTGTAGTCTGCTAATACGATCTATTTTATATGATCGCTATTTTATCTGATGGTGAGAAGATGTGGTCGACGATATACCATGCTTGTCTAGAAGGAACCTGTTTGCTCTTTTTTTGAGGTGGGTAATCATCAAATATTGTACTTCTTCTGGTGTTTGGTGGAGCAAGGTTGCGTTTTAGACTATTATAGCTTCTATATCTCAACTCAGTATGGCTTGCATGAGTTATCAAAAAAAGGCTTTGTCTACCTGGCAATCTAGATTTAAAAACAGAATTTTGAATACTGGCTTCATGAGATTTTCAATAAGCTCGTTCTTTAAAATTTAAATCAAATAGGTACGATTATGTGGTAATGCAATTCAGCATCAGATTTAGCACATATCATAAGCCTATTTATTGGGTTCCATTTTCTGGCAAAAAGGTATTTCTGGCTGGTAAACTGGCCTATACCTAATACACCACCAGCGTCCATGTCAATGTTTAACAAGTCTTCAATTCTCGGCACGGTTGGCGCAGTGGTTGAGTGATTGGCTGCTGCGCTGCGTGTCGCGGGTTCTAATCCCGAACGGACCAAATATTTGTAATGCCTACGGATAGATGTTCCGATTATGGATGTCTTTTGTATGAAAGTTTACATGTTTGTGAATGCATTCACGATACAGGAGTAATTCCTAGTGTAGGGTAAAGCTTTTTTTTAATCTCTATACTTAAACTGAAATAACGTAGGCATCAAATTATCTGCGGAAATTTTCGAAAGAGTTACCTACTTCCCCCCTGGCTATAGCATGGATGTGTTTAGGTTTAGGTTTAAAGAAACTTTATTCTCAATAAAAACTCATCTCACTTAACAATAAATTTAAATTAAATACTAGATTAGGTTCGACAATATCCGTCACAGAACAATTAAAAGCACCCGAAAACTTGACCCACGGAACAAGAACGGACATTCGGACATTACTCGTCCGATTGGCGATTAAATATTCACTAAGCTTTTTTTAGTTTAAGTCGGTAAAAGTTAGCCACTTCTTATCGCTCCACTCAAAAGAGGAGAATTTTGACTGGCCTGTTGGTCTAGTGGTTAGTGACCCTGACTGCTATGCCGGAGGTCGTGGGTTCGATTCCCACCCGGGATAAATTTTTGTGTTATGAGCATAATCATTTGTTCTGTGTCAGATGTATGTATTTAGAAATATATATGTATGTTTATCAGTTGTCTAGTCCCCATAACACAAGCTCTGCTTAGCTTGGGACTAGACGGCGTTGTGTGATAGTTGTGGAATATTATATTATTATTATTTGATGATTTTCCACCAAAAAAAAGGTTACATATTATACCTAAAGTCCCGTCTGCCTTTCATTAATCTATGTACCCATTGCGTACTCGGTACGTATACGTATAAAGGTCGGTCTCTATTGTCGTGTACCGTGGTTCGGGTCACGAGTCAATCGTTCACGTCACCCGGTATTTGAATGAAGCCACGCGTTGGATCGCGTGCCACACGGCAGTACCTTGCATTACTATTCTTACTGAGGTAAGAAAAAAGAATTTGCACACGAATGTTTAGTGTGTGTGGTTTAATGTGATGTACTTAAAGGACAGATGACTTTGTCGCTATATATGGTAAAGGAAAAGGGAAATCCGTGTTTTCGCCCCGGTCCCTTACTCGAGCCAGCCCGCGCCGCCGCTGAGCCAATAGTCCAAAATCCCCAAAATAATAAAGCAAGAACTACATTAGACCGACGCACACGTGTATAATTTGTACGTAGAACGACGTCGCGTAGTTTGGATCAAGTATAGCTCTACAAGTCTAGTTTCCATATAGACTGATGCGCCTAAATCGGCGTGTGTGGCACACGAGTGCGTTTTTTTCTAGCTTTATCCTTTGCTCGATCCAGCTCGTCGCTTGCTCCCGGAGGACACGATGGAGCATACGGTAGAGGTGTGCCCGCTTGGGCGAAGCACCGCTTGTCTTAGTGGAGGTGATCAGCAGTGGCGACCTCTCGCGGCGGGTCCTGGTTCAGCCCCCCCAGCCAAGTTACAACCGTTTCGCTTGCTTCGAACGCTTCGAGTTGACCTTGCTGCCAATTCTTTTGTTCTAACCACGTGACTGAGCGTTGAGGCGACGTCATTCCCGTACAACTTTGGCCCTTCCAATGTACTCAATGAAAAAGTGAAGAAAATATGACTATAGATTAGAAACTTCACATTTAGGTACCTACTTAATCTGACTGACGAATTATTTTTTGAAAAACCTTAACATTTAAAGAAAAAAACTAGTTTTGTGATAATGACAATATTTGACTGAGTGACGGAATTACCAAATTCTTTTCTCGTATTGTTTCTTTATCGAATATTGCCATGGATGAAACTACAAACTTTTAAACTACGTTCGCGTTGACAGTGGACGGATCGGGAAGAGGCCTCTTAAGAGTACCAGGTGCTATGACTGTTACTGTTGGTATGAATCTGTTTTTTTACTTAAAACAATCTATAATACCAACTAGCTGCTCCCAGCGGCTTCGCCCGCGTGATAGCAGAAAATTATCCCAAGGGAACATACTTCCGGGATAAAAAGTATCATATGTCCTATTCCAGGACATAGTCAATTCTTGTACCAAGTTTTATCAAAATTGGTTTTGCCATTTAGGCATGAAGACGTTACAAACAAACAAACAAACTCAGTTTCGCTTTTATAATATTAGTAAGGATTACTTCATTAATTTGATACAAAAGTTAAGTAAACTGCACTTTGGAATGTTCAAACGCCGTCTACTTTTTCGAAATGCAATGTCATGCCAAGGTAATATTTGTTTCACTGAATTTACTGCAGTTAATAAGTTCTAAGGATAGACTTGACATTCAACTTGACTCTGTATTCCTTGACAACTTGCAAAAACTTGTAATTTATCGCATTCAATTACGGGCACGCTAAATGCTATTGCAATTAATTTATAGTCATAACTGAAAGTTAATACTGAATTAATTGTTTCAGCGAATAGAGCATAATTGAAAAAGACCTTCAGTTAGGGTTACCAGATAAAAAAAATCAAAATTCCGGAGAAATAATTGCTGATAGCTACAACTTGGGGTCTTTAAGTCAAGAGTGAATAATAATAATATTCCACAACTATCACACAACGCCATCTAAACCCAAGCTAAGCAGAGCTTGTGTTATGTGTACTAGACAACTGATAAACATACTTATATATTTTTAAATAGATACATATTATAGATAAAATACATCCAGACACAGATCAAATGATCATGCTCATCACATAAACATTTGTCCTGGGTGGGAATCGAACCCATGATATCTGGCATAGCAGTCAGGGCCACTAACCACTAGACCAACAGACCAGTCGAATAGGTTACTTCTAGGCAAGCGTGCTCCATCGTCGGCCACATCATTGTTTACCATCAGGTGAGATGGTAGTCAAACGCGAGCCTATCAATAATAATGAAAAGAAACCTGAGATTTTTTACTGTTTGAGATTTTTTTCACACTGCGGATCTAACGGTAAGGTGTGGTAACAGCGGAAACCTCCCTTTGCCAAAGGAAGACAAATTTTAGTATAATTAACTATTTATTAAGATTTTTTTAAATTTGTTGTAGCTTGTTTAACTTTTAAGTGTCCTTAAGCTGTATTTTATTGAATATTCTAAAAATCCTGAGATTTCGTGAGATTTAAAAAATCTAGAAATCCTGAGAAGAGTCCAAAAGTCATGAAATCTCAAGACAAATCCTGAGATATGGCAACCCTGCCTTCTGTATACTTCTTGAATTCTTACATCGGACACTAACATTTGCTGCCAAGTTTTTAGAGGTCATATTAAAAATTCCTGCATCGTGTCTTAAGGTGAAAGTTCACGGTAATAACAAATTATAGTTTCGAATATTAATGAACGTATTCCCAGCAATTACCCCCACTGGTACCGACTAGGTCGCGTGACGATTGCACGAAGAAAAAGGAATCAATGTCATAGTTGTGTTTTGTTTTGGATATTAGTATTCATTGTTGAACCACAAACTGACTGGAGCACCCCAAACATTTGTGTTTTCGTTTAAGGGGTGTGCGAGCGAGATGGAGGGAGTAGTAAAAATTAAATAGATGATAACTTCGGGTAGTGAAAAAGTTATGCTTGTGTACGATGCAAACCGACATTTGAATTTAAATGCGTTTGTTGTTTGAATGATTTCTGAAAATCGATCATTGACTCAAAGGCCCTAGCACTGCCAGAACAAGAAAGGTAGAGGACGCCCACTAGCCACTTTGTGGTCCACAGTCGCCAAAGACTTAGAGCGAGCCCAAACAAATATTTCGACAACCCAGGACAGACAATCCTGGCGCCGCAGAACGAGGAGAGCCGACCCCAAATAATGGGAATTGGCTAGGAGAAAGAAGCAGAAGAAGAAGATCATTGACTGAAATATATAAATAGAAAGAAAATAGTTTATGAAGCTCGTTATCTACACGCACTATATAGCTTTACGTAAACAAATATCAGAGTACTCGTAAATGAAAAATATTGATAAGAGCTTGAAAAACTACGCAGTTAAGCATAGTTCTGTCTACTAAAGTACTTATTTACGACTTCTATTTATTTCATAGTAGAAATAGAAATGTATTTGTTATGAAAGTATAGCGTGTACACTGGGCCGTATCTCTACGCTTGTATTTACGTGAAAAAAATACGGCCAGGGTTTTACGATGTACGGGGTGTTGCCAACTTGTGAACATCCATATATTTACTTGTAAATTCTTATCGCCAATCAGTGCTGGCGAAATTTTATGGTCTGGTGCAGAAGCCACTAGCGTCCTGTATATATTCGGTGCTACCCTGCTATTATCTGCACGCTTGAAAACTTTACGAAATTTTTTATGTATACCAGCAGTTACTTTTATATCCTCGATTAGCTTGTCAGTCGTAATCGTAAAATACGGCATTTTATTTTGTTACCTGAACGTAAATGGGTAAATCGTTTACCGAAATTCTTTGGAGAACTATTTTTGGTGAATGTTATTTTGGGAGAGCTATTTATAGGTATTGATGGCTAGTGTCTATAAATAGGCAAATGTTATGTCTAGGTTGCGGGTACCTACTTACTTATCCATTCATATTTCAACCATCGATTTTGTTACCAAACATATTTTGTTACATAATGCTCCGGGAATCAAACTCAGTGAAGATTAGGTCTTCAGTACAGTTAATGACAGTCCAATTTGGTTTGATTAATTACAGCTTGGGGTTCCGGAGATCAATTAATTTTTTGACGTACCATATTAAAAATCTACTGGTTTATCAAATACATAGCTGCATATTACAAAACTCCTCTAAGCCTGATTATGGCCATGGTAGCTTATCATAGTGAAACAGAACCATCGATGCAGGACTTATAATGGTACATAAGTGTGTACAACACGGGAGAAAGTGGTAATGAAAATTGTGTTAAGGTGGTGCATCATGACTCCCATTTTTGCTGTTTTTCATACAACCGCTCATAACTGATTATGACGTTATTACACATTTTTCATTAGAGATTTTGGAAACACATCTTGTGGATTTTATCTAGGTTTCCAAAGAAACCAATTTCTAAATTTGTGTAAAACTAATCTAGTAAAAACGTCTGAAAATGTCCTATTTTGTATGAACTTTGACACTTCATAATTTGCCTAAAAATTAAAAAAGTCAAAAAAGTAATTCTCTAGAGACGTTGCAAATTTTACTAAGATTCAAAATGACGCCAACTTTTTCCAAAAACTTTTAAGGGTTTAAAAAAAACAGCTATTTCCTGGAGCAAGTTTTGTGAAATTTTCGAGTAAATCTCGGAATTGCCGAATACTAACAGAGTTTTCAGGCGTTATCTCTCTTTTTTTGCGTTGCCTTTTCGTCAAACATCGCGTTGGATTGCATTAAATGAAGTAACAAGCTTTTAAACCATTTTCGATGTTTACGATAGGCGAGTGGAAAAGGACCCTCTTAAGTAATAACATTATGATGTTACCTAAATTGGGAAACTACCCACGCTCAGTAGTCCCACTTACGAGTGCTACGCTCACGGGGCTGTGTCTTAATTTGAGACACAGCGCCATCTCAGTTTTGTCTCAAACTGAGATGGCGCTGTGTGTTTCCCGACAGTTTCCCAATTTAGGTAACATTATGATGTTACCTAAATTGGGAAACTACCCACGCTCAGTAGTCCCACTTACGAGTGCTACGCTCACGGGGCTGTGTCTTAATTTGAGACACAGCGCCATCTCAGTTTGAGACACAGCCCCGTCTCAGTTTGAGACACAGCCCCTTCGAAATTTTGACAAAACTAGCCGCTGCCAGAGGCTTCACCCGCGTGAAAGTAGAAAATTATCCCAAGAAACACGCTCTAGGGATAAAAAGTATCCTATATGCTATTCCAGGACTTGGTCTACCCGATCTAAATCCGTTTAGCGCTTCAAGCGTGAAGAAGTAACTGACATACTTATCTAGACAAACTGGCAAATTTTCGCCTTCGTCTTCTTCTTTTCGTGTCGATTTGATTCAAAATTTGTCCGACCAATATTTAGCCACCTGGACAGCTCATAAGTGTGAAAAAACTACACTAATAATACTTTTCTTTTCAGTCCACCATGTTACCACCTACCCTTGGAGTACGCAAAGCTGGTGTCGGAGTGTTCCAGACTGCGACGGGATGAGAACGGAGCGGGCGCCAACGTCGTCTGGATACACAAGCCAGTTGCCCAGAGCCAGGGGAGAGGGATCTTCCTGTTCAGGGTATGTAGTCTTCACGTGTCCTTCTATATGTTGTGAAGGATGCTGGTTGGAGTGTTCCCGTCTATGACGAGAGGAGAACGGAGTGGGGCAACATATTGTGGATTCATTAGCCGACTACCAAGAGTCAAGGAAAATAGCTCTTCCACTTTAGGGTATGTAGTGTTGTCCTGTATGTTGAAGAGGAAGCAGGACAACGGAGCAGGTGTCAACTTCGCGTCGTGTGGATACATAAAGCGGTTGCCCAGAGTCAGTCAAGAAGGATCTTTCTGTTCAGGGTACGTAGAATTCAGAAGTTGACCAATCAGTATCATTGCATTAAAATTATCCTGGAAATCAGTTGGACGAGTATCGAGGTCAAAACAGGGTTTTACGAGTAGCTAGCTACCTACTGGATGAAGCCTTGCAAATGTTTTGCCTTGCTCGTTTTTATGATATTAAACAATACCCTTGATATCGACCTAAATACTAAGAAATAACGAATTAAAGCAGGTAAGCATAACTAAAAAGTTTGAAGTAGCACGTGTTTTTTTTTTTTCTAAAACTCCTTTCAACGTATTCCAGAGCCTGTGCGAGATGAACTGCGGTACGTCAGCGGTGGTGCAGCGCTACATCGAGCGGCCTCTGCTGATCGCGGGCTACAAGTTCGACCTCCGGCTGTACGTGTGCGTGCCGGGCTACCGGCCTCTTACCGCCTACATGTATGCTGAGGGACTCGCGAGATTCGGTAATGTATTCTGCTCACTTCTTCTTGAAAGGTTGTCTGCAAAAAAAACGGCTTTAATGATAAGACCACCCATAGCTACCAGAATGGTTTCTGACAGCTTAGAAGCCAAGACTATGTCCAGATGGACATGGAAGGACATATGAGGGATTGCTATGAATATGTCCAGGTGGATAGTCGTCTTCATCGTGCGTTCAAGGTACTTGGTGTATCATCTGTTGTTTACAACTCAAGACTACAAACCTTCTAGTCTTGTACATCTTGATCGAATTTCCTTAAAAACCATGTGAATTAAAATTTTATGCGAAGTAATGTTTAACTAGGTCCATATTCAAACAGTTCTAGATTTGGTGATCAGCGAAATATCAGCGTCGTTCCATCTTGCAATTAATAGCCAAGTAGAATGATTCGTGCAAACTGTAAAGAAAATCCGCTATACAATGAGGAGAATCGCCGGAATCCTAGAACGAAAGCAAAGAAAGAACATAGGAGTCGGTTTTATGCAGTAAAAATCTGATCCGCCCTAAGAGCGGGGGAGAAGTAGTTGGATGATTTCCTCCCTAAAAAAAGAGGACATCTAATCTAACTCCTACAAGATGGAGCCATGACCTGGTAAGGGTAAGGGAATCCGATGGATGCGAGACGCAACCACGACCAAAGTATCGCTACAATGGACGGTTCTTCATTGTGGCGACACTTAGGGGAGGCCTATGTCCCACAGTGGACGTCTTTCGATGATTGCCTAATCTAACACTTTCTTTTCTCCACATTCCAGGCACAGACAAGTACACGCTGTCGGACATCCACAACCCGTACCGCCACCTCACCAACTCGTCCCTCAACAAGTCCGGGCCCCGCTACGCAGAATGTAAGGACCGAATCGGTAGCGGTGAGTGTTACGCGTCGCTGAAGACGCCCGGCTCCTTGTCCCGGGCGTCTTGACTCGTGTGTCGTGTGATGCTTTGCAAGTTCGATGTTGCTGTTGTATGTATTGACCGTTTCTTTTTTTCGTTTTTTGAAATTTGTACTGAGGCCCTTTCATGATCTTTTAACGCGATTCATTTGACGATCTAAATAGAACTGTTGGATGATGGAGGGATGGAGCTATAGATATATGGTGTCAAAGATGCAAGAATCAAAGGTTCAAGAATCAAAGATTCAAGAATCAAAGATCCAAGAATCAAAGATTCAAGAATCAAAAGATTCAAGAATCAAAGAACAAGAATCAAAGATTCAAGAACCAAAGATTCAATAAATCAAAGGATCAAGAATCAAAGAACTATTAAAGGCACTTTTGAAAAGTCAAGATGCAAGTCATTTAGAAAAAAATCTGCTATAGCACATTCCAAAGCGTAGATCTCTATGGAGAAGTATGTGCATGAACACTCTTTCAACGCCATGAACACTCTTTTCAATCATGCTATGTATTAAAAATATCGCGGTTGCGTGTGTATAGTTCCATTCCTCTTTCTCGTTCGCATACCTGACATTTGAACAGTTCATGGTAAGGCCTCTGATCATTCGAGTAGGATGCTAAGAGCCTGTAGTATATGTACCATCGCGGCCATTCCTGCCTGAACACTTTAAAAAAAAATCCAAATTCAAACCCTTTGAAGTTTTCGTTTCGAGTGCAAGCAAATATTTACTTACCTGTGGTCAGGCGGAAGTGTCTTCGATGGTACAGTGTTATGTAAAAGCTTTATTTGACACTACAGTCTGCCGACGACGGCAAGTTTTCTGCATTGAAATATGAGCACTACAGTTCCTTTTATTTATTTTACCTTTGACAGCATCCAAAACAGCAAATCTACTAGCTGTGTCATTGTAAAAATAACTAAGATAATTGTGATAATTGCGTACACGTCTGTCGATGGCGCGTAACGGCGTAAGGCCTTCTATCCACCGACGCGTAGCTTCATAGACGCGTATTCGTCATTATACGCTACGCGTCGCGTCGCGACAGAGTTCCTTGGTTTTGTATATGTACGCTTCACGCAGGCGTACACCAAGCGTATAATGATGAATACGCGTCTATAAAGCTACGCGTCCGTGGACAGTACGCTTAAAAATATAGTTTAAACAGGCTCTTAGTTATTGTAGTGCATTTGATTAATTAAGTAGATTATTTAGAGTGGAGTGAACGTAGAGTACCTTTATTTTAAATAGTGCGAGTTAAACTTTTTAGTGATAGATACAATTTCTTTCTTGATTCAATTCTAACTGCACAAGCAAATCTTCTTTCCAATATAGTACAATTAAATGTAGTTAAAAAAATGCATTTCTTTAAAACTTAGTTTTTATTTTCAAATCTTTTAAATTAGCTTCGGTGGGTTTTTGTAATTTTGAGTACTTGCCTGTATTTATTTTAGGTAACATCATCATCTAAAGTTGTCAAAACAAGGCACGTTTTGACATTTGATGTTTTTATTATTTTTGTTATGTAACCGTTATGTAATTACATTAAAATTTTATTGTTTCATTTAATTTCGTAACAAGTTAAATTCTAAGGTCTTTCTCAAATGTCAAAAGAGGCTTTTTAGTTTTTAACGATATATGTATTCTAGTCAGCCAATACACAGACCAGAAACACGTTGTAAAACAGACAACACATATCTTCAAGCACAACATCAAGTGTTACCAACAACTCCATCTCATAAGACCTGTCTCCAACATTGCAGGGTGCAAGTGGACGCTGACACAGGTTCGCAAAGCCCTCATAGGACGCTGGGGGGCGGCTGAGTGGGTGGTGTGGCAGCGGATCAGGGCCCTGGTGACCTTGACGCTGCTAGCCCAGGCGGCTGGTACTCCTCCAGCGAGGAACTGCTTCGAATTCTACGGGTTCGATGTCCTTCTGGATGATTGTTTGAAGCCTTGGCTTTTGGAGGTATGTTGCTGAGTTTGTAAAATTTTTTAGTCCTTTCAAGGTATTTATACATCGGCGAGGCGCGGTATGTATGGGATGGGATAGAACTGAAATCACACTTAATACTTTAACACCAAAAGGATGGACATTCGCCATACCGCGCTCACTCGCCAAAGTCAAAGTCAAAATATTTTATTTCACATAGACCTTCATGGGCACTTATAAAACGTCGGAAGCTAGTGCACGGTTCTAAATTGGTCGTTTCTTATGGAGAAGAACCGGCAAGAAACTCACGCCGGCTATCGCTACCTCTCACCGGCTAGCGCTATCTCGCGCCAGACATTGCGACCTCGCGCCGGCCAACGCTAGTTTACTTGACCAGCCGTGTCTCGTGCACCTCCTAGTTACGTTTCGTGGAAAAGACAGTGTTATTCCGTTTCTCTAGTGAGATTTTTATTTATTACACTTTTGTATAACAATAAATAAAACTAAAGAAAACATGTAAGTAGTATTGGAATTGGAGAGTATAGTAGGTAAGCAGCGATGTCTCCCCATGATCGCTGTGAGTGGGCGCGTGCCAGTGCGTGCCAGCGTGAGATATCGCAAGTCAGTGCTTGACAGAGAGAGACCAACCGGATCCTCGATATCTGAAGCGAGATTTGTAAATCCATTTTACAAGTTAAATAAATACTGTATTCGTGGAACAATAAAGTTCAATATTGTTCCAACAAATATTTGAATTCTCGCCTTGCAAATTCTCGCGAATCTGGACCATTTACAGCAAAAATGAGCTGGGAGTAGATCACAGAACTCGGGAATCATACATTCTTCTGTTCTGTGGCATGGATAGACATTTTGCTATACAAACAATACGACTCTCCTCGCTGGTGTAAAACCTCCTTAAGAGGGTCCTTCTCCACTCGCATATCGTAAACATCGAAAATGGTTTAAAAGCTTGTTACTTCATTTAATGCAATCCAACGCGATGTTTGACGAAAAGGCAACGCAAAAAAAGAGAGATAACGCCTGGAAACTCTGTTAGTATTCGGTAATTCCGAGATTTACTCGAAAATTTCACAAAACTTGCTCCAGGAAATAGCTGTTCTTTTTAAACCCTTAAAAGTTTTTTGGAAAAAGTTGTTGTCTTTTAGAATCTTAATAAAATTTGCAAGGTCTCTAGAGGATTACTTTTTTGACTTTTTTAATTTTTAGGCAAATTATGAAGTGTCAAAGTTCATACAAAATAGGACATTTTCAGAGGTTTTTACTGGATTAGTTTTACACAAATTTAGAAATTCGTTTCTTTAGAAACCTAGATAATATCCACAAGATACTGTGTTTCCAAAATATCTAATGAAAAATGTGTAATAACGTCATAATCAGTTATGAGCGGTTGTATGAAAAACAGTGAAAATGCGAGTCATGATGCACCACCTTAAGGCTGCCTGTCAACTGGAGCAGAGCGAGGCTGCGAAGCGGAGAACCTGTCAAATATTAACTAATAGGATTAAACAAAATCTCTGCTCTAAACTTTTCTTCCGTGGTCAGGGAATACGAATGAGTTTAAAAATTCAGTGGAGCGTGGCAACGGAACAGAGAAGCCGAGTGGGGAAGCAGAGAGAGAAAGCTAATATAATAAACGAGTGCACACAAATCAGCTCCGCATTATTCTCTCACTCTGATCCGCAGCCTCGCTCCGCTCTGATAAACGTACACAGTCCGCAACTCCGCTCCACATTACTCCTTTACTCAGCCCCACTGCCTCGCTCCGTTCCAGGAGAAAAAGTCAGGAGGCAGCCTAAGGCAGACAACTAATAGAGCAAAATGGTTCGACCGTTGCAACATTTCAGTAGGATTTTTTCATACAGAAGCGAACGAAGCCACTGGCATTAGCTAGGATGATGTATCACGTCTTACTTTTGAGGCCACAGCTATCATCTTCATCATCATCACTTTAGCAGAAAGACGTACACTATTGAACATAAGCGTGTCCCCACAACGAACGGTCCTGTGCGTCTCGCATTCATCGCCACTGATTTTTCTATGCTTCCCTTCCAGGTGAACCTATCTCCAGCGCTGGCATCAGACTGCGAGGCAGACGTGATGGTGAAGCAACCGATGCTGCATGAGCTGTTCGATCTGCTGGGACTGCCCATGAAGCACACAGGTCTGGCCAAGCTGAAAGCACCTCCTCCACCGACACCAAGTACTAACAGGTGAGTTCATACTAAAAGTAACAACTAACATCATGGACATTTACCCATAATTAAGGAACCTTTTTTGAGGTCTTCAAATAACTCTTCTCGCACTGAGTGAAGGGAGCGTTAGAGTTTTACTGACACTCCCTAGCTACCTGTCTTCCATCAGATGCCCTTTGTGCTCCAGGACCATGGAGTCCCTTTAGAATGATCCCCGAAGCTAGCTTGTCAAAATATACCCGGTGAGAATTAACGTGTGTTTTTTGAGGGTACTAAAATAGACAATAGACATTACTTTAGACTGTTCCAAACATCTTTTGGAGGTATACAGAACAGAGTGTAAGTCTCGAAAACCTACGTTAATCCGTAGACAAACTATCCGTCTGAACGGAGGACCTTTCAGACGGATATTTTGTCTGATCCGGGCAACAGCCCGAGAGATAATTGAGGCTGTTGTATTTGATCAAACCGCTGCATATCGTTTAGTTCACATGTGGCGTCATAAAGGTTGCTACAGTCCTATGCATACATTTTTATTTCAAAGACTTTTTGAATTGATTTTTATGAATGGAGAAGGGGATATATCTTGACAGTTTTTATAAAAAGATGGTTGGCACACGTGGCAGTTGCAGCTCAGAGGAGGAGGGCGGTGGGGGCGGCGCGCGGGGGCGCACGCGCTCGGCGCAGAGACGCGGCGCGCGCGCGCGGCGCCGGCGCACGCTGCCCATACACTGCGTCACGCTGGCGCCGCCGGGCGCGGGCGGCGGCGCGGGGGCGGCGGGGGCGGCGGCGCCACTCGTGCCCACTTCACCTGACAAGCAAGCGGGTGCGACGGAGAAGGCTGACAAGGTTTGTTTGAAATTGTATTTGTTTTTATAATTTTCGTTCTAGATTAAGGACTGGTTTCTCATTAGTCAGATTTTTACTTTAGATGTTGTACAGTGCGTTTCACTTAAGACGTTCCTTTGCCGTAATGTTGGCTCCCCTGTCTGTCTACATAAAAAAGAAGGGAAAAAGGAAACAGTTGCCTACTCTACCAAAATTGTTTCCCGAAATGAGAAACGAAATCGATTTTAACGGTAGTTGCAGCACTTTTTGGAGAATTATGAGGGGAATGGGACTTTATTTAAAAAAAGCAGGTCTAAAAGGACGTTGTTATAGAAAGATACGATATTGTGGCATGGCGTTTTCGGTATTTGAAAGAATTGCAAGACAATCGGAATGGAGCCCAGCGCCCTATACTTTATTCAAAAATAGTAAAAAAGAAAAACAAAAAAAACGCAATTGTTAAAAGTAACGAAATTAGAAGTTAATGACCCTAATATTAAGTAATTTAATTACTAAAAATATTGCAACACTGTTTTTCCGTATTGCCAACATTACGGCAAAGGAACGTCTTAAGTGAAACGCACTGTAGGTTATTTTCAATACAAAATCTGTCAAACTATTTTATTCCTCGAGTTGCAGACAATCTATGGCTCAAGGTAAAAAACCACGTACACATCAACCGTCCAGTATTACGTAAAATGTACAAGCAGATGTACCAATCCCATGTTAATTTGCAGTCACGCATATTTGTGCGTAACCAGGAGCGTAAATACCCGCGCATCAACCTTATCTATGAAACGTCCGCCTCGGGCATTTTGCACAAAGGTTTTTTTTGTCTATGAAGAATATGAACCAATTTTCCAAAATTCACCTACGAAGGTGATAAAAGGTTGCCAAGACGAGGGTCTAAAACTGTAAATTTTGTATAGAGAAACCTACCTTCACGCAGGTGACGACTAGATAATGTCACAAAAACACAAAATATAGATGCTTATTTTTTTCCAAATTTAACCAATCTTCATAATATTGGCTTAATTTTTCATGACACTAACCGCCTGAACATACAGGACTCAACTGAAAAAAGCAAGGAGTTGCACAGTGGACGATACAAAACGGATACCAGCAGTGAGGCTGATACACAGGTAAATGTCAACAGCATGAGATAGTAGAGTATTCCATGAATTGTAGATTAGAAATGAGAAAATTCTAAAGGATGAGTAGAGATGAAACACAAGTGTCATATCTATATAACATAAATTAATGTAGAGGTGAAGCCAAAAAATATTGAGCTATACTTGCTGAAGTCGGTCTATGAAAGAGTTGATGAGATTAAATGAGACAAACAAACCGAGATTCCTACGAGTATGCCCGATTTCCACTAAAAGCAGAATAAATTAAAAAATGTTGAGTGCAGCGATTGTCCCCTACATGGTGCGCAACGCTTAGTCATGCGAATAGAGACGTGAGACATGTTGTTGGACAAATCGACAGTGTTGCACATTATGTAGGGGGACATTCTGTCCCCTAAGACCTTGATCAAGATTTAATATGAGTATGACCTCATAAACTCCTATTACACCGTAGTTTCCTTGACTATTTGTAAATACATTCCCTTCAATATACACCCCTGCGTGATGCCACGGAACACGAAGCCATCGTTACATCAAAACATAATTCCCAATGTCAATCAAATGAAATAAAAACGAATTCCGCCATCAAAAACTATTCAATACTATTAACATAAAATGTAAATTACCATGTGTTTTTTTTTTACAAAATTCGCGTTTTCCGCTATACTTCCTTGAAGGTCGTTGCTTCAGCCTTGACAAAGTATAAATACAAGGATGAATACACAATAATTGTGTCGCGAAACATCCAATGCCTGAAATAGAACAGTTCGATTTTAGTAGAAAAATTTCTTCCGTGACTTGGCCGCTTAACCATTAATTGGTACTGAAATGGTACAAGGTCCCATTGACTTCGTAATAACTAGACATTGTCGTTTAATTATGATGTCTAGTAGTTAAATAAATTATGTTATGTGTATGGAGTCACTTGTATGTATATTTATCAACAGATGCGCACTATTATCGTTTGTTGATCTAGACTTGGGCGTGTGATAGTCAGAATCTAGGCGATTATCACACTCTCACGCATCACGCTGCATGTTGCGTGTCAACGCACCTACGCGCGTACTTTCTGGAGTGCAGATCTGCATTATCGTGCGGGTTTTTTACGCACTTACGTGCGTAGTAGCGTTTTGTAGATTCACACAGGCTCTGACTCATTTCATCCAAAATCACGCACGGCACTACGAGAATCAACGTGCTATACCTTGCGTGTCACCCCGCATTCACGCGTGTTTGAGCATGTTTCTTCGCTTGTAGGCGTGTGATCTGCATGAACGCGCGTGGATACATTTTCTGTGAGTTGGACTGTGCGTGTGTCTATCACGCGCTACGCTGCGTGGTTCGTGGCAGTGTGATAATCGCCTAAGATAGAAGCACGAAAGTATACTGGGTCAAAATGTAGCTGCATCCTCCACCTAAGGATGTAGATAATGATCTTCATCTGTTTGCTAACCTAGACTTGAGAGTGTGGTAAAAAATCACTCCGAAGTTTATCTTTATTGATAACGCAAACATTGTGATTTTTTTAAGCCACAGCCGATACAAGTATCGCCTGAATGCCTGCACGCCTAGCCAAGTTCTACAGTCGGTAACGCCACCTATTCCTTTGTTCTGACCATGTGGTTTTACGTTGCGATGATGTTATTCCCATACATTTAAAGTTGTCTACTAGCATTAACAATTGTTGATTCTTAACTTGGCTAAGCCATCTGATGTAACTAGACTGAACCACATCATAGCAAATGGTCCCAACTGGTCCCTATTCAATATCTGGAATTGCCTAAAAATCTTGTATTCTTGAAACATCTTGTTTAATTTTAACCCTTCAGATACCGTCAATTAGAGACACAATAGTAAGACAATAGATGCGCGGCCACCGGTGGTCGCTTGGGGATTCATGAATTAAACTTGTGGAAAACCGTTTTCAAGGCACCTTTAGCACGACATAACTTCAATTGGTTTTCCATTTGACCTCTTTTTGAACCAACATTTAGAGGTGAACATGAACTCAGGCTTCCGCACAATGTTATTTTTCTTTTTTATTTAATCTTAATTCATGAATCCCCAAGCGACCACCGGTGGCCGCGCATCTATTGTCTTACTATTGTGTCTCTAATTGACGGTATCTGAAGGGTTAAATTTCAACATGTTTTTTCTACACTATGTCATGTGTTCAACTGAATGTACCAAATAAAATATGTTACTTTCTTTATCCTCTCTAGAAAAGCGATTGGGCTGTAATCCGTCACGCTGTCCTAAGTCCCTCGTGAGGTCTTCCATCACCATTTAGACCCAAACTTCACTAACATCTCTAACCTTATCTTGACTTCCATTCCAGTCAACATCAACCGTGCCCATAGCTCCAGCGGAGAGCGTGGACGAGTCCTGGCGTGGAGGCTACTCGACCGCCGCGTCCCGACGTCGAGTCATGACCGCCTGCCAATGGGGCAACGGAGTTAGCTGGAACAGGGCCATCGGACGAGTGGGCCACTGGGTCAGAATATACCCGCATTCACTGCCTAAAGATGAAAATGAGGTGAGATTGAATTAATACTGTCATACTCAGGCCGCCCTAAACAAAATTATCTACTTGATAAACGGATTGGTAATGCTGAAGCCTTACCTGTCCGTTTATGCTTTTTTTTTCTTTTTTCTTTCTTCTTTCTTCTTATTGCTATTTTATTTGGTAGATTGATGTGTATCGACAGGCCACACATTAGCAGGACGATAAATTTCAATTTTAACCGGCCGTCTTAGATCTTATCATTGACAACGATTTGCTCCAAGCTTGCAGTGGCGAAGCGTGAAATATTAAGAGAGGGAAGCCGGAGCAAAAAAAAAATGCTTACCTACTCCGAGCGCAGGCACGCAGTCTTGAGTCCTCACCGAAAATCTGTGATTGGCATCCTGGCTTCAGTCTTGTATAGGTAGATGTATCTTCAGTCCACTTTTACTATACGTGTAAGCACTGAGATGTTAAACCAGTGTCTTGCAAGCATAATAGAAGTGGCTTTGATAAAAGCCGGTTGTGGTGAAATGATGATATGATGTAAATTAAACAAAACTTAATCGACTAAGTACTAATAATACTACTTATTTACTTATACTCTAGCTTATAATCTAGTTCGACTTCCGCTAACATCGTAAAAACCTAGAAATCGTTCTTCGATTCCAGTTTCAGTTAAATACCTAAAAATTACAGTTAATTGCTCTCTATGACTGACATCGGGAGTTTCGTCAATCATTACAGACAGAAATTGAGCTTTATTTATTTCAAGTCTAATGTTGTCGCGTAAAACGGATGCAATACTATTTATTAAATCATTTTGAATGTCACTAAAGAGACCAGAAAACGCGGGGTTTTGAACTGAAGAACATAATTCTAAATGCGAATCCATTACTGTATCGTACTTGCTCAGATAAAGCAAAGTTTCGATATAATTACCGCGGTTGACAGAACTAGGGCCTTCATCACGGCCGCGAAAAGCTAGTTCTTGTTTACCTAACAAAATAACGGTGTCAATAAACCGTTTCATTAAATCTCTATTGCGATTGACTTTTCTGTTATGGGCGTCATGCGAATTATCGAAAAATGTTTCGATTCTACTAGTCCCAAACTCATATAAAGCTAAACAACTACGTATATGCTTTTCGGTCAGAGAATGTTTCCTAGATGAATTGGTTAGATTATTAATATCGGTGAAGCCACCTTTATTCCATAAACTACTAGCATCTGAGAAAAGTAAACATGGCCAACAATACATTTTATTTAATTTACAACTGCCAGTTAGCCATTGATATTTATCGTAAACGGATATATTAAAATGTTTAAAAAAACCATCGCGTCTTTTGTAATCTATAGTCATATCTGGGCGAGCACGGCCTAACTTAATTACATGTTTTTTATTTTCAAACCTTAATTTGAAAAGCATGTTTCCTCACAAAGCAAATAATCTGTTAAACAACAATCTAAAGCGATTAATGCCGACATCTTACAATTCTACCAATTACTTTGCAAAAATAAATATCATTACTTTGCAAATCTACCTATTCTAAATACGTAATTTCAACTTATTACAATATCTACTTACCGCAAATACCTAATTACAACGTAAGTCTTCTACTTTTATCACTACAAACACACAACACAGAACACACAACAAACTAACTAATAAATTCTAATATTAATTTAAAAACACAGTCATGCATTCAATGATGGATGGTGAATTACGTCAAATTATCTGTCAACAGAACACAAAAACGCCCGATTTGTTACGAATTTCAACGACCGTAGCCGATATTCCTCCATCTCGCTCACGCGCACGCAATTTCTATTACTTTCTCTATTACTTTCTCTAATAACTCGATTAAACGACGGCTTACCGAAGCCTTTATACTCGGCCGGGTCATCGACCTTTATGTGACGTCATGACGTATATTTTGACGTGTATTTTAAGCCGATTGCGCCTGCGGCTTATCAATAGCAATGTTGTTGAAATGCAAATTTTGTTATATAATGTCCATCCATCGTGTAGGCGTTTTGTAATGTTTCTCTGTATAAAAGATTGATAAAAGATAAAGAAAGATTGATTGATTGATTGATTGTGTCATTTCTCAATTACGGTAGAGAGTGGTTGTGTTCTAAACTTCTGAAGGGAAGCCGGTGGGAATCGAGTTGTATGGAACCTTCGTCACTGCAAGCTTGCATGTGCTCTCTGTTGGATTCGTTTTCTGTTGGCCTTATTTATCACATTGATGAAATAGTTTATTTAAAATTAAACTCGGGCTCAGGGTAATCTAGTTTAAAGATCGGCGTTAATCTGGAATTACGTCAAACCGATTTCACCAGCGCCATTTATCAAAACGAAGTTTAAATGATAGAGAGAGGATAATACAAGAATAATTTAGGAACACATTCGTTGTGCGTACAACTAGGGATTGGATTTCTCTGCTAACTTCAACCAAGGAGTTTTTAAGCCAAGAGTGAATAAATTAGTTCCAGCCATGCATGCTCGTCCCTTTTTTCGCATTGCTTACCACCAGGTGTGATAGTGGTCAGGCGTGAGCCTATAAATAATAATAATAATAAAAAGAAAGTTAATAATAAGAACAAAAAGAAAATAAAAAGAAATGATAATCAGTCATTTGAAGACATGTGACATTCACCATCTCGCACTGGGTCCGCGTGGTGGATTGCGGCCTATTCCTTCTCCTAGAGAGTAGGCCTGAATCCCAGCTGTTGTTGGCACATTACAAGCCTGATTATTTTAACGTTTTTCACAGCTGCCAGTAGAAGACGTCCGCGAAAGTGTAGCCCAAGTATCAAGATTCGTGCGAGCAGCGCGCGAGGTGAGCCGCGAGCTCGGCAAGGACACCTCGGGGCCCCGCGACGCATCCAGAGACGCAGTCTTCGAAGAGGCCCTCCGGAAGAAGTTAGACTTTGGGCCCCACTTCCAAGTGTGGCTGCCCCCCTTCTAATGTGTTCATATTTAAGCCATAATTTAAACTATAAGGCGTACTGTTAGATAGAGGAATAAATGCTTACTATACATGATTTCTATTGTTTTAATCATTCGTATGAAGACCGAATTTGGCATAGTCTGTCTAAAAAGTCAAACGACTTGGAAATTTCAATGGTTTTTATAATTTTACCACTCCACACCACCACTACACCACACCACCACCACCACCGCCACCAAGCCACACCACCACCACCAATTTTGTAGCGCGACCAGCTCAGACGTGTGGCCACTATGATGTCTTATGGTGTCTAGTTTGGTAGCTTAAAGCTATATTTCATCAGGACACCATGGCGGCGCAACAGGTTCCACCCCTAAAATAACTTTCCAATTTTCACTACTCTCTGTTACCCCTCCTAGCTTCACCACTCCTAGCTCCGTTTCTCTGGAACTTGGAACTCTGAATCTTTTAAAGAAAAGAGTCCGTACTTAATGATTCCTAAGCCCGAGTTATATTTTTTTTATGTCACCGGAAAATTGCAAACGTGTCGTAAGATTGTATCTTTACTAATATTATAAAAGCGAAAATGAGTTTGTTTGTTCACGCCTAAATGGCAAAACCGATTTTGATGAAACTTGGTACACGGATAGTCCATGTCCTGGAATAGAACATAGGATTTTATACCGGCGACGACTTTTTATATCGGAAGAATGTTCTCTTGGGATAATTTTCTGCTATAACGCGGGCGAAGCCGCTGGGAGCAGCTAGTTTTGTATATATTTTCCGGTGACATCTAGGTACCTATATACCTAAGGCATTAAGGCCACCTCTGTATTTTTGTGTGCACAAAGCATAATAACACACCGTCATCTACATTAACATAATAATATGGATCAACCATAAGCATACCTACTAGATAATTACCGTCCTTTGTACTCAGAGTTTAACATAATTGGAATGACGTGACGTATTCATCAACTGTCGGATAATACCGTCATTTATGTAATTACATGGCCACAAGTTAATAAAACTGAACTTATATGATTGAAAACCTGTAATTAACTAGACTCGGATCACAAATTATATTGTGGCTCCCGCGGTTTAATTACCTAAATGTGACAATTATCGTTATTTTTTTTTTATCGTACAGTCAGGTGGATTTGATTCCTTTTGGTTCTTAATAGATATATTTAAGATAAAACATTTATTTGATGCAATACAGAATTGACAACCCACACGACATCCCACTAGGTGTACTGGTGTCCTGCCATCCTAGCCAAGTTACAAACGTTTCGCTTGCGTCGAACGCTTCAAGTTGACCTTGCCGCCAACTCTTTTGTTCTGACCACGTGACTGAGCGTTGAGACGACGTTATTCCCGTAAATTTAAAGCTTTCTACTAGCGTTAACTATTGCAAGTTAGTAACTTGGCTAGGGGTACTGGTGAGGATCGCGGGAATCCGAATGATGTAAGACGCACAGGATCGTTCGTTTTGGCGAGATTTGGGGAGGTCTATGTCTTGCGGTCGACATATTTCGGCTGAAATAATGTTGATGACGATGAACAGACAACACACAGAAGCACCATGAAATTATAAATATAGCACCTAAATAAAACAATAAAAAAAATTATCACCAACATCAATATTATGATTTTCCCTCAATAATCTGGTGAATTGTAAGTTTTTTTTGAGTTGGGGAATACATTAAAATACTAGCAGCTACAGATACAGATGTATTCACATCAGATGGTACTGGTACAGATTCTGTACAAGGCTAAACTGGTAGCTCTTTATTGTATACTATTTATTGTACACCATACCATAAATTACAGTAGGAGCAAACTAAATACGGTATACACGACGCTGCCATGTCGCAAAAAGCTATTTTTCATTACTCATACTCTGAAAGTAGGTCTGAACTTGCCTGAGGAGCGGGCTGAAAAGTATCACACTTTTCATCCCTAAGGAGTTTTACTTTGAACTAACAGCTGACAAATTATTAAAAAAAAAACTAGGTCTATCTTCTTGTATTCGTAATGAAAAGCACAATGCTTACCTCGGGGTTAAAGTTACTTATTTCGTCCCGAGAAGGAGTTGGCGGCCGAGCGTAGCGAGGTCATCATCGAAAGCAGAGAAATAAGTAGGTACTAAAGGACGTTCAAGGTATTGATCCTTGACTATTGCTTACCATTAGGTGGGATCGCAGTCAAGCACTAGTTTATATCAGATAAAAAAAAAAACTATACTTAACTAGACTTTGAGTTTTGTGTAAAAGTTGTAGAAATCTAGTCAATCCTATTCTGGTATGTAATTAAGCATTATTAGTTAAAGAAGATATATTTGTAAGTAAAAGGGAATCAAACTCAAACCTGACGCCACTGCGCCACTGTAGGATTCATAGAGGTAGTCAGTCAAATTAATGAAAAAACGAAACCATTAATCACACAGTGGTAAAACCCCACGATTAAAAATGATTAATGAATTATTCCATACACCTAATTAATTGACCGAGCTCATATCACTAAATTGATTAGTCATGGCTGATCTTTTATGAAGACAATATACAATACAAAAACATTAACCTCCTTTTTGAACAGTCGATTAAAAATGACTACTGAAAGGGCCAATCCGTTCGACTCGTTTTCAGATGTATACAATGTACTGATGTGGGCAGGGTACTTCAAGCTTCTGAAAAAGCCTAAGAACAGATGCAAGTGGATAAGCCATCAAGTGTATAGACCATTTGCGTTCGTCTTGGTCGTGGCATATAATTTGGCGCATATCACATTTATCATACAGGTATGTATTATACACTAGCTGACCCGGCGAACTTCGTACCATCTAACAGTCAATGAATGTAGCATATCTTTCTATATAGTCAACCGATTGCGATGAAATAAAGACTAAGTAAAACTTGAATGGCAGTGGAGGGCACATTACTCATAGAACCCGGTTAGGCTGAAAGGTTCTAGAGTGGCAACCGCGCACCGGAAGACGCAGCGTTAGAAGATCTCTCATAAGGTGGACCGATGACCTGATAAGAGTCGCAGGAATGCGATGGTTGCGAGACACTCAGGACCGATCGTTGTGGCGACAATTGGGGAGGCCTATGTCCAACAGTGGACGTCTCTCGGCTGAAATGATGATGACGAGATATTATGATGTTGGTTTTTAATTGCAGAGTCTTGGTAACTGGGACGATGTCTTCGATGGTTGCATGATTGGCCTCCCTCATCTCAACTTACTCATGAAAATCCTTTCTTTGAATTTGAATATGGCGAAGGTTGATGAAATCAATGAGATGATAAATGGTGAGACAATTTCACAATTCTTCTAAAATATTGCCAGACTGACATAGCCCGATGAATCACCAAACTTATATAGCAGTAGTTAGGGCACATTGCTTGTAAAACAGATTCTGATGGTCGATTGGGCTGAAAGGTTCTGGAGAAGCGATTGCGTATCGAAATGAATTTATCGCGTTCTTACAAACAGATAGACGCTGCTAGGGACTTATGCCTTGATCACACGTATCGAATAAAAAGGCGAGACAGTAAAATGGTTCTCGGTCGAGACAGTGATGTAAGCGAGTAGCTGTTCACATTTGTTTTGTTATTGGCACAGTCAGTTCAGACTGACAGTCAATTGAAACTACAATTCGGACACGATGGATCGTAAAAAGGCTATTAAAAAATATACAAAGTAACACTCATGTGGTCGAGTGGAGAGACAGTGCACGTTCAGACCTGCCGAGCGAGACAGTGCGAAGAAGCGGGAGGGTGGGCACTCGACCTAGTATGTAGAACGGGTGACGAGCTACTGTCTTACCGGTTTGCTCGGCCGAGCACTCAGCGCTGTGTTTACACGTACCGAGTATTCGGCCGAGAGCACTGTTTCACCCATTTACTCGGTACGTATGATCAAGGCATTAGTTTTAAAATAAAATGTACTTATACTCAATATAGCTTCATATTTTTAGGCCCAATCTTCGCTGCATATAGCGATAAAGACGAAGAGATGATACTTAGAACGACAAGAAACATGCACCGTTGTATGAAGATCATAAAGATATATATAACAATATCCGGGGTCATCCTATGGCCAGCGTCACTCTTCGCCAGGAGGTTCCAGGATCCTACAGCTAGTGTCGCCACATATACTCCCTTTCCTACTAAAACTTGGGTTGGGTAAGTTTATGTAATAGGTTTAGGAGACAGATACAGAAGTCAAGCTCTTGGATGTACTTCACTTTTTATACCTACGCCAGGCGATCGCGCCAAAATCAGCGTATTGCGCCGAACTGTACGAGTGCGACCGGGCGATTGAGCCGAGATATCGTGTCTGGAGCTGTGTCTATGTGTGCGTTGCTCGAGCGGGCTTTATGTGTAGATTGACTTCTGTACCTATCTATTTGGTGGTGTAAGCGTAATGTTCAGAACATGAGCCACCTGGATGACTTAATGAGTACCATCAATTCTGCAGTTAACGTAGCTACCTGTAGGGCCCAAATATTTTTAGAAGTTTACCATCGAATAGAAAAGAAGAAGACCCAGTGAAATCTCCAGAATGTGGTTAACACGAAAATAGGGACTGTTTTCTGCACTTGTTGTCTACTTAGGTTTCCGTATCCAAAGGGTAAAACGGGACCCTATGACTAAAAGACTCCGTTGCCCGTCTGTCTGTTCATCTGCCACTAGGCTGTATCTCAAGAACCATGACAATTAGAAAGTTGAAATTTTCAGAGATGATGTATTTTTGCTGCCGCTAAAACGATTTTTCGTTTTTTTACAACAGAAGGTGCGGAACCCTTCGTGCGCGAGTCGGACTTTGTCGGTTTTTTTCTTTTTTCAATTATTTGTGTGTTTGGGACCCACCATTACATCGGGTGCAGTCTGTAAAGAGTGTTTAGTTTGTAAATAAATAAAAATACTAATTTAACTTACCAATTGCCTACAGATACACATTCGCAGTACTACTGGAATCATTAGCATCTATACTATGGACGGGGTACGGTCACTTGGCACTCGACTGCCTCGTAGCGACGTATTATGCCCAGGCGGAAGTCCAATTGAAGGTCATCAAGCACAATTTAGAGCATTTGTTCGACACGGACGGCGCATCCAGGGCCGATGGAGTATACAGGGATATTACTGAGAAAGATCTGAGAGATCGCTTTGTGCATTTAATACAGAGATATGAAGCTGTAACTTGGTATGTGATGAAAGAAGTCTAAGAATTCTGATTATAGATAGACAATTAAAAGTACTGGAGTAGGTTGTTTGACCATTTCTTTATTGTTAACTAGCTGCTCCGTGTGATAGCAGAAAATTATCCCAAGGGAACATACTCCCGGAATAAAATGTATCCTATTTCCTATTACAGGACATGGTCTATCCGTGTACCGAATTTCACGGTTTTGCCATTTAGTCGTGAAGACGTAACAAACAAACAAACTCACTTTTGCTTTTATAATATTAGTAAGGATTACCAGCGGCCCGTCCCGGCTTTGCACGGGCAACAAATATAGCCTATGTTACTCAGGGTGAATGTAGCTTTCCAATGGTGAAAGAATTTTTGAAATCGGCACACTAGTTTTTGAGTTTATTCATTACAATAAAAACAAAAATACAGATTATTCCTGTTTATAATATTAGTTTAGGTTGATTTACTTTATTGAGAAATTGGTAGAAAGTCCTTCTTCACTCTCAAATTAAATTGAACCCAATGCTCAACATAACATACACACACCTACATACATGATATATATTTTTTTATGTACATATTTAACTCTTTATTCGGCTATTAGAATTAGTCACTACACATATCGTTTACGAAGTACTATCCCATGTTCATTTTATTCAGGAGGTTTCTAACGAAAACAATAATATCAACTACAAAACAATAACGACTGTATCAGCTACATCTATTACAATTACAACAGCTACGTCAACCACTACAACAACCAGAAAAACTATTTTATTTTTTTATTGTACATGATATAATATAACCCATGATCACTACATAGTATAAAACAAAGTCGCTTTTTCTGTCCCTATATCCCTATGTGCGCTTAAATCTTTAAAACTACGCAACGGATTTTGATGCGGTTTTTTTTTAATAGATAGAGTGATTCAAGAGGAAGGTTTATATGTATAATATTGCACCCGAGCGAAGCCGGGGCGGGTCACTAGTATTTAATAAACCAGTGATTGATGATAATATACAATTGATGGTAAGCAGTGATGCAATAACTACATCTACACTAACTACAACAACACGAACAACTACAATAACAATTAACTTAACTTCAGGTTTACAAAGTCAGTCAGTGAAGTTTTCAATGGTTCCTTGTCATTTGAGTTCTTCAGCTGCAGCGCCATTCTTTGTGTGATCACTTATAGAATGAGTTACGTAAGTCACCATTTTTTTAGTTTCTTGTTAATGCATTTTTTTTTTAGCTAGATAGTTTATTTTTTTTTACAATTGACGTATTTCTGTCGCCGTTATAACAATAAACACCAAAAACAGAATAAAATAAATTAAGTGGGGCTCCCATACAACAAACGTGATTTCTTTGCCGTTTTCGGTTACGGATGGTACGGAACCCTTCGGGCGTAGTTGGTTTTTAGGGTTCCACACCTAAACCGTCTATCTGTCTGTCCTTCTGTCACCAGGCGAACCATCACTCATGAACCACGATAGCTGAACATTTCAACTGTCTACTTGAAATTTTCACAGGTCACTTATAACTATTTAAAGTGGAACTCCCATACTTACAAGAAACTTGTTTTTTTTGCCGGATTCATATACTATACTAGTTCCAGCGTCATATGGGCGTTATACCTACATCTTATGACGCGTTATACTTTTTAATTTCAATGTTTTTTTTCCGTTTCAGACCCCTGTACTATCAGTCTCATTCGTGTTCATGTTTATCGTGCTACTGATAATATTAGCTCAAGTCTTATTGTACTGTTATTTCGGGAACATGGTGCAATACGAGGTAAGATATTTATTGTAAAACAAAACTATTGAAAAAAGCTGATAGAGTTACGAACCAAAATATATATGACTAGCAGCACGTCCCGGCTTTGCACGGGCAATTAATATAGCCTATATGTTACTCAGGGTGAATGTAGCTTTACAATAGTGAAAGAATTTTTGACTAAAAAAAAAATACAATCTTTTCTTCTTTATAATATTAGCGTAGATGTAGATTTTGGTTATAGCTATACCTTATAAAAGGAGAAACTGACTGACTGACATATCAACACATTACCTACTGAATTTACTGGAACCAGGAACGTGAAATTTTGTACAAAAAAAGGATGAAGGGAAAATGAAACTTACAAAATTTTTGGGAAAATCTAACTATTTAGATTTTCCAAAATTCAGGAGTATGTTCATTTGTCGGAATTTTCCACAACACAGGGGCGAATCTGCTGGCAGAAGCTAGTAATATTATAAGGCGAAAGGATCTATGTGTGTGTTGTGTGTTGATGTTCTTTATGCCTATACAACTAAACAGAAATGGATGAAATTGTCCCAGTGTCTGTCCACTTAGTCATATAATTGTGAACATTCCTTACAGAGTGATTCAGTACTAACGTCGGTGTACCTGAGTGACTGGTTGACAGCGTCTCCCAAGTTCCGGCGGCTGCTTCTGATTGCCATGCTGCGCTGGTCACACCGCATCACTCCAACAGTTTCTGGGATTGTGCCACTTTCTCTCACTACATTTGTTTCGGTAAATAACAAATTTTTTGTCTAAAAAACTTCTTTACTCTCGAACGGTTGAACGGATTTCGATGAACCTTTGTTCACAGGTAGACCATGTCTTGGAATACATATTACGGAAGTATGTTCTCATTGGATAATGTTCTACTATTATGCGGGTGAAGCTCTTGGCAGAAGTTTTTGACTGCACTATTGGGCTAGTGGTTAGTAGCCCTGACTGCTATGCCGGAGGTCGTGGGTTCGATTCCCAACCAGGACAAATGTTTATGTGATGGCATGATCATTTGTTCTGTGTCTAGATGTAATTTATCAATAATATGTATGTATTTAGAAATATATAAGTATGTTTATCAATAGTCTAGTACTCATAATACAAGCTCTGATTAGCTTGAGACTAGACAGCGCTGTGTGATAGTTGTGGAATATTATTATTATATACCTAGTTAGTACCTACTAGTAGTAGTAATAAAACAAGGTAAAGTAACTAGCAATGAGATACCTCCTGCTAATAATGACATTTTCTCTCCAGGTTCTCAGATCTGCTTACAGCTTGTTTGCGGTAATGAGTACAAAATAAAATCTTCAAAAATTAATAAGCACCTAGCAGTAGCCACATGGAATGCTCAGAGAAAAGCAAGCTTTATAGAGCATAGAAGAATATAACAGCTAAAACTATAATACTAGATTGTGAGGAGTGATATGAAACAAAAGGGAGTTAGTGATAGTGTAACGAGTGACAGACCGGAATGACGGAAGACAGAATGGAAGAAAAAAATGTGTTGCACCGACCCCAAGTAATATGGGAAAAAGGCAGGAAGAAAAAGAAGATCATCCTACCAGAGTGAAGTATCTAACGTACTGCATATCCAGCCTGAGGTGATTGAGGCAGATGCCAGAGAATGGGCAGCAGCATATTCTGTGCATTGCAAAAACCACATTGCGATCGCCAACCCGCTTACCAAGCGTGCCGATTATGGTGAACCCCCTACATGGAAAGCATAACCAAGAAATGGCCCCAAGTGCCTGGCAGCCCGACTACCCTTGATTCAGGGTGGGGGTCGCGGGAATCAGATATATGAGAGACACACAGAATCGGTTGTAAAGGTGACACTTGGGGGAGGACTATGTCTAATAGGATACGTCTTTCGGCTGAAATGATGATGATGATGACCCTAGCTTATGTTGCACAGCTCCGTAGAAATAGCAAATAATAATGTATGAAAGAAAAACGCCTTTTTTATTTCCACAACACACATTAAAAAATTTGTAATTTTTTTTCTTTTCTTTCTGTGATAGTCCCTTCTTCAGAGCATGTTTTTTTTTGAGGTGAGAAACCATATCAAATGCTTTCTACCGCTATAGGGTGTAGCGAGAAAGTGTGTGAGACTTTTAACGTTTTTTAAACCCGGCTTATTCGGAGTTATTCGGCTGATTTTCGACTTGATTACAAATAGAGCGTCTCAAACCCTACTTGGTGGTCAAGCGCGAGTCTATCAATAATAATTAAAAAAACTTGGATGTTGACACTGAGTAATTTTGACAGATATTCAGGCGGTAAATTGCAGTTTGAGAAATACTCAACGAACAGTCCGGACCGAGCCCGAGTTGTCGATGGCGCGTAGTGTACCGACCCCGCACGGCTCAAAGAGATATATGTCAGCAAAGTCGTAGGGGTCTAGCAGTGCCAAAGCATACTGGGGCCATAGGTTAACTTCCGAACGGAAAACGCATGGTCCTGGAACGCAATGTGCAAATAGGTGTAGTTTCAGTCAGTCCAACCCCACACCAAGTCTGCCTACCATTCCTCCGAAGAGCGGAAGAACTCATTAGATAATTTTTCACTTTAAAAAAAGGGGATACTGAGTAATAATAAACAAATGAAAGTCCAAATCAACCTCATCTCAGCAGCAATTCATCTACATAAACAGTAAAAGGCCATCTGCAATGAGAGAACGCAATAACTGCACAGGCGTAGTGGTGCGGGTGTGCCTGTTTGCAGGCATTTCGGATTTCACACTCGAGCAAATGATATGTTGCGCTCGTTACTGTGCAGCCCCTATCTGCGGCGCGAGCACGCTCGTCGCAGTGCTCGGAACTTATAGACAGGATACTTTAGGATTAGGGTATCAAGTGATTAGAAGGTATCAAAAAGTATGATGAGTGAGAGCAGTGGTGACCGAGTGGTAACGGCCCCGTCTAACACAAAGCAATGCCCCTGCCTGGGTTTGAATCCAAAATCTACAACTGGTAATTCGGGAACGTTGTCACTCGACCACCACTGCTCTCAAAACTGTGAGGAAAATACCCAAAAAATTGACAATGACATCCACCAACCCGCACGCGCACTGAGCCCGCGGGGTGGATTACGGTCCATTCCCTTTCCTAGACAGGAGGCCTGAGTCCCAGCAGTGGAAATTTTACAAGGCTAATTATGTTATGCTTTGCGCTCATCGCCGACTTCAACGGTCGCTGTATGTGTGAGGTACGAATAAAAGTTTTTTTCTTTATTTGTTCCCAAGTATTTAAAAAACACAGACAAGTTGTAGATTAAGACTTTGTTTTTTGGCGAGTCAATGATGACACCGAGGTGCGGGCGAGGATTTGACTAGAGAGAAATCCATTAGTTACCACAAGCAATCAAGCATTTTAGCTTACGAGCGTGCGAGCTACACTTCACACACGGTCTTGTAAAATAAAAATATTGATCCAACTCAATAAGAATAAAGTAAACTACAAGAAAAAAAATCAACAATGCTATAATCACTCGGGTTCGCCAAACGCTAAATGAGCCTAGACGCTAGACGCTAACCTTAATTAGGTACCATAAAAAGTTTGAATAGTAACGCCACATCATGCTTTTATTCAGACACTACTAAGTAACTACTTGTATTCAATCAAAGTATTCGTTTCAAATAATTCATTTAGAGGCAGAGGAATAGTCAAAAAGTCTGGTAAGAAAAATACATAAATAAATAATTGCACATTCCAAATGCTCTTTCCATAACGCATATCTCTATGGAGAAGAGCATGCAAGAAACTCCATAGACTCTCAGGACCATCAGGGCTATGTTACAAACAGTTACAAACATCATAAACAACAATTCTTGTTCTATGATTTATTTTAATTATCATATTTCAGTTCATCAGGTTTTTTTTCTTCTAAATATTACGAAGCCTATGCGAAACAAGCGATAGTGCAATATGGGTGAAGAGCGGATTGGGCGGCGGGGGTGCTTGATGCGCTTGCGTCGTGTCATATAGAACTACAGACGTAGGCAAGCATAGCAAAATACAGAGCTGAAATGTGTTAGATAGAACAACGAAATCTTGAAGGTTTGTTTTAGGTAAATGAATTATGTTTTGTAAAAAGTCATAGAACAAAAGTTGTTGTTTATGATAATGTTAGTAATACAGTCTTGCAAGGTTGTAGGTGTTTCACAATTAACCCGATATATTTTTAGTCGCTTTTATCGTGTGAGAACAATGGAAATAAATAAATGGAAATAAGCTGTAGTATAAAAAATTTAATAGGCCACAGGCAGTTAAGACATGACCAGCCTCTGACTATGTCCGTTCATGACATGACGCGTTTGCCAGCACCACCGCTCAAGCAAACAAAAAACTATCGCTCAAACCGTTTCTCTTGCGTCGAACGCCTCGAGTTGGCTTCACCTCCGATCCTGTTGTTCTGACCAAGTGACTAAGCGTTGAGATGACGTCATTCCCATACATTTAAAGTTTTCTACCAGCGTTAACAATGCAGATTATCAACTTGGCTGGGGGGGCAGGCCTCTCTATGACTTTGTGAGGTCTGTGTAAAAGTCCACAGGTAGCCAGAAGGATTCTCTATTATTACCTAATGTAGCTGGCGGCCGCTGTATCCTACCTTATTGTGTAGATTATCTTATCTCTCATACATGATGCATTATGAATGTATCTCTTGCTCTGCTCGCGGCTATGAGAGAGATAATGGAAGTAGAATTAAGGGAGACCTAGGTATAGATATTCACGAAAGCAGGTTAATGTTAGTCTTAGATTTGTGTGTTCACTTGGGTTCACGTCTTCACTTGTGATTTGTTTCAGTGTGCGTAAGCTATTTAAAAAAAAAAGTTTCTAAGTGATCTGAAATTGATTTCTTTTAAATAAAGTGGATTGGCGCCAAGTGGTCTCTCTTGATTTTTTCGAGTGGGCTGGGAAAAATAGATATAATCTGAAATTATGAGGAGTAGCAAATAGTCGTAGTATGTATAGCAGTTACGAGCTAGATTTTGATAAAACTAAAACTGCATCATTAAATTTTTCATAATGAAACAACCCTAGTCAGGAATCTAATTCGTTGATTTTGAAAAATCACGTTGTATAAACACACCATGCGATCAAGTTGTTAATTAAGATACATTCTGGAAAGTAATGACACAGTAAAATAAAGAAAAAATCAATAGTGCTGTCTCTTATTTGTGATCTCACTCTCAACTTTGAGTTAAGCTCGCATGAACTCTGTAATCCACATTATCGCAACTCCGCTCAAATAGTTTCTCAACTCAAAAATCCAATGACGCAACATATAAATGAATAAAAATAGTTCATCTATGTGCAAATAATTGAATTATAAATATGACAATATCCGAGCTTAAAGTATGATGAATTCTGAAATAAATAGCTTAATCATAAACAAACATATTTTTTTTTGAGTTGTGGCACTTTTGGTGCGGAAGTTGATATATTGTATCTTTTTATGGTATACAATAAAGAACTAAAGGTTAAAATATCGTCAATCTGAAGAAGCTTTAACATGCATTTAGCTTGACTAACAGAATGGTCGAGCCCTCTCCCCGCTTATGACAGATTTCTTGACAAAACTCAGCTTTACCAAAACACACATCCTCATATCACCAGTAGTCATCAGTTATTCACAATGGCCATCTCTGCCACTCCTCCTACCGTAATCCCCACTCACTTATTACACGAAGTACTAGGGTAGCATAACAGCGAAGTATGTTATGACACAGGGAACACAAAGCAACTAGTGCCTACTCGTAGTGTGTGCCTTCACTCCATAAATCCGGCTTGTTTTAGCTTCAGCCACATGTCATTTCATTTTAGACGTCTTGGCTCTGAATGCAAGTATAGTGCCCTTTAGAGAAACTAGGAAGGATATAGCAGAGTGAATAGAACGTGGCTTGGTACTACAGTTGTATGTAGTTACAAACAAACTAGCTTCTGCCTGCAATTTTACCCCGTAAATGTAGAAAATATAGCCTTGGTCATTCAGTGATAAAGTAGTATTTTGGAGGTGTTTTTTTTTTAATCAGTTCAGGAGCTTTTAAGTTTGTAGCGATATCTATGGTGTCATATAAGAACTAATCTTGCAACGCGCAATTAAAGTTCTCCATCCGAGTTGCCTACCAGACATTACACCCGTCTCGTAGGAGTCCTTTTCAACGGACGTTTGCGGGACTTTACACTGCTATGTTTCTATTCCGCTTAAGTCCAAAAGTTTACATATTATAAAAAATACAAACATTTTCTCTTTACATACTTGCTGACTTGGCAAACGTTGTATATTATATAATTTCTTTTTAGAGAAGGCTACTTTCAAATATCTATGGAGCCACCCTTATAACATAGGGGTATAAAAAACGTACGACCTATTCTCTCACTTAACAAATTTAAACAAATAAAAAAAGGTAATTGAAACTAAAGTGGAAATGGGCAGGTCACATCTGCCGCATGTCGCAACAGAATTGGGCGAAAGTAACTACTGACTGGATTCCGAACAGCAGGAGCCGGCGACGCGGTAGGCCCAGAAGGAGATGGCGTGACGATTTGGACTCCTACCTTAAGGATTGGCCAGAAGTGGCTAAGGACAGAAAAGAGTGGAATAACGGAAGGGAGGCCTTTGCCCTGCAGTGGGACACAACGGGCTCATAATAAATAATAAACTGTATCAGCGATCCATTCCAAAATAAACCCTGTGCTGATCAAAACAATCACTTCTATCGGCACTTATCTACATGATTGATCCTCACAAAAATCCAAAAATAGCCTCACTTTATATCGTACGAAAAAAATCCAGGTAACATCGGCTATCAGGGATAGTTTTGAGTTTCGTGAACACTAAAATTTCCATTTCGCTCGCGACCGTTTAAGACCATTGAATGGGCCCTATTGTGCCGGGCCCATTGTGTTTTTCTATTGACCGACGGCTCATACGAGAAATGGCTGCAACGTTCATGGATTTCAATTACTGTTCTGACTATGTAACTGAAATTGCCGGATTAGTTATTTTAATAGACTATTGGCCTGGCCGGGATTAGCTTTTAGTATAATTGAATTGCTTTTCGTTTTAAAAAGAATTGAATGTGTAAATTGGGTGCATGTTGGGGCGTCGGGGCGAGGTTTCTTCTTCGTTTTTTGCCGCTTCGTATAAGTTGGGTTGGTAATTTTTTTTTAAAGCATTATATGATTGGCAAGACTTATTTACAAGAAGTTGGTGGAATCATCACAGTGTCTTTGATTTTTTGATATAATTTGGAGATGTCATTGTTAATTCCCGCAACACTTACCAGGTCATCGGCCCACCTTGTCTTTCTTTGAGAAGGCCTACCAACGCTACGTCTTCCGGTACGTGGTTGCCATTCCAGAACCTTTCGGCCCCAACGGCCATCTGTTCTGCGAGCAATGTGCCCTGCCCACTGCCACTTAAGTTTGGCAATTCTTCGTGCTATGTCGGTAACCTTGGTTCCTCTGCGGATATCCGATGGATGCGAGACGCACAGGACCATTCATTGTGGCGGCACTTGGGGGAAGCCTATGTCCAACAGTGTACGTCTTTCGGCTGAAATGATGATGATGATGATTGTTAATTTGTATGTGTTTATAAATTTATTTAATTAACTAAAATATGATAATTTTTTAAAAGTCATAGAACACTTTACACACAAAAGTTGTTGTTTATGATGTTAGAGTCCGTCTACTGAAAGCGTGACCTGAGAAAAGGAGGTTGAAACCCAAAAATTTGAATATGGTATTATTGAAATAGTATAAGAAAAAAGTTTTGGTACTTGAGTATTTTTTTATATATGACGATTGTACAATAGTTGTATAAGAACTTAAAATTGTGTAGATTTATTTATTGGTAGATGTATGGTAAAGGTTAATAATACACAAAATGTTAGATATTATTCCAAATTTATTTTATCTGTTCTCTCAAAAGCCGTATATAATATTCTTTATTTACAATTTGGCATTTTGGCCTTCTGACAAGAATACCAAGAGCACAAAACTGCGATAGTCAATTAAAATAGTCATCATCATTCATACCGTAAAAATATCTTGTGGTCAGTCAACAATGATCAAGATTAAAGTGTCACACTAACTTAAAAATCCAAGATCGTGTATAAACATTGTTGTTTTTCTTAGAAAACAACTTCTTTCTCTTCTTGTTTTTGTTTAAACTCACTGATGATAGTGTGTAGCAGCTTTCGCACATAACTTTATATTGTTTTACCCATGATAAAGCAGTTATTGTTGATAAATAAATATCTGTTTCAAAAAACTGACAATTGCAGTCATAGACTTAGACGTGATTTTGGCGGCAAAATAATGTTGCCACTTTAATTAAAAAAAAAAAACTCCAGGTTACGCTTTCATTAGACAGACTCTAGTAACATAGTCCTGAGAGGTTGCTAATGTTTTACAAATAACCCCGTACAATTATTGTTGTATTTTTTTCTATTTGATTACCATTATATTGCACCTACCATGCTATGTTTCTGCACCACCATAAGGTCAATTGATAGAAAAATAGTTATCGCATAAAGTCCTCCACGTCCACGTCGTGCCGCCGTAGGCGTACCTACGTCAGGTGTAGGTACACCAAGCGTTTAATAATGAATACGCGTCTATGAAACTATCCGTTCGTGGACAGTAGGCCTAACATATAGGTTTTCCGGGTCTGGATGGATGTAAGTTTCTTTACCATTTAATTTATTAATGACTTATTGACAGGCCTGTTGGCCTAGTGGTTAGTGGCCCTGCCTGCTGTGGCAGAGGTCGTGGGGTCGACAAATGTTTATGTGATGAGCATGATCATTTGTTCTGTGTCTGGTCGCTTATGCCCAACAGTTCACCACGAAACTCCCCTGCAGATTGTATCTCACTTAGTCTGTCCTCTCACCCTAGGCATGTTACGGCAAAGCATGCGCTACCGAAACAGACCTGGGGTTTATTGAAGCACGCAAGCCCCACCACGACGTCAACGTAGAGGTACGGCGATGGTATTATTATTATTAAACCCCAAGCGAACGCCGGCGTTCGCTGTCTCATTGTCTTTCTATTGTGTCTCTAATTACGGTATTCGAAATGTGATACCACTATGAATAAAAACAGATCAATAATAAAGAGAATGTACATGGCAGGCTACTCACTAACTTTCCTCATAATCATCATTAACAACCTTATTCCACCCTCACCACGTGAAGGCCACCCCTCCCTCACAATCAGAACCATTGATTTATCTTCCATACTAACAATCCTAATGGGGAAACTATACATAGGCAAGTACCTATAGGTACATAGTAAGTGCCAATAAGTTCTCATTCGGCAAATTGATTCTTGACAGAACAATGATTGCAAATTAATCAATTAACATAGCTGTAAGCTTCGTGACTCGATTATTTGATGATGGGTAAGAGTATGTTCGACTAATTAATTATTAATGGTACATAGTAACCTAATCTCGTTATATGATGTAATTAGTCGATATCTATTTGATTGTCGATGGCAAGTGCCTAATTGTTTACGTGATGTTTCGTATATACGGTTGGTATATACCAGGTATAGATCTACAATGTTAATTTAATTCAATTTGGTGAAGAGCAGTGGTGGCCGTGTGATAACGACCCCGACTTACGAGTTGTAGGTCGCGGGTTCAAACCCAGCCAGACGCATTACTTTGTGTAATTTATTTCATCACCACTGCTCTTAAAACATCGTGAGGAAACCGGCAAGTCCTAAAACCAAAAATTCGAAGACATGTGACATCCACCAACGCGCACTGGGCCCGCGTTGTGGTTTACGGCCCATTTCCTCTCCTAGAGAGGAGGCCTGAGTCCCAACAGTGGGAACATTATAAGGCCGACTATGCTATGCTATGGTGGACATCCCACCCGTACAAAACTTTTTAATATAAGCTGTAATAATTTATTACAGCTTGGAAGACTTACTGCTTATAGTAAAAAAAAAAAATGATTAAAAGAAAAACCAATTACAACTCCTCACGTATAATGTCAGACTTAAAATATTGAGAAGTGAGTATAAACATACCGCGCCGATTGTACATACTACTCTGTCAAGAAAGTACCGGGAAAAGATCAATAATACACAAAATGTCTGTTATTCATCCAAATTTATTTTATCACCTTCAAAGTATGCTCCTTTAGAAACGATTCACTTGCGCCAACGAATAATCCATTCATCAAAACATTTTTTAAACGCTGCTTCCTGAATTGAGTTCAGTTCTCGCCGCGAATTCTCCTTTATGTCTTCTATCGATTGAAAACGGGTGCCACGAAGTGGTAATTTGAGTTTAGGAAAAAGAAAAAAGTCAGCAGGAGCCAAATCTGGTGAATATGGTGGTTGCTGGATGGTATTTGTTGAGTGTTTGGTCAAAAATTCGTTCACAATGATAGCCTTGTGCGAAGGCTCATTGTCGTGGTGCAAAATCCAAGAATTTTCTTTCCACAAATCTGGCCTTTTTCGTCGAATTTGCTCTCTTAAACGCCGCATAACGCTCAAATAATATTCTTTATTTACCGTTAGACCTTCCGGTAAGAATTCAGAGTGCACAACACCGCGATAGTCAAAGAAAACAGTCAACATGACTTTGACTTTTGATCGACTTTGGCGTGGTTTTTTCGGTTTCGGATCAGTTGGAAGGCGCCACTCCGAAGCTTGTTGACTAGTTTGCATGTCAAACTCGTAAACCCACGTCTCGTCACCAGTAACAATGCGTTTCATGAATGTTGGGTCCGAACTGAATCGTTCTAGCATGTCCTCAGCGACTTTCATGCGATTGAGTTTTTGGAGAAAATTCAGATCTTTTGGGACTAGCCGAGCAGCAACATGTTTCATACCCAAATGATTAGTTAAAATGGTACGGATCGACTCGTGAGATACAGAAAGTTCGGCGGCTATCTCTCTCAGAGTTGAATGGGGATTTTCAGATTTTTCACTATTTCCTTCACTTTTGCGATGTTAACTTCAGTTGCAGACGTTGACGGCCTACCAGAGCGAGGCAAATCTTCCATCACATCTCGACCGCTTTTGAACGCTTTGAACCACTCATAAGCAAGAGTTTTTGATAAAGTCGATTCACCGTAAGCCTTCTGTAACATTTTCAGTGACTCCGAACACGAAATTCCATTGGCGATGCAAAATTTAAGACAAACTCTTTGTTCGATATTTTTGTCCATTATGAAATTCGCAATACACACTATATATGATATTACTAAAACCAGCACTGTATTTAATATAAATAACAGATGCAACTCAAACTCCGCGCCAAAATGGAAAACAGTTGTGCCAATCTAACAACTACAAAAAAACAAAAATTTGAATTTGGAACCATAAACAAATCATCCATTCCCGATACTTTTTTGACTGAATGTAATTATGTCTGTACAACTTGAATGACCTTGAGAAACGCTTAATTTTCTTGTATGAAATTTATTTAGCCGAAAATTTTAGTTTTTTAACTATTATATTATTTGTTTTTCCTAGAAAAAGACAGAAAAGGATTTTATTTTTTGGTAATTTCCTTAAAAGCAAAAAAATTCCAGGACATTAACCCCTGGCGCTCGATGGGTTAACACAATGAACTTATCAAAAGATTATGGTTCGATACACAAAGTTACATTTAAAGGTTAAAACATTACAGAAAAATAGGGAAACAATTAGGTTACTTGAAAATCTGAGGCTTATGCGTCTTCTGGCTGACGTCACACTAATTATAGAATTTAGAGAACACTTTTATTGTACATTTGTAGGTATAGATAAAAAGTGGAATTCCTTGACGGAGTCTGTGTTTCCTGATAACTACAAACCCTAGGTTAAGGTGGTGCATCACGACTCACATTTTTACTGTTTTTCATACAACCGCTCATAACTGATTATGACGTTATTACACATTTTTCATTAGATATTTTGGAAACACAGTAAGAAGTGGTACTAACTAGGTTTCTAAAGAAACCAATTTCTAAATTTGTGTAAAACAAATCCAGTAAAAACCTCTGAAAATGTCCTATTTTGTATGAAATTTGACACTTCATAATTTGCCTAAAAATTAAAAAAGTCAAAAAAGTAATCCTCTAGAGACCTTGCAAATTTTATTAAGATTCTAAATGATGACAATTTTTTCCAAAAACTTTTAAGGGTTTAAAAAAAACGGCTATTTCCTGGAGCAAGTTTTGTGAAATTTTCGAGTAAATCTCGGAATTACCGAATACTAACAGAGTTTCCAGGCGTTATCTCTCTTTTTTTGCGTTGCCTTTTCGTCAAACATCGCGTTGGATTGCATTAAATGAAGTAACAAGCTTTTAAACCATTTTCGATGTTTACGATAAGTGAGTGGAGATGGACCCTCTTAAGTCACCTATTCACTCTTGGCATATATACCCCTAAGTCTTTAAATCAAGAGTGAGTAGATTACTTCTAGGCAAGCGTGCTCCATCGCCAACCTCATCATCGCTTATCTTCAGGTGAGATAGTGGTCAAATGCGAGCCAATACTAAAAAAAACTTATCCTTACATATTTATACAACAAAACGCCCCACAGTATATGTCTGTATGAAAGCGATAAACTCATAAACTACTGAATTGATTTTCATAGAGCATACACCAAATAGACAGAGTAATATATGGGGAAGGCTTAGATGTATATAGGTAATAAATTAGTGTCCCGCCCCAGCTTCACACGGGTGTTAGAAATCTTTAAATTTCTCGGATTTTGTCTGTCACAATGTTCGTGTAACATACACCTAAACCCTTTCCCATAAAACACTATTTATTTATTTGTAATAAGCATACCAACACCACAATCACTTACAACACAAATAAAACTTACATAAAAAAAATACATTTTAGTAACCATGCAAATAACAGGTATGCATGGCATTTAACAAAAATTAGAGACATAGAAAATTAAAAAAGTTTGTCCAGTACACCTAGATACAGAAAAAAACGTACACTATTCACACTTTATATATCTATTAAGTACTGCAGTTTTTGAGTTTAACATGAACATACAGACATGATGAGGGACGGATATAGATATAGCATAGAATATATGAATCTACCCCAATTAACGACCTACATTCGTCCGTGTATCTTAGAAAGAAAAATTCAGCTACACAAAGAACCAACACTCCATTTATCCCGTAACCAAGTCACTAATCTACAAAGCCAGCCGCAACAAATCACTGCCCAATACCGAAACAGGAAAACAAAACACTATATCTCCGCAAGATCTTAGGCTCACCGCCCACGAAGTCTTTTTGTAGCGATACTGTCGCGCGTTCGTATCGATATAGTCGCGATGCATTCGCTAGCTGTTTGGTCTCGGCCACACCACGATTTCCAGTCGCGATGCAATTCAGTAACGCCACAAAAAATAAGTTTTTGTATGTAGCAAGTTTCACTTACGCCCCATTCTTCCTCCGTTCTGTACCTGATGTCGTCCGAAATGGTCGCACGTCTCCTTCTGTTTCGCTTCTGTAGCGCGTTGCAAACGCGATACTGTCTCGCTTTTGTCGCGAAGTAAACGGCACAAAAAAGACAGGTTTTTGTAGAATGTGTCATTCACGCTCCACCCTCTCTCCGTTCTGTTTGATGTGGTCCGGAACGATCGCGCGTTTGCGTCGCAACAGCATCACTACAAAAAGTCACTGTGGGCGAGAGCCTTAATCCACATCAAGATGTACACACACTATATCATAGTTTAAATCAATATCTGGGCTATTGTTCCTGTTCACAACACATATAATATGTGGGCGGTAAATCTTCTGTGGCTGTTGAAAGCCGGCTTAGATTAGGACGCGTTATTGAGCCGTACGTCTTGTGGTCCGCACTCGACACCCAGACACCGAGATGGGACAAGATGCTGGTTGATAGAGTGCATTTTTCATTGAAGTTTTAGTCAGTGTTTTAGAATGAAGGTAAAAATTAACATGAGGCTTATACACCACAAATTTTTTATTAGTACAAATATTTAAGGGGCTTTTTTTATCTGATGTAAATTAGTACTTGACTGCGAACACATCTGATGGTAAGCAGTGATGCAATCGTTGATGATGAGGCGCGCTAGTTTATTAAGAGCCTATTGGAAAAGATCTTGTAATTATGTCTCAATAAATCCATACTTATTACTTATCTATATATATAAAAATGACCCCCGTTTTCCGTTGTCACAACTTGGCATGAAAACGGCTTGACCGATTTGGCTGATTATTTTTTTGTTGTGATTGTTATTGTGAGGAGAAGGTTCTTATGGAAAAAAAAATAGGGTAGTGTAGGGTAGAGTAGGGTAGAGTAGGGTAGAGTAGGGTAGAGTAGGGTAGGGTAGGGTAGAGTAGGGTAGAGTAGGGTAGAGTAGGGTAGAGTAGGGTAGAGTAGGGTAGGGTAGGGTAGAGTAGGGTAGAGTAGTAGGGTAGAGTAGGGTAGAGTAAGGTAGAGTAGGGTAGAGTAGGGTAGAGTAGGGTAGAGTAGGGTAGAGTAGGGTAGAGTAGGGTAGAGTAGGGTAGAGTTGGGTATAGTAGGGTGGAGTAGGGAAGAGCGGGAGCGAAGCCGCGCGGGCAAAGCTAGTAATATCATAAATGGGAAAGTGTGTGTCTGTTTGTCAGTCTTTCACGGCAAAACGGAGTGACGAGTTGACGTGATTTTTTAAGTGGAGATAGTTGAAGAGATGGAGAGTGACATAGGCTACATTTTGTCTCTTTCTAACCCCCCACTTCCCAGAGGGAACCTGTTACCCCGAATTTAACGCGAGCGAAGCCGCGGGCAAAAGCTAGAAAAAATAATATTCGTAAACAGCAAAGTTCTATCCCAAAATGTCACTCAATTTATGAAAATATTGTACAATGTACACTATACATTGTACATGCAGAGAATACTAATTCTCTAGTAGCAATTGTTATGAATGATTGATTTTTTAATGAAGTTACCAATTATGACGAATTTTCGTGGACAATTTTGGGTTATCGCTTTTGACTACAAATATATGATCAGTACACGATGATAAGTACGGAAGGAGCCCCATATTTTATTTTGTACCAATTAAAAAATAGGGGTGTATAACAATGTGATACCTAAAGAGGTCGCATACTGCTGTGGCACTTATTAACTTGCTGGCAAGATAAAATAGTATACTTTTTACAAGCTTTTATTTAGTTTCACCTGTCCTGATGTTTGTCTGTCATTAAATCTTATAAATTAAATTTGACCTAGTTCCTGGTTACCGATTGAGCTGAAATTTTGCATGCATGTGTAAATCAGATGACAATCCAAAATTATTATGACAATGCTGATCTAATGATGGAACCGAAAGGCAGCTATAGGAACTTGGTAGTTAAAACTATACAACCCCATCGAGTTTGGGCTTGGATGATTGGTCTTGTAGAGTATTAATTGTATAGGTATACCGAGCTATAAAAGCTTGCTATGAAAAAATGATTTTTATTTAAAGCTTGTTAAGGTTTATGCTTTATGTACAATAGGCGTTCATATTTGCTAGAAAAAGGAGATGGTTTAGGAATATCACCGAAGTCAGAGTTAGGACGGCTGTCAAGCCGGCTGAGATTTTTTATAAATAACGCATCATAAAGTATTTTTAACAATAAACCCAGAAAATTGAAAGAACATGGAAACTTAATAGTACATCTCCCCTACAATACATTATTCAGCCTTCAGCTGGGACAAGATGCAGCTTCATTCTGTATATCTGTGTACCAAATAAAACTTTTCTTTTCTCCTTTCGTTGTGCTCCAAAATTTTTAGCGTTAATTGGTGACCCAATTTTTTTTTACCGATGTTCCTCATTACTGGTTTTCCGCCACTAATGGTCCCAATTCTCAGTAACGGTGACGCTGCACATTTCCTACACTAGTTAGAAGTGTAGCTACGCTAATAGATTAGTGCTTCGCCTACATCCAAGCCTACGTTGAATAAATGATTAGAATATGACAAAACAGTTAGTCAAATATGCAAAGATCCCCGATGGGACATGTTCCAGTAAGCTTGTCTCTGTACTGTCACAGTATTATTTTGCATTTCAAATTCAAAATTACTAACTCGCACAATTTGCTGTAGGTACATACATTTATGCCGATTGGATATTATGTAGTTTCACCAAGATAATTACATACGTATTGCTGAATATGATCATATATTTGTCACAGACTACCTCAATATTTTTAGAACATCCAAATCATGAATTAGAAGAAATAGAAATATGGTAAACTTCTAAAAAAAATATATAAAATAAAAAATATCTTAGAGTTATTTACTCAAAAAAAAAAAACTTCTGAAAATTGATACACCATAGTTTTTTAAAGTTCGGTGTGAAGGTTGTATCAAGGTTTATTAGGAAAATCATCATCATCATCATCTTCCTGCCCTTATCCCGTTTTATTTGGGGTCGGCGCAACACGTTTTTTTCTTCCACTCTGTCCTGTCGCTCGATTCCCTATTAGGAAAATATTTATATTTAAGTAGGTCATGTTGTTATTTCCAAATCGTAGGATACAATTTGACCTAAACAAAAGTTGAGATGCCCAAAACAACCAACAACCCGGAAGCTAATTATAAACAACCCGAAAAAAAAAGAAGCAATCAAAAAAAAATAAATCTAAGCTCCAATGAGGCGTGAACTTCACGCCCATACGGCATGAAATTATTAATTCCGTAGTCCGTAATAACGGTGCGGGTGCGACACATCGACGACCGCGACAATTGAATGAGCGGCGACCGGACGGACCGTTCGCCCAGCAATCCATTATGCAGATTACTGGTCCGATTGCGGCATTGTCGTCGCCCGCCAGTATTACGGACCCAATGCGTACCCAATGCACGCCGACCTCCGCGATCCATTTTATGGATATTGCGTCGTTGGATTATCCATTGATTGATGACTTGCAACCGAACGCGAAAAGCTGATTTGGCTTGTTTTGTTTTCAGGCACTGTGGATTAATAAACAGCAACACGGAAACTGTAAATTGGGAGAGACAATCTTGTGTTTCATACAAATTGGATACAGGCGGGAAATTAAGGAATTGTCGTTGCCGATGTATTTTTTGTAAATTTTTAAATATTTATATTTAAAAAAATACACGTTGTCCTGTTTCAATGAATGTAATTATTGGGAGGTACGAGATAACATCTAATTAAGTGTTTTGATTGTTATTAAATAACACCGTTGCGGTTTATTAGTAATGATCATGATCACAGAAAATAAAGAAGAAAAAATAAAAAGAATCCACAGAGCGATTCCCGGCCACTGTAGTCATAGGCTTGCGGACAGCGAGCAATGGGTAGCTCATCTTCCAGTAAGAACCAAACCCATATCGACGGAGCGTTGTGTTCTACTTTTAACCCATGACGCGCCTCAAGGAGTTGTCAGCAGCAACCCTTTCCCCAGCTGGGTCGAAGCCTACTGGGGACAGGGTTGTCCGAAAGGGAGCTTGTGCCCCGGTATGAAGGCTAGAAGGAACGGCGCGGTGTTTTTAGTCAGTAAGAGTTTGAGACTATCTCCCGCTCCACCCAAGAGCGGGTTTTGTTAAAGATGATTTTCCCCGTCGACAAAAAAAAACCCATGCTCGATGTTTTTTTTTTCGGTGCGTAAAAATGATCCAAATGACATCCCCTCACCCTTGGGCGGAGCGGGAGATAGTATCTGACTTTTACTGACTGAAACCTATCACGATCCTGCGTTGCCTTTCATGCCGGGGCCAAGCCTTCCTTTCAGAAGCAGGCCCTGGCTATAGGCGAGTGGAAAAGGACCCTCTTAACGTACTAGAATACCTAGTTAGCTTATTAAGTTTAAGTAAATATTAAAGGTTATTATTAACTGATTGTATTTAGTCGTAAAGTCGGTTTATGTGATCACAACACTAGCTACTGTAGCACAACACTAACTTCCATTATCTTTGTGAATTTGCGTGATCTCATCTGATCTCATGTGTTCTAAAATAAAATCGACTTATTCGATAATTTTTGATTTTACTATCAAAACCCTAACCTTAATATAGCTACTAGACTAGGTTCTAAGACTACGCATATTTCACAAAGTAGGTCTCAGATATCTTTGTGTGTTCAGCGAACATAATGAGGGAGATTCTGAGTATGGATAAAGTGAACATTAAATTTGCACGGCAAAAGCCGCGGGCTAGTTACAGAGCCAGTTACAATTTGCTAACTGTAACTAACGTAATACAAGTTGAACTATTTGAGTATACTCCTGTATTAACACCGCTTTTTGTACGAGAAATGACTTTCAAAGTATGATGGCAATAGGGATAACTTAATAGGGCAGTTTCCAGGGTCAAAATAACTACAGTTTATTTAGTCCGTATTTTAGATTATAAAAAAAATATTGGACACGTTATTTTTCTTTTTTTATTAAATAAAAATTAACAAAGATATAGCCCATTAAAGTTACGTGTGGCGTCACCCCGTGCGAAAAAATGCAGCACAACGCGACGTTACACGTAACTTTAATGGGCTATGTCTTTGTCATTTAAGCTTTAATTTACAAATAAAAAAATACGTGTCCCTTATTTTTGAATAATTTAAAAGACAGACTAATTACATTTTTTACGGCAACTTGCCTATTGTTAGTTTTGGCAAAAATGGTGTTTTAGGTTTTTTAATGCGACTGCAGAACATGAAAAAACCCCAAAAAATATGTAGTGAGATCTATAGCGCTACGTTAGAACTTAAAAAGTTTGAAATGCTGCATCGCGCAATTTGAGTTCTACGCGCGATTTGAACATACCGCGCAGTCTCAATATCATCGGGGTTACCATAACGTTCAAAGTAAGACTGTTTTATTCTTATTCCAGTGTGGGTAAGAGACAGAGCTATACAGGTTGTCTAGCGCCATCTCTTACCCACACTGAAACAAGATTAAAACATTCTTACTTTTAAACGTCATGGTCTAGGTCCTGGTTTAGCTAACTGCCCATGCCGTGGTGCTTCGTCACTTTCACGGACAAGTACCACAGAACAGCACCAAAACAATATAGTGCGAAGTGAAGTGTTACTAACATGGTTTCAGATTATGTTTACCTACTAACAAAATAATCTACACTAATATTATAAAGAGGGAAAATTATATTTTTGTGTGTATGTTTGTAATGAATAAACTCAAAAACCACTGTGCCGATTTCAAAAATTCTTTCACCATTGGAAAGCTACATTCACCCTGAGTAACATAAGCTATATTTATTACCCGTGCGAAGCCGGGACGGGCTGCTAATTTAATATAAAGTAGTTATGTAGGTATAAGGTATTAATGTTACCTGACATGAATTGATCATTATTATTAAATAAATCTTCAGTAAAACTTTAGATTTTACTCTCGATATCCCAAGCACTTTAGTAAATAAAAACGTGAGGTGAGGCGAGGTCTGACCGCTAGCGAGCGCCGGTGGCGGCGTCGGGCGCGGTCACCGACTGCGTCTCCCAATCCCCGCGGATTTAGTTTACCCCGATGCTTCGGCTCCACTTCATCCCCGACCGACGCTGGAAGTCATGAATACATAATTATTTCTCGGCTATTAATATTTTTACCCGCCCCCGTGGCGTTGATTGCCTTTTGAATTTATTACTAACCTCGCGATAGGCCATTTTCGTATTTATTAAGACCACCTGCCATGCCCACGGCGCGCTGCTCTCTGAGTGAATTATGAGCCAACGGATTTTGCTAATAGAATATTTTATTTCGCCAGTCTCTCTGTGGTTAAGCGGATTTATTTTCGCGAATATTGTACTGCAAGTATGGAGCGGAGTTTCGGATTTGATTTCCTTGTGCACGGGTAATGTGAGCCGATTGCGATTTTAAATTGTAATGCGGATTTGTATATGATGCTTAGATGTACTAATAGGTACGCAGATTAAGAAGTAGCCTAACCGTAAGATGATTTATAGGAAAGACTGCGGATTGTTGCATGAATACCAACAATGACTTGAATTTCGTGCAGTCAGCTCAGTCAAACCTAATCAAAACAGAAATATGAGTCCAAACAAATACCAGTGGTATTAGTTGTTGGTATTAAAATGGATTAAATGAAAAAAAGCCATAAAAAATAAAATAACAATAGACTTCGTTACTCTTTTTTATCCTAATAATGATTATTATTAAAAAATTACAATTACATACCAAAAAATTAGTTTAAACAAATATAATCATTGAAAGTATTCTTCATCATCATTTCAGCCGAAAGACGTCCACTGTTAGACATGGGCATCCCCTAAGTTGCCATAACGATTGATGCGTGCCACATCCATCGGATTCTCTCGACCCATACTTGGTCAACCTTGGTTTTCCTAACAACTTTTTTTTAAGAGCTTTAACGGTGTTTATCGAAGAGGCAACCCATACTTCATTGTAAGGTGAGGTAGGTCATGTATTGAAGGCTTATGGTTTTTTAGCTCAGGGTCTTAGGGTCAAGGTTATCGATGTAATATTGGAATGGTATGAGCTGCATACTGAGCACTTTTTACACTATGTCCATTGCCAATATTTGTGGACTCAATTCATAAATATTTATAGGTGGGGGGGTTCTAAATTCGGCTGAATGTATTTTTTTTTATGATTCCTCGGTCAACTGTAGACCGATTTTGAAAGTTCTTTTTTTGAATTAAAAGTTATGCTTCCAAGTTGATCCCATAGAAATATTGTTATGATCTGGTGATGAACTTCGAAGATATAGAACAGAGCACCTGATAGGAAAAAACAGATCTGTCGTAACAAGTAAAATTGCAACGCAGGAACTAGGAATGTCTTTTAGTCAGTAAAAGTCTGACACGAAAAGGACGGGAGATGCCAATGGATGAGTTCCCACCTAAAAAAAAGGCTACTGGGAAAAAGGCTACGGAGATAATTATTTCGAGACGTTTTGGTTTTTACAAGCTTTTATTTAGTTTCACCTGCCCCGATGTTTATTTGTAATCAAATCTTGAAAATAAATTTGATCCACTTCCCGGTTTCCGATTGAGCTGAAATTTTGCATGAATGTGTAAATCAGATGCCAATGCAAAATTGTTATGACATGGAGTTGATCTGATGATGTAACCTAGAAACTTGGTAGTTAAATGATCCTACCCCATCGAGTTTGGGATCGATAGCGCTGTAACCCAGGTTGCGGTTGCAGGTAGCGCTGGTTCAAGCATGAGGCGTCTATTCGTTGTAAGGTCGTTGTCGATTCCCAACCGAGAATTAAAACCGGTGAACAATGGCCGAAAACGAAGGGTTACTACGAATGGATTGATGTGCGGTTATCACGATGAGAGTTGGTCGAGTTGGTTTTTTTTTGGGATGTTAATTCATTAGGGATAGGTTCGGTGTCTGTGTTGGTTTATTAGTCGTATTTTTCAACACAACACTGCGATGTGCATAGCGTTGGAAGACCTGTAACTAGACCGATGATCTGGTTTTTTTTTTACGGTGGGCAAAAATCATCTTATGACAACCCCCGCCCTTGGGTGGAGCGGGAGATAGTGTCAGACTTTTACTGACTAAAAACCCACCCCGTTCCTTCTAGCCTTCATACCGGGGCTCGAGCTTCCTTTCGGATAACCCTGGCCCCAGTAGGCTTCGACTCAGCTGGGCCCCTGCTGTTGCTGACAACTCCTTGAGGCGCGCAGGAACAGTACGCGCCATCGACGTCTTTGGGGCGTTCTACGACTTCGAGTACCCCATTGTAAGTTCCCTTGAAATAATTTTCAACTTTAACGCAAGCAAAGCCGGTAGCAAAAACGAGTGGCTTCATAAAACAATACATCATAATACCAAACGGCTCACGTCCTCCATTCGGCTCTAAGCTAGCAATATCAATTTTCCGTGAGTACATACCGCCAGTATTGCCAGTATTGGGCACATCGGTCCTGATTGCAAAGTGTTGCCAGTTAACTGATAAACAGCGGTGCATCCGCAAATGTTTGTGGATTGCTCTCATTAACGGAATGAGGTCGCTAATATAAGTGCTAACTGTTTTACCGAGTGTGTGTACAAAGAGATAGTTGCACTCGCTTGGAAATAACGTGAAGCTGGCTGGAAATGTTAGCGCGTTCACAAGTAATAAAATGTTGCTATGATAAAAAATGTAGTTTACTAGTTTTTGCCAATGGTGTCGCCTGCGTGGAATTAGAAAATTATGATAATAACTTAAATTTTAGTACAATCGTGCCGTAAATAATTATCAAATTGGCTGCAAATGATTAAATCTGCGATTTTACATAAAAAATAAAAAAATCTTACCAACTGAAAAAGTACTGAATATCGGTAGAACATTTGGTGGCTTAATTTGTTGCATTTTTATCCTACCACGACGTCCTGCATGGAATATTTTGAGTTACCGGGTAACCCTGTAGATTTGTTGTCATCTATTACTTATATAAAAATCAATGCCACTTTTCGTTGTTATTTTGTAACTCAAGAACGGGCTCACCTATCCAAACCAAATTTTTCGGCTTTATTCGGACTATTTAGTAGATGGTTTATGTGAAGTTTGGTAGGGTAGAGTAGGGTAGAGTAGGGTATAGTAGGGTAGAGTAGGGTAGAGTAGGGTAGAGTAGTGTAGAGTAGTGAGAGTAGAGTAGTGTAGGGTAGAGTAGGGTATAGTAGGGTAGAGAAGGGTAGAGTAGAGTAGAGTAGGGTAGAGTAGGGAAGAGCGGGAGCGAAGCCGTGCGGGCAAAAGCTAGTCTATATATATAAAAATCAATGCCACTTTTCGTTGTTATTTTATAACTCAAGAACGGGCTCACCTATCCAAACCAAATTTTTAGGCTTTGTTCGGACTATTTAGTAGATGGTTTATGTGAAGTTTGGTAGGGTAGAGTTGGGTATAGTAGGGTAGAGTAAGGTAGATTAGGGTAGAGTAGGGAAGAGCGGGAGCGAAGCCGTGCGGGCAAAAGCTAGTAAGAGTATAATAAGTGTGCGACTTGTTCTAACTTTTTACTGGTTTTTTTGTATTTTTTAACACTGTATTTTTTATTTCCATTTTCCAGATGATGATGATATTTTATTTCCATATCTAGACTTTTGCGCACACTTTAGCTATTGCTGAACGATAACGTAGCTGAGTCGTACTGGTTTAAGAATATGAACATTATTTCAAATGCAAATCCTTACTAATATTATAAAAGCGAAAGTGAGTTTCTTTACTTGTTTGTTTGTTTGTTACGTCTTCAAGCCTAAATGACAAAACCGATTTTGATGAATGGACCCTGTAGATGGACATAGGCTAATGTATTTATTTTTAAAGTGAGAAAAGAAGGAAAAAGAGTAAAGTACATTAAAAAACGCGGTCGAAGCCGCAGGTAAAAGTTAGTCTTTCTATAAAATATTATCCAGATATTGGTTCAAATTGGTGCAAACTAAGATATGGAATAAATTATTGATGGATTGTTTATTTATAATTATTTGTCGCCAATGTCTGTCATGACACAACGCGACAATAAATTGCAATCTATTAAAATTTTCATCATTTGTTGTAGTAGTATCGACATAATTAGCGTAATTTCCGCAAATATTTTAATTCGCTGGGCCTCCGAAACGGAATTGGCCGTCCCAAAAATAAAATCCCTTCAAAAATCTTCCAAGGGACAATTGCCATCGTACGTAGGTACATAAAAGGCTAGTTTAATTGTTTGTCAATAGTTTCCAGTTCAGTTTAAGTAAGTACCAGATATTTTAAAACCTAAATTTTTAGTGATTATTCATTGGAACGATCTTTTTTTATTTAATTAACTTTTTTTTACCTATAAGTCTGAGTTCTTTTTTTCATTATTTTCCGAATAATATCCTCTATGCTAGGAAAGTCCTGTGTTATAGGAGAGAACTACGTTCACCATCAGAAACCCCTAGTTTTTATAAATTACGGAACTTTAAAGTACCAACCCATGAATGTATTTCACATTCACAACAAACCCACTGAAAACCAAACTAACCGAAACACAAGAGTAATAAAACTAAAACCCATCTACTGGAATCGCAATACATTAAAATCTACACTCGAATCCCTAATTCCCTTGATATACCTGCTCCCTGGGTTCCATGTTTAATTAGGCGCGAACAAATACGTACGATGAACAAATGGCCCCGGGCTAGCTCCTTTGTCCCTCTCTGTATGTCGCAGGATTACTTGAAAATCAGGTTTTTGGCTAACATACTAGGATTTTTGAGAAATATCGGTTTATTGAAAATTAACACTGAATTTCTCTAAAATACAAGTCACCAAGAATAAAAAAAGCTGTTTAATGGCCTGGTCACGACTTCGGTCTCAGCGGCGCGCGGCGCGGCGAGCGGGGCAGTATCGGTAAGCGGACGCAGAGCGCTATGAGCGGCATCTCGCGGCGTGCTTCAAACATTCTCATACTTTTACTCTTACCGCTCGTCGTTCCGCGCTTTACTTCTACCGCTCCCGCAAGGTCGTAAACTTGCCGTAAGCATTGGAAATTTGAATACTGATTGGAGTCAGTTTATCATCTTTATTTAGGTTAATCAGAGAGTTTATCTGCCATTCCGCACTGGGCCTGCGTGGTGGATTACGGCCTGTTTCCTACCCCTGTAGAGGTTTTCCCCTTTTTCTATGGTGGTGGTTTATAAGGCTGATTATATTAGGTTTTTCAGAACATACCACGAATGTATGGACTAATATGACCAATAATAATAAAGCTCTATGATCAGTTAAATGATTATCACTATGTCTTTTTGCCTAACCTTGTCTCATGTTATTTAAGATCGGCTATCCACGTAATGTTTAACTAAGTAAGGGTTTTTTTAGGTGGTAAATCATCAAATGACATCTGGCGGGAGATGTCAATGATGGTGAATGGTAAAACATAACTGTTACTCGTCAATTTTTATTCTCAATCCTTACATGTTAGAAAACAAAGTCCCTTACCGCGTTTGTCTGTCTGTATGTTCGCGATAAACTCGAAAAATATATGAGTAGGAAACCCGTTCAATCACGGTTTTCATCAATATACTTACCGAGAATTTCAGTGGGAAGCTGAGGAATTATATTGGTGGAAAATAAAAAAAGGGTTTAGTTGAAAGCTATTTTCTCACTAAGTGTCATAAGCAGAGGCGTAGCGTGGACTAAATTAGACATGTGCACATCAGCGAGGCCGTTTTCTTTCATAAACTCGAAAATGAGAGAGCAACTGTCGCAACCCAGTGTTAGACCACATCGTCACTTACCGTCGTGTGAAATAGTGGTCAAACGCAAACATACCAATTCTTAAAAAAAAAACCTCGTTCCTGAAAAGCGCTGGGTTGTGCGAGGCCCCTTTGGCTCATTTCTACCAAGCCTAACTACGTTTCTGGACATAACTTTATTTTTTACTTTCACGTGATCATAGCTGCCGGCAGAAGCCAGTCTAATAAGATTATGAAATTGTTTCACAGTTTTCAATATAAACTATTCTTTCGCAAGTAAATCCAGAAATTTCGCAAAAATACCTTTTCCCAAGTATCCTGCGACATTCCCGCAACTTTCTTGCGGCCGCAACGAAGCGACTTTGAGACCGCAACCCGCAACGTGAAACGGTTTAATTTTAATAATTCAGTGTAAAAGGTGCGTCTTTCGTTAGCTCTCGTAGAAATAATGGGTACGCGGGAAAGGTAAGTAATTATAGTGGAACAGTTTAACAAAGAGTAGGCAAGGGTTCGTAGAGGCGATTTGAGTAAGGGTTGTTTGATATGGCTTAAGCTAGATCTACTTTAGAAGGACGTCGCGTGGCGTCGCTTGGCGTGGATCGAGCAATGGGAAAAAAAAAGCCATGGGATCGAGTGTAGCTCTAAAAGTCTAGTTTCCCTATAAAATGTATGTAGACTGAGGCGCCCAGATTGACTTGTGTGGACAGTTCAATTCTACCTTTAGTCGCAAAACCACTCTTTGGCAAAATACCTACTGTCCCAAAATAACTTTTTCTCATTTTTAAAATAGATAAACTTAAATTCGGGACAGACACAGCACAACGGTTACTGCCGCCATGGGATCTGGTAGCAACAGTCCTTGCACGCATTCATGATTTATGCATAGAGAAGCAACACCGGGGAACATGGCGGACAGAGTCCCGGCGTGATCTCATGACGATAAAGCGATACCGACTCAGTGCTGGACACGCCATAATCATGGCGGTATGTCCCCTTTTTATGGAGAGGCTGGAAAGTCCTCACGTCATCTGCATCCGCATCCGCATAACGTAGGTCCTCCTCGGACATGGTAAGTTCGGGAGGTGCCTGCCCCTCATTCGTGTAGAAGAAACACCCATGCGCCACCATAGTGCGGACCGCCTGAAGGGCACAGTGGAGCATACGATGGAGGTGTGTCCCGCTTGAGTGGAGCACCGCCGTTTCCTCGTGAGGGCGATCAGCAGCAGCGTCCTCTTGCTCCGGCCCCTTGTACAGGCCATGGTCCGGAGCGAGGAATAAAGAATGGGCGAACAACACCTTTTTTTTTTTTGTCGACGGGGAATATCATCTTTGACGAAACCCGCTCTTGGGTGGAGCGGGAGATAGTGTCAGACTCTTACTGACTAAAAACCCTGCGCCGTTCCTTCTAGCCTTCATACCGGGGCACGAGCTCCCTTTCGGACAACCCTGTCCCCAGTAGGCTTCGACCCAGCTGGGCCCCTCCTGCTGCTGACAACTCCTTGAGGCGCGCGGGAACAGTGTGCGCCGTCGACGTCTTGGACTCGGTCCATTACCGGACGATCGGACAGCGAGCTACCCATGGCTCGCCGTCCGCGAGCCCGCGGGCGAACAACACCTTTCTTCTGCGAAACAATAATGCTAAGGACCGTAACAAGTATTTATTTACTGGTTTATTGAAATCATCAATACAACCACCAACCAACCAACCAACCAACCAACCAACCAACCAACCAACCAACCACCAACCAACTGACTTTCGATTATTTTTCTTCTGTTTTTTATTAACTTCTTTCTATTAAATGACTATTGATTGAATGACTTTTTCATGAAATAGCCATTCAATAAGGTAAGACTTATTGATATTTTAATGATTCTAATTCCGCCCAATAAATAGGGACTCGGTACGGTCGCTAATCATATTTTAATGTATTTATAGTACCTGACACTAACCTGGAAAATGCACGCGGGCTTGCGTACGGCGAGCAATGAGAAGCTTGCCGACCATCCGATAACCGTCAGGAACAAGACCAAGTCGTTGACAGCGCGCGCCTCAAGGAGATGTCAGCAAATCGCCATGGGTTCGCTTCTGAAAGGAAAACAGGAGTAGGTTTTAATTAGTAAAAATCTGACACACCCTTTCGCACCGCCCAAGAGCGAGCGAGGTCCTTGAATGATTTACCCACCTAAAAAAAAAACCTAGAAAATGCATTTGCAATTTCACGGGCTTCGCTGAAACATTCACTTGAAACAGCACCTCCTTAGTTTTAAAGTTGGTTAAACTTATGTAGCTAAAGTTTCGTAGTTTTTGTTCAGTTAGACAAAAGTAAGCATGCACTCTCATCTGCATACGACCAAGTTAACCGTTTTAGGGCCCATTAAAAAGTGCACGAAAGGCGAAGTGCACTTTTGGTACAACTAAATGCTAATTTGATAGTCGCTTTGAGTTCATTTACGAAAATTTGTACATAATATTACAAGCTTCTGTGTGGTACTTCTACTTTCATTGTGAACTGCAGAATTTTACGTCATAGAGACTAAATGCTCAGAGACAAAACGGTCATAATGTGACTTTATTTAAGACTAGCTTTTGCCCGCGGCTTCACCCGCGTACATAATCCCAGGATAAAAAGTATCCTATGTGTTATTCTGGGATATAAAACGTCTACTCGTGTACCAAGTTTCATCAAGATCCGTTCAGTGGTTTTTGCGTGAAAGAGTAACAAACATCCATCCATACATACAAACTTTCGCATTTATAATATTAGTAGGTAGTACCTATAACACAAACGCCAGTCACACCTTTGAGTGATGGAAAGAGATGAAAGAGTTTTGAGTTTTAGTTTTTTTTTTTTATCTTTATTAAGGAGATTTGTCTCAATTCTATAGACGATATAAATGTCGCTACAGTGGATTTAAAATTTTAATTTATACACAGAAAAGAATACTTAAATGAAGAAAATGGCAAAAAGAATAACCAAATGTAAACCGTACTTAAAATAACATTAAATCCTACTTAAAAGATGTAAAAACCAAACATTAATAAGGTAGCGTTGTGAAACTGACGGATAAGTATCTCCGGCCCTTTGTTCATGGCGCCGTATTTATTTTACGGTTATTTGCAGTTTGGATTTCATTTAGTTCTCTGCTTATTTAGGTCCCGGTTCATTTAACTGAAATGTACTGTAACTGTTGGACTGAGGTATAACTGGCTAAGTTTTAAGCGATATTAGCATTTGATTTAGTATATAATATTACGCTAAGGGCACACGAGCCACATTGCCACAGCCACTAGAGGCTAGAAGCGGCCATAAAAGCTGCTGAAGCGCGCGACAGCCGCTTGTGGCTTTTTTTTTTCGCGGTGGGAAAATCCTCTAATGACATCCCGCGCTCTTGGGTGAAGCGGCAGATAAAGTAAACATACATACATAACCCGTCTAGTTTGTATAAATTCAATGACTATGTTTTTATTCTCTTTGTATAAATTAGTAACAGAATTCCCCGAGAGATGGCGCTGTACGTTTTATTGTGACGGACGGGAAACTACGGAACCCTATACTGAGCGTGGCCCGACACGCTCTTGGCCGGTTTATTTTTATTTCATTCTACTGTGTATTTGTGTTATTATTAATAATAACACATACCTACAAAATTATACTTTTTAAAATTTTCCGGAAAGTTTTTTTACTTTTCCATTATCTTTTGATACAGCAAGTTTAAATGTACCAACCGTTTCTATCTATCAGCTTTTATTTTCCGTATACAACTTTTTGGTTTTTATGGGTAGGCGCACATTTACGAAGTTAACACAGTGTTGATATCAGTTAAGATAAAATTATAGCGGTTTCTACCTACATCAAGGAGTCGTTGTTGAAACGATCCAGAGTGTTTATGCATTATTTGTAGTGAATATGTTTTTAAAAAATATAGAAAATCGTGACAGATTTCGTAAAAACTACGAACCTATACCGACCATTTTAATACACAAGTATGTAATTTGGACAAGCTATGGGTGCCTAAAACAGTTTGTTAAAATTGTGTTGTTGGTTTGCGACAGTGGACAAGTGGAAAAAGAAGTTTCCTGAAGTTCCCGTGCCCACAATCTGGCGAGAACAAAAAAATCACCTTTTTTATTGTTATTTTTGCGTCGTTGATGTAAACTCAAATTAATTCATGAATCCCCAAGCGACCACCGGTGGCCGCGCATCTATTGTCTTACTATTGTGTCTCTAATGACTGGCCTGTTGGTCTAGTGGTTAGTGGCCCTGACTGCTAAGCCAGAGGTCGTGGGTTCGATTCCCACCCAGGACAAATGTTTATGTGATGAGCATGATCATTTGTTCTGTGTCTGGGTGTAATTTATCTATATATGTATGTATTTAGAGAAATATATAAGTATGTTTATCAGTTGTCTAGTACCCATAACACAAGCTCTGCTTAGCTTGGGACTAGACAGCGTTGTGTGATAGTTGTGGAATATTATTATATTATTATTATTATTATTATTATAATTGACGGTATCTGAAGGGTGAAAGAAAATTCAAATAATAGCAGTAAATGGATTTATCTTGATTTACCCACCTTCTAAATGACCAACTTTGTTACCAATTCTAGATCAAGAGCCTATACCAGTAGTTTTACCTTCGATATCTGCAGCAGCTTCTAGCCAAATGAAATAAGAGAACATAATAGATGATGATAACCACAGAAAAGTTAAAAAACTGGAATATTTGATGGAACACCAATACGTCTGCTATTAAATGATGTAATTAAAAAAAAAATGAATGAAAATGAGTCCGACGCATGGAAATTATTTGTATCAGTAAAGAAAAACTTTTTGGTAATACTAAAGCATCAAACTGCCAAAACTTAGCCCACATATATGTTGTTATGTCTGAGCGATCTTGGTTGCAACATACCGTAATCTTTCATTATTTCTACTCTCATCTGGACCATTTTCCTGAAAATCTTGGCCATTTTAGTGATGAACAAGGAGAAAGACTCCATCCAGAAATTCGCACCATGGAGAAACGATACAAGGGCAGATAGGATGCGCATATGATGGCAGATTATTATTGCTGAAGTTTAAAACAAGATCTACCATAAGCATCTCACGCAAAAAAATCATTAAAAAGATAATTTTTGACTGTTTCCCAAATTTTTTTTTTTTTTTTAAGAATTAATTTTCTGTATTTTTCTACAAAATTAAACATACGCCATATCTCAAAAACTAAAGCTGATAGATGAAAATGGTTTCTATTTTCAGAATCAGGATTCCAAATGTCTTCATAAAAGCTAAATAAACGTTTGGAAAAAAATATTTGTAATTATGTGTAATTTTAGTCCACTTTTTCCCCTTGAAAATGTATTGTATGAAATTCAATGACCTAATCTTATGCGTTTTAAAACAAATGTTTTTTTGAAAAATAGTGATTGTCTAAGTTCCAATGTGTTGCATGCAACAATTGAATACTGTTATAAAATGTACTTGTAAATTCCCAGTGCCTGTAATTTAATCGCTAGAAATGGTAATAAATAAATCCATACTACCTACTAATATTATAAATGGGAAAGTGTGTCTGTTTGTCCGTCTTTCACGGCAAAAGGAGTGACGAATTGACGAATTTAAGTGTAGATAGTTGAAGAGATGGAGAGTGACATAGGCTACTTTTTGTCTCTTTCTAACCCCCCACTTCCCAGGGGAACCGTGTTACCCCAAATTTAACGCGAGCGAAGCCGCGGCCAAAAGCTAATTAAAATATATATCTGAGAGTAAAGTATTTACAATGGCATTACATTACATTTTAATTAATTAATTGCTGACTGCAAGGTAAAACCAATGAGGCGGCGTAAAAATCATCAACGAAGCCCCATCCATCCTTACTAATATTATAAAAGCGAAAGTGAGTTAGTTTGTTTGTTACGTCTTCACGCCTAAATGGCAAAATCGATTTTGATGAAACTTGATACACGGATAGACCATGTCCTGGAATAGGATACTTTTTATCCCGGAAGTATGTTCTCTTGGGATAATTTTCTGCTATCACGCGGGCGAAGCCGCTGGGAGCAGCTAGTATAAAATAAATGCATAATCTAAGCTTAGCATAAAATGAAGGCTCCAATGATTATCTCCGACACATCACACGTCTCTTTTGTTAAAGATTCTACCGCCATTATTTATGCAGCATCCCATTATATGTTCCTTAGCATAAACACAAAGCATCTTGTAATTTTCATCAGCTTAAGACTTTGCCTGCTAGAGGACTTACTCAACTCGTGAAGCACAAAGCCTGGGCAACTACATTGTATAAAATTAACAAATTCACTCACTGGCCAAGGTTTAATTTTGAGTTAGTAGATTTAAATTAATGTTGATGGTTTGTTTATCATCGTGTTTATTATGTTCGTTGCCCTGTTGTGCCCTTGAAATCTTTCTTCTTTGCGCTAACTAGCGTTTTTCTATTGATTTACTTCTGGTTTCTGGTGTAGAAACCGTGAAAACCGAAAAAAATGCACACTGACTGTTAGCCAACTTTCAATAGCCACATTATGAAGCCACATGATCATTTCAGCCAATAGAAGTCCACTGTTGGACATAGGCTTCCCCCAAGTGTCGCCACAATAATGATAATAATAATAACATTAATTTCAGACCACAATAAATCAATATAAAATTGTTAGTATAAACTTAAAAATTAATTTTAGTGTCTTTTATAATTACTAATAAAATATTAATTGTTTCGAATCGAACCCCACACAATCCAATGAATGATCCTGTGCGTCCCGCATCCATCGGATTCTCGCACACTTCACCAGGTCATCGATTACAGGAGGCCTTCCGACACTACATAAGAAAGAATTAAACAAAATCCTGCATAACAGAATTAGAGTTCGAAGACAACAGTCCGAAATCGACTATCGGGCAGTTGCCTAGACCAGACACAACACGCGTCTGGTCGGAGGATACTCTCTTTTTAAGTGAGGTTTGCGGGAATTTATACTTTGTTCCATTTAACTGGTTCTCTACCTACTTCCAAGTATTAACGCAATGGATTGACTTTTTTTTATAAACACAGTACAGGTACTAGTAGATATACATATACAACCACACTTTCGCCTGTGTGATATTAATGTAATTAAGCCAGCTTGATGACGCAATTAATATATATACGAATACGTAGGTTAGGTTAGGTTAGTATTTAAACTATACGTAGGTTAGGTTAGTAGTAAACTATTGAAAATCAGTTTCTTTTTCACACATTTACAAGAAAGTAGAGCCACTTCCTTATTATTGTCGAATTTCAGAGAAATAAAATTTGTTGACATTTGACTGTAATATTTCTGATATCGCTTCCACTGGAATTTTAGGAGGATAACTCAGGAGTGGGGCGGAACTGGAATAAGGAAGCGCGGGCTCACGAAAAATTGAAGGAGTGGACGATAGACTCAAGAGTGAGGCGAAACTGGAATAAGGAAGCGCGGGCTCACGAAAGATGGAAGAAGTAGAGGATAACTCAGGAGTGGGACAGAACTAGGAGAAGTAAGCGCGAGCTCACGAAAGATGGAAGGAGCGGAGAGTAACTTAGGAGTGGGACCGAAATGGAAGATCTCGCAAAAGATGGAAAGAGTGAAGGATAAATCAGGACAGAATTGGCAAGCAAAAACATATTACCCAAAACTGCACCTCCAATCCAAATTAAAAGAAAACAAAGGCATATAGATACCAAAGGTTTATAATAACCTTTCGTATTTGTGTAGTAACCTCTCGTATTTTCATTTAATAATAGTAGTATTCCATTAAATTCTGTAGCGTTGTGATAGTCGACCACTACTCCACTAGTTTAGTTGGCGGTATCGCCTGCCCTCCGGCAAAATACCTCCGACAGAATGCTTTGTGAATTTAACTTGGATTTCAGAAGTAAACTCGGCTAATTGGAATATATATTTGAAATAACATGTTTAAGTAAAGTTAGCTGTGTTGTTTTAATTCGTTACCTGACCTTAAGAGTGTCCTTTTCATACCACACCGCTCGTACGTGATTATGATGTTATTACACATTTTTCTCATCTTTCTGATATTTTTGACACACAGATATTTATTATTAATATTTTATATATATTTATTTATCTCAGGACCCTGAGGTCCTGGACTTTTGGAAGGCGTACGAGGAACCGAAACCAACTCGAAAAGGTCCTTTTGGACGCTTTTAATGAAACGTGGTTATTATTATTATATTATATTATATTATATCTAGCCCATATTGTCCCACTGCTGGGCAAAGGCCTCCCTCCACTCCTTTCAATGTTCCCGGTTTTGAGCCACTTCTTTCCAATTGTCAAGGAAGGTTATTATTATTATTATTTATTATATTCTTTATTATACACCACATAAACAAAAAATACAGGACAAACATTATTCAAAATAAGTGTACAATGGGCGGTCTTATCGCACAGGGCGATCTCTTACAGACAACCTATGATATGACAACAACCACCTACCATCCACCACGTAACAACCTATGACATCTTGTGGATATCATACTATAGAAATTAATATATAAATTTGTGAGAAACTAATGTAGTAAAACCCTCTGAAAATCTATTATTTTACGTGAACTTTGGCCCTCCATAATCTACTCATATCTTACCACCTATTAATTAATTAAACCCCAAGCGAACGCTCTCTCGCTCTCTCATTGTCTTTCTATTGTGTCCCTAATTACAGTATTTGAAAGGTTAAAAGTATAAAAGTCTATCAATTGCAAACTTACAGATTTAATCGAGATTCTGAATGACAACCATTTTTCTGAAAAACTTTTTAGAACTTTTCTTCAACAAGTTTTGCGAAATATTCGAGTAAATCACAAATTACCGATTGCCAACAGAGTTTTCAGGCGTTTCCTCTCTTTTTTTTTGCATTGCCTCTTCACCAACTATCGCGTTGGAATGCATTAGATGAAGCAACAAGCTTTTAAAACATGCTCGATGTTGACGTTAGGCGAGTGGAAAAGGACCCTCTTAAGTAGGGATATCTCCGTTCAATATGGAAATAAAAATGATTATTTTAGAGGTGTTTTTTTAGGAGATCCGGTGTGGGTTTTAGAAGCCGGATGTTATTAAACTGAAAAGGTCAATCAAAGGTCAGCATTCTCCCTCTAAAGAGAAACTGAAACAGAAGTAGGTATATTATTATCTTATTTATTTTTATGCCCTTTTATATACATATATGCCATACAACCCTTATCTAAAGCAAATAATTCTGTCCCTGGGATCTTGTGTAGGTTATAGTGCAGGCGTTCTCTAGAAAATGATTTGAATTTGGAACGTCAATACCATTAAAAAACTTTTTATAACGAATGATAACTGTTAGAGTGACAAACGAGTTTATTCAAAATACTAACTAGAAAAAAAAACTGGCCAGGTGCGAGTCGGACTAGCACACTGTGGGTTCCGTGCAAACTACAATTCCCGAATGGAGTCTCGAAGATTATTTTTTTTGTGTCGTACATAGATAACAACTTTAATGTTTTCAGATTTATACTCATGCTATAAAATCTTGCTTTGTGCCAAATTTCAGGATTCTAGGTCAACGGGAAGTATCTTATGAATTTCGATCTTTGAGAGTATCAACATAGACGTTTTTTTGCGACATAAACCGCCGTATCTTTTTTATTCGTTAACTTAGAAGTTTGATTCTTGAAAAAGCTATCATTGAAATATTCGTGGTATTAAAATATAGATATTTTAATCCCACTTCGTTGAATATGACATTAGCAATGTAAAGGAACTTCTCCATTTTCTCTCAAGTATGTCACTACGAATAACACTTACATCAAGGAAGGTGGTTCGCGACAAATCCCCGACAAAGTCTCGTATACTGCTCACGGAAAGCAGGTTAAGCCTTCGACCGCTGCTGTCATCACGGAACTGTTCCGAAGTACACACAGTGGAGAAAGTTTGGGAAGTCGATGAGTTTGGACTATTAATTGTGAAATTTGAACATACTGAACGCGAGATCATAGTCTTTGTAAGGTTAGTTGAGGAGACCGCACACTTCGGACTATACCGTATCATACTATGACCGTGGTAGGCACGTATTAAGCAAGGAAAGAAACATAACATGGACTATGTCTACAAGAACGTGACATCACCATATCACCCTCATATCATCCCCGTACTATATATGTATCATCCCTGTAACATCACCATATCATCCTTGTTACATCACCCCCGTATCAGGGGGAGGCCGTCTTTCGGCTGAAATGATGACGAATGATGCAATAAAGTATATATAAATAAATAAATGATGATCGGAAGAAACACCATTGAATCCTTATTGAGAAAACTGCAATTCTGTGACAAAAGAAATAGAGGTTACTTCAAAATCTAAATCTAAAACCGTACATACAAATCGAACATCGCAAGTTATTATCGGTTCATTGTTCACAATACGAGCTCTCGGTAGCACACCATATTTCTAACAATAGCCGGAATTGGCCGGCCCGGTTTATTTGCCGGGCAAACACGGCCGGAAGCAAACCGGCCGGTGCTAGCCGGGTACATCGACGACGCTCACTTCGTTGATTTCCAACTACCTTACAGCCACTAGAAGTCTAATAACAAGCGACGCATGCCTGTCAACACATATGACTTATAGATCTGATATAGAACAATTTAAAAGTCAAGTCGCCATAATAGTAGCATCTTTCAATCAGAACGCCATCATCATCACCATCATGAATATCATGAGTGAGAGCACTGGAGGCCGAGTGATAACGACCGAGACTTACGAGTTGTAGGTCGCGGGAACAACCCAGCCAGGCGCATTACTTTGTGTAATTTATTTCATCACCACTGCTCTCAAAGGAAAACATCGTGAAGAAACCGGCATATCCTAGAACCAAAAGAAGACGTGACATCTACCAACCCGCACTGAGCCCCCGTGGTGGAATGACCCATTCCCTCTCCTAGTGACCCCGGGGGCTGAGTCCCAACAGTGGGAACATTATAAGGACGATTATGCTATGCTATGCTAATCAAAACGCAGTACCCCGCTCCCACGTACCAATCAGAACGCAGTACCCCACTCCCCCATACCTCGGCTAGTTGACAGAATTGTTTTGGTGCGCTGGTTCAAGCATGAGGCGTCTATTCGTTGTAAGGTCGTTGTCGATTCCCAACCGAGAATTAAAACCGGTGGACAATGGCCGAAAACGAAGGGTTACTACGAATGGATTGATGTGCGGTTATCACGATGAGAGTTGGTCGAGTTGGTTTTTTTTTTGGGATGTTAATTCATTAGGGATAGGTTCGGTGTCTGTGTTGGTTTATTAGTCGTATTTTTCAACACAACACTGCGATGTGCATAGCGTTGGAAGACCTGTAACTAGACCGATGATCTGGTTTTTTTTTTACGGTGGGCAAAAATCATCTTATGACAACCCCCGCCCTTGGGTGGAGCGGGAGATAGTGTCAGACTCTTACTGACTAAAAACCTCATCCCGTTCCTTGTAGCCTTCATACCGGGGCACGAGTTCCCTTTCGGATAACCCTGGCCCCGGTAGGCTTCGACCCAGCTGGGCCTCTGCTGTTGCTGACAACTCCTTGAGGCGCGCGGGAACAGTGCTCGCCGTCAGCACTGATGATCTGGTGAGGGTCACGGGAATCCGATTGATGCGAGACGCAAAGGATCGGTCGTTGTGGCTACACTTGGGGAGGTCTATCTCCGATGGTTGAAATGATGATGAGTGCACAAACCTCTTCACTTAACTTTATATGGACAAATCGACTTATTAAATTGGCTTTACTAAAAATTCAACTTGCCCGAAAGCTATAAATTCCCTTCAACTAATGTTTCAATGAAAATGAGCGATTTTAACGACGTTCAAGATATATTCGGCCATAATAAAATAGTGTGCTAGTATCAGTAAATTCCAGTTTAAAAAATCCCAGACAAAGAACTAAATTAATAAAAAAAAAAAAAAATATACCAAACAATAAAAGGAAATTAGAAATACTCCCTCTCACCATAAACCGTAGTCCGCTTTACATACAGTACAAGAACAATGATCATTTAATTGGTGCACAAAACAGAAGCATTCTCGTCTGGTCGCAACATGAACCTCCGTGCGTTAGCTCACTGAGCTTCCCATCCCCTAATTGCTATCGAAATACGATACGGCCTCATAGTCACCCCCAGGTGTCTATTTTGGCAGAACAAACTCGACTACCAAAACTAACCCATACGAACAAAATTTGCGTTGACTTGACAGGTACTGGAAAAATTTACACAGTTTCGAAGCCATTTTTAGGGTACCGTACTTTGAGAATGAAACAAGCTTTTAATGAAAATATTTTTATCATAGCAAGCTTTTACAGCTTGGTATACCTATATAATTGATACTCGTCATGACGAATCATACGAGCCCAAACTCGATAGCGTTGTGTCGTTTAACTACCAAGTTCCTATAGCTACCTTCCGGTTCCTTCATCAGATCAGGTCTGTCATAATAATTTTGCATTGTCATCTGATCTACATATGCATGCAAAATTTCAGCTCAATCGGCAACCAGGAAGTGGATCAAATTTAATTTGCAAGATTTGATGACAGACAAACATCGGGGCAGGTGAAACTAAATGAAAGCTTGTAATTAAAACAATTATACTGTTTCAAGGAGCACGGATGTTTCATGATTTACCTAACGGAAGAGTTAAGGAAGTATCATAATATTAACATGTATGATCTAAATAAAAATAAAAGATTGCACGCTCTGATGTCGCTAACACATATGCAAATATAACGATACTCACACAAAACGAATTCACAAAATGTGCATTTTTATTGCCACGACAAAAACAAAAAAAAAAAATTAAAGTTGAAAATTAAAGAAACAAAGAAAAAACAAGTGAAATTAAAATAAAGTTGAAAATTACACCCATATAAGAAACGCTATTTTGTCAGCGACATTTACTCAATTTTGGTATTGTAGTACGGAACCCTTCGTATACGAGTCCGAATCGCACTTAGCCAGTTATTGTTAACTGGCCAACTTCGAAACCATTGTAAAGTTAAACAATATACTCTTTTGCCCACAGAATCGATGAAATGTTCCAACGAAATTTTAATAATTCATAAAACATACAAAGCTGAAATTGGTAACTTTTACGAATTGTTACGGAATGGAAATATTGAATTTCATAAACTAAATACACTGCGCTCGGAAATACGACATCGATTTTCAATATGTTCGGGTCTAATGGAAAATTTTAACAGTTTTAGAAATGCGATGTGAATTTTTCATTTATGTTATTTTGAAATGGACAATGAAAATGGTTTTTTTTTTACTAAAACTTTACATAATATTTAGTTTTTTTTTTGTTTTAAGTGGGAGAACCATCCATTGACATACCCCACTCTTGGGCGGAGCGGGAGATAGTATCTATTATAGTAGTACTATTACTGACTAAAAACCTACTCCTGTTCCTTCGTTGCCTTTCGTATCGGGGCCGAATCTTCTTTTCAGAAGTATTATAGAAACTGAAAATAGGTAAGTATGTTGACAACCATGAATTTACGGGATTTCGAAAAAGAAGATTACTTACTCAGGAAACCTACGTGAAATTCACGAACGGCACTGTTTAGGCATTTCCCATAGAAATATAAATAACAGGAGAAGTGCCAAGGGGGCGTGTGCATGTCCGCTCGAATTGCATTATATGTGCATATTGGGGCAAACGGCCGGCAGTTATGAACTTGTGAGACTCGCGATACGTGATCGTAAACAAATTTGAAATGCCGTGTTGTTCAGTGGTTTCATGCAAGAACTGAAGTGATAAGACAAGCCTGGGTCATCACGGAATCTCTTACCATATGTAAATACAAGTTTAATGCTAAGTATATTTATCTTTAAAATCAGTAAAAACAACAAATCTTATAATATGCATTGCTGCTACTACGATTTTCGTTTTCAAATATCAAAGCGACTGTATAACTCATAAAGTAAATACATTGCTCTTTAACAACTACCAAATTTTAACGCTCAGTAATTGGACAAGCAATGTAAAAATAACATAACGATACTTTATCAGTGCAGCGTATTTCATAACACCGGCCGCTGATCCGTTCCGCCAGTCAGGGATGCGCGTGTTCTTTTTTCGTTCATTCCTGTACGTGTAGTAGTGTCGGTACCTAGTGGAAGGGAGAACTGGAGACACCGTGTTCCCATACATTTTTAACTACTTAGCATATCTCCTCCTTTCTTATATCTATGGCATTTCCTAATATCTCCTAGTCGTTTTTCAGTCGACATTTGAGATTATTATTACGTAATTTTTTTGCAGAGTCGTGAAAAGTATCTCAGATTTTGCTAGCTTGGATAAATCTGAATGCTTTCAAAATTATACATTTTCTTTTGTCGTTTATGCTCTTTAGAAAATTCGCTCACTCTCCGACCCTTTGGAGAAAAATAAATGTTCTTTTTTGTTCACTAACACTAGTACATTTTAATGAAGTAGATCTATACACATGTATCATATGAGATACGAGATGATTAATATCCATTATTCGATTAGCACGCATATACGTAGAATGGCCTATTAGGCCTCATGCATTAGCTTAATTCGGATGATTATTCATGACGTGACGATTTGTGAGGTTAAAACTTAATATAACGTTGTGAAGATCAGGTGACATAGCTACGTTTTATAATTTAATGTGTCTTTAAATGGAAAAAGGATCCTCGTTTTAGGAGATGATGTTTCATTTGTAAAACGAAAGTGACAGATATCTATTTCATGGAGATGTTATAAGGTACAAACTCATCGATGTTTACAATATAAATGCTCTTCTGTCTCTTCTTCGTAAGGGTGACAGAGCAGTAACTTAAATTGTATATGAAAATATAAAGATATTTTGCTAACTTCTTAGATCTACTAGAATAAACTGTATCGATTCTGGACAGACCTTAGTGTTCACATTTTTTCTTATTTTGTAATTGTATTTTATTGAAATTACAGTTTAATTTTTGACATTTTTAATCAGTGTTTTTATTGAAATAATATTATCACTTTTCACATATTTGTAGTGTAGAATCTGTGTTTTCTTATGTTTTATTTTATTTGACATACGCCATATAATTTTGGGGATTGCAAAATTTAACTATTTCAAATAATTAATTTGTTTACTTTAAAATGATTAGGTATAGATTTTTATTTTTTTTTTTTCTCGACGGGGAAAATCATCTTTGACGAAACCCGCTCTTGGGTGGAGCGGGAGACAGTGTCAGACTCTTACTGACTAAAAACCCCGCGCCGTTCCTTCTAGCCTTCATACCGGGGCACGAGCTCCCTTTCGGACAACCCTGTCCCCAGTAGGCTTCGACCCAGCTGGGCCCCTCCTGCTGCTGACAACTCCTTGAGGCGCGCGGGAACAGTGCGCGCCGTCGACGTCTTAGACTTGGTCCATTACCGGACGATCGGACAGCGAGCTACCCATAGCTCGCCGTCCGCGAGCCTGCGTCTACGGTGGCCGGAAATCGGGATCGGAATCCCGGCGACGGCGGCGAGGGCGCCGTTGCCTGATGCGGTCGGCCTCCTCCTTTGCAAGCATTACTGCTTCGCAGAAGGAGGCGACCGCCTGCCATTCCTCCTCGCTCCGGACCATGGCCTCGACCAGGGCCCGGCGCGAGAGGTCTCCGCCGCCGATCGCCCCCACGAGGGCACGGCGATGCTCCGCCCAGGCAGGGCACACCTCGACGGTGTGCTCCACCGTGTCCTCCGGGCGTTGCGCACAGTGGCGACACCCGGGCGTCTCTTCCGCTTGAATCCAATGCAGGAACCTCCCGAACTTGCCATGTCCGGTGAGGACCTGCGTCATGCGAAAGGTAAGGACGCCGTGAGGTCTTTCCAGCCACGCCTCAAAGAGGGGACTTACCGCCATAATCGTGGCGTGCCCAGCACTGGGTTGCGATAGCCGTTGACGCCATTTCACCATGAGATCCCGCCGGAGCTCTGTCCGCCATGCCTTGACATGTTGCGGCAGTGGACTTTCACCCCGGCGTTGCATCTCCACGCGCATGTCGTGCATGTGTGCAAGGACTGTTGCCTCCAGATCCCACGGTGGTAGGCCAGCCAGAAGGCTCGCCGCTTCGCGGGAGATCGTGCGGTAACCCCGCACCATCCGTATTGCCATGACCCTCTGGCAGGCGTTCAGTATGGACGCCGGTCGCTTTGCCAGCGACGGCGCCCACACCGGTGCCCCGTAGAGGGCCATGGACCGAACGATCCCCGCGTAGAGCCTCCGGCAGGAGGCGTCTGGACCCCCAAGATTGGGCAGGAGCCGCTTGAGAGCAGCCCCAGCCCGGAGAAGCTTGGGAGCCAGACGTCGGAAATGTTCTACGAAATTCCACCGGCTGTCGAGGACGAGTCCCAGATACTTCATCGTCGACCCGACGCCGATGCGAACTCCTCCTACCGTAAGTTGGGAGTCCGGTGGTGGCGCGTTCCGAGGGCCGTGGAAGCACATTGCCTCGGATTTATGCAGCGCCACCTCGAGTCCCAACTCCTGGATCCTACCAACGGCTATCGCAACCCCGCGTGTCGCTAGAGCGACCGCCGCCTGGTGCAAACTTCCCTGCGCTAGAATCAGCGTGTCGTCTGCGTAGCAAACCACGCTGACCCCGTCAGGGAAGTCGCCGCGCAGCACGTAATCGTAGCCGATGTTCCACAAGGGTGGGCCTAGAACCGACCCCTGCGGAACACCGCACGACATCTCTCGACGTTTCCAGTCTCCCTGGTGACCGGGGTAGACAATGTACCTGTCTGACAGGTACGCCTCGACCACTCGACAGAGGTATTCGGGCACCCGGTGGTACCGGAGTGCCCTCCGGATCGTACTCCAGGGCAGGGAGTTGAAAGCGTTGGCAATGTCCAAGGACACTGCCACGACACACCTACCCTGGGACACCGCTTCCCCTGTCGTGAGGGCTCGCACGCGCATGATGGCGTCTATTGTAGAGCGCGCCCTGCGAAAGCCGAACTGTCCGTCCGACAAGTCCGGCCCCACCCGTGTTAGCCGCACGACGAGGCGGTTTGCAATAACTCTTTCAAAGAGCTTGCCCACCTCGTCGAGCAGCACAATGGGCCGGTATGCGGACGGAGAGTCCGCAGGGCGCCCTGGGTTAAGTATGGATTGTGTGTATTACAATATGTTTAATGTCTTTGATTACAACAAAAATTATAAACGCACATACTGAAAGTAGTATCTATTTACATTAAACTTGACTCCAAAATCGATTAATTCTCCTTCTCAAACTTAAATTATATTTTTTTTTTGTATTATAAGATTTCGATAAAATCTAAAAATAGTTAATGACATAAATAAATAAAAAATTATAACTAGTTTGAAAATCTTCTTTAAACCGTCCGAGCAAGTGTTTGGTGAGCATTATGCATTTCTAACTAAAGTTCATGATCCTGCTTTGCAGTCGTATTTTGCTGAATAAAACCACTGTACTCATCAGAAAATCCTCAAGTACTGAACTGGAAAACCAGCTAACCTGTAAATTATGAAAACCATATCATTAGATGCTGCATTGAATCTATAATTCAGCTGAAATAGTTCAGCCATCAGTATCATTGTGTTATTGTACACAAAGTGTATAATTTACCCCTAATTATGTTAATAACGCAATTCATCAAATATTCATGAGTTCAAGGCGGTTGGTACCGAGATGTCATCGATATCAAATCAATTGCGATCGCTTAACCATTGTTTTGATTGAATAGATACTGGATACTAACTGGGCATTTAGGAATTTGGTGAATAGGTCACACCACGGCTGCTCCGCGGCGGAAACCTCTCGTGCCTTGGTTGAGGCCATGATCCAAAGTGAGGAGTGGTAGGCGGTCGCCTTCTTCTACGAAGCAGTAATGCTAGCAAAGGAGGAGGTCAACCGCATCAGACAACGGCGCTCTCGCCGCCGCCGCCGGAATTCCGATCCCGATTTCCGACCACCGTAGATGCGGGCTCACGGACAGCGAGCCATGGGTAGCTCGCTGTTCAACCGTCCGGTAACTGTCCGGACCGAGCCCAAGACGTCGACGGCGCGCATTGTGCCTGCGCGCCTCAAGGAGTTGTCAACAACAGGAGGGGCCCAGCTGGGTCGAAGCTTACTGGGGCAGGGTTATCCGAAAGAAAACTCGAGCCCGGTATGAAGGCTAGAACGGGGTGCGTTTTTAGTCAGTAAGAGTCTGACACTATCTCCCGCTCCACCCAAGGGCGGGTTTTGTCATTGGATGATTTTTCCCACCGATAACAAAAATCACGACAGCTGCGAAAATACGTAAATGTCAAACATGGGCCACATGCGACAGCCACAAATGCCTCCACAAGAAGCCAGAAGCGGCCACAAAGTTTGTGACCGGTGACTGCTACTTTTTTTTTAACCCATACGCGCAGTATCATAATGGACTCATGAAGAAAGTTTAATGGCGTGTGACGACGTTTTGTATCAGCGTTATCGATTGTAGAAAGAGATTCAACACGAAACGATCGTAACTTGGCTAGGCCTGCTGATTTCGCAAACGTCATTCGCACGCATCGCATTGTGCAACCTCCCACTGACTGACGGGTGGGGATCGGATTACCGCCATAATGGAAAAGGGGGAACCGGGTCCAACTAACTGTTATAAATCCCGGTGTCAACAGACTCTGCAGTATATTCTGTGAGGGTGTTTTTAATATCGTGCGGATTTCATCACGCATGCGGGTTTGCTCCGCATGGAAAAAATTTCAAAATGCAAAGAATCGCGTCCCGCGTGCGTACGCATTACAATAAATACCTGAATAAAATGGACATCTGCGGGTGATACGCATGCGGAGCAATCTCGTATTCATGATGAAATTCGCACGATATTAAAAAAAAACACCTTATACACGCCTACGTCCTAATCATTGGACGATTTCCAAAATAATATTAAAAAAAAATTACTAAGGTATCTTTAAGCTTACATCTCTAATTCAGGTCTCTCGTGCTATTCGCTAGGATTACTGGTTCCTAGAAGGAGATGACTGCGTGCCTTTCCTTCTCGCTCCGGTCCATAGCCTACACCAGAGCCCAGCACGAGAGATCACCGCTGGCAATACATTCCACGAAGACATGGCGGTGCTCCGCCCAAGCAACTTTTAACACATCAAGTTAACTTATTAGAGGGACTATTACACCCGGGAATTCTTTAAGTTCAAATCTATTAGTTTTTATGTGACGCCATAGATTTCGCTACATAGTCAAATGCAAGGGAAGTCAGTAAATATAGCTTCGGAAGAAGCTGCAGAGCGGAAGCTCTGGACGGAGTCAGAAGGTATTTTTCACTAATTTACACAGGTGGAGGTTTTAGTCACAAAAAGTCTGTCACTAAACTTTTACTAATTAAAATCTAAATTCAGTAGGCCTTTGCGTTCTAGAATCGAGGTAGCTCTTTTGAACAACCCCGCAATCCAGGCAACCATCAGATCATCAAAGCTTATTGAGGCGCTCATAAAAACAGTACATTGTCGACCTGAACTTGGTCTTTATCGGACGACGAAATACCCCAAACCCACGCTTAGAGTGATTTTTAATATCATGCGGAACGTCCCGCGTGCGTATTCCCTATATTACAATAAATACTTGTATGAAAAGAACATTTGCGTGGGTTACGCATGCGGAGCAAATCCGCATACGTGATGAAATCCGTTCGATTTAACGGGCACTTTTACATTTACATTTTCAGTCTAGATATATAACATTTATAGATCCAAATGCGTTGTACATATTAGACAGACACAAGTTGAAAGGTTCCTCTGAAAGCGTAACTAAGCGAGCTACCTACTTAATGATTCAGAAGCGTTAATTGCTTCTTCCAAAACTCGGATAATCCTGAATAAATCTTCTGCTCAAGCTAATGGTGCCTATATTTTATACATATGGCCCTGTTTTAGACGTGTATGATTTTTTTTATTGTTGCCTTTAAAAGGGAGTTCATGTATATGTCTGTTACTTTGATTTCGTTGTTATGTAGAATATGTGCGAAAAATTCCATTTGTTATTTTCCTAAAATTCTTTTAAAAGGGAGTTCGTGCTTCTTATTTCTGTATATTACTTTTCGGTGTACAATAAAGTTTATTCTTTTCCATTTTATTATAATTTTCTGGGCTATTTTAATATTTTGAAGAAAGGAGCAGTGGTGGCCGAGTGGTAACGGCTCCGACTTACGACTAGTCGCGGGTTCGCACCCAGCCAGGCGCATTAATTTTTGTATTTTATTTCATCAAGTGGTGATGAGGAGGTCGAGCGAACGATAACGACCGAGACTTACGAGTTGTAGGTCGCGGGTTCAAATCCAGCCAGGCACATTACTTTGTGTAATTTATTTCAACACCACTGCTCTCAAAACGGTGAAGGAAAACATCGTGAAGAAACATGCATGCCCTAAATCAAAAAATCGAAGACGTGTGTCATTCACTAACCCGCACTGGGCCCGCGTGGTGGATTACGGCCCATTTGCTCTCTTCAAGAGAAGGCCTGAGATCAAGCTGTGGGAACAATAGAAAGGCTGATTGTGAAAGAAAAAAAACATCGTGTAGTAGTAGTATGCAAAGGATAGTTCTATATTTTTATAAAATTAAATAACACTCTTAACCCTTCAGATACCGTCAATTAGAGACACAATAGTAAGACAATAGATGCGCGGCCACCGGTGGTCGCTTGGGGATTCATGAATTAAAACAACATCAGAAGCGAATGCATGAACTTCAAAATAGTTTAAAAAATTTGCCAAATTATAATTCAAACAAAAAACGCTCTGTTAAAAATCCCTATCAGCTTAAAAAACATAACAAATGCTAATAAAACACAACGTGTAATAAAGACTAGGTGGCGACATGGATAATAAAATAAAACATAAAGCATTTAGGCGAAGGCTGGAAACATTCCCCGAAACGCGTTTTAAATTTCGACCTCCTCGTAAAATGCGGCAATTGAAACGTTTTAATATTGCTCCTAGCGTAAATTTTTGGGGGCACTTTATGCGGTTGCAAAACCTTGCTTTAATGTATACCTAATACAACTATAAAATTTTCGTTTTGATGCTCCACTTTGCTAGATGCGACGCCTTTTTCTTTAAAAAAGTCGGAAACACGACAGCCACTGTCGCAAATTCACAATCCAGTGTTTTTTTAATTCAGATTTTATGCAATTGGGTGTATTTTTCAAGCTTTTATTTAGTTCCACCTGTCCCGATGTTTGGTTTGGCTGTAATTAAATCTTGAAAATGACCCTCTTCCCAGTTATCGATTGAACTGAAATTTTGCATGCATGTGTAACTCAGATGACAATACAAAATTATTAGGACATGGAGCTGATCTGATGATGGAAACGGAAGGTGGCTATAAGAGCTTGGTAGCTAAACGACACAACCCCATCGAGTTTGGGCTCGTATGATTCGTCTTGACGAATATTAATTATAAAGGTATACCGAGCTAATGGTGGTGACACTTAGGGGAGGCCTATGTCCAACAGTAGACATCTGACGGCTGAAACGATGACCGAGCTATAAAAGCTTGCTACGAAAAAATGATTTTCATTAAAAGCTTAATGTACTACTATATAACTTGCGTTTCGATGCTCCACTTTGCCAGAGGCGAAGACTTTTTCTTTCACAAATTCGGAAACAAGACTGACTGTCGCAATTTCGCAATCCGGTGATTTTTGAATGCAGATTTTATGTAATTGGTTGTAGGTATTTTTGTCTGTAAAATGTATGTATTTAGAAATATATAAGTATGTTTATCAGTTGTCTAGTACCCATAACACAAGCTCAAGCATAGCATAGTCGGCCTTAAAATGTTCCCACTGTTGGTTATTGAGTTATTAGTAAAATAATAATAGGTTATGAAACTAAGGGAACAGAGGCGGCAAGGTGGATTCTAGACTGGGCGCAATTTATCAATAATATGTATTTATTTAGATATATATATATACATAAGTATGTTTATCAGTTGTCTAGTACCCATAACACAAGCTCTGCTTAACTTGGGACTAGACGGCGTTGTGGAATATTATTATTATAATATTAATTCTTTCTTTAACTTTACAACTTCTTAAAAAATTCTTTAGACGTGTCTATTCCTGATTATAATTTTTTAATCTTTTTGTCCACATTATAATCACATTATATTCTTAAATAACTATGTAAAGAATAACAATAATCATAATTTGCCTTGCCTATATTGTGTACACGTCGAGACGGAATGGGGAACAATTACCTACTGGCAAAAACCCACCGGTGTTCCTTCAGTTACCCCACAAAGTTAAAACCCGTTATGGAACCTGCTTGGCGATTTAAATACATGGTCACCGGACCACCCAGGTGACTGAGGGGTTGTTTTGCTTCCGCAAACAGCTGTGTACTGGCGCCCAATGACCGCTATGACCTACCGTGACCTGTGTTGAATTTAGTGTCGATGGTATACAACTTGTAACTTTTTAAAATATTTTGCGGACAAAAATATAACATGGTGTAAAAACTATTGGAATCCATTCAGTTATTGATTCTAAACAAACTATATTCAGGTTTCACATTAACTAAAAATAAGGTTGTACAGAAAACTTATCCTTATACATTATTTAATTCCATTTAGAAAATACACTATTAACTATTCACTGTTAAATCCTTACATCGTAAACATCTATAGTTAATTAATAATTCTTCACGTTTAGGGAGCCATATTGTTATCGAAATTGGCCATCAGTTTAAGCTGAACGGATTTTGCCATTAGGTGTTATGAATAAGAGATGTGAAGCCTACGTGTGCGGGATGACTGACGAACTCGGTACTCTGTGTACCTGCCGCCATATTCTGCATATTATATGTTTGGTAGTTTACTTAAAATATAGAACACACAACAACCGTTCCATACAACATGTAACTGGAATAATGCACTGTATACTTAAAAACCCATATTAGAAAATTAGGTTACAATCTTATCTTAAGGTGGTGCATCACGACTCACATTTTCACTGTTTTTCATACAACCGCTCATAACTGATTATGACGTTATTACACACTTTTCATTAGATATTTTGGAAACGCAGTATCTTGTGGATATTATCTAGGTTTCTAAAGAAACCAATTTCTAAATTTGTGTAAAACTAATCCAGTAAAAACCTCTGAAAATGTCCTATTTTGTATAAACTTTGACACTTCAGAATTTGGCTAAAAATAAAAAAGTCAAAAAAGTAATCCTCTAGAGACCTTGCAAATTTTATGAAGATTCTAAATGTTGACAACTTTTTCCAAAAACTTTTAAGGGTTTAAAAAAAACAGCTATTTCCTGAAGCAAGTTTTGTGAAATTTTCGAGTAAATCTCGGAATTACCGAATACTAACAGAGTTTCCAGGCGTTATCTCTCTTTTTTTGCGTTGCCTTTTCGTCAAACATCGCGTTGGATTGCATTAAATGAAGTAACAAGCTTTTAAACCATTTTCGATGTTTACGATAAGTGAGTGGAGAAGGACCCTCTTAAAAGTGACCAACTCTCTCTTATCTTACAGGTTGACTGGTAGAGAATGCCTTGTTGCATTAAGTCCGCCTATGTACCACTACTGTACATGAAGTTTAAATAAATAAATAAATAAACTCGAGGTACATTTTCATATAACCGCTTTTACGTGACTTATGATATTAATACTAATCTTTCTCTAGATAGTTTGGATATACGGATATCTTGTGGATATTATCTAGGTTCGTATAAAATTCAAAACATACACTTGTGTAAAACTAATTTAGTAAAGACCTCTGAAAATCTGCTACTTTACGTGAACTTTTGCCCTCCTTAATGTACCCATATACAAAACAAATAGTAAAAAGTACATAAGAAGCCTTGCACATTTAATCGAGATTCTGAATGGCGAAGATTTTTCTGTTTTTTTTTTTTAAGATTTTATAAAAACAAGTTTTGTGAAATATTCGAGTAAATCACAGAATTACCGAATGCTAACAAAGTTTTCAGGCGCTATCTCACTTTATACGCGTTGCGTCAGTTGCGTGAAGACGCTATCCTACGCAATGTTTGATGAAAATCAAACATTGGCTCTTTGAGCCTTAAATTTTAAGTAATGTTTAACAAATAAGTTGGGCATCTTAATTATAAGCAAACAATATGGGCTTCGACCCAGGATATTTTAGTTTTAGAGACCTTAAACAAGATAATTAAGGTAACAGCAACATCAATAAGTTTAAATTCCCAAAACTCTATTTAATTTTAGCATACAAATTGTCACAAAAGTTTTTTAGAATGTGAAGGCAACCAAAATCCTCGGATACGGCGGATACCAAAGATTTAGATACCGTAGCTTGAATATTTATTTACTTATACGCGCATAGACTACCAACTTTTGACGAACTTTTCCATAACTTTTAAGTACAAACTTTCACCCAATATTTGATCCAACAACCCAACTTCGCAGACTGTTGCAAACAAAAACTTTTCATAACGAAAACAACAAAATATCACCACAAAAATCGCTAAGCTTATTAAAATGAAAAGGGGAGCAATTGAATAATGAACAAATACAATTTATTGTCGACAAAGCAAGTTTCTTTGCAGCTTCGCGGTAAATAAATATCGGGAGGAGTCCACAAGCCTCTTAACTGTCGATTGAAAAGTTCCAGTGGGAAAACTATGGGCGGGGTACTACTGCAACTCGAATGGAACTCGAATAGAAATGCTAATTGGGGCGAATTGGTGTATGCTGACAGTACAGTTTGGTTGTGGATGATTTATTGTTTAATGGGAATAGTGTTATTTATTGAAATTGAAAGTAGGTGTTGCATCAAAGTTTCGTTGAGCAGCTGTAGCTGAAATTGCAATTATGGGTTAAATTTTATGATATTTTGTAATGATTATTGACTACGTACACAGTTTTACAAAGCAAAGATAATATAGATGGAATTAAAGAGCCAAAATACACAACTTTATATAATATTCAAATTCCTGAGAAATATTTTTAATTAGCTGCCCCAGCGGTTGCACCCGCATCTTTAGTTTCTACTTTGCATCCGAAGGTCTTCCTATATATAGCCCAAATACTATTCATCATAAACCTGGCTATCGTAAGATTTTTTTTCCGATATGAGAGGTAAGTCTAGAGTTTATAACACGCAATAATGAAACAAAAAAACTCTTACGTTTTATTATATTACCTACTACATATTGATTATGAAAATATTGAAAGAAATGTAACATAGACTTTATTCATTTTAAAGACTACAATCCACCAGAAAACAAGATAAAAAAGCAGCCTTCGTAAATAAACTAAGCAAATTTTACAAATCTTAAAATAATGTCTAATCTTAATCTGAAACAACGCCGTCTCTAACTCAACAAACATTATATTAAAAACTAAATTTTTATCAATCTAAATACAAATGGGACCATTAGTACAGTTTGCGGGGGCAATATGAAACCGAAGGGGCAATGGGAAGCGGCGGGGCAATCGAGTCAACCGTTTAGCGTAACCGCGGCCCGGGGCGACACAAGAACGCTATTTGTTAGACACTACTGCTGAGCCGATTGTCTGAACATTTCTAGACTATAGTTAGTTATAATCTAGGTAATGTAGAAAGATACCTATTTATACAGAAAATAAAAGAGGCTTATGTTTCTGATGTATTCGTTTGTTGTTTATAAGAAGATTACTTAGACGTGTTTCTAAAAGATTGTCTGTATGAAGATGTACAATAAAATCTCTTAACAAAACCGTTGTTATGTTTTTGAAACTTACCTATAGGCTTGCTTTACAGTGATGGTACGCACCGCTTGGGCTCAAAGAGACGCCAGCAAAACGATAGGAGTCCAGCTGGGCCGAAGGCTACTGGAGCCTTGGGTTTACTTCTGACTTAAGGGAAGCCTGGGGTCCTGGAACGAAAGGCAAAGAAGGAAAAGATGTAGTTTTAGTCAGCAAAAGTCTGACACGCCCTCTCGATCTGCCCTAGAGCGGAAAAAGTCATTGAATGATTGCTCACCTAAAAAAATCATATAGGCTTGCTTAATCGTAATTACAACATGAAGTAGATAGTTAGAGCAAAATGAATCCTTTTTATACTCGTATTGAGTTATTATACTTTGGTGAACAGTTACTAATTTTGCGCTTCACAGTGTCTTTACCAGTGTCTTAATGAGAGCAATGGTGGCCATATGGTAATGGTCCCGGGTCACGAGTTGTAGGTCGCGGGTACAACCCAGCCAGGCGCATTACTTTGTATAATTTATTTCATCACCACTGCTCTCAAAAGAGTGAAGGAAAACATCCTAAGGAAACCGGCATGTCCTAGAACAAAAAATTCGAAGACATGTGACATTCACCAACCCGCACTAGGCCCGCGTGGTGGATTACGGTACATTCCCTCTCCTAGAGAGAAGCTCTGAGTCGCAGCAGTGGGAACATTAAAAGGCTGATGATGATGATGAGTGTCTTTACCGTCTAGAACCTGTAACATCACACCCCAATATTTTTACTATATTAAAGTCTGCATGAATAAGCCGCGTACGATTGAACACCCTGAAGCTAACATTACATACTCACATTATTAAAATTGGAATTGTAAAATGGACAATGTTAATTATAGTTACAGAAATTTGGAATAAATAATCTGTAAAATCTGTAATTGAAATTATAATAATAAAAATCGAACGGAAGCTGAAAGCTGGTTCAAAAAATCTACAAAAAATATAGAAATTATTTAACAACAACTATAAGTGCACTTTTTATGGCTCATGAACCAACGCGGGTAAATATTATAATTTTACAAAAACTTGTCTTGAAAAAAGGAGATTTTTTACGTGGGAAATTATCAAATATCATATAACACAGGTGGCTGAGGTAGGAAGAAGCCCTACCTCAGCCACCTGTGTGTTAGTGCTTTTGCCCTATACATTCCAGAGTAAGAGAAAGGTAAACACTGCGCACACGTGTGCCACGTACACCGATCAGTTACATTTTATATGGAAACTAGATTTGTAGAGCTACATTAGATCCACGTCACGCGACGCAACTCTACGAACAATTTAAATCAGGTGTGTTCCACGTGTACGTTGGTATTAGACCAAAGGACACGTGGACTACGGTAGTACTCGCTATACTCTCTCGAACATTTCGACAGCCCTAGCAAGCATCGACTCCACTGAGCGTCTTCAAATTTGCTGACACCTTGGAATACAAGGCGTCGTGCACACAGCTTTGGTCCTTGCCGAACGACCGGACGGCAAGCTACTTACTGCTAGTCGTCGGCAAGCCACCGCAAGGCCACGCTTGCGGTGGCTTGGAAGGCAAGAATTACTCTGCGACGTTTAGACACCCTTATCATCTCAAAGAATCTTTCTTTAAAATCATGACCATAATCTAATAACCCACAAAGTACCAAGAAATTAACAAATACTAGAGCAACTCCATCATATTGTTATAACACCTTTATAAATAGTCAGCCGTTCCATTCCGAGGTGGAAGCAAGCCCCGCAGTGTGATCTGTCACTGTCGACCAACCCATTGTTATCCTCAAGAAATAGAGTGCACGTTGCACCGGACTTTAGAAAACTTTTATAAAATATTAGCCAGCCCCGGTTCAAGCTTCCCTTTTAAGTGGCTTATGCAACTGACCTCGACTTGCTAAGCGCCAAATCGATCTTTGCAATCCCGCAGCGCATTTTTCGAACCACTACCAACTTTTCTTGTGGGTGTGTTTGAGAGCGCGATTTTTTGTTTGTTTTTCAAACTTTAGTTTTGTTCTTTTCGTGTGGAAAAGCATTTGATCTATAAATAAAGAAAGGCATGTGCTAGTTTTGCATGTTTTTCTTAGATCTTTTGGCGGAAACCGTAATTACTTACATCGTTTATTTTGGCAAGTCGGCAATAAATCATTCGGATTCATATAACATGGCTATTTGTTAGTGTGATTTGTCAGTTGCTAGTTAGTTTAATTCTTAAAATCAAAGAGTTAAACTCATATTCTAAATAATTGAAGATTAGATTTAACAAAAAAATACCACTTTACACATAATCACTTTTATTTTCTTGAAAAAAGAGCGTTCAAAATATCATTTTCAATCTTGCATAAGACGCCATCTATTCAATGAAGGTGAAACTAACACAGTTTCCACTGAGACACTATGTTTGACGTTTACTGACAATAGATGGCGCTAAGTGTTGTGCAAACTGCTCATCTAATTACAGTTTTGAAACAAAATAATATTTTGAATAACTGAAAGAAAATGAAAATAGTGTTTGACTATTTATGTACCGTGCATTTATTACTTACCTACCTAGTTTACACTTAATTCATGAATCCCCAAGCGACACCCGGTGGCCGCGCATCTATTGTCTTACTATTGTGTCTCTAATTGACGGTATCTGAAGGGTTAAATAGGCACTTACTTATGACATTGGCGTTTTCAAAAGGTTTTTTTTTTAATTTTCTATAACTACTAAAACTTAGAGTTTAAAAGTATGTTATCCTTTTTTCGAAATTAGATATGTTTGGTCTCTTTGTTTTTTGCATTTTCTGTACATAACTATACATAATGATCTACACTAGTATTATAAAGAGGTAAAGTTTATTTTTTTGTTTGAAGCAGGTAATCTTTAAAAGTATTTCTCCGATTGCGAATTTTTTTTTCACCGATATAAAGCTGCTTTATTCCTGAGCGACTTAGGCTATATTTTATGTATACGGCCGAAGCAGCGGGCAAAAGCTAGCAACTAATATGTACCTATATAAAGAAAAAATATAACGTATCTACCTTTAATATACAATTTATTTGAACTTATAATTCCAAGTCAATCCGAAGATATGACAGTTCAAAGTATTCAATGTTATAGGTAAAGACCTATTATTTTAAAGATAAACAATGATAGCCCCATCGTTCTTAAAACCACTAGCTGCTTTTTCACTTTCCTCCTCAACTCATACAATTAAAATTACTTCAATGAATACATTATGAAGTTCTAATTAACTTCATTCAAATTGTACCTTTAGACGGCAAGAATATCCCTTAGCCGGGCTTATTCAGCCGCCACAGTTTTAAGCCTCAGTGACGCGATGTGAGCGGGTGCTTTGTGACCGAATCCCATCTTCATTATTTATTCCGTGTCACATACACATAATTCCCCAGGCACTGTCTGTTTTCCAGCTACATACACAGCCAAACACCGCGGTCGAGGTGTCAAATGGAATATTTTATAGATATCTCGCGAGTTCGCGATCTTCGTCTCGTTCAGTTCAAACGTTTGAGTGACTAATGACTAAATTTCCCGCTCAATAAGTGCTTCTAACGTGGATTTAGAAGTTCTTATTGCAAATGGATTTTCTAAGTATTTAGAAGCAATGAAATGGTGAATAGCATCCTTTGACTATTAATTGTTTGATAGGTCTTAGGCAGGGGCGTAGCTTAGCTAGTCCTAATGGGACCCCATGTCAAATACTTTTGAAAGGATCATTCAGAAGGTAACCTACCTACTGATCGACACCTTGCGTGACCAGAGGGCTGGCTCATACTTCGCTCAAAGAATTAGCATTGCCATCCAACGTGGTAATGCTGCCAGTCTTCTGGGAACATTCCCGGATGACAGCGATGTGGAGGAGTACTTCGACGCCTGAGTGTACTTTGTGTTTTTGTATTTTATTTATGTACGTTATGTATTTATTTAAGGTGTAGTATAAGTAAGTAGTTTAAGTTTTTTTTTTGTACATATGTAAATTTTAAATAATAGTAATAAATAACTGACACCTACTAAAAATTCTACTATAATAGAATGAGTTTTTATTGTCGTCTTATATGTTATTCTGAAAGGCTAAAAACTCTTTACGGAGTATCATATAATCATTATTCATTCACACCTAGCTTTTTATCAATATGAGAATTTAAGATTGTGGATAACATGCTACGAATTTAGGCATAGGTCGGGGCCTCTGTAGCTCGGGGGCCCCGTATTATTGATAACGCTGATACGGCGGTAGCTACGCCCCTAGTCTAGGTATTAGTACCATAGGCGTAGGTGAAAAGTCTCGTCAGGAACGATTTTTTTATAATTGGTAGGCTCGAGTTTGACCATTATTTAACCTGATGGTAAGCGACGATATGAGTGTGTAACACTGGGTTGCGACAGTCGCTGTATCGTATTTTAATTAATGAAAGAAAAAGATCTTGCTAATATGGCTTCTCCCACGTCTAAATTAGTCCACGCTACGCCTTTGGGTCTTGTGAAGACTATCATATTACCTAAGAAAAGTAACCTGGGAGAACTCATTGGATGATTTTCCACTACAAAACAACCTAAAAATAAATTAATTCATTAAACCCCAATCGAACGCAGGCGGTCGCTCTCTCGTTATCTTTCTATTGTTTTTCTAATTACGGGATTAGAAAGGTTACTTAAAATTACTACATAATCACAGTAATATTACACTCCTTTACACTCAATCGGCTGAACAGATTTGGATAAAATTTGGCAGTCGATTACCCAGTCTATGTTCTAGACCATAGCGAAAAATATACTTTTTTAGTCTGGACATAGATAGACTTCTTTTAAGACATTTTTCTTTATACTTATTTCTAAGACAAATCATACGAGCCCAAACTCGATGGGGTTATTGTGTCGTTTAACTACCAAGATCCTATAGTCACCTTCCGGTTCCATCATCAGATCAGCTCTATGTCATAATAATTTTTCATTGTCATCTGATTTACACATGCATGCAAAATTTCAGCTCAATCGGTAACCAGGAAGTGGGTTAAATTTAATTTGCAAGATTTGAAGACAGAAAAACATCGGGACAGATGAAACTAAATAAAAGCTAGTAAAATGCTTTGTTTTTTTGATATTTTCAAACAAAATTTCTTAGACAGAGTCAGCTAAAAGTATTAGGTACTGATCTTAACAAAAGACAACCAAAAATAAACTAACAATAAAAACAAACGAAATTCGTCAATTCATGTCCTATCTAATCTACACTCTCTTTAACGATTACAAATGATATAGCATCATACGAAACGCGATCTGTATATGAAATGGAAACACGGGAAACACCCAAATTGTCGTGAATTACTTTATACGAGAGCTAAGCCAGCTATTCGTTAGTAATTGTGACAACCGAGTTAACCGGTGATGAAGTGTTTTGACGGCACTTGAAATTAATTAGTTTCTTTGTCGGAGTTATTTACGAGGCAGGCAGTAGATATACTGTTATGTCATAACATGTTTGAGTTCATTCGGGAATATGAGCCAATAGTGCTTAGCACAATTTCGGTAAACTTGCGTACGTTAGACAGGTAGAGAGTAGAGTATCCAACACGGGGATAAAACTGTCTTTGTCTTGGGCAGCATGAATTCCTTACTTCACTCCAGTTTCTATATGAACTCCCTCGCAATGCTCGGGAGTTATTTATATGAATCCCTCACTGGCGTTCGGGATCAAAACTTAACAACTTTCGTTTTGTTCGGAATTAAACATGCCGCCCGCGACACTTAAAGGCAATGTTTTTTTACCCATAGATATCTGGTTTTACCCCACAGTCACATTATCTAATATTATATGATATATATGTTTATTATGTAACAAGATGTACCTATACAAGATATTAAATTAGCTTTGCTTCATTGTGAGCTGCAACATTTAATTACAACTATTAATTCACCTTACAGTCTATTTTTATGATATTACTAGCTGACCTAGGAAACTTGGTTCTGCCATATAAATTTCAGACCTACCAAATATGTGTTTATTTTCATAAAAATCTATCATGCCGATTCAGAGAATTTCGATAACTAACACTGTGACATAAGATTTTTTTATATTAGAAGAAGATTTTTTCATTTAGTAAAGGTAAACGTTTGAAGGCCTCCAACAAGGTGGTCTGATGACCTGGTGAAGGTTGCGGGAAGCCGATGGATGCGAGACGCGCAGGAGCGTTCGTTGTGGCGACGCTTGGGGGAGGCCTATGTCCAGCAGTGGACGTGTATCGGCTGAAATGATGAAAGGTAAACTTAATATTAAGGTTGTTATGCAATAAGAGAAAATTTTTGACTAAATTGTACATTAATAGCTATTAGGCAACTATTTGTTTTTTTCTCTGCATCTGGTGTCCATGGAATCCTGTACTTTACAAGTGAGGACTTGTTATTGGCTGTCAGTCTAACTTACTATTTCTTAACTTTTTTTTTTTCTTACCTGACTTATTTTAGTTGTAAGTCCTCCATATCATTTAAATAAATAAAGATTGTACTTTGTAAAGGTACTCGTCAAAGGCGTCTAGTGCTAGAGGAACCGAACTCGAGACGAGTTCAAACTCGTGTAATGTCGCTCGAGCTCGGCTCCCCTAGAGGCAGTCCACACACTCTTGTAGTCCTTTAGCATATTTATATACCTACCTTTAACTTGAAGATGCAAATAAACAATTTAATCTTATTTCATAAAAAAAAAATAACTTGCAAATTCAACTCGAACTTTAAAATCTTAAATCAAACCAAACATTATCTTTTATTGAACTAAAAAGTTGTAGATAAGTACGTAACTAACAAAGAGGCTACTTCCCAAAGGTAATTATATCAGTGGGGAAATTGTACAAGTTTGAAGCAAAAATTTTCCCCCAAAATAATATTAAGAGGGATATTTTACGACGCTATTACCTCAGAAACAGGTTTGATATAACAATTACAGAGTTCTATTGAATTCCTCGTAACTTCATGCCTATTAAAAGTTTTCTTTGAGACTTTAACAACGTACCCTGAAACAATGATCGTTGTTACGCTAATGTTGCACAGATTATTAAAATTACTGCCAGATTTTGGATCAAATTGTTTAAATTTCTTTTACCTATGTTAGGTGAGTTATGAACTTTTTTTTTCGGTGGGCAAAAATCATCCCATGACAACCCCCGCTCTTGGGTGGAGCGGAAGATAGAGTCAGACTCTTACTTAACCCCACTCCGCCGTCGACGTCTTGGGCTCGGTCCGGACAGTTACCGGACGGTCGGATAGCAAGCTACCCACGGCTCGCCGTCCGCGAGCCTACGGTTGCCACTCCAGATCCTTTCGGCCCCAACGGCTATCTATTCTGCGAGCACTATAATTAAGCTTATCAATTAGGTAATCCAGTAGGATGAGCTCTAAAACTACCACCAGCTCACCGACTATAGCCCTAACAAATTAGCAACTCATAATGACTACTTTAAAATGGCACAGCTATTCCAGAGTTACGGCTCCAGTATGCAGATAAGCCTGAAAGTGTCCATTAACACACTCCCTTTATAGTTTTAGATTTAACCGCCTTTTTACTACTCTCCTTTGAATCTGACAGAAGCATTGAAATGGTTTTCTTATTGCTTTGCATTTGAAGAATTTTTCAAAACGAGTGTGTTATGGCTTTAAGAGCGACCAACTCGACGTACATTTTCAACTATATTTCTACATATTTTTTTTTCAATGTAAATAATTGAGAGACAATCTCATTCATACTAAATATGAGGCGGAATAATAGTAATAATATTCCACAACTATCATACGCCGTTTAGTCTCAAGCTAAGCAGAGGTTGTGTTATGAGTACTAGTCAACTGATAAACATATTTATATATTTCTAAATAGATACACAAGGTATAAGGGACAAATCTTGTGGAAGGTTATTTAGTTTCGTCTTCTGAGCAAGCCCTTAAAGTTTGCGGAGGGCTGTCCCTTACACCTTGTATATCTATAGATAAATTACACCCAAAGAATATGAAGAAACATTATTGTAATTTAAGACCTGTACCTGCAACCATATTTTAAGTAAATAAATAATAATCATTATTTTCATACAACCGCTCTTACGTGATTATGATATACACATCTTTTTACAGATATTTTGGATACACAGATATATCTTAACGATTATATAGGGTTCTCTAAAAATCAAAACATCAAGTATAAAACTAATCCATTAAAGCCTCTGAAAATCTGCTATTTTACGTGAATTTTGACCCTCCATAATCTACTCATCTATATATATAAAAATCAATGCCACTTTTCGTTGTTATTTTATAACTCAAGAACGGGCTCACCTATCCAAACCAAATTTTTAGGCTTTGTTCCGACTATTTAGTAGATGGTTTATGTGAAGTTTGGTAGGGTAGAGTAGGGTAGAGTAGGGTAGAATAGGGTAGAGTAGGGTAGAGTAGGGTAGAGTAGGGTAGAGTAGGGTAGAGTAGGGTAGAGTAGGGTAGAATAGGGTAGAGTAGGGTAGAGTAGGGTAGAGTAGGGTAGAGTAGGGTAGAGTAGGGTAGAGTAGGGTAGAGTAGGGTAGAGTAGGGTAGAGTAGGGTAGAGTAGGGTAGAGTAGGGTAGAGTAGGGTAGAGTAGGGTAGAGTAGGGTAGAGTAGGGTAGAGTAGGGTAGAGTAGGGTAGAGTAGGGTAGAGTAGGGTAGAGTAGGGTAGAGTAGGGTAGAGTAGGGTAGAGTAAAAGCAAGAAGAGCGGGAGCGAAGCCGTGCGGGCAAAAGCTAGTATAAATATATATTTTTAAAAGTACATCCATAGAAGCCTTGCAGATTTAATCGAAATTCTAAATGACGATTTATCATTCTCAAAAACTTTTAAGGTTTTAAAAAAATCACCAATTTTTTGGAAAAGTTTTGTGAAATATTCGAGTAAATCACGAAATTACCAAATACCAACAGAGTTATCAGGCGTTCTCTCTCTTTTTTTCTGGTTACCTCTTCATCAAACATCGTATTGGATTGCATTAGATGAAGCAATAAGCTTTTAAACCATGCTCGATGTTGACGACAGGCGACTGGAAAAGGACCCTCTTAAGCTTTTACGGTTAAAATGCATTTTCTCACCTGTAATAAAGTTTTGAAAGGACTCTGGTCTTGGGTGTTGGACTGTAAAGCTAGACATAGCTATAGTAATATAGTTATCTGTCTATTGTACCTTGTATCTTTAGTGCCCAATGGGTCTTCACCAGACCTTTTCGTTTGATAAATAAGGTTGGGTCAAGACGCAATAAATATTTTGTGGACTTTATTACACTTTCCCAATTTTCTTCTGAGTACGGCAGGCTGTGCTAGGCGCCGGCCTAGCACAGCCTGCCGTATTCAGAACGCCGCTTGAAGTTTTCTGCACTTTTTTTTTTGTCGACGGAGAAAATCATCTTATGACAAAACCCGCTCTTGGGTGGAGCGGGAGATAATTATTATTTTCTGCACTTGCAGCAGCAAAAACCCTCACGCGGCGTAAATATCGGAAGTTATATGTTTGAGCCGTTTGGTGTTGAAACACTAGCGTGGAATGTATATAGAGGAATTTTTTTAATGACGAATCATTTCTTTTTTTACCCGTTTGTAGACATTATTAGTTATATTATACCTATTAAGTTATTAGTTTTCATGTTTACAAACAACTAGGTAAAGCACTACCGTTTTGCTTTAAAAACATTTTTTTTTCTTTCTTCCTTATGAACCTCCTTCCTTAGTTTAATAAAATCTTTCCCAAATCCCACAAAAATATGGTTAAATATGGTTGTTAGATCCGGCTCGAAGAACCATATATTATGTGGACTAAGGAAAACTGGTTCAAATGTATTGTAATGTATTTTATAGGACCTAATTTTGAGACGACGGATATTGTGAGCACGCTCAAGATGTTGGTGAGCGAGTGCCTGGAGAGGCGACCGCGATGTGGTGTGGCTCGATGGGCCGTCAGGAACAATGACACACAAGCTATAATCTATATACTTACGTGGGTGACTCACATATAGGTATTTACACTGTATACACTATACACGTACACAATAAATATATACTGACCTACATCTATTATGTCTATTTATACATTCATATGTATTTATATATATTTCCAAGTTCACAACACACATATTCACTAACACCAAACACAATATACACATTGTCGTGACGCATTGGACATGCGCACTGTCGATGACGCGCGCGCGACTTATTTTCTGCTACCGCCAAGTTGCAGCATACATGTTACATTTCGTTTCTCACCAGTCACGATTTGCGCTACCCGCTAGACATACGTGCGCTCGCGCTAGTAAAACAAATTGTGAACAGTATCTACACGCGCTGGCTGTGCTTGCAAAGTCCGTGTATTTTCACTGCTATATTTCTCTGCCAGTGCTTGGCTCATTTGCGCCTTCTATAAAACTGTGTTGTAGTGTTGTGTGTGAGGAGTTGAGGACATTATACCTGGAGACCTACAGCAACGACCTTCATTTACTCGCCACTTACCCAGTGAGTACCTACAACACACACACACACCACCCAAACAACCAAACTTATTTAAAAGAAAGTCGTGTTAGTTACACTATTTACAACTCAAGAACGGCAGAACCGATTTGGCTGAAAATTGGTGGGAAGGTAGCTTAGATCCAGGAGACGGACATAGGAGGATTATCCCATTCCCATGGAACGTGCCATAAAACCTGGTATAATAAATACAACTGACAGCTAAACATAATGTTGTCTATGGTTTTAATTCATGAATCCCCAAGCGACCACCGGTGGCCGCGCATCTATTGTCTTACTATTGTGTCTCTAATTGACGGTATCTGAAGGGTTAAGTATGCTTGAAAAGTTGTCAATTAAAAATTTTGAAGTTGACCGTTTGATGTATTTAATGGTATATTAAATTAATATAGTGTAGAGTAAAGTAGGTTAGGGTAGAGTACAATGTAGTAGTCAGCTGCCGGAGCGAAGCCACGGACAAAAACTAGTAATTCATAATTGTGGATTACTAATCCCACGCGGGCAGAAGCCACAATTACAGAGAACCAAATCTACATAAAACATAAACAAAACTTACTTAAAACCAAACCAGAACTCGTTACAAGCGCAAAGTATTTTGCACTCGCGGACTACACGGCATCCAGCGCGGATGACAAATGATAGCCAGGAGCGAGACCCCAAGAATGTGGCGACTATGTTTACATCTGTCCAGCTGACACGAGGTACGGGTCCACGGAATAAATGTGTTCGGACTAGTGTTTTGGGTAGTTGGCAACTTTTTCACCTGAACTATTCAAATTGAGATTTCGCTAAATACTTAGTTTTCGTCATAACTTTCGGAGAGATACGAGTGCCCTGTTTGAATTGTAGCTGGGGTTTTATGTATAGTTTTACTTTAACAAAAACTGCTATCCGCCAATAACATTATTTAAAGACTATACAAATAAAAAGGGTGTATACGGGGTCCCAATCAACATCTGTCGGGACCCAAGCCAACCTCACCTGCACGTGGTACACCCTGCTGAAAAACGGACGAGGCTATGGCGACTCCACCGGTTGTGCTGACGTGGACGGGCGTAGGCGCAACCCTGAGGTCAGGGGTGCTAAAAATCTCCGGGCGGGACATATGGCTCCGAAACGTGGTCGCTCACAATGGGCCTCAGTCACCCAAAAGGCAATGGAAAGGGCTATGCTCGGGGTTACCTTGCGTGATCGAATCAAAAATGAAGACATCCGCAAGAGAACTAAGGTTGCCGACATAGCGCAAAGAATTGCCAAACTTAAGTGGCAATGGGCAGGGCACATTGCTCGCAGAACAGATGGCCGTTGGGGCCGAAAGGTTCTGGAGTGGCAACCGCGTACAGACGCAACGTTGGAAGGCCTCCAACAAGGTGGTCTGATGGGCTGGTGAAGGTTGCGGGAAGCGCAGGAGCGTTCTTTGTGGCGACGCTTGGGGGAGGCCTATGTCCAGCAGTGGACGTGTATCGGCTAAAATGATGATGATGATGAAAGAGACTATACAAGGTGTAAGGGACAGCCCTCCGCAAACTTTAAAGGCTTGCTCATTAGACGAAACTGAAAAACCTTCCACCAATTTTTTTTTTTTTCAGGAAAGGAAGAAAATATCGGCCTGGCCATACAAATTGTCCAATCAAGTTTTTAATTTTGCATGGTTTTTCGTTTCCTGAAAAAGGGTCTTGTGGAAGGTTGTTCAGTTTCGTCTACTGAGCGATCCATACGCTCCTAAAAGAGATAGCAGGAAACAGTAGGAGCCCTTAAAGTTTGTGGAGGATTGTCCCTTACACCGTGTATAAATGTAAAATTCAGATATTCAGACAGTGGACTACAAGCTTCTACGATACAAAAAGTTAAACACTGAATACGTGTTGGTTGATGAGCCATGAAACTGTACACTTACGGCTGAAGCCATTATGTAAATACTTTCTTTATTGTTTGTAATTACTTTTAACCAGCATTCAGCTTCCGTCCGATTTTATTTTAATTTAATCAATTGCAGCTTATTGCATCGCCTGTCAATATTTGTTGGGCGCCATTTTCAAAAGCTATGTAAATTGGTTTTTGTAAGCAATAATATTAAACAACTGAGTGATTGCTTTATTTTGTGCATTTAAATGTTTTTGTGCAGTTCTATTAGTGTTCATATGATACAAGTATACAGTCTTGCGTCCACCCCGCGGCTACATCCATGACAAAAACGTTATCACGGGTCCAAATTAATCTAATTTTTTATATTTTTTATGAGGCAAATCATGTAATAACTCCAGGAGCTCTGGATGGAACGAGAGGGAGTGTAAGACTTTTAATGCCTAAAATCAACCTCTATTCCACCGCAAAGGACAACTGAAGGAAGAAGAAGATAAGAACAGTAATTTCGCAGCAATTTAGCTTTACTTTTTTTTTTAATGACCGACATTTTGACAATATAAAAGTGCCTTTAATTGGTCTATTTGAAATAAACGTTTCTGATTTCTGCATCAGGCCTAACAGACCCTAGTCAGGCTTGGCACGTAGATAACAACACGCCGTCGCCCCAGGCATGGTTCTTATCCGACGGTGAGCTTCCTATAGTTCGCCGTCCGCAAGCCCGCGCTCAGGGTAGCCAAGAGTCGCCCTGTGACTAAAAATTAACTTAAAGGGATTTTTAGATTAGACTTCTTCTACTGGGATTAAATATGTCATGTCCTAACAATTATTCAGACATCACATTTACATTTTTGTAAGATATTGAGATCACGGCCTAGCCTCTTCCCAACTATGCTATGTTCTGGGGCGGCCTCCAATAAGAAAAAAGGACCAAGGTTTGTAAGTTTGTGTGTTTGCGTATGTTTACTAGGATTCCCGCAACCTTCCACCTTGATAATTAGGTACTGAAAAGCTTGGGCGGAGCATCGCCGTGCCCTCGTGGCGATCGGCGGCGGAGACCTCTCGCGCCGAGCCTTGGTTGTGGTCATGGTCCGGAGCGAGAAGGAATGGCAGGCGGTCGCCTCCTTCTGCGAAGCAGTAATGCTAGCAAAGGAGGAGGCCGACCGCCTCAGGCAACGGCGCCCTTGCCACCGCCGCCGGGATTCCAATCCCGATTTCCGGCCACCGTAGACGCGGGCTCGCGGACGGCGAGGCATGGGTAGCTCACTGTCCAACCGTCTGGTAACAGTCCGGACCGAGCCCAAGACGTCGACGGCGCCCATCAAGGATTTGTCAGCAACAGGAGGGGCCCAGCTGGGTCGAAGCCTACTGGGGCCCGGATTATCCGAAAGGAAGCTCGAGTCCCGGTATGAAGAGGCTAGAAGGAACGGGGTGGGTTTTTAGTCAGTAAGAGCCTGACACTACCTCCTGCTCCACCAAAGAGCGAGGGTTGCTATTGGGTGATTTATCCCACCGAAAAGAAAAAGTAAAAAATATGGAATTTATTCCATCACTGGAAAACACATCAAGTTACCATACCAACTAAAAAGGAAAACTCACTAAAACCGTCAGGAAAACAAAGTGTGACATTTCCTGTTTCAACTTTTTCCTTTAGTGTTCCATTTAACGTGACCACTACCGTATTATTTGACAACCAGCGCGCTACGGCCAGCGGTCGACAGCCTGTCATTTGTCATACGCGCCTGCTATGACGGATTTCAATTACCCCGACCGAGCAGGCCCGACGAGACCCGAACCTCCCCGAAGTACAGACGAATGGCGCGCGAACGGTGCAGTGTAGAAAAGAAAGAAAGAAAGAAAAACATTTAATTTACGTGAATTAGACGCATTCTTATAACTAAATAACAAAAGTAACAAAAAAATCAGTGAATAGGGAAGATATGCGTCTCATCCGCGCAAAACGGCCCAACGCTCAGCATAAAGCTGTGACCTCACGCATAATGCGATGAGCTCACAGCGCTGGTTTTCAGCGTGGGCCGGTCGCTGTGTCGACGTAAACGATGCAGTAAAACAAAATATGTAATACTATATGTAATAATAACAATAATAATATTTAATAATAAAATACAGATGATGTAACTAAAATAAATAGATAACGTGATAAATACATACATTTATACAAAGTGGCAACACCACGACAAACCCGTAGCACAATTAGTGCAACCCGTTTTTTTTAGTCTGTGGCGATTTGCATAGACTGGCAGTGGCATAGACTCACGCTGATGCCTGATTGGACGCGACCGTGAAGCTATTTATTGATGTTGACGTCAAAAAAGGATATGACCGCATGTGACAACAAAATGGTTTTATGGAAATTCAAAATACATAATTGAAAGTAAAGTGCGATGGTTCATGTTTGTGACAATGGTTAATTAGCATTAGTAAATTAGTAACAAGATACAAATGAGGTGAACGCAAGAGAAGCGAGCACGGCGACAGGTAAGGTAGATTAGTTCGTTAGTGTATATTATGTTATATGTGATTAACTGTTAAAACTGCTTGAAGATTATTTAATGTTTATCCTGTTTTTTAGGTTCTTAGCCTGATATGCATAAAAAATAAATGAAAAAAATAAATAATTAAAAAATAGAATGGCAGGCAACATACCTACACTGACAGCGGCGAAACAGAAAGGATATCAGGGATTGAAAGTCAAACCACAGCACCGCTGAAGATCCACCCATAGTACTGCAGGCTATGACCCCTAAGGTGATAAAAAGTTTATTGTTGCGAAAGTTGTGCTAGCAAGAGTAACTTTTTAAGGTTAAATTTAAAAGACTGTAATGATTTCAGGCCTCGCACCGGAGGAGGAATGTCATTCCATACCTTCATCGCAGCGTACTTGAAAGAACCTCTAAAGGCCGCAGTCTTGTGACGCGGCACTGACAGTGGACCGACCACAGAGCGAAGACCATACTTGTAGTGAGATTGTCGCCAAGTAAGTTTATCAAATAAATAGCGTGGTTTCTGGGTTGTTACAACCCCAAATAGCAAGCTAGCCAAATGCAGCCTACGCCTTGCAGCCATTTTCAGGATCTTCAGTTCATTTATGTATGGAGTCACATGACTCCTACGTGGGACATAAACACAAAAACGAACACATGCATTTTGGATGCGCTGAATCAGTCTATCAGTTCTAGCAAGCAAACACGGCCCATACACAGTGTCACAGTAGTTGAGTTTAGATAATATCAGGCTGTCAACAAGCAGTTTGCGGAGTGGGGTGCTAAGGTATTTCCGTATCCCATACAAAACCTTTAGCCTGTAAAAACAGTGTCTTAGAGCACTCCTTATATGGGCTTCAAAGTGCAGCTCTGGCTCCAGAGTCAGCCCCAGACTGCAAGTCTGCTCTACACGCTCAATTTTCTCTCCCCCAATCATGACCTCAGGTTTGGCTAGCAATATTTCAGAAACTTGCTTCTTTGTGCCCAAAACCATGAATTTCGACTTTAGCGGATTCAGGACCAAAGAGTTCTCCTCAGACCAGGCCACAACCCGAGCCAAGTCATCATTCAACCTCTGTACAGCCATTGACGTGTCGGCCCCTTTAAATGATATGTAAAGCTGGATATCATCGGCGTACATATGATACTTGCAATTTATAAATGATTCAGTTACGTCAGCGCTATACAGAATGTACAGAAGAGGACCCAAAATTGATCCCTGTGGGACTCCTCTCGTAACAGGAAGTGGGGGGGATGATACAGTCGAACCATCTTCCTTATGGATTTGCACACACTGAGACCTATCAATTAGGTAGCTATTAAACCAATCCACAGCGTCTCTGTCGAAGCCATAATATGCTAATTTAGACAGCAGCAGATTGGTATTAATTGCATCGAACGCCCGTGAGTAATCCAACAGGACCAGGATTGATCCCTCCCCCTGATCACGTGCCTCCAAGATATTGCCCACAACATCAGCCAGAGCCGTTGCAGTACCTCTGCCTTTTCGAAAACCGGACTGGAGGTCTGGAAGGATATTATTTTTTTCCAGATACTCAATAACTTGTGAGTACACAACACGCTCCAGGATCTTCGAAAGGCAGGGCAGGATACTAATTGGCCTAAGATCCTTCATGTTGGCTGGGTCATTGGTTTTCGGGATAGGGCGCACAATTGCACGTCTCCACAGTCCAGGGAAGGTGTGCGTTTCTATGGATCTGTTGATGATGGCAGTGATGGCCTGCAAGGTGGTTGGCAAAGTGAGAGATAACATCTCCAGACTGATGCCATCAACACCCTGGGCATTTGAACCCAGACTCCTAATTAACTTCAACACCTCATCCTGTCCGATTGTAGTGAGTGAAAACTCAGCTGGACTATGTCTGCAAGATTTGAAGTAGTTAATTTTACAGGTATTATCGCTGCAGCTTCCAGGGACATCCAGAAATGCAGCATTGATATTATCTGGGTTATCAAAATGACCAGGGAGCAGTTTCTGGCTGTGATCTGGAAGCACATCTGATTTGAGACTATTCCAGAGCTGTTTGGGGTCCTTCCTTTGCTCGTTGATGTTTTTAGTAAAGTATGCGGTTTTCTCCCTCATTAACGCAGCTGCCGCTTCATGCTTAAGATCCAGATAGTACTGCTTGTGGTTCAGTTCTCTAGTCTTATGATATCTGGCTCTAGCTTCATCTCTCAATTTAAACATCAGACGTATGTTGTCAGTTATCCATGGTGTAGGCCGTTTCCTGAAGGTCCTTCGCTTAAGAGGAGCGTGAAGATCAAACAGTTGGATAATATATGAATTAAAAGTGTGCACCATAGTGTCAACATCACTAATATCCCCTATAGTTGACCAAGGGATTAAATTCAGATCAGCATTGAACTGATCTTGCAATATGTCGGAAAAAGAGCGGTACTCAACCAACCTAGGTTTAGTCTTAGGCTTTCTGAAAACTGCCTCGCACGTGACGAATGAGTGATGGTTGAGCTCACTGATGTGATCCACCACAACATTTCGCGTCGAGGCATCAGTGCATATGATGTCAATAAGCGAACAGCTATCACCTACGAAGTGTGTAGCAGTTGGAACAAGCTGAACCAGGTTTGAGTAGTCCAAAAAAGCTGTCAGCTGTTTAGCTTTTGAGCTGTTCGCATCCAGCAGATTGACGTTCATATCACCCAACAAAACCAGATTATCATATGGGGCCAAGGCACTAATACTAGCAGTTATAGCGTCGAGAAATACCGCTAAATCCTGCCAAGGCGGACGATATGCGGTACCTATGAGAAGCTTTTTTCTATTAATAGTTAAACCCAACCAAAGCTGCTCCACATTAGGGTCCTCAGGATGAGCTTTTACCTAATAAGAAATGTGCTCTCATCTAAGTTATTAATTTGTAATTTGTGATACTTTTCTTCGTTTACAGTTTTTCTATTAGTACGGTCTCATCTTGTTTAAATTGACGAGTAGTGGTAGAACTACATTGCTAACACGTATACCACACACGCCGATCTGGGCGCGTCGGTCTGCATACATTTTATATGGAAACTAGACTTGTAGAGCTACACTAGATCAGGAATCAGGCGTGTTACACGTATGCGTCGGTCAATTTAAAAAAAAAAACTATTAAGCTAGAACTACATTATAGTTCTAGCTTAATAGTTTTTTTTTTAAATTGTTTGTATCAAAAAGTAACTATAACCAAAATCCCAAATAGAAAGAAACTTTCAAATTCGTTCAATATTAATCAAGTTAGAAACCTTCCAAACCGGGTGGAAGGGGAAACTGTCAAATAAAAATATAAGAATACAAATACTGAAATGTGACGTCACTGGCAGTAGGTTACGTGTGCTCAAAAGAGATAGCGATAACCAGTATTTGTAATGATAATTGCTGCTTCATTTAATAACTAACTAGCTTTTGCCCGCGGCTTCGCCTGCATACGTTAAATATAGCCTTTGTCACTCTCGGGAATAAAACAGCTTTCTATTGGTGAAATAATTTTAACAATCGAACCACTACTTTCAGAGATTACCTCCTACAAACCTACAAACTAAAAACCACCTCGTTACAATATCAGTGTAGATTTTGATACTTGCTGTTTTCAGAAAAATATTTTTTTTTTTCATGTTATTTGTTGTTGAGTATGAAATATTGTACGCACAGGATCAATCATTGTGGCGACACTTGTGGGAGGCCTATGTCCAACAGTGGACGTCTGTCGGCTGAAATGATGATGATGATGATGAATTATTGTATATCATAAGCAGAGACAAATATCCAATTATACGCACCGACCTTACTTTATTGCTCTTTCTATTTGTGAAATCTACATCAAAATCCGTTACGTGGAGTTCACGGAGACAGACACAGGAAAAAAATTAGTATCGCTTGTGTATTAAAAAACAAGTTTATACACGTAAAATATGTTTAAGAAAGAACAATAATAATATGAATTGAAAACTTTTTGTAAAAAAAAATAACCATTATTATTAATAAGCGACAAGCGACCACTAATAAGGTTGTCAAAAAATAAAAAGCCCGTTTTGACTTTTGGTGTTTTTATTATTTACGACATGTTACCGTCTTAATTATGTAATTACATTAAAACACTTTATGTAATGATTATTTTATTGTTTCTTTCAGTTTCATTCCAAGTTATATTCTAAGGTTTTTCCCAAATGTCAAAACGGACCTTTAATTTTTTAACAAGGTTATGACAGGTTTAGACAGACTCTAAAGGATAATTAAAAAAAAAAATATCGTCAGGAAAATATTCAATTGAACTCTAAGGCTGAATTTGAACCAACTATAAATTACAAAGTATATGCAGGTGGCCTAATAACGATAACTGACACGCACTACAAGCAAGATAAAACCATTTAATATTCCAATTTATATCCAGAAGCATACGCCAATACATCAAATGGAATCTATTTTGGCGTTGGTAACCATTAAACAGATAAAAACGCTACAGCTGGCCCCACATCAAGAGTTTGCGTTTTACACAACAAATCGTAAAAAGAACATTAGCATGGCCCAAATTGCGCCGCCATTTTGAGTCACAACAGGCAGTCCCGAATATTTTCTTTACAATTACACTACCCTGTCGTAAATATGAGACACATCGGGATTTAGAGAGAGATAGATGTGTGCAATGGAAAGGGCTATGCTCGGAGTTTCCTTGCGTGACCAAAGTTACAGACATAGATCGGAGAATCGCCAAACTTAAGTGGCAATGGGCAGGGCATTGCACGCAGAACAAATGGTTGATGAGGACGAAAGGTTCTGAAGTGGCGACCACGTACCGGAAGTCGAAGAGTTAGAAGGCCTCGACAAGGTAGACCGATGATCTGGTGAGGGTCGTGGGAATCCGATGGATGCGAGACGCACAGGACTGGTCTTTGTGGCTACACTTAGCGCCGGGCAACTTCCAATAATGAGTTTTTGTGGGTTCTACTTCTTTTTGATTCGATGGTACACTCCTCAAACTGATTAGGCCCAGTAGGTGGCTACATTAGTAGCAGCATCGGTGGCACTCACATGATTAATGTGTTCTGTGGTGGCACTCATCAAATCCTCCAAAGTCCAGGTGTATGGGCACTTGGGGCATTCTCATGTGTGGCTCATGTTCTGAACAGGAGCACCACACTCATATTGAGTATCCGACGTGTCTATAAAACCCCATTTTGCCAAGTTATGCTTGCAGCGGCCTACCTGGGTGCGCAATCTTTTTGTGACTGATGAATGATGATGGAGGGGTATAGAAAATATTGGTATAGCCGCATCTGGTCAGATTAGCTAGCCGACTCCAATATATTTGAGCAGAATATGTTGATGACGACATCTTCATATTTACGGCCACAGGTCACAGTATGCTGTTTGTATTGGAGCGTTTACATTGTGCGTTAATGTTTAACGTAGCGTTAAAGTTCTCAAATAAATCAGTTTGAGTGCTCTAAAGCTTCGGTTACAAAATCATTCACGTGCATAAAGTCCCTATCGTAAATGCGGTTGAGAAATCATTATTATTGCGCTAGCCGTTCTCATTTTCGCCTCTCGCTAATAATTTTATTTCGACAGTAGTATTTAGGATACAGATCATCGTCATCATTATCATTTCAGCCGTCTAGACGTCCGCTGTTGGACATAGGTCTCCTCCAAGTGTCGCCACAATGAACGATCCTGTGCGTCCCGCATCCATCGGATTCCCATAACCTTCACCGGGTCATCGGTCCACCCTGTAGGAGGCATCCAACGCTGCGTCTTACGGTATGCGGTCTGTTCCATCTGTTCTGCGAGCAATGTGCCCTGCCTAGGTAAAAAAAAACCTATTTATGCTCATACGAAAGAGGTGTAAACTTTATTAAAGCGAGGTTACTAATACAAAATGGTAATCGATCGGGTTTTTTTTTAATGTGGGAAATTATCTAACGACTACTCTCGCTGTAAAGTGAGTGGGAGGGCGTGTCAGACTTTTACTGACTAAAACTAAACTTATTTTGCTTTCTGTGTTTTAGGACCACGGGTTTCCTTTTCAGAAGTCGAGGCCCAAGGCTCCAGTAGGCTTCGGCCGTGCTGGGGCCCTACAGTTTTACTGACATCTATCTGAGGAGCTCATGGAACAATACGTGCCGTCGACTACTCGGGCTAGGTCCGGATGGTTATTGGACAGCCAGTGATGAAGTCTGATCTCCCTTGCTCTGGACCATGACCTGAACCAGGGCCCGGCGCTTTACCGCCGATCACCCGCACTATAACACGGCAGTGCTCCGCCAAAGCGGTGGAGCATATGTTCAGGTGTGCCTACACCTCCACCGGATGCTCCACCGCAATCGTTCGGGTAAGATCAGCTGACTCGAGCCGATTTTACCCAATCGAGCGTTACATAGCCGAGCGTGACGCCTCAGTCTCATTCCCACAAAACAAAGTGTTTTGCATGTCATAGAGGGCCAAACCCGAGATACATTTCCATACAACCGCTCTAAATTACGTGACTATGATGTTATTACACGTTTTTCTGATATTTGGGAACACAGATATCTCTTCGATATTACTCGTATTTAAATTTCCATTGAATTCAAAACATAAAGTGTGTAGGAAGACTTTTGAACAAAAATGAAAGTGAGACCCTTACGATTTTTTTTCTAACGTGTTACTTAATAACATAATTCCATATATTTTGTTTCACAAAGAAATTGCAGTAATTTCTCCTTAACATCTCAATTCAGCGGTAGTCGTATCGTGAGATAGATCAAAGGAAATGACGTTCCAAATTGCATACATTCGACCTGAGATATCGTTAGCGATATGTTAATACATACCAATTTACCTACTGGGTGATTTTGAAATCACGACTTGGTTAGTTTAAATTGGTTACTGTATGTGTTAATCTGTGTGAGAACGTATTCAACATCTAGTTTCCTTTAGCCAACCGATGTGGCAAGCATGAAATTACATGAAGACTAAACTACAAGAAGCTAAAACTACATACATTAGACGGACGCACAAATGTAACCAAGGTTACAGACATAACCCAAAGAATCGCCAAACTTAAGTGGCAGTGGGCAGGGCACTGCCGAAGCTGCTGTCGAAGGAGACGAAAGGTTTAGGAATGGTGATCGCGTACCGGAAGACGCAAAGTTAGAAGAACTCCCACAAGGTGGACCGTTGAGCTGGTGAGGGTCCGGGAAATCCGATGGATGCGAGACGCACAGGGCCGGTCATTGTGGCGGCACTTGGAGGAGGCCTATGTCCAACAGTAGACATCTTTCGGCTGAAATGATGATGATGACACGTGTAACACACCTGATTTGTACGTAGAATGACATGCCGTGGCGTGTATCAAGTGTAGCTCTACAAGTCTACTTTCGAAAAGTAAAATTGTTTAATTCTCATTCCAGTGTGGGTAAGAAACAGAGCTATACAGGTTGTCTAGCGCCATCTCTTACCCACACTAAAACCAGATTAAAACAAACTTATTTCGAACGTCAAGGTCTTTGACCCAAACAAACTCAAGGTTTGCCAACGTGCTAAGGAGCGCAGTATACTTGATGATGAACTAACGGATCGCGTTCGAAATACTATACTGCGCTCCAAATCCCAGATTCTTGACGTGGCTCAGAAGGCTGCACAGCTTAAGGAGGATTGGGCTGTAAAAGCCATAACAGAGTCGAGGCAGACCACGACACAGAAGTGTTTTCACTCATTCTGTGTCAGAGTGTTACTGCTTAAGGGCTTTATCATACTAGCAGATTGCGAGCGTACCCAAACCGGAGCGGGTGCGCAACGAATACGTTACTTGCGCGCCGCGAACACGCCACGCATGCGCAGGGAATTTGTTGTGGGCACACAACGACATCCAGAAACAGGATGCGGGTCTCAGGCATCTTCGAAGAAACAAAGCCATCAGCAGAGTCTCCTCGTCCGAAACCATTCTGTTACTAAGTGTTGTACGTCGTTATCTTGCTAGAAATACGCGTTGGAAACGTGGCGAATTTTTACGCGTCCGTGGCGTCTTCGCTGTGCAGCCGCGGCGTGTTCGCGACGCATTCGCTGCGTGCCCACCCCGCATTCGCTGCGTGCCCACCCCGCCCCGCAGCCGCTCACAAACCGCTAGTGTGATAACGCCTTAATACCGGCCAGTGTTCCAGGGCCAAGACAATTTTTTCAAACAATTTCGCAGGTCTTCTGAAGTCGTACGCCCACTTTAGAAGTAAAAGTCTAAATTACAAAAACAGGGCCGAAGATAGGCAAGAACGTTCTTTTGCTACAGAAAGACAAGTTTTAATTACTTCCTAAACAAAAACGACAAGCTCTTGACTTCATATAATTTGATAACTTCAACTTGAAAAGGCGGAGCCATCATAAATAAATCTATCCTTTTTTAGAGTAGGTAATCTAATGCTTTTTGCGTTTTGGACCACGAGTATCTCTTTCATACTTTTTTCCATGTCTATCAGGCATCGACTCTGATGGGCCCCTGCGGTTTGCTGACATATTTTTGAAGTGCGCGTGAAACACTACGCGTTGTCAACGATTGGGGCTCGGTCCTTATAGGACGAGTGGACGGCGAGCTGCCCATTGCTCGTCGTCCGAAAGCCCGCGCCTACGGTGACTCGATATCGCTTTGCGATTCCCGACGCCCGGGGTGAAACAAATGTTTCCCCGGGCCCATTGATGGGAAAATCATCTTATTACATGACATTGATGGTGTGTCAGACTTTGACTAAAAACCAGATTCTCGCTACCCATTGCTAGCCGTCCACAAGCCTGCGCCTGTGGTGGCCGGAAATCGGGATCAGGATCCCAGCGGCTGAGGTGTGAGGGTCGCTCCCTTGCGTGTGCACGTGCGGCCTCCTTTGCTAGCATTACTGCTTCGCAGGAGGTGACCGCCTGCTACTCCTCCTCGCTTCGGACCAAATCCTACGTTAGGCGATCACGTGAGGGTCAGCGCGTTACTACGAACTGTACGAGTGCGACTGGGCGATTGAGCCGAGATATCGTGTCCGTGAGCGGTGTCTATGTGTGCGTGGCTCGAGTGCGCTTTGTATGTAGATTGTCTTCTGTACTTATCTATTTTGTGTCTCTACCTTGTGCTCCACCGTATCCTCCGGGTGGATTACTATACTACTTACTTAGTATATTTTCTAAAGTCCATATCGACGGTGAAGTGCCAATAACTCCTAACTGTCAAAGTCAATTGTATCTCAAAAAAGTTAGGAGGTGACACAAAAATTTGATACACTGGTTTAGCTATGAGGTGTTTCTACAATTTATTTTGGTGCAATTGAAATTTCACCATAACATTCGTAAACACTTATTTAAATAATAAGCACTAAAAAGTAATTTTCTCGCAAAATGTCAATTAGAAGGTATTGGCACTTCACCGTCAATAAGTATGCCAATCCAGAATCTCAATATATATTCTAGCATTTATACCGCGTATAAGTGTGCGCGAAAAGCAATATGAGGAAAATATATGGCTTCCCCCACTCGCAGATGTCAATTAACTTTAATGACCCTTTAATTTTATAAATTAGGTACTTTAGTGAAGGCAGTTAATCTTTTTAGACCGTAAAATAAAGAATCTAAATGCTCTGGATTTGTCACATTTTTATTTGTGGTCAGTAATCGATTTTTAGGAGTCGTGATCCAAGTGCTGGCTTTTACCTCGGCCAGAGATTAACATTGCCATATATATATGTACAACGTGGTAATGCTGCCACCATAGAATTTTTATATCTATGGTTGCCACTCATTTGGACACAGTTCTATATAGATAGTCGACAGCGACAGGATATTTTTTGTTTTTGCCATATATATAACTAATATTATAAAGAGGGATTTGTAGTTTTGTGTGTATGTTTGTAATGGCTAACAGCGCGGCGACATATCCTCTTAGGGGCGATTAGCGGTAGCAATATCTAGTACCTGCCTGGAACAGACCTGGTACAGGCCATATCCGGGGCGAGGAAAAAAGAAAGGGAGAAAAAATTAGTTCTTCCGAATAGAATTTCAAAGTAAAAACTTTTATAAAAGTAAAATACAAGTGAAAAGGCCCGAGATACATATCGCTATATGGTTTCTCAGAATCAATTAATATTGCTATGATTTTCGTTTCGAGAATTGTTCTTGATTGGAAGCCATTGGTATTGGATTAATGGAATTCTGGAAGCTCTTTGTATAATTGATAAAAATATTTTTGCACGTGAAGAAATTGTATTTTCTCAACAAAGAAAATACAAGAAGCTAGAAAGAAAAATGAAAAAGTAAGTTACAGCACCTAATATGGCGTATATTTTTACACCACTATTTTATCATTAGTACTAAAAATGGGGCCTCTATCTGTAACCAATACTGACCACATTTGTGTAGTCAGTAAAATGACGAAATCCCAAAAATATCCTTGACAATTTGTCATAATTGTAAATATGTTTGACGCAAATAAACTCTCTTCTTTTTCTTTTATTTATATTTTTCTAATACAAAATACGTTACAGAATCTTTCAGATTGCGAATTTTATTTATATTTTGGCAATCACAGAAAACTTTCGCGTCAAAACATCAGAAGTCCGCAACCTCGCAAACAAATGTGAAATATTGTAACATTTCGGCAATTGTTTGAGACCTTCCTCGGCTTTTCACAAACAAACGGCCCGAGGACCCGCCCGGGAAGAATGAAGGACCCTTTTCTTCAACTATTATTTTGACAATGAAATTCCGCAAAGAACCCCTGATATATTATATCAACTGGTGCAGAAGCTAACCTTAACAAAAGTTGAGCTAAAAGGAAAACTGTTTTTAAAAGACAATTCAGGGCAACTGTACAATTTAAGTTTACAGTAGAGTTGTGATAGATGTAATGGCCCCGACGTAAATATAAGTTATTCGTCATGGTCAGTCGGTTCAAAGCCAGCCAGCTTTTTTTTATTTTTTTTTATTCTTGGCTAGGCGGAATTAGGTTATACAATTCAAGCTTTCTTTTTTTTAGCCTATTCTGTCATCCACCAATTCGCACTGGGATTACTTAGATCCTAGCACCAAAAAGACATGTGGTATTCACTAAACCACACTGAACCCGCGTGGTGGATTACGATTCATTCCCTCTCCTAGCCGATTGATTGATTTTTTATTGTTAACAGAGATATATTCTATTGTTAATAGAAATAAGACCGCCATTGTCCCCATAAATTTAAGTTAGTGTATAAGTTTCGTTTCTATTTTGGTGTACAATAAAGTTTATTCAATTCTATTGAACATTTAGGTCGAACATGCTATTATTAATTATTTAACTCATACTTTCCATTTCAAGGATCCTAATGACAGTCTCAATACCAACGAAACTTTAGAGCTTTCTAATATTAAACTTGAAGCTACAAACCCGACACATAACTCAAATATACACAACTAAGCACAGAGACAAACTAGTTTAAGTATACATAATAATTCTGTACAAAATAAACAGAATGTTTGCGAGGATCTGTGCAAATACTGGGAGCCTTAAAGAACAACGGATTAAGCCGAAATCCGTCGTAAACGGGAGATTTACTCCGTGCATCCAGACTACGAGAATCAACGCACATCATAAACTTAGGTAGGTACGTAATGCCGCTCCGCATATACTAACAATGTGGGTTCTTAGGGCTGCCAGGATTCAGGAGACTGCTTGAAACGTGGGAATTCCTTGAAGACTAATTGCTGATAGAAATATATTAATAGATACAGACACTGAAGAACCTCTTTCATCAGGACCTTTAGAGGTTGAAGAAGTAATGGCAAATAGTAATTTTATGACGTAAGTCTTATCTAATCTCTATTTGCCCACACAAATTAAATTAGAGTTTTGAGACAAACCTCCGTTAAAAAGAGAGGATCCTATGACCAGACGAGTGTTTTGTCTAGTCAGGGCAAGTGCCCTATACTGTTGTTATATTCTAATCGCGTGGAGAAATCTGATATCGCCATCTATAACTTTATATTTTGTTAGTTCCTATGTGGCGTTATAGATGTCACTACTAGGTTTTAAAAGATAAAAGTAGTCAAGATGAACACAATGTTTTTACATTCTAATTTTAGTGTTTCAGTTTCGTTTTTTCGTTGTTGAACCCCAAGTTGCGGAAGTAAAACTATTTAACAATTGTAGGTGGTCATAGGTACTCTTCCAAACTGAATAAATCTTATTCAGTTTGCAATTGCGAAGGCTAAATATACAAAATAAAATATTATTAACCCTGGTATACCTATCACAATATTGATATATCATATAAATGTATGAACATCTGTAATTTATGGAATTAGAAAAAGTAAGAGGAAACAATCAATTAGGGCCCTATCAACTGAAAGAAACACAGGTGGGTTTCATGTCGGCAACAGTCTGACACTTCCACCTCATAAAAAACTTCCTATTTCAAAGTATTCAAGAAATAAGAAATCAGAAACGTTTATTTCAAACAGACAATTCAAAAGTGTCTGTAACTTTTGAATTGTCAAAATGTCGGTCAGTCAAAAAAAAAGAAAAGTGAAATTCTGAATTTCACGTTTCAAAGCGTAGATCTCTATGGAAAAGAACGTGCAAGAAACTTTTCAATACACTTGCTTATAAAGTGACTCTTATTGCACTGCAGTTAGGTATATAATGGCACTTGTTACCAAACTGTGACATTTTGATTACCATTATGCACTAGTGCTATAATGTGGTTAAAACCTTATTGTTCAACCTCTCCACCGCCAAAGTTTTATTACATTTATCGTATCAGGATAGGCGCAGGTCGTCCCCCACGAGGTAAAAAAAATGGCCGCGTATAATGAAAACAGATTATTACCGCCACAAAAGTTTACTAGTTTTACAGTTATTTTTTTCACAAGTGTATTGAAAAACGTCGTATGATACACGTGAGTAATTAATGATTACCGTTCTCAGCTCTCTTAAGACCCTCGCCATGGCTCGGGTCTATATATAATACCGCCTCAGCGGTAATCACTAACATTACACACTTATATCATAATGTAATATTATGGACACTCTTTCAAATAATAATTATTGTGAGTTAGAAACATATCAGCATCAGAATCAGAATCAGAATTTTACTTGTAGAACATAGGTGTTTACATGAAGGTCTTAATTTAATTGAATGGGCGCTATGTTTTGCCGTGAAGGCGTACAAATCTTGAGACTATAAAGTAATAAGTCATAATAAGAGTAATGGAAATCTTATCGTAGCTCTAAATATAGTCTTGTAGAATTAAATGCTGATAGCTTTTATTGCTTCATCGGATAGCAACGAACGCAGATGGCTAATAGCTCTCAACCAACCAATTGAATGAAAAATACTTCCGATTTTCCATAATTGGCGTTACCGAGTTTAAGGACACAACTCTACAAGACAGGACAAAAAAAAACAAAATGGCTATGGTTGCGTTTGAAAATGGAATCAATAGAGTCTTGAAAATAAAACTTCCATAGAGAGTGCATCACGCTCTGTCGGATCATGGAGTCGAAAAAGTAAAAATGGTTTAAGGCGTGTAGTCCCGTGAACATCTGGCCGGAGCTAAATGCACACATACTCTTACTACCGCTTGTGCCCCCATAGAAACCCACTGGCCTTTTAAAAAAATTGGAACCATTTTCTTTTCAAAATATTGATTGTTTTTCATATGCTATGTAGATTCTGAAGAACATCAACAATTTTTTTGTGTAAACATATTTTATAAAGATGAAAACCGTCTGAAAGGAATAGCGAAAAGTAATAGTCATAAGAAAAAATAAATCTATAATAAACACATATTTTTTTCAAACCTATTGACCTAGCTGTTGCCAAGGAGTAAAACAGAGTTTCTGTGTTATAGTACTGAATGGGAGTAGGGGCCTTAAAAAAAGGAACGTTGAAATATGGCCGTCTGTTATATCCAACATTCCTGTCTGCGAGAATCAAACATTTGTACCTAAGGGTGTTTTATTCCGTCTACATTCTTCAAATCCTTGACTTTTTGAGGGAAGGTAGGCGGGTACTGATTATTTTACCCGAATGCCTTAAAAGGGGGTAACTTATTTTTTGAGCCAAGTATTTGTAATTGGAGTAAGATCAGAGAGTAAATTTAAACATGGCGGACTAGCTCTTTTTAAAAAACTACTACTTACTAGTTATTTATTTATTATTGGGGCAAACCTGGCCAGAAATCACCCTTGACAGAGATGTTTGGAAGGAGAAAGAGGAGGGGTTTGCCCAGTAGTGAGATACACAATAGGCTAAAAAAATATTATAATAATCTTTATTGTACAGGTACACCGCATAAGAAAAATAAATAGGATAAACATTTATAAGGCTCGAACTGAAACTCTGGACTGGAATAGAATGCCTAAGGCATTAAGTCCGCCTCTGTTCTCATGTGCATGAAGTGGTTAATAAATAAATAAAAGTAAGTACAATGAGCGGCACTAGTGCGGAAAACAGTAAATTTCGTGCCCAAAAGCGGTCCTTAGCGCTCTTAAGATATTATATAAGAGCAGATTTTCGAGTAAGTGTTTGGAATAAATCATACTAATGAAGTTTTTGTAAACTATTTACCTAAGACATCAATCCATAAAAATCCCTATTACTTGTTCCATAACCAAAAAATCCTCCTCCATTTAATTCGATTCCCGGCACCGCTACCACTTGCATATAGCAACCCCGTCGGTACACACGGCTCGTGTTGCCAGCAATCCGTCGGGTTGCCGACGAAGGCCAGGATTAGCTACCAATTACACCTCTCAGCTGGCTTTGTGACGTCACGTGTCACCATGACTTGACTTGTGCACCTCAAACATGTTATGAATTCTGCAATTTTTCCGTTAGCTTTAATGCTGGGAGGTTCAAAGTTTTTGATCTTAAGGTGGTGCATCATGACTCACATTTTCACTGTTTTTCATACAACCGCTCATGACTGATTATGACGTTATTACACATTTTTCATCAGATATTTTGGAAACACAGTATCTTGTGGGTATTATCTAGATTTCTAAAGAAACCAATTTCTAAATTTGTGTAAAACTAATCCAGTAAAAACTTCTGAAAATGTCCTATTTTGTATGAACTTTGACACTTCATAATTTGCCTAAAAATTAAAAAAAAACAAAAAGTAATCATCTGGAGACCTTGCAAATCTTGTTAAGATTTTAAATGACGACAACTTTTTCCAAAAACTTTTAAGGGTTTAAAAAAAACAGCTATTTCCTGGAGCAAGTTTTGTGAAATTTTCGAGTAAATCTCGGAATTACCGAATATTAACAGAGTTTCCAGGCGTTATCCCTCTTTTTTACGTTGCCTTTTCGTCAAACATCGCGTTGGATTGCATTAAATGAAGTAACAAGCTTTTAAACGATTTTCGATGTTTACGATAGGCGAGTGGAAATGGACCCTCTTAAGGTGTTCTTTAGAGGGTTTGAAATTGGCATTCAAATAATTCAAACAGATTTACTACAAATTCGGTCGTTGTTGCGACGCTTGGAGGAGGCCTATGCCCAACAGTGGATGTCTTTCGGCTGAAATGATGATGATGATAAGGATTACAAATTTATTTCTACCAGCTGCTTCGCCCGCGTGGAAATGAGTCGGGTGTATGTTCTATGTATTTATAGAACAGAGACATATAGGACCCTATTTCCATTTCTAGGACATGGCTGATGGGTACCCAGGGCCCGTCATCATTTCAGTCAAAAGACGTCCACTGTTGGACATAGGCCTCCCCATGTGTTGCCATAACGACTGGTCCTGTGCATCTCGCATCCATCGGATTCCCGCGACCCTCCCCGGGTCATCGGTCCACCTTGTGGGAAGCCTTCCGACGTCTTCCAGTGCCCAATTTAATTCGATGCCCAAAACATTTTTTTTTTTACTTAAGGTGGTGCATCATGACTCACATTTTCACTGTTTTTCATACAACCGCTCATAACTGATTATGACGTTATTACACACTTTTAATTAGATATTTTGGCAACACAGTATCTTGTGGATATTATCTAGGTTTCTAAAGAAACCAATTTCTAAATTTGTGAGAAACTAATCCTGCAAAAACCTCTGAAAATGTCCTATTTTGTATGAACTTTGACACTTCATAATTTGCCTAAAAATTAAAAAAGTCAAAAAAGTAATCCTCTAGAGACCTTGCAAATTTTATTAAGATTCTAAATGACGACAACTTTTTCCAAAAACTTTTAAGTGTTTAAAAAAAACAGCTATTTCCTGGAGCAAGTTTTGTGAAATTTTCCAGTAAATCTCGGAATTACCGAATACTAACAGAGTTTCCAGGCGTTATCTCTCTTTTTTTGCGTTGCCTTTTCGTCAATCATCGCGTTGGAATGCATTAAATGAAGTAACAAGCTTTATACCATTTTCGATGTTTACGATAAGCGAGTGGAAAAGGACCCTCTTAAAGGATTTTTTTCACCAGTATCTTGTCTAATGGTAAGCGATGATGTGACCGATGATTGAGAAAATTACTCTCGGTTTCAGCAAGGAGTTATTTCTGTACAAAATGACTGTGATAACACTCCCACTTCTCAATGTTCCTTCAGTTGCCCTTTTGTGCGAGGACTACTAACCGCTGCTTGGCAGGCGTCGGCCTTAGCTGGCCCAGTCAATTTCGTTGACAGCTCTTTGAGGCGCACTTAGAACACACGTATCGTTGACAAGGGGCTAAGCCCAATGTAAGGACCAATCCTTACCAGACAGCCGATAGGCGATCTATCCATAGCTCGCCGTCTGCAAGCCCGCGTTTACAGTGGCCAGAAATCATCCAGCAGTGATAACAACCCCAATAATAATATTATTACTACGAGAGACTAATAGAGAGCCGTACAAATATTAACCAATTCAGTTCACATCCCATTACACATCATTTAGGTAATCCGGATTACAGACTACCTACATATAATGATGGTCCAGATTAATCTAGTAATATAATCGTCGGTTAGCTAAACGCGGGTGTAAACAAAACCTTCCACATTGCGGTAACGGGACTAATCCTAGATTATACAGATAGATTGGCCACAGCTCTGTTTGTGGTGGGTACCGTGATACACAATTAGGCTGACCCCACATTAGGTGTGCGCGATCCTCGGGCGTGTGAGTAGCGCGGGTGCCGAATGCGTACCGTGAGCGCGCTGGGTGTGCGTCGCGTTTTGCTGCCCTGCGGCGTGTGGAGAGAGCACGCAGCTCGAACGCGGCGCTCGCGTTGTGTTCTTACCCCATCGCGCTTGACTGTTTCCAAAAAAGTTACCCTGCAGTGTTCGTCGCCGTGTGCGCGCTGCGCGCTCGCCGTGCACGCGATGCTTACGCAGCGCACTGCGTGAACGTCATGTTTTTCTGCCTTACTGCGTGTATGGAGAGTGCACGCAGCGCGCACGCGGTGTCCACGTCGCTCACACGTCCGAGGAATGCGCACGCCTAATGTGGTGGATGCCTTATCTGAATGTTTAGCACAATTTCAGTACATATTTATACTAATCAGTCACGACCACATGTTCAATCATTTATTTGTTCCGCGGTCTCGACAATGTTGCGTTATTTTTGTGGTTATTGAATATCTATTTGAGACTACTATTCATTAATTTTGGATCATTAATTTATTTAGGTACATGTCCAGTTGTTTACAAAAACTTTTTTTTTTGTAAGCCGTGATAAGGCGCACTAGTTTATTAAGAGCCTAGCTTGAAGACACCTAAATTATAATTGGACGGGAAGACCGCAGCAGGCAAATTATTCCAGTCCTTCGGTGTACGCGGTATAAACGACGAAGCGAAATGTTTAGTCCGAACAGGGCCCGATCTAAGGGGGGGGCAAGCCAACGTTTGCCCAGAGCGGCAAAAAATGAGGGGCGGCAAAATTGACTTATATCTATCTTCCAACCTAGCCATTAGCCATCCACACCCAAGTGTGCAGGTTTAGAATTTTAAGTGCCACCTTCCAACCTCCTGCAGTTTGGATAGTAGAAATATTTAAGACTTAAAACTCATGACTTAATTATATGGTTTTGTTTAAGTAAACTCTGAGTCCGAACCGTAGAACTTTCAACATTGTAAGGGTAGAATGAGGTGGTGGTTAAAATATTGCGCCTGGCTGGGTTTGAACCTACAACTCGTAAGTCGGGGTTACCACTCGGCCACGACTTACGGTGTAGTTGGTAAAATTCATATAGCTTTACAAGATGCGCATGCAAAACTGGTGAAGCTTGAGCGTGTGGTAGGCCCATAAAAAATATATCTAAGAAGGCATAAGCGACGCAATAACTCTTATTAAACCATACAACGTAAAAGTATAGCTTACGTCAATCGTAACTACATAAAACAAAATACAAATCATTAACTAATGACGTAAGCCTTCACGCATACCGCTTATACTCGTATTTACAGTTACAAATCTAGATTAAACTAAAATATTATTTCAGAATCATAAACATTCCCTCTACAGTGTAACACGTTGGCACAGATCCATACCAAACAGCTAACAACTAAATGATAAAAGCTAACTTTAATGAAATAAGTTTCCAAGATTTTAATAGACCGGTATTTATTTCAGGATACACAGGGCTTAGCCAGATATTGTATTGTTTTGGCGTGAGAAATCCGTCTGTCTAAAAAGTCAAACGACTTGAGAATTTTGTATACTATTTAACATTTTTTGTCTAGTATTTTTAGTAAAGCATCTATGCACATTTGGGCACGCCACGATTATGGTGGTAAGTCCCCTCTTTGAGGCGTGGCTGGAAAGACCTCACGGCGTCCTTACCTTCCGCATGACGCAGGTCCTCACCGGACATGGCAAGTTCTGGAGGTTCCTCCATCGGATTCAAGCGGAAGAGACGCCCGGGTGTCGCCACTGTGCGCAACGCCCGGAGGACACGGTGGAGCACACCGTCGAGGTGTGCCCTGCCTGGGCGGAGCATCGCCGTGCCCTCGTGGGGGCGATCGGCGGCGGAGACCTCTCGCGCCGAGCCCTGGTCGAGGCCATGGTCCGGAGCGAGGAGAAATGGCAGGCGGTCGCCTCCTTCTGCGAAGCAGTAATGCTTGCAAAGGAGGAGGCCAACCGCATCAGGCAACGGTGCCCTCGCCGCCGTCGCCGGGATTCCGATCCCGATTTCCGGCCACCGTAGACGCGGGCTCGCGGACGGCGAGCCATGGGTAGCTCGCTGTCCGATCGTCCGGTAATGGACCGAGTCCGCACTGATCCCGCGCGCCTCAAGGAGTTGTCAGCAGCAGGAGGGGCCCAGCTGGGTCGAAGCCTACTGGGGACAGGGTTGTCCGAAAGGGAGCTCGTGCCCCGGTATGAAGGCTAGAAGGAACGGCGCGGGGTTTTTAGTCAGTAAGGGTCTGACACTATCTCCCGCTCCACCTAAGAGCGGGTTTTGTCAAAGATGATTTTCCCCGTCGACAAAAAAAAAAAACAAATCTATGCACATTCATAACCGTATCATGAAAAATCAAAAAGTTGTAAGTTTGTTACCTGGTTGCCCGCACAAATACATGGTCACCAGAGCATCTGGGCGACTGAGGGGTTGTTTTACTCCCGCACCCAGATATGCGCTGGTGTCTAATGTCCGCTATGACCTGCTCTGACCTGTGTTGTACTTAGGTCTTAGTGTCGGTAGCGTCCAAGTTTCGATTTTTTTAAATATTATTGAGAAAAACTGTAATATGGTGTAATTGTGATTGGAATCGATTCAGTTACTGATTCTGAACAAATTATATTCAGGTGTCGCTTCAATTAAAAATAATTTTGTATATAAAAGGAGAAACTGATTCGCTGACATATCATCGCACAGCCGAAACTACTGGTGCTAGGAGCGTGAATTTTTTTTCAAAAGACTCCTTATAAAGTAAGCAAGCATTAAAAGAGGATTTTTCATAAGTCACCCCTTAAAGGGGTTCCAAAGTTTGTATAAGAAACCTACTTTCACACGGGCGAAGCTAGTCATTAAATATCTTCTCCCGCACTTGACGGAGCGGGAGGAGGTGTCAGACTTTTACTGAATAAAACCAGTCAGCAGCCCTTCAGTTGCCCTTTGCGTTCTAGGGCCGCGGTACTCTCTCAATCAAACCCACAGCCAACCAACAGCTCTTATCATTTCTGTAAGGGAAACTGTAAGCCTTTGTTTTTTAGGTGTGTTTTAGTTAAAAAGTCAGACACTCCTTCTCACTCCTCCTAGAACGGGAAAAATATTTGATGATTTCCAACCTCCAAATAAAAGGACCAACAAGATCATCATCATCATCATTTTAGACGTCCACTGTTGGACATAGGCCTCCCCCAAGCGTCGCCACATTGATCGATCCTGCGCATAACAAGATAGTTTAGTCTAAATTAGTAGAGCCACTTGTAGCATGGCATAGCATAGTCGGCATTATAATGTTCCCACTGTTGGGACTCAGGCCTCTCTAGGAGAGGGATTGGGCCGTAATCAACTACGCGAGCCCAGTGCGGGCTCGTGGATGTCACATGTCTTCGAATTTTTGCCGGTTTCCTCACGATGTTTTCCTTCACCATTTTGAGAGCAGCAACTGAAATAAATTACACAAATTAACGCAACTGGCTGGGCTTGAACCCGCGACTTACCACTCGTAAGACCACCACTGCTCTCAACAAGATAGTTTGGTCTAAATTAGTAGATACCAACTTGCATTAGAACCAAAAACACGCAGAATCACAGCTACCATTGAATTAATTTAACTACAACATGTAAACACAAGTGGAGTTGCATCGTGGTCCATCGTGGCCCATCGCAGTGGTCGGACCGTGGCTTGCATGGCGAGCTCGGATTAGTCTGCAATTAGAAACATCATGGCGGCGGCAAATCTCTCTTATGCTTGGATTTAGCGGTAAGCGCTGACCTCAAGTTAGAGTTCTAGTTATGGTAATCGTTTTTTAGAGAAAGCTTATTGATAAATGTATGTGTTGTAAATTACAAGAAGAAATATAAGTCCACATCACACATTAATGCAAATGCAGATATAGACGCATTCATTAAGAAAGAAAGAAGAAATAAAAAAGAAAGAAAGGAAATATTTTATATGGCGCACAAACACAAACAGTATCTATAGAAAAAAACATGGTGAAACTTAAGATAACAAAAAAAAATATCGCATGCGTTGCTTCAGCTCTATTTACATTCTATTTCGAATTTTGAATTTCAGGATTTTGCATTATATTATACTAGCTGCTCCCAGCGGCTTCGCCCGCGTGGTAGCAGAAAATTATCCCAAGGGAACATACTTCTGGGATAAAAAGTATTCTATGTACTATTCCAGGACATGGTCTATCCGTGTACCAAGTTTCATCAAAATCGGTTTTGCCGCTTAGTCGTGAAGACGTAACAAACAAACTCACTTTCGCTTTTATAATATTAGTAAGGATAAGGATTACTGACTGTGGGATGGCCTTATTCCGAACTGTTTGACATTCACTCTAAATTATCTTATTTTATCTTAATTTTTTGGCTTTCTCACTTAGTCCATGGTAGACCATTATACGTAGACCGACCGAACAGTCTTCATTCCAACCAGCCCACCTCTCTCCAGAATTAGAATAGGCTTCCCAATTTATTCATGGCGTCTATCAGGGTATTCGGTAATACTAAAGTTGGCATACATAAATCAAGACGACCTTGCACTTAAGGACCTCGTGTAAGACTTCACTCCTGCTGTCAGACGATCCAATTGAAATACTAAAAATAGGTAAAAGCTCAAGTTTCCCAAAACAATTAGGCTTTAGTAACAAGGACGGAATCGTAGAAAATTGGAGAAAATCAATTCAAAACAAAACATTTATTTTCAGGTAAGTACTTTAGAATAGTCAAGAAGTCAGTCAATTGCGCTTTACAAAGCGTAGATCTATGGAGAAGAACGAGTAAGAAACTCCATGGTCCATGGTCTCCATGGTCCTCCATACTCTTTTAAATCACGTACTCTTCTTCTCTTGGTTTTCCTTTCCCTTAAAGCTTTTGGGCCCAGTAGGTTGCCGCTTTTATAGCAGCGTTAGTAGCGTTTTTAGGTCTTCCAAAGTGCAGGTGTAATTTGCTAGCTTTAATTCTGTGAACTTAGTTTCAACAATATTCTAATCCATTACTTTAAATACTTGATTACCAGTTAATTAAAAATCTTATCTTATTTCTATGTCTACGTCTACTTCTTCAGTCTTTAAGTCAAGAGTGAATAGGTTACTTCTAGGCAAGCGTGCTCTATCGTCGACTACATCATCGCTTACCATCAGGTGAGAAGGTGGTCAAACGCGAGTCTATCAATAATAATTTTAAAAAAAAGTGGGACAAAACTACTGGTTCAAATGCTCGAAGAGGGAATCCTGTCTTGATTATAGAACTTTTAATATCTGAAGAATGGGTGTTATTGAAGTTTCTTCTTCCATCTAGAAATTGGAAACGCTTTCATGGACTGTTATATACTCGTACTTCTCAGATAATGCTTTAAAATTCCGCCATTCTACAAGCATGCACGTAAATATTTGACCAGTATTTCAAAGCCAACGTATGAAATTGTTTTCTGGGAATTAATATCTAAATTACCAAAATCCATTTCACAAAAGCACCATTCACTATTGACACAAAGTTACACACAGATACAAAAGCGCACAAACAAACTTCCGAAGATACCCGACTGCACACGAATCGTCTCAAAGGCATCTGCAGTCCATACACTAACCATTACGGCATTTCTGTCAATACATTAGAAATCCAATCACACATACGGCACAGCCGCCGGTCGTAATCCAGCTGAGAAAGACATCAAAAGCTATTGTCCATGTTGTCCATGTGACGTCAGAACTTCAGTGCCCAGTAATCAGAGTGGGCCTGGAGTAGCCACGTATTTCGGTATTATTGCAAAACGGAATACTGGCAGCGTCTAGTTATTCAGGACTACACCAAACATCTTCGTTGGCTTTAATCCAGGGGGCCACGTTGGGGAATTAGAGATACTGGATGGTGCAATGACTTGAGGGGCGGACGTACTTGGGGGTTGCAAACCCCTAATATGATTCTGTAAATTAATGTGTTTGAAGGTCGCCAATCATATATTTTGATCAACATGCAATTTGACACTGACTTGCCAAAAGCAAAAACTTAAGAATGTTGGTATTTCGCGGGTTACCTTTTTTAGGTGGATAATAAGGGTGTGTCAGACTTTTATGGATTAAATCCTCCTTTTAGCCTTCGTTCCAGAGCCCAGGGTTCTCTTTCGCACAACCCCAACACTGGCTTCAATAGGTTTCGACCCTGCTAGGCCCCCCTATGGTTTTACTGACATCTCTTTGAGGCGTGCGTGGAACACTAAGCGCCATTGACAACTCAAACTCGGTCTGGACGGTTACGGAACGTCCGGATGGCGAGCTACCTATTGCTCGCCGTGCGCAGGTCAACGCCTACGGTGGCTGGAAGCGGACTACCTGGGAGCATTCTACGGTTCGATTGTGTTCGTATTCCTGCACTTTAGTGGACTTATCGAATGCGACTGCAGATGCTGCAATCAACGTAGCCACTGGACCAAACCACAAAATCTAAGGAGCCTACCATCGACTCGAAAAGTAAAACAAGATCGTTTGAAGAAAAGAAAACTAAACTTATTTAAAAAGAAATTATTTTATAAATTATTATCGACAATTACTGCGTCTTTTATATTATGTGTCCGTTACACATAATATAAAATAGGCAGTAATTTAACGTATCGATACAAAGGAAAAATAAATGACACATGAAGAAGAACAGTTGTTACCATGTCCATTATAATTCTAATGACTATCATACTCATAATATCACATGTCTTTTTAAAACTAAATAACTGACATTACGAAGAAAAAACCGACCAAGTGACACGGGCGAAGTCCGTACGAGGAATATTTTAACTGACATTTTTTTTAGGTCATGCCCTCGTCGAACTCTAAGTAATAAACAATTCTACATTCTGAATAATATATTATTATTAAAATCAGAAATCTAATTATTCACACTTTTAATCTGGATGATTTTTTTAGGTGCCAAATCATCTAATGACATCTTCCGGACTAGAGCGGAGCGAGAGGGCGTATCAGACTTTTACTGACTAAAACCATTCCCTTTTCTTCTTTGCTTCGTTCCAGGGCACCGGGGTTCACTTTCGCACAACCCATGATAGTCTGGATGATGTGTGTTTATTATAATGTATTACCCCCTAAGGGTTAAATGGCGATTATGTCAAAGAGCATTAACTAAGACCAAGTTTCATATAATTCTGAATATGATAAAAATAAAACACAAAAAAAAAAACAGAAAGTTTTGCCATCCCTTTCGACCCTTATAATTACAGTTAGACCTCAGGGTTTGAATCTCAAAATGGCTACCCCTTATTCCTTGTCTACCATCACAAAATAAACCTCGGTACAAAGTACTGTCAGATTTGCAGGGCCAAGGGTATATATAAAAAAAACCGACTACGATAAAAAAACGACGCTGAAAAAGTTTAAAACAAGATTTTTAGGATGCTGAAATAAACAAGGTAACTGGTAAAACAAGAAGAACAAAAAGATAAGCCGCAGTCACACTTTATAGGTACCAACCGAAACACCTTAATAACGTGTCGAGTTCCGATAAGTAGATTAGGAGCTATGAAGGAACAGATGAACATACTCACATACATACATAGCTTGTCAAAATCATAACCCTACTTTGGCTTTGCCGTAGTCGGATAAAAATGGTTAGGTATAAGGTTTTTTTTATTTTCATTTGCTCGTAGGGAACCCTAAAAATATGTTAGGTACTAATTTTGTTAAGAATATTATCATATTTTTACCTTTAATTTATTTTTATTAATAGCTTTCAATCAAACTGGTATTTTTTCACCTTTATTAAATTTACATACCAAATTTTATCGGCAATTTGTAACGTTTGTGATCACAAATGGCCAATCAAACAAGATATTATAACATCACAGTTAGGTATGTCTACAATCTGTGATTCTCTCTAATTAATTTGGCATTTGACAAATGAACACTTCGTCTTTTGTACTTTGAATAAAGCAAGTTTTTTAATAATTTAAGTGTCTGTAACTAAGTATTTAGACAGTTTTTTAGATGGGAAATCATCTAATATCTTCTTCCACTCTAGGGCGAAAAGGAAAGGTGTGTCAGACTTTAACTTCTAACTTTCTTTTTTGTGCACACCACGATTTTTAAAGGTGCCATACAAGCGCACGCACCGCGCGCGGCGCGCTGTGCTTACTGAAGTATGGAACCCTAAAAATAAATTCCTTGAATACCTTGCTACCCCTTTCCCGCCCTTCCATAGAGCGTACATCCATGTTGTATGGCTCTCTTGCAATTAGTTTCCGCTCAAAGCACGTCTGCCGCAGACCAAAGTCTATGATCCGAGCTAAACCAACGGAAAACAGATTTCCTGTATAAGTAAATCGCCGACAAAGTAAAGGAATGATTCATAAGCTCATTCCGTCCGATATTCTGATGAAGGAAATAATTATTTACTAACTGTTAAATAACTTGGTCAGATTTAGATGTTTATAGAGAGGTTGGAAATAGACGATTTTTGGTCACTTTGTAGTGTAATGTTGATTAGTTAAACATTGTTGCCAAAGAAAACTACCTTTATTATTATTATTACTATATTCTTCTTTTCTTTTCTTTTTCTTTTTCTTATTCTTTTCTTTTTTCTTTCTTCTTCTTCTTCTTATTCTTCTTATTATTTTATTCTTTACTTACCTTTGAAAGAAACAAAGAAAGATAACATGGTAATACTGCCTGAGTAGACACAATTCGTTACAAAAAAAAACAGTTTCCCGGTCAGACCATGTGTGTATCGGGCATAACAGTGTTGCACCATATGACGATAAACAACACAGTTGTCTATGGTCATAAATGGTCAAAGTTGTCTATTGCCTTTTGACGTCAGCCTCAACAGAGATAAACAAGTAAAATTTTAAAGGAAATAGTTATTTACTAAAAGTTAAAGACAGTCATAAAACTGGCAGCTATTAATATTTGCATTTAACAATAAATGTTGTATTCGACATACCACACAATATAGACAGGTACGGAAGACAATCTACATACAAAGTGCGCTCGACAAACGCACACATAGACACCGCTCACGGACACGACACCTCGGCTCAATCGCCCGGTCGCACTCGTACAGTTCGGTGCAACACGCTGACCCCAGCGTGATCGCCTAGCTATAAAAAGTGAAGTACGTATATGAGATTAACTTCTGTGCCTAACTATTTTGTGCATACAACGTCAGATCTATCCTGTATTTGACACTTATGTACCACGTCAGATATTTGCCCAAGGATCTTGCATATCCTACGGGTTGGCACTAAGTGTCCGAGTGTCTAGGCTTGACATTTATATATCAAGCCTAGACAGGCTTGATATAATGTGCAATCAATCAAACAAAAAATGTCCTGTGTGATAAACGTCTTTAGAATACAAATTTATGGTAGAATAAATATTTATAGTGGCAAATCCGCCTTATGTTCCCACTGCTGGGACTCATACCACTTCTCTAGAATAGGCAAAGGGCCACAATTCACCACGCGGGCCTTTTATTCTAAGACGTTTTCTCTAGATTCACCATTTTGAGAGTAGTGGTGACACAGACACATTTCTGATTCGTAAGTTGAAATCAAATCGATTTAATTATTTTTTATTTCTCCAATACGATATCACATAGTAAAAATCTTGCGAGAGCTTGCATCCTAGGAACTAGCAAATTGATTAGCATCGCACATTGTATGGTCATCTGAACCAATGCTTTATCATACCAATTCGCATTGCAGTTTTCTGCGATTCAGCGTCGTATCTCATCGCACCACAGTTTTGTGTGGGAACCCTTAGGGCCGGCGCACATATGGCGAAGCGCAGCGCAGGGCATGCTCACGAAGTTTTCTAAACGCGCGACACATAAGCGAATTTTTACCTGAAACTGCGCGCGGATGTACGAGTATGCGCTACGCACACCCGACGTCATTCATTTTGCAATTTTTCGAGAGACTGTTGATTACATTACTTGCAGAAGAGAAATTAAAAAACAGAAGAATTCTTCGGCGAGCCCGGCGACCGGAAGCGGATGCGCGCGGAGCAGCACGCAGTCGCGTTCCTGCGCGCTACCTTTCGTATGTAGTTCCTTCGATGCTCTTCAAGAATTAATAGCAGTATTATTCAATGATTTTAGAGTTTATTTCAATGAGGACAATGGCGATAATAGTTTGACAGTGAAAAATACAATGCACTGCGCTCCGTCATATGTGCGCCGGCCCTTAGTTACTTAAAAATAAACGATGAATTAGTTCAATGTTCATTCAACGGTACAATCTGTTCCTGCTTTATAAAGCTTAAATGTTGATTCTAAATGAACATCAAAAACGTATTTCCTTGTAAACGAACTCCGAATGAATAGGACCTCACTTCTGACTGAAGATAAACGCACTTCAATCGGTTAATGTAATGAAATTTCATGGAATTCAGGAAATGTTGGTGTAAAATTAAGTGCCTGAAGGAAGCCTCCTGTAATATGTGAGGTTTTGTAAAGAAATCGAGGACTTTCCTATTGAAGCTTGCTTCTGTTGGAATGGATGGAAGTGGGTCTTTATATATTTTATTATTTTTGTACACATAGAGAAACAGTTATCTAGAATTTCTAGGGCTGCGGGATTGTTCAAAAGAGTTACCATAGGGTAATGCTATGCTAGGTGCGGGTAGGGTTCGCTGGACCACAAAGGGCAACTGAAAAAATATAGGCGGGTTTACTTAGTCTAACGCGCTCTCTCGGGTAACCTGGAGTGCGAGAAGTCATTTAACGATTTATACCTACTTGTATTCACGTAGATTACCCCTTTTTATATGATTTTGTAATTAGTGACAAATTCGTAGTTCATTGTGGGTCTGTGGATAACCACTACTGGATCTTTGCAACATTGCCATTCAAGGTTTGATGGTGACAAATGATTCACTTTTAAACCACACATACCTACATGTTACGTCATTCGGGACAAGTTGCGACTACATAATTTCAAGATTGCCCCTTACCAAATGATGATTTACTTAGTCATTTCCTAAGTGTAGTTATTCAAATCAGCTTCCTGTCAAGCCATTTTTCACAGAGAACCAGATTACAACTCTTTATGTGACAAAGTAAGAAAATACTTACTATATATATAAGGTATGTTATTGAGGATTTTCCAAATAAACCACAAATTGTTTCTCTGAAAATCAAAGATTTGTTTATTTAATACGTCTTTACTATATTACAACGTTTAACTATGACCATTACTACTATAACTTACCTGAAAATCAAAGAAACGACATTTAAAGTTTACTAGTATCGCTTCCTCAATTATATCCCTTTATTTTATCTTTTTACAATAGAATTTTTAACAATAGAATATGCAAAATAATCTAAACATCATCTGTCATTCAATCACACGTCACCCCGTTCCACAGAATATAAATTCCATTGACAACTTCAACGCGCGTTATGAAATGTCATTTCATTACATCTCCCCCCCTAAGAGCAGAAATTGTAAATAATTAAAGCACAGGGCAGTGCGTGCAGGCCATTTTCTAGCAATAGGCTATAATCTACACAATGCACTTACAAGTTATCTTTATATTCGTTTTCTTCTACTTCATCTACTGCTGTGACAGGTTGTAATTTTGTTATATGGAATAAAGTTGATTCTGTTTTTCTGTTGCCAGTGTCAATCTTATAAATGGAGTTTGATATTTTTTCTATTATCTTGAAAGGGCCTATTTTTAATTCGTCTAATTTTTTTCTATTCAGTCTATTTCCATTTTCGACATATACACTGTCTCCTATCTCGAACTCTTGCATCTTCCTATTTCTATCAAATATTTTCTTGTTGTACTTATGGGATTTTATTGTATTCTCTAATGCTAATTTTCTATCAGCCATCCACTTGTCTTCCTTTTCTATTGTCTTAATTTCATTTGGTAAAATACTGACATTTGTACCATCCAGTAAATATTTTGGTGCAAATCCTGTAACAGAGTGATCTGTTTCATTATATTTCTGTATACTTTCTCTTGCTATTGTTGTCCATGTTTTCTTGTTGTTTTTCTCATTTATTTTACATCTAATTTTATTTACTATTGTTTGGTTCAATCGTTCGTTCAAGCCGTTCGAAAATGGTGTATTTACAGCTGTAAAAATTAGTTTAATATTATTCTCCTGTAAATATTGTTTAAATTCTTTTGAATTGATGCCAGGATATTGGTCTGTTAGAATTATTCTAATCTCATCTGTCTCTAGTACTTTCTTAGTTAGTTTTATAAAGTCACTCGCATTCTGTGTTTTGGAAGTCGCAATAAACGCATATCTTGTGTAGTGGTCTACTAAAAGGTGTAAGTATTTTATTGTTGACCTAGATCCTCCAAAGCCACCTATAGTATCCATGGTGAAATGGCGTCAACGGCTATCGCAACCCAGTGCTGGGCACGCCACGATTATGGCGGTAAGTCCCCTCTTTGAGGCGTGGCTGGAAAGACCTCACGGCGTCCTTACCTTCCGCATGACGCAGGTCCTCACCGGACATGGCAAGTTCGGGAGGTTCCTGCATCGGATTCAAGCGGAAGAGACGCCCGGGTGTCGCCACTGTGCGCAACGCCCGGAGGACACGGTGGAGCACACCGTCGAGGTGTGCCCTGCCTGGGCGGAGCATCGCCGTGCCCTCGTGGGGGCGATCGGCGGCGGAGACCTCTCGCGCCGAGCCCTGGTCGAGGCCATGGTCCGGAGCGAGGAGAAATGGCAAGCGGTCGCCTCCTTCTGCGAAGCAGTAATGCTTGCAAAGGAGGAGGCCAACCGCATCAGGCAACGGCGCCCTCGCCGCCGTCGCCGGGATTCCGATCCCGATTTCCGGCCACCGTAGACGCGGGCTCGCGGACGGCGAGCCATGGGTAGCTCGCTGTCCGATCGTCCGGTAATGGACCGAGTCCAAGACGTCGACGGCGCGCACTGATCCCGCGCGCCTCAAGGAGTTGTCAGCAGCAGGAGGGGCCCAGCTGGGTCGAAGCCTACTGGGGACAGGGTTGTCCGAAAGGGAGCTCGTGCCCCGGTATGAAGGCTAGAAGGAACGGCGTGGGGTTTTTAGTCAGTAAGAGTCGGACACTATGACGACCTGCTCTGACCTGTGTTGTACTTAGGTCTTAGTGTCGGTAGCGTCCAAGTTTCGACTTTTTTTAAATATTATTGAGAAAAACTGTAACATGGTGTAATTGTGATTGGAATCGATTCAGTTACTGGTTCTGAACAAATTATATTCAGGTGTCGCTTCAATTAAAAATAGTTTTGTATATAAAAGGAGAAACTGATTGGCTGACATATCATCGCACAGCCGAAACTACTGGTGCTAGGAGCGTGAATTTTTTTCAAAAGACTCCTTATAAAGTAAGCAAGCATTAAAAGTGGATTTTTCATAAGTCACCCCCTAAAGGGGTTCCAAAGTTTGTATAAGAAACCTACTTTCACACGGGCGAAGCTAGTCATTAAATATCTTCTCCCGCACTTGAAAAAAAACCTATAGTATCCATTGACATTATCTCAAATGGTTTTGTTGCTGGTCCTAGTTGTGACATTAATCCAAATTTCCCTTGACATCTTGATTTATTTTTTATGAATGTTTCGCATGTTTTACAAATATTTATGATATTTTTTGTTAGGTTTTTTGCTGTATATATTGGACTTATTTTTTTCTGTAATTGTCTGATTCCAACATGGCATAAATCTTCATGCACCTTTTTTATAAATTTTTTATAACAGATATTATTTTTGTGTAGTAGATTTTGTTTCTTTTCTTTTATTATTTCATTTTTTTCTTGGTCTTCAACTATATCTTTTATTTGTATTAAATTAACTATTTTCAATAGTTCCTCTTGGTTATCTTCTGATTCTAATACAGGGTTTCTGCTCAAACAGTCTGCTTCTACATTTTCTTTACCAGGTATATATTTGACAGTAAAGTCATATTGAGATAGGTAATATGTGAGGTCACCCAATTCTTCATCTGTTCTGCATTTAATATTCATGTTCTCTAGAGGTTTGTGGTCTGAGTAAATAGTGATTTTTTTTCCAATTAGCCAGTGTTGCCAATATTTAACTGCTTCTTTCATAGCAAAACATTCCAAATATATAGCCTTTTTTCGTTTTTGAGTTTCATTTAGCTTTTTTGAAAAATATGCCACCGGTTTGTCTTTACCGTCTAGTTGTGTTTGTTTTAATATTGCCCCGATACCTTCTAAAGATGCATCTGTAAAGATTTTTATTGGTAAGTCTTTGTCGAATATTTCCAACACGGGTTGGGAACATAAATATTTTTTTATTTGATTAAATGATTCTTCACACTTCTCTGACCACACAAACTTTTCATTTTTTCTTAATAAATTATGTAATGGGTCTAAAATAATTGCGCTTCTTGGTATGTATTCATGGTAAAATTTGATTTTTCCCAAAAATTGTCTAATGTTTTTTTGTGTCTTAGGAGTTGGAAAATGTCTTATCGAGATCAAATTGTCTTTAAGTGGTCTTACTGAATTGTTCTGAATTACATGGCCGAGGTACTTTACTGAGTCTGAAGCAAAGGTACATTTTTGAAGCTTCAATCTAAAGCCTTCTTGTATTATTGCCTCTAATACATTTCTTATGTGTCTTATATGTTCTTCAAAGGTGGTCGAATATATCAAAATATCATCAATATAGTTAACGGAGTATCCTGTGAGCTTGTGCTTTCTTAGAATATTGCTTAAAATTCTCTGGAAAATTGCTGGTGATGTTTTCAAGCCAAATGGAAGGCAGGTCCACTGGTAATGGCCATCTTGTGTGACGAATCCTGTTTTATTTCTATCTTCCACCCGTAGCGGTATTGCCCAAAATGCTGAGTTTATATCCAATGTAGTAAAATACTTACAGTTTCTAGTTTTGATAATCAAATCATCTATTAATGGGAAAGGTTGAGCTTGTGGAGCAACAATTTTGTTTAGTTCCCTGAAATCTACACATAAGCGGGACTTTTTATTTTCTCCTTTTTTAAATGCCAATGTCACTGGAGCAGCGAAAGGACTGTAGGATTCTTCTATTAAATTATTCTTTAGTAGCTTGGATATTTGCTCTTCAATTTCTAATTTATCCTCTATTGTACATCTGTATGGTCTTTTACTACAGTATCTATTTACTTGTAAATCTATGTGGGCTTCATAATCTCTAACTGATCCTATATCATACTTGTCTTTAGCAAAAATTGTTTTATATTGCTTTATAATTTTCTCTATCTCAATTTTTTTTTTATTATCTAAATGGTCTGTGATACTTACAAATTCTTCTGTTTCTATGTGTTCATTAAAATTTATTGCAAATGTTTTTTTATTCTTTTCTTCATATCTGTTATCTTTAGACATTTCATCTATTTTTTTTTTTTGTTTTCTTTTGTTCTATCTGCAAGTCCTCATTTTGGGTTAGTTTGAATTTCTTTATCATATCTAATCCGATTATGAAATCATCGAAATCTTCATTATCCACTATATATACTTCCATCTCTTCTTCTAAATCGAATATTTTTATTTTTATTGTAATACAGCCATCTGTTTTTTTCACACCATTAACCGTTTTCATATATGCTATATTCACATTGTCCTTTTTTTCTTTCACTTTAATCAGCTTTGAATTTATTAAAGAAATCTGTGAACCTGAATCATAAATGCCGCTCACTTCTAGTTTATTTTCTAATAAGAGCTTGATTTTGATTAATGGTGTACTTACTCGTTTTTTTTCTCAGTATTTATATCTACTTCAATAATGGAGTTGTTATTTACATTTCTGGGTTTAAAAACGTTTTCAGATTCATTCTTATTTTTCTTGAACCAGCATGTCTCCTCCGGATGATATCGAATTCCTTTTTCCAAAGATTCACAAGTCTTACATGGCTTCTTCTCCTTATATTTTTCTTAAGATCTTCATCCATTTTTATCCATATTTTCCTGCATTGATGCCTTTTCTTTATGCTATTTTTTATTTTTGTGAAACTGTTCATTTTGATAATATATGTATGATGAATCACTGGCTTCTGTTCATCAGGTAAAATATAACATTTTCCTTCCTCTGTAGTTATTGAGGTTATGGCCAATATGTTAGATTTGCCATCATTTGAGGTTATCATCGTGAACTCAAATTGTAACCGGTCCATCTTTTTCTAGTTGACGAAAATGTCGTTTTATAAGGTATGTTATTGAGGATTTTCCAAATAAACCACAAATTGTTTCTCTGAAAATCAAAGATTTGTTTATTTAATACGTCTTTACTATATTACAACGTTTAACTATGACCATTACTACTATAACTTACCTGAAAATCAAAGAAACGACATTTAAAGTTTACTAGTATCGCTTCCTCAATTATATCCCTTTATTTTATCTTTGTACAATAGAATTTTTAACAATAGAATATGCAAAATAATCTAAACATCATCTGTCATTCAATCACACGTCACCCCGTTCCACAGAATATAAATTCCATTGACAACTTCAACGCGCGTTATGAAATGTCATTTCATTACTTAAACAATAAAAAAATACTTACTTTCTACATATATATATTTTTATTAAATTATATATGTATGTTTATTTTGTATATATGGTTATTTTATATTTGTACATAATTTTGAGCCCCATTTTTTACTTAATAATCTTTTATTTGTATTTTATTTTTATGCACCTGTCATAGTTTTCTCTTTACCACTCTAGGTAGACCGGTAGAGAATACCTAAGGCTTTAAGTCCGCCTTTGGACTTGTATGTTGCATGAAGTTTTAATAAATAAATAAAATGAAATAAAAACAAGTTCCTTCTCCACACTTCCACGCAACGCATTGGCCCAAAGACCGCCATTCACCATGTACCTCTCCAGAGAAATCACGAGAGGTTATTCAGCCGCACCTACCTGAATATAGGGCTATATACAGGGCCATTGTAAGCCACATTACACGAACACCCTGTATTCGAGAATTTCCAACCAGCACTGGTTTGAAATATCTTTTCAATTTCAAGAACCTTTTTCATTATGAGTAAGTAGTGTTGTGGTCGTCTTTATAGAGTACCGCACCCAAAGGGTAAAATGGAACCCTATTACTTAGACTGCGCTGTCCGTCTAACCGTCTGTCACATAGCTGTATCTCATGAACAGTGATAGTCAGACAGTTGAAATTTTCAGATTATGTATGAGTATTTTTTTTTGGCGCTATAACAACAATTACTAAAAAACAGAATAAAATAAATATAATAAAGGGTTTTTCATACAAAAAACGTAATTTTATTGCCGTTGACTAGTACTTTATGTAAAGAATCTATGTATAAAAAAATAACTGTATCATGAAACATAACAAAGTTATAACTTTGTTATTTCAGCAAAAATACATAGTCACCGGGTCATCAAAGGTGAATTAGGGGTTATTTTGCACTTTCGCCCAACTGTTTTCTGGCGCCTAATAAACGTAATGACCTGCCGCGACCTGTATTGTACTTAATGTCGGTGGTGTTCAACCATACCATGGTCGGTAGCATATGTTATTTTAAAGTTCTTGGAAGTAAAGTTGGTGTGCAAGTCGTGGGGCGGTAGCCGGGTGGACAGGGCAGACATGGTGTGGTTATTGGGGGCTTGCATGACATCAGCAGGCATAACTTATGACCTTTTTAAATATTTTTGTTAATAGTGTAAAATCTACTGGAATCCATTCAGTACATTCCAAACTAAAAATAATGTTGGATAAGGCCATCGCACCTGTCTGCTATAGTTTTCAGGATGCTGTTGCGGCTGGCGAGTATCCTGGGCACGATGGCGTGAAAACCATCAACTTCCGCCCCTGAGGACATGCCGGAAGCACTGTAGTACCTCTACAACCCCACCAAAGACCGGAAAGAATGGTTGTAATGTCTCTGCGTCTAGGTGACCCATAGACTGCTTGTATTAAGGGGATATAACTCGACATACATTTTCACTGTTTTTTATACGGCCGCTCTTACACGATTATAATGTTATTACTTTATTACACATCTTTTAATTAGATATTTTGGAAACACAGTATCTTATGGATATCATCTAGACTTGCATTGAAATCAATTTACAAATTTGTGTAAAAATAATCCAGTAAATATCTCCGGAATTTTGCTATTTTGTATGAACATTGACACTTCATAATTTACTCAAAAATTCAAAAAATCAACAAGTGCAATGCGGGGCGACGAGCGGTAAGAACAAAAATATGAAAATGTTTGAAGTACGCCACGAGACGCAGTTCGTAGCGCCCCGCATCCGCATAAAGATGCCGCCCGCTCGTCGCGCTGCTCGCCGCGTCGCTAAGACCGAAGTCTTAGTCAAAGATAATAGAAAAAAAATAACCTATAGCCCCCATACTATTACTATTCTATACCTAGCATATTTTAGACCCATAGAATTTTTAGCTGATTACCGAGGCATCAGAAAACGAAAATCGAAACTTCGAACGAAACGAAAATTTCGACTGAAGCATATACCAATAGTATATAAATATTCTCTGCGTTCCAGAGCTTCAATAAAAATAATACATCTATGTCGCCATATAGGAACAAATAAAATAAAAAATCCTCGTCCTGGCTTCCGAGTTCACGACGTGATTAAAAACATTTCGTCTTTGCAGTTGCAGAGACTAGAAAAAAAAACCCATCAGGTCGGAAGATCCTCTATTTTCAATGAAGGTGTGTGGGACTTTAAACCCAATTCCGCTTCTTGTATAAATATGTATCTAGGTACATTAGCTGCTGCCTGCGGCTTCGCCCAAGTGGAAAATTCTCCCAAAGAAACGTACTTCCGCTATTTAAGGAGTAGTCCACTCATGTGACGGATTCCATCCAAATCCGTTTAGCCGTTCGAGCGTGAAGAGGTAACAAACACACACGCACAAACTTGTTTAATATTAATGTGATAGGTGTGCAGAACTGGGTGTAACCTCATTAAGTACGCACCTAAAAGTGCAACGCATAAAAGTATTTCTATTCCATTCAACTATGACTGTCAAAATTAATGAATAAAGTAGTTAAGAAATTTTATTTGATTTTCCTATCAAGAAACACATACAAACAAGTACACAGAGGCTTAATCAAAGCCTACAACAACTTCAAACAGACTCAAACAACGTAATTCCAGTCCTCGAATTACCCGAAACAGTAAGAACTTGCAAAATACTTAATTGTTATGAAACGAAAGCTCGCGCTTCAGAAAATACATAGTTTAACTTGTTAACTGGCCAGTTAATCGTCGCCTTCGTTGTTAAACGTAATTATGTAAACCGTAGTTAAACAACAGTGAATCCGATACTTTGTTTGTGAAACAAACTGTTAACAATTAACACGGAAGTGATACAGGAGATAGCCAAGCATGCTATCGAGTTTGTTAATAATTATGGTTCTAACTCATATCTATAGGGTTATTTGTACTAGTATAAAAAAAACCTTTTTATTAAAAAATAATAACCGACTTCACTAAAAAATTAAATGGAATTTGAAGAGTTCCCTCGATTCACCAAGATTCCATCATCAGATCCCAACTTGGTGATATAGGACCATTTGGGAAGTTATACGCTTTACAACAAAAAAAAAAATTCAAATCGGTTGGCAAACGACGAAGTTATGCGGGAACAAACATTAAAAAAAAATACAAAAATCCGAATTGAGCACCTCCTCCTTTTTTAGAAATCGGTTAAAAACACTGGCAACCTCTCAGGACTATGGTACTAACATCATAAACAACAAATTTTGTTCTATGATTCTTTAAAAAACATAATTACATTACCAAAAATAAACCTTCAAGATGATGATCGATATGATCTTAGTAATACAGTCCTGCTAGATTGTTAGTTTTTTTTTTATTGTTAGTAGGTTCGCGCTTGACCGCTATCTCACTCACTTGATGGAAAGCGACGATACGGTCGACGATGGAAAAATGTCTTTTACAAATAACCGCGTTTATGAATTTTAGTACGAGTATCTATAGCAACCTATACCACAATTAACCCGCCAGGGCCAGGCCAGGGTTAGCTCCGAAAGCTGACCCTGCCGGCCCCGGTATGAAAGGCCAGAAGGAACAGGGCTGATTTTTTAGTCAGTAAGAGTCTGCTCCGCTCAAGGGCGGGGACTGTCACCAAAAAAAAAAAAATAACCCAAGCCACCACAGCTCGGGTTCTATCACCAAGTGGCACATTATCAAAAGTCAACCCATGGCCCTAGTGGATAAACTTTGGCCCTGCTGGGCATAGCTAATAAAGTGTAGACAAAACCTTGGGAAAAGCTACCTTTAAATTGAATTCCAACATTATTCTTGCACGTATAAAACCAATATGCACACAATTATTATAAATTCAGCCTTGAATAATTACCTACAAGTCCTTTGTAATCCAGGTTCCATGTATCCAGCACAATTGGCTTTGTTCCATGAATACTTTAAACGGATCCCCGGTTAATAATGAATGGGGTAGAAACAACAGTACCTAAAGTTTAAATATTAAAACATACTAATCAGCCCTGATTGTGGATTAGCAAGAAAAAGCTTTTGTTTTTTTCTCTTTGTTGGTAAAAACCGCAAGATTTCGCATTTGCTTTCCCCTTTTTTTTGGTGGGAAATCATCCTATAAGTTCTAATAGTGCCTGAGGGTCGTGAGGGAGTCAGGTAGGCTCGCTTTTGATTATCATCTCACCTGATGGTAAGCGACAATGTGTTCGAAGATGGGGCACGGTTGTCTGCCGCTCTGAGTGAAGAGCGAGGTTGTCGGATAGGATTGCTTTTGACCACTATCCCACCTGATGGAAAGCGACATTGGCCTCCCCCAACTGACACTATAATGTCCGGTCCTGTGCGTGTCGCATCCATCAGGTTCCCGCTATCCTCAACAGGTCGTCATTCCATCTTGTGGAAGGCATTCCAACACTGCATTTTCTGGTACCTGATTGCCACTCTAGAACCTAGGACTTTTTTTTACCTGGTATAGACTATCCGACTATCCAGTTGGGTAGGTCTAACTTTGAGAAAGAGGCAGCGTTCGGGAAACTGCGCGGTATCTTCGACAACGACAGCGATATCGGTCCATCTTGTGAAGGTTTTCCCAAGGCAGTATCATCATCATCATCATCATCATATCAGCCGAAAGACGTCCACTGTTGGACATAGGCTTCCCCCAAGCATCCCATGGCAGTGTGCCTTATTATAAAATAACAACTGCAATAAATATTCACTGACCATCGGGAAGCCATCGCAAAAGTTTTAATACATTAATCCCACAAACAACGGCCCCCAATAAAAATATCGATTGCTTGTATTGTCACTGTAAAAAAATATACAAAAAAAAAACAATTAAAACTTTTATGAAAGTGCCCTCAAACTTTTCCCGTTGTTTCTTCTTCGTAAAGGAGTTGAGACATTTTGACATTAAATTTAATATAGGGATGTATTATAAATGTAAAGATTATTTATTTTTAGATTTTTTGGGAAACGAGATGTGTTTATTTATAACTAGCTACTGCCTTCAGCAGTAAATTATCCCAAAGGAACATAATCTCAGGATAAAAAGTATCTCATGTGCAATTCTAGGACATGGTCTATCTGTGTACCAAGTTTCATCGAAATCCGTTTAGTAGTTTTTGCATGAAAGAGTAACACACATCCATACATAACAGCAGCTAGTTGTTAGAACATATTAAGTCAACTACCGAATTATTTATAGTTTTTCTTATCTATGCCCATTAACAACTTCATACACATAAATAGTAAACTTAAACACTATGTACCATTATTTTAAAATAATGGTTGACACCGAAATAACGCTGAATAAGGGACTAGACCGAACCACAGAAATAAACCACGTCTAAAACACGCACAAAATACAAGAAATAAACCTATATATATTTTAGAATTTACACACATAACAAGACCTGTTTAGACCCACAATAAATACTGCTTTTGTTAAGGCAGACACTATTCTCCTCTACTCAACGAATAAGGGTTTTTTATTTTCTATTCTACAATATAAATCTCTTGTTAAAGAATCCTCTTCACCTATGAGAGTTTATTCAAAGATATTACCTGTGAAATTGGTATCACAAATATGCCTGAATATTATGCTCGATATGCCCATGATAGCATCTCATTTCACCCTTCAATGTAGGCAGTACTTGTCAATCAATCATATGGAAGCTTGGCATTATCAGAGTTTGTGAAGAGAGGGTGGTTTATCTTTTCTTGGTCATAAATAGGTGGGGTTTAGAGGTGGGGAATTAGTCATGGACTTCTAGCATGTCTTATATCATTTTTTGTACACGTTTGAGGTATAATAGTAGGCGCCGTAATAATTATGTCATTCTCCCGTCCTTCCTTCTGTTTCAGCTGGTCGTTGGGGCCAACAGGTTCTGGAGTGGCCTCCTACAAGGTAGGCTCATGACCTGGTGTAGGTTGCGGGAATCCGATGAATGCGAGACGCACAGGATCGTCCACTGTGGCGACACTTGGGGGAGGCCTATTTGTAACAGTGGACGTCTATCGGCTGAAATGATGATGATGAATGATTTTATCTACTTCTTTGACTTGAAAAACATAGCTATGGCTAAAAATTCATTTCAAACTCCGTGTGCACACGTTGACGACGATCAGCGACCTAAAGTAAACCTATTTTTTTCCTCACTCCGGATATTTTTTAATCCACTAAAATTCCCTCTTCAGTCGTCGTAACTACACCCACGGGAAAACAGGAAGACTTAATCAAACTTAGCAATTAAACACAATTTTAAAATGTTAAACGAGAAACAAAAGACTATTTACAAAACTGAGCGTTTTATGGGTAGGAAATCATCAAATGACTTTTTTTATCGTTGATAGGCTCGCGCTTGACCACTATCTCACCTGATGGAAAGCAACAATGAGGTCTGCCTGCTTAAAGTAACCTATTCGCTTTTGGGAACCGGAGTGGGTTTTTAGTCAGTAAAGTCTGACACGCCCTCCCGCTTCGCCCAAGAGCGGGAGATGTCATTAGATGATTTTCCCACTTAAAAAAACCATTATTCATCATCACTTTAAATTCGCATTCTGCGAAAGCTGCTCGTTTAAGGTTTCTGCGTGGAATACTAACGTTCAGTCTAACAAAGGTTGAATAAACTTCATGAGCGCTCTAATTTTGTGAAAACTGGAAGTAGTTGTTGTGAGAAATTTCCTAGTTCACTAATACAATGCCCGACTGACTCGTGTAAAGAGAGTTATTTATAATGTCGGGCCCGCGATGAATTTAACTCATCACGTTATGCTCGCTTTGTGCGTTATGATGATGTGGACATGACACTGATAATTATTTCATAGTATGTTGCTATTGACATAGAGAACGGAATCGCCGTAGCGGCAACGCTTGGTCTCACAATTGTTAGTTAAACAGTACTCAGAAATGTAAGGGGCAACAATTTGGTCCAGAGCTTGGAAAACAGTCACCTTCATTTATGAAGCAGTAATGCAAGTGAAAGAGACGGCGAAAGCATAGGTAAGAGAGATCCCAGCCGTTGGGAGTCGTAGGGCGATTCTTGGCTACAATCGGCGCGGGCTTGCGGATGACGAACAAGGTAATAAAGACTAAAAAACTAGCCAAGTTGCTGATCTTATTGCAAATTTAACTTATTGTAGAGTTAACGCTAGTAGAAAGCTACAAATGAACGTCATCTCAACGCTCAGTCACGTGGTCAGAACAAAAGAATTAGCGGCAAGGTCAACTCGAAGCGTTTGACGCAAGCGAAACGGTTGTAACTTGGCTAGGGGACCTGGTCCAGATCGAAGACACGTTGTGTTGTACGCGTGTCTCAAAAAGTTATTTGTTGATTTCCCACCATCCAAAAACAAAACAGCGACACTCACAGAAGCATTGGTATCAAGAGTAAAAACGCATAACGCTAACGCATGCGGTGCCGGACACTAAATATGAAAAACTTATCGCAGAGTTGAGCGTTCTGTTCAAAAGACCAAAGCTCGACACGTTTGGATCGTATTCACAGATTAGACAATGCCACATCAACAATGCTGTAGTAGCCACTAGAGCATCATTGCTCTATGGCTCCTATCTATAGTGTCCATACTATGCTACTAATTGGAAACGGTGATAGGTGTCATGGCGACGTTGATGATTGATTGCAACGATTTTTGATGACAGATAGCGTTAATGTTTTGGGTGGGGACTTATCCATGTTATGATAGGCTGAATTTTTATGAAGGTGGTCGTTAGTGATTGTGGCTGAAAATTGCTTTCATTATTGGATAGCGTTGGACGTCTTTTGGCTGAAGTAATGATGATAATTACTTCCCAACGTAAAATTATTTCTATTTCTGTGTTATAAGCTTGCTTTATGCCAATTTTTACCCTATGGATGTTTTTTTTTTTTTTTTTTTTTTTCTCGACGGGGAAAATCATCTTTGACGAAACCCGCTCTTGGGTGGAGCGGGAGACAGTGTCAGACTCTTACTGACTAAAAACCCCGCGCCGTTCCTTCTAGCCTTCATACCGGGGCACGAGCTCCCTTTCGGACAACCCTGTCCCCAGTAGGCTTCGACCCAGCTGGGCCCCTCCTGCTGCTGACAACTCCTTGAGGCGCGCGGGAACAGTGCGCGCCGTCGACGTCTTGGACTCGGTCCATTACCGGACGATCGGACAGCGAGCTACCCATGGCTCGCCGTCCGCGAGCCCGCGTCTACGGTGGCCGGAAATCGGGATCGGAATCCCGGCGACGGCGGCGAGGGCGCCGTTGCCTGATGCGGTCGGCCTCCTCCTTTGCAAGCATTACTGCTTCGTAGAAGGAGGCGACCGCCTGCCATTCCTCCTCGCTCCGGACCATGGCCTCGACCAGGGCCCGGCGCGAGAGGTCTCCGCCGCCGATCGCCCCCACGAGGGCACGGCGATGCTCCGCCCAGGCAGGGCACACCTCGACGGTGTGCTCCACCGTGTCCTCCGGGCGTTGCGCACAGTGGCGACACCCGGGCGTCTCTTCCGCCTGAATCCGATGCAGGAACCTCCCGAACTTGCCATGTCCGGTGAGGACCTGCGTCATGCGGAAGGTAAGGACGCCGTGAGGTCTTTCCAGCCACGCCTCAAAGAGGGGACTTACCGCCATAATCGTGGCGTGCCCAGCACTGGGTTGCGATAGCCGTTGACGCCATTTCACCATGAGATCCCGCCGGAGCTCTGTCCGCCATGCCTTGACATGTTGCGGCAGTGGACTTTCACCCCGGCGTTGCATCTCCACGCGCATGTCGTGCATGTGTGCAAGGACTGTTGCCTCCAGATCCCACGGTGGTAGGCCAGCCAGAAGGCTCGCCGCTTCGCGGGAGATCGTGCGGTAACCCCGCACCATCCGTATTGCCATGACCCTCTGGCAGGCGTTCAGTATGGACGCCGGTCGCTTTGCCAGCGACGGCGCCCACACCGGCGCCCCGTAGAGGGCCATGGACCGAACGATCCCCGCGTAGAGCCTCCGGCAGGAGGCGTCTGGACCCCCAAGGTTGGGCAGGAGCCGCTTGAGAGCAGCCCCAGCCCGGAGAAGCTTGGGAGCCAGACGTCGGAAATGTTCTACGAAATTCCACCGACTGTCGAGGACGAGTCCCAGATACTTCATCGTCGACCCGACACCGATGCGAACTCCTCCTACCGTAAGCTGGGAGTCCGATGGTGGCGCGTTCCGAGGGCCGTGGAAGCACATTGCCTCGGATTTATGCAGCGCCACCTCGAGTCCCAACTCCTGGATCCTACCAACGGCTATCGCAACCCCGCGTGTCGCTAGAGCGACCGCCGCCTGGTGCGACTCTCCCTGCGCTAGGATCAGCGCGTCGTCTGCGTAGCAAACCACGCTGACCCCGTCAGGGAAGTCGCCGCGCAGCACGTAATCGTAGCCGATGTTCCACAAGGGTGGGCCTAGAACCGACCCCTGCGGAACACCGCACGACATCTCTCGACGATTCCAGTCTCCCTGGTGACCGGGGTAGACAATGTACCTGTCTGACAGGTACGCCTCGACCACTAGACAGAGGTATTCGGGCACCCGGTGGTACCGGAGTGCCCTCCGGATCGTACTCCAGGGCAGGGAGTTGAAGGCGTTGGCAATGTCCAAGGACACTGCCACGACACACCTACCCTGGGACACCGCTTCCCCTGTCGTGAGGGCTCGCACGCGCATGATGGCGTCTATTGTAGAGCGCGCCCTGCGAAAGCCGAACTGTCCGTCCGACAAGTCCGGCCCCACCCGTGTTAGCCGCACGACGAGGCGGTTTGCAATCACTCTTTCAAAGAGCTTGCCCACCTCGTCGAGCAGCACAATGGGCCGGTATGCGGACGGAGAGTCCGCAGGGCGCCCTGGCTTCGCTACGAGGACCAGTTTCCCCGTCTTCCAGCGAAGTGGGAACTGGCCCCTCTCCAGGCATGCGCTAAAGAGCCCTCTCAGTCGAGGCCCGAGAGCCTCCATGGCCAGGACCCAGGCTTTCCCTGGCAAGCCATCGGGTCCTGGGGCGGTGTTTTTGGCACTAAGCCTTCGCACCGCCACTCTCAGCTCTACCTCAGTCACTTCTGGAGCATTTTCGTCGTCGTCGCTGTTGCGATCCGCGTCAGGCACCGCTGGCGGAGGCGGAGCCATGGGCGGGGGGGAGTATTCCTCCCGCGCAGGGAACAGAGAGCTAACCACACCCTCCACGAGTTGGGGCCGGAGACTCTGAGTCAACGGCGGAGCCCAGGGGCGAAGCTTGTCCCGTACCAACTTGTACGGGCGCCCCCATGGGTCCGCGTTCAGAGACCCCAGCCACACGTTGCGGGCCTCGAGTTTGGCCCGCTTGATCTCCGTTCGGAGGGTGCGTTTTGCCTCTCTGTATTCCTCATATAGCTCCGCCTCTCTGGCCTCCGCATCCGGCGGGCGGATGCGGCGCCTGCAGTGCCTGGCGTACCGGCGTCGCGCGTGATTGCACGCATTGCGCAGAGCGCCGATCTCCGGCGACCACCAGTACACCTGGCGCTTAGCTCGTCCTGGACGGACACGGGGCATTGCCGCATCGCAAATTTGCGACATGGCCTCCTGGAACCACTCCGCCTCGACGTCGATGTCGACAGGCCTGTCCGGTGCTTGCACCCAGGCCTGTACCGTCGCGGCTTCCAGGAGGAGCTCCCGGTCCATCTGCTTAAGCGCCCACCGCGGACCGCAAGGGCTCCGTCGGACCGGCGCGGCCGAGGTTTCGGCGGAGACGTCAAACCGGATATACCGGTGGTCGGAGTACGTCTCCACCTCCTCCATCACGCGCCAGTCGACTACACGCGGCGACAGAGCGGGGCTGGCGAACGAAATGTCCACCACCGACTCACCCCGCATCCGCACCAACGTGGGGACAGAACCCCGGTTCAGTACGACCAGGCCCAGCTCCAAGGCCCAGTCCTCCACCATCCGACCCCTCTGGTTCGTGAACCGGGAACCCCAAGCCGTGTTCCAGGCGTTGAAGTCCCCGCAAACGACCACGGGGAGGGAACCGAACCCAGCGACGACGGAATTTAGCTCCATCAGGGAGACGTGCAGTTCGTCGAGAGATCGGCTCGGGGACAGGTAGACGCCTACCACGGCGATGTCCCCGAACCGTGCTGCCACGCAACCCCGCCCCCTCGTGACGGACTCGGGGGGCGGGGTACCGGCGGCGGCCGACTTAATTAAGGTCACCGAGCCGTCCAGGTCCTGAACCCAGTCACCACTGGGCAGGACAAAATACGGCTCGGTGACTACGGCGACATTGATCAACCACTGCGCCATGCTCTGGAGCAACAGATCCTGAGCGGGGGCGCAGTGGTTGATATTCGCCTGGAGGAGACGTAATGGGGCCGTTATTGACACTCCATTACAGTCTCCTCCCGAGCCCTCTTAGGGGGCACAGACGCGGCGGCGGGTGCGGCGGCGATGGCGGCGGCGGCCAAGGAGGCGGCTGCGGTGGCGAGGACATCGGCGGGGATGGACCTGCGGGCCTTGCCCTTGGCCTTGGCGGGGGGGTCGCAGGACCTGCCCCCAGCCCGGTGGTCGGCCGGCTTGCCGGCCGCCGCACATGCGTAGCAGTGCGGCGTAGCACGGCATTCTGCGGCCTTGTGACCGGGCTGGCCACACTGGTGGCAGCGGTCGCTGCGATCCTCCGCGGCGCAGTGGGCTCCCACGTGGTGCCCCACGTGGCAGCGGAAGCACCGCAGAGGTCTGGGCTCCAGCAACTTGACCTGTGCGGAGACCCAGCCCACCAAAAGCCGACGGCCCTCCCCGGTGATGGTTTTGGCCGCCTGCACAGGACAGCTTACCGTTACGGCTCGCATGCCCGTGCTGTCAGCGCGGATGGCGCCCGCCCGAACATGTTCGGCCGTGCACCCGCCCGCCCTGACAATGGCGGCCACCACCTCGCCCACCTTGACGGAGTCGTCCAGGCCCATGATGCGCATATCAATGCACTTTGTGGGCCTGGACACTCAGGCCTCCTCCTCGCTCAGAGACGCCCTGATCCTGGCAGCCAGGGCATCCACTGCAGGGCCGCTGGCCGCACCGGGGACCTCGAGGATTCGGGCCCCGGTGATCGTGTGCCTCATGCGGAAGCCCGCAGCGGCTCCGAGCTCCTCAAGGTGGGGCAGCACTGCCTGCTTCGCCTTTGCCATGACGTCGTCGTACGTCACGCCCTTCTTTTCCGCTTCAGGCTGTAGCGTAATGACTACAGCCTCGGAATTCGGGGCGCGAAGACGCGCCGCCATGGCCCGCTTCTTGCGCTCCTGCCGCCTCGCGCGCTTTTTGGCCGCTCTGGCCACCTTGCCCGCCTGCTTTTTGGCGCCGACCATCGTCCACTCGGCGCCAGACTCCTCGGGAGGAGGAGGTGGCAGGCGCGGCCTAGTCGCCGCGGCGGCAGGAGGTCCTGCCGGTTTAGCGGCAGGCACCGCCGCACCCTTTTTCCCCCGCTGCTGCTGCTGCTGGGCCGTCGCGGGCTCCGGCGCCGCGGCCTTGCGCCCTGCTTGCCCCGACGGGCCCGCCTTGGGCGTAGAAGCCACAGCCGCGGCAGCGGCATAGGACGCCGCCTTTTTCTGGCCAGAGGCCGCCAGTGGAGGGCGCAGGACAATGCCCTCCAGGAGAGACAGCTGCCGCTCGATGCGCTGCTGGAACTCCAGCTGCTGCTTTTGCAGCCCCTGCTGCAAAGCTGCGAGTTCCCGCTGCATCAATGTCAGCAGCTGACTCTCCGGCTCGGGCTGGGGCTGGGGCTGGGGCTGGCTTTGCCCCTGCTCCTGCTCGCGCCCCTCCTCCATCGGTTCCTGGCGGCCCCTGTTCGGCGCCCTTGCGAGCTCCGCCCGGACCTCAGCCCGGAGCTCGGCCTGGAGCTCCGCCCGAAGCTCGCTGCGGAGCCTCTCCACCCTCTTTTCGACGGAGGCGTCTAAAGCCCCCTGGAGGGACGCGGCGTGGCGACGGATTGTTCGCTCCCGCGTGGCCTTGTCCCTCTGGCGGGCCATGTCTCGAAGCAGGGTGACGGCCAGCTCCTTGAAGGGCATGGCCGCCTCCCCGCCTGACTCCGCCTCGGTGCGCCTCTCGCTGCCGGACGGCTCCGAGAGGTCTCTCCCAGAGTCGCCCGTGCCGGGGTGGCGCCCTTCCGAGCAGGACGACCCGTCCTCCTTTTTCCTATAGGAAGCGGAGCGCTTCTTCTGGGAGAGGCTTGAGCCTCTCCCTGAAGTCCCCGCTGCCTCCTCGCACTCCGAGCCCTCCGAGCTCCTTTCGGACTGCGCGTCGGACTCCGACCGCGCGTCACTCTCTTTTGGGATTTTTTGAAAAAATTTTGATGCCATAGTAGTTCCCACGAGTAATTACCATTCTGTACTTGCTCAAAGTTAGTGGTTCGCACTAGAGACTAATTTAGCTACCCATTAGTCAAGCTAACAACCTCCCTCACGGTGCGCCGCCGCTTGGAGGTTTGGGGTAATTTTTTATAGAGGTTGTCTTCCTCGCGGCCCGGGCGGTTAAGCCAAGGCCCTCGTCCCCCATCAAGAGTCAGAAACATGACCTTGGACAATCTCTGGGGCTACGAGACTAACGGTGGCAGAAGGAGGAACACGTCTTCCTCCTGCCTGCCCGGCGGCAGTGTGAATGCACACCGGGCCCGCTCTTACTTCGCCACTGTGCCCTCTGCTGTAGCAGAGGGACACGCGTTGAAGTGGTCCGTCGGACAGAACATTCGCAGACGGCCATAGAGGTCCTTGGGTTGGAGTGCCCAAGGGGGTCTATGGCCGCCTCCCAGGGTGCACCGTCCCGCAGACTGGTCTTCCCTCAGGACGTGTCCGCAAGGGAACTACAGGCCGCGGGCACTCGTGGAGGTTTTCTGTCGTGGCACCCCACCCTATGGATGTTGAATTTCATGAAAGTGTCGAAATATACTTTCACGCGTTCCCGAGATAAAGGGTCTTGACAGACAGACAGATACACACTGACAAAAAAGTGAGCATATGAGGGTTCTTCCTTTTGAAGTATGGAACCCTAAAATGAAGTTAAAAAATAATCGCCGTTTCCAAAGCATCGTCACAATGACCAGTCCTGTGCGTCTCGCATTCATCGGATTCCCGCAATCATAATCAGATCATCGGTCCACCTTGTGGGAGGCCTTCCATCGCTGCGTCTTCCGGTATGCGATCGCCACTCCAGATCCTTTCGACTCCATCGACCACCTGTTCTAAGAGCAATGTTCCCTGCCCACTGTCACTAAGTTAAGCAATTCTTTGGGCTACATCGGTAACCTTGGTATTCCTGCATATATAATTATCTCTCTAATGGTTAACTAAGATTATCTTTGTGAACTAGATAAACTTTATCATAACTTGTTTGGAATTGATGCAAAAAATATCTTCTTCTCAAATATTCTACTGAAAAACATTCACATTCTTACAAAATTATCATAAGACACGAATAAAAATAATGTATTACTCTAGATCTATATACGGAAAGCATAAGAAACGCATTTCAATTAAAGTAACGTTTAGAAGTTGGCTGAACGTTCAACAAATGGAATTATAAGCCCGTCTTACTGCTGCGGTTACCTCCGCTGAGCTCGCTGCGTTCCGAAACGTAAGGGGTGCGACTTTATTTTTGCTTTAATTTTTTTTTTGCTGTTCGAAGTAAAAAATATCTGTTGGTATCGTAGAAAACGGCATTGAGCAAAGGTGTTCTTGCAGGATGCTGATCTATAGTGAAGATTAAAAAATGTAAGCTTCAGATAAATTAGGGGGACAAATTGTCCCCCAACACCGCCGCCTATCGCTCAATCTACGTGACACTGCAACGTTACCAAGTTGCCTGCAACTTGCCCATTTGACAGTGCTGCGCGTCATATTGGAGACATTGTTTCCCTAGTGTAACAGAGGCTATATTCCAATTATTAATTTATTTCAATTACTCTCTGTAAATAATATGTGCAGTCCATTGTTTATATCTACATTTGAGAAGTCAAGGTAGTCGAAAAGCTTGACAGCCACCAACCTTAGTTTTTCTGTTTCCTACCCCTGAACAATACTGGCCAGGGTACATCTACACTGGCTGGAATTTTTCGGGGCAGAATTTTAAAAGATAGCTTTACTTTTTTTTATTAAGATCGGCAGCATTACTGGCATTGGGAATTTACAGGTAGATACATTTAATAATACTATTCAAGTAGGTACTGCAACACTACCTAGTACAGTACCTATCTAGAAAATCACTAAATAAAGCATTTGATTTTAAGACACATAAAAAGATATTAGTTAGTTTTATAGGATAAAACGTCGAAGGACAACCAAATAATTAGAATTGTGTCAGTAATGAACACAAAATCAAAGTACAAAGAAATAAAACATGGGAATTCATTTAAGCTTTTGAGCTTCTATTGTATTTTTTTTGGGTGATGAACATATCAGCTATCAATCTACCATGCCCATCAAGGTTCCTCCTCTACGAAACAGTTCGGTCAAAACCACAACACACTCATAAAACCGTAAACAGTAATAAAAATGTTAATTTAATTCACTAATCCTGGCGACACACGTTTCGGAACGCGCTCGTAAACACGCGACTGACGTATGTATATAGAGCTTCGACACGGATGCGACTGTGCGACACCTCCCCCTGATTACGGTGGTATATGTTTAGAGCCATTGTGATGGTGTTCTCATTTGGTTTGAATAATACCAAACGTTTAGCCTCTTTTTGGTTGGAAAATCCTCAAAGAACTTCTTCAAAGGCCCATCTGCGTTCCAGGGTCACGGATAGCTAATTCGAAAAATCCCGCCAGCCCTGGCAGGTGAGTCGTCGACGGTGCGTATTGTTCCACGTACGCCTCAATTGCCAGTAAGACAGTAGTGGCCAACCAGGCCGAAGCCTACTGGAGCCATGGGTTGACTTCTGAAAGGGAAACCCGTGGTCCTAGAACACAATAGGTAACTTAAGGAACATAGATGTGTGATGTCAGTAGAAGTCTCACACTTCCACTCCAACATAGAGGAGAAGAAGTCATTAGATGATTCCCCACCTCAAAAAACAGGCCTGGCTGGTAACCTTGTAAAACCGTATTTAAGTTGTCGATAATTCGGATGTGGATTCAACGATTTATTGTACCAATGGTCGTGTCAGTCAATGGCTTAATAGCCAGGAGCCTCGATCAACATCTTAGGAGGCTCTCGTTAGGCGGCTGGGTCAAGGGCTTGATTTAGAAAGCGGTACTTCTTGACACAGCTCGTATTGTTAGGAGGTTCCTTTCTCTAGAGCCTTGAGCGCCGGTAGCTGGGACCCTATTCCCGATACCGATATGATAATAGGCAATGTGTAGGTCTATGTTTTCTCGTTTTATTATTTAAAATTGGCATTTATACCTATTTTTTTGACGCACAGGACTGGTCGTTGTGGCGACGCTTAGGGGAGGCCTATGTCCAACAGTGGACGTCTTTCGGCTGATATGATAATAATAATAATATAATCCTCATACTAGACATTACTTTCGTATCGTGCACAGAACACAGGAATCTCTACATTCTTCTGTTTTGTGATATCGTGGGTGAGTTCACATGTAAAACTTGCATAGTACAAGATACTTAGTCCCAGAACAACTGTCTGAAGGTCATACAAACATTTCTTCCGTGAGGGAATATAAAAATAATGTCGATTTTATCCAGCGGAAAATATTTGGTTACATCGAAGACGGATTCTTCAAATCTAATTAACCCCTAACTAACCCGTTATTTGTTTACACTAAGGGTTAAGTTAACTTTCCAGTTTAATTGAATTGAATAAGTACTTACGTATGAATTAGTGGTGGCCCAAAAACTCCGGCCCTGACTTTTGCGTGGTAGGTGTTGGGTTCGAACTTAGACAGGATCCACCTTTCTTTTTGCTGGCCTGTCTTGTCCCAGTCCTGGGCAAAGTGCCTCACTCCACTTTTTCCATCTTACGTGGACTCATGTTTCTCCCTTCCAGAGAGATTGTTATATAATTATAGACTACTAGCTTTTGCTCGCGGTTTCACTCGCATACATAAAATATAGCCTATGCCACTCAAGAATAAAGCAGCTTTCTATCGGTGAACAATTTTAGCAAATGGACCAGTACTTTCAGAGATTACCTCCAACAAAAAGAAACTCTTTATCAAAAATTATCCTATGTCCGACTCTTGTTTTTAAGCTACCTCTCCAACGGTTTTCAGCCAAATCTGTTCGGCCGTTCTTGAGTTATAAATACCTAGTGTAACTAACAGGACTTTCTTGTACAGATTTATATGACGCCTTGCCGAAAGCTTGAAACTTGCCGCCCAATATTTTCAACGCTTTCACGTAACGCGGGACATATTGTTGAACAATTTGACAGCGTTGCGCGTCATGTTGAGGGGCATTTTGTCCCTAAATTTTGTCCCTAAATGACTTTAGATCCTCCTTAAATTATTGACAATTCGTCTTTTTTTTTAAATTTACTTCAAAAAAATAATGTAAAAAAATGTTTAGAAGCATTGCAATCCTCTTTACAGCCGTGTATTTTTATAGTGACGAGGAAAACACGGAAACCAATTAAGTACTTGCATGGTACTAAAAATCCTAGTTCCACTTTTGTCTAAATAAAACCCAGGATTTCAAGTGGCGCAACCATCCGCTGCCCTGCACTCGACTGCTTGCCAATTTTTGTACGGATATAGAAAACTAATATTTTTCTAACTCAATGTGTGAACGTGAATCAGTAAGAGAAAAACAACATTCGGTACTCGTAATTGTGGGTACACAATGTAGAAATGTATCTCTTAGTGTGTGTCCCGCACACGGGGCACAATAAAGCTAGAAACGGCCACAAAAAAGCTAGAAGCGGCCACAAAAAAAGCTAGAAACGGCCACAAATTGTGGCCGGAAAAGCTTGAATAGGTTTCTAGCTTTTTTTGTGGCGGCACCGCGCCGCACACGGGTCACAAAAAGAAGCTAGAAGCGGCTTTTTTTGTGGCCCGTGTGCTGGGGACCTTTGTTTATACATAAAATGCAAATTCCTGACTCACTCACTGGCTCATCAACGTCCAGCGCAAACACTCGATCCTGAAACGCTGAAATTTTCAAATGTGATTGGATTGAGTAATCTCGCGGGTATACCCGTATCTCGAAAGTATGTTTGTAGGCGTGTGTGTAGACCAGCCCCTCTAGCCGAGCTACGACCGTTTTGTTTCGATTCCCTTGCGTCAAACGCCTAAAGTAGGCCACACCTCCTATTCTTTTATTCTGACCACGTGATTGAGCGTTAAGATGACGTCAGAGCAAAGGAATCGGAGACGTGGTCTACTCGAGGCGTTCGAATCAAGAGAAATGAAACGGTCGGCTAGTACATTAAAAAAAAATGTAGCACGTCGTCTTCGTAATTTTTTGGCTTAATTTACGGACTAATTACATTTTTTACGGCAACTAGCCTATCTCCATCCCCATTACCCTTGTGTCTTTAGGTGCAAACGAGGCTGTCAAATTGACCCGAATTCAGTCAGATCTGTGCCACGTCCAGTACTTACAAGCCCTAGATAATCCTAATGGATATGAAATTCTCATTTTGCATTCCCAGATATATGCAAAGCGGGTCGAAGCCTAATGGAAAATATTTTTTTTATAATAGAGACGCTCATGCCGGATGCGAGCCGCTTCGGATAAAACACGGAATACGGATGTTCAGACTTCAGTTACTGAACAGAGTTTGTGCTCATAACTACACATGCGAGTGGTGTTTACTGTTTGGTCCTATTTGTCGTATTTACCTACATGTGCATGTAAGTATTGATTGAGAGTTAAGAAGTGTTTTACTGGGGTGTGGTTGATAGGTAACCTGCATATCTAAGACGATACGAATCGTTTTCGAAACTATTCTGCGCTAGATTATATTGATGATGATAAAACGTCCAAAAACTTTGATTTCGGCAATCGGTGTTTCTGGTTTTATTTGTTTGTTATTTAACACCGACTTCCGACACCGACACCGAGTTTAAATGTGGATGGATGGAGGGGGACAGGGAGGCTAAAGAAAACATGGATGGATTGTGTCAGAAGTGATATGAAAGAAAAGGTAGTTGATGATAGCGTGACCCCAATTAAAACGGGATAAGGGCAGGAACAAGAAGATTTAACACCAACTTTCGTATGCAATTTGTCGGTTCAAAACTATAGGACCCCATTAAAATTTCAATACAACATTAACTGTCAAAGCCAATTTCAACATTCACCCCAGACTATCGTTCCATTACATAAGCAAAAGTTTGACGCGTCATCCCTGAGTTCCAGCAAGAAAATATGATTATTTAAATAATAAAGATGATTGATTATTCATGTAGCTGTGACAGGAAGATACTGAACACCTCGAGAACGTCCAACGTTGAATAATAGATCCGATCAATTAACCAGGAGAACTGGTGGTAAGTTTGGCCGCAAGAAACTTTGTATAATTGCAATACCTTTCACAGTTTCCACCGTCTGTTATTCATTATGTATTCTCACTAATAGTCTTGTGGCTCTATCAACATAGCTAGTGTTGTGTAGCGTCCGGGTAAAACCGGACATGGTCAGGATTTGTGTGTCCGGCCGAATTAGACGGAGTCCGGCTTGTCCGGAATTTGTTAGGCTTTTTAAGTTTGAATTTGTCATATCATTTTGTATCACCGCACATAGGCCTAAAAAAAACGCCGCTTCAAGCTTTTTTTTGTGGCTCGTGTGCGGCGGTGGCGCCACAAAAAACGCATTAAGTCGCTTCAAGGTTCTCCGACCACAAGCTGTCGCGCGCTTCAGTCGATTTTGGCTTCTAGCTTTTTTGTGGCCGCTTCTAGCGTTTTTTGTGACACTTTGTTTTCTACCACTTAAACTTAGCTTGTTTTTTTTAAATCTTTTATTTATAGGATTTTCGTACAATAATGCGACTATGTCAATCCCGTCGTACCTACTAATCTACGTTATAATCACAAAAAAAACTACTTTCTTAAAGCAGAACTTTTGCTTCACTAAAATTAGTTTTCACTAATAGGTCATTAAAGTAGGAGTTCCTACATCCATTGCGGACAATTCCAATGGCTTTAAAAGCATGTTTCTCTTGTCTTTGTATCGGTCACATTCCACCAATATATGCTTACCATCTTCCTTTTTCCCACACACCTCACAGTTAGGGGAGTCAGCTTTTTGCATGAGGTAAGCAAAGTTGTTTCACTAACACAAGCGGAGCGGACTAGCACTTACCTATGTATATCAGTTAATTTTAATGTTTATTTATTTATTTAATCTTCATGCAACACAAAGTACATAGGCGGACTTAATTACATAACTTACATTGTTGTTTTATTAGAATTTAAAAAGATCAAAAGAGCCTTTACTTAAAAAAAAATATGTCAGTCTTTTTAGCCAAAAATCCGGCTAAACTGGCTGGCTTGTCCGGTTTTTCGGTTCCAAGACCTGGCAACCCTAAGCTAAGTTTTCTTCTTGTTCTTACTCTAACTAGTTATTATTCTGAGTTCCTGTGCCTAAAGTTAATCAAAAGTAGTTACACAGTTTGGCCAAGTATGTTTATTTAGTAACAGAATAAAATGTGAGTAGTAGACGTAGCTCGAAGAATCGCCAACTTAAGTGGCATAGACCATCTGTTATACGAGCATTGTGCTAGGGCACATGCAGGGCGTTTATCTCATCTCATTTAATTATATAATATTCCACAACTATCACACAACGCCGTCTAGTCCCAAGCTAAGCAGAGCTTGTGTTCTGAGTACTAGACAGCTGATAAACATACTTATATATTTCTAAATACATACATATTATAGATAAATTACACTCAGACACAGAACAAATGATCATGCTCATCACATAAACATTTGTCCTGGGTGGGAATCAAACCCACGACCTGCGGCATAGCAGTCAGGGCTACTAACCCCTAGACCAATAGGTCACTAAATTTAATATTAACAGATGGTAGATGGGGCCGAAAGGTTCTGGAGTGATGACCACGTAACGAGAAACGCAGTGTTGGAAGGCCTCCCACAAATTGAACCTGGTAAGGGTTTCGGGAATCTGATGGATGCTAGGCGCACAGGATCAGTTGTAGGGCGAGGCTTATGTCCAGCTGTTGAAATTTTTTGGCTAAAATGATGATGAGTAGGTTCTTAATTAGATGACATTTAAACAACCAAAAAATTATATATGAAGAACTAGGGACACCGATTATACGGAGATTTGAAACTAAAAAGCGGCAGAGGACTGTTTCAAGACGGCGGCGGAATAAGAAAGTCTGGATGGACTTGTGGAAAGTTTTGGCCCAGCAGTGAGACTGAAATAGGAAAATTAAGTCTAGGTCCGCAAGGACTGGCTTGAAGTGGCTCAAGAAAAGAAAACCTGGAAGAAGTTGGGGGAGACCTTTGCCCAGCAGTGGGACTGTATAGGCTATTAAAAAAAAAGGCTAGGTTAGTTAGTCTACCACTAGGCGACCAGGAAACACCGCTCTACATAGTTTACGGAACGTCGAAAGGCTTGTAGGAGACAAGGTGGACCGATGACCTGGTGAAGGTTGCGGGAATCCGATGGATGCCGGACGCACAGGATCGATCATTGTGGCGACACTTGGGGGAGGCCTATGTCCTGCCGTCTGCCGGCTGAAATGATGATTATGATGATGAAGTAAACTAGAACAGATTTATTTTCTTTAATGATTATTTAAGCATTATACCAAGTACTAGTCGTATTTTGATTTAATTTTGGGTTGTTTTTACGTAAAAAAATGTAAATTGGGATTAAATTTTAATCCCCTCATCTACATTTTAATGCTAATGATTTTGGAATGAAAGAAAACCGAATTAAACAGTTGGTTGTCTCTAGTCAAGCAATTAGTTAGGCGTAGATTGGTTACAGAAGGAGGAGGGAGTGGGGGTAGGTTTGGGCAACTTGAACAGGCCAGCAGTGGACTGCGATAAGAAAACTTGATTGATTGATGAACTACAAAGATATATATTTAATTTTTTGTTTTTTTTTTCTGCGTTTCGTATGTCCTAATAAAAAAAGCCGAATTCTGATCACCCGTGTATCTGTCTGTCTGTCACAATCAATTTCATCATCATCATCATTTCAGCCAAAAGACGTCCACTGTTGGACATAGGCCTCCCCCAAGCGTCGCCACAACGACCAGTCCTGTGAGTCTCGCGCCCATCTGAATCTCGCGACCCTCACCAGGTAATAGGTCCACCTTCAACAAGGTAGACGCTTCTCCAGAACTTTACGTCCCCATCGACCATACGCTCCACGTGCAATGTGCCCTGCCCATTGCCACTAAGTTTGGCGATCAATTTACACCAAATCTATTGATTGACTTAGTTGAACTTTTGTAAATATACTCGTACGATTTTCAATCAAAACAAACAAAAATAATAAGAACAAAAATCGACACGCATTGTTAGGAGGTTCCTCGCTCTGGAAGTCTGATCGACGCCGGTAGCTTGAACTCAGTAGCATGCCAGATACTTTCATAGAGTAAGCCAAGGTTCCTTGACTTATCACCCATTTACCTAAGAGCTATTTATCTAACTGACCACAAATAAAAGCCGCTTCAAGCTTCTTTTTGAGGCGGCCTTTTTTGTGGCTCGTGTGCGGCGGTACCACCACAAAAAAACGCTTGAAGCCGCTTCTACCTTTTTTTTGTGGCGGCGTAAATGCCATGCCATTCGCGCATTTAATACATTTTCGTCAGAGTCTATTGTGATACTACACGCATGGCCACAAACTGTCGCGCGCTTCAGATTTTTTTGGGGGCCGTTTATAACTTTTTTTGTGGTGGTTTTTTTTTGTCCCTGCTTGGACTCTGTTCCCGATATCGATATGGCCAAATATATTTTTATTTTTTTATTTAAAAATCTAAACAATACCTTTACTACGAACAAATATAATAATAAACGGAATCATATGGGGTATTATTTATTACGAGTGAAGCCATATTTACACCCTGGTATTATATACCCAAACGAGTATCAGTAAATGCGTTTCTGGGTATTCAATGTTCAGTCTCATGGCCTGTTGTAAAATAATCCTTTTCCAATATGCCATTCACTGGTGACGCGAAATCTATGGAACAATACAGAAATATGACGCTTCTGTGCGTGTATGATTTCGAAATACCCGAAATATGTATACAATATGCTGTTGTGTAAAATTGAATGATAGAACTTTATTATAATTTATTTTTCACACCACCTGCTCGAAAATGTCAAATTATATGTCAAGCAACCTTAACCTAAAGTGAGTCATTAGTGGCCGGGGGCACAGCCGGTCAATAATGGATTTCATTATGACCCGCTGGTCAATAATGTGACTATTATTTTCTCACAGTAGGTGTAAAATTTAGAGTATCCTCCTCTGGGCTAAAGGTGTCTTTGCCTTGGGCTAGCTTGAATCCCTCGCTGCATTCAGGATTCTTGTATTAACTCCATCGCTTTGCTCGTGATTTAAATCCCGAATCCTTCATTGCGCTCGAGATTCAATATGACGCCCGTGACATAAGACACAACTTTAGCCCCTCGGTGCATAATCTACTATTTTCTGGAATTATTTTGTTGGAAATGTACAAAATGAAAGTGCAACATCGGTTACTTTTTTGGTGCAAACGTGAGACATAAATGTTACATTTTTATTTTTTATATTTATTTATTGTTTTGTGTTTGTATTGAGTTTTTTTTGTGTACAAAGTTTTGTGCGCCATAATAGTTTCTTTCTTTCTTTCTTCACCTACTTATTTACATCCAGGGCGTTTGTCTTCCCAGTTACGTTTTTACTAACTGGGCTAATTGCTACTATTAGGGCTATATTTCACTGGGACACCATGGCGGCGCGACCAGTAGCGCCGCCATGCATGTGTTGCCATTGGGTAGACCTGAGTTTCGATTTTAATTTCAACTCGATACCTTCACGCGATCAGTTTTGTTTTTTTACTGCAACAGAGACTTTTTAATACTTCATTCATCCGTGAACGCTGAACTTTCCTTCATATTGTTGGCAATGTTTTTTGTAAGAATTTGTAACTTAACTTATACTTTAAAGTTTCTCTCTGAATCCTGACGTTTTAGACAGGCATTTGAAATATTAGCTTGCGTGATCGATGAATGAAGATGTCTATAGGAGACCCAAAGCTACTGACATAACCCAAAGAATCGCCAAACTTAAGTGGCTGTAGGCAGGGCACCGTGGCAGGGTCATAGCATGGAAGAACAGATGTGCGATGGGGCCGAAAGGCCAGAAGGTCTTGTAAGAATCCTTTACCAATATTGTACTCTGATTATGAGGCGACCGGAAGACGCAGTGTTGGTGGGCCTCCCAGGTGGACCGAAGTCCTGGTAAGGCCAGTAGAAATGCGATGCATACGAGACACACAGGTCGGGTCGGTGTGGAGACACTTGCAGCAGTGGACTTCTTTCGGCTGAAATGATGATGGCGGTGATGTGATGACTAAAACGCACCAAGGTACATGCTGAAATCAATTTCAGTGCCGACGATTTATAAAATAATAAAAATTCAGTTTTTTTTTTAATTCATATTGAAAAACGAAATATATCGCTGATTACTTCTTCGATTAATTGAAATCCACGTCGTCCAGATAAACATTTACGACTCAAACAACCTCACCTCTAACGAGCATAACAATCCGACAGATACACTTAACTGCGAGTTACGGTCCGTTCTTTATTCCCATTATTCTCCGTTATTCCACAAAATGTATTGGGAATATCGGTGGCTTAGGTTTTTTATCAATAACCCAATGATCGTATTTTATTTAAACGTAAATAAGGTATTGTCGGTGGGCCGCGCCGTAAATTATCGTGTCCCAAGAGGATTACCCCTCCTGGCTCCAATATATATTAATCAACACTTAGAAATAAAAGTGTTAACACAGAATTCTTTTATACATTTTGTAGGGGTATGGAAATTTTATACGGGGTGAACTATGCACTGAATTCGTTCTTTTTTTTTTCTTTTTTTTTTGCCTGAATACTAAGTCCTTTAAGCGGTATCTTTGTATACAGTCTTCTTATTGAGAGTTTTAGATCGTTTTTTTGTCAAATCAGTCGCCATTTAATTCATGAATCCCCAAGCGACACCCGGTGGCCGCGCATCTATTGTCTTACTATTGTGTTTCTAATTGACGGTATCTGAAGGGTTAATCATATTTTATCATGTTTGGCAATGACTACTCTGCACTTGTGGCTCCGTGGTAACTCATTAATATTGTGTGTATTAACTGCTCCATCTTTGTTTTTTTTTTTCGAACACATTGGGTTTTAAATATTATTTAGACCTCAACTACGTTAAATTGTGTAGTAATTTATTTTGTTAACATCATTGATTGCTTTATAGTGTGAATGTGAGAACACTGTAGACTCTCACGAATTTTTAGATTACCTCCTATTACGACTCACTTTTTTTATTGTGATTATTTTTATTGTGTTTTCAGGTACAATATTGACTGGTCTACTACACTGGTATAACATAATATCTATTAATAGGTACATCTATAATCTGGAAATATTGTAATATCAACCATTTTTTTTTAAACAGTAACCATGGAGTTTGTTGCCGGTTCCTCTCCATAGGAAACGACCAATTTGAGATGTTCGCCAAACGCGAATCTATCAACAATAATTTAAAAAAAAAATTCGAACCGTGCACTAAGCTTCTACTATTTTATAAGTGCCCATGTAGACCTATGTGAAATAAAAATATTTGAATTTTATCATATAAGTAGAACGGTATTCAATAACAAGAAACACAAAAAAAAATAACTCATTGGGAAACAATAACTTCATCCACATCGTTGCCACTACAAAAAGAGCCCAAAACGCTGACAGTTAAAGTTAATTATTTCGATTCTAGAATAAATTAAGGGATCAATTGTTTTTCGCGTCGACGGTGCGTAATAAATTTATTCTGGGAACACAGTCCCTTACACTCCAATATACGAGCACCAATATGGAAAAGTACGCTGTATTTTTTTTATTACTTTGCTTATGTTTAAAATCTTTTTATAAAAAAAAATAACCGACTTCACTAAAAAATTGAATTGAATTTGAGGAGTTCCCTCGATTTTGCCAAGATCCCATCATCAGATCCCAACTTGGTGACTATGGGACCATTTGGGAAGAATACCCTTTCCAACAAAAAAATAATTTTTCAAATCGGTTGGCAAGCGACGAAGTTATTCGCGAACAAACATTAAAAAAAAAACATACAAACATCCGAATTGAGAACCTCCTCCTTTTTTAGAAGTTGGTTAAAAATAATGTTTATCTACTACAGTGCTCGTACGTACACGGGGGTAAGGCGATTATCACACTGCCACGCACCACGCAACGTAGCGCGTGAATGCGTGTTTTAAAGTTGCTTGTATCTCCGTTTGTATAAAAAAAAAGTCCAACACTTCGAAAATGCATCCACGCGCTTTCATGCAGATCACGCGCCTACATGCGGAGAAACATGCACTCACGCGCGTGGGCGCTGGGCGACACGTAAGGTATGGCACACTGAGTCTCGTAGTGCCGTGCTTGATTTTGTATGAAATGAGCCAGAGCCTGCGTGAATTTACTAAACGCAACAACTCGCGTGATTGCGTAAAAACCCGCCTGATGATACAGATCTACACTTCCGCAAGTAGGCGCGTAGGTGCGTTGACATGCAAAATTCATCGTGATGCGTGGCAGTGTGATAATCGCCTAATAAAATGGCGTCCGTCAAAGGATCGCATACAACTGTCAATTCTCACCATTCGTGCACTCCAATGCCCTCTCACGCTGAGCCCTGGTACATGTCTTGGTCCGGAGCGATGAGAAATGGCAAGCAGTGACTTCCTTCTGCGAAGCAGTATGTAATACTAGCAAAAGGAGTCGGCCGTAAGCGCAAGGGAACGGCCCTCACGCCCCAGCCACCGGGATCCCGATTAAACTTTCCAGTCACGCCTATGCTTGCGGCTGGAGTACAATAGGTAGGACACCGTCCGGTAGTCCGGTATCCGTCCGGACCGAGCCCAAGACGTCGACGGCGGACAATGCGCAGTCGCCACTCCATCATCTTTCGACCATTTGTTCTGCACGCTGTATGTATTTACACTTACATCAAACAAACACACGCATTCAATTTTATGAGTGAAAGTTTCACCTCAGCAAATAATACTTACATCACCAATTCACCATTCACCATGTTTGCACATCCGCTCTCGTATAATTTAAGCAGCACCAAGATATGTTTATATCTTCGCTTTCTTTAGCTTTCATAGATCAAATAACAGTAAAACAATACATAATATTTGATTTGATGAACTAAACAATGGGAGTTAATATTTAGAGCCAATAAACAACCGAATTGAACAAGTCGGTGTTGAAAGTCAATTGGTACGCAATATGTTTATTGAACTCTGTTAAAAAATCTACAAAGCTCCTGTGCAATCATCATCACCATCATAAGACGTCCACTGCTGGATATAGGCCTCCCCCAAGCGTCGCCCCAACGACCGGTCCTCTGCGTTTTGTATCTTTCGGATTCCCGCGACCGTCGCCAGGTCATAGGTCCACTTTTTGGGAGGCTACCTAAAGCTGTGTCTTCGGGTACGTGGCTGCCACTCCAGAACCTGCCGTCTCTATCATGTGACACTTAAACAATATTTTTTTCATGACAAGCTTTTATAACTCGGTATATATTTAATATAGGTCAAGACGAATCAAACGAGCCCAAACTCGATGGGGTTGAGTCGTTTAACTACCAAGTTCCTATAGCCACCTTCCGGTTCCATCCTCAGATCAGCTCCTTGTCATAATAATTTTGCACTGTCCTCTGATTTATACATGCATACAAAATTTCAGCTCAATCGGTAACCGGGAAGTGGGTCTATAATTTACGAGATTTGATTACAGACAAACATCATCAGGCGAAACTAAATAAAAGCTTGTAAAAATAACATGAAAAAAAAAACAAAAAACTTCTTGAATAGGGTTCCGTAGAAAAAAAAACTCTTGAAATTGTGCCTAAGGCATTAAGTCCGCCTTTGTACCTTTTATTTATTTATTTATTTATATATTCTTTATTGCACATTAAGAATAAAAAATTACAAAAAGAAACCATACAATAGAAAACACACAATTGGCGGCGTTATCGCACCTTTTGTGTTGCATGAAGTTTTAATAAATAAATAAATAACGCCGGCGAAGTCGCGGGTACCAGCACTAGCTAGAGACCAATAAACTAACAGCTATTGTTTGCATATTCACGCATGAGTTTAGCTAGCCAACTAAATATAGCGAGCTAAAACAAACGTTGCCTAGGATGCATTGTGTGCGTTTCCACTACTGAGTTAAGGCCCAAGCGCCCGAACAGTGCTATAGAACAGTGACTTTCTGAAGCCTACTCCTCGGTAACAACCAGGTTTTATAAAAGGTTTAAAAAAAAAAATGTTTATTATATAATGAACAACTTTTGTCTAAAAAAATATTGAACAATTTTGCAACTTTTCCCTAATCCTTCGAAACGGCTTGGATCTTTAGTAACATTTTTACACAGAAAAAATGGTGGATTCTTCAAAGTGAACATAGCATATGTTTTAATCATTAAATATTTTGCAAAGAAAATGGATTTATAAGTCAGCGGGGCTCTATCCGGGCTTAACTGGCCGCAATTAAATGCACATGTACTCGTACTGCCGCCTAGGCGGTACGAGTGTTGTGTCCAATTAATTCCATTAAATTCCATAGCTACCGTCGTGAAGGTAATGCGAATATTTAGTTTCTAAAATAAGTAATGAAACAGCCAAGCCATACATTTTTACTGATGTGTAGAATTTGTGAAGTTAGGGTCGGTAGAGTTAGGCTGTGTAGTGTAGGTGCAGAACTGCAGAAGCTTGGCTCTACATGACTTCTGATATTTTTTTCACAGGGCAACCTTATGTGGTCGTCTTGGCAACATTTTACATGAAATATTTTTGGTGGGATTATAACGTTCAGAACATTAATTTAAAATTGTTTTTTTAGACTTTTCTGTCCCATCATCATCATTTCACCCTACTGGGGCCAGAGTTATCCGAAAGGAACTATAGTCCCGGTATGAAGGCTAGAAGGAACGGGGTGAGCTTTTAGTCAGTAAGAATCTGACACTATCTCCCACTCCACCCAAGACCGGGGATTGTCATTCGATGATTATTGTCCACCAAAAAAAAAATCATCATTTTCACCCGAAAGAAATCCACTTTCGGGTGAATCACACTTCGAATATAGCCCTCCCTTAAGTGTTGCAACAACATATCACATCCATCGTCTTTCTTTTTCATATTTTATTAACACCTTAGCGCCCCGTGTCGTAGACAAAATAGTTTTGTCTAAGAAGTCTTGTTCAAGTGAGCGCAGTTCCTTTAGCTCGCCTTCCGGCCGACCTGTAACCGTCCGGACCAAGCCCACGTCTTCGACGGCGCGTCATGTTCCACGCGCGCAAAGCGAAGTGAGCAAAACCGTAGGGACCCAACAGGGCCGAAGCCTGCTGAGGCCGTAGGTTGATTTCGAAAAGGGAACATCGGGGTCCTAAAACGCTAAGCAAAGAAGGAACATAGTAGCACGTATGGTTTAAGTTCATTGGATGATTTCCCACCATTTAAATTAACCACATCTTCAATAAAATTATGCTACAAAGCTTTCCCGTACGATTACCCAAAAGGCATACTCGTATCCACTATCGAATTTCGATTAAAGTTAATTCAATCGAAACTTTGAAAAAGAAAATATTTTATTTCGCAAAATTGAGTGAATCCATTCCAATGCGTTTGAACCGAAGCGGCCGGCTCAGTGTGTCGTGGTAATTTTATTTTGTAATGCCAAAGAGTATAAAAGTTACAGAAGAGAAACAAACGATACGAATGCATCGGCACGGTTTTTGGCCTTTGCAGAGTCGCAGCAAGGTTGTATAGTCTGTCTAAAAAGTCAATCGACTTGGGAATTTTGTATAATATTTAATCATTTAAAAATACTTATATTCGATACTTTGATTATTAATCAACTTTGATTATTGAATCAGTGTTGACTACATCAGAATTACCCAAGTCATTTGACAGACAGACTCTAACTTTGCACGTCGAACGTGCCCACGTCACGCGGCAATATTAAAAGGGGTTTTTTTCCAAATTACTGAAATGATTAATTTAAAAAAAAAACCATTTCTTTAAGGAAAAAAAATAACGTAGGTAAAAAATGTTTTTTATTTTTTGCTGGTTTAACGAATAAATCAAAAAAGACAATTAGAAATTTAAAAGAGTTACCCTGGTCGTGGAAGGCAACAGGGGACTAAGAACACAGATGGGTTTTAGCGAGTAAAAGACTCACACACCCTATCGCTCGAACCTAGAGTGGGAAAAGTCATTTGATGATTTCCCAAAACAAACAAAAGTACGTCGGGTCACAAAAGCACCAGTCAGAATTTTGTAAAAAGGTGGATGTGTCAATCACTAGCCACTTTCTACCAAACGTTCGGTTCTATAATGTTTTATTATTCTGTGGTAATGGCCGTGTGGTTTCGGTTGGCTTGCAACCCATGCTGATGTATTTACCGTAAACAGATACACAGGGAAACTGGGGTTTCGATCCCTTATGTGCATGCTTTCCACCTGGAAAGGAATAAGATGTTTGCACTGAATTTTTTATGCATTCATGGATTCTGTAGTGTGTAAGCTTGAGCTAGAGAAAAATCCTTAAGGTGATGCATCTCGACAAACATTTTCACTGTTTTTCATACAACCGCTCATAACCGATTATGACGTTATTACACATTTTTTTATGAACTTTGACACTTCATAATTTGCCTAAAAATTTAAAAAGTAAAACTATTTAGCCTTGCAAATTTTATTTGGATTCTAAATGACGACAATTTTATTTAAAAACTTGTAAGGGTCTAAAAACAGCTATTTCCTGGAGCAAGTTTTGTGAAATATTCGAGTAAATCTCGGAATTACCGAATACTAACAGAGCTGTTATCAGGTGTTATCTATCGTTTTTTGCGTTGCCTTTTTGTCAAACATCGCATTGGATTGCGTTAGAAGAAGTAACAAGCTTTTATACCATTTTCGATGTTGACGATAGGCGAGTGGAAAAGGACCCTCTTAAACAATGTCCATGGAGTTTTTTTTACACGTTCTTCTCCATAGAGATCTACGCTTTTGGACGTGCAATTTAGCTTCACTTTTTTTGACTGACCGACATTTTGACAATTCAAAAGTGCCTGTAATTGGTCTATTTGAAATAAACGGTTCTGATTTATGTTGTATAACTATTCTTTGAGAAGAATTTCACTTTGAAAATGTCTGAAAGAAAGAAAAATGAAATGATGAATCAAATTGAATGATGAATAAATGTGTGAAAAAAAAAACTTAATAAATAAGCCTACCCAATTATAACTAGTCTTAAGTTATATATAGTCTTAAATTTGCATCCATATGTTGCAATAGTTTTCCATCTATCGAGGTTTATCCTTCAAAGCACTTGCATAGCACGAACAGGGATAATCGTCGGTTGAAACCATGTTTCATGAAAAGTGTCTAAGTTACCTCTGCGAGTTGGTTTTGACTTCTCGTACGATTTCCAGAGGTCTAAGATCCCAGGGTCCTGTGATGTCGACGGCACGTAGTATTTCACGCGTGCCTCAAGAAGAGGTCAGCAAACCGTTGGGGCCCAGCAAGGTCGAAGCCTACTGGGCTCATTGGTTTGCTTCTGAAATGAAAACCCGGTCCTGAAATGAAAGACGACAAAGGAATTAGGAGTGGATTTTAGTCAGTAAAAGTCTGACACGCCCCCCCACTCCGCCCAAGGGCGGGAGATGCCATAGGATTATTTCCCACCTAAATAAATAAATGCATAAAGATAATATTTTAATAGCTATACATACATGTAGTTTTAAAGTTATAGAAAATTTCTATTACTGAATAGTTTTCTTTTTATAGGTTACCTTCACAAGTTTAGTTCCACGACTTTTGGTATGAGGAAAGAACACGTTCTCAACAACTTTACGGAACTCTCCATGGGAAGACGTTTTTATTTTCATAGTTCCGAAACTCTTGGAACAAAGTTATTACTAAGAGTCATTTTTATCACTCTTGAAAGTTCTTCTAAAAATAATGAGCATCTAAAAATAAACTTCAAGGAATCCATTCATAGATTCGCTTATTTTTATTAGTGTAGAATCTACACTAAGGTAACTCAAAGCCTACTGGGGCCAGGGTTATCCGAAAGGAACTCGAGCCCCGGTATAAAGGCTAGAAGGAACGGGGAGTGGTTTTTAGTCAGTAAGAGTCTGACACTATCTCCCGCTCCACCCAAGAGCGAGGGTTGTCATAAGATGATATTTACCCACCGAAGGAAAAAAAATCTACACTAAGTGGGATTTCATCGAGTAAAGTTTAGCGACTGTTTTAATTATTCGCTAATTAATTCCTAGTGGATATTGTGATGTAAAATCTGTGTAGCTTTGTATGTGTCTGCGCAACCGGACAATATCATATGGAATCATTGAAACAGGTGCGATCTCGGTAAAATGGAGCTGAATTTTATTGTATCTAGTTTTGGCTACCTTAGCGAAGTTTGCCGAGAAGGCTGAATTACATTTGCTGTCAAATTGGTACTACAAAAACTTTAGAATGTGTTGCACCTTTTTTTTCCGTTGGGCAAAAATCATCCAATGACAATCACCGCTCTTGGGTGGAGCGGAAGATATTGTCAGACTCTAACTGACTAAAAACCCACCCCGTTCCTTCTAGCCTTCATACCGGGGCTCGAGATCCTTTCGGATAACCCTGGCCCCAGTAGGCTTCAACCCAGCTGCGCCCCTCCTGTTTTTTTTTTTTTTTTTTTTGTCGACGGGGAAAATCATCTTTGACGAAACCCGCTCTTGGGTGCAGCGGGAGACAGTGTCAGACTCTTACTGACTAAAAACCCCGCGCCGTTCCTTCTAGCCTTCATACCGGGGCACGAGCTCCCTTTCGGACAACCCTGTCCCCAGTAGGCTTCGACCCAGCTGGGCCCCTCCTGCTGCTGACAACTCCTTGAGGCGCGCGGGAACAGTGCGCGCCGTCGACGTCTTGGACTCGGTCCATTACCGGACGATCGGACAGCGAGCTACCCATGGCTCGCCGTCCGCGAGCCCGCGTCTACGGTGGCCGGAAATCGGGATCGGAATCCCGGCGACGGCGGCGAGGGCGCCATTGCCTGATGCGGTCTGCCTCCTCCTTTGCTAGCATTACTGCTTCGCAGAAGGAGGCGACCGCCTGCCATTCCTCCTCGCTTCGGACCATGGCCTCGACTAGGGCCCGGCGCGAGAGGTCTCCGCCGCCGATCGCCCCCACGAGGGCACGGCGATGCTCCGCCCAGGCAGGGCACACCTCGACGGTGTGCTCCACCGTGTCCTCCGGGCGTTGCGCACAGTGGCGACACCCAGGCGTCTCTTCCGCTTGAATCCGATGCAGGAACCTCCCGAACTTGCCATGTCCGGTGAGGACCTGCGTCATGCGGAAGGTAAGGACGCCGTGAGGTCTTTCCAGCCACACCTCAAAGAGGGGACTTACCGCCATAATCGTGGCGTGCCCGCGCCCCTCCTGTTGCTGACAACTCCTTGAGGCGCGCGAGAACGCGCCGTCGACGTCTAGTGCCGTCGACGTCGACGTCTGGGCTCGGTCCGTACAGTTACCGGACGGTCGGACAGCAAGCTACCCATGGCTCGCCGTCCGCGTGCATTCTAATGGTAAACTAATACAATGACATGGGTTAATAAAGGACTTAGTATCCAAGCCAAACACATTAGAAAAAAAAAGTAACGGTTTAAGCTTACTTAGTAGGTACCTACTTACATTTGTGTAGAATGTGCACAGGTAGGTACTTAGTAACCCCTTTTCTTAATCCTAGTGTTTCCCGGCTAATTGCCAAGATCCGCATTGTTTAGAGGAACTGCTGGTAGCCTCATTAGCAAGCTCATGATGTTTCTTCATCAATTATGTGGCGAGTTTACTGACTGCCTGGTTGTAAGAAAGGCGGATATAACAAAGGCCCAGTTAACGTGTTTGTATGGAATGCACTTCACAAAGACATGGTTTGTATATTTGTACAAAACTCAAGTCTCAATTGTTTTGTGTAAAAATTTAAAGAGGCATCCTGGTTAGTTGAAGTATTCTTTATTTGCATTTTATTACAAGCTTTTATTTAGTTTCACCTGTCCCGATGTTTATCTGTCATCACATCTTGCAAATTAAATTTGACTTCCCGGTCACCGATTGAGCTGAAATTTTGCATGCATGTGTAAATTAGATGACAATACAAAATTATTATGACATGGAGCTGATCTGATGATGGAACTGGAAGGTGGCTATAAGAACTGCACAGTTAAACGACACAACTCCATCAAGTTTGGGCTCGTATGATTCGCCTTGACGAGTATTCATTATATAGCTATAAAAGCTTGCTATGAAAAATTTATTTTCATTAAAAGCATGTTTGTAATGTTTATTTGCCCTCAAAAACTAAATTGGTAGGTTATGAATTTCTGGTTGAGAGACTACAGAAGACTGAAGTGATTGATATATCGAGTCTTATCAGAAAGAGCACGAAACGGATGTTGCTAAAAAAGTTATGAGTTTACATGTGGATGGGTGGAGGGGGAAAGGGAGGCCTAAGAAAAGATGGATGGATTGTGTGAGAAGAGATATGAAAGAAAAGGGAGTTAGTGATGGCGTGACGAGTGACAGGACAGAATGGAAGAAAAAAACGTGTTGCGCCGACCTCAAGTAAAACGCGACAAGGGCAGGCAGATGATGATGATCAGAAAGAGCACCGGATAATTAAAAATACGAATCACAATTAATAATAACTATTTAAAGAGATCATTAGTGGTAGATATAAATAACAAACTTTATTTTTTAGAAAAAAATTAAATACAAAATATCTAAGTATCTTAGGAAAGAAATGAAACACCTTATTGCAAAAAAGGCGAACTGTCGCTTTGTAAATGTTCTTCCTAAAAAGGGTCGTTATCTACCTCGAACGCAAAGAACAACTGACAGAATAGGTGGGAATTTGTACTGACACTCCCTCTCACTCCACCCAGATCGGGCAATGTTGATTGATAATTTTGCCAGAGAACAAAAACAGGATGTTTATTCATAGCCGATCATACTAAAGATAAGACTATTTTTAATCACTAAATAATGAATTATTTAGCACATCATTCAGACGGAATAAAACCCAACTCATTATTTTTACCATTTTCGATCAGTATGCAAGACCAGCTTAAAGACGTGTTACTCGCAAGATTCTCCAAACCACATTCTATATTAAGTATAGGATGAATTGGAGACGTGGAGGTATGCGAATAAAAACAGGTCTAAGATGAGCGACGAAAATATAGGTACTCGTACATTCGTGTGGGTCACCTTATCAAGTTAACATAGGTACGCTCAAACTTGGTACGACGGCTTTGGTCCGTCTGTACCAAGGTCGAGCGTGACTTGGCGTAATTATTAACACACGCTCGATCGAACTTTGTACAACGTACCAAACTCACGCTAAGTCACACTCACCTTTGGAACGAACGGATCAAATTTGCACTAAGTCACGCTCCTCCTTGAACCGGACGGACCAAACTCTCGCTAAGTCACGCTCGCCCTTGGAACGGACGGATCAACCTTACGCTAAGTCACGCTCCCCTTTGAAACAGAAGAAACAACCTTACGCTTAGTCAAGCTCACCCTAGAACTAGAACAGACGGACCAAATTTACGCTAAGTCAAGCTCGAGCTTGGAGCAGACGGACCAAACTTACGTTTAGTTACGCCCGATTTTGCAATGGACGGACCAAACTTACGCTAAGTCACGCTTGACCTTGGTACGTTCGGACCAAATCTGTCGTACCAAGTTCAAACGTGTTTAACATTAAGTTTTACGCTTTGTTGAGAAGGGTTCGAGGAAACAAGAATACGCTTGATCTTGCTTCAATGGGCCTCCGGGGTCCCCAAAACGATGTGCCATAACTTCATAAGGCAAGAAGTACAAGAACACCGTGTATAATGGAAGGATAGGTGTCCGAACCTCACAACGAAAGACAGATAGCCTCGTCGTACTATAGGGTGGGCCATGCTACTAATATTACGATAACTCACGGTCGATATTAGTACGGACGAACCAAATTCAACGAACCAACTCAGAGCGTGTGTTAATACTAGTTACTCTGATTCACGTTTAGCTTTGGTACGTATGAACCAAATAAGTCGTGACAAGTTCAAACGTGTATAAACATTAAGCTTAACGCTTTGTTGAGAAGGGTTTGAGGAAACAATAAACAAGAATACGCTCGATCTTGCTTCAATGGGCCTCCGGGGTCCCCAAAACGATGTGCCATAACTTCATAAGGCAGGAAGTACAATAACACCGTGTATAATGGATGGATAGGTGCCCGAACCTCACAACGAAAGACAGATAGCCTCGTCGTACTAAAGGGTGGGCCATATTACTAATATTACGATAACTCACGGTCGATATTGGTACGGACGAACCGCATTCATCGTACCAATTCTGAGCGTGTGGTAATACTAATTACTCTGATTCACGTTTACCTTTGGTACGTATGAACCAAATAAGTCGTACCAAGTTCAAACGTATATAAACATTAAGCTTTACGCTTGGTTGAGAAGGGTTTGAGGAAACAATAAACAAGAATACGCTCGATCTTGCTTCAATGGGCCTCCGGGGTCCCCAAAACGATGTGCCATAACTTCATAAGGCAGGAAGTACAATAACACCGTGTATAATGGATGGATAGGTGCCCGAACCTCACAACGAAAGACAGATAGCCTCGTCGTAGTAAGGAGTACGCCATGTTTTATTCATAATTCTTGAACCGCCGTAAGTGGCACTGGGCGAAATTTATTTCTTAAAACGTTTTTATTATGCGATTTAATTTTAGTAATAGGTTTTGATGGACTAGTTGTCAGTTTGATGAAATTTAGGGCATGTTACATAGGATATTTTTTTTTTGGTGGTGAATCATTCAATGACTTTTACCGCGCTACAGCGGAGCGGGAGGGTCTGAGAGACTTTTACTGACTTTTTCCTCCTTCTTTAGCTTTGTTCCAGGAATCCAGGTTTTCCTTTCAAAAGCGAACCCATGGCTCCAGTAGTCTTCGTCCTGCTGGGCTCCTACGGTTTTGAGGTCGTGCTACTGATGTCAGCCTGTCTGTATAAAGGCGATAAACTCAAAAACTACTGAACGGATTTTACACAATATAGACAGAGTGATTCATGAGAAGAGAGAAAGAAGAGAAAGATTAGATGTAAAATATTTCCAAATATTATACAGCGTAGGTAATCGAAGGACAGTAACAATTTGCCCGCTGCGATCTTTTCATCCGATTATAATATAGGTGTCTTCCAGGCTAGAGTGAAGGCTCTTAATAAACTAGTACCCTTCACCATTAACGATTGCATCACTGCTTACCTTCACGATTGATTGATTGATTACGATATCACGTGATATCGTAACCAAGCACTCGTTTATATATGTATTTAAAACAAGTGCGAGTCGGACTCGCGCACTGAGAGTTCCGTACAAACTTCAACAGTTCAATTCTCGAATTAAGTTACGAAGATTCTTCCAAATCGCAAAAAATAATTTTCGCCCACCACTGCTGTCCTAGAGAGCAGAGAAATACCTGTAGCGACATCTATAGCGCCACATAAAAACTAGGAAGAAAATACGAAATACCCTACAAACTTTAATTCCCTTGAGACTAAAGAAATATACGTTTTTGCGACGTAAACGGCGAATCATTTTTTTCGTTAACTCAGAAGTCAGATTTTTCACAGCTTCAAGGAGCCGCAGACTCGTGTATATGGTTTTAATTTCAACTCAATACTTTCACGCGTTCCTGAGAAAAAGGGTCTTGACAGACAGAAAGTCCTATCCTCTTTTGAGGTACAGAACCCTAAAAAATAACAGAGAAATGCTGAAAATTTCTAAGATTAATAACACCCATACGAAGCAGGGGTGGATCGCTAGTGCATGTAGTTATCTACTAAACAAGTTGTCCAAGGTGGTGGCACTGGTCATTAGTAATTTACCGAGACAGACCACAGACTACACATTAGCAAACTTTCCAAACATGAGAGCTAGTTTGATTACTCTTGAGTTATCAAACTATCTTTATACAGAGTTATTTGTAAAACATTAACAACCTTGCAGGACTGTATTACTAATGACTGCCACAAAAACCACTTCTGTTCTATGACTTTTTACAAAACATGTCATTTACCAAAATCAAACCTTCAAGATTTCGTTGTTCTATCTAACACATTTCAACTCTGTATTTTGCTGTACCTACCTATACCTCCCGCGCATGATCCCCGCTCCCATCTGCTATTGTACTATCGCTTGCTTCGCATAGCATTCGATCATTTTATTTTTGTATAAAAATCTGATGAACAAAAATATTAATTATATTGTTTTACAAGCCAGAACAAATTGTTGTTTATGATGCTCTTCATAATCCTGAGAGGCTGTCAAATAACATGTGTTTAGTGGTATGCGGAACAGAGAGTAAAGTCCCACATACCTCATTTGAAAAGGGAGGATCCTCCGACCAAACGAGTCTGGTGGGCAACTGCCCGATAGTTGATTTCGGGCTGTCGTATATATTCAAATCGCGCGAAGAACTATGGTTGCGCGATGCAGGATTTCGTATTTTTGTAGTTCTTATATGACGCCATAGATGTCGCTACATGTATTTTACAAATAACCCTGTATATTCTAAATCTTGACCATAACCTTAAAGTTACCTTGGCGTAGTCTGAATTTAATTAAAATCAGTTCACGTGACCTTCACCATTACTCAATTCAAACACTTTACAAAGGTCATCTACGAAATTGCAAATATTACAAGATTAATATTCATAAAAATACTACTAACAAAATATCGTTAATAATACAAAGTTATTAAAAACTCGTAAAACATAATAACGATATAGCGATGAAAAAGAATAACTTACGTTTCGAGTTTCTCGAATAACTATCAATATTTTATAGAAATTAATTGTCTGAAGATAAAATGGATCTATAAATCAGTATTGGAAAAAATCTTTAATTAATTGTTATGTTAGTATAGAACTCGCACGATCATTCTTTGAATTTACGTTTAAATTCTTTAACTGATTTAAGTCAACCTAAAGTCTCTAATGTAGGGGACAAAATGTCCCCCATTCATGACACGCAACTATGTCCTTATGTATCGGTGAATTCTGACACTTGATAATCACAGAACAGAAAATATAGGTAGAAGTGCCCCTAACGTGGCTAAGCACGGGAACCAGTGTCGCCAAACTCACACATTTGCGTATCAAATTGTACATTACACACATAAAAAACAGTAATATGATTGGCTACGAAGCTACGAATTACAAACTTAACTTTTACAAATCATATTCTTATTGCTTTCATCAATTAGGTCTTATTACAACGTAAGAAAGTTGTTATTATTTGACATGACACGAACAATAAAGAAGTTTTAACCAATTTACAACGAGTTCGGCTACTCAACGCTAGATGGCGCTGTAACCAATTTATTCTATTCAGAACGCTAGTGCCTTTGAAATAGATGCCATATTCACCTGCACTAGTATATAATATGTAATAGGCGAACTTTCGCCTACTGTTGACACACGCGCCATATTTAAAAGGCACTTCCTCTACTTTTCTTTATTCCGTGTTGATAATCAACACAATAATTCCAAAACTACAAAAAGAAAGACTCAATATAGAAAATCAGCCTGAACCGCTGAGCTTGTGGTGTGGTTCTTTTTTAATGTGGTTCTATTTTAGTAAGGTCACCACAGGCAAGTCAATTAAGCAAACGAGAACATAGTTTGACCAGTAATAAACTACAGACAAAAAATATTCCTATCTTGTACTCACTGATAATACAGAAAAAAAAATCACGGCCTGAAAGAATTTTTGATACATTTATCTTCCTCACAAGAAAACATTTTTTTTTTTCATAAACAATTTAGATAATCACATCCCTCAACATAATTCTACTCATCAAAAACTAGATTAGCCCTTTCATAAACCAAGAGTTAATTAGCTTACCTGAGTACTTAAAGCCACCGGACTTTATCCTATGAACCAACCAACTAAGCTCAGTTTGAGTGAGCAGGGCTAATAAATATTCATAAGCTGTATGTTCTCCCATCATTATTTTAATTAGTTAAATACTTACTAACTCACTTACCTACTCCTGCTTATATATATTTTAGTAACTTATTTATGATTGCTTGCTTTGTTATGCTATTGGTTTTATATACAACGTGTAACGTTAAATTCGCAAAACCTGAAAATTGTTTAATCAGAATAAGGAGCAGAATTAATGAAACCACTTTTTAATATAGACTAATATTTAAAAAAAAAATCATTAAAAATATCGCCCGGTCTATTTATGAATAGGTCAAGCCATCACGTGCGCAAACCCGCCGAAATAGGTAAACAAACACTGGTTGTAGTCCAATCAAATTTTCTCATATACGGGATAGTAATAGTTCTGATTTCAATGCAGATATTAATTTTAAATAAAGTAAAACTGCACATAATACCTTTAATTTTTTTTATAACTTTTTTTCACAGAATTAGATCTTTTAAATTAAAATTAATTTGGGGTGTCTGAGGTTTTGCGCATTTAACGTTACACGTTGTATATGGTAAGGTATTATCAGGCGGCGATGCGGTAGGCCCAGAACAGCCTGACGAGTTGGACTCTTACCTAAAGGATTGGCCAGAAGTAGCCAAGGACAGAGAAGAGTGGAACAAAGGAAGGAAGAAAGAGAAAGAAAAACTTTTTATTTATTTAATCTTCACGCAACAAAACATGAAGTTGAAGACAAAGGCGGACTTAATGCCTTAGGCATTCTCTTCCAGTCAACCTAGGGTAATGAAGAGACAATATGGCAGGTGCAAAAAAAAAATATTTAGAAAATCAGTATTACGAAATTATTACATTTATTACAATTTATATGGCGGAACAAGGCGCAGAAAGACTAACAAATTTTAAGTATACTTTGTAAAAAATATGCGTCACATCCGCGCAAAAAGGCCTTTCTCCTGCAGTGAGACACAACGGGCTCAACGTAATAAAGTGACACCCAATAGCAACCCGAATAACGACTCCAACAGCAACCTCCTAATGATTCTAAGATAATTATTTCTGCGAATAGGTATATTGAAGAAGGACATTATACTTTGACAAAGAGACCAAAGTTTGAGGATTTCTAAAAGGACACATTTCGGACATCTACTCTCCATGCAACAAAAGACACTGCTGGACAAAGTTCTCCCCCAAATGTAGCCACAACGACTAGTTCGTGTATACAAGTAGGGAAGCGTGCCTTATTCTTCAAAGATATCAACAAGGAACACCCATTTTTTCAGACTTACTGACTGAAATCATACCTGTGGTCTTTTAATTGCCCTTTGTGCTCCAGGGCCACGGTATCCTGCAGCCCCAGGCACACCCTTAATAATTAAATCTAATCAAACGAAGGGGAAACTTAAAGCATAATACGAGAATATACACTCATGGTTACGAAGACTTAGTTCTAACTTCATTGAGTATGCATAGAGGAATAAACACCTTCTGTTTATAGTTGCAGTATAACAAATTACACCACTAATGTCACTTTTCTTGACCCCTTTTAAACAAAAACTACACTGCACGCAATCTGGTTATTAATTGCAAAGCGAGTGCTAAGTTAAACAGTTTTCTAAGAATAGTTTTACTTGGCGATCCGATTTCATGGTAATAAGTTTTTTTTTTAAAAACGAGGCACTAAACCAAACAGGGTGAAGGAATATAGCTTGAGGAAGCTAGCATATTCTTCCACCATAAAGCTCAAAGTCCCATTCCAGCAGGTGCAGTCAAAAAATTCGTGCAGCTCTATGGTGTGTACCTCATTTGGCCACTGTTGAACAATCAGTCAACCCTACATTTTTTTGTCGTCAGTACCTGGCTACACTACCACAATGGCATCACAATGAGGCATGGTCCTGAAACACAACGTTGGGCAGCTTTAGAGACTTTTTCCCATAAAAGTGGGAAAAAGGAAGGGAGGCATTTGGTGTCTATAGTGGGACACTACAGGGATTGGTGCCCAGCCCACAAACCTGCACTGCATTCGTAATAGTGGATCTCATACTCTGTCTCACAGTCAGGAAGTCTGAGTTCCAACAGTGTGAACATTACTGGCTGTTTATGACAAAAATGCTATTGTTCCCTCCACAGAAACACAAATCAATGAGAAATTTCTGTAGTCACACTGGTATTCCAAACAATACTAAATGTAACTGTTTAATATCTAACTGGTTCAAAAGCCACAATATGTATTGTGTACCCAAACAATTCGCAACAATACTGATCAATGCATGACTGTATCGCGAAGCCGTGAACACGTCACAACATCGTCTTCAACGGCATGAATGAAACATGAGCGGCATCATGTGGATCCCTGCCTTTCACACATGGAACAACCAGTTATGGAAGCATACCCCGCCCCCCGCATTGACCACAAGTAATGAGAGAAAAGGGAAACTTTCAGCGGTTGATGAAGGTCGAAGTAGAGTGGACGCATTTAAGAATCGTCCATAGGAAGCACGAATTGATAGTTGAATAGTTTGGTCGAAATTTATTAGTGTGCCACTTTTCGTTTGTCCTATATTCGCTGGTGACTACAGAAAGTAAATACAGGTACGTTTTCAAGGAAAGCCTCGCTTGTTCCAGTGTCATCTGCGAAATCACACCTCTTTATTGTAAATAACACATCCCCATTTACGTGTTTTAGCACTGCAATTAAAATCCGGGGTCAAACAAACGTGTCAGTCGGTGAACCACAGTCGAGTTTTTATTATCACAACTCATATAACAATAAAATTTTACTGTAACTAATAAATTAAAATTTTGTTGACATATTTCAATTTGAAACTTTATTACTGTAAACAGGTTTGCGTGGTTGAGTTCTAAAATTATATAATATCTGGCTTATTTGTATTCAATGTAGTAATAAGTAGGTATGATAATCAAACTAGTTCTAAAACTTTTCCGGATCTCTTACAAGTTTCATTTGAGTTGTTTCATATGAAGTTGGGATTGATACTTATGTGGGCGATCCAGGAGTTGATGAGGATTCAGTGGCGGTCACCAACCGATTCGCAAAACTCACAATAAACTTACAGAGGGATGCTGGGAAGATTAAAAATCGAGCGACTCGCAGACACAATGAAAATGTTTTTTTCACAGGCCCCTTTCAGGCGCGCGCTTTGTTTGTGAAACGAAGTTCGCCGTTTTTTCCCCTATATACGCTTCATCGCGATTCTCTAGGGAGGGGAAAATATTGCGTAATGAATATCCCGCTCTGATTTCACTACACGCTGATGCAGTTGCATTCGGGTGCATCGCTACGTTAATTTAGCCAATAAACTCGCCCGTAGATAGAATCCAATCACTATTGTCAGCGTATTTGAACAGTTTGATGGGGTATCGCATTGTTTAAAAGTGGAACTGTTTCGCAGGTGACGAATTTGATCTCGGGGATCGTAACTCTGGCATTGTGCTGACTTACGGGTGTCATGTCGACGTGGAGGATATAAATTAAGTTTGTCTGGTATGTAAGCACCTACACGAGGATTATTTATTGATGTGTAAACCCGCTAAAACTTAAACTACCTTACCTAAATAATTTATAGGTTCTAACACTCGTGCGTTCTCAAGATTGTTCAAGAGTTTGAAGTGAAGGCGCGCACACACACAAAGTTGTAGCTTCGTGTTTAAAGTTATGGGGAGCGGTGAACAGATATTAATATTGTTGACTCTGCGATATAATTGAATGTTATTGGTGTCACAATTTTGAATAATTTATGTGCGTGAGAAACGCATTTTTGTTTACAAACTTAGATGTCGCAGAGACATAACTCTCTCGCTACTAAGTTCTGTCGAAACTATGATTAATATTTAGATTAATATAAATCATTCATCATCATTAATAAATGATAAATCATCGTTAATGTGTCGCTTCACATGTATGAGGTTGTATGTACTTATATGTTTTTTTTTTTTCAATTAAAACTCTGGACTAAAATAGAAAAATACATATTGTACTTTACTAAGTTTGATAAAAGATTGCATGTAGCGGAGATAAGAATGGTGAGTGTGGTGTGACGAAAATGGATAAAGTGAGAAATGAGTACCTATATGTGAAGTTTGAAAGTGACGCCAATGACTGAAAAGTTGAAGGGTAATCGTTTGTCTTGGTATGGTCATGTAAAGAGGAGGGATGAAACGTATGTCACTAGAGTTATGGGTTTACATGTGAGTGAAGAGGGAGAGAAAAGCCAAAGAATTGTGTGAAGTGATATGAAAGAAAAGGGACTTAGTGACAGCATGACGAGTGACAGGATCAAATGGAAGAAAAAAATGTGTTATGTCTCAAATAAGACGGGACAAGGACAGGAAGATGAGAATGTACTTTTCTAAGTTTGTCTAGGACATTGCACACACTCTTTCCCCCGGGAAGCATATAAAACCGTTGTCCCGGTTGTCATTCATAGATCTTTGACAGTCATGACAGGTAGTCAGACGTCAGAAAGTCTATCCAAGGACCATCGTGTTGCCTTGTAACTAGGTTGTGGAGGTCTGATAGGCAGTCGCTTCATGTAAAATACAAGTATTCAGCTATATCCGGTCTAAGCTAGTCCGACTCTAAGTTAGTTGGTAAAAAGCTAGAGAGATGAATAAGATTTTACCTATACAACTGCTCATATTTCTAGTTCAAATTTAAGTACCCATGTTATAAATAATGTTCTCAACTCGGGACATTTTTAGTGCGTTCAAAAGTGGCAATTTGGGATCTCCATGTCACGTTACTCTCGATAGTTGATATCAAGTAGCTGTGAAATACTTCCACAAATTTGTTTACATTAACATCTCTACTTTTAACGAGAAATGTCGGTCTTGTGACCTATTTAAAGGGTTTTAATTTAGAACTTTAAGACTTAGAATGAAACTGTCATAAAGGATGAACAAGATAAGAATATAATTTATTTCAAAATAAACTTTTGTTACTTGCTGGTGCTTGTGACTTCGTCCGCGTTTGACTCGTAAAACAATACAATAATAATAATGTACCACAACTTTCACACAACGCCGTCTAGTCCCAAGCTAAGCAGAGCTTGTGTTATGAGTACTAGACAACTGATAAACATACTTTTATATTTCTAAATACATACATATTATAGATAAATTACACCCGGACAGAAAAAATGATCACGTTCATCACATAAACATTTGTCCTGGGTGGGAATCGAACCTACGACCTCCAGTATAACGGTCAGGGCTACTAACAACTAGACCAACAGGCCAGTCAAACAAAGTCACTTGATCTTTTTTTTTTGCGCGGTACCTCAATGCTAGATCTACATTTTAAACCGACGCACGCGTAGACCACGTCTATTTTGTACAGCATACATTTTATATGGAAACTAGACTTGTAGAGCTACACTTGTAACATGCCACGTGACGTCTTTCTACGTACAAATCAGGCGTGTTACACGTGTGCGTGTTAGCAGTGTAGTTATAGCTGTAATGTATGCGGGCAACATCTTAAAAAATACTCCAAGCGAATCTTCAGCTCCAGCAGCTGATATCGGATAGAACTATCTTTTTAAGGGACATCAAGATACGAGTACAACACATAAACTTACTTTAAAAGCTTTTATCAAATCCAAACCTTTGTCCAAAGTTCAAAGCCTCTAAAAAACAACTATCGAGCCTTTATAACAATACAGGGTGTCTCTGACATCGACACACAAACGAATACCATGGATCCAGTAGGTAAATCATTCCCCCAGTGGTGGAGTTTTTCCTCCGTTTTTTCCTATTTTTTTTTACGTTTTTTTATTTAAACTGTATAAAATCGTTATTTTAACATTTTTAGCGGAAAAAATGAATGAATTACCTTAAAATAAAAATGTTATCAGGAATGATTAAAATAACGATTTTATCTACCCCGATGACATTTTAATTAATTAATTTTTAAATCATTTTTTTTTTTGTTTTTTTTTACGAAAAATATCATCGGGGTTCGTTAGAATAACGATTTTACACAGTTTAAATTTAAAAAAAGAACAGAGTTTTTTTTTCAAAAATTAGATAATAGCCGACGAAAAATTCGACCACTGGGGGTTCCAGAATCATGTACCGGAGCCGTGGTATTCGTTTGTGCGTCGATGTCAGGGACACCCCGTATACAAGAGGTTAATGAAAACTTTCTTAGAAAATAACATGACAATACCTTGCCATCCACAAGGTGGACCGATGACCTGGTGAGGTCGCGGGATTCCGATGGATGCGAGACGCACAGGACCGGTCGTTGTGGGGGCGCTTGGGGGAGGCCTATGGTCAACAACAGACGTCTTTCGACTGAAATGATGATGATGATAATAAAAATATCTTCCCGTAGACACCACTGAGCAGTGGTAGCCGAGTAGAGCAGTAGTGTCCGAGTGGTAACGGGCCCGACTTACGATTTATAGTTCGCGGGTTCAAACCCAGCCAGGCGCATTACTTTGTGTAATTTATTTCATCACCACTGCTCTCAAAACGGTGAAGGAAAACATCGTGAGGAAACCGGCATGTCCTAGAACCAAAAATTCGAAGACGTAGATGTGTCATTCACCAACCCGCACTGGGCCCGCGTGGTGGATTACGGCCCATTCCCTCTCCTAGAGAGAAGGCGTGAGTCCCAGCAGTGGGAACATTAAAAGGCTGATTATCTAGACACCACTGACATCATCAACGATCATCACAACTCTCTAACTTAAAGACAAGGAAAAATTTCCAGTTCTCATTAAAAAAACCCCATTTTAGCTCTTCTCCAAATAAAAGTGTAATGTCATTACCGCAAATGTATAACTTTTTTTACCTTACTATCCCATATTGAAATGCAAATTACAAAAAAAAAATGTGCGAAAATTTTAATTAAAGACAACCCAGAAGCAGTAATTTTCAGTATAGTTTTAAAACGAAATTGACACTCTGCTTTAACAAATTCCCGAATATTTTTAAAGTAAAAACATATATAGGTACGATATGTGTAGCCGTAAGTCCTTGGGTTCGTAATATATTTGAGTGACACGTTTTATGTCGGCCCCGAATTCAGGCCCTCTGATAGATTGAACCAGAATTAGTGTTGATGGGCGAAGAGTGCCACTGATATTACCCAGAAACAAAGAAAAAAGATACATTTTTAATGAAAAACGAGGATATTTGGAACTTTTCCTTTTATACCAAAAGTTATGCATTACAAAAATGTGTGACGGAAGTGTATTTCTTACGAACGGTTACGAAAATTGAAAAGAAGGGTAAAAATTAACACCCAATTTAAAGCCATTAAATAATAGGTGTATTGTGTGAGTCGAACTCGTGCACCGAGGGTTCCGTACAAACTTAACTACGAAATAGTTCAACTCCTGAATTGATCCTTGATATTACCGAATCGCAAAAAGTAATTATTTGGTGCCACAAATGTATTTACTGCTTTTAGACATTTTCTTTTATTTTTGCTATGAGACCCTGCTTTTGGCAATCAGAATTCTAGGTCACCGGGAAGTAGGTACCTTATATGTTTAGATTTCCGAGCCAGTGTCAAAATATACGAAATAACCGGCCTTCTTTTTTAGATTGAGTTGACACAAAAGTTAAATTTTTTAACTGCTTCAAGTAATAGCAGACTTGGATATTTATTTTCAGCTTTATACCTTCACGTAATCCTGAGAAAGGATCTTGACAGACGAACGACATCAAAGTGATCCTAGAAGTGTTCCATTTTTGGCGACTGAGGTACGGAAATAAAAAATAAAAATTGGGTAAGTGCGAGTCGGACTCGCGCCTTGAGGGTTCCGTAGAAACTTACATATGTAAAGAGTCATTTCCCGATTGAAGTTTCGAAGTTTTTTCCATAGCGCAAAAAATGGAAATGTTTTTAAATTTATTCCCATACTTGTGTTATAAGACCTTGCCTTAAGCAAAATTTCAGGATTCTGATTAAACGGAAATTATCCTAGAATTTTGGTTCCCTTGAATGTCGAAATAAATGTTTTTTGCGACATAAACGACCATATCTATTTTTCCCGTTAACTTAGATGTTCGATTTTTTCACAGCTTTTAATTTCAACTCGATACCTTCACGCGTTCTCGAGATTGACCACGGAGCAAGTACAAAGGTCTTGACAGACAGACGAACAACAAAGTGATCCTATAAAGGTTCCGTTTTCCTTTCGAGGTACTGAACCCTAAAAAGAGAAGCTTAAAATTTTCAAGCACAAATAGTTATATATTCACACTATTTTAAAGAGACTAACAATTGTTGGTAACAACGAAGAACGTCCCATTTTAGAAGACTAAAGCAGTTAACTTTACGGATATGTAATTCACAAAACAATTTCAAATGCAAATTAAAATAGAAAAGACGTTCCACGTTTCAGTTTTATTACAGAAATGGTTTAAATATCGTTGTTTATGAGGCCCAGAGCATAAAACACAGGAATAGTTTGTGATGTAAACGCGGGCTTATAATGTTGCCAGCATAAACGCCTTTTGAAGCGCGAAGTTGCGACCTAACAGTACCAGGACCGTATGAAATGATGAAGCTGATATAAAAGTCTTTGTGAGGGAATGTAGTCAGATATTATGCACTGGAGACTGACAGGCGGTTTTGAACAGGATATTAAAGTTCAGGATGAGCTTTGTAATATCAAACGTGTTGGTGTTATTCACCACATAGGAGTTTGTGATCGTCATCAGATTGAAAAACTTGTTCTTCAGTGTTGCTAGTGTGAATTAAAGTTGTCAAAAAATAAAAGGCCAGTTTTGGTTTATGTAGTTTGTGGTCCTAGCGGCTTGTCCGGTGTAGTGTAGCTACTTCTTAAATAGCTAAATTAGCAACTACTACAGCGGACCCCTAATAATTATTTTATTGTTTCTTTCCGTTTCGTTCCAAGTTATATTCTAGGGCCTTGCTCAAATGTCAAAATGGGCTTTTAACAAGCTTTTGTTTAGTTTCACCTGTCCCAATGTTTGTCTGTCATCAAATCTTGCAAATTAAATTTGACCCACTTCCCGGTTACCGATTGAACTGAAATTTTGCATGCATGTGTAAATCAGATGACAATGCAAAATTATAATAACATGGAGCTGATCTGATGATGGAACCGGAAGATAGCTATAGGAACTTGGTAGTTAAACGACACAACCCCATCGAATTTGGGCTCGTATGATTCGTCTTGACGAGTATTAATTATGTAGGTATACCGAGCTATTAAAGCTTGCTATGAAAAAATGATTTTCATTAAAAGCTTGTTATTTTTTAAAGAGTTTAGTTGTCAATTTGTGATGCGAAAAACAGTCAATGATACCTATTTGTTATTATTATTTTTGGGTACGTTTTCTTATCTCAGCTATTTGGCTGGTTTCAACAACATTTTCGGGCCAAGCCAAGTAAATGTGCCGTGTAAAATTTTAATGTATCGTGTGATGAGGTATTTAAAATCACAGCCATTTGGAGTATTATGTACCTAGAGTCCTAGAGTGATTCTTTAAACTTTCCCGCTACGCCCAAGGGCGCGAAGATTTTATTGGATGATTATCTCACCTACGGTAAGTACCTACCCAAAAATAAACAATGATCAATGAAAATGTAAAAGACCTCGAAAGATGTCCAATGTCTTTATTTCCGTTTTTTAAATAAATGTAGGAGGGGTCAATGACCGTTGTTTTAAATTCTACAATAGTGCAAACCACAACAAAATCCATGTCAAGGGCAAAAAGACAGACGAGGATATAAACTTTGTTTGGCACAGTGTTTATAAGTAATAATAATAATGTAGAAAAAGAATAGATAAAGTAGCAATAAGGATAATCAATATTATTAATTTCGTTGGAGACGAACCTGACTTACCCTATAGGGAAACCAAAAAGGGAAGTGGATGAAAATGGCTGAAGAAATATTTTTCCTGCAAATTACACCGCGACTAAAACCAAGTTGAAATAATATGGGAATAAGTAATGTTTTTTTTAAGATTTAAGGCAATGGAGGCACGTTTATTTTAGTACAAAAATATACACAATTTTTAGAACGACATTAGATTTTCAGCGGCACCGCTTATATTTTTTATGAATAATAGCTTTTTATATCAGGTTGCGTGTTTGTTATACCTACGTAATATCAAAATAATTGTCCAACCTAATGCATTTTGCTTGTATTTTATGTCATTATGACGCTGACATAATTCATACTTTGATCTATTTAAAAATATAGGGTTGTATCATTTGTCATCAATAATTATGTGGGTAAGTATGGCCACCCCTTTTCCATCATAACTATCATTTCCCTATCATACCCTTCATCATTTCAGCCGATAGGCATAACTTGTTGGACTTAGGCCTGCCCAAGTGTCGCCATAATGAACGGTCCTGTGCGTCCCGCATCCATCGGATTTCCGTAACCTTCACCAGGTCTTCGGGCAACCTGTAGGCCTTTTAACGCTGCGTCTTCCGGTCACTTCACTCCAGAACCTTTCGGCGCAACGTCATCTCATTAACTCCACCAATTATGTACGTTTGATTTATCAAAGTAACATCAACAAACATTACGTGGTCTGTAAGAAGTTTGGAAGCGTCGACGCGGATCTGGAACGAAAAGGCCAACTGAAAGAACATAGGTGAGTTTTAGCCTGTCAAGTTTAACACTTGCCTTCACTTCATCCTGAGCTGGAGAAGTTATTTCATGATTTCTAAGTCCATAAAAATAAAGTAAGATTCCGTTGCTGCAATAGCATATTTTTCACAATGTTCTACAGCTATGTACCACTAGTTTTTAATTTGTACCTACAAAAGAAAAATGGGGCTCTATCCGTACCCGTTACTGATCATGTTTGTGTAGTCGAAAGTAAAAAAAACGAAAGCCCAAAATTGACCACGATTGTCATAATTTGCAAATTCCTAATTGAATCAATTGCTGCAGAAAATACTACACGCAGTCTGTCTTTCCTATGTATTTTGTGCTTTTTTTTTAGTTAAGCTTAGGATAGTTAAAGAAGGCCCAAATTTTGTCAAGGTCATAACTTTCATACAACAAGTAAATGTGACGCGTTCTTGCTTTCACGAATTTCCACAATATGTCTAGTAGCTTATAGGACTTCGAAAACCGCATTTTATTTGTGTGTATAGTAAAAATTTACCTCAATGAGATTTGAGGGCCCATTTTGAAAAAGGATATAAGTAGGGGAGTGTTTTTCGATAATATCTTGTTTCCACAAATTTTGTTTGGTTTTACTTTAAATTTTGGCATAGAAAGTTTTTCTGTAGTGTTCATAGTTTATCGTGTACGATGAGCTGAGATGGTCCCTCAATCCTCTATGTGAGCCCAACTTAACAGTCCATAACTCTCTGATTTCAACTTCCACATTTCTTTGAGAATGTCCACTAAATCTTAAGCATATTTCAAAGAGTTTTAACACACGGGCCCCCACATTACACGCACACGTGTCCTGAAGTTACACTTTGCATTCCAGAACAAAGGTAACTCTTTCAAAAATTCCCATGGCCTTAGCGGGCAACGGCTGGGCCCCTACGATTTTCTGTTTCACCTCTTCTTTATCTGGGCGCGCCACAATTATGGCGGTAAGTCCCCTCTTTGAGGCGTGGCTGGAAAGACCTCACGGCGTCCTTACCTTCCGCATGACGCAGGTCCTCACCGGACATGGCAAGTTCGGGAGGTTCCTGCATCGGATTCGAGCGGAAGAGACGCCCGGGTGCCGCCACTGTGCGGAACGCCCGGAGGACACGGTGGAGCACACAGTTGAGGTGTGCCCTGCTTGGGCGGAGCAACGCCGTGTCCTCGTGGGGGCGATCGGCGGCGGAGACCTCTCGCGCCGGGCCTTGGTTCAGGCCATGGTCCGGAGCGAGGAGGAGTGGCAGGCGGTCGCCTCCTTCTGCGAAGCAGTAATGCTAGCAAAGGAGGAGGCAGACCGCATCAGGCAACGGCGCCCCCGCCGCCGCCGCCGGGATTCCGATCCCGATTTCCGGCCACCGTAGACGCGGGCTCGCGGACGGCGAGTCATGGGTAGCTCGCTGTCCGATCGTCCGGTAACTGTCCGGACCGAGCCAAGGCGTCGACGGCGCGCACTGTTCCCGCGCGCCTCAAGGAGTTGTCAGCAACAGGAGGGGCCCATCTGGGTCGAAGCCTACCGGGGTCGGGGTTATCCGAAAGGAAACTAGAGCCCCGGTATGAAGGCTAGAAGGAACGGCGCGGGGTTTTTAGTCAGTAAGACTCTGACACTGTCTCCCGCTCCACCCAAGAGCGGGTTTCGTCAATGATGATTTTCCCAGTCGACAAAAAAAAAAAAACCTCTTCTTTATCGATATCTATACTATTATTTCTTTATCGATAAACAATAAATCTGCGTAGTTTTTTCTCAACTACATTAGGATCGTCGTCCGTTCTTAAGTTTTGGTCAATAATTTAATTACTATATAATAATTTTATTAATGGAATTTTAGTAGTAATGCACTAAATATTTGGGAGCAGACACTGTTTCCTGTAACACAGGTGTTTCCACCAAGCACAGGAGTCAGGGCCTAACTCTTCTCTGCAGCTGCTGTTTTTGTGCTAATAATACCTCATTTATTTTATTCTTACAGCCATTTCTCATCAACGTAAACACAAAAACAAATCGTGCAGCTTAAATAAGAATCCAATAAACAAAATTAAAAAATAGTTTTTATAATTACAGAACTGGTTTAACATCGCATTAAGTGCCAGTAACTTATATTCGATCAGATATAAAAAGGACGAGGTGCAATTTGTAAGACCAAGGTCATTATTAATACCTTTTTTAATATCGATATTTCGATAAGTTCAGACTCGTTTCGATGCAGCTTAATAATCGTTTATCGATATAATTGCATGCAAACATCGAATTGATGTCGGCACCTCGGCTAGTTGTAAAAGAAATAGCACTTAATTATTGCTATTAAGGTTTACGATATTAAGTGTTTTTTTAAGGCGTGAAATCATCCAATGACTTGTCTCTCTGGGTGGAGCGAGAAGGCGTGGCATAATTTTAATAACTAAACCAGACCTTGTGCCCTTCAGTTACCTTTTGCGTTGTAAGGTTACGGGTTTCCTTTTCAGAAAATTCCCTTGGATCTAGCGGGCATCGGCCTTGCTGGACCTTTACGGTTTGCTGATCTCTTTGAGGAGCGTATGGATAACTACACGGTGTCGACGACTTGGGCTCGGACCTGTCGATTACCAGACTGCCGAACGGCAATCTACCTATTGCTCGATGTCCTCAAGCCTGAGTCTAACGTGGCTGGTCAGCTGGTAGTCGGTCGGGGTCTCGGAGGCTGAGGCCTGAGGATGTTCGATGCCTGACACGTGCGTCCTCTTTCTTCCTTAGCATTTACTGATTTGAAGAAGAAGGCGAACGTCTTCGGTTTTGGAGGCGAATATTATAGTTTTTAAAAGATGATTTAAATATTAAAGAATTTTGTAGTTGAATACAGTGGATAAGGTGCATTTAATAAGGAGATACGTAGATTCATGCTTGACTGATCTTTACACATCTCGCGAGTGAACATCAGGAACTAGTCGTAGTAGTACTTTTTATTATTATTTTTCTTCCGACAAACTCGCATGCCGTCATGTTCCTCCACGGTACAGCCCCCCCCCCCCAAACTAGTTTTCACGGATTTCACACTATTTCCTACGAAAAAGAAACTTGTCGTGACACTCATCGACACTCCAAGGCTTTTCCCCACGTGACATTTGGTGAGATTCGGTTCCCCCATCCTCTAAACGCAATAGCGTTTACATAAATTAACGCCCCCTAAGTTAAATTATGCAAAAAGATGCTAAGTTAAAAATTAGGAAACTGAAACTGGGCCTAATTTTGAGTAGAAGGTCCGTGGCCCTAGCTATCGTTTTAAGGTTCCGTATACAAAGGCTAAAACGGGACCCTATTACTAAGACTCCACTGTCCATCTGTCTGTCTGTCCGTGTGTCACAAAATTCTATCTCATGAACCGGGATAGTTAGTTAAAATTTTCAAAGTTTACATATTTCTGTTGGCGCTACAACACAAATACTAATAAACAGAATAAATAAATATTTAAGGGGGCTCCCATACAACAAACGCGATATTTTTGCTCGGTTTTTCTACGGATGGCACAGAACCCTTCGTGCGCGAGCCCCATTCGCACTTGACTTGATTTTTGATTTCATATGTGGTTACTAAGGCATCAATATTTCCAAAATTTTGCCAGTGAATGAACTCCAGTTTCTGATATCACAAGCACCTTACTTTGTATGCTATGTGTAAATACGATAACCAGAAAAAAAGTCATAAACTTTATCAAAATGTTCCCAGACTTCTAACAATTACCATATCTGATGACGTTGCAGAATACACAAAAATTATCAATGTAGGTAAGCATGTAACATGTATGTATCTATGTCACTGAGGCAAGTAATAAAAAACTAAAGACTGAAGAGCGAACTACAACAAGCGATGATGTAAAGCGATCTTGTGAGATTAAAATTCTTCAGTAGGTACCCAACTATTTTGATGTTATCGATCGCGATAAACTTATGTAGGTGATGTGCAAAGAGCAAGTAAGAAGCAGAAGTGCAACAGTGTTCGTTAGTAATGCACGAAGATCAGCCATTTTTATATAGCGACATTTATGAGGCCACCACATCACCTATCTGGGCGGCGGATCCTCCCTTTTTGCCTTACGTACCGGGCCAAAGCTTCCTTTCAGAATCAGACCCTCGGCCCTAGTAAGTGATAAGGATGGTGTATGTTTGTGACCCTTCTAACTGAAGAAACAGCTTTTAAGGTAACTAAAACTACATGGCTTGATGCCATCACGTCTTAGATCTTCATGGCTGTACCGTACCATCGAGAGCTTATCCATTATCTCCTACAAAAAAGGCAAATCCTATTACTGCTAATCTCCATAAAACATAATTAGGTTCTTCATGAGCTCTATCTCCAGTGTAGTTTGTTAATATTGATGATCATTGTAGACCCAAGAATTCGTTTTAAAACGTAACCCAGTTCGTCCAATGTCTGCTCCGGTACAAAATTTCCAAGCGAAAACTTGAGTAAAAAGTTTTCTGTTTACGTACGTGTGCCTGATAGGATATTCATGACTATTGACCGTGACCATGACCCTCGGTTTAACTTCGTCGGAGAGTTTGTTTTTACAATTTGAACGATCGTATGTTTTTTTTTTACTCTCGAACCAGTGTCTGCCTTGCACTGAGCTGTCTGGTATTGTTATGAGCAGAAGCTATTTGTAGTAAAGCCACCGTGACTAGATTTTAGTATGTATAACATGGTGTGTCTTCTTGCACCTAAATATTTGAATTTTCTTCCCTAGTACGTGAGAGAAATTTTTTGTGACACGTCAGGTCGTATTCCAGGGGCCCGAGTCTGCTATTTTTATAAATTCTTCATTCCAACACGATCCCATTGTCATTTTGATAAAAGTTCGTAATGTTCTAAATCATAATGATCGATCATTGATCGGTCAGTGGTCTCGTAGTAGAGTGGTGGTAGAATGACAATATCGAGCTTATTAATTCATGAATCCCCAAGCGACACCCGGTGGCCGCGCATCTATTGTCTTACTATTGTGTCTCTAATTGACGGTATCTGAAGGGTTAAAACAAATAACTGCACAATAATGTTCTAATGGTAGGTCACTGATCAAAACAACTGTCAAAAGTTTTGCAAATTACCGCATACGTCAGATATTCATTTGTCATTACGTACGAGATTACCATTTTAAGCCACTTCTTTCAATGAAGTGTCAGTGGTTGTCCATTGGAAAGTCATTATGACGCCATTATATTAGTAGATTACAAAAACTTGTCAAAATCAACAATTATGAAGTCAATGATATACCATTTTGACACTATTGTAATAGAAGACTTGAGGCCATGGTAGATTACAACCTGACGAAACTGTTAAATAACTGGAGCTCTCATCACTGATTCGGGAGTTTATCTCAGAGTTTATTTCCTGTTTATCATTCAATTAATTCGTCAGTATACTAACTCAGCAAATTCTCTCTTTCTTTAACTTGTCAGCAAAATTTGTAAGGAGTTCCACTAGATCATGTGATATGCTGTACCTAGAGTAAGTTGTTATTGGTTGTTGTACTATTCGGGGTTTTTTTTATTTTATAATAAACTAGTGCTTGACTGCGATTCCGCCTGATGGTAAGTAGTGATGCTATCGTTTATGGTGAGGTGCACTAGGTTGTGAAAGCAGATCTTCACTTTTATTAATCTAAACTAATGTTGTAAAGAGGCGAATCCAGGAAGGCAATTTCTGTAATTTATTTCACTGTCACTGCACTCAAAACGATTGGAGAAAAAAATGATATCTGACATCTGATTACGGCCCATTGCTTCTTCAAGAGAGGAAAACTAAGTCTCAGCAGTGGGAACATTACAAGGCATCATCCTATGCTATTGATTCGATATCGAAAAAATGATTTACCTGATGAATACTCATCACTCTTTACAATGATCACTCACCTTATTTCAAAAACTACCCATACCCGTATGTAGGTACTCGTTCCGGTGGGTATTGGGTATGAGTAGTTTTTCGCATCAGGTGAGTGATCATTGTAAATAGTGATGAGTTTTTATTGTAAAGTTTGCTGTGTGCTGATTTAGAATTCAATTAAATAGTAAAGGGTAACATTACAAATGTAGGCTTGCTATCAACGGAGTTTCTATATCAATAGCATAATCCATTTGCGTGGGAACCCTTAACAAACAGAACTCGCCTCTTCATTAAATTTGTATGAATAATTTAACCGTATCAGTCAAGTGTCTGTCAAATGCTAGGTGTGGGGGGAGATAGTTGAGATAGATAAGTAACGCTATCTCTTTCTATCACACTATAGATTAGTTTAGTTTACCTAATAGTTGATGCTGGAGGCTTCTCTTTTATTCTTGGAAAAATAATAATTACATCCCAAATTGATGAGCTGTGGGCTAAAAGAGCCACTTATTGGGTCCCATTAAAAGCAAGGTGACATCGCGGCAGACCAAGGCGAATGTGGAAAGATGAACTGCAACCGGAGGGTCTGGCCCGCATTGGCCGAGGACATAACGTCGCCCTCCCCGCTAACTGTCGTATCTCACAAACTGGCGTATCTGCACTGATATTACCAACGTGTTCACAACATTATTTTGTTTAAGTTCTCTTTTGTCGTCGTATCTGTGTCGTTTACCGTTTTGAAGATGCCACGTATTTTGTTTCGCGTAAGTGCAAGAAAAGGAAAACAATACGCGTACTACCTTAGGGCTTTAAGGTCACTACTTACTTAATTCATGAATCCCCAAGCGACCACCGGTGGCCGCGCATCTATTGTCTTACTATTGTGTCTCTAATTGACGGTATCTGAAGGGTTAAAGAATAAGCAGAAAGCGCTTTCGGGCGCTACAATTCATTAGTAAAGCTATAGCTAACGCAACTACAAAAACATGATTGTAGCGCCCGAACGAAAAACGGTTACCCTGGAAAAATACAATTGCTAGTTACGACAGTTAGCCAAGTGGGTGACGAAAAGTCTGTGGAAAAGGTAAAGGAAGGCCTTCGCCCAGGAGTGGGACATAATGGGCTAACTAACTAAATAACGTACCAAATTAATACACAAGTCATTTCGTTTTTTGCTAAATAAATCAAATGGCCTGTATGTTTAAACCAGTTATTGTAGCAATACAAAGCGATTTATTTCGTTGTTTACAATTTCTCGGCGAGATATGGATAGATTACGAACTAACTAATTTTGATGCGTGTCGTTGTAAATCGTGTTTTTTTTTTGTGGTTGTGTATCTGGAGAATTTTTTCGATGCCATATTTTAGGATAAATTGTATGTAGCAACTGTTAAGTAGTAAAAGAAGTAATTACGAGTACGAAAAACAATAAAATATTGAAATAAGATACTCTATAGTATACCCTAATTGACTGCCATTGTAGATATTATTTCTTTGGACTTTAGGTACAAATATTCACATTAACAATCCAGTAACGACTTTATTGCCAAAATTAAAATGTCCACTCAGAGCGGCCGTTTGCCATATTTTCATTAAAATCCAAACAGCTGTTACAGAGTAATATAAGAACAAACAACAAACTATAACATTTATAACATATAATAGTTGTGGGATTCTAGGATAACAGACCATTATGGTGCCCTTAATTTTATTGAGTGGCCCCTATGGCTCGTCTGGTGGAGTGGTGGATACTGGATGCGGGCTACGATTCCCCATAAATTACTGTTGTCCGGTATGTCAATTAACGACATTTTCGGTAGAAGCATTTTTCTTGTGTACTCATATGAAACCAATTATGATGGCGTCAGAATTATTAGTTATCAGTTTAATTAAAATGCAGTGCCTTAAAGCTTTTGCGCACAAAAGCAGTGCGGCATATTATTAAGACATTAGTCGTCATGACTTTTAACGTGACTCAGGGTTTTACTGGTGTCCAGTGTTCCTTCAATTGTTCTTTGCGAGGGCCACGGTAATTCTTCTGAATAATCAAGCAGTCTTGGCAGAATTGTAACGAACACACAACGGAGAAATACAGAGTACGCATTACTGAAGTTAGGTTTGAAAGTGGTTGTACTTTCCTTTTCATCTATTGTTCTCGGCTCTGGGCTACTTCTTGCCCATTCCTGAAATTATGCCAAGTCTGCAACGTCGTAGAAAAGTCTGTCTAAGACAGTCTTGTTTCAAGTGAGCGCTGGTCCTAAGCGGTGATGTAGCCGATGATGGAACACGCTTGCTTAAAAGTAACCTATTCACTCTTGACTTAACCTTTCGGATACTTACCGTAATTAAGACACAATAGAAAGACAATGAGAGACTGGGTTACTTTTGTACTCGTAGCTATCAGGAAACACAGACTCCGGCAGGGAATTCACATTCCAGCACAGATAGGCGGTTATCACACTGCCACGCATCACGCTGCATATTGCGTGTCAACGCACCTACGCGCGTACTTTCGGGAGTGCATATCTGCATCATCGTTGCGGGTTTTTTACGCACTCACGCGCGTAGGTGCGTTTTGTAAATTCACGCAGACACGCACTCATTTCATACAAAATCACGCACGGTACTACGAGACTCAGTATGGCATACCTTGCGTGTCGCGGTGTCGCTCCGCACCTACGCACGTTAGTGCATGTTTCTCTACATATAGGCGCGTGATCTGCATGAACGCGCGTGGAGGCAGTTTCGGTGTGTTCGACTGTGCGTGTTTTCTAGAGATACTTAGAAGCAACGTTACGACACGCATTCATGCACTACGCTGCGTGATGCGTGGCAGTGTGATAACCGCCATACATAGTTCTTGAAGTTTGAACTTCTGTTAATAAGTTGTTTAGTGGTGATTGTTTCAGACAGCTGAGATGAACGTTGGAGATGATAGAGAGATACGGGGAGTTGGTATCACAACATAAAGTATTGTATGTAGGTAGCGATGCCATGAGAACATTATTTTATATATTATATATTTTATTGAATTTTATTGAACGATCATTGTTACATTAAACTCACGAAAGTAAAAAAAAAAAATTGTACTTACCATAAATTAGGGTTACTTTTGCCCTGAGGTACAACTTTGACCCGAACTCACCAATAGAAATGCAGTAAACACTATCGTGTTCCTATTGGTTTATAAGCTTGTGACTAGTAAAAGCTACCCCAGGGCAAAAGTTACCCCACTTTACTCGATACATATTAGAATCATCTTTCATTAAGTATTGTTTTCAAAACGGTGAAGGAAAACATCGTAAGGGACCAGCCTGTCCTAGAAAAAAAATCGAAGATATACGTGACATCCACCAATCCATCAATCCGCATAGTGGATTACGATCTTCCCTTCGCCAATAGAGTCCCAACAGTGGGAATTTAGCTGATTATGCTAGGTATTAAATTCTTATTTCAAATAATTATTGTATAAAAAATTCTAGTGTTACTGTGCTCCATAGCTCCGCAGGAGAACAAAAGTTACCGACATAGCTCGAAAAATCGCCAAACTTAAGTGGCTATGGGTAGTGCACATTGCACACAGACAGAACAGATGTTCGATGGGGACGAAATGTTCTGAATCTGATGTTTGTGTGTTTTTTCGGGACTCGAACTGCAGTGGCCAATCTGGAAATCTCTGAACCGACTGCGGACTCAGGTTGGCCGCTGCAAAGATATTCTGGCAAAATGGGGTTTCCTTGACCCATTGCAAATACAGTGCCAGTGTGAAGCTCCTTCAGGATATGTGTCACCTCCTTTCCTACCCAGCATGCATAACTACCTGCACCCTTCATGACTTAAACGAAGCCAACGTCTGTTTGGATGTCATTAAAATTTGGCACATAGGCAGACCATAAATAGGAATGGAATATGGGATAGGTTCCCTTGGCATAATTTACCTACTTTCACGAAACCGCTGGCATTTATTTGTAGGATATTTCTACCTCATCATCTTCCTATCCTTGTCCCGTTTTATTTGGGGTCGGCGCAACACGTTTTTTTCTTCCATTCTGTCCTGTCACTCGTCACGCTATCACTAACTCCTTTTCTTTCATATCACTTCTCACACAATCCATCCATCTTTTCTTTAGCTTACCTCTCCCCCTCCATCCAACCACATGTAAATGGATATTTCTACCCATAATCCAGAAAATCATGATTACTTATCTAACCTAATTCTCACCTTAATATTGAAGGATTAATAAGACGAAATTAATTTCATAATTAACTAATTACTTACCTACTAATCTTCAAAGTATATTCCGTCTTCAATATTTTGTTACAAACAATTAGAGTACTTAGCAAGTTTTCATTCATGAAATTAAATCTCTTATGAAATTCATGAATTATTCTGTTGCCGACTGTACCTGGATTAACAATCGCTACATTCGGAATACAAGTCAACTTCGTACAAAGGTTAATTAAATTAATTATAGACCTGTACTCGACTGTAATGACTTGCCTATTGTGATTGAAGGACTACCTAGGTATATAAGTACCTAAATCGTAGGTAAATTGTTTCAATTAAATCCTATGTAGTTTTTTTTTTAGCGTTGAGAAAATCATCCTATGACATCCCATGAGTGGGAGATAATGTTAGACTTTTACTGACTAAAAACCCACTCCTGTTCCTTCGTTGCCTTTCGTACCGGGGCTTGAGCCACTTTTTGGACTAACCCTGGCCCCAGTAGGCTTCGACCCCGCTGGGTCCCTGCTGCTGCTGACAGACAGGCGCGCGGGAATAGTCGACGACTTGGGCTCGGTCCGGACAGTTACCGGACGATCGGACAGCGAGCTACTCACTGCTCGCTGGCCGCAAGCCCGCGCAAATCCTAAGTACCTAGTCAAAATAAGGTACCTAAGTACCTACCAGTTCGCGGGATTGTTTTTCCTCTAGTTGCCTTTTGAATTAAAAGCAAAATGGAAGGAATAAAGGTGGATTTTAGTCAGTACAAGTCTGATATTCCCTCTCTCTTTATCAGGTGAGATTTTAGTGAAACGCAAGCCTATCAATAATAATAATTAAAAAAAAAATAGAACAGGAAAAGTTATTGGATAAATTCCCAAATAAACAAAAACAATCCTACATGCCTAGGTTCTTAGTTCGTGTGATTCCCCGCTGTTTTGATTATATCAATAGAAATTCTACGTATTATAAAAAACTTGTGTTTTGTTGGTTTTCTCTGAAAGATTGGAAAGATCTCGCTCGCGACATCGGCCTATAATGGCCAAACCACGAAAATTTAGTTTTAAAATATTTTACAAGTGAAGTTGACTGTAACACATTTATTGACCTTGAAACAAAGCCAAGGAGCCATTAGATAATAATTCCTGGTAATTGTCTAACAAAAACTTTGTAGGTACCTACTTACGAATAAATTCAATGAAGATATTTTATTCAATAAGTCACTCGTTGGTTACTCTACAAACGTACCTATAAGGACCGTAATGGCATTCTTGCACTTGCATTGATAACGGTTCCGCTCCTAAGGACCTACCTAACTCTACGTTCATTCAACTTTGTTGTAGCCGGCATCAATGAAAGGTTAATTTTACGCAGAAAAGTTGTTTATGTTAGCGAAAATTGGAGTAAAGGTAGTCAATGAATCGTATGATAAGCTGAGGCGTGCGGGAGGGTGCATCACGCTCACGCACGTGTTGCCAGATTAATTGAATGCCTTCCGCGCGCAGATCCCCCCGCGCCCCGGCCGCTCGCCGAACAACTACCAAACAAACAAACAATCGCACAACTTGCACAACCTCAGAGGGATGAACTATGATCTCTGCTCCTCCCTGTGCACTTGTGATTTTTTCAACGTTACTTTATTTTCATACGGTGTAGTAGCGCGGGTCGCAGGGCGCGGGAGGGGAGCGCGCGGCCGCGGGGCGGGGCGGGTCGCGCGGCCTCTCGCGTTTAGTACAGCGCTCAGCAGGAGTGTCGGACGCTCGGCTTCACAGTCGACGACTTTAGTATTCTTCGTTTATTTTCTTTTCTATTCGTTTATTTGTCACTCGGACCTCTCCGCGGCACAAACATGGGATGTTTCACCGTAAATGAGTGAGTTACTGGTGTTACCGTGTTTACGAAATTTTTATTTTGACAGTGTCACGTTCACGTGCGGAATCAAATTATTACCGGTTCCGGAGTTTTTAAGTGTTTATTATATGTACACGGCCTTCGTTTGATGCAGGTAGAGCCGGCTGATCGTCAAATAGGTGCAACAGTGTCGGTTTCTGGTGGTACTAATAAAGAATTCTCGTGGGAATAACTTGTACAAGTGCTCCGATAGTGATTCGTGTGGAAGCGTTATCGGAAAAAAGTTCGCACGGATTTGTTCCAATAAGATTCTTCTGGGAAACTAGTGTGAAGTGCGTGTGCCGGTGAAGTGAAGCCGAAAGGAAGTGCTTACAACTTAAACATAACCTTACCTTGTATTCGAAAGACGCGCGTGTTGCACGGGCATGCGCAGTCCGGGTCATTGAAATTATTTATAAGTGCTTCATAATTTTATAAACAAACTGTGACAGTGTTGTAGTTTTGTCGTGGTGTGTCGCTAAACAGAAACGCACGACAGAGTGGATACCGGGGGCTCGCCGTCAATAAGCTGGTTGACCGTTTCGAAGCTTTTTTCGAATTTCAAAATCAAGGATAACGTTCACCTGTGGGATTTCGGTGTTTTACCTGCGCGCGCACAGAACTTCTTTACAAAGGTGAGTGTGAGTTTGTAGTTTTCACATAGCTCCGCGAACTCGAACGCAACATCCGCAACTTCACTTGGCTGCAAAATATTAGTTTTTTAATTTGCTTTTATGACTGAGTAGCAAATAAACCTACCGCTTTTAACTTTAATTTATGCGTCTGACTGGTAGGTAGTTAACGAAACCAGTGCAGCACACACGTGCAGTCGGTGATTTATAAAAAGGTGTTTCATAAAAAACATCGTCTGGTTTCGGCGCGTCTCGCGGGCTCTGTTGTGGTCCTTTGAGGCTGACTTATGTTTTTTTTTTTTTATAAAATTGTGCGTATGGTTAGTTTATTCATTAGATCTGCGATTGGCTGACGTCACCACAGGAGCATCCCGAGGTTTTCTATCTCTCTCGCTCTTGAATTATAGAAGACTGGTTCGAGGAGCAGAACCAATTAAACGAAGTGACGTTTGACGACTCTCCCGCACAAACTTTGCTTTCAATTTTTTATTCGACTTTTTTTATTATTCGAATGTTTTGAAGAGAGGCAAACCTTGCATTATCTGTAGCTGTCCTTGAACGAGGTTTATTGGTTAGTGATTGTTTTAATTAAGCCTCTTAATGGAGGTAAGTACACCTGCGTAGGCTTGGTCTGTAGCGTGATGCGACGTCCAATTGTAACTAAGGACTACAGACAACTAATTTATTTTTTGGTTGGTTGTTATATGCCTGACTATAGGTAGGTACTTACGTACACATTAGGCCACGCATGGCTGTACCTGTACATAATAATTAGGTACGTATGAATACCTATACACAGATTCGTAGAGGTACCTATTTACTGACATACAAAGTTGAATGAACAGTCAAGGACAGGTAAGTGACTATAAGATTGAATAATGTTTGTGCATATCTATATCTATCTATACTTACTTCGCTAGTTACCTACCTACTTACGAATTACCTATGTCTGCGGCATTAAAAATAACACACCGGTACTCTAAAATTACGATTTAGGAACACATTCATTGTGCAGCTGAGCACAGCTAAGGAGTGGAATTCCCTGCCAGAGTCGGTGTTTCCTGATGGCTCCAACCTGGGAATCTTTAAGTCAAGAATGAATAGGTTACTTCTAGATAAGCGCGCTCCATCGTCGACCGCATCGTCGCTTTCCATCAGGTGAGATAACGGTCAAGCTCAAACCTATCAACAATAAGAAAATAATTATTAAATAAAAGGAGAAAGTGACTGACATTGACATGTTAAAGTACCTACAGCCGAAGCTACTGGGACTAAGAGCGTGAAATTTTGCATAAGGGTTCCTTTTATGACGTAGGCGAGCAATAAGGGAGGACATTCCAAAGTTCACCCCCAAAGGGGATGAAACGGGGGTCCAAAATTTGTATGGAGAAACCTACTTTTAAGCGGGCGAAGCCACATCTAGTAGGTATGTTCGATTATTTCTTATAAGAATTAGGATTGACCTACCTACTTATCAATACGATTTTTCTTTATGGGAAATCATTAAATATCTGGAACGCAAGGCAAAGAAAGAACACACGAGTGACTTTTAGTATAAAGTCTGAAGCCCTCGCGCTCCGCCCAAGAGCGGGAGAAGTAATTGGATGATTTCCCACCTTAAGGGCCTTATCATACTAGCGAATTGCGAGCGTCCTCAAAGCGGTGCGGGTGCGCAACGAATACGTTACGGGCGTGCAACGATCACGCCGCGAATGCGCAGCGAATATGTTGCGGACGCGCAACGAGATGCAGATCTCGTTCGATCAGCGAATATGTTGCGGTCGCGCGTCCGCAACATACAACGAAGTTACAAAGCGAGCAGCGCAAGAGACACTCTCTTCGTCGGAATCCGTTTTGTTACTGAGTGTATTGTACGTCGTTAGCCTGCTACAAACACGCGTTGAAAATTTTGCGAATTTGCCACGCGTCCGCGACGCCTTCGCTGTCCAGCCGCGGCGTGTTCGCAACGCAATCGCTGCGCGTCCGCCCTGCCCCTCAGCCGCTCGCAAACCGCTAGTGTGATAACGCCCTAAAAAAAAACCTACATACCTAATCCGCCCCTAAGGCTACCCACTGACCGAAAGACGCAGTGTTGATAGACTACCCACAAGGTGGACCAATGAACTGGTGTGGGTCACGGTAATCCGATGGATGCGAGACGCATAGGACCGGTCATTGTGGCGACACTTGGGTGTAGACTTATGTCCAACAGTGGACGTCTTTCACCTGAAATGATAATGATGAACCTCTAGCTAGATACACATAGTTGTATTACATCAGTGAAAAAGATTGTCATAATGACTGGGAAAATTGTATGGACATGCGCTGACGAAATCTCACGTGGTCAATCGCGCCACCGTAGACGCGGGCTCGCGGACGGCGAGCCATGGGCAACTCGCTGTCCGATCGTCCGGTAACTGTCCGGACCGAGCCCAAGACGTCAACGGTTCCCGCGCGCCTCAAGGAGTTGTCAACAACAGGAGGGGCCCAGCTGGGTTTAAGCCTACTGGGGCCAGGGTTATCTGAAAGGAAACTCGAGCCCCGGTACGAAGGCTAAAAGGAACGGGGTGGGGTTTTTAGTCAGTAAGAGTCTGACACTATCTCCCGCTCCACCCAAGAGCGGGTTTTGTCATAACATGATTTTCCCCATCGAAAAAAAAAAACGTCGTCAATCGCATTATTAAGCTAGAACTACAGTAGACCGACGCACACGTGTAATACGCCTGATTGCTTCCAGGCAAGCGTGTTCCATCGTCGGCCACATCATCGCTTATCATCAGGTAAGATAGTAGTCAAACGCGAGCCTATCCATAATAAAAAAAAAGAACGGCGTGGCGCGGCGTAGATCAAGTGTAGCTCTACAAGTCTAGTTACCATATAAAATGTATGAAAACCATCGCGCCCAGATCGGCGCGTATGGCACACGTGTGAGCAGTGTAGTTCTACCATTATCCTATTTTGGTCAATTTTTTTTACTATCTTCGTACGACTTCCTGATTAGCCAGTGTCAGGTTTAGGAAATACATATTTCGTTTTTGATACGGCATACAGTCACTTAGTTTTCCATTACAATCCGAATGTAACAGATTCCAATGTTTTTGCAGTATTTGGCTGTAATTGTATCGTGTCAAACTTCTTGAAAAGCTTTGCTGAGGTAGTCAATATTACAATAAAATTCTCAGCTCTATTCTGCCAAGATCGCGCCCGTTTCAATAATTTCACATAAAATCTACTTGTTTTATTCATGAATCCCCAAGCGACCACCGGTGGCCGCGCATCTATTATCTTACTATTGAGTCTAATTGACGGTATCTGAAGGGTTAAACGCTTGAGATATAAAACTACAACAATTTTACATCACAATATTCACTAGGAACCAATTTGCAAATATTTATCAGTCACTGAACTTCACCCAAAAATATCCCGCCAAAAACTTCATATTTTATACAAACATTCCAACACATACTGTGTCTATGGTACGTATAGAGTTCAAAGAGTTTCAAACTGACTTGTCAACGATGACCTTGTCAATATTGTAGTTCAGAAACTTTTAAAGATTTATTTACGCAAACCCGTGAACACAGGTGAAGGAAAGTTTCAAATCCTACACGTATTGTTTTACAAGAAAAAACTCAAACATCATCCGACCTGCACCTTTTTTTTTGCAAGTATTTTTATTCTATGGACCTAGTGGCTAATAAGCCAAATACTAGGTATAGTCTGTAGCTAGGTTAAATGCATAACTTTGTGGTTTTGGCGGGATATCTTCCAGTGAAATTCAGTGGCTGCTATAAATATTCGCAAATTGATTCCTAGTGGACATTTAACACAAAATTGGAGGATTTTTGTATACGTACCAAGTGTCTGCGCAACTGGACAATACGTGGAATCATGGAAACAGGCGAGATCTTGGTAAAATGGAGCTGAGAATTTTATTTTAGTTTTGGCTACTTCAGCGAAGTTTGCCTAGGAGGTTAACTGGATACATTTGCTGCAAAATACTACAAAAACATTACAATGTGTACATCCATTTTCTAATGGAAAACAAATTAATTAAATGGCTTACAAAACTTAGTATCCAAGATAAAAACATAAACAAAAAAATGCGAAACTTGGAACTGCAACTTGTCAGTTTGCTACATCGTTTAACCATTGGATTAATGTAGCGTATTCTCACGTAGTCACAGGTCAATTTTTTCTAGACATTTTTACGCAGAACGACTGCTATCTCATATTCATCATAACTTTGAAATAATAATATTCACCTACCTGGAATCTGATACAATCATACATGACAACAAAAGACCACCATCTTGGCAGAATAATATGGCGACTATAATCGTTTCTATTCTATCCTTTTTTTTTCTCTTGATAAAAGTCACTGGCAGCATGGCGAACTCGAAACCGAATCGAGTGCTAAGTTCAAATCGATGTTCGGTTGTATTTGGTGAGAAAAAACTTCGATAGCCAAAAAAAAAAACTCTTCGGTTGGCAGAAGGACAACGTCAGTGCTACAGTCGGGTTGACACGAAAAAGTTAAGGGGTGAACGTTTTTAAACTTGGATTTAGTTTAAAAGGGATTAGAATTGTCTTTTAAATGTAGAAGGAAGATTTCTTTCTTTAAAGTTGACAACTGTCATAGATGCTTTTGTTAATTTATTTTAAAGAAAGTGAAAATTATAATCGAGGTAGAACATGACAATTATGTTAATAGTAAACCAAGTTTTAATTACAATTATTAAAACCTTGATCCATTTATAATATGAATCCAAGAGTTTTCCCTAGCCATTATTTAACTAATCATCAAATCTAGCTTTCAAGCAAAATGTAGAGACATGCGCACGCGCATTCTAGAGCTTTGCGCAATATTTTGAATACAATGGATAAGTATGAGTCAATATTAACCAATATTTACTGATACGTTGACATTTAGTACTAATTAAGTTGGCACATATCCTGTGAAGATTAGTGTAATATCTCACAAGCCATACAGTAAACACTTAACTTACAGATGCAAGAAAAACACGTTATGTCCTAACATATTAGGCAGTAAACTATCAGCAATATGTCAATTACGATATTGTACTTCACACATCATATAACATAATCATTATACTTTACAATCACTGGGTTAAACGAACCTCTATAAATATAACATCCAGCTAATATTTACATAAGACATCTTCCCATATTTGCTCGTAGTCTGTTGCCAAATACACTCGAATATTATTCTGTTGGTTTTCTTGCCAGTGTACACTGTACATTGTACAGTTCAAGACAAAAGTCTTATCTTTGAAAAACAAATTAATTGAAAAACTTTTCTGATACGAACTTCAGATAGAATACAAAGTTTAGTAAGCATGTTTATGCTAATGTCAGATTTATTTTAGTAAAAATATTCTAACGTGGAATAAAGTTATGTAAGTTTTAGAAGCTTGAAACCGGTTCTGACCGGTTTAAAGCAGTTTTTGTTAAGCCGCTTGTTTGTTGTTTACTTGGCTGTAATTACTTAAGCTATCCTAATCCACTGTCGTTGCAAGCTGGAAAGCAAACAACATACTAGCTGTAATGTGGTTAGCTGGTTACGTGTGGTACGCTTGCCAATTTACTTGCCGAGTATCAAAAGGAATTAGTGCGATTAAATACACATCTAGATAAAATCTGTTTGGAGTTATTTACTATGTGTAAACAAAGACTAAGATTTGTACTGTCATACAAACATTTCTTTGATTAACCCCCAAGGCCCACAGTCAATTATTTTGGCGTGGAAAACTAACTGATGCCAATGGCTTCGCCTGCTTGAAGAAAATTCGCCTGTAGAAAATGGTCCCAAGTGAATAGACTTCCGGAATAAAAAGCCTATGCGCTAGCGGTGTGCCAAATTTCATCCGAATCCGTTAAAACCGTTCGAGCATGAAAAAGTGACAATCATACACACAAAATTTCGCTTTCATAACATTAGTTGAATTGTAATTAATTTTATTGATGAACATTTAACCTGGCACACATAATTTGTAAATTAATGAATCCAATTATGTTGTATTACCAAAATAAATCTGTTGGTATTGATTAGTTTAAAGTTCAAAAATACTTTGATGGACATATTGGAACGTGAAATACCTACTATAACTCGTATTTACTCTCCCAAGTACTACTAGTTCACCTGCTAGTATTTTTGTTGGTCGATATACTCTCCACTAAGTATTCCGGTAGTAGGTATATTCCTAAGAATCTAAGGCGTACTTCGAGCGATATCGCGAAAAAGCTCTCCACTAAAATGATTTAGGTACAGCAAGTTTCTTGAATTTTTAAAGGTATTGCGACACCCCATCCGTTAGAGTGCGCGAAAATAATATTTTCATGTGTCCCTCATGTAGAGTATTCACTTTTTTTCCGTACTCTATGTTATTCAGATAGTCTCGTAGGATGAAATTTTAAATATGGCTGAAACAATTTCTCTGACATTTTCAAAGTATTTTTAAGTGGAGCTGTGTAATGTATTTCTTTAATAGGGTAGGTACCTAGGGTAGGTATACGTGTGAGCTTCGAATAGGAATGAAATAGGACGGGGCGAGGGGTCACAGTAAATTGCCACCATTGTGAATGCGGCTTGAATTCTACACAGCACACGCGGGTCTCTGAATGAATGGCGAGTCCTAGTGAGCAAGATATGGTGAGACCTGTCTCTGCTATCAATATTGAAGGCTATGTTGCTGGGGACTGTACTGGAGGGAAATGGGCTCTTGTTATAAAACCGTGATGGTCAAGAAGGCTGCCAGGTGGGACGAATTTTCTGATTGGATTACGATGTGGCTTTAATTTTTGGAAGGTTTGAATCCAGGTATCTCAAAGTAGTAGAAGTTTAAACCTTCTGATGATTCTATCGAGCCGTTGAAGTGCCTTTCCTGGACATGAGTCGCCATGGCCAATTTGGAAAACTAAACAGACTTCACAGCCAAGAAATTTAATTAGTTTCGCCATCTACACGCTGAGAAGAGGGTTTGAAACTTCTCGGTTTCCAAAACGATATGAACGGTATAATATGAAGGTTTCCAAACAAAAGAAGAAGCAAGGTAAGCGTAGTTAAGTAAATTGCTAAGCAGGAATATGGGAATGATCATAAGAATTACCGTGGTCCTAGAACGCAACCTACTAAAGCAAAACAAGCCTGATATTCAGAGAAGTTATTGGATAATTCCCCATCGCAACAAAAATAAGTAGATTATTTAGCTGCTCTACTAAAAAACTAGTTATACACAGCTAATACTGCCTATTACATAGAGATGTGTCTACATACACTCATCGGTTGGCATTGACCAGCGATCAAATGATCAGACTTAATTCAAATCCTTTCAATTGAATTACCTCTGCATCGGATTCCGATTACATTGTTGCGAACAGAACTAGATTTGGTCGATTGACACGTTATCGGCCATGCATTATAATATTTGTTGACAGCTGTATACAGACATGCAGATCCTCGATCGATAATGTCTATCTACAAAATCAAATATCAGAACCAACCGAATCGAAACTTGTGCATCATTTGGAATTTCCCCGTTTTTATTTTTGTGCTTAAATATTTTTCTACCAACATGAAGCAGAAATTAGCATTTCAATGTGTCGTGAAAGAATGGGTCCGTGGTGGTGGTGGGATCATCTTGCTATCTCTTTTATATGCACGTAATCTAATGTCGGCGACGTCACCTTTCAGTTTTTGCATTCTTTTTCTGTTATTTGACAGTATCTCCTTCCAATAGATTTGAAAAGTTCTAACTTCCTTAATTTTGAACTAATTTGGTAAATTCTTTCTGTTTGCAATTTTCATCATCACTTTTTTAATGTTCCCACTGCTGGTACTCAGGCTTCCTCTCTAGGAGACGAAATAGGCCGTAATCCACCACGCTGGGCCCATGCGTGCAGTGCAATTTGGAATGAAGTTATTTTTTAAAATAAGTAATTTAAAAAAAATAACAGTTACCCAATTGTCCTTAATGAAAGCCACTTTTGAGTTTAGGCTTTCGGTCTTCTAGGCCATTCATTCCTGGTATCTGAGAAGCTCATCCAGGCTTAGGAGACTAGATCATCCCATCATCTGTTTATTGGTTTGCCAACCCATCTTTCATAGTCTCTCTGAATTATTATTTCTGACTTGCTTTAATTTTCCTAAACCGGACTTAACCCGAAGTAGGTACCTACCTTAATTATATTCAAGTTCTAAGAACGTTCCATACTTCAACATCTAAAAAAAACTTACAAGATGAAGCTCCTAACAACCTTTAACGATATAAATAAAAAAAAAAAACGTAAGAGGTAAACTTCCTAGCAACGACCGCTTGATATAACAATATTTTTTCCTCGTTATTGACGAAATCTGACCTTTGCCACGCATCACCAACCCTATATTAACATAACCAGTAATAAACCAGAATAGAATCTTCTATTCCAGTACTGTATTCCAGTTAGAGACGTGAACACTTCCAGTTGCTTGCTTAATCGTTACCCAATGCTTATTCAGTCAAGTGTCTTTCAAGTAGTAAAGCCAGTAGGCTCTTGGGTGGTCAGACTGATGTAAGACCTATTTACTATCGTAATTATTTAAGTTTATCGTTTACTTTAATCGATTTATTATGCGTTGTAGTAGTGATGTAATCAATTGGCTAATTAGAAGGCTAGTAGGTAAGTCTTATGCATTTGTAATGGTTCACTATTGATGGATCACTTCCATCTGCTTGAATCTCTTTAAATGCTTTAAGTTCCACAGTGCGACATAAGTGTATTAATTACAAGTGATTAGCATTCAATAGGAAGGTCACTTTGTTTATTTTGGAATTTCCTGCCGGAGTCTGTGTTTCCTAATAGCTACAACTTAGGCATATTTAAGTCAAGAGTGAATAGGTTACTTCTAGGCAAGCGTGCTCCATCGTCGACTTCGTCATCGCTTATCATCAGGTAAGATGGTGGTCAAACGCGAGCATATCAATAACAAAAAAAAAATCAAGATGAGTACATATGAGTATTTTAAACCAACGTTATACATTCCAGTTAATTCCTTATTGTTGATTTCTGTCGTCAGAGGTTACTTTCAGCTGACTACGAGTACAACCGTAATTATACACGAGTCATCGCGGATTGCGCAGCGCATCCTAGGGTTAACAATTATTATTACTCAACATCGAGCAACATCGCAATGAATGCCAGTTCTGCAGGCGAGGTCAGAAGTCAGCCGCGGGAGTCGACTCAAGTTATTTATGTACAAACTTAAAACGTGTGCATTAGAGAGTGCATAACCAAAACAAATGTTATACCAAGTCCTCACGGCTCAAAGTTCAGAGGGTTATATTGCTTAAAGTTTGCCTCAAGCACCCACTTTAAACGGAGCAAAAGTTTCTATTTTTATTAGCTGAAGATCTGAATAAGGCGATTTGAATATTCTTGATTTTTTAAGTAAGAAACTTTGAAAATTTCCGTGAGAAGTACTTCATTAAAACACAATCAGGGCCCTGAAGTAGTGAAATTTGCACGTCTTCATTCCTTGACCTTAACATTTGAGAGTTTGTGTCCAGACGTAACTGGTTTCTACTTCAAGTGTTTTATAAACTTTTTAATTAGAGAATTTGCTTCGTCAACTAAGTCTCAAAGTATATATGCAAATTGGACTAAAAGACGGATCATTGCTTTGTTAGCTGTACCTGCGACATAGCTAAATAATTGTCTCTCGTCTCTTAGGCGACTTAGGACATGCATTGAAGCAAGTTTCCCATCCCCGAGTATTAACGTGTCTACTTGAACATCTTGGTCATTATATGACAGTCAGCCCTTACTTCACTGCTGGGCAAGGGCTTCCTTGTAATCTAAACCCTCATGAAGCTGTCCAGTACGTCTCGCATTCTCGAGACAATACCCGCGCCGCTTTTTCTCCTTGAGCTAATTTTGCCACCAAACATCTGCAGTTCGACATAGGTACAATATATTACCCACTTCTTACAATTTCAGTTGAAAAGTAAGTATGATGATAAAATGTAATGAATAACGTAAGGTTGAACTATGACTATAGCTTGAGCACGGGACACCCTCTTTCGGCTATTTGTCACACGTGGGGGCCATTCTCATCCACATTTTTGGAACGTCTCCCGAACATAATTCTGACACTTGTTGAAAGTAGAGACCGAGTGCTATAAAACAGAATATGTCTGCGTTAGCTGAATTGATGGCCGCTCCTCCAGAATCCGGATGAATTGATGGTCTAATACGAGAAAGTGTTGACTTCACAAAAGAACGCGATCTAATACCGATATACGAGCTTCTTAATGGTGATCTATGTGTAGAGGAATGAGTGTTACCAAAATATCCTGATGAAATTACGAATGTTTTTAGTTTTTATGTGTTAAAAGAGCGCTCGATGCCCCATCGACGGAATATTTTAAAATGATTTAGAATAGTTATTTTACGCCAACATCGAGCGTAATAAAAATAGTAGTTTCGATTGGACTTAACAACCGGATCCGGGCGAGTCCCGCCATCCGATTATTCGACAGCAGACCGACAGATTTATTTAGTGATGTCATCGATCCAAGTTGATGTTTGAACCGGTTTTTTTAATTCTTAAACGTGCAATATGCAATAATTAACATTCGTCACACAATGATTTTTTTAAATAACCCTTAGAATTAATCAGCCCAAAAGGTCGAATTGTCAGAACATAAAAACTGACTGCAAAAAACTTCCACCGGTCGCTTCAAAAACCTGTTAGTTGGACAAAAAGTTTTTTTTTCGGTGTGAAGTCGCGGTGGCGCGTGCACCGCAGGTAGTTTTACCCCCATGTTAGAACCACAGACTTCTTATTGAATGGCTCCTTATTAGTTATTAATCGAATAAGGACGAAATAGAACGAAGCGTTCACTAGAAACAAACCAAATCGAAATAGACAATGAATAAGTAAATACGGCCACCGATTGGATCCGAATAATCTATCCAGTTATTATACTGATACTGTTGGCTTACTGAAACTTGGATAGATAAGCTCAGTTTAAGTACTTAGTCGCTTTAAAACTCTGCCGACGTATAAGTGCCTACTTGATGTTCGATTTCGGTTGGGGCCGAATTCATGAATAAACTAACTAGTCCACTTTTGGTTTCGTTAAACTGCTTGAGCTTTTTGTTGGTACAGCAATGTGAAATCATTTCAGAAAATATTCCTGTAATATAGGCGCCTTCCTATTAAGGCGCGATTTAGAGGAAAAAAAGTACAAGATAGATTTGAGTGCTGGGGAGCCTTGAGAGACCACATTTATATGTATTTACAAACCTTATTTTGTTAGGACTAACGTCTATGTTTGCATTTTACCTTCGGACGCTTATTGAAAATGTGATTTATTTCTTTTGGGACACGTCTACGGATGAATGGATATTGTCCCTTAACAACTTTTGCATAACTTATTTAAATGCCTTTTGATTTTACGGAACGTATCATGTGAAAGGAATATAAAAAAAAAACTTGAAAGCTTTTAAAAACTCACGCAATCACGTATCAGAATCTGCTATTAATGCCGGTACTATATACCTGTAGCTACGTAAAGCTATACAGTTTATTTATGAAACGATAGGTACTTAGCAGCCTTCGCTTGTCAGCGACAGCAGTAATTAATTACGGTTCGGCCTCACCCCCGCGGTGGCGCTACCCGATTGAAGTTAACTAACCGTAGTTAGCTCAGCCGTAGTGTTTTGACATTCGATGATACCCCAACTACAGCCATCGTAGACCAGCCACGCCAAATCTTTCAATAGCAAACCGAACGGACTCGAACTCTCGGCGCTTCAATCTTAATACAAACTTTACTTGAACGCTTCAAAGCCATTAAACCTCTCCTACAAAATGTTCTTCACATTTTGCATTATATTTCGGTGCCTGATAATACTTGTGCACTATAAAAGAGATGTCTTTTGTACAAGGCGACGATGAAGTTGGAAAAGTGTGCAACTGAATTCTGTAGCCTCGGGTAGAAACGCGCCTCAAGCGAATCGTACGTAATGCGCCCGATAATATATTCAGATCGCATTTATTCGCGGAGCATAGGCACTGAAACAAGGTTTTGTTAGTGCAAGAGACACAATCCCCGTGGGCTAGACTTTTTGAATCGCTTTTGTAGGAACCCCAGCGTGAATATGAGAAATCTTTACGCGAAATATAGATATTGAGACGGTCGGGAAATCCGATATGGATTTGAAATAACTTCATCCGCATGACAATACAATGGTGGTATGTCTGTAGTTCTGTACCTTATCAGGGCTACGGGATTGTTAAGAGTCACTGTGACTCTGGAACGCCAATGGCCATTGAAGGAACTCGACTGGGTTTTAGTCACTAAAAGTCGATTTTTCTTAACCCACCCAGAGCGGGAAAAGTTATTTGATGTGTCACAAAATTTGTCATGTGACCGAGGCGGAATTCGCACGAGCCATAGGCAAGTGTGTTATGGAGCCAAGGGCTGCAGTGACAAGTTTGCACGTGTATCAAACGACTTTTTTCAATACACTTATACACATACAATATACGACACCCAGCCTGATACGATAAAAATAATAAACTTGAGGCGGATAGCATATGCACTTTTCTGCACTAGTGCGGAAAAAAGTCTATAGCGTGCCTAAAAGCTGTGGGATAAGAGCGGGTTTACAAGTAAGTGTATTGAAAAGGTATTTTGATATCTGTACATGCACAAGTATGTTGTCACGTACATTGACGGCAGTTTTAGTACGTTGGCGACAGAGAAAGACAGTAACATGAATAAAGGCCATGCTTCTCTGCCGTAATCTTTAATAGTCTGGAAATCGGGTTATTGCTGGGATCGTACGGAGTATTATGGCGCTATGCTTTTAGCCATACTCCACGCATATTGAACGGGCTCTTAAGCCCGTATTCACATTATACATTGCGAGTCGGCCATAAATCCCGGTGCACATTAGAATTTTGCTGGACCACTGCGCTACTGAAAGAACTACTTACTCCAGTATGCCTTGCAAGAATTGTTAACGTAAGTAAAGCTTTTAAATATAGTATTTAAAGTTAAATCGTTGGGAGTTTCAAGATACACTTGAGTTCCTGTTAAAATATTTATGTGTAAGCCTCAAAAAAACGCCACTTTAAGCTTTTTGAAGCAGCGTCTTTTAGTGGCTCGTGTTTGGCGGTGTCACAAGCTTCTCCGGCCACACAAGCTGCCGCGCTTCTGCTGTTTTTTGCGACGGCTTCTAACTTTTTTTCGGTGGCCGCTTCTAGCGTTTTTTTGAGGCTCGTGTGCGAGGACAGTAACCTGTAAGATCTTATCTACACGAATACAATAAAGAGGTAAAGTTTTTTTTTGTTTGTAGGAGATAATTTCTGGAAGTAATGATCCGATTGCTAAAATTTTTTCTCCGTTAGAAAGCTGCTTTATTCCTCCGTGACATAAGCTATATTTTATGTACGCGGGCGAAGCCGCGGACAAAAGCTAGTAAATTATATTATTGAAGACCATTTCGTTCTCAGTTTTTTCCTATTCGTCGAAGTTCTTCGCTCATATTTTATTTATTGTTCATAATCCCAAAATCATGAATTTGCTTGGAGTATATTTTATTACCTACTTTATCTCTATATTTGGGGTGATATCAAAGTTTTACGCCACCGTATTTTCTTGAAACGGTACGGAAGGCTGTTCGGTTGGATGAACAGTTTTTTCGCAGAATCTTTAATATACCTACCTAAGTTCAAATAATACCTGTTCTAAGTATTCCTTAAAACAGGAATATGATATCGCCGTTTACTTACTCGTGCGGACTGGTCATAGATTTAAAATACGTATAAATGTATTAGTCATAGCAGTATTTTGAAACGGATATTGGTGCAGAAGCCAGAACGCATACGTCACTATTGCTAATTGATTAATATAAAATTTACAACTTGTTTTTGCCCGCGGCATCGCTCTACCCTACTTCACCGTACTATACCTTACTCTACCCTATTCTACTCTACTCTATCCTACACTTTCCTAATTTTCATATCTTTTTTAAGAACCTTCTCACAATAAAAAAACACAACCAAAAAAGAATTAGCGAAATCGGTTCAGCTCTTCTCGAGATTTGCGCTTAGCAACACATTTAGCGATTCATTTTTAGGTATATTATAGATTGCATGTCTGCTGTGGTACTAGGCTAGCATAGGAAGCTGGTACCTATAGAATGCACAAACCGCGTCCATCAATAATACGCTGGCTTTTCGGTAATGGATGTACCGCGAAACCCCCTCCTCCCACCCTTCAGGGCCCTCGAACCTTGCCGTTTTCGATTTTTGTAAAAGGACACAAATATTTGAATGGCCCGCGGCTGTTTGAGAAGAATGTTTGTGTATGTGATTTGTGGGGATAACACCTACAACGAGCGTGTGGAAGGCTTGGCTTGTTTATTTAAAAGAGAGTAACGCACTTCCGAGTAGTTCACAGAACCAGAAGGTAGACAATAATTTTCGCACCTGTGGGAGAGTTCTCGTCTCGGTTAAAGATCGGTCGGTCAACAGTCATAAAGATATAAAACGAGAACTACACTAAACCAACGCACACTTGGACCACGGTAGATTTGTACGTAGAACGACGTCGCGTGGCGTGGATCTAATGTAGATCTACAAGTCTAGTTGCCATGTAAAATTTATGGAGACCGACGCGGCCAGGCCCACGTATGCGGAATAAAGTTCTACATTGACGCTTCTTTTGTTTGTAACAAACAATGCTCCCAAGTGGAGGCAGAAATTTCGCTCTACGGTCAGCAATTTTGTTTTTATGGTGGAGAAAATCATCCAATGACAACCCCCGTTCTTGGGCGGAGCGGGAGATAGTGTCAGACTCTTACTGACTAAAACCCACCCAATTTCTTCGTGCCTTCATACCGGGGCTCGAGCACCCTTTCAGATAACCCTGGCCCCGATAGGCTTCGATCAGCATTATGAAGAAGTCATCTTCATCTCAGTGCGAAAGTGTCGATTACTCAGTAAAATCCGATTTGTAACTTTTAACCAACCCCTAGTTCTTCTTTAGATGAATGGCCACGTCAATGGCGATATCGCTACCGCTATTTCAAATTCAGAACTTTGCTTTGGCGGTATTGCGATGAATATGTGGCGTTGTGAGGCTGCTCTGAACGGTCATACTAGTTGGAAACTAGCCGAGTATAAAACTTTTAATTTAAACTTGTCACAGCTGCGCAATAGCTGTTCATTAAAGCTGAAAGACCCTCCTCCTTGGCAATAAAATCATTCCAGAACCAAACAAACATAATCCTGAACCAATGAGCCAGGAAATGAACGTAACCATGTACCTACCACATCACAAACACACTGTAAACATCTACTAAAGCACAGTAATCCATTCCCTGTGTTCTATTATTACTTGATCCGTCGGATGTGGATGACGCCTAAGCTTTGTTTGACGTCATGACTGGGCATGAAGCGTAACGTCAATATACTCTTGGCTAACTAAACAATAAAATAATGGCCTATAAATTTAACAATTGGCATTGATGGCGCTATAACTTATGTCGCGGATTTGTCCCTGAGGAGCGGACGCGACAAACAGTCGCTGGCTTGATTAAAGATCTGCTTCAGAGCTTTTTAGTGTGGATAGACGTTTTATGGTCCCCTGGTACTTGAGGAACCGTCCGCCTACTGCCAGGCAATGATAGATAGATATTTATACCTATGGGTAAACTTAGCTAATGGACTTATCTATAGTCCTGACGTCTCTCTCTAATTCTTAACAGAACAATGATTTTGCTCACAGAACAGATGGCCAATGGGGCGTAAGGTACCGGAAGACGCAGCATTGCTAGGCCTCCAGAAAGGTAGACCGATGACCTGGCGAGGGTCGCGTAAATCCGTAATGTGAGACGCACAGGACCAATTGTTGTGGCGATACTTGGAAGAGGCCTATGCCCAGCTGTGAACGTTTTTCGACTGAAATGATGATCATGAATGAATTGAAGATTTAGAAGATTTCAGACGGAAACCTTGTACTTAAATAAATGTATTTACAACTTTTTCATGAATTTTTTTATAGGTACGATACAAGAAAGCACGGACCAATATACGAAAGGGCACTTATACGCCTGTATTAGTGTCTGTAAGTTACTCACCGGAGTAAAAACCGGCGATGCATAAAAACCCAACGGCAAAAGTTAATAAAAGTAGAACCATAACAATATTAAAAGAACGTGGCTACTCGAAATATTACCTTGTATGTTTCCCTCTAGCGTAGCCAGAATTTATTACGACTCAAGCACTAACAAGATGTGTGCAATCGATAAAACTCAAACACAAGTACTTGTAACAATTGTAATCGTAAATGAGCATTCGTTGATTTCTAATCCAAGAACTGTGTTCTACAATATTTTCTCCAATAGTGTTATCAGCGTGAAAAATCAAGCTGCAGTACATTGACTGGTTTTTCTATTAATTCGAGAATTTAATCCCAAGAAAAAAGCCAGTGTATGTAATTCAAATTTGGAATCAGAATCGATTCAAAATCGATTTCTTTTATCGAATACAGATTTAAAAGCCATTTCACGTACACAACTATGATTAGTAAATGGATTTAGTAATACGGTTTTATCTTCGGGTAGGGGTAGGTCGAATGGATCTGATTGTTTATTAAGTCTCGGGTGTGTTTATATAGGATCGGTAGATTGTTAAGGAGGTTATCTCTCTAATTAGCAAGCTCTTAAACATAATCCTTCCCTACTTGCTATAATAAGATCAATATTTGCTCACCGCTGTCTGTAATAGGATTTACTTCTGTAAGAGCATTACTTGTAGAAAGACATTGTGATTTAAATTAACTACGTCATATCGCTATTCACTTTAGAACTATAATGTAATAATACTACCCACATTTTTCTTTACAGAATTGTTGGGCGCCATTAAGTTCAGAGACAAAAACAAAAAAAAAAAACTACCGTAAAAAATATAATTTTAATAGGGGCAACCTTCCAAGTGTAATCACGTCAATAGCCAACATATCCGTTTTCAGTTAATTTTTCGCCCCATTTTTATGAAAGTTGCCAACTTTGTAGAGTATTAATTTGTTAGGGAGTCATTAAAAGCGTTCGTTAATAATGAGGGTGTAAATGTAATGCGGTGGAAGTTATAATTGGCGAATAAGTAGCGATCACAAGTTCACGCCCGCACCGGAGCTTGACGTAAATTAGTTAGGAACTACTAAACTGATACTTCGGTGGCACATGTCTAGTTACGTTAACAGTATAGTCTACTCATCGAATGAATCTTTCACTTTCCGGTTCGAGAAAAACTTCGGCGGAAATTATTTAGAGACCAACTAACAGATCTAAGTTCGTAACACACAGCGTATCTAATAAAAATGTCACCAACGTACAAACGTATACTAACCAACACAATTTAATGGTACATTTGATATTATAAGCATGATTCATGAAAGACGAAATGTTTCTGGTCATTTGTTTTTACTCTCAAATTATTTCCGTTCGATCTATTTCAGTTAGTGCACTCACAAAATTAGAAGATGGCGGTATTATTTCATATTTATCTTGACTTTCTTTTGTTTTCGTTCCTGCGGCGACAGATATTTGTGCTCACAAACGTCCCACATTCACAGCATTTCTCTCCAATTCCACCGAAATACTCTTTTACGTCTCTTCTGAATTAACATGTACCCTGTAATGCAGGCAGAGTGCTTTCCTACATAAAATGTTAATTTAAAAATCGTCTGAACATACTCTACGAATCTTGATGTACTAATGGCTATACTGTTTCGTAACAAGACGTTTTCGTAAACGTAGGGGACTGAGTGTGTGAATCGTGAAGCGTATCGGTTAATGGCTCAAAATGACCGACCCACGTGACGGATCGCGACTGTGACCTTCACTTACCGCCTCAAGATTTTTCAATACCTAAATATAGAACGTGATTAGTATTATAACTATTGAGACTCGAGTCGAGACCTCACCAACGTTCTCTAAACGTACGTATTCAATTTATTCTTCGACCTGCATTACAGTCTTTTAAATAATCCACATTCGTGCCGCAGCCATCATCGCTGCCATTGGAAACAACGGCGACGTTTTTTATGTGTTACAATATTTTTCATGTCAGTCTTTACATCAAAAGAGCGAATGTAACGCCCTAAAAATAGAATTAATTTTGTACGAGGAATCAAATATCATTCAGTTATAAGCAGTGGCAGCCGCAAGAATATAGTTAGAGAGAAAAAAATTTGGACGTCTCCCAAAAATCGATTACATTTACTCCATCGTTAACAGGAAATGATCATATATCTCTGCATTCGGTAGTTACTGCTAGTAGTTTATTCTTGATATCCGAAATACATTTTAATTTGTATGCAAACGTTAATTTTTATCGTAAGAGAAACGACACCGCAAACTGTAAAATTTGATGTCAATTACTTTTGCGTGACTGATCTCTTATCAATTTTAGCTCTTGACTTATCAGGTATCAGCTCGAGGCGCTCCGAATTATTTATCTATTTGGGATCTGTCAATATGTCGGTGATATGACAAATTTATCAGGATATCGGTAATCATGATACATGCGCCCCTCTTGAAAGATCAATATCTAAAAATAAGGTTTCAAGTTCTCCGCGGTTTCCTCCCAATTAGAGAGATCTTTGATGCGAGCAAATCTCCCGTGACTCCGATCACTTTCCATTTAAAACTGCTTTTCCTGTCTATGATTTGAAAACGAGAAGCGTCCCGTCGGGTTTCGAATAACTCTTTTCTGGGAAGGCAAAAAGAAATTGGCAAACAATGTTTTCGAAAATATAAAACTCAAAGAAGACGAACAGCTGCGACATTTGGTTATGATTTGTACTGATAAACATGGATACAAAGTCCTTCTTTTTAATACCGTGTTAGCGAAGAGAATGTGTGTATGGATTGTGAATCATAAACAATGGTTAGCCTTGTTAATGAATCTGAATGCGGGCGAGCAACGCAGCGGCAGCGGTCGTGGGACCGGCACGATTCATTGCGATGCCTTGCTTGGTGCGATATTATATTTTCTACTTAAACAAGCATTTCTACAACACAGCTACTTTAAATACCACTCCACAGATTCTGTCGCAATTACTTCAATGTCGAACACACAATGGTTTAGGAATTTATTACAGTAATAAAGATTAAAAGACGTTCCTAATGTTCTTATTCACACGATTGTAGAAGATATGTAATGAATTAGGCCAATGCGCTAATTAATAAGTAACGCTATTTCAGTTGGTCTCGTAGTCCACCAATTTACATGCTTTGAAATTGCATTTGACAATGGTTTATTGTCAGGGCATTGGGTAAGAATGGCTGCGATAATAAATAACAGATGATGCGATGGTCGGTCAGCGATGTAAAACACTCGGGTGATATCATCCGTCGTGTTTGCTCTCACGACATTGTGAGAGGCCATGGTTACTGGGTTACATTTTGCAAAGGTAATCAGGTACATTATTTAACGGCTTTGCAAGTCGCATTCCTACTTAATGTAATAGCAGTAATACTCTAAATCGTAGCGATCAGACTGGTTCAGATATCTCCGTCTACAAGTGTTCATTGAACTTTGAATAAGCGAATAATTCAATTAGGAGAATTAATATAATACGATTATGTTAGTTAGTCAAAATATATGTGTGTGAGAATATGTCGGTTGTATTAAACCTGTATCATGTGTCACTTGAATACAATTGATGAGAATGAGCGTAGAACGAACGAACGTATAATGAAACCCCCCAAAAGTCCGCACACAATCGCCATCCTATTTAAGCGATGCTCTGCCCAACTTTGGCCGGAATTCGTCCCAGGAATGTTTCGGAAAATTCTCTGAACAGGAGCCGGCGTCACTCCCATCCGGAACTAAGACGTTAAATCCTGGTTACGAACACCTATTGAGCCTTTCTCACTTTGTTAATGAATACAAATTGTCCAATAAATTGCTGTTACAAGTGAACCGCTACTACATTTTAAACGGAAGATGCTCACACGTATTTTCTCACATTCTCCAAACGAAATTTAACACAACACCCTGCCAAAAGGAATACCTATAAGTTACTATAATTGGCTTTACTTACTAATTACTGCCGCCCTTGTACATGGATTTAAACCAGCATACAGTGTATTAAAATTAAAGTCGGTGTTAATAACCTGAGTATCTTAGATTCCTAATTAACTTGGCCTTGGGACGAATAATGCAAAAACCATTTGAAGAATTCATGGTCGAATATTTTGAAGCCACTAATCGTCGCATCGTTGGACACTACAGCTGTTGCTAATAAATACATGTTTTATTCCGATTTGGTCACGATGGCTCAAATTAATAATGACGTAGTGAGTAAATGTTTGAAAAGTAACATTGATAGCGTTGCGTGAATGGCTATTCATGTTGGAAATTGTTTTGTTTGACTTGCTGTAGGTACGGGGGCTAGACAAAGCATGATTTTGTATGGAACTATGAGCGTGTACGTATAAAAACGTTATTGTAGCAAGTAACGGTGCGGTGACACCCTAGGGACGTTTTACATATTCCTGTAACAGAGCCACTAGCTCTGATGTGTTCACTGTATTGTGTCCGTTCCACAGCGGGACTTTGTTCCGACATTAATTTAAATTAACCCTACAACGTTAGCAGTAAGAGTCATTTTTCCATCACACGTTGAGTAATGCATTCATTCATATTTGAATTTAAACCACGCTTACGTTAATTGCACTAACAAATGATGTTACGAACTATTCTAGCCTGTATGGTAAAACACTGGTAGTGAATTAAGGAGGTCGCGTCTCCAGAGGATTAATACGTATTAGTTATGCAGGAACTTGATCTTATTACTTATTTAATTAAGTTGGGGTGCTTGGCGAACAAATCGATAAATGAGCGTGTGAGATATCTACATATTCGATTTGCTTCTCATCTAAATCCTCACATTCAATATATCTGTGTTTAATCCCCACACGACAAAGTTTAAATCAATTTATTTAATGTTCTTGTTTGTTTGGTAAAATTAATTTAGTCCAATTTCTATTTTAATCAATGCGGAAGTAGACGAATTAGATTGAAAACAAAGTTATGAGTTTGATTGATAAATGATCCTCATTGAATAAGCGTGCTGAAATACCTTTAGAATTTTGGGTATCAGAGAGACAATCTCAATTTGATTTAATCTGTATTACGTTTAAAGTAAGCGTCCAATTTCTTAGAAGAAAAAATCAATGTTATCGTCTCCATGATTTTGCTAGGGCTAAAACTATATAAACAGACTTCCCTCTTCATCGATAAGGATCAAAATTGTGCATGACTAGTGGCAGGTGCCTGCACCACAATAAACCGTTCCTGTCTGCTGATTGCCTTGTGAGGGGGAGATTTAATCATTGGAAGCTAAACAGGAGCGATGAGATGATACAGCGATAAAACAAAGATTAATTTCTAGTTGATTTGAGAGTCATTGTGTTAAGAACGGTTGGTTGGCACCTACCAGGAGATCATAGGGCTTGGGACGTGAGTTACACGCTTAGTTACGCATAGTTCATTCCATTCATCGATATAATATATCTACGCACTTGATTTAGGTGTGCCGAACATTCACTTCAGTAGACTCAAGTGTAATGTCGACTATACACCCTGAACATTACACTATGTTGAACGAAACGCGTAAGTGCCACGAAATTCATGGCGCTAAGTCATGTTGGTTGTGAAAAAGTGTCCTCTCAAAACTATCTTATCGCTGCATGTTTTAATAGTTCTTTTAGACGACATAATGCCAATGTAGCGCTGCAGCGAACTTTTGTTTTAACTTTTCAGTATTTTGACAAATAGTCTCCATTAAAGGGCTTGTCTATCAGTAGAATATAAGTCGATGATTTCATTCCATTTTATTCAGACTGATGATGTAATGCATCAATAAATAATCAGTCGATTTCTAAATATTTTGGCATGCAGATTGACTTGGATGGACAACTGACTTAGTTGATGGCAGTTTAATGCGTAGGTAACCTGTTAGATTGTGAATATAATTAGCACTTGCTGAGGTAACTCAAGCTTCAAGCTTGTATTATATAAACACTGAGAATTGATGTTGCTTCATAAGCAACATGAATTCTCAGAACACAGAAGAAAGTAACTTTCAATAGATTTACTCGAAATCCCATTCTTATCCTACCTCTTTTAGGCACCCAATAGACGGTTTTCCGCACTAGTGCAGAGAACTGCGCGTGTTCTCTCATATAACGTATCTGGCTGCGTGCGGTTCATTTCTTCGTAAGTGTATTGAAAAAAATCATTTGATACACGTGCAAATTTATCACTCCATCCCTTGGCTCCATAACACACTCGCCTACGGCTCGTGCGAATTCCGCCTCGGTCGCAATGACAAACTTTCTGCACTTGTATTACGAGTATAACGTACTATTTTCGCACTACTGTTTGACCACATAAACGCAACATTCCAAAGACCTAAACCCAAATGGCTTTAGACCCAAAAACTTAATAACAGTATCCTCCTATTGGGGCCTTAAATCTCGATACGGAATCGCTCAAATTGATTTAAGCCTCTTTTGATTACGTTTCTCCATTATGGTGTGGTGTTGTGTCAACCGCACGGTGGTTATATTGTTGTTCGTCGATATGGGACCAGACATAGACTACATAGACGACTTGGTGGCCACATCTAGAGATGGTGTTTTCAAAACTTCCCGTTCAAAACAAGCACGTCAGTTTTCTTCATTTCGAGTGGATGGTTGGCTCTATCTTACGTGAACTGAACATCAAGATCAGACTGTCGACTACCTGCATGTGAAGAGTACTGGAGTTCTTTGGCCACATTGTCAGGAAAAATGGCCATAACCTTGACCATAACCCAAAAGCTCATCGTAACTGGCATAGTTACAAACGACCAAGAGGCCGCAGCTTAATAAGATGGGCAGATCAGATCATCTCCACACTGGACACCCAATTGCACGTCGCACTTCTTGACGCTAAGAACCGTCACAGATGGCGAGATACCATCAATAAGAAGCTAATCCGCCGGCAGCCGGCACTTAACGACCCTCAGTAATGAGAAATACGACTCGAGGAGGAGAAGGTTAACCCTTGTGTATGTAGATTGGACCTAGTTTGTGGACCACAGCAGCATCAGTGGCATTCATTAAGCCTGCGATAGTACAGGTGTATGTATACTTGAGGCTCTCCTGGTGGTTATATTGTTGTTCGTCGATATGGGACAGGACACAGAATACAAGACGACTTGTTGGCCACTAGAGATGGTGTCTTCAAAACTTCCTTTCTGGACGTCTTTCGGCTGAAATGACGATAATGATGAGGACTGTAATTTTTAGCAAGATTGGGTGGGTGTCAGAATTTCGGTGTTATGTAGTTCTTATTAGGTTTCAGTCAGTCAAAACTGGTGTTCATGCTTACAGGCTGTCTAGTTGCGATGATTCCAAGCTCTATGGGACGAGGCTACGGGAGACAAGACTCGGATGCGAGCGGTGTGTGATGACTGAATCGATACAACGTCACTTTGAATGCTATACCGTATGGTATTTCATGGTAGATAGGGAGTTCTAACTTGAGTCGATAGATAGGTACAGGTGATTGCAGTCTATATATTCTCAATATATGGAATAATTATCTTGGTTGCGGGAAAATTGTATGAGAATTGGTATAGCATCACACTACCTAGTGTAGAAAATGTGAAACTTTATGCGAACGACGCACACGTGGTCCAGGCCTGATTTGTACGTAGAACGACGTCGCGTGGCGTGGATCAAGTGTAGCACCACAAGTCTAGTTTCCATGTAAAATGTATGGAGACCGATGCGCCCAGATAGACGTATGTAGCACACGTCTGCGCAGTGTAAGTTCTACCTTAAAAAGGATGTCCAGTGTCGACGTTCTTTCGATTGAAAGAAAGCTGACTAGGCGACACTCGATTAATTGAATGATTTCAAGTCGATTATTGTTAATCCAGGAAAACTTGCTAGTGTATGTTAAGTGAAACTAATAAACAAAGCGTTTGAACGTGTCGAAATTCAGTGAGGCCCGTAGAAAACGAACTATTGTTCTTAGAAGTAATTCAAATCGTGAAATTAATTTAAATGCATGCATTTTATTGTAACACTGTTAATATAAAAAGCAGTGCCGTAGATAGTCCCAAAGGGGCCCCATGTCAAAAGTTATTGAGCCTTTTTTTACAACGCAGGCGCTACTAGCACAGAGACATGAGACGGAGTCACGATAGGCCTCGAAAGATATGACCAGACTAACTGGATAGATTTTTTTTTTATTGTTGATAGGTTCGCGCTTCACAGGTATCTCACCTGATGGAAAGCGACGATGTGGTCGACGGTGGAATGCGCTTACCTTGAAGAAACCTATTCACTCTTGACTTAAAGATTCCCGGGTTGTAGCCATCAGAAAACACAGGCTCCGGCAAAAAATTCCACTCCACATTTCGTTTCAGATGTGATACATTGTGATCTTATTTAGAGAATGCTAGAACGAACGGAGCGAAAAATGTAACATTCTATCATTTAGTAATTTTTTAAATACGTATCTCTCATCAAGAAGACAATTGGTGGTTGTGGTTGGTTGTAGTTTTTACACGAGGCCTCTGCAACTTAGGGGCCCCGTACAGCGGTAGTTACGCCCCTGATAACAAGTAGTATGTAAGTACTGAATCGTGGCTGAGGCGCACGCGCATACCCGTTGCACAAACTGAAATCATTATCATAAATTTCTCGTAGACTTTAGAACTGATTCTTTGACCATTTACTGTCATGTGTTTGGTCATTAAAACGTGCATTTCTTGTAAGTAGGTAATTAGTGGGTTTTGCATTTAAGACAAACCTTGTATGTTTTCAAACACCAATAAAGCAGTCAGAGAGCTGAAGAGTGAAAAGACACTATCTTTCCATTACGTCATAGTTGTATGCTGTGTTGTATGTAATATTATTTAGTATGTGTACCTAATTGTGATGTTTCTTTTACAATTACGTGTGTACTGTATGATATTTTTTACATTGTCATATTATTTCAGTTTTTTTTTTCTTGAACTCAGTTTTCCTTCAATTCTTACTCATGCCTATTATCTCTTTTTTATCGTCTCTCCTTTTACATGAATGCTGGAAGAGAGTTCTAGAAATAAGCATCACCTTTAAAGGTGAAAACCGGTGGGACAGATCCTATTCATCCGTGCTTATTTTTAACCGACTTCTAAAAAAGGAAGAGGTTCTCAATTTGGATGTTTGTATTTTTTTTAAATGTTTGTTCGAGCATAACTTCGTCGCTTGCCAACCGATTTTGAAAAAATATTTTAGTGTTGAATAGTCCCAAAGTCACCAAGTTAGGTTCTGCAGCTGGTATCTTGGCGAAATCGACGGAACTCCTCAATTTTATAGTGATGTCGCTTTTTTTTATAAAAAGGTTTGTTTCACGAACAATCTCGGTTGCTATTTTATGAGTTATTATTTGTCTTCATTTTGTATGTAATAAAAATAAATAAATAAAATAACAACAGTTTTTCTTACTAAAATCGCACGTCGTCCCACTAACCCAATTCGTCTTTGCCACAATAATTTAATCACAATGTTTCACCTAAAACAATTACACAAAGTTAGTCCATATCCACCCTAATTGTAGTGACGGAAACGAATATCAAATGTACTTGAGTGACGTCCCCTGGGGTGGCCCCGATTGGGGTCTCGGGGGCCCTCGACATGGCAATCAAAGGGAATGAATGACCCCGAGCATCCACCGCAAGCAGCAAATGTCCTTCAATTATTTTCTTTACCTTTACTCCATACGATATTTCTTCGCTACTTACTCCTCAGATGCTTGAGTAGGATTCTGTAGTGTGTTAGTTCTTTGTTTTTGTTCGGCTCTCATTTCGTTTTTTGTCGGGGATTTTCGGCGAACTTGTTTTAGTGTTTTTAAAAGCTGCTATTGTTATTGCAATCATTTAGGTTGTCATCAACCGATATTCACTAGTAATATAAAGAAAAATTTGTATTTTATTTTTTATGATCCAACTCAAAAATTACTAGACTTAAAAAAAAATTGACTAGTAGATTATCAACTTTATCACTGAGTAACAAAGACAGACATACTTACTTATATTCTCCTTCTACACGGGCGAAGCCGCTCACAGTCACAGCAGTTCTTTTTTCAAATGAAAGTCGCACACTAGTACAAGCTGCGCATACGCAATTTTTCAAACGAATACCAACTACCCTACAATGAAACTACTATTTTTCAAATTCAAATATTTTTTTATTATTTTTCATTGGGAAACTCTTTCCCAAAGCTATTACTGGGAAGCGTGCTGATGGGTTGGCAACCTGTCACAAACTCACAACACAACGATTTATTGACTTTTAACTCCGCATTGTTATGTCAAACAAACGATTTATAGAAGTGGTTGACACTTACTGTAGCCTCAAGAAATTGTCGTAAAACTTAAAATAACTATTTTATTTGTAGTAGACCTGAATTCAGCTTTGCGAATACTGACAAAATGCTTGCACTGACTGGACAGGTCCACTCAAGTCTGTATGGTTCTTTCTTCAAAACACCATCTCAGACAAATCTCCATGGTTCTCAGGTAATTTGACCACATATTTACTGTATGAATTATAAAAGAGACTGACCCCTGATTTTTTTTTCGTTGTTTCTTCTCAGGGTAGTCAGCTAGGAAACACCGGCCTCATCTAGTTTAAACTGACGAAAAAAAATTGACGTGTTTTATAAACCTATTTGCAAAATAAATATCATTTATCATAATGTACCTTACCTTATGTGCCAGTATTTCCAGACTGGTGTATCTTATGTTACATGGAATCTGAGAGATGTATGCCCGAGGGGCATGCGGCAGGCCAACGCCGCCGTATGATCGATCCTATCATCAACTTAGTTAACTTTGTATCTTCAGACTTTTATTTACTCACGTCTATCCTAGGCCCGTCTGTTGCGAAAGTATTTTCGTCTCTAGAGGTCCTTAGTGTTTCATTTGAGGATTAACTTGCTGCTTGATCTTCAATCTTGTTAGGTTTGTTTTTTTGCTGGCTGGCAGATTGCAATGCTGGGGCGGAGGTGCCGACGGCTACACCGTTGCCTAATCGAATTGCCATTCGAGCGTTGGATTTTTATGATATTTAAACGTCCGACTAGATACTATTCGTCGAACTAAAAGCTCGTCCTTGTTTAGCCCTTTACATGTATATAAAATATATTCTAATCGTCACAAAATTTTCTATGTAAAGCCTTAATTTATTCAGCCTTCAAAGTAAAACTAACTTTTCACGATTTAAATATGTATACAGTTTCTACAACTGGTGGAAGAGTAAAAGCCGCAGACACATCGTATTTTAGTTACCCTCTATAGTCTTGTAATAATAAACACCAGGTTTGCTAGTTTAAAACATTAGGTACAGTTTTGAGTTTTGTGCTCCTGTTTTTGGATCCTCTTCTATGCTTATCACCTTGACTTAATGCTTTAGATGAAGCGGTATTCTATCAGCGAAAATGTTTGTCAAAAACTCAGCCTAGCGTTAGACTATCAATATATCATGTAGTCAAACTTTTGGACTATCGTCAAACATCACCTTTACGAGTTCCTCTTTTTTATAATCCTCTTCCAAGCAACCAGCTTCAAACATCCACATCTGCCAATATTACGAAACATTTCCCAACATGATCTTAACCTTATATCCAAAGCTATTTGCGGTAATTAACGGTCGATGTCAAGTAGTGCTACCGACTACGGTACGTAGGTAGTTACCGCTCGTAGTACGTACGGTCTGGCAAGGATCCATGAGTAAGCGAAGCGTCGAGCCAGCCGGCGCGTCAGCCTGTGCGAACGTGTTACAGCTTTCAGATTGATATTACACACATCGGTTTACATACTTATTGTCTTGGCTTGAACTTCACTGTTGAGGAAGTAGATTTTTAAAATTGACTTCTTAAACACTTTATAATGATTTTGATGTAAATATCTTGTTGCCGACATAGCACGAAGAATCGCCAAACTTTAGTGGCAATGGGCAAGGCACATTGCCAGCAGAACAGATGGCCGTTGGGGCCGAAAGGTTCTGGCTGGAGTGGCGACAGCATACCAGAAGACGCAGTGTCGCAAAGCCTCCTACAAGGTAGACCGATGACCTGGTGAATCTCTATAATTAATTCAAATATTGTAATTGAATCATTGAAGTTCCGCACAAGTGTAGAGACAAGACTCCGAAAAAAATAGAACAGAATATTTTGCAGCTGGAAAAGTGGGATCCCAGAAACCCTATCGTAGAAAATGTTTGCTCAAGCATCTGTTATTGCGTGTATTCCATAAAACGCAGAGGCGTATAGAACTGGTAGTACTACTATTGTTAGTATCCTTGTTCAGTGTATTTCAACAAGTATAAGGCACTATGATCCTGGTCTGTCGTGTCCTTTGCTTACTTTCTTGAGTAATGATGAGACAAGCAAATAGAAAGAAGAAAGAGAATCCTTTGCCTATAATAGGTAAATGGGCATTCCTTATCCTTACTAGTATTATAAAAGCGAAAGTGAGTTTGTTTGTTTGTTACGTCTTCACGCCTAAATGGCAAAACCGATTTTGATGAAACTTGGTACATGAATAGACCATGTCCTGGAATAGGACGTTGGATACTTTTTATCCTGAAAGTATGTTCCCTTGGGATAATTTTCTGATATCACGAGGGCGAAGCCGCTGGGAGCAGCTAGTTATGGCATTTGGTTCCACCACGAGATTCTTGATGATCTAGTTTCCACAACAGCAATCAACACGAAGATAAAACTGCAGTTAAAAACAAAGCAGACTTTGTAATCATCTCGTCTATGCTTATAGTTAATTTTCCTTCTATCCAAGACAACGATGATGATTTCATATCCATAGATAATACACAGTGCTTGTGTAGCCTGACTTGTTTGGACAGCAAACATCTAATGGCATATTAATTAGTTCCTAGAGTAAATTGAAGGATATACGGACTTAATACAGAGGTGACTTTAAAATTGCGCAGATATTTTATTCTAGAATCTAGATGAGTATTCATCATCATCATATCAGCCGATAGATGTCCACTGTTGGACATAGTACAAAGTGTCGCCACAGTTAATGATCCTGCGCGTCCCGCATCCATCGGATTCCTTCACCAGGTCCACTATGTAGGAGGCCTTCAAACGCTGCATCTTCCTTACGCGGTCGCCACTCCAGAACCTTTCGGCCCCAACGTCTATCTGTTCTACGAGCAATGAGCTCTGCCCATTGCCACTTAAGTTGGGCGATTCTTCGTGTTGAGATGAGTTCAGGCCCTTTATTGGCACCTAGAAGAGGGTAATATAAAACTTAAAGATATACCTATATCATATTTTATTGCTATCTCACACCGAATAGGACATAAAATATGAAAGCATTCCAAAGGTTACGGCAAAGTGACTTCTTCAAAGACGTCTTTAAAATTAAAGAGATATTTGGGCCACAATCTAAATTGCGTACATACTCATTATATTTTAACAGCATACAAAAGCGATAACAATGATTGGATTCAGGGGAGCAGAAACCATAAAATTGAAATCAATTTTGCTGTAATGGTTATAGGTACATAAAACACGTATTGCTGGTCACTGAAAGAATTCTTTTATCTGTATTATGTCTCATGGTCGACTTTTATTAACTACTTTTTCCTGTTCACATGATGTTTAAAGATATAACCACTTTGTGTCTTCGAATCATTCTATGATGAATGAACAGAATCTAATGTTTTCTTTCGGATGGCGATCTATGGGTAGCTCGTGTTTGACCGTCTGGTAACTGTCTGGACCGAGCCCAAGTCGTCGACGGCGCGCACTGTTCCCGCGCGCCTCAAGAAGTTGTCAATAACAGCAGGGGCCCAGCCAGGTTGAAGCCTACTGAGGCCTGGGTTACCCGAAAGGGAGCTCGAGCCCCGGTATGAAGGCTGGAAGGAACGGGGTGGGTTTTTAATCTCCCGCTCCGCCCAAGAGCGGGGGTTGTCATTGGATGATTTTCCCCACCATAAAAAAAAAATCTTTTTGGGTATTTCCCAGCCAATTCTCAAATGCCACACTCAGACAACCCTGAAAGTATGTTCCAAAGTGATACAAGTTTAACAAATAAAGTTACTTAACTTCTTCGCGATCAATTTACGAGTTCTTATGACAGTGTAAGATTTCAATACACCGAACATATTTATCGTCTGCCTTGCCATATGATCGCGATTTGGGATTTGTAAAAATGCTACTCATGCAGATGAATTTCGACTTATTTAGTACACATGTAAGGGTGAAAATCATTTGGAGCGCCCGAGAAAATTCCCGCTTATTTCTACGACTTCACTTCTTTTTGATATTCACCCTTACACCGAGAGCGAAAGGTGCTTTATCTTTTATCAGGGTATAATATATTCAGTTCACAAAATGAATTGCGAGTGTTAGTAACTCGGAGTGAGCCTGCGAACATATTCGTGGGGATCTGTTGCGTCGTTCGTTCCCTTTATTGGTTACACGCTTGGTCGAGAACGAATCTTATTCCTAATTGTATTTAGGTTCTATTTCACTTGACAATGATTGTGGGGATTTTCTTAAAGGCATTTTCCGATCGTTTTATATGTAACTTATTTGTTGATGGCGGTGGGTGTCTTGTGGAGATATTAACTTGCTCCGGACCATGTTACACAGCCAGCTAATGAGTGTACTAACAATACGAATTCGTGGAAGCTTTGCGACTCGAATTATGTTAAGATATCTCACGCAAAAAATCCTAAAATATAACGTGTATTACTTTTGTATTATGTTTTCGGATTGTTTCGTTTCCTGTAATTACTTTTATTTGATTTATCAGTTTCAAAATAAACTTTCTTACCTTTCATGTTATTGTCCAAGTTTCATAACATGTGCGTTGTTATGTGAATTTGAGATTTCCGTAACTTCATCCGACTGTTTATCGTCTACTTTCAGTTCGCGATCATGGTTCCTTCCCTCCAGTGCCTCCAGGTAGGTCAATAGATCGTTACAGAACAAACAAACAAAAACAAAAAATAATTACGAAACTTTTTAATGGTTTACTTGATGTCAACTTCATTCTCGTCGTCCAAACTTTCTTCGCTTCTAGTCCCTCATTTCGTTTTGCTCGCAATTTTTTCATTCCATTATGTCTTTTAAAGTTTTTCGAACGGAGACAACAAACCTACATAAGGTCGGTTTTCATTCTCCAGTCTTTTTCTACAGTTTACTCACCGATTCTTTTGTTAGAGAGTTCATCGTCATTATTTTTCTTTGTTTCACTCCTTCATTATTTCCGGTGGACACAAAAAGTTTATTGTTGAGCGCTTTAAGTACTAACCCATTTCTTGTTATAGAGGTATCGTTAAGATCTTTTCTCGTACTTAGATTACTGTTTAAAACAACCTATCTTGAAGATTTTGACTGGCCTGTTCGTCTAGTGGTTTGTGGCCCTGACTGCTATGCCGGAGGTCGTGGTTTCGATTCCCACCCAGGACGAATGTTTATGTGATGAGCATGATCATTTGTTCTGTGTCTGGGTGTAATTTTTGTATAATATGTATGTATTTAGAAATATATAAGTATGTTTATCAGTTGTCTTGTACCCATAACAAAAGGTCTGCTTAGCTTGGGACTAGACAGCGTTGTGTGATAGTTGTGGAATATTATTATTATTATTATTTTAACTTGCTCCGACCAAACCAAACAAAACTACGAAGAAATCCAATGGCCGTTAAAACTTGTTTAACATTTTCATCGAAAGCAAAATAAAACACGAAGATGATGGTACTTATTGAAATTTATGGTTTTCAGTCGATTGTTTAAATTTTCACAAGCATGAAATCCGAGCCGTTTAATAGCCACTTATTCTACGTTCAGTGAAGAACACTGTTGAGACTTGATCTCGAACTCGAGCCATACCAAATATTTTCCTGCAAAATTTTTCACTATTTATTTTTAAATCGTTAATGCCTTCAGGTGCTGAGCGAGGTTCATTTTAAAGTATATTAAATACTTTCACTACGTGATCTAAATTATGGTTTATAGGTTTAGTATTAAGGTTCATTTTGCTGTGTGGTTTGGTTGGAATGTAGGTTGCAATGCGAGATAGAGGCTGTAGCCTCACCACGGTCGGTGTCGTGCAATTAACGTTTTTCAGGACGACCGCTTCAGGGTATTGTGACGTCGCTCTCCACGTGGATAAGATGGCTGAAAAGTACTGAAACCCCTGGTACTCAAAAGGCATCTTTAAGTGTCGGATTTTTCCCCGGATGACGACTCACTTGGTTGGGTTTCATTATTCCTACATTTTTAGTTTTATGAGGTTATTGACCTGGAGATTTTGTACATTTGTTTGCATAATGTATTGTATTGTTGTAAAACCACATTATTTTTTTCTTCAATTAAGAGTTGAAGCGTTCTTAATAATATCTTGAACTTTTTATATCTAGTTGCAGAAATAATTTTCCTTAACGTTGCAAAACCGAATGCTAGGTAAAGGTACACACAATCTCGGCTCGCTTTTGCAAGTGTCGCGGTAGACAAATGAGCAATTTGCCGTCTCATCACAGTCGTAATGTCGCAAAATGGCGTCGGAGGCCTCTTACGACATAACTCGTGCCTTTCAAACCACACAAGAAATCTTGACGAGCGAAGAGTTTAAACTTTAAAAATATATTTATCTAACCGAACCAACTAACGAGGGGCAACATTGAATCGGAATTTGTTTGAAGAATTATTCCAACAAGGTAATATCTCCTATTTTGTTCCGGTGCTGGTTTTCTTGCGGTTATAACCAAGTGCTACAGCTACCTTGAAATTAATCGCCGTCTGGAGGATTGCGGACCCCAATTTCCCTCCTCTTCGATACCTTACCAGTGAAATATGGTTGGGATGGGAACAGAACTACTGAATATTTCTTTCGTAAAATTAATTTATGAAAGCCGCTAAAGTGTTTGAGAGGCTTCTGTATTCGTTTCGTTTGGACTTATGCGGCGCGTGTGGAAAATTTAATTATCGTTCTTGGTCGTGGTCTCCTATCGTTGGTATTCAATACGCGTATGTCTGGCGGGAGGTGACGTAAGAGCTAAGTATTTATTGGTATAGACCGATGACCTCCCGACAATTTGACTAGCAAAGTTAACAAATTCAAGCTTCAATGCCACATTAAGATGTTTCCTTTTACTTTGTTTCTTAATAAGTATTTTCTTTGTTACTTATCTGCTAGCCTGTAGCCTTGATTAGCTAGCCTCTGTGTCATGAGTAACTTTTTTACACGCGATGATAATGCTACCTAATGCACCCATTATGTTTTCGTATTACAAAAGAAAATTACTTTGCGATTTATACCAGCAGCATTGTCTGTCGTAACAAACACACCCAACGTTTTTATTATTTGTTTCCCAGCATGATAAATGCCATAAGCTCAAGTTATGACCTCTTGTCAGGTTTCATAAGGGACCAGTATTGTTTCCCTGAATCAGGATTTGAGGGAGGTAGTGGAATCTCCGCTAGGAACATGCAGATGTCAGCCATTTGTTATTCAAATTCGTACAGACGTCTCGACTCAAACGCACCCTGACATTGCGATGAATATGTAAAAACGATTATGGAAAACTTTTGAGTGACACTTACAGCGTTGTATGATTTTTTGTTGGTGCGTATGAGTCACTGTCAAAAGGCTCAATGACACCGCCCGTTGATTGGTCGCCAGATATCGATAGATAGCTCTACCGACTTCCTTTCTAGATCTATGATAGTAATTTTAATGGTAGAGATGACTCTTTGAGCTCAGGTGCACACTTGTCCTCCTTTCCAGTCGCTAACTAGTCATTGCTCATAAGTAAAGGTTTTCATAGCGTCACACTGCGCCAGATCCGCACAAGAACAGTCCATTCTCCATCAGTTTTTATCGTTGACGATACAACAGTAATTATTAGTACTGTTCACAGCTCTCATCTAAATGCTTAATGCTTGTACGAACAATTCACTTTTAATTAAAGCAAAGCAGATCTTTCCAAGTTCATTGTTGTCGCAAGCAGGGCACTGTTGTGATCTCATTTTATTTGTTCGCTCGACCCTCCGATGGACGGGAGTGAATTGACAAAGATTCCGCTACGCTTTTTAAATGTAAATAAATTTTATTTTCCTCAGTGAACACCCTACTTTTGTACCTATGTACATACGTATTTATAAGCCTTATAGTATAGCATAGTCGGCCTTATAATGTTCCCACTGTTGGGACTCAGGCCTTCTGTCTAGGAGAGGGAGATGGAGGGGGGATTTTTATAAGCCTTAGTGCCTTTAAAATATTTTCGCTGTCTTGCGATGCAGGTTTTTATTTTTGTCGGTGTGCCAAAGCTTTCCTTCGGACAGTCTATAGAAAAGCTACAAGGATGTAATTCCTTCTCGACTTTCTCTCTCAATTTTTTAGACATTCCGACACTGTTCAAATAATTTATTAGTCGCACCTATCTGTTTTGCTCGTTTCATTGATTTTCGATTACGGCGTGTGCACAACGATTGTTTAATATGATCGTGGCTTCTAAATAAATTGTTCGTACATTTTTTTAGTTTAGGGGGCGGTGGACGCCGATGTTAATGGAAAACAATCGTGTTTTATTGTACTCGTAAGGTTTGATGGGCATATAAAAGTGCTCACCTTAAGGGAAGGGTCCGTGCCTTCACGATAATGTTTTGCGGGATTCCGTACTTAAGATCCCTTTTAGGTTAGTCGCAAAAAATCAACTCTCCTTTATTCATTCGATATTGCGGCGATCTTCTTCACTACAGGCATTATTTCGATTTATCGTAGCCTCTCCTTTAAATATAACTACAAGAGGAAACGTAAAAACATTTTTATTTTTAATTTTGGTCATTCAGATGTTTGCCTCTAAAAATATTCAATTCTTTTTGACGTTTTTCTTTGATATAACACAAATTTTATTCGTTCAGTTCACATTATGTCTAATAATAAATTTAACACGTAGTAAAACTCAAAGTTTATTTAAAACTTTTCACGAAACTGTTCACTGCGTTACCTGTACTACTTAATAGTTTCGGAGCTGTCTCACAATTTGTGAATTTTAAGCGAACTCCGCTGAAAATTCATTTGTTAGCGCTCTCTACGATACCGTTCTATCGCAACGTAAAATAACGTTTAACGCTATTTGTATCTTCGTTAATATTCTACGGATTTTATTAAACGGTTTATAAAGCTTGATAAGATTTTTTACGAGCAGTATTATTTTATAATCGTTGGTATTAATTCTATAAGTAATTTTGCTCCTGTCATCTTTCTATATTTTATCTTTTAATTATTATGATTGCTAGAAATGACTAGCTGGCCATTAAAGTTCTCAGAAGTAGTAGTATCATTAAAGTCGTACATTATAACGGTATTTCTTATTGCAAGACAAACATTCTTACGACATTCCAATTTCAAACTTGTGAAAAGCCATCTGACATTTCATAAACGTCGTAACATAAGCATAGACATTTTATAACCATAGACATCACAAAATTAATTCGTCGACGCTCGAGTGTGTCCAAGCTTTTGAATATGAAAAAGCTAAAAAAAGTTTATCCATATTTATTACTACCGTCTCCGTATCCAAAGTTAGAGAGAAAGTTTACGGGTCAAGGACCTTTCTCAAAACATTCCAGTGAAGTTGGTGTTGTTTCCTACGACATTGCCGACGAGCCGACGACCACTGCATATAAAATGTATTTTACACAGGAAAGTGTGAAATATTTACTTTGTGAATAGGATGCAAAATTGACACCTGTCTAAGTCAGTTTTGAAGTATCTTCACAGTTTACTTCAGTGGTTACGTAGATGCTAGTATTAGCGTTATGTGAATTTATTGTGTACATAGAGCAGACATGTAAAGTTTAACTAAACTAAAAAAACATGAAAAAGCCAAGAGAAAATTATTTTATTGCTACATGGTATTTCACGATTACAAAAATAAATTGCCCTCTCATTTTCCATGTCCTGTAGGTTTTCTTCCTGTGCTCCTTAAGGCTCTCTGTCACCATGAAAACCACTCTTACTACTGCTTACGGTCTTAGTAAGCTTCGACCCTGCTGGGCCCCTACGGTTTTGCTCCTTGAGGCGCGCGTGGTTCACTACGCGCCGTCGACGACTCGGGCTCGGTCCGGATGGTTACCGGACGGCCGGACCACGAGCTACCCATTGCTCGTCGTCCGCAAGCCTACGTTTACGGTGGCTTGCGTGAGGAAGTCAGACGGCCGCCTCCTTCGTTAGCATTACTGCTTCGCAGAAGAAGGCAATCGCCTACCATTCCTCCTCGCTCCGGACCATGGCCTGTACCAGGGCTCAGCGCGGCCACTCTGAAGTTGACGTTACGAACAAAAATACGCATCCGGTATGTGATTATTGAAAAGAAATACTGCGCAGCCAATTGTTCGAACTTCAGAACGGTCAAGATATCTCGAACGTAGGTACTGTAGATACTTTTAATGCTTCTGCGTAGTGCTGCATCGCTTGCGCAAGTTCTATTCTACCGCGCATTAGTATATTTTTTTGTTTCTAAACATCATTGACGGTGAAGACCTCCTCAATAGTAAAGAATAAATAATCGACAAACACCTAAATATTACGAAATCAAGCTTGGCCGTTGGGTAAGAGCCCATTTATTATTTTGTATCTTGTCAACGCATTCTGACCTTTGTTCGTTTATTGTTTTTTATACTTGACATGTGTAAATTAGTTATTTCGACAACAATAAAAGGTATTATAGCTAGCGGAATAACTTCATTTATTGCCTGATATTAATTAGATACTTGCCTTCAAATGTCAAGAAGAACACATAATTAACATTTTACAATTTGTTAGTGCAATAAATTATTAAGTATAGAAATATGATTTTTGTTTGGTTTTGAGGTCACCGATCAAAAAGTATAGAGCAATGGACCGACAGAACAATGATAAATTACTAATTTAATTCTTTCATTCGACTCTCGCAGTCGCTTTCTCAGTAGTCACCTCCTTTCTAGAAATATTACAGACTATTCATCCATTGGCTGATATACGCGTCATGTTCGTTAACGGGCGCTGTTGAACTGGCCGTTTCTTACTTGCCAGTGCTTATTTTAATTTCGGTATTTATAATTTATTTTTTTTACGTTATACCTATAACCCAGGTATTTTATAATACATAACGAAATCTACGTTTAGCCAATCGAATGTGTAATGAGAATTTAACAGCCACTTTTGTGAAAAGTGGTTGTAAAAAAATCCTGGAACGTGATGCAAAGAAGGCACATGCGTTTGTAAAAGTCTAAGTCTAGTCAGTAAAAATCTGACACTTGCTCCGTCCTAGTCGAGGAGAAATCATTGGGTAATTCACCAGCTTAAAAAAAATGGCCAGTGACAAACATTGTTACCGTAGTCATTTGTTATCTGTAGATGGACACACATTTGGGAGATACAGATTAAAAAACACGCCTCGGTTCACTAACTTTTTAAATAAATCTCAGGACACGGACAAGGGTCCGACCAATTCGTTGTTTCTCGAATGTTTATTTCCGCTGGTTTCATTATTGTTACGAATTTAAATGAGTCAAAACTTTTTTTCTAGCATATTACAATTTTAAAAATAAAACCGAACTTAAAAGTATGACCAAAAATATCGTTCAGATGAAATCATCTTTATACTATTCTTCTGTTTCCTTCTTCTTTTCTTTAATTGTTGTGTGTCCATATTTTTTAAAAAAAAAAAAAGCTTTTAATGAAAATCATTTTTTTTTCATAGTAATCTTTTATAGCTCGTTATACCTATATAATTAATAATCGTCAAAACGTACTCGTATCATATGAGCCCAAACTCGATGGGGTTGTGTCGTTTAACTACCAAGTTCCTATAGCCACCTTCCGGTACCATCATCGGATCAGCTTTATGTCATAATAATTATGCATTGTCATCTGATTTACACGTGCAAAATTTCAGTTCAATCGGTAACCGGGAAGTGGGTCAAATTTTATTTGCAAGATTTGTTGACAGGTGAAACTAAATAAAAGCTTGTAATAAATAAAGAATTTTCCATTTATCGTTTTTAATCCCTAAAATTGACAATTTTCCTTATTTTGTGTGTGAATTAGCAGACTCCTTAGAAATTCTTGTTTTGTGCCAAAAATCTCTATTTTGTCGTTGGATTTTTCTTCTGATTTTCAAAGCATCTTTACTTAAATTATATTATTAATATGAAAAGGCTTTTTATCGCTAAGCGGGTCATCGACTCCTATTATATCGGATAATTAACTTCTTGGAAAGCTTTTGACGGAATTCTATTTAAAACATTACAAGTCGCGATTTTCCCTCTCGAAATTTATTTATTTATTTAATACTTTATGCACAAATGTACAAAGGCGAACTTAATGCCTTAGGCATTTTCTTCCAGTTGACCTTTGGGTGATGCAGAGAAAGGTAGTGGTAGGTGCAATAAAAGAGTGCAATTTTAAGAATAATTATACTAATGGACCATTGAATAGAAATCGGATGATCGAGGCTCCACATTTTAGTCAAAGTTATTGTTAGAATTCCCGAGCTCCTAAACTAGGTAAAAACACAGACCTGTATCTTAGGAGTCAGAGATTTTGTGGCTTCTTTTAATACAACACTAGTTTTAGCAGGGATATGCGAAACCCGAATCACCTGTCTAGTATTTTTACGTAAAGAATCTATGTTCAAAATTTCATAACTGTATCATGAAAAATCACAAAGTTATGTCAGCAAAAATATCTAGTCACCGGGTCATCCAAGCGACTGAGGCAATGTTTTGTACTTGCACCCAGCTGATTGCTGGTTTTTATACCCGCTATGACCTGCCGTGACCTGTGTTGTACTTAGTGTCGTCAACTTTTAACCTTTTTAAATATTTTTGTGTAAAAATGTAACATGGTGTAAAAACTATTGGAATCCATTCAGCTGCTGATTCTAAACAAACTTTATCAAGTTTCGCGTAAACTAAAAATAATAGTCTTGTATAATACAATGGGTCATCCACGCGACTGAGGGGATGTTTTGCACTTGCACCCAACTGCTTCCTAGCACCTAATGCCCGCTATGACCTGCCGTGACCTGTATCGTACTTAGTGTCGTCAACTTTTAACCTTTTTAAATATTTTTGAGAAAAAACGTAACATGGTGTAAAAACTATTGGAATCCATTCAGTTACTGATTCTAAACAAACTTTATCAGGTTTCGCGTAAACTAAAAATAATAGTCTTGTATAATACAATATGGCTAGGCCCTTACTCTGTTGATAAGTCAGTCAGTAACCTAAACGATCGTTTTGCTGAAGTATTGTGTTTTATCGGTGTCTAAATATTATCTAGAATTCTATTCAGGCTGGGTAGTTGTTTGGGCTCGAGGCTGGCTGACACGACGTCATTACGGCTCGGAAATAGTCACTTTTCCCGTAGTTAGCAGCGCGCCGCTGTCCCCTCTACTACCAAACTACATGCATACTGGACTACGGGTGTGTATGTATGTGTGCTTTTCAATTAACGACACCTTTTTATGAGGTTTTATGTTTATTTGTATTTGTTGTCTGATGGTTTTTTTTGATGTAAAAGAAATGTACACTAATATTGTAAAGAGGTAAAGTTGTTTTTTTGTTTGTAGGAGGTAATCTCTGGAAGTACCGACTATTCTGATTGCGATAACTTTTCCTGAGTGTCAGAGGCTATATATATATGTTTGCGGGCGAAGCCGCGGGTAAAAGCTAGTCATCAAATAATTTAGCGCTTTGGGTGTAGCGAACTGTGTTAAGATTTGTCAGACTTTTACTTACTTAAACCCGCCTCTGGTATTTCAGTTGCCCTAAGCGTTCCAGGGCCATAGTTACTCTCACGAACATTCCCGCCAAATGGAACAAACAGCCGGACAACGAGCTACTCATTGCTCGCCGTCCGCTAGCTGATTGATGCCAGTCTATTAAGAAAATATATTTGCTATTGACTAGACTTTTATCGTTAGCTTATTTATCAATAGGTAATAAACATTTCTGTACTAACAAATATGTAGTTTATGAACAATTCGTTTGAATTCTTATGGACATAAGAGATACTTCTAACCAGACAAGAAATTTGATTATTAAAGGATTAACAAATTTCAGGAATCTTAGGAAAATTTTATTTTTAGTACGTTCAATAATCCTTCTTTACTTGCTCAACACTGCCCTACTCCATCAACTAAGCAATTTAAACTTTGAACGACATACACATAAAGTTCATTTCAGATCAACACCTATAAGACCTTTTAATATGAAATTCTTTTCTTCTTAATTAATGTTCGGTAGAGCACAAAGCTACGATTGTGTATTTTTTGTATAGTCTGTACAGTACTGTACGTTTATTGCTGGGGTTTTAATTTCTGTAGTATTAATTATAAGGGTGCCGACGATTATGAAGCTTAATTGGTACCTTTGTTCTGATTCACAAGGGCGGAAAGGGATTTAAGTTTTAAAATACCACTTTGGATGGCGTTCAACCAGTTTCTTAATCAACGTCTGGGTTATTTACCCAAGTTCTCTATTTGAAATATAGCTCGTAGTTCCGTTGATATTTGAATATTATTATATCTGTCTTGTGGTTTAGCAGAAATAAAACTGTAAGATAAACATGAATGGATTTCAAAGGAACTTCTCAGCCACTAAATGTATAGGTACAGAAGTCAATCTACATACAAAGCGCGCTCGAGCAATGCACACATAGACACCGCTCACGGACACGATATCTCGGTAGCGTCTCGGCCTGCTCATCGAACAGTTCCGGCTTAAACGCTCATTAGTGTGCGTCCACTGAGCGTAGGTATAAAAAGTGAAGTACATACATTTTTTTTTTTTTTTTTTGTCGACGGGGAAAATCATCTTTGACGAAACCCGCTCTTGGGTGAAGCGGGAGACAGTGTCAGACTCTTACTGACTAAAAACCCCGCGCCGTTCCTTCTAGCCTTCATACCGGGGCACGAGCTCCCTTTCGGACAACCCTGTCCCCAGTAGGCTTCGACCCAGCTGGGCCCCTCCTGCTGCTGACAACTCCTTGAGGCGCGCGGGAACAGTGCGCGCCGTCGACGTCTTAGACTCGGTCCATTACCGGACGATCGGACAGCGAGCTACCCATAGCTCGCCGTCCGCGAGCCTGCGTCTACGGTGGCCGGAAATCGGGATCGGAATCCCGGCGACGGCGGCGAGGGCGCCGTTGCCTGATGCGGTCGGCCTCCTCCTTTGCAAGCATTACTGCTTCGCAGAAGGAGGCGACCGCCTGCCATTCCTCCTCGCTCCGGGAAGTACATACATGAGATTGTCTTCTGTACTTATCTATTTTGTGCCTCAGCTCACAGACTCATTATATATGTAGTTTATGACGTAAACCGTCGTTAGTTTTATGAGGTACCTGTTATTCATCTTCAGCTAATTTAAATCAGTTAGCGTGTTTTACAAAAATCATAATTTACGCCGTTGACAATGTTATCATAACTTGCTTTAAACTGCGGGTTCGTTCACGCGACCTTCGGATTTGGGTGAAATATTTGTTCTAGTTACGTCTTACGTTGACTTACGAGTTTACGTTAACTACGTAAAGTAGTTCAAGTGGACTTTAAAATGAATCGGTTCTGAGGAATCGTGAAAACTATTTAACTAAGTATGATTTGTATTGTGCTGTGTATATAGAGGTGTTAATATTTATTGCCTTTGAAATTATTGTTTGAAACCGCTTAAAACAGCGTAATATTAGCGTAAACTTTGTTATAACTCCTTAACGATTTGCTAACATTAGGTTAGTTAACAACATATCGTTGATGCAACAGACTTAGAAATACAATGGAACAGTTTAGCAATCACAGACGTCTGTGATGAGAAAAGCAAAGAAAAATCCAGTAAAGTCGACATTCCGCCGCTGTTTAGCTCTGAGTCTCATCCCAAAACCGGTCAAGCCGAAATTCAAGATGGCCGCTTGGCGGGAATACCTACAATATTTACATTGACATTTGCGTTCGGGCGCGTTCGGTTCATGACGCGCATGACCTTCACCTCGATCGCAGGTGAACGCGCTTGGAACGCACCGGTAGGCTGCGGCCATGGAACCAGCGAGGGACGAGGAGCAGTGGCCGAGCGATGGTCGCGTTTGGAATACTATTGGTGATGTTCGGCACCGCGATTGCCCCGCCTGTTTCTTGGCCGCACCGGTAATATCTCGGGCGCGTCGACGCGTTTCGTTGATGTTCCGCTGATGTCCCGCCGGCTTTAATATTATAATTAATATAAATCATTAATTTAATTCGTTCCCACATGTGTTAATTGCTCACATTTGTCACATGCGTTTGTAGTTGCGGTGCTTACTTTTTGCTGAGCTTGAAGGCAATTTCAACTAGTTCTCACTAATGCAAAAAGTTGGATATTTTTTATTTTCAAAAGAAAGGTACTAAAGAGAATTCAATGCTATCTTTCTTAGTAAGCACGTGCTGTGTCTGTATACTCTAGATACCAGTTCCTCGGTTACTTTATTTGGGTTAATATTGACTTAGTCCAATATCTCTACAATCGACATTAATCGCGTTTGGATACACTGCAGAACACCAATCGACTTCGTCAGTAGACATTTGACAGACATTCGTTGTGTCTCAATTATTGCATGTTTTTTCCACGCCGCTGGCTTTTCATGACAGCGCAGTTTCTGATAAGGATTTCTTATTGTTCTAGTCGGTTGTCATTCAGTAAAGTAATAATTATCTACAGATTTATCGCGTTCTTTTTCAAGGTTTGCCAGTAACTTGAGGTTATTTACTTTATTAGATATTCATGCATATTTACATAATTTATGAACAAAATTTCAAACAAGTTCTTCATCGAACTCCGTTAAAAACATGGCATGCAGTGTCGTATATTATTTGCGTGATCTACTGTGAAAAATATCTTAAAAATTAAACCAACACTGGCACCTTTTAAAAAAAAAACAACAATTTTACAAACTTGTAAAGTGGCAACACTTCACAAAACGTCACCCAACATTAACGAATCACAATAAAAAAAAAACGTTAAAACATTCCAGACTGTGTTCTGATGTTTGTAGATTGGGTGTGAAGCAAGTAAGTCGCACGTTGACAGCTGCCACTCATCTGGAAAGCGCCGACGGCTACTAAATAGGAGCCAACTTAAGTCATAGTACGTACTATTTCTGGACGAATCAGCGAATACGGAACTATATTTAGTCATTAATTACTGCTTGATTGACTGCGCCGGCCGGCGAAGTGAGATTAAACGAAGAGATGAGGCATCCGTTCGCTAAAATGTATACCAGAAACGATTAAGAGCAATTTTGAAGACATTTTCAAGATACGATGATTAATTGTCAGTTATCTGTGTAAAAGAATAGACAATTTGAGGCAGAGATAAAAAAAAAACTTACGCGCTTTGATTCGATGACAGCGCTGTCTACACGTTCTGAGAGGCTAATTGAAAGATTTAAATACTTCACTGTTTATTTTGTCTGTACTATATTAAAATCTTTCAAGATCTTGTCTTTCATCTACTCATTTTTCATACCCTTTTATTTTGTGAAAGTATTTTTTTTTTATGTATATGCTCGCATTTGATCACTGTTTCACCTGATGGTAAGCGATGATGTGGTCGACGATGGAACACGGTTGCCTAAAAGTAATCTATTCATTTATGACTTAAAGACCTAAGGTTGTGGCTATCAGGAAACATATACTCCGGCAGGAATTCCCATCCTTAGCTGTAAGCACGATGAATGTGTTCCCAAAACATTTTGTATGTATGAATGGGATGTCCACCATGTACCAGTGGCGCATTACCGTGCGTCTGGCTGGTGGTCCGTTGATGAAAGAAGTAGAGTAGGCGCCATATAAACGTGGAACAATGGTCATTGACCCACTGACTGCGTTTGTTGACAATTACAAACTTAATTTCAAAAACGGAAATAAAGACATAAAGGTGTCTTGAATCGACATCTATCGTGATCCTTTACAATTTACATGATCTAGTAATTAAAAGCAGTTCATTGTTTGTTTTTAGGGTACCTACCTACGCAGAGATATTAGGAATAGAGGGGTAAACCAAAAAAAAAAAAGAATTGTTCATTGATACCAAAAAAAAACATGATGTTCAAAGTAAAATTGTTTCATTATTATTCTAGTGTGGGTAAAAGACAGTTATACAGGTTGTAAAGCGCTATCTATCATGGTCATGGATTAGGAACAGGTCAATGTACTTTATTCCACAGTTATCTGGCGCCTACTTTAGTCGCATTGAACACATTTCTCAGTTGTTCTTTGACCAATTCGAAAACAAATGTTTTAGTTAATAAGGCCAGACCTTAACTGTCTTCTTGAAAAATAGTCTCTGTCCAGGCTACTCTCATTTAACTAATCATTCGTTCGCCTCCAGTTGTGAAACGGTTAAAGACAAAGGCGTTACGTCACTCTAGAGTCTATTATTAAACGTTTTATGTTAATAATAGGGCCTGAAAGTCCTCACCAATAGTTCCGTTAATCGTCCCATTAGGTGTTGAGCGTGTACAAACAAAGGAGGATCTCGTATGACGGAGCCCCAAGGTTAACCGCTCAAAGACTTATCTTCATGGATATAATTATACAAATAAAATGCTTCTAAGCTACATCACTAGTTTACGACTTTACGTATATTCTTTAATGCCTCTTCATTCAATTAAAATTGATTAATAATCTGTTTTCTGGAATTTATAGGCTTCTCATCTCATATTTTGCACGACTTGCCGTTAATTGAAGTTATATGATTCGTTTAGTAATTAATCTTTACATATTCTATATTATATTTCTATCTACACTAAATATTATAAAGAGGTAAAGTTTGTTTTTTTTTTGTTTATAGGTGGTAATCTCTGAAAGAACTGGTTTGATTTTTAAAATTTTTTCACCGATAGAAAGCTGCTTTATTCCTAAGTAACATATTTCATGTACGCGGGTGAAACTCGAAAACTAGTGGACTGATAAAAAAAAATCCTGTAGAATGCTATTTTATTGCTGAGTGATGATAGGCTATATATATTTTCTACTTTCACACGGGCGTAGCCGCTGGCAGAAACTAGTATGTAATAAAGTCACGAGAGATAAAAAGCCTGCCTGTGTCTGTATATCCTTCTCTTAAAATAACTTTACGAATATTGATGCGATTTTTTTTTTGTCACCAGTAACCTATTATGTAAGAAAAATAAAAACCATTCTTCGCTCGGGTGTAATATTATACATATAAACCTTCCTCTTGAATCACTCTATCTATTAAAAAAAACCGCATCAAAATCCGTTGCGTAGTTTTAAAGATTTTTAAGCGTACATAGGGATATAGGGACAGAAAAAGCGACTTTGTTTTATACTATGTAGTGATACACATTCTATTAATAGCACAGTTTTGGGTAAGTTCGACATTGACAAGATCGACAAAATAAAACATTCTTCTTTGTTTAAACAAACTTGCGCAGATCTTAAAATAAGTCAGTAGTCCAGGCGCTAGAGGCAAGTGAGTATGCATAATGTGAGTACCGAATTTCGTCAACGGATTTAAGTGAAGAAAAGGTCAAAGAATAATAATGTGAATCTTGCCGGTCGATTTTTTGGTCCATTTTTTTTACCCCCTCTTCTCTTATTCGTAAAGGGAATGTATTGAGTACATGATATGAAATCATTTTAATGATTATTTTTGTAATACTTTATAGTTTTTGGTAATGGTAAAACTCAGGATTGATTCTTAAATAATAAAAAAAAAAACAAAAATGAAAGTGATAATTTTTTTTATTAATAAAAAAATGAAAGTTACATGAAAAACCAGCGAATCCAAGCATAAATGTATGTAAAGTAGGTAAAAAATTAGTCATTTTTATTTTTATATTTGTTATTGGTGCATTTACATAATGAAATACAAAACAATTTCGGTTTCGGTATTTTCAGTATTATTCTTTGACCTTTTCTTCACTTAAATCCGTTGGCGAAATTCGGTACTCACATTATGCATACTCACTTACCTCTAGCGCCCGGTCTACAGTGTGAGGAACATTGGATATCTAATGACACGTGTAAGATTTTAATATACTTGCCGAGACTGTATTGAATTAATTTATTAGGTAGCTTTATTATTATATTAATAAGCTCGCGGTGATATGAAATAAATATGCAGTTAGTGATAGCGTGACGGGTGATAGATGAACCTACACTTAGTTTAGGAGTCAGAGCGCTTAAAAATTACGTTATCTATATAAAATATCACTTATTGTTTTTTTTTTGTGGATAGAATTTACTACTCCAGCTCTTGGGCGGAGGGAAAGGGCGTGTCAGATTTTTACTGACTAAAACCCACTCCTCTATATTCCTTCCTTGCCTTGCGTTCCAAGATCTCGGGGATCCCTTTCGGACACAATGAAAACAGACTTATGTTGGAACACATTTTAATTTTTACTACAGAAGCTAATAAATTTTAGTAAATTACCAGCGGCTTCGCTCGCAGGAAAGTAGAAAATATTTATATTATAACTTACTTAATATGTCATTCATAAATAAACTAGCACTCTACTGGTGAAAGAATTTTTGAAATCGGTTCTGTAGGTTCAAAAACCTCAAACTTTACCTCTTTATAATATCATTTTTAATGTTTTGTAACGATCTGTAGCGTCAAACATTTTATCAGTACGCTACAAAGAGTTCTTTCACTCGTTCGCTATTTAAATATTTTACATAGAATAGAAATACAGCAACATTTTATATTTTACAAGCAAAGGTTGAGGTCCAAAACAGTTTTGAGCACATATCAGTACATATAGATTAGACCATCCTACTAAATTATAAATGCGAAAGTTTGTATGTATGTATGGTATGGATGGATGTATGGATGGATGTATGGATGGATGTATGGATGGATGTATGGATGGATGTATGGATGGATGTATGGATGGATGTATGGATGGATGTATGGTTGTTTGTTACTCTTTCACGCAAATCTACTGAACGGATCTCGACGAAACTTGGTACATGAGTAGACCTTATCCCAGAATAACACATAGGATACTCTTTATCCTAGGATTATGTACGCGGGTGAAGCCGCGGGCAAAAGCTAGTTTGTAATATAACCGTCTTAAATATTAACGATTATCGCCGAGGTACCAGTTTCTCTATATATTTGAATATAGAATAAACGCGAGGTGGCAGAGGTCAAAGGCGAGCATACGACCTTGAAGTTTGTTGCGCGAACATAGCATTACAACTTGTTAGTAGAACTTTAATTAAATATTGCGCAACGTTTTTAAAGTTTTAATTTTAGTTTTGGAACATTAAGTTTATGATTATCTATGCCTTCTTTATTGGAAAGTGTTACACCTGAATAAATGATTAAGTCATCGGACAACCGGACGTACAATGAGTATCCACCCATACGTTGTTGAAACCTCTACGGTCCGGACTAAGCGTTTCGCCTCGTCGTTTATACCGCGTCATCATCATCATCATCATCATTTCAGCCGATACACGTCCACTGCTGGACATAGGCCTCCCCCAAGCGTCGCCACAACGAACGCTCCTGCGCGTCTCGCATACCGCGTACGTCGAAGGAATGGAACAATTTGCCAGCTGTGGTCTTCCCGTCCGATTATAATGTGGGTATCTTCAAGGCTAGAGTGAATAGGCTTTTAATAAACTGGTGCGCCTCACCATCAGCATTCAATTTCGCATTCAAGCACTAGTTTATACGAATTAAAAAAAAAAAGATTAAGTTCGTAATTCTAGTGGTATCGATAGAATTACGGTTTTGAGGTTTTAAAATTTTTGAATTAAGAATTGGAAATTGAGTATTTTTCAACTCTACTTTAACCTGTAAGTAAACCTGTTACACTCTGACAGGAGTTGTCAGCAAAATGTACTGGCCCAGCAGGATCGAAGCTTACTGGGGCCAAGGATCGGCCCCGATATAATGGCAACGAAGGCACAGGAGTGGATTTTTAGTCAGTCAAAGTCCGACACTATCTCCCGCTCCGCCATATGGATCATTGGATGATTTTCCCACCTAAATAAAAGGTAGAAGTTAATATTGAGTTGTGGAGATCTGACAGGCAGCCGCTCCATGTAAAATACAGGTATTCAGCCGCATCCAGCTAGGCTGACCCCAAGCCAGTTGGGGCGGAGGTAAAGAGGCTATTCTAATTTAACTAAACTATTCAGGGAGCAATTAGAGTGCTCGCATGAGCAATTTGCCGCTGTATGTGATCTGGGGGTTAGTAATCCTTTTCAATCATCCTTTCATATTGCGGTCACTAAGAACTGATTGTGCTTGCAAGACATGTAGACGAAGGAAGACTGGCAGTCCTTGCACACATGCACGATAAGCGCGTGGAGATGCAACGCCGGGGTGAAAGTCCACTACCGCGACAGGTCGAGGTATGGCGGACAGAGCTCCGGCGGGATCTCACGGTAAAATGGCGTCAGCGACTATCGCAACCCAGTGCTGGGCACGCCACAATTATGGCGGTAAGTCCCCTCTTTGAGGCGTGGCTGGAAAGACCTCACGGCGTCCTTACCTTCCGCATGACGCAGGTCCTCACCGGACATGGCAAGTTCGGGAGGTTCCTGCATCGGATTCGAGCGGAAGAGACGCCCGGGTGCCGCCACTGTGCGGAACGCCCGGAGGACACGGTGGAGCACACAGTAGAGGTGTGCCCTGCTTGGGCGGAGCAACGCCGTGCCCTCGTGGGGGCGATCGGCGGCGGAGACCTCTCGCGCCGGGCCTTGGTTCAGGCCATGGTCCGGAGCGAGGAGGAGTGGCAGGCGGTCGCCTCCTTCTGCGAAGCAGTAATGCTAGCAAAGGAGGAGGCAGACCGCATCAGGCAACGGCGCCCCCGCCACCGCCGCCGGGATTCCGATCCCGATTTCCAGCCACCGTAGACGCGGGCTCGCGGACGGCGAGCCATGGGTAGCTCGCTGTCCGATCGTCCGGTAACTGTCCTGACCGAGCCAAGGCGTCGACGGCGCGCACTGTTCCCGCGCGCCTCAAGAAGTTGTCAGCAACAGGAGGGGCCCATCTGGGTCGAAGCCTACCGGGGTCGGGGTTATCCGAAAGGAAACTAGAGCCCCGGTATGAAGGCTAGAAGGAACGGCGCGGGGTTTTTAGTCAGTAAGACTCTGACACTGTCTCCCACTCCACCCAAGAGCGGGTTTCGTCAATGATGATTTTCCCCGTCGACAGAAAAAAAAAAAAAGGAAGACTGGCAAGGGATCTACTACTAGGCTACGTTTTTCATCTCCTGAATTTTTGACGTTTTGTGGAGGCCGCAAAATGTTCAAACACCGCGAGCACACTAAGTAGGATTTGTTTTTAACTCCAAATACACAATTGAAAAGCTAGCCCTTTATCTTATTTTTTTCAATCTTAAACAGAAGGCGGTAAAATGCTCACACTGAGATCACTCTAGATTAAAAGTATAGATTTATTGACCCCAAATGCACAATTCAAAAGCAAGCCCCTAATATATTTTTTTCAATCGTAAATGACGATACAACACAACAATATCTGCAGCCTTGTTTCCACGATACCAGTAAAGCTATCCAATTCAGGTTGATTGACATACAGTGCCGTGTACATCGCAAAATGGCGAGTTACTGGAGGACTCGATGCCGCCGTATTATGAGTATGATTTATTAGTCCAATCGCATTGCCAACTGTCAACTTCACGGACTGAACAGCTAAGGAGATTAAATGGCACCCGGCTACATTGCCGATGCTAATGTAGCAGGAAATATGACTTTGTTCTATCTTCAAAGCTAATTAAGATATTATGATGAGAGAATATTTATAACTTGTTTGGCTTGCCGCAAAAAATGGTGTTAACCTGGTATTTTCTTCTTAATTTATCTATAGGAGAAACTGACTGACTGACATCTCAACGTAGAGCCAAAACTACTGGGACTCGGAAAGTTTAGTTTGCATAAGATTTCCTGTTTTGATGTAAGTAGGCGAGCACTAAGAGAGGGTTTTCCATAATTCACTTCCTAAGGGAATGAAGCGGGGGCCCAAATTTTGTATAGAGAAACCTACTCTCAGGCGTTCGAGGCCACTAGCAGAAGCTCGTCCTACCATATTATAAAACATAGATTAGCACTAAAAGAGATTTTTTTTAAATTCACCCCCTTAGGGAATGAAACTGGTTCAAATTTGTTGAGAAATCTACTTTCAGGCGGGCTGGCAGAAAACAGTCCTTACGTATCATAAAACCAAGTCTTTCATCGTGTCTGCCTGCCGCCAACAAACTACTGGATAGATTTTCATACAATTTGAACCAATAAACGAGAACCTGCGTATTAGGTATAGCAAAAAAAGCTGAGAATTTTAAATATTTCTAAAACCGGGGCGGGTTGTTACATTGAATATAGGTTAACCGTAACAGTCAAGTAATACTTATTGAAACCATATTCAGGGTCTCGAACATTCTATTTTAACAGTCCTAAAGGGGCGCCGAAAATAGTCCCCAAGCGGAGTGTTTTCAGTGTTAGTTAAGACCCATTTTCGGAGACACCAAGCCAGGGGGTGAATGTAAATAAGATTTGAATTTTAAAGTAGGTTGGACACGCGTCGTGTATTAGCGCTGGGCACTCATAGGCAACAGCCTTGAGTGAGTCGCGTGTTACTTCACATTTTTTGTCCTAAATGATATAATGCCGCCGCTTTTTAGGGTTTTTAATGTAGCGAGGAATGTTTATACGCGATGTTTAAACTTTTTTGTGGCGTAACTTGTGCCTTTGTCCTGGAGTCATGTGAGGTTAACATTCGTTAAAATGTTCGTCGAGTTTAGACGCTCATTTTAATCGTGGACTCCTTGACTTCGCCGCTGTTTCGTTTTATTTTTGCGCGTTTTTTGTTCTTATAGTTTCTTTTATGTTTGTAGGATGGACAAAAAAGTGTGTTTGACTGGGCAACAGAATTATAAGTTCAATTGGAACTGATTTCATAGCTTGAGTGGTGAATAGTGATTGATTTTTATTTTTGTACGCTGAATTTATTTGCACTAAAATGATCTCACTCACCTCACTCGAATTCTTTATTTATTTTAAAATGGCTTTTGGTATTTTTATTATTATTGATAGGCTCGCATTTGACTACTATCTCACTTGATGGTAGTAAAGATGTAGTCGACGATTGAACACATTTGCCTAGCTTAGAAGTAACCTATTCACTCTTGACTTAAATACTCCCTAGTTGTGGCTATCAGGAAAAAATTGACTTCGGCAGGAAATTCTAGTCCTTAGCTGTACGTTCAATAAATGTGTCCTTATTCAGGATTAAAAATATTCACTTGTACGTAAAATATTCCAGTGCTGCGGTTTGTTTTCTGCACTTAACTTTTCAGTTCGGTTCACAACACCGTATAATATCGTAGGTAACTCGAAGCTCCCCTTGCATTCCATGAACGGGAGCCCATATTTTCGGAGTGCGAGATCTCATCAAAATCGGATCAACGGTTCTGGATAATAGGGCGTATATAACGTACATACACTTGATGCATATTCTTAATAGGGTGTATGTACCTACCTACCAGCATGACAATAGTGGGACATGTAACAAATTTTATTTTTTATGTAAGTACTTACATTTTTTTTCTGGACTGGAAACCATCACATAACTTTTCCCGCTCTGAGAGAACGAGAAGGAGTGTTTGACTTTCACTCCTATGTTTCTTCAGTTTTCCTTTGCGTTTTAGGGCCTCGGTAACTTTTTCGAAGAATCTTGCAGCTCTACATATCACTTTTATAGTAAAGTTGCGAAAGTGCATGGTAATTAAAAAAAAATCAGGAGAGCAAAAAAGCTTCTTATTTTTTTTTTAAGAAAGCTAACTAACCAGTAAAGCGGCCGTTTAAAACTCTTTTTTATTTTGAATTTGGCCGCTTTATAAAACCGCTTTAAAAAAATATATATATAGTTTTTTGCTTTCTTGTAAAATTTGTACCTAACTAACCTTCCTAATTTTACCGTGACTATATACATTTCTAATACCTACTTGAATCAATAATCAAGTATCAACCCATCGAGTTAAGTATAGAATCTGCTTTATCTAAGTAAAGTTTTTTTTTTTGTTTAAGTGACCATTGTATTAAAAATATCTTAGAATATCTATAATGGTATTTACTTAGGTTTGATTTTTCAATATCTTGGGTTTAATCATTTCGAGGATAAGGAGAGTGATTAAATTAATAGTTTTATTTTTAATTCTAATGCCTATAGGTACTTACATTGTTATTTCCTAAGATGAGATGATAGATTTCGAAGAATTTAACTAAATTTAATTCGGTTATTCTGGAATGGCTTTGCTTAAATATTGAGATCTAAGAGCGAATCCATAATACCAATTTAACTAGAACTAATTTGAACAAATAATTTATTACAAAATTTTCGCAGAATTTCGAAAGTCACTAAAGCACGATCTGTTTATTTTATTTAACACTAACTTTTTCCCGCGGCTTCACCTGCTTCATCATTTCAGCCGACAGACGTCCACTGTTGGACATAGGCCTCCCCTAAGTGTCGCCACAATGATCGATCCTGTGCGTCTCGCATCCATCGGATTCCCGCAACCTTCACCAGGTCATCGGTTCACCTTGTAGGAGGCTTTCCGACGCCTACACCTGCTATAAAATATAGCCTATGTCACTCAGGAATAAAGCAGCTTTCTATCGGTGAAATAATTTCAGCAATCGGACCAGTACTTTCAGAGATTACCTCCTACAAACAAACGAAAACATAAAAACAAACTTACCTTTATTTAACACGTAAACAAAATGAGCAAACCGATAAATTTCAGCTGTAAATATACTACTGAAACTTGAATACGGGAAATCGTTTATTTCACTGCTGGTACTCGATAAGTGAACAACTTATAAATGCACTATTGAAATACCCGACACCACTCGTACAACGATACGACCCGACCATTTAAATGGGACATTTCGTATTTCCAGTAACCACGACAATTCTACTTCTGACCTCTTTAAAAATTTGAATGAATTTACAGGCATTGATATCTCTTACGCATTTTTTTTTTTAAGATGGCAAATTATCCAATGATTACTCCAGCTTTAGGGACTTAAAGGGTAGAGAATACAGTGAGCCCTCGGGGGCCACGTACGCGGATCTGGGCGCGTCGATCTCCATACATTTTATATAGCAACTAAACTTGTAGAGCAACATTAGATCCACGCCACGCGACGCGACTCTACGTACAAATCAGACGTGGACCACGTGTGCGTCGGTCGGTCTAATGTAGTTCCCGTTTTAGTAACTAAAATCACACCTATTTCACGTGTCATTGACCCTGGGATTCCCTTTCGGACTACCCTACTTTTTGCCTTTTAAGACCTTTTGCGTAGGAAGTCATCCTGTGCATAGGACGTAAGGCAAAAAGTGCATTTTTTAAGGGGAGCTACTTTCATAATTGATAATTTGTCTAGTTACACTTTTATGATGTTTTTGCATGTAAATAATAATTCAGTTATCTAAAGATCACAGTACCGGACACTGGATGCAATAAGAAATTAAGTTTTTTTTATAAAACATTATTACTCAAAAATGTGTTACAATTTACGCGTAGTTGGCGATCTACCTATACTAAATTATACCGCTGAACTGTCTTTCTTTTTTTGTCTCTGGAAATACTGGTTCGAATTGAACATTCTTTTAGTGTTGGATAGCCATTTTATTGAGGAAGCCTATGGCATATGGGCTGTATATAATATCACGCTAGGACCAATAGGAGTGGAGCAGTAATCAAAGACGTGGGTCAAACCGCGGCACTGATATTCGGCTCATAAAAATGAGCTAAATACAACATTATTTCCGACTCTTAAGTACAACACAGGTCACGGCAGGTCTTAGGGGGCATTATGAGCTAGCGCACAAAACCCCTCAGTCACCCGGATGGCCTGGTGACTAAGTATTTATGCGGACAACCAGGTAACATAACAAGCTTATAACTTTGTGATTTATTATGATACAGCTTTAAAATTTTGTACATATATTCTTTACATAAAAATACTAGATACGTGTTTCAGATTTTGTATATATTATACTAAAACTAATGTTATATATGTAAAATGTCTTTGTGTAGGAACCAGTCGTAGGCTTGTAAACAAGCTTAGTCGCTTGTAAATAAGCGAGTCGCCTTTGAACATCTGAAAATGGGCCACGGAAACGGTAGGGTGAAGAAAAGTACAATTACAAAGTATTATTATAAACACAGCTCTCAAAGAGCTTATTCAATTGAATAAATTAAAAGTTTCTGTAATGAATACGTATGTTTAAGACCGTAAATCTAACAAAAGTGGGGAACAAACTTGCTTGCAAGTTCAACAAGAACTTTTTGGCGGTAAATCACTAATATTGTAAAGGTTGGTGTGTTTGTTTGTCACTAATTCTTCACACTGAAACGGCTGAACGGATTTGAATGAATTTAGCACACAGGTAGACTATGGCCTAGAATAGGACATAGGTTACTTTTTATCCTGAGAATAAGTTCACTTGGAATAATTTTCGGGTGAAGCTGCTGCCAATGGCTTGTTAATTTGATTACTTTTTATTTTTTCTGACCTTTTTTTATTCGTTTTTATTATTTGTAAATGCATTTCGATGACTCTTTGACAATTTTTTTTTATTCTGATTTTTATTCATTTTCTTTTTAATTTTCAATAACCACTTTATCAACCTTTAACTGACGTTTGTAATTTGCCTTTTGTTTTTTTTTTTATTATTGTTATCCATATACATTTGAACGCCTAAAGGCGAAACATGTACGGACAAAACATTAGTTTTGTAATATCGTGCATGCTAAAACTACATGTATACCCATGTTTTGACAAATAAAAATATTATGTTTATCTTTGTCTTTAATGGTTCACGGCATCCAGGGCATGGTCTATCATCATGCCCTAAAACAGCACAGAGGATATTTTTTTACCCCGGGAGCAGGTATGTTTCCTTGAGACAATTTTCTACACTCACGCGGGTGAAACCACTGGCAGCAGCTAGTTCATCTCATAAAGTTAACAAAGTTACGGTAGTAGTAAGTGCTACAAGTTTACAAAAATCTTTTCAAAAAGTTTGCAGTAATGAAAGATGGGGACAGACACATCGATCAAACTGTAAAAGGCTCAATTTAGGTTGACACGTCAAAAAATAAAGGGTTCACCACAAACGCTTGTCACACTTTATCATTTTTTATCTTTTTTGTGGTGGCTTGATGAACATGGTAACTCCCAGTCTCCAGTGTGCCATCGGGCCAGGGTGAATGTAACGATTAAAATTTCAAAGACCGCCTGTGTATGCCATGCAGACCGAAATAGCGTTCCCTCTCAGTAGATTGACGCTCAGAACTACCACCCGATTTCTCTACCGTTTTGCCATGCAAATTTTTACTCTATTGTTCTGTATACAAAATCTAATGTTGCGAAATGTGTACTACAAAAATATGTTACGCGGGACGTGTGTTACTTACGATGCAGGAAACGAGGGGAGATACTACTGTATGTTTGCCGAGTGTCTGCCTACAGATTTGTATCGTATTGTACATTTGTTGTCGAGCACTGAATACCAAGATGATGTCACGTCTTATGATGTGCGTGATTGAATAAGGCCTTTAAATGTTAAGATAAAATGATGCTGCTTAACTCTGACGGGTGGAGGTCAAATTAGTGTGGGAAAATTGTTTTATGAACTTGTTTTTTTTTTGTTATCAATTACTGCTAGATTAGTATAAGGTCTAATGGATTGCTTCTGTAGCAGTTGTCATGATCTAATGACGTAATTATTCACAAAATTAAGGCGTCTTGCATACAGCCCAGCGCCACGCGAATAATTCCGTTCTAATACCAAAAACCAAAAACTTGTTTTTTTTTTAAATCATGTTTATTTTCTATTCCGAATGTACTAACAACTTGAATTTGGTACAGTCAGCTCAGTCAAACCTAATCAAAATTAATTTTAAAATAAGTCTAAGTGGTATTAAAATTAAATAAATCCGCCACTCTCGCGACTCGCGCCCACCCACGACTGTGTTTATACGAGGCCCGGGTTAGTAAAAATCACGCGTGTGGGTTTAAAACTGCACTTTTTTATTTTTGTTACTATGGGGTGCGAGTGTAAACGACACCTAATAACTATTTTTAACTAAACAACAGATATATTAACGTTGATTCATTGCCAAAGACTTGAAGTACTCCATACGCATGGAGCATGTGGTCAAAACAATATTCTCGGCCCAATTACATTAGCTGCTCCAATTCTGCTTATAAATTCCTAGACGACACCTTCGTTGCCTCCGTATGATATCACTTCGCGTAATCTGCGCCATTCCGCCTGTAATGGCGCGACTCGGCGCGAGCACAAAATAGATAGGTACAGAAGACAATCTACATACAAAGCGCGCTCGAGCAACGCACACATAGACACTGCTCACGGACACGATATCTCGGCTCAATTGCTCGGTCGCACTCGTACAATGCGTTGACGTGTGTGCGATCGCCTACCGTAGGTATAAAAAGTGAAGTACATACATGAGATTGACTTCTGTACCTATCTATTTTGTGGCGCGAGTGAGTCGCGCGCCATTCTCACGTCGCCAGCTTTAGTATCCCCGCCGAGCCGCGCCGGACATCCGCCACGCCACGCCATTCCACGCCATTCCCCGCCAATGCCAACTGTCGCACCATACAATACCCTCCAAGGCGTCGACGTTTTGTTTTGTTTAATTGAAAATTTTCGTCATATCGCGGCCTATTGTCTTGTAAATAAATGTCCACGAAATGTGAAATTTTCCTAGTCATTTTCGTGGTCGACGATACGGTTCGTTAAAAGCTATTTTGCTTGTGAAACAATAGCATAACTTTATACTTACTTTGCTTATAGTGTGATGTACAACAACTGTTAGTGAAATCAATACTAACATTATCTTAGCATACTATTTAACTGTTCATGCAAAACTATGGTTTTTGCTACTTTTTTTTGTAATGATTTTGGCCTGGATACCAAGTCCTTTAAGCTATGTCTTCATATGAATAGTTATAGTTTACCATTAGAATGCGGGTGCAACTCTTTCTAATGTTTTTGTAGTATTTGGCAGCAAACTTCGCTGAGGTAGCCAAATCATCATCATCATTTCAGCCGATAAACGTCCACTGTTGGACATAGGCCTCCCCCAAATATAAAATTATCAGCTTCCTTTGTTTCCTTTTAACGAGATCGCGCCTGTTTCAATGATTCCACATATTATCCAGTTCCGCAGACACTTGAGATACAAAAGTACACCAATTTTACATCACAATATCCACTAGGAATGAATCTACGAATAATTAAAACAGCCAATGAACTTCACTCGAAGAAATCCCGCCAAAAACGATTTGCTACTTGGAGTAGTTTGTCTAAAGAGATGAGGCGAAGGAACTTGACATTCCACTTAAAATGTTACTTGAGCCAGTAATAGTGAGGGGCAAAGCGTAACCGTCGTTGGTCAACGGTTAGTTAACAGGGTGTTGCTATCGTCGCGTAGCGTCGCAGGCTACATTCGGTTTAATTTATAAGCTGTAGTCTTATTCTCTAGATATCTTGGTCAAGACTTGGACCTTTTCCAAGTCTACAAGGTATTTCTGAAGCCTAAGTTAAAATTAAAAAAAAAACATTTTTTTTTATTTGCCATAAACCTACATGGGCACTTATAAAACGTCAGAAGCTAATGTTAGTGGTATGTTCGAAAACGTCTCCATGACCCTTGTACGCCCAAAGAGTCAATCGGAGGAACACTAAGGGCGTTTAGTCGGTAAACCTCTGATACTTTCTCTCTCTAGCCAGAACGGGATACGTTATTTGCTGATTTCCCATCCACAAAATGTTCTGTCAATCTATTCTGTCAAGGTGAAATGACAGTTTATTATGTTTTTACGATGAGGTGTTTGTATTTATGTCAGGCTGATGTTAGTTACTTCACGTCCTGTGTATTTAGCATGAACGGAACGGTGAGATGTTTAAAGAATAACATTGCAGTTAGCACTTCTTATTTGAAGCTTTCAGATTGGAGTCCTGTCATTGAACTCGACCACACAGCTTTGTGGCCGCGATGGACATACTCCGCTCAATTGGTTTAAATTATTTATGGGGGCGCGTTACTGAGCTTGATGATTGATACTTTCTGAGGGGACTTCAATTGATACTTTACTAAATAACAACCACTATCAATAAGTTTGTGTTTAGTGGAGTAAAAATGTCAATAAATAAAATACTCGTTCGTACCGTTGTGTCATTGTTGTTCTTCTATTAATATTGACATAACCAAGTTGACCTACAGTGCTACCACCAGCTCTTAACGCGATCCATTTTACGACCTAAACTCAACTGTTAAAGGGATGGAGCTGTATAGGGTATCTTTGACATTGACGCACAAACGAATACCATTGGTCCAGTATAAGACTATGGACAGAGGTGGCCGTTTTCGCCGTTTTTTTCTAACAAAAAAGAAAGTCCGTAAAAACCCTCTTTCTCGCTCGCACGACTGACATCACATCATAGATCTCGTAGAATGATGTTAAAGCTTTACCGTTGTTAACGTTTTTCTATGGTAAGCGTAACCTTAGCGCATAGAACTCTGTATGATATGTATGACGATCCATACATCAATTAGCGATGTTCCCCGCTATCGCTAATAACTTGCATCGCTCCGTTCTAGCCCATCGACTGCTTATCAACCGGCGACACGCGGCCGCCAGAGGATTTGACGCGGAGATGCGCGCCTATTATGCTGACCACAATATACGTCTTACTATAGCACTGCTATTCAATGACAACTAAATAAAACATTGTTCTTAATTAACTGTATGTTATGTGGGCCTGACTGAAAATAAACTGTTCTTGAGTGAAAGGAACTATTTTCTTTTTTGTGAAAAAGTTACTGTGTTTGTTTGATACGTTACATAATACTTATGTTATTTTATACAACTATTGTATTTGTATGCTTCGTTCATTTTAATAAGTATATAATAATAACATATTTGTTCTGCTTTGATGTTAAATTAATTAATTAAACCCCAAGTGAACAAAGGCGTTCGCTCTTTCATTGTATTTTTATTGTGTCTCTAATTACGGTATTCGAAAGATTAAACGCTTACAAATTAACTATCAAAAAGTAGTATGGCCCATGTGCATCAGAGCACTATTCACAAAAGACTTGCAGACGTTCTATTTTTGAAAATTCGAACACCTGATTATTCAAATATAAAGCACGCACTGGCACAACGAACTGCGCGTTTTATTCAACGTTCCAAACATTTCGAATTTAGAATGAGAACACTAAACTCAACCGTTGCAAAAGCTAAAACATCGTCTGACGTTGTTTGCCAACAAAAGTTCGTTATTAAAAGATAAGTGATAATAAAATAAACTTTCAAATAAAAACAATATTCACGGGACGCAAAATATCAAGTAGGTAATTAAAACGTCACTCATCGTGCCTGAGGAGGGCCCATAACGAGAGCACTGACGTTGATGGAGGATACTGATAAAACTAAATTAATTTATAGAGTTAAACATGTTTTCGTTTAGGCCTTAAAAATTCTATTTAGTAGATAAACAGTTTGTACGTGAATGGCTCGCGAGGGAATCGCGTGCTCGAGGCCCATGCTTGACCGAGCCTGGTCATTCGGTTTGTTTGACTTTGTATAATAACTTATTACTATGAACTACCAAATTCCCACCGGTAAAAGTTGCGGCTCCAGTTTCGTCCCAGGAGTCTGAATTATGAAGTAACTTGTTCAAGATTGAAAACTGTAACTTTCAACAATGGCAAGTTAGTTTCGTCTGTAGTTACCTTCTCCAGCTTGGTAATAAGCTACATTTTTCTGTGTCCTCTCGGGAAATTACGTAAGAATTTCGGATACTGTGGAGTTCATTGTGCAACTTCAATCCGGGATTTTTCTCACAATTTCATTCGGTTATTTTGATGGAGACCATTTGTCAGTGTTGCTTAGACGCCTGGTTAAATAAATGGAGGTTTCCACATGTATTATTGCTGGTAGCGTGAGCACATGAATATTTAACTCTTTTTATGCGATAACCCAAATAAGCTGTGCGAAATAGTAATTAGACTTTATCTACAAAGTTAGGAGCATTAATCCAGCTACTCTGATAACACAGATTATGTTTATTGAAACGCTACACCTCCATTTCACTCGTGTTTTTTTTTCTTTTTCAGGTAACTTATCACCATGCAGTAGCTACTATAGATTCATAATTCAAATTAAGTAAGTAATCCTTATTCCTGATGTGCCAGTGCGTGTTTTATATTTTGAATAATCAGGTGTTCGAATTTTCAAAAATAGAACGATTGCAAATCTTTTGCGATTAATAAAGTTACATAATAAAAAATAAAAGGTGAATATTTTACGGGGCTTTTATTTTAAACGAGTTTATTATGGTACACATGGACCATACTTTATTCACTTGAAGATTTATCCGGACAGAATTATCGCATACAAAACGAAAAGCCATAACTCATTGCGAACCTAATATGAACCTCAATCTATTATCTCTTAAACGATTTCGCACCGAATGAATATTCATTTTAGAGTAATACCATCCCAAAATGGCATTAGAAGAAAAAAAATACGCTTTTCTCGTGAACGAGGAAACTCATTTAAATTTTTGATTGTGTAGGAAAGCTCGCGAATGGTGGGCCAAATAGCGACGTAATCGAAAGGTCAATAATTTGTTTTGACAGGTTTCTTATAGTATTTCTTCAATGTTCTAAAACTATTAACACTCTAGTATATAAATAAAATATTTCCAGCTTCGTTATTTTTAATGTTTGAACGTAAAACTGACCTTGTCGACCTTATTTAGAGGTGTGAGGTAATGAAAAGTCCATTCATTTATCTCGCGGTCTGACGGCGGGCGGCATGTACTCGTAGAATCGTCTGCACATGTCGCTAGCCAGAAGACGAATGACCAAGTATCGCGCAAAAAGGTTGGCCGTCGTCATTAGCGAGGGTAGTTGTAACCTTGTAATGAGGAGAGTTTGTGTGGACGGCCAGTATCCACATTCTTCATATCGCGGACCATTGCTCTGTTTAGGGTTCCGTCGTCTAATGACTGGCCCTTCCCATTATCTCGCTTTGTGGCTCATTCGCAACTATCTTTGATGTTAAAACCGTAATAAGCTTGTCTGAATTGAATTTATGGAGGTTTATAAAACCCTTACAGACTTAATGCTTAATGACGTGTCTTTTGAAACGTTTGAAGGGGAGGGATTTATCTGCGTTTTGTGACGTGAACAAGTTTAGTTTGAAAAGTTACCGTGTGATGAGAACGGTATTATTCTATTGAATGGGATCTAACAATGAGATTTGGGACAGCCTTTTGTAAACAAATGGGTCATTTAGAATCATTCTCGTTGTAGTTATTCAGGTCATTGGATTTTAAAACATGATTTATTTGGACAATCAATGGAATTATCGATGGCATAATCCGTTCATGCTGATGAAAATGCTCCGGACAGGTTGTGACACGTTCGTTTTTGAACATTCGAATTTTTTCGCTAGGCTCTTTTTAAATGAGACAATTTCACTTTAAACCGGGCCATTTTGGAAACTGTGTTAATGAAAAGCCTCCTTCCTCATCATCTTCCTATCCATGTTCCATGTTATTTGGGGTTGATGAACCCGTTTTTTTCTTCTATTTGCTCCTGCGAACCGTCACGCTATCACTGACTCCATTTTCTTTCATATCACTCCCCTTATTATAATCCACCCATCTTTTCTTTGGCCTTCCTCTTATCCATCCACATGTATACACATAACTCATTTAGTAACATGTACCTTTACAACCTACCTTTTCACATGACCAAGACAAACGATTCCCTTTTAATTTTTCTGTCATTGGTGCAACTTTCTCACTTGATCCGTTTTCGTTACTTCACACATCCATCTCATTCAACCTTCTCATCTCCGCTATGAGCAACCTTTTTTAATTTATCATTTTCACAGCCTAACACTGTGATCCATACAGTATTAGAGGTCTTATCACGGACTTTAAGATGTTACCTTTAAACTTGTTAACTTATCTTCATTTTATTCATCCTAAGTTGATCCGCTGCGTTATGTTAATGAAAAGCCTCTATCATTACCATCACTTCAGCCGAAAGACGTTCCACTAGTGGACATAGCCTTTCCCCAAGAGTCGCTACAACAGACGGTCCTGTACTCCTGTGCGTCTCCCATCCATCAGACTCCCGCGACCTTAGGTTATCGGTCTACCTTGTGAGAGGCCTTCAAACGCTGTGTCTTTCGGTGCGCGATCACTACTCCAGAACTTTTTGGCCTCATGGATCATAAATTCCACATTTTGAAAGCCTCTATAATTGATCCTTTGAGCTCCCATTTACCCAGGATTCACCCACTTCTCAGTTTCTTGTTTGTTATTGAGTTAACTCCGTAATTATCTGTTTATTTTCAAATCGCATTAAGATATTGGTTTACAGTCGGAAAGATAACACAATACAGAGAAATCAGGGCAAGTTGTAACAAAATACCTACCTCACAGAGGTAAAGGAGGGTAGAGGGAATGTCGAGAGGGAAGACATTGTTCAATTGATCACGTATTATTGAGATACTAAGACCGTCACATCCGTTCGTGTCGCGATATCGGTATTCTCAAATATGGTACTCGTACCAATATTCTCCCGTCTCGATATCTGTCGTGTTCAGTATTGTAATATTATTATGTATTGGTTTTGAATGTAGGCTTAAATGTTTAATTCTTTTTTGTTGTTTTTGGCAATTAAGGGTTTAGTAATTTAACTTAGTTTACTAAGGAGGTTTTAATAAGGGTAGCGTTGCCAGAGTTTCTAATAGCTTCAATCTTTTATTCAATCCTCTTATAACATTGTTTTTTCTGTATAAAATCTCCCTTTTTGAAGTCAAGAATTTCAAAATTAGTTTTTATTTTGTACTTTAGTGAGGAGCTTTTCTAAATTGTCTATATTTAAAACCTAGACTGGGCTGCGCAATTGTTTAAGACAGTTAGCGCGACCCTGGAACGCAAAGGGCAACTGAAGGTTAGGTTTTAGTTTAGATCTTCTAAAACGACGATACACCAGGTGGTAGCACTAAGTCTTTAAGTCCAGATCCTGTCAAAGTCGAGAGTGCATAGGTTTCTTCAAGGTAAGCGCGTTCCATCGTCGACCGCATCGTCGCTTTCCATCAGGTGAGATGACGGTCAAGCGCGAACAACAGTAAAAAATTACATTAGTTAAAATGACAGAAGACCTCTTGGCTAAGTGGCGATAACTGGTGGTGTGACGTACGTCGACGGCGCGCACTGTTCCCGCGCCTCAAGGAGCTGTCAGCAGCAGCAAGGACCCAGCTGGGTCGAAGCCTACTGGGGCCCGGGTTAGTCCGAAAGGTGGCTCAGCCCTCGGTAGGAAGAGCAACGAAGGACCAGGAGTGGGTTTTAGTCAGTAAAAGTCTAACACTATCTCCCGCTCCGCCCAAAAACAGGGGATGTTATTAGATGATTTTCCCACCACGAAAAAAAAAACCGGTGGTGTGATTTTTCCGGAAAACTTTAGGGTTTATCACGTCAGCTAATTAGCAATATAAATAATAAGAAAGTTTTCGAATCAGGAGGTTATAAGCGAAGGCTGAAAGTGCTGAAAGTCGTGTGTAAATAATACATTTATCCATTACAAATCCCTTAAGTGGAGTCGAAGTTACGAGTCTAAGCCGACCTTGTCGGCTGCTAATCTTAGAAAAGATTAGTGTTGAACTTTTATTAATGTTTGATTCTGTTGGTGCGAAAAAAGAAACATCATCATCATCATCATCATCTTCCTGCCCTTGTCCCGTTTTATTTGGGGTCGGCGCAACACGTTTTTTTCTTCCATTCTGTCCTGTCACTCGTCACGCTATCACTAACTCCCTTTTCTTTCATATCACTTCTCACACAATCCATCCATCTTTTCTTTGGCCTCCCTCTCCCCCGCCGTCCATCCACATGTAAACTCATAACTTTTTTAGCAACATGCGTTTCGTCCCTCCTTTTCACATGACCATACCAAGACAAACGATTTCTTTTCAACTTTTCAGTCACTGGCGCCACTTTCAAACTTCCCCTAATATACTCATTTCTCACTTTATCCATTCTTGTCACACCACACATCCATCTTAACATTCTCATCTCTGCTACATGTAATCACGAAAAAAGAAACATTTTATAAAAAAAAAATAACCGACTTCATTAAATTTTCCCTCGATATCGCCAAGACTCCATCATCAGATCCCAACTTGGGGATATAGGACTATTTGGGAAGTTTACCCTTTCCAACAAAAAAATAATTTTTCAAATCGGTTGGCAAGCGACGAAGTTATGCGCGAACAAACGTAAAAAAACCAACATCCGAATTGAGAACCTCCTCCTTTTTGGAAAGTCGGTTCAAAAAACATCTGTGTATTGCGATTTATGGCCAAGTATACTCCGCGAACATGATCAAATCGTCACACCACCTTTGCCGCGGTTGACCTTCCTCAGGTTTTTTTTATTATGGATAAGCTCGCGTTTGACCACTAACTCACCTGATGGAAAGCAATGGTGTGGCCGATGATGGAGCACGCTTGCCTAGAAGCAACCTATTCACTCTTGACTCAAAAACCCTTAGGTTATAGTTTTTTTTTAATTGTTGATAGGTTCGCGCTTGACCGCTATCTCACCTGATGGTAAGCGATGATGTGTTAGACGATGGAACAGTCTTGTCTAAAAGTTTACGATTCACTCTACACTTAAAGACACCTAGGTTATAGCTATCAGCCAACTTACTGTAGAAAAAAACAATAAAATGCTCAATTGAAAACCATCAAAACACTATCAATCAATAAAAACCTTCCCAAGTTCCCACATTTCATCGTCAGAGCCTCATTCAAATCAATATTCCACTGTAACTTATCAATAAATTGAACCGTGACAAACGCTTCGGAAGGGCGAGAAAAAGGGTCCTGACCACTTTAAGAAAATCACATAATTGAAGAACAGTAAACGGTGCGTAAAGAGGAGAGGCGACCCTTGGAAATAATTCTCTACGAAGAATGTTCGTGCCTTTTGCCGGATGTCAAATAGCGCCCATGGGCCATATATCATACGCGGTTAGGGGACGGAAGCGCTATGAAAAATGACTTGAACATTCAGTTTTGTATGTCAGTCAGCTTTAGATGTTAACATAAATTGAAGTGTTGCAAGAATGAATTAACACTCGAAAATATATTTTTTTTGTACAAACTTCAATTTTTGTTTTTCAATATTACTAGCTTTGCCCGCGGCTTCACCCGCGTAGTTAAAATATAGCCTATGTCACTCAGGAGTAAAGCAGCTTTCTATCAGTGAAAAAAATTTAGCAATCGGACCAGTACTATCAGAGATGAGAAGACCTATGCGGCCAACAAACAAAAAAAAACAAACTATCTCTTTATAATAAGTATTAGTGTCGATCCTTATCCAGCCTAAACATTGGTGTAGGTTTAAGACGTTTTTTTCCTAAGAATAGCACTTTCTTTTTTTATAAAATTAGTTATATTAGTGAACATGAGGAAGTGAAGACCAACATATTTTATTCAGCGTGTTTCGCACTTAACTAAATTCAATATTTTACGACTATTACCTACCTACATCTATGTGTATACTTAAGCGTCTATAGCTAAATAGGGGCTTGTACCTACTATTACCATACTCATCCATAATAAAGTACACATGTATGATGTCAAATATTCCGTCCACTCGAAAGATCAGTAATTTAATATTGGGTATATCCTGTATTTCCTAAATTCTTTATACGATACAAAAAACGTAATTTTGTTTCAAAAATGTAAAAATAACTGAACTGATGCTATAAAGGACTATTTCCACTATCTTCACAGCGTCCAAGAGTATTTTTAAAAGAATTTTCAGGCAGCTAAAAACGTCAGTACTTGAATTCGGAGTGTCGGGTCCTCAAAGGGTACCTACTAGTACTACAAAAGAATTAAGAAAGCGAGTACCTCTTTGATCGACTTTTTCGTTCACACCCGTTTGCAATGGTAAGTCAGAAAAGTTGTTTCCAATAATAAAATACTCGTAGATAGTATCTTTATGATAGGGGGTATAATAAAGGTCGTTCAGTTAATTACAACTATCTATTGATGTGTGGTGACCGACTTGCGACTAGTACCAACGTTGAAAGTTCAAATTTAAACCCAGACGTGGGGACGAGGGCGTGTCAGACTTTTACTGACTTAACCCCGCTCCTTTTCCTTCTTTGCCTTCGATCCAGGGCCCCGGGGCTCTCTTTTGTACAACCCATGGCCCTAGTAGGCTTCGACCTTGTTGGGCCCCTACATGTTATCAATGTGCGGTTGCAATAAAAAAAAAAGCTTTGAAATTTCCTTTCAGAGGTCAAATTGCGTAACTTTAACTAACATAATGTATGTCGTAAACGCCAAAAACTGTTTCCTATTAAAGTAATTGAAAACATTCTGAGTCCTATTCAATTTCTCAACATTGTCGTCGAATAGTTGTATCTATGTAATATTCATCTATCCTCTGTTTAATGTTTGCGTTTGCAATTTATATCAGACTGGCCCAGTACTTCCCGATGACGAAGTGACAAACTACCAACTACCGTTCACCCATGAGAAATAGGACATCCTGGCGCATCCAGCATCCAATCTTGTATTGGATAATGCATCTGTCTGCTAGATCATACGGGTATCTTTATCAGTGTCGGTCCTTAGACCCGATGGGGCGAGGTCGAATCAATTGAGTCCAATTGAACGACGCTCAGAGAATATCGTTTGTCGCGTAGTCGGGAATGTTCGTGGCATATTATTAACTTGATAGAAGACTCTTGGTAGATATTAGAAATAAGTAGTGTCAAATAATTTGGTGCTTGTTGGTGTTATTAAATATTTTTTTTCAATTGAGCGTTGAGATCGGTATTTATTGAGGCATTGAACTTGTGTGTTGTCCTTTATAATAATTTTTCAGTAAAACATTTTCATAAATTTTCTTAGACTAGCCTGTTGGTTAGTGGCCCTGACTGCTATGCCGGAGGTCGTGGGTTCGATTCTCACCTAGGAAAAATGTTTATGTGATGAACATGATTATTCGTTCTGTGTCTGGGTGTAATTTATCTATAATATGTATGTATTTAGAAATATATAAGTATGTTTATCAGTTGTCTAGTACCCATAACACAAGCTCTGCATAGCTTGAGACTAGACGGCGTTGTGTAATAGTTGTGGAATATTATTATTACTATTATAAAGAGTGTCTATGAACACTAAAATCTTTTAACAACTTCTACTTTTTTTAGGTTTTTCTGAGAATGTTTATAAAATAAATCATTTTTTTAGGGATAAAGGGTAAAACTTGAACTTTTTACTAAGACTCCGCTGTCTGTCTGGCACTAGCCTATATCACATGAACTGTGATAGTTCGACATTTGAAATTTACACAGATTACTTATTACTGTTGTCGCTATAACAACAGATACTAAAAAAAAAAACAGAATATTCCTTTCAACAAAAAATATGTTTTTGCCGTTTTTATCGCGTCCGACTCGCACTTGGTTGGTTTTTTTCCAACCCAAGTACTGAAAAAATCTTGAGAGACTTAACAAACACTGCTATCGACGACGTGGTGTCAGTAGGTAAAGGTAATGTCACTAAAAACATTTCCGTCATCGTCACGCTTCAAAAATAACTATAGAAATTCATCAAAAGAATGGCGACGGGAAACAAACTTGATAAATAAAAGATACTTCATATCAATGACGGTAATCAATAAGAATTTCACATTAAGTCACCAAGTAAGTAAATGAAGAGGAAAATCATGATATCATAGGAAATGATCATAAATATTTTATACGATGACCTTTTACGATTTGACCTATGACGGTTCGGATGTATGACTTCCTCTACTCGTAAATAAGTTATTATAAGTCACACTAAAGGGATGTCCAGATGGTTCTAGCAGTACACGTAATGCCAACAACCGCCAGAAATGCGTACAGCTAAGGAGTGGAATTCGTTGCCGGAGTCTGTGTTAGCCCCGGTATGAAGAGGCTAGAAGGAACGGCGTGGGATTTTAGTCAGTAAGAGTCTTACACTATCTCCCACTCCACCCAAGAGCGGGAGTTGTCATTGGATGATTTTTCCCACCGAAAAAAAAACCAAACACATAAACTTTGGCCACCTTGATTGGAACGCTGGTTAATATCAACTACACTTAATATAATTCTAGAAAGATCAATATAAATAAGGGTGTTCCACTTTGACCATTTATCCTTTTTAAAAACCTAATTAAGATACATTTTTGCTTAAAATAAATATCTAGCAATTATACTTAATTATGATCCCCTTTGTAAGTATAAGTTTGAAGAAAAACATCGTGGGAAACCGGCATGTTCTAGAACCAAAAATTCATATCATGTGACATTGACCAACCCGCACCGGGCCCGCGTGGTGGATTACGGCCCATTCCCTCTCCTAGAGAGGAGGCCTGAATCCCAGCAGTGGGAACATTACAAAGACTGATGGATGGATGAAGTTATATATATAAAATAACAAACAAAAATTAAAAAAAAAATACTGCTACCTAGGTATTTTCAGTAAATGGAGGTTTTTTAATTAAACTGTTAACGTTATACGTTTTATAATTTATAACATAATAAAACAGCGGCCTGAACATTCTTGAATATAACTGAGCATTCTCATTACCGCAGTAAGAATTTATCGATCTAGTACTTCCACGTATGACCGAGACAGTGGCGTTGTTAAACGTGGGCGAAGGGGCCCTTGCCTCGATTTGCACCCAAAGGGGACTCGCACAAGCGGGGGCTCTTTTACAACAAGTTTTTTTTGTTATTGGTAGGCTTGTGTTTGACCACTATTTCACCTGATGGTAAGCGACGATGTGGTCGAACACTGTTTTACGACAGTCGCTGTCTCGTTTTCGAATTTATGAAAGAAAAAGGCCTTGTTAATGCACCTTGGGAATTTCGATGGGGATGGAAGATTCTGGAGTGGTGACCGAAAGACACAGCGTTGGACGGCCTCCAACAAGGTGAACCGATGACCTGGTCAGGGGCGCGGGGATCCGATGAATGCGTGACACACAGGACCGGTCGTTGTGGCAACGCTTGGGGGAGGCCTATGTTCAACAGTGGACGTCTTTCGGCTGATTTGATGATGATGATGTGCCTTCGTCCACGTCTAAATTAGTTCACGCTACGGCTCTGGACCGCCGGATATGGAATGGGCTACAAAAGACTGAAGTACGAATATGTAAACAGTTCCCCAGACAGTAACAACGCTGGCTTAGGATTAAATTAAGTTGAAACCACTCATCACTAAGCTGTTTTGATTAATAATTCAATTTATAATACAGTAAAGGACTAAGCTAGGTTCCTCGTGCTGGCTTCCACCGACCTATTGTGAGAGCTTAGTTGAGCTTTTGTGTTTATATTATTTGGGACCGGAAACTAATTCACTATACTATGTCTAAACAGTAGGGGCCCAGAGATCTGCTTCTGAAATGGAGATTCGTTCCAGGTACGAAAGGCAACGATGGAACAGGAGTGGGTTTTTAGTCAGTAAAAGTTTGACACTATCTCGCGCTCACTCAAGGGCGTGGAGATGTCTTTGGATGATATTCCCCACCTAGAATAAAAAAAAAAACAAATCTAAAAACAAAAGCAACATTGCCCTGGCAATTTTAATGTACATAGTTATGTTGCCAGTAACATTTTAAACCACAGAAGATACAGGAGGACAGCCATCTCTCTCTCTGGTAGATTGGTCGCTTAGCCGTGGTGACATCAGCGCCGCTTGAGGAGTTCTAGAAAGTCCAGCTTCATAGCACACTCACATAAATTGCCTTTTTTGTTTACAATTTAAAAAGACTCATGATGAATCTATACACTTATCTGTCAGTTTGTTCCAGTAAATTTCCGGAACGGCTGAACCCATTTTGAAGCTGATGTTATAAGGAGTAACTTAGGCTACTTTAATTTAAGAAAAAAATGTGACTAAATAGCATTGTGCTGTTTTACGAGTCTGACGCGGACGAAATCGTGGGCACTGTGATTTTAATATCATACGGATTTTATCAAGGATGCGGGCTTGCTCCGCATGCAGAAAATTTCAAAATGCAAAAAAACGCGTCCAGGCATTACAATAAATATTATTTTGTTTAAAATGTATATTTGCGGGGGATACGCGTGCGGAGCAATCCCGCATGCGTGAGATATTAAAAACACCCTTAAGCAGTGTGCTTTTTGGCTCACTACTGTCCGTGAACCCCGGCTACAGACTAGGCCACAGGGCCCATTGTGCAACGATAAAGTTTACTGAGGAATGTGGACTGCGATTGTCACTGAGTTGTGGTGTGTGCGCCGGTATAATGTAGCTCACTGATGGGGCTACACTAGACCGATTGAACAACAATACTGGAAATTGACGCATGTCTTCATTTATTTCATGAATCCAACACAATCTCTTTGGTGTGGTTTCTTTTTTTTTATTAATTCAAATAAACCACGTCTTCACAAAACCGATTGAGCGATTGCTGAACCAAACTTCGCACACTCCGCTACAAGATCGCTGTCTTTCTCCTTTTAAAATGTAGCCGCATGAATTGCTCATCTAATTCGTTGTAAAGCTTCTAATGTAGCCACCATATTTAATTCATGAATCCCCAAGCGACCACCGGTGGCCGCGCATCTATTGTCTTACTATTGTGTCTCTAATTGACGGTATCTGAAGGGTTAACTCGTTTCGCTCTTCTTGTCGCATCGCAAATCGATGATCAGTGTAGCCTCAGCCTGAGAAATATGATGTGTGACTATTGCTGTTTTGTATTGTTGTAGCCTATCGGTATACTAGTGTGCACCCCTACAGCGAGAATTGTAGCTCGCTTTTACGTAAGGGTTGCCAGTTGTATTGAGTGACACAAATAGGTTAGTGTCGTGTAGGTTCGAGTTGTGACTGTTCTATCGCAATTTTACACTTAACATCTTTCGTGACACACTTAATATTATTCCTGGCTAACGTTTACACAAAGACTACAAAGCTTTTGATTTTAAGAACTTAAATATTAAAATTAAATTCAATTTAGTCGTTCGATCGAGAAGAAGTAAGAAACTTACAAACACACACTCAAAAACTTTCGCCTTTGTAATATTAGTGTAAAGTTTATTTTTTCATGTTAATTGAGGAAGTTTACAGTTATTTTATTTGATAACTTGATAGGCTGAAAGTTTTTACTGCCGTATTAAAGCAGTCCAATTTTTACTGTATAGTTTAGAGCTTATGTGGACTGTTTAATGGTTTTTAATTTCTATGTTGATTATTGAGTCACTGAACTATTATTTTTAGGTTATAAAAGAACGGGCAATGCACATGCAAGCAATATCATAAAGGACAAAGACCAGGTCAACGGCGCGTTTGGTCCTACGCGCGCTTCAAAGAGCTGTCAACAACATTGACAGGGCTTGTCAGGATTGATGCCTGCTAGAACTGCGGGATCGCTCGAAAAAGTTACTGTAACCCTAAAAAGCAAAGAGTAACTAAAGGGACACAGTTGGTTTCAAGCACCCCAGCGTCGAGAATTGCAGGACGGCTACCGGCCACCGTAGGCACGAGCTTGTTACCCGGTAAGGACCAAACTCGGATTGACGGCAGGTTATGTATTACGCGCGCCTCAAAGAGATGTCAGCAAAATTGTAGGGGCCAGTTAAGGCCTACTAGGGCTGAGGATTTAACAGAGCCCTCGCAATAAAAAAATTAAAAGAAATTTACTGACTGAAACATCAAAGCACAGCTGAAACTACTGGGAATAGGAGCGTAAAATTTTGTAACGTACGCGTTATGACGTAGGCGAGTACGAAGTCGATTGTCCAAACTTCACCCCCTAACGGGATGAAACGAGGGCCCAAATTTTGTATGGTGAAACCTTACTTACAGCGAATCCGCTAGTAGAAGTTTGTCAATAAATAAAACTCTGCCACTCCCTCTCACTCCAGCCAGAGCGAGAGGAGTCATTTGATGATTTCCCACCAAAAAGAAAAAAAAAGTATAGTACACTGAAAAGAAACAACACTAATAAAATAAAGTCGGGTTTCAGACAGGGAAAATTTATCTCCAAACGGAATACATTTTACAATCGGAATCGGTAACAGAATTCGTTTACATTCTCTTCTTTTACACCCGTTGCAAGTTCATTGGATTAATTGGTTGTGGTCTTCGCTTTAGGGGTTCTATTTGTGAATGGTTCTGCGTTTGTGCCTTTCTATTTTGTTTATTTATACGAGTTCTTACACTGTTTCTGTCGTATAACAACAGCAACTTGAGTATCCGTATAATATAACTGAGATTCATGGGCTTGCAGACGGCGAACAATAAGTAGCTCATCGTCCGATAAGGATCAGAGGCTCTACAACGCGTTGTTTATATCATCATCATCATCATCATTTCAGCCGTAAGACGTCCACTGTTGGACAGGGGGACGGGGTCCAGGTTTGAGACAGTATAATTATGTACCAACTATTCACAACATGAGTTTATATCCCTACTTCCCTACTAATATTATAAATGCGAAAGTAACTGTCTGTCTGTTACGCTTTCACGCAAAAACTACTGAACGGATTTAGATCAAATTTGGTAGGTAGGTAGAAGAGACACTGGAATAACACATAGGCTACCTATAATTCCACTGCTGAGCACGGGTCTCTGCCCGCGCGATATAAACTGTAGCCCACAAATAAATAATGAAATAAACTCAAAAACTACTGTACTGATTTTAAAAATTCTTTTACCGGTAGAATGCTACTTTATTACTGAGTGATATAGGCTATATATTCTCTACTTTCACGCGGGCGAAGCCGCTAGCAGAAGTTAGTGTTAAATAAATAACCTCACAAACCAGCTGCTCAAGTCTGTACCAATACCATATAATTCTTTCAGAGATTACAGAGCTAAATACAGGCCCACCTATTCATTTTGGCAACAGTCCACGTCCATTCATCATGTTATTTTACGTCAAATCCAATACTAATCCCAATAAATAGACCAAACGAAGTACAAAGTGAATGGCACACAATTGGTAGGTACTCCAGGGGCATGACATAGTAACCGGCCAACAATTTTAACAATGTCTTTCCGGCTGGTTTACTCACCAATGAAATCCATCGACAAGTAATATCGTACGCTTGACTGACATAAAAGTGGTCCTTCTCCTTTACTTATCTTTCCGATTTTTTTATAAAAGATAATATCGGGAGATAGCCCGTGTGATGTTCATACTTCAAGCTTGATTTTATTTATTGAAAAACTATGTATTTCGTATATTTGTTTTTTCTGATAATGGATTGCAGGGTTCATTTCATACGCTGAAAGAATTCGGAGTGAAACCATTGCTGGAGATCGGCTTATTGGAAAAATATTATTCCATTTCCATTGAAGTTTATTAATTTTCAAGATCAAAGGACCTGTTGTGTTTCTGGCTGAAAATATATAAGTATTCCTTTGCCTTTGGCGAGATCTGTAACAAAGATACTAAGAGTAACGAAGATTGAAAACAATTTTGTGTAAATAGACGGTAGTCGATAGCAAAAATATTATAGTGATCTTAATATATAAGGCTTTATTCAAGCACTAAAACACAAATAACATTTTTCTTATTGTTGTCTCAATTTATCGACTTAACATCAACAGCCTATAGCCGCCCAGCCAAGTTTTTAATCTGCAATCGTTAACGCTAGTAGAAAGCTTCAAATGTACGGGAATGATGTCAAGTCAACGCTCAGTCACGTGGTCAGAACAAAAGAATTGGGGGCGTGGCCAACTCGAAGCGTTCGACGCAAGCGAGACGGTTGTAACTTGGCTAGGGGGGCTGGTCTATTTGCCCTGCAATTGCATAGGTCTCCTCACAGATATATCAAGCGTAGTATTTTCTAGTAGCTATTGTTATGAATGATTGATTCAATTATGAGTTTACCAATTATGAAAAATTTTTATGTTCAATTTTGGGATTTCGATTTTTTTACTTTTGACCACCAAAATATAGTAACGGGTACAGATAGAGCCCCATTTTTTTTGTACTTCTTAAAAAGTAGTGATGTATTACTACATAGTATAAAACGAAGTCGCTTTTTCTGTTCCTATATTTCCATGTACGCTTAAATCTTTAAAACTACGCAACGGATGCGGTTTTTTTTGTGATTCAAGAGGAAGGTTTATATGTATAATATTGCACCCGAGCGAAGCCGGGGCGGGTCGCTAGTTCATTATAAATTACAGTCCATTCACCTTTGATTTCAGTCCTTAGATAGGTCCATAACACATTTCTTGAAGTCGTAGTAGGAAAACGGACTCGCAGTAGCGTTTAGCATAAATTGATGTTCTCAAACAATGTAAGGTAGGAGTGTAGGTGAGCGGGTGAAGTGAGTTTCTCGTTTCTCCAAGTTTGATTACGGTTTATTGTGCCTTCGATCAGTCTGTCGATAAACTAGTCTTTGTTGTTTCTAGGACAAATATAGGTACTTATAAAGTTAGCCTCGGCACTGGAGGGTCGGTAGGAAATGTTTAAAAAAGTACAGCCAAAGGTTCCATGTGTGCTTGGAATTTGTTCTATAGATAGATATATACCTACACTTTTTTGTACATCATAGAAAATTGCAGTAGAAATGATTGCGATTTGAAAGTGATTTTTCCATTAATAGAAGAATTTATTTCGAATAAACCAAACAAAGTCAGAAATAGTACATTTTGATAAAAAATTAGAAAGTTTACGAACGTAGCGGAATTCCGTAGCCGTAGGCGAGTGTGATATTGAGCCGAGGGCTGCAATGACTGCATGTGTATCAAACGACATTTTTCAATACACTTACGAAGAAATTAATAAATAAATAAGGGGTTGACCGACGAATCATGGGGGTCGAAGCGCGCCCAGCCTGTTACACAATATGTAATAAAACTGTGGCGGGGGAGAGTACGTGCACTTTTCTGCACTAGTGCGCAAAACAGTGTATTGCGTAAAAGCAGAGGGATAAGAGCGGGTTTTCATAAGTGTATTGAAAACATGTCGGTTTCAATCGATCAATGTTTAAATTATTAGGGCCGATTTTTAAGTCAAGAATAATAAGAGTCAGTTAAAACGTAGAGTTTGACATTAATTACTATACAAAAGCGTAAAATCTCTTTTATTCCTGAGATAAAACTTATCTACCGATTGGAAGTCGGTCTTAAAACTGTTAAGTGACATTCCTTGACGATACAATCAACCCAATCTATCCAGTGTAACTTTCAAGTAATTTCCTTTTAATCACAGAAAAGAGCAATTGCGCCAAAATTACGTTTCCTAGCTAAAGAATCAATTGAAACATGTGGACCAATAAGTGTTAACCGGGACCGATTCCTTCTGCTATTGTTGCTAGACCGCCCACTCTGGGCCTGGCGTGGACTGAATCACAAGTGACTGGCTCCTACTGTAGGAACTCACTCTTCTAGGAGACGGATTTTTTTTATTAATAAATTACCTAGCTGGTGAAACAGTATTAATGATTTTGTTGTTTCACGGAACCCTAATTTTTTTCTAAAATAAAATATTGTAGCTACCAGTGAAAAATTGATTTAGCCATTTTGGAGATTAGCTATCAAACCAACAAAGAGATTAAAATTATAAAAAAATGCATTTTTGTCATATTGAATATACTTTCATATGCAATTAGTGAAAAAAAAGTTATTTTGATATTAAACACATACACTTTAATTTTATTTACGTTTTAGATACCTATATGATACGTTATATGATAGTAATTTCTTTTAGGCTACAGTTTCAGTGACCACTTTACATTTTACTTCGTTCTGAATAATCTACTTATCATCGTCATCATCACTAGCTTATGGAAATCTAGAGCTGGATATTATACTTTAATTAGGAATTACCCATCCAGTTTATATAGGACCCTTTGACACAAAAAATCTCTGCTTTCGCAATGCTATACTTACCTCCTCCAGATTCTGAATACGGCGACATTTTAAAATCCCCAAAACACTGTCAAACCGACGACAAATTAAAAAAAAAAAACAAGAGATTAAAATTCTGTCACAAAGACCTCTTTAAAATCGTTACGCTTACCCAGTAATGAGTCCGCCGTATTATAATGCTTTTAATTTATTCCATTTACTCGGGCAAAGGAGGAAAATTCACAAACGAAGTGTACAATGCCGAGTCATCATGCAAATCAGTAGAGGCGTTACCATTACCATCGGTTTTAAAAACCAAACAAATAAATATCTAACCTTGGAAACCTCGGGCCCTGGTGCAGGCCGTGGTCTGAAGCGAAGAGGATTGGCCGCTGGATAGGATTTCTTCACGCCCCAGCCGGTGAGGATGCCGACCCCGATTTTCAGCAACCGTAGGCTCAGCTGTCTAGGAACCGATCAGGCCGAGCCCAAGTCGTCGACGGCGACGATTCCACGCGCTCCTCAAGAAGCTGTCAGCAAAACCGTAAGAGTCCAGCGGGGTTGAAGGCTGCTGGAGTCTTGGTATCGCTTTTGAAAGGAAAACCCGGAGTCCTGGAAAGCAAAGCAGAGAAGGAACATAGGAGTGGGGTTTAGTCAGTAAAAGTCTGAAACACCTACTGCTCCGGCCTTCAGCGTTGGATTACCCTCCTCCAAAAACCTCAGAACCCTAAAGTTGAAAATACAAGAACCAGAAGTAGGAGCAATAACATTTCTTTCAAATCCAGCTGTAATGGAAGTAACCAATTTGAAGCCAACTCTCGGATAGCTTTTAGCAAGAGCTAAATTTTGTTTTTATTTTCAGCTCGATTTATGTACCGGTAAAAAGAAAACTGCTCTGGATTTACTTCTTGATCGTGGTTAGATAGTTTAATCTTTATATACTCGAATATAGGTATATTGTTTTCTGTACGTGTGCTTGTCATCTAACATTTCCCAAACGGCTTGAACGACACGGATGTTACATTGGTATGGGTTTATTCGTAGATGATTTGAATCCGATAAGTGGTACTACCAATCGGGTTCATAAATTTTCTTTTCTGTCAAAAAGGCAGTTATCGGGCCGGACACCGTCAGCCAGAACCGCTTGTATAACAAGCTACATAAAACATAGCCTATGTCACTTAGGAATAAAGCAGCTTTCTATCGGTGAAAAAATTTCAGCTATCGGACTAGGACTTCCAGAGATTACCTCCTACAAACAAAACAATAAACAACCAAAAAAAACAAACTTTACCTCTTTATTATATTAGTGTAGATAATATTTGGCTCCTCGAAACACCTTGGCTTTTGAAACATACTTTATCAAGCGCAAGTTCGATCGTGTATAGAGTATTGCTCTCATCTTTGGAACGGATGTGCCCGATACCAGCTTGATGCACTTGAGGCAATTGAGAGGTGAGCCAGAAGGATAATTGGCAGTGATGAATCGTCGAGTCGAGGCTTCAAAGTCTTGAGCATCGACGCTGAGTTGCTAGCCTGTCGGTTTTCTACCGGTTGCATTTTCGGGAGTGTGCGTCGGAATTGCATAACCTAAATTCGCCTAGCCCGTTGCATCATCAGACCATCAGACGTACGGCGATGCGCCACCGGTACATGGTGAACATCCCGCCTACAAGCACAAAACGTTTTGGGAACACATTCATTGTGCGTACAGCTAGGGAGTGGAATTCCTTGCCGGAGTCTGTGTTTCCTGATGGCTACAACACGGGAATCTTTAAGTCAAGAGCGAATTGGTTTCTTCTAGGCAAGTTTGTCGACCGCATCGTCGCTTTCCATCAGGTGTGATAACGGTCGAGCGCAAACCTACCAACAAATAAAAAATAACATCATATGTATTATCTCTCAATGTCAGTTTGAAGTCAAACTTACTATTTCCATGCTTTTAGTTTGAAAGTGAAACGTATACCTATTAAGTACTACATAGGTATACGTTATTATTATTATTCCTTGTTATACTTTTTTTTTTTAATAAAAAAAAATATCTTTGTTCTTTTAATTATTTATTTTTTCATTTCCTCATTTTTCCCTTCGATAAACAACAGCAAATATTTCTCGTTAAAATAACATTACACGTTCGTTAAGATCCCCCAGGTAATATATAATAACGTCGGAAAAGAATCGTGCGTAAGTAACATTCTTAATTAATATTCACGGGACAAGCGTGGAAATTAAAAATTTTATAGTACGATTAACATTACAAGTGGGAAAATTGTTATGAGCCTTTAAATACTTGGCATTACCGTTTTGTTAAGATATTAATCGAACCATAAGGAACTGGGATTTAAATACGTGTTTAAAAGTTTATTAAGGAAACCTCCATTTCTGTTAATTTTATTCTAGGGATGTTTTGGAGTAGAAAATATCCGTAATCGAAACCGATTTACATATAAGTTTCGGATAAAGGTGTTGGTTTTGTTCTACCAAACAAATCTAGACTAGGAATAAATGTTAATTTTTACTATTTGTATTTTACTTTAATATTTTTTAAATTCAAATATCCGTAACCGAAATTAGCCGAAACTAGCGGATAATCTAATCGAATATTATAAAGAGGTAAAGTTTGTTTTTTTTTTGTTTGCAGGAGGAAACTACAGGTCCAATTGCTAAAATTCTTTCACTGATAGAAACCTGCTTTATTTCTGAGTGACATAAGCTATAGTTAAGTACGCGGGCGAAGCCGTGGGCAAAAGCTAGTCCAAAATAGTTTCATATCCATAACCGTACCTAATTACCTATCCGAAATCAGTACAGATCATATAGATCATAGAGTGGGCGTCACACGAATGTACCTTAACAGATTTGAGGATTGTCACTCGCTGGACTTCCTAGGGAGGACCGCGGAGAAAGTGATGCGACAATCTGATCATGTTCGCGGCGCAGAGTTAACCAGAGCTCGCCATAGATTGAGAGGTTTGTAAGGAGAAAGAGTAGAAATTTACCCAGTTAAGGGACAAAAAGAAAAAAAAATATCCGTATCCACACCATCCCTAGTTTATTTTACAAAACTCGTTTATTAATGCTTTGTTTTGTGTTCGATTATGTTTGACAGTCTTTTGAAGATCTTCTGGTTCGTTTGGCAGTGCTGTAGGGGTTCGGTTTTCCGGTTGGCAATGACGTATTCTTTGGAAGTTGTTTGTGGTAAACGGAAAATGCAGGTTTCCGCCGATTTTTATCAGTTGATTAGGAAAATGGCGGCTGCGCTTATTCTGTAGTTTGCTTATTTGTAAACTATTCTATGACAATGTATATTTTTTTATACTCACCTTTTTTCGCACCAGTATTTTTCTCTACATAACCCAAAGGTTGACTGGTAGAAAATGCTTGAGGCATTAAGCCCGCCTCTTTACTGTTATGTGTATAAAATCTACACTTAATTATTATAAAGAGGTAAATTATGTTTTGTTTATGCGAGGTAATTTCTGAAACTACCGATTGCAAAAATGTTTATACTAATAGAAAGCTGCTTTATTCCTGAGTGACAGGCTATAATTTATGTATGCCGGCTAAAGATAGTTTTAATTAAAAAATAACAAATATATTTCAGCTCCAGTAGTTATATATTAAATTGGAAGTCTATCTAGTTATTTTGAAATGTTTCGGAGGCGATGACCGTTCAAAATTCTTTTATTTATGAGTCTTTCAAAGTAGTTTACAGTTTGTTTTGTAAAGTAAATACTTGAAATCGCATAGCATGGTCCATACGCGAGGCTTTGAAGTACTATTTGACGGCAATTTGCAAATTTTATGCTATTTTTGGACCTAATTTGGCCAACAATTGTCAGTAAACGGTAGAATGGTCCTCATCAGACACGGTTGGACGTTCAATTAGTTTACAAAAGCCACAATAAATCCTAAGTGATCTGTCAATGAACTAAGTAGTGCCAACTGCAGGCATTGTGTGCACGAGTTCAAAGATAAGTGATGCATCATTCAATTGTGAGTTTTGATTGCTTTTGAAATGGAAAGTTACTTTGTCATCGACATTTTTTAAATATCTTTCATAAATACCTACTGGAAACGGGTTTTCCCTGAACGTCACCACAAATACCGGTACTACTTTCGTACTTTCTTATCGGTATAAAATGCAGTAATCCCGCAGATAGTTCGGAAGACTAACCTCGCCCTGGACCGCTAAGGGGAATTAAAGAAACAGAAAAACTGGACAAGTCCGAGTCAGAGTTTGCGCACTTAGGGTTATTTATTTATTTACGAAGATTTTTCCATATCACAAAAAAAGTTCTTTTTCTTTTTGAAGTATGGAACCTTAAAACAGCTTTATACACCGTTCAATTTTGACCGTTTTAATCCCGCGGAGGGTCGATCCGGTAAAATTTCGTAAGCTGAGCGAGTCTAATGACCTGTAGGTAGTAGTCGGCGTTGCGTACTCAGCTCAGCTGACGTTTTCTTAAAGAAATTAATTTTGTACATGCGTAAATTGATACGAGTTTAAAAAAAGGTAATTAATTTATAATTTTATCGTTACAAATCGATAGTGTTTCATGTACCGAATCGATCCTCCACGGGATTAAAATTATCAAAGTTTAGCAGTGTATATGTAGATAGTTTCAATTTGAAGACAACAATTCATGTGATTAAACATACCAACGTTCATAGTCCAACACATTACGTAAGTCAACACAAATTACTGAATGGTTATTGGTTATTGGCCATAGTAATAATAACACCTAAGTAACGGCCATATTGCTCTGCGTTTACGTCAACTAATATAAACCAATTGAGGGTCGGGTCCTGGCGAAGCAATAAACAGCATGCGACCTACTGATGGCATCGGCCCCAGAAATTGAGCTCATTAAATTTCATCAAGGAATAAATTTCTTTGTAACCATCGATTTGGTTGTATTGTCAAAGATTTGAATTTTATTAGTATACTAGCTTTGCCCGCGCGGCTTCGCTCCCGCTCTTCCCTACTCCACCCTACTATACCCAACTCTACCCTACTCTACCCTACTCTACCCTACCCTACCCTACCCTACCCTACTCTACCCTACTCTACCCTACTCTACCCTACTCTACCCTACTCTACCCTACTCTACCCTACTCTACCCTACTCTACCCTACTCTACCCTACTCTACCCTACTCTACACTACTCTACCCTACCCTACCCTACTCTACCCTACTCTACCCTACTCTACCTTATTCTACCCTACTCTACCCTACTCTACCCTACACTACCCTAATTTTTTTTCCATAAGAACCTTCTCCTCACAATAACAATCACAACAAAAAAAAAATCAGCCAAATCGGTCAAGCCGTTTTCATGCCAAGTCGTGACAACGGAAAACGGGGGTCATTTTTATATATATAGATAAATCAATATTTTAGTTTATAATTTATACTATATACACAAAATAATAATACTACTTATTTAAAAATAAATTTCTGCCAGCAGAGTTGCGAAAGTTTCGAAGAAATGTAGAACTTTGAAGTAAAAAAAAACAGAAGACAGGAATAATTATTTAAGTGTCTTTGTAATATATTTATTTTTGTTAATGTTATTTGTTTAGAATGAACTAGCTTTTGCCCGTAGCGTCGCCTGCATATATAAATAAAATATTGCCTATGTGATTCAGGAATAAAGCAGCTTTCTAATCTATTGGTAAAACATTTTTTACAGTCGGACCAGTCCTTTAAGGTGGTGCATCACGACTCACATTTTCACTGTTTTTCATACAACCGCTCATAACTGATTATGACGTTATTACACACTTTTCATTAGATATTTTGAAAACACAGTATCTTGTGGATATTATCTAGGTTTCTAAAGAAACCAATTTCTAAATTTGTGTATAACTAATCCAGTAAAAACCTTTGAAAATGTCCTATTTTGTATGAACTTTGACACTTCATAATTTGCCTAAAAATTAAAAAAGTCAAAAAAGTAATCCTCTAGAGACCTTGCAAATTTTATTAAGATTCTAAATGATGACAACTTTTTCCAAAAACTTTTAAGGGTATAAAAAAAAAAACAGCTATTTCCTGGAGCAAGTTTTGTGAAATTTTCGAGTAAATCTCGGAATTACCGAATACTAACAGAGTTTCCAGGCGTTATCTCTCTTTTTTTACGTTGCCTTTTCGTCAAACATCGCGTTGGATTGCATTAAATGAAGTAGGTAACAAGCTTTTAAACCATTTTCGATGTTTACGATAAGCGAGTGGAGAAGGACCCTCTTAAGGATTATCTCCTGCAAAAAAACTTACTTTACCTCTCTATAATATTAGTGTAGAAAACGTACTGAACCTATTTGAAAAGTTCGTTCACCGGTATAATCTTGCTTTATCACTGAGCGAAATAAGCTTTATGTTGTCCTACATTCACGCAGGCGAAACCTTTGACAGAAGCTAGTATTTAATAAGGTAGATTCCTTAAATATATATTTACTATGTTTTGCCTGCTGCTTCTCCCGTGTAGGTACCTACATAAAATATAGCCTATGTCACTCAGGAATAAAGCAGCTTTCTATCGGGGAAAAAAATTTCGCAACCGGACCAGTTCTTTCAGAGATTACCAAGTACTAAAAAAAAAACAAACTTTACCTCTTTATAATATTAGTGTAGATTTGGCCAGACAGTTTTTACTAAGAATTTTAGGCACGTATTTTTTCTTTTGTCACGTGCATGAAAAACTGAAGACGATATAATGCGTTGAAATGTCGCGTGACGTCACTTCTCGGTAAAAAATTTAGGTAGGTACCTACGAGCTTTTTTATCTAGAAGTGACATCAGAAGCCTGCTCTGCAATTTGTAGCTTTTATCATTGTCAATTTTTATTGATTAGATAGCATAAAGTAGATACGAACCTACGTGTTAATATTTATTGTTAATCTAAATGATAGAATAAATATGTCATAGTTACTTCCAACTTTGTAAAAAGAAAAAAATACTGTCGCCCTGTAGTAAAATTACTAAAGATCAACTTAGGAAACCACCTATTTTGATGTAATTTGGTACAAAGGCAACTAGTTACCTGGAAAAGGACCTAAAGTACACCCTATTTCCCAAAGTAAACAGTTTAGACTTGGTAACCGCGACCCCGCCTATCTTACGTGGGCTTATTTCGTCAGAAAACACAAAATTACTATTTGAAAATAAATACAGATCGTATTTTATGTCAATGTACTAATGATCCCTATTTATCAAATCGTTTTACCGCCTCAGGAATTACAAGAAGGAGATATAATTTATGCGTGATGGCCATCAATTACGATACTCTTTTGTTTTCGCTTTAATCAGATAAATTGAGCTCATAAAATGTCAGTAGCAAAACTCACAACAATAAAATATTAAACGATTTAATGAAAACCAAAATGTCTTCAAACGAGTTCCGTTTGACATGCTCATCGTTTCATCAAATACCCTTTCAATTTATTCGTTCAATTCCAAAATAAACTTCGACACAATTTAATGTCAAAACATTGAGCATGATATTCCAAAAATCATAACGAAGTATCTTAAACAGGGACGTATTTAGACGAACATTTCACAATTGAGCTGTGAAATCAATGGAATGTTTGAAATGTCAAATCAAATACCTATATCAATTTCATTGACGGAAACAATACACGTTAACGACTGTAAAAGAGACATTGTCAGCATGGCAGGCCCGAAATTATAACCCGCATTCGTAGCTCACGCATGGAATGCGAAAGACATATGCTTTATTAATGATCTAATTCACGAGCCCAATACGACTAAATAGACCGATCTAACTGAATGAGCCACCAATATAGAACGCTATTAGTTTCAATCAGAACGGTATGTAACTGCGGTCGCATAAATTATTTATTATCATCCCATTCAATTGTTTAGTGACGTTTATATTGATAGAGTAATCGATGCAAGTGTACACTGACAGCCTGTGATGTAGACGTCATTAGTAGTTACTTACAATTAAGTGAAATACAGTCTCTGTTTGCGAATATATATCCGCGTAGTTGTCATCGTGGTAACTAGATTTATGTCGACTATCTCAGGAGAAATATTTCATTAGTTAATTGCCTGGCATGATTTAGGAATTTAGATGCATTTAGTTGGTGATGTTGAGTGATTAATATCGATCGTTTGATTATGTCGGCGCCTTCGCATTAGCGCAGCGCACATAGCATTTGTAACAGGAAAATGCTTTTATTTTACAGCAACATACCGTTTTGACATGTATAATCTTTCTTGTAGTTAAGAATCTGCAATTCACAAAGTTGATCTAAAGAAAATCAGCTACTTACGTCAGAAAATATGACAAACATTTCAAATCTAACGTCAGCTGTAACCTCATAAATAGGTTCCCATTAAAAATACACCGACGTGAACTAATTGCTTTGCAAGTTTTTGTGCCCATAGTGTTCAAAAATAACTGTCAAAACGATGTCATTACACTCATAAATAATGTTAAAATGTGCGTAATAATTGGTACACCACCGAGTTCGTCTCTGGAATTTTTTATGGCGTTCCCGCCAAAATCATTAATCTCGCGCACAGTATATATCTAGACAACGGTACAGTCAGATTTAATATACCAACAGTTACCATTTTCATTTATTATTTTAATACGGTTTTCATTAAACTGCAGATTCCTGTAAAATGAGACATGTAATATAAAATGGGATTGTTTTTAACATGTCGAAATTCACTGCATAACAATATTCTAGTCACAGCAAAGCTATTAGCGTTTGTTTATGTCCCAAAATGTCACTGGATTTATGGAAACATTGTACATGCTATCGATTTATTATGAACAAATGAATGGCGATCAAAATGACAAAAAAAAACACTGCGCGTAGAACGGTAGTATTTTCTAGTAGCAATTGTTATGAATGATTGATTCAGATATGGACTTACCAGCGGGCTTGCGGACGGCGATCTATGGGTAGCTCGCTGTCTGACCGTCCGATAACTGTTCAGACCGAGCCCAAGACGTCGACAGCGCGCACTGTTCCCGCGCGCCTCAAGGAGTTGTCAACAACAGCAGGGACCCAGCTGGGTCGAAGCCTAATGGGGCCAGGTCTAGTCCGAAAGGTAGCTCGAGCCCCGGTATGAAGGCACGAGCGGGGGTTGTCATCGGATGATTTTCCCCACCATAAATTTTCTTTTTTTTTTTTACTGACAAAGTTTCTGCATAGATATGATCAGTACTGGGCACGGATATACCCAATTTTTTTTTGTACTGTCGAAAGTGTTGTGGTGTTTACCTTCTGTATTTGTTTCATCTACATGTTCAAATCAAGACAATCGTCATCCTAATCGTTCCAACTCGACTTGTTAACACTACAATAATATAATCATGTAGTCAAAACGATTACACTGTAACCGTTTGTCACGCCGTGATTGATAGCAGCGGTAATTAATTCACATCAGATAAGTTGACGGTGGCGGCAAAGCTGTGGCTTGATTACGGGAGGCTTTATTATAAGTACATTAAAACCGGTTATTGTGCTGTTCTTGTTAAAGAATGAAGCTTCGTCTCTTCTCGTGCTTTTTATTTTGTGGTGGGAAGTCATTTAATAACTTCTCCTACTGGGTGAAACGAAATAATGCCAGACTTTTACTGACCAGAACCTAGACCATGACGTTTCAAGTAAGATTGTTTTATTCTTATTTCAGTGTGGGTAAGAGATGGCGCTAGACAACCTGTATAACTCCTGTATGTCTCTTACCCACACTGGAATAAGATTGAAACAATCTTCTTTTGAACGTCATGGTAACCCCGTAAAAACCACATGTGTTTCTTTAGTCCATGATCATGACGGTAACTCCTCTCTCTGAAGAGTGGCTCTGGAAAGACGCCACGGCGTCCTTATCTTCCGCATGACGCAGGTCTTGGATATGGTAGGTTAGGGAGGTTCTTGCACTTGATTAGAGCGGAAGAAATGCCCGGGTGTCACGATTGTGTGGACAAATTGGAGGTGTGCCCAGCTTGGGCAGAACACAGTTGTGTACTCGTGGAGGGATCGGCGGCAGGTGGCAGTTGGTCATATGGCGTGAGGGTCCACAGGCTATGGCGTGAGGGACAGGACTTCTTCACGCTCCAGCCGCCGAGATCCAGCCGCCGAGATCCTGACCCCGATTTCCAGCCACAATAGTCATGGGCTTGCGGACGACGAGCAATGTCGACGTCGCGTAGTGTTCTAAAGACTTCTCATGCATATTCCCTATTATAAATGTTATCCAATACAAACCATGCTTCTTTAGTTTTACCGATATATTATACTTACATTAGTTTCGACAGTTAATATAAACTATTGCGTACTTTTAGTGTTTTGAGTCTATGAATACATTTGGAATATAATTGACTTGCTTTTGTTATTTTTCGGCTGTTTAGTATTGGTAATGCTCTTTGGTTTATTTTATCTCATTCGGCTAATCTAGTTTTAAAGTTGTGTATTATATTCTACACGTGTAATTTTCAGTAATGAGGTCTTCATTGATATTCCAACTGGAGATGAGAGAGACACAAGATATCGAATGTCGACCCTAGATCATTATAAGCAATTTTGCAGAAATTGGTTTTCTTTCCCCTAATTAAGAAGTATAATGTATAACTAATCTTTTTTTAAATTAATATTATTTATGGTTCATACAACTAGTGATCTATTAGAATAATGCCTATATCATAAATACGTTTTAATTACGAAGGCCTTTGATGTTCTTCCTGAAAAGGCTCTACGAGTATATTTCAGGACTTCAAACGTCCTTAGAGTGCCCTTCCTGATCCGTCTAACGTCAACATGAGCATGTTTTAAAATTGGTTGTTTCATTCGACGCAATGTTTGATTAATTCATGAATCCCCAAGCGACCGGTGGCCGCGCATCTATTGTCTTACTATTGTGTCTCTAATTGACGGTATCTGAAGGGTTAAAAGGCAACGCGGAAAAAGTGAGATAGCGTAAATACGTCATCTTGATTATCATCATCATCATTTTAGTCCAAAGACGTCCATTGGTAGACATAGGCCTCCACTAATTGTCGCCACAACGACCGGCCCTGTGCGTCTCGTATCCATCAGATTACCGCAGCTCTCTCTCAGGTCATCAGTCGACCTTGTGGGAGGCCTTCCGGAGCTGCAAATTGCTTGATAGCTTCTTATTTCTGTCTAATTTAAATTCTATCTAATTGTGAATCCTATAAGTTAAGCAAGTGGGCTATATCTGTTCCCAAATACAACACGTTTAAAATAGTTGATCCAAATGTTGAAAGCCAACGGATGTGGCTGACACATGCAGATCTTCTGTCTAGTGTTGTGGCCGGAACTTGGAAATAAGGCACCTGACCTACATTGTAATAATACAACAGTTTTCAAGTATTGTTTAACTACTAAACAAGCTTTGAATAAAAATAATTTTTTCATGGCAAGCTGTTGTATTCGTAGCTCAGTAAACCTATATTAATTAATACTCGTCAAGACGAATCATTCGAGCTCAAACTCGATGGGGTTGTGTCGTTTAACTACCAAGTTCCTATAGCCACCTTCCGGTTCCATCATCAGATCAGCTCCTTGTCATAATAATTTTGCATTGTCATTGTCAAAATTTGAGCTCAATCGATAACCGGGAAGTGGGTCAAATTTAATTTACAAGATTTGATTACAGACAAACATCGGGACAGGTGAAGCTAAATAAAAGCTTGTAAAAAGGTGTTAAACTGTCCCTGCAACTCTCTAATCTTTAAGATGTTTATATAATCAACAAATCTATTGATATTTATTCCATTCTAAGAACCAGTTGAAGATGAGAGAATTTTATTAATTTGACACTTTTAACTAGCTATCGTCGCTAATGTCGCCAATATACTATTACCTAATAAATAAGAATCTAAAGAAGAAGTTTAATAAATTTCATTTCTGACCTCGTCCTTGGCATAAATATCAATAAATTTTGTATATTATGCAGTATCAAAATTGTTTGTTCAAATAATCTTGTGTGGTTTTCAAAGGTTATTCGTAGAAATACGAAAAGAAAAAGTAGTATTAGTATTCTAACGTCAAATGTCGAAGGTTAGGAGTCAAGGTTATTCTATAATGGCGTAATTTAGCTGGTTCTTATAATCGGCTACTGACAAATGTCATTAGTTTGTCTAGAAATATTCAGTATCATCCTATTTGCATGAAAGGTTGTTTGGCGGTCAAAGAAAACAAATCAAATTCTAAAGGCCTTATGCAAGGTTGTCCGATCGTCCGGTAACCGAGACCGAGCTGAAGTCGTCGACAGCGCGTAGTTTTTCTTGCGCTCCTCAAAGAGATATCAGCAAACCGAAGGAAGTAGGGGACTATGTTCTTTTTAGATAATTTTCCCGGGAGTGTGTTCCTTTTGCAATAATTTTACCGGGAATGTATTTTCTTTGCAATAATTTTCCCGGTGGTGTGTTCCCTTTAGAGTAATTTTCCCGGGAGTATATTCCCTTTGGATATTCAAATGGGCAAAGCCGTTGGCAGAAGCTACTTAGAAAATCAACATTCACATTATGCAAAACTTAAAAGAAAAAAAAGGAAAAATATACACACGACTGAAATGAAATTTTAAAGTCATAGTGGAGTTTAATCTCCAATCTCCATGTTATCATGAAGCTTGATACATGCATTTTCCGAGATTGCAATTTACAGTTTTAAAATACCCGATAAATGGGTAATAGAGGGTCTATTACCCATTTATTAACTATTACCCACCGATGGATGCGAGACTCACAGGAACGTTCGTTGTGGCGACGCTTGGGGGAGGCCTATGTCCAACAGTGGACGTGTATCGGCTGAAATGATGATGATGATGATGATGACGATGTAACCTAAGCGATGTAAGTTTAACTTCCGTTGTACAGTTTATAGCTTTTGATCACGGCTTTGCTCGCGTACATAATATAGCCTATGTTACTCAAGAATAAAGCAGCTTTCTATCGGTGAAAAAATGTTCGCAATCGGACCAGTACTTTCAGAGATTACCTCCTACAAACAAAAAACAACTCTTTATAATATTACTTATAGATGTAATTCACCTTGCCGACTGGGGTATGTACGCTTGGTATATCATATTTGTGAATAAACAATTCCCAGGTTTTATGATCACCAGGTTTATGTGGCATTCTGTTGACAGTAAGGAACTAGTTAATTTTATTGGACACTGGGTTATTAAGTGCATTGTAAAATATTTCCACATGTCAACATGCGGTTTGGCTGGCTTAGTGATAAAAGCTAATGGAGTTTGTTAAATAAACCTAGATATTGCTTGTGAAAGTTCAGTACCTATAGGTGCAGGGAAAAGTGTATACCTATATGTAATTATTATTATTAGATTTGAGCCCGTTGCATTTTTTTTTTCTGTCGACGGGGTAAATCATCATTGACGAAACCCGCTCTTGGGTGGAGCGGGAGATAGTGTCAGAGTCTTACTGACTAAAAACCCCGCACCGTTCCTTCTAGCCTTCATACTGAGCCCGTTGCATTGCAAGGCCTCCCTTCCGTTATTCCACTCTTTTCTGTCCTTAGCCACTTCTGGATACCTATAGGTATAGGTATTATTATGTAGGAAAAAAAATATATATATTTTTATTTCTAGCTTACATTGTACTACTTGAATAGTCCCATTGAGCAGTGGTAGTCCAAAGATAACGGCCTTGACATACGAGTTGTAGGTACAAACCCAGCTAGGCGTATTAAACCGGCATAATATTATTCCTATTTAAAACGCTCATGATTTTTCACTTCTGTAATTCTTTATTCGCTTCTAATAAACATAATAAAAAGTTATGTTTCTTTAATAATTTTACTGGCCAAACAAAATTTGTTTACACTGCCAAATGTTCATAAAATGCTTTCTATAATCTAGGTTAGTACAGCATGGCCTATAAAAATAATCTATATATATAAAAATCAATGCCACGTTTCGTTGTTATTTTATAACTCAAGAACGAGCTATCCAAATCAAATGTTTAGGCTTTGTTCGGACTATTTAGTAGATGGTTTATGTGAAGTTTGGTAGGGTATAGTAGGGTAGAGTAGTGTAGTGTAAGGTAGAGTAGGGTAGAGTAGTGTAGAGTAGAGTAAGGTAGAGTAGGATAGGGTAGGGTAGAGTAGGGTAAAGAAGAGCGTAGTAGGGAAGAGCGAGAGCGAAGCTGTGCGGGCAAAAGCTAGTAGATATATTATTATATGCTACAAGTACTACCTACATATATAAAATATAATCGACTGGGACTCAACTCAGGTCTCCTCTGGGTATGTAGGTTAGAGAGTCCTCTTTAGGAAGGAAAGTACTCTTCCTACATTGATATTAAATTAATAAAAACTAGCGAACAGCCCCAACTTCGGAAGGGTGATAGAAATCTTTGATTTTTTTGGCTTTTCTCTTCTATAATATGCATGTATTATACACCTAAACTTTCCTGATGAATCACTCTATCTATTGGTGGATACAGCATGAAAATCCGTTCAGTGGTTTTTAAGTTTATTGCGAAAAGAAAAACAGACGCTGTATGGGACTTTGTTTTATATTTTATAATATAATAATGTAAAGATAAGGAACTTGGGAGACTATTCCTCGTGCCATGTTTCGTCTTTATAAAATAAAATTAACACTGTTTTTCCAAAGTATTTCGTACCAATTGCTTGCTCAATTTTTTGTATCAAACAAAGATACTAAGACTACAATAAGAACCCCTAATGTTCTCCCATTAATATAAAATGTAAATTAGGAAATTTCCCCGTTAAAATTATGCGGGGCTCTGTTTTTAAGAATTATCATTCATGACAGAATTTGATCCGACAATAGAACTTTCTCAAAGAATTAAACCGCTTGAAAGTCTTCTGTTTACTAAGCGTTATGGAATCAATGATCTTGCTAATTAAATTCTCTCAAGCTTCGAGTTAAATTCCTGCTTTTTATAAAAATAAAAAGCTCTTTTTTTATTAGACTAAAGGTATGATTCCAAACTCGGCAACAAGCAGCAGTGTTGTCGGTGCAGTGCTGCTACACATTGCCACACTGCCTACATTGCTGCAGCGACATTGCTGCCTAGCTCGGAATGTAATCTCATATCTATATATATAAAAATGACCCCCGTTTTCCGTTGTCACGACTTGGCATGAAAACGGCTTGACCGATTTGACTGTTTTTTTTTTGTTGTGATTGTTATTGTGAGGAGAAGGTTCCTATGGAAAAAAAAATTGGGTAGTGTAGGGTAGAGTAGGGTAGAGTAGGGTAGAGTAGGGTAGAGTAGGGTAGAGTAGGGTAGAGTAGGGTAGAGTAGGGTAGAGTAGGGTAGAGTAGGGTAGAGTAGGGTAGAGTAGGGTAGAGTAGGGTAGGGTAGGGTAGAGTTGGGTATAGTAGGGTAGAGTAGGGAAGAGCGGGAGCGAAGCCGCGCGGGCAAAGCTAGTAAGCTTATAGAAATTGTATGGGGACCAGTAGTGTCGCGGCAGCACTGCTGCGTGCAGCGTGGTTCGGAATCATACCTTTAGGCAGGGTGCAAACGTGTGTCTTGTGCCAGATACAAGCTAACGATGAATAATTGATTTCTATACAACCAGTGAGAGTAGTGGTGGTCGAGTGGTAATGGCCCCGACTTACGAGTTGTACAGCCAGGCGCATTACTTTGTGTAATTTATTTCATCACCACTGCTCTCAAAACGGTAACTGGCATGTCCTAGAACCAAAACTTTGAAGACATGTGACATTCACCAACCCGCATTGGGCCTGCGTGGTGGATTACGGCCCCTCCTTCTCCTAGAAAGGAGGCCTGAGTTCCAGCAGTGGGAACATTAAAAAGGGTGCTGATGATGATAGAATCAGTATGAAATCATCCACTCCCTGCGCATATGTAAACATTTTTTGTGTCCAGTTTCTTCCACTTAACACATACTCATAGCGATCAAAAAGTGTTCGGTGTCGGTAACTGAAAGCTAAAAGTGTCTCATTTGCGCAGCGCCTAAATAGAAATATATGTCTGTTTTTAGTTAAAGCGATATGTGTGTAAGTGCCTTCTCTCAGGGATGTGCCCTAAGAGGCGTTGCATAGAGGGGGTTCCGGAATGGTCTTTTAAGAGGTAACGGCGCCCTTTCTATGTGCTGATGGTGATCACCGGGGTGGTTTTAGTGAGGTAAAAATTCCACACTCTTCGGACTTATCCCCAAAGTCCGGGCGCCTTTTGAAGGTTTCTCCTCGAAAACAAAAAAAAGTGCCTTCTAGCTTAACATCGTTTTTTAAAATACATTAAACGTTTTTTTAGTAGGTACGTTAAACCTCTGTGAGGATGATGTCAACAATAATATTTTTCTAAAAGACGGTTTGATGAAATCATTACCAAAATAAACTATGAAAATGTACTGACACGATGTCATAATCACATATAACTGATTCCAGTTTTTGAGCAATGGATCCGGTATGCGGCTTGAGACACACCCATACAAAAGATGACATAAACTCACTTCTAAAAGTAGGTACAGTCGAGTCGTTTACATACATACATCAATTTTCAAACTCACATCAAGACATATATATGAAACTTTAGCTCAGATTACTACATAGAAAACTACATAATATTTAATCGTTACTAATATTATAAAAGCAAAAGTGAGTTTGTTTGTTTGTTTATTACGTCTTCACGCCTAAATGGCAAAACCGATTTTGATGAATTTTGGTACAGAGATAGTTGGAACCCTGGAGACGGAAAAGGGGGAGAAAGAGTAAAGTATATTAATAAACGCGAGCGAAGCTGCAGGTAAAAGCTAGTCACTTATAAACTAAGATCTAGTAGCAAAATTTCAGATAAGTGTTTTTTGGATTATATCTTTGTTGGAACTGTCTTATTATGGTCAGAAAATAAAGTTTATTAATAAATAAAAACCTTTTACCAATGTCTAGTTGATATAAGTGTTTTTGTAAAGATTTCTACTATATAGAATATACTAGTGTTTTCCTGCAGCTTCGCCTGGGAATAAAGCAGCTTTATATCTGTGAAATAATTTTAACAATCGGACCAGTACTTTCAGAGATTACAAACTTTACCTCAGTCAAACAGCAAAACATCTTCTACCAATATCTAGTTGGCATTAATTTATAAATATATTTCGTGAAATAAAAACCAAGCCTATTTTGTTTCAATGTCCATATGCTCTGAGTTTGTTCCGGTGTTTCTTCTCAGGGTAGTCAGCTAGGAAACAACGGCCTCATCTCGTTAAAACTGACTGAAAACAATATTGACGTGTAAAAGTATTTTTTGATAACCTATTTACAAAATAAAGATCATAGTGCAATTATCACTTAGTGTCATTCTGTGACAATGACATTAAAAATGAACCTATTTTTATGGCGACTGTACTTTAAGTGAATACCGAACTATAGTAGGTGTTGGCTCATTTACATTAGTCGATAACTTGTTTGATATACAGCGTGCTTGAAACCCCAGGAAGCGGTTCGAAAGCCCTCGAATTACTTCCCGTGTTAGAAGCGTGGGATGGACCTTAGATGTACCTTACCGTCTTGGGAAACTTGGGAACATAGTTTATTTTATTTTCTTGTTTTTTTTTTTTTAAGAGCTCTTACGGAGTCACTCAAAAAGAGTGCTTTTTTGTGCTATCACAAAACTGACGAATTTTAAACCACTTTTTGCTCAAATCTACTCTAATTGTAGGTTCGTAGGGCCTGACCACATTAAAACGTGCGGCGTCCTTACCACACAAAGCTGTGATACTACGATTTGATTTCGTGCGTTCAGGTATCGGTCCAAGCGACCATTGGCCGGGCCGAAGCCTGCTAGGACTTCTGAAGAGGAAACCCGTGCTCTAAGAACAAAAAGGGCAACTGCAGATCAAAGTTGTGTTCATTAAAAATCTGACACGCCCTCTCGTTCCACTCTAGATCAAAATAAGTTATTAGATGATTTATGAGTGCTGATTGTTTATAGACAAACCTACGCACACAACATTTCGCAGATCAATTCCTCGAAACGAGGAGGCGAAGTCATCACAGTGAGACATAACAGCCATTAAACACAGTTTCACAGCCTCTGAGGCTCAATTGTTTACACCCTACGTGTCTGTTCATCTGATATGCTAATATACGAAACCATGTTCATCTCAACAGACCTATCCATTTCCTTTCGATATGTACCACGTTCGAAGACAGCCCTTAATAGAATGTATGCTCATAAAGGATTAAATTATGCATACGGAAAACAAGCAATAAAGCACTCTGTGTGTTGGAAGTCAAGGTTGATTTTAGTTTTTTGATGGTCGTTTGGCAGTACAGGTTTGAGAATAATATGGAGATAAAGGGGTCATAGCTGTCTGGGGTACGTCAGTCATTGAAACTAATGCATTGTTTTCTTCTTTGTAGTATAAACCAAAGCTTTTCGTCAGTCTGTTCGTTCGCCAACTCTTCCTAAACTATTCAACGGATTATTATATCGTTTTTAGTAATAGAAAGGACCATAAACGACGAGTTTTTGTGTGTTATGCCATTCGAAACCGGGGTGAGTCACTAGTGTTTCATATTTGACTAGTTTCTGCCAGCAGCTTTGCTCACGTCCCTATTACTGGGTGACAAAGTAGCATTCTATTGTGAAAGAAATTTTAAAATTGGTTAAATTGTTTTTGAATTTATTAAATACTAGCTTTTGCCCGCGTACGAAAAATATATCCTACGTCATTCAGGAATGAAGCAGCTTTAAAAAATTCACAATCGGACCAATAGTTTCGGAGATTACCTCCTACAAACAAAAAAGCAAACTCACAAAAATACAAACGTACAAAAATACAAAACTTTCCTCTTTATATTAGCATAGAAAATATATAGATGTTATCTAGTAAAAAATTGTAAACTGATGAAAGAGCTTTTCTTTGTGTTTAAATACACCTATAAAGCTGGTTTTGAACTTTGAACTCCCTATAAAGGTACTTTACTCGCTCGTAGATTGACTTGCTGATAAAAAATCTTTAAGTTTTCAATACTTAATGGTTTAAGAACTTTTGATTCATTGCTTCTTTATTATCAAAGATTTTAAGCATGATATATTTGTTATTAGGTTTTCGGATAGTTTCGGTTAAAGGTAAAACTTAAATGGCAGGTTACGACAGGGTTTTGTTTGTTTGACTCGGATATAAACGTAAATAATCTAGACAGTTAAAGCACGCGGGCTCGCGGACGGCGAGCCATGGGTAGCTCGCTGTCCGATCGTCCGGTAACTGTCCGGACCGAGCCAAGGCGTCGATGGCGCGCACTGTTCCCGCGCGCCTCAAGGAGTTGTCATTAGCAGGAGGGGCCCAGCTGGGTCGAAGCCTACTGGGGACAGGGTTGTCCGAAAGGGAGCTCGTGCCCCGGTATGAAGGCTAGAAGGAACGGGGTGTTTTTTTTAGTCAGTAAGAGTTTGACACTAACTCCCGCTCCACCCAAGAGCGGGTTTTGTCATACGATGATTTTCCCCATCGCAAAAAAATATATGTACTTCACTTTTTATACCTACGCTCGGAGGACGTACACTAATGAGGCCGGTACTATTCGACGAGCGGTCCGAGGCGCTTCCAGATATCGTGTCCGTGAGCGGTGTCTATGTAAGCGTTGCTCGAGCGCGCTTTATATGTAGATTGAGTTCTGTACCTATATATTCTGTGGTTAAAGCTAGAACTAACGCACACGTGTGACACACACGTCGATCTGGGCGCGTCGGTCCCCGTACATTTTGTATGGTAACTAGACTTGTCGAGCTACACTTGATTCACGCCACGCGACGCTACGCGACATCGTTCAACGTAGGAACAAATGAGGCGTGTTACACGTGTGCATAGTCTAATGTAGTTCTAAATTAAATCTTGTATGTGTATTTTACTTTTATACTTAACAATCCCAAATTAACGAATAATCCGAAATAATTTCATATCCGGATCTGTATTCAATAATGCTAAACCGGATTCCTATTTTCGGATTCATACCGAAATATATCCTAAACATACCTGGGTTAAAGGTAGAATGTAACTGAACAAAAACAGACCGAAGCAAGACTTATATGAAACCCTGAATTTCCAATTTATTACGTGTTCCACTTGAACGAAGTCGAAATCGAACTGATTACACATGTATGCAGTGTAACACAGCGTCCGGATGTAAATCGCTCACAGCTGTCCCAGGACAGATTACCTTTGGAGTTGATGAGACCCCATAGAGAGGTCACGTTCGGGCGTGTGACTTGAGGCTGCGGCAAGATGAAGAGTACATGCCCCCTGGACAGCGTTGCCAGACGTCCCGATTTTGGCGGTACGTCCCGATTTTTTAATTAATATTAAATGTCCCGTGCGGGACATGCTCAGTCCCGCTTTTCGGGAATAACTCGACCGTGCGTGCAGCGTACTGAGAAAGCGCGGGCGGGTGGCACAGACAAGTGTGGACTGGCCGCCTGCCTTGAAACGCCATATTTTTCTAATGAATAAAACTTTTTTGATTTTGATTTCTGTTTTATTTATTCAGAAGACGAATAAGACAACTATTTAAAGATAGGGTAAAGCTGATTTTAAATATAATATTTTTATTAAAATACATTTTCTATGGATATTTTTACTATCTATTGTCACGTAAACGTAATTTGAACTCAAATAAAAAGACAAATATTCAAAAACTTTTGTTATAAGTATACTTTTTTTTACTATGTCCCGCTTTCGACGAAAGAATCCCGCTTTTTTCGCTCAAAAAGTTCTTAAATCACGAATTGGCAAAAAAAAAATCTAGTAACGCTGCTCCTGGGTTAATGGGCCTCTGAGACATCAAGAACCGCTCAAATAACTGTTTCCACCCCATAACAGCCACGTGAACAGTAAACACTGTTCCTGGTATAACACAGTAATAATACTCATTATTATGGGGTATCGGAAATATTGCTCATGTTATTTACGATTATTGAGTGTCATAAATGGCCTATTTTACGACACATGTCGACGATGTCTTGAACGTTTATTGATTCTGACACCCGCCGGATAACGTTTTACGCGCGACGCTCTTCAAATTATTTACGTTGTGCAAAGCTAATATTTAACCCAGGACTTGTGTAAATAGAACAAAGCATTGCCAACAAAGTGTGGTCCACGAATGTGCAGCGCAACACGTGAATTACGGTCAACCTTCACACGGGTAGAGCAACAAGTCTCCCTATTCAAAAATAAAGACGCCGCGCTCTGGAATCTCTCAATGGAGTACAATTAAGATTCTCCGCGACTGCCGAGTGCCTTCATAGATACAGAGCACACGGGCGAGCCTGCAAAACGCAACTGTTTCACAATCGCAATAAATCTCACTTCACACAGCATTGAGCGCCACCACAGTATTTTAAATAAAAATAAACTTTGCCTGATCAGCCACAAACGATTTTAGACTTAATGTTGTAACTTGTACGAACCAATTTTCAATAAACAATGTCGCGTCCTAAACGTTTAACGCTCGTCACGTTACTGGACTTATCGATACGAGAATGTCATATCGACATTTGGGAATGCCTTTCTAAATCGAGTTCTAATACTTGGGGAAGAATTTGACAGTGCCGAAATGTGGCCGAAAAGTACTCTAGATAAACATTATTGGCGCCTAAGTTTCAATGTCACGTTCTCACAATTCCGTTCAAGGATACTTGATTATTATTTATGTCAGACACGAAAAAAGAATTTTAATCTAAAGAAACCTTACGAATATCCTTAATCGTGGGATATTCTTGCCTTCCGGGTCACAAAGTTCTTCTGTTCTCTTTTTATTTGCGTGTACATAAATTGCTGTTAAATAAATAAATAAAGTTAAACAATCTAGAAGTTTTACTATTTCGGTGTTCAATTAAAATTCCAGTTTTTTTTTGTCTCTTAGAAAGGTCAAATGTTTTTTTTTTACATGTTTGATGTTGAAATAAGATTAAAGAAAAGAGGCTACAGTAAAGGGAAAAAAATCTTTGAAAGGAATCTTTTTTCGGCCCGAAGATACGCAAAGGGATCTAGAGACGCGATTAATCAACCATTCAAAGAGTTGTGAGAAATGACATAATGAATACGAAAAGTGATTTATCTGTAACGAATTTACACAGAAAGGAATTTACTTTTTAATATAAGTCGTAGAACTCGTCGACAATAGCCGAGGTAGTCTCCAGTAGCATCCAAAGTTTCAAACAGACTCGTACCACGAACCGTCGCGACGTCGCTGCATCTGACACCAAACTATTCTTACTGTTTTTTTTCTTTTCACTTAAGCATTCTGCGAAGTTTCATTTCGCGCTGAAATCCGGGCTCTACTCCGATTGTCCGCTGCCGTTTATCCGCTGACATTGATACATTCCGTGCCAGTTTCGAAGTGGGGTTTTCAATCTTGGAACAATGCGAGCAATGTATGACGAGCGGTTGTAAGTACTGGTTCCTTGATCTGCGGTTTGAACAATGGGTTGACGCAAGTGGTAACCAAGAGGCGGAACAATCGACGATTAAAATTGTTTATAAAACGTAGTTCGATATGCCGGTAGTTATCGCCAAGCAAAATGTGCATGAACTACTCTCAATTGTTTTCGGTTGCCATCGGGATCGCTGTTTCTTTATCGCTCTGGCTATTGATATACTCTTTTTGATGTAAGAAATCTTGAAATAACTGCTTCCGCTCTAGGTAGAGCGTGAGGAAGGGTCAGACTTACTGACTAAAACCTGCTTGTGTTCTTTCAGTTGCTTTTTACGTTCCAGGGTTGCGGTAATTCTTTCGTACAATTCCGCATTCTTGGCAGGATTCCGGGCCCTGGTCCGTAGCGAGGAGGAATGGCAGGCGGTTGCCTCCTGAGAAGCAGTAAAGCTAGTGAAGGAGGCTACCACACGCATGAGGGAACGGGGTTCCTCACACCCCAGCCGCCGGGACCCTGACCCCGATTGCCAGCCACCGTAGGCGTAGGCTAACGTACGTCGAGCATTGGGTAGCTCGCCGTCGCCGCGTCGCCACCGAAATCAAAAAGAAAGTTTTATGCTTCTTAATTAGCTTGTAGTATGAAAATGAACTAGAAAATGGTTTATGTTGATCGTTCAAATAATATTATGTTGTTGAGCACATTATGTGGCAGTTGTCCAATCATTTAAGCAGGTTCGAATCCGGACGCCAAAAAAATATTTAATCTTATCCAGATGTCTTGTTTCACTATTAATATAGCGCTTTAAATATTTTATGATGATACCAAATTAGCATTTCCTCTAGAGATGAGGAAAACGCATCTTTTTTATATTCTTTTATATAAATTCTGACGTGCACTCCTGGCTAATAAATTTCAGGAATTCAGTAGCTGGCCTATTTGTCTAGTTAAAATTTATTTTATTTCTACAATATTTTATATTTTTAGTATATATGCGAAAACTGAATATACTTTGTTCAGAATCAATAACTGAACCGATTTGAATCATTTTTATACTATGTTAGATTTTTTCTCAAAAATATTAAAAAAAAGGTCACAAGTTGCTCACGGCAGTTCATAACGGTTATTAGGCGCCAGCACACAGCTGGGTGCGGGAGTAAAACAACTCCTAAGTCGCTCGGATATCCCGGTAACCATGTATTTGTGCGGATAACCAAATAACATAACAAGCTTATAACTCTATGATTTTTCATGATACAATTATAAAAGTTTGTACATAGATGTTTTACATAAAAATACCTACTAGACACGCGTTTCGGGTTTCGTATAAAACTTATGCTGTATACTGGTCAGCCCCAGCTTTGCATGGGTCTTGCAAATCATTTTAACACAGATTTTCTCAACTGTAATGTGCATGTATTTGTTGTTGTAGTGGAAATAGTTATATATTCAATTCTCTAACTGCTACGGTTTATGAGATACCGCCCACTAACAAACGGATGGAGAACAGTGGCATAGTAAAAAGGTCCCGTTTGCACGTTTCCTAAAAAAACTTGCCTGGCCATAAAACTTTTTAATTCTCCTCCACATCCTAAAATTAAAATGCATAGAGTGCACAAACAAAACGGCCACAGCATTCTATTATGCAAAACCTTAATGATATGTGTTTACCTACCTGCTCCTGCGTTACGGCTAGTGTTGCCAGGACCAGGAACGAAAATTCGGGATGAAAGATGAAATAAATCTGGTTTACTGTAATAAAATCGGGACACTTGCTATAGCTTGTAAGTTTGACAGCCCTCTGGTGTGGAACCTTTACTTACTAACATAGTTTAAAAAAAAAACAATCATACTAACTTTAATTCTTTATTGCTAAAAACAAAAAAAAAATACCTTAATACAATGATAAGATAATTAATTTATGAACAAAGGCGAGCTTAACTCAACCATGAGTTTTCTCCCAGCAAACCTTTGAAAGACAGAGAGAGATCGCATTGGAAGGTAGGATCCAGTGTTCAACATAAACTTACATGAAACGTTTTTTGTGTGTACAATAAAGAATTTAAGAATCATACTAACAATTTTCTTGTAATGAACGGACCAATATTGATCTCTGATTAAATAAATTAATTATATTATAACGCTGCTGTACTTTTATCTCGATACCTAATTTAAAAATTCTTGTTACAGGTATGAAAGTTAACTTGTCTCGGACATAAATAAAAATACGTAAGTAACGCAACTCCCGCCACAAGATACAGGCGCTCCTAATTTGAAGACCACTTTTCAATTTAATGTTAATTTAACTTGTCAAATAAGTTTTGTATTACTCGTATAATACATTCATTACATTGGACAAATAAATTATTATTATTATAGGTAATGGCTACATATAAAAAAAAAAAAAACATTAAATGGGCTCGTCAGGGAGCGGGGGCAGCAAAACTAAATGAGGACACTTCCTCAAAATAAAAATACTATTCCACTTCAGAAATGTTAAGATTGTTTTTTCACCATTAGTACTAGATTTACAAGTATAAAAGTTTGACAATCAAAAGTGGATATGACGACGATGACGTCCGTCTAAATTATCGATATAACAGACTAAAGCGAGTGAAAAACCGGGACTTTCGGCGTCCCGATTAACCCGTGATAGGTGTCACTAGACCCCTGAATATCGGGACTACCCCTGCAAAACGGGACACCTAGCAGCACTAGTTACGACCTATTAGCATACAAGAGCATCGTCCACCTGTTTAGTTCCCGCTAATTCGCTTGTAAGGTAAGCAGCCCGTAAAATTTATTAATTTCCATTATATACCGACATTGGCTCAGCTCCCGAGTCTCGCCGGCCGTCACACCAATTTCCTATCAATTTTAGTGGACTTCGCTGCGAGTTCGACTGGCGAAATTATTTAGTAAGCTGTGGTAATATAATTATGTGAAACGATGTTGGGGAAGGTCGTGATTTCAGAGTAAAAGACAACAAGCTATTACTGAGTGGATATGAAGATTATTACAAGGGTTTTGGATTTTTTTTTATGAGAATAAAGTTTATTTTTACCTATCCAGTTTTTTCGTGAAAACAATATCAAAATTGGCAGAAAATCAAAGTAAATATGACAGTTTATAACAAATCTTTATAAAAATCTTGCTTTCTCGTCAAGACATTTTCTATGATGGCCATACGGGCTGATGTGCGGGATGTACTCTGACGTCAAAGTTCATATCGGTCTTCTCTTTCTAGAGCGCATTTTTTAAGCTTTATTGTTGATGAAGATAATTTTTAAAGGGTAGTATTTAAACGCAAATCAAAAAATATCCTTTTTCTATGCAATAAAATTCCGAATTCCCATCAATATTACTGCAGCTACAAGCAAGCATGCAACATGCAGCAGTTTCGCTCACCACCGCAGCTTCGGCTTGCTGGCCAGCTTCGCCGGCCAGCCTCAGCGGCGTGGTTCGCTTGCAGCCGCCTGTTCCTCAGCCCGCGGGCCGCCTCGCCCCTACGCGCCTACGCGATTTTAAAATACACTCTAGGGGTAGAGCAGACAAGACTACGTGGAGTCGGTTTGGCAGGAATTCGGTTCTGTCACTAACTTTTGTAGCACAACATATACAATTTTTAAGCAACAATATTATTGCATTGTCACAGAAACTACTGCTATGTGGTGTTATGTTATGTTATATTAATTGTATGCCTAAGTATTATTATACTAATAGTCATTAGGCCTAGTAACGTTATGCGAATTAAATTTATGCCAAAACAAATTAGCCTTAAAGATGATTATGCCAACATAAGCTGTATGCCAAAAAAATATATGGCAAAGTATTATTATGGCCAAACAAATCGTGCTAAAATCGTTATGCCAAAGTATATTAGGACAAAGAATATTATGCAAAAAGAAGGGATCCCGGTGGCGCCACGTACTTGAGTCGGATCGCAAGTCCGATGATATGCTTGCACATATAGTTCTTAAAAAAAATGGGGCAGATGCATTTTCCGTTGACCCAGGCGGTTTGTTGGGTGGGCAAAGCAAATCTCCAATATGCGAAAGCGTTTTTTTTTATATAATAATCATTAAATTTGCCGAGCATGGCTTCTTGAAAATTAAGACAAATATGATGAACAGGTTTTGTTGTACTTACTGGTTAATATGCGACTGGGATAGTTATTTTGCTATGAAATATGGAAAATTTACTGTGCAGTCAGTATTTATGATATGTATGTAGTACTTTTGTACAAAAATAAATTTAACTGTAAGTATTGCATTATGAGGAAAAAAGTAATGTCATATTGATGTATAATTTCGAATTATCTGCAGTTTGAGTTTTGTTAAACATTTAGTTTATTTGTAGTGAAGTAAGTTATTTGATGCAAAAAAGAATATAAATGACGAGTATGTATTGATAGGCAATTATTTATTTGATATGCAATTTTTATAAATTTACTTTACCAAAATAAATGTGAAAGAATTTAAAAATGGGATATTATTATCCCATTTTTAAATTCTTTCACATTTATTTTGGTAAAGTGATCAAATAAAAATTGCAAGCATATTCCCTATTGAAAATCTACATCGAATCCTAAAAAAAGTGCTCATTAATACCTGCTCTGTTAATAGGAGACTAAAAAAAAAACCAACGACCTAATCTCAGACCTACCGACTAAAAAAGTTAATTTATCGGTCAAGCTATTTCGGAGGAGTGCGACCATAAACATCGTGAAATGAGATTTTTTATACATTAGATTACAAAGGTTATGAGGATTGAAAAACCACATCAATTCCTAAAAACTATATACCTGATTCCTGTGATATTGAATCCTAGTTGACATTCGCAGAGCACACTGTTCTAAACCCCATAAAACTTTTATAGAAAATGTCTAAGTAAGTTTAAGTCTCCTATTATTTTTTTACTTCTTAACATGCACAACTTAGTTCTCTTTAACGACACCTAAAGGAACACCTGGCCATGAAACTGAGCAGGAAAGTTTATGTCAGGGAAAAGTACATAAACTACTTTTTAGCTAGACTAAGTAGGAGGGGGGAGTTTTCCTTGTGATAAGGAGAAATTATTTCACGACTTTCCTTTACGTGGCTTAGTTTGCAAATATCTATGGTAAGTGGCGTAAGTGAGTTTCTGCAGAAGAGAATTTCTGGTCTTTTTTTTTCCTGTTTTGTAAGTCCATAAAATGAAAATATTCATAGGCTTGAGATTTTTTTTTTAACGAGATTATTTTTTATGAATACTTTTTTTTAGATATGTGTGGCTGGAAGACAGTTTTTTTAGAAATAAGAATCATCTTTTTGTGTATGTGAGTCTTCGCTCTGTGCCTAGAGTTTTTCGCCCAAAGTTGGATATGTAAGTCATAGAGGGCACATAACAGAGTAGCATATCTGACTGAAATACCAACCGCCATGAGGAGCCAAGGAAGGCGGTCGCTGTGGCCGATATCGGCTACATGGCATCATCATGTGTGTATACATTAATGTATTAATTTAAATAAATAGATTTACATCCACCAACCCGCCCTGGGCCCGCGTGTTTTTACGTCCCATTCCCTTCCCTAAAGAGGAAGCCTGATTCCCAACAGTGGGAACATTATAAGGCGGACTATACTATGCCAGTTACTCTACCTTATTTACTTACAAGCTAACTTTAAAGCCTTATCACAAAATTAAATCTGTAATTAACAACAGCTACCTACAACTGCATCATGCACATCGCTCCGACACGCTTTGATCCGCAGTCGTCACTAACGAGCCAATTATTTACGTCAAGATACGAGTATCTAATCCGCTGAGAATCCATTGCCATGGAAAAATAAACGATCATGCTGCAAAATGGCCAGGTAGATAATATTTAGATATTTCAGTTGACTGGCTTTAAGACTGCAGACTGAAAAACACGTTTATGTTATTGCTTTATTTGTTGCTTTGAAAATCGTAAAAAATATCCTGTATTTTTGTGATAGGAAATCGTCAAACAACTGAAACGACAGGTAGTGTCAGACTTTTGAAGGGTTATGAGCTTAAAACGAATAAAATTACAGGTAGAACTACAGTGCAAACACGTGTGCTACACATGTCTATCTGGGCGCGTCGGTCACGACATATTTTATATGGAAACTAGAATTGTAGAGCTACGTTTGATACACGCCACGTGATGGCGTTCCTCGTACAAATCAGGCGTGTTACACTTATCCGTCGGTCTAATGTAGTTTTAGCTTTATTTTTGCTTGGAAAATCAAAGTTAAAATAAAATATTTATTACTGACTACAATATAATAAATCAATACATACATTGCTGCATGTTAAGTAATTACGCAGATTATGGTGTATTACCAATTATATATTTATAAACCACAGCCAGTTTTTCTACTTCATAGGAAAGGACCTATTGGAACCGTGAATTGAAATCTTGACGTTTTATAAGTGCCCATGTAGGCTTATGTATACAGGGTTATTTGTAAAACAAATACGTTTGAAATGAGGCTTGTAAAAATAGTTCATCAAAAAACTCTTTTGATTTACTGTTGGACGAACTTTTAAGAAGTTCCTGTCTTGCTGCCAGAAATTCCACAACCTGACATTACTACGAGGACTAACCCTGAGACCTTTTCACTCCACCCAGAGCAAGAGGAGTCATTAAATGATTTCCCACCGAAAAGAAAAAAAAAATAGTAGTAGTCATTCCAAACTTGCGACCGGAAGAAAACCAACACTACACAAAATCCCATAACTGTTACTATTTCACCTGTTGGCTGTTACTTTATCAGGGTTCCGTCGCGATAACATCGGTAACCCGCGCCAAATCGCTTCCTACGCGGTTGAATACCTTAACAACAAGTGTGGCTTCGGAAATACGAGTACGGAACCCTAGAAACATTGTTTTAGTTCCTCAACCGTAGTTTGTAAGGAATGAGGTGTGGTAGTGAAAGGGCTGAGAAATGGCACTGTTTTGTCAAAGTAGACGTTGTTTGATGGTGAACTTTTGTGCGTTTCTAGTGTACTTTTGTTATGAAGTAACTTTAAGTATTGGAAATATTTAAAACGAATTATTACGATATTATGAGCTGATTAATCATTAATCATGCTTAAGTGGCAATGGGCGAAACAGATAGTCGATGGGAACGAAAAGTTCTGGAGTGGCGACCACGTACCGAAAGATATGTCTTTAACGCTATGGCGTTGGAATTGGAAGGCCTCCTACAAGGTGGGTATGACGATGACCTGATAAGAGACGAGACGCACAGGGCCGTTCATTGTGGCGACACTTGGGGGAGGCCTATGTCCAACAGTGGATGTCTTTCGGCTGATATGATGATGATGAATCACATTAATGGTATAAATGTAAACTAAAAGCTGTGTTTGTTACTCTTTAACGCTCAAACTGTTGAACGGATTTACTTGAAATTGGACACACGGGTAGATCATAATCCTGGTATCAGATATAGGATACTTTCTTGTTGGGAGTTTTATGGATGGTCTGCTTTCACGCGGGCGACGTAGCGTTGGAAGGCCTCCTACAAGTTGGGCCGATGACCTGGTACGGGATGCGGGAATCCGATGGATGCCTGACGCACAGGACCGGTCGTTGTTGCGACACTTGGGTGAGGCCTATGTCCAACAGTGGACGCCTTTCGGGTGAACTATCGCTTTATCCTCATGAATAAGGGCATCAAAGCTGCGAAAAAACATATTCAAGTTTGAGTGACCGAAGTTATCTACCCTAATATTATAAAGAGGTAAAGTTGTTTTTTTTGTTTGTAGGAGGTAATATCTGAAAGGATTGGTCCGATTGGTACAAAATAAAATGATTGATTAGTCGATCATTCCTATTGATGAGATCACGAAACATGTGCGCTCACAAATTGCGTCTATTACGTATCAATCTCTATTTCATACTGCAGTCGATAGATTGCGGAAGCAGGCGCGTCCGGAAAGTGGGCCTGTTATTTTGATTGCAGTCCGTCTGGTCGGGTCCAGTCCGTTAGGGTCTGATCACATCAAGACGCGACGCGAGTACGGGCACATTTTAAAAGAGCGACATTGTTTTAATCCCTCGCGCGCCTGTATTATTACGTAACTAGCTTTTACCCGCGGCTTCGCCCGCGTTTATTAATATACTTTAATTCCTCTCCCCTTTTCTTACCTCTTTTTCCCCATTTTCTCACTTTTCTTTCACAAAATTATTCCCCATTCTTTCACAAAATTAGCCTATGTCCGTCTCTAGAGTCCCAACTATCTCTGTACCAAAATTCACCAAATCGGTTTTGCCATTTAGGCGTGAAGACGTAACAAACAAACAAACTCACTTTCGCTATTATAATATTAGTAAGGATTGCACGTATTTCTACACGTGATAAAAATAATTTCTCTGTATTTTTGTTGTTAAATCCTTCGAAGGATTTGGAAGAAAGCATACACATTTCAAATCAAGATGCCTCACATTGCCTGACAGGGGAACTGGTTTTTGTATTTTTTATAAAAACTTTGATTTGTGGGTCTATTTAGGTGGAATAAACCTGTTTTCGTTCTTTTTTTTTTAGTCACGACGCAGCGCCGTATGTTGCAAGGTATTTTGAATTCTCACAATGAAATCTGTATCTTTTCAAAGTCAAAGTTAAAAGTTTTTATTTTACATAGGCCTACATGGGCACTTATGAAACGTCAGAAGCTAGTACACGGTTCCAAATTGGTCGTTTCCTATGGAGAAGAACCGGCAAGAAACTCCATGGTTACTCTTTTAAACAACGGTTGTTTATACAATATTTCCATATTACAGTAGTAATAGATATTATGAAGGAGCAGTGTAGACCGGTTTATATTGCACTCAAAAGCACAACAAAAATAATCATATTAAATAAGTGGGTCATAAAAGGATGTAATCTAAGAATTCGTTGAATCTACAGTGTTCTTCCATATACATTATAAAAAAGAAGCTATATAAAATAAAAAAAGATAAGAAAAAAAAATTATTAATTACAACTGTCAATAAATGAGACGTTAACAAGAATATTAACGAACTAGCTGCTTCCAGTGGCTTCGCCCGCGTGGTAGCAGAAAATTATCCCAAGGGAACATACTTCCGGGACAAAAAGTATCCTATGTCCTATTCCAGGACATGGTCTATCCGTGTACCAAGTTTCATCAAAATCGGTTTTGTAGGTTAGGTGTGAAGACGTAACAAACAAACTCACTTTCGCTTTTATAATATTAGTAAGGATTTTCGTATCTATATATATAAAAATCAATGCCACTTTTCGTTGTTATTTTATAACTCAAGAACGGGCTCACCTATCCAAACCAAATTTTAGGCTTTGTTCGGACTATTTAGTAGATGGTTTATGTGAAGTTTGGTAGGGTAGAGTGGGATATATGTAGTAGGGTAGAGTAGGGAAGAGCGGGAGCGAAGCCGTGCGGGCAAAAGCTAGTAGTTAATAAAGCTATATTCCGAATCACGCAGCGTCGCGTAGCGTCGCTCGATGTAAACTAACCCTTACTCCAGATATGTCTGTTCCATATGTCATTTGAGTCCAATACGGTTACAATTTTTTCAAGAGGACTGGAGTAAGTCTGTCTGGTACACCCCTAATCAATCTGGGAGAGATGTCTCGTTCTGATAATAATGTTCTATGTTTTTAGATAAGCCAGTTACATAGGGACCCTTGTCGTGTTCGGGTTTATTTAGTAACTTGTAGTTTCGATTTTCAGACAGACCGCAGACATAATCTCCGGTTTATCAAAAACAAATGCCTACGCGAATACGTAGTACCTTTAACCGTTTATAAAAAGTAGGACTATAAGACTGCTGTACGGAGGAGGAGCTGGTGGCTAACGTAATACAGGCAGGTCTAGTGATCTGTAACCCTGACTGCTGTTGTAGAGTTCGACGTTTCGATTCCCAACTGGGCCAGATGGGTCGAAGCCTACTGGGGCCAGGGTTATCCGAAAGGAAACTCGAGCCCCGTATGAGGGCTAGAAGGAACGGGGGGGTTTTTTGTCAGTAAGAGTCTGACACTATCTCCCGCTTCAGCCAAGGGCGGGTTTTGTCATTGGATGATTTTTCCCACCAAAAAAAAAAGTCCCACCTAGGAAAATTGTTTGTGTGATGAGTACGATCATTTGTTCTGTGTCTGAGTAATCTAGGTATACAGGGTTATTTGTAAGACATCAACCTTGCAGGACTGTGTTGCTAACATTATACCTAAATAACATCTTTTGTATTTTAGTTCATCAGATTTTCATACAAAAATAAAAAATATGTAAATTGATCGTCCTAAATATTACAAAGTCTATGCAAAGCAAGCGATAATACAATATCGCAGGGGAGTGGGGATCGGGCGGCGGGGATGCTTGATGCGCGTTCGTTGCAGATGTAGGTAGGTATAGCAAAATACAGAGTTGAAATGTATTAAAACAACGAAATCATCATTCCATCCTAAATCGCCTTGAAAAGTTATGGATTGATTTCCTACCTCAAAAGAAAAACCCACTATTCAGCAGTCAAACCAGAACTACATTGGGCACACGTGACCCACGTACGCCTATCTGAGCGCGTTAGTCTCCATACATTTTATATGACTTGTAGAGCATTAGATCCACGCCACGCCACGCCACGCAACGTGCTGCTTCATACAAATCAGGCGTGGCCCACGTGTCCGTCGATCTAATGTAGTTCTTGCTTAATTCCTAGTGATGATGGGCCCAAATCTGGGCTTAAACTGCAAATATATTCAAAAATTAATTTGTTAAAACATATGAAAGGCGTTGGGCGTGAATTACTTATATTTATATTACAAGTAACCTAAAGTTACATGCCTATAAACGTCTCATAACACTTTCGTTTAATATTTGATTGAAGCTAGATTATACATAGTTTTGCGTGAAAATTATATTAGATTTGCTTTTATACCTATATTAAATTGTGAGTGACTGTTACATTGAACTAACATGATTTGTTTAATCGATAAGTTAAGGCTTTCTTTTGTTATGTATTTTTAATGAAACATTGTGATTTTTTTAATATGTTACCGTGGCGATTGAACACGATTGTGCCGTGTTAGAGGATTGTTTTAATTTTGTTGTAATTTTATATTTTACTTTTAGTGATTTATAATTTTCTGTTAAACTAGCCTCTGTCAGTTCACCTTACGGGGATTATTTTGGAAAATTCTTTCTTATTTTCGGCAATATTTCTGCATCTTAGGTCCATAGGTGGGTTGGGTCTTAATGAGTTAGTGTGTGTGTCAGGTCCTTTTATACAGGTTTATTTGTAAAACACTGGCAACATAGTCCTGAGAGGGTTCTCATGTTACTAACATTATAAACAACCGCTTTTGTACTATGACATTTATAAATTTATCAAATTTTAGTTCATCAGATTTTCATGCAAAAATAAAAATAATTTAATTAATGTTCTAAATATTACAAAGTCTATGTGAATCAAGCGATAGTACAATACTGGAGGGGAGGAGGTTGGTCAGCGGGTGAGCTTGATGCGCTATCTTCGCGTCAAGCACCCTCGCCGAATAGAGCAAGGAAATATTGAAGGATTGTTTTTGGTAAATGTATTTATGTTTTGTAAGACGTCAGAACAAAAGTTGTTGTTTATGATGTTAGTAATACAGTCCTGCAAGGTTGTTAGTGTTTTACAAATAACCCTGTATAGGTACATATCTAATAGAAGGTTTCTAGAAACTTTTCTAATTTGAAATACTTACACGAGTCACCTTTGTAAATCTTCAACTTTGTATATTAAGTGAAAATATGGCTGAATATTAATATAAGATTTAATATTAGATATGTAATACTTATATAAGAGCAGTGGAGAACAGTGGTAGCCAAGTGGTAACGGAACCGACTTACGAGTTTTATGTCGCGGGTTCAAACCCAGGCAGGTGCATTACTTTGTGTAATTTATTTCATCACCACTACTTTCAAAACGGTGAAGGAAAACATCGTGAGGAAACCGGCATGTCCTAGAACCAAAAAATTCGAAGACATGTAACATTCACCAACCCGCACTGGGCCTATTTCCTCTCCTAGAGAGGAGGCCTGAGTTCCAACAGTGAGAACATTATAAGGCTGACAAAGCAAAAATAGTTACTTATATTATTTTATTTCCTGACGAAACAGCACCTCTTTCCGCCCTATTTGACTGTGCTTTAAACGAATTGCTTACTTTCTCAAAGTATCCTGTTTTAAGTCTCTTTTAACTTGACTCGACAAATTGCAATATACTTAAGTTGGTACTCGCAGAATGTTTACCACCGTTCGATTGACTCAAGTTAAGTCCACAGAGTAGGTTGTTACAGAAGGTTTATTCCGTTCCACGAGAAAACAAACACACAGCGAAGTTTACGTGTAGTACCAACGTGACAAACTTTTGGTGACTGTGGAAGTGAAGTGCGTTTCTCTCTTCTCCTTACCATTGCTCCTACGTGATGTCGATGGTCCATCTATTGTAACATTATTTGGGTCCAAGAGCAAGCCACGTTTCTGTTATATCATTAGTTACTGCATAGTAATTCGCCTCGCGTTCAGAGAAGCCGTAAAGCTTGCATCGAACTGAACTTACGAAGATTTCAAATTGTCACAAATAAATGTCAGACCATCTCGACCTACTCAACAACTCAATAGATATTATTCAGACACTGGATCAACGGCTTAATATGGTCTCCACGGCACGGGGGTGTCATACCACAAACTTTCAAATTCCAAGCTGCTAGGGAGTAATTCTTATTTGAAAAACGCAACAGACTTTTTGCCTGACCAAGTGGTGAGCATGTGATCGTGAGGCCAAAAAAGTACTCGCTACATCTAAAAATCTGCCCTTGCCAGCAATATTGCCCAAAGTAGGAATTACCTGGCAATATGGCCACCAATATTCATACTTCGGGCAAAGTTACCGGCCATATTGCCACAAATATTCCCACTTCTTGGCAATATTGCCGGCAACGACACATCTCTAGCTACACCTATATGAGACATATCAATGTGTACACGTGTTTTCGCTCGTCGTATGGAGTTGACCTTCTGTTTTTGACTTATTTTATTCTGTGGCAGTTCTTTTCTCGGTTCACGCACGATAAAATCAAATTAGTGGAGTTAATTGTTTCCTCCCACGGTTTATTGTTACCGACACAATAGACACGCGCTTGTTACGAATATCTCGAAGGACGTTCGACTTCTTGGAAGTCCATGTAACACGCTTAGCTAATGATAAGTAGAATTGATGATGGGCTTGATTTATCGAGCGTTTTAGCACAAAATAGAAAGGTACAGAAGGCAATCTATACATATAAAGCGCGGTCTGCGCACAGACACGAGGTCTTGGTCTGTTTAGGACCAGTGCGATACGCTTGACACGCGTCTGTGAACTTTTTGGAGTAACAAAAAAAAGTTACAACTTTTACGTTTAGTAGACTGTTGTTTAAATAAAACATTAAATAGTAAGCTATCCATTTAAACAAACAACCGTAGTATTTATCGCCGCACCCGGACGCGCTCGGCCAGAGCGGCGCTGACCCTAGCGCGACCGACGAGCGTGAGTATGAAAAGTGAAGACATACATGAGATTGACTTCTGTACGTATCTATTTTGTGGTTTTAGTATGCCAAAGTTTGCTGAAACAATCAATCTTTTGAGGTGGGAAATTGTCAAATAACTTCTCCCGTTCAAGGTTTTTACTGACTAAAATCCTTGTGTGTCTTTCAATGGCCCTTAGCGTTCTAGGACCATGATCACTCTTGCAAACACACTAGGAATTAACCCTGTATCGTGCGAGTTTTCACAAGCTTTTACACTCTCGTAGACAAGACACCCAGAAAACAACTATCTGAAAGCCATGCTTTAATATTGCGCGCCTCAAGGAGTTGCCAGCAGCAGGAGGGGCCCAGTTGGGTCGAAGCCTACTGGGGACAGGGTTGTCCGAAAGGGAGCTCGTGCCCGGGTATGAAGGCTAGAAGGAACGGCGCGGGGTTTTTAGTCAGTAAGAGTCTGACACTATCTCCCGCTTCACCCAAGAGCGGGTTTTGTCAAAGATGATTTTCCCCGTCGACAAAAAAAAATGCATTAATATTTGTTCCACGCGGGAATCGCAACCGCGACACGAAGCGCAACAGTCAATCGCTGAACCACTGTGCCAAGCGTGCCATCATGATTATTAGTCGGGTGTTTTATGTTTCTTCATAACTTATAATACCCACCCACCCTTAACTCAAAACATTCTAAAGTTAACTTCATCTGAAGTTAGTCATTGCAGCATAAAACCAAAAAGAAACGCAAGACAGGACGTTCTCGCTCAAATATTTGTTTCTGCCACTTTTAGCTCGGAGCCAGGCAAATACCAAAAGCGCACGCAAACAAGCATACACAAACAAACGGAGACCCAGCTTGTTTTTCCAAGAAGTAGAAAAAGTACTGTCTGAAGCCTACCTAACAAAAAAAATATATATAATAGCCAAGTTACAATCGTTTCGCTTGCGTCGAAAGTTTCGAGTTGACCTTGCCGCCAATTCTTTTGTTCTGACCACGTGACTGAGCGTTGAGACGACGTCGTTCCCGTACATTTGAAGCTTTCTACTAGCGTTAACTATTGCAGATTAGCAACTTGTAATAGGGGTACAGATGTGTTTTTAATACAATTTAATAAATCGACAGACCTGTTGGTCCAGCGGTAAGTGGCCCTGTCTGCTACGCCGGAGGTCGTGGGTTCGATTCCTACTCAGGACAAATGTTTGTGTAATGAGCATGATCATTTGTTCTGTGTCTGGGTGTAATTTATCTATAATATGTATGTATTTAGAAATATATAAGTATGTTTATCAGTTGTCTAGTACCCATAATACAAACTCTGCTTAGCTTAAGACTAGACGGCGTTGTGTGATAGTTGTGGAATATTATTATTATATTATAATTTATTTAGAGAAATGAAACTTAGCTGAAAATTTTACTTCAGCCTGTTCTTGAGTTCTCAAAATACTCAAATGAAAATACTTAATTTTATGTATGTGCATTAAAAGCTTACTTTATTTTTAGGGTTCTTTGTCCGTTCGTCCGTCCGTCTGTCTATCAGTCGCTTTTATAGCAGCCTTTATTTTAAGAATGCGTTGACGTATTGCGCTGAAATTAAAACCATAGACCTAAGCTTGCGGCTCCTTGAAGCTGTAAAAAAATCAAGCTACTAAGTTTACGAAAAAAAAAGATATGGTCGTTTCTGTGGCAAAAAACGTATATTTTGATACTTAATGGAACCAAAATTCTAAAGTACTTGCCGTTGATTAGATTCTGGGATCTTGAAATTTAACATAAAAAAAAAGGTTTTAATCAATGAATTTGAAAACAGGAAAGTTGTTCGTCACAAAAAAAATGTGATTTAGAAATAAATTCGACAATTAGGAATTGAACAATTTACTTATGTAAGTTTGTACAGAACCCTCAGGGCGTGTGTCCGACTCGCACTTGCCTAATTTTCAAGTACGAAATTCTCTTGTAACTCGCCCAACGCTTTTTTATCAGTACTAAAAATAGACACTCAGACGTAAATTGACGCTCCCAGACATTCCCGTAAGGTGTCACGTGGCCATTATATAGCCCGGGTGCCACTAGTGTCCTATTTAAATGCTCTATACGAAACCTTAATGAGATAGGTCACGTATGTGTTGCTTCACTAGCAATTGTCATCAAGGATTTCTTAGAAGCTGTTGACATAATACTTGTGTGGTTCTGACACGGAGGAGTATGTAATTGGAGTAATAAAGGGAATAGTGTAATACGAATCTGTGGTACAGAGGGCCTAGTGCGTGTTTGTTTACGTTAACGTGAACGACACGTTTAAGGTATGATTCCGAACCACGCTACACGCAGCAGTGCTGCCGCGACACTACTGGTCCCCATACAATTTCTATAAGCTTATATGAGATTACATTCCGAGCTAGGCAGCAATGTCGCTGCAGCAATGTAGGCAGTGTGGCAATGTGTGCACTGCGGCAACAACACTGCTGCTTGTTGCCGAGTTCGGAATCATACCTTCATGTTGTTCGGCGCTCCGATTGGCTCCAAGCTCTTAACCAATCAGAGAGTCAAATGTGGTAAACGTTTCGATCGCGTTAACGAAAAACAGTTCGCACTCAGGCATATATGTATATCTGGAGTAACAAGTTTGTTTTAACAATTAGTTATAAATTCACAAAATGAGATTTCAATATTTAATTGTAACTAGAGTTGTAGACATTTGATACACGTCACGCGACGTCGTTTTACGTACAAATCAGGCGCGTACACTTGTGCGTCCGACGTTACGAGTATCTATCTACTGTTTACTCTGTTGTATGCTCTGTCATCGTCGATTCAGAGTTTTCTTTATTCACATCAAATACAATAAGTACAATATCTACATTTTCGATTACTTTTCTCTACGCTCATCGTTTGTGAATAAGATGGAATGTGCTTTTGAGTTTGAGTACTCCAAATTATTATCTACTCTGTGTGCATAGTTCAAACCAATGTGTACACATGTGTATTATGTGTGCTATGTAGTATTAGAATATTAGTTTAGAATAACAATGGATGTGGGTTTAACTAATTGGCTTTTGTACAATATAAAATCGTTTTTGAGTAAATATTAAAGAAGTTGGGCACGACATTATCGCGAAGATAAGTCCTCTCTTTCCACGTGGCGCCTCTCTAGCCACTACTTTATAGAGACCAAACGGGGTCTTCCGCTTTCCACCTGACATAGGTCATTAATAGACAAGGTTACTGATAGGGAATGCAATCTCGATCTCGCGAGATCTCGGCCTTTTTTAGCGAGATTAATCTCGGACGAAAAAAGGGCGAGATCTCGCGAGATTAACGAGATTGTACTAGAGCATAAAAACGTCTTATTCGAAGCGCGAATAGACACGGGCGTAAAATATTATAGACAGATCCATCAAACAATGTTTAATGCAAAAAAATGCATTGAAAAAATTCGTGAAAATTAATGTTTATCTTATAATACTTTTTTTTTTGGTGGGTAAAAATCATACAATTGACATGTCCCGCCCTTCGGCGGAGCGGGAAATAGTGTCAGACTATTACTGCTTTCGTGCCTTTCATACCGGGGCTGAGCTACTTATCGGAACTAACCCTGGCCCCAGTAGGCTTCGATCCAGTGCGCGCCATCGACGACTTGGGCTCGGTCCGGACAGTTACCGGACGGTCAGACAGCCAACTACCCATTGCTCGCCGTCTGCAAGCCCGCGCCTATGGTTATCTTATAATATTTATATTTTTTTTTATTCCTAATTTATTCAAATATTGTGATTATTTGCAAAAAAAAACAAAACTGCCAATCTCGCGAGATCTCGAAATTAGCGAGATCTCGCGATATTGAATTCATAATCTCGCGAGATCTCGCTCGAGCCCCAATCTCGCGAGATTTGCATTCCCTAGTTACTGATGGTTCCTGTTTTTTAATTCAGCGGAAAGAAACGCCCAATTGTCACCATTGGACAGAACACTGTCGCCTCGTGGAAATGATCACAATCTGGAGGAAGTGCGAATAGGTAGCGGTCACTTCCAACTGCGAAGCAGTTGTGTCAGAGAGAGAACATTAATATCCTAGCCTCCGGAATAAGAGAAGTTGGCACTTAAAAGTTTCCTATGATAAAGAATCATATATCATCACGCCTGTAGCGATTGTCCTAAAAGTAAGTTACCTACAGGACGTCTCTGTCCTCTACTCTACCCTGGTTTCAGGGATTAGGAAATCTTCCAACAAAAACAAAATGACCGAACAGTTTGATATTAAATTGTGGACATTATGGGAAGATGTCAAGAGCATAGGGCACCATAACCCTCCTCATTCTGCTAATAACTGTTAATAATGACAAACTGCGACATCCAACCCCTTGGCTAATTTCCCACATGACCACTATGTACCAGTGGGGCCAAAAGGAGCCTTCTTGTCTTCTGAAACGTGGACATTGTGTACAGTTTGGTACATAAAGTGGACAACGTGATACATAATAAATCGGGAGAGTTTTTGGCTTGTTTAAACACGATTAAAATCTTTTTTCTTCTTGTCAAATCGATGGTTTTCTTTTCTGTCAAAGTTTTTAGGCTCAGTAGGTAACCACGTTTACACCGGCGTAACGTTTTAAGGTCCTCCAAAGTGCTGATTTAGGGACACTGTATTAAGCTATATAACATCACACTACGATATACAGAAGCAGGGCAATAATCCAAGAAGCGAACCCACGGGGGATATTAAGTCTACTTATTAAGTAATACTTACGAGGATTCGTACTTTGTACTTTTATTCCATTTTCCTTGAGCTTACAGATTTTTGATAGGAAAATAAGAATAAAAATTCACAACAATATAAGAGGTCCCCTCGCACCTTTCATAAAAAATACATGCTGAATGGCGTATACCTACATACGTAAGGTTCCCATAGAAATGGCCTATTCATTCCTTTTCGCTTATTGAACAAATTTCGCCTTAATATTCGTTACAATGACCCAGTAAAAGCTGTTATTATAATCAAAATCAATGAACCGAAGAAATTATGAAGGCTGAAAGTTCATTATGCTTCTGAATAGTGAGTAAATACCCATAAAGCGGTATTCTGAGGTAAACGTTACGGTGGGGTGGCAGCATTTTATCACCTCGTTTATGAGGCTACGGGGAGCACTGTACAGCATAAGATTCCGTTTTTCCAACTGCTACTAGTGATGTATACTGTATCTATAAATAACGATAATTCTTATTACGAGCACTCGTCTTTTATGGTTATAGTATAGTTTCTCTATTCAAAGGTATAGTGGGAATTTTTCCGTCGATTAAATTGATTTTATGTATGGAAAATTAATTGTTGTGAGCCTTCGAGTTTCTACAATAGATTTTGCACTTCATTGTAATTTTATGGTCTATAATGATGCCAGGGAAGCGTTTGAAAGAGTTACTGTGGCTTTGGAACACAAAGGGCAACTGAAGTACAATGGTAAGTTTTAATCAAAAAGTTTGCCCTCTCGCCATTACCCTAGAGCGGTTCTCATACACTACAAACGTTACAAAACCTATAAATGTTACATTCAATTCATAAATTAGAGGCGTTATGCTTGTGTTCTATTTTTAAATATAAATTATTCATATTATTCACATTCTGCGCTGTAAAAACATGGGTTAAACTATTATCTGCGCGGTAACGCTACCTGACACGAAGCTCGCATTGACATCACAATAGGATGACGTTGCGTTCGACATTTGATTGACGGCCGAACTGGGCAAACTTTCGGTTAGCACCCGCATTGCGATATGTAATCAGCATTATCCCGTATTAAGCGTTTCCGCAGTCGAGTTAATGCAGTAATTACTGCGACGGTATGTGTAGGTGATTCGCGCGCAAACTGTAATTAGTCTGCCATTAAACCGCATAGTCGTGATTTGATTAATGGCGTTGGGGACGACCGTGCGTCAGATTCGGCAAGCCGAGAGTAATCCGTTGTTTTTCGGTAATCGATAAAACTGGGCACGTTCGGGCACATCCGCACATCACCAATTTTGTCTGTGCTCTACTAAAAGATGTTTAAGTCGAATAAATGGTGATGGCTGCTGTTAGGACAATTGTTTTTGACTGAAATACTACTTATTTAGGTAAATGTTAATTTTAGGCAGACAATAGTCTCGACATTGTAATTGTATGTATACTTTGCTACTGTTTGCTTACTATATTTTCTGCTTTGATGTTAGGCTGGTATTATTATTTTTTTAATTTATATAAACCGGTGTTTGACTGTGATCCCACCTGATGGTAAGCAGTGAGGCAATCGTTGATGACGAATCGCGAAGACACCTATATAAAAATCGGGTGGGAAGACTGTAGCAGGCAAATAAAGTCTCCCCTAAATTATAGACTGATTTTAAGTCAAGTACATCAGGCATTAGTAGTATGACTATGTATTCAGGACTATTCACCACTGTTATAAATGTTCTTATCATTTTTGACTGGTCTCTTGGTCTAATGGTTAGACTGGTAAGCCGGAGGTCTTGGGTTCGATTACCCACCCAGGACAAATGTTTGTGTGATGAGTATGATCATTTGTTCTGTACTGGTTATTTATCTATATATTTAGAAATATATAAATATGTTTATCAGTTGTCTAGTACTCATAAAACAAGCTCTGCTTAGCTTGAGACTAGGTGGCGTTGTGTGATATTTGTGGAATAAAAAACATGGTTTGAACCAAATGAAAACCCTCTTATGAAGTGTTATAATTTTTTCTATTACCTGTTCTGTTTTCTAATGTACAATTTTCTTTTATTTCAGGTAAATCCACACAAAGACTGCTATAAAAAACGTCCTTCACACGATCCTAGCGTGAGTACGCTCAACTAAAACAATTAATTATTCAACTTTATCACGTAACTGTTGTCACAGACCTTCACAACACTTGTCATGCTACTAATATAAGTGACAGTCTGTGTGTTTGTGAATCCGTCACGCTTTAAGGGTGTTCTTCATATTGTGCGGTTTTGAACACGCATCCGGTATTGCTCCGCACGCGTTTGGATGAAATATAGTACGAGGGTAGTAGACCTTGATAGGATGCAAAACCGTAGGAGCCCAGTAGGTCCAAAGCCTACTGGGGTTTACTTCCGAAAAGGAAACCTTTGGTCCTGAGAGGCAAAGAAAAAAAAACTAACATAGGTGTGGTTTTAGTCTTTAAAAGTCTGACACACCCTCACGCTCCGTTCCAAAGCAGAAAAATTCATTGGGTGATTTCTTACCTTAAAAAAGACCATGATAGTATAGATATGGGCGTTGGGGGAGTTTGTAGCGCCATATCTTCTCAAGTAAAACATTCGGAAATTTTTACAGGAGGGGAATTATTCTAAGGGTTCTAAATCGAAGGGTGCAAAGCAATCATCAGAAAATAGCAAAGCTACAGATATTTTCTTTATTTTTATTTATACTAGAATCAACTGGAATTCATGCGACCGAATCCGTAGGCGAAAGTTAGTAGTACACTCTAGTTGAGACATTTCTGTATTATTGTATAAGTTTCTAGATTTAGTATGACGCACTTAGTACCTAAGTTGTATCATAAAACTTTGCGGGCCGGTTTAGTTGCTGAGCCTCTTCATCTAAGGGCCTGTGCACACGATTTTTTTTAAATGCTCCGTAGACGCGCTTTGTAGCGATACTGCCGTGATACGCATGTGAGTCCGACGTAGCCTAACCTAACCTTTGGAAATGTGCATACAACGTTTTGACGTGCGATTGTAGTGATACTTACGCGAGTCAGATGCAGCCTGTAGACCTTTAATGGGTTAAAGCGCGTCGTTAATGCCTTTTTTATTATTATTATAAACTAGTGCTAGACTGCGATCCCACCTGATGGTAAGCAGTGATGTAATCGTTGATGGTGAGGCGCACTAGTTTATTAAGAGCCTATTCACTCTAGACTTGAAGACACTCAAATTATACGGACGGGAAGACCGCAGCAGGCAAACGGCCGGTTTCAAAAACGCGCATCAACAGCGCGTTTAAAAAACGTGGTGTGGACTGGCCCTTACATATGGTGCCATGTATGTATGTGTATGTGTATTAAGGAGTAAATACTGTCCCAGATGGATAGTTTTCCTCCTATGTTTTATTCTGTCTACTGTCCTAAGTTTTTAAGTGTTACATTTTATTGGATTGTTTTTTTGTGAGTAGAATAGAGTTGTTATATGTTTGAAGCACTGACTGGTGTGAGATTCAATTAGACTTAATTTTCTTTTGAATGTTTAAGTAATTGGTAAGAAGTAAAACAGAGTGCATGTAGGCTAGAAATGTTCTTGTAAAAACTGTTTTTTTAACACTATTGCCGAATGACGTCTTTACATTACGGTTTTTTTACCTAAAGTCTTGACATCTTTCCCTTTGGAAATCCATAAACGTTTAAAATAAGCTAGCTTATTATTACTAGCTTTTTACGTTGGCATTAACCAGAGGATCCGTGTAGCTTTGTTTTAGTATAACCTTCTTCATGTAAATAAATAGTTTCGCCTTTGTATCATATTAGTTTCTAAAATTTTCATCAATAGGAAGTTGTTAGCAAGAGCAGTGCTTACCCTCTGGTAAGGAATGTCGTGGATCCAAACCCAGACTGGCACTTAACTTTGTTTTATTTGTTTCATCAGCATTGCTCCAAAAATGGTGAATGAAAACATGAGGAAACTGATCCTAGAAGCAAAACTTCCGAGATCATGGCCCATTCCCTTTCCTAAAGAAGCCTGAGTCCCAACCGTGGGAACATTGACTGATATCTTTATACAACAGCTTCATCTTAATAAAAGCTTAACTTATTTACCAAGCTATATACAGGTCTGATTTTCGCAGCAAACCAGGACCTGGCCAAACGTGTCGGGCTAAGCTACTCCATAAACTAACGTATGGAGTACCCGTCAGTCTGAACTTAAGCTCCAGAAGGTGTCCCATTTTCAGGAAGCTTCTACGATCGATCCTGTAGATTGTGTGAGAAATTGGGCGATAATATGCTCGATATACACTCATTAGTGCGCCTCACCATCGTCGACGACATCATTGCTTACCATCAGGTGAGATGGTGGTTAAACGCAAGCCTATCAATAAAAAAAAACTTTTTACAAAAAAAATTAAACCGACTTCAAAAAGTACAAAATAACTTTTAATGTCGGAAGTCGGTGTTTCATAATAGATACCTAATCTTGTCTCTTCGTTATTTAACACCGACTTCCGAAAGTAAAAGTTATTTTGTACTTTTTGAAGTCGGTTTAATTTTTTTTGGAAAAAGTTTTTTATTTTTTACTTTTTAGTTATGGTAGCACCACTAAAAAGTACCTACCCTTCAGCTAAACATAAATTACCTTATAGCCAGAGTGCATCTCATAACGATTCTTATAATCCCAAATACGGTTATATTACATGAATTTACCCCCTCCCCCTGTCCCCTCCCCCTTTTCTTTCAGTCAGTCATCGACTACACGTATAAACAAAGCAATTTTACTTGTTACGACAATTCTGCTATGATTCTATGAGGAGTTCTGTTCCATATCTTCGAAGTTCATGATCAGATCATAACAATATTTCTATGGGACCAACTTGGAAGCATAACCTTCCAATCAAAAAAAAAAAAATTCCAAATCGATCCACAATTGACCGAAATATCGGTGAACATACATACAAAAAAAACATACATTCAGCCGAACTTGAGACAAAGCTCCTTAAAAAAAAAGATAAAAAAAAAAAATAGAACCTCATCCTTTTCGAAGTCGGTTAAAAAATGTGTAAACATGATGATCTGAGAGAAAGGGAATGTCTTTGCCGTGTCACCATCATCATCATCGTTTCAGCCGAAAGACGTAGACTACTGGACATAGCCCTCCCCCAAGTTTCGCCACAACTACAGGTTTTGTGCGTCTCGCATTCATCAGATTCCTACGACCCTCACCAAATTAGCTGGCATACTTGTAGGGGGCCTACCAACTGCGTACTGACGCAGTTGGTAGGCCCCCTACAAGTGCGCCAGCAGTCAGTCGACATGGGCTAGCTATAATAATTATAATAATAAATAAGCACCAATATTAATAGTGGAAATACACTACTAGAGTGTATAAAGTAAAAACCAGGTGATCTGATTTTCTAGAGGTTTTTTTTTTAAATAATGGTAGATGTTTACGCTTTCCACTAATATTTTTAGGGTTCCGTACCCAAAGGTGACCTTATTACTAAGACTTCGCTGTCTGTCTGTCACCAGGCTGTATCTCAAGAACCACGATAGCTAGTCAGTTGAAATTTTCACAAATTAGGTGTTTCTGGTGCCGCTATAACTACATTTTTTTTTTGTTTGCCTGTTTTGTCCACTCCTGGGCAAAGGCCTCCCCCCACTCCTTCCATCTTCTCCACTACAAATACTAAAAACAAATTAAAAAATATTTTTTATGGGGGTGACGGTACGGAACCCTTTGTGCGCAAGTCCAACTCACACTTGGCCAGTTTTTTCGTGGAATAAAAAGTAAATATGTGAAGAAATGTGAAAAATCGATTCTCTATTATAAAAAAAAAAACACGAAATAAAATTTTATTACTGCTAGTAAACCTTATCAACATTCAACGTAGCTTAAAATTTATTATAGCGAAATTTGTTTTAGATCATAATCGTGTCGGAGTAATATCTTAAAATATACGCAGTTTGTTTTTTATGCATACTTTTTATTTTTGACTAGGCAGCGGCTCGGGGACCCGCCTTTCATTCTTGAGATTCATCATCATTATCAGAAAGACGTCCACTGCTGTTCATAGGCCTCCAAGTGTCGCCACAACGAACGGTCCTGTGCGTCTAGCATCTATTGTATTCCCGCGACACTCACCAGGTCATACGTCCACCTTGTGGGAGGCCTTTAAACGTTGCGTCTTTCGGTGTGCGGTTTCTACTCCAGGACCTTTCGGCCCTCTGTCACAAAATATATAGATACAGAAGTCAACCTACATGCAAAGCGCGCTCGAGCTACCCACACATAGACACCGCTCACAGACACGATATCTCGGTAGCGTCTCTGCCCACTCCTCGAACAGATTTTTGCATGATGATTGATGCATGTATGGTTAAAGTCAGAAATGAGTATATTAGGGGAAGTTTGAAAGTGGGGCCAGTGACTGAAAAGTTGAAAGGGAATCGTTTGTCATGGTATGGTTATGTGAAAAGGAGGGACGAAACGCATGTTGCTAGCAAACATGTGGATGAATGGAGAGGGAGAGGGAGACCAAAGAAAAGATGGCAGGAATGTATGAGAAGTGATATGAAAGGAAAGGGAGTTAGTGATAGCGTGACGAGAGACAGGACAGTATGGAAGAAAAATACGTGTTGTTGCGACCCTAAATAAAACGGGATAAGGGCAGGAAGAAGATATTTGTATGTATTTATTAAACTAACATAGAGTATGCAAAAACATGTGTTTCTTGGATAAAACATGATGTCATGGTTTCCTAGATGATGGAAGTTTTCGACAAGATATTTATATCGTCTGACATTATTATGATACAATTTGTTTCTGAGAATATTCATCCGGCAGCGGTTTGAAAGTCATGTTTCTCATAAAATCAATGAATGTTTTATTGCATCTATATCAATTTTTTTTTAGGTTTAGCGAAGCATGTTATTGTTGTAATTTTTCCAATTATCGCTCTTTATTTCCCTCTTTTCTAAAAATCTAAGTATTTTTTTGAAGAGAACTAGCAAGAGACTGTATTTTCTTGCTAGTTTTTCTCCTTAGAAGACCACCGATTAGTATTTTACACTAGCTTTTGACGTTTTATAAGTGCCCATGTATGCCTTATGAAAACAAAAATGAATTCAAACGTATTTTCTTTTGTATTTTAACTTTTACAAAGTTCAAATATCATCATCGTCATCATTATCATCCTCATCGTTTCTCCATCAAATTACAAAGAAAATAATCTTAACAAAAAAATAAAATAACAAGCTATTCCTTTAATTTTATACCAGTAAAAAACTTTTAAGGAGCTATATATACCACTTATTTCCTGCCTTACATCAATGGAAAAAAGTTTACAAAGAATGGTATCTTGTCAGGAAAAAAAATTACAATACTTTTCAGAAATGGTAATGAATCGCAATATTTTTAACAGGACATCATCAGACAAAGTTGACAAACAAACTCGATTCCTCCACCATCCACCAGCCTTGAGGGTGTTCACGTTATTTTTATTTTACCGGCGACACAAATTGAGATTCCTTTTTTCATGAAAATATTCCTCGCTACTTCCTTAACAAACTTTCAAAGTACCTTTATTGAATTTTCTCAAGTTTTGATAGGTTTTTCCGACGATTTCTTCTGTGTTGCTTTTCGCTGAAAAGTTGTGATGGTCCAGTAATTTACGTAGCAAACATCGCTTCTACTTTTATTTGATATTATTAAATTGGCCTGGATACGTCGAACAGGGAATTTTACAGGCTTTTCCAGCTTCGATAACAGAATCTAGCTTTTGAGGTCGTAAAAATCAACTAAATATTAATCTTCTGTATATATAAAAGGGAAATACCATTCACTGATTAATCACGAATTCTCAGAAACTCTAACACCTACACACTTAAAATTTGGCAGGTAGGTTCCTTATAGGGTGTAGACATCCGCTAAGAACAGATTTTCCGAAACTCACGCCCTAAGGGGATGATATGGGAGTCCAAAGTTTGTGCGAAGAAACCGACTTAAACGCGGGTAAAGCTGCTGGCAGAAGCTAGTTTATTATATACTTTATTGTACTTAGAACAAAAAAAATAAGAAGGAAAAACTTATATCTAAAACATATACAATGGGCAATTTTATTTGTAATACCGTCATCAATGTAATTACGACATAGGGCCGAAGTATTTACTGGGGCCATGGATCGTCCGAAAGGGAAATCCGGAGTTTTTTCAAGGCCACCGAGGAATATATGAGTGGATTTTAGTCAGTAAAAGTCTGACATGCGATCCCGTTTCACCCTAGAACGAGAGATGACATTAGATGCCTCCTGCCGGAGGCTCTACGCGGAGATCGTTCGGTCCATGGCCCTCTACGGGGCGCCGGTGTGGGCGCCGTCGCTGGCAAAGCGACCGGCGTCCATACTGAACGCCTGCCGGAGGGTCATGGCAATACGGATGGTGCGGGGTTACCGCACGATCTCCTGCGAAGCGGCGAGCCTTCTGGCTGGCCTACCACCGTGGGATCTGGAGGCAACAGTCCTTGCACACATGCACGATATGCGCGTGGAGATGCAACGCCGGGGTGAAAGTCCACTGCCGCAACATGTCAAGGCATGGCGGACAGAGCTCCGGCGGGATCTCATGGTGAAATGGCGTCAACGGCTATCGCAACCCAGTGCTGGGCACGCCACGATTATGGCGGTAAGCCCCCTCTTTGAGGCGTGGCTGGAAAGACCTCACGGCGTCCTTACGTTCCGCATGACGCAGGTCCTCACCGGACATGGCAAGTTCGGGAGGTTCCTGCATCGGATTCAAGCGGAAGAGTCGCCCGGGTGTCGCCACTGTGCGCAACGCCCGGAGGACACGGTGGAGCACACCGTCGAGGTGTGCCCTGCCTGGGCGGAGCATCGCCGTGCCCTCGTGGGGGCGATCGGCGGCGGAGACCTCTCGCGCCGGGCCCTGGTCGAGGCCATGGTCCGGAGCGAGGAGGAATGGCAGGCGGTCGCTTCCTTCTGCGAAGCAGTAATGCTTGCAAAGGAGGAGGTCGACCGCATCAGGCAAAGGCGCCCTCGCCGCCGTCGCCGGGATTCCGATCCCGATTTCCGGCCACCGTAGACGCGGGCTCGCGGACGGCGAGCTATGGGTAGCTCGCTGTCCGATCGTCCGGTAATGGAACGAGTCCAAGACGTCGACGGCGCGCACTGTTCCCGCGCGCCTCAAGGAGTTGTCAGCACCAGGAGGGGCCCAGCTGGGTCGAAGCCTACTGGGGACAGGGTTGTCCGAAAGGGAGCTCGTGCCCTGGTATGAAGGCTAGAAGGAACGGCGCGGGGTTTTTAGTCAGTAAGAGTCTGACACTGTCTCCCGCTCCACCCAAGAGCGGGTTTCGTCAGAGATGATTTTCCCCGTCGACAAAAAAAAAAAAAAAGATGACATTAGATCACCTAACAAAAAAAAGTGCCACATAAAATATATTGCATTGAAAATACTTCTCTAGACACCCTAAAACTGGTAATGGTTTCCAAGCTACGCAAGGTAATTTTAAACAAAGTAACATTGGGTAGAGCAAGTCTATAGCTACGAGGGTCATTAAGCAACATCTCTCTGCGTGAATTCTTACAACTTGCAACTTTCTTGTAGATAAAACAACTGTGTTATCTTGTAAATGGTTATATAGTAAGTGGTGTCCGTTCCAGAATTCTAAATTTCACGTACTATTTTCTTTTCTGTGACATGGAGCGGTGAAGTTGTGTCCCCGTGGGCATCGTAGGAACCTTTACTTGAAAACCCGTCTGTGTTCTGCATATGGAGGCAGGCGGACATGCCAGCCGAGACAGCTAAGTATGTATGTACGTATATAAAAAAATCCTATAGTAGTTGTTTCAAGAAAAAGTTTGTTTTTTTTTAGATGGGAAATCATTCAATGACTTCTCACGCTCCAGGGCGGTGTAGGAGGGCGTAAACTTGTACTGACCAAAAAAATAAAAATACCTATGTGCCTTCTTTGCCAACCGTTCCAGGCGAAGAAGACAGCCGCAAGCGTTAGGAAACGGAAATCCTCACATCCTAATCACCGAGACCCCGACCCTGATTATCAGCTACGGGGTCGGGTCGAGGTCTCAGTGGGAGGAGGTCTGTTCCATCATGCCCTCACGCGTATGACTATTACCTTCGCTATCATTACTACTACGCAGAAGGAGGCGATGGCCTGCCATTTTTCTTCGCTGCGAACCATGGCCTGTACCAGAAACCGGCGCGAGAGGTCATCGCCGCCGATTGCCCCCAAAGAATAAGTCTTGTGGCCGTCTTTAACGGGCTCATATTAAAAAAAAACTTCGTAAATTGATGTACGATGTATCATGGTAGTCACAACCTACCATTAAAGCACAAGGATCTGATTAACAGCTGTCTTTCAGTAAGTTGAACTGACGGTCAAAATCATATCATAACATTTTATGACATATGAGTTCCTGTAACATACTGATTTTCAGTGCCATCTGTTATACTCGGCACAGTTAACGGCCCAATGAAGATAACACTAATTCAATGCGCTGTCTTTTAGCCGGAGTATTTGCAAGCTTTTGTTTTTCGCATATGATTTACGTGTGCAAACCAATTATTCACCCACGTCACTACAGGGCAAGTGAGGCAATCGCATCTGTCTATATCTGGAGCTGTCGTTGTTGGGATGATGCACGAGCTCTGGTGATGGTATGGAGTAGGTAGCAGATGGAATAATAAGGTGTTCGCGAATGGCGATGAAGATTTTGGCACACAACTATGGCTGTGTTGCAGGCAGCATCGACACTACATACACGGTTACCTCAACGCTAGTACTAACTATACTATGTCATTCAATCAGTGTTAGTGATTGTTCAAACGCAAAAATGTTTGGAATTATTCACGTAACATTTCGATAGCATTTTTCAATCCCATAATTTTTTGATTTTATGATAAGCGCGATAGCCACGCTTTCACATTACTAGAACATCTGTTCTTACAAACTGAGAATTTTTGTAGGAAAGATTCTAAAGTATCTAAACTTCTTCTGTTCATTAGTATAGGTACCATTATTTTATTGCTTCTTATCGTCTGTCCAATGTACTTAGTAGATCATTACAATTTAATGTCACAAAAGTTTCAAAACAAACCCAAGTTTTACTTCTGATTGCAGACGTACAAATCAGGCTTAACCATTATTCTTGCGTGAGTGACGGGTGACAGGCAATTCTTGGCGCGCCTCACAGTCTAAGCCGAAGTATGCGAATATTATGAGCACTTCATTTACTTATTATTCTGTAACCGTCTACCATTATGTATGTGCGTGCGATGCACGTGTCGTTAACGATGTCTAACCTGAAGATAAACACAAATAAACGATTATTATTTTAAGATTTTGAACCAGCCGTTTGTTTAGTGTTTCTAAAATATGAATGAGATTTATGCTTAGGGTATAAATAGAGATAAATATACTTATGCATATCTATTCAATTTTGACTGCATACCATATCTATTCGATTGTTTACATATATTCATAAACACACATACAAGATGAACCCTCCTTGGTGAGATGGAACAACTAAAACTTTCTCTAAAGTATCTTCAGAGATCGTTTGTAAACTATCTGTTACATGTTTTAACTAAATCAGATAAGCTCGCTTAAGTTGAGCTTATTTCACCAGTTCTGGCAGCACTTAAAGATTTCAAAAGATACTGGTAAAAGCTGAACAGGTGTAAAGCTATTTATAGCAAGTGACTTTAACTGATGCTGCTCAGATTAATTCGTCTGTTAACTTTCAAAGTTTTTAAAGGGCAAAAATAAAAGGAGAGACTTCGAATTCCGAAATGCTATTTTAGGATTCCGTATCTTAAAAGGGAAAAAGGAACCCGTATAGGATCACTTAGTTGTCCGTCTGTCTGTCTGTCTGTCTGTCAAGACCCTTTATCTCGTGAACCATACACTCAGGTCTGCGGTTCCTTGAAGCTATGAAAAAATCAAACATCTAACGAAAAAAAAAATATAAGACTGACCGGTCGTGTACGTCTGGCATCCATCGGATTCCCGTAACCAGGTCATCGGTCCACCTTGTAGGAGGCCTTCCAATCTTTCGTCCCCATCGACCATCTGAAAATATAATTAAAAATTCTAAAATTAAGCTGCCGGAATTTTTTTACCAAGACATGTGACATCCACACTGAGCCCGCATGGTGGATTACGGCCCATTCCCTATCCTAGAGAGGAGGCCTGAGTTCCAACAGTGGGAACATTATAAGGCCAACTATGCTATGCTATGCTATGCAAAATTTTACGTTAGACACCATTAAAAAGATGTTGCATTTCCACTTTCGCTGTCCAAAAAATTTTTCCCCTGCATTAATAAGGCAAGTTTAAGAATTCCTTTTTAATTAAGAGCTTAATTTTTTAAAGTCCTGATTGCCTGTGGCGTCCGGTTAACTTTGACTTACCGTCTCAGCCTCAAGTATTAAGACTTTTTTATTACTTGTTACCGAGGAAAATCCTTATCACAAACAAACGCTTAGGTGCTCTCATAGATATTGCTTGGGAATTTTCCTTTACAAAAACAAAAAATTCGTTATAAAAGTATCAAGAGTCATTGCGCGTGTACCTTTTTGTAAAGTTGGTTACAGATAGACAGACTACTTGCATTTATAATATTAGTATGAATATGCATGATCAGCCTTTTATTGTTCCCATTGCTGGGACTCGAGCCTTCTAGGAGAGGGTATGGGCCGTAATCCACCACGCGGGCCCAGTGCGGGTTGACGAATGTCACATGTCTTCGAATTTTTGATTCTGGGACATGCCGGTTTCCTTCACCGTTTTGAGAGCAGTGCTGATGAAATCAATTACACAAACTCTACCACTAATATTTACCTATTTGTTCGCGCATGCGGTTAAATTTCAGATTTATCGGTTGAACATACAATTTGATTGGAGTGACTTTACAAATAATCCTGTCCAAACAGAGGTCACTGAGTTACTCACCCTCCGTTCACAAAATTAAGCATAAAGTTATTTTATTATGGCCGTAATAGAGATATAACACTTTACTCCATGTCGCAAACCGATTTTATGAACCCCGTTCGGGTCGACCCGACCCGAAGACACTGTCAATTTAAGTGGTAAACTTTTCCATTTAACTTGAGGAAGCTTAAATTTTTCCAAACATTCTTTTGAAGAGTTCTGTATCGTGTTCGGCGTCAAAAAATAATTTTTGGTCGGTTGATGTAATAATATCTGATTTTGTTTTCTTTTTCAACATTTTTTTTTTGCTTCGTTGTTTTTTTTTTTTGATTAAGGAGTGGGTTAAAGGTTTCGAGAATAATTCTGATGTTATTATAGTTTTTAAGTTAATTTTTCTCAGGTTAGGTTAGCCACCTATGGGCCAGATAGATCGATGCCTCCTACGCATTGTCGCAACATATTTTTTTGAGTAAAATTGTATTGAAAATAATAAAATTATATTCATTTTGCAAATAAGTTTTTGAAAAAAAAAAATCTTTTACACGTAAATTTTAACTAGGGTAATGTCAAAACGGGCCTTTTATTTTTTAACAAGTTATTAATACTTATAACATTAGCATTTGTATTTGCTAATGTTATAAGTAATAATAATGGCGTAAGAGGCATCAAGATCATCATCATCAGCCTTTTATTTATGTTCCCACTGCTGGAACTCAGGCCTCCTCTCTAGGAGAGGGAATGGGCTGTAATCCACCACGCGGGCCCAATGCGGATTGGTGAATGTCACATGTCTTCAAATTTTTGGTTCTAGAACATCGAAATAGAAGAAAACATTACAGTATAATTTCTTACAAAATAACAACACAATCCACATTCGTGTGTTGAATTTCGAGCTTATTGTTAGAGAAACATTACACAAAGCCGTATCGTAAGACAATCAACTAAGAGAAACAACTGCTGTAATCACGAGCGTACGTGCCCGTTATCGGATTCTCAACAGATTTTAAAATCACTAGAATATGCAAATAACGTTCTTGCGATCTTCGGGGCGTAGAAAACGAGCTAAGAAACTGAGAGTAACGAGATTATTGATAAAAATTATCTGAAGTATCTGAGATTATGGTCATAATCATATTTGTATTCATGTTCTTGCCAAGTCACACTTTTATAAAACAATAAAAATAGGACATTGTAAGGAAGCAAGCTATTTTCTGCAAGGAAGGCAGGTAGGAAATTGTACTTTCTTGCCTCTGTTAGTGGCTTCGCTGGTGTGAAAGTGATATTTATTCCTAAGGAATCGTCTGGACCCTCTAAGTTAGGCAGGAGCTGCTTGAGGGCAGCCCCAGTCCAATCCTGCCCTGGCCTGGGACATTGCATCCCCCGTCGTGAGGGCTCGCACGCGCACCATGGCGTCTACCGGGGAGAGTCTCCTGCGAAATCCGAACTGGCCGTCCGCAAGATCCGGCTCCACCCGTACCAAGAGCGCGACGGGTCTGCAATAAATTTTTCAGAGAGGTGATTTTAGTCAGTAAAATTCTGACTATTTCTAACACTCCTTAAAGCGGTCATTGTAGCGGCATAGTCATTGGATGACTACCCCCCACCTCAAAAAAGAAGCAAGTTCTAATAACTTTGTCTCCACAAATAACTTTCCCGAATTCTGTCAACAACAGCAGATAGAAGCAGATTAAAATCCATTGTTAATATCGCTAGAGTCTGAGCTATTAACGCCACTAAACCAGATTCGAGTCGAGCTAGTTGGAGATTTGTTCCCGATGACCTGTCGGCCGCACTCGCTCCTCGACAAAAATACTTGTGCAATATTGACTGCTGCCCCGGAAAAGAGTTGTTATGTAGCGACATCTATGACGCCACATAAGAACTACGAAGAAAACACGAAATCCTGCATCGCGCAATCAGAGTTCTCCGCGCGATTTGAACATATACGACAGCCCGACATCAACTATTGGGCAGTCGCCCACCAGACTATTACATCTTGTCTGGCCGGAGGATCCTCCCTTTTCAACGGAGGTATGTGGGACTTTGCTCTCTGTTCCGCATACCTCCAAACTGGTGACCCTCGACAAAGAACGTCAGCGCAGCCTTCGTGCAGCTACTACTTCGTGACGTCATCGTCACTTCCTCAAGCTTTCGAGCAACGAGCCATACAGCCAGCACCCTCGGCTAAGGGTATCCTGACCACCAGTATGTCTACCTGGTCATACCTGGTCACCACCTCAGCCGCATCAGCGACCTTGGCACACCGCACCTTCGGCCAGTCATATGAAGAGCCATGAAGAACCTCTCCTGGTCGACGCCAGCAATCAAGCCCTACGTCGCACAAGCACCGCTCCGACTCACTGGAGCCAGCAGCACTACTCCGACTCACTGGAGACTGCAGCATCGTCCCGACTCACTGGGACAGCACCACCCCGACTCACTGGGGCATCATCCCGACTCACTGGGACATCATCACCCCGACTCACTGGGGCATTATCCCGACTCACTGGGATAGCAACACCCCGACTCACTGGGGCATCACCGCAGACAGTTCCGACTCACCGAGAACTATGCGGCATCGGTTCCGACTCACTGGAACCAACCTACCGCTGGCCTGGCACACATCAAGAAGCATCAAGAACCATCGATCTCCGATCTCCGGAGGGGAGTGATGTAGCGACATCTATGACGCCACATAAGAACTACGAAGAAAACACGAAATCCTGCATCGCGCAATCAGAGTTCTCCGCGCGATTTGAACATATACGACAGCCCGACATCAACTATCGGGCAGTCGCCCACCAGACTATAACACCCGGTCTGGTCGGAGGATCCTCCCTTTTCAACGGAGGTATGTGGGACTTTACTCTCTGTCCCGCTTACCTCCAAAGTTACTTTAAAGTTAGACGAGTTTACTCAACTGTAGGTTCTTTTAGACAGTGGCGTAGTTAAATCAAAGGGGCCCCATATCAGGAATCAGAAACGTTTATTTCAAATAGATCAATTACAGGCACTTTTGAATTGTCAAAATATCGGTCAGTCAAAAAAAAAGTTAAGCTAAATTTTACGTTCCAAAGCGTAGATCTCTATGGAGAAGAACATGCAAGAAAGTTATTAAAAGTTGTGGTTTTTATTTTACGCAGAGACTTGACACGGAGTCGCAATAGGCCACGACAGAGGTGACTGGACTAACTAGATCTCTGTCCATGTCATTATGTTGCACTGAGACCGATGACTTCGTTTATTAAAGTATTCTGGAATAAAAAAAAGTAAATATTTTATTATGATCTTATGTAGATAATGCTTGAACGAATGGAGGTTCTATAAAAATGGAACATCCTATCATTTAGTAATTATTCATTAACTGTGCACCTATCACTAATAAGAGAATTGAAGGGTGTGGATAACATGTTATTAATTTATACACGGGGCCCCTGCGGCATGGAGGCCCCGTATCATCGATACGGCGGTAACTACGCCCTTGCTTTTAGATGACAGTTTTCTTTTTCTTTTCAAGCAACTGTCTCGTTTTCAACTTTATTAACAACATCAATGGAAATTTCGATAATGCTCAACTCCATTGAAGTTTCTTGTCCATGTCCAAGATCCTTATTCTCGGATTCTATCTCAATAAAGCCAAAGAGATAAAGCTTTACTGCGAAAATAGGTAACCTACTTTTCCCCCACCATATTTCCTCTTGAACCAAAGAAAAGTATTATCCGTACCAATACTAAAATAATAAATATACTCCCGTACGTCTACTAGGAATCCAAATGTGTTTCTTATAAGGCAGACCTAGGAAATATTAGTTATTGCCCTCATCTCGCGATCACTTTAATACATAGAAGGAAATACTAGTAGCTACCTAGCTATAAAAGGCGCCAGATAGCCGTGGAATAAAGTTCATTGGTCTTTTCCTAATATCTCTGCGTAGGTACAAGAAAAACAAATAATGAATTGCTTTTCATCACTAGATCATGTAAAGGATCACGATACATGTTGATTCAAGACAGCTTTATGTCTTTATTTCCGTTTTTTAAATTAAGAATGTCGACAAATTTAGGAAGGTCAATGACCGTTATTCCACGGTTATCTGGCGCCTACCTTAGCTACTTACCTACGGCAGGATTTAGGCTATAAATTACGTAATGTACCTAATAGCTAGGATAGTATTGCGAACGTTATTAATAAGCCATGACGTGAAATATATTGCCTAAGCTTCACACATGAGGATGGCGAGTGGATTCATGGTTCGACCGTCGTTTTCACGACGTTGGCGAATTGCATACATGGCGTGGATGCTGTAAGGAGTTATAGCACTACTTCTGTGTTACATGCTTGGAGAATGAAGGAAAGTTTCTGTGTTGTGTGGTGGAAGCGCTAGGGTAGCCGACCAAATTTGAATTTTAGTGACTATTTCCGAGGCGTAATGACGTCATGTCAGGCAGCCTTCGAGCCCAATCACTTACCCAATCTGAATAGAATTCTAGATAATATTGAGACAACCTCTATAACACGACACTTCAGCAAAACGATCGTTTAGGTTAGTAACCTACCAATAAAGGGTTGTATGGTGGTATGGACCTAGCCATACTATGTGGCCATACATTACATGGTGCGGCGAAATTTAAATTGGCAAGTTTTTTGCAGGTTAGTCTCAAGTTGTATGTTAATAAAAATATGATTTGTGACCGTAACATGTATTTATTCGTAGCATTATAATCATTAAAATCAATACAACCCTCAGTTCGTCTAACCCTAGAAAATAACTATTTCATGAAAGAATCAGTCAATAGGGTTTGTTGAGCTGAAGGTGTTGTATTTATAATTTTAATGATTACTATAATAACCAACTAACTAAGTACCTAAGTACAGCCATATTTTAACGTTAATCATATTTTAATGAATACAGAACCTATCCTACCCACTGATCTGCAAAATGAAAAAGTTTTGACTTAGGCGTTTTGCCCTTAACAATGAGCGAATGGCTTTGACGCCTTTAACATATTCCCGTGATTTTTGTTGAATTGTTAAGTAGTTAATAGTAGCTACTTATAACAAAATTAAGTTATAAACAACCAAACAATATTTCAAGTTGTTTAGCAATACAGTAACCACAACTCCCTATCACGATACGGTTCATGTCACAGGGCAGTAAAGCGCGCATTTCAGTAGGGTTGCCAGATCAGAACTTATTGAGTCCGGGACAATTCCATATTGAGACATGGCTATACCTATGAATATGTGTGTAATTTAAATTATGAGATATTTAATTTTATATTTGTATTTTTTTTTTCATTCGTCCATATAAAAGAAGTTTGATAGATAGATAGATATTCTTAATAAAGACAATATATAACAAATATAACAATTACATAAGGAACTTAAAATTATAGGGTGTAATAATGACATCCTACTGACTGATTGTGTGTGTTGGGTAGAAAATCACCATATAAAATTGAGAAGTTACGAGTAGTTTTTAGAGTACTCAAAAAATAAGCACATTTTGATGTACTCTAATTATCTATTATAATTAAAATGCATCATTATAATCTATTATAGTATAAATATATATTTTTTTAAATAAATTATTATCTATTTTAATCTAAATAAAATCAGCCTTAAAAATAAAAAATAAACCACCAAAAAAAACCTCTTCTAGTGGTTCGTTGATTAAATAGACTTAGCAGGCCTAGCCGTGGCATTTATTGTTATTTTTTAAACAATAAATTTATCGGAATCCGGGACAATACATCAAATTACTGGACACGGGGCAAGACGTAAAATTCCGGGACAATCCCGAAAAATCGCAGACATCTGGCAACCCTAATTTCAAGGCACGTTTGAACAAAGATTTTTTATGTAAACCACTACACTGGCGTACCTACTTATTAATTCGCACACTCGCTCCGCAGTCGCACGCTGTAAGCAACCCGGTACGTTCTACTCTTAAGAGGATTACTCCCAGCCTGCACGAGATTTCTTGGCAGTCCAACCTTCCTTACTTTCCTTCCTTTTGTTGCTTGTAAGATTTCTTTGCGGATTTAAAAAAGTCTTTTTATTACAATCTAGCCCGCTATCGGCGATGCTCTTTCATCAGTTACAAATTCAAAGCTATTCGAAGACTTGTCCTTAAATAAATTTAAATGAATTGGATCTGGTTCGTTTTTGTAATATGAATTTGTAAAGCTTGAATTGGATTAAATTCTTTGTTGATACTGAGTTTGTGGGAGATGTTAGTGGAGAAATTTCTGCAAATTTGATATGTTTGATTGACTATGATAGAGCATGACTGAATTGGGTTAGGTTTATTTATTTCTGCCATATATTATAGCAGGCCTCTCAAAAGGTGGACCGATAACCTGTTTCTTTTTTTTGACCTGGTGGAGAATCTGATGTTTGCGAGAGGCAAAGGACCGTTTTTTTTACAGCAATTTACCAGTGTACGTCCCGACAAAATCGGTCCAGCCGTTTCGGAGTTTAACCGAAACAAAAAAAAACAAAGATAAAAAAAAAAAACAAATAGTGCCTTTGTGTTATAGGTGTAATCTTTCATATGCATTTGAATAAAGAAATATTTTGCAGTACGTTTAGAGATCAACTTACTCTGTGTCTTGCTATGAAACTTTCAACTGACTGGCTTTCAATAAATCTTGACACTCACAATGTAGATTCGCCCGAGGCGTCGATTTCACGTCCAAAGCTCACTGTAACACAACTACCTTCGTCCACAAAGATATAGGTACAAAATCCCTTCACCTTCCTGCAAAATACGTTAAGGTCCTTGCTCCCATTTACTGCCATAAAACATTGAGTTTCTGAAGTCTACTCCTCTGTAACAGCTGGGTTAAAAGTTTTGAAAAAATAAATATAAGTACAACAATATCAACATGAATTTTTCGTTTGACTAAAACTTTTGCCAAAAAAAAAATTACGAAATGATATTTTTTCGAGTTTTTCCATTACTCCTTTCAAGCAACTTTGATCTTTACAAATAGATATAATTATACAAAAAAAGCTAGTTAAGTGTTCTTCAGAATGTACATAGCATTATGTATATCAACCAATATTTCACAAAAAAAAAATTGTTTTTAAGGGCAGCGGGGCGGCAGACTATACGCCTTAAAAAGCACGTTTACATGTTTCTTGAATAATATTCCAACGGTGCTACACTTTTATACTTACTCCGTGGTGCTACAAAATATTTTCTAAAGTTTTCTTTCACCGTATTTTTGTGACCTAGCTAATGTTTAAAGAAGTGAGCTTGAATTCTGTTCTTGTTTTATTCAAGAAGCTGTAAGTATCATGTATTTGCAACTGTCGTCATACCATTTATGGTCAGGTATTCATTTTTACACGCTGTAGTAGTGAGTCGTTGGTTTATCGTTTCAGGGGTTCTTAACCCCCTTTTTGATGTGGCCAATCATCAAATCTTTTCCTGCTCCTAGGGTGGAGCGAGACGAGGAGTCAGACTCACTGACTAATATCCACGTGTATCCTTCAGTTACCATTTGCGTTATTAGGTCCATGGTGAGTCTTTAAAAAGTTCCCAACAGCCTAACAGGGGCTTTACCATGACGTGACATGTCAAAAGGTTAATCGTGCGAGCGAGAAAGAAGCATGGTGTATACCTTATATAACTCCAACCCAATAACGGATCAGTTTAGGTCGTCAAATGGATCGCATTAAGTATTTGTGGTATGGTCTGAACCATTGGTCCTACTGGTCCCCTTCAGTTAGGGGTCCGTAAACCCTGGATTCAAAACGCTTACTCTACTTCGCAGATGTAAAATTTTATTTCAAGTAATGTAATCGTGTTATTTATTGTTTGACCGTGTAACATTGTAAGCCGCTTATACATTTTTTAGGATTCCGTTCCGAAGGCCCCTCACCTACGGCGACTTTATGTAGCGACACTGTCGCATGTTTACGAAACGCGCGACAGTATCGCTACAAAAAGTCGGGGACTATATTTCTTGTCACCAAACTTTATATTTGTCATCAAGTTGTATTACCTAATAAATAGATCTATCGCCACGAAATATTTTCGTTCTCAGATAAAAAAAAGTGTTCCCCGTTATGAATTATCAAATTAATATTAGTATATGTGTAAAATAAGAGATGGATTACCAATAAAACTGTAGTGCATTAGATTAATATAAATTTCGTTCTTATAATAATAGTTTTATTACCTAGTTAATAGCTTTGTGCTCAGAATGGTAGATCTGTCACCAAATAAATCGATTATCGATCCCTGACTGCAACCCCTTTTTATTTGTTATTTTGTCACCAATACAGTAGTTACATTTTATTTCGTTCGGTTATTAAAATAATAGTATTCGTTACCAATTTAATACATCAATTTATAATTTTAATGAAAATATGTTCAAAGAGGCGGAGACAAATTGGCGCGCTTTCCGGCCTCAACTTATCGGCCAGAAAAAAAAGGGGGCGCCCTTCAAAAGCCAACCCAGCGCTGATTATTCAGTGATTATTATTTTTAACAATAAATATTGATTATTTCGACTTTAATTAAGTGTTTTAATTACTATTCTGCTAGAAATTTTATTGAAATATATATACACTACATATACATATATATACATATACTACCTGTTGGGTTATGGTTCTGGAAATTGAGATCCTTGGGGGAGGCGTATATCCTGTTAAGTAGACTCTTTTGGTTGAATAATATATAGTTTATTGGTGATCTCTTTCAATTAGTTTGCTTAAATGCTTATTAGGACAAACCTATTATAATATATACAAAAACAATTATTTGGTACTAGACCTTATATCTCCATGATTTTAGGTGATATATTGTGGAATTGATTTTACATTGTTTGGTGATTACATTTTGGTGACAAATCTACTATTTTGCGGGCAAACCCTATTATTTAAGAAACACAAAACTAATTAAATTGGCGATAGCTTAAATGATACCCAAACGGCATTAGTCGCATTTGCAACGAGCTATAGAAAGCGACGGCAACGCGTTACTCATGCGCTACAGAATCGCGACAGTATTGCGTATGCATCGCTACAACTCCGAAACCGATAACTCATTTGCGTAAGGTTTTACAAAACCCTCGGTGCGCGAGTCCGACTCGCACTTGGTTTTTGTAAATGTACTTATATCTTCTCGAGAGGTTGAAACTACATTATTTTTAGGATTCCGTACCTAAGGCCTCTCACCTACGGTACAGAAGTCAATCTATATACAAAGCGCGCTCGAGCAACGCACACATAGACACCGCTCACTGACACGATATCTCGGTAGCGTCTTGGCCAACTCGTCGAACAGTTCCGGCTCAAACGCTCATTACTGTGAGTCCATCAAGCGTAGGTATAAAAAGTGAAGTACATACATGAGGTTCTCTTCTGTACCTATCTATTTTGTGCCTATGGTGACTTTTAGTTGCGATGCTGTCGCGCGTATCGTAAAACGCGTGACAGCATCGCTACTAAGACGCGTTAGTCGCATTTGCAACGCGCTATTCGATAAATACATTATTTTCGACCTCTTGACCCCCGTGAGGTACTCAAAGTGCTTTTTTCTTGCTTTTACAAATTTGACACTTTTTAAAGTCATTATTTCTGCAAATATGGTTTCTTTGAAACATTTTTCGAAGTCCGTTTGTGTGCCACTAAGTCCACAGCTTTTGTCAAAGCAAAAACCAAGAAAGCACGTTGTTTAAATCAAGTTGGAAGTCGGCAGAGAAATGTTAACGTTTGTGTAGGGCTTAATGTGGGAGCTTACTGACATTTAGAGCTTTGCCTGGGAAATTCGCAGAGGGTGAAAAGTGTAAACAAGAATTGTACCTACACTCCATCTGTTTAGGTTGTTTACATTTCAAACTTAACATGTCTTTTATCTAAAACTAGCGGCCCGTCCCGGCTTTGCATGCGTAATAAATATATATGATATAAATGTGAATGTAGCTTTCCAATGGTGAAAGAATTTTTGAAATCGGCTCTGAAGTTTTTGAGTTTATTTATTACAAACATACACATACACAGAAAAATACACCCTCTTTATAATATTATTGTGTACAAAATGTCTAAAAATTGTATCTAAAAATGTTTACAATTAGGTTAAATACCTAAACATTTAACTTAAACCGATGTTAGGTAATTAACTAAATTTAAATAATGTTTGTATGCTTTTATAAGATTGTTTACATTTAGTTTTCTACCTAAACAAATGTAGTATAAGTAGATAGAAAAGTTTTAGTTTTATACAACATTAATTTTAATATATGCGAAACCCGAAACACGTGTATTTTTTCATAAATGTATCATGAAAAATCATAAAGTTATAAGCTTGTTATTTTATCTGGTTGTCCGTCCAAATACATGGTCACCGGGCCATCCAGGCGACTGAGCGCTGTGCGCTGGCCTAATGCCCGCTATGACCTGCCGTGACCTTTGTTGTATCTACTTAGTATCAGTGGTACATGTGACCTTTTTTTTTAAATATTTTTGGAAAAAAATATAACATGGTGTAAAAACTATTGGAATCCATTCAGTTACTGATTCTGAACAAACTATATTCAGGTTTCGCATTAGTAACTAAAAATAATGTTCTTTGGGGTGTATTATAACCATCCCTCTTTCTCGCTCCTACGACTGATATTTTAACTCGTCATGTTTGCCCTGAGCTATTTAAGCTTGCAATCCAGAACGGTCCATATGCAGCTCACACAAATACAGGATGTAATGAAATACCAGCTATTATTAACTCATGCTGGTGTGAATACGTGTAATAATTACATGTCAATCATGGTAGTGCATAGCAACTACAATATAACTCATGCTGGACCTGACAGCTGTCGTTACAACTCGTTTCTGAAGCTGTTCGCACATATTCATTCTTGTTTGATGTTCTTAACAAATTATATGAGCATGTCATAATCAACTTGTTGGATAGAATGAATAATTGGTTTCAGTGCATCAATATGTTCTAAGGATCTGAGGTTCGAGATACCAGTCACACAGTAGATATTGCATTAGCAATAGCAACTGACAAAAATGTATGAGAATTGACAAGCACTATCGTCGTGATGATCATGACGATAGTACGTAACTATGCCACTCCGTTCTTCTTCACTTCGGGTTCCCTTTGGGGGTATCATCATTAATGTTCCTGATAAATATCAAAATTACTATATTAAATTATAATAATTATCGTATAAAATTATAATAATTAGTATATTAAATTATAATCATTATTATATTAAACTAGCTTTTGCCCGCGCGGCTTCGCTCCCGCTCGTCTCTACTCCACACTACTATACTCAACTCTACCCTACTGTACCCTACTCTACCCTGCCCTACCCTACTCTACCCTACTCTAACCTACTCTACCCTACTCTACCCTACTCTACCCTACTCTACCCTACTCTACCCTACTCTACCCTGCTCTACCCTGCTCTACCCTACACTACCCTAATTTTTTTTTTTCATAAGAATCTTTTCCTCACAATAACAATCATAACAAAAAAAAACCGAGCCAAATCGGTCAAGCCGTTTTCATGCTATGTCGTGACAATGGAAAATGGGTTTCATTTTTATATTTATAGATAGATAGATAGTTTATAACGTGCGTTAATATTTGACAATCATTTACACTATAGTTACAGCGATTTTAACTGATCGATTGAGATTACAAATCTGAATGAAATTGCATTTTTATCTCGATACCCGGTTTTGTTTTTATTCATACTGGACCTCTGGGTATTTTAATTAAAATGATGTCCATCTTCCAACTAGTCAAACTGCAGTACTTAATTTATCGATCTAGTATCTCATAGGTTTCCGACAGAACTAGACGAGGAAGCACTACATCAACCAGCTGGTCGGCTAGACAGCCAACGTAACTGACCCGATGACTGCTGTGCTCACTGTAAGTTTATATGACTAACTTCAGCATCTTGATCGATTTGCATCCTCTATAGTTTATTGTAGCAATTAATAAACTATAGAGAAAGAAATCTTAATAAAGTACATTAAGATTAGGACACTTAGGTGAGTACCTACATGCCTGTCTATTTTTGTCTTTTTGTATAATTTGGGTGTCTCAAAGGCTAGAGTGAATAGGCTCTTAATAAACTAGTGCGCCACATCATTAACAATAATTGCTTCACTAATTACCGTCAGATGTCGCAGTCAAGCACTAGTTTAAACCAATTAAAAAACAGAAACAACAAATAACTACTAAATAAAATGTAAATAATGTATAAAAAAATATTATCAAATATTTGAAAGTGCATTTTTTAAATATTTGAATTAAGAATGGCGCGTGATGGGAACATCTCGCTATCTCTATTCTACGCTCGTGGAAATAAGACTCTGGCAGGCAATTCCTCGCTCATTAAGTGTTCCCAAAACAGTTTTGTGCTTCTTGACTTGTATTGTATATAATGTTGATATTGCCGTCATTGGAATAGCGAATACGTACCATAAGACGCAACGTTGGCAGGCCTCCCACAAGGTCGACTTATGAACTGGTGAAGATAGCGAAGTAGAAACCGATGGATGCAAGACGTGGCGAAACTTGGTGGAAACCAATGTCCAGAAGAGGACGTCTTTCGACTGAAATGACGATTATAATCCGGTCTCTAGCAACGTCATCTGAAAATCGTAATAGCTTCATCGTTCTCTAACTCGAAATATCCGTTGCCAAATAAACGCTATAAACAAAGTTTTAGCTGTGTTGACTATCTGACAATTACCTGCGATAGATTCCTGCGTATTGTCGTGAAGAAACAAATGCATTCACCCGTCAACACCCAATGCATGTCTCGAGAAGTTTATCGAGTAGCAGAAAACAGCATCGATTTATTGTACACTCGATCTGGTAACAATCTTTACGACTTGGCATGAGTTTGGCAATAAAGCTATAGTCTAACTAAATTGGTATGCTACGTACGGTTTAGTTAATGTAACAAACAAGAACCTAGCAGTCCATCAGTGAACTGAAAACTGAACTCTTAAGTAGAAACTAGTTTAACAATTGTTTTGTAAGTTGTAAATGAGCTGCCATCTTATTTTGACTATAAATCAAGACTCAGTGTATTGTTTTGTATTTGTGTCGGCTCACCAACAGAGTAACACACACACACAACACATCTGCTCCAGCCAATCGCCGGATGGCCACTGACTCGTGTCAAATATATTACGTCACAATTCTTAGACTACCCACACAGTAAATACACCACACTCAGTTTTGTCGAACACATTTTGGAATGTACTGAAAACACTTCTTAGTTCCATAGCTTTGAACGCTTTTCCGCGTGCGTCCAGACGCTGGCACGTCATGCGGGTAAATATAATAAGTAATCAAATCAATTGAACCGAATGTTTACGAGTTCCATAACCCCCTTTGATACCAATATGCATTCAATAATAGTAACATAAAATGCCTGTAATGCTGCATAGGTGCGCTCACGCATGCCCGGTAAAACTTGCGTCACAATTAATTACGCTATTACATTGTAAATTCTATTCGGACACAGTTTATTGGGCCACGTGCACACGCGTGAGTAATTTTGGAGATATGTTACGTAAATATTACAAGTTATGGACGCAACGATTTAATATGACAGAATTAAATAACTCGGGAGTGTGTTACTGTCTTTATAATGTAGAAAAATGTTCGACTGCTATATTTAAATGCTTCAACAATGTTCTTAACTTTCTGATATTTGGAACGATTTATATGTTGACGATGGAAATATTTAGACTATAGTAGTTCTGTCGCGTTTTTCATTCAAGCTTAAGCAAGCTATTTCAATAATTCTTTTGATATTGGTTTTCTGTGGTCTGAATTAAGATATATGAATATGCTTTTGGATTTATTATGTGCCTGTTTCTATTCACCATCTCCCTAGCTTTTTCCCAAGTAGCGTGGAGTGGGCTTCCAACCTAACTGGATGCGGCTGCATACCTGTGTTTTACAATGTAGCGTTTTTCTACTAGACCTTTTTTTTTTTCTGTCGACGGGGAAAATCATCATTGACGAAACCCGCTCTTGGGTGGAGCAGGAGACAGTGTCAGAGTCTTACTGACTAAAAACCCCGCGCCGTTCCTTCTAGCCTTCATACCGGGGCTCTAGTTTCCTTTCGGATAACCCCGACCCCGGAAGGCTTCGACCCAGATGGGCCCCTCCTGTTGCTGACAACTCCTTGAGGCGCGCGGGAACAGTGCGCGCCGTCGACGCCTTGGCTCGGTCCGGACAGTTACCAGACGATCGGACAGCGAGCTACCCATGGCTCGCCGTCCGCGAGCCCGCGTCTACGGTGGCCGGAAATCGGGATCGGAATCCCGGCGGCGGCGGCGGGGGCGCCGTTGCCTGATGCGGTCTGCCTCCTCCTTTGCTAGCATTACTGCTTCGCAGAAGGAGGCGACCGCCTGCCACTCCTCCTCGCTCCGGACCATGGCCTGAACCAAGGCCCGGCGCGAGAGGTCTCCGCCGCCGATCGCCCCCACGAGGGCACGGCGTTGCTCCGCCCAAGCAGGGCACACCTCAACTGTGTGCTCCACCGTGTCCTCCGGGCGTTCCGCACAGTGGCGGCACCCGGGCGTCTCTTCCGCTCGAATCCGATGCAGGAACCTCCCGAACTTGCCATGTCCGGTGAGGACCTGCGTCATGCGGAAGGTAAGGACTCCGTGAGGTCTTTCCAGCCACGCCTCAAAGAGGGGACTTACCGCCATAATTGTGGCGTGCCCAGCACTGGGTTGCGATAGTCGCTGACGCCATTTCACCGTGAGATCCCGCCGGAGCTCTGTCCGCCATACCTCGACCTGTCGCGGTAGTGGACTTTCACCCCGGCGTTGCATCTCCACGCGCTTATCGTGCATGTGTGCAAGGACTGTTGCCTCCAGATCCCACGGTGATAGGCCAGCCAGAAGGCTCGCCGCTTCGCGGGAGATCGTGCGGTAACCCCGCACCATCCGTATTGCCATGACCCTCTGGCAGGCGTTCAGTATGGACGCCGGTCGCTTTGCCAGCGACGGCGCCCACACCGGCGCCCCGTAGAGAGCCATGGACCGAACGATCCCCGCGTAGAGCCTCCGGCAGGAGGCGTCTGGACCCCCAAGGTTGGGCAGGAGCCGCTTGAGAGCAGCCCCGGCCCGGTTGAGTTTGGGAGCCAAACGTCGGAAGTGTTCTCCGAAATTCCATCGGCTGTCGAGAACGAGTCCCAGGTACTTCATCGTCGACCCGACGCCGATGCGAACTCCTCCTACCGTAAGTTGGGAGTCTGATGGTGGCGCATTCCGAGGGCCGTGGAAAAACATGGCCTCGGATTTGTGCAGCGCCACCTCGAGTCCCAACTCCTGGATCCTACCAACGACTATCGCAACCCCGCGTGTCGCTAGAGCGACCGCCGCCTGGTGCGACTCTCCCTGCGCTAGAACCAGCGTGTCGTCTGCGTAGCAGACCACGCTGACCCCGTCAGGGAGGTCGCTGCGCAGCACGTAGTCGTAGCCGATGTTCCACAAGGGTGGGCCTAGAACCGACCCCTGCGGAACACCGCACGACATCTCTCGACGTTTCCAGTCTCCCTGGTGACCGGGGTAGATAATTGACCTGTCCGACAGGTAAGCCTCGACCACTCGACAGAGGTATTCGGGCACCCGGTGGTACCGGAGTGCCCTCCGGATCGTACTCCAGGGCAGGGAGTTGAACGCGTTGGCAATGTCCAAGGACACTGCCACGACGCTCCTGCCCCGGGATACCGCAACCCCTGTCGTGAGGGCTCGCACGCGCATGATGGCGTCCACCGTAGAGCGCGCCCTGCGAAAGCCGAACTGTCCGTCCGACAAGTCCGGCCCCACCCGTGTTAGCCGCGCGACGAGGCGGTTTGCAATGACTCTTTCAAAGAGCTTGCCCACCTCGTCGAGCAGCACAATGGGCCGGTATGCGGACGGAGAGTCCGCAGGGCGCCCTGGCTTCGCGATGAGGACCAGTTTCCCCGTCTTCCAGCGAAGTGGAAACTGGCCCCTTTCCATACATGCGCTGAAGAGCCCTCTTAGTCGAGGCCCGAGAGCCTCCATGGCCAGGACCCAGGCTTTCCCTGGCAAGCCGTCGGGTCCTGGGGCGGTGTTCTTGGCACTCAGCCTTCGCACCGCCACTCTCACCTCTACCTCGGTCACCTCTGGAGCGTTGTCGTCGTCGTCGCTGTTGTGGTCCGCGTCAGACACTGCTGGCGGGGGCGGAGCCATGGGCGGGGGGGAGTGTTCCCTTCGCGCAGGGAACAGAGTGGTTACCACACCCTCCACGAGTTGGGGCCGGAGACTCTCGAGTCAGCGGCGGAGCCCAGGGGCGTAGCTTATCCCGTACCAATTTGTACGGGCGCCCCCACGGATCCGCGTTCAGAGACCCCAGCCACACGTTGCGGGCCTCGAGTTTGGCCCGCTTTATCTCCGTTCGGAGGGTGCGCTTTGCCTCTCTGTACCCCTCATACAGCTCCGCCTCTCTGACCTCCGCATCCGGCTGGCGGTTGCGGCGCCTGCAGTGTCTGTCGTACCGGCGGCGCGCGTGGTTGCACGCGTTGCGCAGTGCGCCGATCTCCGGCGACCACCAGTACACACGGCGCTTAGCACGACCTGGAGGGACTCGGGGCATTGCCGCGTCACAGATTTGCGACATGGCCTCCTGGAACCACTCCGCCTCGACGTCGATGTCGACAGGCCTGTCCGGTGCTTGCACCCAGGCCTGTACCGTCGCGGCTTCCAGGAGGAGCTCCCGGTCCATCTGCTTAAGCGCCCACCGCGGACCACAAGGGCTCTGTCGGACCGGCGCGGCCGAGGTTTCAGCGGAGACGTCCAACCGGATGTACCGGTGGTCGGAGTACGTCTCCACCTCCTCCATAACGCGCCAGTCGACGACACGCGGCGACAGAGCGGGGCTGGCGAACGAGATGTCCACCACTGATGTACCCCGCATCCGCACCAACGTGGGAACAGAGCCCCGGTTCAGGACGACCAGGCCCAGCTCCAAGGCCCAGTCCTCCACCATCCGACCCCGTTGGTTCGTGTGCCGAGAACCCCAAGCCGTATTCCAGGCGTTGAAGTCCCCGCAAACGACCACGGGGAGGGAACCGAACCCAGCGACGACGGAATTTAGCTCCATCAGGGAGAGTTGGAACACGTCGAGAGATCTGTTCGGGGGCAGGTAGACGCCTACCACGGCGATGTCCCCGAACCGTGCTGCCACGCAACCCCGCCCCCTCGTGACGGACTCGGGGGGCGGGGTACCGGCGGCGGCCGACGAAATTAACGTCACCGAGCCGTCCAAGTCCTGAACCCAGTCTCCACGGGGTTGGACAAAGTACGGCTCGGCGACGACGGCGATATTGATCGACCACTGCGCCATGCTCTGGAGCAACAGATCCTGAGCGGCGGCGCAGTGGTTGATGTGTGGTGGCTGGAGGAGACGTAATGGTGTCGTTATTGACATTCCATTATCGTCTCCTCCTGAGCCCTTTGTGAGGGTCCTGCCGCGGCGGCGGGAGCGGCGGCGATAGCAGCGGCAGCCAGGGTAGTGGCTGCGGTGGTGAGGACGTCAGGGTGGATGCCCCTCCTGACTTTGCCCTTGGCCTTGGTGGGAGGGTCGCAGGACCTACCCCCAGCCCGGTGGTCGGCCGGCTTGCCTGCCGCCGCACATGCGTAACAGTGCGGCAATGCACGGCATTCGGCGGCCTTGTGTCCGGGCTGTCCGCACTGGTGGCAGCGGTCACTGCAGTCCACCTCTGCGGCGCAATGGGCGCCCACGTGGTGCCCGACGTGGCATCGGTAGCACCGCAGAGGTCTGGGTTCCAGCATCTTGACTTGGGCTGAAACCCAGCCCACCAACAGCCTCCGGCCCTCGGCCGTGATGGCCTTGGCCACCGACACGGGGCAGCTCACCGTGACAGCTCGCATGCCCGTGCTGTCAGCGCGGATGGTGCCCGCCCGAACCTGCTCGGTCGTGCACCCTCCCGCCCTGACGATGGCGGCCACCACTTCTTCCACCCTGACAGAGTCGTCCAGACCCATGATGCGCATGTCTACGCTCTTGGTGGGTCTGGACACTCGGGCCTCCTCGACGTCCAGGGACGCCCTGATTTTGTCGGCCAGGGCGTCGGCGAGTTCGCCGCTGTCCGCCCCGGGGACCTCCAAAATTCGGGCTCCGGTTACGGTCCGCCTTATTCGGAAGCCCCCGGAGGCTCCGAACTCATCGAGGTGGCCCACCACCGCCTGCTTCGCCTTGGCCATGACTATGTCATAGTCCACGCCCCTCTTTTCCGCAGCTGGCTGTAGTGTGATCACTACAGCTGCGGAAGTCGGGGCGCGAAGTCTGGCAGCCATGGCCCGCTTCTTGCGCTCCTGTCGCCTTTTGCGTTTCTTGGCCGCCCTAGCCGCCTTGCTCGCCTTCTTTTTGGCGCCGACGACCGTCCACTCGGCGCCAGCAGAGGAGCCTTCGGGCGGAGAAGGCGGCAGGCGCGACCTAGTCGCGGCAGGAGGCCCCACCGGTTTTGTGGCAGCCGCCACCCTGCCCTTAGGGGGAGAGGCAGGCTTCCCCTGCCGCTGCTGCTGTTTGGTTGCTGGGACCGGCCTCGCAGCTTCCGATGCCACAGCCCCGCGCCCAGGTTGCCCCGACGGGCCTGCCCTGGGCGCAGCTGCAGTGGCTGCGGCGGCAGCGGCATACGTTGTCGCCTTCAGCTGGCCAGAGGCCGCGAGAGGGGGGCGCAGGACGATGCCCTGCAGGACGGAAAGCTGGCGCTGGATATGCTCCTGGAACTCCTGCTGCTGCAGCAGCTGCTGCTCCCTGGAAGCAGCCAGCTCCTGCCGCAACAAGGACAGCACTTCGCTTTCCGTCCGGGGCAAAGGCTGGGACCGACCCTGCTCCTGCATGCTCTCTTCGGCACCGACACCTTGGAGACCGGCCATGGCCGCCTCGAGCCGACCAATCCTCCCTTTGAGGGTCCTTCTGAAAGGCTCATAAATAATAGGGAGCGCTTCCTCAATTGAAGTGTTGTTTCTACTAGACCTCCACAACCCACTTACCAGGCAACACGATATTCCTTGAATAAACTGATGGTCAAACTTTCTGGCGTCTGACTACCAGTAACACTGTCAAAGATCTACGCAGGACCAATAACTTGACGTGCTTTCCGAGGTACGAGGTGTCAGTAAAGTCCTACGAGTAGATAATCTTGGAAAAGTACATCATCATCATATCAGCCGAAAGACGTTCACTCTTGGACATAGGCCTCGCCCAAGCGTCGCCACAACGAGCGGTCCTGTGCGTTTCGCACCCTTGGGATTCCCGCAACCCCGACCAGGTTATCGTTCCACCTTATTGGAGGGCTTCCAACGCTGCATCTTCCGGTACATGGTCGCTACTCCAGAACCTTTCGTCAACATCGACTATCTGTGCTGCGTGCAGTGTGTCCTGCCCATTGCCACTTGAATTTGACGATTCTTCGAGCTATGTCGAAAAAATACATATTAATTTAAAAAATCATATTGGTACTCGCCCGCAACCTCATCCACGAGAGGCAGGTTCCTTAAACACTGGTCCATCACGACACTTGTGAGTGGTTCTCTATTAAGATTTTAAAATGTTGAATAATATTCTAGATATATCTCAATTAACATATTTTCCTAACAGAATAAAAGTTTGAAGCCAGCTGCAATCAACTCCTCCTTCTTACTCGTTCACTCATGACAGAGTGATTGTGGCTGTCAATATTGCATTTTTGTTGGCGAGGCTCTCGCGATGCGACTCCATTTGTCACGGTTTACGGCGTCTCGAGAACTCAGGACTATGGAGGTTGGTGTTGCAGCTTTTTTGCTCTGATGAGGTCTGTCCAACGCGTAGGTGAACGCCCGCGTAACCGCTACCCTTCCACTTGTCCCTGGACAACGAGTCGCTCCATGATATGCAATCAATTAGGTACCTAATATGTCTGAACTACCTAATATATCTGTGCAAAAAAGCTAAATTAAAACATCGCATTTAGTTACATAACACTTCTAAAACAGGAATTTCCCTCACACTAAAAATACTCAGTACCACAAAAGCAAAAACAGATGAGGCGCGACTGAAATCTTTTATATCGTCAGTAAGTCGAGTAACCTATAAAAGTGACAAGCGGTGGTCGTTGCTGGCATTCGATCAAAAGATCTAAAAACCGATGACACAAAATATATAGGTACAGAAGTCAATCTACATACAAAACGCGCTCGAGCAACGCACACAGCGACACCGCTCACGGACACGATATCTCGCAGCGCGTCGGCCCTCTCGCCGAACAGTTGCGGCTCACACGCTCATTAGTGTGTATCCACCGAGCGTAGGTATAAAAGTGAAGCACATACATGAGATTGTCTTCTGTACCTATCTATTTTGTGCCGATGATGACTGAAAAAACGTCAGTCATGCTACTATTGTTGAATTATTATTTGTTTTCTTAATGTTCTTGTTTTAATGGAGACGCATTAAGTACGTTGTGCTACTGGATTTTTTGTGAGATGTGAATGACTTCAGATTAAAAACTGATTTTTCGGGATTTTTACGCTTGCACAATAAGACGTAATGGAAATTGGAATAGGTCGAAATGGTTTTGCGTTTTGTCATACTTATTTATAGAACTTGCAACGAATAATTGTGTCTAAGAATAAGAAGTAAGTACGTAACTGTGAATACTTTTTATTACCCTTGGTTCAATAGGGAATATGCTATGTTTTTTTTTTGTTTACCACATGGTTAGGTATACATTTTAATTCTAGTCAGCAAATATGAATATTAGCTTAATCATTATATGTTCCCATTACTGGGACTAAAGGCCTCGTCTCCAGGAGAGGGAATGGGCTGTAATGCACAACGCGGGCCCAATGCGGGTTGGTGAATGTCACACGTCTTCAATTTTTTTTTATTTTAACACATCGGTTTCTTCACGATGTTTTCTTTCACCGTTTTGAGAGCAGTAGTGATGAAATAAATTACACAAAGCACAACTCTAAGTCGGGGCCATCGAATATGAAACAAATTTAAAAACCTCTTCATCAACAAAGAAGTTATAAAGCTGCTAATAAGAAAGAGAAGTCCGATTTATGTACTTTGACGTCAAAATCCATCACGTCGTCATAAAAACGGCGTCTTGGACGATAGACGGATATATTTGTTTAAAATTATTATATCTGTCTATCTCGTTTGTATTTCTACCAATTTTGACATTGTTTTTATTTTAGTTTAGTATATTAATAGATACACTGGTTCTTTAATTTTTTTTTCACAATATTGCCTATTTTGCCGGAGGTTGTGGGTTTGATTCCCACCCAGGACCAATGTTTATGTGATGAGCATGATCATTTGTTCTGTGTCTGGGTGTAATTTATCTGTAATACTAGATTTTGCCCGCGCGGCTTCGCTCCCGCTCTTCCCTACTCTACCCTACTCTACCGTATCCTATGTCCGTCACCTGGCTCTAAGCTACCTACCCACAAATTTTCAGCCATTTCTGTACAGCCATTCTTGAGTTATAAGTGTTGTAACAAACACGACTTTCTTTTATATATATAGATGTATGTATTTAGAAATATATAAGTATGTTTATCAGTTGTCTAGTACCCATAACACAAGCTCTGCTTAGCTTGGGACTAGACGGCGTTGTGTGATAGTTGTGGAATATTATTATTATTATTTCTAGGTAACAGTCGCATGTACTTAAGCCACAGAGCAAAATATACCCAATTTATTCCACGTCTAAACCCTCTTAAAGCATTTGAATGATTGCTTCGCCTTTCTGCTTAAAATTATGATAAATGCCGTCAGTTTCTTTATGCGTATTGCTAGGATAAAAAACCAATTAAGATTCGGAATGAAAATATCACATTTCTCCGTGAGACAAGCGAGGTAAGCTCTTAGATAATTTATCAGATGCTGCGTTGCTCACGAATGCGTAATAACATTTTGAATAGATTTCAGTAATGTCTTATTTGAATGAGAAACTAGAGCGTTATTGTTTATAGTCGATGGAGATATATTTTTCTGGAAATAATAGAGTAGAAGAAATTTTTATTGTACGCCAAAAAAGTAACAGAACTTCTATCAAACTTAAATGCTACAATGCATGCATACAATATTGTCCAGTTGTTTAGATACTTGAGCTTCAAAACTACACCAATTTTATATCACAATATTGATCATCATCATCATCATCTTCATTTCAGCCGAAAGACGTCCACTATTCAAATTCGATTTTTTTATTTTACATAGGCCACTAGGCATAGGGCACTTATAAAACGTCAGAAGCTCACATACTGCACATATTGGACAAAGGCCTCCCCCAATTGTTGCCACAATGAACGGTCCTGTGCGTCTCACATCCATCGGATTCTTGCGGGATCCTTTACCAGGTCATCGGTCCACCTTTTAGAAGGCCTTTTAACACTGCGTCTTCCAGTACGCCATATTTATTACCATTAGGAATCAATTTGCGAAAAATTTATAAAGCCTCAATTCAATTCCTTATTGTAGGTACACCAATAAGCAATAGAAGGGTAAGATCTAGAGCACCATTTTAAAATTACAAATAATAATACTCATGATTTTTTTTTGTAATTAAAAAAAAGCAATCAAAGCCTCATTTTCGAAAGTCATTTGTTTTAGCGATGACAGTCATTTCACTTGTGACGTCATCAATACTCGTAGTGTTCACTCAAAAGTCCGATGCCCTATTTAACTACTGCAACGAGCAAATCTCCATTAACACCCCGTCAGTACGAGAGGTGATCTATCATTGTAGGTACGTGGAAATGGCGCAGATTTGACTATTATTTGCAGGATCCATCATAACTCCTGGATACAGCATCGTTGATATGATTGTGTGCAGATAGATCTGTTTGTTCGCAATGTGTGCAAATTTTAACAGAAGGTACCTTTTTAGTAAGTTGATATTTTTATATAGTTTCTCTTTTAGAAATAAAACGTAAACGTCCTGAAAAGACGAAGAGTATTTTTTTTAATTTGTCTAAAAATATATTAGTGTTCAATAAATAAATTAATTTATGCTAAAACAACCCTTCTATTAGGGGCATTTCAAGTGCGTTTACTATCTTTAATTTCATTGGGTAATTTTGTATGCGCGTTACAAAAGATCCAGAGTTATATGTATTACATACGAGTATACTGCCTCCCTTTTTTTCATATCACTCCTCACACAGACCATCCATCTTTTCGCTCTCCTTCTCCCTTTCCATCCATCCACATTACTCCATAATTTATGATATTTCTTGACCAATAATTTAGAATACATTTTTATTAGGTTCATATACTGTTGCGCCTCACCATCAGAGATTGCATCACTGCTTACCATCAGCTGGGATCGCAGTCAAGCACTAGTTTATATGAAATAAAAAAAAAAGAAAATTAAGCGGTCATATCCATTAAAATAAATTGGTAATGTGAAGAGGAGGGATGAAGCGCATATTACTAAAAGATTTCTGAGTATACGTGTAGATGGAGTGAGAGAGGAAGGCCGAAGAAAAGATGGATGAATTGTGTGAGGAGTGATATTAAAGAAAAGGGAGTTAGTGATAGTTTGACGGGTGACAGGACGAAAAAAACGTATTGCGCCGACCTCAAGTAATATGGGATAAGGGCAGGAAGAAGATGAAGAAGAATCCATTTAAATAAATTGTATAACAACACCATCGTCTCCAGTTACACTTAACTCATAATATTTAATTAGTAAATTACGTCATTGTTCTCCTAAATCAAGCCTATTTATACTTATTTCAGTCGCTCACCTGATTACCATCACAAGGGATGGCACTAATTGTATAATTGACAATGTCACAGTATCTCAATCTCTGGGAAGTTAATAATACATACTAGTTTGTGGGTAGTTATGTAAGTATATACATTGGTACTTCTAAGTAACACTTTCCCTTAGAAACAAGTGCGAGACGGACTCGCGCGTTGAGGGTTCCGTACAAACTTGCCTGTGTAAATAGTTCAATTCCCGAATTCAGTCTCGAAGATTTTTCCAAATCGCAAAAACGTTTTTTTTTGTGGCGTAACTAAAAATTTACAGTTTTCAGATATTTTTCTATACTTGTGCTGTGAAACCTTGCTTTATGCCAAATTTCAGGATTCTGGATCAATGGGAAGTAGGTACTCTATGAGTTTTGATTTCCTGGAGAGTGTCAAAATGTATGCTTTTTTGCGACATAAACGGCCGTACCTTTTTTATTCGTTAATTTACAAGTTTGATTTTTTTTACAGCTTCTAGAGTCCGCTGACTTGAGTATATGGTTTTAATTTCAACTCAATAGCTCCATGCGTTCCCGAGATAAAGCGTCTTGACTGACAGACGGACAGACGGACAATAAAGTGCCCTATAAGGGTTCCGTTTTTTCCTTTTGAAGTATGGAGAACTAAACAAATTCACATTTTTTTTCCTTGTCTTCGATCGAACCTAGAACCTCTAGTTGTATATACTGTTCTAGTGACTACTACACCCACAGAGCAGACTTTGTAAGTGGTACTCGTGCCAGTATGTGGCCTAAATCAACTAGGTCAGTTATTTCAGATAGATTGAATTCAAAATGTGTTTGTTTGTCCATCTAGGTTGAATAGGGTTGAGTATGGTAGGTCACGAACATACTCATTATGAAATGAGGTTTTGGCTTAGGCTGCCATCAGACGGACTGCATCGCAGCAACCGCACGCAGTCCATATATTCAACTGCATGCAGTTTGATCTGACTGCGCAGTTGGCGCCACGCATCTAGCTCAGGAGCTTAGTGTATGATTTGATCTTTAATTGCCTTAAAATAAAGTTGACAAAGTCAATGTGCGTTTGCTCTTTGATTAACTGCACACTGACTGTATGCGGTTAGCGATGGACAGCGTGCGTCGATACTACACGACCGCGTAAAGTTGAAGGCACGACTGCATGCAGTTGAATATATGGTACTGGTATGCAGACCATGCGCGGTCGCTGCGATGCAGTCCGTCTGGAGTCAGCCTTATTTGCCTTCTCTATACAGGTTGATACAATAGGGTAGTTTCCAGGGTCAAAATAACTACATTTCATTTAGTCCGTATTATAAAAAAATATTGGACACGTATTTTTTCTTTTTTTTTACTCCGTGCGAAAAAATGCAGCACGGTGTTACGTTACACGTAACTTTAATGTGCTAGATCTTTGTCATTTTTGGTTTAATTAACAAATAAAAAAAACGTGTCCCTTATTTTTGAATAATCTAAAAGACGGACTAATTAAATTTTTTTAGGCAACTAGCCTATTAATTTACGAAACGGAAATATTTACGTTGGAGAATTTATAGGTTTTTTTTTTCACTGTCCACGAGTCGAATGGTTCTGGCAATTGCGTACCGAAAGACCCAGCTTTAGAAGATTTCCGACAATGTAGACTAATGACTTGGTGAAGGTCGCGAGAAGTCGATGAATGCGAAACGGTTTGCTTGGGAAATCATTAAATAACCTCTCCCGCTCTTGGTGGAGTGAGAGGGAGCGTCAGACTTTTGCCAACTAAAGTGCATCCGTGTTCCTTCAGTTGCCCTTCGTGTACCAAGGTCATAGTGAGTTACTGTGGCCCTGTTAATAAGAGCATAATCAGCATTTTAATGTTCCCACTGCTGGTACTCAGGCCTCCTCTCCGGGAAAGAGAATGGGCCAAAATCCACCACGCAGGCCCGGTGCGGATTGGTGGATGTTGGTTCTAGTACATGCCGGTTTTCTTACGGTGTTTTCTTTCACCAATAAATTACACAAACCGCGACCTACAACTCGTAAGTTGGGGCCGTTAGCACTCAGCCACCACTGATCAGCCACCACTGCACACTGTTAATAAAAGCGTGTATACATAATTCTATTCAAAATTGATCGACTGACTGAAAAAATGTAGACCAGACCTAAATAAAATTTGATAAAAAAAAAGTATTCGCGAAACAAATAGATGTACTATCGCATACCAAACAGCTTACGGGATTAGCCCGATTTTCTTGTCTATAAGAATATTTTTCTTCCGTCGCACCATGTTGAAAACTATTTAAGATTCATCTTAGATATTTATAATATAAGACTACTTTACTAATATTATAAGATTAATGAAGTTTTATATGTAACCAGCTTCTGCCTTCGACTACGCCCGCGTTTGAGTAAGTTTCCCCATATAAACTTTGGAACCACCGTTTTATTTCCTTGGTGGTGAATTTTGAAAAATCTTCTCTTAGTGCTAGCCTACGTTTTAAAAGGAATCGTTGGGCAAAATTTTAGAAAAGAAAGAAAGAAAATTGCGTTTATTATTTTATTTCATTACAAAAACGGAAACAACTTAAAATTAAACAGTGTGTGAGTAATGCCAAAAAGGCCTCAGCTCAGCATAATGCCAAATGGTAACACAAGGCGGTGGCCTGACCTGGTGCTTGGCTGTTTTTACGATCCAAGGCTATGTAGTTTCGGCTGTGCTTTGTTGTCTGTCAGTTTCTCCTTATATCTATACTTATAATAAATCTGTAGAGAGGTCAATTCTGTACATGAAATATATTTCCAAAATAACTATCAGGGGGTGATTAGTGATCGATACTGATGCTAAAAATGCAAACAGTAAAATTTTTGTCTGTCTGTCTGTCTGTCTGTCTGTCTGTCTGTCTGTCTGTCTGTCTGTCTGTCTGTCTGTCTGTCTGTCTGTATGTTCTTTATAGAAACAAAAACTACTCGATGGATTTTAACGAAACTTGGTACATTCTTCATACTCCTGGGCAGGTTATAGTATACTTTTCATCACGCTACGATCAATAGGAGCAGAGCAGTAAAGGGAAATGTTGGGGAAACGGGAGAAATTACTCCATTTTTTAAGCTTCCGTCAGAAAACATATATTACGAAAATATTCTCCTCAAAATTATATAAAAAATGTCGCACGACAGCATACGTCTATCTTTTATGGTTAACTCACAATAACACGTGTAACTCCCGATAGCTTAGCAGTTCTGAGCTTTCTGTTTATTTTTGTCTACTCTTACGTTTATAACACTGAATGTCGCTGGCATAAGCAACAGGATCCGCGTACGAAGTCGCTGGCAGAAGCTAGTATATAGATAAAAATCAAAAGCTACTACTGCACCGATTCTAAAAATTAAACGCGGTAAGATACCGCCCATCATAATTTCCAAGCTAAAAAACAAAAAAAAAACTGTCCTCTAGTCGGGCAACACCAGTAGAATGCCAGTTTATTACTGAGTGACATAGGCGTTTTTATTTTCTACTTAACCCGGACGAAGCCACTGGTAGAATCTAGTTGCTAAATGAACGAAAATACACGAGCATGTGTTGTAGGTTTCCAAAATTCTCAAAGGATTTGTCGTTCTCATTGCTACAACTATACTAATGAACACCGACAGTGAAACTGCATTGCGCTTCGAATCCCTCAACACGCATTTGCCACTATCGGAATGAACTAGCGTAACTCAGACCTCCTCTCTAGGAGAGGGAATGGGCCGTAATCCACCACGCGACCTAGTGCGGGTTGGTGAATGTCATATGTCTTCGAATTTTTGTTTTAATTCATGAATCCCCAAGCGACCACCGGTGGCCGCGCATCTATTGTCTTACTATTGTGTCTCTAATTGACGGTATCTGAAGGGTTAAGTTCTATGACATGCCAATTTTCTTACAATGTTTTTCGTCAACCGTTTAAAGAGTAAACTCGTTTAAAAATAAAATGTTTTGACATTTGAGAAAGACCCTAGAATGTAACTAGGAACGTAACTGAAAGAAACGATAAAAAAAATATCGGACATTTTGAATTTTTATGATTTATTTGTTTAATGTGATGTCAACTAAATAATTGTAATTAATAAATGTTATTAATATGTTTATGTGTATTTATGTCAATCTACGGGTATCTTACCTGAAGTAAATGATTATTATTATAATTGTGGTTCCAGTGTAATAGTAACTATTTTAGTAGAAGCTTCACTACACCGGACAAGCCGCTAAGTAGTCAAAATACAAATGTCAAAACGGACCTTTTATATTTTGACAACTTTAATAACGATGAAATAAATAATAACCTACAATTCGTAAGTGAGGGCTGTTACCACTTTTTTGCTTTCAATGAACTCAGCAACAAAGAACAAACTATCCCGCCACAATCTCGTTCACGTATCGTCGCATGCACACCTAATTTTAGAACCCCAAAAATACACAACATTTTTTATTCAGTAGATAAAATTAATCCGACAGCTGTTGCGTTGCTTCTCAGTGGTCTCTTCAGTGGATTCCACAATATGGTAGAATTCTTTAAGTACCGTGAAAAAATTATCTAGCTTTTAAAAAAGCTTTGAAGCTCTAGTGTAGGCAGCGTATCGTTATCTTTTTTTCGTTTTTATAGCTTATAAAATAGCAGATGTTTTAAGCCGTATAATTCCAATTTTAATAGAACGACTTCTTACACTAACCCAGATTAAAATGTTCCCGGAAACATTATGAAACATGTAAACAAATGGGACAGATGTTGTCAACATTTTACTTGAATGTTATGCGTCTAATTTATTGTATTTGTTTTGAGTCACGTGCTTGCTTCGTAATAGAGATGTTACGCAGGTTTGATTCCGATTCTGAAAGTTCGGATTTTCCAATTGATTTTGCACCTTTTTATCGATTATTTTATTTAATGAGCCTTAGTAGGCTAAAAATAAAGAATTACCATTATTATACCTTCTTCCCCGCACCTTCTGTCGATTATGCTTTCACTTTTTGTTTTGTTTCTTATTTGGACAGTTATGAATTAGCTCTTTATTTATATTTGTGTAGGTACTTGTGTTGCGTGGAAGATATCGCTCTCAGCGATAAGACCGCCATTGCACCCATACATTTAAGTTTCTGTTAAATGGTTACTATTTAAAATAAAGTTTCTATTCTATTTCATTCTTATCATATTTGACGTTTTTGTTTTCGCTTCTGATTTTGGTTTCGATTCCAACAATTAAAAAAAAATCCTGTCTCGATACTAGTTCCGTTACATCCCTAGTGCGTAATATTGCATTTTCGCCCAAGATCTGGTGTGTGGTTGTTCTGAATATCACCAAAACATAAGGTCCCTCCATTCATCGTAGTTTTCTTCCTTGTTCGCCCCATTCCTTCTAATCTGTGGCAATCTCTCGCGAACATTTCCGTCACTCTTCATTATGCCATCTCCCGGCTCGACATTCCTTTCTTTTCCGAATATTATATCTGTATTGTTCGTTTTCCAGTACTTTGTTATTTGATAGCATAATCTCACATTCATAAAACTGTGCATTAACTTCATACCTTTCCTTTGATTGAGGTTTTAATGTGTTATGAAAAGTATAAAATGAATATTTTGCGTCATAAAGTTATTCGTTTTATGTCCTAGACACGTTCGAACTTTATGTTGAGTTTTAATGCTTGCATATCACATAACTGTTTCATATTTTAGTATTAGGTGTCGTCTTTTAGCGGTCACAAATTACGAATCTCTATGTATATGTCGACTTTGAGTCTGGTCATAGCGTGTGGCTTCGTTGACGTGAAACTGCGTGATGTCTGATTGTGACACGTTGCCGCGCTGTGCAAGTTATATTGTGTCGAGCCATGTCAAGGGGATGCATGGTATGGTGCCGTGTTATACAATGACAACGTTTTCGTCAAGACTTGCGTTGTCAAAATATTCGCAATTAGTCTTTAACTAAAGGGTTCTGCGACATTGCCTTTAGGTTTGGTTATAAGAGGACTAATAAAATTTTGGATAGCGCAGCGCTTTAACAACATGGTGTCGTGGTAGGCGTGGAACGACACCGCCGTATTTGCACGATACGGCAACGTAACACGGTCAGGTGCAGCGTGGACACGGAGCTGTGATTATCACTACTTTCTCTCAAAACAGTGATGGAAAACATCGTAAGGTAACAAACATGTTTTAAAATCAGAAATTCGAAGACATACGACATCCAATAACCTTCACCGAGCTCACGTGTTGGTTTACGGTCTGTTTCTTTTTCTAGAGAGAAGACTTGTGTCCCAACAGTGGGAAAATATAGGGCTGATATTGCTATGCTCAAAATGTAAGGCCATCTTTCCTTTTTTTATCAAACCAATTAGTTAGTTGGCAGTTGCAAACACACGTACCCAATCACTTACCAGACCTACTAAAAATCATTCAATATTCCACTAGTGGCGGAATCCAATCGTGACTCCTCGAGCCAATTACAAGGTACTTTACGTAATGAATGCCCGATCTTAGGACAATGCGTATTAAGAGATTCATAAGGCAGGCAATCTCCGCAGCCGGTGATGCGGGAAGGCGTTTCCCTAATTGGGCAAATTACACGCTGAAGAGAAAAAGAAATTTCCTGAGGTTGCCATGAGATGGCGTGTCGTGTGTAGGGTTGTTAGTTGTATGGGGAAATGGATTGTAAGGTTAATTTGTTATTTAATCATGCTTACTGTTAAAGGTGTTTTTTGGAAAGGAAATCATTAAGTAACTCTTCCCGCTTTGGTTAAAACAAGAGGGAGTGCAGAAATTTACGCGTTTTTTTTTCTCTGTATCTTCAGTTGCTCTTTCCATTTCAGGGCCTCGGTTAACCCGTTAGAACAATCCTGCAAAGGTAACCTATCTGTGCTCTATTTCAGTCGATTTGCAGACTTCGTCAATGTCCAATGATGGCAGTTAACGGCAATAGGTAACTTTTCTAAAGATTCAACATAGTCCCCCCTCCAATTGACTACGTTGAGTTTGATTGAGAAACCAGTTTTTGTTTGCTTTGCTAGACATCTTGGGGACAAAGAACCATGGCAGTTTTCTATCAGTGAAAATGTTTTTGTTATCGAAGCAATACTTACTCCTATAAACAGATATGTAATTTTGTTCCCTGTTTAAATACTACACAATTATGAATGCAAAAAATATGAAATTTTTTATCAAAATATGCAGTAAAGTCAAAGTCAAAGTCAAAATATTTTATTTCACATAGGCCTACATGGGCACTTATAAAACGTCAGAAGCTAGTGCACGGTTCCAAATTGGTCGTTTCCTATGGAGAAGAACCGTAACGTACCTACTAAATTCTGCCACGCCCGCAAATGTAGAAAATTATCCCTAAATATTTTGTCGCTATAAGAAATCTTATGTCATCAAGACATGATCTACGCGTCTTGTGAAATTTCATTCGAATCCGTTCAACCTTATGAACGTAGAGAAGTAACAAGCACACATACACACACACAACTTTCGAATATTAGTGTGAGTGATTCAATACCTTTTGTAGTTTAAAATATTGGTTAAAACAAAGTGATGTTGATGCGGGTCGATAAACCGCTCTGAAAGCTTGTCCAAATATTATCTGTAACGGGCTGAAAGGCCCTGAACTATGCAATCGGTTAAGCTGGTTGAAGTCGTACGGATTAGAGATCGGCTTCTGCCATATTTAAGCTCCGCCGATTATAACTTGGACTGTGGTTTTCTTTGTGATTATAAGTTTGTGGTTTGATGGCTGACTGGCGCTACGCGTCAGATACGGCGTTGTGCTGTTTAGGACTGTCGCGATGGTTGTTCTGCGGTAGTTTTTTTTCTGTGTCATGCATTACTTGTTTATTTATTTATTATATACTTCATTGTACACCATTACACATACAAAAAGGAACTCAAAACTAAAACACATACATAAAATGGGCGGCCTTATCGCATTCCGCGATCTCTTCCTGGCAACCTGGAATGGTACAGTAATTGCCAGGACAAGAAATGGGGCTGTCATAGGTGTGACAAACCAGAATTAAACATAATTAAATATATTATAATAGATACACAGATATATACTACTACATTTTAGTTTTCTATGTCACGTGATTATAAGTTTGAGGTGACGAGGCGATCTGGGCGCTTACCACGAGGACTGGTTGGCAGGAAGGAATTGCGAGAGGCCTTTGCCCAGCTGTGGGATAGTAATGGCTAGGAAAAAAATCCTCTGCGCCTCGGAATGCATGTTGAGCCGTTTGTTCCAACTGTCATTTGTTGGACAATCATTACAGATACATAGTCAGATATCAGGAACTCTAACCGAAATGTTGTCAAGGGGTGTTCTGTTATCCAGTCGCTCCAAACAAAATACTGGTAGGCATCGAACTCCTTTCGGTTTGACTAAGAAGACAATAAGCTTGGCACTTAGGTATATCGGTAGGTAAATTCTATGCCCGCCTAAATTTGTGTAAAAAAATAGGAGGCTTCGTAAACAAAATTATAATGTTAAAGATCCACTCATCTTTTCAATTCAGTTTATTAAGATCAGGACAACAAACAAAAAAAAATCATAATACGCAATCCTCGAAATGACACTTTGAAGTCTCAAGATCCTGTCAATCCAATCTCGGAAATACTTATAAATATTTTATTCCGTATTTTTTTATTTTGCTTGTTAAGGTGAAAGCTCTCATTTTTCACTTAATATCATTGTGAGGGAATTTTATTAATATTTGTATTTCTGAAAAGGAAAGTTTGACCATCAGTCTATGCAAGGAGTAGGTATCGTGTTGATATTTAAAAATATTTTCTTATATCTATATAAATAAGTAATAATCTAGCTTATAGGAAAATTTTCCCAATTCTTTGTAGTGGTATAAACGACGAGGCGAAACTCTTAGTCCGGACTGTAGGTACGTGTTAACAAACAAGGCACATTCGCCGTACGTTGGGTTTTCCGATGGTCGAAAGGTGGTGGCGGAATCAAGTCATGATTTTTACCCACCAAGAAAAAGTCATATAGGTAATACCTGCGCAGTCTCTCCAAAATGCATCCTGTAAAATTCTGAAAGGCTGACTACCATACGTCTGTGCTCTAGGCTTTGTAGAAATTACCGAAAAAAATATGATTAGATGTTGTCGATGGAAAGGGATATGCACGAAGTTTCCTTGCGTGATCTAATCAGAAATGAAGATATCCGCAGGAGAACCAAGGTTGCCAACAAAGCACGAAGAATCGCCAAACTTAAGTGGCAATGGGCACGAATCACTGCTCGCAGAACAGACTGCCGTTGGGGCCGAAAGGTTCTGGAGTGGTGGCCACGTACTGCAACGTTGGAAGGCCTCCTACAAGATAGACCGACGACCTGATGAAGGTTGGAATCGACAACATTTGGGGGAGGCCTATGTCCAACAGTGGACGTCGATCGGCTGAAATAATGAGATGTTGTCACTGCTGTCCAATCAGGACTTAACAATCCACATAGGTACTCAAAACTGACAACGGCATTGACCTCCCGATGGTCAGTCGGAAGGTAAATTACTGTAATCATCTCATTTGGCATACGTAGGTACTTACTGTCAGTTAATGTCATTAGAAGACTATTTTTGTTTCAGTTTACGGTATTATTTTGCTTTGTTTTATGTACTCGTGTTTTTTTTATTGTGGGCAAAAATTATCCAATGACAACCCCCGCTCTTAAGCGGAGCTCCCTAGTGTCAGACTCTTACTGACTAAAAATCATCCCTTTCCTTCTAGCCTTCATACCGGGGCTCGAGCTACCTTCGTACCTAGAAGAAAAAAGAATCTCAGAATTTTCTGCATGCTGAGTTACTGGTGAAGGTGATAGATCCGTCCAATTACACATGACTACATATTCTATTTCTTTTTCTTTAAAACATGATTACAAAAACTTAATCATAATGTCGGAGGTCGCCTCCTTTTGCGAATCAGTAATGCTAGCGAAGGAGGCGGCCGCACGTGTGATGGAACGGACGCCCTTACGCCCCAGCTGCCGTAGGCGTAGGCTTGCGGACTACAAGCAATTGGTACCTCACCGTCCGGCTGTCCGGTAACTGTCTAAACCGAGCCCGACTCGTCAAGCCGACACCGAGCCCGCTCGACGATTTCTCGCATTAAAAAAGAACTAACCTTCTATAATTATTTAGTCCACCTCTAAATATAGCAATCATTTGTGTAAAAGGTTAAATATATAAAGAGTTAAATGTCTAAACGAATAAATACGCTAGTAAAACAAATGTTTTCAAGACCCGTTTTGATAAATTCCGCCCAAAATAACTTAAAGGTAAGTTTCACCACGAGGACATCACTTTATCTACACCAATAACTATAAAGTAGATAAAGAGATCTTTTTTCTAAAATACCTAGATAGGGTAAGGGAAGATTATTGGTGATAAATTTATTTGGTGATACTATTTTAAACCTTATGGTTCCCTATGCATGATGCGTGACTAGCATGAGGATGAGGATATTTATCCTCGTCGTAACAACTCGCTTATGGATGTGCTTGGTTGGAACATGGCTGTTAAAAAAAAATAGCAATTTACTTATATCACTAACTAGCTTTTGCCCGCAGCTTCGCCCGCGCACATAAAATATAGCCTATGTCACTCTGGAACAAAGCAGCTTTCTATCGGTGGAAAAGTTTCAGCAATCGGACCATTACTTTCAGAGAAAACCTCAAAAAAACATAAGATGAACAAACAACACAATTTGCCGGCTGCGTTCTTCCCGTCCGACTATAATTTAAGCGTCTTCAAGGCTAGAGTGAATAGGCTCTTAATAAACTAGTGCGCTTCACCACCAACGATTGCATCACTGCTTACCATCAGGTGGGATCGCAGTCAAGTACTAGTTTATATCAGATAAAAAAAAAAAACTTTACCTCTTTATTATATTTTATGTCACCAATACGAGTATACATATCTCCCCTTACCCTATCTATTTTAGAAAAAAGATACCAGTAACGCGAGCACACGCCTTATACCGAAAAAAAGAAAAAAAAAATGAAGAGAGCACTTTGGACGCAACATAACGTCGAGGTAAACGTTGCTGCTTCTTTCCTGATTTTAATGAGATCGCCAATCAGCTGAGCGAAGCCCTCACCTTAAGAGGAGGAGGGGGCGGAATCTATTTTTAAAACGTAACAGAGCTATGAAACTTAGATTCTGTTATCTGCTTTTGTATTTTTGTTTGCAAGGATTCCGATATTCAGCGAAGTGTTTTTGTAGGAATTTGGTAAATAGAACTTACTTTTTTGATGTATTTTTAGTTTTCTTTTGTGTGGTAAAGGCACAGAAATATATCAATATCTTGTGTATTTTTACCAATCTTTATTAAAAGTTTCTGCCAACCGTGGATGTAGAAAAATATTTCGAGGAAGAACATACTTCCTTTTGGCTTTGACTGGCCTGTTGGTCTAGTGGTTAGTGACCCTGACTGCTATGCAGGAGGTCGTGGGTTCGATTCCCACCCAGGACAAATGTTTGTGTGATGAGCATAATCATTTGTCCTGTGTCTGGGTGTAATTTATCTATAATATGTATGTATTTAGAAATATATACGTAAGTTTATCAGTTGTCTAGTACCCATAACACAAGCTCTGCTTAGCTTGGGACTAGACGGCGTTGTGTGATAGTTGTGGAATATTATTATTATATTATTATTATTACTTCCGGGATTAAAAAGTTATTATCTACACTAATATAATACTTAATCTACACTAAATTAATAAAGAGGTAAAGTTTGTTTTATTGTATGTAAGAGAAAAAGTACAGCCAATTTACAACGCTTCGAGTTGACCTTGCCGCCAATTCTTTTGTTCGGACCACGTGACTGAGCGTTGAGATGACGTCATTGTCGTACATTTAAAACTTTCTACTAGCGTTAACCATTGCAGATTAGCAACTTGGCTAGGGGTCCGATTGCTAAAATTTTTTTCACTGATAGAAAGCTATTTATTCCTGAGTGACATAAGCTATATTTTATGTACGCGGGCAAAGGCGCGAGCTAAAGCTAGTCCTAGACTAGCTAGACTGGTGAAATGCCTAACATTTAAACCACTTAAATAATATTCTGATTAAGTATGTTAATGAATGAAAATTATCAAGATGACTAACAGTATCACAATTTGTATTCTGAGTTTGAAATGAACACGACGGAAATACACGCACAGTTGCATTATCAAATATTAAGAGCAATTTAAATACCAAGACTGTACATCAAAACACTTCATAATGCAGTCACATCACTAAGAACGTCATCCATAAACACATCAGTCGCATATTAGCGACTTCATCGTACGAAATACTAAAAATCAGACAACGCTATTAACTGGTCGTGTTCAGACAAATAATGTACATTAATCATTGGAACAATAACACTGTACCGCGATGGTACCACTTCTTTAATAAATAATAAAATAAAACGGTCTTTTGTTTCGTTCAAGAATTCTCGCCATTTTTTTTTTAGGTTAAAGACCATCCAATGACTTCCTCCGCATGTCAGACTTTAATGCCTAGATCACACGTACCGAGTAAACGGGTGAGACAGTGCTCTCGGCCGAATACTCGGTACGTATAAACTAAACGACGAGTGCTCGGCCGAGCTCTTATCTTTACAACTCACTTACTTGTCTCGGCCGAGAGCCATTTGCCCGTTTACTCCGTACGTGTGATCAAGGCATTACTGACTAAAACTCTCCTGTGTCTTTTAGTTTCCAGAACCACAGTATCTTTGTCAAAAATTCCCGTGGCATCGACAGTATCTCGTTCTTACCGGATCGGCGGACGGTGAGCAACCCATTGGTCGTCGTCCGTAAACCCGTGCTTACTAAGAATTCTGGCCTTCTTTTTTAAATTAGGCTTACGTTTTTAATATAAATTAGCAGCAGCAGGTAAATTATAGATACAAAGACGTATGGTCCGATTTAATAGAAAATATTTATCTAGGTGACCTAATTTAGATGGCCAGAATAGTTTTTTTTAAATAGTATTACTAGCTTTTGCCCGCAGCTTCGCCCGCGTAGGTACATAAAATATAGCCTATGTCACTCAGGAATAAAGCAGCTTTCTATTGGTGAAAGAATTTTAGCAATCGGACCAATACTTCCAGAGATTAACCCTACATACAAACTTACAAATTTTACCTCTTTATAATATTTAATAGGTTATGTTGTTTGGTGTAAACATATTTAGTAAAAACTAGTGTTTATTGACATACTTATTAAACGAGTGTACAACATTGAAACAAATAAATCCAACGAAACCGATTTAGAAGCTTCACAATTGTGTCAAAAATGCAATTATATGTATTCGTCTTCGCTCTTCGCACTAAATATATTATGCTAATCGCAGGAAAAAAACTTTAACGACATTCTATTTGTAACGTCTTCAACAAATTTAAAATATTTTCATCATAGTGTTACAAAAAAGAAAAAATACATTTCTGGGACTTTGACTTCAGATTCGAAATTAAACTGTCCTAACGAGGTTTATAATTCGTTTATTACGCAATGAGATTCTAAAACTAGGTTTGGGCGAAAATTGGGACAGAATTTTCCAGTGTCTTCACACGGTAATGAAAGAAAATGAGATGAAAATATAAAGCTTAATTGATAAACTTTAGAATGAAAATATTCATTTACGGAAAACTTTATCCAAGTTTGTTATAATACTTGTATATACTAACTGCTTCCAGCGGCTTCGCCTGCATGAAAGTCGATTTTATTCTTAGGGAGTATATATACAGGGTTATTTGTAAAACACTAATAACCTTGCAGGACTGTATTACTAACATCATAAATGACAAATTTATTCTATGACTTTTTACAAAACTTAATTAATTTACCAAAACAAACCTTCAAGATTTCGTTGCTCTATCTAACACATTTCAACTTTGTATTTTGCCATACCTATCTACGTCTGTATGACGCAACGCAAGCGCATAAAGCACCACCTCTACCCGAACCCCATTCTCCTCTGCTACTGTGGGTACTATCGCTTGCTTCGCATAGACGTCGTTATATTTAGAACGTTCAGTTTAAATATTTTTATTTTTGTAACAAAATCTGATGAACTAAAATATGATGAATTTTTAAAAGTCATAGAACAAAAGTTGTTGGTTATGATGTTAGTAACATAGTCCTGAGAGGTTGCCAGTGTTTTACAAATAACCCAGTATTATTATACAATTTGCTAAGATCACTGAACAGCCACCAAAGCCCCTGTTATTACGCCTCTTCATCTGGGGTTCTAGTGGGTTCACGGTAACCATATCTAATAGTACTCACTTATGACGTCATATGAATACTTAAGTACTCATAACTTCACGAGAAAAGTTTAAGAGTCTCATATTATAATCATAGAGTAGACTTTCTATTTTCTTTAATAATAGAAGCAACAAGAAATATGTAACCAAACATTATATTAACACATGATTTAAAAGAGTGCCCATGGAGTTTCTTGCACGTTCTTCTCCATAGAGATCTACTCTTTGGAACGTGCAATTTAGCTTCACTTGTTTGTTTGACTGACCGACATTTTGACAATTCAAAAGGGCCTGTAATTGGTCTAATTGAAATAAACGTTTTTGACTTTTGACTTTCTTTTTTTGGAGTGAGATATCATTAAATGACATTTTCCGCTCTAGGGCGGAGCGAACCAGTTGCCCCCACCATCAACAATTACATCACAACTTACCATCAGATCCGCAGTCAAGCACTAGTTTATACTAATTTAAAAAAATGCTGCTTTTATCCCGGTTAGCAAATTGCTGCTGATTTTTTATTTATATACCTAATTTAAAAATTCTTGTTACAGGTATGAATGTTAACATTTCTTGGACAAAATGTAAGTTAACGTAACTCCGGCAAGATACAGGCGCTGCTGAGTTTGAAGACCACTGTTAAATTTAATGTTAATTTAACTAGTTAAAGTTTAATATTATTATAATATACTCTGTAACACTGGGCCAATAAATAGGTAATTATTATTATAGGTAGGCCATACAAAAAAAATAAGCCAGTCAGGCAACGAGGGCAGCATACTACTTAAACGAAGCTACTAACTCAAAATTAAAAAAAAAATCGTCAGAAATGTCAAGACGGTCTTTCACATCATCATCATCATATCAGCCGAAAGACGTCCACTGCTGGACATAGGCCTCCCTCAAGCGTCGCCACAACGACCGATCCTGTTCGTCACGCATCCATCGGATTCCCGCGACCCTGACCAGGTCGTCGGTCCACCTTGTTGGAAGCCTTCCAACGCTGCGTCTTCCGGTACGTGGTCGCCACTCCAGAACCTTTCGTCCCCATCGACCATCTGTTCTGCGTGCAATGTGCCCTGCCCATTGCCACTTAAGTTTGGCGACTCGAGCTACGTCGGAAACCTTGGTTCTCCTGCGGATATCTGATGCGATCACGCAAGGAAACTCCGAGCATAGCCCTTTCCATCGCCCTTTGGGTGACTTTGAGTCTTCTTATAAGGCCCATTGTAAGCGACTACGTTTCGGAGCCATAAGTCATCACTGGCAACACGCACTGATCATAGACTTTCGTCTTGAGACACTGTGGTATATTAGACGAGAAGACACCGCGCAACTTCCCGAACGCTGCCCAACCGAGGTCTTTCACCATTCATTCATAATATATAAATTTTATATAAAACTGTTTTTTTTTTCGATTGGGTAAATTATCTTATGACAGCCCCCGCTCTTAGGTGGAACGGGAGATAGTGTCAGACTCTTACTGACTAAAAACCCCACCCCGTTCCTTCTAGCCTTCATACCGGGGCACGAGCTTCCTTTCGGATAACCCTGGCCCTAGTAGGCTTCGACCCAGCTGGGCCGCTCCTGCTGCTGACAACTCCTTGAGGCGCGCGGGAACAGTGCGCGCCGTCGACGTCTTGTTTCAAGGAATTCCCCGTGGCCCAAGCGGGCGTCAACCTTACTGAGCTCCTACGGGTTACCTAACAAAGCACTAACCGCTACGGTTAATTGTAACGATTTTTAAAATGCAAAACGAAATCACTGTACATTTTATTATTGGTAAAATTACATTTAATACGTTTTTTTTTAAAACCTTGTGGACAACAATAGCAAACCATACAGACTTAGAATTTTACCTCCTACATCGAAGGACTGGGACAATTTGCCTGCTGCGATCTTCCCGTCCATTTATAATTAGGTGTTTTGAAGGCTAGAGCGAATAGGTTCTTATCAAATAAACTAGTGCGCTTCACCATAAACGATTGTATCACTACCATAAGGTGGGCTCGCAGTCAAATTCTTTTTAATATAATTTAAATAAAGTTCGCGCACTGCAAAAAAATCGGGAGAATACATATACAACATTTGATACGTAATGAAAAATATTCGTACGTAACCTAGTCTAAGCCTATAAACCAAGCGTGGGTTTACATTATTTAAATTTTCAAATTCTGCCTTATATACCTAAAAAAAATTGTGAGTTCTTCATTTTTAGAGTTCCGTAGGTACCCAAAAGGTATCTTAACCCTATTGATAAGGTTCTGCTGTCCGTCTGTATGTCACTTGGCTGTATCTCATAAACTGTGATAACTGGACAGTTGAAATTTTCACAGATAATTTTCATATTAAATATAAATATGTAACTGGGGCTCCCATGAAAGAAATTGACGTGTAAAAGTTTTTCTTAAAACCTATTTGCAAAATAAATATCATTTATTATGCAAAAAACGTGATTTTTTACCGTTTTTACTACGGAGGGTTTTTTTTAGGTGGGAAATCATCCAATGACTTCTCCCACTCTTGTGTGGAGAGCATGTCAGACCTTTACTGACTAAAACCCACTGCTATGTTATAATAATAATAATAATAACACTTTGGTTTTGCCTAGCCTTGAATCCTCTAAGCACACTGCTGGAGAATTCAGGTCTAGGCTATAGGTTGAAGAGAGGTGGTCAGGTTATATCTCACCTCCTTTACATGGATGACTTGAAACTGTTTGCCCCCAACAATCTGCAACTGATGGAGCTACTGAAGGTAACTGAAACCTTCAGTAGTGCCATCAGGATGGAGTTTGGTGAGGACAAATGTGCAGTCATGCATGTAAAGCGAGGGGAGGTTGTGGAGTCCGTGGGCACTCAACTCACGGATTCCATAAACCTGAGGTCCCTCTCGTCAACCGAAACCTATAAGTATTTGGGTATGTCGGAAGCTCTAGGCATCAGTATCACTGACATGAAGCAATCGTTGAAGGAGCGTTTCTTTGGGCGCCTGAAGAAGGTATTTAATAGCCTTCTTTCAGGCGGAAACAAGGTGCGCGCCTTCAACGGTTGGGTCATGCCGGTACTGATGTACTCTTTCGGCATACTTAAATGGACTCAAACGGAACTTGACGCCCTGGATAGGCGGGTCCGTACATTGCTGACTGCATACCGAATGCATCACCCACGATCGTCGGTGATGAGACTGTATATCCCGCGGAAGTGTGGGGGTCGAGGCTTTTTAAATGCTAAGACCCTACACAACCGCGAGGTATGCAGTCTCAGGGAATATTTCCTAGCTGCCGACGTGGGTATGCATCGAGATGTAGTGGCAGTGGACAAGGGACTCACCCCGCTCGCCCTGGCTAACGAGAACTGGCGCAAACCTATAGTGCTTGACACTAACGATCGCAGGGAAGTATGGCAGAGCAAAGAGCTTCACGGACGCTTTTTCCGGGCCCTTCATGGGCCCGATGTAGACCAATTGGCGTCCGTAGCCTGGCTGCGTTTCGGTGACCTCTTTGGGGAAACCGAAGGCTTTGTCTGTGCAATTATGGACGAAGTTATCATGACGAATAACTACCGGAGATTTATTGTGAAGGACGGCACGGTTGACATCTGTCGGGCATGTCACCGTCCGGGAGAATCAATTCGTCACATTATCTCTGGTTGTTCTCGTCTCGCTAACGGAGAATACTTGCATAGGCACAACCTAGTAGCCAGGATTATACATCAGCAACTTGCTCTGAAGTACTCTCTTGTAGAATCAGAAGTGCCATACTACAGGTATGAGCCCGACCCAGTTCTTGATAATGGCCATATCACTTTGTACTGGGACCGGTCCATCATCACTGACAGGACTATTTTAGCTAATAAGCCTGATATAGTGGTGGTGGACCGAAGTGAGAGGCGTGCAGTGATTGTTGATGTTTCCATTCCACATGACGAGAACCTCGTGAAAGCCGAGAAAGATAAACAAATTAAGTATATTGACTTGGCTCGCGAGGTTGTCGACATGTGGGATGTGGACACTGCGATCATTGTACCGATAGTCGTGTCGGGTAATGGCTTAATTGCCAAGAGCCTCGACCAACACCTAAGGAGGCTCTCGTTAGGCGGCTGGGTCAAGGGCTTGATTCAGAAAGCGGTACTCCTGGACACGGCTCGTATAGTCAGGAGGTTCCTTTCTCTGGAGCCCTGACCGCCGGTAGCTTGGACCCTGTTCCCGATACCGGTGGGACACTATTTTTTATATTTTTAAATGTTTTTTATTTTTTATTTAAATATTTAAAAATATAATTTATATGTTTGTATAATGAATAAAGATAATAATAATAATAATAATAATATTTATTTCTCTAAAAACTAATACTACAAATTACATAAACTTTAAATTACAGGCTATATACTTAAGACTATAAAACAGAGGAACATCTGTAACCGAACTAGGACGAGTCCTGTATCTCGGTATACAGCGCCACACCCTCGGATCAACAAAAAGCATTTATTTAGCCCAATCGGCATGCACAATAGACTCTACTTGAGTTACATTGATCATTAGATCAGTAACCTATTAAAACTATTCTAAAAAATATTAATTTTAAAAAGTGTTTATGTTAGTGTATTTTTGTGTAAGTGTAGAGTAGTGAAAGGTGTAGGGGTGTTGGGTAGTGTGGTTACGTATTACCGAAGAGTTTGAAACTACCTATAAAATAAATATATGTCATTAAAACAGGACACTGACCATATAATATTCTCATTTCTGTACGAGGAGGAGGTTTTCTGTTTCCTCATAAGAAAGGTTGAGCAGGTAACTGTGGACCTTCACCTTACAATCCAATTTGTTGAGCGGATATATATTAAGTTCCCTATTAACTTGATTGTACAAAAACGGAGCCACAAATATGTAAAATCTTTTAATGAAAGATGTTTTGGGCTCACATGATCGCGTACAAACCTCATACTTTCGGCGTTTGTTGGTCAAGAGTGGATCATAAACGAGCTCACTGTGCTTCTTTAAAACAACTCTTTCTATAAACAGTTGCCTCACAGTCGAAACTTGGCAGAGCTGATAGAGCGTTCGTGTTGGGAACAGTATGGGCTTGAAATTACTCACTTTCAGGATCGCCCTCTGAGCAACCTCTAAGCCATGAAGCGTGGTCTTAGGAGCTCCACCCCAGGATAAAATGCAGTACGAAATGATGGACTGACATAAAGCAATATAAACATTTTTTAAAAGTGTCGCTTTTAAGACGTGCCTAAGATTCCTAAAGACATAGATAAGTTTCCGCACCCTAGAACTCAATAACCTTATATGTTCTTTAAAACTGAAATTACACCGCAAACAGAACCCGGTCGTACGAGCTACCGTGCGCACGCGATTCCTACATTCGGGTGTGAAAGAGTGAAAAAAAAAAAAATGGCATCTGATGTCGTTAAATGTAATACGTGTAATATTGTAATAAATGAATTGCTATCATTCATCCAAAACAAAATGGATGTGATGGACAACGTGAGCTTAATCCGCATTTGCACTAGTGCTTTTTCTGAGGAAGACATTGTGACGGCTAAAGATCTTTTGTTTGATTCAGTAAAAACAAACAAACGAAAGGTGCAGAGGAAAAAAGATGGTAAATCACAACGTGATGTTGAGGACATAATATGTGTGATGAACCAATTAGACCAGGATGAAATACCAATTTTTGTTGCTCGAAATCTGACAAAACTACCGCCGGTTACGTTCGATCATGTCGATGTTACGAGGCTTTTAAAAGACATTGTGTTGTTGCAAAAGGAAGTCACAACAATTAAGCAAACATATGCAAAAGCAGAAGACTTAATTGTCATGCAGAACGAGGTGGCAATGTTCAAGAATGCAGAAACAACAAAGTTGAGTGAGAACATAAATGTATCTGAGGGTAGATTGTGTAAGGAATTAACGGGACATGATGCGTCAGCCTTGCAAGTTACTCCTTCTAATAATGTGTCTACGTTTATGATAAATAAATCGAGGTGTGAACAACCGAGTATAGTAGGTTTAATGAGTCAAACAGAAAAATCTACTCAGGAATGCGGTTCGATTTCGGTGACTGATAAGCAAGTACAAAACATAGGCTCCCATCCGGAGAAAAAATCCTTCGCTGATTTAGTTCGTGTCGGTGGAGTTTGGAAAAGTAGAAAAGAGGATGACAATTGGCAGATGGTCCAAAGACGGAGGCTAAGAAATAGATTTCATAGTGAAAAAGGTGAGGCAACAGTTGAGTTGGACGGGAACTTCAGAGCTGCCGATATAAAAATACCTTTGTTTGTAAATAAGGTGGCTAAAAATGCTTCTGGAGAGGACATTTCGAGTTATATTTTTAAAAGGACTCAAATTCAGGTCTCATTGGAAAAGATTAATATGAAGACTGAAAAAGATTATGATGCCTACAAAATATTTGTACCGCGAAGTAAATTAAGCATATTTATGGATGCTAAACTATGGCCTGACGGAATTTCATTTAGACGCTTTGTTTATTTTGCAAAGCGAAATGTGTCGGAAAATAAAGACATTTAATGGATACAAAATTGGTCACATTTAATTGTAAATCCCTCAAGAGGAGTATTGACGGTGTTCGGGCCTTATGCAGATCAGCAGACATTTTAGCACTTCAAGAAACCTGGTTAATGCCATACGACATTCCTATGTTGGGCACAATTGATACCGACTTTGGTTATACTGGGACTTCAGCGGTGGACACCTCGTCTGGTATCTTGCTGGGCAGACCCTATGGGGGAGTAGCCTTACTCTGGCGAAAAAGTGTTTTTCAAACGGTGTCGGTAGTTAATTGTAACAGTGTGCGGTTATCAGCTGTCAAAATTGTGTTATCTCACAAATCGATCTTGGTGTTTAGTGTGTATATGCCTACAAACTGTGCTGAGAACTTAAGTGAATTTACCGAGTGCTTGAGCCAGATTAACGCCATTATAGAGGAACAACAGGTAGAAGCTTGTTTTATTTTAGGTGACTTTAATGCCCAGCCGAATGAACTTTTTGGCAATGAGTTGCAACATTTTTGTTTAGAGCAAAACTGGAAATGTGCTGATATTCAGATGTTAGGTACAAACTCTGACACTTTCACGTTTATTAGTGAAGCTCACAATTGTAAGCGATGGCTTGATCATTGCGTCGCCACAGAGTCTGCGTGCAGCACAATTATAAATGTTTATGTTAGGTATGACGTGTTGTGGTCTGACCATTTTCCATTGTTTATTAGCTGTAATTTTGATGTAATTAAACCTAAAACTGTATTTAATGATATCAAGCATAATAGAATTATATGGGGGAATAGACAGGTGGATCAATTAGATAAATACAGTAAATTGTGCAATGACAAATTAAAGTATGTCGATTTTCCGGATCAGTTTCGACTATGTGCTGACAGTAATTGTAATAACTTAGAACATCGAACTATCATTGATAACATGTATCAGACTATCATAGCTATTTTGTGTGAGGCGGCCTGCTGTAGTTACGAAAAACCTCGGTGTAAGAGGAATGGGGGCTATGTTAGGGGATGGAACAAACATGTTAGTGGGTCGCACAGGGAAGCTAGACTCAGTTTTCAGTTGTGGCGGGAGGCAGGTAAACCATTGGGTGGCCAGCTTTATAACAATATGGTAAGAACAAGGAAACAATTTAAATCTAAATTGAAATGGTGCCAAGATAACCAGGAACAAATTGTGATGGACAAGATAGCTTGCCTTCACAGTGATAATAATTTTAAGAGTTTCTGGAAGAGTACCAATAACTTAAATCATAGACCTAGCTTTCCTGTCAGCGTAGATGGTCTAACAGACACTGCCGAGATTTCGAACCTATTTAAAGATTTATTTACTGTGAAATCTCCTCTGGGCTCGTCGTATGCTGATGGTGATCTTGTGCGTCCTCTATCACAAAATTTTTCAATTAGGTTCTCAGCAAAAGAAGTAAAGAACGTAATTATACGTATGAAGCGTGGAAAGTCCCCAGGACACGACGGGCTCAGTGTAGAACACTTAAAGCACGCGGGTATTCATCTGCCCAGAGTTCTAGCATTGTTCTTTAACTGTTGTATATCGCATGCTTATCTGCCAAGGGATATGATGAGAACTGTTGTCGTTCCAATTGTGAAAAATAAGACCAGTGACATATCGGACAAGGCGAACTATAGGCCAATCTCTTTAGCCACGATTGTAGCTAAAGTATTTGATTGCCTGTTGAATAGAGTTTTGAAAAACTATATAAAATTGCACGATGCGCAACATGGCTTTAGAGAGGGCCTATCTACTGAGACAGCAGTTTTGTGTCTTAAAAAGACTGTGAGTTATTATACAGGCAATCAAACTCCTGTTTTTGCCTGTTTCCTAGACATGTCAAAGGCATTTGACATGGTGTCTTATGACAAGTTGTGGTCTAAGCTCTGTGACGCTAATGTACCTAACGAGGTCATACATATTTTTAAATATTGGTACTCGCACCAAGTTAATTGTGTCAGGTGGGCAAATGTCCTGTCAGATGAGTATGTCATGGAATGTGGAGTTAGGCAGGGTGGGTTGACATCCCCTACCCTGTTTAATTTATATATAAATGACCTCATTGTAGAACTCAGCAGCCTGCATGCCGGCTGTTACATAGATGGGGTTGCTTTTAATAACATTAGTTACGCCGATGACATGGCGCTGCTGAGTCCCTCAATGGCTGGCCTTAAAAGGTTAATAAGAGTTTGTGAGTGTTATGCTGAGGGACACGGTTTGAGATATAACACGGGTAAGAGTGAGTTACTCATCTTTAAAGCGGCTCACAAGTCGGCTGAGAGCTACCCAACTGTCTCTTTATGCGGGGGTGTCTTGAACCGTGTTCGTCAATTTAAATACCTTGGGCATATTGTGACTGAGGATTTGAAGGACAATCTGGACGTGGACCGGGAGCGAAGAGTGTTGGCGGTGAGATGTAATATGTTGATACGGAGGTTCTCTCGCTGCACAAGTTCAGTTAAAATCACCCTTTTTAGAGCATACTGTCAAGTATTTTACACATGTAGCCTTTGGACTAATTTCACGCTAAAAGCCGTCAATGCTCTTCGCGTCCAGTACAACAATGCATTCAGGATGCTGTTGGGGCTGCCACGCTTCTGTAGTGCCTCAGGGATGTTCGCGGAGGCCCAGACGGACGGCTTCGCTGCGGTCAGGCGCAAGCGAGCAGCATCCTTGTTGCGCAGGGTGCGTGCCAGTACCAACGGCCACCTGACTGTCATTGCTAATAAACTGGATTGTCCAATAACAAATTATTTAAGCCAACTACATGCGCCTGTAAATAGTGTCTACTAATATAGTTGTTAAGTTTTTGTGTTACTAACATCTATGTTCTTTTTGTTTTTGTACTTGTTTTTGTTTACTAACATAGTTTTGTAAGTTATTATGATACTAACAAATTTATTATGGAAGTTTATTCCGAAATAAAAAGATTATTATTATTATATATTATTATTACTATCCACTGTAACGCCCAGGTATTTCATTTTATCCGCACATTCCAGTGGTTTACATCCACAGTTTGTTTTTAATGCACACCTATGTGGGATGATGCGATAGTTGTTATTAATTTCAATTTTTTGACGTATAGAGAAGGTTAGGTATTTCGTCTTGTCAATGTTCAACGTAAGAATATTTTTATGTAACCACTCCTGAACCATATCGAAACCGATCTGGGCAGCATCAAAAACCTCATTCCATTTATTGGCAGAGAAGAGGAGAGCAGTATCATCCGCATATGAGATTATTTCGCCTTTTGGTATACATAGGTTAGTAAGATCATTGATATATACAAGAAATAGGGTGGGTCCAAGGATGCTGCCCTGCGGCACTCCGTAGGATATAGGATATATTTCGTTGCCTTGCATTTTACGGCCCCAGGATGTCCTTTCAGAAGTAAACGAATGTTCCCAGTAAGCTTCGGCCTTACTGGGCATGCAGACATCTCCTTGAGGCGCGCGACAACAATCGTGTTTTTTTTTTGCCGTTTTTTTTTGCTACAGACGGAACCATTCGTGAGCGAGTCGGACTTGGTCGTGGCCCGGTTTTTTTTCTTCAAATATGCTGCTCCGTTTCAAATATTCGAGACGATTATATGCTGTTCATAAATAAGGTTTATCATTTAGTCGTAAAAGTTACTAAAAGACTTTTATTGTTCGTCCAATTGCCGCTTCCAAAGAATAATTTAGTGGGAAAAGTAAACAAAATTATTATAATAACATTTATCTACTTTTTAGAGGTTATAAAATTTATTGTGAGACATAAAAATTTAAGGAGACATATTGTTTATGGCTAAAGTGTAATTTGTGGTGATGACGAGATTAAGATTGACTCCGATAAAAACATGAAAGAAAAATAAAACTCACAGAGTGAAATTCCTGCCGGAGACTGTGTTTCTTGTGAGCAACCTGAAGATCTTAAAGACATGATTGATTAATTTACTTCCATGCATGTGTGTTCCATCGTCGACCACATTGTCGCTTTTCATCAGGTGATATAGTGATGAAGTTCAAGCTTATCAACAGTATAAAGAAATGCTAATTACTTAGGAAATTTTTTTTGGTGGAAAAATCATTCAATGACATTCCCGTGTCAGTCTTTTACTGACTAAAACCAACCTGTGTTCTTTCTGTTGCCTTTTGCAGTCCCAAACCTAACTGTCCCCGCACACAGACCACAAAAAAACGCCGCCACGAAAAAACGCTAGAAGCGGCCACTAAAAACATCTAGTAGCCGCCGAGGAAAACAGCTGAAGTGCCCGACAACTTGTGGCCGGAGAAGCTAGAAGCGGCTTCAAGCGTTTTTTTGTGGCAGCACAGCTGCATACGAGCCTCAAAAAAGGCCGACTCAAAAAGAAGCTTGAAGCGGCGTTTTTTTGAGGATCGTGTGCGGGGACACTTAACGTATAACTTAAAATAAGGTATTTCATTTCTACATTCCAAAAATATTTCCTTTACGAGTCACAAAGTGCATTCCAGTGCAGCTAGTATACAAAAAACCACTGAAATGAAGTCCAACTCCATTTAGTTTTCCTCCACAAAAACTTCGTCTACAACTTATTTGTTTTTCCGCAAAATTACATACCGTCGCCGCATCGGCACCGTCAAACACCAACTCGATATACCGTCGAAGTGAGTATGTTTGTAACTAACTCGATACCGACGTTAACTGGAAACATGCGAGGGCCATATGCGCTTCCCCCAAGTGTGAGGGAGACAGACACAAGTTATGATGTACTGTCGTAAAGCGGCTGCATGGACGCGGAATTAAATTGGCCCAAATTGACTTATATTAAATTAAGGCATTCGGTTTTGTGCGCTCCCCTGTCTCCGGTGCTATGACGTAGGGCTGCCTCTTTTGATTTTCACATAATTTTTATCTACACATCCACAGTCCAATGGTAACAAGCTTTTAATGAAAATTATTTTTTCATAGCTAGCTTTTATAGCTGGGTATACCAATATAATTAATACAGTTAGCCCCAACACCATCCTGAAAACAATAGCGGACAGGTGGGACAGTCCCATACTGAAGCATTGCGTACGCGCTGCCGCACGCCATCCTGCGTCTGGATTTGGCCGGTCGCGACCTCACAGACTACCTGATGAAGATCCTCACCGAGCGCGGTTACTCGTTCACCACCACGGCCGAGCGTGAAATCGTGCGCGACATCAAGGAGAAGCTCTGCTACGTCGCTCTCGACTTCGAGCAGGAGATGGCCACCGCCGCCTCCAGCAGCTCCCTCGAGAAGTCCTACGAACTTCCCGACGGTCAAGTCACCACCATCGGAAACGAACGATTCCGTTGCCCTGAGGCTCTCTTCCAGCCCTCATTCCTGGGTATGGAAGCTTGTGGCATCCACGAGACCACCAACAACTCGATCATGAAGTGTGATGTCGATATCCGTAAGGACATGTACGCCAACACAGTTCCCTGTGGCGTATAATAAATTAATAAAAAAATGTTTCCGGTAGTTATAAGTTCTAACACTGGTTTTTTAAGTGGTATATACTAACAAACTATGGACTTTGTCTGAAATATAAGATTTTTATTTTATTTATTTATTACTCATCAAAACAAATCATACGAGCCCAAACTCGATGGGGTTGTGTCGTTTAACTACGAAGTTCATATAGCCACCTTCCGTTTCCATCATCAGATCAGCTCCATGTCATAATAATTCCGCATTGTCATCTGATTTACACATGCATGCAAAATTTCAGCTCAATCGGTACCCGGAAATTGGGTCTTTAATTTGCAACATTTGATTACAGACAAACATCGGGACAGGTGAAACTAAATAAAAGCTTGTAAAAAGAAAGGTTAAGAAATTACTAGAAATTTAAACCCAAAATGAACCAAACCTTAAAAGTTTCTCATCATCATCATCATTATCATATCAGCCGAAAGACGTCCACTGCTGAACAAGGCCTTCCCCAAGCGTCGCCACAACAACTGGTCCTGTGCGTCCCGCATCCATCGGATTCCCGCGACCCTGACCAGGTCGTTTGGTCCACCTTATTGGAGGCCTTCCAACGCTCCGTCTTCCGGTATGTGGTCTCCACTCCAGAACCTTTCGACCCATTCGACCATCTGTTCTGCGTGCAATGTGCCCTGCTCATTGCGACTATAGTTTGGCAAGTTTGAAAAGTTTCTCATTTTCACGTAATCAAGCCTGATAGTATAACCATCAGGCACCGTGTTAATTACAACAAATATTGTGTTCCTCACTAAATACCAATAAACCGTGTAATTTTCAGTTTCATTTACGACCACGCGATGATTGATGCTAATTTCGCTGAACTGTTATCAAAATCAATGATAAAATTTAATTAATTTTAATTGACATCCACATTCGTGTGTGTCACATGTAATTGAATATCTTTCAACCCACAAACGGAATGATTAATTTCCCCTAAAATGTTGTAATATGAAACTTTTGTTGGTATTTTTGACAACCCTGGTATTGCTGTATGATTGTTCAGATAATTTTTGATGCCAATTAAGGTTGCCCGGATTTTAAATAAATGTTTAATTATCTTTACATATACATACATACAGGTTCTTTTGGTGGTTTATATTGAATAATATAGAATATTAACTAGGTCGTTTCTCGCAGGACGTAAAAGGCTTCTTTTTCTGTGTTAATTATAATTAGCTGTGATCAAAAACTAAATTCAACAGAGATCTGTATGTTGCACTCGTCGGGTGAGGTTACTCTTAAGAATTAAGTGCGTAAAGAACATATAAGAGGGAGCTTCAAGGTATCTGCCATAATCCATAAAATTTCTGAAACTAGATTTTGATATTTTTTAGTTAGGAAATCATTCAATTACTCCTCCCGCTCTTGGGCGGAGTGGGAGGACGTGTTAAACTTGTACTGACTCAAACCCACTCCTGTTTCTTCTTATTTCTTCGTTCCAGGTTCCCGATAAAAGTCTCTCTACATCCGAATCGCCGATTTCGATGGAACTACATAGCTTAATCATCAGAATAACCCAGGCCTTAGTACAGGTCATGGTTCGGATTAAGGACGAGTGGCATGTGGCTGTCTCCTTGTGCGAAGCAGTAATGCTAGCAAAAGAGCGGCCTCAAATGGCCCTCGCGCCCAGCCGCCGGGATTCCCTTCCTGATTTCCGGCTATCGTAGGCGCGGGCTTGCGGATGGTGATCAATGTTGAGCTCGTCGTCCGATCGTCTGGCCACCGTCCGGACCGAGCCAAGTTGTTGCCGGCGCGTGATGATCCACGCGCGCCTCAGGGAGTTGTCAGCAACCGTGGGGGCTCAGCTGGGTCGAAGCCTACTGGAGCCGATAGTGTCAGACTTTTACTGACTAAAAACGCTCTGCCCAAGAGCGGGGTATGTCACCTACAAAAAAAAAACAAAATAACATGTAGACTTCAACATTAATGGGGGGAACTATAAATTCCACGCGGGCAAAGCCGCTGATAAAACTTAGCATGGAAATAAACGGCCGTAGTTTCAATTTCAATGACCTGTAAGAAAGACTCGGCGATTATTTGCGACAAAAAATATTTTCCCGGTGACTGCGTTTTGCTCGGAAACTTTCATCCGACTAAACACTGTCACAAAATAGATAGGTACAGAAGTCAATCTACATACAAAGCGCGCTCGAGCAACGCACACGTAGACACCTCACACGGACACGATATCTCGGCTCAATCACCCGGTCGCACTCGTACAACCCGTATGCATTTAACATGGCACCTGATGAATGACGTTTGAAGTATTGAGTGTATTGAATTTCAAAGTCAAAGTCAAATATGTTTATTTGTGACACATAGGTATTATGTATGTAGGTACAGTACATGGTGTTAATTATAAAATATCGACTCATTATGCGTTGCCTTGCTGGGCATACAAATATTGTTTACCAAAAGGCGAACTGAAAAAAAACTGTGTTTATATTAGTTTTTTGAATATTAACATTTATTTTGCGCTGACTAGTTTCTCAAGACATATAGTACTTACTTTATGAGTTTACAATGCTTTAAACGTGATAATACAAACTATTTTCGAGTATTCAATGTAGCAACTGTTTCGAGCCAGGTGCCATGTTACCGCGCTCGGGTCCTCTACCCTAGCGCAATCGCCTAGCGTAGGAATAAAAAGTGAAGTACGTACATGAGATTGACTTCTGTACCTATCTATTTTGTGACACTGTCGTCCAAAGAAAAACACATCACAATAGCAGTAGGTAACTACGCAACTATTCTCCCGGGCTAAGATTTATTTCGCTTTTGTTACTTTTATTAGAGAAACTACTAATAGTCATTAAGACTTACAAAGAGAATTAATACTTGGGCCTTCCGGTTTGTGATGAATTATTGTATTTATTAAGGTTAGTTTTGTTGGTCAGGCCATGTTTCAGAGATAACGTTAGTTTCTTCTGAGAGTTCGGGAGAAATGTGATGTCACTTTTATTCATGGCACTTGTATTTAGAAAGAGATTGGAGATTTCTTCAAAAATATGTGTCAATATTGAAAGCAGAAGAATTACTGATCATCTATGATTGATAGAATTCAGTGCTTGACTGCGATACCTGATGGAAAGCATTGATGCAATCGTTGATGGTGCACTAGTTTATTAAGAGCCTATTCACTCTAGGTCTAGATCTACATTTGGATAGAAAGACCGCAGCAGTTTTTCTTCTTCTCTAATGGATGGTTTTCTCTTCCTTCAAAATTGTTGAACCCAGTAGGTTGCCACGTTTATAGCGGCGTCTGTAGAGTTTTGTAAGTCATCATTAAATAAACCATCGTCTGATAAGGAGCTCCGCACTCGCACTGGGTGTCTAAGGAGTCTATTTCGAATTGAAAGATTTTTTTAGCGTCGGACAGCCTATTTATCAATAAGGAAAGGCTTTATGACATCATGATACGTCCCAAGGGAGCCAAGCAATAACTAAAGACGCGGGAGACAGCTTGTTCTTACATGAAAACTTTGTAGCAAATCCCGATTCGGGAATAAAACCCTAAGATTGTGTTGTTATTATGATACCTGTTAGTTTGGAACAAAGACGATTGCCTGATATATCCTGGACATAGCATGCACCAAATCCCTGTACCATTTCTTTTCTGCGTTACAAGTATTAGATTAAAAATCATTAAGTTGTAAATTAAACAAATTATAGGGGTTTTGCATGTATTTTTTTTGTTCTAAACACAATAATTGTTACTTCTGGTAAATTATAATAGAAGAATTGAAAAAATATCTTTACTAATGACGATGGTATAAAGCTTCAAAGCTCTTAAGTTAAAGTCCATAAAGCCTATATGGCCACCATATAGAAAAGGGTGTCTTTGCAAAAAAGATATATAATGAACTAGCTTTTGCCCGCACGGCTTCGCTCCCACTCTTCCCTACTCTACCCTACTATACCCTACTCTACCTTACTCTACCCTACTCTGCCCTACTCTACCCTACTCTACCATACTCTACCTAACTCTACCCTACTCTACCCTACTCTACCTAACTCTACCCTACTCTACCCTACTCTACCCTACTCTACCTAACTCTACCCTACTCTACCCTACCAAACTTCACATAAACCATCTACTAAATAGTCCGAACAAAGCCTAAAAATTTGGTTTGGATAGGTGAGCACGTTCTTGAGTTATAAAATAACAACGAAAAGTGGCATTGATTTTTATATATATAGAAATGTCATATTAGGTAAAAACTTTGTATCTCATTTGCGTTTCGAAGAATTTTCATGTTGGTTTCAGTTACTTTTCTATTCTTGCAGATCTGTCGAAAAATTCCATAGATTACATCATTTAAAATTCGCTTGATTTCAATTTGGCATTTGACAGCCCAAACAAGCAACAGAATTGAGATAAGATGCATAAAAATCAAACAGCAAACCTTTCATTCAATGATAAAACATGACCGAGCTATAATTAATTAGTCACATAAGCAAAGTTATACGAAGCCCATAACCACTGCGACAGCTAATTAAAATGCTGGTCCAGTAGAAAACTCAGCGGATCCAAGATAAGCCCAAACATCAACATTGATAAACGTTCCACGACTGAGTAGAGTAAGCAACTTCCGTTTAATTGCTGTATTCTTTTATTATAAACTGCTGTCTGAAGATTGGTATGATTTTTAAGAAATATAACTTTATTGCTAATTAAAGGAGATATTTAACTTAAATAGTAACGCGTAGGGAACATTGCACACAGAACAGATGGTCGATGGGGATGAAAGGTTCTGGAGTGGTGACAACGTATTGGAAGACGCAGTTTTGGGAGGCCTCCCACAAGGTGAACCGATGGGCTGGTGAGGGTCGCGAAAATTCGATGGATGCGAGACGCACAGGATCGTTCATTGTGGCGACACTTGAGGGAGGTCTCTGCCCGACAGTGGACGTCATTCGGCTGATATGATGATAAAATTTTTAATTGTTCTGTACACAGAAATGATCTATGATTCTCGCTCAAGAAAACGGTATTTTTGTTCCTTATCGAATTATTTCGCAGTTTATATAAGTAATGAGCACCAAGTGTCGCCACAATGGCGACACTTGGTGAAGCCTATGTCTATCTGTGGACGTCCTTCGGCTGAAATGATGATGATGATTATGTCAATAATGAAAAGAAGATCTCTTTAGGACTTCCATTAGAAGGGATGTCGTAAAGGAAGTACAAAAAGTGAAGTGTAGTGAACAATTTATAAAGATGAGTTAATAGCAACTATTATATTGGATCGCAGTAGTTACATGAATAAATTAACACTAAAACGATAGTATGCGGGCCCCATAGCATACGTAATAGGAGTCCCCCGCATGCCGCATGCGAGCCCTATCGATCAACGTTGTATCTCTCTTTGAGGGTCATGAAATCATCAAATCATTTCTCCTGCACATGACCGGTCATTATGGACACTTGGGGTAGGCCTATGTCCAACAGTGGACGTCTTTCGGCTGATGTAATGATTGATGAATTCAGGACTTTTTTTACCCATCTGCTAACATCCATTTGAGGTGTAATTGATAAAAAGACCTAGGTAGGTACTAATGGTCACATTTATAACATTATAAAGGTTTGGATGATCCAGCTTTATTTCTAGGATGATGTAATATCCGTCCGCAAGAGACTCTGAAATGCAATAAACACTGAAATTCCTGATTCCTGAAGTTCTGACTCCATTGAGCGTATGTCGAATTATTTTTCATTGGCTATTGGCTGCCTCCCAAGTTAGCTTTTACGATTATACAGATTTTATGGTTTCCTCAATATAACTGTTTGACGTTGTAATTTTGAACAAATGTACGGCATATGGGATGCCAATTTTGATTGATGGCTGGGGTCATTCATCTCTTTGTCGGGAGATATTTTTAGTTGTAGTGTTAATATTGGTGTATGAATTTCTTTTGTAGTTCGGTTATTTTTTTGATGGTTTGTTTTTGCGTAGATATCAATGTCATCGTCGATGTTTAACGGAAAAATAGTTTAATATTTCTGAGAGGCTGTTTTTCTTTCTATTTTTAAATTTAGGAATGGTAGTTTTGTTGTTTGGGTACACCTGTTGACATTAGGCCATTCAAAAGTTTGTCTGCAAAAGTCAACCTTTTTGATCATATCAGTTCAACATTGTTATTGGTTTATATTCCTACTAAGTCAATCTGCACTGGACCTGGTGGTGGATTTTAACCCATTACCTCTCATGGAGAGGAGACCTGAATCCCAGGAACATTAAAAGGCTGATTATGTTATTATATAAAGCTACTAGCTGTCTGCGACTTCGTCACAGCATGTCACTATTTAAAAATATATTATTTTGATTTACAAACAGGCATTTTAATTTACTTTAGATGTATTTATAGACTAGTTATTGTGGAATCGGCCGCGTAAAAAAAAAAATCCCAAGTAAACACACCAACTTCCGGAATAAAAAGTCCTTTTATGTCAAATTTCATTCAAATCCACTTAGCCGTTCAAGCGTGGCGAAGTAACAAACACAGACTCACTCATAAACTTTTGCCTTCAATATTATTAGTGTGATGTAATTTACAGATTTATTAATAGAAATTAATTTTAATCTCATTATCGACCTACAAACATTAACATAATAAGATTAAGTTGCTTCCCAAGTTCCTCCGCCCACGTGCTCGGGTAGGCTGTGAGCTATTTATAAGCAAATGGCAAAGATCACACTTCATTCTGTTTACTTTGCCCTGACCACCCTTTATTACTCTGACTACCTATCCACTGGGTACTGAAGAACGGTTGTGTTTTATATTGTTTGATTGTTAAGCGACAGTTATTCCTCCTACACAAAAAGTCGTAGATATCATATTGTATTCACAGAACTTAACATTGGTATTTGCAACAGTGTCTTAGCTTAGCCTACATCAGACGAAGCAAGAGTTCTATATAAAACTAGCTTTTACCCGCGGACTTAAAATATAGCCTATGCCACTCAAGAATAAAGCTTACTATCGGTAAAAAGGTTTTAACAACTGTACCGGTACTTTCAGAGATTACCTCCTACAAACAAAAAAATAAACTTTACCTCTTTATTATATTAGTGAAGAAGTGTAGATAAGATTTTACTCTTTAATATTATCTCTGCTATCTATCATTTAATAACTACATTAGATAGAGACGGGCCACGTACGTCGATCTGGGTGCGTTGGTCTCTACACATTTTATATGGCAACTAGACTTGTAAAGCCACATTAGACCCACGCCACGCGATGCCACGCAACGCGACTCTAAGTACAAAAGACGTGGCCCACGTGTGCGGCACTATTTCATGACTGTGTACTATTTTATACATTTAGGGATGTGGTTTATAATACAATTACTAATTTTGATTTATTTAACATAATAAAGAAAAAAGTTTTGATGAAGTTGGTGCATAGCATATAGCATAGTCGGCCTTATAATGTTCCCACTATTGGGACTCAAGCCTCCTCTCTAAGAGAAGGAATGGGCCGTAATCCACCACGCGAGCCCAGTGAAAGTTGTTTGAAAGGTGGATGTCACATGTCTTCGAATTCTCGGGTTTTAGGACATGCCGGTTTCCTCACGATGTTTTCCTTCACCGTTTTGAGAGCAGTGGTGATGAAATAAATTACAGAAAGTAATGAGCCTGAATGAATTTATTGACTTACTTATAATTTCTGAAATAATTGTCTCAGACAAACAAACAAGACTTCATAAATCAGATGAAAAACTCAATCGCAAAAATATTAAAGTAGACACCTAACATGAAAGATGACAACGAATAAATGCTATTCTATTCTATTCTATTCTATATAAGAGCTACGATTTAGAGAAAATCATGTCTGTATGTCACAATAACAAGCAAGATCATAGAAAGCTAACTCATACTGCCGTTACACGCTTTTTACTCGATTTGATGACTTGAGAACAATTGAATGCCGTCGTGAGTCTACAAACGAAATTGCCACAGTTTACGTTTTAACCCATTTCTTTGAAAGCACATCGTATTTCGCAAACGTTAACGCTCAAGTAACAAATCCCTTGTATTAATTTTATGTCAGAAGAAATTATCGTTAACTCTGTTAATAAAGCGACTGAAACTAACTATGACTATTAAAATCTATATTAAATTCAAGTTAATATTTTCACTTAGCAACAATCTGATGTTCTACGAGTAAATCGTGCTTTGCAATGTGCGATAGTCGACTCTAAAGAGCTTATCCTTTATTAAACTAGCTTATACTATCGTCTTCGTCCGCGTGAAAGTAGAAAATATATATCTACATATGTCACTCAGTGATAATACGGTAGCACTCTACCGGTGAAAGAATTTTTGAAATCGTTCCAGTAGTTTTTCGAGTTAATTAATTGCAAACAAAAGTACAAACCTTTCCACTTTATGACATTACTACTAGCTTCTGCCAGCGGCTTTGTTCGCGCGAAAGTAGAATTTACATACATATACTACTACTACTATGTCACTCAGGGATAAATTAGCATACTACCGATGAAAGAACTTTTGAATGTATTAATTACAAACAAATATTTCTTCTATAAAATAGCTAGCTTCCGCCAGCGACATCATCCGTGCGAGTGGCGGTTATTACGATTACCAATTTGCGACCGAAGCCACAAAAAATAGCCTATATGTTTACATGGAGTCAAACATACTCCGTACCAAATTTGTTACAAGTCAGTTACAGATATACAGAGGTACCATTGCATTTATAATAATTAGTATGAATAAACTTTCATCGTAAAAAGACCATAGTAATACATAGGCAAAACGTCTTTTTCTGCTCTAGATTGCCGCTTGAAGTTTACTCCAGCCTTTTTAGCCAGACTAAAAGATTTCGAAGCCAAGATATTTTCACCTGGAGCTACCTCGGGTCGAGAGCTTTCCACCGCGCATATCCTTTCATTTCATTGGAATCTGTGCCAAAGCTTTGTTTACGCATACCAGTGCACTTGAAATATTACTCGCTCTAAATACTGGAATTGATTTACTGGACTGAATCGATTGTGTGTTTCGTTTTAGTGCTTGGTTTAATGAATTTCTGTGTTGTTTTAATAACATATTAAAATTTAATGTTACTGATGTAAATAGCAGCTTCAGGGAATTTTCGTGTACCGTCAAATATATACTGTCAACACCTTGTGATCTAGTAGCTAAAGATTTATCTATTTAAAAGCCCGTTAGAAAAACGATGAAGATACTAAATCTCAATCGAATTAGGTTAACTGTTATAGTAGTTTATAATGCGCTTCAACTGAACTGCTGTGTATTTGTGATGTTCTGAAAGCTTTCAATACAAGTTTATCTTAGCTGAAAACAAAGCGTAAAAACGTTTTATTCTTCGAGTATTATTACAACTCACATTTCAGAAACAAATAAACAAATGTAGTTTTATGGCTTTAGTTTGGTGGGTCCTTGCATGTATTCTTTGTGTATGTATGCTTTTGTGCGTGTTTGTAACTTATTATGCTAGCACCGGTATCAACTAAAAAGGTGAGCTTAGTATGACTATCTCGCATCGTTTTTTACTACTTGATCTTGGGTACAACATTACCAGTCCAGAGAGTACCTAAAGTTCCTTATTTAGCGCACCAATAGCGCCAGTAAACCAGCGAGTCGAGTACCCGTCTAAAGGCAGCATCACATTCCGAGGGTTTTCCAAGCCACCACTTCCTAATGGTGTCGCAGGCAGCCCCAGCCCGCCCTAACATATTGAATCTTCATTTAATATGTCCTTTCGTAACATCACATCGTAAAAACTGAATTCACGGACGACTTACGAACACGACAATATATTTTTTGTGTACAACTATTGGATTTGTTATCCTTTGATTTATGATGTTAGTGGCTCATTTTGTGGCTTCAGTTGTTGTTTATTTTTCTTTAATATTTACGTAATCGTCGTGTTGTTAACAGTTTTTCTTCTATCCCTACTAATATTATAAATGCGAAAGTAACTCTGTCTGTCTGTCTGTCTGTCTGTTACGCTTTCACGCAAAAACTACTGAACGGATTTAGATCAAATTTGGTAGGTAGGTAGAAGAGACACTGGAATAACACATAGGCTACCTATAATTCCACTGCTGAGCACGGGACCCTGCCCGCGCGATATAAACTGTAGGCGGAAAGCTAGTTGAAAAATAAAACGATAAGATTTTTTTTTGTATTATTATTTTGAAGATAAGGGGCTATGCATCTCCCGTAGTGTAGGGGATGTAGTCACTGCTTAAATTTGTTAAGTAAGTCTTAAAAAATACTTATAGTCTGTCTAAAAAGTCACAACTACTTGGAAATAAAAAGAAATAATAAAATCTGTTATATAAGTATATTAAACTTGATGGTTCAATCAGTGTTGACCGATTTCAAGAATTTAATTATTTGACTAGATTACCCAAGTCGTTTGACTTTATAGACAGACTATATATGCCTATATATCACTTGTTTATTACTCTTTCTATTAATGAAAACCGCATCAAAATTCGTTGCGTAGTTTAGGAGATAGCGGGTAAACAAACAGACGCGGAAAGCTACTTTTTTATACAATGTAAAGATTTATGAGACAAACATTTTCCTGAATCAACAAGCTTTAGAATTGGCAATATCATCGTATTTTCAGTTATTTTCCACCAACAAGGAAACGATCTGTGCCAAACATTTTGATCAGTAGCTATCCCGTAGGCCGTCGGTTTGATCATAGTGCCTAGTGCAAGTTTATTTACATTAACACAATCGACAAGTTTATAACGTTCGGCGCTCTGATTGGCCCGCTCCAAGCTCTTAAGACTTATAGGCCCTTGAACATTTGACCGGAATTAAATGGACACAACACTTGTACCCGGCTAGGCGGTAGTACGAGTATCTGTGCATTTCATTACGGCCAGCTGCGCTCGGAGAGAGACCTTTAAATCCATTTAATTTGGAAAATATTCGTTGATTTAATATGCTATGTTGACTTTGAAGAATATTAAACACCATTTTTTTTGTGTAAAAATATTTCTAGTAAAGATCCAAGTAAACGACTTGGACGAGGAAGGAGTACGGAAAAGTTGCGAAATTGCTATATATTTTTTTTAGACAAAAGTATTAATCGCGGAAAAGAACAATATTTGATAATGTTGTTCATGAAACTATGATAAACATATTTTTTACAAACCTATTAACCTGGCCGTTACCGAGGAGTAGGCTTCAGAAAGTCACGTGTTTTATTGCAATGCCGGGCGCTTGGGCCTTCACGCGATCGACACGTTTATGACGTTCAGCGCTCCAATTGGCCCGCTCCAAACTCTTAACCAATCAGAAAGCCAAACGCGGGAAACTACTCGCAGTGACCGCAAACTCAATACTAACCCACATATTTATGAATCGCAACCAAAACCCGTATAACCATGCACTAACAAAGTAGCAACTATCAACCGTTAGATTCGTTTCTATTGTGGAGAGTAGTAAAGTGAAACACAAAGGTAACTAATTCTCGAGGCGGCAAATATAAGTTTGTCGCCGCCTGTGCCAAAACCGTAAACTGGTAAAATTTACAACCGACTGAATGAAATGAGAAACTAATATTAGTTTGCGAGGGTTGTCACTTCACACGCCTATTCGCCTAATATTCAACTAACTATTTGTGATAAATATAAAACGGCTGCGTTCTTAAACAGTACCTAGGTTCAAAATTTGCGCTTTAGTTAAATCCGACGCAGGACCGAACCGCCCATATGTGCGAAGTGTGCAACGCACACAGGCGCCAAGGCATAAGAGGCGCCGGATGAGATACCAGCACCAATTTTTGAAAATGTTTTTGTTACACAACAACAAATTCTTTATAGTTGAACACATCGGTACATCGATAAAATCTCCTAAGACAATATTTATGTCTCTTGTTTAGTTTTACACTATTAGAATTGACTTAGATACTGTTTCCATATCGAAAACAAGACAACAAAAAAAAGCGCTTCATAGGTTTCGCACACAGGCGTTTGCTGGAGTTGGCTCGGCCCTGATCCGACGACACGGTTGGTGCTGTGGTTGAGCGATTGGTTACTATACTATTACGTGTCGATGACATCCCCTGCTCTTAGACGAAGCGAGAGATAGTGTTAGACTTTTACTGACTAACAATGCACTCCTGTACCCATATCAAAGTTGTTAATCTGCGAAAGTTAACGCTAGTAGAAAGCTTCAAATGTACGGGAACGACGTCGCCTCAACGCTTAGTCACGTGGTCAGAACAAAATAATTGGCGGCAAGGTCAACTCGAAGCGTTCGACGCAAGCGAAACGGTTGTAACTTGGCTAGGGGGGGCTGTGCCTTCGTTGCCCTTCGTACCGAGGCCGAATTCACCTTTCAGAAACAGATCCTTGGCCCCAGTAGGCTTCGACCCTACTGGGCTGCCCTACGGTTGCTGACAACTCCTTGAGGCGCACGTGGAACACTACGCGCCGTCGACGTCTTGGGCTCGGTCCGGACGGTTACCGGACGGTCGTCAATAGGTAGCTCGCGGTCCGCAAGCCCATCAGTGTAGTTCTACCTATATAATTTTAGTTGTCAGATTATTCTGGTCGCATTCGCCAACGGTCACTGTTCCATACTCATTTATAGGATCTAGTGTAAGTAAATTGTCTAAAGTTAAGACTGTACTGACAATTCTAATTGGTTCGTACTGCCAAGTGCTAATATTGATCTTATATATGAGAATATTAACCGGGAAATGTCATGTAATGCTATGTATTATGATTAGTTAAATAGCTCGTTAGTTTAGGTAACCAGTTAACTGATGGCCCAGTGGTTAAGGGATCCCGCCTCTTATGTAGGAGGTAGTGGATTCGAAACCGGGTAATTGCCAAGCTTAGTCTAAAACGCGATCCCGCTCCACAATAGAGCAGGAGCAGATGTTATTGGATGATTTTACACCGTTAAAAAAAACCGCCTAATAAAAACAGTCTAATAAAAGATTTTAGCAGTTTATTTTTACCTATGGTGGCCATCTTTGATTTCGTAATCCGGTTAAAAATTTGAGCGGTTTCGGGTGATATTTTTGTTAATACTGATAGGCTAGCGCTTGACCTCTATCTCACCTGATGGTAAGCGATGATGTAGTCGACGATGGAGCACGCTTGCCTACAAGTAACCTATTCACTCTTGACTAGGACCTATAAGTTCGATGTAATTATTGCCCCCTAGTTCCGATTATCGCTTACAACAGGACCCTAGTCTTCAATAAGTTCTTATCTTAATAAGGTATATTAGCTGTCATATTTAACCGACTTCGAAAAGGAGGAGGTTCTATGTTCGGCTGAATGTATGTTTTTTCTTTTTTTTTTTTTGTATGTATGTTCACCGATATTTCGGTCAATTGTGACCCGATTTTGAAATTTTTTTTTTTTTGATTGAAAGGTTGTGCTTCCAAGTTGGTCCCATAGAAATATTGTTATGATCTGATCATGAACTTCGAAGATATGGAACAGAACTCCTCATAGAATCATAGCAGAATTGTCGTAACAAGTAAAATTGCTTTGTTTATACGTGTAGTCGATGACTGACTGAAAGAAAAGGGGGAGGGGGTAAATTCATGTAATATAACCGTATTTGGGATTATAAGAATCGTTATGAGATGCACTCTGGCTATAAGGTAATTTATGTTTAGCTGAAGGGTAGGTACTTTTTAGTGGTGCTATCATAACTAAAAAGTGAAAAATAATAAATTTTTTACAAAAAAATTAAACCAACTTCAAAAAGTACAAAATAACTTTAATTTCGGAAGTCGGTGTTAAATAACGAAGAGACAAGATTAGGTATCTATTGAAACACCGACTTCCGAAATTAAAGTTATTTCGTACTTTTTGAAGTCGGTTTAATTTTTTTGTAAAAAGTTTTTTTTGTTTACAGTATGTTACGGCTGTAGTGTCATCTAACTTGCTTACAAACCGAAACTTAACTGAAAGACTGAAAGAAAAATAAGTGGGATTTAGTCAGTAAAAGTCTGACACGTCTTCTTGCTCTACTCAAATTGGGAGAAGGTATTTGATCGGATATCTATGTATTTGATTATTTCGACCCACCAAAAAAAAAAACTTGCCTTTATAGACGTCCTTTTTCATTTGGTACAACCAAATGAAAAAGGACGTCTATAAAGGCAAGTTTGTCCGCTAAGAAAGGAGTCTTAGGTTCGATCTCCGGTTCAAGCAAAATGTTATTAATTCGCTTGAACCGCATCCCCATAATGCTGGAATCAGAAATTCGTACCCGGTTTATGGAAATAAGCTCTACATCCGATGAGAAATTAAGTGGGTAGTATTTCGAACCCTCGTACGCATACTAGGAAACCAACCGTAATGTTTGTTATCCATTTATCGTAAACTAGCTGCTCCAAGCGGCTTCGGCCGCGTGATAGCATAATATTATCCCAAGGAAACATTTTTCCGGAACAAAAAGTATCCTATGTCTTATTCCAGAACATGGTCTATCCGTGTACCCAGTTTCATCAAAATCGGTTTTGCCATTTAGGCGTGAAGACGTAACAAACAAACACACTTTCGCTTTTATAATATTAGTAAGGATAAGTAAGGATTAACTTTTATTTTTTTACTAGAACAATAGGATTAAATTTAGTACAATTTCCTACCTAAATAGAACTACGAGCTTTAAACTAGCTAAACTTTTTTTACCTATCCGTCATTGTCATGGAGTATAGAAGCAAACTGAATATGGCAAAAAATTTGTCGTCGCAGTATGCTTTAAGTGGGCATAGAAGTGCTTCGTGCGTAGGTACATTGGCAACTAATTTCTCTTGTTAATACTAATCTATATATATAAAAGAAAGTCGTGTTAGTTACACTATTTATAACTCGAGAATGGCTGTACCGATATGGCTGAAAATTGGTGGGTAGGTAGCTTAGAGCCAGGTGACGGACATATGATACTGTAGAGTAGGGTAGAGTAGGGTAGAGTAGGGTAGAGTAGCGTAGAGTAGGGTAGAGTAGGGTAGAGTAGGGTAGAGCAGGGTAGAGTAGGGTAGAGTTGGGTATAGTAGGGTGGAGTAGGGAAGAGCGGGAGCGAAGCCACGCGGGCAAAAGCTAGTAAATAAATTAATAAAGAATTTAATTAACGAGCAATATCTCTTGATGCGTGGTGACGAATGATGGTAAGCCCATAAATGTTTAAAGTACGTGACAGAATCAAAGAATCTCCATCGATTTTCATCGTAATCTAACATAGAAACGCTAGTCGTAAAAGTTACATTAATTAGTTAAACCGATCTCTCATTGTCTTTCCATTGTGTTTCTAATTACGGTATTCAAAAGGTTAAAACAGTAAGTATAAGCTAAGTCAATTTAATGGAAACCTAGATACTTATTGAAGTCGTCAACCCTAACTAGGTATCATGTCCGAGCACAAATTTCAACAATGCCGATAAACGTTGCTTTGAGGATTTCGCATAAAGCCTAGTTCACATTTGAGAAGCTTTTGAAAATAATACAGAGGATTATCGTCACAAAACCATAGATAACTTTACACTAGACACGGCACTTAACCCAATCACTAGCATTTGTCAAAGTTAAATTCAATTGTTGTAATTCTATTGTAAAGTCGCGTTTTCACTAAGTGTTGATGAAAATGTTTTGTGGGAGCTACGGACCCAGTATAAATAGGTGCCTGTATACTTAACCTATATTTGCGTGTAAATTATTTGAATTTGTAGGGGTGGAACTCAAGGAAAGAATGCTCATTTCTTATATAAACTGCGAAATAATTCGATAAGGAATAAAAATACCGTTTTCTTCAGTGAGAATAGATCATTTCTGTGAACAGAACAATTAAAAATTTTATCATCATATCAGCCGAAAGAGATGTCTACTGTAGGGTATAGGCCTCCCTCAAGTGTCGCCATAATGAACGATTCTGTGCGTCTCGCATCCATCGAATTCCCGCAACCATTATCAGGTCAGAGGAGGCCTGCTAACGCTGCGTCTTCCGGTACTCGGTCGCCACTCTGGAACCTTTCGGCCCCAGCGGCCATCTGTTTTGCACGCAATGTATCCACCCAAAGGGTAATGAAAGAGCAATGGAAAGGGCTACGTTCATAGTTTCTTTCTGTGATCTAATCAGGAATGAAGATCAGGAGAACCAAGGCTGCCGTTATAGCACTCAATCGCCAAAATAAAGTGGCAATAGGCAGTGCAAATAGCCCTCTCAGATAAAAAAAATATTAGGAACAAAACCGTGGCTGGAATACAGACCGATCTCTAGAATTAGGAAAGTGCTTGTCAATATCCACAACTGTCATCCTTGATGTTCAAATGTCAAATACGAATTCGGAATACCCCTTTGAAGCTCATTGCGTTGCTAATGGATGCCGATGACGTATCCATGCAGTCTTTGATTCTGCGATCCTCGCGGCATTCGTAATAGCCAAACTAAACTGAGCATAGCATAACAATTCAAATGCGATCTCGTTTACAAACGGCGCTGCGTATGACGTCACTCGCTAGTTGCATTATTTATGTGCCCGTTTTGTGTTGTCAGAATAGGGACCGGGAGACCGGGAGTCCGGGACCCGGACTCGTGAATTGAGATTATATTTTACTTGAATAATTCATATGGGATGTTAAGGATTTTGTGAGTGGCGATTTTGCTAGACGTTAGCATTTTTGTTGCTCAGACAACCAGATTTTTGTGTCAAAAGTTGACTAGGGTAAGTTCAGTGAATGAATTAATCAGATGCTAAACTACTATGGGAGCAGTGGTAGCCGAGTGATATCGGCCTTGATGTACGAGTTCGATGTTCTTGATATTCGTGTCGCGGGTTCAAAGACAACCAGGCGCATTACTTTGTGTAATTTATTTCATCACCATTGCTCTCAAAACGGTGAAGAAAACAGCATGTTTTAGAACCAAAAAATTCGAAGACATGTGACATTCACCAACCCGCACTAGGTCCGCGTGGTGGATTACGGCCCATTCCTTCTCCTAGAGAGGAGGCATGAGTCCTAGCAGTGGGAACTTTAAAAGGCTGATTATGCTATGAACCACTATATTCTTGGTGCCCTTAAATTAAAAATACACGTGTTTGGTTATAATAGAGACGGCACAAAGTATATCTATCTCCTATTCAACCCAATGTGGCGAGGATCGCAGAATCAAAGACTGCATGGATACGTTATCAGCGTCCATTAGCAACGCAGCTTCAAAGGGTTATTCGGAATTCGAATTTGACATTTGAACGTCAAGGATGACAGTTGTGGATATTTTCAAGCTCTTACGTAATTCTAGAGATCGGTCTATATTTCAGCCACGGTATATCAGCCTGATGAACTATTTGTTCCTAATAAATTTTTTTTAAAGCTGTCTTTCATCTCTGGTGGCTATTGAAGATGTAGAGCGTTGGGAACGGCACCATTGTCTGGGACCTTGAGTTCTGAAATCGCGTATCGTCCTATTATAATGTCCCCCCATTTGTGTGTGACGCTCTACGTCCGATGCCGCGGGCTAGCAACACAGATCGTCTGTTCCATGGAAACGGCTTTTGAAATTACCTCGTTTGACTAGTTTATTTTTTTTCGGTTGAGTAACGCTGAGATGATGATTTTTATCGATTATGTTTCAAGGTTGGATTTATCTTTGATAAGACATGTTTCTGAAAGATTTGGGACGTGTCTTGATAACCGGTTTTTTTGTTTTAATCTGAATGCAGATATTATAGGTATACCTACATGTTCAGCCTTATAATTGTTATTATGTTCCACTGTTTTTTTTTAGTTGGAAAAATCATTCAAGTATATGTATTTAATTGTCAATGCCTTCTACCAGCCGTTTTAACTCCGAAAAGAACTCCCTGCAAAAAATATGACGGTTTTCATGTGCGTATAATATTACAATAACGCGGTGACAACTGCTAGATTTTTTTAGATTAAATAGAATTTATTTATTTAGTTACATACATATATACATATTAATTATTAAATAATATAAACAATATATAAACTTAAAGTAATAATATGTACAAACAGGTAAAAAATAAAAGGAACTTATAGGGCGTCAAAAATTCAATGTTCGCTTTCGCATTTATTATTATTAGTAAGGATAATATTTAAAATAAACTCGCCAGGACACCAACTCGTAATTTTTTTTTTTGTTTGTTTTTATCTTCATCGGTTTCGTAGCAACAGCAAAATTATTTTAGTTGTAAATGAAAAAATAACACTTGTCCATTAGTCTTAACTCTTGCGAGCAGCTGTAAGCCATCAGGCTTGTATTCGTGGTTGGGTAGACACTAGAAAATATTACTTACGTTTTTCATTTATTTTTGTCACTATTAATGCTGGTCGTGTTGCTTTTTTATTTTTAGGTATTATTTAAAATAAAAACAAAAGAATCCTCTTATCGTCATTAGCGTAAAGTATAGGTATATATTTTATTAAGTTCATGTTATAATTCAATTTACATGTCGTTGATATTTTTTTAGAGCAACTATATTTGTTAGAAATTGCCCATGACCTTTTGACTTCGAAAAAATAAAACAACTAAAAATATAGTAAACTTTTTTTTTTTATTCATGAAATACTCTATGTATTGGATACATTGAAATAAAAAAGAACAAGTTTTTTATATAACTAGCTTTTGCCCGCGCGGCTTTGCTTCCGCTCTTCCCTACTCCACCCTACTCTACCCTACTCTACCCTACTCTACCCTACTCTACCCTACTCTACAGTATCCTATGTCTGTCACCTGGCTCTAAGCTACCTACCCACCAATTTTCAGCCATTTCTGTACAGCCATTCTTGAGTTATAAGTGTTGTAACAAACACGATTTTCTTTTATATGTAAATATACTTTACTGTACAAGAGAAAAACAGGTGGACAATCTTTCATAGAAACCCTTTTGATGGACTGAAATATCTTTCTTTAATTATTTATTGTAAACAAAACATAAAATTAAAACACTGTGCTTAATTAAACATAATTTATGTATAAAGGCGAGCTTAACTCAACAATGAGTTTTCCCCCAGCAAACCTTTGAGTGACAGAGAGAGATCATATTCGAGGGTAGGATCCGAATCCGGAAGTGTACAATAAAAACCTACATAAATACGTCTTATATATACATATAAATATAATATATACTAATATTAAGTTAATTGAGAAAGGCAGTGCTTTTTATTAATGTTCCTCTTAAAGACATCCATAGAAGGGCTTTCTAAAGTAAGTCTATGCCCTTTTCTTCCCAAATATGAAAGTGCGTACTTTCATATTTGGGAAAATGGGCGTTAGGGAGGGGGGAGGAGGAGGGAGGGGGATGTAAGAGTATTTGGGATTTTTTTTTCTTTCTTTGCGTTTTGAGTCTAGTGAGCGTTCACTAGACTCTTCCAGCCGATTGTATGACATTTTACATGGACTGATAGATCCCTCTGAAGTACTTTTTTACCATTGTCTTCCCAAACATATACTCTATTCAAAATAACATTAGACATTTATGAAAACCGTTTATTAATAAAAAAATACATTTATTTCAGGTACCATTATTAAGACCCATATAAAAAAAAACATTCATATTTACATTCAATTAAGATTAAAAATAAATAAACACAAAATTCCATTAATTAATTAATTGCTGTCTGTTCAACCGATTTTGACTTTTATTACGTTAGTGACATGACAAATAGCGGCTGCAGTAAATAGTTGGTTTTTAATGCGATTTTTATGCCTATGAATTATAAGTTAAAATTGGTTGAACATACAGTAAAAAAGCTTTCTTTAAATGTCTAATATTGAACAGAGTATATGTTTGGGAAGTAAAATGCAAAATAGTACTTCAGAAGGATCTTTTAGTCCATCTAAATGCCATACTATGCTAGGCTGGAAGAGTCTAGCGAGCGTACTTTCATGTTTGGGACGAAAAGGGCAAAGGCGGGGTTTAGGTACGCTCACTGTTCTCTTCCAGTTGATTTTACATCGTTGTCTGCTGAAGTCCCGTCTAAAGGCCTATTCAGACTGAGCTACACATACGCTAATGGTTTCGACATGTGATGTGCATTACAATGTCTATGGCCAAGGGTTCTAGCGATTGATAAGTATTATTAAAGGGATTTTACACTTAGAGATTTTATGATTTTCTGATGTAATTTTACGGTGGATTGACTATTTTTGAAAATCGTCAAAAAACGCTCCCGCTTTAGGTCGGGCCAAAGAGAAGCCCACTAGAGTTTCTTCAGTTGCCTTTTGCTTTCCAGGATCACGCTTATCTCAAATAATCCCACAGCCCACAAATACATGCTTATTTTTACTTACTTACATCTTACCAGCACTGCCGTAGATAGCCTTTTATTGATTGACTTAATTAGCTACCTTTTTATAGTGTACAAACAAATAAAAACGTTACCTCTTTATAATTAGTATCCGAAAAAAAAAAAGTTTTTTAGCCATTACGACCGAGGCGGAATTCGCCCGAGCCGTAGGCGAGGGTGTTGTGGAGTTGAGTGGTGCATTGACAAACCATGTGCATCAAACGACGTTTTTCAATACACTTATGAAGATATAAATAAACGGGGATGGATAGACGCGCGATTTGTGGGGGTCGCTTAACCTAATACGATAAATGTATGTGTGTAAAAATCTATGGCGGGGTCGAACTCGCGTACTTTTTCGCACTAGTGAGAAAAGCAGTAAATTGAGTACCTAAAAGCGGTAGGAATAAAAACGAATTTCGCGTAAGTGTATTGAAAAATAATATTGTTTATATTACTGTTTATAAATAGTGAGATTATTACAGATTCTGTATCCGATTCGCGTGATAGTCATCGGTTATTATCTAAAACACATGTTAAACGTGCTATTTATGAGGCTATAAAAGAACAAAGCATTTTTTTCTTATTCATAGCTTGAGGAGTTTAGTTAATACATCTTATGATAGGTAGGTATATGTCTATTAAATAAATGTGATAAAAATTGTTACATATAGACAGCATGATTGGTGCAGTGGTTGAGCGATTGGCTGTTACACTGTGTGTCGCGGGTTCGATTCCCTCACGGAACAAATATTTGTATGGCCTACAGATAGGTTTTCCGACAGAGACTTCTTCCAAGATACAGGAATTATTCTTAGAGTGGGACATTTTTTTTTAAATTATAGATTAGAGTATAAGCTCTCATCAGAGATAACATCTGTCTTTATAGTAACAATTGTTACATCTTAAATTAAATGATGCAATTACCGAAGGGGCCCAGCAGGGTCCAACAGCAGGGGCTTACTGGGGCCAAGGGCCTGCTTCTGAAAGGAAGAATCGGCTCTGGTATGAAAGGCAACGATTGGGTTTTTAGTCAGTAAAAGTCTGGCACGCCCTCAAGCTCCACCCAAGGGCGAGGGAAGTCATTAGATGATTTTCCCACCTAAAAAAATTATGCAATTGATTACATTGTCATCATCATCTCATCATCTTCCTGCCCTTGTCCCGTTTTATTTGGTTTTTTTCTTCCATTCTGTCCTTTCATTCGTCATGCTATCACTAACTCCCTTTTCTTTCATATCACTTCTCACACAATCCATCCATCTTTTCTTTGGCCTCCCTCTCCCCTTCCATCCATCCACATGTAAACTCATAACTTTTTTAGCAACATGCGTTTCGTCCCTCCTTTTCACATGACCATACCAAGACAAACGATTTCCTTTCAGCTTTTCAGTCACTGGCGCCACTTTCAAACTTCCCCTAATATACTCATTTCTCACTTTATCCATTCTTGTCACACCACACATCCATCTTAACATTCTCATCTCTGCTACATGCAATCTTTTTTCATCCTTCTTTTTCACAGCCCAACATTCTGATCCATACAGTACGACAGGCCTTATCACGGACTTGTAGATTTTACCCTTCAACTTGAGGGGCATCCGTGGGTCGCAAGTGGTTCCCGTGACCTGTCGCCATTTCATCCATCCTGCGTTGATCCGATGTGTTACGTCCCGGTCTACCTCACCATCCCCTTCGACGAGCGACCCTAGGTACCTAAAGTCGGAACAGATCGGTATGGGCGTTCCGGCGAGAGCTAAAGGCACAGGATTGGAGAGACCGCCGAAATCGCAGAACAAGTACTCGGTTTTGGTTCTGCTCAATTTCAGGCCAACACTCTCCAGTCTGTGCCACCACACCTCCAATCTGTTCTGGACCTCTAGGCCACTCTCGGCAACCAGAACAATGTCATCGGCAAACAACATACACCAGGGAGCCTCTTCCTGGATGTCCGACGTCAGAGCGTCCATTATCATCAGGAAGAGGTAAGGGCTGAGAGCCGACCCTTGATGTAAGCCGACAGCTTCAATGTGCTGTCAGTGGTGCCACCTGTAGACCGGACCCGGGTATTACACCGACTGTACATCGCTCGGATCAACTGCACATACTTCCCAGGCACACCTTTCTCCTTAAGGGCCCACCACAGAACCTCACGAGGTTGATTACATTGTCAATTATTTAACAAATTACATCACCGGCTGGTGACAATTTGACACATTCATTTGTTTTGTTATATTTGTTCAAGAAATCCGTGAACTGACAGTGGTCAAGGTATACAAATATTTCATCATTATTTATTGAACTAGCTTTTGCATGCGGCTTCGCCCGCGTATACAAGGTGTAAGGCACAGCCCTCCGCAAACTTTTTTTAGGAAACGAAAAAAAAAAACAGCCTCACCATACAAAATGATAAACTTGACTGGAAAATTTGTATGGCGATTTCTTTTTCGTTTCCTGAAAAAAAAATTTGTTCAGTTTCGTCTACTGAGCAAGCCCTTAAAGTTTGCGGAGGGCTGTCCCTTACACCTTGTAAAAAAAAATATAGCCTAGGTTGCTCAGGAATAAAGCAGCTTTCTATCGGTATATAAAATTTAGCAATAGGACCAGTACTTTCGGAGATAACCTCCTACAAACAAAAAATAAAAAAACAAATTTTCCTTTTTTATTATATTAGTGTAGACAATTTATTTAATTGACGAGGTCACTAAACACTAGTTTAGGATAAATCCAGGAACTTCCTAACCCGTGAATAGAGGTCCGCTTTGTTTAAGAAACTGGGCGCACAGTTACTAATGAGCTCATTAACAAACGCACGACTAGGCACGCCCTTTGTAAAGGCAACTCCTCCAAGTTGTAACATGCTGTATAACACGGGGATACGGAAGGGCCACTCCACAAAATAGATAGGTACAGAAGTCAAATTTCATGTATTGACTTCACTTTCCATGCCTAAGCTGGCGGTCGAGCTAGGGTCGGCGCGCGACGCCGCTCTGGCCGAGTGCGCCCAGGCGCGGCGATAAATACCTAATGTAAATATAAAAATATTACATGGCCACAAGGTCATGTTCGTTTTCTCGGCGCGGGACAGAGGGCCGCCGGTTACTTACCTACCTACTTAACTGTTATGCGTTACATTAAAACAAACCATCAAAATACCTACTTACGTCCCTGAAACAACGATATTTTACAATTTAATGTTGAATTTAAACAACCGCCCACTAAGCAGTTACAATAACTTTTGTTGTTGTTCCATAATTGCACAAAAAAGTTCACAGATGCGTGTCTCAAAGTCTCAAGTGGATGACACTCGCGCTCGCATTGGTCCAGACTGGAATATCGTGTCCATGAGCGGTGACTATGTGAGCGCTGCTCGAGCGCGCTTTGTATGTAGATTGACTTCTTTACTATCTATCTTGTGACCACACACTGGCATATTACAGCCAGTTATGGGTGTGTTACATCACAAATTAAATGATGTTCCAAGATTCGTTTATTCTATAAAAAGACCACACATGTCAGCAACAAATACATATAATAAATTCAAACTTAATTACCAACTTTACATAACTCATCATTATTCCTATACTTCGTAACAATACCTCCATCACACCTACAGAAATCACGACACTGGAATATCCACCCACTTAATATTCATATTATAACTTCTAATAAAATCAATTTTATATTCTAGTCAAGTTCAAGTCGACTCGTCCGCGTGAACGAGGCATAATGTCGGCGGTGAACGACCAATGGGTTTGCTGCAAACTGTTTACAATAGATACGGATGCGTGTATGAGTGACGTCAGTGTACCGTTGTGATTTACTGGCACTCGAACAGTTGAACCGCATATTTACGTCTAGCCGCGTCTGGTCTCGAAGCTCTCGAGTCTTCATTGACGCATTCCATGTCAGTGCGGTTAAAGTCAATGCGTATGAGTTGGCGAATGGATATTTGTTCGTGTGCAGTCTGCATCGTAATGGAGTAGCGATAAAAGACGAATGCGTTTCGTCTAAAATGTTTAGTATCCATGTGGCTAGGAGTGATGGGTACCGTTGTGAATGTTGAACAGTTGGTGGTTGTTTGCTTAGAATAGGATCTATATGCAGGTCTGGTTGCTAATTTACTACATAAGTAATATGACAGTGCATATCCGGCATGCCTTAGTCCATAAACCTATTATGACTGGCTAATATTTTCACTTCTTTTCATCATTATCATCTCCCTAGCATTTCCCCAACTAGCTTGGTCGGCTTGTACACTGACTGGGTAAACCTGAATACCTGTGTTTTACATGGACTGACTGCTTATTTGACCTCCATAATCCAGTTACTGGGTAACACTCACTGGGATACTCCTTGGATATACTGATGGTCAAACTTTTTGGCATCTGACTATCTCCAACGACTGTCAAAGATCTACGGATGACAACTGGGACAAACGGCTTTTTGTGCTTTACGAGGTACCTACGTGGTGTCAGTAAAGTTCTAGACTTAAAAAAGTACATATTAATTGAAAAAGATCACAATGATACTCGCCCAGTTTCGGACCCGCAATCTCATGCATGAGAGGCGGGTGCCTTAGTCACTAGCCACTGCTCCTCCCTAGAGCCGGAGAAGTCATTGCTTCATTTCCTACTTAAAAAGAAAATAATACATTTAATGACATAAAACTCTCCAGTCAAAAACAAAAATCATGATGTGATAGCCAATATTTCCCCGAAACTCAGCTCTATCCAGCAGCAAAACATCCATAAAATTCTCAGTAAAGAAAACGTCGTGTCCTAATAAATGTTGATGTGCCAGTTCAAAATGCGTCAGACTCAGTATCGAGAGAGCCTTCGCATTACATTGAACACTAAGGGCTTTAAGCTCCTTGATTTACATTCGCTCCAGTCTGCATTGTAATTCCGTTGTCGATAAAAGACGATGCATTCAGTGCAAATTGTTCTCAATATGTACAGATCCGTGCAGTGGCGGGAATTTACTGTTAATGCTTAGCTGATGTGAGTAAATAAGTATAGTAAGTAGCCGAGCATTGAGCGGCGGGGCAAAGTGGTAAAGGGTTCGGCTTACGAGTTTTATATTGTGGGTTCAAAAACAGACAGGTTCTTTTTTCCGGTGGGTAAAAATCATCCAAATGACATCCCCGCCTTTGGGCGCGAGAAATAGTTTCAGACTTTTACTGACTAAAAAGCACACCCTGTTCCTTCTTGCGTTTCATACCGGGGCCGAGCCTCCCTTTGGGAAACAGACCCTAGCCCCAGTAGGCTTCGACAACTCCTTGAGGGTTCCCGACGCTCGGGAACAGTGCGCGCTGTCGATGACTTGGGCTCGGTCCGGACAGTTACCAGACGGTCAGACAGCGAGCTAATGGGAATCGGACTTGGAGGCGAAGGCAAAAGCATCAATTAAAATACTATTAAAATAAATTAAAAAAACTTATAAAAATACTCGGTTAAGTTTTAAGAAGCGCGAACCTTAAACATGCTAAATACGAATCAAGGCAATAAATGATTAAATGAAAGAAAGAGTAATCGACAGAAGGCACAGGGTCCTAGGTTTCGTGAAGGACAAGTATAAATTCAGGCTGTTCAGGGTCGCGGGAATCCGACGGATGCGTGACGCACAGGACCGGTCGTTGTGGCGACGCTTGAGGAATGCCTGTGTCCAACAGTGGACGTCTTTCGGCTGAAATGATGACGCTGGTGATGAAGTATAAAGTTTTTTCTTCCGATTAATATTCAGCGGAATCAAAGGTGCTAAAACCATCGAAAGTTCCGAACTTTCAGATTGGGACCATAACATCTCTGGTTGATATCGTCATTAGCAGGGGAATAATAGCCAATTATACAACATATAGCCAACTAGATTAGCATATCATTTAGAACCAGGAAGATTAAATCCAATAGCTGTACTTTGAACTCTAAACACGACCTAAGAAACCTATTTAGAGCCTTCTATGACACATCGTACGACCACAAAGCAACTACTTTAGACACTGGGACAAACCTATAAAGTTTTATGGCGAATGGGCATGAATAGGCAAAGGCACAGACATAATATTACCGTTTGAGACTCCAGAATAGACCTCTCGCATTTCCTGCAGGTGTTGAAAGCTGTGTACTGTAATTATGGGACAATGATGATTTTTTTTTTTTTGTTTTCGTTGGGCAAAAATCATTTTATGACAAAGGAGCGGGAAATAGTGTCAGACTCTTACTGACTAAAAAACCCACCCCGTTCCCTCTAGCCTCTTCATACCGGGGCTCGAGCTTCTTTTCAGATAACCCTGGTCCCAGTAGGCTTTGACTCAGCTGGGCCCCTCCTGTTGCTGACTACTCCTTGAGGCGCGCGGGAATAGTGCGCGCCGTCGACGTCTTGGGCACGGTCTGGACAGTTACCAGACAACCGGACAGAGAGCTACCCATGGCTCGACGTCCGCGAGGGGACAATAATGCTTAGATATACCTCGTTATGTAGCTGACCGGTCAACAAGAGTTACATATGGGAGAAAAGTAATAAGACACACACTGTACATCAAAATCTATGAACTACTAGCTTTGCCCGCGCGGCTTCGCTCCCGCTCTTCCCTACTCCACCCTACTATACCCTACTCCACCCTACTATACCCAACTCTACCCTACTCTACCCTACTACTCTACCCTACTCTACCCTACTCTACCCTACTCTACCCTACTCTACCCTACTCTACCCTACTCTACCCTACTCTACCCTACCCTACCCTACTCTACCCTACTCTACCCTACCCTACTCTACCCTACTCTACCCTACTCTACCCTACTCTACCCTACTCTACCCTACTCTACTCTACTCTACCCTACTCTACCCTACTCTACCCTACTCTACCCTACTCTACCCTACCCTACTCTACCCTACTCTACCCTACACTACCCTAATTTTTTTTCCATAAGAACCTTCTCCTCACAATAACAATCACAACAAAAAAAAAAATCAGCCAAATCGGTCAAGCCGTTTTCATGCCAAGTCGTGACAACGGAAAACGGGGGTCATTTTTATATATATAGATGAGGCAGGGCGCAAACGTGTGTCTTGTGTCAGATACAAGCTACCGATGAATATTTGATTTCTATAGAACCAGCATGAAATCGTCCACTCCCTGCGCATACGTAAACATTTTTAGTGTCCAGTTGCTTCCACTTAACACATACTCATGACGATCAAAAAGTGTCTGGTGTCGGTAACTGGAAACAAAAAGTGCCTCCGTTTGCGCAGCAGTCCTGAGTGATCGACTGACAGTCTTTCTAAGCTCAAAGTGTCATATTTATGCTCGATTACATCTACTAGATATTTAAAGATGATTCATTCAAGGTCCTTGCTTGTGTAGCTGTCTTTGAACCTGAACAGGCCATACATTGCGATTGGTTGCAAATTGCCTGGCTGTCGCAGATGTACCGTTGTGAATACTGTAATGCGTATTAGTGTCTCAAGGTGTGTCTGTCTGTCTGAGAGCACTGTTATGTATTGTACGTATGTGACAGTATAAATGTATGAGGTAATGAAATTATCTTAAGTATGCGTGAGAGAAAATGCATTATCTCTTGTATAGAATTAGTGACGTCTTCTGCATAATTTGACTTACCTTTACAAAATATGCTCGTAGTAGAAAATAAAATAGGTCTAAGCGTTTTGCCTAGTTGTTTATACCGCGTACATCGAAGGACTGGAACAATTTGTCTGCTACTATTTTTCCGATTAGTGTCTACAAGGCTAGAGTGAATAGGCTCTTAATAAAACAGTGCGCTTCACCATCAACGATTGCATCATTGCTTACCGTCAGGTGGGATAGAAGTCAAGCACTAGTTTATTCTGTCTTTGTACTGTCTGTTTACTCCTAACCCACGTAACGGATTTGAATAAAATGGATAAGCAAACAATGAGTTAACTGGAAACTCATGAAAATTGTTGGAACTCATCTTTTCCATGTTGGTGGAAAATAACAGCTAAGGTTCTGGAGTGGAGACTGCGTAACGGAAGACGCGGCATCGGTAGGTCTGCCCACAGGGCGGGATTTATACTATGCACTATGTAAACATTTATGAGACCACATTTTCCTGAATCAAACAGCATACAAATTGACAATATCATTGTATTGTCTTTTCATCATCATTATCGCCGAAGGCTCTCCCAAGTGTCGCCACAACGACCAGTCCTGTGCGTCTCCATCCCACGAACTCCCTCCTCGACGCGTCGTCGTTCACCCTTGTGGAGGTCTTCCAACACTGCTTCTTGCTGTACACTTTATTTATTTGAAATACTCAATAATCTTCCTTAGCTTACCTACTATGAAACGGTTGTAAATATAGGTAGTTAAAATCTAAAATTAAAAGGCAAATAAAATAACTTATTCATATATTTTAATTACTAAATTACAAATCTTGCCAGACACCTATTCTTATATATTACTTCTTGTCATAAACATAATGCAAAGCACGCGTCTTTTTATTACCATAGACAACATTCAACACGGCGTCGTCCTTAGAATAAAAATGATTAATTAATACTGTCATAACTAAGGGCCTGGACACATTAAACCACGTTACGGTGTCGTCACCGTGAACTAGCGCTGATCGCGGCACGTTACAATGTCGTCATGCAAATATTAGGTACCATTGAAATAGTCGATTTTTTTAGTCAAACTATGATATTTATTTATTTAAACTTCATGTACCTACAGTAGTGGTACATAGGCGGACTTAATGCAACAAGACATTCTCTACCAGTCAACCTTTGGGTTAAAAAAAGACAACATTGTGGTAGGTTTGCACAATAAACAAATAACAGATACTACAAACGGAAAAATATAAAATAAGTTATTTATAATAATAAAATACATAAATACGCTATATTAATAAACTATTAAATACTATGAAAATTATCAAATCATTACGATAACTCAATAATACCAATTCTGACGAAGACCGAACTAAAGTTGAGAGGACTTCAAGTAGTAGTTCCGAATTTTACGTTTGAAGGATAATTTACTTTCAGATTTTTTGATGTAAAATAATATTATATCTACCTTTAGTATTTAGTTTATTTTAACTTATATTTCTTAGTTAATCCGGAGATATCACAGTTCAAAGTACATAACACCAATTTCATATGTAAGGGTCTAATACATGATGGCCGGCACGATGCCGCGTTGTCCCACGACATCACGGCACCATGTTGTTTAAGCGCTGCATCGTTAAACATTTCGCGATTTGTTTCTATCCAAAGGGTTTCGCAATATTATCTTGTCGTGTGTTTACGGGACACGACATCGTACCGGCCCACGGAGTTAGTACCGGCCAGTGTATATTTCGTATATTTGTTGTAGGTACGACGCGGCTGCGGCGTCGTGCCGTGGTCAGGTGTCGCTCTAACTAAGCTATAACGTGGCTACGTCCTACGTCTTAACTTCGTGCGAAAATCTCACATAGGTGTAACATAGGTTTTTCCTTTGTAGCATTAATCATAGGTTGTCGACATTCAACTAAAAAAAACTTTTTGTTAACATTTAATCTTCTGTCTGGCGATGTTTAATAAGCCTCCGTCGCTATAAAAAAGTATGCATTTTTTAACTCTAGGTTACCTACTGGTGTCATTGACCTTTCACATGTCATTCAAATTCGCATACGGCACCGCAATCGGTAGGTTACATATGCACCTAACTATGACGCATCGCTGCATTTGAAATAAAAGCACAGCGTAAATATTTGATAGGGAACGAGGGATGACGCGACCGGACGGATGTTGACTAGAATATTAATTACTTATGTACCTACAGAGCTTTTGCCAGTTTCGAACCAAAATGTTAGCCATTTTTCCACGTTGCACCGGAAATGGCACGCGAACTGTAAACTACAAAATAAACGTAAAATCCTATTTTAATTATTTAATTCTCTTTGTTTACAGGTAAGCCGCGCAAACAGTTAACTGCAATGTAAGTTTTCGAAGCGGAAAAACAAACTTGAACTTGGTACACTTTTGCGTAACTTTAGTTTACTCTGTGTTCCGCAAATTGCCGAGGCGCTGCCGTCGACGTTCAACGTTCCGAGCAGATGGTTCGTGTCTAGACAGATACGCGTAACTCCACCATGTAAGAGTTCGGCCGTAATTGCATAGATGGCGTTGTTACAAGTTTTATTAAATAGTTTTGTTTTTTATTATTTTTGGATCGTTTTCTTGGTTTTTTCGACAATATACAACCACAATAAAAAAAAATCTCTTTGTAAGTTGAAAATTCATAATTTTCTTATGTTTTACAAAATGCTTATAACAAAGAAAACCTCAAATGTTTAGCATCTACAGACGACCAACATTTTGATGATCTTGAATACTTAATAATATCTAATTAATTGTTGAAACAATTGCGCAAAACCTAATCTTTTTAATTTATTTCTTTCTTTCTCTGTAGGATTAATAATGCCGTCTTCGGCGAACCTCGTTATAATCGCGAGCCTGCTCATAAACGAAATGATTAAAAATACAAAGTTATTTTACAAAATGTCAGCTTTAGAAGGAAAAGAGACAAATATTGTTTCAGAAAACCTAAGTTAATTAGACATTCCTTTTGTTTTGTTTAAAGTAAATACAGATCTAAGGCTTTTGAAATTAGAATAAGTATATTTCTGTGAAACAACTTTATTTCTTTAACTTGGGCAGTTTTAGATTTTTTAATAGGTTTTTTTGAGTTGTCGTAATATGGTTTTTATGTGTTGTCGCAATGTCGCACCATGCCTTTCTGTTAACATGACCTTAGTTTTATTTATTGAGGTGGGTACCTAATCATTTTATGGCTTATATTGCTCAACTAAGCTTCATGCAAATACAATTACAATACTTAGTACCTACCTAGTTAAGATCAAAATTAAAATAAGTTTTAATAAATTTGTACCTTTTTCTTTGTATCGATTTTAAAAAAAGTAACAAATAGCGTGATTTTAAAAATCATGTCAAAAGTCTTCTACAGCGGAATCGCCCCTAGGTACTTACATTTCGATACAAGTGCTAAAAGTTAATTATTGTGACCGAGGTGGAATACGCACGAGCCGTAGGAAGCCGAGGGCAGTGAAAAATGTGCACGTGTATCAAACGACTTTTTTCAATATACTTACGAAGAAATTAATAAACGGGGGTTGATCGGCGACCAGTGGGGGTCGACTCGCGCCCTGCCTGATACGATACATTGTAGCGCGGGAGAGCACGCACAATTTTCTACACTAGTGCGGAAAACAGTCTATTGCGTGTCTTAAAGCGGTGATATAAAAGTGGGTTTTCGAGTAAGTGTATTGAAAATATTAAATAGATTTTCGCTTCGTCCATCTCAAAAATTTATAACACTGTTCCTTACCCGAGTATGTCCCAAACAAAATATATATCAATGCTATCCTCCAACCAATTAATATTCATCTTTTATATTTTGCTTTGCGATTGTTGAATTCTTATATCCGTATATCCGACGACCTTATGCATTTCTTATGATGCTCGACTCGGAAAGCTTTTGAGACAAATGTACTGCCATTTAAATGGAATATTCAGTATTGTAGCATCCATTGTAGAAATTTCTTATTCACTGTTTAAGCGGAATACTTGAACTGCGTGGAGTTCAGTATTTGTGAGTCTGGGCCCTACCACGAGCTCTTAATGCGATCCATTTAACGACCTAAACTGAACTGTTAAGGGGGTATATAGAAATATATGTATAAATCTGTTTACCTATCAGTTGTCTAGTACTCATAGCACAAGCTCTGCTTAGTTTGGGACTAGCGGGGTTACCATGACGTTCAAAGTAAGATTGTTTTAATCTTGTTTCAGCGTGGGCAAGAGATGGCGCTAGACAACCTTTATTATGATAAATGATCTTTATTTTGTAAATAGGTTTTCAATAAACACTTTTTCACGTCAATTTTGTTTTCAGTCAGTTTTAACGAGATGAGGCCGGTGTTTCCTGGCTAACTACCCTGGAAAGAAATACCGAAACAAACTATACTTATATAAATACATACAAATAAACAAATTTACTATGAGAAACGAATCTAACAAATCAACGCTGTGATGATTCGAATTTATTCATGTGTGAGATCCAGGGTTTAGGGTTTAGAGGTCCTGAATTCTAGACGTACGTATAAGTCAAATATGAGAATCTATTGTACTGCCTAAGTGGTTTTAGGGAGGACGCTGTTGTACCTTTGTTTCTACTAAATCTGTCTCCATTATTCAAGTGTGGAATTTCGAAATTTCATATAATACCTAGAAACGGGGTGAATAGAAATGTAGGGGCGAATTGAAACAAAACACCAAGCATAATCTTTGTTCCTATTTTTCTGTTTTCTTCTTCTTTTCTTTTTTTTCATTATATGTGTGTACACGAATTGATAAATAAATAAATAAAAATTAAGTTTTTCACTGTAAAGAAAGAAAAATCGTTTAGTTCCTAAATCATAGTGCATTAAAAAAAACAATAAATTTCTCACATCCATTTAGAAAGACCTAAAACCGTTACATCAATAATTAAAAACGCCACTATGTCAACTCGCCCCAGAAACTGTAAAAATAAAAACTGCTAATCAGAGCTCAAGATAACTTTAAATGTTTCATTTAAGCCGTCCAATGGGTTGCAAATGGGTGAGGAAAAACGTACGGGGAACTTTAAAATATGTAACGGGCAAACATAACAGATGTGCTACCTAACGGACTGTAAGAGACTGTTCCCGCGCGTCTCAAGGTGTTGTCGGTAGCCATAGGGGCCCAGCAGGGTCGAAGCCTACTTGGACCAAGGGTCAACTTCCGAAAAAGAGGCTCGGTCCCGGCATGAAAGGCAACGAAGGAACGGGGTGTTTTTTTAGTCACTAAGAGTCTGACACTATCTCGGGGATGTCATCTGGATGATTTTTACCCACCGTTAAAAAAAAAACTAAGAGGTAGGTACCTCTCCTTCCCTCACAAAAGAGGGCCCGTGGGCTCCCGCAATGTTAGCTCCGGGATATATAAGTTGTTTGCCTAAAATATTGTTATTTACTTATCATTTTTGTGGCAAATCTGCGGATAATCGAGGTTTGTTTACGAAACAAACGTGTCCTTTGAAAAGGACAAAGGAAAAAGCTTTATGCGTGTTCTGTGTGTGTTTGTCGAAGTTATATCTAAATGTGGAACTGGTCATGTTTTAGTCATGCGGATTATTTGTGATTTTATTCATTACTTGCTTTTGCCCGCGGCTTCACCCGCGTACATAATCCCAGGATAAAAAGTATCCTATGTGATATTCTGGGATATGGTCTACTCGTGGACCAAGTTTCATCGAGATCCGTTCAGTAGTTTTTGCGTGAAAGAGAAACAAACATCCATACATCCATCCATACATACAAAGTTTCGCATTTATAATATTAGTAGGAAGTAGGATTTACATAAAAAAAATATTTTAGAAGAAAGTCGTAAAAATAACAATGTTTAATCGAGTTTCTTAATCGATGTTTACAACTTGTAAGTCGGAGCCGGTACCACTGTGTCACCATTGCTTTTCTGTTGTTTTTTAATTTCCAGTGTTTTCACGTATTTCTGACAGTAGTAACGAGCTCTTTTATTATTGTGTTACCGACCTTAATTGATTGATAACCGCCTTAACACTAACGGAATACCAATGTCAGTTTTTGCCATTTTATTTTTGCTACAGTAATATAATAATAATAATATTTCACAACTCCACACAACGCCATCCAGTCTCAAAATAAGCGGAGCTCTCGTACCACAAGCTCTGCTTGCCTGTGGGAATCGAACCCACGTCTTTCGGCGTAGTAGTCAGGACCACTAACAACAAAACCAGGCCTGTCTAGTCTTTGGTGTACTTTGCGATTCTACGCATAATAGAACTAAAGCAGGAAGAACATAGAAATGGGTCAAATTGGTGGCGCCTGCACTTCTAGTATTCATTTGTAAGAAAAATAAACTCTTTTGCCCGTATCATTCACTCCCAACTAACATCAACCACAACACAATACCAAAGACACACACCTAAAGGTCATTACTCAATAAGGTCCTGACAAATCGTTTCTAGTTCATTGAATGATTGATTCATTCGTTCGATATTAGGCTAGCAGCCAACAGGTGAACGATGAACGATGAACGGTGAACGTCTGATTTAGTAACTCTTGATGCTTTTCCAAATCACTCGGGCCTAATTCTTTGGCTTTCCCTTTTCAAAATCATGTGACGGGGGTCTTGTCCAAATGTGAATTGGGTCCGTTGAGACGTTTTAGGGCTTAACTTGATGTAAGATAAGCTGGAGTTGGGTTCGATGATTGATTTTTAGAGTAGTTCTGCTTCTTTGATTTATTGTTGTTAATGACATTTGAGGGGGACTTGTAAACTTGAAACTATGATGCTATTACCGGAAGGGTTCCATCAAAAACACTTCCGCCTGAACACCGCAAAGTTCATTTTTGCTTGCACTTGGAACGAAAACTTCAATGGATTTGGTTAGGCGTCGTGCCGCAGGATTCAAGCGAATTTTTTTTTTAAGTTATCAGGCAGAAATTACCTGATCGTACCTGAGGTACCATATTCTACAGTTGGAGTAAGTAGTGAGCTATTTATCGAATTCAAACCAAATTCAAATCAAACCAAATTTCAGATCAAATCATATAAGTACTAGATTTAGAACATTTATTTCTAACTAGTTTTTGCCCGTGGATTCGCTTGTGCACATAAAATATGGTATGAAAAAATTTTAACAATCGGATCACTTTCAGAGATTAAGACAAACAAAAAAAAAACAAAAATATAACAAAAAAAAGAAACTTTAGATAAATTATTTACAGGCTTTTTGCTTAGTATTACTAAGTCTTAGTTAAATCTAGGTGAAGTGAAAACGTTATTGTTTAATATAAATCTGTTGAATATTTTGTTAAAAGTCATAATTATTTTTAAAAACCTATTTTCTTATTTTCATTGTTAAGTAAAATGCGCCTTCATTTTCTACTACTCAGACATTTTACAAGGTGACAAAATTGATTGCTTGGTTCTGGAGTGGCGACCACGTACCGGAAAACGCAGAGTTGGAAGGCCTCCAACAAGGTGGACCAACGACCTGGTCAGGGTCACGGGAATCCGATCCGACGCTTGGGGGAGGCCGACGCACAGGACCGGTCATTGTGGCGACGCTTGAGGTAGGCCTATGTCCAGCAGTGGACGTCTTTCGGCTGATTTGATGATGATGATAATTCGGATTAAGGTTTTTTCGTGCACGATTCGTAATAAATTTTTTTTATTTGTTTTGTTTACCCTGTCTATTTTTTTCGATTTGACAGTATGATATGACGTCACAACATGGCGATCGATCCTAATCTTATTTAAAACGCATTGTAGGTACCTACCTGTGGGGTCCTGTATAAACACAGCATCATGACAAAGTCTTCCCCCAGGTTCGTAACAAATAAACGGTAAACCTGTTCCATATTCCACCCCTGCATCAAAAATTCTTCAGCAATTAAAGTTTAATTAATAAATTTTTGATTGCTTTACAATTGTTTATGACCATGGAACTTCTAAATTAGTTTGCTTTCTTTAATTAGTAGCGTGTATTTATGAACTTTTAGTTAATATTCATAGTTTCATTACCTAGTTAAACATGCCAAGTCGCTATGTTTAACAGGAAAAAATATAACCTACAATGTTTTAAACTTAACTGTACAAATTATTGCGGAGTTATTTAAAGAAGCTTGGTTTATTTAGTTTAGTATAAAACCGCGTTTTTTATCTTTGTCGTTATTGAAATTGTCGATTTACTCGAAAACCCGCTTTTAGACCCACAATTTACGTTTTCCGCACTAGTGCAGAAAAATGTTCGAGCTTTTACCCCGCCACAATTTATTACATATTCTATCGTATCAGGCCGATCGCTAAGTGACCTCTACGAGTTGTGCGTCAACCCCCGTTTATTTATTTCTTCTTTAGTGTGTTGAAAAACGTCGTTTGATACACTTGGTTTGTGTCCTACGGTTCGGGCGAATTCCGCCTCAGGTGCAATGATAAACTTTCTTCAATTGTATCAAAATGTACAAATGTCCTAGCAAAAAAAAAAAAAAATGTCTTGAACACCAATTTAACCAAATAATCACACCTTCCAAAATAAATATTTTTTCACATATTGACACGTGTTCTAGAAATTTGTGTTCGCGAAATCTCCAAAGTTCTTTAACACATCTTATTTCGTGTTAGAACTAGGCACTTAGCACATACATTTAATACCTAAAATCACAAAAATTTCTTAGAATATATCCTAGATGTGTAAGTAATATTAATATGGCTCTCCCGTCGTAAGAAGCTTTCATAGGAAAAGATTGTATGTCATAAACTATGATTTTTCTCTATGAATATTATGGTAGTTGAGTGCCAGAGACAAAAAGCCCTAGAGGGACAAATAAATTGCTCTATTGTCTATTCATGACCTTTTTCTTATTACGCACTATTTGATTTTCGGCCATCTTTGACTTTCCAAATAGTTGTTGTGGTGTAATTTGGTCGTTGTTCTTGAGTTTTTGATACGTTGATACGTTAAAGCTGTGGTGACCCAGTAGTTAGAGCTTCGACTTGGATCTGTACGTCGTAGGTTCAAAACCCATATAGGCGCTTTATTTTGTTTAATTAGATTTTTTATTATTATTAGTTACTAGCTTTTGCCCTCGGCTTCACCCGCGTACATAATCCCAGGATAAAAAGCATCCTATGTGTTATTCTGGGATATGGTCTACTCGTGTACTAAGTTTCATCGAGATCAGTTCAGTAGTTTTTGCGTGAAAGGGTAACAAACATCCATACATCCATCCATACATACAAACTTTCGCATTTATAATATTAGTAGGATCTACATACAAACTTTCGCATTTATAATATTAGTAGAAGCGACAAGAAATATGTAGCCATATGATTTATAATAAAACAAAACGATTTAAAAGAGTGTCCATGGCGTTTCTTGCACGTTATTCTTCAAAATTTTGGGTTTGAAACGTGTAATTTAGCTTAATTTTTTTACTGACTTACATTTTGACAATTCGATAGTGCCTGTAATTGGTCTATTTACTCTACTACTCCCTTTTTTATTTTAAGTTCTCATCACCCATCTTCAGGCTTGCATACCACTCACTGACTACTAGATAGTGGTTTTAATTCATATAATATTTTTCTGCGATTAATTTAAGAAGTGTTGAAAAACAGATCCAATTTGTTTATTGACCTTGTTCACTAAGTACTCTTTTATATCAGATCAAAAAAAGAAAACCTTTCCCAAAAAGTACACCTAAAACATACTTTCACATTGTCCAGCCAGACACGTCACAAAATGGAACTTATCACAACTTTATCCATCTAATCCCGATCTTTATTTTTCGTCCAAATCCTAATGTTGGCTAAGCCTTGTCTTATTCCCGCCAATAATAAGTGTGTCTCTTATTTGGGACATAGGGACGTTAGTTGAATTCTTCGTAGGGGTGGGCCAGGAGTGGGACGGTGCCGGTGGTGGTACATCTGCATAAATACGTAAAGCGGTCACGTTCGAACCGACGACCACGCGTTTAACTTGTATCGTCTATGGACAAGGCGTGTGCGTTTGGACGGGTGAGTTGAGAGAGGCGAGTTACTGTCGCTCGTTTGTGTTTTGTGGTCTGAATTGTTTATTTGAAGCTTAACCTCATTAACAAGATGCTATTGATTATAATGACTTTAGAGCAGTCAGTTGAAAAGATGACTTGACCGTCATTATTTTTCCTGAAAGATAACTTATCATAACTTTTTTTTTTGATACATGTTGTTTTTCTATTAAAAATTGATGTTATTTCAATACCAAGGTTGGAACCATATTTCTTACTTACAAATTTCATAACAGTAGCAAATATTTTTACAGGAAAATGAGCAAAAGTGATCAACAGTGATGGATCACCTGATTTTTGAGCGAAAAGTTTCTTATCGATTGATAATATTGAAATTAGGTCAACGATTGCAATATTTTCAACATACTCTACAATATTTATTATATTATGCAGATCTTTTCTACTTTTTTGTTCCTAAAAAATAAAGAGCGTGTTGTGATATAACAAGCTTATAACAGTATAAAAATAAAAATGGCTACTTGTTCCGAAAAACTAGTATTACTTGTTCAAGAAACTGATAGTTTGATGTCTATCTTTACATCATCGTATCTTTCGAAGTAACGTGTGAAACACGTTAATAAATCAATTTGTTTGCGAATCAATACAGCCTATTTAGTATTACTCGTAGCTTAATTGCGGACACATTACCTAATTAACTCAAAACTAATTGACGTGATACGATCTACATAAACGTTAGGTTTAGTTAAGTAAATAATTATGTTTGTTTATGTTGTTGAGTGAGTATGAAGATCAAATGGCGAGCATATTTTAACAAATTACTGTTCAGTTTGTATTTTACATTGTACCAAATTAACATATTTTTGATCACTCCTTTTGTGACTAAACCTATTTTGCATGTGTAGTCAAACCAGTTATAAGAAGAACATTAATTACAGGCATTCAATACCATAAAGACTTTCCTACATTTTCTAAGTACAGGCAAGTCGACTCGCTCGTACAAACGCTCCCTCGCCCGTGTCACGGCGCCTTTATTTTCTATTTCCAAGGCGGCGGCGCGGCCAGAGAAACACCACGGCTAATCGTCCGCCCGTTTCCCGCCCCGCCCCACTAGGGATGTGCCAACCTACGTCTTCGTCTACGATAGGGGTGAAAAAGTTGGTACAGATTCTGTAGCACTCAAAATTAAATGACGGGTTTTTTAAAGCGGAATCTAAACGTTCGTAATTTGATTTGTTATCCATGATGATATTTAGATGTCATTTTTACAATTATTTCAAGATTATTAATTCTAAGTTACGAGGAATTCACTTAGTAGCTAATAGGTGAAACGGGCTGTTATCCGCAACTCCACGACTATTGCGCGTATTTTGCGTAACGCTCATAATATCGATTGTTTGAACACTCAATTTCTTTTTGAACGATAGTTTATAATGTGTTATATATAAAAAGCTAAGTCCTGGCTCACTCTCTGAATTATCAACGCACACCCCAAACTTGTACACCTTTTTTTATACAGAGGTTCCTTTTATGATGTTTACAAAAAATAAGATCTTATTTTTTGTGAGGGCGAAACGGGAGTCCTAAGTTTTTAAAGAGAAATCATCTTTTACGTGGCGAAGCCGCTGGCAGAAGCTAGTTTCAAGATAAAGGTAAAGTCTTATTTCGAATTAACTGCTGATTAATTTATCAGTCTTGTCTATCGATAAAACTATCGACAACGTCCACCCCTAACTGTCTTGATGTGTCCCGGCAAGTAACGTGTTCTTTTAGTGGTTTGTCCTACGCTTTCTACCTGTTTCTCACAGATCAGTTTACTTACATACTTACTCCTATACATATTGTATGTATTGTGTACCAGTCTATATGTTACTGTAAAAGCGCGAACTACGGTAAAACTTAGGTTTTATCAATAAATCTTAAGAAATATAGACGTGAGTTGGTAAATGTACGTAAGTACTTATAAAAATAAGACAAATAACTGACAATTTTGAGAAAAAAAAATTAAACTGGTACACAACACACACTGGCACTGGCACTGGTACTGGTACTGGTAGTGTGTATGCCAAATAAAATAGTTTTCTTTCGTTCTTTCTTTACATGCTAAGTTTTACTAGAGGCAGTTGGTCCGATGAATGCGAAACGCACAGGACTGTTCGTTGTGGCGATACTTGGCAAAGAAAGAACAGGAGTGGGTTTTAGTTCCTCCCGCTCCGCCCAAGGCTGGGAGATGTCATTAGATGATTTCCCACCAAAAAAAACCCCGACGTTTCTGTTTATTGTAAATGCTCGATATAAATGAAGATCACAATATTTTTCGGACTTTTGCTATAACTAGTTGGTATTGTTTTATAGATTTGCATTTGACCACTACCTCACCAAATGGCAAATGAGCATGTACTCTACGATAGAGCACGCTTGCCTAGAAGTAACCTATTCACTCTTGACTTAAAGATCTCTAGGTTTTAGCTAACAGGAAACATACTCAGGCTCCGGCAGGGAATTCCACATCTCAGCACGCCCAATGAATGTGTTCCCAAAATAGTTTGTCTGTATGGGTGGGATGTCCACCATGTACCGGTGGCGAATAGCCTTATAGCTTGTTTATCTTTATCATCATTTCAGACGAAAAACGTCCACTGTTGGACATAGGCCTCCCTCTATGTGTTGCCGCATACACCGGATTTCCGCGGCCCTGACCGTCATACGCCGGTCATCGGTCCATCTTGTGGGAGGCCTTCCAACGGCTACTTCTTACGGTTTACGGTTGGTGGTTGGATTTTGAGAGTGAATCTTTGGATTTGCCATAGCTCGGGTTTTACAGTAACATATACACGTGTGTGCGAGATTAAATATTACGTCGCTTTATGAATATTTTAACAGATAAAAACTTCAGTATCTACCTTCAGTTTTATACAGAAAGTTTCAGCTCTATGTTTGAATACTAAAACTATACTAGATTGTGCTGAGTTAAATAGAGTTAATTGCTTTGTATCATATTCCTATTGTTTTATTTACATTTTAATTAAGGCAATTGGCCCGTATTTGATTTCGTCAGTAAATGATAGAATGGAGGTAATTTATTTGATCTCTGTTCTGTATTGCAGAGCTTTAAATTATAGGTATGTGTGTTCGTGGAATAGGATGTCAAACGAACAATTGATATTGTTTGCAAGCCAATAAAGTTGGAGTGTCATATCGGCGAGAATGCCTAATGCTTGTCAACATACGAGATTTAGAAGTATATTTGACAGATTGAAATTAGAAGATGGTTGCCAGTAAAGTCTGCCTAAAAAGTCAAACGACTTGGGAATTTTTGAAGAAATACTTATATTACTACTTAAACTTATACTCGATACTTTTTATACGGTTCTTCTATAAGTAAACAATAATCAAGATCTCTTAATCAACCTAGATTATTGAACCAGTGTTGACTTCATTAGATTTCATTTTACCTTAATAATTACCCAAGTCGTTTCACTTTTTGGACAGACTTTGTCTACCAATACTCTATATTTTTTTTTTTATTGGATTGTATATGTATAGTTAATGAATTCATAAAGTATTTCAGTGTTTTCTATTATATATTCTGTCCCGTATAATACACAATTGCAGCTTCAATAGATAAATTGATAGTTTCACATAGTACCCTCAAATATAAATAATAGATATTGAATTAAATTAGTTATCTTATGAAATATTGGAAGTAGAAACCAACATATATCCTACACAGATAAATGGTTTATAAACTATTGCTTGACTGCGATCCCACCTGATAGTAAGTAGTGATGCAATCTGTGATGGTTAGGCGCACTAGTTTATTAATTCATGAATCCCCAAGCGACCACCGGTTGCCGCGCATCTATTGTCTTACTATTGTGTCTCTAATTGACGGTATCTGAAGGGTTAAAAGCCTATTCACTCTAGCCTTGAAGACACCCAAATTATAATCTGACGGGAAGACCGCAGCAGGCAAATTGTTCCAGTCCTTCGACGTGCGCGGTATAAACGACGAAGCGAAACGCTTAGTCCGGACCGAAAATAGTGTTTTGTTAATTTTACCAAGCCATTCAAACTCCTCCATCTGTACATAAACTCACAACACAAAACACGCAACAACATGCCCCAATTCCTCCCAAGAAACGCAAAACACTGTATCAAAAACTTGGGTGATCATCACCTAAGTAAGTAGCCAGGTACACGGAGTACTACGTACTATCCTGATTTATGTATCGTCGGGAGACCGAACCGCCACCTGCTCCCTTCAGTGAAATAATCATTTGTCAGACTCGAATGTAACTTAAAAAGGATTGTTAATATCTTAGATGGGGTACCCGCCTTACTTACAAGTTTGTTTACGGTTAGAACACAGATTTGTGGCTTTGTAAGGATCTTGTTTTAATTAAAAATGTTATTTTTATGATGTAATGCGTTTTCTGGATGAGGTGGACTGTAATTAGTAGTGGGTTTAAACTTGACTTGTAGCTAGGGAATCTAAGCCAGCAAGCGCGGGATCTCGCACCTTATTTGCGGGATCAGTAATACGGGATTTTTTTTTATGTGGGAAAATCATCTAATAACAATCCCCGCTCTTGGGCGGAGTGGGAGATAGTGACTGAGAGACTTTTACTGACTGAAAACCTACTCCTGTTTCTGCTTTGAGATTGAGCCAGGGCCTCGGGGACGGGCGATCGGCGGCGGAGACCTCTCGTTGAGGCCATGGTCCGGAGCGAGGAGGAGTGGCAGGCGGTCGCCTCCTTCTGCGAAGCAGTAATGCTAGCAAAGGAGGAGGTCGACCGCATCGGGCAACGGTGCCCTCGCCGCCGCCACCGGGATTCCGATCCCGATTTCATGCCACCGTAGACGCGGGTTCGCGGACGGCGAGCCATGGGTAGCTCGCTGTCCGACCGTCCGGTAACCGCCTGGACAGAGCCCAAGACGTCGACAGCGCGCACTGTTCCCGCGCGCCTCAAGGAGTTCTCAGTAACAGGAGGCCCCAGTATGCTTTGACCCTGCTGAGCCCCTACGGTTGCTAACACGTTTTTGGTATTGTCCGTTCTGATTATAAGATACAACACCACGTCATTAATTCATGAATCCCCAAGCGACCACCGGTGGCCGCGCATCTATTGTCTTACTATTGTGTCTCTAATTGACGGTATCTGAAGGGTTAATAAGTGATTTAACACCATTTCATGGAATCCATGGGTTTTTTATTGATTTAGGACAGCTATGGAAAATAATTTGGTTTTCAATTTTTACAATACAGCTATGAAAAAAAAAAACATTTTAATTTCTAGGTACAAGTCCCGTGTAGAAAGTGAAATACATAGAACGTAATTAATATAACACTTTAAACAACGCGTGAAATTAACATCCATAATCAAAAGATTTTTTTTTGTATTATTTTGTTATAACTTATATCGTTCCTTAACCCTTCAGATACCGTCAATTAGAGACACAATAGTAAGACAATAGATGCGCGGCCACCGGTGGTCGCTTGGGGATTCATGAATTAAAAGAAACTTATTATTTACTAGCTTTTTTCCGCGGCGTCGTTTGCGTGTATAAAATATAGCCTATGTCACTTAGGAATAAAGCAGCTTTGTATCGGTGAAAAAAAAACTTACTAATCGGACTTTTTACGTCGACACTTTCAGAGATTACAAAAAAAAAAAAACGTAAAATATTTAATTATTTGGCAATAAAAAACAATTTATTTGCAAATTTTGAACATTCTAATTTCAAATTATGAGTTTATTTTTCTGTTACGACAAATGTTGTCTATTAAATAACATAAAATTTAAATATCGAACTTAATACCCATAATCTATCTTCAAAGTCCGCGAAAGGGTTAGGTATAAACCCAGAAGCAGCCTATAAGTAAATATATACAGATGAAGTTTCAGTATCCAATATTCATAATGTCGTGTCACAAATATTGGGAGCTTTGGAAATGTCAATGTTCTGTCCCTTATTGACAAGTTGTGGGTTCCGCCTTATGGATAGCGGGGCAATACTAATAAATAATTTACTGACTGTACCTCTGTTTACATACTAATGCTATGTTGGATAGTCACTTGATTTTGATTTGGACATTTTCAATTTATTTTTGGGGTTGTTTTTTTTTTGGAAAAATATGAGGTTGTTGTCTTTCCTTTGGGTGGTAACATTTATTTAACTTAAAAATAGTAGAATTAATAAAAGTAGTAGTGTATTACATGAAGATTTTAATATACTAATATTAAAAAGGTGAAACTTTGTGTGTATATTTGGTACCTACTGCTGTACGCTCGAACGGCTGAACGGATTTGGGTGAAATTTAGGACACGGTAGACCATGTCTTACCGTTGGATTACCTTTGGGCCAATTTTCTAGTTTCACGCAGGCGAAACCGCTGCCAGCAGCTAGTGGAAAATACGTGATTTCTAAGACTTGTCTAATAAGGACGATTATTTATTTATTTCTTTACTTTGTCACTTTAATTTGTCACAGGACCGACAAAAATACTACTGGAGCCAGGGTTAGCTCCGAAAGGTAGCTCAGCCTTGTTACGAAAGGCGACGCTACCTTTCAAACAGGAGTGGGTTTCTTGTCAGTAAAAGTCTGATCCTATCTCATAAGATGATTTTCCCACCGAAAAAAAACCGATAGGCGGTCTTGTTGCCCAGGGCAATTTCTACTAGACAACCTTTGGATGGACTGAACGAAAGGAAAAAATCGGGGGCTTAAATAATGTTAAAAAAAGATAATAAAAATATGTAATAGTAAGGATTGTATCTTACTAATATTATAAAAGCGAAAGTGAGTTTGTTTGTTACGTCTCCACGCTTAAATGGCAAAACCGATTTTGATGAATTTTGGTACAGAGATAGTTGGGTGGGGGAGACGGACATAGGCAAATTTTTTTTTTAAGTGAGAAAAGGGTGAGAAAGAGTAAATTAATAAACGCGGGTGAAGCCGCGGGTAAAAGTTAGTAATACATAAATCGATCGTCAAAAAGTCCTTATAAAACCTGAATGAAAATAGATTTACGAAGCTATTTTAAGAAAGTAATAAGAATCTCATAATTGAAATACTAAAGCTGTCTCAAAAGCCTACTTCTTACGAAGACGAGAATCCTATTTTCCATATCTCAATGCACCTGTGCTTGGCATACTATAGAAATGGAGCTTGTTAGTGAATTACAAGAACTCATATAATGTCTGCAGTATCTATTATGCGTTGCGAGAACGAAATGATGAAGTGATTTCCGCCAACTACGAGCCTAATTGGGCTTGACAAAGTCGGGCCGCTGTTACACCGTTCGTTTGTTATGTAACAAAAAACATAAAAAAAAAAAACACCAGATTAGATTTGTAGTGACGTTGTTTTTGTTGTTTAAAGACTTTATTAACTTACACCCTTATTATATTAACGTTAAATGCGCAAAACCTCAGACACCCCAAATGATTTTTAATTTAAAAGACCTAATTCTGTGAAAAAAAAAACATTTAAAAAAAATGTAATGGTTTTATGTGCAGTTATACTTTGTTTAAAATTAATATCTGCATTGAAGTAAGAACTTTTATTATCCCGTGTATGTGAAAATTTGATTGGACTACAACTATTGGTGTTTGCTTACCTGTTCCGGCAGGTTTGCACACGTGATGGCTTGACCTATTCATAAATAGACAGGGTGACATTTTTAATGAAGATTATTTGAAAACTATAACCTATATTAAAAAGTAGTTTAATTGATTCTGCTCCTTATTCTGATCAAACTATTTTCAAGTTGTAGATGCAAAAAAAATCTTGTCCGTCATGTTTAGGAGCCCGCCATATTGAATTTAGAATGACGTCACTTAGCTAAACATGTATTTGTTATCCAAACTGAACATGTCTGCTTTCAGCCTAATCGGTAAGGGGTAACTGTTTTTAAAATCATTAGCAATATTAAATTTAAACATACTCGTACATACACACAAACAAACATCGCAAGTAAATAATAGAAAACTTCTAAAAATACGATGGAGAGTTTTGCGTAGCGATGGAGCGATACAGATGGAAAAGAAGTTTTCTGCTTTATTGTGGACGAAATCTTTTAAAGTAAAAATAAATTGAGTGTTTTACATGCTTTGATTTACCATATTGCGTAGAAGAATAGCTACAGGTTTCAGAACAACCTCTGCAATTTCAAATTCATTAGAACAATTTTATTAAAATAGCGTAACAATCGGCTAAATGTCCTATAAATTGATAACACTCTACCTACCCTTATATTCGGGAACAAACAGTAGGAAGAATTTGATCCATTTCCAAGGAAGCATTCGTTCAATGTATACATGAATAATTAATTTTAATTACATCTATGCGCGTATCCCTCTTACTTTCCCTCCTTGTGAGGGGGTAACGAACGCCTGCGAGTAATACGAGATGGGTTTGGTGCCTTTTGGACAGACTTCTAAATAATAAAGTAAGGCCACCTTAAATGTATTATATTCCACTCTTATTTTTAGAGAAGACACTAAAATAACCATAATTAAGGTCAAGGTATAGACTGATGCACAATAATAAATTAAAAACTTGTGGTCAACTGGCAACTAACAGAATACAGGTGGTTTCTTTTTGTTCCTAGGCATCACTGTCCCTGCTGTTGTACAAAAGGCCTCCCCCAAGTCCGTCAAGACACTCTTCTCCCTTTTCAGTTAAAAATCTGACACTCCCTCTGGCCCTCTCCTCGAAGTTATTTGATCATTATGTACCAAAAAAAAAAGTTTATCGCAGTCCAATATGAATATAGGTAGCCCTCATCCAAGCTGCGTCATTATACTGTGCTCGTAGGTTTTGATTTTATTTTGTATTACGAGTTAAACGGATCAGTAGTAGTGACGACAAAGTGATTAGCTCGGGTGGTGTTATGCGAAACGAACTAAAGAGCGAGGGACCTGGGAAGTTGGAACCTAGTTCGCGTAGTTCATCTATGGGAGCGCTCTCACAACTAGTTCGGCTGTGATTTCGCGAACTACCTACATAAGACTAGAAGCTACGCGTGTTATCGTAAGCGAATCGGTGTAAGTGGCGGCCCCGCTCTATTGTGACCGCCACGACATAATAAGTATTATTCCATGTTTTCGATGGCTCCTATCTACCTTTCAGCGAAAAAATAAAGGTATTAAAGAATCCCAAATCGATGCTTTGTTCTCTTCTTATTTTTTGTACCTTTTGTTAATGTTATATAAATAAGTAAAGAGTGAGGGACGAATTTACGTAGGCGAAATGTACCTAATGACAAAAAACTGACGAAGTAGAATCTTGAAGATATTGAAATTTTACCCGTATCTTTTATTATCAACGAACATTATTCTCTATTGATAAATCCTGAGATATGGCTTTTCATTACGAAAATAAAATCTTGAATGTATTTTATTAAAATGGAGCCTTTTACTTTTTGTTGAAAATGTGAATTATATTTTCTAAAGCGATTATAAAAATTGATAAAAGCTACTAAAACTTTAATTTTTTTCAACAAGAAACTGTACCACAACTTAAATCGACAAGGTACAAAAGAAACTCGAAAAATAAGTCTAAAAAAAGCCATCAACAGTTTTAAATAACAGGAGAGAAAGAATCTTGCGAAGTGCGGGAAGTAAGTAAACTAAAGAACAATTTGCATTGCCTGGCTTTCAGTCTTCGGCATACGTTCGGCAACAGGTCGCCGATTTATCCGACCGGCTGACACGATGTCAGTTAATGGAAAAATGTGACATTAAGCCGAGTGTTTTTAAGCCACCGTTCAATCGGATGAGTTATGAAGTTGGAACCGATGATCGAAGATGGGAATTTGTCGGTTCATTGATTTTATAAGATTTATTTTATTTTTATAAGCGTGACATTTCTAAAATGGGGAGAAGTATTTTAAGACGTATATTTATATGTCGAAGTCGTGCATACTTTGCTTTATAGAATAACTTGACAATCGAGAATATTCGCAGGTAATTTAAGCAAAACTATAATAGATCACCTTTTTTTGAGGGAGGATGTTCAAAAAAGTCATCATCATCTTCCTGCCCTTATCCCGTTTTATTTGGGGTCGGCGCAACATGTTTTTTTTCTTCCATTCTGTCCTGTCACTCGTCACGCTATCACTAACTCCTTTTTCATTCATATCACTTCTCACACAATCCATCCATCTTTTCTTTGGCCTCCCTCTCCCTCTCCATCCATCCACATGTAAATTCATAACTCTTTTAACAACATGCGTTTCATCTCTCCTCTTTACATGACCATACCAAGATGTTCAAAAAAGTCAAAAGTCAAAAAGTAAAAAAGTCAAAAGTCAAAATATTTTATTTCACATAGGCCTACATGGACACTCATAAAACGTCAGAAGCTAGTGCACGTTGCTAGTGTTATCAAACGACTTCTCTTGCTGGAGCGAGAGAGCGAGTCACATTTTACTAAAACGCACTTGTGTTCTTTAGTTGTCCTTTGCGTTCTATAGCCAACAGCCACGGTCATTTTTTCAAAGGTTCCCTAGCAGTCCTAGCAGGTATCGGCCCTGTTGGGGCCTTGGGATTCTTTAGTTTTACTGACATTTTATTAAAGCTTGCGTGGTGGCGCAACGTGCTGTCGAAACAGGCATAAATCTTACCGTATAAGGAACTACCTATGCCCAACAATGGGAAAGTATAAGCTCAATAAAAAAGGAGATAAAACAGCTTGTAATATGAAAATCCCTTTCGAAAAATCCGGTACTTGGTCCCTTATGAACACATTAGATATTATTAATATCAACCCATTATAATTAAATAAAGTGCACATATATACCTACTATTTATCGTATATTTCCCTCCCAATCTCCCATGTTTGATGTAGGTGGTATAAGGTTCCATGAAAACCCCGTTTAATGTTCAAACATTTTGTGCCTTTGAGGGTCTTTGCTGAACTGAAATTCCTAGAAACTTCATTTATCGAATTGCCAGTATGGTGCATTTCGTATTGCTAATTTGTAACAAAGGAAATCTATCTCAATAGGGCTTTGTGCTGGAGAGGCTTAGTGCTCAAACCATGTTATAGGATAGGATAGAAGAGATGAGGAGTGTTACGAATGGGTGGAATTAGAAATTAGTCTATATAGGACGTTTAAAAGCGGCATTAGTGAGAAGTTTTGTGGAAATCAGTGATGAATTTCGAAATTTTCTTTTAGATATAAATAAACAGGCACTTTATCTTTAAAAGAGTACAGAAAAATCAATTCAATTCACATTCGCCTACCAATGGCACTTATAAAACTTCAGGAGGTAGTGCACGGTTCCAATTAATTGTTTTTTATTGAGGAGAACCGGCAAAAAATTCCATACACTTAAAAAAAAAACACATTAAAATATATAAGTGAGGACAGTTTGGACCAGTTAATATTGTACCCAATAGCAAAATAAAATAATAAGAAAAAAAATTCCACTCGCAATCTAAAGTAATCAAATCAATGAATCTGCGGAGTTTACAGTGTTCCAACATTCACATTATAAAAAAGTATTGGTATGTAGACTACCATCGACCTAGCATGATGGTGGTGTACATCACCAACCACCAAATACCACCACCATCATAAAACCCAATCCTACCATTTCCGACAAAGCGACGTCTGACCTACCGTTGTTAGTGTAATCACAAAATAGATCATCATCTTCCTGCCCTTGTCCCGTTTTATTTGGGGTCGGCGCAACACGTTTTTTTCTTCCATTCTGTCCTGTCACTCGGCACGCTATCACTAACTCCCTTTTCTTTCATATCACTTCTCACACAATCCATCCATCTTTTCTTTGGCCTCCCTCTCCCCCGCCGTCCATCCACATGTAAACTCATATCTTTTTTATCAACATGCGTTTCGTCCCTCCTTTTCACATGACCATACCAAGACAAACGATTTCCTTTCAACTTTTCAGTCACTGGTGCCACTTTCAAACTTCCCCTAATATACTCATTTCTCACTTTATCCATTCTTGTCACACCACACAGTAATCTTTTTTCATCCATCTGCTACATGTAATCACAAAATAGATAAATACAGAAAACCATCTCTTGTATGTACTTCACTTTTTATACCTACGCTCGGTGGACGCACACTAATGAGCGTTTGAGCCGGATCTGTTCGACGAGCGGGCCGAGGCGCTCCGAGATATCGTGTCCGTGAGCGGTGTCTATGTGTGCGTTGGTCGAGCGCGCTTTGTATGTAGATTGACTTCTGTACCTATCTATTTTGTGGTGTAATCGTCGATAATTAAACTAATTGACCGATACTACACAGTATAGTTTTCAGATAATTTCAACATTTTAATTAAGATCATATGCATAATGATGGCGTAATGGTTATTAATTTTCAAGTATCGGTTACGATTTTATTTATTTAATTACTCGATAAGTGCTCATTGTTTGTTGTTGAATTTTGGATGTTTGACAGTGGTGAATAATTTATGCACTTTATTAATTATAATAATTCTGTAAGTACTTACTGTTTTCACATAGTTGTACAACAAAATATATGTATAGGTAATTATAGAAGTCAATCTACATACAAAGCGCTCGAGCAACGCACACATAGACACCGCTCACGGACACGATATTTTGGAGCGCCTCGGCCCGCTCGTCAAACAGTTCGGGCTCAAACGCTCATTAGAGTGCGTCCACCGAGCGTAGGTATAAAAAGTGACTTGTGGGCGGGGCAGGCGTGCCTCAAAATATGATCATGCTCATAATTGACACAAGCAATAGCAAACTTGCGATCTAAGTTTGTGCGTGGTCTGTTAGTTGCGTAATTCGCGTTCGTATTGGTTTATTGCCTGTAGTGGAGTTAAAGGGTGGGATACAAGCGGCGACACTCGTTGTGGTACAAATTGGAAAATATTTCCTTTCTAAAATCTTTCATCTTTTCGGTGGTTTTACCAAGCAAGAAACAGAAAAAGTAAGTTAATTTGCATCTAAAGATCCTAAAATCAAATATGAGCAGTACCTTTGTACTAATGTCTCTTATGTATTAGCTTTTTTTGTTGTTTTGTGTGTACATAAATAGTAAAATAAATAAATAAATAAATAAATGAACAAATATGTTCTTTGGAATTACACAACACAATTTAATTCCGCCAAGTCCGTTCCATCATCAGACCACGGTCCATGGTGAACGTCCCACCCATACGTACAAAGCGTTTTGGGAGTACATTCATTATGCGTACAGCTAAGTAGTGTAATTTCCTGCTGGAGTCTGTGTTTCGTGATAGCTACAAGGGCCTTCTAGAGTGAATAGGTTACTTCTAGCAAGCACTTCTTCGCTTACCATAAGTGGTCAAACGCGAGCGTAACTGTATTCAAAAACTGGGCAAGTGCGAGTCGGGCTCGTGCACTGATAGTTCCGTACAAAACGTATGAACACAGTTCAAATTACCGAATTGAGTTACGAAGATTTTTTTGAATTGCAAAAAAACAGTTTTAACACCACACACAACACCACAGCCGCGTTAACTCTTACGTCCAACCCCCCAGCTTTCGCAGGTCATATGGATGTATAGCCATACCTACTATACACAGCTTCTAAAGCCTACATTCCTGAACAAAGCTACTCCGCCCTTCTTGTAGTAATAGAGCCCCATCGACATTCGACAATCGCGATGTCCGTCATCCCCTCATTGTCCACCGTGTAGCCGGTGTCCCCATTGTATGGCCGATTGATTACAATTCCCATCTACCTTGTTGTATACTAATGGACGAACACAGGTGTATGATGAACGTATGTAATTACATGAAGCTCTGATCCGATTAATATCGTATATTATGTGAAGTGGTGTTGTGTTGAAGAAATCGGTTTGATGTGATCTAGTTCTTGTGCACTCTTAATCTTGGTTGTCCTTATTTCATTGTGAGTGACACTAGTGGTATTTTAAAGCTGTTTACTATTATAATCTGAATCTACTTCAATCGCTATACTTTTAGTCCATTTTTACAAGTTTTTATTTAGTTTCACCTGTCCCGATGTTTGTCTGTAATGAAATCTTATAAATTAAATTTGACCCACTTCCCGGTTACCGATTGAGCTGAAATTTTGCATACATGTGTAAATCAGATGACAATGCAAAATTATTATAACATGGAGCTGATCTGATGATGGGACCGGAAGATGTCTATAGGAACTTGGTCGTTAAACGAATCATCCTCATAGCGTTTGGGATCGTATGATTCGCCTTGACGTGTATTAATACTAAAGGTGCAGACGGCGCTATAAAAGCTGGCTATAAAAAAAAAAAAAATCATTGAATACTAGTTTTGATAATAGGCACTGAACATTGCAGTAAACTATTGTCCTAGTTTACACACACCCGAAGACAACTTAAAACAAACTCACACAAAACACAACCACGTTAATATAATTTCTCGGCCAAAACAAATACCCAAAGTGGGGTCCAAAGAGTATCCATGCAAAAATGTGTGTCGTCATCTAATGCTCTCTGGCCACCAGCACTTATTCCTAATGTGTGACAGTTTACTAGTGTTAACGTACTTACCTGCTTACTTTGCGAATATAGTTTTGTCTCCCTGTTTCTTAGAGGTCACCAGTCACCTTAGTGACTTTGAAGTTTTTGTCTTTAGAAATTGTGATAGGAAAAAAAAGATGGGGATGTTTTTGAATGTGATCAGGTATGTTTCGGGGAATAGGTACGAAAAATAAGTGTACGAGGGTTGACCGGCGACTCGTATGGGTCGCTGGTACAATCAATTGTAGCGGGGGCAAGCTCGCGCTCTTTCCGCACTAGTGCAGAATACAGTAAACTGCATGCCTAAAAACGGTAGGAATAGGAACGAGTTTTCAACTAAGGTAGGGGTAGGGTAAGCGTATTGAAAATATATTGGAAATTGAAAAAAAATACCTTGGCCTTGGAACGTAAACTGCTACTGAGAGAACACAGGAGGGTTTTAGTCAGTAAAAGTCTAACATTTCCTCTCCCTCCACCCAGAACGAGGAGGTTATTTGATGATTCCCCATCTTCAAAAAAAAAAACTCAATATGGCGATTTATAAACTAGACTGCAATTCTTAAGACGGGTACAGACTGCTGTAACTTAACATGCAATGTAACATGAAAAGAGCATTACTTAAGTGTGAACGCAGTGCGTGCACTAACCGAGTATGTACTGATGCGAGTAGGCAGCCTTGAGCCTACTATCTCTTTCGTTGTGCATTCCGCAGCACAGACACACACAACCCGTCCACACTGACACTCCGTGTACACTGCGCGCCCCTTTGTGCTTGCCTAAAAACCCGACAAATGGAGGATCACAGCACGCACGAGTTGAAATACTCTGTTCGTGCGTGTAGTGTGCGCTGTTCGTGCGCGCAATGCAAATTCTGTTACATTACATGATACATTACGACAATATGGGCGGTAAATGTTTTCATTGTGTGTTACGTTGCATGTTACATTCTTAAGTCTGTACCCGCCTTGAAGTTCTAGGAAAGATAATAAATAATTATCACTTTTATTCCAACGGTAGATTTATATCAAATCAGAACTGTTGTTGAGATAATTGACTGAGTTTTACCATCACAAGGAAACGTTACTTTGATAGTGATGCTATATCACGTGGACCATGAAATAACGGTGGTACTTAAATACCTGCAAATGAAACCATTAATATTAAGATCTAGATTTTTTCTAGTACGTTGTCTAGTTTTCGATTACAATGGAAAAATACCGGTCAGGTGCAAGTCGGATTTTTGCACCAAATTCATGCGGACCTCGCATAAATTTTCTTATGTAGAATAGAATAAACTTTATTGTATACCAAAAGTAGCACAGCTTATACATAAACTTAAATTAATTATAAATTAAAATAATTATTATGTAGGTACTTAAAATATCCTATTGGAGTCTCAAAGAGTCTTCCGAATTTATAAAAAAAATAATTATTTTGTAATGTAATAACTACTGGTTTCCAGACTTCTTCTTTTACTTGCTCTACAAGGTGTAACGTTAAATGCGCGAAACCTGAAATTAGTTTGATCAGAATAACGAGCAGAATTAATCAAATCTCTTTTTAATATAGGTTACATTTTTCAAAAAAATCTTCATTAAATACTTCAACCTGTCTATTTATGAATAGATCGAGCCATCACGTGCGCAAACCCGCTGAAATAGGTAAACATACACAAATAGTTGTATTCTAATCAAATTTTCTCATACACGGGATAATAAAAGTTCTTATTTTAATGCAGATATGAATTTTAAACAAACTAAAACTGCCCATAAAACCTTTAATTTTGTTTTTATGTTTTTTTTCTTACGTAATTAGGTCATTCGAATTAAAAACCATTTGGCGTGTCTGAGGTTTTGCGTAAGTATTTAACGATACACGTTGTATAGAACCTTGGTTTTTGTAAATTTTTCAGGATTCTAATTTAACGGAATTACACTACAAGTTTTGATTTCTTTGCGATTGTCAAAATATTCGCCTAAACGGAGCATAAACGGCCTTATACCTATTTAGAAAGAGTTGACATGTAAGTTTATTTATCTCATTACACTAAGGGATAGCAGACTTGGGTATTTGACAATAATTTCAGCTTTATATCCTTGCGTTTTCCAAAAAAAAAAGGGTCCTGAGAGACGAACAGAGGTTCTGTTTTTACCGACTGAGTTTAAAGCTTTAGGTATACCAAAGCATACTGACTCTAAAAATAGATCATTTTAATCTTAAAATTAGCTACATAATGAATAATTTAAACCAAACACGTGCAAGAGGTTTACGTCAATCAATCCACTTTCATACGACCATATCCGCAAATTTCTTCCAACATAAAATTTCTTGAAATGACTGACAACTTTGTCAGTACCGTCATACTATCACGGAAAATTGTAACGAAGATAACCAGAAAGGCGTATATCACATAAAAATAAAATTTATACACGCTCTACCTGCAAAGAACGCCTACAAACAATGTTAGGGAAAATTCAATCTCGCAAAATAGAAAATATTTTTACGGTCAATGAATACCAAAGTGTGGATACGGCGGGTTTATAACGGTGGGCTTTATGTTGTCTATGCCAGTGTTTCCCAAACTAGGCCCCTACTGTTTTACGCACCCTTCCTAAGCTCCTATTCCTCGAAGAACATTTTCTTATGCCCAAAAGTCGGAAAACGCGGATTATTTTCCGATGACTGGATTATTTATATGGTAAAGATAATAAAGTACGTCATAACCGCGTTTTCAGATACATTATTAGCGCTAATAAACTTCTGGATATATTTGAAAATTAGTTTTCTGTAAAAAAACCTATTGATGACTCATGATTTATTATTTGTTTAACATAGGTAGTGAATACAGATCTTAAATAAAGTTCATAAGTCGCTTTGTTATGCCTAGAGGCGTACAAACATGATTATGCAACTATGTTTGTACGCATGCATAGAAAAGAAATACAATATTAATCATGCTACATATTTATTATTTATGTAGTTCGTTGCTCATTAGCAGCTAGTGGCGTCGCTCTACAACTTTGAGAAACACTGTCTCTCGACGTGGTGTAGTCAGAAGGTACGTAGTTCGTGTAAGCGGCCGAGTGGTTTTACTTGTAATCTTTATTTGAGTACAAATAGTTTATGGGCACTTTGATTGCTGAAACAAAGTAGAATACAATAAACTTTATTACCTTAAATCTACGCGTATAATACTTTAAATCTACGGCTACAATGGCGGTCTTATTGCTGTCAGCGATCTACAAGACAACCTTTGGATGAACTGCTAAAACATGAGATTGGAAATGTTTTGATAAGGTCCAATGCTCTGCTTTAAGGATTTCCGCAGGTAGGCACGACGTCATAATGCAGCAACGATGCAACGACGTAATTTTTTTAAAACAGTTGTCACACAAATATCTCCGTAGGATTATTTCCATATTTATAATTCTAAAGGTTTTTATTTCACATAGGCTTATTTAGGACCCAATCGTTGCAGGCACCAAAGTGGGTCACAAAGAACCACCCACAAGTTAAGTTAGAAATTATATTCAAACGTAAATGGTTAACCAAGTATAAAGTTAATTCTTATCTATTACTATAGAAAGAAAGAAAGAAAACGAATTCTTAGAGACTCGGACAGGACAAACAACTACAAAATATAAAGAAACTACTAAATCTATAAATACTTAACTTAAAATCTACATTTCACACTAATATAATAAAGAGGTAAAGTTGGTTTTTGTTTGTAGGATAATCATCTTCTAGGTAGGCATCTCTGGAAGTACAGGTCCGATTGCTAAAATTTTTGCACCGATAGAAAGCTGCTATAATTCTGAATGACATAGGCAACATTTTATGTATGCGGGCGAGGTTGCGGGCAAAAACTATTAAAAAATAAAATAAACAATATTAGACCTTCGCGAGACCAAGAAGGCTCCTTACCTCAGCAATGCTGCGATATAGCTAATGGTGGATGGTATCAACTTAATTAGTTGTTACTTTCCACCATTAATTTGCGGTTGTATTATTAATTAGTTGATAGTAATACATTTGTCTGCAACCCAACGGTATTAATACGTTTCAATAGTTTACAGCCTTTGATCAGTGCATTGATCAAGATTACAGCTATCATCCTAATGGCTTGAGTAGCCAGTACACACACATGCTGACAAAGTCTACACTGTCGACGTCTTCGGTCCATGCCATTGGCTCCCAAACCTGTGGTCCGTAAGACCTGAAATATGGTCCGAAGGTGACATTTATATGCGAACTGATTTAAGTAAGTTAATTCTATTTAAGTAAGTTTTCGTGTCGATATACTCTTACAAAATTTCTCTCCCTCTCTCTCTCTCTCTCTCTCTCTCTCTCTCTCTCTCTAGCTATGTTATTGGCCTCGTATAGATCTTGAAACTTGCAGGTAACTATGCAGGATGGACAGCGTAGCAGGTGTCGTATGTCCTCTGCAGTAGCTTTACACTGGCACTGTGTTAGAGATGGGTCGAGGAAGCCACATTAGCTCAAATTGTTTTTACAGTGGCCAACTTGGTTCTGCAGTCGGTTAAGAGATTTTCCACTTTTGAAAAAGCTAGTCATAAAGATTTTTTTTAATATTTTTACTTTAATAAAATTTACTTCTGGAGTTATAGTCTCAGCTAACAACAAAAGTTTTTTATTTTATATATTAACAATTAAACATACTTCTAGACCTATGGTTTCAGCTAACCACAAAAGTGGTGTATGGTCAAAAAAAGTTTGGGAACTACTGGTCTACTTCGCTCTTACTTGTCTATACCAAAGCTCAATGGTAACGTCTATTAAAGGACCACTCGCTGATTACTAATCCATCTATATGAATCGGACGCATTGAATATATATGTATCCACATATATATATGTGTATGTTGGACAGATTGCATCCTCTATTAGTATTGATAATCGAGATCCGGCTATTCAATCGGTGGTAGATACAGAAGCAATATGTGGAAAGGTCTTAATACATATATTTAGACAGTATATACATATATGTGATTGCTTTGTTATGTTAGTTGATTAGTTTCTTTGTTTTTGTGTATACCATATACAAATTAGTTTAATACTAGCTTCTGCCAGCGACTTCGTACGCGGATCCTGTTGCTTATGCCAGCGACATTCAGTGTTATAAACGTAAGAGTAGACAAAAATAAACAGAAAGCTCAGAACTGCTAAGCTATCGGGAGTTACACGTGTTATTGTGAGTTAACCATAAAAGATAGACGTATGCTGTCGTGGGACATTTTTTATATAATTTTGAGGAGAACATTTCCGTTATACATGTTTTCTGTGTAGCTTTAACCATTAAGGCTGCAAACGCAACGGAAGCTTAAAAAATGGAGTAATTTCTCCCGTTTCCCCAACATTTCCCTTCACTGCTCTGCTCCTATTGATCGTAGCGTGATGAAGAGTATACTATAACCTGCCCAGGAGTATGAAAAATGATTGTACCAAGTTTCGTTAAAATCCATCGAGTAGTTTTTGTTTCTATAAAGAACATACAGACAGACAGACAGACAGACAGACAGACAGACAGACAGACAGACAGACAGACAGACAGACAGACAGACAGACAGACAGACAAAAAATTTACTGTTTGCATTTTTAGCATCAGTATCGATCACTAATCACCCCCTGATAGTTATTTTGGAAATATATTTCATGTACAGAATTGACCTCTCTACAGATTTATTATAAGTATAGATTGGTTTTAGTATATGCGAAACCTGAAACACGTGTCTAATATTTTTATGTAAAGAGTCTATGTACAGAATTCCATAACGGTATCATGAAAAATCACACAGTCATAAGCTTGTTATGTCAGCAAAAATACATAGTCACCGGGCCATCCATGCGACTGAGGGGTTGTTTTGCACTTGCACTCAGCTGTTTGGCGAGTGCAAAAAAAAAGTTTGGCGCCTAGTGCCCGCAAACAGCTATGACCTTCCGTCACCTGTGTCGCTAATTTGTGACCTTTTTAAATATTGATGGGAAAAAATACAACAAAGTGTAAAAACTATTGGAAACCATTCAGTAACTGATTATAAACTATATTCAGGTTTCGCACAAATTAAAAATAATATTGTATAGCTGGCTCCAGGATTGTTCGAAAGAGTTATCATGACCCCGAAAGATAATAGGCATCTGAAGGAACACTTGTTTTATTTTAGTGCGGTTGCCTCTTTCTGCGAAGCAGTGATGCTAGCGAAGGAGGCGGTTACATGCGTGAGGAAACAGACACCCTCACATCCCCCTAATACCAGCTACTGTAAGCGTGAGGCGAGCAATAGGTCGCTTGCCGTCCGGGAACCGTCCGCGCCAACCACGAGTCATAGTCGACAGTGGTCCATGCGCGCTTCAATGAGATATCAGCAAAACCGTAGGGGCCCAGCAAGGTCGAAGCCTACTGGGGCCATGGGTTGACTTCTGAAAGGGAAACCCGCAGGGACACAGAAGGTGCACAGGTGGGTTTAGTCTATAAAAGTCTGACACTTCCCTTCTCGCCCCACCCAGAGCTATTAGATGCTTTCCCATCTCAAAAGGACGCTATGATATTAGCTCTATTTTATTTTAGTTATTACGAGAAAACTCAAAGCGATACGTATCATACGAGTATATACTAATATAGGTAATGCTATTTGTTGTGCGGATCCTTTCTAAAAATATATTATTCCTAAGGGTGTCGTAGGCAATACCTTTGTGTTGTCAACCGAACCAAGGTACTGCTGTGGAATAAAATATGCGATAGAAATGTTATTCATTCATGAACATGAAAATTGTATACACTAACTAGCTTTTGCCCGCGAGGCTTCGCTCCCGCTCTTCCCTACTCTACCCTACTATATCCTACTCTACCCTACTCTACCCTAGTCTACCCTAATATACCCTACTCTACCCTACTCTACTAAAGAGCAACTAAAGCAACACTGTGGGTTTTATTCAGTAAAAGTCCGACACTTCACCCGTGTGGGTGGATACCCAGAGCGGGAGAAGTTATTTGATAGTTTTCCATGTAAAAAGAAACTTTCAACTTTCAAACACATTACAGGGCTCAATATCTCATACAATTGCTATCCATGATGGTTCTCCTTATTTTATTTAGCCTATACTTTTCCACTGCTGGGCAAAGGCCTCCCCTACTTCTTCCAGGTTTTCCTTTCTCGAGCTGCCTCGAACTAGCCCTTGTGATAGGCATCTAGCTCATCTCGCCACCTCATCCCAGGTCGACCTCATCCGTTGCTTTTCTTACGATGCATTCAATAAATAAATGTACATCTACACTAAAGTTTTTTTTTGTATTTTTTTTTGTGGTAATGTCTGATTGCGATTTTTCCCCCTAAAAGCTGCTTTATTCCTTAGTGACATAGACTTTTTTTGATGCATGCGGACAAAGCCGCAGTCAAAAGCTAGAATATGAACTCAAAATCATATCCGTGGTTTTGTGAAGATAACGGACACATTGTAAAGAAAATAGAACAAAATTCACAGCAATATGTACCTACCTATGCCCAAACAGATATATAATTTATCATAAATAATTATGAAACCCCAATGTTCCAGATACGTTGGATCCAAGTATTAACCGCTTTTGTTGTGTGGTTCTTTCAAGGAAAATTTTAAATCGATTTCCAGGCGCTTTCTTCGCTGGGAAACCAATCCCGGCGCACAATAAGTCCGTATACAATGGTGGCTGTTATACCGCGATGACGAGACTTGCGACGATGCTTACAGCCCTCATGTCAAGGATTACGCTATTTAGGTACGTGTATTTACGTATCACATACTCATTCGGCGTACCCCTGGTGTGGACTAGGGCTGTTTAGCTTGGAAGGCTTTTTTTTTGGTGGGAAATCTTTTAATGACTTCTCTCTCACTCTCTTGCTACACTCACACACTCTCTACCTTCATTTTGGGAGGAGCTGGAGGCCGTGTCAAACTTTTACTGACTAAAACCAACTCCTGTTCCTTCTTTGCATTCGTTCTAGGGCCCCGGGGTTGTCTTTTGCACAACCTATGGCCCAGTAGGCTTCGTTCCTGCTGGGCCTCTACCTGTACTTATATATTTTCCACTTTCACAATAAGTCCGTATACAATGGTGGTTGTTATACCGCGATGACGAGACTTGCGACGATGCTTACAGCCCTCATGTCAAGGATTACGCTATTTAGGTACGTGTATTTACGTATCACATACTCATTCTTTGTACCCCTGGTGTGGACTAGGGCTGTTTAGCTTGGAAGGCTTTTTTTTTTGGTGGGAAATCTTTTAATGACTTCTCTCTCACTGTCTTGCTACACTCACACACTCTCTACCTTCATTTTGGGAGGAGCTGGAGGCCGTGTCAAACTTTTACTGACTAAAACCAACTCCTGTTCCTTCTTTGCATTCGTTCTAGGGCCCCGGGGTTGTCTTTTGCACAACCTATGGCCCAGTAGGGTTCGTTCCTGCTGGGCCTCTACCTGTACTTATATATTTTCCACTTTCACAATAAGTCCGTATACAATGGTGGCTGTTATACCGCGATGACGAGACTTGCGACGATGCTTACAGCCCTCATGTCAAGGATTACGCTATTTAGTTACGTGTATTTACGTATCACATACTCATTCGGCGTACCCCTGGTGTGGACTAGGGCTGTTTAGCTTGGAAGGCTTTTTTTCTGGGTAGGAAATCTTCCAATGATTTCTCCCGCTCTTGGGTGCGGCGTGACGCCGTGTCAAGCTTTTACTGACTAAAAGCCACTCCTGTGCCTTCTATGCCTTCGTTATTTTCTAATGTCTGTCAATCACACCCATTGCATCATCCGAATTACAGATAGTTCGCAATCTTTCACCTGAACACCTCTTATTGTTATCATCTTCCTGCCCTTATCACGTTGTATTTGGAGACGGCGCAACACGTTTTTTTCTTCCATTCTGTCCTATCACGCTATCACTAACTCCTTTTTCTTTCATATCACTTCACATCCATCTTTTCTTTGGCCTCCCTCGCTCGCCATCCATATTTTTAAACAAACTCAAAATAAAGAGATATTTCGGTAAGTTTTATTAGTTCCCTTGTGACGATATTTACAGCCCTTATAGGTACCAAGGATGACGCTATTTACGTATCTTTCCGTCTCCACCTGTGTTGCGCCCCCCGGTGTCTGCTAGGGTTAAAGAAGATTCCTCAGCGTTGAATTAATTTTTGTTGGATCGTTTGTGATGAGAATAGGTAGTTTAAATTGAAGCTATTACCTACGCCATTTATAATTATTAGTTACTAGATTTTGCCCGCGTACATAAAATAGCCTTTGTTACTCAGGAATAAGGCATCATTCTATCGGTGAAAAAATTTTGGCAATCGGACCATTACTTCCAGCGATTATCTTCTACAAACAAAAAAAAAAAACAAATTGTAGTGTAGCCACACTTATGACACCAAATAGGAACTGATTCAAAATCCTACTTCCTGGTACTACAGATCTCTGCGTTATTTGGACATATACAACAACTGGAAATCAATGAACGGGCAGTTGCCCAGACCTGATACAACACCTGTCTAGTCGGGTGATCCTCCCTTTTCTAGAAGCTGTTACGGGTCACTAGTAAAATATAGACACATTCATGGTTAAGTAGTTAAAGAACTATACTATTTTTTTTTATAATTATGAACAGATATATAATTTATCATAAATAATACACTGCGCACACGTGTGTCACACACGCCGATGTGGCATCGGTCTCCATACATTTTATATGGCAACTAGACTTGTAGAGCTACACTAGATCCACACCACGCGACGTCGTTCAACGCACAAATCAGGCGTGTTACCCATGTGCGTCGGTTTAATGTAGTTCTTGCTTTATGATTTTCATCATTACCTTCTGATGCAGTGCAAATGCAAGTAGGTAGCAAAATCATGCATGGAATTTGAAATTCCAGCTATGTGGCAATGTGAGGATGGATATATAGATTTTAAGCTTGAAACCCAGGTACTATACCACGAATTGTGTTTCAGTACTCGGTATGTTAGTTCTTGTTTTTGTGAATTTCAGGTTTCATAATACGATCGTCCATTTTCCGTGTTTTCATATTGGCCGCTGTTGTTAGATTTGACCCATATCAACTATTAAATACCTTTGTTGGCCTGAAATTGAAAAGGCTGTAGCTATTGTGAAATTCATGAATCAAATGTGGTTTTGAATAACTGGCTGGAGTAAGATCAATTCTAAAATTTTGACTGTTAAATCTAGTGAGTTGTTGAAACTACATAGTTTATTGATCGCCTCAAATAAATGTTATTCTTTCTTTCATCCTTGTTTCTTTCTTAGTTTTCTTTCGTTTCTTTCAGTTTTGCACACAACACAAAGATTACAATTTATAATATACAAGCGATCCGCCCTATCTTTCCATAAATGTTAGAAATCTTTGGAATTCACGACTTTTCCCTGATAAGTATAATATGCAGGTATCATGAAAGGTTTAGGTGTTATACACCTAAACCTTTCTAGGTGTTATACACCTAAACCTTTCTCATTAATGACACTGTTTATTAGTGAAAACTACATGGCAATCCGTTATGTACTTTTTGAGTGTATCGCGTTCATACAGACAGGCAGACGCAGTGGAAGACTTTGTTTTACAATATTGTTTCTACGTAGGCGAAACCGCCGTCAGAACCGTAAATAATATAATGTACATTTCAAGAGATTATTTATTTATTTTACGAGTATCATCTGAATTCTATTAAATTAATAATTTTTTACATAACTTGTACATAAAACACTCGCATAAATTAAATACAAAAGCACAAAGTACACTCAGGAAAAAATAATGTCATTTGCGAGCTATTCTGTGCTGTAGCGTTAGAGTTTATTTTTATTATTTCTTTCTTTTATTATAAGTACTCTCTGAACCAAAACAGAAAAAAATAGGTAGGTATATACTACACGCAAATTACCAAGATACAGGTCTTGCCTAGTTTGAGACCCATTGCTAACTTCATAACTTGTCAATGTAATTTTTAGTTAATTTAAAAAAAAAACTGTAAATAATAATATATTTCAAAAAAAATTCACGGAAACCAAAAAAATATTGATACGCACAATCATTTACTTGCCTGACGGTAACCAATAAATGTCATTGAATTTCCGTTTCTTGTTCATAAAGCCACCCCAGCATAATTACTTCAACTTATTTATTATATTACACCGTCATGGTTGTCGCGTCCATTCATCAAATATATAACAAGTAACTAAGTATTTTAAATTGATTCGAGCGAGTTTCGTCACGGATCATTTCGGGCGGGCCAGCTCTATTGTACTCCTAACGACATCAGAGCCTGAGACTCCAATGGATTGAATAACCTCAATATTACTCAGTAATACTTATCTTCTACTTTAAAAAAGAGTTTTTTTTTTTCTTGTTAAAAAACGTCGCTTTGTGGAACCCCTTTCCTCATTGGAAAAGCCGGGCTTGATTCGTAGATAAAATACAAAGGTTTCGACGATATTTATCTTGTATCATTTCTGTCTTTCTTGGAATAATTTTCTCCGTTTTTAATGAATGTAGACAACCTGAATATATATCTACTGCATTTTACTTTTTCCAGGATTGAATCATTTAGTTCTAGCAAAATGTAGGTATTTATAATTTATCCAATTTTTATTTTATCAATGTTCGTATTTATTTATTTATTATTTTGTTTCGATACCTTTTAGTTTATTTAAATTTTCATTGCATTTTTTAATGATCGAGAACCATCTTTGGTATTATCAAAACTTTTGGAGGACATCGGTTGAATTATTTTAAAGTCTACATCGGCCATACCTACATGATAGATAATTATGTCCGTCATAAACTTTGAAATAAATTTTGTGTTTCATATATTTCGAATATTTTTATCGAACTATGTATATGAAACATATGAAACAAATAATTTGGAATGTAGTAAGTTTGAAGCCTAAGAAAGGACATAGGTTATTTTGTTACCTACTACGACTTCGCCATGTACTTGGTCTAAGTAAGAGAGAGAAGGAGGTCAAAAATATAACATGAATTGATTGTGTGAGGAGTGAGGAGGGATATGGAAAAAGGGGGGTTAGTAATATCAGTTGATAACAGCAGAACATGAATCAAGACGATGATGTTTTATTCTTGGTGAAGCAACATAAATTTTATAAATGTAATTATTTTAAGTCTTATTTTCCTAATCAACATCACGAAACAACAACAACGTTACTATTTTGGTATATAGTATAATAAAGTTTATTCTATTATATTCTTTCCAAAAGTTACACGAATTTGTAAAATAATTTTCAATATGAAAATATTCGTATCAAAAGTTTTATCTTGAAACCAGTACTAAAAGAAGAAATATTATTATGCACAATTAAATTATTTATTCGATGTTCTCGCATCAAATAAGAAAAAATATCATCATAAAACAAGTAGATCAGTATTCATTCGAGTAAAATCCAATTTGTAATATAACTTTTAAACATTTCCAAGTAAGCGGCAATTCAAACGGAGCGAGGATACACTCAGAGCTTGAAGTCCTGACTAAACATGGATGATAGAATATGCGACGAATATTATTTACTAGCTTTTGCTCGCGGCGTCGCTTGCGTACCTACATAAAATATAGCCTATGTCACTCAGGAATAAAGCAGCTTTCTATCGGTGAAAAAAATTTCGCAATCGAACTACTACTTTCAAAGATTGCTACTGGAAACAAAACAAACATCTCTTTTTAATTTTAGTCTAAATAAGTTAACGTTTGAGTGTAAGTAATAGGTAGCTCTCCGTTCATGCCCAAAACAATGGTGTATCGTGTTCCACGCGCGCCTTAAAGAGGTGTCTGCAATATTTACGGACAGGTCCAATAAAGGCCGATACCTAAGTGGGGCTAATGCTGAAAAGCTGATGCTGTGGGAAAACTGTAGGTTATACAGTAAAAGTCTGACCCTTTCTCCCGCCACCTTTTATCTCACGTAAAAAAAGGGAGAGGGAGCCCAAGCGACGGCGCGTGCAGTTCCACGCGCGCCTAAGCAAGATGTCAGCAAACCGTAGGGACCTAGCAGAGTCGAAACCTACTGGGGCCGACTGGGGTTTGCTTCTGAAAAGAAAACTCGGCCCTGGTAGGAAAGACAACGAAGAAACAGGAGTGAATTTTGTTAGTAAAAGTCTGACACATCCTCTCGGTCCGCCCCACTGCGAGAGATGTCATTTATGATTTTCCCACCTAAAAAAAATGTATAATGGTAATAAACTTGTATAATTTTTACCGAAAAATAAAACTTCTCTCCATTTAACCCTTCAGATACCGTCAATTAGAGACACAATAGTAAGACAATAGATGCGCGGCCACCGGTGGTCGCGTGGGGATTCATGAATTAAACCACTAACCCATCCAGCTCCCCATATATCAACATCCAAGACTAGCAACAAATCAAACCGTAAAAACTTCGCCAAAGATTCCTGATAAACGACCGACTCGAATAACTTTCTGTCTGTGTACTTATTTGTACTTCATTCCGGTACGATCGATTTGTTTGCAGTATACCGGTACCGGTACACCGCGAAGAGTTATGATGAGTCAATATAAAATTACTTGACTCGCTTGCTAATTAATTGGAAATGGGTAAAGATCTTTGAGTTTCTTGCAAACAGAACTTAGGAGTGGTGGTGTAGTTATATTGGTCGTTTTGCCCCTCTAGATACTTGGGGGGGGGGGGGGGGCAAAATGTCCCACAACATGACGCGCGACACTGAATCAGATTTTTTATTATGGATAGGCTCAGGCGCAGGAGAAGAAAGTTTGGAAGGACTTGGGGGATGCCTTTGCCCAGCAGTAGGAAAGTAAAGGCTAGTATAAAGGTTATAGCTAAGTTATTAGAAGTTTTTAGACTGACCTGTTGGTCTAGTGGTTAGTGGCCCTGACTGCTATGCCGGAGGTCGTGGGTTCGATTCCCACCCAGGACAAATGTTTGTGTGATGAGCATAATCATTTGTTCTGTGTCTGGGTGTAATTTATCTATAATATGTATGTATTTAGAAATAAATAAGTATGTTTATCAGTTGTCTAGTACCCATAACACAAGCTCTGCTTAGCTTGGGACTAGACGGCGTTGTGTGATAGTTGTGGAATATATATATAAGCTATCAGGAAACACAGACTCTGGCAGGGAAGCCCACTCCTTATTAGTACGCATAATGAATGTGTTCCCAAAACGCTTTGTACGTATGGATGGGATGTCCACCATGCACTACTGGCGCAACTTGTCCCCCGGCATTTTACTATGCACTCACGTGACGCGGGACATATTGTTAGCCAATTTTACAATGTTGCGCGTCAAGTTGGGGGACATTTCGTCCCCAAATATATCCTTTGGCTTAAAGCAACATCGTCGCTTTACTTGTCTATATCTAAGAGTGCCCTCATAACTCTAGAACCGCTAATCCTATTTAAGTGATATTTAAATACACCAAGTAATGTTGCTCTAAGCAAAGGAGCGTATACAGGACTAAACCTAGTATTAAATTAAGCACTAAAATACTTTGTTAATTTATAATGTTGCAGTCAAACCTGTTAACTGGTCAAAACCACTTTTAACTGAAAGAATTGGTTAAAATTTATTATTACCAGTTAAACGCTTTAAAATCTACAGTAATATTATAATAGAGCTAAAGTTTGTTTTTTGTTATCTCAAAGATTAACTCCCACAACCAAAAACTGTACTGGTCCGATTGCTAAATTTTTTTCACTTATAGTACGCTGGTTTGTTCTTGAGTAACAGGCTTATTTTATGTACGCGGGCGAAGCCGCGGGCAAAAGCTAGTTAGTAATATTTACGCCAAAATCTATTAGTAAAAAAAAATCTTTCATTACCTAGCCTTATCCCATTTCAATTGGGGTCGGTTCTCCTCGTAATTTTTCGACATTTCGGTTCTGGGTCGTCGAGTCATTCACTTGGTCTTTCTTTAGATCGTTGCTAATTACTGACATCCACTTCCACGTTTTTTTGGACTAGTATTCATGTGTAGGACTTGCCTAGTTATGTTCTTTAGATCTTCTCATTCATGACCATACCATCTGAGTCGCGTTTCACTGAGTTTTTCTCCAATTGTAAATTATTGTAGTGATCCAAAAGAGATATTAGCAAAGCCGTAAGTCTTGGGGAATTTCTGAAAAGTAAACCTGTGATCTTAGAAGGGAAAGAGCACCTGAGGGAACATTTGTGGGATTAAGTCGGCAAAAGTCTGAAGCTCCTTCTGGCTCTACCCTAAAGTCGGAGAAGTCATTAGATGATTTTCCACTTCCCAAAAAAACGGTGCAAAAATAACTAAATTCCCTCTTGTTTTTTTTTTTAAATAATAAAACAAATGCGTTTTAACTGATTAAGTTTTTTTGCGTGATCGCACCAGGAATGAAGAATTTCTACATAGATATATAGGGGAACCAAAAGCCGAAGAATGCAGTGGGCAGGTCGATGGAACCGAAAGGTTCTAGTGTGGGGACCGCGCACCGGAAAACTCAAGGTTTGAAGACCTCTCACAGGGTGGACCGACGACTTGGTGAGAGTCGCGGGAATGCGGTGGATGCGAGACGCTCAGGATCGGCTGCTGTGGCGACACTTGGGGAGGCCTATGTTCAACCGTGGACGTCAGCTGAGACGTTGATGATGATGGATAACAACTAATTTTGGCTGAAACCAGTCAAAACTAGTATTGTCTAATTGACAGTATTGACTGTCACGTATTCACTGTATTTTATAGTAGCTATAAAGCACACACATATTCTTGTGAATCAGGAAACATGATATGCCGTTCATAATTCATTCGACGAGTTGAGACATCTTCGGAATTTATATTTTAGCTAATCCGAAGGATGGAGACGGGAGATAGATATAAATGGTGTTGTTTTTATAGTCAATATTTTTTTTATTTTTTATTTACTTTTTAAGTATTTTTTTGGTCTTGAAAAATAAACTCTCTAGGCTTCATAGGGCCTAAGTAAGTAAAAATCTTACAGACCCTCTCGCACTACCCTGGAGTACAAGAAGTCATTAGATGAGCCCATTAGAAAAGTTTAGGTTTTTTTACAAGTTAGGTTTTGATGGCATGTAACTTACTTACAAAAAAGGCTGGCGCTTATCAAAAATGATGAGAAAGAAAACATTTCGTTCTAAAAAAAAATCCTATAAAAATAAAATTTTGCGAGAGTACAATTTCATATTCTACTAAAGGTAAGAATATAATTTCATATTCTACTAACGGTATTAAAATATTTATATATGTAACACCGTTTTCATTTTAAGCGACAAAATTATTAACACTCTGCTTACATATCATTTTCTACGAATACATATCTGAACTGATATATTATGTAAAGGCAAAAGATTTCCATGAAACATTCCTACGTTAAATGAACGTAAAATCCATTATGTGCTCCATAACATTCTCTATTTGTGCTTACGGACGGCGAGCAATGGATAGATCGCCGTCCGGTAACCGTCCGGATTGAGCCCGTATCGTCAACGGCGGGTAGTATCCGACGCGTGCGCCTCAAAGGGATATCAGTAAAACCGTAAGGACCCAGCAGGGCCGAAGCCCACTGGGATCATGGGTTGACTTCTTAAAGGGAAACCCGTGGTTTTGGAATACAAAGAAAGAACATGGTTGTGGTGTTAGTCAGTAAAAGTCTGATACGCCTTTTTTTTTCGGTGAGCAAAAATCATCTTATGGCAAACCCCGCTCTTGGGTGGAGCGGGAGATAGTGCCAGACTCTTACTGACTAAAAACCGGAAGATTAAAGCGGAAGAGACGCCCGGGTGTCGCCACTGTGCTCCATCGAGTCCTCCGGGCGCTCCGCACAGTGGCGACACCCGTTCGTCTCTTCCGCTTTAATCTGAAACAGGTACCTCCCGAACGTGCTATGTTAGGTGCGTCATTCGGAAGGTAAGGACGCCGTGAGGTCTTTCCAGCCACGCTTAAAAGAGGGGACTTACCGGTCTGACACGCCTTCTCGCTCCGACCTAGAGCGGGAGAAATCTTTGGATGATTTCCCAAGTAAAAAAAAAACCGATCTCTATTAATTATTGTTTCCTGTTACTCTTGTATTTTTATCGACATGTTATTTTGTTGCTCAATTCTCTGCATGATATTTTTTTCATGATACTCAACACACGTCCCTGGCGTTTCCAATATTTTCAAACGGACCGTTGTTTTTGTTTCATATTTTCACGTGAAATATTTTTAATGGGTTATTCTAAAACAATTGGCTGTAAACGAATCGTATCTAAACTAACGATGCATCCACGTTATTTTATTGGCGTGTTTTTTTATTCAGAGTGTTATTTTTATTTGGCATGTGTTTGCGATGCGGAAGAGATCCCTGGGGCGCGGGGCCCTGCAAAGAAGGAACAGGAGTGGGTTTTTGTCATTAAGTTTGAATGAAATATAGTTCGAGGGTAGACCTTGATAGGATGCAAAACCGTGGGGTCCCAGCAGGGCCGAAGCCTACTGGGGTTTACTTCCGAAAGGGAAACTTGTCGTTCTGGAATGTAAAAGGAGAAAAGGAATATAGGTGTGGTTTTAGTCAGTAAAAGTCTGATACTATCTCCCGCTCCGCCCAAGAGCGAGGATGTCATTGGATGTTATTATGAAAAAAAAAAATGTGTCTCCAATGTGTTTACACCCTGTAGCAGCACAATGAGTCTACGGAACCCGCCCCGCCCGTAAAGCAGAACAAAAGGAGATGGGTAATAAAATTTGTAAACGTTGGAATGATACGCGCGCTTAACCCCGACTGCGCTCTTTGGTGACACGGAATATAATGAGAATGAGGCAATTCGTCTCGTATGGCTGAACCGACTTGCCAAAAATCGCCTCACAAATTGCAAATACTCTTTGTACCACCCTAAATCTAGCCAAGTATTTTGAGTTTTGAGCTGTCTGGCAGCGACCTTTATCTGACGAAAATATAAGCTCCAACTTCACTTTATTTGCCTGACTTACAAACGTTGTTTAGCTAACTAATTAAAAAGCTTGCCTTGATTTTAATCAAATTAGGGCATAGTGATAAAAAAGATCAACTTTGTATTTTATGATTTCAAAACGTCACGCCTTTTTCTTGGTAGAAGTTCGAAGTTTAAAGCTGTCTTAAATGAAAGTCATCTAAGTGCAGTGTAGCGAGACAGCCACGCTACGATCGTGCGGTCGTAGCCTCGTAGCAGACGTAACACAAAGCGTAGCCGCGTAGAGGCTTAGTTGGCTACGCGCCAGCCTACCTGTTGTTACTGTCATGTTCTTAAGCCTCCTCGTAGGCCTCGGCTAACTGTTGCATGCGCTTAACTTCGAGGAAAAAGCCAAGAAAATTATACGAGCCATTACACAAATAACAAGATTCCATTATCTAGCGAACATCGTCCGCAATTAGTTAAACCTTAGTATTTAGGATAGTAATAAGTCTGGAGACTATTACATACATGATTATATTATCCTTTACTATTTTAGTTGAATGCAACCTGCTTCATTCCAGTTTATTATTAAGAAAAATATCATGAAGAAAATTTGAATAATTCAACGTGACTTCATAGAGCAGCGACTGTTTAAAGAACTTCGTATAATTCTGACATTTCAGGTGCAACAGTGTAGTGTATGAAAAATTCAATTGTAAATTGTTCCTTTGGAGAGAACATGGGGAAGATGTCTTTGTCGTGTCTTGAGTAAAGTTGGCTGTTTAACTCAAATAATGAGTCGACTGAATCAAGAAGTACTGAGGCCGGAAAATGCTTTGTGCTTAATTTAAACTTAGATAGACAGTTTATTTGTTTCGTGGGTTTGAATAAGGCTACTTAGAACCGTAAACTTGGAGATGTTTGAAGATGACTGCGCAATCAGGGGTATGTTAATATTATTTTTGAGTCCTTTCCTGGTCTGTTTTCTCTTATTTGTGACAAGTTGGTACTTGTTTAATATTACCAATTGTTTTTATTTTATTATCTTGGCTCAGCTCCATACCTATAATAACAATTAGTAGGAAGGTTAATAATTACAAAAATTCACTAAGAAATCTATATAACATGGCAAAAAATATGCTCAACAAATACTACTCTTACACTCTTCCAGTGTCTCATCTGATGGTAAACTATGCTGTGGCCGACGATAGAGCACGCTTGCTTAGAAGTAACCTATTAAGTCTTGACTTAAAGACTCTTAGGTTATAGCTATCAGGAAACGGACTCCGGCAGAGAATTCCACTCCTTGGATATACGCATAATGAATGTATTCCCAAAACGCTTTGTACGTATGGGTGGGAGGTCCACCATGTACCGGTGGCTTACTGTACGTCTCGTGGTCCGATGATGGAACTGACTTGGTGAAATTAAACAGTGCATTTGCAAAGCACTCTCACCGAAATGTAAACGATAGAAAACAGACAGGCCAGCAACTCGACGTCTATGCACAAAAATTTGAAGTTTTGGCGCCACAAGTTTATCATTGCCGATGATCTTCTTGGCACGCTCCGCAATTGTAAAAAGTTGATGCACTACATCCATTCCTTCGCTTGCTTCTCAATTGAACCCAATGCATAAACTTTCAAAGTTACGAGCTTATTAACAACTGACTTAAAATCTTCACTATATTAGTTCATATCACCCTCCCGACTCAACACTGCACTCAACAGATAGTTACTCAGTCTAAACCGCGGCCACCTAGGATTACCACGTCGACCGTCATCCCCTTTAATTCTTCCCTGCCAAGACATTTTATTTGAACTACTAAGTACCTTTTACCGCAAAATGTTCCCAGGTATATAATCCCATATGCCGAAATTGGAATTTTGTATATGTGTTAGATTTAAAGCCGGTTTCTCCCGAGGGAGAGCCCTACGTCAATATAATTCTGGGTGAAACAAAGCACGGTTTTAACTTTATGTTCTATTAGATTTTCTGTATGTTGTATGTAAGTGGCGAGTAATGGGTTACGCGTTCTGGAGATTTGAAAAAGGAAAAATATAAATCTGAAGAAAAAATATAAATAAAAGAGTTTTAGCTGTGTTAAGTTTTGTTGATATTAAAATAAAAACCATCGCGTACATCTAATCCATACTTATATTATTTGCTAACATTATAAACTTGACAGTTAGTAGGTAGAAATTTTGAAAGTCTAGACTCCAGCTCTCACAAAGGATAGATGTTCTTATTTACTTTCAACCTTTGTACCTTTTTGAAATAGGCTCACATATTTGAGTTCTTATGAAGCACGTCTCTAACCCTAATTTAAAGTCAAATTTTGACAGGTTTTTAGACGAAGGCACGGTTTGAAAAAAACTTTTTACAAAAAAATATAACCGACTTCAATTTTAAAAAAAAGTCGGTGTTTCTATAATAGTTTAGTCTGTTCGTTATTTAACAAACAATTAAAGTTATTTTGTACTTTTCAGTGTTTTTTAACATTGAAGTCGGTTATATTTTTTTTGTAAAAAGTTTTTTATTTTACACTTTTTAGTTATGGTACCGCCTCTAAAAAGTACCCCTCAGTCAAATTTTAATACCTTATTCTTTCAAATTATAATAACGGTTCTAATAATCCCAAACACGGTTAGATTACATTAATTTACCGGCTTCATCATCAGATCAGTTCGATATATCCCCTCCCACTTTTTTTTCAATCAGTCATTAGACTAGATGCTGATAATCCTGGCTGCAGCATCAGGCCAGACTTATATCAACATTGATTTGCACTTAAAATTTAGTCCTGTTTAAAATGAGCCCAAACACGACTACGGTGCTGTAATTTATAGGTTTGTCCTTTTTCTAATGCTCCTGGCTTCCGCATCAGGTCTCTATGTACTTCGGTGTTCTTTATTAGCAGTACATTTATCCACACATTGAGCCCTTTTCAGTGAGCCTAAACACGATATATCTGCTTTTAGTTGTCGAGGAGTTAGGTACTCTGCAGACTATCCTGACTGCAGCATCAGGTCATGACTTGATGATCATGAGACTAAATGTGGCAAGTGCCCTATCAAACATTAAAACAATTTACTGAAACAGTCATTGCCAGTTCGAGTAACTTCCTATATATTACTGTTAAGGAGTTGTACTTTCCATCATCAGCCCAGCTACCTGAGATGGTGACAACCATACGCAAATACAATATCTACCTTCATTTACACGTAAAGAGAAAAGTCAAAATTGGAAATAAATACTCAAACAAGACAGCAATAAAGTCTGCCACACTCCAACCAACAAACTAAGTTTGCCAGCAAAGTAAAAACAAAATCTATCCAACCTGAGCTTGCATAAAAAAAATCTTGCCAGAATAACTGGCACTCGTATTGTTTGCAATCGATGGACAAACACTTTATTTTGCCAGTGGGCATGGGCAAATGGATTCAGTACTGGTTCGTCGGTAATCTAGAGCTTGATCCAGTACTGTGTACGCAAACATTTCAACGAGGGATTTTTATTTTGGACCTCGTTTTTTAGTTACTTCGATTGCATATCCGTTTAGAATTGGGTCAATCGTGGTAAAAGTATCTACTATACCTAGTAATAATAATTGTATGTATAAGCTGTGTTACTTTTTGGTGTACAATAATGTTTATTCTATTCTATTCTATTCTATTCCATTCTATTCTATTCTATTCTATTTTATTCTATTCTATTTTATTCTATTCTATTCTATTCTATTCTATTCTATTCTATTCTATTCGATTCTATTCTATTCTAATATGTACTTAGGTACATCGTTTTTACGGTTCCATACTACAAAAGGAAAAACTGGAACCTTATAGGATCACTTTGTTGTCCGTCTGTCTGTCAATAGCCGTTATCTTGGGAACGCGTGGAGGTATTGAGTTGAAATTAAAACCATATACTCAGGTCTCCGGTCCCTTGAAGGTAATAAAAAAAAGATACAGCCGTTTATGTCGCCAAAAACTACATTTCGACACTATCAAGCCGGAATCGAAGTTTATATTTCCCGTTGACCCAGAGTCTTGTAATTTGGCACAAAGCAAGGTCTTATAGCATGGGTAGCTCGCTGGCTGACCGTCCGGTAACTGTCCAGACCGAGCGTCTCAAGGAGCTGTCAGCAACAGCAGGGGCCCAGATGGGTCGAAGTCTATTGGGGCCAGGGTTATCCGAAAGGGAGCTCGAGCCCCGGTAGGAAGGCTAGAAGGAACGGGGTAGGTTTTTAGTCAGTACGAGTCTGACACTATCTCCCGCTCCGCCCAAGAGCGGGGGTTGTCATTGGATGATTTTTGTCCACCATAAAAAAGGTCTTACAGCGCGGGGAGCGTGTTCCACGCGCATCTCAAAGAGATGGCAGCAAACCGTAGGGTCGAAGCCTACTGGGATCATGGGTTTGCTTCTGTAAGGAAAACCCAAACCTAGAATGAATGGCACCAAAGGTACTAGAAGTGGGTTTTAGTCAGTAGAAGTCAAGGGAGGGAGATGTTATTAGATGATTTCTTACCTAAAAAAAATCTGACATACGTATATCTATATTATTAGTAGAATTTCAGTTGGATTTTCCTATATTACTTACTTACTTAGTGAGTTTAATCTAAGCCTATATATATATAATCTCCGGATATAAACCCGAATTAGTATTTGAAAACCTACACGTGGATCGTCTTATGATTTATCTTCCGTAAATACATATATTAACAATATACAAAAATCTATATACGAGAACCGTATCAATATTCTTTTCATGGTTTAGGACCTCAGCGGGTAAACAGATAGACACGGAAATCGACGTGGATTTGTACTTACTCATCATCATCATCACAGCCGGAAGACGTCCACTGTCGGATATAAGCCTTCCCTCAAGTGTCGCCACAAAGCTCCTGTATGTCTACAATCTATCGAATTCCCGCGACCCTCACCAGGTCATTGGTCCACCTTGTGAGAGGCCTTCCAAAGATGTGTCTTTCTGTCCTACGTGGTCGCCCCTCCAGAACCCTTTGACCCCAACGGCCATCTGTTCATCAAAACTATAGTTCTTCTGCGTAACATAACTTCATTCCTGATGTGATCATACTGCAAGTTAACTCCGATCATAGCGCTTTCCATTGCCCTATGGGTAACTTTAAGCTTTCTGATAAGAGGTTATGTACTATGTAGAGATTACCCAGCAGTGGACGTCTTTCGGCTGATGTGATGATGATGATGATGGTAATGATGGTGATGATATAGTAATTGTTCAATTTAGTATGTGAAAAGTGGACTATTCCGGTAATCATTAGTGCTGTTTCACTAGTCTGACGCAGAAGAAGCTGCAAGCACCAGTTATGTATAAAATTATAATTCTACCTGCATTTAAAAATTAACTCCGCACTATATAAAAAAACTCATCTACAAATGGGTCATGAGAGTCCATAATATTCAATAGCTTGCTAGATAAGCCAGCTCGTTCCATGCGAAGCAGTTCTGGCTGGTTGCCAGGGTCACCTGTTGACTGCTTCGGATTTAAATGAGAACTATTTTATTTTAAAGAAAAAACTGCCCGTATGTGGTCTTTTGTGAGTGCTCACAAGATGTGGGGGTCGTGTGTGGAGGTTTTAGCAAGCTGTTCTTGTTTTTTCGTGTTCGTTTCAGTGCTTTTACCGATGATATCTTCATTTTGGTTCTGTTTTTTGTGGAGTAAGTTGTGAACTTCCTTCTAAAATGTATGCGGTTATTTGTATTTTGCGGAGTTATGTTATTCGTATTGTATCGAGTACGGGCATTAGTGGCCGAGTGATAACGGCCCCAACTTACAATTTGTAGGTCGCGGGTTCCAGGCGCATTACTTTGTGTAATTTATTTCATCACCACTGCTCTCAAAACGGTGAATGAAAACATCGTGAGGAAATCGGCATGTCCTAGAACTAAAAAATCGAAGATATGTCACATCCACCGACCCGCACTGAGCCCGCGTGGTAGATAACTGCTCAATCTCTCTCTTAGAGAGAAGGCCTGAATCCCAGCCGTGGGAACATTATAAGGCTGACTATGCTATGATATGCATGATATCCTATACTATGGAATACTGATAGGAATGTCTTCATTAGTAACTTCGCCTGTGGTCATTGCCATTCTGATTTATTGTTGCTGAATAAAGTTTTTTGTTATTTATGTGAATGTGGAGACTGTGGGTGTTTTTAATATCGTGCGAATTTCATCATGCACGCGGGTTTGCTCCGCAGGCAGAGAATTTCAAAATGCAAAAGAACGCGTTCGCGTGCGTATTCCACGCATTACAATAAATACGTGTAAGAAATGGACATTTGCGGGGGCAAAAAATTCCATCAGATTTTTGACTGCTAATTCAAGCGCAAACCTATCAACAGTAAAAAAAGAGTATTTTTTAAAATTAAAACCTATTTGCAAAATAAACATCATTTACTATATATTTTCTTTTTACTTCATAACTGAGACTAGATGAAGAATCCTTAAATTATTTCATCTTTTTTATTATTCCTGTGTACCTATCTCATTCACTCCAAATTAACATTTTGATTATTTTGTTTCAGGTAAAGTACAATAAGCGACGCAGACAACATACTTTACCTTCGTCACTGTCCGTCTTATTTAAAATTCAGTAGGTACCTATTACAATATACATTGTTCTATAATAATTAATGAGAGCATTTCTTGGTCCACCTTGTTGGAGGCCTTCCAACGCTGCGTCTTCCGGTACGTGGACGCCACTCCAGAACCTTTCGTCCCCATCGACCATCTGTTCTGCGTGCAATGTGCCCTGCCAATTGCCACTTAAGTTTGGCGACTCTTCGAGCTACGATCTGGTCAGGGTCGCGGGAATCTGATGGATGCGTGACGCACAGGACCGGTCGTTGTGGCGACGCTTGGGGGAGGCCTATGTCCAGCAGTGGACGTCTTTCGGCTTATATGATGATGATGATTTCTTGGTGCTTCGGTTAATAAAGCTTGACTTGTGGTCTTATTTCAGAAGACTGTTTGCTATAGTTGCCTTTTCTTCAGGCACTTTATTTGATTGGCTTGTCAACAAGCTTTCCAGTTGACCATACAAAAACTGCGTAGGAATTTATTTTTTTATTAAATCTACACTAATAAAAAGGCAAAGTTTGTTTTTTTTTTTTGTTTGTAGGAGGTAATCGAAAGTACTGGTCCGATTGCTAAAATTATTTTACCGATAGAAAGCTGCTTTATTCCAGAGTGACAGGCTATATCTAATGTACGCGGGCGAAGCTGTGGCAAAAAGCTAGTGCTTTATAAATTTCGTGGCCAGATCTTAATTTATTGAACACTTCATAATCAACATCGTATTCCTGCCCTTGTCCCGTATTATTTCATTCTATCCGGTCACCCGTCATGCTATCACTAACTTCCTTTTTTTTTCATATCACTCTTCACACAATCCATCCATCTTTTCTTTGGCCTCCCTCTCTCTCTCCACCCATCCACATTTATACTCATAATTCTTTTAGTAACATCCGTTTCATTCTTCCTCTTATAATGAACACTTCATGATATGGCCAAATCATTTAAACGTTAACATACGATGATATGGTCCTCGTTTGGCCATATCATTGATGTAGAATTTCAATAATAATAAAAGTTCTAAAGGAACTAGGCCAAACGAAGATTGAAATATCATCAAACTTGAACGTTTAAAACTATCTGGCCAGTTTTACTTGGCCATATCATGAAGTGATAAATTTTTGGATCTGGCCACGTGCACACAAAAGTACGGATTTAATGCCTTAGGCATTTTCTACTAGTCCAGTCTAGGTTACGTGGCCATTTAAAAACATAATTAAAAGTTCTGCAATCATTTGCTGTACATGAACTACCTTGAGTCGAGCTTTACTTTGTCGTTACTTTGTAAAAAAAAACTCCAAAGCCAAATGTGACAAAGTTACAAGATACAAAGAAGCTGTATTTCAACAAAACCAGTATTTTGACCCACTTCAGCAGCAGCTTGTAAAAACAATACGACCTCCTTTCATCCACTGAAAGAAAAGGAGCAAAAAGATATTTACCTTCTGTCAATGCCTCACTCCTCCCAATCAGACACATAAAGACAATATCTTACTGCTCAGGAACGAGGCACGTAAAATCTCCGACATTGTACCTTCAGCTTTAGTGCAGTTATTAACAATTTTATGTTATCCTACCAACGAACACGCTCCGAAAAAAATGTTATATAATTCGAAAAATTCTAATTAAGGTGGGCAGCTGGCGTTCTGCTTTTTTTTTTAATTTTCCCGTCGAACTACGCCGTCAGATGACGCCAAAGATGTTTCAGGCTCTGAAGTAACAACAAAGTTGTGACCTCCTTTATCTCGTGTCACATCCCCCTTATTTTTATTCATCGTTCATGCCTCCTTGTTTACGAAATTTAACCGAAAAACAACTTTGGTACGAAGCTTATTTTGGTATAAAATTAATCACTACATCGATCACTATATTCGCCATTTTCACTGTACCTAGGTACATACGACCTGTGAAAGTTGATACCTGCCCACATAAATTTTTCAGCAAAGTAACGAATAATACCAGCTGAACACAAATAAACATAGTTTCATTTAAAACAAGTTTGTTATTTAAAATCCGAACAGAGATGAATGTAACATGGTGAATAAAATAAATATTAACCCGTTCGGTACCTACTTCCATTTGATATTTAAATTTAAAATATTGACATAGCTCCCATTGCGCGTATTCGATTACCGGTTTTCAATTCGTTTTAACACAGCTACGGCTTGGCCCGAGGGCTTGCAGAGAACATACAGTTCATAATTTACGAGATTCACGAGCGGAAACAATGTCCCAAACAAAATTGATAATGAAAACAATTTTACATCAGAAATTTAATCGAATTACGAAGTTTAAAAATGGGATCTCGAATTCCCGATCAGTGTTACGGGTACAAGAAGAATTTATTGATAGCGACGTTGACTTGATTAATTTTAAAAATTAATTAACTCCTTTACGTACGTAAAACTATAGTCTCGGATTTTATTTAATATCTTGTCGGCTCATTGAATTTTAATCTCCAATGTTCCAAAAAGTGGGTAGAGTTGGTTTAAAAGAGACCCATATCTTGTTAATTAAATCTGCTCAGTAGGGTGCCTCCAGGCGGCCGCTCGCTTCTTTGCCTGCTTTGTAAATGCTGCCGAATTTCAGACATAGGCAAGCTTTAATTTAAACTTAAAGGGCGCTTAAAAGTATTTGCGTTTATTTAGCCAAGTATTATATTAATAGCTAGTATACAATGACTAAAGATTTTGTCCTTTCCTTTGCGAGATTTTCTAAGGAATGTCGTTATTAGCTATCGTTCATAGTAGCTCTGTGTTTTGTGTTTACTCCTATTGGAGCAGGGAATTAAACGATACCTGTTTGTTAAGTCAAATTTAATTATTGCTGTTTATTATAAACATTGTTTGCTTTGTTTCTTAGTAAAATGTCAATTCCGTTATATTGTTTTGTAATAAAATTAATCTCTCACAATTAATGTTTATTGCTATTGACTTTACTAAGTGTAGTCTTGATTATTTTTCTTTCTCTGTTGTACTCAAAATAACTTTGTTTGACCTTCTTCTTAAGTCTTATGCACAAGTACACCTTATGTTCAAAATCAACGACTGAAAAGCTTTCAGTGATTTTTATAATACAGACATATTTATTTTTAAATCTATTTTATTTTACAGACGGCTTACTGAGCAGTGAACCAATGATATAAAGAGTGTGATAGTATCAAATGATAATTACAAGCCTCATCACATGAAAATATATGTTAATTAATTAATTAGGTACGAGAGAGGTAGGTATCATTGAAAAATGTCTCTGCCATTTGCCAACGTAAGGTCACCACACTGGTGCAGAATCAGCCGATATACCCTAAAAAGTGTATTAAAATCAAGAGCACTTCTAATTGAAAAGACAACATAACATAACATATCATTAGTCAATGCGAAACGCACAATTAATATTGGTCGTCTTATATACAACCATCCAAAGACGAATTCTGTTCGCTATAAATAAACATAATATCCACAATACACTCAAAATTCGACGTAAATGCAAATGCTCAATTTGAAAGGAAAAGAAAGACCAAAGAAAGAGCGTTAACAAAGCCAAAAGATAAGCCATAAACCACATCGAAACCCTTTGTTGGGCCGGCAGCCTGACCGAGAGCGTTTGATGGATCGGTTCCACGATTATGTAGAGATTAAAATTCATTAGCCATATGAGATGAGGTCCGTGATAAGGTATCAATGGACCCTTAATGAACTTGTAATTTAAACTCAAATGTTTGAGATTTTGGGTTTTAGAACAAAGAGCCACAAAATAGATAGGTACAGAAGTCAATCTACATACAAAGCGCGCTCGAGTAACGCGCACATATACACGCTAACGGACACGATATCTCGACTCAATCGCCTGGTCGCACTCGTACAGTTCGGCGTAATGCGCTGATTCTAGCGCTGCCGTAGAGCGTAAGTATAAAAAGTGAAATACGTACATGAGATTGACTTCTGCACCTATCTATTTTGTGAAGTAGCTCTGTTAATTGAATCATAAGTAGCTATTCTGTGAAACCCGGGGCCCTGGGATGAAGGTAAAAAGCAACAGGAGTGGGTTTTTGGTCAGTAAAAGTCTGACACACCCTCCCGCCTCGCCCAAGAGCGGGAGATGACACTAGATGATTTTCCACCACAAAAAGTAGCTATTCAAGCCCTACCGCTAGGGCCGCTGGGATTTTTAATTCTTTAATACTACCTTAATTCTACCGCTATCCTGGTGGAAGGCGACGATGCAGTCGAAAATAGAAAGCGCTTACCTAGAAGAAACCTATTCACTAGATTCCCAGGTTGTAGCCATCACGAAACACAGACTCCGGCAAGGAATTCCACTCCTTAGCTGTACGCACAATGAATGTGTTCCCAAAATGTTTTGTGCGTGCATTTGGGATGTTCACCATTTATCGGTGCGATTTTCTGGAAAGGAAGCCCGTGGGCTTAGAACGCAAAGGGTAACTAAACCCCTGGTTGTATCAGGAAACACAGACTCTGGCAGGGAATTCCATTGTTGGAACTTCGAAGGAGTTGCCGCGGCCCTGGAACGCATAGAAGGAAAAAGAAGGAACACAGCTGTGATTTTAGTCAGTAACAGTTTGACGCCCTTCCGCTCTTCTCTGAAGCGAGGGAAGTCAGATGTTTTCCATGCTTAGAAAATCCTAATTTTTATGTTAGAATTCGAAGTTAACGCGATCTTTCGAAAGAGTTACCGCGGTCTTGGAACGCAACGAACTACTGAAGTAACATGGGTGGGTTTTTAACCGACTATTAAAACACTCCCTCTCTCGCTCCACCAAGAGCGAAAAATGTTATTTGATGATTTCACACATCAAAAAAAGGCTTTTTAGACCAAAAAAAAAACAATCTTTACCTCTTTTGTTCAGGTATTTTTCACATAAAACATATATTCCTCCATTTTTATTTATAGTCACTACCATTTAATAAATTGGACGTTTTTATATGCTTTGACTATCAGGGAAAAAAATCTGTTTTAGTTCATATGTACTGTCAATATTTGGTAGGTTTAAATATTCAATATCTGTTCAATCGTGAACGCGAATCCTGTGCCTGGCTGTATGTCGCCAAACTTGTTGATTTTTGTATTCCTTTTTGATACGATATGCAATCGTTTGAAGTAAATATGAAACAGAATTTATTATTTCATTTTTATTTACTGGCTTACAGCGGAAACTGATGATGAAAAGCGTCAACAATATTCATGTAAAGCCGAGATTTTCCAATGAAAACATTTATCGAGTTATATGTAAAGATTAATAAATATTCAAGTACTCGTAAATACTCGTATGTCGTTGTAGTGGGCGGAATTAGGATTTACAACATACAAAATATACTAATAATACTTGTTTGTTTGTTTTAATATTTTTTTTACATTTACACGCGCAGAGAGCAAATAATTATACTTAGTATTTTTAAAATTACAACAAAAATTTGATGACAAATAAATAAACAAAACAAAAATTAAACAACGCTCAAATAGTACTAATTGCCAATTTCTAGCCTAAGAATCAAGATAATTCTTGCTAGACCTACGGTCAAAAACATTGTTAATATTTTACACCCGTTTGTGGATTGCAATGACCTTTTCTTTTGAGGTACGAAATCATCCGCTCTAGTATGATCGAGAGGGCGTGTTAGACTTTTACTGAGTAAAATTACAGCCGAAGTCTGATTTTCCAGATAGCTAGGTTTTGTACCAAGCTCATGAACGTTTGAAAGAGTGACCGTGGCTCTAAAATAGAAAGGGAAATTGGAGGACACAGGTGGATCATGGGTAGTTCGCTGTCCGATCGTCCGGTAATGGACCGAGCCCAAGATGTCGACGGCACGCACTGTTCCCGCGCGCCTCAAGAAGTTGTCAGCAGCAAGTTGTCTGGGCACAGCTGGGTCGAAGCCTACTGGGGGACAGGCTAGAAGGAACAGGATGCGGTTTTTAGTCAGTAAGAGTCTGACACTATGTTCCGCTCCACCCAAGAGCGGGTTTTGTCATAAGATGATTTACCCCATCGAAAAAAAGGACACAGGTGGATTTTAGTCAATAAAAGTCTAACAGTCTTGATCATGTGTTAGACGTTTACCACCTTAGTCCTCCAATTTCCCTTTGTATTTTGGACCCAGGGTCACACTTTCAAACGAGCTTTGATTTCATGAGCTTGGTACAACACCTAGCTATCTGGAAAATCAGACTTCGGCAGGGATTTCCCCTCTTCAACTGTACGCACAATAAATGTGTGCCCGAAACTTTTTATATACGCATAAGTGTCTACTATGTATCAGAAAACTACAGAATTGTGAATATTGTAATTTATATAAACCACTATTTAAAGGTAGAACTACACTGGTCACACGTGTGCCACACACGCCGATCTGGGCGCGTCGGTCTCCATATATTTATATGGAAACTAGACTTGTGGAGCTACACTTGATACCTACACGCCATGCGACGCCACACGACGTCGTTCTACGTTGAAATCAGGCGTGTTACACGTGTGCATCGGTCTAATGTAGTTCTAGCTTCACTGTGAACCCATCTGATACAGTGATGCAATCGTTGATGGTGAAGCGCATTAGCTTATTAGCACCCTATTCCCAGGTGGACTGATGACCTGGTCGGGGTAGCGGGAATCCGATGGATGCGTGATATGGGACCGGTCGCTACAGTGACGCTTGGGGAGGCTTATGTCCAACAGTGGACGTCTTCGGCTGACAGGATGATGATGATGAGCGTTAAAGACACCTAAACTTCGTTTCGCTAACCTTGGATATATTCATTCGCTATCAGCCCCTCACTTGGCCTACACATAAAAGAAGTTCGTTTTTGGTTTGTTGTTTGTCAGCCCGCATACCGCGACCGACTCTCTTGTTTATGATTAACACCGCATTTTATTGTTATATACTCGTTATGACAATACAAACATATGTTTTGTAAGACTTGTTTACGAAGAAAAGTTAAATAACAGGCCTGAAGAGGACGGTATGGGTGGCGAGTCATAAAAATGATGTCTTTTTCTGATTATTCTTTACGATGAAGATCAGGTTTAGGCTAGAACTACATTAGACCGACGCACACATTGACCACGCCTGCTTTGTGCGTAGAACGACGTCGCGTGGCGTGGATTTAGTGTAGCTCTACCAAGTCAAGTTTCTATATAAAATGTATGGAGACCGACGGATTGGTGTACGTGGCAGACGTGTTTGCAGTGTTGGTCTACCTTTATTGAAATAAAAGATATGCGGGATACAGGCAAAGAACGGAGTGTCGCAATTTTCAGTCTTAGCCTCCGTAGATTGTTAGTCTCCGTAGGCTTGGGCTTTCGGACGACGAGCAATAGGTTGCTCGCCGTCAGGGTGTGCGGTAAGCTTAAATTGACGACGCTGAGCAAAATTGACAGGGTCCAGTAGGTTCGATGTCTGCAAAAGTTGTGGGATTGGTCGAAAGAGTTTTCGGTGGCCTTCTCAACTGAAGGGACACTGGTGAATTTTAGTCAATAAAAGTCCGATACTCCCACTCAATTTATCCAGAGCTACGTTGACTTCCAACGTAAAAAAGGTGCTATAAAAATTGATGTCATCAAAAAAAAATCTTCTAATCTCGCTCTTGGGCGGAGTGAGAGGTATGTGAGACTGTCTAAAACCACACCTATGTTTATTTTCGGCCTTGCGTTCCAGGGCCCCGGGGATTCCCTTTCGGACTAACCAACGCAACATAGACTTCGGCTGGGAATCACACTCCTTAGCTGTAAACACAACGAATGTATTCACATAACATTATGTGTGCTTGTAAATAATAATACCTACTAACATATATCCGAAAAAACCGGTCCTGAAAGGGTTAAAAAAATCCATCAGCATCACTTCACTCAGCTCACATCGGCTTAATACATCTGTCAACATTCTCAGTGACATTTTAAAGAAATTAGAGCCTTCAATACTTCGGAAAGGGTTATATATCGAGAAGCACTCTTATTTTCGTATTATAAATTAAATGGACACATTACAGTTCTACGGTAAATGTGCCCGGGGCAAGAGACGGCACAAAGGGACCGACCCGGCTCTATTATTGAAAAGGGGGTGATCAAAGCCAAACGATACGTTTTTCATATATTGTAGTCCTTTTTCTATTACTGTTTATACAGGTGTATGGGCAGTCCACGCTCTGATGTAAAGTTATAAGAGTGATGCTTTTTTTTTGAGTGCGTGAATTGAGAGGGAATCTCAGACTTTTAAGCGATTATCACTGCCACGTATCACGCTGCATGTTACGTGTCAACGCACCTACGCGCGTACTTGCAGGAGTGCAGATCTGCATCATCGTGCGGATTTTTTACGCATTCACGCGCGTAGTTCCGTTCTGTAGATTCACGCAGGCTCTCATTTCATACAAATACATGCACGGCACTTCGAGACTCAGTGTGCCTTACCTTGCGTGTTGTCCCGCACCCACGCGTCTGAGCGCATTTTTCTCCGCTTGTAGGTGCGTGATCTGCATGAAAGTGCGTGGATGCATTTTAGGTGTGATTGACTGTTCGTGTTTTCTATACAAACGGAGATACTTACAAGCAACGTTAAAAAACGCATTCACGCGCTACGCTGCGTGGTGCGTGGCAGGATGATAATCGCCTTTCTAAATAAAATCCACTTCTATGTTCCTTCTGTGCCTTCATCAACCCATGGCCCCATAAGGCTTAGACCCTGCTGGGCTTCTACAATTTTGCTGACATCTTGAGGCGCGCGTGAAATACTACGCGCCGGTGACGATTCGGGCTCGGTCCGAACGGTTCCCGGACGGCTGGAACAATAGTAATGAACGGTCCTACTAAATAAACTAGTGTTTATAAAACATGACTACGTCCTTGTTTGGAATACACTTTGAAAGCATTGTTCGTTATGTATTAAAGTGTTGTTCCAACCTTTTTATGCAATATTATAACTTAAAAGGCTTTTACAAAGAGGGGCTTTCGTATCTCGTTCAAGCCTTTACCTAGCTAAAGGCTGCTTTAACGTAGGTAATGTAAACGTATAAAATAAATGGCGCAGAAAATATGTAGCCTCCATAAGTAGGTCACCTGCACATTTATCTGAACGCTAGTTTGAACTGGCTGAATTAAATAAATTTTTAACATGAATAATATGAATGGATGTTACATTAATTCACTAACAATAAATAAGTAGTATTTACATGAATATTAGCGAATTCATGAAATACATGGAATACATAAAAGGAAAATGGAATACATATTCCGGTTAAATATAAAACGGCCGCGAGCCTATGGGCGTGCCTTAAGTGATAAGCGGACGGACATCTGTTCCTTTTACAAGGTTTTTTGTATATCTTGCAATGTTTGTAGGTGTATTTGCATAGGGTAAATCTTCCAAATGGATTTTGAAACAGTCCTCTTATGTAAGTTGGATGACAGTGCATTAATATGGTACCATAGATCTGGTTCCAGGATGGAAACTGATTGTGGCTATAAAAATAACTGAGCGCGAAAAGATAGACTCATTATGTTTGAGCTTTTGACCTTTCTTGATCAGTAGATAGTAACTATACCTACTGCTCGATAAAACTTGTAGTAAAAAAAGGTTTTTTACTTATTATTTTGTGTGAAGCATATCTTAATTTTAAGTCTGAGTTTACAAACAATATTATTGCCTACCTTTAGAGAGTTTAAATTGAGTTTATCATATCATTGTCTTTTTCTGTCTGACTTATTTTTTTCGAGATTTATTTGTCAGAGTCCAGTTTTCTGTAGTACTGTACTTTGTGTCTTAATTGGATTAAAATTCGAAATGTAATCAGTTACTACTTGAATTTTATCGGTCAATGACTGAGTCGAGAGACTTGCGAAGGCGTTGTAAAGTCTATCTTCCTGATTTTCAATGAGATGAAATTACAAGCTTTTATTTAGTTTCACCTGTACCGATGTTTGTCCGTAATCAAATCTTGCAAATTACATTTGATCCACTTCCCGGTTATCGATTGAGCTGAAATTTTGCATACATGTGTAAATCAGATGACATTGCAAAATTATTATGATATAGACCTGATCTGATGATGGAACCGGAAGTTGGCTATAGGAACTTGGTAGTTATACGACACAACCCCATCGAGTTTGGGTTCGTAAGATTCGTCTTGACGAGTATGAATTATATAGGTATACCAAGCTATAAGAGCTTGCCATTAAAAATAATTTCATTAAAAGCTGGTTTATAGATCTAGACAATATTATATTTTTTGAAATTTTTACAATATAGATTATTTTTTCATTTTGAAATTATTTTTATTATAATTACGTCACGTTGTCTTGCCTATATTTATGAATGTGTGCATATTATTCGTATGTGTGCAAGTAATAGGTACCGGAGGTTTAAGTTAACAATAAATAAATAAATAATCGTGAAGAAATTATTCATACTTTCGCTTGCATTGCAAAAGTAGAACCCAATAAATTATGTATATTCATTCGCTTATAAATTAATCCAAGCACCTGTACGGCCATTGGTTTTAATATTACTGTGTGCTGTAAAATAAATAAATACTATTAATATGCTGTACATTCGATTTTTCTCTTGTATGACAGAGAAATATTACACGGAGTATACAAGCTTCGTTATTCAGTAAACCTTTCCGTGCATCCAATTAATTCGATTTTTTTAACTGTTGTAATGCAATTAAGGGAATATTTTAAAAGGCCTTTGTGTTAAAATCATCGTTACGGATTCAAAATTTGGGTACCTATAAAAGGAGGATTTTGTACAGCCACCGTCCCCACCCTCGAACAGACGAGGAATATACGTTAGTTTGTTCAATTCTATCGACAAAAGACAAAACAGCTGATTTTGTTGGTAAAATATACGGTATTTGTTGTTTCATTAGTAATGTTTTTTGTCATTGATTGGGATCGAATGCCTATTTATACTATAAAATCAATATATTTTTTTTTGATGAGATATTCTTCCGTGCACTGTTACCAATAGAAAGCTACTTTATTCTTGAGTTACATAAGCTATATTTTATATACCTACGCGGGTGAAGCCACGGGCAAAAACTAGTCTAAAATAATTTAGTTAATTTATCCATTCACAATAATCCCATAATTTACAGAATAAGTTTCCATTTCATTTTACACCCCCACACACACACACTCATACATTCGCATGCTCAAATTTGTTCCTAATTTTTATTTTTTATTTTAAATTACCTTACCGATGTTTAATTGTTTGTCACAACATTGTAATTTTAGAAACTAAGGGAAGGGCGAGGCAATCCCATCACAAGTATTCTTTAACTTAACGGGGATGCCTCAATTTTTGTGTTGCATGACAATGTAATAAGAAACAATAAAACATTTATTATTATATTATTATTATTATTATCATTTCAATACACATATGTATGTAACATACAGGGATTAGGCAGAAATCCAATACGATGTTCGCAACTACTGCTTGAAGTCACATACGCTAATAATGGTAGGTATGTAATAGGCATTCGTGGGGCGCCATACCTTCTAAACTATTGAAGTCGGTAGCTATTGATGTAGGTACCTAGTGATTTCTTACTAGGTACCTACATATCTTGAAGGTTTGAACAGATACGTATCTTGGGTTGCGATGCGAAAATAGTTTTCTTTTTATTATTGTTGATAATATAATCCTTACTCATATTATAAAAGCGAAAATGAGTTTGTTTGTTGGTTACGTCTTCACGCCTAAATGGTAAAACCGATTGTAATAAAACTTGGTACACGGATAGACCATGTCCTGGAATAGGACATAGGATACTTTTTATCCCGGAAGTATGTTCCCTTGGGATAATTTTCTGCTATCACGCGGGCGAAGCCGCTGGGAGCAGCTAGTAATAATATAATATACTCGTTAAAAAAAGGCCCGTTTTGACATTTGAGAACGAAATTGAAAGAAACAATGAAATAATAATTAGATGTCCGGTGTAGTACTTAGTAGCTACACTACACCGCACAAGCCGTTAAGTAGTCAAAATACAAATGTCAAATCGAGCCTTTTATTTTTTAACAACTTAAATAGTTCTAATAATATTAGAGGTAGTGTGTTTTTCTGTTTGTAGGACGTAATCTCTGAAAGTACTGGTCTAATTGCTAAAATTGTTTACATTTTCGCCGATAGAAAGCTACTTGATTCCTGAGTGACAAATTCTATATTTTATATACGCGGGCAAAGCCGCAGACAAAAGCTAGTTTGAAATAAAGAATAAAAAACTGAGGTAAATACAGTTAGAAATAAAAAAAACAAACCAAAAATGGAGCACGGTCCCCACAAAAAGCCGCATCCACAGCCTGCCTAGCTTAGCGACTCCATGTTATCCTTTCCTCTGTGTTCGACATGAAACAGTGATTTCTACGAATATGTCCAAAAGGCTCCTATGTGTACCTAGCAGTGGTGGGTTGTATATTTATTATTAAACTGCTCCGAGCGAATGGTCCAGTATTGACTGACTATACTTTTATTACATTTGGTCAACATTATTTTTGTTTCAAATTGTATCATCATCATCATCAGCCTTTTTAATGTTCCTACTACTGGGACTCAGGCCTCCTCTCTAAGAGAGTGAATGGTAATCCACCGCGCTGGCCCAGTGTGGATAGGTGAATGTCACATGTCTTCGAATTTTTGGTTCTTGGACATGCCGGTTTCCTCACGATGTTTTCCTTCACCGTTTTGAGAGCAGTAGTGATGAAATAACAAAGTAATGCGCCTGCCAGGATTAAATTGTATGTTCATATGGAAATTCTCTTTGACATATTTTGATTTAATTAATATTAGAACAAGTCTTCCTGTTTTCGAAGAATTTGTACTTATCAAAGAATATCTGAAAGTATTTCCTACAATCTTTTTTCAATAGGTAGTTATTACCCGTAAAGCTATGTCAGTAAGTGCAAAAGAAAATAGACTATCATAATAAAATCTAAACATTTTGTCCATGTAAGAAAGTTTCGAAGAATCACCTTCCACTATGAAATCTAGCTGAACTTTATGGCAAATGAAGAAAAATTGTGAACGGCGCCGAAGGTCGTGTTGTCGACGAAAATAGGGGAGCAAACTTATAGCAGCCACTACATCACATTCTTTCTGACAGCGAATATTCACTTTGTTTTATAATAAAATGCTCTTCCTCAGGTAAAAATTATAGAAGCTCTTACGGAAATAACAACTTAGGAACCTTCTTTAAAGGTGCAACAATCGTTACGAAAGCTGTAATATTAACTACTGGCTTTTGTCCGCGGCTTCGCCCCCGTACATAAAATATAGCCTATGTCACTCAGGAATAAAGCATATTTCTATCGGCGAAAAAAATTTAGCTATCGGACCAGTACTTCCAGAGGTTACCTCTTACAAACAAAAAAACAAACTTTACCCCTTTGTTATATTAGTTTAGATTAGATGTAGATGAGGATAAAAGACACCACGACATCAGGAATTACTGAAAAGAAAACCCAAAGAAAGGCAAAGGGCAGCTAAAGCACACAGGTGTGGTTTTAGTCAGTAAAAGTCTGACACGCCCTTTCGCTCGACCCAGAGCGGGAGAACTCATTGTACGATACCCACCCCTAAAAAAGGAACAGGTAGGTTTTAATTAGTTAAAGGCTTTATCTCCTTCTGGCTACACCCAAAACAGAGAAGAGGCATTCGATGATTTTCTACGTAAAAAAAATCCATCACAACCGAATGATCGATCGATCAAACAACAATGGAAACTGCCAAAATAAACAAACAATATACAAACTCAGGAGAAGTTACCACTCAATAACGTTAAAAATGAGCTCCCAAATAGCAAGAAATTGTTTTTCAACCCACCATCGCGCTCGGTACATCGGCAAAATGAAAAGTTTCCCTATCAGCCCATTGACACATCGATTGGCGTTTACATCTTTGTAGAAGAAATTGTTTCAGATCATGCAAAGCAACATGAACCTTACGCCAAGGTACGAAGCCTAAATACGTGTTTAAAGTCGCTTTTTCTATGTTGATGGAGTAGACGTTTGCGAGCTGCCATCCGGCTATTGGTAAGCAATCCATCATTCGAGAGTGTGAAAGGAACAAAAGCTATATAGGATAATATCACATCTAAATAATATGAGATAATACGACTCGGGCTTGCCACGCAACTAGTCCGTGGCTTGGTGTTTTCTTTTTATATTATACTAACTTTTGCCCGCAGCTTCGTCCGCGTATATAAAAATATATAACTTACATATGCCACTTAGGAATAAAGCAACTTTGTATTGGTGTAAAAATTTTAGCAATCGGACCGGTACTTTCAGAGTTTTACCTCCTACAAACAAAAAAATTAAAATACTAACTTTACTTCTTTATTATATTAGTGTAGATTTAAACAACACTGCAAACTACATTAGTGATTTGTTATTCATCTAATTTATTTATCGGTTTATTTTTGCCTCGTTTTTTATAAGTTGAATGTGAGAACATTGGAGACTCCGGGGATGCGCAGATTACAATTTATTATCTATTTAGTGCTTTTGGGTACAATATTGATCGGTCTATACCGTGCTCTATTAATGTTATGATATGTAAATGTTTTTTTTTTTTAATAATAAACTCCATAGGTAACGACCAAATGTAACCATGCACTAACTACTGACGATGTATAAGTGTCCATGTACGAATTTTTGGCGTGATGTTTTATTATTTGCAAATTAATTCCCAGTGAATATTGTGATATAAAATTGGTGTAGTTTTGTATTTCAAGGATCTGCGCAACTGGGCTATGCGTGTAATGTGTGTGTAAGTGTATCTCGGTAATATGGGGCCGAGAATTATTGTAGTATTGACTATCACAGCGAAGCTTACATTAGTTGCCAAATACTATAAAAACATTAGAATTTGTTATATCCGCGTTCTTGTGGATTTCAAAGTAACTGAAAACTTAACTATTACGGTAAAATGAAATCTGATGTTATCAACACTGGATCAATAATGAAGGTTAATTAAGGGATCTGAAACATTGTTTACCAATAGAAAAACCATAAAAAAATATCGAATTTATGTATTTTTTTAATGATTGAATATTACCTACTTATACATAATTCCCAAGTCATTTGACATTTTAGACAGACCTTTCCAAACTTGACACTGGCTAAATGCACAAACCGTGCGAAGCCAGAAGAAACAAAAAAAAAAAAACTGCGCATGTAGGCCTGTGCGACAACAAGATTTTGAATTTAGAATTATTCGGACCCTATTTTGACAAAAAAAAAAGACTACCCATGTAGATCTATACGACAAAAAAATTTGAATTTAAAATATATTATTCGAGCGTATTTTAGTTGTTACGAGAGAATATTCGATTATAGTTATGACGAGCATGGCGCATAGACCATAATCGGTGTTCTAGGAATGGCTAGGTGTATGGTGTGCAAGTAATTGCTTTCATTCACATACCGGGGCCTCGAGCCGCGCAGAGAATGCCTAAGCAATTAATCGGACACTAACGTTGGGATCCCGGAGTGATCCAGCACCTGGAGTGCTGCAGTATTGGCGTGCCTTCCTCATCATTGTGCCTTGATAGCTCCTTTATCTTCGGACACGTTATAAATAAACGTTCTGTAGCGTGTCGCTTTGTCAAAATTTGTGGTGAAACTGCTAAATTGATTGGGGTTCCGGCGCTTCGATCAACGCGCCCTTTTGATAGGTGGCATGTACAGAATCGGTTTTCCGGCCACCGTAGGCGCGGGATTGTGGACGGCGAACAAAGAGTAGCTCGCTGTCCGACCGTCCGGTAACCGTCCGGGCACGGACGCCTTAAGGAGTTTTCAGTGTTATTATAATATGATGAAGGCTCGTAAATATTTAATAATAATAATATAATAAAAGGATTTGTAAATAAATAAGAGAAAATATGTTGCTGTCATAAGTGTTTGTAAGCAAGTAACTAGGCAATACAAATATTTCAAAATATAGAACATTTAAATGATTTACCTAGTAAAATAAAATAAACTAAGAAATAGGTCTGTACAACAGGGATTAGCACTATCTACAACAGCCAGCTAACCGTAGGGGCCCAGGAGGGCCAAAGCCTACTGGGGCCACGGGTAGTGTGAAAGTGAAATCCGGGGCCCTGGGATGAAGGCAAAGAAGGAACAGGAGTGGGGTTATAGTCAGTGAAAGTCTGACACGCCCTTCCGCTCCGTCCAACAACGGAGGATGTCATTGGATGATTGACCCCGTAAAAATAAAGTAGGTACAGAATCGGTTTAGTCTTAGGTCTATTTTCTGGAATAGCAATTATCGTAAGACCAAGACAGATAATTGCCTAATTGTAATTTGTGTGTAAATTAATTCATTTGATTTTCATCAATGCGTCTAATTAGTTCTCGGCATCGATGTGGAGTGGTACTTCAATGTTTAAGTGTATTTGCTTTTGTATATACTTACGTCAGTTACAAACATGAAATGAAATCATCATCATCATCATCATCATTTCAGCCGACAGACGTCCACTGTTGGACATAGGCCTCCCCTAAGTGTCGCCACAATGATCGATCCTGTGCGTCTCGCATCCACCGGCTTCCCGCAACCCTCACCAGGTCATCGGTCCACCTTGTAGGAGGCCTTCCGACGCTGCGTCCTCCAGTACGAGGTCGCCACTCCAGAACCTTTCGGCCCCAACGGCCATCTGTTCTGCGAGCAATGTGCCCGGCCCATTGCCACACACATAGCCCGAAGAATTGCCAAACTTAAGTGGCAATGAAATGAAATGAAATAATTTATTTGTTGTGAATGTAGGTACAAAAATCGTGTGTTAAGTAGCAAAAGGATCAAATACATCCTACCGTAAGGCATGCAAAATGTTTTTTATAGTCATTCTAATCATCATCATCATCATCATCATCATCTTCCTGCCCTTGTCCCGTTTTATTTGGGGTCGGCGCAACACGTTTTTTTCTTCCATTCTGTCCTGTCACTCGTCATGCTATCACTAACTCCCTTTTCTTTCATATCACTTCTCACACAATCCATCCATCTTTTCTTTGGCCTCCCTCTCCCCTTCCATCCATCCACATGTAAACTTATAACTTTTTTAGCAGCATGCGTTTCGTCCCTCCTTTTCACATGACCATACCAAGACAAACGATTTCCTTTCAGCTTTTCAGTCTAGTCATAGTCATTCTAATCATGAAATAATAAAAAAAAAAACAAAAATTCAACTCATTTTCAACTGATTAGACAATAAAAATATAAATCATGCAATTTTAAAATTCATTCAGTGTAAACCAAGGTCAAAAATAAGGTAATAATTAATGAAATAATACAATGTCAAATGTCATGTGTAGTTAGATAATATTTATGTCATATGTACCTACATATTTTTTAATATCTATACTTATTATAATACTACAAAGCTTAAGAATTATTGGTCCAAATTGAAAAAATTTTCAGAAAAAATCAATAATAAAATTAATCAATTCTTTTCGTGTTGGAGGGTATATTATAACATCGGCCCACGGGAGTGGATTAGTTACCAAAGATGCGAGAGAAGTCGCAAGGACAGCATATGGAAAAATAATGGTGTTATTTTTCACTTAAGAGGGTCCTTCTCCACTCGCTTATCGTAAACATCGAAAATGGTTTTAAAACTTGTTACTTCATTTAATGCATTCCAACGCGATGTTTGACAAAAAGGCAACGCAAAAAAGGAGAGATAACGCCTGGAAACTCTGTAAGTATTCGGTAATTCCGAGATTTACTCGAAAATTTCACAAAATTTGCTCCAGGAAAAAGCTGTTTTTTTTAAACCCTTAAAAGTTTTTGGAAAAAGTTGTCGTAATTTAAAATCTTAATAAAATTTGCAAGGTCTCTAGAGGATTACTTTTATGACTTTTTTAATTTTTAGGCAAATTATGAAGTGTCAAAGTTCATACAAAATAGGACATTTTCAGAGGTTTTTACTGTATTAGTTTTACACAAATTTAGAAATTGGCTTCTTTAGAAACCTAGATAATATCCACAAGATACTGTGTTTCCAAAATATCTAATGAAAAATGTGTAATAACGTCATAATCAGTTATGAGCGGTTGTATGAAAAACAGTGAAAATGTGAGTCATGATGCACCTTAAGAATTAATTTAGACAATAGACAATCACATCACATGACTCAGTTTTTTTGCAGAAATCTATTACTTAACCCTAGAAAGATAACCTACGTCGAAACGACGTATTCGATTTTGTAAAAATGGTATAACTCGTTTGTTTTTTGTATCACTAAATTGCCCTTTCCTGCCAACTCAGTCGGCTATCGAAGCTTGCAGGACACACCCTTAACACTCGGGTAAGTTTAATACTTTCGTCAATATTTATCTGCCGTACGTCGAAGCGACGTATGGTTATCTTTAGTGTCAGTTTTTAGACTATTGGGAAAATATGTTACTTTATTTTTTGAGAATAAGTATACGTCTTTTTTATTCGTTTTTTACTTATGTTATTAATAACATAATGATGTCACTAAATCGTATAGATGGTTCAGAAATCAGTCTGTTGTTGCATGAAATGAGCGATGAAGAGTTTCAGGGGTCGGACATTAAAACTGAAGGTAATTTATTAGAAGATAAAGTACAAAGTGATATCGAAGACTGAAGTGAGTGCTCCCCCAGTGGTATACCAATTAGATATTGAAAATATGTCTGAAAATGATCCTGAAACTCCTAAAATTGCTTCGCCAAGTATGCTGAGTTGCACTATTATGCCACAGTGACAAATTCTTAGAGTAAATCATTGTACAGCTACTAAAGGTAGAACAAGTGGCCAATATTATGTCCTTACATATGAAATTAGTACTTTGTCTACAATTGCAATGTCTGCGACATCCACCGTACTCCCCAGACCTTGCTTCAACAAAGTACCATTTTTTTCCGGAATTTGGACAACTACTTACAAGGACAAAAATTCAACTCCGATGCGGCAGTCCAATCTGCCTTCAAAGAATTTATTGATACTCGCCCCCATGTTTTTTTTAGTAAAGTTAGTCATTGATCACAATGAACTACCTAAGAGATGGCAAAAGTGCATAGATAACAACGGTCCATACTTTGAATAATTGAAAAAATATTTTACAAAAAAAAATACTTTATATTCCTCCCGTACAAAACGTTAATTTCATGTGTAAGGACCTAATATTATACGGACATAATGAAATTTATGAAGAAACTCAGTAGATAATACCTTGATAACCCCATGAATGAAGACAAGGTAGCAAATGCTTAGTTAACAGACGAATATAAAAGTTTTTTTTTTTTATATTATTGCCAAAAAGACAAATTGTACCTCCCACACAACGTAAAGGTATCCTTTAGGCAAAGAAAAGAAAATATTATGCATTTTTTCCATCAAAAATTGGAAAAATGACAAAAACAAAGTATGACGGCTGCAAAAAATCCCATTTGTGAAAAGCACAAGTCCAGCGCCTGATCTAAGTGCCGTTGAGGCTAAAATGAATAAAAATGGTTATTTTCTCATGTTTTTTATATTATAGAGATTGTAAAAAGTTAATTTTGAAAAGTTTACATAATAAGTTATACGACTGACGGAGAATTTCCAAAAGGCTTAAGATTGGTAAAGTAAGAAGTACCTTGCTCTGTTAATTAATTTTTTTTTCTATTAAAAATATAAATAAACTCTAATGTTTTTCATTTACTCACAATACAATTATTGTACGTAATACATAATATCACATTTATAAACCTATTATATACATAATCCAATATATGCTCACTCAAACATTCGCACGTCGAGTCGACGTATGGTTATCTTTAGTGTACAGTGAAATATGGTTATCTATCTAGGGTTAAGATACTATGGAAAAATCTTTATGTATATATTATGTACTAATGAAAGGTTCAGAATCTAAACTAACCAACAGCACCATTTGTTTTATCGTGTCCTTAAATGTAAGTATAGACACTACCAAGGTATAAAATGTTTGATGCCAGGCTAGAGCGCTAGTCTGTGGTTTATAGACACTATCAAAGATGTCAATATTTATTTATTGCCTCGCCAGGCTGAAAGTAAGCCGTTCTGAAGTTTTCCTTTTACATTTTCTCGTGTAAACTCTAAACATATTTTATTCATAATAGTTTACGCATAAAATAAACAACGTCCATTTGAAGGGACAAAGCATACTAATATAAGAAAGGCGAAAGTGAGTTTGTTTGTTTGTTACGTCTTCACGGACATAGTCTAATTTTTTTTTTAAGTGAGAAAATGGGGAGAAAGAGGGAAGAAAAGGGGAGAGGAATTAAAGTAAATTAACAAACGCGGTCCGATGACCTGGTCAGGGTCGCGGGAATCCGATTGATGCGTGACGCACGGGACCGGTCGTTGTGGCGACGCTTGGGGGAGGCCTATGTCCAGCAGTGGACTTCTTTCGGCTGATATGATGATGATGAATAAACGCGGGTGAAGCCGCGGATAAAAGCTAGTTGTTTTATATTTTTAAAAGCTTTATTCAAATCTGAACTCGCATGACTCAGGATAAAAATCTCTGTTATAAAATATTTATTTATGTAAAGGATTTGTAAAGTCTTTTATATAGAAAATGTTACGGTGAAACTGAGCTAGTGAATATAAAAATGTACTGTTTATATGACAATTTTATGAGCGTACCTACGATTGAATTTAGTTTGGTTTGACAGACTAATTTATATTTAATCAAAATGTTATCAGACTAGTCAAATTTTACGTCCTATACATAAACATACGAGTACCTTGATTTTGTCGTGGCTTTGGGCGTCGTCATTCCATGTTTTACTGCTTTTTTAGCCGTGCTTGTAAAGTTTCGATTATATTCTTTTGTATAGGTACATTTATGGTTTATTAGTATTTATGTTTATTCTTGTATTCGTCTTCTCTTCCTCATTTATTGCATTTACCACTATTTTTCTCTGCATCACCCAAAGGTTGACTGGCAGAAAATTCCTAAGGCAGTAAGTCCGCCTCTGTACTTTTGTGTGCATAAAGCATTAAATAAATTTATCCAACTACATGGGTTCCATAGTTTCGTTTTTAGTTTTTGCTCAATAATCATACTAATATTACGATGGCAGAAGTATGTACATATGTGTGTTTGTGTCTATATTTGTTACTAAACGGCTGAACGGATCCATGTCCTGCCATAGATAATTTTATACTTTCACGGGAGTGAAGCCGTTGTCAGAAGCTAGTATTTGTATCTATTATTTTTCTGTATCTTTGAAAAAAACGTGAAAAATTAAGATTACTGAGAGATTGACCTGCAAGACAATTTTTTTTAGCCACTAGCTCCTCAATTACTTAATAAAAAGATATGTGTTTAAAAGACATAATATTCTTTTTTATCTCAACTAAAAATATCCTTCTTCAATGAATTCCGTCAGTAAACACATTGCATAAAATAAGCAGGTAGATGGGATCCCACGATAGATCGGACACTTCAAATACCGGACACGGCCTACATTTTTAATTCACGGCGTGGTCCCGATCTAAATGTCAAGCTAAAAATATTATAATAATTTATCGACATATATTTCAGAATTTATGACTACAGGATTATGAGTTAGATGCGCCTGGGGACAACCGAGGACTGGTCAGGACTTGTTTGTCGAGCTGCTAACGTACCCAGTTAAATAAAAAACTCAGAAATATTAGCAGATGTCTTACGCCCCAGCGACCTCCCCAGGAGACGCCTCTGCCCCCCTAGCCAAGTTACAACCGTTTCGCTTGCGTCGAACGCTTCGAGTTGACCTTGCCGCTAATTCTTTTGTTCTGACCACGTGACTGAGCGTTGAGATGACGTCATTCCCGTACATTTGAAGCTTTATAGTAGCGTTAACTATTGCAGATTAGCAACTTGGCTTGGGGTACAGGCGTTGAATATCACAGAGCGGTCTTCAGTCATGCGTACGCTTACGGATGACGAGTAATAGGTAGCTCGTCGTCCGCCCGTCCGTTAGGACCGGTCCCGAGTCATCGAAGACGTTGAGTGTTGATGTCAGCAAACCCGTAGGGGCCCAGTGGGGCCGTTGCCCGATAGAGCCTCAGGGAATTTCCTGGAAAAATAAAAGGCAACTGAGGGACACAGGTGTGGTTATAGTCAGCAAAAGTTTGTCACGCCCTCTCGCTCCACCCTAGAGTGAGAGAAGTCATTATATCATTTCCCGCATCAAAGAATAAATGAACTGCCAGTTGTGTCTGAATAGTATCTACCTTAAAAAAACATGAGAACTTTTCCATTTTTTCTTCTTACAATTTTATTTCTAAACGTGGTTCACGTCTGAGAGTCCTAAAGGTGTAACTTTTCAAGTGGCATATCGGCATAAAATAGTACCTACATAATACCAATTTTACAAGCTTTTATTTAGTTTCACTTGTCTCGATGTTTGTCTATAATTTTGACCCACTTCACGGATACCGATTGAGCTGAAATTTTGCATGCATGTGTAAATTAGATGACAGTGCTGGCTGATGGAACCGGAAGATGGCCATAGGAACTCAGATAAGAAAAGGGAAAGGAAAAAAACTTTTTTTTTACATGCTTTTTTATTGACCATATCAATTTTAACTAAAAATTTACTTGTAGCAAATTTTAACTAAAAATATACTTGTAACATTATTTTAAACCAACTCCGAAAAGGAGGAGGTTCTATGTTCAGCTGAATGTATTTTTTTATAAATGTTCACCAGTGCGAAAGTTAGAATATATGTAGTTTGTTCAGAATCACTAACTGAATGGAGTCCAATAGTTTTTTCACCGTGTTATATTTTTCTTCAAAAATATTTAATAAAGTCATAAGTTAGATACCACCGGTACTAAGCACGACTCAGGTCATAGCGGGCATTAGGCGCCAGCGCACAGCCTGGGTGCGGAAGCAAAACAACCCCTCAGTCGCCTGGATGCTCCGGTGACTATGTATTTTTGCTCATGTATCAAGCTTATAACTTTGTGATTTTTCAAGATACAGTGATGAAATTTTGAATATAGATTCTTAACATAAAAATACTAGACACGTATTTCGGGTTTTGGATACACTAAAACTAATCTACATCTACAGTAATATAATAAAGAGGTAAAGTTTGTTTTTTTCTGTTTGTCGATTTCTAAAATTTTTGCACCATTAGAAATCTGCTTTATTCCTGAGCCTATGTTAGGCTATATTTTATGAACGCGGGCGAAGCCACTGGCAAAAGCTACTGTTCTATATACTCAAAAACTCATTTAGTCCAATTGAACATGAATAGCAATAGTAAGTTGCTTGGTTTGTTTCTGTTTACTCAGTTTGAGATGAGTGAGTCAGTTTGCAGAGCACGCTCAGCCCCGGGGAGGCATGTTGGTCTAAACTCAATGTCGTCATAAGCTGGGGTAATGTTAGTTTGCCGTTTGTCTTCCTCACTACGGTTCACATAAGCTCAAACTTGTTATATACACGTTTTGGAGACTCTGCAAGCCATCTTCTGTTTGTCTTTGCAAAGAATTGTGGGAATTGTTTCGAGTTGCAGGTACGGTTTGTTTTTCTACTAGTTGCTGTTAGTAGTTTCGCCCCCGAGGTAGTATAAAGTTATCAAATTCTATGAAATCACTCTAGTGACTTTTTCCGCTCTAGGACCGAGCAAGGGGGCCAAAACCACACCTTAGTTCCTTCTTTGCCTTGCGTTCCAGGACTCTGGGGTTCCTTTCGAACTAACCATGGTTAATTACTCTTGTGTGTAAAAAAATTACCTGTCCAGGACATGGTCTACACATGTCCATGGTCTGCACAGGGTAGTCAGCTAGGAAACACCGGCCTCATCTAGCTTAAACAGACGAAAAAAAAAGACGTGTAAAAGTGTTTAAAAAAAAAAAAATATCATGTGTCAATTTCATCCAAATCCGACCAGCCGTTTGATCGTGAAGAAGTAAAAAACACTTACACACACTCACAAACTTGCCTATCTAATTGGTATATATGGTGGACATAAATGCTGCTACTAAGCATAAACTTCGATCGCAAATCGCAGGCTAAATATTTTCGGGTTTTTTCTATGGAATTTATAGGAAGATAGAGAGCAGAGACCAGTACCCCTAGCCAAGTTGCTAATCTGCAATGGTTAACGATAGTAGAAAGCTTCAAATGTACGGGAACGACGTTGTCTCAACGCTCAGTCATGTGGTCAGAACAAAAGAATTGGCGGTAAGGTCGACTCGAAGCGTTCGACGCAAGCGAAACGGTTGTAACTTGGCTAAGGGAGCAGTTTCTTGACAGCTAGACCTTTAAGTCAAGAGTAAAGGTACCTCTAGGCAAGCGTGCTACATCGTCGACTTCATCATCGCTTACTATCAGGTGAAACAGTGGTCAAGCGTAAGTCAGCTAGAAGTTTTGAGACCGGTTGAAAGTATAATATGGGCACGCCGTTAATGTTAGTAGTTTTTACAAGCTTTTATTTATTTAGTTTCACCTGTCCCGATGTTTGTCTGTCATCAAATCTTGTAAATTAAAAATTTACCCACTTCCCGGTTACCGATAGAGCTGCAATTTTTCATGCATGTGTAATCCGATGACAGTGCAAAATTATTATGACATGGAGCTGATCTGATGATGGAACTGCAAGGTAGCTATAGGAATTTGGTAGTTAAACGACACAATCCCATCGAGTTTGGGCTTTTATGATTCGTCTTGACGATTATTAATTATGTCGGTATACCGAGCTATAAAAGCTCGCTATGAAAAAAATATTTTTATCAAAAGCATATTTTATTAGCAAAAGTGAATTCTGATTTAAATGACTGAAGAAAAAACTTTTAAACTTACCTAGCTTGTCTACTATTCTTTCCAGGTAATCTAAGTTCACAAAGTATTTCATAGTGCTTCACTTGTTCAGAGAGCGGTCCGAGATTTGATGCCGTTTAATAAAGGGGAAAAGCAGTATTGTCATAAAAATAAAGACAGTACAAACGGACGTTATTATGACTTCCTTTTTGTTGCAAGTGGTTTCTCTTATGTAAGGCGGAATATTTAATTTCCTTGCCTTTAAATTCTGACGAAACTGGGCAAGTGCCAATTGGACTCGTGCACTGAGGGCTACGTACAAACCTACCTATGTATTTATGTAAATAGTTCAATGCCCAAATTAAGCGTCGAAGTTTTTTTGTAATTTAACAACTTTACTGTTTCAATTTATTCCTATACCTGTACTATAAGACCTTGCTTCATGCCAAATTTCAGGATTCTAGGTCAGCGGGAAGTGCCCGATGAATTTTGATTTCCTTAAGAATGTCGAAATATACGTTTTTTTGCGACATAATTGGCCGTATTTTTATATTATTCTTTTGTTGTTTATTTAGAAGCTTCATTTTTTCACAGCTTCTAGGGACCGCAGAACTGAGTTAAAACGTAACGTAACATAAATGGCCATATATTATAAGTTTGATTTTTTCGGATCGCAGACTTAAGTATATAGTTTACAACTCGATACCTCCACGCGTTCCCAAGATAAAGGGTCTTGACAGACGGACAAAAAAGTGGTTCTATAAGGGTTCCATTTTTTCCTTTTGAGGTACGGGACCCTAGAAAAAAAGAAAAGTAATACAAATTCTCGTAAAGAACATAATTCTTATACCTGTCATTCCATTCCTTAAAACAATTACAAGTTTCGGATGCAGCTTAAAAATAAAATAATAGCTTGGCATAAGAAGAGGGTGCGTCATACACAGGGGGTTACAAATTGAAAAGCGTATGACATCTGAGTTGGTTACAACGCAATCTAACTTGTCAAATTAATTTATGACAACCGCATGAGGGGCATCAGGAAAAGAGATGCAACTGCGAAAGGGTCGGTGACTCGTACAAACTTTTAGTTTCGTAATCCTATACACCGCTAAATCTTGATCGGTTTAAACCCGTGGAAGGTCGCTCCAATACATGGAACACTATCGATTTGTAACCATAAAATTAAAAAATAAAGTACCTTTTTTGAAACTCGTTTACGCATTGTACGAAATTAATTTCTTTAAGAAAACGTCAGCTGAGCGAGTCCTATGACCTGTAGGTAGTTAGTACGGAACGCCGACTAGCGGCAAGTAGCTGTGTAGAAGAGGCCTGAGTCCCAGCAGTGGGACATGAAAAAGGCTGGTGATGATGATGATGATGACGAGATATGGCAAAGAGAAGGTCTATGGAGAGATTATAGGATAAATTAAAAATGATTGCGGGAAGCGGTTGGATGATTAAAGAAACAGATGGAAAATCTTAGACGAGGCTTTTACTTGAAATTTAGATTAAATAAGACAGGATAGTAGAGAGTTACATTTTACGAGTAGAATAGAATAAACTTTATTGTACACCAAAAGTAACATAGCAAGTGCAGGTGCAGGTGTAGCGTAGGTTTTACATTGTCAAAAAAAAGATTCCTTTAACACAATTTTGACAATGTACCTCGTCAAATAGATACAGTCGACAATAAAATTCCTAATTTTTAAAATATAGTGAATGCAAGGAAACATCACACAAAAATTAATTTTAATAAATATGCGGGATTTTTCGAAAGAGTTATTGCGGCCATGGAACTCTAAGCACAACTGAATAAACGCGTGTTAGTCAGTAAAAGTCTGACATTTTTTTTATTCTACCCAGAGCAGGAGAAGTTATTTGACGACTAGATTTTTCCAGCGTCTTCACGTGCGTAAAAGTAAGTTGCTCTTTATAAAATTTGGACCCCCGTTTCATCCTAGTATCAGGTAAATTTTGAAAATCCCAGATAAACATATCTATTAGTAAAAATTACATTTACTCACACTTAGTGGTGTAAACTATTGCTACAATAAATTAATAAAATATTTAATTAATCAATAACAAAGAATAATAACGTCCTACGTCTTAAAAGAAAATCTTTTGCAAAATTTAGCGTTCTTAGTCCCAATAGTTTCGGCTGTGCGTTGATATGTCAGTCAGTCAGTATCCCCTTATCTAGATAAAATTTCCCCGCACACGGGCCTCAAAAAAACGCTACAAGCGGCCACAAAAAACCTAGAACCCGCCGCAAAAAACAGCTGAAGCGTGCGACAGCTAGTGGCTAGAGAAGCTTAAAGCGGCTTCAAGCGTTTTTTTGTGGCGGCACCACCGCACACGAGCCACAAAAAAGGCCGCCTCAAATAGAAGCTTGAAGCGACGTTTTTTGAGGCTCGTGGGCGGGGGGACACACATAGATTTTCCAGCCAGAAAAAGGACAAATAAGTATATATAACAATACCTACATGTGTTAAACTCACTAAAACTAAACTACAATTATTTTACAAACGATCCAGAAACCAAGTGACCCGTAATCGTATTAAATCACGAACAAATCCAGTTCAAAGCTAAAATCCAACCGATTCGTCTTCATTAACCCGCTGGCAAGACAAAGTCTGTTAACAAAGCAACATTTTACTCTGTGGCACTTGTTTTTGTTTCGTCCAAGACTTGCCCGATAAACTTTTAATGCGTTTTTCACTTCGTTATGAAATATTTAATTAATTAATTAGGAGAGAACTGGCGAAAAATATCTCGTTACCACTAGGTACAGTCAAGTCCTTTAGATATACCTTCATCAGTTGTTAAAATCGACTACATTATTTTTGGTACTCGTAATACGTGTCTAGTATAATTATCTATGTATAAAATTTCATAACTGTACGATGAAAAATGACGAAGTTGTAAGCTTGTTATGTTAATGTTACCGCTTTGGCCGCACAAATACTTGGTCACCGGACCATCTGAGTCACATCAGAGCCCTGAAATGCTATGGACCACAAAAGGAACAGGTGGATTTCAGTCAATAAAACTAACGCTCTTTCATCTCACCTAGATTATTGTGCAAATCGCGGGTAGATTTTAAAAGTGTAATAAAAAATCGTATTTCATTTATTAAATTGTGACACATAATCAAGTAGTAAGTTACAATCATGCTATGATAAGAAAATTATGACAATATTGAATCGAAAATTCTATGTATGGCGCATGGCGCAAACAAAGTAGATCATCGGGTGACAAACCAATTTTTGCTGTGACTGTACCTTTGTAAAGTGTTGGCAAAAAAATGTAGTAGACTAATAAGGGGATTTATTAAACTAATTAGGAGTATGAATATTTTTAGTAACTTCTTAATATTAGTATGCCTAAAATGTTTGGCGGTGGCTTAGATTTTTGTTCATTTTTTTTTTTCAAATTATTTCGCTAAGTAATATTTTTCTTTCGTTTGTGCCGAAATGAAATAAGAATAAGGCAAGAAATAGAGAGCTGAGAAATACAATCCGAACACAACGTAACAAAATATTGAGAAAAAACTTTTGCCAACTAAAAAGTAGAGATTTCTACTTTCTTACAATTTGCCAATTCTTTGCAGGTTTGATTGATTCTTTTTAGATTGATGATATTAAACTAAAAAATTAATGATTTAAAAAAAATAAGAATTTTTGTTTGTACTTTATACCTAAACTCAAAAATCACTGCTCCGATTTTATAAATTCTTTCACCAGAAGAATGCCAGTTTATCACTGAGTGACATAGGCTATATAATTGTTCTACTGTCATGCGGGCGAAGCCGCTGCCAAAAGCTAGTTCTTACATAAAACATAGTTTACAAAACTCGTTGAACTTCTACGCTCATATAATGCACATCGATAAATAATTAATGTAAATTACTTACACAATCATAAAGCTATCTTATTCATTGATACACAATCATGTATTTATCATGAACAACTCATTATAATGTAATTATATTCATATCATTACACATTAACATCTGAGCGCACACAGGCTGAGTGGCGATATTAATTTGTGATAGACATTATGGGAAAAATCTGAATGTACAGTCACGAGCACGGACATAATAATATAATATTATATTTTCAATTAAATACTCCTCATAGAATCATAGCAAGTATTATAGAATTGTCGTAACAAGTAAAATTGCTTTGTTTATACGTGTAGTCGATGACTGACTGAAAGAAAAGGGGGAAGGGATGTGTCGAACTGATCTGGTGATAAAGCCGGAAGGTAAATTCATGTAATGGGATTATTAGAAATCGTTATGAGATGCACTTAGCTGTAAGGTAATTTATGTTTAGCTGAAGGGTAGGTACTTTTTAGTGGTGCTACCATAACTAAAAAGTGAAAAATAAAAAACTTTTTACAAAAAAAATTGAACCGACTTCAAAAAGTACAAAATAATTTTAATTTCGGAAGTCAAAATTAGGAATCTCTAGGAAACACCGACTTCCGAAATTAAAATTATTTTGTACTTTTTGAAGTCGGTTATTTTTTTTTTTGTAAAAAGTTTTTCTGTGTGCACAAAGCATTCCATATAATATACTAAATTTTTTAACACTATTCAAATGCTGCAACACTTAAACATAATTAAAATAAGACATTGGATGATAAAACACATGCTATTAATAAAATTGCATTGAATCAAAATGTAAAAAAAAACAAACTATAAAATAAAAGATAATTAAAAAATACAATAAGAAACAATAATTAAAAAAAAATACATCATCTACGCACTGGGCCGCGTGGTGGGTTACGGCCCATTCCCTCTCCTAGAGAGGAGGCCTGAGTCCCAGCTGTGGGAACATTAAAAAGGCTGATGATGATGATGATGACCATCATCTACAAAAATAGATTTATGTATAATGAATTAAATTACAACTAGATACAAGTGGTCCAGCAGGGCCAATACCTGCTAGGGCTGTGGGATTGTTCGAAAGTTTTAACGTTGACCTGGAACGCTAGGGCGACTGCAGAAACAGTAGTGTTTTAAATAGCACGCCCTCTCGCGCCTCTCAGACCATGACAAGTTATTTGATGACTTTTTACCTCAAAAAAAAAAAAAAATTTAAAGTATAGATCCTGTTGACTGTACTGTGCACGTGTAATGCGGTTGGTTATTCTGTTTGAACATACCTATTACATAAAATAAATTCAAGGATAGGAAGATAACACTTTTCAGTTCCATTAGCGTTGTTAATTAATAAATGTGAATATACTGTTTACAATGGTATTAAAAATATCCTTTTAGTAATTTCTCTTGCCGAACAAGTGACGATTGATTTTTGTGTTTTGTATTGAATGGATAGGTAGAGGTACACATGTTAATGGCTCTCATAGAGAGTTATAAAAGTCTCGAAAATTGTATTCTATTCTATTCTGTTCTTCTCTATTCTTCTCTATTCTTCTCTATTCTTCTCTATTCTGCCTTCCTAGCTAAGTTATATGTTTCTGTTCTATTATCTTGTTTTGAAAGCCTCGAGTTGGCCACGCCTCCGATTCTTTTGTTCTGACGTCATCTCAACGTCCAGTCATTCTATTTTATTCTTGTAACAATAACGACATCTGATAGAAACTAATTCTACTACTTCTCCTCCTAATAGTTTGAAGTGTAATTTCTATGAAAACGCCGAAGTATTGTCGCACTACATTACAAAAAGAAAAATGGTAAATAAATGTTTACTTTTTAAAGTAAAACCAGGTAAAAACAACACTTAAATAGCTGCAGTATTTTCTTTTACGGTAAATACTTCACTAATACAGTTGAACGGAGACGGACTTAATCCTAGAAGCATTTCTCTCAGTCATCCTTTGAGGACAGCATAGACAAACCAAGTTAGGTGTAATTTAGATAATTAAATAAACACTTAATTCTAACAACTCAACTATTTTCTGCAAAAGTGGTCAAAGAGTTGACGAATAATCTCTTACTTAAAGGGCGCGAGCTTTTACAGAAGACGATCATATTGGGTAGCTCGCCGTCCGGATGACCGGTAAGGACCAAACTTGAGAGTCGACGGCGGGAAGTGTTACACACGCGCCTTAAAGAGTTGTCAGCAATCGTAGGGGCTCAGCAGGCTCGTAGCCTATTGGGGCTATGGGTGATGCGAAAGAGAGCCCTGGGGCCCTGGAACAATGGCAAAAAAGGAACAGAACTGGGTTTTAGTCAGTAAAAGTCTGACACTATCTCCCGTTCCGCACAAGAGTGCAGCGGGCAGCGGGAACGGTTATCTCACACATATGTCCATAAATCTTTTTTTTTTTCAATTCTCCTTTCGCAAGTATGCTGGAAGTGATTTCTTTAGAAATAAGCATCCGCTATGTACCTAATTTTTTAGTTTCTTTATGTACACTAATATTATAAAGAGGGTAAATTTGTATTATTGTGTGTATGTTTGTTATGAATAAACTCACATAAATTAAAAAAAAAAACAATCCAGCTGAACATAGAACTCTCTTCTGTTTGAAGTCGGTTAAAAATCTGACACGCCTCGCTTCACCGTTTCACCCTAGAGCAGTAGACACTATTGATGATTGTCCGCAAAAAAAAAAAAGCCAAACGCATCCTTTACATCACCTTGTAAACAGAATACGTTAACAAACATGCAACATAATTGTTGAAACTTATTAAACAAACGTAGGTAACTTAGTTTAGAATTGACTTGGCACAATGCGAGCTGCGTCCGCTTGTTTGCCTCCCCTAACTTAGCAGCACTGCACCGCCGTGATTGCAACTTAATCGCTAACTTAGCGTTTAGAACAAGTTTTAATTCTTAAGGTATTGTACAAACTTATTGTTTGTTCGCAAATAGCGAGCGTTGTTAGCCGGGCTTGCAATTAGTTGCGGTCGCTGCAATTTGCCTTATCACTCGAGTTATGTGGTAGATTAAAGAAAGTTATTATTCGTGTGCAAGTAAAGATATGGTTGGTAACTTGGAATCTTTTTCTTGTCAGCCGACAGAGATGAGCTTGGAGAAATCCGCTAGTGTGATGGCTTCATTTTGTATCCTGGCTTAGCGTAACTCGGGTGGAAAAAGCTAGGTTGTACATAAAAAAAACTGGTGAAGTGCGAGTCGGATTTGCACACGACGGTTTCCGTACTACAATATTAAATTCATTAAAAAATAAAACAATAAAATGACGTTTCTTGTGATCTCTTTAATTTTTAACTCTATTTTAATTGGTTGTGGAAGCGACAGTAGAAATAAATATTCTGTATAAATTTCAACTTTCTACTTCATACGGTTTATGATATCCAGACCGTTGACAGGCTGACAGATAGAAAGACTGATGGACAGACAGTGGAGGTTTAATAATAGGGTCCCAAACCATAAAAAAGCGAGATATATGAGCGAAGAATATGTGTGTGTATTCACACATTCAGTTAAGCAAACGAATACATATACACACCGCACTCACAAGGAAGGCTCAGACCCGGTAGGAAAGGCAACGAAGGAACAGAAGTGGGTTTTTACTCAGTAAAAGTCTGACACTATCTCCCGCTCCGCCTAAGAGCGGGGGAGGTTATTGGATGATTTTCCCACCGAAAAAAACAAAAACCCGTACTCACAGCTTCGCTACGCATCATCCTCGCAAGCTTCTCGCTTAGCTTTGTGTAAACAATCACACATATTGAAAGCGCCGCTCCACGTACTCGCACAGCCTTTTAACTAGCATATTTCTTGTGACAAAGTACTCTTAGATGCTCTAGGAAATACTAGGTAAGGTAAGACGATGTAACCCTAATAGGATATATTAGGATGACGAACAAAGTCTAGCTAGTTCTGCTTTTGAGGTACATTTCCTCAGATATTTTAAAAATCTTTCCCACAGAGATACCGAGTGGCATTAGTATACTTTTTGTTACTTCTTAAAGGAGTTTTGAGGAAAGGAAGGGTAGATTTAACGAGCGCTTGAAGCTTTTTAAGTAAACTGTCATTTTTACAGAAGATCGTAACATTCTAATGAATTTACTGAAAAAATTTTTGATAGCCTAGTTTTTACTAGATCGGTCTACTTAAAAACTTTTTTTTATGATATAGAGTAGTGTTTAAAGAAAAAAATTGTGTTTTGGTTGTTTGTAATGAATAAACTCAAAAACTATTGGCCTTATTTAAAAAAATCTTTTATCAGTTGAATCCTACTTAACCACTGGGTGATATAGGCTATATATTTTTTTTAACCTATCAACAATAAAAAAAATAGTTGTAGGATTAAACTCCTATATGCTGGGATTAAAAAATTATAGGTTTAATACTGGTTTTCTTACACCAATGACATTTCTTGTCCAGGCAACTACTGTCCATTACAGGTTGCCTGGAAGAGATCGCGGAATGCGATAAGGCCGCCCATTGTATGTACGTGTTTTACTTATAGTTTCCTTTTTGTATGTATTATGGTGTACAATAAAGTGTATAATCACTACATAGTATAAAACAAAGTCGCTTTTTCTGTCCCTAGAGTGATTCAAGAGGAAGGTTTATATGTATTATTATTAAGGTTTATAATAACATCCATTAAATAGTGGAGAAATACTGTTGCCCGAGCGAAGCCGGGGCGGGTCGCTATTAAATAATAAGTTAAAGAAATTGTTTGCCAAGTTAGAATACAAAAACTATATTTGTTCGTTATATGCCTCTATCTCAATTAAACGTCACACATTCGCCCTCGCACACTTCCTTACCATTTATCATTCTAAAACTGCACCGCTGACGTTCCACATTTATATCTCTCTGCAGAACATCCGGCTTCCACAGACTTCCAGTGTATCCCGTCAGTCATGACGTCACTTCCCCTAAAAATAATAACTACACATCATTCAGAAACGTTTGCGAGCCAAGCTTTGGACTGTGAATTATTTTGACTGAAAATCTGTGGATAGAGCAGTGGTAGCCGAGTGGTAATGGCCCCGACTTACGAGTTGTAGGTCGTAGGTTCGAACCCAGTCAGGCGCATTATTTTGTGTAATTTATTTCATGACCACTGCTCTCAAAACGGTGAAGGAAAACATCGTGAGGAAACCGGCATGTCCTAGAACCAAAAATTCGAAGACATGTGACATCCACCAACACGTACTGGGCCCGCGTGGTGGCCTATTCCCTCTCCTAGAGAGGAGGCCTGAGTCCCAGCAGTGGGAACATTAAGAAGGCTGATGATGATGATGATGAAAATCTGTAATAAATTAACACCTGTTATTATTTTTTACGACTTAGAAATGTAAGAAAATTGTATCGTGCGCAAACACTTATATACTGGGTGAATGTGACGCTACTTGACAATTTTTTTAAAGGGTTTTTGTTTTCGCTGGGGAATCAACAAAGAACTCAATCCAGTCAACTCATTCAAGGCAACTGAACAAATATAAGGCTTTAAGTCAGTAAAAATATGACACTCCCTCTCGTACCTAGAGTGGACGTAAACATTTGTTATTTTCTCACTCAAAAACAAAAAAAAGAGGCTTCTCGGAAAAGTCCTTGCGGCCTTTTATCTACTTATTCATCTACCAACCTATGACAACATACCAGTAGGCAATGTGCAATGTTAGTAATAAGTTCAGAAATAGAAAAAATATCCGACTGATGCTGAGAAAAATGATCTACACTTCATGTTTCGAAATGAGTTTTTCCTTAAAAACAATCTTAAAAAAAAACTCCCTAACTAACTCAAAGAGGCGACTGTTTAGCTCAAAGCCGACTTAATACAGTAAAGAACATTGTAAAAGAACCGTTAAACAAACACAGTTTTCTTTTTAAACCGTGCAAATTACTTTCAAAATGTCGTTACCGCAGATTTCCTGCGTTACTCTAATTTAGCAACAAAACGGGTAACTGTGAGGCTATACCATGAATCATCACACTCCCGCTCCCCCTCTTATTTACGATAAACTTCAGTCATGTTAATCATACCGTTATGATCTTACTGCCATTATAATTTAACCAAGAAACTTTGTCCGCCACTTGAAAGAATAAATTTCGCGGAGCCGAGATGATTTAATTATACCAATAGTTAATTAATTAATTTCAAGGGTATCCAACGTTCAGGAAGAACCGATAAAATAATTGGATCCGTCAAAATTATAGAAAGCCAATCGCTTCCCTTCGGATTGATTATAGGTATATTTAAGAACGGGGGTTTTAAAAAGTCATTATTAATGTTCAAGGCGGCGTTTATTAATTGTTTAATTATTTAACAGGTATCTTGTAAACAAGGGTAGGATGTTGTAAATTAGAAAAGGTAGAAAGTTATGTTTTAATAATATTCCACAACTATCCCACAACGACGTCTAGTCTCAAGCTAAGCAGAGCTTGTGTTATGAGTACTAGACAACTAATAAATATACTTACATATTTCTAAATACATACATATTATAGATAAATTATACCCAGACACAGAACAAAAACTTATCCTGGGTGGGAATCGAAACCACAAACTCAGCTCAATAGCAGTCAGGGCCACTAACCACTAGACCAATAGCCCAGACATTTTTTGACAGGAAACAATCGTAAAGTTCACGCTATAGATATTTGGAGGTATGAGGAACAGAGTGTAAAGTCCTGCATACCTCCATTAAAAAGGGAGGGTTCTCCGACCAGACAGATGTTGTGTCTGGTTTAGGCGAAACCCTCTCTTGCCTTCGAGCCAAGCCTTTCGTATCACCCAAAGCCTCAGTTCGGCTCTTACAGTTGCTGACATCTCCTTGAGGCGCGTGTCGACAACTTGGACTCGGTCCGGACGGTTACCGGTCGGTCGGATGGCGAGTTACCCATTGCTCGCCGTCCGCAACCCCGCGGCCGTTGTACCCTATATAGATTGAAGTTTGTGTATACCTAAGTTATGTTACAATTTTGGTTTAAGAATAATAAAGTTCTATTCTATTCTAAAACACATTAAAAGACTGACTTTTAACCCAACTAGTTAACTAACCTAAGGGCAATTTTTATTTTATCCAGTAAAAAGGATTCCACGTCGGCTGTCAGCCCGCGGCATAGTTAGCCAACTCTATATTAATGCATTCATTAATGTAATTAATGGAGTTAGGTAACTGTCATAATAACAACTTCGCCGGAGTCCTGCATAGTTGAAGAGTGCGGTTTTCCTCCGTGGAAATATAACACGGTCAATGCACGGACGGTGTTCATCGGGAAATCTGCTATTTTGACTAGCTTCTGACAGTGGTTTAGCCCGGGTGAAAGTAGGATTTTTAATATAAAGAGAAGAAAGAAACCATGGTCATTCTGCTCGTCATCATCATCATCATCTTCCTGCCCTTATCCCGTTTTATTTGGGGTCGGCGCAACACTTTTTTTTTTTCCTTTCTGTCCTGTCACTCGTCACGCTATCACCAACTCCCTTTTCTTTCATATCACCTCTCACACAATCCATCCATCTTTTCTTTGGCCTCCCTCTCCCGCTCCATCCATCCACATGTAAATTCATAGCTTTTTTAGGTCGTATAGACACACAAATAATTTAAAAAAAATAAAAATAATAATAAATTAAAACAAAAATTAGTTGCCTTATCAGGTCTTATGTGAACCGTTCATAACTGACTTGAACCATAGACAACTCGGTTGTCTAGGTTGTCTATTAAAATAATGATTTATTATAATTTATGCTATGCGACGTCTTTTTTTAATATAAATTTTGGACTCCTGAATTTTGGAAAATCCTCTTTTAGTGGTCTCCTAGACCCAGTAGTTTCGATTGTGCGTTGATAATATCAGTCAGTCAATTTCTCCTTTTATATAATAGACTAGCTTTTGCCCGTAGCTTTGCCTGAGTTTATAAAATATAGCTTAGCCAATATAGCCATAAAAGTAGATCAGTATTCATTCGAGTGAAATCCAATTTGTAATATAACTTTTAAACATTTCCAAGTAAGCGGCAATTCAAACGGAGCGAGGATACACTCAGAGCTTGAAGTCCTCACTAAACATGGATGATAGAATATGCGACGAATATTATTTACTAGCTTTTGTCCGCGGCTTCGCTAGCATAAGTAAAATACTTATAGCCTAAGTCACTTAGGAATAAAATAGCTTTCTACCGGTGAAAAAATTTTAGAAATCGGACCAGTACTTCATACAAACAAAAAAACATACTTTACTTCTTTATTACATTATATGTATAGTGTAGATTAGTGTAGAAGACTAGCTTTTGCCAGCGGCTTCGCCCGCGTGAAAATAGGATTTTGTATATAATTTTTGAACCCTCGTTTCATCCCGTTAGAAAGCGAATTTTGGAAAATACTCTCTTAGTGGTAAACTGTAACATCCCTTAAACCGTTTTATGAGGGTATCACTTCTGTAATAAAAACGTAGATTACGTGATTTAAACACTTCACTTTTTCATTAAAGGTTTTTTTTAGAAAAAAAAAAAATAAGACATCCCTTTTCTGAGGTAGGAAACCTGCAAATAACTTTTTCCGATTTGATTAGTGCGAGAGGCGACAGGCTATCAGAATTTTACTGACTAAAACCCACCTGTGTTCCTTCAGTTGCCTTTTGCGTCCTACAGCCATTAAGTCTTTCAAACATTCACGCGGCCCAAGCTGAAAAGAGATTTCATCTAACCTTGTCTTGAGAAACAAACAAATCTTTTAGGTCTTGCCTATATTTTGTGGCTTCTTATTCCAACTGTGACTTTGACAAATCTTTGCCTGTAATGGTTTTATGGTTGGTCCTTAATGTAAGTACACGTTACATATATTCTTATTTAATCTCATGATTTATTATTTTCTTGATAACCCAAATATTGTTTTGTTTACTTACTTCAAAAATAAAGTATAAAATTGCTTAACCAAGGCAAGCAAAAAAGTGTAACATTATTGTCTCGATACAGTTCAGGCTATTTTCGATCCCCTATAACTTTACTATTTTCTCGATAACCCAAATATTGTTTTTACTGGATATTTATTGGTTTACATTAGATAACATTAAAAAACTTTAACTATTTATACTAAAACCTAAATAAAATACCAAAAAGTACACTTAGGCGTCAAAGTACTCCTCGACATCGCTGTCATCCGAAAATGTGCTCAGAAGACTGGCCAGTATTGCAACTTTAAATAGCAATGCTAAATCTTGAGCAAAGAATGAGCCAGCCCTCTGGTCACGCAAGGTGTCGATCAGTCCGGGGTGAAAGTCCACTGCCGCAACATGTCAAGGCATGGCGGACAGAGCTCCGGCGGGATCTCATGGTGAAATGGCGTCAACGGCTATCGCAACCCAGTGCTGGGCACGCTACGATTATGGCGGTAAGTCCCCTCTTTGAGGCGTGGCTGGAAAGACCTCACGGCGTCCTTACCTTCCGCATGACGCAGGTCCTCACCGGACATGGCAAGTTCGGGAGGTTCCTGCATCTGATTCAAGCGGAAGAGACGCCCGGGTGTCGCCACTGTGCGCAACGCCCGGAGGACACGGTGGAGCACACCGTCGAGGTGTGCCCTGCCTGGGCGGAGCATCGCCGTGCCCTCGTGGGGGCGATCGGCGGCGGAGACCTCTCGCGCCGGGCCCTGGTCGAGGTCATGGTCCGGAGCGAGGAGGAATGGCAGGCGGTCGCCTCCTTCTGCGAAGCAGTAATGCTTGCAAAGGAGGAGACCGACCGCATCAGGCAACGGCGCCCTCGCCGCCGTCGCCGGGATTCCGATCCCGATTTCCGACCACCGTAGACGCGGGCTCGCGGACGGCGAGCCATGGGTAGCTCGCTGTCCGATCATCCGGTAATGGACCGAGTCCAAGACTTTCCCGCGCGCCTCAAGGAGTTGTCAGCAACAGGAGGGGCCCAGCTGGATCGAAGCCTACTGGGGACAGGGTTGTCCGAAAGGGAGCTCGTGGCCCGGTATGAAGGCTAGAAGGAACGCCGCGGGGTTTTTAGTCAGTAAGACTCTGACACTGTCTCCCGCTCCACCCAAGAGCGGGTTTCGTCAAAGATGATTTTCCCCGTCGACAAAAAAAAAAGGTGTCGATCAGTCAATATTGTTTTATTTATTCACTTCAAATTTAAATTATTATACGTACAATAAACTAAACTAATAAACTACTTAATAGACATATAATTATACAATCTAAAAACAGAAGGTATAAAACGCGTATAAAAAAAATCATTGGGCATCAAACAATTCATCCACATCGCCGTCAAAGGGAAATCAGACCAGAACGCTCGCTGCAAGTATTGCCACGTTGAATAGCAATGCTGGTTCGTTGGCCAAAAAAACCCCAGCCCTCTAGTCATGCTTTTTTATTAGTTATTAGATATGTAAATGGAATTTGGTGGGTCACATCAGCCTTATGCACATTAACTGGTAGACAAAAGTCTCTCGAAGTGGATTCCTGAGGAAGGATGACGCCGCCGAGGCCAACCTGGGCAAAGAAGGAGAGACGAAGTGTTCGAGGCGCTTGAGAAAAAAGCCCGAGAAGAGAGAAAGGGAACTAGAAAGATTTGGGGGAGGCTTTTCCTATCGGTGTGAAAGTAAAGGCTAAATAAAAAAAAATGCTTTAAAAGTACACATCTAAATCAATATTAAGATAAACAATGTCCAGTAGAGCTGGGATACTCATATTTAGTACTCAATTCTGATAGGCTGAACAGATTGCAAAATAACCGTTTAAACGGCTCTTAAGAAAATTAATTAAATCGTTCACTCTTGATCGCTTATTCTAGACGCTCCAAAAATTATGTATATTCTGCTGTCAAAAGGCACCTTAACAAATGATGGCACACTTATATTATAAAAGCGACCATTTGTTCGTATGTTTGTTACACCTTCATGCTAAAACAGTTAAACGGATTTAGATGAAATATGGCACACGAGTAGACCGCATTCTAGAATAATGCATGAGATGTTGTTCACCCCGAGAATATGTTCTCTTTTTTTATAGAGAGAAATCGTCTAATGACATCTGCCGCCCTTTTCGTGTTAGACTTTTACTGACTAAAATCCACTCCTGTCCCTTCTTTGTCTTCGTTCCAGGGCCTCGAGGTTCTCTTTCTTATAACCAGCGGTTACTGACATCTCATGAACACTTCGCGCTGTCGACGACATTAGCTCTTTCTGGACGGTTACCGGACCGTCGGACGGCGAGCTAAAGAATATTTTCCCTTGGAATAATTTTCATCTTGCTCAGCTTTTCCTGTGTATGTTCTAAACATGTGCCAAGTTTAAAAAAAATCGATTCAGCCGTTCGAGAGTGAAGTAGTAACAAACATCACAAACATTTACAAACTTTCATATCAACAATTTTCTATTGATGTGCAGCCCTTTAATATCAAAAACAGTTTTCACAGCTAATTCGTTTTGTGACATTCAATTAGTGTAGTGAATTAATTTGTTGTAACGAGACACCCCTAGGGACGTTCGATACAACCGACATTTCGATTAAAACTTCTCGTCCTTCCCGATTCATATTAACTTTGTATCGTTTGTTTGATTTTGTTTAGATATTTACGAAATTTCCAATCTCTATTATGTGGTTTTTTAAAGCGTAGTTAATTACTCTGCCTTTTAGGATTTGTTGATGGCTTTTAGGGTTGCCATTACGTTCATATCTACTGTGATCAGGCCGTTTTTAAGGTTCCGTAGCTCAAAAGGAAAAAACGGAACCCTTATAGGATCACTTTGTTGTACGTCGGTCTGTCTGTCTGTCTAATAAGCCCCTTAATCTCGGGAAGGCATGGACGTAACAAGTTAAAATTAAAACCATATACTTAAATCTGCGGTACCTTGATGCTGTAAAAAATCAAACTTCTAGGTTAACGGAAAAAAGATATTTATGTCGCAAAAAACTTATATTTCGACGCTCAAGGAAACCAAAATTCTAGAGTACTTTCCGTAGACAAAGCATCCTGAAATTTTGTATCAAGCAAGGTCTTATAGAAATAAGTCTGAAAACACAAAAAAAAAAAAATGCAAATTGGAAAAACTTTGAGACTCCAATCAGGAATTGAATTGTTTGCATGGGAACAACAAAAACTCAGGGTACGAGTCCGACTCTCACTTGCCCAGTTTTTTGATAAGGTGTACAGGTTGACCTTTACAGGTGTTGACGTAAATATTACCTCAAGTACCTCGAGTTTCGATGCCTACGCAAACATAAATAAAAATAATCTCACACAAACCTACTTCAATTGAAACTCGATATCAAATCTTAGCAGGAAAATGTCAGGAACTGTTATTTGATCGCTTCCTAAGTGCCTAATTCGGCTAAACTCCACAAGATTGCCGTATCGTCTGTCGATATCGTCAGTCAATTGGTCTGATAAATCACTACTGTGTTCAGTGATATGTTCAGATTGTGGTAAGGGAAAGCAAAGTGAACTTGAAACGGTCGCTCGGATATGGAACCGAGTCGTCGGTCGCTAGATACGGACCTAGGCATTCCTAGTTTCAGTAATAGTCGTAGTAAAGGTGACATATTAATACAGAACCGGGAACCTCGTATTGCCGAATTCCGTATTGCGAATCACATACAACACTATTAGTGATGTTCAATTCCGCTATAAACTCTAGACGCGTTACAGACTATTAGATATATTTTTATAGCGCGCTATTTTATACGTTATCATTATAACACGTTATAACAAAACTCGGCAATCAACTGAACGCGTAGATGTTATCATTTTATTTAGCAACGCGCTAAATGAACACAATAAACGCTATATTGCTATTCCGTTTTGGCCCCGCTGTTGGCGTTTTGTTGAGCGAGTCGTTATATTAGAGCGCACTGGCAGAGTCAATATAACAAAAGCTAGAAGCTATGAAAAAATAGCGTGTTATATTTTGGCGCTAAACGTTATATTAGCCACCACTAAATACTATACACTAAAAAGACATAACTCGTACGCCTGCAAGGTTTGGTAAACACGTCATAAAGAAATGTCGTGTTTTTAATATAAACCACTATTTTTTTTATTAAAACAAATACTTAAAGGGGCTTATTAGAAAATGTCTTGTTATTATCTAAGTAAAGTCTCAATAAATAATATTCATGAACAGGAAAATTATTAGCGTTTGTTTATATCCCAAAATGTCAGTCAATTTATGGAAATATTGTACAGACTTTTGATTATGAATGAAAAACAAAGGAAAAAAACACTGCACTTAGTATTCCAGGAGCAATTGTTGTGAATGATTGATCCAATTATGAATTTACCAATTTTGATCAATTTTCATGGACAATTTTGTGGGTTTTCATTTTTTTGTTACTTTTGACTACACAAATAATTATGATCAGTCACGGATATGGACATGTGATATTCACCAACCCGCATTGGGCCCGCGTGGTGGATTACTGCCCATTCCCTCTCCTAGAGAGGAGGTCTGAGTCCCAGCAGTGGGAACATTATAAGTCCGACTAAGCTAAGCTAGCTAATCTAACGGATAATTAAAAAATTGTGGTGTAATGTAAAGAAAAAATATTCAATTCCTATTTTCTGTTTTATTTAAAGTATAGTCTAAGTTAGTTAGTGTAGTTTTATTTTTTTAAGTATAGTCTTTAGCAAGTCGCTTCCCGCGTCTCTCTGTTTTCGCTAATAGAAAGAACAACTACCGAGGCAGGTTTATGTTTATAATTTGCATCCGAGCACTATCGGGGGCTAGTCACTAGTAATATTTTTATAAAGAAATTAGCTGACGTGGCAAACGTTGTTCAACAATTAAAAAAAGAAAAAAAAATGGGTCTGGAGGTAGGAGTGTAACACATCAATATTCTCAGAGTTACATTTATAAAAAAAAAAAACATAAAAATCGGTCAAGCCGTTTCAGAAAAGTTCTATAACAAAAATTGGAACACGAAATTTTTTAGTATTAGATGATAAAACATTAAAAAAACAATAGTTTCAAATCAATGAGAGAGAAATTAAATTAGTTCCTATCAACATATTTAGTTACGTGACACAATCATACAACTACACTAATTTCCGCACGCAATCAAACAAATGTTTTCATCATCTACATAAAATATGGTTGGATCGCGCTGTCGTTCCGTTCCACGCTTATATTCGTCACAGGACAAGCCGAATCGAATGTCGTAATGCGGCCTGATCTCCCGCGGCCGTGCATTCGTGCCTATATATTATTCATATCGTTTTCAGCGGACCCAACAGTCCACACGGAATATTAGAGAGGCATATCTACCGAGTTTATCCAGGCTCGCCGAATACATCGCTAACTAAATGATTTTCGACGTTTCCCATCCCTATTCCTGTATCGATGTAGGACGAAATTATGATACGGATTCCTAAATGGTGCTCGCAGATGTTGGCGATTAAAAGTGTCGTAAACTTTTTTAGGACCGGTTTCTTAATCGTAGATAGATGTGGAATATTTAATTTGTTTAATTTAATATTTGATTAGACTATGTTTATTTCACTTTGACCTATTTGGCTCTTAAAGTCACCCAAAAGGCAATGGAAATTGACTTGCGTTTGTGTTTACATCCAACATTTGTACAAACCCTGGCGTGTTGTTTGTTGGCAGGTTGGCGCAGCTATGATGTCCTGTCCTCTTCCACTGCCGCTCCTGCCGGCACTTCATCCACAACCTGCATTGGCTTCTGACTTCCCCATCCACATTGGAATAAAGGTAATTATTGCGTAGTCAGTAGATCTAACACTTGCATGTTGTAATTAATTGTTGTCTGTATAGTAATATTTCTGATTCTATTTTTCCTGTGGTGTTTATTAACTAATTTTACTTTGATTTTAGAACATCAATTTACTAATTATTTTAGCTATTTATCTATCTGTTACTTGACTTACTTTTAAAATTTCCATTTTTTATTTTATTTAATTGAGCTGGTGTAGTTAAATTCAAACTAATGGCGGCTCCGAAGACGAGACGATTCGGTGCGCATGAGCAATATCACACACTGATATCTTGAGTGAGAGGTGAGGCAGTGCAGTGTGTACCGCACTTTTCAATCGCCATTAAATTTGAATTTAAAAAAAATCACGTCAAATGTACCTATTCATTTCCATTTTTAAATTAAGTAAAAGTAGAGCGTTATAGTGTAAGTAGTCAACTTTTTTTTTCTTTTTTTTACTCTACCTGGCTAGCTGCATTTGGCGAACTTATTAATAAACTAATAATAAACCTTTTCCATTTAGATAAATGTTCTTAACACTTGTAGTTCCAGTCATTCACAAGAGCACAATATCCATCCAGTTTTTTTGGCGACACGACTTTATTCTTCACGCTAACCTCCACCCCTGTTTACAGTAAAAAGTCGTTTGCTTTCGTCGGTAAGTAGGAAAAAATGTAATTTAATCTGTTCGCTCCCCAACGACTTTGAGGCAACTTAAATTGCGAATATATCAAAGCTTAAATAATATGAAGTAGACGAAAGAATATAAGAGCACTTTGTGGCTGTTGACGATCTCTTTCTTAGTTTTTGTTTACATAAAAATATGATATAATGTTTAATTAATTTATTTATTTATCAATTGCTTGCCATAATTACAGTATGCAGCAAAGCATACGAGTACATATGGCAAACCAACAATCTACGAACTGAAAGAAAAAAATAATTGCTGTTAACATATTATAAATATATATCTTTAATTGAGTAGTTGACCAGTAAAACACAAAGGTTTTGCCCTGAAATCGTCCCATGTAGTCGTGGTAGACCATGAAGGAGATGGTGGGGCCGATGGGATCAACCCGTCGATACAGTAAAGAACAAACAAGTGTGAGTTGGGCTCGCGTACTGAGGGTTCTGTACAAACTTACCTATCTATGTAAATAGTTCAATTCCCGAATCAAATCTCGAAAGTTTTTCTAAATCTTTATATAGATTTTTTTTTGTGACTTGACTACAAAGAACAATGCACAAAAATGTAAGGACACCGTTCCCTCTCTTGTAGCACTTTAAAACAATTGTTAGTCGATAAAATTTTGTTTTCTACCTTGCAACTTGCCTTTTCGATTCTTAGTTTACGGGAAGTACCTACCATAAAGGTTTTAATTTCCTGTCGAATGTCTAAATATGTGCCCAGACCAGACGAGTATAAACGGCCTCATCTTTATGTTGCATTGACTGTTTATTTAATTGCTACTTGGTTCAGCAGATCTGTGTATTTAATATTAATTTCAGTTACGTAGACACCCTCAAGGGTTACTCAGGCAAAGGAGCTTGACAGACAGACGTATAACAAAGAGATCTTTTAAGGTTTTCGTTTTTATCGACCTGGGTATGGAACTCTAAAATACAAAATTACTCATAATTAATCCAAAGATATGTCCACTCGAATTACAAACCACGAAACCATATCATACACACCAAAACAACATGTGGGCAGGTAAAACCGTCGAACAATATTAAACTCTCGTTACAATGATGTGACTGCAATCATTAATACGAAAACCGGCCAAATAAATGAGCTATATTTGATAACCGGCCATAATCGGCTTATGGCAACACCTGAACAAAAACAAACTATTAGCCAAATTAATGCGCAGCGAAACGTTTCGAGATTACCAAATGTTGCCAATACAATAAATTGATGCGACATGACTGCGAATAGGGGAGTTTATGACGTGACATGTGGATTTGTGGAATATGTTATATGAATAGATACCCAATTAATATTGTTATAAATATTAAATAATTTATCTATAATATGTCATTCTCATACTCATGCAAGCTCTGCTTAGCTTGGGGTCTATCCCCAAGCTAAGCAGAGCTTGTGTTATATTATTATTATTAAATAATAATATAATATCTACAACTATCACACAACGACGTCTAGTCTCAAGCTAAGCAGATGTAGTGTTATGAGTACTAGAGAAATAATAAACATACTTATATATTTCTAAATACATACATACATATCATAGATAAATTACACCCAGACACAGAACAAATGATCGTGCTCAACACACAAACATTTGTCTTGGGTGGTAATCGAACACACGACCTCCGGCATAGCAGTCAGGGCCACTAACCACTAGACCAACAGGCCAGCCAATTGGGGAAGTGGTAAAGGAGAGGTTCGATGACAACATAGAATTAAACTAGAACTACTTTAGACTGACGCACACGTTTAACATGGCTGATTTGTTCGTAGAATGACGTCGCGTGGCGTGGATCTAGTGTAGCTCTACAAGTCTAGTTTCCATATAAAATGTATGGAGATCGAAGCGCCCAGATCGGTGTGTGTGGCACGCGTGTGAGCACTGTAGTTTTAATTTTAATATTGACGGCACGATTGGCGCAGTGGTTAAGCGATTGGCTGCTGTGCTAAGTGTTGCGGGTTCGATTCCCGCACGGAAGTGTCCGTTATTACATAACCACAGACACTTAGTGTATAAGTAGGTAAATTATACACTTAAATACACTCTCTTATCAAATTAGGTAAACCATAATTAATTGTAACCTAAATAAAGTTTCAACCTAAACATACTTGAAGATTAGAAGCTCACAAAAACTGCAAAGATAAACCTAATTAAACGAAAAATAACCGCTGAAGTCGAACTAAATTATTTAACTTAAATATTAAAACAGACAGATCAAACGAACCCTACCCACAACGTAAGATTCCTTTTCGCAAAATGTTTAACTATAAATATTTAACGTAATCTAAAGGTCTGTAAATAATTAAAATAACTCATTTATATATCAATCGCTGTGAAGTTATCTATTTGTCTAATATCAACTTTCTGAAGTTCATCGTCAAGGTGTATTTATTATGGCGTGGGTAGTCGCAGTGCTATTGCGGGTTTGTAGACGACGAGCAATACGTAGATTGCCGTCCGGTAAGGAGTGAGAACGAATCGACGACGGCGTGTTGTTTTTCACGCGCGCCACATAGAGATGCCAGCAAAACCGTAGGAGCCCAGTTGGGCCGCGGGAATTTTTGAAAGAGATACTGTGGCCCTGGCACTGAAAGGGCAACTGAATGTTTCAGATGGGGCAGAAGTCCTACACGCCCTCTCGCACTTCCCGCCCTCGACCTCGGAGCGGACGAAGTCATTCGATGATTTCCCACCTCAAAAATGGTATATTAGTGAGGAACAAGTTTACTTAACAAGAAAATTACTGAAATAAAATTCATCTCAAATTGAAAATATTAAGTTAAGTAACATAAGACAAGTGTCACATAAAAATCCGATCGGCTGTCTTCAGCAAATCGCTTATTGAGCCAATAAAAATAAATCAATCACAGAAACGACATCCAATATTTTTATAAGCCGCATTTTCATGGTTTCCCCGCTTTCGTACAAATCGTTGAATTCACAAAACTTTAAAAACGACTTGATTCATTGTTAATACAAAGAATGAATGAGCGAGGACAATTCGCCGTTAACAATTCACTCTTGCCGAATAACGATGAGGTGGGAGTGTAAACTGGGCCTTAAAGAATGACTACTCCAGCTCTCTCGTCATTCCACTGTCAATATTTGAAATGAACTTTTGCCCAATTACCTTTGCAAGTTAAACCGTCTTAATTTATAAGTATTGATTCGTGTCTGCCGACTTTAATTAGTTTCCAGTTTTGAGACACTCGCCTCATTTATTATCTCTCAGATCTGTTGCTACACTTCAATTGTACACAGTAATTTTAGACGAAATATATTATTTATGAAATAAGATAAATGATTCTTTGTCTAAAAACTCAAAGATAAACGCTGAATCCAATTCGCTGTTCCTTTGTCTAACCGGTTATAACATTAAGTAAATTTGATTAAGTTTTATAAAAAATACTAGCGGGAAACACGCTGGTTTGAAATCCCCCAATTTGTACGAAACAGCGACTCGCCGTGCCATCGCATTACCAAATAAAATTTAACAAACAAAACGGTTTACGGAAACTTCAAAGTATTTTATACCGAGTCGAGCACGGTCAATTTTGCACCAGCCAAGTCATCAAAAAACTATTAAGGTGCAACTTTTAACACATGTGCAGTTTTCTAAACGTGCTTTATCACAAAAAAAAAACACAAGATTAGAGCACGCTACGGTGCATAAGTTTACTCATTAAACACCAATTTCCCCAAACGTCAGAATAGCAAAATATGAAAAATTTGCTGTTCGCAGTTCGCTTGCTAGAAGGCGAACTTTATGAAGAATATTTTGAATAATGCCACGAGAGCACTTTCTTAAGTTACGCTTCTTATTCAACTAAAAGAGTTTATATTTCAAACACTATTACTGCGCCTGTCAACTTAATTTACCCTGTTGATTCAATTTTCGTCCACGAGTGCCATATTTCAGTAGTCGTGGAGATTTCAATTCATACATATTTGAATAAATAAATATGCATGAAACCAATTTATAGAGGCCGCCTGAGTCGGCCGCCGGCTGAGCGGTACAATATCAGTGCCCTCATTAGATGTATCCCGCTGCTACGGGCTACGGCGTAGTCGCCTACGAGTTTTGCTACGGAAGCGCCACGTAGACCGCTACGATACAGCTTTGTCGTTTATTGTCTCATATTCACGGCGTGGCGCGGCGGCCTTATTATGTGGTTTGTTTTGTAATACCCCACTTTTTTCATATACACAGTTTTGTTTGAAAATTTATACTGTATTGAACAGGCTCATGAAAGCCCGTTCAAAAGCATAATGAACATTAAATTGAGAAATTAAAATTGTTTTGTAACGGATTATGGCCGCGGGGATTATAAGCGCTGAACGCCGAAAACATCAACAAATATGAAATTAAATTAAGTAGATCGCACAATAATCTGTTCAACTAGTTTAAATTGAACGTAGGAATCTGTTTATGGTAAATAAGAATTCAATGAAATGTTTTGTATCTAATTTTTTTTTTTAGTTTAATTATTGACTAAATTCAAATTTAACGCACCAGTGCATCATCATTTTTCTGTCTTCGTGTTATTGGGTGTCGGTGCACCACGTTTTTTTTCTCCTATTCTTTCATATTATTTCGTCACACTATCTATCGATCCACATGTGGACTCAAAACTCGCATAATGCACCAAAGTATCAAATATAAAGGTATACTAGTTGCTGCCAGCAGTTTCGAAAATTATTCTTATGGAATATGCTCCCGGGCTTTTCCTGGACATGGTCTACCCGTGTACTAAGTTTTATCGAAATCCAATTAATAGTTTTTTTTTTTTACGAAAGAGTAAAAACATCCATACATACAAACTTTCACATTTATAATATTCAGATGATAGAACATGACATTGCTGTTTTTTTTTAATTAAATTATGCTATTCCGACGTTGACTCCTCAAAATGTAATCAATAAAAAAACCGACAAGCCTGTTGGTTGATAGCTATATAACTCGGCATCAATGCTCAAGACTTAAGAGCTTCGACTCGACTAGAGCATCATCTATCTATATATATAAAAATGACCCCCGTTCTCCGTTGTCACGACTTGGCATGAAAACGGCTTGACCGATTTGGCTGATTTTTTTTTTGTTGTGATTGTTATTGTGAGGAGAAGGTTCTTATGGAAAAAAAATTAGGGTAGTGTAGGGTAGAGTAGGGTAGGGTAGGGTAGAGTAGGGTAGAGTAGGGTAGAGTAGGGTAGAGTAGGGTAGAGTAGGCTAGAGTAGGCTAGAGTAGGGTAGAGTAGGGTAGAGTAGGGTAGAGTAGGGTAGAGTAGGGTAGAGTAGGGTAGCGTAGGGTAGAGTAGGGTAGAGTTGGGTATAGTAGGGTGGAGTAGGGAAGAGCGGGAGCGAAGCCGCGCGGGCAAAGCTAGTGTCTTATGTATGTTCTCCCTTATGCACTCTTGTATGCACGTATGATTAGTTCTGAACATAATACTCTTCAGAACAAAATGCTGTATTCCGCTTGTCATAATCTTTCACTTTGTCGCTGCAAACAACTTTAACGACGTCTCTTTTATGATGTTTGCTTGGTTATTATGGGACGTTAGATGGAAATATATTATTTAGTTGTTTAGCTTATTATGAAGAATCTCTTGTTATGTATTTTATTTTAGTTAAATAAAAAAATTACCTGACTAGCATTAGTATATTTTCTTTATTTTGGTATTTTAAATATATCTCTCACTGCGGTTTGGTACAGCTACGAGACAAGTAACTTCTACCATTGACTGGCCTGGTGTTCTAGTGGCTAGTGGCCTAGAGGGTGCGGTGGGGTCGATTCTCTCTCAAGACAAATGTTCGTGTGATAGTCATGATTACTGGTCCTGTTTCTGAGAGTATTATATCTATAATATGTATATAGGTATTTAAGAATATTTACGTAGGTATATTTATCAGTTGTCTAGTACCTACTTATTTTTTCACTAATTTCACACAACGCTATCTAGTCCCAAATTAAGCAGAACTTGTGCTATGAGTACTAGACAGTTGGTCTAGTGGTTCACTAATTACTAGACCAACAGGCCAGACAGTATTGTAGAAGCCTGATTCCAAGCGGTGGAAATCAAGAGCGGATTTAGCAGATGGTATTTTTGTGTAAGCATTCCATCATAGTCTATAGTTAGAAGCAAATAAAATTATTAGAGTTGCTAAATTATGACCAAAATCTTATTACTTAACTTTTATTTCTAACAGTTATTGTTGATTTTTTTCGAGTCCTTGTGACTCCCAAAAATAAATCCTGGATCAGCCCTTGGTGAGAATATTATAAGGCCGATCAAGGGAGGTATAGCCTCCCTCGATGAGTGCGTAGCATAGGCTATACAACGTGTAACGTTAAATGTGCAAAACCTGAAATTAGTTTGATCAGAATAACGAGCAGAATCTATTAAATCACTTTTTAATATATTATAGGTTATATTTTTCAAAAAAAAATCTTCATTAAAAATTTCGATTTGTCTATTTATGAATAGGTCAAGCCATCACGTGCACAAACCCGCTGAAATAGATAACCAAACACAAATAGTTGTAATCCAATCAAATTTTCATCTCATATACAGGATGATAAAAGTTCTCATTTCAATGCAGATATGAATTTTAAACAAACTAAAACTGCTCATAAAACCTTAATTTTTTTTTTCTCACATAATTAGGTTAACTGAATTAAAAATCATTTGGGGTTTCTGAGGTTTTGCGCATTTAACGTTACACGTTGTATAACATCACATTACGCCACATGACAGTGGAACAGTAGTTACCCAAAGATACGAATGAAACCACGGGTAACAAATAAAATGAACAATATCTATAGCACCCTATTTTAGACAATTAGTTATACCACAATCTATTTAAACGCTCACAATATTATTCACCATTTAAGTTAGTTCTCTTTGTCACACGCTTACCGGTTTCTATTGAAGTTAAGTATAAGCGCTAAGCAGTCGGGAATTAAATCAGGTGCTTGTTAAGTAACTTGTTAGCGAGAGTTATCAAGTTATAAGTTATAACTAATACTTGTTTGTAAGTTGTAGGCAAGCAACCTGTTACGGTGCGCATAAGAATTTGTTTATTTTTTTTCCGATGCAGTTCGAAAAGATATAAGTTTGATTTGAGGAGGCAAAGTTGTGTGATTTATTTAGTTAGAGTTTTTGTAGAAAGGAATGAACATACTTAGTCTACCGACTTTAGATTCTAAGTCCCTCTGGGGCAGAGGCGTCCACACTAGTCCCGTGTGTACTTCAATCTGATGGCCGACGCTTCTGCCAGCACGGTGAGTCGTCAGGTTTGCTGAGGACGGCCACGCTTTCATTTCCCTTGAGGATTCCTTTAATAATAATAATAATAGATTAATAAACAGATGAAAATAATAATAATAATAACCATTTATTTCAGGCATCGAAGGCCCATAGAAAAAATACATAAAATAATCTTATAAAATAATAAACTAATAAATATCATAACAACAAAACTTGAACTATTTATAATTAAACACGTAACATCGGCGTCGTGTTCCGCTGCGTGGTGTCGCGTAGCCGACCTCGGAAACGTCGATACACGACACCTTTCGGCCAAAAGTCCTCTCTCAAAAAGGTCTCCAGATGGTGGGTTGGAACTCGTATCACAAACGACTTGAAGTTGGTGTCGTGGCGCGAATCCAGCCTTTCGACCCTCAGAGTCCAGTTGCTTTTTATCTTCATATACTCTACGACTTCCTCAACCTTCGTAGAGCAATGTAGACGTGAAATATACAGCTGCGTCGTAGGCACAGCAGGACGCAGCAGCATATTTGGTCCAGTCGGTGCGGTACCGCACAGGTTACGGGAACAGGGCTTCTTTTTCTTCTTCTTTTCCACTCTAGTGAAACCCTCTTCATCAACTTGGCCCATTTTTGGCAAGGAGCCACGGACCGCTGTCAGTGTAGTTTGAGAACCCGTTTTCACTTTGTCCCCTATTTTTGCTGGTCGCTTAGGTTGCGATGTACCTGGTTTTCTGGTGATGGCAACAGCAGCGTAGGCACGTTTAGGGGTCGACGTACCTACGTGTGACGTTTCCGCAACCGGTGTAGAGGCGCGAGCGACGGCGACGGCGGGCGGCGCTTGCTCAGCATTTTCGGCAGCCGGTGACGCACTTGTGTTCGTCGATTTAAAACCGCCGACTGATACGATTTGCGCCTTCTGACATGTGCTCACCTTTGAGGCCTCAGGTGACCCAGTTACTGAACCAACGTTGCGCAATAATGCTATTTCTACACGTAGCTCAGCATTGGATTTTTCTGACGCCTCCATTCTGGACTGCATCTTGGTCATCTCCACTTTCAAGGTAGTGATGTCCTTTAGCAGCCGTGTAACATCGACGTGGTCGAACGTGACGGGGGGCAGCTTACTCAGCTCCTTCGCCACGAAATCTGGCACGTCGTCCGGGTCTGTCTTCTTCAACATATCAATGATATCTTGGATGCTCTTCTCTGTTCCATCTCTTCGGCGAGACGGCATCTGGTCCAGTTTTTCAAGAGACTGGAACAGTAGCAGTTTACCACTGCTGATCTCGTCCTCCTTGAAGTTGGACCGGCATATCTGCAGGATGCTCACCTCGTCCATGTAGTCAATAGCATGGACTAGGAATGCCAGCAATTCGTTGACTAAGAGTTTTTTGGAACTCATAGTGTTTTCGGGCGGCGGTTATTGCCGCGCAACACGCGAAAAAAATTCGTACCGTGCACAGTGGAAACACGACCGTATTCGAGCATGCATCGCACTGCACCTTTACAACACCTGTTCAGGTATGCGATCGGAATCCCTCCTAAGCAAGTGACCAATCCATCGCCACTTACGATATTTGATCTGGTGGTCCATCGGGCTTTCGTCGCATTTCTACAACAGCTCTGTGTTAGAGATCGTCTTGGGCCAGTAAATCCCGAGGATGTGACCAAGACATCAGTTTACGAACAAATGAACAGAGGAGAAATTCAGTTTAGGTCGTCAAATGGATCGCGTTAAGAGCTCGTGGTAAGACCTCAGAAATCAATATTCTTTATCATTATTCCTTCCTCTACAACATAGTATTTCAGTGTTTTCAGTGCATGTAATTGACATCTCCATTATAATGAAAGTGGTTCCAAAAAGTGGTGTTATTTCCATACCCTGAACAGCCACCTGCGAGTACCTTCATAACTTGCATGCAATGTGTATTTTTCAATGCTAACATATTGAACGGGACAGTTAAGAAAATATATAGTGTGGAGTCATGGAAGCACCGCACTTTAAAAATATGTTTAAGTGAAGGAGTTTTGCAAAACAATATTCTTATCTGATAAAGACTGTGTTAGGTCTAGTTCCCCGTTTGATATCTGTTGGCTGAGTTTGATCAAAGAATAAAATAATTAATATCGCTTTTAAATTTAATTTGATTCTATTCAATTGTGATTTTTGAATTCTATTGAATTGTGATTTTTTAATTTTATTCAATTGTGATTTTTTAATTCTATTCAATTGTGATTTTTGAATTTTATTCAATTGTGATTTTTTAATTCTATTCAATTGTGATTTTTGAATTCTATTCAATTGTGATTTTTGAATTCTATTTAATTATTTTAAATATTCAAATAAAATGTTTTTGCCTGGATAAAAATAATAAGATCGCGGTAGTGCGATGGCCGCAAAGGACCGTTCATTGTTGCGACACTTAGGAGAGGCCTATGCCAAACAAAGGACGTTTTTCGGTTAAAATGATGATGATGATGAAAAATAATAAGTACTGTTATCATATTATTATTTATTTATGGAGAATGATGCTTTTCATTTTAGATTTACAACTTCAGTACCACTTACTTTGAAGTCGCGAATGCATCTTAGTAGAAATTACTTTCATTTGCATACTTAATATACTTATACTGGCAGAGGAAAGGAGAGAGTATCGTCAATACTCAGAAGTTGATAATAAAATAAGGCAACTTAGAGAGAGCTTTTCTCCTCTGTTATGATTCCAAGAATCAATAACTATCTATGATTACTAACTGTAATAACGTGCTAATATTATAAAGACATGCGTTTGATTTTTTTGTTTGTGGGTGTGTGTGTTTGTTTGTCACCTGGGTAAGCCGAGGAAAAAACCACTAGTGTTTAAAAAGATACACAATATAAAATTCTTTATTCAGTATTTAGTAGTTTATTATTTTTGGATACAACATATTGTAACGGGTAAGAAATTGCGTGGATTTTGGCTCGGTTTGTTACTTACTAGTCACATTATAAAAAGAAAGAAACTTACATTTTTCAGCGTAAATATTTAAATTAATTTTGAGGGATGTATATTGCAATGTCACCACAGTAGCATATTCTTTTGATTTAAAGGCTGACTGGCAGGGAATGCCTTGTGTTATTAACTCGACTTACACTATTTTTAATTTCTAACTTAAATATTGTTAACGATTGCGGAATCTTGCGGAAAATGTTACAGCATTAGGTAATTATATGAAAATGTTAATAAAACCTAAGGGTGCAGTCCTGTTGTCCATACCCAAACTTAGTTTAGAAAGAAAAGAAAGAAATCTATTTTATTTAGCATACACACTCGTAGATACACACAATGTAGTAACAACATGTAGACACTAATGTTTAGGCCACAATATGCTTACTGTATCTACTTTTATTCTAGAAACTGTAATTATTACGTATTGTGGCCAGGAAATAAATCTTATTATTATATAATTAAGTCTGCCTGTGTACCACTACTGTACCTAGTTTAAATAAAATTTATTTAAGTAACAAAAGTTTTGCTAATTAAGTGCGCCAAAGAACTTGTACCCTAGACTAGGCCTTCAGCAATAGATAAACCGGGATTTAGCAAATTTCTAACTTGTAAGTAAGCGATGAAATATGAGAGTTAGAAGTTCCTTAACTTTGAGTCCACAGTGTTCAGACCAGTCAATTCTAGGAGTATCGGAAACTTGACACTGTGGTCGTTGAAAACTGTTTTATTAGAGGATTTACTAACAGGACTTTTACTTACCTACATCTTGTTAGGGGGTCAAAAGTAAGAGATGGATTCTTTGAGTTTGCGTTGTGTCTGGATGGAATAAATCTTATCTTTTATTTTTGTGTTTTGATAAAAAAATTGATAATTTTTCTAGTTCTTAAGTAGCTTCCTGACTTACAAGTTGTAGGTTGCGGGTTCAAACCCAGCCAGGCGCATTACTTAGTGTAATTTATTTCATCACCATTGCTCTCAAAACGGTGAAGGGAAACATCGTGGGGAAACCGACATGTGCTAGGACCAGAAATTCGAAGACATGCGATATTCACCAACCCGCACTGGGCCTGCGTGGTGGATTACGGCCCATTCCCTCTCTTAGAGAGGAGGCTTAATTTCCAACAGTGGGAATATTATAAGGCCGACTATGCGTAGCTTCTAAGTGAAGTAATTTACAGTATGGTGCGATGGGGATGACATTTCTTTATTTGAAAAAAAAAACCCTTAATTATGTTTAGAATTAAACAAAAAGTAATAATAATAATGCTTTATAGTTAGGAGGTTCCTTTCTCTGGAGCCCTGACCGCCGCCGGTAGCTTGAACCCTGTTCCCGATACCGGTGGGATGCTGCGGTGGACCGCTGTTTTTTATATTTTTAAATGTAATTAATATTTGCATTTAGCACTTGCCAGGACTGCTACATTGTTTGAAAGAGTCACCGCAGGGTAAATTTTAGTCAGTAAAAATCCAATATTTCTTGCTCAACCGATCTGTTATTTGATAATTTCCCACCTCAAAAAAAGGTTAGCTTTATATGAATTTTTTGCACAATTTTAACTGTAGGTCAAGTTTTATTTCAGGCTGCTTCATTGTTCTTATCACAAGCAAGGTTTTAAGCAGAAAACTGCGATGAGACATCAAGTGGTATTGTAAAAATCTGTCGCAAGAATTTGCGAATTGACTCGCATCGCATATAGTATGGTCACCTGAACATCGGTTGCGATTGGCGATGCGATTTTGTGCGTCAGAGTATCGGCTTTGCTGCACGAAATCACATCGTAGTTTTGTATGGGAGGTCCTAACATAAAATTTTGCTTTCAGATAAAATGACCACGGATTGCGGGCATGTAATGTTTAATGTTGGTATGGATGAGCAACTTTCATATAACGTCCTTTTTTAATCAACACTTTACGAAACTTTTACGCCAGCTGTAACTCTCAGCTTTTACTAGTTTAACCTTTCAGCACCTAATTATGAAATTGGGCACTAAAAATTCTACAACGTTTCATAAAAAGTTAAATTTATGAAACTTTCCTTCTGTTAGAATATTTCATAAAGCAAATTTAATTACAAAGGGCACATAATAACCGAGACAGATATTGCGAAAGACATTTAAACGAAACCAGTAATGCACCTTTAGAAAAAACCTTTATAAACTTGGATAATGGCAAAATATTTATAAAAACGATCCCCCGTTTCAATGTAAATGATGTGGCGGTCTACATCAGATTTTCGTCTAACAAGGAGAGATGGGAACGGAAAAAAAACGGTTGAATATTTGAGTTGTGCTAAATAACCCGGTATTATCTAAGGAACAATATAAACGTCGCGGGCAACGCAATAAGCGTTTACTGTTTAATGGCGGCCCGTCCGTCATCCACCGCGCCTCGCCTTTGTCGATATCGATATTTATATTTATCGACAAACTGAAATACTGTTCGCGTTCGTTTTGTCGGCTGTTTGAAGTTGAAGCTTGAAGAAGGTAATAAAATGTAACGATGCTTTGAAAACGGTGAACAGGATGCGTCGAGTACGAGTTAATGCCGGTTTTCTGAAGAGATATAGGAATAACTGTTTGTATGCATCAGTTGGTACTACTCTTATGGCTCTATGATCTTAATAAGACATAACCGCATGCCTTCTAGTAAGGGAGAGAGCAATGGCAGGGGCCTTGCTGGGTTGAAGCCTACTAGGGCCAGAGTTAGCTCCGAAAGGTAGCTCAGCCCCCGGTACGAAATGCAACGAAGGAACTAGAGTGGGTGTTTAGTCAGTAAAAGTCTGACACTATCTCCCGCTCCGCCCAAGAGCGAGGGATGACATTAGATGATTTTATCACCGGAAAAAAAGTCCTAGTAATGTAAGGCAAGATTTTTCAAGCTTTAAAAATTTTGTAGTGATGTACAAAAACAACCCGTATCTCCCAGCTGTTACGAGTCTCTACAATAAGGTGAAGTTATGGTTTTATTTCCTAGGTAACCATAGAAATTAATCCTATTTCTAATAAAAACTTGCGCAATTCTTCTAGGACTCTACGTTGTCTAGACTTATGAGATCTTTCTTCATAACTTTAGTAACATAGTGGCATACTTAGTATCGGCCATCTTTATAAAAAAAAAATCTTTTTTATTTTGTTTTTTTAATTAAGAACCTACGACTGGCAATTTATCGTAGTCCTTTAGAATAGATTCAAACGTATTGCACACCAAAAAGTAACATCATTTACCTTTATCTTTAAAAGGAACATAATTTTGACAAACTGAATTCTATAGATACAATGGCTGTCTTATCGCTTACAGCGATATCTATCAGACAACCTTTGGATGGAGTACAACAAGATTACAAGAACTTATAAAAACTAAAATGGGGGTAGCCGGTATACTGCTACTAAAGCAGTTATGTAAAAAAAAAAAGTGTTTGAAGTCGACTTTTTTTTCAAAGTGACATTTTTTTTTTTTTTTTTTCTCGACGGGGAAAATCATCATTGACGAAACCCGCTCTTGGGTGGAGCGGGAGACAGTGTCAGAGTCTTACTGACTAAAAACCCCGCGCCGTTCCTTCTAGCCTTCATACCGGGGCTCTAGTTTCCTTTCGGATAACCCCGACCCCGGTAGGCTTCGACCCAGATGGGCCCCTCCTGTTGCTGACAACTCCTTGAGGCGCGCGGGAACAGTGCGCGCCGTCGACGCCTTGGCTCGGTCCGGACAGTTACCGGACGATCGGACAGCGAGCTACCCATGGCTCGCCGTCCGCGAGCCCTCGTCTACGGTGGCCGGAAATCGGGATCGGAATCCCGGCGGCGGCGGCGGGGGCGCTGTTGCCTGATGCGGTCTGCCTCCTCCTTTGCTAGCATTACTGCTTCGCAGAAGGAGGCGACCGCCTGCCACTCCTCCTCGCTCCGGACCATGGCCTGAACCAAGGCCCGGCGCGAGAGGTCTCCGCCGCCGATCGCCCCCACGAGGACACGGCGTTGCTCCGCCCAAGCAGGGCACACCTCAACTGTGTGCTCCACCGTGTCCTCCGGGCGTTCCGCACAGTGGCGGCACCCGGGCGTCTCTTCCGCTCGAATCCGATGCAGGAACCTCCCGAACTTGCCATGTCCGGTGAGGACCTGCGTCATGCGGAAGGTAAGGACGCCGTGAGGTCTTTCCAGCCACGCCTCAAAGAGGGGACTTACCGCCATAATTGTGGCGTGCCCAGCACTGGGTTGCGATAGTCGCTGACGCCATTTCACCATGAGATCCCGCCGGAGCTCTGTCCGCCATACCTCGACCTGTCGCGGTAGTGGACTTTCACCCCGGCGTTGCATCTCCACGCGCTTATCGTGAATGTGTGCAAGGACTGTTGCCTCCAGATCCCACGGTGGTAGGCCAGCCAGAAGGCTCGCCGCTTCGCGGGAGATCGTGCGGTAACCCCGCACCATCCGTATTGCCATGACCCTCTGGCAGGCGTTCAGTATGGATGCCGGTCGCTTTGCCAGCGACGGCGTCCACACCGGCGCCCCGTAGAGGGCCATGGACCGAACGATCCCCGCGTAGAGCCTCCGGCAGGAGGCGTCTGGACCCCCAAGGTTGGGCAGGAGCCGCTTGAGAGCAGCCCCGGCCCGGTTGAGTTTGGGAGCCAAACGTCGGAAGTGTTCTCCGAAATTCCATCGGCTGTCGAGAACGAGTCCCAGGTACTTCATCGTCGACCCGACGCCGATGCGAACTCCTCCTACCGTAAGTTGGGAGTCCGATGGTGGCGCATTCCGAGGGCCGTGGAAAAACATGGCCTCGGATTTGTGCAGCGCCACCTCGAGTCCCAACTCCTGGATCCTACCAACGACTATCGCAACCCCGCGTGTCGCTAGAGCGACCGCCGCCTGGTGCGACTCTCCCTGCGCTAGAACCAGCGTGTCGTCTGCGTAGCAGACCACGCTGACCCCGTCAGGGAGGTCGCCGCGCAGCACGTAGTCGTAGCCGATGTTCCACAAGGGTGGGCCTAGAACCGACCCCTGCGGAACACCGCACGACATCTCTCGACGTTTCCAGTCTCCCTGGTGACCGGGGTAGATAATGGACCTGTCCGACAGGTAAGCCTCGACCACTCGACAGAGGTATTCGGGCACCCGGTGGTACCGGAGTGCCCTCCGGATCGTACTCCAGGGCAGGGAGTTGAACGCGTTGGCAATGTCCAAGGACACTGCCACGACGCTCCTGCCCCGGGACACCGCAACCCCTGTCGTGAGGGCTCGCACGCGCATGATGGCGTCCACCGTAGAGCGCGCCCTGCGAAAACCGAACTGTCCGTCCGACAAGTCCGGCCCCACCCGTGTTAGCCGCGCGACGAGGCGGTTTGCAATGACTCTTTCAAAGAGCTTGCCCACCTCGTCGAGCAGCACAATGGGCCGGTACGCGGACGGAGAGTCCGTAGGGCGCCCTGGCTTCGCGATGAGGACCAGTTTCCCCGTCTTCCAGCGAAGTGGAAACTGGCCCCTCTCCATACATGCGCTGAAGAGCCCTCTTAGTCGAGGCCCGAGAGCCTCCATGGCCAGGACCCAGGCTTTCCCTGGCAAGCCGTCGGGTCCTGGGGCGGTGTTCTTGGCACTCAGCCTTCGCACCGCCACTCTCACCTCTACCTCGGTCACCTCTGGAGCGTTGTCGTCGTCGTCGCTGTTGTGGTCCGCGTCAGACACTGCTGGCGGGGGCGGAGCCATGGGCGGGGGGGAGTGTTCCCCTCGCGCAGGGAACAGAGTGGTTACCACACCCTCCACGAGTTGGGGCCGGAGACTCTGAGTCAGCGGCGGAGCCCAGGGGCGTAGCTTGTCCCGTACCAATTTGTACGGGCGCCCCCAAGGATCCGCGTTCAGAGACCCCAGCCACACGTTGCGGGCCTCGAGTTTGGCCCGCCTTATCTCCGTTCGGAGGGTGCGCTTTGCCTCTCTGTACCCCTCATACAGCTCCGCCTCTCTGATCTCCAAAGTGACATAATAATCTTTATTAATTTTAAAGCTAGCGAAATCAAATGTTCTTGTAAAGTTTTTTTTTTTATAATAGGTATTTAAGAAATTTGTGTTTTTTTTTAAATGGGTTGCTTTGAAGTTTTATATCGGATTGACTTGGAATTATAAGTTCAAGTTAGTTAGTTGGCCCATTTATGTCCCACTGCTGGGCGAAGGCCTCCCTCTCCCTTTTCCACACACGTCTGTCTTCGGCCATTGCGGGCCAGTCCCTCCGGTATTTATCAAGCTCATCTCTCCACCTCCTATAAGTTCAAGTAAACTTTATATTAAAGGTACGTATTTTTTTTTTAATTATGTATTTATTGGTTTCTTTGTGTTTTGTATTTTCTGTAATTCTTGCAGTTTTTTTAAACGGGGTGTTTTGTACCCCGTTTTAGAAAACGGAGTTGTGGAATATTATTATTATAGTTTAGTAGTTATCATTGTGCAAATAACTGAGCATACGAGAGAATATCATAAAAGTAATGAAACGTTCACTAAACAAATGACCATATTTCCATCATTACGTGTTTGTTACTCAAATATTATAGTTTGCGTTCCCTTTGCCAATCAATTCGATTGGTTAATCAAAGAGCAGAGGGTAAATAATGTATTTGCACGTGCGGCTTTTTAATACACGGTTTCCATATATCAAACGAGTGCGTCCACTTTTTACTTCGTACAAAATAAATACAAACTGTAACCGATACTATGATATGTACCTGTTATTTTCCATTTTATTTCTGTCGGCGAACGCTTTTCATTTGTTTTCAAATAGTTATTTTTATTAATAATAATAATAATAATAATAATAATAATAATATTTATTCAGGGTAAAATTTGGTAAAATGGTTACATAAAATCTTAAGAGTAATTACAAAGGTAAATGCTATGTTATTCTATGAGCCTGTACTAGGATAAACCTGTATCACAGGCGGTAGAAGCTCTTATACTATAGTTTTGTAGGACAATATAATTTATAACAATGTTAAAAAAGTCTATAAATAGTGGATGATATAATTGAATTATTTATAATGTTATTTACCTAGTTTACTTAAATACTAATGGTCACAATATGTTATTTTGTTTTCTAAAACTGTTTCTTGCACTTTATTCTCTACTTACACACATATAATTATGCGTCAGCAGAACGAGTAAAGTCGAGGTTGCGTTAATTCTAAAGAGTTATGTTTACATTGGACAAATATGCTAAAATACTTAATATGAAAGAAAAATTATGGTTTGTAGGTCAACACACTGGAATTTTGAGTCAGCAGTAACCGTGACACGGAAGTCTGGCCTTGAGTATGACGCTCTAGGCGCCCTCATAATCTATTGAATTTATATATCTATGTTCAGCAGCTTTTTTAGCAGGACACTCTGGATCTCCTGTCTTGTGATTGGCAGATTTTTTGAAGCGCAAACAGGTCGCGCATTTAGGCGGCTCGCCTTTTTTGGTGCAATCTTGCATGGTGTGCCCTTCTTCGCCGCAGTGGCCACATGATGGGGTAGCAACTTTGCACGTCTTAGCAGCGTGACCGTACTGCTGGCACTTGTAACATCTTGTTACCAGTGTGAAGTCTCGTACCGGGCACGATGTCCAATTAATGAATAACCGGTCCTGTGTGATGAGAGCCTTACGGATTTGGGCGGGAACTTCTAAGATGTAATTGCAATTCTCAGAGTCTTTTCTGCCAGATTTGTGGCTAAGTTTTATTGAGGTCAAAAATGTATCTCTAGACATAGTCGGAAGTTTGTCGGCCAAATTTTGTTCAAAAATACATTTGTAAACCTCATTTTCAGCCATTGAAGCAGGAATTCCGATCACTATTATGCGTGGTTTGCGCTTTTGAGGTTCGTCGACGGTAAGAGATGGCGAAGCGAGTTGGACTGATTGCTTGAGCTTATCTAGGTCCTCCTTGGTCTCCGTGCTGATGATGAGTCCACCTTTTCCTATTTTGCGTATGCCTCGGACTTTTAACTTCATTTCACCAGGGCAAATGATATTTTGGACAATGTTTTTAGTTTCATCACTAGTCTTCGAGTGATCCCGTGGGTAAATCGCCACGGAGCTAAAGGACTTAGGACGAATAAAACTATTGGACCTTTTCTTCACCATATCTGCAAAAGATGTTGGTGCAGTTGACGCCTGCAGGGCACAAGATTTGTTGATCGCATCTTTCATCTCCATAATACAGTCCATTAAATTTCGTTCCTCAGTCAAAAGGCTTAGGGAGTTATGTGTCCTGTAGGCCGACTGTTTTAGTGACTGGTATTGAACAGCCATTTGCGAGATTCCATGTCCAACCTTGCGGCAAAGAGAATTTATTTTTAGTTTCTGATCAGAGTTGAGCTTACCATCGGCCACAATACTGCATACGTCTTGGAGGCACTGGTCAATGGACCTCATCCAGTTCTGAATCTCGGGAGTCGGTATTGGCTCAATTTTCTCGTCTTCCTTGGCTTGGTCAGGTCTTGGTAATTGGGGCTGCGTCGGCGTAGGTGTTGATGGAGGGCTGCGTCGCGTCAACCCGCTGCGATTGAAGGGGCTGCCTTCCATTTTTTAGTAAATAATTACACAACCATTATTTTAACCTATCAGCACTTATTAACAACTACCTAATACGTAGGTAAACAAGTAGGTCACTAATTATGCAGTGGCGTTAATTAATTTATTTTTTATTGCAATGATGAGCACGTCTGTATGCCTTGAGTGCGAAAAATCGAATCGAAATTATAATATAGAATCGAATATTACGAAGAGCATCTCAATTACATTACTGTATTTTTTTCCGAAACATCGGTATTGTTTTTTTTTGACGTACAATAGCGAAATCGAAATATTTATTCGCTCTGCATGGTATAAAACTACGTTGTATTTAGAAGATTTTTCCATTGTCGTTTATTTTTTTTTAACAATGCAACTGGTTTTATTTTGTTGATTTTACATTCGGACTGAGTTTACATACGTGGGTATTTTAATATAACGGTATTTGTTTAATGCCTATCGTCCACTGTTTTGAAAAGATGGGAGCAGGATAAAGCTAGAACAACACTGCTTACACGTGTGCCACACTCGCCGATCTGGGCGCGTCGGCTTCCATACATTTTATATGGAAACTAGACTTGTAGAGCTACACTTGATACACGCCACGCGACCTCGTTCTACGTACAAGTCAAGCGTGTTATACGTGTGCGTCGGTCTAATGTAGTTTTAGCTTAAGTTTCATTATATACCTTGTAGCTTGTTCCATGGTTAGAAAATATCCCCATAAAGCTTCTTTGGAACATTCAAAGAAAATTGAGGATGTTGAGAATTCTATACAATAGCATTTTTCGAACATGTCTTTAAGTAGCTACTTCATTGCGGGATTTTACGGAATAGTTACCGCGACCCTGGTGCGAAAGGTCAAGTGAAGGAAAACAGGGGGTTTTAGTTAGTAAAAGCCTGGAACTTCCTCTCGCTCTACCTGGAGCGGAAAAAAATAAGTCTGGATTTGTGCACGGGCAATAGGCTTTTTGATTTGAGGAGAGAAATCGTCCAATGACTTCTGCTCTAGGGTAGAACGAGAAAGCGTGTCAGACTTCAACTGAATAAAACCCACTGGCGACCTTCAGTTACTTTTTGCGTTCCAGTACCATGGTATCGTTTTCAAAAATTCCAAAAACGTTTCGGTAGTGTGATACGGGCCTAATTTTTCAGACTCGAGAATTAAACGGCCCACGTCATCTAAGGCCTGTGGTTTTCCATGAAATTAGACACAGAAGGTATTGACAGTCCAATTTATAAGCTTACAATTGTAATATACCATTTGTGGCTGACATGTTGGAGGTCAAAGGAAGACCACGGTCGACGGTCCAACCTGGTATTACGTAATTTCCGTGCAGCCACCGTCTTAATTGCTAACTATCTAATCTTATGATTAGTTGGCTGGATTTGAACGGATTGTTAGCTTAGAAGGGTGAGCAGAGATGTGGGTATTATGTACGAGGAATTTTGTTCATGAGGAATGTGTCAACTATATTTCAATTAAATTACACCTAAGATAAAATAGCATCTGCCAGCTTGGCCGATCAGGGTCGAAGCCTACTGGGGCCAAGTGTGATGCGGCCCTAGAACGAAGGTAAAGAAACAGGAGTGGTTTTTAGTCAGTACAAGTCTGACACGCCGCCCCGCCCAAGGGCGGAAGATGTCATTAGAAGATTTTCCTCCTAGAAAAAAAAGTTTCAGCCAGCTTTTCGCCTGCGTGGAAGTAGAAATTTATCTCAAGGAAACACACTCTTGGGATCATTATCCTACATACAATTCCAGGACATAGTCTACCCGCGTGCCTATTTAAATCAAAGTTGCACACACACTGTTACACAATGACCTAAGATAGCATAGCTAAGAAAAAGTTTATTGCAGTCTAAATAATTAGGTTTCACTTAAACTAACCAGCGGCTTCACCCGCAATAAAGTGAAAAATCTGTCACTCAGTGATAAAGTAGCATGAGTAGTAGTAGTTTTACTTCAGAAAGGAAAATATTCGCATCACCTCCACGACGGTAGCGAAATGGCGAAGCCATACATTTTTACTGATATGTAGAATTTGTGAAGTTAGGGGTCGCGGTTGGTAGAGTTAGGCCGTGTAGATTCAGAAGCTTGGCTCTACATGAGATCTGATATCTTTTTCACAGGGCAAACCTTATGTGGTCGTCTTTTCAATATTTTACATGAAATGTTTTTGGTGGGATACTTTTTCTTTATAATATACGTACTAGCTTTTGCCTGCGGCTTCACCCGCGTACATAAAATATAGCCTATGTCACTCAAAAATAAAGTAGCTTCCTATCGGTGAAAAATTTTAGCAATTGGGCCAGTACATCCATAGATTACAAAAAATCAAACTTCACCTCTTTATTATATTAGTGTAGATAAATTAAAATTCCTGTGTCACGAAATTGTGCTACTAAAAGTTCCGTATAACTTGTACAGCATTGAGTTCATATCATCGCCAAGGGGTTCATATCACGCATTGTGAAACTTTCGCGTCACAATACCGAGTAATAAAGCATTTTTACGCGAGAGCGCCTCACAAAAAATCGAAAATTTTAATTGGCAGCGACAGTAATATACTAGAACACATTCATTTGTTTTGTCCCAATTCGGAACACTCTGTACTTCAACCCTCGAAAAAGGCGCGTACGAAACCTGCGTGAAGCATTACTGACACGCAAAACCCCAATTACCGAGATCGTAGTGTTAAAAATTAATTCATATATTACCTACCTCGCCCTTTTAACTAACGAAAACACCCCTAAAACGTTATCTATTGCGCTTTTTTCCCCGACATGTTAGCCTACTATTAGAATCAAAAGTGAAATGGATTGCCGTCATTTGTAAAATGACGAGCGTGGATTGGACGGTTTTGATTTATGTCGTGTCTAATACTGGTATCGTGTTATGTCAGTTATTTGTATGTTAGTTTAGTGTTTTAATTGTTGGATCGAAATAACTAAACTTCCATTAAAGGATTGCGAGAATAAAGCTTGAGTTCATCATCATCATCAATTCAGCCAAAGGAAGTTCACCGTTAGACATAGGCCTCCAATTAGCGATCCCGTGCGTCTCGCATATATTGGATTCCCGCGACCCTCATCAGGTCGTCGGTCCACCGAAGGAAGGCCTCCCCTTCCAACGCGGTACGCGGGCGCCACTTCAGAATCTTTCGGTCCCAACACCACAATTTTTAATCGAAAGCGGCTCATAATCATAAAGAGTTATTTGGTATATTTTCATATCAGTAACGTTCACAAGATATAATGAACGTGAGATATACCAACTTTGATATAATTTCTTTACATATACATTTTTATATTTTTCTTTGGATATAGCATTTATTTAATGAAAAATCATCGTTTAAAATATATATTTATCGCAGTTGTAAAAAACGTCGTATTCCAAGTTAGCGAAACGTATTGAAAAACTTTGCAGATGTCAGTACAGCAAAAATACAGTATATCGTTATTATTATTGATTTTTCACTAGTAGCACTGCAAAACAACTAAAATGACGCCACAATCATCAATCGTATCCACTACCTACTAAGCAGTCAGGATTACTTACCATTAGACCTACAAGCCAGTCATAAACATATTACTATAGAGGAACAAAACAGATTGTTTATACCATAACAACTCAACTGAGACCAGTTCCCCAAAGCTTAACCAAAGAAAACTATGCTTATTTATTTTTAAACCTCATTCCTTTCAAGAGCTCAAAGTCTAAATAAAACTTGAAATAGAGAGCAAAAATCTTCTTCGTTACACCGCTTTCTTGACCGTTATCCTACAAAACTGTCCTCCAGTGACCCCAAAGAATGTTTCAGATATAAAATAATATCGCTACATTCTCTCGTTAAGTGTTGTTACCTTAGGAAAAACTTTCTCGATGAAGTCATTTAAAAAGAGCGATCGCCATCAATTGTCACCTGTAGCTAATAAGAGGGAACGACACAAACTTGCCGATTGCTGGAGGCCTTTATTAGAAAACTTTTCCCCACGTTATACACGGCATGGAAAAATAAAGCTGCGGTACGTGATACAAATAAGACATAACGGCTGGGCTAACTGAGGATTAAAGTTAACGATAGGTCACTATGAACGAGTAAGCTTAGTGCTGTTCGATTGGAATAAACTGGAGTTTGTACGGCCGGTAGTTAGGCAGGAATTGACTGGCCGAGTGTTCAAGTTTCATTGTTTATTATGGTACTGGGTTCAGGCCTTTGTTCGAGAGAAAAGTGAGATTCGGGTTTCTTGAAAAATTTTGCGATTTTTTTTCGAAGTTGGTTTTCGATGTAGTGATTTTTATGACGACTAAAATTTAAAATCTTAGTAGTATTAGATTTCTCCGTGTGATTAAACTTATACATATATTTTGTATATGTAATTGTAATTTAATGAACTAGCTGTAATTGTAATTTAATGAATTTAATGTAATTTAATGAACTAGCTGCTGCAAGCGGTTTTGCCGGCGTGATGGTAGACGATTATCTCAAAACATAATATAGCCTATGTTACTCAGTAAAGATGTAACTTGCTAATGGTAAAAAAACTAAAAATTGGCTAAGCAGTTTTTAAGTTAAATCGTAGCATACAAACAACCAAAAAATAAAATCTTTCCTCTTTATAATATTAGTTTAGATAATAGGAAAATTATATTAGTTTAAATAAAAGAAATGAATATAATAATAATATTCCGAAGACATTTTATATCTATCAATCCGAACTGAGCCCACGTAGGTAGATTACGGCTCATTCCTTCTCTTAGAGAAATCTGAGTCCCAACAAACTGAGTATCATAATTTCAGCCAAAAGACATCCACTGTTGGACATAGGCCTCCCGAAAGTGTCGCCACAACGAACGGACCTGTGCGTCTCGCATCCATCGTATTCCTCCAACTCTCACAGACTCTCACCAGATTCGGCCCTCTCAATATTATTACCAATATCATGTCAATATCAGTGAAACTAAAAAGACGTTACCGATCAAACGCTTGGTACCGGTGCGGTTCGGAAGCAACTCGGCGGCAAGACATCCGGCAATTCTAACTAGGACCAGCCCGGACGGCGCATTTCCGGCCGCCGGAATGACTTACTCCCCCGTGTTTTAACTACAAAGATTGCCAACGATAAAATGGTTTGTTCGTTTTATTGGTTAAATGATATTATTAAGTTGCGAAGGTAATAAAACAACACAATTTATATTTACAAACAATTTTACCTCTTTATAATATTGGTGTAGATATTAGCACCAAATAGATAGGTACAGAAGACAATCACATGTATGTATTTCACTTTTTATACGAGTACCTACGCTCGGTGGACGCACACTAATGAGCGTTTGAGCCGGAACTGTTCGACGAGTGGGCCGAGACGTTCCGAGATATCGTGTCCGTGAGCGGTGTTGTGTACATTGCTCGAGCGCGCTTTGTATGTACATTGACTTCTGTACCTATCTATTTTGTGAATTTGTGATATTAGTCATCTACACCAATATTATAAAGAGGTATGTAAGTTTGAAGGAATTTATTTCTGGAACTATTGAAAAAGTTTTGAAAAGTCTTTTAACAACTGAAAGCTGCATTATTTCTGAGTGTTGTTAACGCCGGACATGTTTGACGCCTAGTAAAATGTATACGCTAGTTGTAAAGTATTTTTTTTTTAATGTGGTCTATGGAAGTACTGATCTTAATATGAGAATTCAACAGGCTACTCTTATTTGGTGAAAATACGGCTCAATAAAATTGATATTTCAATGGCAATGTAGGTAAGTGATTCGGCGTCGTCGTGAAGGTAGTATAAGTATTGAAACAATAAGTACCTAGTTTTGGAAACACATTGGACGTACCTACAGATAAAGAGTGGAGTTTCCTGCCAGCTGATAGCCACAATCTAGCGGTCTTTAAGTCAAGACAAGCAACTACTTACTTGGTTACTTCCAGGCAAGCGTGCTTGAATTATAAATGTTATAGCATTTCTACAGGTGAAATAGATGGTCAAGACCGAGCCTATCAATAGTAATAAAAATATCGTTATATATACAACATATTAGTTTTAGTATATACGAAATCCGAAACACGTGTCTAGGATTTATATGTAACTAGCTTTTGCCAGCGGCTTCGCCCGCGTAAATAAAATATAGCCTATGTCACTCAGGAATAAAGCAGCTTTCTATCGGTGAAAAAATTTTAGCAATCGGACCAGTACTTCCAGAGATTACCCCCTACATACAAACTTACAAATTTTACCTCTTCATAATCTATACTAATATTATAAAGAGGTAAAATTTGTAAGTTTGTAAGTTTGTAAGTTTGTAAGTTTGTATGTAGGGGGTAATCTCTGGAACTAATAATCCAATTCTAAATTTTTTTTTACTGGCAGAAAGCTACATTATTCCTGAGTGCTATAGGCTATAAATTGTTTCTATAGCATGTATATTAACCGAGCTATCACAACTTTTGTCTAGCAAGTCGGAAAAAAATACCTCATAAAATAGAATTATTTGCGTGCGCTGCCTAAACAGTTGCTTAAAATTAAAAACAATGTATGGCTACCTGGTTCGTCTTAATTATTTCTACAAAAAAGTCCGCGGTACCATATCTCTATCTTTTATATTTCATCTTTTATACTTCTTTTATTGCATTAAAAATATTTTTTTTCGGCATACTTACGTTTGGTTGATTATTTGAGCAACAAAATATTAATTCTTATGACAATAAATTATTTCAGTATCACAAGAACATTATACAGATAAGATTTGCCATTTACAGCATAGCAATTGGTCATACAGTTTCGAAGATAATATAAAATTACTAAAACGCAAAATGCCCCTAGCGTAACTTTCATTGTGCAGACGTTTTACCTATTTTTTTTTTATGGTGGGCAAAAATCATCTTATGACAACCCCCGCCCTTGGGTGGAGCGAGAGATAGTGTCAGACTCTTACTGACCAAAAAACCCACCCCGTTCCTTCTAGCCTTCAAACCAGGGCACGAGTTCCCTTTCGGATAACCCTGGACCCGGTAGGCTTCGACCCAGCTGGGCCTCTGCTGTTGCTGACAACTTCTTGAGGCGCGCGGGAACAGTGCGCGCCGTTGACGTCTTGGGCTCGGTCCATTACCGGACGATCGGACAGCAAGCTACCCATGGCTCGCCGTCCGCGAGCCCGCGTCTACGGTGGCCGGAAATCGGGATCGGAATCCCGGCGGCGGCGGCGGGGGCGCCGTTGCCTGATGCGGTCTGCCTCCGCCTTTGCTAGCATTACTGCTTCGCAGAAGGAGGCGACCGCCTGCCATTCCTCCTCGCTAAGGACCATGGCCTCAACTAGAGCCCGCCGCGAGAGGTGTCCACCGCCGATCGCCCCCACGTGGGCACGGCGATGCTCTGCCCAGGCAGGGCACACCTCGACTGTGTGCTCCACCGTGTCCTCCGGGCGTTCCGCACAGTGGCGACACTCGGGCGTCTCTTCCGCTTTAATTCGGTGCAGGAACCTCCCGAACTTGCCATGTTCGGTGAGGACCTGTGTCATGCTGAAGGTAAGGACGCCGTGAGGCCTTTCCAGCCTCAAAGAGGGGACTTACCGCCATAATTGTGGCGTGCCCAACGTTTCACCTTTTTGCCCATAGATGGCGTTCTGCAATTACGTAATTTTTCTGAATCGCGGTGTTAAGACTTTCTGTGGATTGATGACCCTCTTGAATTATTATGCCCACGTTGTCGTTAGTTGGAGTTCTTCTGTCAGTTGCTTATTGGTTTCGGTTGTTTCGTTCGTATGGTTGTTGTTGTTGATAGATACCTCATAATCGAAAATATCGTAATTTCGTTGTACGTTTTTGTATGTTCGTAGTTTCGTACTTCGTTCTATCGTAATAATCGATACGAGTTATTCGATATTACGATTGTTTGGTTTTGTAAAGGCGGACGGTGTTCGAGTCGCTCTCCTTTTGTTCATAATTGTTTTCAAGTCTGTGCGTAGTTTGTTGAGAGCATGTCTAAAAGGAAATCTCAACTGTCCCGGCAGACATCACAGACAAGAGCCGCTCGAGTACGCCGTACGGAAGAATCTGCCCCTGAAAATGAGCAGCGCCTCTCGAGAAATAGAGAATATATTTCGCAAGCACGCGCTAGAGAATCTAGCTCCGAGCGCTCACAGCGCCTCGCTAGCCAAAATGTGAGGACATCGCGGGCCCGTGCTCGAGGAACTAGCGCTGAACGTGCGCACCGTCTATCTGAGTTAAGGCAGCATGTCTCTGAGACAAGGGATAGGGAGACTAGCGCTAAACGCTCGCGGCGGCTTGGTAGGCAAAATGTCATAACATCGCAGGCCCGTGCTCGGGAATCTAGCGCTGAACGTGCGCAGCGTCTATCTCATTTAAGGCAGCATGTCTCTGAGACAAGGGATAGGGAGACTAGCGCTGAGCGCTCGCAGCGGCTCGCTAGGCAAAATGCCATAGCATCACAGGCCCGTGCTCAGGAATCTAGCGCTGAACGTGCGCATCGTCTAATCTTATTTTAAAACAAGAAATTTTCCGCGGACGAAGTCGCGGGCAGAAGCTAGTATTAGTATAAAAGAACCCAATTTCATAACTGCATCAAAAAAAATCACAAAGTTATAAGCTTGTTATGTTACCTGGTTGTACAAATTCCTAGTCGGATCCGGGAGACTGAGGGGTCGTTTTGCTCCTCCGTCCAGCTGTGCGCTGGATTCTAATGCCCGCTTTGACCTGTCTTGACCTTTATATACTTAGTGTCGGTGGTTTCCAACTTGTGACCTTTTTTAAATATATTTGAGAAAAAATCTGATTGCCCAAAGTTGGGCAAAATCGAGCCCAAAGGCGTTGATTACAAGCAAACATACAGGTGAAGCTAATAAAAACGAGTTAAAAATATAACTTGGTGTAAAAATTATTGGACTCGATTCAGTTACTGATTCTGAACAAACTATATTCGGGTTTCACATATATACAAAACTGATGTTGTAAAGAACTTAATTCAAGAAGTTTTTAAATGAAGCCGTTGATTAACTATCTCCTTAAAACAAAGGACTGCGCCAACATCTTTCAGCAAACAATCTTGCAAGAAATGCCTGTCACGCTTCATTCCTACTTTCTCACCGTTCCGGACCGTCCGGGAAGTCTTCCGGCAATTGTGACTAAAACCGGCACGGACGCTGGCCGGGTCGAGACGACTTAATCCCTCACTGATTAAGTACACAAGCGAAAGTCGACTAAAATATTTAGCACAACTTGCTTCAGAAAGAAATACTCGCACTTTGTTTGTCATTGCGACTGAGCGAGGCGGAATTCATGAATGTTATGGAGCCGAGGGCTGCAGTGACTTTGCACGTGTATCAAACGACTTTTTTCAATACACTTACGAAGAACTAAATAAACGGGGATTGACCGGCGATTCGAGAGCGTCTACGCGCGCCTAGCCTTATACGATAAATTGCACGCGCACTTTTCTGCACTAGTGTGGAAAGCAGTCTATTTCGTGCTTAAAAGCGGTGGGATAAGAGCACGTTTTCAAATAAGTGTATTGAAAAATATTTAGCACGAATTGCTTCAGAAAGAAGAAAGAAAATATATTTGACGGTACACGATACTGATCTTCGAAGAAGTCCTTTCCGGAGACCCTATTTTGAGGGCGATGACTGGGTGACGAGCAAGAGCTAAAATTACGTTGTGTAAATAAATACTTTTTACTAATAAATAAGTTCATACTACTGGGTAGGCATTTAAGTTCAGATAGAAAAACAATAAAAAAAACATAGGCGTAGAATTTATTATAATTCAAATGTTATTTAGTATTCGTTACCTAATTTAAAATTCAAGATGGAGTCTGACATGTATGGCACACATAACATTATATTTTTTAAAGCCAAATTAAAATAGGAAAATGTTAATATATTATTTGCATGGAATACATAAATGCTTTTGTTAATAAAACCTACATCAAATTAACACTGAAAATTCCCTTCTGATCAAACGGAAATAAAACCCATGGAATTTTTTCGTCCATTGTTTGCAAAAGATAAAGAAAAATATTCAGAAGCTTATTTTAATATTTGAAATCCCGAACAATAGAGAATCTTCCTTTCCTTACTTTACTAACTACACAGATCCGCTAAGTTTAAATTTTTTAATGCAATAACTTCCTTAAAACTTTTCACAGTAGGAACACAAAACATATAGATACATAAGTCAATCTACATCAAAGCGCGCTCGAGCAACTTACACATACAATTTGGAACCGTGCACTAGCTTCTGACGTTTTATAAGTGCCCATGTAGGCCTATGTGAAATAAAATATTTTGACTTTGACTTTGACATAGACACCGCTCACGGACACATCATCATCGGTAGCGTCTCGGCCCACTCGTCGAACAGTTCCAGCTCAAATGTCGGTATAAAAAGCGAAGTACACACATGAGATTGTGTTCTGTACGTAACTATTTTGTGGTAGGAATATGCTTTCCTAAATCATGTTTTGGTGGTAGATCGATTTCTTGGCGACTTTTTTTTGTGTGAAGTTGTTTCGCTGTTGTTCATTCATAAATTGATTCCTAGTGGGTGATAGATAGGTGGAGTGATGTAAAATTGGTGTTGTTTTGTATGTTAAGTATTTACTTCGCAACTGAATAGTATCAGAATCATGGAAACATGCGATATGATGTGCCGATGTCGGTTAAATAGAGTTGAGAATTTTATTGTTGTGTTGACTATCTCAGCAAACCTTGGCAAGAAAATTTCTCAATTCATAATTTTAACAACAAATACTACAAAAAGAGAATGAAAAACAAAAAAATTTTTTTTTTTTGCTTTTAGGCACACTAAATAAAATATAACAAATATTAATGTTATAGTTTATAGTTATAGTTACAATTACTGTTATAGTTATAGTTACAATTACATATACGAGTTCTTTGAGATACCACAGAACCTTTCTGTGGTATCTCAAAGAACCAGGCCATGCAGACCCTTAAGGGCAACCTATTTGGCGATTCAAAAAAGCACCGGTTGTTACAACCAGGACTGCTACACGCCAAATCTCTTATAGAAGGCTACTCACAAAAACGAACTGTCGAGCTTCTTGAGCTTAGCAGGACGAACATCTGTGCGATAGGCCGCGCCTTAACCGGCCACTGCAAATTAAACAGGCACCAATTTCACATGAAACTGAGTGACACTGATGTTTGCCGGTACTGTAATCAGGAGAGGGAGACGCCTAAGCACCTATTGTGTGAATGCGGGCCCCTTATCCACAAATGGAGTATCCATCTGGGCAACACACTGACACATTATTCGCCCGGAGGAGATTAAAACTCTTAAAGCTAGGAGTATTCTAGACTTCCTGGAAGCCTCCCGGCTAAAAGCGTTACTCTAACAAGGTGACGAGTCACAATAGATCTTTCAGGTCGCAGTGACTACATCTCCTACACTACGGGAGATGCATAGCCCCTTATCTTCAAAAATAATAATAATACATATACGAGTATTATATATGTAAGCTTTACCCTAGTCCGTGCTTCACTGCGGGGTGCCAACTGAAAATCAGAGCTGGGTGTCTAACGCCCAGCAAATGTTGAAAAAAATATATTATAACCGTTGTGCTGTATCTGTACCGAATAAAAGTATTTCTAACCTATTCTAATTTGAATTCTTTGGACAAGTTGAGCCTCGTAGGTGTAGTTGACGTCAATTTGAGTCGAGGAAATTGCTGAAAAACATGGAATTGGTCTGGTTTCCACCCACTTCAGTTGCTGTTGTCTGCCGTTATCAACTTATTTATTTGTGTGAAGTCTATTTTTGAACGGCTTAAAAAGACAAGGTTCTCAATTCGATTGAATGCTTATTTTTCTTACAGCTATATTTAGGTGTGCTATTTTTGTCATACCAAAAGTCTACGTCCTTTATAAATCATTTTTGCTATTATTGGAAATAAGTATCTTTAATTTCTTAACGTATTTATATTAGTTCTGAATGTTTGCACAATATCGGATAAGACACTAAAAAAAAAAAAACAAATACATACAACCTTTGAAAGTGACTATTTAACCATTAGTTAAAAAACAGCGTGCAGCTAAGGAGTGGAATTCCTTGCCAGAGTCCTTGCTTCCAGGCGCGCGTGGAGCACAGCGCCGCACAGTGGTGCAAAAGCGGAAATAAAACAAATTTTCAAAGTGAATTTTCTATTCTGAAATGGCTAATATTGTATTTATTAGTGCTCGTGTAGTGCATAAGTGCTTAGCATAAATCCTGATTGCAGTAGAAAAAATAATATTTTCCGCGCTCTCATACAAAGTGGACCACTGTGCGCCGTCGACTCTGGCTTAGTCTTTACCCGACGGTCAAAAGGCGAGCTGGCCTTTGCTCGCCGTCTGCAATCCCATGATTAGATAAGCCTTGGCTCAGCAATGGGCATACAAGCTGACAGTAACAGGAGTCTCATCGGATGCTGCAATCCGTGTAGAGTATAATTACTGGTTTTATGTAACACAGAGGCTCAAAGAAATCTCTGAAAATATTCCCGTAATGACGTTGTTCATCTACAAAGGGCGCAGACTGATACATTGTTATATTAAGCAAAGAAATTAGTTTACAAATAAATTGTACTTGGAGATGTAAATTAAGACTGTTATGTATAGAAATATTTAAATTAAACGACTTGAATTTCAGCTGTTACGGTGACAGATTGGCTGTAAGAAATATTTTAGGTTTTGAGTTTATAAAAACGCTGAATTTGTCTTTTGAAACTTAAACTAAATATTATATTAAACTAGCTTTTACCCGCAGTTTTGCCCGCGTTTATTAATATACTTTATTTTAATAATAATTTTTGTATTTGATTTCCCTCTTTCTCCCCCTTTTCTCACTTTAAAAACAAATCCCTATGCCCGTCTCCAGGGTCTCAACTATCTCTGTAGCAAAATTCATCAAAATCGGTTTTGCCATTTAGGCGTGCAGACTTAAAAACAAATAAACAAGCAAACTCACTTTCGCTTTTATAATATTAGTAAGGATTTAACTATGTAGGTATCTACATACATATATACAAAAAAAATATAGTTTTTAAACATAAATCTAGATGTTTATTCTGACGTACATATGTATAGCCGCTAGCTTCTGCCATCGGCTTCGCCTGTGTGGTAGTAGATTTCTCCAAAACAAATGTTGTACCTCCGTTTTCCCCCTTAGGGGGTGAATTTTAGAAAATCCTTATTCTTTTATAAAATATCGATGATGAGTTTGTGAGTGAACCAGGACGTTGCCTTTTGTATGTATAGATTTTCGGCAGATAATAAAAAAAAAAAACAAAAAAAAAACCTTCTGATTAAAATAAAATATTCTAAATCATATTTACCTTAAATTATATTTTCATCTAATTTTTTTAACATACCTAAATAATAAATTCTCAGAAACTTTAATTTGAATATTTTCGGTTCACGTTGAATATTGCGAATTTTACAAATTACAGTGTACGCTAGATTAAATTCCATATAAAAATACATGTAGGTATTGTTGATGTACAAAAAGAAGCTTTATGATTCCAAAGAGAAATTAATATGGAGAAGGGAGGGATTGATATGGAAAAGTAAAGGTATTATTGAAAATGTTTTTCTGCCCCTTTAGCATAGCATATTCGGCCTTATAATATTCCCACTGTTGGGACTCAGGCCTCCTCTCTAGGAAAGGGAATGGAACGTAATCCACCACGCGGGCCCAGTGCGGGTTGGTGGATGTAGCATGTCTTCGAATTTCTGGTGCTAGGACATGCCGGTTTCCTCACGATGTTTTCCTTCACCGTTTTGAGAGCCCTTTTGATGATGAAATAAATTGCACAAAGTAATGCGCCTGGCTGGGTTTGAACCCGCGATCTACAACTTGTAAGTTAGCGTCGTTTCTACTCGGCCACCACTGCTCAAATTTCTCAATTTTCTGCCCCTTTAATAAATGCAAAAAATGTAGTAAATATTTCTCGAAATGACAATAAAAAGCGAATTTGTTTCACGTATTTATTAAATAAAATCGAAATGATATTTAATGTTGTTTTTTAATCTTTATTTTAAAGTTTTTCTTTACTAGTGCGAATATGGCACTCTGTGGTTATATAAATTATAATAATTAAACAATCAAATAAAAAAATACAGTTAGGTTTTGGATCGGTTTTTCAGAGCGAACTTAACTATATTAATGGTAGGGATTATTTTATCTAAAACAGGATTTGATAAATTAATATTGTGCGCGCAAATTTGTGTTGGTCGATGGGGACGAAAGGTTCTGGAGTGGCGACCACGTACCGGAAAACGCAGCGTTGGAAGGCCTCCAACAAGGTGGACCGACGACCTGGTCAGGATCGCGGGAATCCGATGGATGCGTGACGCACAGGACCGGTCGTTGTGGCGACGCTTGGGGGAGGCCTATGTCCAGCAGTGGACGTCTTTCGGCTGATATGATGATGATGATGAAATTTGTGTTCTGAGCGATTGAGTTTGGACACATCTCTTAATCAGAAAAACTTTCCAAACGAAGAAGTGGTCTTTATTCTAATGTCAAAGATATAGGTTTTTCAGAGATTTATTAATTACTTATATAGGTATTTTTGAAAAGAAAAATAAAAACCGAAACGCATACATACAATATGTGTGACCTTATTGCATTCCGCAAACTCTGCCAGGTAACCTAGAATGGCCTGTAATTACCGGGACATTATTAATTTATTGGATTGGTCCTATTTTCAGTAAATAAGGTAAAAGCTAGTATATAATATGGATCATAGGTATTTCGCCAGAGCTAGAAGTAAGAAGCGCGGGCTGGCAAAATATAGAAACAGTGTGGGGAGGCCTTAGCCCAGGAGTGGGGGCAGAACTGGCTAGCAAAATTTAGACATTTCTTGGGCAAAAAATTACCTGCTAAAATCGTCTGGCGTTATTTCTCGCAATCAAATAATTCCATTGTTCATACTGCATTTTCTGCTTCGCAAGTTATGAATAACTGAAAACTAGGTTATCTTCAGGATACCTGCATTGTCATTTAGGTCATCTTTTGTTTGACGAGTGATTCTCGGAAAATTAATTTATGAAAACCTTCGTGTATAAATATGTCCTTCGTGTATATATATGAACTTCTCTCATCCTACCACCTTTACGCTGACGATCTTCAAATATATTCGCAAGCTCCTTTAGATGAACTATCGGAGGCAGTTAACATGGTTAACAAAGACCTAGCTCGTATATCTGAGTGGAGTGTGGCCCATGGACTGAAGGTCAATCCTTTAAAGACCCAAGTCATTTTTGTCGGCAGCCTTAGGTTGCGGTCAAGAATAGACTGGACGAGCCTCCCACCAATTGTTTTTGATGGTTCAACGATTCCGAACAGCGACTCAGTGAAGGACCTGGGTATTCTTATTGATAAAGTTTTTTCGTGGAGTCCTCAGGTGCAGGAAGTTAGCCGCAAGTTGTTTGCGTCTGCGGGGTCTTTAAGAAGGCTGCGCAATTTTCTTCCAACTGCTACCAGAACTGCGCTCGCCCAATCCCTCTTTCTCCCAATCCTTGATTATGCCGATGTCAGTTATCTAGATCTAACCGAAGTGCAGCTAAATAAGCTTGAGCGACTTCAAAACTTCTGTATTAGATTCATATTTGGATTGCGCAAATGTGATCATATTTCTGAATTTCGTATTAAGCTCAAGTGGCTGCCAATCCGCCTTCGCCGGAATGCTCATATTTTATCGTTGCTTTACAGTGTCCTGTTTATTCCTACAACCCCCTTTTATCTCAAAGAACGTTTTAAGTTCATTCATGACACACATTCTAGACACTTGAGATCATCGGAGAATTTGACCCTTTTAATGCCTTCGCATTCTACAAAATTTTGCGATAAGTCGTTTGCGATCCAGGCGGTGCGTTTGTGGAATGCGTTGCCATTACCTATTAGGCAAACCCAGTCACTAGTTTCTTTTAAAAATTTAGTTAAAAACCATTTCCTTTCTTTGTAACATTAGGTACTTATCTTGATTCTAAGTAATTTAATTTCTTCCACCAACCCAACTTTATTCTTTTATTCTTCCCTATTTTAATGAAGTTGTATAACATATTATATTATAATGCATATATATATTTATAGTTATGTATTGTTTTTATATGTAGTTAATTTGTTGGCAGTACACCACAGATTACCCCCTGTATTATTTTAAGTTCTTGTCCATCCTAAGGTTGTCTGGAAGATATCGCTTTCAGCGATAAGACCGCCATTGTACCCATAAATTTAATTTTATGTATAAGCTGTGTTACTTTTTGGTGTACAATAAAGTTTATTCTATTCTATTCTATTCTATGTCCAGGAACAACTCGGAGAGCAAACAACAGGTTTCAAGAGTTCGGAGAAACATTCAATCCGTATTACTGGAAAAATAATGTATTTGCATATTTTATTCTCTTGGTACTGTTGCAAATTAATTTTCAGAATTCAAATTTGGTTCATGATTCTTTGAATCCTGAAAGTAAGTTTTTGAATCTTCTGAAATACTGTAACGTTGTCGTATTAGCCTGTAGGGTAAACATTAACTGGGTAAGGGAATGTTTGAAAGAATTTCTGCAAACGGAACGCAAATGGCAACTGAAGAAAACCACTTTTTTAATAAACAAAAATATCCAATGACTTTTCCATTGTCCAAAAACCCTCCTGTTCACCTTACAGGAGGGTTTTTTTTTATGGTGGGGAAAATCATCCAATGACCACCCCCGCTCTTGGGCGGAGCAGGAGATAGTGTCAGACTTTTACTGACTAAAAGCCCACCCCGTTCCTACTTGCCTTTCGTACCGCGGCCAAGCTTCCCTTTCGAATAACCCTGGCCCCGATAGGCTTCGACTCGGCTGGGCCCCTGCTGTTGCTGACAACTTCTTGAGGCGCGCGGGAACAGTGCGCGCCGTCGACGACTTGGGCTCGGTCCGGACAGTTACCGGACGGTCGGACAGCGAGCTCGCTGTCCGATCGTCCGGTCCCATTGCTCGCCGTCCGCAAGCCCGCGCCTACGGTGGCCGGAAATCATGATCGAAATCCCGGCGGAAGCGGGTGATGTAATTTCATGAAATCATCACTTCTAAAAAAAAATAGAGTAAACTTTAACTAGAAAATATCACTAATCGTATTTAGCACGACCTGACGGTTTATCTGGGTATGTTGTAGGTAACCAAGTTATGGAGCGCGCGTTTACATTTTTTATTTTTATCTGCCTAGCGTGGAAATATGTCAACGTTTACGGATATAACGAAAATCGTTTATGCTGTTTTTTTTCTTACGTGTGGAAATCATCCAATCGCGGCCACTTCAGCCTTCTGTTTTGCGAGTCATGTCCCACTGTCACTTAAAATTACACTTAACGTGTATGTTTGTTACATCTTAACGCTCAAACGGGTGAACGGACTTGGATGAAATTTGGCACGCGGGTAGACCACGTTCTTGAATAGCACATAGAATATTTTTTTTTTATTCCGGGAGTTCATTCCTTGGGACCATTTTCTACTTACAAGCGGCTAATTATTAATGAAGATATCCGCAGGAGAACCAAGGTTACCGACATAGCTCGAAGAATCGCCAAACGTAAGTGGCGATGGGCAGGGCACATTGCACACATAACAGACATTCGATGGGGACGAAAGGTTCTGGAGTGGCGACCACGTACCGGAAGACGCAGCTTTGGCCCTCAACAAGGTGGACCGATGACTTGGTCAGGGTGGCGGGAATCCGATGGATGCGTGACGCACAGGACTGCTCGTTGTAGCGACGCTTGGAGGAGGCCTATATCCAATAGTGGATGTGTTTCGGCTGACATGATGACGATGATGATGAATTATTAATGGACTGAAAAATAAACGGAATGCCTTCACTCAAACAAGCATACTTCGGATTATGATGAAAAACTAGATTACTCGATACCGTTGCTTAACTTTTTGAAAGGAATATCCGATCAAACGTCGATGCAAACTAATTCCGAAGAGCAAATTCGAAACTCGTTTAAAAGGAAAAAGTGGATTTCCTACCCATCCGCAAGGGGTAGTAAAACGGTTAGCTATTACACTGACGATTTAAAGTGACGTCGTTTATCTCGCAGTACTCTCTAACCGTTCAAAACATGCCGTGTAGTTAGTTCAGGTTGTTCATTACTTTGAACTTGATTACCTCGTTGGCTACGTGGCTGTTGAGCATTGTCTTGGGTTCGATTCCCAGGTCAGGTAAAAAGTGCTATTGGGTTTTTCGTTTAGCTCTTTAATCGTGATAATTAGACACACAATAGAAAGACGATGGGAGCGCAAACGCCGGCGTTCGCTTAGGGTTTAATGAATTAAAGTGAATATTTCAGGAGAAGGAATATAGAAGTGGGTTTAGTTAGTTAATTTATATTTATTATGTACTTACTTTAAGTTCAATTTGAGTTTACATAAATCTATACGATATAGAAGTGTCGTTGGGATTGTGTGTTAATTTTTATTATTAAAAGTGATTAATCTTCATTGTCATAATATTTATACTAAAACACAACTGCCTAAAACGCTTCACATTATAAATTAAGTGTCTGAAAGTTGAAGTAGATTCTTCTTTTAAGAGGACTATCAGAGCTAAATGTGAGTTTTATAACGCGCAAAAGTATATAATCTACTGCAGTAAACAGAATCAGAAAAATATGTTATTATTCAAGATAAATAGTAGACAGTATGTTCAAAACATAATACCTACAGCAAAAGCATGATAGAAACAAAACAACGGAGATGCAGCTACAAATTACTTTTATCGACTACAAACGGGGCTAATATCATTCTTATTGTTGTTCAGATTATTCTAGAGAAAACCAACGTTTTGCCGTTATAGTGTTTTAATCTTAAAATCCAATTTGTAGATTTTTAGTAAATCACAAAAAAAATATGCTTCATATTTGCAAGCGTTTTATCTTTGCTCATCTCTTCATTTTGTATGCAATCTGAGAGCGCCTGGAGAGTCATGTAGTCCTTTTAACATTATTATTACTAAAATAACTAAGCTATAACAAAAGATACTCGTCTACACAAAGTTATATTAGCAAGACACCTCCATTTATTCAAAGTTAGTGCGTACTGCATCTGAGATTCAAAATAAAATTAATTCCCCCGAACTGTTGTGACAGCTGTGTCGAGCATTTTGTTTTCATAGCTCTATGTAAACATTAAACTTGATTAGTTTACTTACTAACGTTTGGAATTAATTTCAGGGACCGCTATTATCCTGAACTGCGCTGAAGACTGTAGAAAGAAAGTTTAATAGACTTGTGTAAATAAAATTAAAGTGCATAAAGTATAAAAAAGTTTGGACTGGCGTCTTCGTTCGCGAGCGGCAGCCGGTCGCATTACGTGAAATGGTCAAGGTAATGCCAAAAATATCTATGAATTATTCACCGTCCTTAATTTACTCCACGCTAACCCTTTCGTGTGTTTGGGGCTTCACTTTGTAAATACATTTCAAATCACTCACTCACCGCAAAACAAAATCAAATATACGGTTTAGGTGTGTAGAACGTATGACTTTTTTTGTTTAGAATTTCAAATTGTGTGTCGCACTTTTTTTCTCTCACTTAAAAGCTTGTCACTTCTTAGCGTAGCGTTGGCGACTAGAATGCGTTTGTGTTGTTTGGGACTAACTCGACATAGGTACTTATTTTGTAGACAGTATCTAGTTATTGAATGTGTGAAACAAAGAAAGAAAACTTTTGATCAAAACAAAACCTGTTCTTAGATTTTGCAAACCAAAAATTAGTTTTTGTAATTTCCTGAAAGTAAATCTAAGGAAAACTAAAACACTGTTGTAGGTCACACGCACCTACACGGCATTGCAAATAACTAGTTTATAATTTACCCACCGTCTGTGACTTGTAACACAGAACGCGAAAGCAAAACGGTTTTCCAACTACGCGGCACTTTTCGAATATCCATATACGAAATCACACAAAAGTACAGCATTCTCGTTGGCGGCGCCACGGTAAACTCTGTGTAGTCGTCAGGTTTCGCGATGTTTAACATTTCACATAACATACATTGTGTTCCGCCTAGTTTTGTTCAAGTTTCAGTAAATATTTCAATTCTCTGATTGTTCTGCGCCGGTATTTGCTAACTTTAGAACACTAGCTGTTTAATTTTTCCCTTTTGTTACCTCGTTGTCGAATATGGAATGTTATTTCAAGGCACTAATTAACTTTATATATTACTGTTTGTGTTGTTCTAATACTAAATGTTTCCTGTGTTGTGATGTTACTTCAACAAAATTTCAAGCTTTTAAAATAAACGGAGCTCTGGGAAATTTGAAAAAAATAATTGAAATTGAATAAAAAACGTTCACTCTGTATATTTTCCTGTTATTTATAGTAATTTAATTAAATTCGGTTCTGAAATACCTACAACGGAGTATTTTTGACATGTGCATTGTTTCGATCAGCGTGAATTTCAGCCGATGTTAATATTACATTTAAATATTTTCGGTGAAATTAAATATTTGGGTGGCCCTACCCCCAATGTGCTGTGGGCTGATGGAAGGGTGGTTATGTAGACCATATTTTCATACAACAGCATAATTAGCTTTATAATGTTCCCACTAGTGTAAATCAGACCTCTTCTTTACCACACGGGTCCAGTGTGGGTAGTTAGATATTACGTCTTTGAATTTTTGTATCTAAGTAAGTTGGTTTCCTTACGATATTTTCCTTCACCGTTTAGGAAACAGTGGTGGTGAAATAAATTACATAAACTTACCACTTTACAAACTCTAACCCAGGTTGATGTTCATCATCATCACCATCATCATTTCAGCTAAAAGACGTCCACTGTTGGACATAGGCCTCCTCTAAGTATCGCTATAACGACCAGTCCTGTGCGTCTCGAATCCATCGAATTCTCACGACTCACCAGGACCTAGACCATGACGTTTAAAGTAAGATTGTTTTAATCTTGTTTCAGTGTGGGTAAGAGACAGAGCTATACAGGTTGTCTAGCGCCATCTCTTACCCACACTGAAACAAGATTAAAACAATCTTACTTTGAACGTCATGGTAACCCCGCATGTCTTTGGTCCACCTTGTGGGAAGCTTTTCAACGCTGCATCTTCTTTCACGTGGTCACCACTCGAGAACCTTTTGGCTCCATTGATCTTTCGTTTTGTGTCATTAATCAATATTACATTTTGACCAAAAGCTCAAAATGTAATATTTGGGTGGTCCTACCTCCAACCTACTATGGACTGACGTAAGGGTGGGTATGTAGACCATATTTTCATATTAAACAAACATTTTGTGGTGAGTATTGTTATCCGGTCGTGTATAATTCTGCTCTATGTAAAAGCTCATTACAAATGAGGTTGGTCGACGTGCGGTTTGTTCTCTGTCTTATTTTAATCCGCTGTGTTTGACAGATTTTAATTTAATGCGGTCAGCAAATAATTTTAGTAACATTGTAAGTTTTATTAATACTCGTATAAACATATTGGCGGTAATGCTTGTGGAATTAGGTCAGTACTATTGACTATTTGTGCAATTTATAATTAGAACATTTTGGATTTTAGGAATGATTAATAGTTTGCAACCAATACATGATGAATACACACACAATATTACGCATTTCTATTTATAAAGACAAAATTGTCGTCATCGAAATGTGAAAATGGTTATATTTTATATTACTAACAGATATTTTTAAATGTGCATCACAAATCATTTTTGTTTATAAAATACTAATTATATACCTACATTAGGTAGGTTTTATTAATGAACGCAAACACAGAACCCGCCATCCCCTTCGTGGTTTTTTTTTACACCCAAAAGATCATATTCTAGTGTAGTTAGTATTTTAAGTGGAACAAAGGCATACGAGCATGTTTTGGTTAAAACCGGGAATAACTCGAAGAACAGTTAAATGCCACTCATTTCTTAATAAACACTTAGATAAAGATTAACAACGTGAACGTGTTCCACTTCAATCATAACAATATTTATTCCCGTATTGCAAGTACTCGGCAACACAGCTCAAACAAAAGATTTATATTCAAAAGTAACACATCATTGGCTGTTAGGATTTTTTTCCACTGGCGTCTCGCTTCCCCCTTCTTCCACCTCGTATCACCTCTCGCAAACGCGTTCTTTATCCAATTATCCGAAGATAAATCTCACCTGCGACTGCAAAGGAAATAACGTAGGAAAACGTTGTGTTAGGGAAAAGTTATATTTTCACAAATCCAAGCTTTTTTCTCAACGCTCGACTTACAGCGGCTACGTCACGTCCCGTTTGTTAACGCTTTTGTTTTGAATTTAATTATTGGTACGTGTTCATCTTTGAGATATGCAGTCTTGGATTTGATTGTAAACATTCAGTGTTTTGTAAACTTATGGATAAATTGTATAACATCTCAACTCATCATTTAGTGATAACACTAATATTATAAAGAGGTAAAGTTTGTCTTTTTGTTTGTAGAAGGTATTCTCTGAAAGCTTACTGGTCCGAAAGCTAAAATTTTTTCACCGGTAGAAAGCTACTTTAATCCTGAGTGACAGAGTCTATCTTTTATGTACGCGGGCGAAGCCGCGGACAAAAGCTAGTAAGTCATATTTTTCGTTTGTGAAAATTTCACGAAACTGCGGCCTACTCTTTTTGCGAAATACTAGTTCCTTCCAAAAAAACAAAAAACTATTTCAATGTTACTACAGATTTTCCCGTACGCCCTGGATTTAATCCAAACCTTTAACCATTAGTAGGTCAAAGCTACGCCCAGTCGTTACTTAGAATCAGTTTTCACAAAGCATAAAATACTTAGGCAAGGAATTCTTGCTGGAATACCATCAACTGTGAACAATATAGGGAAATGCTCGCAGACATAAATAACGTCTTAGCTAATTACCTATTAATCAGGGAAGCAATACCTTTCGGCCTCTTTTGTTTATGAGTGGGTCGTTTTTCATCGACAATTTTGACGACAATCTTTAATCATTTAAGTCCCTGTATCAAGTGTTGGAACCCTCCTTAGGATGGACAACCCCTGGTTTTTGCTAGGTGTTACAGTGAGTTTGTTTCGTGGTGTCGTAGTACCTGACAATTCGCTCGTTAGCTATGTATTGTTGGCGTTGATAGGCACATCGCAATTTGGTCTGAAAGCCTGTCCAGTATCAATTACATTCAAAATCATTTCATGTTGCAGTCCAATGTTATATCAACGTCCATTTCGGGCCTAATTGTCTACAGGTTCCGACGTATACGTCTGTTACTTCCTTATCTTTACAAGACTGTAATGTCTCAGGAAATTCCCAGTATTATCGAAAACCATCTTCGGTTAAGCGAACCGATTAAATTTCATATGCTTCCGCGATTCGGCAAATTAGATCGGCACTCGAAACGGTCAAAAGTCGACACCGGGCCCTCCACCGTGATATGACGCTATCCGTCCTCTTTACAATCACGAGGAAATTTATAAAGTAAGCCAGACGAGTAATCTGTTTGTACGCGCTGGTTCAGTACTTCAAAATGGTATTAAGATTGACAGTATTTGTACAAGTAAACGATTCTTTAATTTACGTCTTGTTATTTACGTTTAGATAATTTGAGCGTTGGCTATCAAAGTTTATTTTTATTTTCCGACGTTCCATTTTTATTTAACACACCGTTTCGACCCAATAAAGCGGTAAAACACGAAAAAATAATCACATTCCCTTCAATTCCACAAACTTTGAAATTCGCTTTTATTTTAACATTGACTTCCCCAATTCACTTACAGGCTGCATTGAATATAATATCGTTACATTTGTTTTGTTTGGGCGACCACACGGCGCAACCGACAGGTAAATATTGGGCCAGGATTAATAGGGTTCCGGAACACTGCCCGCGGTACCCAGAAAACGGGAAGGAGATTTTCTCCCTTTCCTCGCGGATCGGAAGCAGATCCCATTTCCTCCGACTACATCAAAGTGGGATAGCAATCGGTTTTTTATTCGAATCAGCAATATTTTGAACGACGTCAACTAGTTAGTGGCTTGCGGCCTGATCGGGTTCCTTGGATAGGTAAATACTCCGGCGCCGCGACCCTCCGGGACTCAATTTGCATCAAGTCTTATTGGGGAAAACGTTTATGTTTATTACCCGACTACGGGGGATCAGGTACTTTCTACACTAGCATTTATGCAAAGATTTTGTAGGTTCGTGGCAATTAGGTGTCGTAAGTCTCTGGGACTGATGGGCTAGTGGGCGGATTTGTAGAGTGCTGTTTATTGGTTTTACTAATTACTATTCTGTTTTTATTGGGTAATGGATTTATCACAGTAGAGGAAGTGGCAAATATTCAATAGTATTATAAAGCTGAAGAGTTTGTTTGAAATATGCTATTCTCCAGAACTCATCATGATCATCATCATTGCAGCCGAAAGACGCACACTGCTGGATATAGGCCTCCCTTAAGTGTCGCCACAACGAACGGTTCTGTGCCGTGTTTCTATAATAGATACCTAATCTTGTCTCTTCGTTATTTAACACCGACTTCCGAAATTAATGTTATTTTGTACTTTTTGAAGTAGGTTTAATTTTTTTTGTAAAAAGTTTTTTTTATTTTTCACTTTTTAGTTATGGTAGCATCACTAAAAAGTACCTACCCTTCAGCTAAACATAAATTACCTTATAGCCAGAGTGCATCTCATAACGATTCTTAAAATCCCAAATACGGTTATATTACATGAATTTACCCCTCCCCCTTGTCTTTCAGTCAGTCATCGACTACACGTATAAACAAAGCAATTTTACTTGTTACGACAATTCTGCTATGATTCTATGAGGAGTTCTGTTCCATATCTTCGAAGTTCATGATCAGATCATAACAATATTTCTATGGGACCAACTTGGAAGCATAACCTTTCAATCAAAAAAAAAAATTTTCAAAATCGGTCCACAATTGACCGAAATATCGGTGAACATACATACAAAAAAAAAAAAAAAACGTACATTCAGCCGAACACAGAACCTCCTCCTTTTCGAAGTCGGTTAAAAGTATAGACTATATTTTATCTATAATATGTATGTATTTAGAAATATATTAGTATGTTTATCAGTTGTCTAGTACCAATAACACAAGCTCTGCTTAGCTTGGGACTAGATGGCTTTGCGTGATAGTTGTGGAATATATATTATTATTATTATATAACATCATACTGTAACACACAGGATCGGAGCAGTAACCAACGACGCGGGTGAAACCGCGAGTGGCAGTTAGTTCAGAAATCAGGAACGTTTATTTCAAGTAAACAAATTACAGGCACTTTTGAATTGTTAAAATGTTGTTTAGTCAAAAAAAAGTGAAGTTAAATTGCACATTCGAAAGAGTAGATCTACTCTATGTAAAAGAACGTGCAAGAGACTCCATGGACACTCTTTTAATTCATGAATCCCCAAGCGACCACCGGTGGCCGCGCATTTATTGTCTTACTATTGTGTCTCTAATTGACGGTATCTGAAGGGTTAAATCATATTATAAGTTACACAAATTTTGGTTACATATTTCTTGTCGCTTCTAATATGTGAGCATAATGTAGATAAGTAATAATAATAAAATAAAAAAAGTTAGCAATACAGAATTGAATTTTTTAAATTCAGAATCTTAAAAAAAAAACTCTACTTCGTGATTACGCGACACGTTCGAGTAAAAAATTGGTAGATACTCTAAATAAATATCAACCTGATATTTACCATATTCTTTTAACACATTACCCTTGTAAAAGAATTACTCTTTTTCGGTCAACACATCATGTAATTGTGAAGTTGATTGCTGCCCTCAATCGGGCGCCAACAAGTAAATTCAATTGACTTTTAATGACGAATTTTTTTGAATGTCATTAAGAGGCTTGTCGTCGTCGCGTTTCGCGTTGGACAAAAGCATTGTTTAATCAACGGACAGTGTGGATGTAATAAAATGTATGTTTTGGTACCTAGGTATTTACTTAGTAAAATTAAATTAAAATTAAACAAAGGCTTTAAAGTTATCACTTTTTTGGCCCGTCCTGGCTTTAGACGAGCAATAAATATAGCCTATGTTGCTCAGGGTAAATGCGGCTTTCGAATCAAAGGTGAAAGAATTTTTGAAATCGGCACAGTAGTTTTTGAGTTTATTCATTACAAACATACACACAAAAATAAAAATTTTCTCTCTTTACAAAATTAGTATTTATTTGCTCGCGCATACTCGTAACCACTATCACATCTGATGGTAAGCAATGATGTAGACGACAATAGTGCACGCTTGCCTAGAAGTAACCTATTCACTCAGGACTTAAAGACTAAGGTTGTAGCTATCAGGAAACAGAAACGAAAGGTATTGCCGTCGTGTCTCGAATGCCTGATTGGAGACACAATAGAAAGATGAAATTAAAGTGTTCCCATAACTTTTTGTGAATATAGGTGGGATGTCTAACATGTACCGGTGGTGCATACCTGTACTGGTATTATGTACCGAGTCAAGCTTCTTCTTTTCAGCTATCTGTTAAATGTCAGTTACAAAGTCCTCTCCAATCTGTTTGACCCCGTTAAGGAAAAAAACACTGAAAAAAAAAAGTCTAATAACTTTAAAAAATTCCAAACTACCACCTCGCCAGGTAAATTATCCGCCAATACCCCTGGGCTTGGCGTAAACTTTACAACGGAGATGTTACAGAGGTCCGATTCCGATTCCGAAAACTCGGAACCGATTGATTTTGTATCTCTGGTATTCGATTTCGTTTCCGATTTTTTATCGGAACTTATATCGGAGGTACTCACACAAACTAGTTTACCTACACTTGTCACACGGGAAAGGAGGTTTCCTTCCCCCCGCGCTTACAGTTGGTTACTCTTTCACTTGTTGATTTTTTAATGATTTATAAACTAGTGCTTAACTAACTTAACGATCCCACCTGATGGTAAGCAGTGATCTTTATTTGTTTCATATTAGAAATGTCGTGAATTCGCTCTTCAATTATACTTATCTGATCGACTAGATTTAGTAGTGTTGTTTGACAATTCAACTTCCACGTTCGATTTCGGTTCCACAAACAAATTTGAAAACTCCGGTTCCGATATAACCAGTTCCACTAACATCCCTAGTTTACATTTAACAGTGGCGGGGGTACGCATGCGCGGGGTCGTCTCGGGTGACTAAGTGATGTATGGGCCCGAAGAGCCCCGCGATGCGCCGGAGCGGAACGGCTCACACGACCCGCAACTTCCACTTTTACCCTCAAACTCGTGCAGGTAGGCCGTCATTTTTATCAAGTGAAAGGGTTAATTCATGAATCCCCAAGCGACCACCGGTGGCCGCGCATCTATTGTCTTACTATTGTGTCTCTAATTGACGGTATCTGAAGGGTTAAGACTGGCAGTATTCCTCATCTTCGGGTTGCAGAAAAGTTATGTATGTCTAAAGTTTTTGTTTTACATAAACTACGTTGAGCGCATTCTGTCACAAGTGCGAATGATTTGAAAGCCAAAGGGGGATAGAAAACATAGAATTTTCAACAATTCTCTTCCCAAAAAACATTTAAACTAAACACACACCTGACAACACGTCACACGCGTCACACGTCTGACATATAAGAGCGGAAGATGTCATTACATGACTTTCTCATAAAAAAAGATGACAGGAGGGTCTGAATGCAATGCCTCCTTCCCTTCAGTAGTTGCATCAATGCACCTTCACCATATAAAAACTAGATCCTCTTTCAATTTAATCTAGCTTTTCAAAGGCTGTCCTACTTAGCAGTCATGGGTCTTCTAAATCTAATCATCCCACGTTACTTATAAAATAACTGTGTAGATACTTTTTACTTAGAAATGAAGTAGAGATGCATTGAGGATAATCTTGCTTAGTTAACTTGGCTGTAATAAGAATAATAGACAAGTTACCATATATACAATGTAATCAGTCCGTCTTTTAGATTATTCAAAAATGAGGGACATGTATTTTTTTATTTGTAAATTAAACCAAAAATGACAAAGATATAGCCCGTTAAAGTTACGTGTTACGCCGCCGTGCTGCAATTTTTCGTACGGGGTAACTTTAATGGGTTATATCTTTGTCATTTTTTGTTCCATCAAAAAAAGGGAAAATACGTGTCAAATATTTATTTTACTTAATCTAAAATACGGACTAAATAAAATGTAGTTATTTTGACCCTGGAAACTACCCTATTATAACAGTAGGTACCTATTCTGCCAGCGACTTCGTTCTTGTGAAAATAGAACGAACACGAATAACCTGCGTATCTTTTTTACCGACTTCCCAAAAAGGAGGAGGTATTACGTTCGGCTGTTTGTATGTTTTTTTTTTTTTTTTTTTTTTTTGTATGTTTGTTCGTCGAATACTCCCCCAAATGTGGACGGATTTTCAAAATTCTTTTTTTGTTTGAAAGTAGATAGTTCTGAGGTGGTCCCATTATCACCAAATTAGGATCTGATGATGGGATCTTGGAGAAATCGAGGGCAACCTTCAAATTTTATAGGCTCACTTATTGATTTTCGCATATTTTATGAAGTATCTTGTGTATTTGCGTATGGTCGTCACCATCTCAGGTAGCTGGGCTGATGATGGAAGGTACAACTCCTTAACAGTAAGAAGTTACTCGAACAGGCAAGGACTGTTTTAGTAAATTGTTTTGATGTTTGATAGGGCATTTGCCACATTTGGTCTCATGATCATCAAGTCATGACCTGATGCTGCAGTCAGGATAGTCTGCAGAGTACCTAAGCCCTCGACAACAAACAGCAGATATATCGAGTTTAGGCTCATTGAAAACGGCTCGATGTGTGTATAAACGTACTGCTAATACACCGAAGTACATAGAGACCTGATGCTGAAGCCAGGAGCATCAGGAAAAGTACAAACCTTGAAATTACAGCACCGTAGTCGTGTTTGGGCTCATTTTAAACAGGACTAAATTTTAAGTTCATTGCAATGTTGACATAAATCTGGCCTGATGCTACAGCCGGGATTATCAGCATCTAGTCTAATGACTGATTGAAAGATTTACCTTTCGGCTTCATCATCAGATCAGTTCGATATATCCTTTCCCTCTCCAGCATCTAGTCTAATGACTGTTTGAAAGAAGAGGGAGGGAGAGGATATATCGAACTGATCTGATGATGAAGCCGAAAGGTAAATTAATGTAATCTAACCGTGTTTGGGATTATTAGAACCGTTATGAGATGCGCTCTGACTATAAGGTATTTAAGTTTGACTGAGGGGTACTTTTTAGTGGTGGTACCATAACTAAAAAGTGTAAAATAAAAAAAACTTTTTACAAAAAAAATATAACCGACTTCAATGATAAAAAACACTGAAAAGTATCAAATAACTTTAATTTTGGAAGTCGGTGTTAAATAACGAAGAGACTAAACTATTGTAGAAACACCGACTTCCAAAATTAAAGTTATTTGATACTTTTCAGTGTTTTTTATCATTGAAGTCGGTTATATTTTTTTTGTAAAAAGTTTTCTTTTTCTCTGTCGAATCCATCCAAAGGTTCTCTTTAAAAAATCGCTTTTAACATTAAGACCGTCCATTGTGACACCCTACTAATTTTAAGTTCCTATTTTAATTTTAATTTTTCGTGTACAATAAGGAAAATATCTATCAATCTATCTATCTATATAAAACTATCCCAAGGGATCTAAAGTATCCTATATAGATATTCAGCTTCTGAAAGAGGAACTCAAAGAACAACTAAACGAACTTATATGTGGTTTTAGTCAGTAAAACTCTGCCAAGGCCTAGAAGGAGAGAGGTCATTAGGTGATTTACCATAATCATCATCATCATTGCAGCCGAAAGACGTCCACTGCTGGCCATAGACCTCCCTCAAGCGTCGCCACAACGTTCGATCCTGTGCGTCTCGCATCCACCGCGTCCCCATACTAAAAAAAATTGCATGGTCTACCCGTGTGCCAAATCTGTTTAACCCTTTGAGCGTGAAGGAGTAACAAACACACACGCACACACCTACATACAAACTTTAGCCTTTGTATTAGTGTTATTTCCATGATTGAAGGCTGAGCAAATATTCAATTTATACTTCAAGTAATGGCCGTAATATCCTTCAACGGTCTTGACTTCAATCTTAATTCTCGGTTGTAGTACGGCCATTGATGATAAAATTTGCATAGTCGTTTAATACGTTAATGTAACAGCTGCTTACATCGTTTTGGTAGTAGTAAGGCTAGTGACATACCATACAACTGGTGTTTTAGATGACTATAAATCAACAGGAACTTACAATACAGTTCTTCATATTTGTGATTTAGGTACTAATTTTAACAATTATCACATCTTTTTTTTAAATTAATTGATTGAGTTGGTGAATGTCACACATGAAAATCAGCGCTGGGTGTCTAACGCCCAGCAAATGCTGAGGTGGTCACCCTTTCGGTGCGGGCACGCTCGGCGTACTTTGTACTTAAATTTTGTACTGTAAATTTTATGTTTTCAACTGTCGTGCTGTGTCTGTTCTGAATAAAAGTATTTCTATTCTATTCTATTCACATCATCACAATATGACTAGGATTTTTTGCTTCTTAAACGAGCCGCTTTCCATATAATGTTTTCCTGCACTATTTTGAGAGCAGTTGTGATGAAATAATTTTTGTGAAGTAAAGAACTATCTGATTTATTCAAACTCATAATGTTTGATAAAAATTCTTTTTGTTATGATGGAAACTTACACGCTAATTCATACTACGTGTCTAATAAAATCCTATTTTCCACTTACGGTAAAGTATAAATACTTATGTAGACTACGTTCCAGATATTGTTGAGTAGTTATTAGTAGCGTTGGAGGGAGGAAACTGCCGTTGTATATTGTGAATGACGCTATACACGAGATTTATCGTACTCAAGCATGAGTTTTATACTTATATGTAATATAGTTTACATAATTTCATACTCCCATACACTGTTACTAACACTTTTTCCTCAACTTCCACGTACTTCCTTATCGTTGCATAATAAGATTATCTTTACCTCCTCTTTTTATAAGGTACTTAATTTTGCCATACATTGTCATACGCAGGTATGGAAAAATTAAGTACCTTATAAAAACAACTGTCAAAGTCAACTACTCAGTGTTTACTTTAACTAAAGACCACTGATTTGATTCCCTCAATACACAAGTTTAATTAAAAGGTTAACCAGATTTTAACTGATGGTCTTAATGCAAAATTAAATTACTCCTCAGAAGATCCCCAAATTAGTTTGACCTAGACAATGGTAGAGTGAGGGTGAATGTTCAAATATTTGTAGATTTAGTCAGGCGGCCGTCGTAAACCAGAGATATTGCCTTAGTATTGTCTCAAAGAGATTAGTTTCCTTGCGTTTCTGTGTTGCTGCTAATGTCGGGAGTCTGCCTTTTATGAGCTGTCCGAGATGAATGGTTTTTGATAGTTTGTTTTGGTTTTATTCTTTGAATTTGTATGAATTAGCTTCGACTTAGCAAAAGTTTTACAAACTGGGCGTAGATACTTTTTTTTATTAATAATAATAATATTCCACAACTATCACACAACGCCGTCTAGTTCCAAGCTAAGCAGAGCTTGTGTTATGGGTACTAGACAACTGATAAACATACTTATATATTTCTAAATACATACATATTATAGATAAATTACACCCAGACACAGAACAAATGATTATGCTCATCACACAAACATTTGTCCTGGGTGGGTGGGATTGACTAGCTTTTTTCCGCAGCTTCGTCACTGTATATAAAATATGGCCAATGTCACTCAAGAATAAAGCAGATTTCTAACGGTGAAAAATTTTTTGCAATCGAACCTGTACTTCCAGAGATATGCTTCTACAAACAAAAAAAAAAAACAAAAAAAATAACTTTACCTCTTTAGTATATTAATATGTGTAAATAGGTTCGCCTCTGATCACTTTCTCACCCGATGGTAAGCTATGATGTAGTTGACAATGGAGCACGTTTACCTCTAGGTAGGTTTACTTCTAAGTAACTGCACTTTTGATTTAAATATCCTTAAGTTGCAGCTATCAGCAAACACAGACCTCAGTCAAGGAATCCCACTTCTTAACTATTTCTTACAATACTATACTAAATGAAATAATTAACAATTTTTTCTAAATAACATGTCGAAGTGACGAGCCGTCCGTGTATGTGGTCACACACCACAGCGGGCGGCTTCAATAATACGAAAGCAAATACACGCAGGTAATTAACTAATTAGCCGACACGCTGCAGTTTGTGTCCCATTGCTAAAGCTGTAACATCTCCTAATTCTATTAGGGCCTGTCATTAATTTTGTACATAGACATGACATGTTATCGCCGCTGGGCACTATATGGTAGAAGGCAAAAAGTTACTGAGGCTCTAGAACGCAAAGAACAACTAATAATACGGTTCAAACAAAATTGACGTGTAAAAGTGTTTTTTTTTTATAACCTTATTGCAAAATAAAGATCATTTATCAGTTACAGTCGGACAATCCCTCTCTCTCCACCTAGAGCGGGGAATGATATTGGTTTCTTTGTCAAAAAACTGGGTATTTTTGTAACAGAATTTATATAAGGTTTCTTAAACAGCTAGGATAACAACAGCGACTTTGAGTCAACAATTAAACATCGTTTTGTGTTTCAAAAGTAGAAGTTTATTTTTCGGGATTTTTTCGAGTGAAGTCACATGCATATTATGTACTAGCTTTTACCTGCGACTTCGTTCGCTATTATAAAATATAGGCTATGTCACTCAGGAATAAAGAAGCTTTCTAACGGTGAAAAATTTTTAGCAATCGGATCAGTACCAAAGATTACCTCCTACAAACAAAAAAAACTTTACATCTTTATTATATGTATTAACCCTTCAGATACCGTCAATTAGAAACACAATAGTAAGACAATAGATGCGCGGCCACCGGTGGTCGCTTGGGGATTCATGAATTAATGTAGATAAATGAAAATGAAAAAGATGAATCAATAACATAAAAAATATTACAATAATTCAGAAAATAAATAACAAATTATAAATTCACGGCAGTTATGTACCGTATTATTATAATTTTGTCATGATTCCCAGTTTGACTGCTGCTCCGTCATCCACCCGCATCGTTATACAAGTTCGCGTTGATTAAAGATATCAGTTTCGTGAACCTTTCATTAGGAATGGCACAAAGGCGAACGCAATTACATCTTGGGTGACATCTGCTGGCCTTATCGTGAAAGGGCTGCATCTTAAGTTGCCGAATTGGACGGTGAAGTCTTGGTACAGACGGGAGATAAGCATCTGAGATGTGTATACCTGTACCTGTCTTTGGCGAAGTTGAATTTAATGTCGGATTATTTTGTTAGTGTAAAATGAGAACTGACTTCTACAATGTACATCTTACACAGAGATCTTCTTTTGATTATCTATCTACACTTCTAGACTAATATAATAAAGGGTTTTTTTTTTGTAGTAGGTAGTCTCTGGAAGTACTGGTCCGATTGATAACATTTTTTCACCGTTAGAAAGCTGCTTTATTCTAGAGTGACATAGGTTATATTTTATGTATGCGGGTGAAGCCGCGGGCAAAAGCTGGTATGAAATATCTGTGCTAGGAGGCTCCGCTCTTTTTAAACTTACAATTAGTATTGTACTTACAATTAATAGTAGGAGTGTGAGATCTGAGGTGTTCTTAAATTCATTTAATTAAATGCTAAAAGCGACTAAAGGACAGGGGTAGGTTTTATTTAGTTCTATCGAGTCTCACGACTGTTTAGTGGAGTAGGAGAGCTCTCGATAAACCCAAAACTTGAGAAGTAATTTGATTATTTCCCACCAAAAAGTGTCCAACGACAGAAATTCCCAATCCTTTATTGATAGATAGATGGAATGATTCTTTATTTTACACCAAAATAAAGAAAATACATAAGAACTTAAAATTAATAGGGTGTCACAATGGGCAGTTATATCGCTAAAAGCGATTTTTTACAGGCAACCTTTGGATGGATTTGACAGAGAAGGAGGAAAGGATACGCAGGTATTGTTCTCATACCTAGGTATTAGAAGATTAAAATAATATTCCACAATGCCATCTAGATTCAACTTTAGCAGAGCTTGTGTTATCAGTACTAGAAAACTAATAAACATACTTATATATTTCAAAATACACACATAGATAAATTACACCCAGACACAGAACAAATGATCGAGCTCATCACACAAACATTTGTCTTAAGCGGTAATCGAACGCACGATCTTCGGCATAGCAGTCAAGACCACTAACAACTAGACCAGCAAACCAGTCGAATATTACATCGTAAATATTTAAAAAAATATATGCCGTCTATGGATATGAAATTAGGCATATTATGTTAGAGAACCATTGTTCCATACGTAATCACAATTATTGAGCAAATAAGCATACTGATCCTAAGCAAATATTATTATATGGTGAGCAAATATAAGATTTTGAGTCCTAAGCTCAATCCTATCCTAACAATATAATGTTGATCTTTGGCCACGAGTAAGTACTATCTTTTAGAAAATGACTAACATAAGCATAATACGACGTTAGGTAAGTTATCTAGTTATTTATCTTTGAATAGGTCATTGACCTTTCGTTAAGACGGTGCGAGGGTGGATGCCTCTAGAGGGGTTGAATTATAATTAGGTCGATATCGAAGGGTTGTTTTTTATTAGTACATTATGATGTAAGTGTGTAATGTTAGTGATTACCGTCGAGGCGGTGTTTAGACCCGAGCCGTGGCGAGGGTCGAGAGAGCCGAGAACGGTAATCATTAATTACTCACGTGTATCATATGACGTTTTTCAATACACTTGTGAAGAAACTTTTGTGGCGGTAAAAATCTGTTTTCATATGCGCGCCCATATATTTTTTTTATTTACCTTTCAATACACTCACTGAAATTAATAAACGGGGGTTGACCGGCGAGTCATGGGGGACGATGCGCGCCTAGCCTGATACGATAAATATAATAAAATTGTGGCGGAAGAGAGGTTGAACAAAAAGGTTTTAATTACATTATAGCACTAGTGCGTAATCAAATGGTAATCAAAATGTCAGTTTGGTAAAAAGGGCCATTATAAACCTAAGTTCAGTGCAATAAGAGTCACTTTCTGAGCAAGTGTATTGAAAAATCGGTTAATGTGGAATCATTACAATTATTTATGGGGTTGAAAACCAAATTCTAAAGTTAGGTACTAAATTTTAATAAATATACCTACATATGTGAGTCCCTATTTTTATAGTAGGTAGCGTAATAGCGGTAGTAAAAAAAATATTGAAAGAAGTTGTCAGCAGCAGGAGGGGCCCAGCTGGGTCGAAGCCTACTGGCACAAAGGGAGCTCGTGCCCCGGTATGAAGGCTAGAAGGAACGGCGCGGGGTTTTTAGTCAGTAAGAGTCTGACACTGTCTTCCGCTCCACCCAAGAGCGAGTTTCGTCAAAGATGATTTTCCGCGTCGACAAAAAAAAGGACATTGCCATTAGAAATGAGATTTTTAATTATTTTGTTTAATAAAATTTTACCCCATTGGGATACTCCGGTATCGTGTAACGTGTATGTGCTGACGCAAATACCAAGACACCCGGGAAGTTTGTAGTTTTAGTTTTTACGTTTATTTTTGTTGTAGGAGGTAATCTCTGAAAGTGCTAGTCCGGTTGCTAAAATGTTTTCACCGATAGAAAGCTGCTTTATTCCTGAGTGACATCTTTGTCACTTAGAAATAAAGAATCAGCCTATAGGCTACATTTTATGTACGCGGGTGAAGCTGCGGGCAAAAACTAGTCTAACATAAAGATCAATTGTAGTCATACTGTTGTTCCGGTTTTATACTAAGTCCTTATAGTATATATGTATGTTTATTATACATATATTTTATTCCCCTTTGTTTTCTTATTAATCTATTCTTTTTTTATGCACCTGCCATGTTTTCTTTTCATCACCCTTGGTTGACTGGAAGAGAATGCCTAAGGCCACAATTGTGTCTTAATTTTTCAACTACCACCTATGCATGTACATTGTGGAATGCAATAAATAATTGAGTATTGAGTATTGTACCTTTGTGTTGCATTAAGTTTTAATATATAAATAAATCCGTTAATTAAAAACACAATATTACTGTATTGTTGCTACATTTGCCAATTTCAGCCATCAGCTTTAAAATAATAGCCTAGTGATGGAATGAAACTGTGGGTGGAAAATGCAAAATATTTTTCTGACCTAAATAATGGATCATTTTCATTACATAGATGGACCGCACTCTATTATTTTTATTTCAATAGAATAGTTTTCCAACAATACGCTTTTATAATTGAAAAGGAAAATTCGCTAAAATATTTTTTCAACCATTGTTGAATCACAGAGAAATTGGATCCTATTATGCTGTTGTTTTGTAGGATATTAAAAATATGTTTAGAGTATTATATTTCGTTGGTTTTTAATGGTAGTTATTTTTTTTTTACTTCTACTATTTTTAATAAAATATTTTCTCATTTTATTTCAAATAGGATCAACTTGTAAGTGTGGTTGTGAATATTTTTTAAAAGTACTATCTAAAAATACTTGCGTAGTGTGAACGTTGCGCGTCATGTTAGGGGACATTTTGTCCTCTAGTATATCTGAGGCTTTATGTCATGCTATTCCACACAAATAGCTAGCTATTCACCAGATTTTGGAATTGATATAGCTCATTTAAGATTAATTAGGTACGCTCAAAGTACTCCACAAATTCAAAATGATCATGCCTGTACAAGATCTTTTGAGCTACATTTGTGGACGAAATTCTGTAAAGCGTTTACTCAGTACATTTCATTTAGAGGGTGATCAAATAAATTCGTTGTCCTAAGGATTCGGGTATACAAGACTACATTATTTTATATTTAAAAAATTTACAGCAAATAATCTTAAACTTTATAGTTAATTAATTAAATAAAGGAAATGTTTTCCTATTATGCTACTATTTAAAAGAGAATTTTCCTATCAATGAAACAATTTTGTAACAAAATTACATTTAAAATTACTTACAAAATAATCAAAACACACAACACAAAGCGATCCGTCGCTCACTCATTGAAATTACCCGTGGCGGATTCAAAACGATAATTTGTATTATACAAAATCAAATTCTGTCTCAAAGCATCGTCTGTTTTGCATTACGTGAAGACAAAGCCTTAATCTTTCCCCCGGAGCGGGATCTCTTGTTTAAATGTTAGTATAAAAGCCTGGCTGTTAGCTCTTGCCACATCGCAAACAGTGTGTGCTACGCCGAATATTGACGGCGACTCTTTGCAAAGACAAAGATTTGTTTTTTCTCGTAAAGATACATGTGTGTATGTATCGTCACGGATTTCTTTAGCGTTAAAAATTGTGCCGTGTAAAAGCGTTCTTTTTTGGTAAACGTTATGGGATTTGACGGCAGGCTTTTCGGGTTAAGCAGGTGCTATGTTTTAGGGAGGTACCTGATGTTGTGTCTTTTCATAGGTTAAAAATTACGTAGTCAAGAAACTCAAGCGTATGTCAGGAACATAGATGATTCACACAAGGTTACCAAGCTTGGTAAACGTATTACCGATAGCATTACGTATGTTTGCTCAAAGTAAGATGACCGACCTCTTGATATAGTGGTCCCTAAGGTTGCCAAGAAGATTTGAGAAGGTTGAGATTAAAGAACGCAAAATGTAACCTACTTATATAGCCTTATAATCTCCTCGCTGATGTGACTCCGGCCTCCTCTCACGGAGAAGAAATATATCGTGAGCAGAGCCCGTGCGACTCGTGCGGGTTGGTGGATATCATAAGTTTTTTTTTCGTTCTAGGATATCACCAGTCCTCAATTTTTTTTTCATCGCTGTTTTAAAAGCATTGATTATGATATAAATCACACACAAAGCAAAGCGCCTGCTTGGGTTTGAAACCATGAAACATTCGTAACGACGAATTAGTAAATCGCTACTACTGCTTACACAAAATATGAAAAGGCTTATTTTTTTAATTAATAATATAATAAATTGGTGCGTAATTTACTTTTCTAATTAAACACTGATTTTGGCTCTAAATCAAAACATCCCTATGGATGTGCAGATTGTAATAATTTTGCCATGAATGTTAAAATTGTTTTCAACGTTAACCACAAAACAGTTTCGACTAAATACGCTCATCATATTGCTAAAATTTGATAACAAATGCAGCTTTTGATTAAATATTTTGCTCTGAAATTTGTGTTTAGTGTTTATTTATAACTAGTCATCCGCTCCGGCTTTGCCCGGGTAAAAACTATGTATAACCTTTTTAGTATTTGTGACAATTGGCGCATTAAAATCCGTTGTGTGGTTTAGGAGGAATTAGCGGATATACAGAGTTAGTTTTATACTGTGTATAGATAGGTAATGAAATATGTCCTCGCCAAACTTTTAAAGCTTTAGATACTTTGAGGGACAAAATGTCCCTCAACGGGATGCACAACGTCAAAAGTTCCAGTAACATGTCTTACGTCACATGAATGCGTTGTAAATTGTTCGGGAAACATGATGTGGGTCACTGGCCATCTTTGCAACGGCACGTATGTTGAGCGTTGCGCGTCATGTCTGGGGTCATTTTGTCGCTTAATGTATCTGAGGTTTTATAAAGCATATTACGTTTTTTAATGGGTAAAATGTCACGATTAAAAATAAAATGAGCTTTTATTTACACGGAATTACTAAATAAAAAAAAAACCTTTTGTTTTTAAAAATTCTCATCGATAAAAACATAGAAGGGTCCATTTTTCAATCGTCTGATTTTACCGGAGGAATTCATATTGCGCTTTTACATCTCAGATTAGTTAATCGTCCGCGTCTCGCTCTATCCAAAGTAGGAGAAAAATTGTTAAATGATAAGCCTCAAACAAAAGAAGAGAACAGAAAGAAACAAAGAAAAATATTTTAATCAGCACACACTTACACACAGTCTAGAACAACACGTAGTTAAAAGTTATACTAAAGTTGTCAAAAAATAAAAGGCCCGTTTTGACATTTGTATTTTGACTACTTAACGGCTTGTCCGGTGTAGTGTAGCTACTATTAAAATAGCTACTACTACACCGGACCCCTAATTATTATTTTATTGTATTTTTTTTCAGTTTTGTTCCAAGTCACATTCTAGGGTCTTTCTCAAATGTCAAAACAGGCCGATTTTTAACGAGTTTAACATTATGTGTTTAATGCGCCAAATAGGTCAAAAAGAGGTAAGTACTTACAACTTTTTCAGATGTATCTGTGTTTTTTCAATCGTTATTAACATAGTGATATGTAATTGTTTGATTGAATTGTTGTTGCACTGTGCTAATACATGTATAACTAAACCAGTAACCTTTTTTATTTTATGCACTTTAATTGTCTGCAAGAAGCCCTCTGTATTTTTTGTTTAGCTCATTGATGTATGGTCATGTACTTTACGGATGACGGCACTGTCTGTCCCTTGGATTGAAGCACGCATGGTGGAATAATATTGCGTGATGGATGCAAAGTTCTAGGGTCCCATATGACTAGCGCAACATCTACAACATAATTGTTCAGAATCAGTGAATCCATTCCAATATGTTTTACTCAAAAATACTTAAAAAGGTCACAAGTTGTACACCGCCGAAATTAAGCAGAAACAGGTCACGGCAGGTCATATCCGGCATTAGGTACCAGCGCCCAGCAGGGTATGGGAGCCAAACAACCCCTCAGGAGGGGTTGCCCGGTGACCATGTATTTATGTCGCCAACTAGGTGCCTTAACTGGCTTATAACTTTGTGATTTTTCATAATACAATTTTGAAGTTTTGTACATAGATTCTTTACATAAAAATACTAAACAGGTGTTTCAGTATAGCAATACAATAGCATTTTTTTAATAGTTGATCGACTCGCTATTGACCAGTATCAGCCAAGTTGCTAATCTGCAATACAGTTAACGCTAGTAGAAAGCTTCAAATGTACGGGAATGACGTCGTCTCAACGCTCAGTCACGTGGTCAGAACAAAAGAATTGGCGGCAAGGTCAACTCGAAGCGTTCGACGCACGCGAAACGGTTGTAACTTGGCTAGGCGTGCTAACCTGATGGTTGGTGATGACGCAGTCAACAATGAAGCACGCTTACCTATTCATTCTTGAATTGATCTAGCTATTAGTTATTTAACTTTTGTGTCATCAATTTATCTATAAAAAAAAAACAAAAATGATTAAAAACAATAATTTAATCAATAGCAAATTCTCAATGTTAATGATACTTAATATTTTCAAATACCTATTAATTAGTATGTAATAATGTACAAACTGCTAATGATGTAGTCTTTTAAACCTAAAGATGGACTGGTAGAGATTGCCTTGTTTCATTATGTCACACTGCCGTACTAAAAGTTTAAATAAATAAATAAAATGGCTGTGCTTGCGACATAAGTACCTACATTTACTTTAAAGACTTATTTAGAAAAGAAATAAAAAATCAGATACTTACATGGAAAAATACTGAAGAGGAAATAGCAGTGAAAAATAGACACTCATTACAGTTTCGTGTGGACGCGAGTATTTACATCAGCTGTGTTCCGAACTAATTTGCGCTGCAGATCTAGCGTTTTTAAACTTTGTTTTACATTTGTTGCAGGTAAGCTGGAGTTCGTATTTATTCAGGTAATGGATGTGAGGCTATTTAAATATTGCCCACCAATAACTGTAAATATTGCGTCTCAACGTCAAGAGGAACTTTATGTAAGTTTAAATTAGACCTGAATACGTGTACAGTTTCAGCGCTGTTTATTTTTATTTTATGAATGGACGGTTTAAACATGTCGACGCTTAAAAGGCAAAAATTACTAAGCGACATCTAGTGAACTTTACAAAAGAAATTTAAAGTTAATATCTGCAAATCAAGAGCAGTGGTGGCCGAGTGGTAATGGCCTCGATTTACGAATTGTTTGTCATGGGTTCGAACCCAGCCAGGTGCATTATTTGTGTAATTTATTTCATCACGACTGCTCTCAATATGGTGAAGGAAAACATCGTGAGGAAACCGGCATGTCCTAGAACCAAAAATTCGAAGACATTCACCAACCCGCACTGGACCCCCTTGGTGGATTACGGCCCATTCCCTCTCCAAGAGAGGACGCTGGAAAAGGCTGAGGATTTATGAGGAGAATGATCTTTAAACTTCTTCATTAATTTTTTGTAAAGTTTACTCAATGTCGCTTATTAATTTTTGCCTTTCAAGTGTCGATGTATTTGCTGGTAATTACAGATTTGTTTTCGGTTTTTAGTTGTGAATATAGCTTACAATTTAATTGTAAAAAAAATTACATAAGCTGCAATATCCCTAACTAGATATTTCCGGCAACAATTAATTATTCTGTGGAAATTAGCCAACTAAATACCCCGTGCGCTTTCCGTTGCGTACGGCATCGGCACGTTCGATAAATAATTAACCGATTTTAGTTTTCGCTTAATCGGCTTTTTAGAAAACTCATTTGACTGGCAAATTGTTTTACGTGTCCAAGCTAAATGAATATTCACGGGTAATGTCGGGTGGTACCCACTCTATTATCTAGCCACCATGTTTTTACAGGATGCCTGAAAGCAAACAATTAAAGTGATAAAGCAGCTTTTAAAACTACCGTGAAAAGGTAGGTAGGTAGGATGAAAAACATTTTTTGCAAAGGTCGCCGATATTAATTTAAAAAATTGCGTAAAAAATGTTTTACTCAAAATTAAGTATTTTTTTTTTATATTCAAGCTGTAATCTTTCAATTTTCCTTTTTTTGCGTTTGGTCACGAAAATCAAGAATTGCACATGCTATAATATACAACAATACAACTATTTATTTAATGATTAAATAAGGATTTAAGTAAACAAACAGCAAAATCATCGTAATGTTTCACGCATGTCTCCAATAGTTGTCAGCAAAACCGTAGGGGCCCAGCCTGAGTTGAAGCCTTCTGGGGCCATGGGTTGTGCGAAAGTGAACCCCTGGGGCCTGGAACGAAGGCAAAGAAGGAATAGGAGTGGGCTTTATTTAGTAAAAGTCTGTCCCACCTAAAAAGAAAAACATGCCTTCTCTATTTGAGAATGTCTTTGCTGTACAGAACGATAGTAAGCTGACATCCTTACTAATATTATAAAGGCGAAAGTGAGTTTGTTTGTTTGTTTGTTACGACTTCACGCCTAAATGGCAAAGCCGATTTTGATGAATGTTGGTACAAAGATAGTCAGGAACCGGGAGACGGACATAGGCTATTTTTTTTTAAAGTGAGAGAAGGGGGAGAAAGAGTAAATTATATTAATAAACACGGGTGAAGCCACGAGTAAAAGTTACGAAAAAGGATATACTTTAGCCAAACAAATACGCCCTATCCATTTAACAATGAAATAAACCGGAGTAAACCGCAAAGGCAGAACTGTAAAGCAGGTTCAGTGTAAGGATGGAAAACCTTATGAGGGTTGCGGAAGCCTTTAGATGCAACCAGGCTTGCAGCGCAGCGTGCAAGCTTACGTCAACTGTGGACATCGTCCGGCTAGCGTGACGAATTATTCAGAGGTTCATCGCAATGTTGGGCTTTTGCTTCAAATTACAGACAATATTGTGATCACAGGAAGACTGGTAGTTTACAAGACAATTTCTTGAAAACACTTCGTTTTTACAAGCTTTTATTTAGTTTCACCGGTCCCGATATTTATCTGTCATCAAATCTTGCAAATTAAATTTGATCCACTTCCCGGTCTATCTACTATCAAATGACAATGCAAAATTATTATGACATGGAGCTGATCTGATGATGGAACCGAAAGGTGGCTCTAATTTGGTAGTGAAACGACACAACCCCATCGAGTTTGGGCTCGTATGATTCGTCTTGACGAGTATTAATTATATAGGTATTATACCATGCTAATAAGCTTGCTATAAAAAATATTTTCATTAAAAACTTGTTTCGTACAAAAATGTTTAGTATGACTAAGAAGTTGCTCTATTACGAAATAATAACGATGTTGATACAAGTATTTTACTCCCGCACGTAACTTAATACAATCATTCGGTAATTGTAGGTATTTATCTACCCTCATATCAATTAAGTATCAATCAAGTAAGATTTCAATCAATCAGATATCATATCGAGCAAGTAAAGTTCCGCTTAGATCAATAGAAAATACTTAATTGACAGTTTTTATCCACGGACAATTTTTATATAAAATATATTACAATCGCTTAAACTAACTTAAATTTAAAAATTTGGTTATAATAATAATAATAACGTTTATTCCGGACAATGTCCATATTTAGTTAGTAGTAAAAATTGCTTAAAAACTATGTTAGATAGTACCATCAATGAAATTAAATAAATTGATGTTAATCAATATTATAAATGTATGTTATGATGGAGTAACATAGTCAATATTGTGACAAAGCTCCTAAAAAAATTATACACATTTTTATATATATATATATATATATATATATATATATATATACGTCTTGCTAACTAACTACTTAAATTAAGCTTACAAAAAAAAAATTGCAATCGGGCCAGTAGGTGCTTTCAGAGATATAAACTCGAAAGATCCTATAAACAAAAAAACTAGTTTCCCTTTTTATAATATTCTTGTAGATGATTCGTTACTAGGCAGTTTCATAAGCTACTATTACGCCAATTGAAATCAAATACTAGTTTGTTCCTCGTACCGGAAGACGCAGCATTGGAAGGCCTCCAACAAGGTGGACCGATGACCTGATCAGGGTCGCGGGAATCCGATGGATGCGTGACGCACACGACCGGTCGTTGTGGCGACGCTTGGGGGAGGCCTGTGTCCAACAGTGGACGTCTTTCGACTGATATGATGATGATGATGATGATGATGACGACTAGTTTGTTTTTCTACCAATAGTGCAATATTTTCGCTCTACAGCCGAGCCTACACCTTTTAGTATTCTAATAGTTTACGTATCAAATTCATACGCAGTGAGTTTAGTCCATTTAGGGAACACGCCTGGCTTGAGTTACCAATTACACTACATTGGCTTATGCCTAGTCAGGTAAATCGGTGTGCGGTAAGCCGTATGAAACTCGAATACTGTCTGAGCAGAGATTAGTAATGATGTGCCGTAGACTAGCTTTGGAAGATGTGCAGCGGTGTTGGTGTTTCAAGGGTTGAGACGAAATTCTTGGAAAAATCTGTCTTCACGAATTTGTTTTTGGTTTTAGAAGGTAATCTCTGAAAGTACTAGTTCAATTGCTGATTTTTCTTCACTTTTATCTGTTATGTAAGCGGGTGAAGCCGCAGGTAAAAGCTAGTAGGTATATTATACTTTTTTGCATTTCAAAAATATTTTGTGTTATAAAGTTACAAATAAAACCAATTTTTTTTTTCTGTATCTATTACTTTTGAAGTAATCTGTTGGAAGTGAGTATTTTTAGTATATACCGGTTAATCACATAATATTATGAAGATGAAATTTTATGTCTGTGTATGCAGGTATGTTTATTACTCACTAACGCTCCAATTGTTGAACAGATCTGGATGTAGTTTAGCACATAGATAGACTGTATCCTGGAGTAGCACGTAGTATATTTTTTATCCCTTGAGGTAATTTTCTAATATCGCGCGGACGAAACCGCTGGAAGAAGCTAGTATGATAACAGTTTAAAAAAGTGAGAAAAACCACGATATGTAATGACAAAAAAAAAGATCAATTAAGTAAGATTTAGATTAATTTATCCGAAATATACAAAATAAGCAAATTTTCTCAGCATAATGAAACCCTTTAAACACAGACAAAACCCCGTGCAGGAGCTAGTTAAAATTATTTGCAAGATTTAATATGCTACGTAAAGATACGCAGTGAAATTGCGTAGGTAACCCTTCCCGTTCAAACTCCTTAATGATGTATTTCTTCGGTTACCGGACTAAAGTTTTGTTTTAATTACTTCTTCCATCACCTGATAGCCTAGTAGTAGTATAGCAACAACTGAAATAGAATCTCAATCAAACAACATTGCTAATTAGTTTCCGCGCTGGCAGTTTCAGATCTCAAGTTGAAAATTGATTTGCAATAGGTATGCGTAACCTAGTTAGATAGATTAGTTTGTATTTACTGTGTTAAACAATAATATGCTAAAGGATTTTGTTATAGGTCTACAATAGTACATTATAAGTGTGTAATGTTAGTGATTACCGTTGAGGCGGTATTTAGACCCGAGCCACGGCGAGGGTCTTAAAAGAGCCGAGAACGGTAATCATTAATTACTCACGTGTATCATACGACGTTTTTCAATACACTTGTGAAGGAAATAACTGAAAAACTAGTAAACTTTTGTGGTGGTGAAAATCTGTTTTCATATGCGCGACCATATTTTGTTTTTCTCGTGGGGGACGACCTGCGCCCACCCTGATACGATAATGTAATAAAATGATGGCGGTAGAGAGGTTGAACAATAAGGTTTTAACCACATTATAGCACTAGTGCGTAATGGTAATCAAAATGTCACAGTTTGGTAACAAGTGCCTTTATACACCTGAATGCAGTGCAATAAGAGTCACTTTCTGAGCAAGTGTATTGAAAAGATTTTTATGGTACGGTAACTAATAAGTATATAGCTACATTTATTTTTACAAGCTTTTATTCAGTTTCACCTGTCCCGATGTTTGTCTGTCTTCAAATCTTGCAAATTAAATTTGACCCACTGCCCGGGTACCAATTGAGCTGAAATTTTGCATGCATGTGTAAATCAGATGACAATGCAAAATTATTATGACATGGAGCTGATCTGATGATGGAACCGGTAGGTGGCTATAGGAACTTAGTAGTTAAACGACACAACTTCATCGAATTTGGGCTCGTATGATTCGTCGTGACGAGTATTAATTATATAGGTACACCGAGCTATAAAAGCTTGCTATGAAAAAATGATTTTCATTAAAAACTTGTTCATTACTTAGCTCATAGCCGAATCCAGTTTAAATTGTCTCGGGCATTACCTAACTTTTAGTAAGTATTTACCAAACTCAGATCAGATAAAAAAAATATACATAATACTTACCAATAAAAATATTTGACGGACACTGGTTTTAATATGTTAAATAGTTACTGAATAAAATAAATAAACTGAATAGAAAAACAAATATAAAGTTTCATGACATTTAAATCCTAAATCGATTCCTGAAAATAACCGTTCTGTTTTTAAAATCACAGTTTTTTTCAGCTTAGTCATTGTAAAGTCAAACAGGGTGATTTAAAACTAAAATTTTAATTAATTAATTGTCCAATTATATTTATTAAGTAAATGTAGATAATAAACACTTGAGGGAGGCCTATGTCCATCAGTGGACGTCTGTCGGCTGAAATAATGATGATGAAATGTAGATAATCAATATCGAAGCTTTGTCAGAAATCAGTACTATAAATAACTAATCAAAGTGGAGTTCCTATTCACCCCTTTTACACTATACTATACGACTACAATATCAAAACTACAAAATGCAATAGATTTAAAAAGAAAAAACACATTTTAATCTCCCAATCGACACTAAACTCACAAAACCAAACCAAAAAATCCAATAACCACTCTTGAAAATGAACAAATGGCTCCTATTTTTAAAGTCGCAGTACATATTGTGTTATATCTTTTATCCTTTAGTCTGAGCATCAAATGCATCCTTAGAAAATAAGCGACTACAATACGGTATTACATGAGAACCTATGTTGGAAAAATGTTCTTTCATGGAATTGAATTTCACTTTGAACCGGGTTCTTTGTTAACGAAAGGTAAGAAAACAAAGTACTCGTAAATAAGCTGATATTTTACTATTCTGTGTTCTCTGTTTATCTGACTGTACATGAGTTTTTTTCTCTTTTTCTAATGCTGTCTATTCATAATCCTGTTTCTTTGTTGTCTTCCTCGTAATGTTGAAGGAAATAAAATTCAGCGGAGTTTTTTAAGCTATTTAAAATGTTGAAAGTAAACTTATAAGTACTGTTAATTCATGAATCCCCAAGCGACCACCGGTGGCCGCGCATCTATTGTCTTACTACTGTGTCTCTAATTGACGGTATCTGAAGGGTTAAAGCCCTATTTCTTTGTAATGCTATACTGCAGAAATAAAGTTGATATGTATGTCCGGCAGTGTCTCGTTTAAGAATTGAGAGTTCAAAATTACTTGGGACCCATATTACTTGGGATCGGCTCAACACGTTTTTTTTCCCTTTTGTCCTGTCACCCGTCACACTATCACTAACTCTCTTTTCTTTAATATCACTCCTTTCATAATCACTTAAAAGTACAGTAAGCATTATTTATTTGAACTTCATGTACCGCGAGACACACATTGTTAGTCGTCTCTTTGTTTTATAAAATATTAGTGTCTACATGTTGTTACTACATTGTGTGTATCTACGAGTGTGTATGCCAAATAAATAGTTTTCTTTCTTCTTTCTTTTCTTTCATATTGGTACATAAGGGGAGTTAATGCAACAAGGCATAATCTACCAGTCAACCAATGGATTAAAAAGTAAATACTTTGGTAGGTTTGCATAATAAACAAATAACAGATACTTCAAACAGGAAAAATAAAATAATCAACAGAACACCAAAATAAATGAACAACAACTACCCCCAATAAAGCCTAAAGCACATTAATTTAGATAAGAAATTTTCTACTTACAATTAACGAAACAAGGGGGTGTCTCAATCCAATTTACGCTATAATTATGACGTCATCGGAGAAGGATTTAATTAAAGACCTTTTAGAGGCCTCGGAGGTAATTGGTGTTCAATGAGCCTTTCGTAGTCCGAGCTACAAACACCGGACCGACTGATTATGTTACAGTGTATTTAAAAATCTTTGTTTCGCTCATTTGAACTGCTTTAACGACTTTCTTGCCGTTTTAAACCTGAAAATCTTTCTTAATATTGCGAAAATGTGAACTTCTAAAATCTTTGAAACTTTTTATTAATTAGCAGCCTTTGCACAGCAAAAGAAATGTTCACCAAATTGCGATGAACTTTCGTTTAATTTAAAAAATGTAATACAGAAGTCAAGTGGCGGATAAGTACCTACTTTAAAAAGATTCTTACAATTTAAGATTAAAAAACTGACTTTATATTAATAAAGTTTTGTAATTACAAAATATGCTAAATACAGTAGATTTGAATCTTAAGAAAATATTACACAGTTTTTTGTAACATCTTTTGAAATCAAGCATTGTTAATGAATACCAAAAAAAAAACTTTTAAGTACTTTTGTCAAATCATTAAAACCACAAAAACAACACCATGTATCTGCTGCCAACAAAAACAATTCGTACCTACGTACGTTCCCCTTTTTCAACGACACGATAAGTAGAGTGAAACAGCACTAACTCGAGTCGAGATAGTCCTTAAGCTTCATTCAGCTACAATGTATCGACGTAATGATCAGCATGGCGCAAGTAGTGACTACCTTAACTAGGAATCCAGTAACCTTATTGGTTCACGACTAATTGCATTTAATTGGAGTTGTTTTAAGTATAGAAATACCTAATAATAAAAGGAAAAAGCTCCGTATCAATTTTGATTGGTCAGATCATACTGGTCCCTTTTGAAAAGAAAATAATTTAAAACTAAATTAGGTCTATATATCTACGAGTTTTTTTTTACGATAATAACACTTGATACAAGTACGAAGAAGATCACAAAATAAATGTACATAAATGACTTAAATAATAAATAGTTAATAATATTTTATTCTATAATAACTGACTACGAATATTTATTACGTAATTACGATCGATCATATGACAATATAATAAAACTTGATTTTTGGTATGAATTATTATTTATTAGATTCGTATGCACCTTATAAAACAAACAGCAAAACACTATAGGACGTCTTTAATTAAATCTACAGCTCAAAACTCAAATAAGACTACTAGATGCATACAAAGGGACAGCATTATTCAGAACAGCGAAATCAAACAATACATTTTGCCTTGCCTAGAAATTTCTCAAACAAAGCTTTTCCGTAGTAAAGAGCATACCTGGAAAAGGAGCTTCGTCTAAAAAGATTAAAAAAACATATCAATACTAAAATATTAATTAATAATTCCGCCATTTTGCAGCAAGAACATCATATTTTTTTTAATATGCGGTAGAGAACGTAGAACGGGCAGTCATTTGCCTGGTAAACCTTCCCTTTCTAAGCCCCGAGCACAAAGGAGATGTGCTCTTGATAGTTAATTAAATTTAAATATGTGTAAGCAAACGCGATAGAGCGTGTAGCCTGTATATTTATCTCGCTGAAACGCTCGGATTAAAATACCTCCTAGATTTTTCTTAGCTTACTCCAAGTGAAGTTGCCCTCCCCAGTTCACCGTTGCATTAATTTGATGTTCTAGCTGCGTCATTTATTCAGGAATGTTTTGTTCAAATGGTACACCTAAATGATTTTTGAAATTAAATAGTATTTTTTACACTTCTCATGACCCAAGGTCTGGATTTCACCTTGGACAAGCGGGTATTGGAGTAAGCATTGCCAAAGAGCGTGGTAATGCTGCCAGTCTTTTGAGCACATATCAGTCGTCAGCGATGCCTAGGAGATTTTTGATGCCATATTTTAAATTGTTCTTATTATATAATAATTGATATTGTTATATAATATATACATAGTATTTTGCAATTGCTAAATAAAACATAACTACAACGAATGAAAAAAATAGTATTTAATGATATTATCATTAAATACTATGATAATATCAATGATAATATCATTAAATACTATTTTTTTCATTCGTAAAGCGACAAAAAAGTGCATACATTTTAAGTAAGAAAATTATTCCAGGAGTGAAATTCTCTGTAATTCTTTCATGATGAAAGAATTGAAATATTCATTGCTTTTTATAAAAATCAAAACGAACTTTCATTTAAATGGGAAATCGTTAAAGCTATATCCGATCACCCCTTGAAAATAATTACGCTTAAGTTTTTTATTGTAACTCCGAGGCACTTCTGTTTTGTTGTAAAAGGAATATCGTATGGCGCCGAGATCTAATTAATAAATTAATCTGATACAAACAATTTTCAATTACCTATAGGCTTACCCTGAGCTTAGCAACATGTTATTTAAACTGCCCTTGTTTTGTATAATTAAATGGTTACATACCCTTATTGGTTGTTGTTTTGTAATATTGTCATATCCTTTGTAGATACGACAATACTACAACTTGTTTTTTTTTTTGGGACGAATGTAACTTTCATTAGTTCGCTCTTGTAACCCTATCTTTTATATAATCATTCCTGTATATAATTGTGGCATCATCATCATTATCATAATCATTTAGGTTGTAAGATGTCCACTGCTGGACATCAAGCGTCGCAACAATGACCGATCCTGTGCGTCTTATCATAATCATAATCATAATCATAATCCTTTATTTGTTAGAACATAGTAACTTACCTCCATAGTATTCCCGCTTCTCTCACCAAGTTCTTTCTCTCTGTGCTCTCGCTGTGCCCCGCCCACTGCTACTTAAGTTTGGCGAATCTTCTTAATTGTGTATAACAATGTAAAATACACTTATTTCACAAGGATATTATCCCGTAATTTTTATTAGGTCTCCCAAAGTAGCATAAGTACATTCGTAATGGAAAATCTGCAAAAGACAACAAATACATTTTGAGTTCACGCACACCACATAAAATTAATTTCAAGAAAACAGACCCACATAACAGCCAGTATTACACACGGCAATAAAACAATATAAGTATTCCACTAAAATACACAGGAACTCCAAAAAGGGACACTCCCGTTTCTACATATGTTAATTTAAAAGCATTTAATTCGAAACGACGTAAGAAAAACATTGGGAGGTTTGTGCAGGGTTCTGTATAAAGGTGTCAAAGTGAAAATTTACATTGAGTCGTTGTTGCATAGTGGAGTGGTTCAGCTTTGAACAGTGGTCAGTCGCCTGGAAAATGTTATACATATGTACTGATATGTAAAACCTTATATCCTTTTGGGGACGAAACTTATCATAGAACATTTTCTTGCGGAAAGTGAAAATGCCGATATTAATGTTTGAATTTGCATTAAGTCCGCCATTGTTCAGTGTTTTATTTACTAGTGCATACAATTTTAATAAATAAATAATTAGCTTTAGATTTGCTGGAAGAAATCGAGCCACAATATTGTGTTAGCGCAGCTGTGAGACAACGTAGGACAAATTAAATAAAAAATTGACACAACATGTTTCTACTTGAATAAACACTAGATTATACCTATAGTTTATTTATGTATTTGCGTAGCCACACCAACGACTTATTTAAACAATATAATAGGAATAGATATTGGTGATCCTTTGCAAAAAAGTCACTTACTTTATTTATACACAACATTTACAGTTGGTCTAATCAATTAAATAAATTAAAAACGATAAATAATAAACGAAAAAAGAGATTAAAAAACAATGCCCCAAATTGATATAAATTAAATTAAAATCTCAATATTATCAAATTAAATCTTAAATTATTTCTTATTTTAAATATTATTCATCCACTATTAAATTATATGAAAATATATCTAATTAAATTAATTTTTTATAGGAATATACAACAGTATTTTTATTTTATGCGAAATCTGAATATAGTTTGTTCAGAATCAGTAGCTGGACGGAATCCAACAGTTTGTACACCATGTTATTTTTTTTTTCTAATAATATTTAAAAAGGTTTCAAGTTGGACACCACCGACACTAAGTACAACACAGGTCACGGCAAAACATAGCGGGCATTGGGGGCCAGCAAGTGCAAATCACTAAAATATACTACAATTAATTCGCATTAACTAAAATTTGAGTTGTATTGGAGAACAACGTTTGCCTATTTTAATATAATTAGAGCACATTTTCATCACGAAAAAATAGCTTCATTTACAAAGGATCAGGTTTAGAAAATCCTGTCTCTTGCAGTGGGTAAGTGCCTGTTACTTCACACTCTTTAAGTCAATATACTTGAGAAATACGGCGTCGCCAATGAAGGCAAATGCCGCAAATGTTCTAAGGAGTTCGGTTGAACGACGGACAAATATATTCTGTAAATAGTTCCCGCAAGAGCTTAGTAAAATCTTGCATTTCCGTTGCGAAGTTACTTATCTACTGAGAAGCTTTTAAATATATTTGGGAAAAATGTTAAATCTGAAAAGCTAATTTGTATGCCTATTTTAGCAATAAAAAAATCGTTTATGTATCTAATAGCGTCAAAAATGTACCTACCTAAACCATAAGTTGAAAAAAAATCACAAAATATTTGGATTTTTTTTTTTTTTTTTTTTTATTAATAATAGGCTCGCGTTTGACCACTATCTCACCACTGATGGTAAGCGATGATGTGGCCGACGATTGAGCACGCTTGCCTAGAAGTAACCGATTCACTTTTGACTTAAAGACCTGTAGGTTGTAGCTATCAGGAAACACAGACTCCGGCAGGGAATTTAATTACTTAGTTTTACGCATAATGAATGTGTTTTCAAAACGGTTTGTACGAATGGGTGAGATATTATTATTTTTATTTGTAATAAACTCAAAAACAAGGTACTTAAACGATTTTAAAAGATTTTTCACTAGAAGTAGAGTTTTTTTTTAATTTTTACCATTCGCATCTGTACTGTACTTTATTACTAAGTAACACATCATCATCATTATTTTCAACTATCAAGAAATTGCTTAGGGCTATTTAAAGCCAGCCAGCATATTTTACTCCCTTTCCCATCATGATTGACTGACGTTTACATTGCGGCAAATAAAATATTTAAGACCATCTAAGCCCTTTGAATTAAGAAAGTCGTAACTTCAATTTATTCCATTGCTAGGAATAGCGACAATTGATTGGCTATAAACACTAGGGCAAAAAATCAAATTGAACGTTCTCAATTTTAAAAGTACTTGGCCGGCGAGTAAACGAGCTATATTTTAATTAAAACAATAAAATTCGATAGTTTTCCGCTTTATTGACTTTTTACGGTTACATATTGTAAATAAAGTGCATTCGGGTTCCGCGTACCGAAAGAGCATCGGCCGATATAAGCTCGGCCGCAATTAAACAGTTGGCCGATGTTATTCGATAAAAAGCTATTATTGAAAATTCAAGTGTAATGTACCGTTAATTACTACGCTATAATTAATTTTGTCATGCAATTAATTTGAACAATTGATTTTAACTGACTATAGAATGGTTAACAAATGACCTGTGGGCTCTCCGGTAATGTAACGCATATTTTGACATGGAAACTATGCTTTTGGCAATTCGGAAACATATTGTGGATTTTGATTTACACATTCTAACTGTTCTCGGAATTAACCTATGTGGACATTACAAAGCAATCGTTTTTAGAATTCATGTCATAATTCTATGTAAAGGCACTTCACACGTTATTAAAAAACGTGCGACTTTTTAATTTACCTCAAACATAATATAGAAAAATATGCATCGTCTATTCTAGTGAAGATTAGTTTGCGGACTAAATAGAGATGCTTCGCAATATTAACAAGTAAAACTATTTAATAAAGTGCAGCAGGCATGTCGGTGCTGTCTCGACATTTAGATTGCTAAGTTCCTTAGACAACGAAAGCTGGACCTCAAAATCTAATCTAGGTATTGGGGAAAGTTCAGACTGCAAGCGGAGGTCGTGCGATTTGCCAAGACACGCTGAAGCTGTAAAACAGTAGATACAAGATGTCTTAAGATGTTACGATAGAGTCGCGATTTACGGTGATTTTGCAAAACGAGCGTCAACAGTTAACAGTGTGAACTTGCTCTTATCCAGTTATTGGGATTAATTCTCTGAAATCTAATACCAAAATAATATTGCTATTGACAGTAATTGCTAAAGTGAAGGAACAATAAGCAGTAGTAACTAGTGGATTTAGGGTAGCGCAAATGGTTATACACTCAAATTTAAGCTCGTGCGTTGCCTCACTGGATCCTGGAACCTGAGCACTGGTGGAAGTTTTACTGGTAGTTACTGTAATGATAGGTACAGGCTACAGTGAAGGAGGTAAAGGACGTAAGTACTGGTCCGATTGCTAAAATTTTTTCATCTATAGAAAGCTGCTGCCTGAGTTACATATGCTATATTTTATGTAAGCGAGCGAAGCCATGGGCAAAAGCTACTCTATACATAAAAGAAGAAAGAAACTGACTGACATATATATTAACGCACAGTCGAAACAACTGGGACTGGGAGCGTGAAATTTTGCACAAGGCTTCCTTGCCGACCGCATCAGGCAACGGCGCCCTAGCCGCCGCCGCCGGGATTCCGATCCCGATTACCGGCCACCGTAGACGCGGGCTCGAGGATGGCGGGCCATGGGTAGCTCGCTGTCCGACCGTCCACTAACTGTTCGGACCGAGCCCAAGACGTCGACGGCGCGCTCTGTTCTCGCGCGCCTCAAGGAGTTGTCAGCAACAGGAGGGGCCCAGCTGGGTCGAAGCCTACTGGGGCCAGGGTTATCCAAAAGGAAGCTCTGAGCCTTGGTTTGAAGGCTAGAAGGAACGGGGTGTTTTTTTAGTCAGTAAGAGTCTAACACTATCTCCCGCTCCACCCAAGAACGGCAAAATCATCTTATGACAACCGTCATAAGATGATTTTTGCCCACTGTAAAAAAAAAGTTTTATTGTGACTCAAAAAATATAAACCAACAACATTTCTGCAGTAAATTAAGTTACCTCTTAATTTACCCGCCAATGAAATTACCGTCATTTATTTGTCATATTCCACGTCCATCCTTTACATAATTTGTGTAAAGAAAGACGCTAAAGTGGGAGGTCCTTTTAATAAAAAACAAAAGGCTAACTAACTCTGAAGGTAAATTAATTAAACCTGTGCTGGTTCTGACGCCAGCATGTTATTCCACTAAAAAATACCACGTCTTTCATGTAAATATTACCGAAGCATAATTTATATTAAGTTATTAAACTCTTGTCTAATGCGCTCGGAATTTACTTAAGATTTTTATTCTGGAGATGAAGATTTTTGTAATGTTTTAAGACTTTGTGTTATTACATTTTTAAACTTATCCCTACTAATATTATAAATGCGAAAGTAGCTCTGTCTGTCTGTCTGTCTGTTACGCTTTCACGCAAAAACTACTGAACGGATTTAGATCAAATTTGGTAGGTAGGTAGAAGAGACACTGGAATAACCTATAATTCCACTGCTGAGCACGGATCTCTGCCCGCGCGATATAAACTGTAGTCCACGCGGTAGAAGCCGCGGGCGAAAAGCTAGTGTTTCATAAATGCTTTTTAATATAGTAAGATTTTGCTAGGTGCTTCTATGTTTTAAACAAGCGATCCACCTCACAGGATTTACAAGTATTTGAATTTCTCGGCTTTTTCTAGTAAAATATGCATATTTTTACATCTAAATCTTCCTTATGAATTGATCTGTCTATTGATAAATGATAAATGATCTTAATTTTGCAAATTGATTAAAAAAAAACCACTTTTTCACGTCAATTTCATTTTCAGTCAGTTTAAATAGATGAGGCCGGTGTTTCCTAGTTGACTACCCAGAGAAAAAACACCGAAACAAACTCAGTGGTCAATGAATTGATAAAAAACCACATGAAAATTCGTTCAGTAAATTTTAAGTTTTTCCCGAACAGACAGACGTGGTTGGAGACTTACGAGTAATTTTTTTGTAGTTTTTTTGCTATCTTTAAATATTAGATCGATATCAAGTGATGCCATGAATTTAAAACTTTAAACCTTCTTAAATGATACTTTCTGCATCTCAACAACCCAACCCACATCATCCAGTCTATTATAAAGCAAGTTAATCACGAATGTAACCGAAATCCCCCGATCTATCGCAATTCTACGCCGAATCTCGCATAAGAAGGCATGCGCGTAATTTGGCCGCCGCGAAATCGACTGCCTATCTCCTATTGGTTTCATACTTAATTTAATTCTAAAGAGACGTATCGACGAACTCAACGAAGCCTGAAGACGTATGTAGTCGTAAGAAAGACCGTAGAATATTGATAGAAGCTATTCTGGTGGCATGCCCCATTGGCTTGCGGGCGCAACCGCTCCATTTTATTATCTAACGAATTGGATAATTTTGTGGTGAAGTCCTTTTGTGATTTTGATTGGTGTTCCAAAAAGGTACGAAGTACTCATCACTTTTAGCATTATAGCATAATCAGCCCTATAATGTTACTAGTATACTCAGGCCTCCTATCTACTCATAAGAGAGGAAATGGGCCATAATCCACCATGCGGGCCCAGTAGATGTCATTGGTAGATGTCACACGCCTTCGAGTTTTTAGTTTTAGGTTCCGGTTTCCTCACGATGTTTTCGTTTGCTGTTTTGAAAGCAGTGGTGAAAAAATAATTACACAAAGTAAAGCGCATGCAATCATGCGCTTTACTTTGTGTAATGTGGTTTGAATCCACGACCAACAACAACTCAACAAACTTAAGACTAACATATTTTTATATTTATTATTTTATACATTGTTTCATGACAGAATAACAATACACGTGCAGAGCAAAATGACCGTATGCTCAGCATAATGCTGTATCCACACGCAAAATGCGACGAGTCCACCGCGCTAGTTTTCAGCATGGGTCGGCAAACTAGTAAGTTAGAGCCGTCACCACGAGGCCACCACTGCTCTTATTATTTTTTACTCCATCTATTATCTAGAATTCGTAGAAACTTTATGAATGGCAAATCCATGACCTGTATTGTAGCCATTTGATGCTACGTCATTTCAGCCGATATTGGCTACAGGAACCTGCGTCATTCTCATAGCTTTCAAAGGCCTGTGTTTAACAATGGTTCCTTTGAAACACAATATGGCGGTCAATAATCCATCAACTACCTATATAGATCGATAGGTTTGGCAGATCGGTGCGATATTCAAATTACAGTTGCAAAAAACTATTTTCTACTCATGATAGATATACGCCGTAGCTTTGTAATGCAAAAGGGCAAGTGAAGAAACACGGGTGAGTTTTTGTCAGTAAGCCTGATCCTTTCTTTCACTTCACTTAGAGCTGGAGAAGTTATTTCATAAATTCACCAAATGAAAAAGACTGATATACTTACCTACTCCTCATTTACCTTTCTGTCAATAAACATTTAAAAGAAACTTAAGCTAAGCTTTCTTTTGTGATTGATAATTAACATTATTTTTTAACAGCAACATTAATACATTTAAAATATTAGTTCATATGCATCATCATCTGCGAGTTACTGTAAGTTTGTATGCCAATATCGGTAAAACTTAGTGCACTGTACACTTAACTATACCTAAGAACCTCAAGTGTCTCCACGACCGGACCTGTGCGTCTCACATTCATTGGTCCAACTTGTGGAACATCTTCCAACGCTACGTTTTCCAGTACGCGGTCGCCACTCCAGAATCTTTCGACCCTATCGATCATCTGTTTTAGGATCAATATACCCTGCTCACTGGCTCTTAAGTTTGGTGATTCTTCAGGCTATATCGATCCCAAGTGAGATTCTTAAACTCGATGCCAATTACGGCATTTAAATTGAATAAAAACAAAGTGCAGCCTACAAAAATATGTAAACATTCTGAAAAGCGTAAGACACAAAGGGAACAATATTTTTGCTTGATTACATTACAAAGTAATGCCGGGTACCGACTGTTTGAGACAAAAAACCTTGGAACCAATTTTGCATAATAACTTAACGTGACAAAAGTAATTGGATTTTCTGTTCTCTATTTTGTCCGCTTTTATCCTGTACGAAAATGTGGGGAAATGTTAAAAATCAACAAATATTAGTTGATAGATACACTGGATGTATTTACTTTTTGTTTTGTTTGTTTGTTTGAACATCGCTTTGCGTTATTAAATATGTACCTGCCTTTATCTTTCTGTAGGTACCTACCTATTTATTTTATTTTTCAGTATAATATTTTGAAATCGAAAATGCCTAATTAGAACTCTGGATTGGAGAATGATTTCACTTACAAGTACACTACATAAATACTTGAGACTGAAAAAAAAAATAAAGACATAAATTTAATTTTATGTATAAGCTGTGTTACTTTTTGGTTTAAGTTTATTCTATTCTATTCTAAAGACAAGTGTTATTCTTTTTAATAATTGACTTAAGTCTGTTAAGTTGCAGAACAATTTTATAAGCCCAATTAAAATAAGTAAATTAGGACTGTACATTTTTTTTTATCCGAAAATTCTTATAAGTTGATACAAAATCAATCAGCCAAGTCTTATTACCATATATGTTGGGTTCTATTTTATTTAATTATGAGTAGATCCAGCTAAATGCTCCAAGGCAACCTGCAAAATTCAAATTTTCGAAAGTTTTTTTGCAATGTACAGCTTATTATTGAATATCTAGTTTGGTAACAAAAATGATATTTATGAAGATAAAGATTTTTTACACTTACTTCGTATCGGTTGAAAATATCAGACCTACACTCACGCGTTTAGTTCGCTTTAGTCGCACATCCACGACCAAATACTTTATCAACTCAGCACTTTAGTCACTTATGGGGATTGAAAAGCTAAAAGAAAGAAAGAAAAATATTTTATTTGCCACACAGATACACACAATGTAAAATAAGCAAACGCTTCTGATAAAAAAAATAGCTTACATTGTGTCTCGCGCCTGTACCAAATAGGGCCAATTCAGCAAAAAATGCCAGACAAATACGTGGTAGTTGCCTGACGCTGGTTTTCAACTGAACCTTATTGACAGTGACGCTGGTAAAGTTAGATCAATCCTCACTCATCGGATTAACCCGCCAGAAGCGGTAAAAGGGTTAATAACATAATTATACACTGCACATGCAATTTAAAACACGCACAACAAATTCACACAAACTATCCCCCTATAAACAAAATTACATCGCCACAAAGAAGTCAGACGGAGTTCTCTCGAATATATTTAATTTTCTTTTTATTTGGAAGAAGCTGTGTTCCTTGGAAGACTGGAAGTTAACTAAGTACCTCGGCAACGACATCACGAAGGCAAGCTTAGGTCTGGCGAAGTCTCCAGTGGTTACTGCAGCCAAGCCGTTGTTTCTGAACGTTGAAATAATAATTTCACTGTTATTGAGGTGCGAATTATTAATGCGATGTTGCTTTTTTTCTGTTTGTTTGTCGGTACTATTTTGTAATGGACTGAGTGCTAAAGTGGTGGTAGAAAGTTTGTTTTATTGGTGCTGTTGTTAATATGTATAGAATAAGTAATAATAATGCTGTTGCAGATGGTCGGTTGGTTAGTGGCCCTCACTGCTTTTATAATAATAATTTTTATTTCTGTGTGTCTAGTAAGTACCCATAACAGCACCTAAGCAGAGCTTATTCTGCTTAGTTTGGGACAAAATGACGTTGTGTGAAAGTTTTGCAATATTATTATTATTATCTAATTCATTAAACACCAAGCGCGGAATATTATTATAATTATCTAATTCATTAAACACCAAGCGCCCCCCCCCTCTCCCTCTCCTAGAGAGGATGCCTGAGTCCCAGCTGTGGGAACATTAAAGAGGCTGATGAGGATGATGATGAAAGCCGAAAGCGAAAGCCGGCGTTCGGTCTTTTTATTGTGTCTCTGATTGCGGTATTTGGAAGGTTAATATAGGTTGTTTAGTATTAGAAGTGGTGGGATGATTTGGATGCGTACCGCGAGGACTAGTTAAAGACGGCGCAGGAGAAGAAAATTTGGAAGGCTTGAGGGAGGCTTTTGTCCAGCAGCGGGACAGTAATGGCTAGTACAAAAATAGGTTGGTTTTGGTACTATCTCCGGAATGAAGGTATTCGGAATAGTGTCAAGTCACGAGTAAATAAACGGAGTGTTACAGTACACGCACACGGGCCAAAAATACGCCGCCACAAAAAAACGCTAGAAGCAAAATCAAGCTAGAAGTCGCCGCAAAAAACATTAGAAGCCCCCAACAGCTTCTGGCGAAGAAGAAGTTTTTTTTTTGTGGCGGCAACGCCCGCCGCACACGAGCCACAGAAAAAGGCCGCCACACTGAAGTTCCACAAATCTCCGACCAGACTGATATTATATCTGATCTGGGCAACTACCCAATAGATCTCCAAACTTATTTCAGTAGACCATTTAAAAGTTAAAAGGACCTTGATAAGCTTAACAAAATAAGTACTTACAAAATATTAATGAGCGATAATTTTCCATTGAAAACTAATCCGTCCTTTGTTGCTGAGCTCAGTTCAATACAAAATTATATTCATGATTAAGCTAAAAGCCACCGCCATTATCCGGATTGTTAAATTTTTAATTAGAATCGGAAGTTATAAGTTGTAAACCTGACATAGGTACCGGTTCAAAGTTCAAGCTTAAACTTTGCATTGTTTATATAACTTGGAGTTTTGAAAGCAGGTAAGTTTTAGAACATAGCGGTTTTAATGATCTAATATTAAAGGAACGTTGAGGGTATTAATTAAGGATTCTGTGGCGTAATAGCGATAGGGAAATTATAGGCGCGCTCCTCGAAATGCGATGCCGTGTTATGCCTCACAGCGATGCAACTTTTGTATTAAACTTTAATAACGTAACGCCTTGGATATATGTACTGGCTTTTGCCCGAGGCTTTGCCCGCGTACATAAAATGTAGCTTATATCATCATCAGCCTTTTTAATGTTCCCACTGCTGGGAGTCACGCCTCCTCTCTAGGAGAGGGAATGGGCCGTAATCAAGCACGCGGGCCCAGTGCGGGTTGGTCAGCTTATATCACTCAGAAATAAAGCTGCTTTCTATCGGTGAAATAATTTCGGTTGATCAGTACATTCAGAGATTACCTCCTACAAACATCATCATCATCGTATCAGCTGGAAGACGTCCACTTGGTCATAGGCCTCCCAAGGCCTTCTCTGATGGATGCGTGACACACAGGATCGGCTGTTGTGGCGCGCCTTTGTTGAGGTCTCCTACAAACAAAGAAACATAAAAAAAGCAAATTTTACCTCTTTATATTATTAGTGTAGATAGTGTAAATGTAAATGGAGGGCTTTTTTTCTAATAAACCATCCAATGATTTCTCCCGCTCTATGGCAGAGGCAGAAACAAATTAAAGATTTTAAGAAGTATCCTATGTCCGTCTCCTGGTTTTAAGCTACCTCCCCACCAATTTTCAGCTAAATCGGTTCAGCCGTTTTTGAGTTATAAATAGTTTAACTAACACGTATTTCTTTTATGTACATATAGATTTACGCGGTTTGACGTTACAATGTGTGGCCCATCATTGTAGCGCCTGTTTTAATATGTAGAATATGTACAGGCAATCTAGATGAAAATTGGATATTTTTAAAGACTTCGCGTATAGTCTCTTAAAGGTAGAACTACACTGCGCACACGTGTGCCACGTACGGACGCTGCGGTCTTCATACATTTTATATGGAAACTAGCTTCTGTTACACTAGCTTTTTTTTTTTTTTTTTTTTTCGACGGGGAAAATCATCTTATGACAAGACCCGCTATTGGGTAGAGCGGGAGATAGTGTCAGACTCTTACTGACTAAAAACCCCGCGCCGTTCCTTCTAGCCTTCATACCGGGGCACGAGCTCCCTTTCGGACAACCCTGTCCCCAGTAGGCTACGACCCAGCTGGGCCCCTCCTGCTGCTGACAACTCCTTGAGGCGCGCGGGAAGGGAACAGTGCGCGCCGTCGACGTCTTGGACTCGGTCCATTACCGGACGATCGGACAGCTTACTTTGAACGTCATGGTAACCAAGCTAGTCTGTTACACTAGCTTGGTTGCCCCGCATGCGTAACCCCCGCAAATGTCCTTTTCATACAAGTATTTATTGCAATGCGTGGATTTGTTGTCTATTGTACACAACCATGCGGGGCAATTCCGCATGCGTGATGAAATCCGCACGATATTGAAAACATCCTTATACAGGAGCAATTTCTAGTGCTGGGCAAAATTTCTTTAAAAAACAACTTCAGTTCTCTCACGGTCTGTCTGATACTGACAGTACACTCGTTACTCATAAAATAGTTTTTTTTTTTTCAAAAATTCTGTCGCTGTTAAAATCAAAATGGCACCCGTTGAAAATGTAAGCGTTTTTTCCGTTGACAAGTGTCAGAATCTATTGACGTGTTGGCACCGACTAAGCCTATTTCACGGAAGCCATCAACCCTGAAATTCACTGGAAATGACTAACCAGCCAAGCTATTAGTATTTATAAGTTCACGGAAGAGAAATATTTGAACAAATGGCCATTGTGGGATTTGAGATATTTTGTATCTTTGTCGGACTACGCCTGGTTAGAGAAGTTTAAAGGTCAGAATTGATTCTGAAATCTATACCTGCATAGAAATAAAATAGATCGAGAAGGGGGAACTATAAAAGAGCGACTAAAAAAAAACTTACAACTGATGATGAGATACAGAGATTGAGTTTTAATAACTGGAGCGGTATGAATTTGAGTAAGCGACACATTTACTAAACTAGTGACAAATATTGATTAACAATAAAATCCAGAACGAGCTTACTAAAAGTGGGTTATTGAAATCCTAGTTAAACGATCAAATTAGTAACTGAGCGACTTAATTAATAAGTGAGCGACAGATAAAATTGAGGTTTTACATAATGGACTACTAAAAAGTGAACTATAACAAATGTTTTCACCATTGTCTAATTTTAGTTAGTTTAGTTTAGAACTGTGACCTACCGCGTGAGCTGAGCGAGCGAAGCAAGCGGTGCCATTTGATACTGTGTACTTCGATATTTAGGACATTTGGAACACTTCATTTAAGATAAAATGCTGCTCAGTACCAAATATTGAAAAAATGCAGGACGTAACGTTGACACTCAAAAATTATATTAAGGTCGCTTAAATATTATGACGCGTCTCATTTTGTATTTTAAGTAACTCAAATTAAAGTTTGTAAATCGCTGTTCTGTTGATTTCTCGTCATTCGCAGTCAGTCGGTCACTTATTATTTCTATAACCTAAAATAATTATTTTTGACCGTTTAAAACAGTTCCGGTTCGGAACTGTTTTAAACGGTCGGAAACGCTGATTAGTGTACGTCCGCCGAGCCTAGGTATGAAAAGTGAAGTACATACACGAGATTGACGTCTTCTGTACGTAACTATTACAAGGTTTTATTTAATTTCACCTGTCCCAATGTTTGTCTGTCATCAAATCTTGTAAATAAAATTTGACACTTGCCTGTTACTGATTGAGCTGAAATTTTTCATGCATGTGTAAATCCACGGAATTTTCCGTTCTGTGTGTAAATCAGATGTCAATGCAAAATTATTATGACAAGGAGCTGATCTGATGATGGAACCGGAAGGTGGCTATAGGAACTTGGTATTAAACGACACAACCCCGTCGAGTTTGGGCTCGTATGGTTCGTCTTTACGAGTCTTAATTACACCGAGCTATAAAAGCTTGCTATGAAAAAATGATTTTTATTAGAAGCTTGTTGTTCTTTCGGTGCGGCCACGCTCGGCGTACTTGTTTACTTTGTGTATATAACCGTAGTGCTGTGCCTGTACCGAATAAAAGTATTTCTATTCTAAAAATACCTACTTCATCCAGTGAATAATGTATCTGTTCGAAGAATCGTCATTTATTTGCTGACACGGCACCGCTCTGTTAATCCTACTATGTCAGCTTCGCGACCTCTTTAATCCTACTTCCCTTTTCGGTAAAGCCCACCGTAGCACACTTTATTCAGATTGAACATTTTTCCTATATTTAAGTTGAGATTTTCGGCATGTTTGGATAACTGCGAGTGGTTCCGAATCCGGCTTAGAAATACGTATGTAAGTATTTTGTCGATGAGATATTTTATTATTAGACTAGTGACCCATACAGGTTTCGCGCGGGGGCAAATGGTACTCTATTTATTATTTATTTACTAGCTTTCCGCCCGCGGCTTCGCCCGCGTCGACTACAGTTTATATCGCGCGGGCAGAGCTGTACCCGTGCTCAGCAGTGGTATTATAGGTAGCCTATGTGTTATTCCAGTGTCTCTTCTACCTACCTACCAAATTTGATCTAAATCCGTTCAGTAGTTTTTGCGTGAAAGCGCAACAGACAGACAGACAGACAGAGTTACTTTCGCATTTATAATATTAGCAGGGAGTAGGGATTTAAAATTCATGTACAGTAGTGGTACATAGGCGGACTTAAAATGCAACAAGGCATTCTCTACCAGTCAACCTTTGGTTAAAAAAAGACAACATTGTGGTAGGTTTGCACAATAACCAAATACTTTGAACGAAAAAAAAAAGTTATTTATTTATACTTAATAAAATACAAATATGTGCTAAAATAATAAACTAATAAATATTAAAGCGACACGAAAAGAAGAAGATGAAGCATGGTCAGTAAATCTTCTATTACTAAAAATTGTATTAAAATCCGTGGTATGGTTTAGAATTTGTTACCTGATAAACGGACTGACAGAAAAAGCGATTTTGTTTTATACTCATCATTGATCATATACCTCCTAGAATTGTCGCTAGTATTAACGGTCCTGTGCGTCCATTGGATTTCCGTGACCCTAGGAGCCTATTTTTCAAGCCTAGAGTGAACAGGCTCTTACTAGTGCGCTTCACCATCACAGCCAAGAACAAGTTGAGATCAATTTTTAAAAATCCTCACAGAAGCGTTCGAACGTGGCGTCTTTCGGTTCGCAATCGCTACCTACTCCAAAATCTTTCGGTCCAGTCGATCATATGTTCTACGATCTATGTACCCACTGCCACTTAAGTTTGGCGATGTGCCCTGCCCACTGCCACTTATTTTTGGCGATTCTTCGGGCTATTCGGTTACCTTGATTCTCCTACGTATATTTTAATTCCTGTTGCGATTACGCAACGAAATTTCAAGCATAGCCTTTTACGTTACCTGTGGGTAACTGTAAGCGTTCTGATGAGACTCATTTTTTAAACTACGTAGAGATTATTTCATTTAGTAGTTAGGTACGGCAAAGAGTAAAGTTCTTGCGTGTAATATCAGCTAGGTATCCAAAACTGTGACGAGCGAGCAACACTCACGATCAATAGGTCTTTTCATCAGATTAATAACGTCACTTAACTAACTAGAGCCCGGGCGGCCCCGGACTTGCATACTACACAAGAGCCATTCTCGGGTATCCCCAAGTTATTTGGCGCGAAACTTGTAAGCAGCTTACATTTCGTGCCCCTCCACGGGTAATATTCGCAAAATTACTCGTCTAGTCAGTCTCTGTACGTAGTTATTTGAATAATTGATGCGGTTCTCGTGAGCCCCGGCAAACATTTGCGATCCGCAATCAGGGTCCAACTTGCCTGTTACCTCAAAGCTTTCACTCGCTTGCATTTTGATGGGAGATACTGAAAGTGTTTTGTGTGCTGTGCGGAAATGTAGCCTTTAATCTTATTCGTAATGGATTATTTATTCGTACTGCCCCTTAATTTGAAGTTGATGTTAGCAAGGCAGACCTTTATTTTTTAATTTAAATATATGAATATTTGATCGACTTTACCTACGTTCTTATTATTTGTTCTAAGCCTCGTCGTTTATACCACGTACGTTGAAGGACTAGAACAGTTTGCCTGCTGCGCTGCGGTCTTCCCGTCCGATATTAATTTGAGTGTCCTCTTCTTGAGTGAAAAGTCTCCTAATAAACTAGTGCGCTTCACCATCAGAGATTGCATCACTTCTTACAATCTGGTGGGATCGCAGTCAAGCATTAGTTTCATCAATAAAAAAAAATGAAAAAAAAATTATGTTCAAAACTACATCTTATCCTGATCTTTCAATCTAACAAATCTCTTCTGAAAAACTTTCACTTCATTCAACCAATTCGTTGATATAAAACTCGTCTCACCAAAAGTAATGAGCACAAAGTCGATACAGCTAAATTGTCTTCACATACAAATTGCACTGAACTGTATTATGCTCAACCTTTGATCAAATGTTGGCTGTAAATGCTCATTTCGTCGCTCAATTTTGGATCGGACTCGGTACCACGCAACTGGTTGATAAAGCCTTATTTGAACTGAAAATGCTCTGTGAAACGTGGTCCGATGGAAACTGCGAACAGATTTGAAATAGACTTGTGTAGCGTAGGTTCGTATGTTTCTATTAGGTATTGTGGAAGGTTTGTAGAACCTAGTTGCAGAATTATGGTTTAAGCCTTTACCTGTAGCAGAATTGAATATTGTGGTAGATGTGTATAATTCTGTAAGCTACGAACACAATTATTTGTGTAAGTACCTGGAGGATAAAAACGGACCCTATTACTAAGACTACACTATCCTGTTCGTGATAGCTAGACAGTTATATAACAAAAAATACTAATAAAACAAAATAAAATGTAATTTAAGAGGGCTCCCATAAGACACGGGTTTTTTCCCCGGCTTTTAATAGTATAGTGGGGACCCTTCGTGTGCACGTCCGGTTCTTACTTGGCAAGTTTTTCTATAATTTAATTATGCTTTGGCGTATATTTGATGTTGCATTAAATGGTCTCCCTTCTGGGTGGAGCGACAGTGTAAGGCAGACTAAAACTATCCCCCCTTCAGGCAACTGAAAGGGGGTTAGGTTTAGTCAGTAAATGCCTAAATTGTGTCTTGGAGCATTAAGGGTAACCTAAGCGTTCCAAGACACACTTTTAAACAATCGCAAAGCTTAAAGTCTAATTTTTAACTAACACAGCAAAACTTGAATTACCTGAAGAAATAAACAACTTTAAACTCAAATAGACGCAAGCAATTTGTACATATCAGGTAAGTTAACCTTACAATTTCTACTTAGAAATTCAAATGAAAACAAGAAATAAAATACATCTGGAAAATCACACAAGTAATTACTTATGTAAAACTTTATCTACATACATTTAATTTGATATCTCAATTATTTAATTTGATAACAATATAACTTTATAATTGGTTAATATTATATTCTGGTAGAATAATTTAGTTAAAGGTATCATAACCTTTTAGGTAAGTCGTAGAGTTGCGAATGTAAATATTTAGACTTTGGACACAAAATACATAGGTACAGAAGTCAATCTACATACAAAGCGCGCTCGAGCAACGTACACATAGACACCGCTCACGGACACGATATCTCGGGAGCGTCTCGGCCCACTCGTCGAACCGTTCCGGCTCAAACGCTCATTAGTGTGCGTCCACCGAGCGTAGGCATAAAAAGTGAAGTACATACATGAGATAGTCTTCTGTACCTATCTATTTTGTGCTTTGGATTTTAGAGAAAAGTTAAAGCTCAGTTCGTCTTTTTGTGACTTTCATATAGATATTATTTACAGATCACACTTTGACATGCCTTTGTATTGGAAATAAGTGATTCCTTTATGTTAGTGTTTTATTGTTTTTCATCAGAAGGCTTAAAGTCTCTCAAAGGGCTATGGAAAGGGCTATGCCTAGGGTTTTCTTGAGTGACCGCCTTAGAAATAAAGATATCCGCAGGAGAACTAAGGTTACCGACATAGCCCGAAGAATCGTCAAACTTAAGCAGTGGACAGGGCACAATGCTCGCAGAACCGATCATCGATGGGGACGAAAGGTTCTAGAGTGGCGATCACGTACCGAAAAGTGTAACCTTGGAAGGCCTCCCACAAGTTGGACCGATGATCTGGTGAAGGTCACGGGAATCCTATGAATGCGAGACGCACATGACCGGTCGTTATAGCGATACTTGGAAGAGGCCTATGTCCAACAGTGGACGTGTCTCGGCTGAAATAATGTTGATTTCTCTTCCATGGAAAATTCCACAGAATCGTGTTTTTATTCGGGATAAAAGTAGATAGTCAGTAGATCTCTTAATGTAAAGCTTTATATAAAGGAATTATCGTAATCTGATCAGTACCTACTTCCAGATACTTGATGTAGTATCTAAATAAAGTAACTTTAGATAACTGAAGATCAGTAAAGACTCACTGAAAAACAAAACACAAAAGAGCTGTGTAAATAAAATATTATATAATCGACTTGTTAGTGTATTTTGCACTTTTCGAGGGTTTTTCATATGACTTGCTGACTACCATATGAAAAACCCCAGAAAATTTGTTGAGTTTTGGTAATGCTGGAAAATGTTGAAGCAGGGAAGTCGCAATCCTTAGCATTGAGAAGTGCGACGCAAGGACGGAAGAAATCGGTTGTATTTTTTTGTAAAAGTTTTTATTTTACACTCCCTAGTTGTAATACCGCACTAGTAAACCTAAGTAGCGTACAAGTTCAATAGTAAAGATCATTTTGTAATCCAAGTTCAAAGCCAAACACGGCGAGGATACATTGTTTTATTACGGAGTTCCGTAGCCTGCGTTTACCATTTTCACCGAATCATTTTATTTTTTGTATCGCTATAGTTGCTTAGCATATAAGCAGCCTTTTAATGTTCCCACTGCTGGGAATCAGGCCTCCTCTCTAGGATAAGAAACGGGCCGTAATTCAACACGCGGGCCCAGTGCTGGTGGGTGAATGTCACAAGTCTTCGAATTGTTTGTTCTAGAACGCTATTACACTATCGCTTGCTTCATACAGACTTCGTAATATTTAGAACGTTCAACTTAAATAGATTTATTTTGTCATGAAAACCTGATGCACTAAATATGTTTTTTTTTTTAAGTCGTGGAACAAAAGTTGTCGTTAATGATTTTACTAAAATCATTAACGACAACTATATACATAGTACTATAAGTATACTTAAATAACCCTATAAGTATACTTACAGTTTTAATTAGTTTAGTGTTTTTGTTTTTCTCGTTTTAGTATTTAATAGTAATAGAAAATTCTGCATTTTCCTAAGCCACATCAGTCAGTTTCGTTCATGACTATGACGTCACGCGACTGGAACTGGTAACTACAGTTTATTAGCACCGACTACATGTGGGATTACGTTACAATGTAGCCGCTGCAGCGCTGTACCAACTATTTACTGCTATTTTGTAAGCGCTGACTTTTTTGTTCAAGCAATTAAGAGTGCGGTTAAAATGGGCAAATGGAATAACTATTTATTTTAACAGTTTAAAATGTATACAGGTTCAACCACAGAACAGATGAAAGAGGTTAGAATGGCCTTGTGGGCGAGGCAGGCGTGCCACAAAGTAGGGCAATGCTCATAGTTCAACTACGAATAGCAAACTTGCGATCTAAGTGTGCGTGGTCTGTTAGTTGCGTAATGCGCGTTCATATTGGTTTACTGCCTGTAGTGGAGTTAAAGGGTGTGAGACAAGCGGCGACACTCGTTGTAGTACAAATCGCAAAGTAGTAAGTAATAAGTAAGTATTTCTAAGAGCCTGTGCACACCACGTTTTTTAAACGCGCCGTTGACGCGCGTTTGTAGCGATACAGACGCGATACGCACGCGAGTAAGAAGCAGCGTGTAGACCTTTAATAGGATAAAAGCGCGCCGTCGACGCGCGTAAAAAAAACGTGGTGTGCATAGGCCCTGACCTCTCTTTTTTTTGTGGGTTCAACCACAGAACAGAAGGATTCCTGTGTTCTGTGGATTCAAACTGTAGGATTCCTGTTTTCTGTGGGTTCAACAATAAAGATAGAACTACACAACGCACGCGTGTGCTACACGCGCGTGGGTCTCCATACATTTTATATGCAAACTAGACTTGTAGAGCTACACTTGATCCACGCCACGCGATGTCGTTCTACGTACAAATCAGACATGTTACGAGTGTAATGCGCTTGGCTGGGTTTCAACTTGCGACCGACAACTCGTAAGTCGGGGCCGTTTTCACTCAGCCACCACTGTTCCAATGTAATTATTTTGACCATCAACAAAGCATTTAACTACATTTAAACCAAAATAACCACTTTGAGCACACGAGCGGGTATCATAATGCATTGTGGTCGGTGTATGGTTACGTGATGTCTATTCAACTGAAATAATGCGATGAACCTGTAAACGGAAGAATTTTACTTGTTTCGGCCCAAAACCACTAGTGTTTTAATTGATACATTTCACTAAAATACTGGGTGTTTAACGCACTGTTTAGTGGTTGTAGATTTCAGTGCAGGACTTTCATGTAAAATAAATTTCGAAAAGTTTGTTTACATTTAGGTTCAACTTATGTTTACCAGTCGGAAGTTTCTTTGCGTGATCGATTCAGGAATGAAGATATCCGCAAAAGCCAAACTTAAGTGGCAGTGGGCAGGGCACATTGCTCGCAGAACAGATGCCGATGGGGCCGAAAGATTCTGGAATGGCGACCTCATACCGGAAGACGTAGCGTTTGAAGGCCTCCTACAAGGTGGGCCGATGACTTGGTAAGTGTTGCGGGAATCCGATGGATGCGAGATGCACGGGACCGTCCATTGAGGCGACACTTGGGGGAGGCCTATTTCCAACAGTGGACGTCTTTCGGCTGGAATGATGATGATGATAATTATCTTTACCACAAATACATATAGTTTTTTTTTTAACTATCTATTTTAACTGTACCTGTTTTAATGCCTTTTTCCTTGTGGTCCCAAAGTACCTACTACTAAAAAAAACCCCGAAACTTTACATACGCGAAGACCATGACATGACAGCGTTGTACTTCATGTTAGGGGATAGATTCACCCCTAACATGACGCTAGTCAAACTACCATAGCGGTTATTTCTGCCTGATCACTTAAAAAAAAATTCGCTTGAATCCTGTGGCGCGGCGCCAAACCAAACCCTTTAAAGTTTTCGTTTCGAGTGCAAGCAAAAATTAACTTAGCGGTGGTCAGGCGGAAGTGTCTTTGATAGTACATACCTTTTATACAAAAATAGAATACAACGCTTGAATGCGTTGAAATATGCCTCCACATCGCTATCATCCGGAAACGTAGACGTAAACTTTCCTTAAGACCTAACCTACCTAACACTATAATATTTTTATATACTTTCTCGCGAGTCGCGGGTTCAAACCCTACCAACCCAACCTAGCCTACATAGTGTTCACTTAATGCTAAACTACACGTTGTTTGTCTGTAACTAGCCTATATTCATCTATTTGTTCATTTGTTTCAGGTAATTTGTTCACTTACGGAGTTTACGGTAATGGGTATCTGATAAGGTATTTGTATTTATGCCACTTTCCGCGTGGCAATGGCCCCGACTTACGAGTTGTAGATCACGGGTCCAAACCCAGCCAGGCGCATTACTTTGTGTAATTTATCACTACTACTCTCAAAACGGTAGGTAAAGGAAAACACCGGTATGTCCTGGAACCAAAAATTCGAAGCCTTCTGACATCCACCAACCCACACTGGGCCCGCGTGGTGGATTACGGACCATTTCCTCTTCTATAAAGGCGACACGAGTGCCAGCAGTGGGAATATTATAAGGCTGATTATGCTATGCTTTCTTTTATCATAAGGCCTGTAAGCTCTATCTTTTCCCAAGGCGTGACAATAAACTCCCGCCATTAACTCAAACTCCTTCACAGTTCTAAAGTCCAATAGAATTTAAACGGTCTGAAATAAAAAGCGGGTACGACAGACGTTCCTAAACACAGTTTAGATGGCAGCGAGACGTCGGAAACGTGTGACGCATACCAGATTCGAGCAACAAGTGACATCGGCCTTTTATCTCGACCGCTTTCCTAATATCATCTGTCTTGGGTTGTTGGAGTAATTGAAAAGGGAGGGTACCTATGTGATTTTTTGGTAAGAGTTTTAAAATGGATCATCTAGTTGTTTTTCGAGCATATCGGATTGTTGAATTGTTTTTGTGCAGTATTTAAAGAACTGGTCTGAACGGTACAATATTATGCAATAATCCTTGCCCGTATTTTTTTTAATAGTTACCATGTGCTCTAAACGCAAAAGGCAATTGAAGGGACAGGATAGATGGGTGGACTTTAGTCAGTAAAAGTCTGACGCCAAAAGAAATTCATTTAATGGTTTCCCACCTCAAAAAAGTAAAAACATGAGTGTGAAATAATGCCAAATTCTCTACGTCGAATTTGCTTTTAAAGGGGAGTTAAATCTATTTTAATTCAAGGAGTTTCAAAAGGACTTTTTATACCAAGTCCTTTTGAAACTCCTTCAATCATAGCTCTTGTCATGACAACTTACTTCTATTGTTGTAATTAAATAAGCGATTTTTCTTTGCTTTTTTTTTTTTTTTTTATTGCGACTTGGCAAGTTTTTACATATTAACTTAAATCTTTCAAAGATTTAAGTTAATATGTTAATATGTAGGAACAATGTAGTGTGTACAAAGCGTGTTTCAATTTGCCAAGTGCCAGTTCTGCAGCAAAGAACTTTAATTGGCAACTTCGTAACTTCGCACCTGGACGTAGACCTTCGACGAGCGAGTTAGTGATGAAAATAATGATTTTAAGACGTCATCATCTCGTGAGAGACATAGTGAGAGAGTATTATTTATATAATTATGAAATCACAAACGTGCGAGACAAATAGATGTAAAAAATGGTGCGATACGGTTCTTGTAATAAAACTCACAGTCAGTTGTCTCTTTTTTTGCTCGAACTTGGCTGATACACTGCCGTGTGTCTAGATATTTTTCAATGTACCTATGCTTTTTCTCCGGCGTTCGATTCTTAGAATAAAAATTCTACTGATGTTTATTCATTTTCTGCTCCACATGTTCATACTTATGTAATGCGAAAAAAAACTTTTTACAAGAAAAATTAAATCGACTTCAAAAAGTACAAAATAACTTTAATTTCGGAAGTCGGTGTTTCTATAATAGATACCTAATCTTGTCTCTTCGTTATTTAACACCGAATTCCGAAATTAAAGTTATTTTGTACTTTTTGAAGTCGGTTTAATTTTTTTTGTAAAAAGTTTTTTATTTTTCACTTTTTAGTTATAGTAGCACCACTAAAAAGTACCTACCCTTCAGCTAAACATAAATTACCTTATAGCCAGAGTGCATCTCATAACGATTCTTATAATCCCAAATACGGTTATATTACATGAATTTACCCCCTCCCCCTTTCCCCTCCTCCTTTTCTTTCAGTCAGTCATCGACTACACGTATAAACAAAGCAATTTTACTTGTTACGACAATTCTGCCATGATTCTATGAGGAGTTCTGTTCCATATCTTCGAAGTTCATGATCATAACAATATTTCTATGGGACCAACTTGGAAGCATAACCTTTCAATCAAAAAAAAATTTTTCAAAATCGGTCCACAATTGACCGAAATATCGGCGAACATACATACAAAAAAAACATACATTCAGTCGAACATAGAACCTCCTCCTTTTCGAAGTCGGTTAAAAAAGTGATGTAAATGTCGTGGGTTCGATTCCCACCCAGGACAAATGTTTGTGTGATGAGCATGATCATTTGTTCTGTGTCTGGGTGTAATAGTGTAATTTATCTATAATATGTATGAATTTAGAAACATATAAGTATATAGAATTTTTCAGTTGTCTAGTACTCATAACAAAAGCTCTACTTAGCTTGGGACTAGACGGCGTTATGTGATAGTTGTTAAATATTATTATTATTTCATAGATCCACAATGCAGGTCGCTATACTCCTCAAAGACCTACAACACTTCAAAAAGAACAGATATTAGTATTCCAAAACGCAGACGATATCAAGACGTCTCAAATATAACGTAGAGTCTAATGCGTTGCAGACTAATGCCTCAGACTGTTGGATGCATCGCGATTATTCCCCCATTTAAGGCCACGTCACATTACAAGCAGAAGCGGAGCTGAGCGAAGCGGCAGCGGAGCGTTTATACGACTTCTTTAGACCTGGGATATCATCATCGTCATCATCATCCACTGCTGGACATAGGCCTTGCTCAAGTGTCGCCACGATGAACGATCCTGTGCGTCCCACATCCATCGAATTCAACCCTCACCAGGTCATCGGTCCACCTTGTACGAGGCCTTAGCACGAAGAATCGGTAAACTTAAGTGGAAATGGGCAGGGCACATTGCTCGCAGAACAGATGGCCTTAACGGAAGACTTGGGATATGTTTCCAAGAATTCTGAGACCCAGCTCCGCCCCCAACTCAATCCCGCTCCGCCTACCCTGAGACTTCCTCCTCGAAACATTTGGAGAATACTCCATTCCTCGTTAGGTTGGACATGCCTGCCATGGCTTAGGAGCCGCCATGATAAATACGTTTTTAAACTTATTATTAATGTTACTTTTCCAATTCAAAATTCTGTACGATTTATCTTAAATGTTTTAAAGTTCTGTCAATGTTTGAAGTGGGAAAATTGAGTATTTCAATGAGTTCGGAACTTTGTTTCTGTGGCGTTTATTTTAATTAAAACAATTGGAACACACCATTGGCTGTCGAAAAACATCATCTATAAAATTAACTGGCCTATTGGTCTGGTGGTTAGTGGCCCTGACTGCTATGCCAGAGGACATGGTTTCGACTACCGAGTTCTGGGTGTAATTTATCTACGCATTTAAAACAACAAAATTTACCTCTATATAATATTAATATTATAAAGAGGTGATTTTTTTGTTTTGTTTGTAGAAAGTAATCTCTGAAAGTACTGGTCCGATTGCTAAAATTTTTTCACCGATAGAATGCTGGTTTATCCCTGAGTGACATATCTAGGCTATATTTTATGAACGCGGGCGGAGCCGCGGGTAAAAGTTAGTCTACAATGTGTAAGTATTAAAAAATATATAAGTATGTTTATCAGTTGTCAGTCACTCATGGCACAATCTCTGTTTAGTTTGGAACTAGATGGCATAGTGTTGTGGAAAATTTATTTATTTAAAGCTTTATGCACAGAGTTGTACAAAGGCGGACTTAATGCCTTAGGCATTATCTGCCAGTCGACCTTAGGGTGGTGCAGAAACATAACATGGTAGGTAATTATTAATGTAACATCGTTCTTACTGTGAAAATCTATTTCCCCTTTTGATGAAGTTTTAAACAATCACGTTTGTCCTAGTTATTATGTGGCAGGCAAATGAGTACTAACATTTCAAAATTCATGTTAAATTAACTGAAGCCAGGATTTGGAAAGCGGTTTAACAAAGTTTTAAAGTTGACTGAGCAGTGATTTTATACCCAGTGACTGCGTATCTTTACCAGCATTACAGTGTATTAACTATACAAATAATATCTGCCGTTATTGATATTCTGTTGGAACAGCCAAATTGGACAGATTTCATGTTTCGGAAATAATGAGTAGACACTGTTACAAACGGCTATTGGTTCTGGTCTGGACTGGTTCAGACCATTTCAAGGTTCTAGTCATTATTTTATACATTGGAGATTTTATAGTCTCTACATTAATAAGACGTCTACACTATTATAAAGAGGTAAAGTTTGTTTTTTGTTTGTAGGAGGTAATCACTGAAAGTACAGGGGGTCTAATCGCTTTCTCCGAAACGAAACTATCGTAAACGAACGATATTCATTTGACGTTAAAATTGCAAACAATCCTCTGTCATAATTATATTTTTTTTTTCGAAACATAACTAATTAAAGTAGGTTTAAAGATTCGGTAGGTCAAACAATTTTCGATCGTGCGAAATTTCGGGAACGAAAGGAACCGTGGACACGCGAAATTTCAATCGAAACTTCGTTTTTCGCAGAAAGCGAGTAGACCCCCTGGTGCGATTGCGAAAATATTTTTACCGATAAAAAGGTGCTGTATTCCTGAGTAACATAGGCTATATTTTATGTATGCGAGCGAAGCCGCGGGTAAAAGCTAGTTTAACATAAGTACAAACAGAAGTAACACTAATGAGTTTTTTGAATTAAAATGAATTGATAAAACTTGAACTAATAAATAATAATATGAACAAATAGCTAGTATTTGTTATTGTATTGTATATGCATATTTCATGTATTTTATTCACAATAATATCATAAATGTGAAAGTAACTCTGTCTCTTTCACGGTTAAACGTCAACCATTAGAATTAAGGTGTTTTAAATCCATGGATCGATTTACTATCAGTTAAAACCTACATATGTTCATGCAACAAAGTCGGATTTTTTGATTTGGTCAGATAACAACTTTGTCCACTTAACCCTTCAATTGTGAATTAAGCTCACTTGTTTATTGCCCAATATTTTTAGTATTTTTATTGTTTTAGAAGTTGTGTGTATATAGAATAAAAACTTTTCAATTTATCAGTGCATTTTTTAAGCTGAAAACTTAACACAAACTTCAGACAAGCACTTACTACATCGTAAATTAATTAAAGTAATGAAACATCTTTTTTTCTCCCTCCCAAAATCAGCATGGGGGAAGTCTGACAAGTTTTATTTTTACATCATAATGAGACCGCATTTGAATGTAAAGTAACGAATTTGTAAGCCGTAGTTTTCACAAGATTCAGCGAGTTTTGTGTTCCTTCATTTATATTCGTGTTGACCTGTTTAAGAACTTTACACATCCGAATTTACTGCAGGAAAAGTATTTTTTTTTTAACAAACAGTAGTATTTAATTGTTCTTTAATTTATTCCTGCTTTCTACTTCAGAAAAATATGTCTATTTATTTATTTATTATTTATTTATATATTCTTTATTGCACATCAAGACTACAAATTTATAAAAAGAAATCATATAATAGAAAACACACAATTGGCGGCCTTATCGCACCAGGCGATTTCTTCCAGGCAACCTAGAATGGACAGAGATTGCCTATGTTGTACCAAAAACCGCCTCACCATCACTGCATCACAATCAAGCACTAGTTTATATCAGTTAAAGAAAAGAAACATTAATTATGCTCGAAAATATACTTTTTTAAGTGCTTTAAAAATAACTACGAAGTGGATGGTGGAGTCCGTCTTCGCTTGCTTCGCTCGCTAACTAGACCCCGCCATCTCCTTCTAACCTAACTCCTGAATAATTGTAAAATATTAATTAATATTTGTAATACACTTTGTATTTTTAGAGAAGAATCGCATTTTTGATACACAGTTAAAATATCTCTTTAACAAACTGTAACTTCGTATTTTCCTTTGTAATAAACAAGTTATTTATTGATGTAAATATTGCCAGTAAACGGATAAAGCCTATTTACCTCATTCGTGTTCATTGGCCTGGTGATAATAATTTATTTAGAAAGAAACATGAAAAAGTGGTTACTGTAGCGGTGTTTATTCAGTTTTTTGTCGTTGTAATATGTGTATCTTAGTATTTTAATAGGCAGGAAATGCATTGAAGTATTAGTTTATTGTTTACATGTTTTAAAACTGCAGATTTTGTCGTTAGCGGTAGAATTTATAAGCATAGCCGACGACGTTGTCATTTGTAGACAAAATACTGTATTTACGTATGGATTTGTAAAATACTGTATTTACGTATGGATTGTCAGAATACGGATACGGATTTGTCAGAGTTTGTATTAGGTACCTACCTCCTGAAATAAAGTTTGAATAAATATACGAGCTCAACAAGCTTACATCATACTAATATTATTTTAAAAGCGAAAATTTGTATGTATGTGTGTATGTTTGTTACTTCTTCACGCTCGAACGGCTGAGTGGATTTAGATGAAATTTGGCATACTAGTAGGCCATGCCCTAGAATAGGACTTGTTTTCTCGGGAGTATATTCGCTTTTACGAGAGCAAAGCTACTGGCAGATAGTATTTAAATAAAATATTCAGCGAAGAAAAAAAATACAGCAAAAACACGAGCTTATATTGTGTGGTTGAAATTGCAAATTACATTTTACTGCACTATGAAAATAGTGTGAATATCTACCATACCTGACCAAACCAATACTTTCAAAAGTCCGCTATAGGAGACGTCAAAATACTGTGAACGAGAGGTATTGGACTGGTTTTTACATTTCTGGGTAAGCTCCAGGCCAAAAAACTAGGCGTGCAACGGAAGGCTTATTCAGTTCATCGAAAATCCAAATATTGGGGAATACGAGCTTTATTGACGACGTGGAGAGAGATGGGACCTGGCAACACTTTGTTAAGTGGTCTTGTCATTAACTTAATTTAAAAAAAAAAACGGGAAAAACAGAGAATAAAATGCACCTGTATATTTTTCCTCGGATTTTGTTTGTGGCATTATTGTTTGTGTCCTGTTACATTTATGAAATGTCAACAGAGATTTCCTTAGCCTAATTGGTAACTGCCCGTGGCGATTTGGTCAGATGAACAAGGCGTTTACTGATTGAAAGAGCCCACTACACAGAATTATATCATGACCGTGTTTTTTTTTAGGTGGGAATTCATTTAATGACTTCTCTGTCTGTCGTGTCGTGTCTGAAAGGCTAGAGTGAAAATCTAGAATCTTAATAATTTAGTGCTATTCATCACCGTCGATTGCACACCTTCTCACCAATAAGTGGGATCGCAGTCAAGCACAAAAAAAAGTCCTAGCACGGTTATAATATGATATGGTGTACGTGAAAGCTCTTTTATAGGAAACTAGCTGCTCCCAGCGGCTTCGCTCGCGTGATAGCAGAAAATTATCCCAAGGGATCATACTTCCGGGATAAATAGTATCCTGTGTCCTATTCCAGGACATGGTCTATCCGTGTACCAAGTTTCATCGAAATCGGTTATGCCATTAATAATGGTACCTGAAATAAATGAATTTTATTTTATTTATTTATTATTAAGGCGTGAAGACGTAACAAACAAACTCACTTTCGCTTTTATAATATTAGTAAGGATACAGTGATGTCAATTGATACATTTCTTACTACTAGCAACCAGCGGCTTCGCTCGCTTGATAGTACAAAATCATCCTAAGGGAACGTACTCCTGGGATTAAAAGTATCTTACTTGCTATTCCAGGACATGGTCTACCCGTGAGCCAAATTTCATCTAAATCCCTTCGGCCGTTTGAGTGTGAAGAAGCAACAAATATATACTCCAAACTTTCGTCTTTATGACATTTAGTATGACAGTGTGACTATGGATAGGACGGTACTACAAATAAATGGACAAAGAGGATTTTCTTTTAAAAATTGAATAAACTACATTTCTATGGCTAACATTTCAGTACCTTTTACTCCATCCTATCTTTTCATCAGATAAAGACAAAACTCATTAGAAAAATTACACCAAAAATTATTAAAGGAAAATTGACTTAAAACCTAGCACTACCTGAGTTTAAAGCTTCTTTACATCAAACGGCATAACAAATTCATACATAATGTATAAACGGCTTAATGTAGCTGGCATGAGGTCAGGCCGACTTGGCATTAAGAGCTTTAGGAAGGGACTGAGGGATGAGGGGGGAGAGGGGGGTGTACCAAAGTGAATATTACAACAGAGATGTTCTTGTTTCACCTGCCACGGCCAGTTCCCTTTGGTACGCACTACGTTTTGCAATCGGTTCACTGGACACAGCGAAAACCCTGTTAGAATCAGGGGCATTCGCGAGAATCAAAGGTTATCGTGTACATTAGCTGCTAGTCGTTGTTACTGGAGCGTTTCGTGTTCCTTATTGGCTTTAACCTGTTCCGGAATACCTGGTATTAATACTATAACTGTTATTATTGTTGGTGGAACGTTATAGACGTTAGTTTTTATTGTCATTATACTTAACACTTTTGTTTTAGTTTCTAAGTGGCTAATGTTTTAGAAAGTCTTTTTAAAAAGCAAAAAAGGTTTTGTCGTTTGATCCTTTTTCTCTTTTATCTAAATCTAGGACAAACAGAATATTACAAAATACACTAAAAGGTACCGAAATCTTTTATTATTCCAGACCATTTCTTTTAAGATAATAAGCCTGGGTTTCCACTGTAAGTATAACGTATGAAATTAATATGATACGTCACAGTGAAGCTGAGACAGCAGTATGTAAGAACGTTGCGGGATTGGAGGCTCCATTTGCATAAGTTTCGCGAATACACTACACGACTTAGCTGGTCGTAGAACTAAGAAAAATTGAAGTAACTTGTTGCTTCGATGCATAAAAACAGTTTATTTGTTCTTTGTTGCTATGTATCTTATAACTTTTACCTAAATAATAATTAAATCAATACACTAAACTATTTTAAAAGTTTTTTATGACGGATTTGTGAACCATCACAAATTAATTAGAACCCTGTGTCTTATACACTACCTACCGCGAATAGGACTAAATGAAAAATGGACCAACCACGTATTGGACAAACCGTGAATTGGTCCAATCGCAAATTGAACCAATAACGCCTAAAGGTAAATTACAATTTCATACCAGACAAAATAAAATAAGAGTATATAAGAGAGTAAAGTGAGAGTATATAATTATCTCGACTATGTTAGGGATGCAGCTGAAAGCTAGAGTTATTTTTCCTTTGGACTGTCCTAGGTTTTCTACGTCTTTATATGGCGCTATCCAGATCATGGTTTCGTAAAGGCGTTACTGTACAACACAATTATATTTGGAAAGTATGTAACAAACTTTTTTTTTATACGTATCAGCTATTTTAACCAAGTTCGCATGAAACCTAGTTGCTCAAAAAAATGTATGTAGTCAACTAAATGCGTTGGTATATTTGCCTCTCAATAGCTCACGAAAACCGCGACATTGTCCGCTCCGCGCTCGCAAAACCCCGGCCTTAGTGAAGGCTTGGAGTAACAAAACTAGGCAAACTTCAAAGCTTTTAACGTGGGATCTAAAAAACACATGGGACTCGTAACAAATGAACAAAGTCGCTTTACCGAAGTGTTTGAGGTCAAAACTAATTCTTAAGTCGCCAAAGTGACTCCGTTTAACAAATTGACTGTATGCGTGGTTAAGTCGACTAGATGTGGGCGGTTCTTTTTTTGGGTGTAAAATTATCGAATAACTTCTCTCACACTTTATAGATAGATAGAGAGAGGGAATGTCAAACTTCTATTACTTGAAAAGTTTATTTCCGACTAGCTTTTGCCCGCAGCAAAATAGCCTATGTCACTCAGGAATAAAGCAGCTTTCGATCGGTGAAAAAATTTTAGCAATCGGACCAGTACTTCCAGAGATTACCTCCCACAAACAAAAAAAAACAAACTACCTTTCTATTATATAAGTGTAGATAACTAGGATTAAATTTGTAAGTAGTATAAAAACTTAAAACTAGTGTTAGTAATACAAGTGCTTAATTCATGAATCCCCAAGCGACCACCGGTGGCCGCGCATCTATTGTCTTACTATTGTGTCTCTAATTGACGGTATCTGAAGGGTTAACCTACTTACCCCCGCCTGAGCTATAAATCGAGGTATCAATACTCATGTGATTCATGTACAGGCAGCCCACTCTACTGGGTATCATACTTAAAACTAAACTTTTCCCTCTTTTTTTTGAAGTTTACTTTAATTCATGAATCCCCAAGCGACACCCGGTGGCCGCGCATCTATTGTCTTACTATTGTGTCTCTAATTGACGGTATCTGAAGGGTTAAACTTTATCTACCTGCCTGAAACACAGGTTTAAATTAACCTAGTTCGGGTGGTCCACTAACAATCATTGCAAATCCGAACCATGATTATTTGCACCTTTAATAATATTTAATTTTAGTATATTTTTAGGCACTGAACTGTATGAAAAACCTTATTACTGTTGGCTTAAAGTTCATTTTTTGTAAACTTTATTTTGAATAAATTATTATTATTATTATCTATATGTACGCAAAATACGCGCCTTAGTCGTGGAATTGCGGATACAGCCCATTTTACCTTTTATTATCTATGATTTTTTACCTGTAATTTGCAAACCTATAAATAGCTTACATATTTTAAAATTCCTATCATATCATATTGTAACATCTAAATACCTACCCATACTTTTAAATAAATCAATAGAAGTTCAAAGTATAAAATGCGCGCAGCGTTGACAAAACCGGCCCTATCGAGCCTTCAGGCAGCAAAACTTTGCACATTCCAGTCGATGCTAACCCCTTGTTCACCTACCCACTCTCAATTAATCAACAGCTGACATACATATAGGTTTAATCAATTATTACAAACACTTCCCCCTGTTTAATGAGAGGCTCGATTGTGAGACTCTTATCTGCACTTAACGGGGAACAAACATACTGTTATGGATCCACGTGGATGTCAAAATGTGGCCCGTTTTGTCTATGGTAGCGCCATTGATCTAACTGGATGGATATGGCTTAATTTGAGCATATTACCCGCATTGCATTGTCAGTGTTGCGGGTATTTTTGCTCGTATTTTAGTGTTGCGCTTAGGTTAGAGTACTATCGATAATAAAATTTTATGAGACTAAATTGTAAATTTTTGCATAAAAATCAAAATTTTTTCAATTTTCACTTAATTTGATTGTCTTTCGATTTTAATTCAATTCGATTGTTTTTTAATTTAAATTTAATTGTTTTATTTATTTGTAAATGTGTTGTACCTACCTACTAATATTATTATTTATTTAGGAACCACACTTGTGTACAAAACAACAGTTGAAAAGAAAATAATTGCAGAATTCTTACAAATATAATACAAACAAGCTGCAACAATTTTTACGAAATCTTGACAACACAACAGTGTATCCTAATCCCAGTTGCCCCAAATTCCGGTCGTAATATACGCGTCATCAAAGTTTTTAAGATACACACAAGACTTACAAGTAATTTATTAACAATGTCGTCATTCCGCCAGAGGACATTTACAAGTCACAAAGCAAATACGTTTTCGTATTCATTTTCCAAGTAGCTCGACCAAAACAGTCCTGGGGATAGCGCCTAAGTAAACCTACGCTTGATACTTGCCAACCGCCACAAAGACATAAAGAACCCCTGCTTCGGACCTTGGAAACATTCTGTTGACGAGGCCTGACAAATATTCATATTTAATTCCTTGTCCAGGCTTTGAGCCCACTAATATTAAACAGAAATTCAAAAGACTAATTTAACATTTAAAGGCTAAATTATTCGGACAATTTATTTTTTTGTGGATTACATAACGTACACAGTTAGTCCTGGACTACGACGTTTCGGGAACTTTTCAAAAAGTTGGTTTCTCTTCGGTCCTCGTCCTCCCCCGAACTATCAATTGCCATCGTTTTCAAATCCACACGGATTCGACTATCTTGTAGTACCTATGAAACTCATTTCGTGTTATGCTCTTAATACGTATTCTGCGATACTCGTACCCAGATTATGTTGCTTTTTGGATTTGCTCATAAAATCGTGAATTGGATTTTTCAGTTCAAAGAATATTACTTGAAAATTTTGAATGCGTTTTCCATTTTCGCTTGTAATCCCCTCGCTTTTAAAGTGCACTGTAATCCCTCAATATTACGTTCTTAAATAAATTGTAACAATATTTTATTGAAAATATAAATCTATTTTTGTCGGTGCTTTTGTTAGTTATTATAGGTCTGCGTAAATGTTGATGGTGTACATAAAATGCGGAATTGAAAACAATGATCTGTCAAAAAAAAAAAAAATACAAAAGGATAGCATCGGATTAATGTAGCTAGCTACATTTCATTTTATTTTTATTTTATTTTTTTCGGTGGGCAAAAATCATCTTATGACAACCCCCGCTCTTGGGTGGAGCGGGAGATAGTGTCAGACTCTCACTGACTAAAAACACACCCCGTTCCTTCTAGCCTTCATACCGTGGCACGAGCTTCCTTTCGGATGACCCTAGCCCTAGTAGCTTTCGACCCAACTGGGTCCTTCCTGTTGCTGACAACTCCTTGAGGCGCGCGGGAACAGTGCGCGCCGTCGACATCTTGGCTCGGTCCGGACGGTTATCGGACGATCGGACAGCGAGCTACCCATGGCTCGCCGTCCGCGAGCCCGCGTCTTCGGTGGCCGGAATGTAGCTACATTAATTCGATGCTATACAAATGCATTTTTCATTAACATAACGCGTTGCAGCATACAAATTAGGAGTGTCACCACAAACAACACGATTTATCCGCCTCCAAATTAGAATGAAGCACCCAAATATCATGTAAATGGACATCAACGAAGCAAAAGTTAATTGTGATGTTGTACGTGCAAAACTAATTATCCTTCCTAAGTTGACTATCCCGGCATGGCGTTCATTCCTTCACAGTGTTAATCTAAATATCCTATTCTGTTTGTACCTGTAAATTTGGTAGCAAAAACACGAGTGCGGTCAGGCCGCCCCGACGCCGCTGAACACAGTATTGCATTAAATAATTAATGATACTTATAATAAATTCTGTTTTTAATTTGATCTGGACCTGACGCCAAAGAGCTGTGCTGGGTAGGCACGTGCTTTATCGATATCGATATTTCGCAGCGACAGTCGTGCATTTATTGCGTGCGTGTGTTCTTTGACAACTGAAAGATAGGTTTGCTATTTTTTATTAAATACGTGCATGTACGTTGCGATTGTTCGACAGTAGTGAGTGACGTTGTATTTGGTAAATACTTACATATTCATATTTAACGTATAATTATACATGGCATTAGTAAGATCGTGTGTGATTCATGCAGAAATTCAGTGGTTTTAACTATGCCAGATTTCTAATGATCGTCAAACCAATAGCCGTAAATATCTTACTATTAATTCTACAAATTTATTGTCAAATTAGCTGAATGGGCAAACGTAGTTCTGTCATATAAATGATCAAGGGAAAATATGGTGGTTGGGGTAAAGAGGGCCAAAATAGCCTTACAATCTATTAGACCTACCAAATGTACACAAAAAAGAAATCATAAAAATCAATTGAGGTGTTTCAAAAAAGTCGATAAAAACACACTGACACAAGATTTTTTATACATTAGATTGTATTAAAAAAATATTTATTGAAAAAAAAATAGGCATTAGTTAATTTATTCATTTGAATACTGTACTAACGTAGCTTTAACTCACTAATAGAAATGGACATTGAAAGTAGTATAAATAAAAAATTAAAAAATATTTATTTTATTAGGTACTAGCTGACGGTACTTCAACCTCCTAACAGTCAATTAATGTAGTATTTCGATACGTAATAGTCAACTGATCGCGATAAAACAAAGCCTAACTAATAAGTCAAGTTATTCATAATTTGAATGTATCGATTTCGTACAGTTTATGTTATGCGCGCCCTACTGAAATTTTTTTTTATTATTTTATATAGATTTATATTTATAAATTTAAAAATTCATCGACACTTTCCTTGGCACAGCCCTAGTAACCACACGACGCACACCCTTTCCCCGGTGCTCCACAAAGAATATTCTGAGCCTGCTTATAAGTACACACCGAATGAATTATATCTACGCCAACATAATGCTCAACCTAAACTCATTAAGTACTTAGAATACATGTTATTATATTATGAGATGAGATGTGACCTTTTTAATTTGAGTGAAAAATCAAATCAAGACTCGCTGAAAGTCGTCATATAATTGTTTAGTTGGTTTTTCTCTTTTTTTTTTTTGGTTTGCGAATGTCAGGTCCATTATGTAGGGTTACGGGAATGTTTGAAAGTGTTACTGCGACCCTGGAACATAAAAGTCAGATGAAGGAAAACAAGTGGGTTTTAGTTAGTAAAAGTCTGACTCTCTCGCTCCACCCAGAGCGGGAGAAGTTGTTTGATGATTATCCAGTCTCAAAAAAAGGTCTGTGGGATTGTTCGTAGGAGTACCGTGACTCTGGAACGTAATTTTTTTTTTTAAGCGTAACTATGTAGTTTCTTGCCGGTTCCTCTCCATAGGAAACGACAAATTGGAACCGTTCGCTATGTTCTGACGTTTTATTAGTGCCCATGTAGAGCTATGTGAAATAAATAATTTTGAGTTTGGGAAACAAGTGGGTTTAGTCAGTAAAAGTCTGACCCTCTCGCTCCAACCTGAGCGGTAAATGATGATAATCTTACATAAAAAAAAACTATGTTATCATAGTTCTTTAGTGCCTTATTTTTTTACTTAGAAACCAAAATACAAGTAGTACCTACTGGTTTCCATTTGTAATATTTAGCGGCTATGTTTGAACAAACATTCATAATATTGGTTCTTAGAATTGTTTCACCAGAGGATAGTTTTACCATTAATTAAACTACAATGGCGTTGGCAGCCGAAATACCTACGAAAATGCAGCATTTCCATTTTCCATCAAATGTCAAGATTTCCCGGTATTTCACTGGATAATCTCAGCATCATTAACAGTTGCGTGAACAATGCACGAATTTACCTACAATGGTGCATTTCAAAATGGACAGACCAATACCACAAAATATATAGGTACAGAAGTCAATCTACATACAAAGCGCGCTCGAGGAACGCACACATAGACACCGCTCACGGACACGAAGTCTCGGTAGCCTCTCGGACCAATCGTCGAACAGTTCCGGCTCAAACGCTCATTAGTGTGCGTCTACCGAGTGTAGGTATAAAAAGTGAAGTACATACATGAGATTGTCTTCTGTACCTATCTATTTTGTGCCAATACCAAGAATATTCTAGCTTCAGGTTTAATAATTAGAAATGAGGTTCGGTTTATTCAGTCGAAATTTTGTTTTCGCTTTAATGTTTCGCATTACATGCTCTAATGGAGTCCACAAAATGGGAAGTGGATTAACGGACAGTGGCTGTGCTTTCATTAATTATAATGATTTTGTCGGACGCATCATCAGAATTATGATTTAATTTGAACGCGCTTCAATATCAGACAATGGAATAAACCTGCGTGCTCTTATGCCTTCCATACGCGCTAGTGTATACCTGACAGGTTTGCCTGTACAGGTGAGTTGTATAGGTAAACCGGAGCGTGTATGTTGCATAACTGTGTAGGTCTCCATACAAAAAAGAAAATATCTGACAGGTATAATTTGCAGGCAAACCTGTCAGGTATACCCTAGCATGTATGGCTACCTTTTTTTTTTGTTTTGAGAATGGAATTATCAAATAATTTTTCCCTTTCTGGTTTTTTTTTTGAGGTAGGAAGTCATGGGTCGGAGCCTACTGGGACCATAGTAGTAGACCATTCAAGAGAAAGCTCAGCCCCAGTATGAAGGCACGAAGGAACGGGGAGGGTTTTTAGTCAGTAAAAGTCTGACACTATCTCCCGCTCCGCCTAAGAGAAGAGGTTGTCATTGGATGGTTTTTCCACCATAAAAAAAGACACGTGACTTGCGAACGGCTGTATGGCGAGCTACCTTTGGGTCGCCGTCCGCAAACCTGCGCGTATGGTGGCCAGTAGTCCTGAGCGTGAGGCGACGTCAGGGGCGTGTCCGACAGAGCGTTAATCTACCTAACATGTTTATTAACTACTAACGGGTGTTTTGACCTTTATAAATATCGCTCTTCCGATCTCTTGCCTATATTTAAAAGGTAATTATTTTAACAGAAACTCCGAAGCGTTTTAAAAATGGCTACCGTTGAAACGGATACATAACTTTACTTTGTAAGCAACAAAACAAAATATTTTGTACGTAAAGACGACTCTGTATTTTATAGGATCTCGTTTCCTTTCGAATCAAAATGTTAACATTTAGTTTTATTTACTTGTTGGAACAATGACTTATTCTGTTTCTGTTGTCATTGTAAAATGTTGGTATCCTTGAGTGGTTATTTTTGTTGCCACCGGTAACCTTACCAAGGCTATTCGGTACTTAAAAAAAAACGTTGCCCCACACTACTGTATCGTGGGTGCGTTTATAAATATGTATACTCACATACACAACAGAGACTCAGAACAACTATCTGTAGCATAGCATAGTCGGCCTTATAATGTTCCCACTCTCTAGGAAAAGGAATGAGCCGTAATCCACCACGCGGGCCCAGTGCGGGTTGTTGGATATCACATGTCTTCGAATTTTTGGTTCTAGGATATGCCGGTTTCCTCACGATGTTTTCTTTCGCCGTTATGAGAGTAGTGGTGATGAAATAAATTACACAAAGTAAAGCGCCTGGCTGGGTTTGAAGTTTGTTCCTAAACGGATAGTAAGCTTGTATACAAATAATTGTCTAAGAGATTGGTACTTGAAGTACTCCTAGCAGCTTCAGAGAAATCGGTTTTAGCTTTTAAAATCTGTTTTGTGATAGTTCATACTAGTAAAAAAATATTTTTCTAAGAACAATCCTTCTTTACAACGTCTAAAAGGTCACTTACACTGAACTGTAATGAAACTCGAGTTACTCGAGTAAATACTACAAAATTTCATCATTCTAAAGTATACGACTCACCTAACCTAAAATTCAAGTGTGCCAACGTACAAAATACCGTAACTTGGGACATAAACACCTGATCTTAGTTTAATTCAGCTTGAAAGTTGAGTAACGCTCTTAAACTCAAGTTAACAACCTCCATGCGTGATCATTAACTTACATGTCATCGTTAGAACTTCACTATGGCGTCGCAGCTGCGTCACCTGTCTTGAAGAGGTGGCTAGAGATGCACCAAAGCGCAACCTACCCGTTGCTTACCCGTAACAGTACTAATAGCAAATTACCGTGTATGCGATGCAAGCTGCGGCAAAAACCAGCTCGTAGCCGATACAAAAAGCGCATTTCAAGCGCACCATGTATGGCATTCAACAAAGCGTAAATGCCATGGTCAGCCATCGTAACGGCGTGATCGGTCCGATTTTTTTGTCGTAATTTATGCCTTATTAAAACAATTTATTCGGTTTTGTTCTCGGATTCCACGGACGATTTACTTGCATTACGATCCGGCTGTTTAATGTTTTCTTTTCACCGTCCGTTATTTTGCATTTTTTTTTCGTGTTTCATCGATGTGAGGCGCGGTGTCGCTTCACTAATGTTGTTATGCTGTTCGCTTTTGATTACGCGTTTATGGAAATTGTTCTAAGTTGTGATGCACGCCTACAGCCGCTGGTCAAGCAAAAAACAGGAATAAAAACTTGTCAAGTATAATTGACAACGTACCTATACCAGCGTTGCGCCACCGTTACATGGTGGACATACCTACGTACAAAATATTTTAGGAACACTTTTATTGTACGTACAACTTAGGAGTGAAATTCCCTGTTAAGTGTTTCTTGCTACCTACAACCTAAAGGTATTTGAGTCAAGGAGTGAATAGGTGAGAGGGTGGTCAAACGCGAGCCTATCAATAAAAATAAAACTTTTTTTATAATTATACAGGTAACTAGCATTAGTGATATATTAATGGACTTATATCACGCGCAGTCTGCAGATTTAATTAAAATGATACCAGCAAACTTTACAAAAAAAATGGTTTTGATTTTAATATTATACAATATGTTTTCCTTAGTTACTTGCTTATTAAGCTTCTAATCTTACACATTTTAAGGCAGGTTTTGACAGACTAAAACACTAGGTATACAAGACCTAGACTAGCTAATTAAGCGTTTACAAAAAAAAACTTACTATTTTGAAGACAACAGTCACTCAGCTGTTGTAAAATGTAGACCAAATAATTACACCATTTTTTTTTCTAGGTCACGAATGGAAATTAGAATGTAATGAATAAAATATTTTTTACTAAATAAATGTTAAAATACAGTTCTTTTGAAGGATTTCTTTTGAAAAAACTTACAAGCACCAAGCTGAAATTAAAATCCTGAATATATAAAATAAAGGCCCCGATCTTGTCTGTCTGTCTGTATGAACACTGTTAGGGTGTTTTTAATATAGTGCGGATTACCTGACGCATGTGGGTTTGCTCCGCATGCAAAAAATTTCAAAATGCAAAAAAACGCGTCCCGCGTGCGTATTTGCGGGAATTGCGCGTGCGGAGCAATCCCGCATGCGTGATAAAATCCGCACGATGTTTGTTTAAAATCACCCTAAACTAAAAATTACTGAATGGATTTTCAGTTTTCACAAATAGACAGTGATTCTTAAAGAAGGTTTAAGTGCAGGGCTGAAGCTTTATAGGGCCATGGGATAGGTTCTGAAAAGGATTTACTCAAAGTCTTGAATTGCTAAAGGCCATTGAACGAACTAAGGTGTGGTTTCAGCCAATAAAAGTTTGACACTACCCTAGAGACAGGGAGAAAACATAAGATTTCCTACTTCGAAAAAAAAAGCTTTCGTATTCTGTAATAAAATTGCCCATACAAATATTAATAAGTAGATAATAAAGTTTACTGGGTAACAAACTGTTTGAAGCCCTGGCCTATGTTACAGGAGCCACTGCCACTATTTGTGTTAGAAACAAAATTTGTTACACAAAAATATTCTCAACAACATTGTTTCATCGCACTGTTCGGTTCAAACACGGCTGTCAGTACCTACCAGATAACTGCACCGTCTAAACTTCATAATACTCCATAATCGGATCACATTCATGGTCGACACTGAATAAGGTTGCATTCTCACAGCCCAATGTTAAGGTCACGTTATATAACACCGCTCGTAGACGGCATGGCGGCGCACGCGCAGGTTCAACGACCGGGGCCCGCGCGGGCGCACAGCCTAACTTTGAACTGCGGAATTTGCACTCACATGCCTTCTAGTTACACATACATACGTACGTGCGCCGTGATTCATACACACGCAGTGGAGGGGATAAATATTTAGGCTGTTAGAAACGTATTGCATGTTTAGACACGGAAATTATGACTGAGTATATAGGTACCTAGCTAATGAGTATGTATGGCTGTATATTTAAGTGCTATTTATAGCAACAGCTCAGATTATAAGGAAAATACGACAGGTAGTAATTATGAGCGCTCTAAAGTAGCTCAACACACGTTACTCATTGGCCTATACTTACTATGAGTATCTTATGAGGTCTATTGTCAGATTATATCCTCAAATAAACATCAATGAATCAAATAAACACTCTTGAAAGAAATTGTTTCGATCGCTGTCCGAACGTCCGGTAACTGTCCGGACCAAGGCCAAGTCTTCGACGGCGCGCACTGTTCCAGCGCGCCTCAAGGAGTTGTCAGCAACAGCAGGAGCCCGGCTGGGTCGAAGCCTACTGGCCAGGGTTAGCTCCGAAAGGTAGCTCAGCCCCGGTATGAAAGGCAACGCAGGAACAGGAGTGGGTTTTTAATCAGTAAAAGTTTCACACTATCTCCCTCCACTAGCGGGGGATGTCATTAGACGATTTTCCCACCGAAAAAAAAACCCTGGTTACTGCCGTAGCCCGAAGAATCGTCAAACTTAAATGGTAGTGGTCAGGGCAGACCGCTGGTAGAGACCTATGACCGTGGACGTTTTTCGGCAGAAATGATAATGATGATGAAAGAAAATAACCAGCATTAGCTGGCGAGTTTTCCGACCAACACTGTCGCAAGTAATACTTACCTAAACTAAATGAAGGTGCGAATTTCGTAATAATCATGACACACACCCGCCATCTTTCATCCTAGATACGTTAATCTCATTAGTTCTAAGCAAAGACAAAGTGTATCCCACATAATATCTGGACCTTTACCGACATAAATAGAACGTAAGCAATTTAAACGTAACGATTTTGACGTATCACTGACATTTGCTGTCAAATCTACCGCCATCTTGGCGGACCAAATATAGTATACACCGGCGTTACTACGACATAATTCAGAAAAATAATATCACACAGACATGATTGATAGAGACAACGTATTACACTGCCATATTTGCTTTCCACTGTTCTAATTTTGACATCTGCTGTCAAAACGGGCGCCATCTTGGAAAATCCAATATTGTTGGGCCCCGTTTTAGTGCCCCCAAGCATTCACAACATAGGAACTATGGAATTCATCTTCAAAAACATGTCTAGTTACCAGCATTCTCTAATTACCTGAGCTTGTTATGCCGTTGATCAGAATTAATTATTAATACTATGGTAAACGAGCGCGTTTGAAGTGTAGCCTTTGTAGATAGAAACTTAGTAATCGGCTAATCAATTCGTGACGATCTTATTATGTTGTGTTGTTGTTTTAGTCTGGTGATTATGTGTGTTTACCTATATCTTGTCGTAGTTACTTAGATATTTAAATACAAGCTTCTGCCGGCAGTTTCGCCTGCATGAAAGTAGCTTTCTTTGAATACAAACATTGGACTCCCATTTCATACCCTTAGGAGATGAATTTTGAGAAATACTTTCTTGTAGTAGTAGTATACATAATAAAAGGATCTTCAGTGTAAGATTTCAGCGTTCTTGGTTCTCCAAGGGTTTGGGGTTGACGTTGAAGAGTCAGTCAGTGAAAGGACTTTGCTTTTATACACCACTATTTTTTAATTAGTACAAAAAAATGAGGCTCTATCCACACCCGTTACTGATCATATTTATGTAACAAAATGAAAAAAAAAAAACGAAATCCCAAAAGTGATAATTGGTAAATTCATAATCTAATAGAATTAAAATTTATAACAATTTCTACTAGACTACGCGCAGTGTTTTTTCCATTTTGATCATCATTTATTCATCAAATAATTATTTATTATTTATTTATCAATATATTGAGTGACATTTTGGTATTCAAATAAACGCCAATAACTTTCCTAAGTAACTAGTTTTGCTTAAATAATAAATGAGACCTTTTCTTATAAGCCATTAAGTGTCTGTAATAATTAAAAAATAGCGGTGCACATATTTTTTTAATTAGTACAGCAGATACCTACAGATTTTTGTAGTGTTGATAGGTTTGCGCTTGACTGCTATCTCACCTGATGGAAAGCGACGATGCGGTCGACAATAGAGCGCGCTTACCTAGAAGTAACCTAGATGAGAGTTTTTGGTATCGTTACAATTTAGAGCAAGGTAGCACTCCTTGGATACCATGCTCTACACCGGACTACGCCCCTTCAAAGTGTTTGTCACTCAATTTCATAAATTCTCTAAAAAAGTAATTCATTTTATTCATATTTAGACGATTCCATATAAATATTTCCACTAAAATTGTTTCTCTGCCTTTTTTAGGAAGAAAATCGTCAAATAATTCCCACTCTTGTTAAACCGACGGGGTCAAACTTTTACTTACTAAAACCGTGATTTTCTTTCTCTTTCTCTTCTTTTGTGTTCATGGGCCACGGTGAGACTTTCGAAACCGCAACCCTGGCAGGTATCTTCAAGCGTGCTTATTTTAGAAACAATTTTAAAAGAAAGAGAGAAGCGAACCTGAAAATTATATGTACTATGAAGTTTAATTAGGCATCTAACAAGGTAGGTCTAAGTGTTTATCTGTAGTATAGCATATCATAATGAGCCTAATAATGTTCCCACTACTAAGCCTCAGGCCTCCTCTCTAGGAGAGGAATTAAGCCACAATCCACCACGTGTTATATATCTTCGTATTTTTTATTCTAAGGCACGCTGGTTGTCTCACATTGTTTTCATTCGCCGTTTTGAGAGCAGTGGTGATGAAATAAATTGCACAAAGTAATGCGCTTGGTTGGGTTTGAACCTGCGACCACACCTCAGTAAGTCAAGCCTAAGCATAGATATACCAGTGGTTAATTCATTATTCAGAATGTTTATGTTCACGTTACATGGAGCCGCATGCTTCCCTAATCGTTTTGTCTAATTTGAAATTAAAACAGAGGTTTAAGCTACCTCCTCATAAGACCCTTAAAACGTACAATACAAGTAGATTATACAGAAAATATTTAAAATTAATTAAGAAAATCCATTTAATTAAAATTGTTTTATAAACACTTCCTAGTTTATTATAAAACTAGCTTCTGCCAGCGGCTTCGCTTGCGTTAAAGCAGATTTTTCCATACCAACTTTGGACCTCCATTTCATCTCCTTAGTCCTTAGAGGGTAAATTTTATAAAATACTCTCTTAGGCCTTATAGTATCGGCTGTGCATTGATATGTCAGTCATGCAGTTTCTTCTTTTATTAGACAGATTTATAATATCACGCAACTCTCTGATAAAGGTTGCGGGAATCCGATGGATGCGGGACGCACAGGATCGTTCATTGTGACGACTCATGGAGAGGCCTATGACCAATAGTAGACGTCTCTCGGATGATGATGAACTATCAAATATTAATATGTAAAATCTTTTTGTTCTTGTTTTAAATTTTCATTTTCGTACCTACCTATTATTAGTGATTTCTGCCTGTTTCCATTGTTTCTCTTATCATTCCGTTTTCAAATTCCCTTTCGACAAGACATCAATAAAAGAATCATGTGTAGGTGTAGACATTCACAGTTGCAAAAACATGATTATTATAAACTTAGACGAAGAAAAAAACTATTATTAGTTACTGTTTAAAAGTTTTAAAATAGACATGAATAGTGTACGGAACCGACGATCGTCATGAGTTCATGGCCAGCGTAGTGCTGTTCATTACAACTCATCGGACAATCATATAATAGGTACATATACAACATGTGTCTGATATAATAAACGCACATCCTAAAACTACTTTGTTCAGAATCGGCTAGATAATCGATATCAGCTATTTTTAAAATAGGTATATTTTTAGTTTAAAATTATCTAGAATATATCTTGATCGTGTAAGCGTGTGCATGCGTAGATAGATGCCAATAGGTGCCGATACGCTAGAAGTGTAGTGCATCGCTCCCCATATCATTTGCCTTCAATTAACTAATTTCTTAAAAAAAAACACTACCTTACCCATTTAAGTAAAATTTTAGTGCTTAAATTATGAATATAACTTAATTTTATAATTACGCTGGATAAATGTGTGCTTTTTTATTAAGTTTCATGTATTATACAAAAAATTCGTGTCACAAACGTTTATTATCGTACCCCACCGAAACAGCTTGACCAATTTTTATGATTTTTTTGTGTATATTTGGTCCACAGCTTCGCCCGCGTACATAAAATATAGCCTCTCACTCAGGAAAAAAGCAGCTTTCTATCGGTGTAATAAAAATGTTAGTAATTGGACACTGTGTTTTCAAAGATTAGGTACCTTCTACAAACAAATAATAAAAAAACAAAGGTTTTTCGCTTGGTCGTAGGCTATGTTTAACCCTTCTTATCCAATTTTTTTTATATGGTAGAACAAAGTTTGCCGTGTCAGCTAAAAATATATTATTTTGTTTAATTAAGTTCCTCTCCGCACTCATACCCATGCCAACAGCATGTGTGATCCAAATCCAGCCTGTTTACTCATCGGCTACTAACGAGAATGTAATCTGTGTCTCGGAGAAAAGATCCAAAAGGTAAATAGTGTTCGACGTTAAAAGGTGCCTAATCCCCTCTAAGCGTGTACAACGGGCTTACACCGTACCTCTTCAGATGTCCTCTCAGAGGAAAGCCGGACCTCTGAGATCAATGCGATTTATCCCAGTTATCCCGCTAGAGATTTCCGCAAGATAATGCCTCTTATTTGCGAGTCGTCGAGTCGCCAATTTATTTTATTACGCTCATTTTCTTTGTATAGTATTGGGATAGTCCTATTTAGGTTTACGCGACAGATGGTCAGGTACTTCGGAGAAGAAAAAAAGTTTTCATCGATTTTCCATTACCCATGTTTATTAGTAGGTATTTTCTTAAAACATGTTTACATTTAATTCGTATTTAAAACTTTCTGAAATAAAAAGAACACAAGTTTTCCAAAAGTTGTTTTACGAGATCAACTTTACTCATAAAACGTTGACATTACTCAATTTAACCCTGAAAATGTAGAAAAGCTCATGAAATAATATATTACGATGAAAAGTTGCAGCATAATGACGGTTGATAGTGCAATGTTAGTGTTGGAAAGAGTAGCGTGGACGTGTCGGTGTCTGTGTGCTCGGAGGCTGGCTGAGCGCGGCGCGGCGCAGGCGCCCAGGTGGCTCAGGTGGGCCCGCCCCCAGCCCTCCCGCCGCGCCGCGCACCTGCCCGGCTCAGTCCACCGCCACACGCCGGCCCGGCGACTTGTGCTCCGTGCACGACGCCACTCTCTCCATACTCTCGCGAGCCCTGTGCGACGTTTCTCGCTTTTCCCGAACGCTCAGTTTCCCGCTCCCTCGCGGCGACCCGGCCCTTCCTCAACTAATACGACTCGAGTTTTCACACTTTCCAACGCACTTCGCGCCACGCTCGAGAACTTGTGGAGTTCCCGCGTTAACTTTAAAATAATTTCGGAAGCTCGCGCGCTTCGGTGTAGTCGGTGGTCGGGCACGTCGGTCGTGTCGACAAGTCGGCGGCGCTTGTGGCCGTCGGACGGTTGGAGGTCGGCCGCGGATGCGGTCGTGAGAGACGTGTGAAGGCCTCGAGGAGGCCGCCGGCACGCTGTTCCCGCCGCAGCTCGGGTGCGTGTCCTACGTGCCGCCGTGCGCCTGCTGCCCGCTGATCCTGCAGCCGGCTCCGCACCCGCACCCACTCCCGCTGCCGTTGCCTCTCCCGTTGCCCCTAGCCCTTCCGCTCCAAGCCCTAGATCCTCAAGTCGCTAAACACCAACGACTGCTGCTCTCTAACATGGTAAGTGAACTCTGCTGTTCCCGCTTATCTGTCGCGCCGTGAGCACTCGACCGATAAGTTTCCACGAGTAGAGAGCACAACGCTGCAAAGTTGTGAACAAACGGATCTGATAATAACTCTCTCGGGCCGCAGACTAATGTTAGCGATAGCATCGCGCCTTCCATGGCACGAGTGCGGCACGAGTATCGCCGATCAAAACTTCACACGACAAATAAATAACAATTATATTTATTGCGTAAGACTTGTGTAACAGCGACACTTCCAGATAGGCGCACTAACTACAACTTAACTTGGCTCGTAACTATAGACAAGTACAAGTTCGCACGCATAAGTTAAGCATATTAACGTCTCCGCTGTGACTTTAACTTCGGCTATATTGATCCTTTGGGAATATTGAAATTAATTGATCTGGTTTAGATACTTCAAACTGTTTTTTAAACTTTAATTCATGTTTAATTTCACACTTGGTGTTTAATGTTTGAGTTCAGCAAGTAACGTAATAAAATCTTCAACAATGCAAAAGTAGTATAAATAAAGTATATACTATTAGATGGAGGCGCTAACTAATTTATAACAGTGTTATTTCTGTAAGATACACACTGAGGAACCAATCCTTTAACTTGTATAAACGCTTAACAGGAAATCTTATAAGCGTTTTTCGTTCAGCTGATCGGAATCTGTTGTTCTAACCAAAACATTGTTTTAACTTGTCGGCAAGGAACTTCGTCAATGTAAACTTTTAACACAATTTCAAATGCAATCCCAACAGAAGTTAGGAAAGGCGGAAATCGAGGAGAGCGGTCGTCTGCAGTCAATAACAAAATCAAGTTTTGTTTACGTTTCGATTGAGATTTCTTATCTCGCTTCCGAGGAGCGCCGCACCCTGCCTAGGAAAGTAAACGCTGATGACAGAACTTTGACTTAAATGGAAGTCGTATCAAAGTTTTCTCATTAAGACCACCCGTCAAAGGTGTGTTTATGTTATTTTAATACTTGTGCGCAAATCTGATTCGCTCTCTCCACAAACGAATGGCTCTTGAATTTTCTGTCATCCCCTGAAATAATTTATACAGCACTCTTTGAATTTCTCACTAATCGACCTTAAATAAGTTGCAAGCTCTCCAAATTGCTAGTTTTAATTAGTCCAATTTAGATCATCACCAATAACTCAATTTGTAAAATCAAGTCACATTAAAATTCGGGATATATAGGTCGTCAAATCGATACTAATATTCATTTGAATGAAACCGTTGGTATTTCCATCACGTCTCATAACATTCAGAGTCGCGACCGTATAAGTAACGGCTCGCAAAGCTTTCCAAAGAATTGGGAACCATTACCATGCAAAATTTCTTCAAGGAAGTCTGGTCTAGATAACGGGATGTGTCATACGCGACTGCCTAAGTCAGCTCTACTGAATTTCTGTTAGAACAAAACTGTATATCCTAAATGTAACGGTATTATAAAAACATGGAATCGGTAGTAGTCTTTTTCCATACGACTTAGTCTCCTCTCTTATAAACATAATCTAAAAAAAAAATACAAACTGAATCTGAATTTATGGTCAAACCATTTTTTAAGTTAGTCTATTTATTTTGCCATCGACACGCTAAGACGAAGATCTAAAATACATTTTATATTCAATGTATCCATTAAGTTTAGATGGACTTTGAAATGACTTCACCGAAGCAGTTAAGTTTCCAGAACCTGTATTTCTAAGCACAGCTCAAATTACTCTCCCAATCCGTGTGGGAAGGTAAATCCTACGTTGAGTGTATTTTACACTTGACAATCGACACAAAAGTCATAACTCAGCTTCACCAGTATAAAATACACATTCATAATAATCGTTTATATTCTAAACATTCAAACAAACTTCTTGTTTCCATGTTAACGTTCTATGATTGTGTTTATGAGGTCGTTATCTTTAAATAGAAACCAACATAATGTTGGAGAAAGCAAAGAAAACTGACTCTGTCTGTAATATAGATATTAAAGCTCCGATGGTAAATTATACTACGTAATAATGGAGTTTATTTTGCTAGATATATAATTGTAGGCTCAGAAGCTGTCTTTGGTTCGATTGTACAATATTTTTGAGGCTTGGAAGTCTTGATGCATAAAAGCCGTTCCACAGCTAAAGATGGTCAGACCAGGTGCGGTATGATAAACGTGCCAAGAGCATATTGCCATAACAGCGATGTGGAGCGGACAGATGGGTGATCACAGATGATAAATACTTGTAATCAATTACCAGGATATTGCAGTAAATAATAAATCATGCTAAAAGTACGCGCGCCACATCGCGTGGTGGCCGTACCATTATATCAGTTTCTCCGCAATTTCGTTTGAAAGTCGCTCGGTGCGACCGCGCGAAACGGTATTCGCTACACAACTATGCACCTAATTGCATTCATACATCTAATGAGTGTATTAATTCCAATTCAACAATCAATTAGTGATGCAAAGAACGGATTCTGTCACGTGATGCCGAGTGATTTAACGTTGTGTGACCGACTGCAATCTGAGTTTCACCCGCACTATTTGTTAACGTACGATTTTCTCCTGATTTTACAATAACAAATTAGAAGTTTGCATGTTCCGACGACGCAGCAAGGAGGCAGCGGTAATACCTTTAAAATTAATTATATTTAGGTGTTTCGTGAACAAAAATGCAATAATGTCGTGTAGCGGAATATCTTCTGCGATCCAACATGCTTTTCTTTTAAAACCATTAAAACCTTCAAGTAGGGTCGCCGCCGGAATTATCACGATCATAGTGAAATTCCCACATTTGGCGTGTTTATATCATGCATAAAGTTGAAATAGGTGTAATAATACAGACTATGGCAGCCTTGTAATGATAAAAACACAGCTTTTGCGTAAAAATAAAATAAAAATATTTGTTTCGGTAATGTCGGTTTTTCATGGCAGATTTTACAGTGTTACGAATATTTTTTCACGGTAATGAAGTAGGCAGGTATAACAACGCCAGAATAGAAAAGTCCGATACAGCGGGAACGTGTTTTACGAAGACTTTTATTTAAAGGATTGAAGAAGCATTTTTCTTTACAAAACTAAACGATAATCGCTAACCTTCCCTAAAAATCTCGGAGTGTATTTATTTCTTCAAATCAAATGAGTATAAAGTAAGCCAGATGCATCAAAAACAATAGAGCAGAACTATTTCCAGCTAGGGGCGTCTGTGGGCGTTTTGTTATTGTTGGGCGAGAGCGGTGCGTGCAGCCACGTTCGTTAAGCCTCCTCATAAACAGTTTTTAAAAACGATGAAACTAGTTTTACACTTTCGAGGCACTTTTGTGTGCACACTGAATTTTCCACGCCGCTCGGTACCAATTAAACCTACGAGGAAATTACTTTGGTCACTTGCAATATTTTACACAGTCCAATTAGTCAAATTAACTCAGTTTGCCGAAAGATTTCGGATTTTTACGCTAATAAATATATTTTGTTGTTGTAATTAAAATGTCTGGATTTATATGTTCTGAAGATATGAATCTGATAGATGTTTGCTTTAAAGGTATATTTTTACTGTAGAGCTGTTTATGAGCGCAATTTAGTCGCGCAATTTTTATAATGTTTGTTTCAATGACTATAATAAATTTCACATACTTATCGGACTGAACAATATTTAATTTTTCTCCTGTGCTCGAAGTTATTGCTACTTGTATTATTATTTAATTTGAGTCGCTTATAAAAAAGGGAAATGAAGATAGATATATAAATATCCAATTTATTTCACATATTTTTCTTAAAACTTTATTCTGTTAATTGGTATAACTACCTTCGTACTTCTATGAAATCGCTGTGCCTGACCAAAGTCATCGTGCACTTATTAAACTACTTTTATTATATTTAAAATAAATGTGAAATAAACATTTTAAAAAAATCGTTAGTAAAAAGCAGATCCATTATCTAAATAAATATAAAAGGAGAAACTTACTAACTGTCGCACAGCCTGAACTATTGAACTAGGAACATACAATTTAGCATACCTACGGACTTTTTTACGACGTAAGCGAGTAGTAAGAGAGGACTTTCCAAAATTCACCCCCAAAAGAAATGTAAAGGTCTAATATTTGTATGATAAAACCTACTATTTTGCAGGCGAGGCTGCTTACAAAATATAGTATTGTAATAAAGAATTGAATAGAATTTAAAGTACGAAGAATTAAATTAACAATTTATCTAATCAAAGTGTACCTACGAAGCATGTCTTGAACAGTAAATAAAATCTTACTTGGGGCTCCGACTGGTCATTTATGGGCTCTCATAAGAACGAGGGGCCCCGTTGCGTCACCATGAGTGTTGAGAAAATTTGTATAATAATTACACGAAGCTTAAATCAAAAGCGGACAGCGATTATGATTCACTTCCTCTTTAAATTAATTAAAGGTTTTTATATCCAATTTAAAAAATTATTGAACAAAAAGTTAAACGATTCTAAACTTAAAACTCAAGTAGGCAATAGGTCCCACGGTACCAATTTCGGAATCGTCTACATCTGGTGATCGTATACGGGTTGGCACAACTCCAAAATTTTTCATACTCAGCCTATCACAGCCGACTTGGTTACAGACCGCTCCCAAAAAGGGAGGTACTGAATATTTCACATCGACTAAGATATTATCCTGGTGGGTGAAAGACTCGGCGAAAATAAGAAGCTTTTAGTCTTAAAAGTAACTCAAAATTCACTAAAAACGCACGCTTTATTAAAAACAGACCTAAGTTAAATAAGACGATATTTGAAAATCGAACCTTATTATAGATACATAAGTTTTAAAATTCAAATACCCTCGTTTTAGAGTTAGGATACTTCATAATTAAGTCAGCGAAAACACCAACAACAACCGGATAGAAACGATACTATGTAAGTGACAGATTATCGTCACTTACATACCTACAATTTTATAGTTAGTAATAATAACTTAACCCTTCAGATACCGTCAATTAGAGACACAATAGTAAGACAATAGATGCGCGGCCACCGGTGGTCGCTTGGGGATTCATGAATTAATACCTGTGTTCATACCTAATTTGGTATCAATATCCGATCTAAGAAGAAACTGCACTTGTTTACCAATTATAGATAGCTATTTATCTATACTGAATATCCTTCATGCTCTTGGTGAAACGAGAAGGAGTGTCAGACTTTTACTAACTAAAAGCAAGTTCCTTCAAGTGCCCTATGCGGTCGAGGACCGCAGTCACTCTTTCGAACAACGCCCATGTTGAATATCTTTTAATGATCATAAAATTACATTTTTTTTGTGTATTTCCTTTAGATAATTGTTTTATACTTTAATTTAGCTGATCATTAAATACCATTCATACTTAATATGGACGCGATTGAACCATGCTACTAATTGGTCAATGCTTCTAAATATGGAGCTACATAACACATAACAGATTGAACTACTGTATTTTAATAAATAGCCAACAGTTTGAAAATCTATAATTTAATACATTGCTTTTTGAAATGCGTTTTTAGCTTTAATAACACAATATTTTACCGAGTATGTGAAAAAAATATCATAATTTGTCATAAACAAAACTTGTACACAGTTTTTTTTTAATTGCCACGTAACATACGTTGTTTTTTTTTCTATTATCCTAAGTGTGTATTAACGATAATGTTATCGCTACCGCCCAAGGTTTGAACCAATCCATAAATAATATAAGGTCATCGTGCCGACTTACAAACCGGAACGGCCATAGATTCAAGTGTCTACGCTAAAAAACTAGTCTCCCGGACTATTTGTAAGCAGTCTTTTGTCATTATTAGGTATACATTTGTACCGCCTTTGTTCTTACAGACAGACGGATTGTCGATTAGCGTATTTTTTTACATGTCTATGCATGTAGTAATCAAATTCGGTACGAAAATCACGTAATAATTGAAGTTAGATTACTTAGGTACGTCTAAATCTTTGTCAATTTGTTTTCCAGTTATTTAATAAAAAATATTAATTTCAACGCGTCATAATGTCTCTAGAACTGAAAACAAACTAGCAAACATCTTCCGACAAAAAATATTAAATGACACTAATCTATATCATAAAAAAGTACAATTGTTTCTTTATTGGTAGGAGATAAGCTCTCGAAATTTGATTATGAGAATTACTACACCAACTCGTCCCTGCAGCTTCACCTGCATAATAATCATCATTGACGAAACCCGCTCTTGGGTGGAGCGGGAGACAGTGTCAGAGTGTTACTGACTAAAAACCCCGCGCCGTTCCTTCTAGCCTTCATACCGGGGCTCTAGTTTCCTTTCGGATAACCCCGACCCCGGTAGGCTTCGACCCAGATGGGCCCCTCCTGTTGCTGACAACTCCTTGAGGCGCGCGGGAACAGTGCGCGCCGTCGACGCCTTGGCTCGGTCCGGACAGTTACCGGACGATCGGACAGCGAGCTACCCATGGCTCGCCGTCCGCGAGCCCGCGTCTACGGTGGCTGGAAATCGGGATCGGAATCCCGGCGGCGGCGGCGGGGGCGCCGTTGCCTGATGCGGTCTGCCTCCTCCTTTGCTAGCATTACTGCTTCGCAGAAGGAGGCGACCGCCTGCCACTCCTCCTCGCTCCGGACCATGGCCTGAACCAAGGCCCGGCGCGAGAGGTCTCCGCCGCCGATCGCCCCCACGAGGGCATGGCGTTGCTCCGCCCAAGGGGATACACCTGGTTTACCCGTAGACCAAACATTCAAATTATTCTTGCTTAATCTTTTACATATTCAATCAAAGTATTTCACGAAAAAAACGGTAATTGCAGATTCTAAAGTGTAGATCTTTATAGAAAGGAATGAGCAAGAAACTCTATGGATGCGTGTATCAGCACCTTTCAACTACAAGGAGCAACTGGAGGAACATGATACATATCTTTGGTAGAATGACTAAAAATATACAGCAAAATTTTGCATTTAACTGTATATACTACAATTATATCTGAATACCTGCTGGTAGTGTGGATACAGCCAATTAATTATTAAATAATGAATTGTTAATACGATTTCGCTTTGAACGCTAATTGTTCTGATATTCTTCGAAATCGTTAAATTTTTAGTATGTTAAATTGTATTTTCTATAGAACTGTATAAGGCATAGAATTTTCCCAAATAACGGTTTTTTTTTTTATCCACGGGGAAAATCATCCTATGACAAAACCCGCTCTTGGGTTGAGCGGGAGATAGTGTTAGACTCTTACTGACTAAAAACCCCGCGCCGTTCCTTTTTGAAAATAAAGAGAGGTAATATTCTGAATTTAATTTATACGAAACAGACTAAGTTGAATTTTATGACTATTTTAACGTAAAAATAATAATTTACATTAATAAATCAACTTTTGTTCTATATTTGTTAGTATTACTTATTTATAAGTAAGTGTTCTAAAGTATAAAAATGTATAATAATTTTACGATAAGCTTTAGCATTTTACAAAAAAAAACTTATAAAATGGTCACTGAAACAGCATTATCAATTAACCCTTCAGATACAGTCAATTAGAGACACAATAGTAAGACAATAGATGCGCGGCCACCGGTGGTCGCTTGGGGATTCATGAATTAAATTAAATAAAAACTCATAAAATAAAAATTAAAAATCACCATAAATAAATAAACTCTCGAAAACGCGGTACATTCAGAACCCAAACCACAACGTTAACGTCATAGTCCAAAACAAAAAGATGTCCTATTAGCTGCATTATAAAGTGCATCATACCAAATTAAATGTACGACACAAATCCCTCGACGACTATTTAAAAATATATTTCACCGCAAAACTGAAACACTGTACTAGACGTCAGAGTAACGAATTTTTCTCCCTAATTACTTGGTGTCAGGGCGATTGTGCAGGAAATGCCCCGGCGCCGGACAAAGGACTTGGGGACGTTCATTAATAGGATCTTTCTAACTGCAATCTCGCTGAATAAAACCCTCGTCCCCGCTGGAAATATTAATATCGGGCAATATTCAACCAGCGGCGTTAATAGTTATAATTTGTTTGTTTTTGCCGTGAGAAGTGATGCTGATACGATCGAGTTGTTTTGTCGTGCTCTCGAAGATCTATCTGGTGTAATAGCATCATCAACCATATAATGTTCCCACTACTAGGACTCAGACTCTTGCCTATGAGAGAGAATGTATCGTAATCCACCACTCGGGATCAGTACGGGTTGGTGGAGGTTCTAGCCTACATCTACATATATGCCAATTTCCTCACGATGTTTTCTTTCACCGTTTGAGAGCAGTGGTGATGAAATAAATTACTTACAACCTAGATAATAATAATAAAGAGAATAATGATAATTATTATTATTCAGTAACTTTACAACTGCTACAAAGTGTCTTACACAGGGGTTTTCTTTTAAGTATTTGAAATACCTGTACTAGGAGAAGATAGGCGCATTACTCTGTAAAGCGCAAGATGGGGGTCGTTACTACCGCGCCAGAACTAATTAAAGAGTTTTTTTTTTTGAAGGTGGAAAATTATCCAATACCTTCTTCCGCTCTTGGGGAGGGCGTGTTAAACTTTTGCTGACTAAAACCCTCAGTTGTCCTTTGCATTTACAGGACCACGGGTTTCCTTTTCTTGTTTCCTAATAGCTACAACCCGGGAATCTTTAAGTCGAGAGTGAATAGGTTTCTTTTAGGTAGGTGCGTTCCATCGTCTACCGCATCGTCGCTTTCCATCAGGTGAGATAGCGGTCAAGCGGAAACCTATAAACAATAAAGAAAAAAAACTCCATGGCCCTAGACTGCTCTAAGATGGCGTAAATACAGTCAGCAAAGCTTTGAAGCTTACGTTGTTTGCAAAGCAATATGTCAAAATCGCACGCGGCATTACATAGCGTAGTTACGTAAATACCTACTGTAAAGTTGGCGGCGCCATGCTGTGACGGAATTCTTTTAGTTTCGTTGCCACGTCTCTTGGATTTGTATATAATGTCTTCAGGGACTGGAAATGTCGAACTGGAATCTTACAAGTTGCAGAGATAACATACGTTGTGACAAAATGTAACGTAGCTCTTGAAAAACTAGGGATTTTGTAGTGCTGAACTTAGTTTAAATCGAAAGAGTTTAGAGGATAACGTTAACATAGTAGGAATTAAAGTGTACCTACAAATTAGCTTTATTTTATTTTAGTAGTATTTTTTCTTTGTATTGACCTTTTGAATACTGTCAGAAAGACAATGACAGCGCGAATGCTGGCGTTCGCTTTGGGTTAATGAATTAAGTAACAAGCAATAAAAAAAACAGTGGTGGCCTAGTGGCGGTCCCAACTTACGAGTTACAAGTCGCGGTTACAAACACAGCCAGGCGCATTACTTAGTGTAATTTATTTCATCACCACTGCTCTGAAAACGGTGAAGGAAAACATCGTGAGGAAACCGGCATGTCCTAGAACTAAAAATTCAAAGACGTGCGAGAGTGACATCTACCAACCCGCACTAGGCTAGCGTGGTGGATTACGGCCTATTCTCCTAGAGAGAAGGCCTAAGTCTCAGCAGTGGGAAAATTATAAGGCTGATTTTGCTATGCTTCGCTAGTAAGAAAAATTACCGCACCTTTTTCATAGGAAAAGTACATCAAAATTTTAAAAAATAATCCCTACTTAGAGTAGACAATAAGGTCTTACTTTTTCCAAGACAAAAAGCACTTTTCATTCAACAATTGTTTCTGATACGCTAACAAAAGACCGTCACTATACAAGAAAAGAAGTACTAAAATAAAATTCTCTTTATGATACAGGTTACGGAAAGTAATGGGAGGCCAACATAATGAAAGCCTCTCTGTAAGCTTATTAACTCTTCCTTTTCTTTACTACCTGAAAATTTCCGATACCATCATTAAAGTTCTTGTTAAATAATTAATAAGCTGGTCAAGTTTGAGTCGGAGTCGTGTACGAAGTGTTCCGTACCATAAACTGAAAAGTTACTAACACTATATGCATCTTTTTGTATCCGAATTAAAATAAATTCGGGAACTCGATAAATTAGTATCTCGATTTTTTTTGTTATAGCTACAATAGAAAATCATACTTCGTCAAAATTTCAACTGTCAACCTATTACGATTCATGTGATAATGGCCGCTACGACGGTAAGACGGTCGGAAAGCGGAAGTTGATAATTGGTGTTCGTTGCTTACCCTTCGGTTACGATAACCTGTGTTTTTTTTTGCGGTGGAATTTCAAATAGATTCTTTCACTCTGGGTGGAGCATCGTGTCAGACTTAAGGTGATTAAAACTGGTATGTGTTTCTTCACTCTTATCCTTTGCTTTACAGCGCCACAGTAACTCTTTTGAACATTCCCGCAGCCGGATTAGGTAACCCTAAAAGTGGGCTTTTACGTAATGCTTTTTTTTTTAAATAATAGAGAAGGAATCACTAGAAATTTTTAAGACTCCTGAAATTGTTACACAGTGATTAAAACATAATGGGCTGGAAAAAATTTGTAAGTCAAAAAGAGGTGAAGTTCTGATCAAAGTGAAGTATTACTCGTAAACTCGAAAACCTTGCAAGTGGATTGTGCCAAACAGACGAACTCTTTTGTAATACGCTTATAATTTGACACTTGAATTGTGAAACGAGGGTCTGAAGAAGCCGTTTTTATTTTCGATTGTGTAATCTTTAGCGACATACCTGCATAACGATATTACAGTATTTTTTTAAAAAAAGTCAAATATTGATTGCTTATAAGGACGCAGCTTTAATACTACCCCCGATAGTTAAAAAGACGCATCTAACATTTTTTCCAGATTTTAGTTTTAAACATTCATCAGGAAAAAAAAGCGCATCGGCCTGTATTTTAAAATTTTGCTAACAATCTCCAGTGTAGTTTTAACACAAGGAAAAAAGCCTTTTTTTTTCGTTTTTACTTATTGTTAGAATAGTAGAAGTACACTGCGCACACGTGTGTTACGTACGCCGATCTGGGCGCGTCGGTCTTCATACATTTTAAATGGAAACTAGACTGAAGAGCTCCACTAGATACACGCAACGCGACTTCATTCTACGTACAAATCTAGCTTTATGCTTTCATCATTTCAGCCGAAAGAAGTCCACTATTGGACTTAGACCTCCCCCAAGCGTCGCTAAACGACTGGTCCTGTGCGTCTCGCAATCCATCGGGTTTCCACGACCCTCACCGAGTCATCGGTCCACCTTAGGCCTTCCAATGCTTCGTTCTGCGACCAATTTGCCCTGCTTACTGTCCCTTAAGTTTGGCGATTCTTCAGGCTATGTCGCCAACTTAATGCTTTAGCAATGCCAAAATTATCAACGTTCTATTCATTGTTGAAAACCGTCTCTGACTCAAAACTATTTACTTAGTTTCTAAGAACTATTTTTATTTTGTTCGCCCATTGATATAGCTATGACTTCTCCATTAGAACTCGATGGAGAAGAATTCCTGAGGGCAAAACACTATGAACTCTATTTCTTAAACATATAATAAAGGATTGAAAGTTTCTCCCCAGAGGGAAAACTAAGTTTTTTAACACTCGTGCTGCTAAAACAATAGTTGGAGTTTTTTCGCATTTATGAATTAGGATCTGTTTATATAGTTTTGAAGTTTTTTTGTTTGTTTTTCTAGATCTAAAAGCTTCAAGTAATTTAATTTCATTTTATTGCATACAACACAAACGTGCGATATGGGGATTTTATAAAATAATTTTGTTGAAAATCGTCTTTTTCAAGACTGTTGGGTAACATTTACATAGTAAAAAGTACCTAAGTGAAGTCCTAAATTGTCTAAATATTAGTAAAGATAACTTGTTTTTGCTCTTTAAAAACTATTTTGGAAGTCTGGTTTATGAGACAGTAAAAAACTCAACTTCAATTTTAAACCAATCGGACCGTTTGTCTTGGAGCAAAAATTTCAAATCGATTTCCAGAAAATCCCTTGTAAAATATTAAGGAAAAAACCGGTGTAAACATTCAAATGTTCGACCATTAACGACAATATTGGTTTACGGTGGAGCAATAACGATGTAGATATGGAAACTATCGTGCGCTATTGAATCGCAAGGAGCGTTGCGGGTTGCCGGTCGAATTTGCGTATGCATGCTGGCAATATTTCGGTTATTTTGAGTTGTACCGTTTTATTTTGCAGCGAGTGTAATCATTATTGGTTTCGTGTGTTCGACTGTGATTTTTTCTGTGAATGGGATATGTAGTTGGTTTGTGTGCTTTAGGTCAGAACGTTTGATTAGTTTAGTAAAAGAAGAAGAAGTTTAGTGGGTGTTTTAATTGTTTACAAAGTGATTCCTAGTACACACAGAAAGTGATAGGACAGAATGGAAGAAAAATAAATGTGTTGCACTGACTCCAAATAAAACGGGACAATAGCGGGAAGATGATGATGCAAAATGATTCTTAGTAGGTAGATGTTGGGATGCGGTATAGTTGTGAGAATTTTACTGTATAATTGCCTGCCTCAGCGATGCTTGCCGAAATAGCTGATAAAATAATATAAAAAATTAGTACGCTGTATCAAACCGTGCTTAGCCACAATAATATAAAAGTATGATTTTATCAAAAATCTCTGTTGGTTTATCAAAGAAGGAAATAGGGGTAAGAGATATCAGAACAGATAATGTTTGGATAGTATTTTGAAAAACCTTAATTGGCTGTCACATTAGCTTATCATTAAGCAAAATTTGTAAAAGAGATGTGGATTTTGTGAATAAATAAATCTACATGCGGTCTTCCCGTCCAATTATAATTCGCATCGCAGTCAAGCACTAGTTTACGAGTATATCAATAAAATATTTTCACATGGTTCATTGACCATGTGAAAATATGATTTTTTTTTTATTTTTCATGAAAACTAAGCACACGAAAGCACTGTAATTTGTATATTAAAAAAAAATCACTAAAATTTGCGATGACTTTTTTTAATAATTTTCATTTGAGACAAAGTTTGTTCTGTTGACAAAGGTGTTTATAATTCGCACGACAAAAGCTTAAACGTGTGTTCAAATAGTCTAGTCTTTTCAAAGAGAACTCGGAATTATATTTCGTATTTTTCTTCTCATAAAAACGCAGGTAAATAACAGCTATTTGAGTTGGTAGATACGAGAACCTAAAGCTGACGAGATAACCTGTGTTGCATTTATACCTACGAAACAAATTGTCTTTAAAAACTCATGAAAAAATGGAAAATTTGTGTCTGAGTCCGATGATTCATGGCCACCGTACCCGCGGACTTGCAGAAGGCGAGCAATGGCTAGCTTACCGTCCTATAAGATCCAGGCCCATCATGGCAATAGCACGTTGTGTTCCACGTGCTCCTCAAATAGATGTCAAATGATGGGGCCAGTTAGGGCCGATATTACAATGCTGCAGGATTGTTGGAAAGAGTTTCTGTGACCCTGGAACACAGGTGGGTTTGAGCCAGTAAAACATCTGACAGTCCCGCTCGCTCCATCCAGAGCAGAAGCTACTTTAACCATTTGATGATTTACTACCTCGAAAAAAAAAATGTGTTAGTGTATAAACTGTTTAAAACCTGCCTCACTAGTTGTTCTCTGTTCAGTATCACATCTATATGTAACTTTAAATGTAAACATTTTACGAAATTGCGGTCAAACACTTATTCGTAACATTTACGTGCAGTGAATACTACCGGCGGTACGGAGGAAGGCATGGCGCGAAATACTTCGAAATTTTCCCAACAATTTTATATAAAATTGTCCAAAACATAAAATATTGGTTTTGTACAATATTTTTACTTTCATTTTCTCGTGTGAAGCGATAGTTTTGTTGTTTAACCTTCTCGTGAGCGGCCATAACTCTTGGAACAATGGCGCGCGGCCTGTCCAGAAATAACCGCGGAAAACAAACACACGGTGCGGACACCGCCCTCCTGCCTACTACACCAGCTAACATTACGTACTTTATAATCTTTACTACATCCATACACGAAAAGATTAAGCAGTGATGCAATCTGTAGATTGTGATTGTGACTCATCCTCTCCACGGAGAAAAACCGAATCTACGTTCAACAAAACGAAACGCCACGTGACATTGTATCGAAACCGATAATTACACACTTTGTACAAATTAACGACGCCATTAACAAACGTTAACAAAACCGCTTGTTAAGAAATAGGACGTTATTCTACTAATATGTTCTTTTTATTTCTCTCGCTCTAATTTACTGCCGGTTCCCGCTTCAGTTACGTTCAAAATAAAATTCACACATAGTTACGAAAAGAATCGAAACTATGTTCGACGATTGTTTCTGAAAACAATTTAATACCCGGTTGAGCTGCACAAGCTTCAATACTGCTACATTCCGAACTGTAACTGAATCAGTTTCGACTTCATAGCTGACTGCGCTTCGAATCAATAGTCTACATCAACTCTGTAAATGCATGAAAGGTGTATTAACAAAAAATGAGAAATACGAATTGCAGCGTAAAATTCTTGGCTTTCATCGTAGCCCAATGGTGAAACGGGGCATGTCCTAATGTAAGCAAATTGCCGTCACAGCCTTTCAGCGTCCGGCCGCGGCTATCATTCCCAAGATAAGCGCTTAAAAGCCTCATGGAAAACGCTTTCAGCTGGCAGACTATTACCGGGTGTTTCCATACTTTTTGCTTTGGCTCCAACTGCCCGGGCGGAGTATCTTATATCGAATACTCTACGTATGACCGTTTTGAGTGCACGATCCCAATCTACGTTTGTTAGCTCCCCGTTCGGTTTTTAATTCTACTCTAACTTTGCCCACACTTTGTATGTCGGTCCTTTCATAAAATGTGACAAATTTTCAAACCGAAATAGAATTTCTCCAACAACGATATAACATGAACCAAACATAAAGTAAATGTTGGCTCAACAAAGTCGCTGTATATAAAAGACCGGTAAATTTTAAAGAAATAAGATGATGTCAGAACAACCTAATAATCTTAATGCATTAGATTACAAAGGGCTTACTCGGAGAAGGCGAGTAACGGGCGGGGAGGAGTCCTTTTATTTTTCTTCATAATATTAGATTTTATGATTATTTTAAAAGGGGCAAAGGCTCTTTGCTACTATACATCAAAAGACGATGCCATTGATCAGACATCTTTATCGAATTACGTGATTGCGTATACAAAACGTCGGGTGCTTTGGAGTTCCTTTGTGTTCGTTTCTTGTTGGTAACCTAGGCGGGTGAGTGCGGGGTGCGGTGTCCGGGCCGTGGGGGGCAGGGGCGCGGTATGTACTTGCAGCGTAATGCCGCTGCACTTGCCCTGGTCAGGAAGCGCGGCGGAATGCAGTCAGTCGCGTTTGTACCACTGCGCGGAGGGGTGCGGGGTGCGCGCGGCGCGAGGGCAATGCACGCGGCGCCGGCGCACCTCGCTGCCTCCCATTCAGTACATCTCACTGAAGCTGCATTTATTTACTATTCTTAACGTCCAGCTTTTTCAAGCGCGAAGTTAGCTAAGAAAAGGGCGCCAACTAACAAAGCGACTCACTTTAAAGCGCCGCTGTAGTTGGTGAAAGTTGTGAATTGCACCCGCCATTTCGTTCAAGGAGCTTGCGTGAATTTGAGACTCGGTCGCATAGTTAACATTGGCTATAAAACTTGGATGAAAGTCGTGGCGGATTATCGATAGCCTGTAAATCATAGGTCGTAAGAATTAATGGTAGCCGCAATTTTTACTTTGGAAGCTACATTAACATTTATCATTGTAGAAAGAAGCTAGTGTTTGCAAACAGTCATATCAGTGTTCGTCAGTGGCACGCACACACTGCCTACTGATGCACGTCATGCAATGATACGGCCCCGTCATCGCTTTGAGTCGGCGAGTGCCGCAATTTCACTGTATGCCGTGCGTTCGGAGCGCGGCACGGGTTGGAATGCACTCGTTATATGCACACCACTCGAAAGGATTACCCACTAGTTGGCGGCGATTAACTGGCGCGCTCGTGGTTCGCCAGCGCTCCGCTATTGGTTTGTTTCCGAACGCAGCTAACGTTTGAATTTGGAATGTTGTTTCGGTTTTCGAATAACTTTAATTAAATTTGTTTTTCCGAACATTTTTTGCATTGAAATTGCAAAGTGATCTCTGTCGATCATTTTCGTCAATCTAAAATTGCGACAGTCGAAAAATTTCAAAGACTGCGTTTGTAAAGGTTACAGTTTGTTCGTCAGTATTGATAAACAAATATATTTCCTTTCCAGGTACGTGGGTGTTGTTAGAGAAAGTTCACGTAGATTTCATTCATTTACAACTGCGTAAGTAGCAGATTTGTTTTATTTTGCTTTTTGTGTTTTTGTTTTCGTCTAATGATACTAATGACGTCACGGCTCCTTTCATTAGAAGTGGTTTTCTCTGAGGTGTAACAATTCCCGATGTCTGATAAATAGACTGGTCTAAGTGGAACACCTTAATGACTATCTAGGCAACCACACCTCAGTAGATAAGTGCTCTAACTTCGGAGGGACGTCAAAAAACTTAAACAGCTATTTTTCAATGTCTTTGAAACAACAGTATCTTAGTCGGAGTAGAATAGTTCATTAATATTGTAGTTCAACATCTAGACTTAGTGTCATTGCATTTGAATGGGAGTATCTCGAATGGTACTGATTATACGGAGCTGCGAGCTGGCTTGAACAAACAGAAAGGCTTTTAAGGAGTCCTCCAGGTGTCACAGTGGAGGTAAAGCGGGCCAATAGCTACCGATTTGGATAATGCGAGTCACTATGTTACACCTTTGACAAAGTTAGATTTAAAAGGTTTTGCCGCGCGTTTGTTACGCCTCGATTCCGTCAGAGTGCCTTAGCGACGCGCGTTTGCAAGAAACGCACGTGCGATTCCGTCGTCACCTGGGCTCGTTGATATTTACGCGTCTATGCGCGATTTCTTGCCCTTTGATAGATAAAGATCTTGTACATTTCACAGATTGACATTAGCTGCTTCGTTGACCACGTTTCTTGTGTCAACTCGTGCTTGATCGTGTTCATCTCTTCACAATAACATTTTTTAATGCTGCCGATAAACGTGCTTTGACATACGTGCTGAAAATAAATTCTTTAAGTAATAAAAAAGCATTTTATAATGGCAGAATTAGAAACTGAAACATTTTTTTTTGTACTTACCATATTATTAATAATTTAGTTTGACTGGTAGAGAATAGTTCGCAATTGTGTTGCATAAAGGTCAAATAAATAAAAGTTGGCCTGTCGTAATGTGCTGAAATAAAAATATTAGAAACACAAAAAAAAAGAAAAATAACCGAAGTATACAACTCATGAGGTATCCACCATTATGTAAGTAAATTGAAATAAAAAAAACTATTAATTGAACAAGTCACATACCTAAATAACAACCTAACTTTACTAGTGTGCTACATGACAGCATATTCAGAAAAAAAAAAACTGGATAAAGCAAAACAAAAAAAAAAAACAGCGTTACTTACAGCAAATTAAAAGCACTCAATCCCCCCATTACAGTCTTACACACAACATGCAAAACAGCGCACCGAATTCCAAATTGAAATATTGCCGACGAAGCCCAAACTCGAGATTTACATTTCGCCGGGCAGTTTATTCCGGTAGTAAAATATCGAGTAGTGTGTCGCGGGCCCAGGTGTTGGTTCAAACGACGCAAGTTTCACTAATGTGCGGCTTAAATGATGACAGTGTTGCGGGACTTAGCCCACCTGTGAGGGGACCGCACTTTTTGGTACTGAAAAATGGGACTCCTGATTATTTATGAAAGCCTGGTGTAGGAGTAATGGGATGTTACTTGTTGTCGTCCAAATTCGTTAAAAGTTGATGTCAGGCTTGCAATTTTTTTTTTTCAGAGCTTGCAACATTTTTGTTTTCAAAGCTTGCAACATTTTAATTTTTTTTCTACTGATTTTTGGAGACGTCTAGATTACTCTAAGACTCACCTATTTCATTACTGAAGCTACGAAAGAAATATAGGCGAACCCGTTTATCATTACTGTACACTAGAATAGGAAAAATTTCAAGCCTGTTTTCCCGTATAATCAAATTCGATTCCCTGTAGGATTCTTACAAATCACCGGTTGCTTATAAATCGTTCGTCTCGTCAGAGATTTATTCGTCTCTCTCGTCCAAATCCGGCTCCAAAATGTTCGTCGGTTGTAAACCGCACTTGGCGTAAATTACACACGTAGGTATTTGGCAACAGTGTTTAAATAGGGGGCGCTTAAATTTGTACCCTTAAGTAGGGGGTAATAGAGGAAGTTTGCGCGTCTTACGTAATCGAACCCCGGAGTTGGGACTGAACAAACTAAGTTTTTATCTGTTAACTTTAGAGTATGTTACGAGTGAGTGAGGATGGATTTATTGACAACAAAACTGGCTCCTGCGAGAGTTTCGGGGGTGTACGATGATTTATTTACGAAACCTTTGAATTCTTATAAAAGATTTTTATATGACAGTGATATGGCGTGTTATACCGACAGTTCAACTGAACGCTTCTATTATAGACTAACCGCATTTACCTCAGCTTTAAAACTCCATTTCCATATTCCTTTGCACTGTTATTCAACTAAAATGTTCACAGTTTTTACTAAAAGGCTTGAGCATCTCTTTACGTTATAATGAACGCAAATGGTCCTGTGCACCTCTCACGATCTTCAATTACGATTCACATTGTTACTGCGGCCCGCAAGGGAACTAAACTTGGTGATCTAATTGCTCGATGTCGAATCGATTGTGGCTCGTGTTGACTCCAGATCGTACTTGTCTTTACTGATAATAGTGTAGTCAAGGTGCTAATCATTGTAAATGTACATGTGAAGCGGGAACTTCATAAGACCGGCACACGTGGGCCACGCCACGCCACGTACTAATCGTACGTAGAATCGCTTCGCGTGGCGTGGATCTAATGTAATGTGTACAAGTCTAGTTGCCATATAAAATGTATGGAGACCGACGCGCCCCGATATGATAGATACCCGATGACGTAGTCAACGTGTGCTCAATGTAGTTCTACTTTCGTTCCAAAAGTGTTACGAAAACTATCGGAGTTATTTTCTCGTTTTAATATTGGTAGCCTATTTTTAATGCAAAATAATCATGCAGATTTCCTGTCTCCTCATAATTTCATAGAGATGAAGTAAGAACAGAAAGAAACTTATACGGTGAAGACTGATTGGTCAGTTTCTACTACGACGCACATCGTAGTTCGCTCTAAAGGATTTTTAAACAAAAAAACCAAATCAGAAAACCATACTACCCTCATCACCATGAAAATAAAATAAATTTTACGGAACGTAAGTCCATAAAGCGGCTGGCGCCACCCCCATTGCTAAATATGTGCACAAACAAACGAATACAAATTCATAGAGGCGAGTGTATCAGGACAGTATAGCGGGCGAGTAATGAAAGTGGTGTGGACTGAACCCGCCATTAATTGTCACAGGTGTCGATTACAAACAATATGTTTTCTCTATCGATGGCATTTTACGATTGCCCGTTACAGTTTTCATGACTATTTCAATGGTTTAATATAAATATGGCTTTTAAATAAATTGCAGTTTTTAATAGTGTTATCTGTTGACAGTAGTAGTTGTTATTAATGGGCTTGCTATGCATGGAATGTGATAATATAACAAGCTTTTAATGAAAATATTTTTTTTTTCATAGCAAGCTTTTATAGCTCGGTTATACCTATATAATTAATATACGACAAGACGAATCATACGAGCCCCAACTCGATGGGGTTGTGTCGTTTAACTACCAAGTTTCTATAGCCACCGTCCGGTTCCATCATTAGATCAGCTCTTTGTCATAATAATTTTGCATTGTCATCTGAATTATACATGCATGCAAAATTTCAGCTCAATCGATAACCAAGAAGTTAGTTAAATTTAATTTACAAGATTTGATTACAGACAAACATCGGGACAGGTGAAACTAAATAAAAGCTTGTAAAATATGACATTACACCGACCCAGTTAATATTTTTGTTTATTTGTTCTCTCCTTTCTAATGCTTTTAACCCTTATTTTAATTTCGGCGAGTATACAGTCAGTAAAAATACATTAAGAATCCCCACAATGGCAAAATTTCCCTGCGAGCTTTTAAGGTCAGCTATGCGCGTCTAAACAGGGCAAATAATCGTATATTTAAATTTGTTCCTACATTAACGGTGGCTATTAAAACTTTTTTTTTGTAAAATGCTGTTTTTTCGTGGAACTTGAAAATTTTTCAACAAAATAAAAAAATAACGTTACTAAAGGTAGGTAGTCGTGTTGATATAAAATTCAGCGTAAAAAGTACACTGTAATTGTAATAACTAATGCTTACTGGAACAAAATGTTATCCAGGAAGGCAGTTTATCGAATAACAGAAAAAACTTGCTTACTTATTAATAATGTTTCTTTACCCACATTCTAATAAGAGCCTTAATGCCAGTTGATTATAAACAGCAGTTTAATAAAACCACTAGCAACATTTCCACGATGCCGTTACGTAAGGGGGATTGCATCGCTTTTCAATTTAAACCAAATATTCCGAAACTAAAACCATGAATAGAATTACCCTTCGAGATCAATCGCGTGTTTCGAATACCAACCTGTAAGATCAACCCTTTCACTGCAGCTGTTTGACAAATAAATTAAGGTTATTAGAATATTTCGGTCATTTAATAATCAAGTACTCACGCTATCTAGGACAACACGCAGACATGATAAACTAAAATGATAAAGGGTGACCGAATACATAAAAAACTATTGATTTTATTTTCTGTAACATTTCGTTCGGTACGCCTGTTATCAATTGATTAATGTTTCAGCTGGGTAGATAGAGCCTTTGTGTTCGTGGTTGTATGCTAATTGATAGCTAGAGTTATATTTTTTTCTCTACTACACGTAATTATCGTCGGTGGAAATGCGACGAGAAAATCTTGCTGTCAAGTTGGTACTTCGTATCGATTATTGCTATAAAATTACTCACTCAAAATGAATTTATTTTATGACATTGTCAGGTGTAATAGGTTTCCTAGAACAGGTTTTCATTAAGCAGGATCAGACAGGTCTACATTAAAGTTGGAATCTAATTTTTCTCGATTATAATCTATGTAAATCATAATTTTACTTCTTGAATCTATAGTTTTTAAAAAGGAGGAGGTTCTTAATTTGGATGTTTGTATTTTTTTTTAATGTTTGGTCGCGCATTACTTCGTCACTTGCCAACATATTTAAAAATTATTTTTTTGTTGGCAAGGTTATACTTCCCAAATGGTCCCATAGCTACCAAGTTGGTGATGATGGAATCTTGGCGAAATCGAGGGAACTTCTCAAATGCAATTCAATTTTTTTTAATGAAGTCGGTTATTTAAAAAAAAAGGTTTTGAATAAACTTGTCTTATCTCTCAATTTTTGGACTCAGTAGGTTGCCACGTTTATAGACGTTAGCGGCGTTTTTTAGAAGTTTTTTTTCCAAAATGCAGGTGTAGGGACATTTTGGGCACTCCAATAAGTGGGCCATCGTCTGGTCAAGAACACCAATAATTTTACTTGCATAAAATTTCATTATTACTACTATGCGTTAATCAACAACTTCTTTGTTTAATTACAAACAAAATAACTAGGAACATTAGTACCATACAACTCAAAAATAAATAGAACACAAAACTAAAGTGTAACTAACACTAAAACGGCTGTATACACACTCTGCCACATCGTAAGCACTCTATAACTCTATAAAACCAACACTACAACGTGACACAAATAATTTTCACTTATACCCAAGTGTTGCGAACACTAAGAATTAAGTAGTGAGTACATAAATCGGTACAAGTTGCAGGTACACGAGATACCGGTAAGTAAGCTACCGGTACACGATACCATGTTGAATAAGCTTTGTTTGAACTGAGTATAACAAAGTTAAATCCTCGAGACCTGTACCGCAAAATAAGCACAGAACAGATGGGGCCCAGATGCTGTTGTAGTAATTTGCTTACTTACTACTTAACTTTAAGTTAACATGTACCTTTTGTGTATTTGAGAACTATTAGCCTTAGACCAATAGGAGGGGCCCAGCTGGGTCGAAGCCTACCGGGGCCGGGGTTATCCGAGAGGAACCTCGAGCCCCGGTATGAAGGCTAGAAGGAACGGGGTGGGGTTTTTAGTCAGTAAGAGTCTGACACTCCACCCAAGAGCGGGTTTTGTCATAAGATGATTCTGCCATTCGAAAAAAAAAGCCTTAGACCAATACAATAACAACAAAACACTGAGAAAACTATAATAGGATTATGAATAGGTAGTAGTAGAAACAAAAACAAAATGCCAGAGTCGTAGGACGTGACTCTGGAACGGAAAGGGCAAATGAAGGAACAAAGGTGGGTTTTAGTCAGAGAAACTGTGATAATCCTCGTTCCACCAAAAGCAGAAGCAGATATTTGATGATTTTCTAAGTAATAAAGAGATATTTTTTAAGGTGGGAAATTATTTTGTGGTGACTTTTTCCGCTCTTGGGTGGGGCGAGAGGGCGTGTCAGCCTAAAGTCCACCTCTCTGGAACAAGGTCTAAGACATAGTATTCCGTTAGGTATCCTAATCACGTTCATTAGTAAAATTAGCGGCCATGCATATATTTCGACATAAAATTAGTGATAATATTACGAGACGAAATTAACGGTATATTCACAGCTTTCACCGTAAACACGACGTCTAACAACAAACGCTTAAAATAACAAATATCCTTAAACATCGGTTAATTTCATCAACGTCATAAACAATACTTAAACGAAGATAACAGTAATCAAGTTTAAGATACTTAACCCTAATACTAATCGTAAGTTCTTTGCGGAATATTCGCTTGCTTGCAACTTACCTATCGGCTTCCACCAATTGTTTGGTTAGGTAATAGACGGCACGGTGTTTAACGGACCCCGGCCGACATTACACGGTTACATTTAGAAACGTTAATTACCTATTAAATTTCACGCATAAACGATTATCTTAATTCATTTGTGTAAACTCGGCGTTTGATTTACGTTGTGATCGTGATGCGTTCGATCGTGTTGTGATTATTATTCCGATGTCTTTTTCTAAGGTGTCTTCGAACTTTACCTTAGCGAGAGCCACAAAATTTTGTTTACGAATGAAGTGATTGACGTGAAGTGTTACATAAATCAGATGTGAACAAGAGACAATAAACATAGATAAATCGATGACTTTTCAACTAGTTGCCGGTTTAGTATTTTATTCAAGTGAAGTGATGTGTAGAAATTGAAGATGGACGCATTGATCGGCCGCCTATGAGACCACACACATTATTCGTTTTGTTGACTTCACAACTTTTTGCGTGGGTGGTGCTACTATTCCTTATTTTTCTTGGTATCATCGCGGTTCACTGCTCACAGGCTCTTCGGTTCCAGTATTTATTTTATATAGATGTTTTAATAATTGTGCCCTCGGCCTTGGTATGAAAGAAAAATAAATGAGAGCGAGTCGCGACCTGCCTCAATATAAACACGCGGTGCCAACAATAGGTGTAGAGCACTTTAAATAATAAATCCATATAGAGTTGGTTTTACGAGCGCATTCCGAGTCGCACACCTGTCTACAATAACGCCCTGTGTGCACTGCGTACCAAATAATTTGTGTACAAGGTTTATAGTATACCTACTGTTTACATACTGTGCTATTTTTGCCTAGCATAAACAAGGTCTGAGGAAATACTTTTTTTCTAATGGAATACACATGAAAAACAATACGTACTTTCTCTCTTGCTAAAACTTATTTTCTGAATTGTAATAGCCTTATAATTTATAATTAAAACGTAATATTATTATTACATTAACTATTACAAAAAAAAAAGTCATAAGTTCAGACCAGTTGACATTCAGTATTTCTGAAAAAAAAAACTATACATATTATACACGTACTCACGCCCATATTCTTAAAAAGTGAGTCAAATCAAATAATAATAATAATTCTTTATTGTTATAATTATAAGGTTGATACAATTCATGAAGCCTCTGACTCCCGAACTAGGCACGCCTGTATGTCAGGAGTCAGCGCCCTCCCAATTTCATTTAGACTCAATTCAATTCCAATTCTTATTATCAAACGCTATGACAATTGAAAAAGTCATTTGATCAACACAAAAAAAAAAAACTGAAATCTGTAAATTTTTCTTCAGTAGGGTCAAAGCCTTGGAATATTAGGGTCAAATAAAGGCCAAAAATAAATGCCTTGGTCACCCAGTCATAAACTAGCATTAATCTAGTGAAAGAATGATTTAAAATCTGTTCAATAGTTTTTGAGATCATTCATTACAAACAAAAATGATTACCTTAGCACCTATAGATCATTATAGTATCTATCATAGTCTGAATTTGTTTGAAAAAAAAAAACCAATCGATTAATGCGTTTAAAAAATAAACACGCGTCCCATAGGTGGCTCATAAAAACGCCATTGAAAAATGTTACAATGCTGTTCTCTGATCACTTTATTGGGGTCCAATTTAGAGAGTGGACAATGTGTTGTGTTCGGGTTATTGTTTTTCCCATCATCGATATTTGTAATCCTATTAATATTATAAATGCGAAAGTTTGTATGGATGGATGTATGGATGTTTGTTACTCTTTCACGCAAAAACTACTGAACGGATCTCGATGAAACTTGGTACACGAGTAGACCATATCCCAGAATAACACATAGGATACTTTTTATCCTGGGATTATGTACGTGGGTGAAGCCGCGGGCAAAAGCTAGTATAAAATATTACAAAGCTTTGACTATAATGGACATTGAAACAATTGGTATAATTTTTTAATTATATTTTTTGGTTTCTAGGTTTCACATACCTTACCTAAGTAAGATAGGTAATCGTTATTATTTTGTTTTACTAGTGTGTTGTGTTACCCGCGTGAAGGTAAAAATAAAAGTTAAAGTCAGTCAGTATATAGACGAATTCAACTGGTGAAAGATTTATTAAAATTGGTACAGCAGTTTTTGAGTTTAATCATTTCAAATAAAATATTTTATCTTCATAGTAGTATATAGTATAGAAGTATATAGGAGGTAAGAACGGTAATATGTTAATAAACTTAAAACATATTACAGATTTTGTAAGGCGTGTTTCAGGTACGTAATAATCAAAAAGATCGAACTGTTCAGTCGCATTTTCAAGTTTCTTTTTTAGCTCTTTCTGAAAATTATTTTTATTGGAGAATCCATTACAGTTTTTCTAGCAAAAGCCAAACTGCTGACACACTTTTAGATCTTGATTTTTCTGATATTTGACCTACTTTTAAGAACAAGAAGATAAATCTAATTGGGGAGTGGATCGTTGTAATAATTGAATTGTCTAGTCAATATCAAATTATTGCCTAATTATAATAATATATATGGTATCCAATAAAATACCAAATTAAGTAACTACGAAAAAAAAAACATTGAACATCTCTTTTAGTTATTATTCAAATTATAAAATGCCTTTTATCTGCCTCCCATCGTTCCAGTTATATTAAAAATAATTGGAAACCAGACTACAAATTGGAAAAGAATCACCATTTCGCTTTTCAGATACAAATTTTAAATAAATTTTATGAACGGCCAACTTCCGTTATTGACCCGTTGCCCAGAAAATTTTCACTGAGAGGTTTATCATTAAACAACGTCGGTCCCTGAAGTTGTTTAATCAGCGATTCTTAGAGGCTTAGGGCCGTCAATACATTCGGTTAAGCTTTCCTTACTCAATTAATTAGCTGTTATGAAGATCAAAGACGCACCAGTTTACAATCTCGGTGCTAAGCCTCAACCCATTCAAGTTGGTAACGAGCCTGACAGTTTAAGTTTGCTCCAATCCCCCTAATACAATGTACAGCGTGACTTCTGTCAATCAACTACGTATCTCAGTTTGCACCGACACCGCAGATTTACGCCTACCATTATCAATTTTCACACCTATTCTGTTAATAATAGAGCTGTTAATAGGTTACGCTGTTCGATCGGTTACGTCTTTGTGTATGACAATGAAAGTTGATCCGTTTTATTAGCGATCCACACTGAATAAATTTACGTGGTCTTAGTAATAGTGTTTAGTGAGGATTAAGTGTAAAGGTTTGACTCGACCGTCTGCAGTTCGGTCGCTTTCGATGGATAATATTGGCGTTAATCTGTTAGCGCCTGAGGAGGGAACCTTAAATAGATATTCGAATTCTCCAATGTTTGTATTGCGAAGTTGGACGGAGACGGTATTAAGGGATACGTGTTATTAGCTCCGAGATAGATCGCAGAATGGGATTTGATATCTCAGTCTCTGTTTTTCTTGTAAAACTTCGCAACTTATTACTTTTTATTAGGGTTCTGTACTGGAAGGGTTCCAACGCCCTGTTACTAAGTCTTCGTTGTCCGTCCTTTCGTCTGTCTGTCTGTCCGCGGAATGTATGGCATAAAGCGTAGCGGTAGAGAGTTGAAATTTTAATAGAATGTGTTTATTTTGTACCTACCTCTAGAACAACACATCAAAATAAAGTTAAAAAAATTAAAAGAGGTTAACACAAGAAACTTTTTTTTTTTGCTCAATTTTAATATTGTAATACGGACTCGCACTTAACCATCTTTTTTTTTTAATTTGAATTAAGTTAATCAGATTCAGTGACAAGTTAGTTCAAGATCTGTCTAGTTTGGAAAGATCTATTTAGGCGTCTAGTCTCAGACAAAACTTTAATGACTTATCTTAGGTAACACTCAAATGTTGACGGGCAAAACTCTTTTATCTCAAATTAGTTTTTAACTATTAGGGAGTTGTCAGAAGGTATTCAGTTCTTGATATTATGCCCATAAGCTTAGAGCAAAGTCACCTTTGTAATGTTCCCACGGTTGGGACTCGGTGACCGTAAATGGACCGTAATCCACTACGCGGACCCAGTGCGGGTTGGTGGGTGTCACATCTCTTCGAATATTTGGTTCTGGGATATGCCGTTTCCTCACGATGTTTTGCGCCTGGCTGGTTCGGGGTCGTGGCCGTTACCACTGGGAGACTGATGAAGATATAACGGAAGCTATGGTTTAAACTTAGTACGAGGTCAAATGCAATGTAGTCTTACCATCAGGTGAGATGGTGGTCAAACGCAAGCCTATCAATAATATTTAAAAAAAAGTCTAGTGCGGAAAAAGTCATTTGAAAATTTCCCAAAAAATATATTTTATAGTTAAGTTTGGTTAGGTTTGAATTCACGACCAACAACTTGTATTCGGGGCAGTTCTGTACTGCCACTGGTCTTTTATCTCTCTGATATTATGTCCAGGAATAATTAAAGGGCCATGTAAATAGTCGAAGTTAATTATCGGGCCGTGTTTGCTGTTCAAAGGAGATTGTATTGCCTCAACAAATATTTCCTTTACTTGAAACCAGTAAGATTCGTAGTATTAATTATTATTTTATAAGAGATTAGATAGCTTTTATTTTAGAAGATCAGATTAATGAGAGATTAGTGATTAGAGATTAATGTCTGAGTACAAAGTTTTGGTATTATTCCATTTGAAAAACCCTCATAGAAACTTTGGAATGGAATTGTAGAATTTATTTATTTAACAATTTATGTACATGGTATAAAAAAGACAAGATGAAGGAAACAGTAAAATACAAAGGCGATGTTTATTTCTATAGAAATCTTTTCTAGCATACCTGCGAAAGAAGATTTGGAAAAAAAGAGATAATATACACCGTGGTAAGATTAAAAGTACAAACAAAACAGTTAACATTGTAATTATATAATATAAGTACTATACAATATAAAGATATAAACATACACTAGCTTTTGCCCGCGGCTTCGATCGCGTACATAAAATATAGTCTATTTCACTCAGGAATAAAACAGCTTTCTATCGGTGAAAAAAATTTAGCGATCGGACCCGCACTTTCAGAGATTACCTCCTACAATCAAAGAAACATAAAAACAAACTTTACCTCTTTATTAGGTATATTAGTGTAGAAGTGTAGATTATGAACTAAATCTACATTACCCTACATATATAGAGTTTTTTTTTTGTTTGTAGGAGGTAATCTCTGAAAGTCCTGGTCCGATTGCTAAAATTTTTTGACCGATAGAAAGCTGTTTTATTCCTGAGTGACATATTTATATGGCTATATTTTATGTAAACGGACAAAGTCGCGGGCAAAAGCAAAATATTCATAGTAATGATTGTACAGTTATAAATCTACTACATTGAGTTCAGCCAATTCGTTAGTGGATTACTTCAGCAGAACCTAATTACCCAGTCTTTATATTTCTATCTTACGCAAAAGAAAAAAAAAAAACAATTCATAAATATTACAAAAGCATTGGAAATTCGAAATCGATACGACTAATGCCTTAAGACGAGCACAATACGTCGACAGATAATTCCAAATCGCATTGGCTTCATAAGGAAAAAAATCGTTCTCGATACAAATATATCTTTTGCATTCACATTCGCTTTATTCACATACTTACTTGTAGGGACGTATGTTTGTTTCATGGGGAAACCGGCATGTCCTAGAACCAAAAAATCGAAGACATGTGACATCCAGCAACTCGCACTAGGCCCGCGTGGTGGATTACGGCCCATTCCCTCTCCTAAGAGGAGGCCTGAGTCCCACACCAGAGGGAACATTTTAAGGCCGACTATGTTATGCTATGCGTATAGCATAGCATAGTCGGCATAAACATACGTATGTTTGTTACGTTAGAGGAAATGCTCATAACCGTACGAAATGCGTTTGAAATTTTTTTCACGTATCAATATCCAACGGTCGAACGATCATGCCAATTGAATGGAAACTCGGATTTTTCTACACGTTTTAGACTTCCTGTGTGGAAAAAATTTAGAGCGTTATAGCGGTCATTGGCCAGCTCGCAGGTTTAGGAAGGCTGCGACTTGAATATTGCAACAACTCATTCGCGAACACATTTGAAAATAATAATGTAGTTTTTGATACAATTGGCCAAACGTTGTTATATGCCCGAGCCGCAAGCGAGGGTGTTATGGAGCCGACTAGAGTAACAAATGTCCATGTGTATCAAGCGACGTTTTCCTATGCATTTACGAAAAAAATTACATAAGGAGGCTGCCTGGCGATCACACATGTAATATATTATAGTGAAGACGATTTGCCGCACTTTTCCGCACTAGTGTGGAAAATAGTTGCGTGCCTAAAGCGGTAACTACATTGGTCCGGCCCACACGTGAGGCAAGCCTGATTTGTACATAGAGCATAGCGTCGGGTGGCGTGGATCTAATGTAGCTCTACAAGTTTAGTTGCCATATAAAATGTATATGGACACCGACGCGCCCAGATCCGCGTACGTGGCCCACGTATGCCTAATATAGTTTACCTTAAAAGCGGTAAATTTAGGAGCTGGTCTGCGAGTTACAGTATTGAAAAAAGAACTTGCATTACCGTTCTAGAACACGAATTCAAAAAGCGGAATTTGAAAAAATCAACAGTTCATTTCGAGGTGTTCGAAAAACATAAACAAAAGCACATCAACGCCTCCATTTATCTACGCATTTCCATTTCAAAATGCATTAAAAAAGACATACGTTTGTAGAAGGCCCGCTCGTTCGTCGGCTTGTCCGGATATTGAAGCACGTAATCTGACTATACTATGTCTCCATAGCAATTTATTGAACGATGAATGGCCCTGCCATTACTTCCAACCCTTAACCTAAAGCTTATTAATATCTACATAATTTATTGTAAATTGCATTCTGCAGTGAAACCGTGCGTGAATAGGTATGGTATTGAATCTTAAAAATGTAGGCGCAGTTTATATGTTCTTGTGGTGAAAAGAAGAGAAGATTTATACATATGTATGTGTGATATGAAAGAAAAGGGAGTTAGTGATAGCGTGTCGGGTGACAGGACAGAATGGATGAAAAAAACGTATTGCGCCGACCCCAAATAAAACCGGAAAAGGGCTAGAAGATGCTGATGATATGTAGTGTCGTGGCCAGATTTTTGAAAATGATCACTTCATTATATGGCCAAGTATAACTAGCCAGACCGTTTTTAACGTTTAAGTTTGACGATATATCAATTCTAGTTTAGCCTATTTTTTACTATCAGAGAAATATTACATCAATGATTGGTCAACCGAGGATCTTTATGTTTCCTTGCGTGATCGCATCGACGATATCCGCAGGAGAAACAAAGGTTGCCGACATAGTTCGAAAAATCGCCAAACTTAAGTGGCAGTAGGCAGGGCATATAGCTCGTAGAACAATGGTCAATGTGGCCGAAAGGTTCTGGAGTAGTGACCACGGACCAGAAGAAATAGCGTTGGAAGTCCTCCCACAAGGTGGACTGATGATCTGGTGAGGTTCACATTAACGGTTGTTATAGTGACGCTTGGGGGAGGCCTACGTTTAACAATCTGTCAAGTGTTTTTCGGCTGAAATGGTTTAAATTGATTTTTTTTGGTTAGGTCGGAAATCATCTAATGACTTTCCTGCTCTTGGGTAGAGCGGGAGGCAGTATTAGATTTGACATTCACTCTTGTTCCTTCTTTGCCTTCGTTCCAGGGCCTCAAGGTACACTTTGGACCCCGGGGTACACTTTATGATGATTATGATGAGGTTGCAATCGCGGTAAAGGATTTCTTCTAATATCCCAGAACTTAGGTAATCTAACATTTACCTTTTTTAAATACTACTTGAAAAGCAAACCAGTATTTGGGGGTACCCAAATAGGTATATTTATTTACCGGAGTAACATAAAATATTCAGGATTTATCGACAAGGATTGGTAACTAATCGTACGAAGTGTTTTCAACAATTAGGACGGTCATTTATCATGCTACATTAGCTGAATAATTAAGTGGAAATATCACCCCTTTTCTCATAATTTCAAGGTTTACTGTAAGTCCGGGCGGTTTTAAGTGGCCATTATTTGTAAATAAATAATTGGAAAAATATGGATATACGAAGTTTTTTTTTAACTGGTAATAAGAAAATAATAATAGATATGTAAATGGAGAACTTAACATATTTTTTATTTTATTTATTTATTTATTTATCCTTATACAACTGCATATAATACAGGCCTTCACTCTCCACCCAATACAATAGTGCAGTTACTTTTTATTTACTTATTAATAATAACAATAACTTATTGTATGTATATAATAACTTATTATATATAATAAGTTACTTATTATGTACATAAATCTAATAAAAAACTAAACTGATATAACCTAGCTGAACAATAACATTAATATTTGTCCGTCAACACAATATAATAATTTTTAATCAATTATTTATGAAAAAAAAAGTAAAAATAAACTATGATTCGTTTAAATATTTCAACTACTTAATCAAAAAGTTTTTACACAACTTTAAATAATAATTAATTCTAAGGTCTGATGTATACTTAATGTTTTTTCTACTAAAGCAATATGCTTTGTTCGGTAATATTTTTTTTATATAGGTACCTATATTTTAATTCCATTTCGTTAAATACGGTATTAACAACATCGTGAGACTTTTCCATTGTCACGCCACCGATTTCTTAAGATATGTTAGGTAAATTTGCAATGACTAAGACAGAGTTTCCTATAGTGATTTCCCCAAGTGGCTATACACCTGCTCCATTGAGGACTTCAGAATACCATACATGCGTTATAAACATGGCCACGAACAAACAGCGGCTAACCATAGACTTGAAAAAAAAAAAGGCTTACATAGACTCATTGGCAAACCAATGACTGTTTTAGCTGCTAGAACACAGACCAACTTGCCCAAGATTACATGCAAGTATGTGTTTCTCGTTCACATAAGTTTATGAACTGACTAAAGTATCCCTGTGCAAGTTTTCAGAGCAAGTATTCCTTGAGAGTATCTTCAAATTACTTGCTAATTAATTAAGTAAGTACTAGTATTATAGTACCTAGTAGAAATAAAAGAAGAATAATAAAAAAGTTAACGATGAAGGAAAACATTGTGAGGAAACCGACTTGTCTTAGAACCAAAAATTCGAAGACATGTGTCTTTCACCAACCCGCACTAGGCCTGCACATGTTGGATTACGGCCCAATCCCTCTTCTAGAGACGAGGCCTGAGTCCTAGCAGTAGAACCATTAAAAGGCTGATTATACTTATGCTTCATGAAAAAGTTTGAATGTAATAGTGGTTTGATTTGAGTAAGGTCTTACATGTTATTTACAAATAATAATTAAAGGAGAAGGCACTCAGCGGTAGTATATTTTTTATTAGTGAAAGAATTACTGTATTTCAATAACCTATAAAACAAAACAACAATTTAGTTGCAATAACCTTTCAGTACCGATAATAAATTAGTTAAGATATTAAGCCTAAAATTAATATTTCTTCTCTACATATTATAAAACAAAGTCGAACGAATGCAACGGAGTTTTGCATTTGCGAAACCTAAATATGCTTTGTTCAGAATCAATACGTGAATCGATTCCAATATTTTTTATACCATGTTATATTTTTTTTCCAAAAATATTGGAACTCATCGACACTAAGTACAACACAGTTCACGGCAGGTCCAAAACCAACCCCTCAGTTACCCGGATTGCCCGGCGACCATGTATTTGCGCGGACAACCAACTAATATAACAAGCTTATAACTTTGTGATTTTTCATGATACAGTTATGAAATGAAAAAAAAAAGTTGTAGAAAGAACGAGAGGAAGATCTTTGTGTATAATTTGCTCACGTGCAAACCCGGTGCGATTTGCTAGCAACATCTAGCTTCCTAGCTTATTCAAGTCATGAGCAGCCCGAAGAGCATCGAATACGAAATGTATGTGCCACTCGGAGAAGCATTCAGCAATAATGTAGGGCTTAATGAGTCTAGTGATGCACCATTAGGTTACACATTTCCTACGGATCGTGAGACTTATGCGGGATTGTGGAGATGATACGAATGTTTTCTTATGTGTTGTGTTTCTTTTTTATTTGTAAGTGGCCTTAGAAGGCGGTATGTTGGATTGTGTTGCAGGTGTGTTTATGGAAGTACCATTTGTTTATTTGATACTTTGTGCAGAAAAAAGTGCAGCGGCGGACTTAATACCTTAGGTGATTTCAACATCTACGCTAATATTATATAGAGGTAAAATCTCTGAAAGTACTTATCCGATTGTTAATTTTTTTTTATGATAGAAATCTGTTTTTTTTTTCTGATTGACATAGACTATATGTTATGTACGTGGGAAAAATTACAGGCATAAGCTGGTATTTAATATCTGTTTTCACAGTGTTTTTTATCGATCCTCCGAACGGCATGACAGATTTTTTTTTTTTTGATATTTTTCTGGTCTAAGAATGTTATTCATTCATAATTTTTATGGCACAATGTGTGCCGGGTCAGCTAGTAATTATATAATAACTACTGATAAAATAAAAATAAAATAATGCTCTAGAAAACATATTTTTTGCAAAAAAATATCTCACTGCTTTTTGAAAACTATTAATTTTTTCCTACTAAGTACTCCTAATTTGATCTCAGCTTATTAAAGCAAAACAAATTAACTGATTTTCCTAAATGTTATGTGACTTCCCAGAAATCCATAAACCCGAAGGAAAACATTGAAAAACTTCCACTACGTCTACAACAAAAAACAACTAAGATCCATCAGATCCGAAATACACCAAAAGACAGACATGTAAACGAAATTTAATTTTAACACTAAGACGTTCTTGCGCTTGTTATAAGTACAATATAAAATGCGGGCTCGTTCAGACGCACGCTCGTTCAGACCGACTGGTATATCTCACTCGCCGATAGCTATCATACTAAATCACTGCACTAGCGTCTGGTGAGCAATTTATTTTTGAAAGTGACTATTTAAATACTGCTAAATTACTACTCGTATGCTCTATAAGTACTTCGAAGCTGGTATCAGTTGTGGGATTTGTAAAGAATTTTTTTTTACTGATCACGTGTCTAATATTTTTATGTAAAAAAATTCATAACTGTATCATGAAAAATCATTTTGATTGCTTGTTATGTCAACAAAAATATAATAGTCACTGGGCCATCCAGGCAACTCAGGGGTTTTTTTTTATGGGTAAAAATCATCCAAATGCCATCCCCCGCCCTTCGGAGCGGGAGATAGTATTAGACTCTTACTGACTAAAAAACCCAGCCCGTTCCTTCTAGCCTTCAAACCAAGGCTCGAGTTTCCTTTCGGATAACCCTGGCCCCAGTAGGCTTCGACCCAGCTGGGCCCCTACGGTTGCTGACAACTCCTTGAGGCGCGCGGGAATAGTGTGCGCCGTCGACGACTTGGGCTCGGTCAGGACAGTTGCCCATTGCTCGCCGAGATTCGTATAAGTGTTCGTATTTCTTGCTAAGATGTCAGAAAATACGGATAAAAAGATTAGAGATAGTCTGTCTTTTTGTGTTACCAATTTTATTTATGTCGTTTCCTAAATACTTAAGTGTTCAATTTTCCTTAAGAAATTCTTTTTCTCATTTAATGCCACGTTATTTGGTTCTTAGTTATATTTAAGAATGTGATATTGTTTGAAATTTTGGGGTTCTACTTGTTAATTTATTACTATATTATATATGATAGTTAATATTGTCTATAGTAGTCCGTAACTCCATGGAGTTTCTTGCACGTTCTTCTCCGTAGTGATCTACGTGCAATTTAGCTTCACTTTTTTGACTGACCGATATTTTGACAATTCAAAAGTGCCTGGTCTATTTGAAATAAACGTTACCGATTTCTGATTCTTTAATAAAAATATATCAATGCAAAAAAAAAAACATTTATTCAGGCAACACCATCAGAATTATTTGCACATTTAAATTCATTTCTCATGAAAACCAAAGGCGCCGGCACATTTCGTCATGACATCACAGTTGCACACTACATTGTCATGCTCAGCGCATGCGTCGCGCGTTGCATAATGCATCTAATGACGCGACCCGTTGCCCTTCCGTTTCCTGCTTGGAATTAATTAGCTTTTACACAGATTGCGCTTACCTTAAGGTGTTACCAGATATTGCGTTTTGTCTGACGTGTTGGTAAAAGAAGCTGGGGGAGGTTTAGAGATTTTATTTCGTCTGGGATGGTTTTAATGAATATTATGTTAGGATGATTTCTGCTGAATAAAGGCTGAGATTTTTACTGAAGGTAGAATGGATACTTAGGCGAGGAAATCGCTGCTTTTTTTTTTTTGTAGAAAAATTCGAACATCTCCTTTGCAAGGAAATCTAGAGTGAATAGGCTCTTAACAAAAAACTAGTGCGCCTCACCATCAACGATTGCATCACTGCTTACCATTAGGTGGGATCGCAGTTAAGTACTAGTTCATATCAGATTAAAAAAAAAAATGCATCTGCCAAAGAAGACCGAGCGCATAGATTACAATTACGCACCAAATTGACTTCAAAGTATTTAATTGATAAATACTTTAATTGTTAGATAAATTGAGTAGATATAGTATCTTTTGAAACTGCTTTTTTGATAATCCGAAGATTATTATTTAAGTATACACCACGATTTTAAATCAATATCCTGAAAAACTTAATAGTACGTTACACTCCACTAGAAAATTACGACCGACGCGCGACGCCTTTCTCTCACGCACACGAACTAACATACAAGTTACTATATGATATATAAACACTGTAAATTATATGTGTGATGAAACCATTTGCGCCTTGCTCATATATCCGTTTCCGTGTTAGATTAATTGGCCCGTAACGTACGGAAGGATGTATGACAGTCACAACTCATGTAAATTGCTGGTGTCTCAGAACTACGTCGACCAAGATGCTGGGCTCATATAAAATTCAACATATTTTAAAGTCTTAATTATTTATTAACCACAATATAAGTACAACATAGATAGGTACAGAAGACAATCTCATGTATGTACTTCACTTTTTATACCTACGCTCGGTGGACGCACTCTAAGGAGCGTTTGAGCCGGAACTGTTCGACGAGCGGGCCGAAGCGCTCCGATATATCGTGTCCGTGAACGGTGTCTATGTGTGCGTTGCTCTAGCGCGCTTTGTATGTAGATTGACTTCTGTACCTATATATTTTGTGATATAAGCAAGTAATATCGAAAAGCTAAACTGAAAGAGTTCTTACATCACCTAAAGTTTCATCATTAATTTTCATTGCGAAATAAACCGCGTGATGTGCCCTAAATCTGTTTTTATATAACATCTGCGTAGCATTGTTGGATACTAATCTAATTAACCTTAGACACGAGTCCAAATGTGTTAACGGGCGGCTCGGGAAGCCGGGATCGCGCCGGCATCACGGCAATCCGACGCTTATTGTTATCGGCGTAGGTGCCGGATTCCGGCGCGTAGCCGCCTCATTAGCATTCATCGTGCGCTCGCGGCCGCGCGCTCCGGAATAAAGCATCTGTTAAATGTCTCGTGCTAGCTAAAACTTACCCGTAATTATCTGTTAACATTCCCAAGTTTGACCTCGCGGAAATCTTGCGAATACCCCCAAACTCCGGTTCGGCCCACCGGAGGCGTTTTACTTCCCTAATAATCGAGCTCATGGAGATTTTTAATGAAAAAGATTGTTCGCCGTTATTTAGAAAGTTTGTAAAAGGGATCCAGCCTGAAGTTTGTTTTGATTTAGTGTTGCGCACCCAGCGTTGATTGTGTTCTTCAACGCGGTTTTGTATCGGATTAGGCGTAATTAAAAAAAATCCGGGGGCTGTTAATAAATCCTGTCCATTCATTGGGATCAGTGACACGAATTAAAAATGTTCCGTTTTATTTTTTTTTCCTGCTTTAATATTTCTGATAAAATAATCGTGCATACCTTTATTTAAAAAGTTAATTTAATAATTCGAGTTCACATCGGGCCCGTATCGCGAGGCTTTTGTGAAAGACAGCCATTCATTTTATCGATGATTCGAACCGTATCCATTCGGGCCACTAATGGTTTTCAAATAAACCAGTGCTGTTAATGGTTCTGAATTTGTATAAAAAAGGGTGAAATTGAGCTAATTGATACAACGCGCGCCCTTTGTTTGTATATTATCGAGTTCGGTAGTTAGACATTTGGAAGTTTGTACTAGAATAAGTCCAACTAACTTCACAGTAGAATACAGGCCACTAAAATAAATTTTAAGCTCTTCATATCTCAAATTATTTTATTTCACTTACAAAGGTACTTGTAAAACGTCAGAAGCTGGTGCACGGTTCCAATCAGTCCCATAGAGAAGAATGAGAAAGAAACTCCAAGGGTACTATTAAAAAATAAATGATTGGCTTTTACAATCTTTCCTTAATACAATATGAATAGATTTGAGAGGACAGTGTAGACCAGTCATCATACTATTAAATAATTCCTACCAAATAAGTATACCAAATATAAAAAAAAAAAACTATATATTCGTAGAGTCTACAATGTCATATTCACACTATAAAAAAGAAACTGTATTAAAAAAATAAACCAATTAATAAATGGCATGATTGTAATTATAACAATAATAAATCATTAATAAAAACACAATAAAAACGCACAAAAACAGAGTAAATAAAAATAAAACGTATAAACATTTATTTTAAAGGAGATACTTAACTATCTCGTGCGCAATAATATTATAAGTACTTAACTTAGCAGCGCATGCGGCAATTACAGCAGTATCATAATGTTTATCGCGCTATTTTCATCTCACAAGTTTCTATTCTACACTTAGATAAATAAAAATGATTCTATAGACATTAAAACGCAGAATCGTTTTAACATTACCATGCAATCAGTTGAAAATATCTACAATATATAAACAGAGCGGATAGGTTAATGACGGTTATTAATCATCATCTTTTCATTTAATTACTTGAGCGCAGGTATTTTCTTTCAGTGATACTGGTTTCCATTTTATTTGCATCGTCATCAGCTCCATGGCGAAAGAGTCAATAAACCATGTCATAAGTCCGCATTAATCATGACTGACAGAATAATTCAGTCCAACCTTATCGTTTGAAAGTGAATGTATTTTGATAGATTCGCAAAGGTATGCCCTATATCGATTTTCAATTAATCTTTTGTCCCCTTTTGCGTTTAGACAGATTCATTTTTCGTTTGTAAGTGAGATTTTTATTTATTTTCATTTTCTTGTGTTTGTCAAGCTAGAGTCGGGCGGGCTCGGGGCCTATGGCTCGGATGCTCGGGATCCGGTCGTCGTCTCATTCCTCTGTATGCTAAACAAACAGACGCGAACACAAACATTGAAATCGTATGGCAATGTTATTCATTCCTATCGATTCGTTGTCATATTTTAACTCTTTTGCGTTTATTTATTCTGTGTTATTATTTATTTATGTTGCGTGCTGTTTGAAAACAGATTTTCTGACTCAGTATGTTTTATCATACAGATATTTAAAGTTGTCCTCTGTTGTACTGTTAATATTAATACCAAATATTCAATGATTCTAATCAATTCCAGATTCAATTGCAGCCTGTTTTTTCAAGTAAATCTACGTATATATTTTTAAAACCAGTAGAATTTGAATGAAATAAAGTTAATTACTCCATACCTTTAGAATTCTATTAAAAGGATACTCGAAAAGCATATACCTAAGTCTGTACATGTATTTCCCTGTGAAAACATCATTGATCCTCTTTTTTTCAGCAAAAATAGACCGGCAGTGAAGCGATATCAAAAAGGCTCGTTGAATGGCCGTCTGCACCGGAAAGTTGAAAAAATCGACACAGATTCGCGCCTGTCCGCTTTATGGTCGATATGTTAATAAACAGTCGACGTGCTGTGAATAGGTGAGATTACGGTACTGCCTCGGAACTGCATCATACAAAAGATTAATAAAGATGCCCATGAACCAATAAAAGTAGTAAGTGTACTTACGTACACTGCCTTAATGCACTTATTCATGGCAGGTTTATTTTTAATCTTGTACAACTTGCATTATTCTTTTTACAACGACCATCAAAGAAACATTTAACATCGCGTAGGCTATTAAACTCAACTATTACGCTGCTAAAAATAAAAATCAAAGAAAAGCCGGCAGGACGTTATTTTAGAAATTGTAATATTTCCCGCTTATTTATTTACGCGTCGGCGTCATACGTATTGCGTTGAACAGTTGAACACGTGTGGCTTACGCCGAACTTCCTAGAGCGTTGTAATTTTACGTTCCTTACTAAGTTATTTCTGGATTCATTTCCTTACTAGTGAATGTCCGTGTTCAAATTACCTACAGCATAGCTTTGGGTGTTGGTATTCCGCATTCCTTCCTAAGACATCGCGAATTAATTTAAAAACAAAACATACTTTCCAGAATAATTCATGATAAAATAGACGTTACTTTATTAAATTTCCTGCTACCTGCCCAGGCTGGCTCGGTAAGGCTTCGCTTTATGGCCCAATTTAAAAAATGTTTCACATTGTACGGAGAGAATATAATGCAGTGTAGTCTTATAGAGAAATTAAGGGGCTTAAATACATTCTGTACTTATATTCCTTTAGAACGAATTACCAAACTAAACAAAACCGTTTGAAGCAGAAGGAAGAAGCGTGAAACGTGTAATTTCTTTAAAAGGTTTGTGCTGAAACCAGACCCAAAAGTTTATCGGTATCGTGTGACCCGCCAATCAAAATGTTTCCTAATTTACCGTTTCAAATGGGTGCCTATTCCCATTGAAACAAAGAAAGAAGTGGTCAAACAACTCGTACGAACAAAGCCAAGTTTTTTAAATTGGGAACAGAAGTCAGCAAGTATTCCGTGATCAAAGGACAGGAGGATTGGCGACGAGCTCTCCAAGAGGCCTCCGCTGTGAACCTCCACATTTGTCTAACCTTGGAATGCCTCCTTTGAAATTGTGAAAACTAATTCGAAGCAGTTCTGTGATTACTTCCATCTGATCTTTTTGTTGTCGTATTTAATGAAATAGAAAGCTTCGCTTTGTTGGAAAACTATTCGGGAGACATACCTTCAAATAAAGTATCTTTCTCGGTCAAATTATTTTGCGACAAAAGCTTAGGCTTACGGTTTGTGTGAGTTACTCGTGTATAAGGTACCGGTACACTTACGCATATTGCGAAGGTAGGTTATTAATTCATGAATCCCCAAGCGACCACCGGTGGCCGCGCATCTATTGTCTTACTATTGTGTCTCTAATTGACGGTATCTGAAGGGTTAAACATCAGACACATTGTGTATCTTACTTAATAGGGGCGTAGCTCCGTCGGTTGCCTGTTTCACTCCAAGTTTTAGAAGTTCTGACAACGCATCTTCCCGGGTATTGTTTAAAGTTTATTAAGTTTTGAACATTGCATGACGTAAGTCGACGTAGACTGGTAATGAACTGAACACAAGGTGACTCTGAGACTATTTCACGGTTTTGCTATTCAGCTGTTTTGTACCACGTCGTATTTGTTAGCATTGGAGTTATTTTAGCATTTCGCAGCAGAAAGTTAGCGGTGTGTTCAGGAACGACAAAGTTAGTTATTTGATTAAATTAAATTGTGTTAAATATAAACATTGGGTTCACCAGGGAGTTGTGTAAAAAAAATGTGCAGAACTTTGCTGCCTTGGGTGTATTTTGGCCGCTAAAATTAGTTGCAGTCTTTCCATTTAATTGGCTTCTTTTTCTGATATTTTAATCGCTATTGTATTCCCGTTTTGCATGTTTCCTACCAAAATTACACCTGCTCAAAACTTGCTTATTGGCGCCCAAATGGGATCTTTTAGTCCCAGGTGGGCGCCATTAGAGCTTAGGTCTCACAATTACTATGAAAACAGATTGACTTAAATATTCTTGGGTATCAGTCAATATAATTAATATTTTTCCTCGTTACCTCCGAACACAACCATAATGAAATTTAGAAACTTCATTTTATATTTACAAAGCAAACATGGGTCGGTCGGTGTAATTAGTTAAGGCACGGTTAAGTTTAAGACATGACGGTGCAACAAGTTCTGCTGCATTAACTTGTGATCAGCCTCGAGCACCGCTGATGTTCACTTGTTCACGTCACAACTCCAAAATGGAGGATTTTCTAAGGATTCTGACGCTCTTTGTGAATTACGTTGCAATGTTTTGGTGCTTCAAAAGTTTGTGCTTTGTTAAGATCTTTCTGATTGACGAAGACGGTATTTTCTTTCATTATGCTGGTTTTAGTGTGTAAGAGTTGAGTTGTTTCAGTAAAATGTACGATGATAAGTTAGTTGATTTTATAACTACAACTTTGCTCTTTAATATATATATTTTTAGGTATAGTATTTTTTTCTTGACATTTATTTTCTGCAAAATAGGTAATTAGGTAGACCTACTAGCATCTACTTGTAGAACTCCTACTGGATTATAAACTACCTTTTTTGATGTAAGACCTTCAAACTTTTAAGTCTTAAGTACCTAAAGAGGTCGTGTTTAAAAAATAAAAACCTTGTACGCAATTATTTTCCTAAAAAGTAGGTAAACCATTTTATTTCTGCTATGAGTCACAAAATCTTTTACAAAAAGTGTAGGTAGGTTAGTAGTGTTGTTACGTCTTCATTCAATATCCATCGATGTCGATACTAGCTCACGCTTGACGGAGCGGGTGACTACCGACACTTGTCCTCTTTCTATTATTTATCAATACACGAGGTTTGCCTTAGCCACTTGTTGGAGATGTCTGGGTTGTTTCAAGAAATATGTATGATATTTGTAAACAAAAAGCCATCGTCTCGATGTTACTGAATATCATAGAATTATTTATAATTTAAATAATTATACAGGGTTATTTGTAAAACACTAACAACCTTGCAGGACTGTATTACTAACATCATAAATAAATACTATTGTTCTATGACTTTTTACAAAACATAACACATTTACCAAAAATAATCCTTCTAGATTCGTTATTCTATCCAACATGTGGAAAATGTCGTAGGTTATACATTTATAAATTCTACATATTTATAACTTAGTATAAGGTTTTAATGTATAATTGTTATTTTTCCCGAATAAATAAAAAATAAAAAAAAACATATTTCAGCTCTATATTTTGCTATACTTACCTACGTCTGTATGATGCAACGCAAGCGCATCAAGCACCCCCGCCACCTAATCCTACTCCTTTCCACTATTGTACTATGGCTTGCTTTGCATAGATTTCGTAATATTTAGAATGTTCAATTTAAATTTATTTTTGTATGAAAATCTGATGAACCAAAATATGAAATTTTTTAAAAGTCTTTGAACAAAAGTGGTTTGTGATGTTAGTAACATAGTTGTGAAAGGCTGCTATTATTTAACAAATAACCCTGTATATCTAACGCATGTTTATTGATCAGTGACAAAATTATTTGTAATTAATATAGCAGTTGCGTATCTCTTTATTCCTGTCCAACTGAATCAAAACATGTGTTAATACCGTGTCGAGGGAATAATAAAACACGAAATGAATGCGTGTTCTACACAAATATTTTAATATACAGTATTAAATTCCATTCATGAATTCCACGTAGCAAAACAGCATCAGCGCATTTCACAAAAGTTTATTAACGCTGCACCAATATTTCCAATCGTGCATGTTCAACTTAACGGAGAATGCATGAAAGGGATTCGAGGAATGTGTTCATACGGGAAATCCAGACATATTTTCCTGTTTTTCCTCCTATTGTCTGTTTCAATAACCAGCAGAATTCAAAACATGAGTTTCCCTTTGTTTTCCATCGTCCATGATTTAAGGGATTTAGACGTAATCATTCAATGCATTCTTGTTACCACATATTTGCTCGATTGCTCATTTCGATCATACTTCATTCCCGGGCTTAATCACAAACGTTCCATGAAAGTGTATTATCGTAGCAGTTAATACGCCAACAATGAAACTGTTCAATAGTGAGGCGAAACAATTCCGGCGGTGGTCGATTGTCGCGTCACTATTATTCGTACTATCGAGTTTCTATGGTCGTACATTGGAACAGTATTAATAACAGAGATTCATAATGCATTCTCCATTACCGTCCTTTGTGCGCTAAACGTTTATTAGTGGAAAATCATTTTGCCCATTAAACTGGTCCCTCGTTCGACTTTCAGTTTTCGCTACAATAGCTGTTCAAATTTGGGCTAGTTCAATGACAAACTAATACGTGTTCCCAAATTGAACGGCAAATGGGAAACGATCAGTAATATGTTACCGAGAACAATTGTTTACCTTCTGTTTATAGCTAATAAATAACTGTGAAATAACATCCTATAGGATTGTTTAAGCAGCACTTTGTTATGGATGTGTTACGTAACTGTTACGTAAATACGACAGTTCAGGAAAAGGATTGAGTTATTTTTAGATATTGTTCGGTAAATGCAAAAGTTTCTATTGAACCCACCCTTAAGCACAAAACATTTTGGGAACACATTCATTCATAAATTTCTGATAGCTTTTCGGGGTCTTTAAGTCAAGAGTGAATACGTTACTTCTAGGCAAGCGTCTCCACCGTCGACGACATCATCACCTACCGTCAGATGGGTTAGTGCAAGCCTATCAATTAAAAAAAAAAACTACGACAATATAACGTTTTCTCCTCGAAACCTTATTACGTCTTAACAGAGTTATTCAGCCACGTATTAAGAGTTATTTTGGTTCACAAATCTCCTTAACGAAACCAACATGAGGTTCTCTGTTCCCGAGAAACCAAAAGCAAATCTCCATAACTGTATTCAACCACAAAATCCGTCCTAACCACTTTATCTCGAAGCAACGATCCTCTAAATAAAATACACTTCTCAAGCAACTGATTCAATTCCTCGGACGTCTCGGCGACGCCGACCAAAACATCGGAACGCATTCGCTGAATCCCCAAGAGCTTGTTTCCAGTTGACGTCTATTTGCATGACTAACCACCCCTTAAACCCCGGGCCGTGGTCAACAATGGGAACGTTTAGCAATTCGCTCTCATAATGAAGTTAAGCGGGGATTGTAGACCACCCCTATGAATCGGAATGGAACAACGTTACCCTGTTACCGGCTTTATAAACAATGCACTTAATAAACGAGGATTTATTCATTTGTTTGTATGCATTTTATGATGGGAAAGTTTACTTAAAATACGCTTTATTGGAAATTGAGGACTTGATGCATGGTCAAACTTCACACGTCAAACTCATGCCCCAGTCGTCGTAGGCGTGGGCTTGTGGACTATGAGCAATAGGTAGCTCGCTGTCCGGCAGTTTGGTAACTGTCCAGATCGAGCCCTAGTCGTTAAAGCTCGAAGCTTATTAGAGCCATAGGTTGACTTCTGAAAAGGAAACCCTATCCTAGAACGCAGAGGGCTGAAGGAACATAAGTGGGTTTTAGTCAGTAAAAGTCTGACACTCCCTCTCGCTGCACCCTGAACGGGAACATTGGATGGCATCCCAACGAAAATAAAGTAAAAAGGTCCTCGCGTAAACTCCTTCAAGATCTCCCATGACCCAATTCTGTGTTTTAAGAGACTATAGTTGGTTAGGCATGCAGTAGATACGTCCTATAATAATAATATAATTCATTTGAGCAAGTAACCAAGACTCATAATTGCACATAACTCAAAACGTAACACCATCAAACGAACGACATTTAACTAATTCATACACAGTTACAATCATCTTTCACGACTACAGGGAACATGCAAGTCACTGCAACTCCTTATATAAGGCCAGTCGAGCCTGTCGGCTATCATCATCAGCTCGCAGTTGGGGCTGCTGCACACCCTGCGCACCGCCCACCGGAGATGCGCTCGCTTACGCATGGTCGCATAAATGCAGTCAACACTAGCGGCGGCAAACATGCCAGAGGCTTTTACTACAATAATGTTTTTTTTTTTCATTTATTTATCACATAAAGAAAATAATACAGAATTGTCTAACTTAAATAGCAATTAAAAACCACTAAGGTTTAAACTTGTGCTATTATGAATTTAACCCAAAATCGAAACAATTTTTTTTTTTATATGTATACGTTAATGTCGATAACAATTTAACTCTTCTACTAAGTAAAAACATTCTTAAGTAATACTTAAGTAATATTGCTTAAGTTTACATTTGATATTTTTAGGTGTAATGTTTTTTTTTATTTCTGAGGGTAGAATATTAATAAGTCTCGGTACAATATACCCGCAAGTTCGCTTACCATACGTATTATTGGCGCGCTGTGTACGAAGCCTCTAGCAATAAGCCTATAATTATATACGGGTAGGTATAGGCAGTTCAATTTCTAACCACAAGCTACAGAAAATGTCGTGGTTGAAAATCCTCGCAACACTTTTCAAATCCGCGACCATTAGTCTAATGAGGCTACAAAGATTCTGGCAGATTACAATTTTTGAGTGCAGGGATGTCGTCACAATATTGCTATTAGGTAATGGATAGGTAGGTATTATTTTGTAGGTTAGTCTGAATGTGCAAGTTTGTCTTTATGTCACACAATTACTCCTTAACCATTAAACCGCCCCGTCAAAAAAATAAAAGCGTGCTTTCGGCGCAAAGCTACGATGTCTTCCTTTAATCTGTCATGTACTGATGACCGTGGCGTGCTGAACACATGCCGACACCGCCCCGCTCGCCGCGCCACACGCTGCTAAGGCCGAATTCATGAACAAGCTGTAAAAAAACGCTAGAAATATTACAAAATCATTTTGATTTGGTAATATTAGTGTAACTCTTAGTTCATAATTAAACGATTGAATAGATTTTGATAAAACTTACTAATCAGATGGAGCATGTCCTGAAATGTATATTCCTTTGGAATAATTACAGACTTTCACACAGACGAAGCTGGCTAAATAAATAAATACAATCGTGTAATTGAATGTTCATTGCTAATAAAATCTCGGACGCTTACAGACAAGCCCTTGAGTAACAAAAACAAGCAAAAGACAGGAAAAACATCCGATTAGAATCAGTTCAGTGAATCTGAAGACGCAGAGAGCGCGAGCGGTACAAAGGACGCAAAGCTTTTAGTTTCTATTGTAAATTAACGAAAATTTCTAAAAAAGTCTTCAGAACGAGTCCAATTTTTCTGCTTTTTTCTAGTTTTTGAAAGCGTCAAGTTATGTGCAAAATACTTTGGAACTCAAGCTTAACTGCTTATGCTTAACTTCTCGAGAACCATTAGTACATAAGTCTATATAACTTGAATTACCTTAAAATATGCTTAATTGTCGTACTAGGTACACATGTTTGTATGAAATTTATTTGACCGAAAATTTTGATTCTAAAATATTTTTTCAATACACTTACTAGAAAATCCGCTCTTATCTGAACCACTTTTGAGCACTCAATTGACTGTTTTTCGCACTAGTGTGGAAAAGTGCGTGTGCTCCACCACAATTTTACTACATTTATCGTATTAGGCTGAGCGATAGTCGACCCCCACGTTTATTTATGTTTTCATAAGTGTATTGAAAAACGTCGTTTGAAACCCATGGAAAGTCACTGCAGCCCTCGTATCCTCACCAAGGCTCAGGTGACTGCTGCCTTCATCACAATGACAAACTCTCTCCACTTTTATCAAAATGAACTATTTAGATTTCAACCAGTAGTTCCTGTGATAAGTGCGTTCAAACAAACAAAAAACTCTTCAGTTTTATAATGTTAGAACAGAAATACTTTGTATGTTGTTCCACGAAAACATAACCCAACAAAAGACTAACAGGATTATGAATAACATAAAAAAGTACCGTTTGAAGTTCAAGTAATCTCAAAAAAACCATAATAACACTGACAAAGACATAGCTCGACACCGTGCGATTGAATCCACAGTACCACATAGGATTCCATGGAATTGCGGCAATTGTTCCACGCGAGGAACTGTACTGGTAGATATTCTATTTCATGTAGACAGGTTGATAGCTATGTATATGTGTGTGTGTAGATTCAAAGGCGCATTGTATCACACGAATAATAAGCGTACTTGTATCTATATGTCACCGTAAAATTGTAAATACCGTTACATTATAATTTAACTCGCGAGATTGTAAACTGTCGAAAGATTGTACCGATGTAAGATTATACTGCTTATAATTTTACACATTATTTTTCGGTAGATTATAATGTATCCAAATGAAGGTAAGACAAAATACCAGGAACCATAGACCCAATTCTGCTATTTCAATAATGTCAGAATGGTTTATCATTGATTTTGTAATTTTTTAATTTGACAAGTTTGGTAATCTTATAATAAAATGGCGTCATTATGACTCCAATGCGACCACTGTTATCCCATTGAAAGAAGTGGCATAGAATGGTAATATTGTACATATTGACAAATTAATGTCTGACGTATGCATATACCGTGCTATAAAGGACAGTATAATACTTATATAATTAATAGTCGTCAAGACGAATCATACGAGCCCAAACTTGATGGGGTTGTGTCACTTAACTACCGAGTTCCTATAGCCACCTTCCGGTACCATCATCAGATCAGCTTCATGTCATAATAATTTTGCATTGTTATCTGATTTTCACACGCATGTAAAATTTCAGCTCAATCGATAACCGGGAAGTGGGTCAAATTTAATTTGCAAGATTTGATGACAGACAAACATCGGGACAGGTGAAACTAAATAAAAGCAGTGAAAAATAGCAGACTTGGGCCCCAGTTTATTCGAGCTAGTAGTAACAATATTTCTCTATTGTTTCCAGGTGAGTGAATCTTCACTACTTGAGTGCAGCAGTGGGCGCTTCACAGCGTCCGACACGGTGAGTCCATTTCAAAAGTTATCGTGTTCACACTGACCCCCCTTCAATCACGCCCATTCTGACATTCAAATAGTTTCAATACTTCATGTGAACACGCTTTTATGTGCAATGTTTTGATACCTGAGCTTTCGGGTTGTGGTAGCAAAAGTCTATGGTGGAGGAATCAAATTTGATTTTAATGACTGTATTATGTCTCTCTAGTGCACAATTTTTTGTACAAACTTCGTTCAAATTTCAAGAATATTTAAGCGAAATGTCCAAATGAATCGTCTATTTGTTAGCAAATTTGTTTCCCTAATATTATTTTATACGGAAAACTTGAAGAACCACAAAAGTTGTTCAAAATCGTAATAAGACGAAAAAAGTAAAAGATACGTCGAAATAAAAACTCCAAGAGCTAATCAACAAGACTTTTTCATACTTGTAGAAGTATCAAAGCGAGAGTCGTACTTTGCTAAAAGTTGCTGCGTTTTTTTTTACTGACGCTACACTTGCGTAAATATATATTTTTACTTTATAATCCAATTGCCACTTCTTCTTTTCCTGGAATAGTCTCAATATGGCGTCTACAAGAGCAGTAGTTTCATTTAAATATGATAAACAGACACTTTTCTACGCGTTTCATCAGAAATTATTGTTGGAACATTCGAAGTAGTGTTGTAAAAATATCTCAACTACGTTTGTGTTCTTTCTCATGAAAAACAAACTTAAAGTAAAAAAAAAACAAATATAAAAACCTTTTTATAAAAAAAATAACCGACTTCACAAAAAAATTGATGACTATGGTCCTACCATTGGGTATGTACCAAAACCTTTTCAACAAAAAAAAAGAATTTTTCAAATCGGTTGGCAATCGACGAAGTTATGCACTCCTCCTTTTTAGAAGTCGGTTAAAAATTATTAATATTAGTAAAAAGTTTATACTTTCTTTCTGTATTGACAGAGCTTAACCCTTCAGATACCGTCAATTAGAGACACAATAGTAAGACAATAGAAGCGCGGCCACCGGTGGTCGCTTGGGGATTCATGAATTAATAACTGTAAATAAAACGAGGTTTCTGTAAAAGTGTGCGTACATTAGTGCGTGCGGGGCAGCGCATCGTTGGGTTTTTATTACGAAGCTTATATAACCGTAGGTTCGTAAAATGTATAGAAGTGATTCGTGTGGATTAACTCGGTGCAGTGCGCCCAGCTGCGGCTCAGCATAATGTAGTCCTACCTTCAGCTACGACTATAATGACATGTCTATGTTAACTTTCCCACAGCGAACTCCCACTTAGTAGATCTTATTAGGAACTTAGAAGATAAGATAATACAAAACCCGTTGCATATTTTATTATAAAAAAAAAAACCATAGATAAAGAGCAGTCCAGTCTGTTGTTTCAAAGTAAAACTCGTTTCAACGTTTTACCAGTGCAATCAAAATCTAAATCATAGCAAAAATATAACTCATAGCCATCGAAAAATTTAATTCAGCAGTAAGAGTCGGACGCATCGGCCTTCCGAGCTCCGCGGCCACTCAGCCCTCCCCCGCATCTGTTCACGGTTCGGATCCAAAGACTAATTACAGCAGAGTTTTTACCACCTCACTCTAACATGTTCCCATTGCAACCGTTGGCGAAAAAGTCCAAATGTAACTCCAATGAATTTAAAACTCTCGCATACTGATTCAGTGTCCAATATTCCCTGCAGCCAACCCTCCATCTTCAACGTTCCGCTAAATTGAAACTTAAAAACCACCCACTAAGATTGAAGTTCCTACTCAAACATCCATCTCTGGGAAATTAAACTACCGCAATCAGGCAATTTTAAGCTCTACCGTAAATATTATTAGGTCCAGGTTTATCTTGCCAAAGATGGACCATTTTCGAGCTGGTTAAGTCTCAAGATTCGTCCGTACACCTCGAGTTTATAATTACTAATAACTGTAATTATATCATTTATAGTTTTTAAGTTTCAAAATTGCTTACTGCTTTTATTTAATACGAAAAGTATATTTATGTATTAATTTAAAAAATATGCTATATTCATTACATTTAATGATAGTTTTCTGTCCGGAAGTTCTACTTATAGCTTCATAAAAGAGCGTCAATATTAATTATCTCAACGCTAAGTGCGCGCTGATCAAAATACCGTGTAAAATAACACAAACAAAGATATACGTACGAGCATGTATGATTGAAATATGACAACATTTCTGTGAATCGACATGTAGGATATGCATCGAATGAATGCTGAATAATTAAATCGCAATCAAATTCTACAACCTGTTTGGGATTCCAAAAACCAACGTAACTGGACTACGATGTAATTGTGCTTGGGAATATATGAGTGGAAAGAATTTCATTTAAAAATAGTAGAGCTAGCTTCGGAAGATCGCGCGCAATTTGTTCGCCGTATGTTTACCAATTAGCAATGAGATCGCGTTTCACGTACAACTCTCTCGTTCCTTTTTTACTTCCATTCGATATTAGATTCAAGAAACCCTTCCGGTGCGCTGCTCTGATCTCCTCCTATTCGAATGTTCTCGGAAAAAGATATGAACTTATATTGTAACGAATCGCTCGGTTTTATTTGTAGTTACAATTTCGATACGTTCGTTTCTATTCGATTGCAGCGTACGTTTCGATAGCTGAGTTTATATTTAGGTAACCGTGTTATTCAGCGGCGCGGATTATTCCCTCGTATGTATGTACGTTGTGTACCAGCATGCAGGCAGATAACAGTCTCAATTGCAGAGCGGCACTCGTTGGATCGCCTCACCTCGCGCAGCCGAGCCTCGACGAGTTTTTGAATTTTTAAATTACTCATTGTGCGATGGAATGTTGCCAGACGCATTCCCTCGTACGGACACTGCTCATGCGATCGAATGTGCACCCAAACCCTGGGCCCTACGTCTCATAATACAGCGGCTGTCACGTCTCCGTTGGAACGTTTAGAGGTGCGCTAGGCGATATGCTCGCAAGCCTAGAACGACGTCCCCCTGAGTGTGATACTAACGAATGTCGTCCTAAATTTTTGATAGATAAAGTCGAAATATCAGTGACGCCCGTTTGCACACTTAGTATAGCTCTCGCAGACTGTTCAGGCCATTCCAGTGCTCTCCCACGTAATCCGTAACTTGAGTCACGTTTGTGATACTGTACCAGTTCCACCGAGGTAGTATGAAATTTAGAAAAATTAAACGCAGCTTCGGATGCAGGTGCACAGTAAATACCTGTATAATATTATGCAGCCTGACGTCTGCGAGGTTTGTCGTCTCTCGAGTTAAACTTTAAGAATATCGTGTGCGAAGATCATTCACCTGGAATGCAACTAGATAAGCGTAACTGTATAGGGCGTTAACAAAGACAGTCGAGACGCTCTCGTAACCAAGAAAGTTATTCCACTTACGGTGACTGAATCCACGACTGCTCAATTGCTCGTATATTCTGAAACTGCTTTACTTATGTGCTATATTGTTTAGATTAACAAAATTTAACATTTAAACAATTTCTTTAAGGTTCCCATTATTACTCATACAAAAGTGGTTTTTAAACCGGATTTATCATCGATTTTAACAGCCGTGTACGCTTAGTTTTAATTAGCAGAAAGAACAACGCTCGTTTTTAATGGCCGCTAACACATCTACAATTTAATATCCCTGTATCACTGCGTCTAAAGGCAGCCTCTTTAACGTATACACGCTGACCATTGTCTTTCATACAAATAATCGTCGAAGTCATCGACAGAACCCGTTCCACTCGGCGGCGTACCGCGTCGTAGAATGTTATTACCTCGGTACCCGGGAAGCGCAGGCGCAACTGCGTGCGAGCGAGACAGACGACGAAGAAAGTTGGGAGAGTGAGAGAGATGGCCGCCGTGGGAGGAACCGAGGGGTCAGCGAAAGTGCATTGCCACGGCCGCAGTGCACCGCACTCGATGGGAAAAGTTGTTCTCCGTGCGCGTAGAATATCTACCAACATGGGAAATTTTATGGGAAATATAATGATATATGCTCAAACACCGCTATTACAACGGTTCTGATTGCAAGAGTCATGCGGAACTGGTCTACTCGTGGAACTAGCTTAATAGCTTCAATTTTGTGACTGGTTTCTGAGCTCAGTTCGTTACTGATGTACAATAAATATATTGTTCTTTTTTCGGTCACTGACCATGTGGCAAGTATTGAGAAATCCAGTTAAGTAAGTTCCAACAATTCTAGCATTGATCACGCATATGCCGACAGGTTAAAGGAATTTCAAAGCAGTCCAGTTAACGTAGGGGAGTTATAAAATAATGTTCTGAAAAATCTTGTTAATTCATAATGAAGGCTGATACACGGAGCATAGAAAGAGCACCCTCGCTCCAGTTTCAATTTAAAGAAAAGGTAAAAATGAAGCGTGTCAAGTGGGGTTCCGTACTCTCGAACAGAACAGAGTGGCCCTGTTGCCTGTCTCAAACAAAGAGGGTATTTTTCGACATAACTTCTCCTTTCTTGAGAACTTTCGAATCACCTGAGATTTGCACCCTTGATGTCGATGGCTCGTTTCATTTGTTTCTTGTTTTCGAATTAAATCATCGAATTTTATTTTTCGAACTGCATATCAAGTTGAACAACGAATTTGTTTTTGATCACCAGGTTGGCTTTAGTGAAAGAAGTGAAGTTAAAAATTCCGAACTCCATAAGGAGTTAAGTTCCATAAGAGTCTGCCATAAGCACAAGCTTTGCCACAGTTTTGCATGAGCAGGCCGGTTTATTTTGCAGGTGGTCATTTCTGCCTGATTACTTAAAAAAATTCTGACGGTGGTGCCAAATCAAACCCTTTGGAGTTTTCGTTTCGAGTGCAAGCAAAAATAAATATAGCGATGGTCAGGCGGAAGTGTCCTTGATGGTAGGTACATGGGACACCGTATAAAACTGTTAGAATTTTACCAATCACAAGTACGGTATGCGTCTACAAACTGGCCTACATGGGCAAAATTATGGTGAAGCCTCTGGTAAGCCCATAATGAGTTTGGAATTTTTACCACACAAAACACACAGGTGATCACTAATAAATCCTGATAGGCCCATTAGTCTTTTCCTCATTAGCATTAAACTAGAACTGCACTGCGCACACGTCGATCTGGGCGCGTCGGTCTCCATACATTTTATATGGAAATTAGACTTGTAGAGCTACACTAAATCCACGCTACGCGACGCCACACGATGATGTTCTACGTACAAATCAGGCGTGTTACACGTGTGCGTTGGTCTAATGTAGTTCTAGCTTTATACGTGTCATTTATTTCATTAAACCCCAAACTGTCATTGTCTTACTATTGGGTCTCTAATTGACGGTATCTGAAAGGTTGGTTTCTCTCTAACAACAAAAAAAAAGAAGATACAGCTTAGCAAAATACCGCAGACCAAGACAACAAGCGGCCCCACATCTTAATATCGATTGCCGCAAACTTCCAAAACTCATAAGTTACTTAAGAAGCATCGAAGAGCCTCGCGAGATCAACCTAAAGTTCAGGTGGGTCTGGATTACACTAAGGTTCTAGTTTAATATGCAACGAATTTAATAGTTAATGTTCGCGACGAAGCAAGCTCGTGTGCTCGCAAATTACTCCACACTTATTCCCTAGAGGGGCTTGTTGTAGATTTATGTTTGTACTTCAACTTGCTGACACAGGTCGGCACTACAGAATCTGATTCGAGCCGTTTTGCATGCATCGCGAGTATAATTGGCGCGGACGAGTGCACGTAATTCTATTTTTCCGTTCGCGGAGGGTAGTTTGTTGTTTTGTTTTTAGGAAGCGACGTTGGTCTTCAGTTGAGCTTGTAGATTCGGTAAATAAATTAAAACAAACTTTGTTTTACACCAAAAAAGTAACAATTTATAATATGCAAATCATAAGTGCAATGGCGGTGTCTACCAAATAACTTTAGGATGGATCGTAAGAATTTATAATAATACAATATAAATAGGCAAATATAAAAAAATAGGTAATTATGTACTTTAAAATTGTTAAATCTTTGTTTTTTTTTTCAATTATATTAAGTGAGAATGCAGTTATAATATATTTTTATAATTTTTATTTAATGCACATTTCGAATATACCCACATATTTAATTTACAGAACACATAAGTAATTTTATATCCTTAGATAGAGACGCACTTTACTACTGTGCAATAATATTTTGCGCCTTAATAAAGACCTACAGATATTTATTATAATAGGTAACTAATGACATCAACTTATAATCCATAGTACCGAAAGAAAAAAAACTAAAATAAAAAAGTTATTAAATACTTTGGACATAATTTCTCCATTAAAATACAAATTCATTAAACCTTAAGTTGGTAGATTTTACATTTTTATGCTAATAAAATTGTTCGCAGTGGATAGTAGATACTAAATTTTCCTGAAGTAGGTTTTAGGGGAAGTATTTTTAAGTCGCGTAAAAATTTAATCATGTTTGCTAATTGAATACGGGCAGGATAGCTGGAAGGTGTTTTAGGCGGAAGTCGTGGCTTGAAAAAATTAAAGACTCGTGTTTTAGAAAAGTACAAAATCGTGCTTCTAATTAAGATGTTTTTCTTCTTTACACACTTTTGTTGGTAAACAAACAAGCGTTTTGGGAATACATTCATCATGCGTACAGCTAAGGAGTGGGATTTCCTGCCGGGGTCTGTTTCCTGATAGCTACAACCTAGGGCTCTTTATGTCAAGACGTACTTCTAGGCAAGCGTGCTCCATCGTCGGCCACATCATCGCTTACCATCAGGTGAATGCTACTTTGTCACTGAGTGACATCCTTATATTCTTACTTATAATATTATTAAAGCAAAAGTGAGTTTGTTTGTTACGTCTTTACGCCTAAATGGCAAAACCTATTTTGATGAACTTGGTACACGGATAAACCATGTGCTGGAATAGGACATAGGATACTTTTTATCTCGGAAGTATGTTCCCTCGGGATATTTTTCTGCTATCACGCGGGCGAAACCGCTGGGAGCTGCTAGTAAGCATATTATATTTCTACAAATGGAGCCGTTGGCAAAAGCTAGTATTATTCAAAATCCTATAAACTGAAAAATTTCAATAATTTCCGTGTTAGTCTATATTTATCTATAAGTTGTAAAAGTTTCCCCAACTTCCTAATTTGGGCACAATTAACGGCCAATTATGAAATAATTCATCTAACAACAGATTACATATTCTTTGCGAATATTTCTATCAAGTTTTTAATTAAAATTCTTTCGCCGAAGCCGAAATAAATCTTAACGGTCTGCTGATAATTTCAATTTCCTATTTCAAAGTCTTTTTAAGCTAAGTATATATGGGTTCCCTTGTTGTTTCTTGTCGAGTTTTAAATGAGTCTCTTTCATATTTGTGTGTATCTGTGGAAGCTTATATGGACCGAACAAAAAAGGCCAAATAAAACTTTTTGTCTTAGAAAACATTTTATTGTAAAGATTTCAACCAATATATGAGTATGTACATTTGAAACTTAAATATTAACTAAGTAGGTATTTATGCTATCCTGTGGATCGTTCATTGTGGCGACACTTGGGGGAGGCCTATGTCCAACAGTGGCCGTCTATCGGCTGTAATGATGATGATGGTGATTATACTAAATCTAAATATATTACTCGCTCTTGTTTCGCACGGGTGTTAGAAATCTTTGAAACTTTTAGCTTTTTTTTTACTATAATATGCATATATTGTACACCTAAACCTTCCTGATGAATCATTCTGTCTATTAGTGAAAATTTTATGAAAATACGTTCGGAAGTTTATGAGTTTATCGAATTCATACAGGCAGAGCCGGTGAGGGAAAAAGTTACTACTATCAAAAGCAACTAAAATAAGACTCCAGTTTATTTCTATTACTGCTGACAACATCTCCCACGACTCCGTTACATAAATGTCAAAATTCTATTAGTAAATAAAGGCGTACATACGTATCCACTTCGTTACAAAATGGTGTCGCCCACAAAGTATGAAAAACCGTAGCTTTTTTTCATTTTCTATGTAACCTCGGTAGACCACTCAACGCGATTCCTTTCATAACTATAACAGTTGTCATAGCGGGTGGGCTTTTAAAAAAACCTATTCATTTTGACCTCAAGACGACACGGGACTTAATAACTGTGGGTTGGGGGGAGCCGAAAACGGCGAGTGAGGTTCGCATCATCATTACGATTTAATTTCAGGGTAAAGCGGCCGTGACAAAGTCTACCGTACCATTATTCTGTTCCACCTCGCAGGATGTTTAATAAACAAATGACGTGGGGCCTCGTAATGACGCCCCGGGTGTACCTTCCTCTCGTCTTTTAGGGCCCATTTTAAAGTTACCGTCATGAGCTATGTATATTTTACGGATGCGATTTCGGACAACCTCAATGACACCTTTCAGAGCCTTACTGATAAAAATTAACACTGAGTTATATTTTTGTCTCGACATTTTAACACTGACATTCAGTCGCTATCGTGTCTACATGTTCGGACATAAATTCTCTTCAAGCATTTTTGTGTAAAAGTCTCGTAGCTTTTTTTATTCATCGTCCCTCAAAATCCGAATTCGAATAATTACTCTAAAGATTTTGTTCTCTTGGAGCTGTAAAATCGCGAATGGAGACAACAAGCGTTTGGCCGCTCCACAATTCCCCTCTTACTAATTTATTCGTGGAAGTTCTTGTCGTTATAGTCGTATCTAACATCATTCGTGGGCTTTACTTTATCCGTTTAATACCCTCGGCATATGGGATCGAGCTATATGATTTACTTGAGAATTTATCAATCTACTTATGGGGTATTTAAATTCGTGTATTTCGTTTTAGAATGAAATGGAATTATCAGTTTGGTTAGATGTATGAAAGTTACCTTGACCTTGGAACGCAAGGGGCAACTCAAGGAACACAGGTAGGTTTTAGTTAGTAAAAGTTTGACACTCTCGCTCCACCCAGAGCAGGAGGAATTATTTGAAGATATTTCGCCTCAAAGAAAATCGTATATTTTGATACAAGCGTAGAAAGTTTGTCATTGCGACCGAGGTTAAATTCACCCGCCGGTGAGTGTTATGGAGCCGGGGGCTAAAGTGACTTTGCACGTGTATCAAAAGACGTTTTTCAATATAGGTACTTACGATGAAATGAAAAAACGGGGATTGACCGGTGGTTATGGTGTGTACCTACGATAAATGTAATAAAATTGTGGCTGGGAGAACACGCGCACTTTTATGCACTAGGTTGGAAAACAGTTAATTGCGTGTCTAAAAGTGGTGGGATAAGAGCGGCTTTTAGACTAAAGTGTACTGTTAAAAGTTTTTGTGTTGTATCCATGTTCATATAAAACACCATTGAGGGTAACTTCCCGCAGTAAAAATAAAATCGATTCCAATCTCACGGTGTGTCAGTAAAATGTCATAAGTCATAACATGTATTGTTTACATTATTTACAAATAGGTTCGATACTTTCACAAACATTAGCACCTGTCACCGTGTCGCTGTCTTAATGACAGTATTTATAAGGAAAACTCGGCCGAACACGAAAATACAATTTGGTAAAAGGTAGAAGTTGTCACAGTAACGCGAGTGAAACATTAGGCGAGCGGGGTGTCACGTGACATGCGCCCTCCAAGCTTTGCCTACAACACTGCGATACGCCACAAATTACTAAAAAACAATGCTCACCTAATGTATATGTTTACGATACGAGAACTGTGTTCAAATATTCAACTCACACACACACGTGTAATTATCGTATTTTTGGACATTATTACTGATTTTTGTTTTCGTTTGAGTGTGCTTTCTGATGTTATGAGCTTTACAACATTTATTATTCAGTTCTGAGTGGTTTTACTACGATGTAGGACGTTTTGATACAAGTGGAGAATGTTAGTTATTGCGACCGAGGCGGAATTTACCCGAACCAAAGGAGAGGGTGTTGTGTATCAAACGACGTTTTTCAATACACTTACGAAGAAATAAATAAACGGGAGTTGACCGACGACTCATGAGGGCCAGCCTGACACAATAATTAAAAATAAATTGTGGTGGCGGCGAACTTGTACATCTTTTCGCACTAGTTCGGAAAACAGTAACCACCGTGTCTAAAAGCAATAGGGATAAGAGCGGGTTTTCACGTAAGTGTATTGAAAAAAATACTTTTATCTACCATTGTAGAAAATATACTAGATACACAATCTAAAATAAACCTAGAAATATCAAAGTCAAATTATGACACAATCGTAGTTTCATTGCACGATTTCAGTTATAATTGTCGGTTTGGCGTCCATTAGTTATCAATTTAGCTTTACGTCGCGTTGTGCCTCTAATCTAGCATCGATAAAAGAGGCGATTAAACCAACAAAGGATTAATATATGACGAACTCGGCCCACGGGGGCCATGGCCAGCAAATCGTAGCCATCCCCACAAATATACCCACAACAAACCACCTCGTGAGAGCCGGAACGAAGATTAATCGCCGGTATACGGGATTACGGTAGTTGCGGTGGACCCACGTACCTATAACTGTTCACAGTAAACCTATTATAACCCCTAACAGCTACAACTCTAAGCTCAAATTCCCATGATGCAGCCCATCACAAAATCTAGGCCCAAAGGCATTCGTTCCTTAAACTTCTCTATTTAACAGCGTTATTTCATTATAGTTGAATGTTAGGTAAAGGTTCTTTAATATATCACCTAATTTTGTAGAAACATCATCATTTACTTTAGTAATAAATCGTGTAAATTATTTGAACGAAGTTTTGGTTCGCTTTAGCTACACTTCCCGGCCATTAAGGGAAACAACGAGAATAAAGCCTATATAAGTACAAATCTAAGTTGGAAAACTATTTGTTCTAGGGCATTAATAAATCAGTGATGAACTTCATTTGGTGATTGTCTTTTCGGAGCCTTAATAAAAAGTTCAGACAGCGACTGGCAAAATCTGTAAGATCAAGGAAAACGGTAAGTTTCCACGAATATGTCACAAGCCTCACAAGCCCTTGCTTGTGAGGCGTGTGGCCCCTTGGCAATGTACGAAAAAAAAATAACAAAGCATCGGAGAAGAGGTCCGGATCTCATTTAGACAAATCGCTCGTAGCGGTCAGGTCAGATACCAATAACAAGGGGCCACACGTGCTATTGTAGTCCATGTCGTCATTAGGCCGCTTCCGTATAACTTAACAACTTTATCTTTGCTGTGACCTGCACCCTTATTACAGTAGTATACGACATAAATTTGAATGTAGCGTATAAATTGGCGAGAGTAAGCCTGGAGTCCCAATAACGGACGTCGGAGGGACCGACGACGGATCCGATACAACGGCGCCGATTTCTCTTCCCAATAAATTGTTGCTCTTTGTATATTATTATCTTTATTGTTGCTATAATTACTGCTAGTCATTATAGTTGTTATGATATACTGAAACACATAGTATTTGATTCCTTTTTGTTAAACGAGGTAGGTTGCTTCAAAAATGACCTAACATCATTAAAAGTATTTTTTTTTTGTTTAACATAGCTCCAGTGATACAAATTACATCTTTTGCCGTACTTAACAAAAGTACTTTCTGTTTTTTAATTATTACAAACGCTTAATCTTAACTTATAATTAGACATTTAATTTTATAATACGCTAGCATCCAGTCTTATATTCCAGTCGGGACTTTTTAATTCCGTATTAAAACACACGATGGCACTGTTCTACAGCAAAGCAAACTGCGACTTGTTAAGTCAATTATCCCACAGACTACAAATCTGCAGAAGTAACACACATTTTTCTGCTTAAAAATGTACAATTTTACTAGAAAAATATTTAAAACACGACGTTTCTTTACTTATGTTAATGATAAGTTAAAGCAGAGATCGTCAACATTTACTCAGACTCAATCAAAATCGGCATTGTAAATTTCAATGCACTCAAAACTATCTTCATTTAGAAACATCAAAAAGCAATTATTAGCCAAGTTCGCATACAAATCGAGACGAGATGCTATAACGAAACTTAATATAATTCTGGGTGACTCTACTTACTTAATTCAGCAGCTTCCATAATAAAACACGCGACAGACTATCTCGAGAGCAGCGCAAACTCGGACTTGTTGCATTTAAGTTAATTAATCCAGGGGCTAGATCAGATAAAGTCCGACTCGGAGGAGCAACCTCTCAGACAGCCTCATGCCGTCCCCGCACCACATAATGTTTGTAGAAAACATGCCCCTTACCAACTTTGGTTCGCTATGAAGTTTAGACGTATGAAGTAGCTATTTCTAGAAATCCTGAACATTAGTTTGTACTGCTCGCTTGGATTGAATGAACTTGCTATTAGCTTTGAGTTAATTAATTTATTCACTTACTTTGGTATATGAAAAACAGCTAAACTTTTCAATGATTAAATCCTAATCAAGTACAGTATACAAGAGCAAAACTTCGCTGTTAAAGCTTATAAATAAATAATCTGATTTTAATGCAAGTTATCTTTTAAGGGCAAAGTTGTGGAATTCAAAACTATGGCAGCAAACCTAAGAAAGAATTTCGGAGCAAATATTTTACGAAATATCTTATTGGAACCGATCCGATTCCGGAATAATGTTTGGCCACAACAAACAATGTGTTGCCATTCTTTTTTGAGGAAAAAGCAATCTAAGGATAAATATTATATCAGTTTACGGCAATCGGTCAAAGTTTCCTTCATGATTTAGGAAATGGGACCTTTATAGTTTTAGTGGATGGCGACGAAAAATCGTTTTTTCTCCTCATTTTCCAGTGTCGCTATCAGCGATTTCTGTGATAGAAAAAGTTTTTGACACAGTCAATCTACGTGAAAATGAATGTTTAATGACAGCGGGGTTATTTTATAGGGTTTTTTACTGTGCAGCATTTTAAAAGAAAATTTATAGGAGATGTTTTTTATTCTTTTTGAAAAGGTATTTTATGTTCTTCATAAAAGCGGATGAAACTCGTTTTCTACCGAGGTTTTATTCCATATCAAACATAAGTTACGTAAGTTTTAAAATCCGAATGAATTACTTATGATTAAACATGGTTCAAGCGCTTCATGATTACCCCAAAATATCCAAAGCGTAAAATGTCCATAACGCAAATTGTCAAAAGTGCTAATATTCTATACATATATTCCGTTGGCATCTAAATAAGCTGGAAACTACAAAAATGACTTAAATGATTTTCTGAAAATCTGAAAATTCTATGCTTCATGTTCATAAATCCAACCTAAATGTTATGTTATGTTAGCTTATTTAGACGTATTATTGGTACTTGTGATGATTTGCGATTTGTCCATTTTGCTATTTTGTCATTCTGTACTTTTGACATTCTGCGCTTTTGACATTTTGCACTTTTGACATAATGCTCATTAACCCGAAATATTTAGTCAACTGGTGACTGCCTAACAGAAATCCATTTAAGATTTCGTTAAAATATACTAAAAATATGTCGTTAAATCAAACTCAACGCGCCATTTGGTAGCAAAGATGATTTAATCCCTAAATTTCACTCGGAGATGTCTGTACCAGAGGAATCTGAGTGCGTGCGAAGCAGCCTAATCCCTTCTTAGCTGAGTCAAGGAATTGGGAGCTCATACAATCTGCCTCTTGATTCTGAGAACCTGGAATATCGGTACAATTATGTCAGAAAAATTGCTGACAGATTTTTAAATGTAGGTCGATTTGATAGAATACCTAATTTTATTTTTTCTTTACGTTATTATTCCATTAAATATATCTACTAAGTAATTGTTAGACCTAATTTTCATAAGTTTGTATAGGTAAAACACAAGCAAAGACAAGGACACATATCATATTTTAATCGCTCAGAACACAAATTGGCGTGCATAATATTAATTTATCAAATCCTATTTCCAATAAAATAATCCCTATCATTAATATGGTTAAGTTCTCTCCGAAAAACTGACCCAAAACCTATCTATATTTTTTTTTATTGTTTATTGAACATTCATATTTGTAAATCAACAGAGTGACATATTCAGACTATTAGCGAAAAAACTCTTTATAAAGATTTAAAAAAAATGACGCAGCGTTGGGAGACCTCTCATAACTTGGACCGATGGCCTAGTGAGGGTTACGGGAACCCGAGGGATTTGAGACGCAGAGGGCTGGTCCTTGTGGCAACGTTTGGGAGAGGCCTATGTTCAGCAGTAGACGTCTTTCGGCGTGCAGGCTAGCGGACGGTGAGCCATGAGTAGCTCGCCGTCTAGCTGGCCGGTAAGGACTGCGGGACAGCGAGAGCGTTATGTTTCACTCACGTGTAAAAGAGATGTCAGCAAAATTGTAGGAGTCAGTTAGGACCAACGCTTGCCAGAACTGAGGATTGTTTGAAGGAGTTACTGCAGCCCTCGCAATGAAGGGTAAATGAAGAGAAGAAACACTGGGTTGTAACCAGCAAACGTCTGATATTCCTTCCCACTCCATCTAAAGCGGGAGAAGTAGTTTCAAGATTTCTCACGTAATAAAAAAGAAAAAAAATGAGATTTGTGTGTTTCATGCAAAAAGGTTTTCGGAAAATAATAAGTTTTCCATTTCTTAATATCACTACATACCGTTACCATAACATTATCTACCCGTAAAAGATCATCAATACCTCAAATTACTCTAAAAAATTAAATACAAATTATCCAAAAATAAAACCTGAAATTCAACCTCCACGTTCAGATTATGGAAATTTCGCGTGAAATTTTGCAAACAAAGGGCCAGATAATAATTGCTTGTGTAATATTGTCTGGGCATGGTATTATAATATCAAGGTAATTTTGCTGACGTAGAATAACTCAATACAGAAGGTCAATGAACGAAAATAGACCCACGCATTCCCGTGATGGAAAAAATCGTGAGGAAACCGGCATGACCTAGAACCAAAAATTTGAAAACATGTGACATCCACAAACCTGCACTGGGCCCGCGTGGTAGATTACGGCCCATTCCCTCTCCCAGAGAGGAGGCCTAATTCCCAACTGTTGGAACATTATAAGACCAACTATGCTCTGCTATGCTAAACGCACGCATGTGATGTGTCCGCTAAGAATTTTCTCAACAACATTGGGTTCGGTTCCAGTGACTGGATGAAGCTGGAAGAAAAGAAAGTAGGTATATGCTATCCAACATCCATAAAGCGATTATCAAACCTTCACAACCTAGTTGTTCGATATGGGTGTAATATTTTTTTTTGTTAGATTTTTTCGGCGTATGAGACCCTTACTGACTAAAACCTTTAATTAAAAGTAACCTATTTGAAATAGTAGCTGTACTTACGTGAAGCGTGTCTGTCTAAGCGTGCGTGACTTTTCGCTCACATTACAGAACTGCCCTTCTACACCTTTCCTATTCTATGGCAAAATGAACAAGTGAAATTAAGTCCAGAGGTTATTTCAGGGAAAACGAAGTTCTTGCCTTCATTGTCTGATAAGTTGTTTTTCTCTTGAGACATCTTCGATTTGGTGATTTGAATGGTAATGACTGGAAGGTATTTTAAATTAGTGCCTTGATGGCTGCCTAACGACATCTTCGTGTATTTCCCATCCCACTGTTCGGGGTTAGAATTTTCTTAAACGTGCCTTCATTTTCCTTTGGATAATACTCGTATCTACCAGATCGCTTTATGGGAAGTAAGTTTAATTTTTGAGCAGTGGGGGCCCAGTGGAAACAGCTTTGTCTTTCGAAATGTAGATCGCGGGTTCAAACCCAACCGCATTACGTTATGTAATTTCTTTCATCACCGCTGCTCTCGTAATAGTGAAGGAAAATATAGTACTCGTAATATCGGCTGTCCCAAAATCTAAATATATTTGAAGACATGTGACATCCATCAATCCGCACTGGACCATAGCATAGCATAATCAGCCTTATAATGTTCTCATTGCTGGCACTCAAGCCTCCTCTAGGAGGGAATGGACTGTAATCTACTTTCTTTTTTTTTTTTTTCTCTCGACGGGGGAAATCATCATTGACGAAACCCGCTCTTGGGTGGAGCGGGAGACAGTGTCAGAGTCTTACTGACTAAAAACCCCGCGCCGTTCCTTCTAGCCTTCATACCGGGGCTCTAGTTTCCTTTCGGATAACCCCGACCCCGGTAGGCTTCGACCCAGATGGGCCCCTCCTGTTGCTGACAACTCCTTGAGGCGCGCGTGAACAGTGCGCGCCGTCGACGCCTTGGCTCGGTCCGGACAGTTACCGGACGATCGGACAGCGAGCTACCCATGGCTCGCCGTCCGCGAGCCCGCGTCTACGGTGGCCGGAAATCGGGATCGGAATCCCGGCGGCGGCGGCGGGGGCGCCGTTGCCTGATGCGGTCTGCCTCCTCCTTTGCTAGCATTACTGCTTCGCAGAAGGAGGCGACCGCCTGCCACTCCTCCTCGCTCCGGACCATGGCCTGAACCAAGGCCCGGCGCGAGAGGTCTCCGCCGCCGATCGCCCCCACGAGGACACGGCGTTGCTCCGCCCAAGCAGGGCACACCTCAACTGTGTGCTCCACCGTGTCCTCCGGGCGTTCCGCACAGTGGCGGCACCCGGGCGTCTCTTCCGCTCGAATCCGATGCAGGAACCTCCCGAACTTGCCATGTCCGGTGAGGACCTGCGTCATGCGGAAGACTGTAATCTACTAGTACCAATACAATGTAAAACTTATGCATAAGTATTATGCTAACCTTAATTTTCTAATGTTAGTATTTTGTCTCTTCGTATGTAAACAGAAAAAGTATGTCGATCCTTTGATTTAGATTGTAGAACCAATCCCAAAAACCTAAATATTCATGAACAATAATCAATCATGGTTAAACAAAGCGATCCGTAGTTCACTTGTTGTTCGACCTGTTTAAAAATGCACACCAGTCGAGTTTGCGGCCCTTAAGTAAACTTCATATGTTGACACAGCGGAATGAAACTCAACTTCTAATTTATACCTACACACGGGAGTATTATGAGCAAGATGTTCAGATATGTGACGTCATGAAACGTACCAGCGCATGACGTATGGGAAGTTATTAGCACGCGCAAGATAGGCCAGTGCGGGTAACATAATTAGTGGTCCCGTATGTTTAAACTTATTAAGTGTCCTATAACAAAGTTTCCAAGTATATTTGCGATTTGATAATGGAAATTGCCAACATTCAGGTCAGAGCCAGCGCTCATAGAATTTTAGCAAAACAACACAAAGCATTTTGCGATACTAAAATTATGTAGATTGCTTTGAAAGTTATTTTTTAATTCACAAAAATAAACGACACAAAAATAAAAGTGTACAAAAATGGACTGGAAAAATAATACAAAAGCGACAACCGCAAACTATTCAGCGCCTAAATTTTCCATTTAAAAAACACTTCTGTAGTACATACAATGTTGTAACAAAAAGTATCCAGCCTCCCAATTAACACAATCCAACTTTGCCGTGACGGTTTCAAGATAAAACTGGAAAAAATATAAGTAATGGATTGAAGTCAAACTTGCCGTGAAAAATTTTAGTCAATGGGGGAGATAATTTCTCCGGAGCAAGGAGAGAAGTGTTTTATAATATTTCTGTGAAAAATTGTCCGCGGGCAAAAGGGCTCCCAATCGGGCAAAGTTGCCGCAGTAATTTAGCGTCATTTGTTTGCGATGAATATTTATTAGCCGAACCGAAACAATGACCGTATTGAAATTCAATGTTCGCATTGTATGACATGTTTGCATTTTCGAAATATGCGTTTTATAAACTTGGTGGCAGTTTTACAGTTAAAGAATATTACTTACATAATAGTATATATGTATAGTTTTACGTATATCTCATCAAACTTTCACACAACAAATTAATAAGGGTGAAAGTTCGTATGTTGGTGAAATTTGGTATACTGATAAAACATGTTCTGGGGTTATGTTACCTTGGGATATATTTCTACTTTAACGCAGGCGATGTCGCTGAATTATATCCTTATTTTAACATTATATGTAGGATTATTTGATATATTTTCTTTTACTACGTTTTTTTAAAGTATTTATTTTATAGGTATACGAACATTCAACACACTCAACTTACACACACAAACATTTGTTTTTCTATAAAATTAACTACGTAGTTCCTTTGTACTCGTGTTTACAATATCTATTTTTAGTGTTTAAATAAAATAAAGAAATAAATATCCACTTTCTTAAAAGATCGGTCTGACTTATTGAGTGAACTTTTACTTAATTCGTTTTTTCGTAGCACCATTTTTCTATACGTTTACAAGTAGAAAATAAAACGTTTTATTAGAAACACAGAACTTAAAAAAAAAACCATTTAAAAAAGCTTAATTAAATCGTAAACACCAACAGTTATTTAATAAAAAATCTTTTATCTACAAAAATAGCTGTGCTAGTTGCAATTATAAGTTAAACTCACGTAATAATAATCCCGCGGGCAAAGTACGAGAACCTCGTAAAGCGCGATATTTAAATTCGCCGCGGCGACAACTTTGCCGCCGGCGACAATTCAATTACAAGTAATAGCCTCTGATTCATGTTTGTATTGCTAATTAGTCGCTGGCTCAAGTTTTGTCACTCCTCACTTAGTGCCGCGTTCCCACCCAATGTACTCGCTGTTCTCTTAAATAGATTGTTCTTTGTCGGCTGCGGCTGAACGTTAAACAACGTCCGCCTTTGTTTACCCTCAAATTAAAGCATGTCTTTTCATCTTGTATTAAACTTCGTTGTATTAAATCAACCCTCGCTCTCTTTATATGGAAATGATTTATTATGCCCCCAAGCTCGACAACGCAATGACCGATCGACCTAAAAAAACACGTAAAAATGTTTTTATTGATCCCATACATAGTTATCAGATAGTTCGAAAGGGGTTCGGGGTAACAATGGATTGTAAGGATAAGTTTATTCAACAAGCGAATTTCCTTGTCGTAGTAGGTAGGAGAAGGAAAACCACAAATCGACCAAATATCAAAGGGTTGGTGAAAGCTAACTTTGTGAAAACACGGTGGGAGAAAGTTACTTAAGTCGTAGCGAACCTTAACAGAAATAAGCATTTGGACCAATAGAAGAAAACTTGTAAATCCTGCGGCGGGACCGCAAGGTACACGCGACCCGGGTATTAGGGGCTCAGCGCGACCGTTCTTGCTGGTCTCTAAATAGCCTTAGTTAGCGTAGGTACAGGTACAGATTCGCAAGACTGTTTTGTGTGGTCTGTAGTTTCGTGTGTACGAGCCCTTTGAATATTTCTTGCATCGGTAAGTTGTGAAATGTGGTCTTAGTTTGGGCAACTCAACGTTAAGTTCAATATTTGTCCCACTCGTACGCAAAATACGCGCTTTAGTTGTAGAGTTGCGGTTTCCATCCAGCTCGAAATACAAAATAAAAAAAAAATAACTTCAACATACAACATAAGTGTATGCGAAACCCAAAACACGTGTCTAGTATTTTTACGTAAAGAATCTATGTACAAAATTTCATAACTTTATCATGAAAAATCACAAAGTTTATAAGCTATATCAGCAAAAAAAAAACATACAGTGACAATGTATTTTTTTTTCCTTTATAGCAAGGCCATCCAGGTGACTGAGGGGTTGTTTTGCTCTTGTACCCAACTGTTTGCTGGCGCCTAATATACACTACGACCTGCTGTGACCTGTGTTGTACTCAGTGTCGGTGATCCAACTTTGACTTTTTCAAATATTTTTGAGAAAAAATATAACATGGTGTAAAAACTATTGGAATCCATTCAGATACTTTCTGAACAAACTATATTCAGGTTTTGCATAAACTAAAAATAATGTTTATAATTAAAATAATGTCTATTTCCTCTACAAATCACGCCTCTGGCTCACAAGTGCTTTTAATCAAAATATAACCTATCTTAAATGCCGATGAGTGCGTCCGATAAAACAATGCCGCTCGCAAGTAGAGGGCCCTCCATATCGTGGGACTAATAGAGGGAGCCAGAGTGGATACTGCTGGGCCATTGTTGCTATTATTATTGATAGTCTCATTTATCTGTTTAATTATTAAGTGTCAAGTTGTTTATTGATGATGCACTGGGTTTAGGAAAGGACCTTGCGTGATCGCAAAAAGACTGAAGATATCCGCAAAAGAACCAAGGTTGCTAACATAGCACGAAGAATCGCCAAACTTAAGTGGCAGTGAATGGTCGATGGAGCCGGAATGTTCTGGAGTCATCATTATCATCATTTCAGCCGATATACGTCCACTGTTGGACATAGGCCTCCCCCAAGCGTTGCCACAACGAACGATCCTGTGCGTCTTGCATCCATCGGTTTCCCGCAACCTTCACCAAGTCATCAGTCCACCTTCTGGAGTATTGACCATGAACCGGAAGACGCAGTGTCAGAAGGTGTGTCCCTCAAGGTGGAACGATGACCTTACGCTTGGGAGAAGCCATGTCCAGTAGTGGACGTCTTTTAGCTGAAATGATGATAATGATGATGGCACTGGGTTTCAAATTCTTACGCTCTCTCTACCATCAAACTTGTGAATCGAATAAGGTCAAGGGGAAATGACATCAAAGAAGCTGAGAGTTGAGAGTTACCTTCAAACGTAAAACTCGGAACTACTTCTTAAAGTCCTCTGAAACTTAATTTGGTCATCGTAGCAATTAAAATATATTTGAGTTCTCTTAATTATAATGTTTAACATTCATTATTTAGGGCAGATATCAAAATTCAATGACACTTTATTCTATTAAATGTGGAAAATTTTTAAGCAGTCCTAAAGGATAAACGAAAAAAATTACCTCGTTCGTATTAAGGAATAAGAGCGTGCTCAGAAAATAGAATATTCAGGATACGTATACGGATATATTCAAAAGATTTCCATACTCTTTTCGGCACCGACTTCTTTGCTCCCGTATCTGTCGCTCACAATTCCGTCAAACATAAATGAGCACTTTACGAGTCAATTGGAATCCTTATTATTCCTTTGAGTTCAAGATTAAATATAAATAAACACGTTGACAAATCTGCTAACGAAAAATAAAATCGAACCACGTTCAGTAAAGGAATTCGCACATGAGAAATACTGCGATACACCATCTTATGATACAGCATCTATCTAGAAGAGCTTTGTAGTGCAAGAGGTAGATACGAGGAATCACAGATACACACTCATAGTTGGTAGTATTGTATTGGCAAGCGAGCGGGCCGCAGCGACCTGTTGCTGCGAACTATTTTATTAGCGTGAGTGTGTCGGCGGCCCATTCTTTACGGCTCTTTTGTTGGCGTGCCGTTTAGTCCCACATTGTGCTAGCGCCGACGTGATTGGTCGAGTTTATAACACAAACACCAGGCATATTTTCCATTTGTGCCACCCTATCCAGTTTTGCTTAAATTCACAGTTCTGTGATTTGATTGTGTAATAATTTTCGTCGTTGTTGTCGTGAATTTGGGATAAATTTGAAAGTTCACGCTTTGGGTGGGATTTTGTAGTTGTAATAATGTTCTGTGAATTCTTGAGGGTCTCAAGCACTCTCTTCTCAGTTTGAAATTTCATTTAGGTTGGGGTTCGTAATTGGTTTAGGGTGGCATTTTCTTATATTGGTGTAACAGTCGATACATAAAACGAGAAAATGGTGTGCAAAAATGCAAATGCGCACGCTGTTCTAACAAAACTGCATTGTTCAGCCGCCTCCCGTATGTCAAGATTGTCATCCGGATAGACGCCAATGCGCCCCCTGCATAAATTGAAGGCTTCGCAGCCGCAACGCTGCCGGGAATTTCCCTCAGGGTTTTCAACAGAGAAAAAAAAACCTGGATTCATCTCCCACTTCCAATACTTCATTTATAATTCAATATTCGCTATTACCTTCGACGACTATTTACAATGGTAATTTACGCTACTAATTCCCGTACGTACACTTGAATGAATAATGACTGATTTTCATTTGAATATAAAAATTTCAACAGCAATCTGGGCCTTAGTAACGAGTATAGCATGCGTCGATACTAAGTTACATTTGCATCTAAATTAGAAATCTAGCTCTGAAAAAAGTAATAGGTATTAGTCGAACTGTGACTGAAGGATTTTTTATTCACTCAGCGATTAATTAAGTCAATTATATGATACAGTCGCTTGTATGGCTGTAGGATTGTTTGAAGAAACATGGGTGGGTTAGTAAAAACTCTTTTTTATTATTATCGATAGGGTTGCGCTTGACTGGATGGAAAGCGACGATGGAGCACGCTTACCTTAGAGTAACGTATTCACTCTTGACTTCACTTCACTCTACACCGTGTTTCCTGATAGCTACAAAAAACTATCAGGAAATACAGACCCCGGCAGGGAATTCACATACACATACATTAATTATGTGTTCTCTAAACGTTTGATATCTCCATTCACTCTATAAAAGTAGTCGTGCTTCTGTTTAATAATTACTAGCTTTGCCCGAGCGGCTTCGCTCCCGCTCTTCCCTATTCCACCCTACTATACCCAACTCTACCCTACTCTACCCTACTCTACCCTACTCTACCCTACTCTACCCTAATTTTTTTTTCCATAAGAACCTTCTCCTCACAATAACAATCACAACAAAAAAAGAATCAGCCAAATCGGTCAAGCCGTTTTCATGCCAAGTCGTGACAACGGAAAACGGGGGTCATTTTTATATATATAGATAGATTATTCCAATCTTCACTAATATTATAAAGAGGTAAAATTTGTGTTTTGTTTTTATGTTTTTTTATTTGTAGGAGGTAATCTCTGAGAAAACCTACTTTATTGCTAAAATTTTGAAACGATAGAAAGCTGATTCATTTCTGAGTGACCTAAGCTAAGTATATTTTAAAGCTGGTAAAAAATAAATGGATCCTTAAATGTGGCGACACTTGGGGGAGGCCTATGTCCAATAGTAGACGCATTTCAGCTGAAATGATGATGAATAAATAAATGCTGTCTGGAAGGTGAAAAAAATCAATGTTACAGTAGCAAGTACGGTTATTTTCTGATTAGTGAAAAATCTGAAATGGAGTCAAGTTCCCACTAGACAATCTTGTAACTTTATATTAAGTTAGGAAATCGTTTAAAGACTACCGCCGCGCTCAGCCGGCGGGTATCGATGCTTTCTTATTTAGCCAACTTTCCGGACTTAGAATTCAATAAAGCGGCCAACGGAATTTACTTCTCTTTGACTAAATAGCTTAAAAGATTAATTAAGATAAACTTTTAACGGATCCGGTTAATGTTATAGCGTAAACACTTTAATTTTGCTCGAAATAAGTTTCTGCATTAGTATCGAAAAAGTTGTAAATTCATAAACAAGCTTCATTTAAAATTTGTAGGAACATCTCTAGCGTGATGCGATTTTTGTTGGAAAAAAAGATTTAGAAAATGTTTCTAGATAAAAATACTTATAGTTAAAGTAACTGTACAAAGAGTACTTAGTTATTCTCCTTATTTTTTGAGAGAGTAACTTATTAGGCGTTTATTTTCTGGGAAATAAACTAAGAGTCCGTTAACAAACTGTCCGGTTGCGTGTCCGCAAACACGTTAGAAATGGGTTGGTATAACTTGGTTAAAATTATACTACTTATCAGACTTAACCGTCTAGTGCTGGGTCAAGCTGGGCCAATGCCTCGTAGGGCCACGGGAAATTTCTGAGAGAAAACCTGTGGTTCCTACAACGCAAAGGGCAACTGAAGGACATAGTTGTGTTTTTAGTTAGCAAAAGACTGTCACGCCCTCGCTCTCCACCCTAAAGTGGTAGAAGTCATTGGATGATTTCCCATCTTAAATAAAAGAACTTAAAGTGCAACTGGAGGACACAGTTGTGGCTTTAATTAGTAAAAGTATGGCACGACCTACCACTCCACCCTAGAGCGGAGAAAACAGCTGTCTAACGTTCACCAATTATTTCTAAATTACTAAAATGCTTGAAAACAAAAACTCAACCTTTCATACAATTATATAAAAGGCCTTGTAATATGTTACCAGGTGCAAAAAACATTGTTCCTCCCCAACCTATTACACCCGCCTAATCCTCATCCTCACCAGACCACGATTAGTGTGGATTAAGTGCAAAGTGCAATACGTTAGTGCAATGTGCACGATTGCATTGTCATCGCATTTCAGCCGTGCGCACGTGACCCCATCTCCTTGTAATCCTTGGACACCTGCTTTTCAAATCTTCATTTCCTCTGTGGCAACATTTATTTGATGAAACCTGTTATGTTGTATTGTGTTATGACGTTATCCGGTGTTAAATGAAATTGTTAAGAGATACAGAAATGAAAACAGGTGCAAGCTTATTTTTGTTTGTGTCATTTTAGAAACGATGATAATGAAACACACACAGAGTCACAGAAAATTATAGCTCATCTGTATTTATAAAAGTCACATTCCTGACTCACTCACTGATAGTTAAGTTAGACCTGGCTGGAGGATTCTCAAATTGAGACCGCTACAGACCAGTCCGGTTAGGCAGACGACAACCTCCTAGGTTGACCTGCGAGAACCAATAAAAAAAAACTCACTCAACAGAGTCATCAACGCTCAGCCTATATTCTTGGACATAGAACACTGAAATTTTGCACAGATGTACCTTTTATGATGAATAAAAAGAATAAAAAATGATTTTCTAAAATTCAGCCCCTAAGGAGGTGAAACTGGTGTCTAAAGTTTGTATAGAGAAATCTATTTTCACGCGACCGAAGCTACTAGTGTTAACACAAATTGATTTACAAATAAAAACTCAACTACAAACCACGTTATACTGATGCACATTTTAATTGCGGATTACAGACAAAAAAGCCACTGAATTGCAGTACTGTCTTCAATTAACGTGATATAAATGCATCTCAAGTGCATGCTGAACAAAAACAGAAAACCCAGCCGTCCGTTGAAAATATTTACCAGAGTTATAAATAGGGGCTTTCATCCGATGAAAAAACGTGGCGTTGCACGACAAATCGCGTGACGTCGGGATGAGCGGACGCATCGATCGTGACGATGTGGAGCGTAATCATTTTCAAGTTACTAGGTCTAGGTGAAAATCGCTAAGTGGGACAGTTTTGGAGCGACGCTTCGGCTGCGTGAGCGTTTTAGGGTTGGACTTTTTTCTTGGTGTCAGTTTTGCATTTTAATTTTATTGGTTTTATCGTTTTTGAGACACGCTTTAAAGAGCTAGAGGTTTAAATGCTAAGGTTCGAATGCTTCTCATGTGTTAGTTAAAGATAACAATATTTACGAATTTTTTTTCGTTTAGTTTGTTCTGTTCCACTCCTAGACAAAGGCCTCTCTCCAGTTTTTCCATATTTTACGGGCCCCCAATTCCTCCTTCTAGTTCTGGCGAAATCTGTATAGTTCTTCCCACCATCGCTTTGATGGTCTGCTGTGTGGTATGTCACTGCCTCAGGGCACCAATTTTGTGCTACGAAGTAAATAATCACAAGAAAAAAGAATTTTAAGGTCTTTGAAAAAAAAACATGTAAGATTTATTGAAATTAACTTTTGTTTAACGCTCTCAAACATAACATACAAAGCTTCATCATCATCATCGTCATCAACATCATATCAGCCGAAAGACGTCCACTGTTGGACATAGACCTCCCCCAAGCGTCGCTACAACGACCGGCCCTGTGCGTCAAGCATCCATCGGATTCCCGAAAGCTTGATTTAAAGTAATGTCACCGATCAAAACCATCCATATTAATACGATTAATTACAATACAGATTAAACGTTAAGATAATTCATTAGTAGAGTAATTTAGCGTCAATTTCTGAGGAAGTAAACGTCGGACAAGTGAAATGTAATCAAAGGGCACAAATGCCTATCTGCCAACAATCTAACTGACGTTTGCTTGGAACTCCTGTTTAATTAAACAAACACATTTTGATCTGTTAACCCTTTACGCGTTCAGGTTATCAATTGTTCGTGTTATGGGTTACGAATGTGAGGATGTGGTGATGGAACCGTTTGTTAATTTCACTTTGTTAACCTTTATCATAATTTCTGAGGTAATTTCTGTAATTCGGTCATGGTAATAAAATTAGCCATGTCTCTCATTATTCAAACAAATGGAAGCTCTAAGGATTTGGTAAAAGATTCTTCCACTAACCGTTTTGTATATTTATTATTTTCTGATATACAGTTAAACTCGGTTAAGTGGGACCTGGATAAGTGAGAAACCTCCTCCTCGCTGAGGTCCTGACACTTTAGCACTGAATTACCTCTGTTAGTTAGACAAAGCAATCTTCTAAATCCCGGATTATTTTTTCGATGTTACTCTGTAATTGAGACAGCGAGTGTATTTTAACTCTTTTATTGAGACTATATTTTAAAGAATTATTTTTTCAAATTGTGTTCTTTGAATGTCACGTCAGTTAACTCGCACTACCTACACACCTTATATTAATAAATAATCCCACTTCTATAACTAAAATATCTATTTCCTTAAATTGGGCAAAATTGGCGAACTTTCACGATTTATTTATAACATTTATTTTATTCACATTTGATTTTCAAATAAAAACCAAGCCCACTACAAAATAAGCAAAAACATCCCAACTCAATAATATTCAACACAGCCGACATTCTTTAACACAACATTATAGTTTATATCAATTAAGCGTTAAAGTTAAGCATCGGATAGGCATGCGCGTCGGATGGGCCATCTGACTGGACGATTCGGAGGAAATGGCGCAGAAAATTGCGCGCCGCCTCACGTGGACGCAATATCCTACGACGACTACCAATTATGTAGATTATGTCGCCGACGATACACTTATTACAAACGTTACTTAACTGCACTTTGATCAACGTTGATGTGGGGATGAGAGTCCCGCTGGAGAAGCTACGCCCTCTTCGTGTTTAATAATGTTTAGGATGGAAAGTGTACTTGTGTTTTTATTTGGAGGACTTTGTTGTTAGAATCTTTTACGTGACTAATTTTGGGCCTTTAAATTTTGACCAGCTATTTCAGAATTCGAAACCTATTGGGGCCAGGTTTGGTTTCGAAAGAGTAGCTCGAGCCCCGGTATGAAGACTAGAAGGAACGGGGTGGGTTTTTATTCAGTAAGAGTCTGACACTATCTCTCGCTCCGCAAAGAGCGGGGTTTGTCATTGGATGATTTTCCCCACCATAAAAAAAAAAACTTAGATTCAGAGATTTTGACATAAATTGTACAGACACTTTTTGAATATGTGTCAAAACCTCTTAAAAAAATTCTTGTAGGTTTTTTCTTCTCTTTGTAAACTATAGGTATAGAAATAGACTACAATCTTTAGTTTTTCGGAAGTCGGTCTAAATCCAAGATCACTCAATCTCAATTTCTTGAATCTCCATTTGACGAAATTAAAAATGAAACAAAACACGACAGCCATAAATCACAGCCCAGAATAGTACAGAAACATAATTCATCAGCAGTAAAGACTTAAACTAGCACGTCTCAGACTCGCAAGTTGTAAAAACGTACATGATAGCCACACGTGGACCACGGCAAGATGTTTAGTGTACGTGCATATGTGAGTCGAGGGGCAATCTGCATAATGAGAAGTCGGAGGTTATTGCGCGGATCGGACCAAGTCGGCAATTTCCCGCCTCGATTGTTATGGAGACTGGGACGCACACATTGATTCCTATAGCCCTAGTCGAGTTATTTTTAGTTACACTTGCAAACTTGTTAACTTAGATTAGGAACATGACTGGTGGATATTTTTGAAATGGGCAAAATCAAAAGTACTATCGACCACTTTGCCCAAAAAATAATTTAATTATTTTTGTTAATTTTAGGGTTCCCCACATCAAACAAAAAACGGAACCCTTATAGGATCGCTTTGTTATCCGTCCATCTGTCTGTCTGTCAAGACCCTTTATCTTGGGAACGCGTGGAGGTATCGAGTTGAAATTAAAACCATATGATTAGCGGATTCTTGAAGCTGTAAAAAAATCCAACTTGTAAGTTAACGAGAAAAAAATATGCTTCGATTTATGTGGGAAAAATATTTTTATTTTATTTTAAACTTCACAGAGTTTAGAAATAGATCCTGAATGACTTTCTTAATAGATTCTTTCAGTTTTCAAACCTAAAAATACATTTCTTTCACACAAAAAAAAGCTAAATCTATTTAAAGGCGATAAAATGTGATACAGATGTTAGCGTTACATAGCAGACTCTAGTCACGTGCTTCCCCAAACGCTCACATTTACCGATTGCCCACTACAGGAGCCAAGACGTTAGCTTTACGGGCCCTACGATCCGCGACTGTATATCGCTAAATAATATCATAGCCAGTAATAGTTTTCCGTTATTTAGGAACCTTGAAAACGAAACTTATATTTAAAGTTACATTAGACTCGTATTAGTATGAAAGTTAATGTTCGATTTGATTTCTGTACTAATGACACAACCGATTACAGTATTCTCCACCAGCGCATGTTAATCAGAACCTTGGGTCGTAACTTCGACCTTTTCTTTTTAAATCCGTTCTGTGTAAATAAATAATGGTCTGTGAACGTCTTTATTTCACGACACCGAAGGTAAATAGCATTCTATATCAATCAGCCTTCGAGTCGTACATAATTTAGCGACGGACGACGTCTCCCGACTTGAGGAACTTCTTCGTCATATTATTGTAGTGTTGTTCTTGCTCATCGCAAACTCCGGAAACCTCATCTGTCGCGCCGTTCCGCTTTTTCCCTTACCTTTTTTTCTGTATTTTACGATGTTTCTTTATTAATTCATGTGTTCGGAAAGTTTGGATGGAAGTTCTTTAGATAGGACGTTCAACTGAAAGTTGGGTGAGTGGGAAACTCGTAAAAACTGTAGCTTACTATTATGAGTGACGGACTTAGTTCTGAGTGAGTTTGTATTTTAAAAAGTGCACTAGTTCACGTGATCGCAAATGAACATCGTGTTTCGCATCGAGTTTATTTTGCTCGCTTATTATCAGCACAAAGCTATTAATTTTTATTACAATGTAGATATTGTTAACAGTTTAAAGATAAGATTAAATAATAAACACTCAATAAATTTCACTACAATCAATAACTTAGTATTGTACTTCTATTCAATCGCAATACAAAGAATATTCGGTACATTGGCGGCATCGTTTACTCGGTTGACATGGCCCCAATTACCTGCCGATTGATGGCAACTGCCTTCAACCCACGGCAGATCAAGTTCCGAGCACTTGGCGCCCTCCTATTCTCCGACGTCTTTCTTATCCCCCTTCACAGTCCGCCAGACATACTCGTATTTGACAGATTTGCCCCAAACCCGAAAGATTTTATTGACCGGTTATTATTTTATTTTATGGACATCCACTCCTATTTCATTGGCCCTAAGACGAAGTAACAGTTTTTGTCGCTCGATTATTGGAGCAAATCTTTGGTCACATCTAACGTTTTTATTGAATCGAATTCGGTGTAGATGGCTTATGGGATTGTCGGGAACGATGTGTAATACGAGTCTTATACTTGTGACGTATTGTGTATTTTTATCCGAGTAACTGATGTATTTCCCTCACCTTTATTTTCCTTTCGCTAAATAAATCTAAAATCGCTAGTGATTTAAAATATAAACGAGGGATAAAATTGTCACCTCGCAGAATATTACGAGCAGCACAAACGAATCAAGCGAAATATAAACTAAAAGGAACAAACAAAATACTGGGAAATGTTCCGAAGCGTGTCTTACAAACCGTTCAACGATATTGAATCGGATGAAAATAAAAACTGAAGTAGTGTCCTGTAGAGTTTTCGATCAAAGAAAATTACGCTAGGCGTGGACTGAGATGGGCGCTTGGTCTTTTTCCGGAGCCGCTGCTCAGGAGCTCTATAAAATCCCTTTCCTCGCAACATATCGTTCTTTTCTCCCCAAATTGCGGCTGTCCCGACGCGGCAGACACGTCCAGGTAATAACGCAATAAACCACTGAGAGCTTCCCCCTGGAAAAGCGATCGAGTTTTCCTTCAACCTTTCGAAAACGAGTTGTTCCTCGATTTTCGTAGATGCAGCGGTGCGAGCGTTGGAAAACTAACCTTATTTTGTGATTGTTTGTGTTGATTTTGCCGAGATTGGAGTGGTCTCGAGTGAGCGGTGTGCAATCGGTCAGGTTGCCTGACCGCGGCGGCGTTTTTCGCGGTACGCCCGCCTCAGTGTGGCCATCACTTTGTGTAATTGAAAACTCGATGTGCACTTGTACGGAACACCCGTTTACAAATAAATCTTTTACTGCTAAACATATACAACCGGTTGGAAGCAGGCCGTTTACATAATATTATACGCTTATGCTACTTATATGAATGTGTGTATTTTATAGAGATACGAATAAAGTTTTTAATATATTATGAGTGTGTTGTTTTAAATCTTTAATTATTTTACTGTAACCACTATTCTGTAATGGGTTACTGAACTTTAGTAAAACAAACTTTTAATGAAAATATTTATTTCATTGCAAGCTTTTATAGCTCGGTATACCTATATAATTAATACTCGTCACGACGAATCATACGATTTGATTACAGACAAACAGAAGAACATACAAGATTTGATTACACAACGAGACAGGTGAAACTAAATAAAAGCTTGTGAAAGAAAATTCCTCTTCATTTCCTTATGAAATTTTTCATTAGCAGTATCGGTTATATAAGAAACGATATTATAAAGAATCGATGCTCATATCGATTGTAGATTAACTTAACTTCTACGGGACGCAAAAAAAAAAGAAAACATCCCTCTCGTGCTGCGGACGTACTAATCCTATTGTTGTACTGGCAATTCAGTATTTCTCAGTACAAAACAAACCCTTAGGTACCTGGTTGTTTTATTTTTCCTTTTTCATCGCTTCCTCTACCAGTTCGCGTCTGGTTTAGATCATTAAGTAATCTCCACGTCGCCTTCGAAAACGCCAGCTAATGCACTAGCAAGCTTCAGCTCCAGGTTTCTGGAATCAGAAAATACGAATTGTTTTTTTTTTTATTTGCTAGTAGAACAATGAAAGGAACACGCTGTCAGAGAAAATGATGCCTGTTTTGAACTTTGAATTCTTAACTGATGAGGGTCGTAGGATCTAATGGAGGCGAGACGCGCTGAACCAGTCATTGTAGGGACACTTTTTTATAGATGGGAAATCATCCAATGACTTTTCTTGCTCAATGGCGGAGCGAGAGGGTGTATCAGACTTACTGACAAACACTCACTCATATGTTCCTTCTTTGCCTGCGTTCCAGGGCACCGTGTTTCCATTTCGGAGACACTTAGGGAAGCCCTAAGTCTAGGAGTGAAAATCTTTCAGCTAAAATAATGATAACGAGTGATGATGTAGTTTTTCAGCATAAAAGAAGCTTCTGACCATCATAGAACTATTGTACGCTAACAAAAACAACCGAAACATACAAAATATTCTCAAAACAAAGTATATAGGTACATTCTCAATTCACATATATTCCCAAATTCGATCCAAACTTGAAACATTCTTCAATATATTCATAATAACGTGAGAACACATCAATAATCCTTCGATATTGACAGATTCGGTTCATAAAAACAAGTGGGGTTAGGAAGAAAGAAAATATAACTGTATTCAGAAAGGGGGAAAAGAAAACTGGGTATAAGTTCAATAATGGTGTTTGTTGCGTACGACCGTCGGGCAAATAAACTGGCACTAACTTAGAGATCAGGCTTTAATAGTCGCGAACAAAATTGGATTTTAATAATAATTAAGGCCCGCTTTGTCAACTGCTCCTTTTAATTTTGATGAATAAAGAAAATTATTTATTTGCCGGCGTTAGCGCTTACCGTGATTTATTCACCAAGTTACGGACATTTATAAGGCATCGCTCTCCCTCAAGGGAAATATCTTTTTCGTAATTCTGTGAGTTTGACGCCAACATTAGCACTGCGCTCGGAGACATTACAATGGATTTGTTGATGTAATGCTGTATTTTTATTACTTGTTAATTATTGCACTGAATGTTAAATTTATACTTTACTTAATTCTTTATGGTTGCGGGTATTTTTGTATTTTTCGATTGTGTCCTCATTATTTTTATTTTTGTTTCAGGTATGTAAACTTTTTTATTAATTTCAAGAAGTTTTGGGTGAGTTTAGTACTTATTTTAATAACCGCCTTTATTGTGGTAAATGTTAAATAGTACGAAATACTAATTTCAACTAGGCTTATTTGCGAAGCAGAAACAGTCATCTATTTATCTAGGATGAAGAACAAACAAACTTTAGTTGGTAATACAGACGGACGTGAATTTCAGCGATACAAAAGGATTACAGCATTATTAAACTTGTAAAATTATTTTTCGTAGAACTTACCGCGTAGCGATCGTCGTAGCGGCCGGCGTAGCTGCGTAGCGTTCGTAGCAGCCACCCTCATCCGTAGTAAATCTTTTAATCTCTTTACAATGGTCCAACGTCATAAATTTGACATCTGTGACTTTTTTATTACGATATTCGAAAACGTGTCCCTCCCAACGGTATGATAAAATCGTGTTTTATGGACGCGGGTCCCGTCAGTTCATTATTTTATTCCGTCGAATCGATTAAATTGGCACTTTTAACATAAAATCACTACGGACCATCGAACTTGATTCAAATGCTATATTATCAAATCCCCATCCACAATAAATTGAAAAGCTAATATTGGAAATGTACAACTAAATATAACTCGAAACTTGGCAAGTACGAGAGCGTCAAAAATATACAGTTTCAGTTGCATCAGGTGTGAAATTATACGAAGCAAGCGAATCGATTTCCACCGTTAACAAAAGAAAGGAAAATTCAGACGTGCCATGAATAAGTAATTTCTCTTAAACGCTATTGTTAAATAAACATTTCTAAGATATTTTTAATGCATAAAAAATGTTTTCAATGGACAAAAGCCTCAGGTTACATTGTGATTTCAATACATTTTCGTTCGCAAGTGATCCTGTTTTGTAGTCGGGAGGGCCGGGGTCTTCCGATGAATAGATAATATCTATCTAGCTAACTGTAGTCCTATCATGAATTGGCAACTTCGGCGAAAATGGTGAAACGAAATAATATTTCTTTAGTATTTTTTGTCGTCTTGAGATGTTCTGAGATGAAAGAGAAGCTTTTAATGAACATGCTCCGAAGTCATTTATAAAGGTTCATAACAGTCTGAAGGGCCCATACACGCGAGGACTCCTACTTCGGAAAAAGTGTTTCTTGAATAAAATAAAAATAAGAAACAAATGAATTATGAAACCTGAGGTAAACCCAATTGTGCCATTCGTAATAATATTTCCTTAACTTTGTTACAAAATTTTGTAAATAATAATATAATCAACACTAATGTTATAAAGAGATTGAGTTTATTTTAATGTTTTTTTGTTTGTAGGAGGTAATCTTTAAAAGTACTGATCTAATTGCTAAAATTTTTTCAACGGTAGAAATCTGCTTTATTCCTGAGTGACATAAGCTATATTTTATGTACGCGGGTACAGCCGCGAGCACAAGCTAGTATATAATATACCACGTACCTACATCGACAGACTGGGACAATTTGCCTGCTGTGGTCTCGTGGTCTTCCTGTCCAATTAATTTTAAGGAGTTTTCAAGGCTTGAGTGAATAGGCTCGGAATAAACTAGTGCGTTTCACCGTCAATGATTAGATCACTGCTTACAACCGCGTGGGATCGCAGTGCAGCACTAGTACTTTATATCAATTAAATATATATATATAGGGTGTATACCTCCCTCTTTCTTGCTTGCACAGCTAACTTTTTAACGTCATGGTAAGGCCTTTGGAGTACAGTAACTCTTTCGATATTTCTAAAAAGTGCCACAGATCTAGAACTAATATACACTAGCGTAACTTCAAGTCAAAATCAACGATACTTTCAGCAGCTATCTGTAGAAACGTTCGTAAGTAAAAATAATAACAAAAGGCTCGAATAAATAAACTGGCGCTCTCGAAATATATTATGTTCATAACATAATAAGAAATCTATTACAACATTTTCATACACGAGTATATTCGTACATTTGATTCGAAGCGAGCAATTTGGAGCATCTTCAAACAAAAGTACTCCTATATGACATTACTTGTGAATAAAATAACAGATATACCTACTTTTATATAGAGTGTTAGGTAGTAATTCGCTGACGTTCGTCATAAAACGTTACTCAGCGGCCATTATGCCAACGTTACCTAGTTACTCGAGAACTTTGCCGTAGCAAAAACACACTCACATTTATTGCGACACTCTTAATACTGATTTTCTTTTTTCCCCCCCTATCCGAGCATTTTTATGCTCATCCTTAGAACTTTTGCAATCCAGTTATATCAGCTGTGAAGAGCTAAGCAAATACAAAAACTTTTTTTGGTTTAATCTCCGCGTTTTAAGGATATTCATTGAAATTTCACGGGTTGCTTTAAATAATCTGCGGAGACGTTATTTCTGTTTATATACGATTTTAAGTAACTTTTCCACGCGTCTCTCGTAAGCTCTTATATGTATAAAAGAAATTGAGAGTTTTTTATCGTGGGAAAATATATGAAACTTTCTCTTTGGTTTGAGGACTCCGATTTTGTTTACGAACTTCCTGAAAGTACTCGAGTAAGTTTTATTAGATGTTCATCATCATCATCATATCAGCCAAAAGACGTCCACTGTTGGACATAGGTCTCCCCCAAGCGTCACCACAACGACCGGTCCTGTGCGTCACGCATCCATCGGATTCCCGCGACCCTGACCAGGCCATCGGTCCACCTTGTCGAAGGCTTTCCAATGCTGCGTCTTCCGTTACGTGGTCGCCACTCCAGAACCTTTCGTCCCCATCGACCATCTGTTCTATTAGATCTCCATAGTGGTTAAATATATATTTTGTGACTAATTAATGTTTAGCATAAGAATAATTAATCATGAGACAAATTAGCTTGGTTGAAATAAGAGAGTAAACATGACTGTACAGTATTGTCTCCTAAATATTTGTCGAAGTATTTTTGTCAAATAGCTGACTTAAATAATTCGTTGGTGTAACGATGTTCTGACACACAGTCAACGTCTCGGCGCGTAGGGAATTCTTATCTCACAAACGCAGCACTTTGATTATGAAGGGAAGGAATATTTAAAGAAGCTTTCTCGTGCTTTGTGTTGTTCCCCGACGCATGTGCAAAATTTATGTATGAAATATGAGTGAGCATTACATTGTGAAAGTATATTTTTACGTGTGTTACTATTTTTTTTTATTCTTTCTTACTATTTCTTATTTTTTGTAACGCCATTTTTTGTGTTGGTACTGGCAAGTTCCTGTTAGGATTTTTTCGGGAGTTACCTCGCTCAGGAACACAAATATCAACTGAAGGAATATTTATTTGCGTTTAGTCAGTAAAAGTCTGTCTCTCCCTCTCGCTCTGCCAAGAGATGGAAGGGATATTTAATGATTTCTCACAAAAAAACCAGTCAAGTGCGAATCGGACTTACGCATGTAGGGTTCCTTAAAAACTTACCTACGTATATCACTCGATTCCCGAAACGAGTTCCGAAAAATGTTTCGAGTCGCAAATAAAAAGTAATTATTTAACTACAAATTAATTGATGTAACTACAAATTAACTGGCCGATATCCAGACTTTATCCTTTATACTTGTGCTATAAGACCCTGCTTGTCAAATTTCAGGTTTCTAGGGCAATGTGAAATACCATAATTATAATTTCCTTGAGAGTATCAAAATATGAACCTAAAAGGAGCTTAAACGGCCTTATCTTTAGATAGCGTTGACTTAAAACTTTTTTCTGCATTCATTATGGGATAGCCGACATGACTGAGAAAAAGACTCAAAATGATCCAGCAAGCGCTCCGTTTTTACCAATCGGGGTAGGAACCCTAAAAAAAATTACTGGGAAGTTACGGTATCTTTATATATCATTACTGTTTTCATTATTGACAAATGTCTACCAGTATATAGTGGGAGTTAGATAACAGTTGGACCAAAGTGAAACCTCTAAGAAACTTATTCCGGTCATTGAAATCGGGCCTGATTCGATCGCATCCCCGCTCATTCCTATCACTTATTCATCAGGCCATGAATACTTAAGTCAATTTACGTGTCGTAAGCTAAGCAACAGCCTCCTTCGCTTAATGATATTGCAGTAACAGTGATGTGTCTGTTGGTTAATAGACTATCAATTTCTAACGTATAAATGTTGGAATATAACAAAAACAAATCCGTCCTGCTTCAACACTATGGTCTTACTCTTTCTAACCAATAAATATTATATTTAATGGACAGAGTCCCGTGAGACCACTTGACTGAAATCCCTCGTATGGTTATAGTTACTGTATTCCCTTAGCCCTGCTTAGGAGCACACGTCTCACCTAATATTACTGAAACACACCTTCCAATATAAAGAAAAGGATAATAAACAGTTATTATTTAAATCCTTAAAACGCTGTTTCCTTTTGGTGTCCCAATAATCCCAACAGGTTATGGGCCCAGAGCGCTAAATCAAAGTGCAAATAATATAAAGTGAAAATAAACGAACAATAAAATAATAAAAACGTTTTGTGTATCAAATCGTATAAAAGAGACATTAAACAATTTGATGGTGATAAATACAGCGAGTGGACATTTCGAATTCAAAAAAAAAAAATATTAAGTGAATTGCCTATTGAACATTATCGACGTTGAAGTTCCGGTAGAAACAAGTACCGAGTGAGTGAACAAAAAAAAGAGGCGATGCAGCTGTCTTTTAGTAAAAAGTTGCTGAATTTGAAACTGGTTAGAAACACCACACTAACCAAATATTTTCAAGAATATAATGACATCGTCATTGAACCTATGGCAAGTGCAAAATTAGAATCCGATAAAGCGATTCGCCTTTTTCGTGACTCTACCAAACGAAACGAGTACGGAGCAGCGTTATCACCGCAATGGAGATACTGACCGAAGACAACATAATGTTAACTTTGAAAAACAAGAAAAGTACTTCAGGCTGAAACTTACGAGACCACAAGTCACACCTTCAAACAATTCAAGAGAGCATCGACAAAAACACAAGTCAATAAAGAACAATTTGGAACCCAAGAAATTCTTATCTCAGGCAAAAAGGGAGATTTGAAGAATTACAAAAGCGCTATTGAAAACAAAGGAGGCAACAATAAAACGGTGTAGTTGATTACTTCAAAACCAAACTACTCAAATACTTCTGGATTTGCTATTATGGCGGGCCTTGATATGATGATGAGAAATGATGAGCAAAACGAATTTACTTTTGTTTGGAATTCTGGAGCAGATCATTTGGAAATCAAGAAAAATTGCCGTAAACTTCACTGAGCGTGAGAAGCCAAGAAATGATTCGGTTGCTGTATTGGTGCGTTTATACAATCGGCGAAGAATTATCAAGTGACCAGTAAAATGGGCGTACCAGGTATACTACAGAGTGTGTATTTGTGATGAAGATGGTAAGCCGGCAAAACAGGGTAAGTCTTTGAACAATCTATCAAGCGGTAACTGGCTAGCTGTACTTAAAAATACTTTAAATAGCGAATATTCATTAGATAAAGTAATAGTAATTATGAATTATTATGGAATCAAATAATTGCAAATCAGAATAGATTAAATGATTGAAAGTATTGTCTGATAATTATACAGTTGATAATATTAAACCTAACGGTTTTGAATTTGGTGTGAAGTTTGTAAATGACAAAAACTTGTCTGTTATTTGATAAATTGAAAACAAAAAGTTCCAAACGAGAAGTCGTTTAATCTCAAGTGCACACAGATGTTTTACGGTCCTAACAGTTTTTTTTCGACTATTGAAGTTAAAAACTATGTTGTGATTTTGAGGATAAATCAAAAGTTATTGTTAAGTTTCGGGTTTACGTTGCAAAATGTGAAGTTCTTTTTGGTCTGAGAATTGTTAACTTAGTTTGTGATAATGAAAGGGAAATTATATCCTATTAAATGGAAGAGTTGAGCTCGGGTAGGTATTGTCTGGTCATCCCTAAACAGTGCCGCATACACTGGCTGTAAATGGTACCTATGGCCGAACGTACTCGTACGATGTATGATGAACAATGCCGATGATAAAACGAGTCTAAATAAGACAAATCGTCCTGAAATTAGATTGTTCAGGGGAGCACTGAGGTTAGATAATATACCTGATGAGTTATGGCATAATAATAAGCCAAAGCTGTATATTTGAAAGTTTTTGATTCTACTGTTTACTAAGTTAGTAATAGTCTAAAAACGAAATTTGACAAAGAGGTTGTCAAAGGGAATTTCGAGATGATGAATCAAATTTAATGCTTATATAGTGTGGGATGTGCTAAACCAAAAAATGTTTGTGGGAGTCAGAGATGTGAAATGGATAAGATTAAGTTCTTATCAAATAGGCCAGCGAAACTTGAGTCTAAATGGGTTATGAGCTATAAATAGCCATAACTGGGTAACTCTGACTTGGTACACCTGTTTGAAAAGAGGTGTGGATCTGATATAAATCAATCAGTTTTTAAGCAAACAAACATGATACAATACCTGGCGTAATTGCAAATAAATCTGTTTGAGAAACAGTGGAGAGCTCGAGATTGTCATATCACAATGGAAATAAGTTAACTTTATTTTAAGATCGAGAATCAAATCACATAGTTAGAGACGAAGTGTCGGATGCAAAACCTATTTTCTGTTTCGTATAATGAATACGATGGCGACAGTATTTTTGATAATATGTTATTACTTATTGTGTGCTAGACCATAAAAATAAAATTAAATGTGGTATGTTAAGCATTTAAATGAAGAATGTTTTCAGTGAAGTAATTGATTTAACTAGGTCTAAAACTAGTCCTAAAAAGAGATAAAAGAAATGTTAATTCGATTAAATCAAATCGATTGTATACGAAAAGAAGTCATTTATTGAAAATAAGTGCAGTTGAATATAGGTTGTAAAGCGAGTTTAGTGGCTCGTGGTTATAATCAGATAAAAGTTAATGAAACCTTTATATCATTTGAAAGAATAGCAAAGTTAAGCCTTTATGTATCAATGTAATTTCTTGGTTGAAATAATTATTATGTGGATATAAAAGCATAATTTGTAGAAACCTGGATGAAGAAATTTTAGTATGTGGACATTTGTAATGGAAATCGTTATATGGACATTTGTAGTCTGTACATTATTGGTTCCTAATGTTTCGATGAGCTTAGACAAAAAGGTGTTTGTAATACTCATCAGTGGACCAGTGCATTTAAATTTTAATGCAAGTCATGATAGAAAACTGGTAGTTGCTTAGTTACTGGATTTTGGAGGTCTGATAGACAGTCGCTCCATGTAAAATACTGGTATTTAGACGCATCTGGTCAGACTAGAAGCCGACCCCAAGACAGTTGGGAGATGATGATGCATGAAGTCTAGTACCTGGTTAATGGCAATAGGTATGCTCACTATTATAAGGTTTATTATTTATTATATTGGTGTACAATAAATAATATATAAAAAAAAAATAAGTAAATAAACTTAAACATAACTGATGAAATATCGGTCTACTATAGGTATACCTCTGTCTGACCCTTTGGGTAATAAAGGCGTGATGTTTATGTTAGGAGATAAAGGACAAAGCTTTTTTTTAGTTTTAAGTACTTTTAAGTTTAAGTCTATGTTATTGCATTTTAACAACTATGTTTTAATGTGTAACGTAGCTTTAATTCGTTGACTTATAATTTATAATATGTTTTCGGTGAACCGATAAAATGAATAGGTCAGAAAACAAAATTACTTTAAATCAGGAAATGTACAAAAAATAGTTCTTGAAATGTTTAACTTGAGTAATGCTTTAGGGGCAATAAATCTGCCCATACACTTCATTGAGTTCCTGTGTATTCTACAAATCATTGAGTTCGTGGGAAATTACAAGAGCCCCTTTGTCGAAATCCTATGACGTGCTTGATACTGAACTATGCAATTGAGCCTAATCTTAGATTACTGTTTACATCTCAATTCGATATGTAAACAAAAACGACTATTTGTAAGGGTTACACTTAGATACAAGACCCTTTGTCTTGAAATATTTAAAAGGAACTATAAATCTCAAGTATAATAATAATATAATAGGTCTTTGTTGATTGTGACTGAAGCGGCAATGATGAATAAATACAAAATGTACTGTTGGTCACTAATTCAAATTATTTAAGCAATGTATAATTTGCTGGCAAACATAGTGTCAGCAGACAAAAGCAAGATAGTACAAACTAGTAATGGAGAATACGATCTAATGTAAAACAGTTAAAGATACTGTGATTAAAGTCTTTGGTGACAAGTATTACATATTAATTATTCTTTATAGGCATTACTATAGCAAAATGCTGGTTTTATTTAATTATAATACTAATGAATGCAAAAGCATTGTGAATTATCCTACCAGCCTCAAACAAACACATAGACATTAAGTATCAGGTTGAGAAATATATTACTAAAATATATTTTTCTGTTTCTACAACTTAACCAGATAGCTGGTATCCTGTGAAATTTCGAACGTGGTGTTACACTTAGATAAGAATGAAATTCGTTGTGACGTCGTAAATAGATGCAATGTGCATAAGGATGTGCTATTATATTATGTTAATATTAAGAGCTTGGTTAAAATAAGTAGACGAACAAGATTCATAGTTTCAATAATCAATGAAATTATTGATTGGTCTGATTAGGTTTTACTGGGTTTTCCCTAATCCTGCGCAACGAATGTTGGACCATGATGATATTGTATTCCCAGAAAGAAGGAAGGTGTGTATTTTTATTATTGTATAAAATTGTTTGGTATAGTACTATGTAATCGATATTATACTGCGATTAAAGAAAAAGGGATTTATTTTTGAGGGGGGCGTGTTGGAATATAACAAAAACAAATCCGTCCTGCTTCAACACTATGGTCTTACTCTTTCTAACCAATAAATATTATATTTAATGGACAGAGTCCCGTGAGACCACTTGACTGAAATCCCTCGTATGGTTATAGTTACTGTATTCCCTTAGCCCTGCTTAGGAGCACACGTCTCACCTAATATTACTGAAACACACCTTCCAATATAAAGAAAAGGATAATAAACAGTTATTATTTAAATCCTTAAAACGCTGTTTCCTTTTGGTGTCCCAATAATCCCAACAATAAATACATATTTAACATCGGGAAGGAAACTAAAGTCTAGCTACTTTGCTTATTTATGTTACGAGTCCAATCACTGATATTTAAATTGGTACTGTCTGTGTTTCCTGATAGCCACAGTCTAAGTCAAGAGTGATTAGGTAACTTCTAGGTAATCATGTTCCATCGTTAACTATATCTTTGCTTACCATAAAGGTACTCTACTCTGGAAGAGTCGAGCAAGATTAGAGCACGAATCGAACTCAAATTCGTGTAGTGTCACTCGAGCTCAAATTCGTGTAAAGTCGATCCACACTACACGAATTTGAACTCTGCTCGTGCTCCACTCGTGCTTGGCGCCTCTACCGTAAACCCACCTTTAGGTGGGACAGTCGTCAAGCGCGAGCCTATCAAAAAGAAAAGATAGTCAATTTCGATTTTACGATATCTCTAAGCTGCTTTCTCAATAAACATAAATATATACAATTTATTTAAATGTCTTTAAGAAAGTTTATTGAATTGCAGTGTTTATTTAAATCCTGTTGTACTAGGATCTCATGTTTTTATAGATTAATTTTTAACTAACAGCAGTACCCAGTAGTAATGCCAGTATACTACTAGTAAACCTTTAGTCTGTGTTGACAAAAAGTTTCTTAAGTTCTTTTCCAGGTCCTAGACCATGTAAAGTTTAATTAAGACCTATTAAGCAGTTTAGATGTGAAGGGCTGACAAAAAAACTAAATTGCCGCATTTGTAAAAAAGGTAATTAAAAAAATATATTTTAATGTTCTCAAAACCCTAACTTTATATTAGGGGTTTTGCTGCTTTGATGCGAAATGTTTTAATCATCATTTCGATGCAAAAATAAAAAACAAAAAATGATTGATTCTTTTTGACTTCCTAAGGTAAAACCGCTCAATTTGGAGATCCAACCTCCTGGCTTAGCCAGAAAGAAAGTTCCACTAAGAATTTATTTTTAGCCTGTGTACCTCCTGTACACGTTTACGACTGGTGTGTTCGATCTTTATAGTAATTCTTTCACTAATATCGGTACATTGAGGCCTTAACCGTAAAGTTCATAACGTTTGCTACATTTTGGGAATTGAATGAGCCTCCTAATACGCAGCTATTCGGTATAGTTCGGCAAATGGACCTCTATGTATGGATGTATTATTATTGTTCGCCGTTTTAGTAAAAAGGTTCTGTTACTTTTTTTTTGTACTCGGCGCTCCCTTATCCATTAGAAACGAGATTAGGAGTACCTCCAAATACTTACAAGTAATTTCAAATAATCATAGAATGCAATTTGGCTTGTTAGAAGGGTCTTAGTTGACCTCTAGCCCTTGAACGGGGGAATTTGCGCTGCAAAAGAAAGATTTTGTTTGTTTCATTTTACCTCTTTTATTTTAAAAGCAACGCCCCAACTATTTTTCTCTGCACGTGTGGACAAAGCTAAGGTACACGCCGAAATACCAAAGCTAATCATCGCACTCCGTTTAAAAGATAACTTACTAACTATTTTATACGTGCTGGGACTCTGAAAACTTTTTAATTTTCGTCTATGAGCCACGTTGTTACCGCTCATACATTTATACTGTTTTCGACCAACTGTCAATGTATTAGGAATGTAGAATCGTGAGGACTGAGTACTTGGTGGGTCCAGTCCATTGAACAAGCAATAAATTAGGCATTAAACTCGTTATAAATGGCCTGTTTTGACATTTGAGAAAAACTCTAAAATGTAACTTGGACAAAACTAAAAGAAATAATAAAATAATAATTAAGGGGCCGGTGTAATAGTAGCTACCCCGGACAAGCAGCTAGGTATTCAAAATACAAAATTCTAGATGGGCCTTTTATTTATTGACCACTTTAGCTAGTTTTTTGTAATTTGACTAATTAATTTTTACTAGGGGTTTACAGACTGTAAAGTATAAAAAGTCCTGAAAAAATGTCCATGCAAAAATACGAATTAGGTTGAAAATATCCGATCGTGGGATCAATTTCTTTGTTACACTCGAAAATTCCACAAAATGCGTTTGAAAAACCCAACGCCTTGTTGACACTTCGTGTGACCAAAGGGCTGTTTTCTACTTTGGACGGAGGTATGGTAATCCATACAACGTTGCAATGCCGCCAGTCTTTTAGGTACATTACCTGTCAATAGCAACAATGCTTTTAGTTAGTTCTTAAGGGTTTTTATTTAATTTTTTGATTTAGAGTATGTACAAATATATAATGATAGTTAGTTGTTTTTAAATACGTAAATACTTACCAGTAAATTTTAAATAAAAAGCCACAGTACACTACATAAGTACAAATTAAAAAAAAAAACATTTTAATACTTGATACCATTTTCACTTAGAATTCCGTCGATTACATGATTTTATAAACCACAACAAACCCGTATTTTTACTAGGTATGCTCAATGAGCTGTCAATATAGGTACCAGGCGTCCAGACTCAGAGGCGTAACGTTGACTAATGTAGACGTGGGTAAATCCGCATCAGCGAGGCCCTTTTCTTTTATAAATGAGACAGCGATGTCGCAACCCAGTGATCGATTATTTTGTCGCTTATTATCAGTTGAAATAGTGTTGCTTACGCGAGCCCCCTTAGGCCGTAGGCGAAGGGCCTCTTTGCCCGCGCCTAGCTACGTCCCTGTCCAGACTCGTGAGGTGTCAGGTGGCTGCCAGCAGTATGCACGTGCCAGCGTTCATTAGTGGACAGATGCGTCTGCAATTGGAATCTAATCCCAGTGCTTTACTCCCGGAACAATGTTACGTTGGACGGTAATTGACAGCTGTTTCGAATACGGCCATCTTTGATGGTTCCGTTATTACGTGTGTTGTTATGAAGAGTGGCTGTAGGATGGTTAAGCTGAGGATTTGCGGATATTGACAGTTCCGACTCCTCAAATATTATATTTTTCCTTAACTTAGACTACTGTACGATTAATAAGAGGTAAATCGACGTTTATGAGCTACCAATCAACACAAAAGCAAAATAATTGAAAAAGTACTTTTGAACGTATTTTTTTTTTCAACAGGATGGGAAATTATCAAATAAATTTCTCTCGTCCTGAGTGGAACGAGAGGAAGGGACAGACTTTTACTGGTTACAACCCACCCGCTGTTCCAACAGTTACACACAATATGAAACTTTAGTAGTTCTAAAAGCAAATAAAAATGAAACAAACTCGTTAAAAATCAAACTGGCCAAAAACAACCAAACGTATCGAGCACAAAACTTCAGAACTCGATTTTTAAAACAAAACAAGAATGATTGCACCGCGCCGTGCCTAGGGGGGCGTCACATCAGCGACACTAAAGCGCGACATAGCGACAAGAGATCTAAGGACAGTCGCGCCGTGAAATTTGCCGTTTGACACCTCCGCTCCAGCGGGCTGCGAGCGTGCGCCAGCGTTTCCGCTGCGATTATTATATGTGAGCACACGCCCCGCCATGTGGAAGAGGCCTTAGGGAGTGAATGCGAGTTTCATCTAATATTCACGGTTGGTGCATTTTTCATTGGTATTCGTAGTTCGTAGTTATTTTATTTGGATTTTTAATGCCTGATAACTGACAACTTTTCTACGACTCGATCGAATAGTGACATACTTTGTTGTATATAAACACATTATATAACTCATATTTCATCAAAAAGTTCGATCATAATGGCCAATCCCGCTCCGTGAAAATTGGCCGCAATAGATATAGCGCGTAAGCGTGTGCGCATATACATGTACATTCTAGCTCTGATGAAACAGCAGTTTAATCAACGGATTTTTTTGGCTTTCCGAGGCACAGTTCACACCACCCAATATCAAACTCAGGGTAGCTATAGTAAAACCTAATGGAAAAAATAATTTTGTCTGACCTGGGAATCGAACCCAGGACCCCACGCTTACTAATGAGATAGCTTAACACACAAACCAATGAAAGTAAAGAAAATCTAAAAATCATGCAAACTATCTTATTGATACGACTTTATATACTTAAATACTATTAAATATCAAAAAAAAAACTTTCATAGCAAATGTGGCCATAGTTACCTCCACGATAGCAAACTTATCCATCTCCATATAACTTATTCATATCCATATACGTCATGGTGGCGCCACTTGCAAAAGTGTCAATCGGTGTCAAATTCAGTACATTCCAGTTTAGTTCTCAATTTTGCCACCGACTTAAATAACCGTGTCGGTTTTTACTTAATTAGGACAGACGAGGATCTTCTATCTATAGTGGTTATGCTGTGGAACGAGATATCGACTAATTAGTAAATTTCATCAGTTCTAGTATATTGCGCAGATACTTCGTGGAAAATAAGACAGCTGAAAATATGTGGATGAGACACTCACAAGACCACAGAATAGATATGTTTTAGAATCTCTAAAAAAAAAAAAACTCATTAAATATATAGCATAAAGCAGTGGTCTACACGCCTAGGTAGGTTCATTACTTTTATAAAATGTAAGTACACTGAGAGCTTTTATTCGCGAGAATGGTTCTTTTATTCATAATATGCCTAGAAAATATTCAGTCAAATCACAAAATGGGATGCTCACCTTCTTTCATAAATATCTTATAACAAGAATAAAATTCGAAAATATTTAGGACGGTATTCTAGGTAACCTAATAAAATGAATCCTAGAATCGCATATTTATAGTACCTGGAAATACAGATTACTGTTTATTGCGTTCTGAAATGATTTAATAAATTCACAACAGATTTATATGGCTTTAACTTTTCGAACCTTCTTAACAAAGTAATAGCTAAATCCAATATTCAAGAATAAATTTAGTAAATTTAATAGACGCAGTGTCTTTATTTAAAAAAAAAAAACAGCTCATTAGTCATGTTCTCGGTAAAAAATCGCAGAAAAAAATACTTGAATCTCCCATTCGATTACAAAAAAAATAATACAAAATAATAGCTTAACTAAACGTAATACAATCTCCTTGTATTTTTAAAGGCCGGCAAGCTACCAAGACAATATAAATTTTTGTATGACAAATCGAACAGTTCTTTTTTCAAAATTTCTAATAACAATTAAATGCCATATTTGAACTTTAAAAAAAAAACACAGCGCGGCAAAAAGTAAACATACGCGAAGCTGTCAAATATGTGTGTAACAAAAAATTATGCGTAATAAAAAAAATTTTGAGGGTATAAGCATTAAAAGTTTAATGCAACATCGTTAACTTACCATTCTCTCTTCTGTCATGTGTTCAACTAGTTGTTTTATTAATTTCGCGTCTTAGTTCTTGTTTGCTTCCTAAGTTTCTTCTGTATTTTAGTGAAAGGTTGTTTTATCAAAATGGTGTTTGGTATATTTTCTCGTTTGCGGTACACGTATGATGAACGTGACTGCTTGCATGATGATATTCAGGTGAGAATAACAAATCTTTCTTATGGTTCTGTTTAGAGTTAAAACGCAGTATGTATTGAAATACGTTTAATTGTGGTAGGTATTATCTAATACCTATTATTTAAACGGTTTTGTGTATATTTTTACTTTTTATCTGGCAATGATGCGATATTAGTTTTATGCCTTGATATTTTAATAGATATCTATGTAGTGAATCAGTTTAAATATGTATTGGTTAATTTTATAGTGACTATGAAAAGTAATCATAAGTACAAACGCCAAAAGAATAACAGAAAACATCACTTTCATAATAAATACCTAATCCATTTTAAAGTAATCAACTACAATAATTAAGATTAACAGCATGAGAGATAGGTGACGCAATCGTATCGGTATAGTCAGCTCTGCAACCATTTCATACATGTACATACCTAAAGCTATAGGTATGAAAACGTATGGTTTTCGTTCTTCGTCGTGTCATCGCTCGAGTATTAATCATTGAATGGTTATATAGCCTGCCAGCACCTGAGAGGTTACTGTTTCCTAACAATATTAAGGTCGGTAGCACTTTTGTCGAATACTGTATGTGTGAGTTTCGGCTAGTCACCGCGGTGTGTTGTTGTTTTGGTTAGCACGTTACACCACTATCACTTTTAATATGGGTGAGATGTGTGCAAAGGAAGGGGAGATATTTTGGGGATTTTTGCCAGTATCTATCTAGGCTTGTTTTAAGCTAGCTTACGCAGTTACTTCTACACTTGTATGGTGTCAATAAGTCGGGGTCTTTGAGAAGTGGTTACAGAGGCGCCACGGCATCCCCACTTTTCGCCTGATGCAGGTCCTCACCGGATTTAATAGTTTCGAGAAGTTCGAATTTGGGAAGAAACTCTCAGGTGCTACCATTGTCTGCCCCGCTTGGGCAGAGTACAGCCATGCCCTCCTGGGGCGATCGGCTGCGTCCATGGTCGTGATCGTAGCCATGAAGCTAATGTGAGCGAAGGAGGTGGTGGCAAGCTTGAGGGAGAGGACACCCTCATGGCCCAGCCGCCGCAGAAGACAATCCGGGCGTCAAGAGTCGTAGGGCGAGGGCCATCCACTGTAGTCGCGGGTTTACGTACGGTGTGCTATTGGTAGCTCGCCATCCGTCAAGGATTAGTAGGAAGATCGACAGTACCCGTTAAGACCGAGGTCTGCCAGGGCAGGATTGTTCGAAAGAACTGTCGTGGCCCCGAATTGCAAACCCTTTGAGCGACTGAGGGAACACAGCTAGGTTTTAGTTAGTAAAAGTCAGCCGGACACTCTCAGTTCATCCAAAGCGGGAAGATTTAAATTGAGGATTTCCCCACAAAAAAGAAAAACTTTTCATCTTTCATTGTCTCGCCATAAGTTAAGTCTATTGGTGGCCGGGTCGGTGGAGGAATTGCATACTTTTATACCTCTGGACTTCTTTTGGTTTGGTTATATGTATATATATACTTTACAAAACCGTCATCATAATTGTTATTTATTTGGGTCGATATATTGTATGCGAACATTCTACCATGTACCACATGATTTTGATCAGTTCCAGCCCTCCATAGCTCTGATGTTTTCATTATGATTGATTATTATTAAAATATTAGTAATGTATATCTACGTAGGTATGTAACTTCCGCTATTAAATAACTAACTAAGCTAATAAACAGAACGATTCTTAATTCAATTCTCGATAACGATGTTTATTTTCCCCTTTGTTATTTTTATTGAATGTAAATCCTATTTTGTAACAGGAAAATCTTCTAAAAATGGTTTCTAATTTCATTATAATAATTACTGTTTAATCTTTTAGGAACTCGTGGCAAAGTAAGCGTTTGAGTAAGTTAAGCAACACTTGTCGAGGTCAGTCGTTGAATGGCTGACCATCCAATACATGTCGAACCGTTGGTTCCGCATGTCATTTAAAAATTTTTGGCAATCATTACGGATAGCCAAGAGCCGGAAAGAATCTTTGACACCCGTCTTAGCTAAGGGGCACTGTGTCACCAACCCAGTTACTGGGTTATGGAGATCAGATAGGCAGCCGCTCCATGTATAATACTGGTACTCTGATACATCCAATTTGTCGGGAAATTTCACTGTATATAGTTTAAAAATACCTAGATGTGCCTATTTATAAAATACTAGCTTTTGCCCGCGGCTTCGCCTGCGTTCATAAAATATAAACACTAAGGAAAAAAAGCAGCTTTTTATTAGTGAAAAAAATTAGTTATCGGACCAGTACGAGATTACCTTCTACAAACAAAAAAAAGCAAAAAAAAAAACACTTTTTTATAATATTAGTGGAGATGTAGATAATTCACTGTTCGGCATAACAGAGTTTTATCATGCTATTTAGTTCTAATGCCTCTAGCGTTTTGTACTTCGTTATTTAATTAATTTCCACAATGTTCAGTTTCAACAGTTTAGTTCAAGATGTGGTACGTTTGATACAAAAACATAACCTTGCTTAAACTTGTAGCCCAAGATCTCTCAAATTATTATGAAATAACGTCCCTCATCTTTTAATAGTCGCTTTTAAAATTCTTATCCTATGTCAGTATTATTTTATTGTAGAAACTAGAGGCACAAAATAGATAGGTACAGAAGACAATCTCATGTATGTACTTCACTTTTTATACCTACGCTCGGTGGACGCACACTAATGAGCGTTTGAGCTGGAACTGTTCGACGAGCGGGCCGAGACGCTCCGAGATATCGTTCGTGAGCGGTGCCCATATGTGCGTTGCTCGAGCGCGCTTTTTATGTATGATGTACTAGGTAGAATGCCTACTGAGTCTTAAAAGTACGCGTCCGCCGAAGTACTTATTCCAAATACTAGGTAGTCCATCAAGTATTTACGTGTCAGACGACATACGCCTAAATACTCGAAACGCGTTTAAGTAGTGCGGACGGAATAAGTCTTTGCGCGTCCAGCCACATACCTATTCCAAATACGCGTTCCAGTATAAGTATGCGTTTCATCTCTAGTAGAAACTTAATTGATGCAAATTAATTGTGATGACTTGACGAGACATAATCTATCTAGATTTATTTTTTAATTTCCGTCCAGTACACACTGATCAAAAACACAGCCCTTTATTTCTGTTGCGGCAGATTCCCACCTGCATTTCCACTCAGGAACAAACTAGTTTTTTCGAAAAAAAGAGATGGCAAACATAAATCAAATGGCAGTGGAAGGCCGGAAATTGATACCGTTCTGACGTACCAACTCTCTGTCCCCTCCGTACATAAACATGCTTAAAATGACGTGTATGCGAGATACGAAACGCGACTTCGTATAATCTGTGCGAAGTTAAGTAGAAAGGGGGGAAAAAGTGTTACTTATTGATGTATTATAAGTAGCTAAATCAGTAAAATTCTGAAGTGTTTTTAGTCGCTTACAGTTAAATCATGAAAGCATCCTATAATGTTCCCACTGCTGGGACTCAAGCCTCCTCTATAGGAGAGGGAATGGGCCATAATCCACCACGCCGGCCCAGTGCGGGCTAGTCACATGTCTTCAAATTTTTGGTTCTAGGACACACCGGTTTCCTCACGATGTTATCTTTCGCCGTTTTGAGAGCATCGGTGATGCAATAAATTACACAAAGTAATGCGCCACTGCTGGCCGGGTCTGAAAGTCATGAAAGTAACATCTAATTTACTTTTATCACAGAAAAGTAATTGAATACATATAACTCGAAACTCATCCCGAAAATTAGTTCGGTCTCGCAATCCAGTCTAATCGCTGCAACTGTTTCGCGTACCAATTTTAAATTTTAGTGAAACTGCGGAGGGCATTAAACGTTAATGCACCAACAATATTCCCCGGGACGGGCCATCGTAAAAACTTTGCCCACTAGCCATCCGCCCGGTTGCAGCGTAAATACGAGCGTTGTGCACTTTAACATTGTTTTAAAAAGTAAAATTCAATAACGTAAGAAGTTCCGCGACACCCCTGATGGCTTTGTGTTCACGGTGGAATTGATGAATGGCTTTGAACGTTGATCTTGTAATTAATCTTAGTAAAAGTTCGTATTGCTTTCATATTTTTTTTACTTTGTCTTTCACGACACTTTATGGTTAATTTATCAGGTGATTTTAAAAGTAGATGCATTTATTAAGTGTCCCACCTTAAGTCCTAAGTATAAAAATACGGCAAAACAGTTGTTTCGGGAGTGTCCCACCCAAAATGTATCGAACAGCACTAGGGTAAGAAAACTGTTATTGTGCAACGTGCAAGCAGGCAATTCTCGTCCCAAAGGGTTGCAAGCTTGGCAAGCGCACACATCCGCCGGGGCACAAATTTATTTTTCAACGGGTTAGCCAGTATTGAATTCGGATATTTGTTGTTAACCAACAATTCATTGTTGTACCCAAATATCTGAGAGGAAGATTTTGAGAGTATATTTACTTACATTTGGTTTTCTTTGCTATTCTCGTAAAGTTCCAGATTGATAAAAGCAATTTACCTTTTCGTCTTATTTAGGTATGTTTATTCTCACATTTAATATGGAAATCGTTCAGTAAATCTATTTACACTGCAATAGCTTTATTTAAGCTAGCTCTGTAGTGATACACAAGCATGTATAGTACATATATTATATAGTGTAGGCAGCAGTTATTAATCATTGTTCAAACTCACCCAGTGTCGAGCAATATAATTGACAATTAATTAAAACTCAATTACACTTATTAAAATTCATGATAAAATATCAAACCACAACACATAAAATTACACCCCGCATAGTTTCACATAGCCGAAATTTTTCCCTTCCCTATTTAATTTGGCGTAGTGATGTTATAAAACAAACGTTATCTATTCCCATGCAGTGATTGAACGTTCCTGTGCCGCATACCTGATCTCCATTGATTCACATAGTGGCGTATTGTACGTGGTACACAAATCGGTCGCTTACCCGAGAGCTAGGCTTCACATTCCATATGCTCAGTAGTTACGCTACTACCAGTAATTGGTATTCAGTGCACTGAGCGCGCTTAGAACGGAAATTAAAAATTATTGTTGGTTTAATAACACATAATACTTTGTTTTTTATTTAAAAAAAAAGGTTCATTTTGGATGTGTCCTACCTCTAAATAATATCTTAATCTTACTAAAAAAAAAACAATTTTAGAAAAATTATGATATAGTGTCTTTTATCTCGTTATCGCCATCTGTGCAAATACCTACAAATCCTCAATTTCTTCCAATTTTTTCTTAGACCCCTATTACCGGGTACGAGGACTCGATGGAACGATTGATGGTGCATGGGAAAGTCGAGGACAAAAGATCCCGTGGGCTCTTCAGCACGGGGTTACCAAGTGTCTCATAGTGTCAGACATTTACTGACTAAAAACCCACTCCTGTTCCTTCTTTGCCATTGTTCCAGGGCCCTGGGGATCTCTTTCGCATCACCCATGGCCCAGTAGGTAGGCTTCGACTCTGCTCTCTAGATTGATAGGTATATATAACCCTCTCGATGTACCTATCAACCTAGCTATTGTCATCATACCCACATCAAAATCAAAAATAATAAGTTACACCATTACCTACGCAAGGCTAATATTGAATAACTCTCACAATCCATTACAGTATTAAATGAACCTCAACAGATACAACAAAGAGTGCATACAAAATTAAAATCGACACATACAATCAACGCCCTCATAATTACTGTGTTAATATTTACATCGACTGAAAGTTTAAACATGCGAATTGCACACTTTTCCGCCAATTAATGTTTTGAGTTAAAATCGACCAACAAAGGCGACCCTGTCATCGTTCGAATAAAACCGTAAATGTTTACTCGACACATCGGTCGCTGTATGCATCAATTAAAAATATATTACTTGCCGGGCTGACTTCCGCTTATCCGCTACGGTGGGTTTCGCTTCGCTACGCTCTCGCACATGCTTCGATAGGGCTGGCCCACCTATTCTTAAATAGTGGAGTCGTTAAGCTGTCTCTTCAGATACCGTCAATTAGACGCACAATAATAAGACGCGATAAGATGCGGCGTTAGCTTGGGGATTCATGTATCAGAAGAATGACATAAAAGAAAAAAAAAGAAAGAAGAAGAAGAAAAAGAAAAAAAAAGGGAAGAAGAAGAAGAAAAAGAGAAGAAGTTTTGGGTTTCAAGTTGAGCTAGTCGACTACTGACAAAGACTTGCACTATGTATATAAATAAGTCCACTCGAATCAATGTAGTCTTAGAAAGAATTCCTTAAAAATACCATTTCAGACACTAATCTTTATGGTCTTTTCATAACATATTCTGAGTGTGAGGACTACTCGTATGTAAGGTCGTTATATTTCATAATTGTCTAATGAGTAGGCACTTTATGCGGCCTACCAAAATTTTCATATTTTGTTTATACTCAGCGGATAGTTGAGCTCCGTTTAATTTCACGATAACTGACAAAAACTTGTTCTCTCTAAATAGGTCCGCTCAAGTATGTGTAGGGCTGTTCTCATGTGATTTGACCAGTACACATTGTAAGGACTTTAAAAGACTTTAACTTTTGAGTTAACGACTCACTTTTCAGCGTTCATAGTAACCAAGATATAAAACCAACTTACATCAATCTAGTTAAGACCATAATATACTCGTAATAATAACACTGCACCGTCCTTTTCGATAATAAGATAAGTCAAGCAAGAAGATCCATTATACCTAAAGCTTTTTACTGGAACTAGTGCCGCATGTCAGATGAGAGATGGGCAAAAGGAACCACCAAATAGGTCTCATTCTGGTATGATAAATTTTGTACAAGACTATTCTTGTACAAAATTTATCACAACCACTTAAAATAAACTATAACAAAAAATTTGGCTACGATGGAGCGACATAGTCTAAATTAAGACAAAGCTCCTTAATAAAGATTTAAAAAAAAAATAGGTATCATAAACTTCAGACGATTTTACAGCAGATCAAAGCGAAGATGGTGGAGCCGAACGGACTAGCAATAGATGGAATTGTGTGGATGAAGAAACCTTTTGTCCAGGTGTTGGACAATTTAGGCTAGATAGATAGAAACCTCTGAATCTGATTCGGTGTTTCTTCTATTGATGATCAGCTAGGAAACACCTGTCTTATTAAGTTCAAATTGACAAAAATATTAACGTGTATAAATATTTTGTTTCACCTATTTGCAAAATAATATAATTTATTGAAGTTATAAGTTCTAGGTGAATTCTTAAAAAAGCATCATTAGTTGCAAAATGTTCAAACTAGTCCGGTATTCCAACTTTTTAAGTCTGCAAAGAAGTGCTTTGCTTCCCGCACAGGACTCGGTAAGTGATTAGAAAGTGAAATAATCCAGTACCCCATGGAATGTGATAGAAGTATAAAAAGAGCAAAATAAAAACTGAAACTCGTTACTGACAACCTGTCCGCGCTAACAGAGTGCGTGTGTTCGCATTCCTACTCGCCGTGCGCGCTCGCGTCACGTCGCCGCGCCGTCGCATTCGCATCGCACGCTGATCATTTTTATTCGCCCAAATGAACATATTTGCACAACTTTTATCCTCGCCGTTTAACTTTCGCTGGATGCGCATTCGTTCAGTTATTTGCATATGAATTTATCGGCGACATATGTTTTTTATTCACCATACTGATCGTTTAACTACCGACAAACTACCAGTCAATTTTCATACATTCTATATTTGCAACTAAATGTTCCAAATATCGGTTCTTTATGAGATTTTTCAAATAGCTCGGTGTTCGCGACTATTGAATTCCGAAATTGGAATGCAGTTATCACATTTTCTGAGCGCTACATAATACAATTTTGTAGTGGTACAATGCATTCTTTGTTGAATGAGATTTACAAGAAATATGGTTCATATTAACATTGCTCTTTTGATGTCTGCTTTTGAGAGCACAGGTAGAAATATTGTTTCATGGATGCGTAGCTTTATCTTCTTCGTTTCCCTTCCTGTTCCATTGATCAATTTTCAAAAGAACTAAGACCTCCGTACATACCTACTGGTTAACTCCCCTGATTCTCAATTCTCTGTAATTTACAATATTAATACTTTAGTTTCTGGTAACAATATACGTCAGTGGTACTTACCTAATAAATATTATGAGATAAGACGCATATAGCACAGTGGTCCGGAGCGAGGGTCGGCACACAAACATGTCAGTGATCACCTGTGCGCCGTCTTGTCAAACTTCTTTGTGTAGGTCCGAACCAACCATTAATATGTTTCCGACAACAGTTCCGTTACTTTTGTGGCCGCCGCCGTAACTTGCCACCTAATGATGTGGGTTAACCGTTTAATATATACCCTTGGCTAAATAAAATTACCTACTTAACTCTTTATGGGCCTTATAAACATCAATTACAACTATTTATGACGTACCTTATCTTCAATTTATTTTCGCAAATGTAGTTAGGTAACAGATTTAACCTAAACTGTTAACCAAGTCTCCGATTACATTTAGGCAGAATATTATCAGGAGGAATTATTAGACTTGGAAATATTTCATATCCCAATACTTTATGCGAACATTTCATATAGTCGCGGTATAAAATTTTAATCATATTCCAGAAAGGAGGAATGTTTCAGACGAATTATATGTATGAAGCTAACAAAGTCTTTCAATTTTCGTGAGCAGCTTAACCGATACGTAAAAAAGTATCGACGAAGGTTTCTTTCCCGCAGAATATGAATACAATAATACCCGAAGATTTATCCGCAGTCGGCCGCTACACTTGTTTACACGAATTTCACGAAGCGCGGAAGGCTGCATATTTTAAACCTACCGCCCGCTCGCTCCGATATGTTTATCTTGGTCTCATCTCGATATATTTATTGGGAAAAGCCACGATCGGGATCTCTCCTTATTGGTTCCAACGGAGAACGTAATCGGTTTTATCTGTTTATTGTTATTGTATTTTAATATAAAATTTCGTTTACATTTCCGCCAAAAAATTTCTCATCAAAAATTGTGTTAACTAAAGTAATATTTACGCGCGTTAATTTTAAGTCTTGGAGCAGTGTTAATGTTTGTGTTAAAAACAGTACGTTTTCTCTTCAAAGGTGTAATTTAACATGGAATTAAAACTATGTAGGTGCGAACGTGTGTGGGAACATGTAACATGTTCTGATGTTGGCTTTTCATCAGCATGGTAATCGTGCAAAAATATTGGCTGAAACACGGCCGAAGCGCACCTGCGTAGAATTAAATAAAAATACGCCGTCGAATGAGCATCAAAATGAACGCAATGTGTAATGTATGTTCAATGTTTGTGAAACAGGACGTTTAGCATATCAGGACCGTAACGTGGATCTATTATATCGCGTGTGAACTTAATGATATGGCACATAGCAGACAGTCAACAGCAGACACGACACAGAAAGAAATATCATTAATTTGATTACTGTAGCATAACGATATATTACGATCCAATTAGCTAACGAACTGCGAAATGTCCATTGTTTATGTCTGTGTGTGTAGTTTTTGGTAGTTTCTCAGTTTTACGGCACTATATGTTAAGCGACACTCGTAAAAGTGCGGTGTCCATGTTTTACACCGTCCGTAAACTAGTAGAAGTGTCGTTGTATCGGAGGAAAGTTGCGCGACGGAAACGTAATCTATTCACATTGCGATCGGCGAGGGACGCACTCGAACTATAGCCAGTAAATATTGCTTGATTGATTTGTTCTGATCTCATACCGACTTATAAGACAGTTATAAAAATTAACTTAGTTTTTTATTTATAGTGGTCATAAAGTTGGTACTTGCTGGAATGGTAACTGTTCTTTTTTTCTGTTAATAATAGCGTACATGCGTGTGCCATAAACGTGTGCTGTGGAGGCATTATCACGCTTGCGTTCTTGCGGAGTGAGCAAATATGTATCTAGGTTACAGTACTTTATATTCAAAGTGACACGTGGCGCTACCTGTCGCCGCTCCCACACGCTTAGTTTATTATTAATGCGTGAATTTTTTACGATGCTTTTCTTCACAGCTGAAGTTTCAAATAAGTGATAAAAAGTTTCCGCAAGTTACATAGATTCAGCCGTGTCATCTAGATTTGCATTTAGGAAATCAATAGATACTGACAGTGTTATCCACTGTTTACCCCCCTTTTTAAGATATTTTAATGCGAAAGGAATAGGTATCCAATTGATGTTGCTATCTGTATTATTTTGAACAGCTTAGAAATCCTATTTCCTAAAACTTAAATGTAGCCCGATATATCATACTGACGGACACATCAAAACTATACTTTTATATTTATATTAATATTATAAAACTGAAGAGTTTATTTGGTTGACTAATCTCAGGAACAACTAGCTCATAATTAAAAATTATTTTAGTGTTTTCCCATTTATCGAAGAAGGCTTTCGGCTATATAAAACCACAGGAGCTGAACAGTAACTAAAGGCACGTGAAACCGCGATGGACAGCTAGTTTAATTTACAATAAATTAATTGGCAACACTCGCTCTAATTTAACCCTTGCGCTGCCGATGCCGGTTCCGATACCAGCATCGGTTATAGTAGATTAACGGAAAACCATTGCCAGTAAAAACAGGGCAGTAGTAACTGAGCTCCATTGGTAGTACGGCACGTCTCAAACGATTTATTACGATACCAATGGCATTTTCGGACTCGCAACGGCCGCTAGGGTGTTACTACACAAATAAATATCCATAGGGCCGTTCTCTTAGAGACGTATATTGAAAAATGTTCGATATTTTATTAGATAGTGTAGTGAATATTTAGTTAATATTTTATTTGTGGGCGAGTTTATCTTGTATGAGATGGGTGTTTTTTCTGTTTTATTGGGCCTCACGGAAAAGAGGGGTTGGTTGAAGTATCAATTTAGTTGGTTTTTTATAACTGTATGTAGCTAATATTTTGTAGTCATTGCTGTTTTTTTAATATTATTATTTTACGGTTCAAGCGATGATGTAGCCGAAGATGAAACACGCTTGAAATAACCTTTTCACTTTTGACTTAAAGTTTTGACCTAGGTTTTAACAATCAGGAAACAGACTCCAGATTCCAGCAGGGAATTCGAATTTCACTACTTAGTCGTACGCACAATAAACGTATCTCCATATTAAAGAAAAAACATTTTATTGTGACTCGCACAGGACAAAACAACAGTAAAATAAAAAGTAACAAATCTCTATAAATTAAACTTAAAAAAAAAACAACAACATTATAAAGATAAAAAAAGACCTATGCGGGGCTAAAAAAACCAACTCAGCATTAAAAAAATGCTTTGTACGAGGTGGGTGGTCCACTATGTGCCGGTGGCGTAAGCGCCATACATCTAGTAGACCGACGATAGAACGTTCTGTTTATGTTACACTTTTAGTTAAAAACATGAAAACTTAAATTGTTAATTTTTAATTGAAATATTAATGGCATAGCAAGTCGTTTTGAAACGTTAACTTTATATTGAAAAAATCTTTAAGGTAAATATCATCCATATAGTTATTTTAACCAGAAATCCAACCCAAAATAAAGCGTCAAATATGCGTTGTTAATACTGTATACAGTGTTGGATGGTACACCGTGCCGACCCGGGTAACCGCAGGAACCGCTGTCAACATCAGCTGTTCCAACCTAGCCTACATAGTGTTCACTTAATGCTAAACTACATGTTGTTTGTCTGTAACTAGCCTATATTCATCTGTTTGTTCATTTGTTTCAGGTAATTTGTTCATTTACGGAGTTCATGGTAATGGGTATCTGAGGTATTTTTAATATTTATGTCACTTTGGAAGGATAACTCTTAAGGTGTTTTTACATAGCGTGGGTAAGATGACTACAGGACGAAAATATGCATCTTTAACTATCCCCGCACACGGGCCTCAATAATACGCCGCTACAAAAAAAAACGCTAGAAGCAGCCATAAAAAAAGCTAGAAGCAGCCACAAAAAAAAGCTAGAAGCAGCCACAAAAAAAAGCTAGAAGCCGCCGCAAAAAACAGTTGAAGCGCACGACAGCTTGTGGCCGGAGAAGCTAAGCGGATTCAAGCGTTTTTTTTGTAGCGGCACCGTAGCACACGAGCCACAAAAAAACGCCGCTTCAAGCTGTAAGATGAGAGAAAAGAATAGGTATAACATTGTATGAATCTGACAGCTGTTACTCGCGCCATCCTATAGCAATTGTAGTTTAGCATAGCATAATAAGCCTTATGATGATTTCATTTCTGGCCCTCAGGATTGGAATAGGCCGTAATCCACCACGTGGGCACAGTGCGGGTTGGTGAATGTCACATGTCTTCCAATTTTTGGTTCTAGAACATGTCGAAACTGCCGTTGTAGAAAAAAATTAGGAAAATATGGACCGCGTTTTAATGGATTTTCATAGCATAATAATAATTATATTTAGAAATTCTCTTAACCTAAATCTGCCCAAGCTGACCGTGGGAGTTGGCTTAAAAAATAATACTTTAAAACTTTTTGCCAAAAGAGGTAAATAAGGGATTAAAAGTGAACACAGAATTTTCCATGAATTAAATGCTAAAGCACTTTTAGATTATCATGAAATTAGAATAATAGAACAGTGAACGATTTGAAATTACGCGCAGATAATTCCAGGAAGAGTTACTGGTTCACGATGGAGCTATTTAAAGGCTCTTTGTCCATGTCAGTGAAGCGTAAGCTGATGGATATGGGTATTCTTGCTATTTTGACATATGTTAGACAAAATCGACATAGCACGAAAAATTGCCAAACTTAAATGGCAATGGGCAGGGCACATTGCTCGCAGAACAGATGGTCATTGGAGCTGAAAGGTTCTGGAGTGGCGACCACGTACCGCCGGAAGACACAAGATGGACTGATGACCTGGTGAAGGTTGCGAGAAACCGATGGATGCGAGACGCACATGATCGTTCATTAGGGCAATACTTGGGGAGGCCTTTATCCAACAGTGGACTTATATCGGCTGAAAATATGATGATGAGACAAAATGAGTCTTTGACTAACATCCAAAAGTCCAAAGTCAAGGTTTGCTAACGTGATATGAGACGCAGCCTACATGTGTTAAGTAAACAATAAAGTTCGAAGCTCGAACTTAAAGGCTGCCCATTTAAATGCGATTTGTATAGAACATGTCTGCCGCATGCCTGACGAGCTGTGGGTCTGGAAAACACAGATTTGGTGCCCTGACACAGCGACACGGGGGCCCCGGCAGATCACGAAGGAGACGACTTGGATGTGTTCCCTGAAAACTAGAAAAAGAAGCGAAAAGTTCGAAGGAATGTAAGGTGGTCTTAGCCCAGGTGTGGGACAATACGGGCAGTAATAATAAAACTAAAGATTTGAATCTGTTACTACTGCATTCAAAAATGTTTGCATTTACACTCTCGACGTTGGTACAAAAATAAACCAGTCGTGAACGAAAACTGTTTGACTACGAATAAATTCAAATAGTATCAGAAAACGCGCCAGAAGCATCGTATTTTATCGAGAGAAAATTTTGAACTAGCTACGTAAAAACTAAACCTTTCCTAAGCAGATGATTTAGTGAAAATTGAATACGAAACTAAATCTCCTATAGAGCAGACGTTGACGTTGTAAAAGTAGCTATTTGTTCACAACGGTAGCACCCTAAATATCAGAAGTTATCTGAAAAGAGTGAGAGGGGGTGGTCCTGTCTCGCTCCCTCGCGGTGTACACGCGGTGTCTACGCATTGTAGGTGCGCGAACCTCTTTCCTTCACAAAAGCCTCCTTTATTATGCTCCTGTGTAGGATATGAGGAAATTGGCTGAATGGCTTTATATGAAAAACTCACGTAATCTTCGCGGGGTGTGGCCCACAGCCCCACAATATCCTGCACTTGGCTCCGCGAGATGATTCTTGTTAAAACATAATTTAATTGTTACATTAACATTTTAAAAGGTATAAAGGTGTGTTTCTGAATGACGGAGGTTCATAAACCTCTTTCCATGGAATCTATCCATTTGCAGCACAACGACCATAAATAATAATATAAATTCTCCAAAGGTGGTAAAATAATGCAAGTGGGGATAGTTTTCAACAATACATTGAATAGTTTCTCGCAAAATAGATATGAATGACATTATTTGAATTCTTAGAATTTCGGTTTAATCAATATGTAAATTGTGTACCTAAGTTTCAAATGTTGCATTATGAAAATGAAGCAACAAACATATTACATTGAGGTGGTACAATTTTCCCTTGAATGTCAATAACAGAGAACGGACGCGTTTACGTTTTACGCGCATACATGAACATGACACCTGGCGAAATAAAGCCTTTCATGTGGGCAGCGTTCATAGGGGTGTTTATTGTCATCGGAGGGCCGCACACATATTTGGCGAGAGGCAAGCGGGTTCGGTACCTAATAAAGTACGGCGCTAGGATTCCCCGACGGCGGCGCGGCGGCCTCGGCGGCGCGAGCCGGATCACGATCGGCGTCGGAACCGCCTCGGGATATAAATTCGGTATCCTTCACCTGGAACGCTTCAACGACCGACGACGCCACGCGCCAGTTATGAAAATTCCGACGCTGGAATTCCAACTCACACTAGAGATTTTTGTTAAGCTTTGCGGTTGTCGTCGCCCGGATTTTTTAAAGAACGGAGTCTGTTACGTTTATTTCAGTCTGCGTTTTATGGAGGCGGGAATGTGCTCCGCTTTGGTTTATTTGCGGGCCGCCTTTCTCATGAAATTGCGCTGTTTCATTGCTTACGAGCCATTTTGAGGTTCTCGTTAGAGTTACATTTTTATCGTGATGTATTTTTCTTTGCAAATTGTCTATCGCAGCGATGGGTCCTGTTTTATTATTTTGAAGCGTTATAATAACCATGTAAATATGTATTATACCGCCTTATTAATGTTGTGAAACAATCGATAAAACAACAATGTCGTTTGGTCCACGAGACAGGTGCGTTTGTGTCCCCGGTCACCTCTCAGGATACAATTAAAGCCGTCACGCAAATCCTGAATGGATATCGAATAACAAATGACGCGGCAAAATAGGGTTTCTGAAAGAAACCGAACATAAATTGCCAAAACCCATCAACCATTAACAATTACAAAAGAAAGGTAAGGAATGAAATGTTTTATTCATTCCGTTAACGAGAAAATTACCGAGAGGGCGTCGGCGCGCCGGATCCGATTGCAAGGACTCCACGAACCTTTGTCTTCGGGGAGAAGTGTGCCCAATGAGCACTCCAGATCCCCGTAGGTACCAATTAAGGATAGCATGTTATACAAGTACTTTATTGTATAATTCTATGAAATTGGAAATGATAACGCAAATTAGAGTCGAAATTGTCGATAGCAGATGAACTGGAAAGCATCGCCAGAATTGGATAAAGGGCTAGGCACCGAATTACGTTCAGGAAATGACAGCGCACGGCAAACGTCCACGGGCAATACTTTCCAATGTAAACACTGCTGATGTGAACGAGCTAATACATACATATATGTCCATTAGTGAGGACACATCACATTGTGCAATGGCTCTTAAAATTATCATCCAATTCAGTTCAGTTTATTCAGGATTCAAAATTACTGTCTGTAAGACTTGCGGTAATTTTCTAATCCCAGTTACAATATTTATTATGCAAAGAATTATTACTATTGATAGGCTCGCAATTGACAACAATCTCACCTGAAGGTGAAAAAGAATTGAAAGCGCTGTGTGACAACTTCATTGAAAGTGAAAGAGAAACTAGTTTTCCTCTGTTCAAAACATCGAATAGTACCTATAAACAAACTTGCATAACCTAACTTAAAATCTAAAAGGTTTTTAGCAATAAAACAGAAAAAAAAAATATTTTTCAAAGTTTGAGAAAAGTTTTGCTAAAAAACTTTTCAAGAAAAGCTCAACTTCCATAAATCTTGTTTTTACTTGTATACGAGTATTTTAATCCTATCGTAGATGCATTTTCTAAGCATAAATTGATAGTCTGTATCTATTGACCTAAGAGAGGTATCAATACGGCCAATTACGTAGGAATTCAAATTAAAGGTATCTGCAAGTCAGACGGAGTCACCGCTTCGCAACAGTGCTGAAGAATTTAATTAAATAGTAATAACAAGCCACTCTCTGTAAATTACAACTGATGTTATTATCACAGTTGTACCATGATTCTGTAGCGATTTTAATTTCATTAACAGTATCATAGCCCAAACTCCAAGGTTCATTTTATTTTATCCAGATTATATAAATGAAAACAAATTACCAATATTATCTCTATCTAAGGTGAATCCTGGAGGGTAGTTCGGAAAGTTTTAATTTATGGACATTTTTAGTTCTATATCGGATAGTAAGGTAAATAAAAAATATATTTGCAGTAAGGACATGTATATATATTTACATAATTATAAATACTTAGAGAAGACTTAAAATGTAGATACCAATATAATTAAAGCTTGATGTTTTATACTCGCTCTAATTTAGTGTTATAATGATGATTTTTAACACGTATATTTTCTGTTCTGTGGTTTTTAATGAGTATAATATAGTTGGATACATATCGTTACTGCAAATATATTTTTTATTGCTGTACTATTCGATACTGGATTGCAAATTAAAAACAAACTTTCAAAAATGTTAATTACACAGGCCTTCAGATTCAGATTCAGATTCGTTTATTCATTGTAAAACATAGGTAGGTACATTACAAGTTCTTATTTAATACATTGAGCGCGCTATGTTTTGCCTCTAGGGCATACAAAGTAGTAAATATGCAATAATAAATAAATTAAAACAAGAAATTAACATAGATTTATGAACCACAATTAAAGAAATAAAATAAAATTTAGATCATTGCAAAAAAAAAAATAGATAGAGAATAGATATCATGACTTAAAATATAATGTCAAAATTTATAATCAAATGTCAAAATGTAAAAATTAAATGTCAAAATGTAAAAATTAAATGTCAAAATGTAAAATTCAATGTCAAAAATGTAAAGTTAAATGTTAAGATGTAAAATTAAATGTCAAAATGTACAATATAGAAAATAAATAATTGTTACTTATGAAATGTCAGAAGTTTTATAACAACGTGTCATTCAAATATTCTGTGATTGAAAAATAGCATTTTTCTATTAAAAACATCTTCAATTTTCTTTTAAAGTTGTGTAAATTTTCATTCTTAATGCTATCAGGTATTTTATTATAAATGTTTGGAGCAACACCAAAGAAACTCTTTTTCAGTAAAGCAGTTTTACACTTGTTTTGACATAAAACTTCAGACATTCACCTCAGGTTCAGTTGAAAACCAGCGTCACGCACTAGTTGTCTGGGAGTCATGCTGAACTGGACCTATTTTGGTGCACCAATAAGGCACACAATTACATTGTTCACCATACGTGTGCCTTGTGTTATGCCAAATAAATTCATTATCTTTTTTACTTTCTAACTACTTCACATCATCTTTTAGGATACGCTCTAAAATGTTAGCTGCATGATATAAAATGATACAGCTTTCCACAGTAGGCTTGAAAACAAAGTTGTTCACGATTACATCACGACTTCACAAAATCTGAATACACCCCAACAACGGGGGCTAATTACGTTAACTTCTTTCGGGTCCAGTACAAATTCCGAATGGGCTGTAAAGAGTGCGAATTTGCATCGAGAATATTTTTCGTCAACAATTAGGTTGTTGGCCTTTTGTCTGTACCGACCGAGGGTTGTTTTAACGACGTTTTAAAAGATTCCAACGCGAGACCGGGGGCTTATCTTGAACGTGCTCCCTGCTTGTTACAAAAAACCCTTTATTAACTTTACGAGGCTTTTAACGAATAACAGAAATAAATATGTAGGTTTTCACTTTACAACGCGGTGGTTTTATGACACCGGAAACTTTACAATCGTGTCGTTACCACCGCCCCACGCGACACTGACACTTATTGATATACATGTACATTCCTTCATCCCTGAAATGTGTTACTATCTTTGCTGAAAATGAAATAAAAACCACTCCATATAGGTAGTTACCCCATACTTACATCACGGCCATTAATTGCCAGTAATATATATAATATAATGTAAAACATCCTGAAAAAATTCGCCCCAAACAGATATTACATTCGTTTATCCCTGAAATGTTTTACTATCTATGCTTGAAATAAAATAAAAACCACTACTTATAGTTACCTCATACTTACATCATAGCAATTTATTTGCCAAGAAAATCAAAATATAACGTGAAACATCGTGACGAAATCCGCCCCATACCGATATCACGTCATCAGGTTATAATACCCGATTTCACATCACCACAATTTCAGAACACGCATTGTTTGCCCGCTAACGCCTTTTGTTGTTATCGGAAATGCAATCCGTATCCAAAAACAATACGTACGGACGTGCACACAATATTCCTGAAAACGTCAAACCCTTTGAAAAAATTCATGCCACGTCGTAGGTATTTAATTTCTGTCGGGTGCAGCAGCCCACAGCCTGGATATCGGGTTTATTATGAGATACAAAGCCTTTGGACGCTCGCTTTCTATACCACTGTTTGATTGGTGGAACAGGCTTCACCGCCGCCGGCCTCTCCCGCGCACCCGAAACTACAAATCCAATGCCACATATCATATTTACAATGTTCACCCATCAACTGTTCAAAATGAATGACAGGAACATTTGAAGGCTAATCAAACTGGCGGAATATTCGAACAGAATTTTCGATAACATTTTATTGATGGTACATTTGGTGCAGCGGTTGAGAGATTGAGTTATCACGAGTTCGATACCCGCATGAAACACATATGGCTTACATGTTGTGTGGTGAGTTTACATGTTTGTGAATGCTGAAATAAAATAAAGATAGAAAATATTGTGTGGCTAAGTTAGGTAGGTTAAAAAACTAATAGGCTTGTTGACTCATCATTTGTTTTATTATTGTTATACTAGCTTTTGCCCATAGCTTCGCCCGCGTACATAAAATATGTAGGTACTTAGCGGTGCTCAGGCGGAAGTGTCTTTGATGGTACATAAAATATAGCCTATGTCACTCAGGAACAAAGCAGCTTTGTAACGGTGAAAATATTTTTTTAGCAATCGGACAAGTACTTCCAGAGATTACCCCCTACATACAAACTTACTTACCTCTTTATTATAATATTAGTATAGATGTGGAAGGGGAGACAGTCAAGTAAGTCGTAATAGAAAAGAATGCGTAAATTGACATGGGATTTCACTGCCATTAGGTTACACGCGTACAAAAAGATAGCAAGATATTCCCACCATAAGGCATGTTGTAACCTGGTGGTACTTCCTTATATCAATATAATTGTTAGTCGCTGCTTCTTTTAGAAAAAAAATATAATGTTATTAGTAGTAAAATATAAAATATTGCACAAAAATAAACACAAGATAATACCCTATTTCGATATCAAATGGAAGGAGCACCTACAAAATACAACAATGTATTTGCTTTTGTCTGGCGAGTTATGTTCCTAATCAAATCTCAAAACTAATACAGAGCTTAATTAGAAATATCAAACTAGTGCCGTATCTACATTTTATGGGAGACGTAACTCCGTGTCGTGTTGTCAAATGAATGACAGTATGCAGAGAATAGCGAGATAAAGGCCACACACTGGTTACAGATCAGTTTCCGAATACCCTTAGGGAACGGTTTTGCGCTAAATCTGTTTGTGAATGCACAATCTTTCCGTAATAGGGAATTAGTATGGATTTTTTTATTTGCTAAATTAAATCATTTTTTAGCCTTAGTAAACCATTATGAAAGATTTTTTGAAATTATTGTTTGTTGTTTTTTTTTTAAATATTATTTTTATTACCATCAATTGTTACTGTTTTGATGTACAATAAAGTTAAATTTTAAGGAAGTCTTATATGAACTTTGATGTCCCCAAGTTCATCACGCCCGTACTTGTTTAAAAATGTTATATTTAGCTTGCATTTCTACCAATTTTTATATTATATTCATAGTTGGTATTCTATTTTTTTTAAATTAGGTATTTATTGGTGTAGTCTCACTAGAACGGTGGTTGCTGAAAATCAGCATCATAGATTGCTGGATTTGCCAAAAGTCACGATATAAGCTGAGCAAAGAACTATTTTTGCCTAGATGCAACACACAATTTGAATTTGTTTTTCTTATATTATTCTTAATATTTATGTTACGTTTGTCTCTGTCGGTCCCGACCAGTTGCAATAGACAATAGACAAGCACAGACGTAAGCTGTAGACAACATTGGACTTATGCTGTGTCTAGTGTCTATGGTGCAGCACAGTTATGCCCGGCTTATGATTGGTGTATTTTATTGTGCGTCTATTCGGGCAAAATAAACATGTTTTCTTCCTTTTATTCTTTTGGTAAATTGGTTAGATCACAAATGTTTTTTCATGCATATTCCCTATTTCACCAAAACAGGTAGCCATTGTTCCGTATTTCGAGAACATGGACCTAACCCGTACCTCCGAATTTAATTACATTGGTCTTTTTTTGTGGTTGCTAAAATTAAAAAGTTCTTCCTTTTATACTTTTCGCTGTGAGCGGGTGATAATTTATTTTTATACCGGCGTTATTTTGCGAATACGTTGCTTTTATTTAACTTATAAACTAGCTTTTCCTACCACTTTACTCGCGTTTATCCGCATTTTTTAAGTTTACCGCAAACGCTTCCTGAAAGGTTATCATTTTAAATAAAGTTTCTTTTTGTGTAAGTACCTATAAATTAAGGCGGTAAGTATTATAAAATAAGTACCAGTAATTTTTTTAAAGTTATCAGTAAAATAAAAATATGTCCCACTATTTTCCAAATATTATAAATATTATCAATTATGTAATTCTGATAAAACTTTGTCGTAATTGAATAATTGACTTTGACTATGACTGTGGCTATCAATAAAGTAAAAAAATGTCCTACTATTTTCCAAATATTATTCATTATGTAACTCTGACAAAACTTTATTGTAATTGAATAAATGGCTTTGACTATGACTGTGACTATCAATGAAGTAAAAATATGTCCTATTATTTTCCAAATATTCCGGCAGCATAAATAAAAAGGAAAGTGTTTTAATACAATATTTACGCGAGCTCAAAAGCACATTTATCTTGTAGTTATCCCCCGAGGGATGCACACTAACTCTTTGTTTATTTCGTGTGATAGAGGTACGAAGTCATAAAATAAACCATTGAATAAATGACTGTGCATTTGACAAACGAGCATTCACAGATATATCCGGCAATAAACGAGCAAAATGATCCTCCCCAATGTATTATATAATATAGGAAATCCGCGGAGGGCCGGGAAGACGCGGATTCTGGATTTGGCATACCTTTCCCCGTTTGGTTACGTTAGAGAAATTGGTACGCTTAGGTATATGTTGTACCTTTACTTCTAAAAGAACACGTAGTCATAAATGCAAAATTATAAAAACTGGCCAAGTGCGAGTCGTACTCACGCATGAAAGGTCCCTTGCCATTATTTATACCACATTAGACACTATAATTATTATTTATTAATATTTTTAATTATTAATATCAAGCAAAACAACTGAAAAAAAATCACGTTTATTTTATGGGAGCCCCACTTAAATATTTATTTTTTTCTAAATATTTTTAGTATTTCTTTTAATAATCTCTGTTCATGAAACACAGCATTTTTGCAGACAGACAGACAGTATAAGCTTAGTACTAGGATCCCATTTTTATCCTTTGCGTACGCAACCCCACATATTGCATTAAAATTTGTTTCGAGTCAGTTACATATAATCCCCAAAACATCCGTACGGTCCTTTAAGATAATCCCGACGAGGCAAATTAGATAGGTACTCGAATACATTGCATAAACAAAAGGCCGAGATTATAAAACAATACGGCGACTGGGTTCCGTTTGTCATATAAGCGTGTACCGCCTCGAGTGACGTTGTATTGCACGAGACATTATTATTAACACAATTCTTCAGAATCACAACACAAGGCAACGCGGCCATACTACCTCATACTTGTTTTCTTAAATCTCTTCGTGAACAACTCTATTATGGGGAATCTTGTTAACATTTGAAATCATTTCTCTGCCCCGGGAATAATGAGTTCTGTGTTTTCATTTGAAACTCCGGTGACTTTTGTTTAATGGAATGATAATACAAATGCTGGCCTCTTTGTAGTGAGGGCCGAGAATATTGTTGTTTTTCCTCAGGCGGGTCACTTTAGTTCCAAGGGTAATTTCATTATTTTTCTAAAAAAATTGCTTTCACAAATGAAACTCTGGACTGTACAATTTTAATGTTGATTTATGCCCTTTGAAATCCACTTTTGTTTATGTAAAGTAATTTAGGCAGATTTTTTTTCCTTCTTTTCGGGTTAACAGGGAGATGTTCTTTTATAAAAAAAAAATCTAGGTAGGAGAGGATATCAAGGAAAATAATTCAATTTAAAAGGAATTTATTAAAACGTTAAATCTTTTAAGATAACTTTTTATGTCCTTGCCTTTCATTAAAAGATATTTCGCTCTGTTGGGAGGAGGGAATTAAGTCGAGCTGTATATAGTCTCATCGTAAACCTAATGAGTTGTTATATAACTTTTAAAGCATTAAACAACGAACCGCGAAAATCTCTTAATGTTCGTATTTATAAAACTATGTAAAATATAATTTGACTTGTTACCCCCGGGGGTGTATTACCAGCAAGTTTTCGTCTCCTAACAGAATATTATGTAAACAAATTTAATTATATCCTTGAATTAGCCACAATGGCCGGCTGCCGTCGCTGTGAATGGAAAACTTTGGAAACCTCAACTTTGTCCAAGAAAAGTTCCTCTGTGTGTTCAGTAGAGAAAGAATTTTACAAAAAACTGCCTTGCTTATTTCCTGATAAGAACCTGCTATGCGGCTGGGTACTTTATGAATTGTTGACTTATCTTCGCATTAAAAAAGTCTAAAGCGTTTAAAAAACCCTGCTTGTTTGTTCATATTTCAGCTTTATGAATAAATCATTTAGCTTAATTGAGCTTGCTGAATTAAGTTACGCTCACCTAAAGCTCATTTAAATTATGTATTCTTATCAAAAGTGTTTCAAACATTCTAAAAACAAAGTTCAATGATAAAACCTTTTTGTATTAATTAAGCAACATGTCCAAACATCTATGGTTTATCCGGGTTTAAACAAACGGACGCATCCCTAAACTTGTACAATTTATCATAAACTATCTAATCAATTTAGAAAACGATTCGGCGTTTAATATCAAATCCACGTTTTCTCTAAGGTTTGGACCGAAATTACGGCATTGTGCTAAATAAATTGTTATTAATGACCAAAACGTTCCGTACTTGCGAATAACAAAAGCTGCTTGTATTTTGTGGATAAATTCCGAATTCCTTGCATACGTTTAGACGGAGATTATGGATGGAGATTTTTCATCATAGTCAATATAACAACAGGGATAATTGAAACGGATCGTCCTTAATTGATAGCGAATTTCTTAAGTGATATTGCCGAGTAAATGGTTCACTTAAAACTATCCACAAAATTAATAGATAACATTTAGTTGTGTTGCAAAATAAATATGAATTAGTGGCGCCAGGTGAAGCCAAGTCAAGGATATTGTTCACACAGGTTTTGTAGGCTCAAATAAATAGTGCAAATTTTTAGTAGCTTCGTGAGTTTACCGTATTCATGAGCGGGTACGAGGTTGTAAGAAACGGAGGTGTCAGTAATTATTCATCAAGCTCACCACTAAGCAGAGGCAGGTTCATATTTCCTATGAGCAGATAATCTGCTCTCAGCATTAAATTTGTAAAGTGCTCTGCTCCATATGTCCTCGGTAAAAGGGAGGGTTCCTTTCTATTCATACACTGTGATACTCTTTTACGGTTCAAGCAAAAACACGCCAAACGCTTGCGAAAGATAAACCCCGGGGCGGTACGAACGCTGTTGAATTTTACGATTCCGCTAAGCCGCCTTAAAGTCGAGCCCTTCCTGAATATTTTGATTTATTTATAGGCGTGAAAGCGTAAAAGGGTGGTCCAAAAACAATATACCGCGTCGTTCAGCTGGCGCGCTACTTGGGACACTTAACATTATACGCCTCTATGAATAAACCTACATATTTATACCTTCCGCTCTGCGATACTCATTTGCCGGCTTTGAGACTTTTAAGACATTAACGTAACTATGCTCAATTTACTGTGAGAGCGAATCTCTTCCCGTAATTATTAGTCTTACTTAATTTCGCGGGAGCCCAAACAAATTTTGCGGCTGAAAAGTTTAGTACTTAATTCATTAGTATGTGATATAATCGTGTGAGAAGGAGCAGGCCGCATTAAGCACTTGCCGCTCGCGAGTCGCGCTCCTAACACTTCATTGTGATGCTAATTTAGGGCAGCTCTATGAATATGGGGCGGCACTCCCAACGCGCACACTTTTTGCCTCACCGCGCTAAATTAATTTGAATAATACCGCCGATAGGCAACGAGCTCCACCGAAATGTCTTTTATATGAGTTTCCGACGTGAAAACTCCGTTACCGCGAGGGCCTAGTAATTTTTTTATCTCCAGCTTAAGAATTACGTAAAGTGTGTGTTTATAAATACTTAATCGTAAAAGAGAAGAACAATCAGTATTTAACTGAATTATCATAACCGAAGCTTTTTTATTTACATTGTATTATTGACTCTTCTGTCGAAAATATCCATTTAATCAAAAGGTACAGTGCACCGTTTTTCCTTCCATCTCGTCGAGAGTAAGCAAAACGAATGTTCCATTAGACAATGGAATACACTCTCGCTCGCATAGAGCCCGATAAAATAAATTTCACTTAGCTGTTAATCACGTCCCTAAAGCGTGTGTGTGTCCATGTACTTGTGCAGGTAATGGCGTGAGCACTAAGACAAAATTGGCTTAAGTAATCTCTCGCTCGGAGTGTATCTGCGGCGGCGGAGCGCGGCTCGGGGCTCGGGGGCACACTCCCGGTCTCCGCGCCCAATTCCGATGTGGAATGCACTTGAGTCTCACACGTACGTGTTCGTCATAGAAATTACTCAGGCAATTTTTAAGTGAGCCTTTCCCGCTGCAACACTCACGGGTATTCAAGCCAACCCGGCCCTATATACTGGAGCACTTAAAGGAGGTAAAGCCACTCTTAAACAAATGAAAGAGTTTTCGTTCGTCGTTTTTGCCTCACAGCAATCCGCTTTACTAAAAGGCGGTGAAAATTTTATGCACACCTTATAAAAGTATCTGTAAGGACCTATCAGTTTGGGAGTTTGGGTAGGCTTCAATGAACGAGACAAATTGCGATGTTCTGGAAATTAAGTTACCCAAATAATTGATAAAACAAACGGAATAACAATTAGTGTTTAAGAGAAAAGTTAGACCTAGAAACAGCCCGGAAAATTGCTCACCAATGATGAAGTAGAAATCCGTGCTCGCCAAGATAAACCCTTAAATTCTAATAATAACGTGATAAATTGGAGGTTACTGTGGGCTTTATAACGAATTTTAATAATTCTTAATTATTCCGAGTTTCTTAAATAATGTTTGTTTGGAAAATCGCTAAGCTTTTGCACTTTCATTAATTTTATTTGTATAATTTAACTCGTTTAATTTAGGCGTCAAATTACTTTTCTGTCGGACCCCCTGGCCTCAGCCGTAACGTTGTGCGAATCTGTCGCGGAAAGCCTAAGATTAGGTAAATTTAAGGTTCATTTTCGTGCGTGATTACACGTAAAATGAACGTCGCGCGCCGCTCCACGTCGTTTTGTATAGACGGGCTTTTTAGCCTGCTCACAATACGCCCGCCGCTGTAATGTAGACAACGGTGATTTGATAAATGAGCTGAGTTTTTTACGTGAAAAGACTAACGTTTTACGTTCAAACCTGAGCTTGTTTTGACAAAACCTTTGCGGTTCTCACAACGCAGTCTGTCGCAATGGAGCCCTCGTCTTTTTTCTAATGAATTGTGTAGGCAACGAGAAAATAACAGGGAAAACTCTCGAATGGAAGATAATAGCTGTGATAATGGAGTTCATATTGAGCGTGTTTAGTGAGAAATTTCATTGGGGTATCATAATTACAATTATTTTAAGCTGGTAATCTTATTTAAATTCTAGGCAATTTTATCTGGAAGTAAAAGGAAAACAAGATGTAATTTAGTGGTCTGTTCTTCAACATTAAGTTGATGATGCAAGCTTATCTCGGTTTACCTAACGGATCTTGGCCGTGGTATATGACTAGTCTACGAGCCCGTTCCCATAAGGCCTGAACTTCTTAAAACCTGTTTTATGATATACAAGTCTGGTATGTTTTATTTAACCGTTTAAATTATGTAATTTTACACATTACTATCATAGATTTATTTTTAATGTTTCTTAAGATAATTTTGGATGATTCATTTTAAAAAACTGGGTAAGTGCGAGTCGGACTCGCGTACTGAGGGTTCCATACAAAATTACCTATGTATGAGTTCAATTCCCGAATGGAGTCTCGAAAATTTTCTGAATCACAAAAAAAGTTTTTTTTTGTGGCGTAACAACTTTACTGTTTTCATATTTATTTCCTAGAACTATTTAAATTAGAATTCTAAAAAAAGAATTCTAAAATTAGAAACTTAAAAATACTAAACAATATTCAAGCTCAATTAGGGCCTTCTCTCTGTCCATAGATAACCCAAACAAGCACATCAAGGATCTTTTTAATAAACCCAACCGTAACTCCGTAAGTTCCGCCACATTACCGCGAAGTAATATCCACTAAAACTGCCACAATATTATTTTCCGTTACTCAGATGCGGCTAAAGCGTTTAATATTTAAAATAATCACAGTATTGTCGGAAACGGTGTCGACAGCTAATGTTCGGTGGTGAACCGCCGCGCGGCCGGCCCGCACTTAGCTACCCACCAATACTTGTTCTCCGTAGCTATGACAACCGCTCCGACGTATGTTTGCCCACAAACTGTTTGCTCGCATATCCGTTGTGCTACCTATTATTTGAGCAGAGAATTAGACGTAACATTTTATCCAAATAAAGGTATCATTGCCTATTGGTTCTTCGGTTTGACGGGTTTGTTTAATCGACCCTTGCTTTTTATTTCACTGATATTTTCGTAGGATATACAAATATTATTATTTAATTTTTATTTATACAGGGTGACCACTTTTAAATGGATATATATTTTTTTTTAGCCTTCGCAAATAACCAGGTTTATTCGTAATTTATATTATTCTGACTTGAAATTTTGGCTATCTTCTAAAAATGTGCTAGCTTTTATCATATTTCTTATTTAATTTTTCGCATACTTTATTAGGAATTTAACTATCAAAGTAACAACTACACTAAAGGCAAAATATCCTTTTAGTGTTCTAGATTTACCCCGGCTTGCCTCTTTAGATAACCCTACCCAACTTCAAGATCCGTGAAATCTCGCGAGTTTAAGGATTAATTGTTCCATTGCCAAAAAAAAAAAAAACAATTAAAGTTTGGTTGTAAAATAATTTTACAACCAAACTTTAATTGTTTTTTTTTATTGAATAATTATTATTCAATTTACGTTAGAACTATACAAAACAGTAACTTAAAGAAAAACAAAACTATTCAAATCAGACTAACAGACAGCAATTATTTGACTAAAAAAAATATATCAAACATCAAGAAATATTGAAATATATCTATTTTGTCGAAGATAACCAATGAAATCAAAGTCAACCTGTATAGTAATCTCAAACGCTTACGAGTTGACGCACGGTATGTGAGACCTATGAAGTTTCAGATATGATGGGCAAGAGCTACCGGCGTGACGTAAGCAATTAAATAAGAAGTAACTCCTAGCTCAATATTAATAATTGCGATTGATTTACTATTAATCTCACTGTGGACTTATACCCAAGACAAACACGGCCTTCAGGAATCAAAGATACTCCTGTTTTAATTTTTATTATGTCAAGGACACGTAATTATTGAAATTGGTATCGTTTTAAGAGCGTCTTGAATTTCTCAGGAATGTTCGTCTCGATAAGGGCGTCATTAAAACATTCTCCAATCCCGGAATTTGTTAAGTACATACATTTACTCGGTATATTGTGAAGGAAACTTTATAACGTAACTAGCTATACTTTGCGAGTTCGCCTGATTTTAATCCTTTTACTTGGGAGTTTGTTACTACATGACGTTTAAAATTTAATATTGTATAAAGATACAGTTTATTTGTGTGTAACACACGTGTTGGGCGGACTCCTGTTATCTTTACTGTAAGATGGTAACTGTCTACTTAGCTGCTAGGTACTATTTATTAAGCACAGTCACCAGTTGTATTCCTAAAGGCTTTGCCGTGACATTCATAATTTGAGGCCTAAATCATATATTTTTAAGTAATATTTGCATTCGCATTGCAGTCCAATTATGAACTTACTTTTTTTTGTGGTAAAATCGTCCAATGACATCCCCCGCTCTTGGGCGGAGCTGGAGGGCATGTCAGACTTTTACTGACTAAAAACCCACTCCTGTTCCTTTTTTTCCTTCGTCCCAGGGCCCCGGGTTTCACTTTTACACTACCCGTGGTTCTAGTGATTATGAACCTCCTTGTGTTCGCTTCCGAGAGGGAAACCCAGAGTTCTAGAACGCAAGGAAAAGAAGGAACATATGATGATATGAGTAGGTTTTAGTCGGTAGTCTGATAAGCCCTCTTGCCCCGCCATAGAGCGGGAAAAGTCATTGGATTTTAACATTTCCCACCTAAAAAAAAGTTTAGTTATGAAAAGTTTTTGACATTGATTGTGCATGAAAAGATATTGCGACCTGAATTTTAAAGTCATTTACATTTCGTACGACGAAAATGTAACAAGGGTATCGTTGAATAACAGTAACGCAATGAATACAGCAACTTTAACAATATGATATTAGGAATATGTTGTGCATTGCGGAAATGTGAGCCGAGTATTATGAGCACGCTTAAATCTCAGTCAGTCAAATTAATTATTAGTTCTGCTCCGTGCAGCCGGGACAAATTGACGCTTGTTTCGCCGGAACACTCGTATAATTAAATACACAAGCATTTAATCAAGGTACTGTAACACTGTAAAGTCGTGTACGTAATCCTTCAGATATGTTATAACGTTGCCGAGGTAACTCGAAGTTACACGTTCGAGCCACCTGACGTCGCTTGGGTTAAGAGGACTACAAGACTTAAACACGGTCACTCTCAAACTGCATACGAAAAAAAAAAATACGCAAAGACACAATGCTTGCAAAGTATGAAGCGTTTTAGCAATTTACTAAAACTGTATAGATTTTTTTTTTTAATCAAATAATCAAAGTTATTGTATAACCAGTTTTTAATTGTTAAAAGTAGTTTTTAGAGGTATGTCCGTTATTATTTTTTGAACTCACTGTCTATCTAGCCGTAGCAACACTAAAAATGGTTAAAAAAAATCGCACAAACCCAAACTAGAATAAGCTAGAGGAGGCCTAAGGGAGGACCTAAGATGGGGTTCCTATCCGTAATAAAACTAGACTAAATTTAGTAAGAACTAATTACGGTATTGCAAAAAAAAAGATTATAATTAAGATTTAAAATGTTAATATGTTTTTTTACCAAGGATAAGAATTAAAAGGCTTTATTATTATTATTATCTATGTATATATATCTATCATTTATCCTGAAGAATAAAATATATTTTCCTGATTCTGCTTACTGCAGTGTTACTGCGTTTGCGTATAATAAAACTCGCGATTATCTCCTGTAGTCCTCTTAAGTGTGCCACCTACAGGAAGGGAGCTGGGTTGAGTTGGTTGAGCCGATCTTAACCCGCCGCCGCCGCGGGCCGCGTAGGACCTGTCCTAATAACCGGGTACAATAGTGGCCCTGAGCAAACAACGCTCGCTTATTGCTACTCGGCACTCCGCAATAACAGCGGTAAAAACAATAGCGCAGCCATGCTCTTTGTGATTGCGGTGGCCACATTGTTCCCATTACGAGGACCAGCTTGTGTCAAGTTGCAGTTTCGGGTTCAATGGGACGTGAACTTAAATAATATATTACCTAATGTACATAATTTTCTTTGCAGGTAAGCTGCCCTGTTATCGGTATCGCGGATTATACATTCGTGAGTTTCTCTTTTAACAATATTGTAGTGAAACTTTATACATTTCTAATATCATCTATTTCATGAATCCATTCAGCATGTGTAGTAAATGTAGTGGTTAACAAATATCTTCATCACAAGTTTTTAATGAAAATATTTTTTTCATAGCAAGCTTTTATAGAGGTATCATAGTAATACTCATCGAGACGAATCATACGAGCCCAAACTCGATGGAGTTGTGTCGTTTAACTACCAAGCTCTTAAGGCCACCTTCTGATTCAATCATCAGATCAGCTTCATGTCATAATAGTTTTGCATTTTCATCTGATTTACACATGCATGCAAAATTTCAGCTCAATCGGTAACTGGGAAGTTAATCAAATTTAATTTGCAAGATTTGATTACAGACAAACATCGGGACAGGTGAAACTAAATAAAAGCTTGTATAAAAAGCGTGTACTTTTAACCTATTGACATCTGAAGAACCGACATTTGTTCGAATGACCGGTCAGGGATTATCTCGAAATCAATTCGTAACGCGGTGTCATTTGTCGCATTCGGCCCCGAACACTCGACAGTCGCTTTTAATTCGCTGATATCCACCTTTGATCCGGCTTTTCGCAGATTAGTTTTTGTCCAATCATGCTTAAAACGACTTCGACACATTCGGACTGCAATCAAAGTTAACGATGCTATTACCGATCAGATTATAACAGTTTTGGAATTCAAATAACAAGTGATTAGCTGCCTATGTGGGCACATGATTAATTTAAAACAACTTATACGAAAAACATTATTATGGAACCGCACGGCTTAGTCCTAATAACCGTAATAAACATCAACTGTAACGAGCAATAGGCAGCAATTCGTGCTGATGTTACACTGTTTTTATACACGACCGGTACATGGGAAAGCTTTCTAATTGCCGGAACAATGCTGAGCCGGTTATTTGCCGGCGGCATTGTTTTTGTCCGCGCCGGTTCATTTTACCCCACCTTCCCCCGGGTGGGAGATTAATGGAATTTGAATACGCATAGCCTTTGTGTTCGGCTTTACGCGTAATTTAAGCGTATACCGGCCGGGTGAGTCGGCGTTTTGCTGCCAATCTTACGGCTAGGCCCGCAGGTGCGCGACTTCTCTTCTATATGTAAAATGACGCGTCGTCTCTACAACCTGCCCGGGCTTGCCTAGCTGGGTTCCCTTTTTCCGAACTGGGACAATTTGCCGGCTGCGGTCTTCCCGTCCGATTATAATTTCGCTGTCTTCAAGGCTAGAGTGAGTAGGTTCTTAATGAAAGAAATAAAGAAAATCATTTTATTTTCCCGAAAAAGGCGCAAACTTAAGACTAACATAAAACATTTTTATATTTTACTTTACAAAATTTAACTTGAAAATATAAAAATAAGTAATAACAATTTAAAAAAAATAATAAACTAGTGCACCTGACCATCAACGATAGCATCACTGCTTACCATCAGGTAGAAACCCAGTCAAGCACTAGTTAATATCAGATAAAACAAACAAAAACTCAGACACAAACTATGTATCGGTATCATTTCACTTGTTTATGAGCGTCGATAGGACTTTTTCCAATTGGAAAATTTGGTTATTATTAGAAAAATCGTATTTATTTTTAAAAGCTTGTCTTAATCACTATTTTAATGTATATTAATACATTTTTGATAACACTTCCCTGTCAGTTCGATAAAAACTGTCATTATTCCGGTGGTCCCCTCTGTTGCCGTTCAATAAGCGTTGTGTGCTCAAAGCACTATCAATCATTCCCTTGCGCCTACTAGACACGTCGAGAAATAAAATGTATTTGTTTTATTACCTACCTATTGATTTTGTATGAAATGAGCATCAATGTAAAGCAAATAAGCTTCTGTTTTGTTTCGGCCTCTATTATTATCATGATAATTACGTTCGGCGTTAATGTAACTCAAATAATAGATGGCTGTGTAATTGTCATAAATGTGTACGTACATGTAACCTAGTGTAGTGGAAGCTGCATATCAATCAGTGGAAGGCAGGCCTGTTGGCAGAATACTGCAAATCCATTAACATAATTGAGCGGCTTGTATCCGGGACACTTCACGGTCCGGATCGTGGACGTCTTTGATGGCGCATCCCAGTAATGAGGAGCCGAAGCTGGCGTCATTCGCCCTAATGCATATTTACAATAAGGACGATGAATTGAGACGCTACATTGTGATAACAGACTACACCGGCTTTTCTGGCCTAGTAATTCAAGCGTGTACGCGAATTTCGGTATTTCATACTTCGTGATTCCAAATGGGTTCCATTAATAACGTATTTTTTCATTTCGGTACTCATAGATATTATTTTTGTACCCATTTGTAGATGTCGCAGCCAAAATTGTCAATTGATCGAAACCACTTAATTGGTCAAAAGTCTTTTGACCAATTAAAGGTTCTTTAAAAATGACTAACATTTAACCATCGATGAGATATCTTTGTGACCATTTTAAAAACATTTTTTTGTAGTGGTTCTTCATAGGTACCTACTTTTAAAATAATAGAACAAACATATTTTAATTTAATAAGGGTTTTGAGTGAAGCCAATAAAAACTAGTTTTGACAAATTAACAGTGTTGACTGTGACAAACATAATAAATTACTGACGATTGATTTTTAACCGCAGTCATTTGAAAAGCTTACATTAATTCAATCACCAAATGAAAGCCTACATTATTTACATTTTCACTCAAAATCGACGAGCCACGCGTTCACAAACAAACCGCGCAAAAACAAAGTGCCTGCAAAAATAGCGTTTACCACACAACGGCGCTTTATGAAATTTTCGAAATCCCTATTTAATTGGGCGCCTGTGTCGCCACAAATTAATTAAAAGCGCTGTGGGATTTTATTAACTTATTGCAATTATATTTAAACGGAACGATTACAGGGGCAGGGCGCGACGCGGCGGGTCGCGGCATGGCGCCTAATGTCATTGCGAGGGCGCTTACACGCCGCCTCGGAATTTGATCAAACTCGTCGTAATCGGGGACAAATAAATCTCACCATTAAAATTAACGGCGACCTGCCCGGCCCGCTTCCGACCTCTTCACTAGATTTATAATCACCTTTTAGAATATCGCCACAGTGATGTTAAGCCGTTGAATAGTTATTAGTAAAATTATACCTAATGGACGTAAGATAATGCTATGTAATCCGCATAATAAAATTATTATGGGTAGCTTTGTAGCCAGAATAATTACATGCTGGAGACCTTTAGCCATTTATGACAGGAAAACATTAATTTAATAAGCACCACTAATAAACGCCTCGGCCATTTAAAGTTTATTTGAAACCAGCAAAATATTCATGAAAAGTTACCAATTTCTTCGTAAAGCAATTAAAGCAGGACTGAACGCAATTTAAGTTAGGAGTACAAGTCGCAATTGGGGCTTTCGATTGATTCGGTACAATGATTCACAAATATTCTTTAGGTTTACTGCATCTGACACATTTTAGGTAACAGATTGGTGTAGGTGAGGGTTCGCCGACCGCCACAGACCACCGCATTGACAAACGACTCGGACCACTTCATTAATTGCGGGCCAGTCGGCCGCGCGACCGCCTCTAAATAATTCACATACGACTGCCCTCACACGCCGCAATCTACAGCGGACATGGCGAAAATTACGAGCTCGTTCCCTTGACGATTTTAATTTATTCTCCCTAATTAATTTGGATTTTTTTAATACTCCAGCATCGGCCCGTGACGATGGGTGCTCAGCCTTTATCTGAATTTTATAGACATCGATTAATTTTAAGCTTACTTTTTGCCACGTATGATTTTTGCGGCTTCCCTTTTATCGATTGTTCACACGAGATTTTTAATTAGCTTTTTTATCGGGGTACATTTTCTATTAAACAAAAAAAATAAACCGACATTCCTTTTAAAAGAACACGTACATAATTAGCAAATGAAAATACAGTACAATTTTTGAACTACAAAGTTATTAAGGCTTCATTAACTGAACAATAATAGTTCAAATAATAAAAAACCAACTGAAAATATAATAGTAAAAAACCGCGATATTTCCAAACGGATTAAATGTAATTTTTAGTTGGAATCGTTCTCGCTGTGGTTAGCCCGATGATACAGTTGCGTTTAAGGTAATCCATTACCCAGCCGCCAGCAGCGAATGCGTGCGGTCGTCGTTAAATACACGCATGACAACGCGAACTCGTTTAAAACTATATCGTGTTTTACATGCTATTTTGTAGAACCAGATTTCTTTCTATCGGTAAACTTACAGCTGATTTATACTCTGTAATCAGTAGAGAGATACATAGTTAAACAAAATTATTTACCATAACACAAAAACACAATTAAGTTTGGGCACTGGAACAATGGCAAATAAGGATCAGGAGTGGGGTTTTAGTCAGTAAAAGTCTGACACTATATCCTGCTCCGCCCAAGAGCGAGAGAGATGTCATTGGATGATTTACCCAACGAAAAAAAAACGCAAGTTACAAAAACTAAGCACTTGTACAGATACAAACAACAACAACAAAGAAAAAATAATAAACATGTGTAGGTATTTAGAAAAACAAAAACAGAAATACATTTATGAGAGTCTTAATGCGGTGTGCATCTAAGTGTTGTACCAAATAGGAGTCCAGTAGAAGATGGAGCAAATGAAGAGCTTGCCAGACACTGACCTAAAGGTCAAAGCTTGTTTACTTAACTCCTTCCATAAAACTATAATGAAAAGGCCCGATGAATATGTAATATCTTAATCTGAGGCGTCGAATGTCGATTGTGCAATAACAAGAGGTTGGATGAGCAAAAAGCAGCTGCGGACCCACTCGTAATGCTCGTAACTAGAGCCGTTACGCAATTCAGCAACGGCCTAATTGATTCCTCTCCCATTCGGCCAGACGGGGCGCATTATCGAGCACAGGTGCCCCTACTCTCCGGTTATTTGCCTCCTCGCGACAGACGCCGCTGCTATCGGCCCACCTCTGGCTCAAGATCTTCGACACCCGTTCCACCTTTAATTGTATATCGGAAATTCTTTTCGTGACGTGACTCGATTAGTAATAAAGTTTGAACACGACGCTCCTAAACGGAAATGGCTTAATTTTCACTGAGTTGAGACCTCTGCATCGGCGCTCGTCCATCGCGTATAGCCTCCCCCGCCTATTACAGAAGTGTGTAAATCGAGCGAGTGTTCGGGAAGGTGAAATATGGAGAATCGCTGGCCGATTTGTATGCGCGCTGAGTTCGCTCTAAGTAATTTATCTGAAAGTATTTTTGGTCGCGAGCGAAGGGGTGCGCTGCTTGCTCACTCCTTCCTTCCGATCGCAATGTGTCTCCACTCATTCAATTACATTAAAAGCTTAATTAGGAATATTAGCGAAGCGTCCTCGTTAACTTCCATACTCTTTGGTAGTTGGTTTCTGCGAATTTTCTCGACTTTGTTGAAGGCTTCTTCACTGCGAACCGAAGTTGTGAGATGCTTAGATGAAATGCGGCTCGCAATTAGTGTAATGGACGGTAACCTTTCGGAGTGAAATTAACGCCATTCGTCTATAGCTAAAGTAAAGGTACACTTGGTACAATTAAGTTGCGGAGTGGAGAGAAATTGCAACAAGTGCAGCGGGCCTCGTCGCGTCCACGCTCCATTTAACCCACTCAGTTTGCGGACCGTTCCGAAACCTCCGCCAACTCACCTTCGCATAAACACCTATTACGTATTGTGCAGTTCATCGACCCTTTTGCTTCACCGGCAGAACACGTAGTTACATCTGTATCCGCTACAACAAGAGGAGTTGCAAGTGTGCCTATGCTATCGAGTTGTTGAGTTGCCGTCTACTTGAGTCTCATTCTGTTAATTGAAAACTTGTCGCGGCGCCTCCAACCGCGTCTCTATTGTTTACCTCAGCTTTTCGATTTTTTCCACGAATCTCCTCTTTTCATAAGTATCTCTTTTGACGAGTTGTCTACGTCCTTCGTTTATATCGGGCTTCTTTTGGACTCCTCACAATGAAGCGGGGATGCACAATTGGTTTTTCCCGTTTTTTCCTTTCTTTTAAAAGTATTTACTTTTGGGACGTTCTCGTTTGAAGGTGCCTTAGCTTTTAATGTCATTGCTTACATAACATACTCGTATATAAGACTCTGCACAGATTTATTTACTCTAAGCTTTTATATTAGAACCTTTGAAAAAGATTATCAATGTTGAGTAAGTTCGAAACGTATTCCTTTTCGCACGCACGTCTCAATATTTGGACAGGATAAAACAACTAGCGATCAGTGTCACTGACAGTATCTTTTCCGTACATTATCCAGCCACCAGTGAGCCCAAACGCAATAAAACTAAGTACATGATTCAGACTATAACTCGTTTCCTTGTGAGCCGCTCCATCACTTTCACATTCCTCCTTATACAGGCACGTATGAATTCTCTCTTCCCTGGCATGCGCACAAAATAAATTAAACTCTTTATTCTCGGATACAAAGTTTGTATTCCCATGTGTATATAAGATACTTGTTGCTGCCCCTAAAACGGCCGTACACCGGATCAAGCTGTCTTGCCGAACTACTGTTCTTCCTTCCCCATTTCTGGAAAAAACAAGGGAAAAGTGTTTTTGGGGCGACAATATCGCTATCTGTTCGCGGGGACATAATTTGTCGTGCGAGAGTCGGACACCCTCGATTTGCCTCGGCTCGACATCGCCCTTTGAAGTGACTGTTACTGTGTCTGTACACGGGTAAGACGTGCTTATAATGATTTTCATGGCAGTTAGCTTCCTGATTAATCTGCTTTGCGTTTTATTTCGTAGATGGCAAAATAGTTGTTGTAATGGCCTTTTTTTATGGAAAATCATCTTATGACATTACGCGCCCTTGGGCGGAGCGGGCAGGAGTGTCAGACTTTTACTGACTAAAACCAACTCCTGTTCCTGATTTGCCTTCGCTCCAGGAAGGTTCCCGGGGCTCACTTTCACACAACAAATGTGTTGTCAAAGAGTTACCGTCCTAGCCTAGTCCTAGTCCAAGGACGCAAAGGGTAACTTAAGGAACACAGGTAGATTTTAGTCAATAAAAACAATCACTTCCTTGATGGTTTTCCACCTCAAAAAAAGCGAAACATCTTGAAAAATACTTTTTCAATTATATTATTGTGTCGGTTGATAACTTAATGTCAATTTACCACTCGACCAATAAATCGCATAGTAATATCTACAGTAGTCTAAATTAAGGAAAAATATAATATTTTAGCAGTCGCATAAAAAAGGCTATATCACTTTTTATTTCACTTCCAGAGGTGACGTTATGGCTCATAAAAACTTCATATCTATTAACTTGCATGAATCTTGGCTCACACTTAGCTTTTCCCACGACACTGCCGTTCTGCCAGGTTTGTATGTTTGAATATTTCATAATAAATTACGAGGTAGTATAGTTTGATAGTTCGCAGCCTCACAATATTGAGGATTTAGTCTTTATGGGAGAAAATAAAACGTTGGTGATAGTGTTTAGAGAGTTTTTTTTTTCGTGAAATATATTTTATCTGTTTCATTTTCGTCTAAGCTTAGGTGTTGCATATCTTCTTCTTCTTCTTCCTGCCCTTATCCCATATTACTCGGGGCGGCGCAACACGTTTTTTTCTTCCATTCTGTCCTGTCACCCGTCAAACTCCTATACCCTATCACTAACTCCCTTTTCTTTCATATCACTCCTCACACAATGCATCCACCTTTTCTTCGGCCTTTCTCTCCCTCTCCATCCATCTACATGTATACTCAGAACTCTTTTAATAATATGCGCTTCATCCTTCCTCTTCACATGACCATACCAAGACAAACGATTGCCTTTCAACTTTTCAGTCACTGGAGCCACTTTCAAACTTCCTCTAATATACTCATTGTGTTCTATATAATGGTGTTGTATATAATTTCCCAGATATTTCTCTCAAGACATTCTCTAGAAGACAGTTTATTTTCGTTCTAGGAAAGCCAGTGCCTTTAAAGAAGCTAAATCTATCACAATTTTACTCCTATTCTTTTTCTTCTTATCTTTAAGATTTTTGTATCGTCGTCGTTGCCTTTACGGATGAATTTCTCAAGAAATCTTCAACTATGGTGGGTATCTTAACCGTTCCATCGTTTTATAAGGTTCCGTACCTCAAATGGAAAAACGGTAACCTTATAGGATCACTTTGTTGTCCGTCGGTCTGCCAAGACTTAGGAATGGGTGGAGGTCTTCAAAAATGATATTGAGGTTTCTAATATATTTTTTTTTCTAAACTGAATATTTTGCGTGAGAGATACGTCCAAAGTGGTAAAATATGTGTGTGTGTGTCCTGTAACTTCTAAAATAAGAGAATGTTAAAACTATAAAAAATATATGATGTACATTACCATGCAAACCTCCATCACACAAAATTGGTTTGAACGAGATCTAGTAAGTAGTTTTTTTAATACTTCATTAATCCAAAAAAAACACTAAGTATTATTAAAACATCAATAACTTTTATATTATGTTACTTGCTGCTACGGAACCCTTCATGGGCGAGTCCGACTCGCACTTGCCCAGTTTTTTTTTTAATAACTTTAACACAAGTTAAGATTATACCAGTATTGTTTAAAATCGCTGCTTTTCCTGGCTGTTCACATCAAACAAGCGGTTCTGAGGTAACGCAATAACGCTCCTCGCACACTGTTGAAATTTACCTTATTAATTTCGTTAGCGTGAAATAATCACACAGCCAGCCTCCACTGATCCTTCAAATTATTTACGTTTAATACAAAATTTGTTAGTAGGTACGTGTAGGTATGTTCACATGGAAATCCTGCTTGCTTTAATCGAATAAAGTAGTCTTAATTTCAAAACTGACTTTCCAAAGAAAAGATGGACGGATTGTGTGAAGAGTGATAACATGACGAGTGACAGGACAGAATAGAAGAAAAAAACGTGTTGCGCCGACCCCAAATAAAATGGGACAAGAGCAGGAAGATGATATGAGTTTCAAAACTGACTTTGAATACAGTTTGAAAAAAAAAATTGAACCCTCATCATCATCATTTCAGCCTAAAGACGTCCACTGTTGGACATAGGCGGCTAAATCCAAGTGTCGCCGTAATGAACGGTCTTGTACGTCTCGCATTCATCGGATTCCCGCAACCCTTACCAGACCATCGGTCCACCTTGCAGGAAGCCTTCCAACGGAGCCTCCCCGTCCTTCTGCGTACCTGAAACCTATTGTATATAGTGACTAAACAAGTTTTTATTTTGTTTCATATCGACCTCAAAAACCCCTAAATGTTCATCAACTTTAACCGTTCGCTAAAATAATATCATTGCCTGTTGTTGATATTTTTGTAATACTTTTTAAACAACACAGTATTTACTAGAACCCTTAATATCACAAGCCTACTTAATTATAACATGGAAACCGAATCATTGTTTCAAAGAAAAATATTATTGAAACAACAATTATAACAACTCAAACTTCCACGACCCACAAAATATACCGTTGATTTCTAAACCGGGCTAATAAAATAGCTAGATTGGAGAACCTAGCTGGGCTATAAATATCTTGTAGTACTCGGAAAATGTCTGTTTATACGCGCAACTAAAATTGCGCAATTCTTGGCAACTACGATGTTAAGGCGATACTGATACTGAGCAATAGGATCAGAATCGCAATGTCAATTCCAAGATATTTGCATGTTTTACTACACTTGATAAGTGAAATAAAAACAATTTTAAAAGTGTCAATTTGTTACAGAAATTAAGTAATTAAGTTAATGCCCTTTGGTTGTCAAACTAGGTTATAATGATGATTAGAGATTCGGTAAACTCTTATTCTGAGGTGTGAGATTATCAAATAGCTTATCCTGCTCTGGGTGGAGTGAGAAGGCGTTTCAGACTTGTACTGACTAAAGTCAAAGGATGTAGTCTTTTAAACAATCCTTCAGCCCTGACTGAAAACCCCATGACATTTAGCACAGGTAGATAGAATAAATAGAGCAGTTCTCTTTTTTCTTAATAACACGTGGCTCACACTAGGAATTCCTCCTCTTTCGTGGATGCATTCATAAACATATAAATTCACATACACGCTACACCTAGACCCAAAACACTTATCTATAGGCTATACAAATATTTGTCCCGTCCAGTTATAAAACGCGCGACGCGCTGCACAGCAGTCAATTTCTTGAAACTCCGCCCCAACCATGCCGTCGGATTAAAGGCGAATCAAAATATTTAGCCACTAAAAAAAAATGACGTCATTAATTTTTTCACGGTCACTGGCGATAGTCTGTCAAAAAAATTGCCCGTCTAAACGCACATTTCCAAGTTGCGACCTAGCTATACCCACTTATTGGAGATCCCGTTTTAACCCGACACGTCGCCTTATCGCGACGTGTTATCTTAATTTGCAGTTAGTTAACGGTATCCCGGTAAAGGATTACCTAAGTAGTGTCTTAGTTCAAGAGCGAGTTCCGAGGAATTAGTAGTGTTAATTAATCTGAAGATATCTGTGCTCAATAACTTGGTTCTAAGGAAACAGATATGAGATAATAATTTAGCTGAAATGATGGCGGTTATGCTGACAATCTGATTACGTTATTCTAGTGGGGATAAAAATAACTGTAGTTCTTCCATTTCATTCATTGTGTGTACAATTAATAACCTGCCGGAGTACGGGTTTCCAGGTACCTGCAACCTAGGATTATTTATGTCAAAAGTGAACAGCCCCCTAGCCAAATTACAACCGTTTCGCTTACGTCGAACGCTTCGAGTTGACCTTGCCGCCAATTCTTTTGTTCTGACCACGTGACTAAACGTTGAGACGACGTCGTTCCCGTACATTTGAAGCTTTCTACTAGCGTTAACCATTGCAGATAAACAACTTGGCTAGGGGTACAGGTTACTTTTACGTAAACGTATCGTCGACCACTTCATCGCTTATCATCAGGTGTGATAGTGGTCAAGCTCGGGCGTATTATATGTATGAGAACTAGCTTTATGCCAAATTTTATGATTCTTGGTCAAGAGAAATTATTACCCTAAAAGTTTTGATTTACTAGCGAGAGAGTGTCATAATAATGCGTAAATTGCCTTAACTTAGAAGTTTGATTTTTACTCAGCTCCTTGGAGTAGCAGACCTGAGTGTTTGATTTTCAGCTTCATACCTCTACGCGTTCTTCTGTCTTGATAGACAGACGGACAGACAGATAGATAGACAACAAACTGGTTCTTTTAGTTCTACATTTTTGCCTACTTAGGACGGAACCGTAAAAACACTACAAGAAGCCTTGAACGAAAACTACTTCACTTAATAAAGTCTAAGCACTATGTGGATTAACTTGCTCCAAAATGTTTAACACTAGATATTCGAGTAAAAAGGTTTGATATAGCGCGAGCTTAACCCGTGGTGTCGGGAGCATGCGCGTTTATCCACGCAATCTAGCTTCCGTGACGCCCTGCTCTTTTTGTCTGGCACACAATCTGATCGCCAACTTCGTCCCACTGAGTTATGGCTCAGAACTTACCACTTCACCCGACCACGTCGCCGACAACTTTAAGGTCTACGTGTCTTTATCGGTCACTTTGTTCTACAAAAACTTTCCAATAAACTTTATCCGCAAACTGACTCCTATTAATACACGAGACTGTTTGCAGTTTTCAATCACCCAAAATGTTACCACCAACTTTTTGTCTCCAGAATTTTACAATATTAAAAGCTGTTTACCCCTGCTAAATTACATCAAAACTAAGGGTTATGACAAAGAAAACACAAAAACTTTTCCAATTACATATTCAACGACTCCGCTCAGAAGAAATTCACCACTCCTTGAACAAACGCCTCTATGAAAAGAAATCACCGAATAGGTGAGCGCGGGGGTAAACTCACGAGTAAACATTTGCGTATGTAAACTGGAATTATTCACGAAAAAACTTTTAATGGCGTCCCCGGAGTTCCCGTCAAACATTTATCAACAAAAGAACGAACGTCCCGCAGGCGATGGAACTTGAAATGTATGGAAATTACCCAGTCACGAGCGGGAGAACAATTCACTAACGTCGGCATAGGCAAATGTTTTTGTTGCAGCTTGTTTCGTTGTGTAACTTGTTCAGATTTGAAGTTACAACTACAAAACGCGGTTAGGCGCTTATGACGCACACACACGGACCGTCAAAATAAAACAAACCCGACCATATGGCTTTAAAAATGAAACATTCCGCGGATACAGATTCAAATCTGCGAGTGATTCGTCAGATGTTCGCCGTCGAGCGCGCGGAGCCCCTCGTTGGGCGCCAAATAACTCGGAACGGAATAATGAACCGCTTCAGATTCTTCAGCAAACAATCCCTGTCATTGCTCGACTGCAGAGAGAAGATTAAAATTTCATAAATTTTACTACTCATGCTGAGATATTTAAATTTAATATTTTTATAGTTTCTTTGAGTTAATAGCAGTGGTAGAATAGATAGATAAAAAACGAGGAATTTAATACTTTTGTGATAGTTCAACTTAAAGGGGTTCAGTCAAAGTTCCGCAGGTAGATTTAATTGCACATTGTAGTGTTAGTTATATCCCTAATTTGACAGATTAACCGAAGAGAGATGTAGAGTAGATAAAATAAATACATTTAGAACGGACACCGTTTCATTTGCATTTCAATCAGAACGATATAGCCGGTGAAAAAAAAAATATCTGCTCCGTCGCCTCACTTAAAGCTTTTGAAATATTCCTATAACTTCTGATTCTACGAGGAAAAAAAGCCTATTTGAATTGGAAAGATCAAAGCGTAAAAATTTATCGTTACAAAAAAAGCGCGGCAGGAACGTCCAAAAAGACGTTAGGCACTTATTATTTCAACAGAGCGAGTGTCTCGTCTCCTCTCTCATTCTATTTGTCTTTTCGATTGTTCCGGTGCATAGACTCCTCCATTACTCGGCACTGAAAGGAAAGTTTTGTATTCAATTTGGTATTATAATTCCCATTTGAAGTCGCCACGCACCATCGCGCCGACATCGGCTATGTAAATGGGCGTTTCCGGGACTTAGTAGCATTTTCGCCAAAAAATGTTGAATAATTTCATGTTGACATTTTTTCACTCAAATCTTCGCCTTAGCCATCGGTTTTAAGTTTATGCTCTCAGTTTCGTTTCTTCAGGCCCGCGCTTGACCGTTATCTCTCCTGATGGAAAGCACGATGTGGCCGACAATGAACCACGCTTGCCTAGAAATAATTGTTTAAACACTACGTATTGACTTATAAGGTTTAAAGGCTTGTAATTTTATCCAACGCAATCTAAAGTAATTTTTGAGGCAACGCGAAATAAGAGATAATTATAATTCCGTCACTCACTCGAATATTTCACAAATAGGTATTTATTTCAGAAAATACTTTTGAATTTTTGTGTTTAAAAAAAAAATACGTTAAAAAATTAAGACGGTTTTCACTCAGAATTCGAGTCAAATGCCCAAGTTTAAAATAGATATTTTTTCTTTTAATGTTCCCTCATAAAATAAAAAAGTGAAGAAAAAATATCTGTAATGACCACAGGTCACACAAAATAGCAGATTTTCAGAGGTATTTTTTGGATTAGTTTTATAAAATTTTATGTTTTGATTCCAATAGAAACCTAGATAATGTCCACAAGATATTTGTGGTTACTAAATATCTGGAGAAAGACGTATAATAACGTCATAATAGACAGAAATACCGGTTGTATAGAAATAGATGTCGGGTGGTCCGCTCTTAAACAGGTAGATGATATTGTTTTTTTGTCGTTTTCCTGCCTGCTGTCAATCATTACGAAAGAGTTACTATAAGGTTAAGAATTTATTTATATGTAACCACTTGCAACTCCCAGTAAATTCTTCAGTTGTGTAAATATTTCCGTGTGCTTACCTGACGTGAATTTTTATTCAGCTTCGCGCGCTCAGCTCCGTCGGGAGACAAGGAAACATTTCAGAGTTTCTCTTCAATTTAAAATGGAAACTTATCCCTCGGCTACCATAAAGTCTGTATTTACCATAGAAATCCACCTAGCTCGCTGGTTTCGATCCTAACCGGTGTCCACACTGAATCCACCTGGATTTAGAGCGTGCACATTGGCTGAACCGCGCCTCCGATGGAGGGCCTTGCATCTTCGTACAAGGCGACAGGTTTTATTTTACGATATGTTTTCCGCGACCGTTTCGCAGATACTAAAATAATAAGAGTTTTACGTCACCGCGTATTATGTACCTTTTATGGCCCCCCCGAGCTCGGCTGAAGCGCTGTTACAGTGGCTTACGAGGGCTCTTGTGACGAAATAATTAACCCAGTGTTGCTCGTCTTAGAACACCGCTTCCACCTAACATTCACTACTTTATACGTTTAACATTTTATTGTACTCTTTATACGAAATTTCCTCAGATTAGCGATGTTTTTCCTTTGTACGATTTAATAAAAAATAACGATGCCTCTGCTCCTTGGCTGTAGGCTATAACTCAATAAGCAGCATAATGAGGCTGTATCTTTATGTTTTGCAAGGAGTACCTACCTACCAGATCACTTTTAATTAGCGAACACGACTCTTATTCAATTGGATCCCTCACTCGACATTTCGTATTATGCTATGAAATTGGAATAGCAATAGCTTCTATTATGTTATTTTAACGTAATAATTACCGAGTATAATGTAGTCAGTGTAAGGGTAGCTGATAACGATATTAACAAGGAACAATGTGTAATGAGGCTCAAAGATCACAACTATTAACGGTGATGTTTACTGGCGGCACAAAATCACGATCGAGATATAGGAGCGGCTGGACGTCTATATTCCAGCCAGAGACAAGGGACCGATAACAGATTACCCGCAAACACGTTTTAAATTCATTTCCCGACCCGAGCGCCGATCGCTCCCCGATAAAATGTGGGGACGACCCGGGAAACGGGGACATATTTACTTTGTCTCCCCGCGGCTGACTCCACCGCGGCCACTTCCCCGGTCAGGTAACGTTCCGAAGTGGCAAAATATTTGTCCTGGCTCGTTACCCGTCTGTTCCGATTTAAGAACATTAGCTACTTCCAAATCTGGACTCACTTTTAAACTCGAATCTCGACTGTTGTTCTCTTAATTTTATTCAACTTGGTAAAAGGAACGGAGTTTTGTAAGAGAAAAAGTTTGAAGCAAACCTATTATGTCGGAGATTCTTTTCACATAGCAAGCTACCAACTTGCACTTTCATGCTACTTTCTTTCCATCGTATGACAACATCTTTCAAGTACTTTGTTTAAATCATCTCGTCTTAAAAATACATTTCCATTTCTATATTTATATTTTTAGCTAAGCTAACTCACAACGTTCTCGTACGTAGCTTGTAAAAATTTGACGGGGAAACTAATTTCCTTAATCGCTTAGACATGCGGTGTGTTGTTGATAAGCGCTCCGAACTCGTAACATGGTTGTTGTAACGCTACAAGGCTTTCAAAGTTCTACCACGGGTAAGTCCATTAACGCGTCAAGAGCTGTGGACTAGGTTTTGACGCCAGATATTTTGATGCACAACGCTTTTTGGCACCCGCTTCGGCCAACAACACTTGCTTTATCCGGTCAATTGCTTTGTGCAAGCCTTTGTATGAAAATTACTTGTTTATATTGGATTATAGAAGGTTCTCACTGAACTTAACCGCGCTTTACTGCTCAACAATGCAGTTTTACCGTTTCATTGCTTTTGGGCTGCTAACAGGCAGGCTCGGTGGCTAAAATAAAACTCCCTTTAATCATTTATTGGTCCTTTGTTTTGTTTCTTCTTGTTATTCCATAATATTTTATCTGTATTCTTGGCCATGGACCCGTTTTCCTCATTATTTTGTGTTCTGATTTCGCTGCGAGTAGCAATTTGATTATGATTCATAGTCGCAACATTTAACCAGGTACGGTGGTGCAGTTATTAAAATATATGCTGTAAAAAGTTTATGAAGGAGAACCTAATAAAATTATGAATGTAAAACTTGCATTACGTACGGTTCGCTCTTCTAGCTAGAAATTTTGTAGAGGTCCTGAGTAGCTAAAAAACATGCTCAAAAGTTTAATGTTTAATTTTAGAAAATTATTTCTTTAAATTATGAAAATATGTCTTTATTCTTTATATTAATGAAATCGAACTAAGACTTACTTTCAGCTACACTACACAAAATATTAAATCGTAAGACGTGCTCAAACGCTACCGAGATCTTTTAAACATTTGTGTGCATTATTTCAATATGATTTTTTATTCTGCTTTCAAAATTTTGTATTTGATATTTATGGTTACTGGTAATGCGTAGGTATATGTATCTTAAAGATATTATAGATGTTTAATATTACTTAAAATTTTTGTACACTGACAGCCTTAAATTAATATCCTTTCGTTCAGTCAATCCAAAGGTTTTCTTTAAGAGATTATACTGTGCGATAAGACCGCCTATTGCACCTGATTTTGCAAATGTTTGTCTAGTTTTCGTTTAAAAAAACTAGGCGAGTGCGAGTCGGACTCGCGCACGAAGGGTATTTAAACAACTTTTTTTTCACTATTTATTTTATTCTGTTTTTAGTATTTGTTAAAACGGCAACAGAAATCTGAAAGAAAGAAACCTGTAAAAACTTCAAATGTCTAGCCATTAAATGGTTCACAATCTGGTAACAGACAGACTGACAATAGTCTTAGTAATAGGGTCCTAATTTTACTCTTGGGTTACGGAACCATATAATTGCTCATCCATTGATACATGAAACATAGCTCCTAACATCAGCCTACAACAATTAAACTAACAGAACATAGGTACCAACACAACAACGGACCTCCAGCTCCGTCTAACAATAACATTAACATTTAGTTAGTCCTGTATGCTCTGTAACTTGGTATCGGTCGCGGTCTCGATACTGTAGTTCGGAACTGCAATGTTCCTGGTATTACCACCTCCGGGGTCTAATCAATAGTTGTGCTGGCCGATGTTCGCAGCCGTACTCTAAATACACCGTATTATGTACTTAGTAATTAATTAGTGCACTTGTATCAACTATGGTTGGTAACTGCTCTCTCTGTTTGTGTATTTTTGTGTTGTATTTAGTTTTGTATATCTATCCTTAGTAATATTATAAAAGCGAAAGTGAGTTTATTTGTTTGTTACGTCTTCACGGCAAAATGTCAAAACCAATTTTGATGAATTTTGGTTCAGAGATAGTTGGAACCCTGGAGACGGACATAGGCTAATTATATTTTTTAAAGTGAGAAAAGAGAGAGATAAAGTAAAGTATATTAATAAACGTGGGCAAAGCCGCGGGAAAAAACTAGTATTATATAAAAGGAGAAACTGACTGACTGACTTATCAGAAGCGCGAATTTTATATTATCTTGTTGGGGCGCTTTAAAAACCCAGGACGCTGCTTAAAAACTATCTAGGACATCCCAAGACACTACGAAAACTAGGATTGTTGGCAACTTTTAGTTACGGACATGTAGACCTACTGAAAATCCAAGCTATTTAAGCTATTTTTTTTTTTGAGTAAGCCTCCGAATTGCGATTTTTGTCTCAATTACTGTTTTAGACAAGTAGACTATTTTTTGAATGAAAATACTCGTATATTTTTTATAAGGTTACTAGAAAGCGAGCGAAAATAAACATGTTCCTTTTCTGGCTAGAGTAATTAATCCTGATCCATCGGTTGCTAGGTGAGCTCGAAAAGTCGAATGCAGTCCATTGGTACGTATCGACTGAGGTTTTTGATTGGCGATGTTCCATTTGAGGACGTTTGGTACACATCAAACGTCCTCAAAGTCCGTGTCCAATGTGGTACAGGCTAAAAAGAAAACATCAATGAACAGATTGCCGTCAAATATCCCGTGATTTCCTTTAATTAAAACAGTTTTAATGATCGTGTGATCCAAGGACCAGAAACTGTCCGGTGACCGTACTGACGATACCAGAAGATACCAGCAAACCGTAGGGACCCAGCAGGGTCGAAGCTTACCGGGGCTGCGGGTAGTGTGAAAGTGAAACCCAGGGCCCTGAGACGAAGACAAAGAGGGACCCACTCCTGTTCCTTCTTCCTTTAGGTGTCGTTGGATGATTTTACCACCTAAAAAAAGGACTAGAAACTGGGAGAGAAATAACTCCCTAAGCGCATAACAGACATTTTCACGCCCCTTGCAAACCATCCAATAAAACTTCATAACGATCTAATGATAATTAAATATTGCTATCCGACGTTAATAAATATAAAGGACTCGCTTCAAAGAGGGAAGGTGAAGAATAGGAAAGGAACGAAAAAGTATTTAAATCTCAGCCGTTTTTATTTATCTTTGCGGAGCGCCGCCAGCGGTTAAATATCTGGAGATACCCGGCGCTCTACTGGAGACAAATGTAAACACGCCATTGCCTTTGAAACGCCACCCACGGATATACATCAGCATACCATAAATAGTTTTGACGTGAAGTTAAATTGTTTGTCATGTGTGACGTATTCTTTTGACGTTTCATATTCTGTTTGGAATGTTTTTGGTAATAAGGAGTGGATTTTCCTGCTGGAGTCTGTGTTTCCTGATGGAGAACCTGGGGATGTTTTTGTCAAAAGTGGAAGTCATATTGTACCTGATCTAACAACGCGTTCTAGGCCCATTTGATGGATAACAGCCTCTTCCCATAGTGAAGTTTGTGTCTCAACTGTGGTAAACCGTACAGGCCTGTATGTGTCTAAGTCAAAAGTGAATAGGTTACTTATAAGCAAGCGTGCTCCATCGTTGACCACATCATGTCGCTTTCCAGGAGATAAGATAGTGGACAAATGTGTGTCTAACAACAGATTTTAAAAAAATACGTTAGATATATGATTTAGTCATACAATAAAAATGTAACTGACACGAATGATTGTCAAAGATTTACAATGAAGTTCATTTCCATCAATAAAACTATGACAAAACTTAAAACTTAAACAATTGATTAAAAATATTGCCTGTATTTCGCAAACATTCATCGCTCGGAAAAAGCCAAAGTATTTTAACCCCTTTCAAGAAAATAAAAGAACAAACAAAAAGTGGTTACAAAGTCAGAAAGTTTTCACTTGGCGAAATTCCCTCAATAGTTGAACAAAACATATTTCCTTGGAGTTGTTTTAAAGATGGCATACATAATCTAGCGCTGGATGCGTTTCCTCAAAGACACAGTATCAGCATAAGCTGTGAGACGGTCCTCTTTGACGCAGCCTTACAAGGCGACTGAAGGGTGTCGCATTTTGCATTCTCTCGTAGCTATCCGGAGTGGGATTGTTACTATTGAAAATGTGATACCCTTGTTATACTTTCCAGCGGTAAAATAAAAAGTGGCTCGATGTGAGAGTAACCAGCCGATGTCATTGGCTTCTCATAGTACTTACCAACTAATTACTTACAATGTTTTTATGAGTATACGTTTTAACAAGTCCTTTAAATATAACATGTTACAGGAATATTAATAATCCTTTATTATCAGGCAACTAAGACCCATAGATAAAATACACAAAAAACGCAAACCTTTTATCATCATCATCATCGCAGCCGAAAGACATCCACTGTTGGACATGAACTCTCCCAAGTGTCCCCACATTGAACGGTCCTATGCGTCTTGCATCATCATGAGGAATTGGTCGACCTTGAGCGGTCGCCATTTCGGCCCCATCAACCATCTGTTCTACGACCAATATGCACTGCCCACTACCACCCTTACACACTCTTATACACCCCAATTAGAAAACTAAGTTACAATCATAATTTAAGTACTGAAATTTCACTTAAATGTATTTAGGTAGGATCTTAACTGTAGGAAAATAATATGGACACACTTTTTTTTAGGTGGAAAAATCATCCAATGACATCCTCCGCTCTAGGGCGGAGCGCTAGGGTGTGTCAGACTTTAACTGACTAAAAACCCACTCCTGTTCCTTCGTTGCCTTTCATACTAGGGCTGAGCCTTCCTTTCAGAAATCCACACACTACTTTGGTAACATGGGACACGTTAAAGAAGCAATCAAGATTTTATCAAAAAAATATTTGTCAATAAATCAAGATTTATCTTAGGATACAAAATTACCTATTTTAATAATAACTGCAATCGATTCAGTAGTCGATTCTATACCTATAAACTACTTTGAAGATGTGTATTTATTATGTTACATATTGCATAATCTACGACGCTGTTTTGCTTGTTCGAAAAGTCTTTTCGCTTAGGACTCTTCAAAACTCAAGTGATTTCATATTTTGTTTAACTGATGCTTCACGTGTCGATATACTAAATCGGAGAAGCGTGAGAGGGCTTGAAATAACAAACGAAATCGGTGCCTTGTATTGGGTACGATATAACATTTGGAAGGCAAAGGAAAATATGAAAAGGCGGAATATTGCCAGACGAAATTACGATCGCTTTAGATTCCGTACGGCCCATTGAGGGGTGAATTGTTACCTTCGTACATTGCCATAAAGAATCTATTTGTTTTTCCTTAGTCAAGTGATATCGATTGTCTACCATATGAATGTGCTAATGCGATACAAGCGAACCCATTCATGGGCCTTTGTTAGCGACATCTTTTAAATTATACTCGTGCGTTTATCTTCGTGTTGTGTATAATTTTAGCTGGCAGTTTTTGACTTGTAGGGAGAAGTTATTTTGATTCACGCTTGTGGACGGCGAGCAATGGGTAGCTCGCAGTCCGGCCGTCTGGTAAGGTGGTCCAATACTCGCCTTAACCTTTCGAATACTGTCAATTAGAGACACTATAGAAAGACAATGACAGCGCGAATCGCGTTCGCTTGGGGTTTAATGAATTAAAGAGATGTCAGCAAAACTGAAAGAGTCCAACGAGCAATAGGTAGCTCGCCGTCCAGCCGTCCAAGAAAGTTTCTTGCTTGGCTCAAAGAGATGTCAGCAAAACTGAAAGGGTCCAGTAGGATGCCTACTAGAGCTGAGGGATTGTTTGAAAGAGTTTACCGTGGCCCTAGAACGCAACAGGCAACTGAAGGACACAGTTTTAGTCAGTAAAAGTCTGACACGGTCTTTCAATTCACCCTAGAGGTGAGGAGAAGTCATTTGATGTATTTCCACCTAAAAAAAAAAGTTTATTTGATTGACTTATGATTTATTTATTTATTTATTTAATACTTTATGCACAAATGTACAAAGGCGAACTTAATGCCTTAGGCATTTTCTTCCAGTTGACCTTTGGGTGATGCAGAGAAAGGTAGTGGTAGGTGCAATAAAAGAGTGCGAAAAAGGCAATTATAAGAATAATTATACTAATGGACCATTGAATAGATATACCAATAAACTAAAGAATAAATATAATACAATTATACAATATATAATTAAATTAATACACTACATACATACACTAAAATAGTCAGACAATGGGTCCAAATCGACAATAGGAAAACATTAACGGTGTGATGATACTACTGCCAACTTTTTACGAATTAACTCGCGAATGATTTTTTGAATTTTTGATTGAATGATTGATTTTGAGTAAAAAATCCCCATTAAACTACTCACCATAATTAACTTAATTTTCCCTGTCTATGTATATGTACATAACGCGTCGATATACATTAGTGTACCGGCGCACGATCAACTAAAAGCCTAGTTAGCGGTGTGGCGTCCCCAAGAGAATTGAATATTAGCATTTACAAGACAAATGTACCGTTGTTGTTTGATAGTTTCTCATTAGAAGCGGGGCGGACTTGGGGCCCTACTACGAGCTCTTAAGAGCGTCCTTTCCGAGGTACATTTTCAAACAACTGTTCTTACGTGATTATGATAAATTATAAATTTTTCTGTAGATATTTTTGAAACGCAGATATCTTGTGAATATTATCTTAGGTCTCTATCGAAATCAAATCATAAATTTGTACAAGACTAATCCAGTTAAGTCAGAGGTCTTCTTGGAGAGTGGGGAGTCTGTCTAAGGAGTTTAAGTTCAGGCAAAATAGCAGATTTTCAAAGGAAAATCTTTTCATAATGTAACTATAATTGCCTTGCAGATTTCATCAAGATTCTGACTATTGTTTCTTTTTCCAAAAACTGAAGGTTTTAAAAAAAGCACGTATTTTCTGGAAAAAGTTTTGTGAAATATTCGAGAACATGACGGAAACACCTAATGCCTACAGAGCGTTTAGGCGTTATCTCTTTTTCTCGCATTTCCTCTTTATCAAACATTGCATTGGATACCATGCTCACGCTGACGGGGACGGGCCCTCTTAATGCGATCCATTTTACAGCCTAAACTGAATTGTTAAAAAGATGAAGCGATATGGGCTGTATAGCTCCGTCCTTCTTCTCGCTCGCACGACTGACATTTTAATACGTCATGGTGAGGCTCCCGCTTCGTCACAACCTACACTAAGCCGCTTTCGCAGTTCCTCAAGTATTATGAATATGGGTAGTAAAAACTAAGGAAACTTCCTTAGCAACTGTTCCAGCTGTATGTTTGAGTGAGATAAGTTTTAGCTGCAAATTGGGTACATGCCAGTGTTTAATTTATACAATAGTTCGTAAGTACCTAAAAAAAACATGTTTTTCTAAATACTATATCAAAGTTACCAACCCGCAATGGATCCCCGTGGTGGATTACGGCCCATTCCCCTTCCTAGAGACAGGAGGCCCTTTTTTTTCGATGGGGAAAATCATCTTATGACCAACCCCGCTCTTGGGTGGAGCGGGAGATAGTGTCAGACTCTTACTGACTAAAAACCCCACCCCGTTCCTTCTAGCCTTCATACCGGGGCTCGAAGACAGGAACATTACAACGCTAATTATGCCATGTATTTGTATGACATGTGGTGGAAAAAACAAAAACACACTTACCCTTTTCTACACGCGTAACTCAATAGCAATGATTAACGTCACATACCTAGTAGTTCGTGCATCCTTTTTCCGTTTCTTGACAGTTTCCCCCCAACTCATATTTGAAAGGTTTTTAACTTACTCCATTTTGAACGGATTCGAAAAAATATTTCTTTTTGTGATTTTAGAATAAGTTACTTTTTGATTCGAATGGTAAACAATATTTTAATGAAAATTATTTTTTCATAGCAAGCTTTTATATAGCTCAGTATACCTATATAATTAAAACTCGTCAAGTCGAATCATACGAGCCCAAACTCGATGGGGTTGTGTCGTTTAACTACCAAGTTCCTATAGCCACCTTCCGGTTCCATCATCAGATCAGCTCCATGTCATAATAATTTTGCATTGTCATCTGATTTACACATGCATGCAAAATTTCAGTTCAATCGGTAACCGGGAAGTGGGTCTTTAACTTACAAGATTTGATTTCAGACAAACATCGGGACAGGTGAAACTAAATAAAAGCTTGAAAAAAAAGTCTTAAAATTCCCTACATTGAAGTTTTTTTATTATAATTACTCACCATTCCGTAATTTATTCGTGAACCATAAGGAAGATAATTCCCCAATCAATCATGACTGGTTGGCTTGTAACATCCGTGTTAAGACGCAGAGTGTATCTGTGATTATTCTCCCGCTCGCTTGCCTCGCACGATAAATAACAACCATTAACACGTTTCTTATAGTGACATTAGCCTTTATTGGATCCATGGGACTAATTCAATCACATTGAGAACAAATAATACGAGGGTGGATTGAAAATTACAGATCCTTTCGACTCTTAAAATCAAAATGACTGCAATTATTTAGTTTAATTCAGACTAGTTAACTATGCAAAGTTCGAAGCGTGTGCGATAATTAGTTGAGATTTCATTTTACTAGCTTTTGCCCGCGGCTTCGCCCGCATACATAAAATATAGCCTATATCACACAAAAATAAAACAGCTTACTATCGATGAAAAAATTATTAATTCATGAATCCCAAAGCGACCACCGGTGGCCGCGCATCTATTGTCTTACTATTGTGTCTCTAATTGACGGTATCTGAAGGGTTAATCAATCGAACCAATATTTTCCGAGATTACTTCCTACAATCAAAAAGACAAACTTAACCTCTTTATAATATTAATGTAGATTTATAAAGGAATCCGCCATAATTTCCGCAAAAGGAACAAATTGAGCAGTATATTGTGTTTAAGTACCTCCAAAAGAAGGGGTTGTCACCAAAGGCCATCCATGATGATATGGTCAATGCGTTACAGGATTCCTGCTCTGTTATATTCAACCGTCCAAAAATAAGTAGCAGAATTGAAACATCCTAAAGAGAGTGTGAAAGACGAACCCTCCACTGGATCTATTAATATCAGGCCCATATTATTTTTGCAAAACCTAATTTAACATAGAAATTATGACTAATGTAGACTCCTAACTTTTCGTTAACTCTAAATTACTTTTAATGATAAATGTTTCCACGTAAATTAGTTCTTTCGGACATTTATTCAAGGTTTCATTCCAGTTGTTTATAAAATAGTGAAAACCATAAAACACGGCAATGCGCCCACTGCACTGTATTCGTATCGTCTCGTATGCAAATGAACGTCGCCTCTAAACGTTTGGCCTTTGTTTCTCTCGCTCTGTATCTGTTAACTTTTATCGCGCAACTTTTTCCTCAGACTAGATTAGTTTTGCTCTAACAGTATCGTAAATTGAGCGGCCATTAAGCTCAAGTTTAGTGAACGTAATGATCCGATCTATCTTACAAGTTTAACAGGTGCTATTTAAAAGCGGATCGTAATACATGCAGATACTAAATAATCCTTTAATTAATATATTGTTGAGAGCAAGAGAGTTTGCCGCATCGATCTGGCACCAGCCGACATAGTTCGGCCCGAGTTTAAACGGCCCGCGAGTTGCGCTCGAGTGGTGGTTACCTCCTGACGTCTCTATTCGTTACTGAAGTAACCAGCCAGGCCCCTACAACTTTGTTCACACAAACTCGCAGCCCCTACTTTCCCTATAAACTAGAGTTGTGACAGCGAGTAATGTCTCCTTATATTGTTCTGGGGCTAAGAGGTTTGCCTCCTAGTTGTGATGAGAATTGTTAACTTTTACATCTTCTCTTATCTACCTAATTTATCACAGTCGCACTTTGAATTTTTAATACACACATCTCCACTACAACGGCAAGTGCAAACGTAATAAATTATGAATGGAATTTATATTGCTCGTTGGAATCGAAGAAAACATCGTTACGGCTTATTAATGACTGCGGAACGTCTTAATATCCGAGTTGGGGCAAAGAGTTTGGGCGATAATCGATATTTCCGAATATCGATTATGAAGTTAGTGCGAAAATCAACCGGCGCGGGTGGGCGCTTGACAAATGTCCGTTATAAGCGCAGAACAAATTGGTGCAATTAATTACGAGTAGAGCTTGGCAGCGCTGAGCCGACAAATATTATCAAGATCGTTAATTTCGACATCTTAGTCGAAGGCGGTCGGGCGGGATGATGTGAAGCATTAGACGAATGTGCGGCGCACACGGCGCGGCTGGCGGTGATGAGATCGGCAGCAAGGCGCTTAGTGCGCATCGTCTGCTGACACCAGCTTGTTAGCACCTCCCACGCTCCGCACTCTACTCGCAAGCATTAGCGGTTACGTACACGTTTACCTACCTAGCAAAGCTTACCTTATTTCCCAGAAAATTATTTTGTCTCAAGTTTTACTTCAGAATTTTGCTTGGTTTAAAGTACCCAGCGAACAAGCTCCATTTATTATGTAGGTGCATAAGGTATTCTAAAGCTAATACTCTTATGTAAAGTTACTATTAAGTAGGTCTTGTTTTAAGAAAATGTTCACGTAGGAGTGCCTATTTATTTTTGATTTATTTTCCTTCTAACTTAAGCAAACCCCTTCTTTTAATCAAGGTAAAATAAGTTAATTAACACTCTCTGGGCACGAAGGTGAAAAATTGTTCTGTTAAGAGCTTTAAACGAATTGGGGAGGTTAGCGTAAACAATGTTATTAATGCCTTAAACAATACAATATTATATTGGTTGATATATTGACTTCTTGTTGGTAGCATTTGTAGCAAGCTGTTACGCAAATCCATGTATGTTTTTGTTAACGATTCAATTCCGCCGAGTTGCTTGCGCCTATAAAACATGAATATAAAACTGTGCGAGTAACGCATGACTCTTAATGAAAAGTATATTATCTCACATAAAAACATTTTACGCTCGTTTTCAACGCTGGTTATTAAATTAAATCATAATTTACACACGTCGAGTTAAATCAGACTGTAAGCTCGTGAAATCGCAATAAAAATTATTAGACTCGTTACAGCCTTTCCACGCTAGACCCTTTTATTTTTTTCATATTAGATTCATTCTCAGGAACAATGACGTCATAAATGCCGAAGCGATTTTTCATTCGCATCGTAAATGTTCGTTTTCTCTCGTTTCTCCCTATTTTATTCGGCCACAGAAACAAGGTGCTCTCGACACGAGTTTTATTATATCAGCTTACCCTACTCTTACTATTATGCTGCACAGTGAACCTACCTATAATATTTTATTTGACATCTGTCGTTGGGACGAAATCTTGATGGTATTGCATCGATCTTATTGTTATAGAGTTCGGAAATATTCGTGATCTCTAGTATCACGATTCAATGACATTATCTCGAAAATAATCAGTTGTTCGCGTTCCATTGAATGTAATACTCGTCCCGAATAGTGCAGGTACTCGTACTATCGATTAATGATCTGAAGAGTGTTAGTGCCACATAAATATTTCATATGACACGATAGTGCTGTCGGATATGTTTATGATGTTCATAAAAATCGCGCTGTGCCAGTTTAGGAACAAATGGTATTATTTACTATATTCTAGGGTTATCGTTTTACATACTGCACAGAGTTTTATTGCAGACTGAATTTATTATTATTTTGACGAATGTATTTTCTGTTCAATATAAAATGTGGATAAGCTTCAAGCCGTTGATAGTAAAAAGCCTTGTAAATGTAAACTGATGTAAATGCGAAAACATTAATGTTTCTGAGAAATGTGTTCTGTTTCCTATAAAATGTATATATTTTAGCTTTCGTTAAAAACAACAAAAGATTATAATATTATACTCATAATAAAGCTGAATAAAAAATGAGTAAACCACTTTCAATAACTAGGTAGTCCAGTACCTGTAATCTATTTCAATCTTACCTATTTACATTTAGCTCGAAAAACATGATTCTATTAGAACCGAAGAGGAAAGTTACTTCTAATCAAAAGTAATGTTTATCCTACCATTATGCCTATAGATTCCATAAATAACAAGAGAATCTTTGTGTCCGATCGTTCGAAACATTTTCAGCACATTTTATTATCACTAATACATTATCCGTATTGATTTCCGACAATGGACTCCGATACTCCTCTTTGACCACGTAAACATATCATTTTGCGTCCTTACTATCTGTAAGAAGGGCCCGAGCTCGTTCGACTGTTATAAGTAAACCTTTCATGTATATTTTATTCCCTATATTTTGATGTGTGGGCCCCTCGTATCACGCTCATTCAAATGACATATTGGAGGAACGTTTGAGTATGTTTCTCATCGGGAAAAGATCACAGTTTTCTTTCGAGAGTAAAACCAAATACCATCTCCTGAAGAACCAATCTAGCGAATTGATTTTACTTCGTAGGTCCCATTCGTACATAGCTACATATGTATTATATGTGGACAGATTACATTTTATATTAATACGTTCATTTCATGATATGACATATAAAAAACATAGTTCTTTTACAAACTGTTGTAAATAAGGAAAATAAATCGTGCTCTCGATTTTTTGTGTTCAAAAGTTCCAAACGAATTTGCTCGGATACAGGCTTTAAATCTAAAGGTATTATAATAAAAAGTCCTTGTAAAAAATAAGCGTCGATCATTTAAATAAAACGGCAGCAGGTTTTAAGTTTCCAACAGATACGTTCTACCTGCCGCTGATGAGCTCCGGGCTAATAACGTTAGTCCCCGTTGTTATACCCAGTGTCACCATTGTCTTCATCATGAAGGCATCATTCAACATCATTCTCCATTAAGTTGAGAAATTGCCAAGGAAACGATAACTGCCCTCTTTCCCAACACAATCCGCCTTCCTTCCGCAAAATTTTCATCCGTGCTGTTTTTTCGTTGTTGTGAAAAATGTTATTTAATTTCGGGCAATTATTACACGCGCTCTACGAAATTACTCCAAGGAATAGAACTCGCGAATGTTGGTTTTATTTCAGAGAGAACGGTCCTTTTTCTACAATGAAAGCTTTATGCTGAAAAATGAGAATCCCGCTGTTTCCTTTATCTGTTTTTCATAATATTAAGTAAAATGCAAATAAAGGGTCACAGTTATCACAAATGCGAAACTAAGAGCTAAAAGGTTTTCTTTTATTGGAGTGTAGTTCAAACAAAATCTGCATACTTTCAGAATTTATTATTACCTTAAAATATTGTGAGTTCCACGAATATTTTGTTGTGATAAAATAAAAAATTCCGCGCTAACAATTCGAAGGGATTATGTAGGCTTGATGTGGATGTACCCAATAACAGATTACTTTTGTAATTTGCATTTTTTATAATCGATTGTAAGTTTACATAGGTTGGTTTTGTGTATCACGCTCTGTCATTTTTCGCGTTAGGAACAATTGATGTGTTCGGCTTTATTAAGTGTCTCGTGTGAGTGATATCCAGGCGACGTCGCCAGGTGTGAGCTTCGCGATACAAAATCCGCGGTGTTGCGTCATTTGTACGTTTTCTTTATTACGTAGCGTGATTTATACCTTAGCCCGGTGCGTTTAACTGCTGAGGTCTGTCATTTCGCCGTCTTAAATTGAGATTGATCCCGGGGAAGGGCGGGTTGACGTGTGCGTTGGCGTGTCCCGGAATTGTGTTTTTGTTTTATTTTGTTAGGTTTTTCCCTTTGTGTCGGGGGAGATGACGTCTTCGCGCATGCAAAGTCACCTGTCAATATTTTGGCAGCGATGCGGCCTTGTTTCAGGTCGGTTAAGGCTCGGTTCACAGCGTTACAAAGCTCGATATTGATACATTCTCGCTTTATTCAAATATCGACAGAACACTAATTAAAAAAGTTATGTGAAATTGCACCAGAGACTATACCATTCATTAGGTATCCGAAAATATTATTTTAACATTTTGTAAGTGATGAATTGAAATATTTCCGCTTTTCAATTTGTCCAATGACTGATTTTCAGTACAAGCATTCCCATTCATTGGTCTACATTACTTTTAATTACAAAGGTGATGATATTTTGATTTATAATTTGAGCTATTTAATTGAATGGCAGCATACATACACCTGTTAACTGTGCTGATTTTCAACAAAAAAAATGATTAATTGGCACATAATCAATCTGCCTAATTGTTTCCCAACTATATATTCCTATAATAAATTAAATCAATATATAAATTCAATCAAAATTACTGTCTCTCAAGGCACAGACCGTAGTCCAAGTTTGAAAGAAAGTGGTCCATCATCGGTCCACCAGACGTACGGCGTTGATACATGGTGGACGTCCCACCCCTACGCACAAAACGTTTAGCAACACAGTAATTGTGCGTACAGCTAAGGAGTTGAATTCCGTACCGGAGTCTGTGTTTCCTGATAGCTACGGCCTGTGCGTATTTAAGTCAAGAGAGGTTGATTTTAAACAAGCATCGGCACATCGGCGTTAGGCTAGCTTATCAATAATAATAAAAAACCTTTTTATTTTGCGCCGATAAAACGTTTATTTAATCATTATTTTTAAATGACCTATTAATTTGATTCATCATAAAAGTACCGTCTTATTTTATTTTTGCTGAATGCGTAGGGTAGGAACCATATTTTTTTCTACCAAGTACCTACTACGCACTAGGGTGCATACAGTCTAGTGTTAGTAATAGATGCTTATTCTTGCTAGTGACGGACAGAGGGATAGTTGTATCTTTTACGCTGTAACAAGTGTGAGTTATTTAATTTTATACGTACTCTTGCAATCAGTCACGGAGATATTAATTCATGAATCCCCAAGCGACCACCGGTGGCCGCGCATCTATTGTCTTACTATTGTGTCTCTAATTGACGGTATCTGAAGGGTTAATGCAAAAAACTTCAAAATAAAAAATTTGTGGTAGGTACCCAGTTAGTTTTTCTTCATCAGTAGCTTTGTCACAGTCAAAATCTTGATTGACGAAAAACCTGCGTTGCATGACGGTTTTTAGTACTGATTGACGAAAACCATCATTAATGATTGATGTAATTGATTGACGCTTGCATGATCGTGTAATGTTCGCCTTAAGTTTTTGTTATCAGGCAGTGTTCTCAATGTCTTTCTGTTTTGTCCACAGAGAGGCTCCGACGAGCTTCTTTCGCAGAGTGGCGTCACCGTCATGGCGCCCGCCGCTCCGCACCACGCCGACAATAACAACCAGGACTCCGCTGCAAAAAAGGTAAGCAGAATATTATTATTATAAGTAAGATACGAGTATTTACCTGTTTTTTGCGAGAACGTTTAAAAGAGTGAGCGCGCTCCTAGAACGCAAGGGGCAAATGAAGGAACATAGGTTGGTTTAAGTCAGTAAAAAATCTGAAATGGCTCTTCTATCAGCTTGTCAATAGTTCTGACCAAGTTTCGATCAGTTGGAAATCTTAACGAAGGCTAGCCCTCGATGCGGGAGATATCTGCGCAAACATAAATGGATATTCTTTCCCCACCTGTTAATAAAAAAAACCCTCGGGACCTCACATTGGGCAGGAGCTACTTGAGGCTAGATCTGGCACGCCCCAGTTTGGAAACCACCGGCTGTCGAGGACAAGTCCTAGGTACTTGATACCGACGACAAATAAAAAATATGGTAGCTTCTTTACTTGCTCCTGATCGCCGCTCGCGCATACGAAATAGTTGTGAATCAGAATCGGTTTCTTTTAAAATAGAAAATACGCACTACTCAGTTCAAAGAAAATTCAATAAAACAGAAAACATAGCAGTCTATTCCTTTACTTACCTTTTTAACGGCACTTCTTTCGCTGAAATGTGTAATTAACTGAAAAACGATTAATCGCGATAAAACGGCGGAATCGCGAAACCGTAATAAGTATTAAAATAAAAGGTTCCTCGTAAAAAGCCAACGTGCCATAAAGAGCTGCCCTAAGGGTTTGGGGGCCAAATTTTTATTAATCTCCCACCCCTGAATTTTCGATACCGGTATGAATTTTTACATATAGAAATTAAATCGATACCTTTAACTAATTAACCCTTATAAGTGGTCAGTGTGTATAGGCCTTAAAATTAAATAAAAAATAATGTTCACCCCATTTTGTGTCCTTTTTTTCTATTAAATTTTTAATTAATATTTAAATAAGACAAGAATGTACTGAAAAGAAAATTGTTATCTACATAATTCAGAATTAAATATTAATTGATTACGAACAAGTACAAAATAAGGTCCTTTGTTCAATATTCATAAAACAATTTGAAATACACGAAAAGAACTTCCATTATCCTAATTCTTTGAACGTTTTCCCGTTTCACTACACCGCAAGATAGTTTATTGCGTTTACAAGATGATATATCCTATCGGCTTGTTATTATATTTATTTATTTTTAACATTATAAACTCCGTATCATTACTAGAAATTGTAGCCATATTTTTATAAAGTGAAAGTATAATGAAGTACTGGAAAAATTTGTCTTTGCCTGAATGAATATGCTCCTAATAAACTAGTACGCTTCGACGTCAACGAATGCATCACTGCTTACCATCAGGTTGGATCGCTGTCAAGCAAGAGTTATATCATATTAGCTTTTGCCCGCGACTTCACTCGCGTACATAAAATATAGCCTGTGTCACCCAGGAATAAAGCAGCTATCTATCGGTGCAAAAAAATTCGCAATCGGGTCAGTACTTTCTGAGATTACCTCCTAAAAACAAAAAAACAACAAACTGTACCTCTTTATAATACTAGTGTAGATAAAAAAAAAAAATATGCTAAGATTTTTACTGAACCGTTAGTTTCCTAACTACCCGAATTTTTAAGGTATAGTTTCAGACAGATAAACAAAATATTTTAACAAACACATAATGACCTGTTAAACGCTTTTATTAACAATACTTTAGAAGTTATTAAGTGCCCATATTTCCACGTGGCGCAGCAGTGATGGTCCAGTGGTAACCACGGCTTAGGAGTTACAGGTCATGGGCTCAAAACCAGGCAGGTGTTTCACTTTATGTAATTTATTTCATCATCACTGGTCTTAAAATTGTGAAGAAGTCTTGTAGAAACCGATACGTCCAAGAAACTAAAATTCGAAGACATGTGACATCCACTAAACTGCACTGGATACGCGAGGTGTTTTACGGCCCATTCCTTTTCCTGGAAAGGAGGCCTCGGACAAAGCAGTTGGAGCATTATATGTTTAACCTTAACCGGGTCTCCTCTCGCGTCAGTTAGTAAGTATAAGCCTAAGTAATTAGTTACATGGGGGTAGGTTACATATTACTAGCTAATTCCTAAAACGTTTTTCTGCCGAAAGAAGAAAAAAAAATCATTAAAGTAGGGTAAAAATTAAAAAATAGCCTGCGATTGCCTTGTCACGTTTTATTTGGGGTCGGCGCAACACGTTTTTTTCTTCCATTCTGTCCTGTCACTCGTCACGCTATCACTAACTCCCTTTTCTTTCATATCACTTCTCACACAATCCATCCATCTTTTCTTTGGCCTCCCTCTCCATCCATTCACATGTAAACTCATAACTCTTTTAGCAATATACTCTCAGACCTACAAATATAAACAATAAAACTGTCAAGCCGTTTCGGAGGAGCTCGATAACAGATACTGTGACACGAGATTTTTTATATACCTAATAGATGTTTCAACGTAACATAAACCAACACTGTTAACCGAATGGTTAAAAGCATCAACAATGTAGAAAATGTGTACACTAATCAACGAGATGCCAGAGAGGAAATATAAAAAAAAATCAGGACAAAACGCTCACGTGCTAAAAGGTAGAAAACAATTAGTACAGAAGAAAACAGTTTAAAAAATAAACAAGGTAGCAGTTTTTGGGTCTTTCCTACTGTGCAGTTGTTTCACCGTGTATTTACATAAATGTGGAGCGAGTTTCGCATGCACACTTTGTTTCGTGCTGTCCAAACAGTTCTTTGTTTGTCGAGACCAGTACTGGCCCTGGGTTCTGACCACCAAATGGATTGTATCTTCAATTAAAGCGGAATAATCGGTCATATTCCTAGTTCAGATTACAAAGGTAGAAGTTTGATTGTGTGTGTGTGTGTGTTTGTAAGGTGCTTCTTCACGCTTAAACGGCTGAACGGATTTCGATGAAATTTTGTATACGGATAGACCATGTCATGAAACGGGATAAAAGATGGCCTGTTTTATCGCTGAAGTATGTTCTTTTGTGAAAATTTCCTACTGTGAGAAGCTGAATGCAATGTATGCGAAACGCAAATGACCGTTCATTATGGCGATGACGACATTTGGAGGAGGCCATGTCCAACAGTGGACGTCTTTCGGCTAAAAAGATGATAAGGAAGAAGAAGCCGTCAGGAGCTAGTCATATTCCTAAGTCTAATCTGACTAAGGCGAAAGTTTTTAGTATGTAACTATGTATATAAGTTTGTTACTCATTTACGCTCAAACGGATGATCAGATTTTGATGAAAATTGACACACATGTAGACCATGTCTTGGTAAAGCACATAGGTATATAGCACTATTTATCTCGAGAATATTCTCTTAGGATAATTTACCACTTTCACGCATACAAAGCCGTTGGAAGAAGCTAGCGTTACATATTCCTCCCTTCCCCTACGTCAGCTCACCAAGCTTATAAAAACTACGCACTGCTCTAAGAAGTTTTATAAAAATGTTGAGTTTAAAAGCTGACTTAAGTCTTGGAGTGCTAATTAGCTCCACTGCTTACTTTAAAGCTGCAATTCAATTTAATACAGCTCAATTCACGACTTCCTCTGATGTCTTTGGTAGACTCATGCAAATTAACCGTGTGGTGTTTCAAATAATTTGTAAATTAACATTTGTGCTCGTACATATCTACACAATAAGGGAACCATTTTGCTTTCAATCAATGAACTTAATAAAGTTAATATCTTTTTATTGTGTGTGATAATTAATCAATCAAATCAAAGCATTTGTTTCACTTTTTAATTGTCAAGAAGTCAGTTAGAAAAAACCGGACAAACCTAAGTCGTATTCGAGCACTGAAAGTTCCATTTAAACTTACTCACGTAAATAGGTAGGTAGTCCAATTCTCGAATCTAGTTTCGAAAATCTTACCGAATCTATCTACAAATATTGTACTGAATATTTGGATTGCTTCGACTTAGAAGTTTTCAAATTTTTTACCGCTGCTGTATTTATACCGCGATTTAGTGCTTCATACTTTCAAGTATTCCTGAGTAAAAGGGTCTTGACAGACGGACAGACGGACACCAAAGTGATTCTACAAGGGTTCTGTTTTTGCCGACTTAGTACGGAACCTTAATTATGCTAATTGCACATTCCAAAACGTAGATTCTCTCTGGAGAAAAATGTGCAAGAAACTCCATGGACATGGACACTCTATAATAAATCATGTTATGTATTGTAAATGTCTCGGTTACATATTACCAAACAAACAATTTTATTATTATTGAACGATGTATCTTCCCTGAAAACAATATCGTGAGATAGAGAGTGCCTTAAGTAGGTAAGCGATGGACCTGTCACGTCATATGCATTGCTAAAAGTTTTAAACTCAATATATTACCGCTTCTCGATATTTCTTGCGAACATCATATTTCGTAATAAACTCGAGCTAGAGCAAAATTTTTCGGTAAACACAGGTAATACTGTAATAGAGTGTTCACATTGCCAAACATTATATTTCGCTGTCCGACAGTCCGGCAACCGTCCGGACCGAGCCCAAGTCGTCAACAACGCACACTGTCCTCGCGCGCCTCAAGGACTTGTCAGCAACCGTAGGGACCCATCAGAGTAGAAGCCTACTGGGGCCAAGGGTCTGCTTCTGAAAGGAAGGCAACGAAGGAACGGGGCGGGTATTTTAGTCGGTAAAAGTCTGACACTATCTGTCGCTCTGCCCAAGGGCGGGGGATGTCATCTGTATGATTTTTACCCACCGAAAAAAAAAAACCTTATATTTAACATTGCCGTAGGTATCATTTACGCAAATTAAATAGAAGCGAACCGTCTCGTTGAAAAGAAACCATTTTCTTATTTTTCCCTCAGGCAGTTTATTTCCCCCGCTGTCACCGGTCATTATGTCACTGCGAAAATAAAATATCATACTGGCTGTTGCGTACACGAGATTTTTTCTTTTATTTCAATAGAAATTATACATAAAACCTTTTTAATGATTCTTATACGTATTTCTAATGTGTAATCGCTCTAAGGACATATTTTTTATTCTTTCTTTGCGATATTGCTCACTTTAGTAAATAAGTACTACTTTTCCTACCTGTAGTATTTTATATTAGGTTAATATCATCTCAAGAAACGTGGAAATAACATTACTCTAAATTGAATAGTCTGTTCCAAAATATTTCTCAACTTTTACAAGACTTGTTTTTCCTTTACAATTTTCCAAATAGAGCGGATATTTTAATATCTTTTGATATTAGTTCTTTGCTTTGTCAGTCCAATTCTCAAGGAAGCCATCCAGGTCGTCCCGCCATCTCCTACGTGGTCTGCCGTGGCCCCGTGTCGCGTTTTACGCGCCCACAGCTCGTTAGACACACGGCAGACATGTCCTGTCCAGTCCCATCATCTGGAACTGGAAAGACTGGAAGGAGGCCTTTGCCTAGTTGTTCGAGAACATAGGCTAGCAATAATAATAATATTGATATTGTTAGGTTACAAGATCATTAAGCTTTTACAAGTAATCCTTGTAACAATACATCGAAGATCCATTAGTTCGTAATCATCTAATCCCAAACAAGATTCATTAAATGATTCGGTATCTCAAGCAAAACAAGGTAGCTATTTTAGTTTTGCGGCGTTTTGCCGTCCATTTACTCTTACTTGTTAGGGGCGCCCTGAAAAAACCTCGGCGCAGTAATCTTAATTACATTGTGATCTCGTTACTGCTCGGCCTTAATTCATAATTAAATAGGGACGTGTCCCAACGTTGCTTATTTATTTGCTATTTTATGGTTTTGCGATTGCCCCGCTTTTTTTTTCTACCATGAAAATTAAGGCAGTGCCTTTTTGCGACACCCCTTCTCCTTTGTTACCCTGAATATTCATTTGGTGCCTATCGGCGGAATGGCGACTCGTTTTTAAAAGTATTTTTTTATGTTCTCTCTTTGTGTTGTGCTGCAAACACTTCATGCTGTGAAAATATTGAAGGAAAACTCTGAGCCTCTGTTTTTATATGGAATGTTTTATGAGTTGTATTTGGGCCGTTACAGGAAAAAAATAAAAAATTTTTCAATGTTTTTCCAGTGTTTTCAATTCAAAGTGAACGGAAAATGCAGACAGTTTTAATTACTTTGAATTGTTTGTTTCAACGTTGACGCCATAATATCTGTGTGTATTCGCCAAAGTACGCTCGCTGAAATAATACCAATGTCAGAGAGGGCACGTCTGTAGAAAACACACTAATCAACCCTCGTCCTCTTTGACCGGGTCATTAATGTCCAAATCAAGTAATTAATTATGTTCCCCGTTTTTTTTCCCTCATTTTCTTGACGTTTCCTGTAAAAACGCAAAGGGTCTGCCTTGTGAAGATCAATCAAATCAGAAGATGTCCGAGGAGTCCGTTTACCACTACTTAAGCATTTACGAGCTTGTCTTACGGAGTTACGACTTCGCTTGCACAGGTTGACTGCTGATCTTATTTGGAGAAGAATTTACGATCTATTCCGTCTCTTTTTTTCTTATTCATTGGAGTGCCTAATTGTTATTTTCTTTTTAAACTACCCTACTCGGTAAATTAGCTGGCTAAAATATAAATAGCTTACTGTTTTATATTCGAATGACGGTCTGAAGGCGAGAATAACTTATTTAGTAAAGTACCCTAAACAGCCTTTGGAGCTCTAAGATATTTGCGTATTGTGAGTGCTAAGCGCGTACGCAAATAACGCGGCCGCAATAATTGACTTCGTTAGCACATAGTTTAGTTGCTAACAGAACAATTACCATTAATATTGCTTACTAATGAAACTGCGTATGCAGATACCACTTTATTTTACTACAAGTTATAAATCTTAAAATCAATCTACCTAACCGTTCTTGGCTTCTAGTCTAACGGGATTTTACGTAAAGCCATTGCCTATCTGACCTCCACAACCCAGTATCTGGGTAACGCATTACCCTTTGACAACACAGGTGTCAGAGTGTATGGCTTCTGACACCTTGTAATGACTGTCAAAGATCTTCAGATGAGGGCCGGGAGCAACAGCTTAACTAGTTTTTTTCGAGGCACGGAGGAATCACGTTACCTATGTTCTGACTGGTCACCCATTTATAGACAGACCTCGCTAAGTATTTGCTTTACCTTGAAGAACGATGCGTTCAGCTGTTATTATAATGCATAACCACGAACTCTTTATAAAGTTGTCTTTCTTAAAACAAACTTGCGTTATTAAGAGCCGGTTGTAGTAAATGAGTATTTTGTGTGAACTCCGCCTGGGTCTGTCTGCTTCGCGGTTTAAATTTTGCTAAAAAAAAAAAAAGATTTTTGCTCTTTTAAAAAACCAACTTTATTATTTTTTGTAACTTTTAAATTTTTCTGTGACGTAATCTCGTAAACATACTCGTTTGAAATCGTAAATTAGGGCCCGTTTCGCGATTTTTTTTTATCGAGCCACCTAAGTTATTTATATTATATGTAAGTATATGTATCATGTTTTGAGTTTTGCTTGGCGGTTGCTCATTAGTTAATTTTAATAAAATATTTTTTTCACACTTAAAAAAGTTCATAACCTAGCCTTAATAAAGCAGTTCAAAACCACGAATTAAATATAACAGGTAAACTATCAACTACTTCAACGATTTCGTTCCCAGAAAATTCAGTAATCAATCAAATGATCTCATAAAGATATTCATTGCCGGGCACTTACTATTTTACGGTTAGTTTTAGGGGGTACTAAAACCATTTGGCTATCTTATTTTACGATTTCCTACCACGAACACGGCCTGAACGTCTGTTCAAACTAAAACTTATGGAACATATGATTTAAGACATAGTAACAGACGAGGGAGGTTTACTGTACACCTTTATGGTCTGTTATCGTTATTACATAACATTCAATGTAAACGTATGGGTATGTTATTGACAGATTTTGTTTATTTCATCTCCAGAGCTGTGGGATTGTTCAAAAGAGTTTCTTTGGCCCTGGTACCGTTTACTCATGTGGCCCTGGCACACAAAGTGCAATATTCTTTTTAGTCAGTAAAAGTCTGATACTTCTTCTCGCTCCGCCCAGAACGGGAGAACTTATTTAATGTCAACATGTATTGGTACTATCTGTGTTTTATTTCATCACCACTGCTGTCAAAACGGTGAAGGATAACATAGTGAGGACACATGGTCGAGAACCAAAATTTCGAAGATTCCTGATATCCACCAACCCACAATGGGACCCCGTGGTGGATTACGGCTCATTCTCTCTCTTGAAGGACTTTTGAGGCTCACATCTCCAAGAGAGCCCCAAAAATCCTTCAACATTTGAGGCTAATTATGTATATGCTCTGTTTGCTAGGTAGGTTTTTAGCTGCTATGACTGACAGGAAAAAAACATTCCATTCATGAAACTTTATTTTTTCCCTTTATGCACCCGTTGGACATGCTTTTACTAGCTTGCTGCAATAAAATTGTTATTGTTACTTTTTATGACTGCAAGCATTTCACTATCTTACCTCTGATAAGAGAACTTAACATAAACTAATATTTCAACTTATAAGCACGCTAGCACTTGCCCGCGACTTTGTCTACGAAGATTTAATAGGTACTTTCCTGTACAAATTTGAACATCCCCTTCACCTTGTTTAAAGAGTAGTTTTGGATAATTAGTCAATCACGATGAACGAGAGGGTGAGGGACCAGAGATACTGTGGAGTGCAGGCACCCTATATATATCACCCCAGGTCCGATTCCCAGATCAGGTAGTGTGAAGGTTTTTGCAATAGGAATATTTGTCCCTTACAAATGAAAATCGGAATAAACATTTTTTTTTTCGAGTTTCTACTTTATCGGACCAAACGTTACGATTCTTCCGCACAAACTTGAACACTCCTAAACCCCATGGAAGAGTAATTTTACTTTTTAAAGTAGCACTTTTTATGTGCTTAGATAAACGTTTGGTCAAGTTTATAAACAGAAATAATAAGATTTGTTATACTAATAATTTCCTCCCCTTTCTCCTATTTTAAAGGTTTATTTTCGTAATATCCTTTCCTAGCAGACGCATCTACTTTATAAATTACAACTGCTGTCTAAAATTCAAGTTTCTGTCTAGCGATTACTTTATCTTTTTCTGGATTATTTTCTATTCCATACATCTCTCAATTGTCAATCAATTGTTTTTAGTTGTGCGCGCATCACTTGAAATGTACGAAATTTATATAAAAATTTTATTCATTAAAATTGTGTGTAACTTGATATATTATTTAGGCTTTAATTCATTGCATTTGGTTGACTATAACGAAAGATATACTACATTCATTGACTGTGGCGTTACGAAGTTCGTTGGTTTAGCATAAAAAGCATAAAAAGAAAAACCGCCGTCAAACTTAATTAAAAATAAACGGATAACAATATTTATTCCAATGAATAATGTTCTTAAGGCAAAAGGCTGGAAGTTGCAAAGCGATTCAGGCCCAGCGAAGGCCACTATTAAAAGTTTGCCGGGAAGAAGTTGTCCCATTCTTATGCATGGTTGAATTAGCACCTAGCTGAGCAAAGTGTGAATGTTCGACCACTTTCCTTCAGGAATATTCTTTGAGGAACCCGTAGCTTTTGATTTTTATAAAAACAATGACTGGAATGCGATATCTACACTAATATAATAAAGACGTAAAGTTTTTTTTTTGTTTGTAGGACGTAATCTCTGGAAGTACTGGTCCGATTGCTAAAATTTTTTCACCGATAGAAAGCGGCTTTATTCCTGAGTGACATAGGCTATTTTTTAAGTATGCTGGCGAAGCTGCGGGCAAAAGTTCGTGAAATATATTTATTTACTTTGTTATACGTTAGTTTTCATGGATTTCGATGGACGGATATTATACGTGAATCTTAATTTACTTATCTCCTTGGCTTAACTTGACTTTATACAAACTTTTGCCTTTATTATCTGAACATACATTTCCTTTCGGTTTGACAGTTTTTAGTCTCAGAACTAAAACCAAAACTTTCGTGTAAACTCTTTGTCAATTTTTCTATATGGCTAACCCTTCATATTTTATGAAGCATCTCGTAAGTTTCGAGTATGGTATCACAGAGGATGTCTTAAACCAGTGAACAACACTAAGTTTATCGATTCGTCTGTCGTCGCCACGTATCGGCAAACCAATTTCCTGCACCTGATTTTTACAACTTTTCACAAGAGATAAGTGGTTTTGTTAGTCTTTATTTTTTGTCTCCCAAATAAGGTAGACGTTGAGATTTTATTATTATGCACTGCTGGGTATGTAGATATATTTTTATCTATCGGTAGGTAAGAATAATGTGCCAATAATATTAAACCTACATAGATCTAGACTACACTGCGCGCTCGTGTGCCACACACGCTGATCTGGGCTCGTCGATCTCCATACATTTTATATGGAAACTAGACTTGTAGAGTTACACTTGATCCACGCCATGCAACGCCACGCGACGTCGTTCTACGTCAAGGCGTATTACACGTGTGCGTCGGTCTAATGTAGTTCTAGCTTCAGAATCGTTTAACTCAAGTGCCAGCGGGCTGGACACATTGCTCACAGAACAGATGAGCGATGGGGCCGAAAGGTTCTGGAGTGGCGACCACGTACTAGAAGACATCGTTAGAAGGCTTTCCACAAGGTGGACTGACGACCTGGTGAGGGTCGTGGGAATTCGATAAATGCGAGATGAACAGGATCTATTGTGGACATAGGTCCAATTGTGGACGCATCTCGACTGAAATGATGATATTAAAAAGGTTCGTTGGTATTCTCTAATCATCATAAAATGTTACTCTTCTCTTCCATTTTTTTTGTTTTATAACATACCAATTTGGTAACGATGATTTTCCTTCACCGTTTTGAAAGCAGTGCAATGAAATAATCTACACATATTAAAGCGCCACTCACGAGTGGAGGCTAGTTTCAATTTTCGCAATACACCGAAATCACTTAATAATAAATACTTATAAACCAACAAAGTATTTTCGTCGAATATACCAAAACACCCACAATATAATTTTATACTAATTACACTGCCCACAATTTGCAAATAATTTCTACACAATACCAATTAATATAGCCTTAATAACGAACCAATACGATGAACGCCGGTACTTCTATTTATTTGATGGTCGAACTATAATAACTAGCTCGGAAGTAGCTCTCAATCTGTATCAAATAATATCATTGATGGTCGGCAATGAAATACAATATTCCACTGGACTGCCAATTAAAAGTTTCAAGGAATCGACTCCAACGATTTCTGGTGTAATAATGCTCTTGAAATTTTAACGGCGGATGCAACTCCAAGTGCGGTGCAAGCTATAAGCATCAATTATGGCGAATTGTTTTATTGAAACTTTTAACTTAAAGGATGGTTAGGAAAAAATATTCAAGGGCATATTGGGTTTGTTTATTATTTGTTTGCTAAAAGTGGATTTTGAATCTTTCTTGACTAAGTTCGATAATTTTATACAAGTTTGATTGTCTTTAAATTTTTTATAACATTATTTATTATTATCAGCTCTATACTTTGCAAATAGTTTCTTTGGTAACTAGTTTCTCTTTCTTTGTGCTATTACTAACTTAATTTTATTATTTCCCCTTTGACATCATATCAAAAGAATTTAATTAACTAATCTTATGTGTTTTAGAATCAATGTATGTTTTATGTTAATGTAGTGAATGCCTCTAAGTGTTGCAGCACTTGAATAGTGTTATTAAATGTACCTTTAAATTGCTAGTGCCTCTAATGTTGGCAATACTTATAAAAGAAAAAAATAAAAGTACACACAGCATAGTACATATACCCAAAATTACTCGTACGTAAATATTATAAGGTTACTTTTCTTAAGAATTTAATATATTCTTTTTTCGACTCGTAGGTATATCAATTTCATCACATCCCACCGAGAACCCTTAAAACAAATCTAACATTTATCGCAAGCACAGTCACCAGCTTAGCTAGTCAGCTAAAATATCGCTGCTCCATGAGAACTTGTGCCTCGTACCTGTGGTCCTCCAACTTTCATCGGGTTGCTACCGAACGCCCCACTAAATCGCAATTGTTATTAGTTCAAGGGTTCCGATACTGACTTTGAGAGATTTCTCTTCGATAGTACATTATTTCTCAAATGACAGACATGTTTAAGGGCCATCAATTAGCGTAGTTTATACCTTAACAGACCATCAACTTTGTCCACTTTGTCGATATTTGTGTTTGTAGTATTTGACGACAGGCTGGTGTGATAGAAAATATTTGATGGAGTGAATTGATTTTGACCAATTGATGCTGCTGCCTATACTGAGCCGTGTTTTTAATTCTTTTTGTTTTAAGGTAGAAATCATGCATTGATTTCTTCTGGTCTTTTTTTCGGTGGGTAAAAATCATCCGAATGACATTCCCCGCCGCTTTCATACCGGGGCCGAGCCTCCCTTTCGGAACTTTACTTTTGGCCCCAGTACGCTTCGACCCTGCTGGGCCTCTACAGTTGCTGACAACTCTTTGACGCGCGCGGGAACAGTGCGCGCCGTTGACGACTTGGGCTCGGTCTGGACGGTTACCGGACGGTCGGACAGTAAGCTACCCATTGCTCACAGCTGGAAATTGGGATCAGCATCAAGGCGGGCGGTGGCTGGGCACGCCGCAGCCGATTTCTCCTGGTCTGACACGCCCTATGTCAACTTTTATTGACTAAAACCACATGTGTATCCTTCAGTTGCCCTTTGCGTTCTAAGACTTCGAGTTCCCTTTTTAGAAAATCCCCGCAATCCGTGTTTTTACTAATTTCACTACATTACGTACGAAGATTAGATGCAACCTATTACATTCTTCATTCTGATCTTCAGTTATCTTAAAAATGTTCGAGTAACAAGAAGCGTAGTGAAATATTACCAAACGATTGTTATCAGATTTCCTAACAATTCACTGGGGTATATTAAATAAATTGGACCAACTGAAAGCTACTTAGTACAATATTAATTCATTAAACATTACAGCTGAAATTTTAAACGAATCATATTATGTGTTTATTTATACGATGAAATTTCCCATACATTTTATTTGCTTAGATAAAATAAATATTTGTGGGAAGTTTTCCTGCATCACGGAATCGATTACGCTGTAGGCTTCGAGGGAAGTTTTCTTTGATATCCGCTCAGTCATTGTCTGCCTACTGGTGGCTACCGTAACTTGTATACTTTGGAAAAACCTGAAATATACAACGTGTAACGTTAAATGCGCAAAACCTGAAAATAGTTTGATCAGAATAACGAGCAGAATCAATTGAACCACTTTTTAACATAGGTCACATTTTTCAAGAATCTTTATTAAAAATGTAGCCCTGTCTATTTATTAAAAGGTCAAGCCATCACGTGCGCCAAACTCGCCAAAATAAGTAAACAAAAACAAATTTAATGGTTGTTGTCTATTTAAATTTTCTCAGACGCGGGATAATAATTGTTCCTAATAAATCTTAAACAAACTACAACAACACATAAAAGCTTATTTTATTTTTTTGTATATTTTCATTTGTATAAAACAGTTCATTCAAATCAATTTCCATTTTTCCCACATACTTATTAGAAAATATATGTACCTACCTACATCTCCGTTGTCAATTACTGTCCCACTAACCGATGCAAAGTAGCCGTCCTAGACAGGTAAGCGTAGAATATTAAAAATATAATATCGTTAGCGTTGAACGACTATTACTTACTCAGTAGATATTTAACGTACAGCAAAAACGTTTCCTAAGACTAAGTGTAATCCCTAACAGATGTTAAAACTGTTGAAAAAAGTAAGACGTGGCTCTTAAACGGGGTAATGCCACCCGTTCCTGATGGTTACAGAGCCTGATCCAGGGGCGTAGCTAACACCGTATCAGCCGTACCAATGCTACGGGGCCTCTAAGCTGCAGGGGCCCCGTGTAAAAATTTATGAACATAACATGTTATCCACAACCTTCAATTCTCTTATTGATGAGAGGTACGTAGTTAATGAATAATTAATAAACGTTAGGATGTTCCATTTTTATAGCTCCGTTCGTTCTAGTATTCTGTATAAAATAACAATAAAAACTTAACCTCTTTTCTATTCCAGAAGACTCCCATATACGAAGTCATCTGTCTCGGTCTATCCGACATAATCTATCCAGTTAGTTTGGTTATCTCAGTCATGCCTGTCGTGACTATGTCTCATGTCTCTGTGTTAGCTATAGGGCCTACGTTGCAAAAAAAAAATAACCTCGTTAAGGAGTTGTCCGCAACCGTAGGGGCCCAGCAGGGTCAAAGCCTACTGGGGCCAAGGGTCTGCTTCTGAAAGGAAGGTTTGGCCGCGATATGAAAGGCAATGAAGCAACGGGGTGGGTTTTTTAGTTAGTAAAAGTCTGACACTATCCCCTGCTCCTCCCAAGGGTGGGGGATGTCATCTGGATGATTTTTACCTATCGGAAAAAAATCCTCGATAAGCTTTGATAAGGGGCCCCTTAGAGAGCAACTACGCCACTGGCCTGACCCGTACGCCACAAGCGGATTAGAGAATGTCGTTTCCTTAGTCACGGTGCCACCGACGACGGGGCGTTTGTCAACGCGCTGTAAGCAGAATACTTAGTGTGCTCAGGTACATTTGAGTCGTGTTAAGTTTACTTGAACGTGCCAATATTAGTGTTCGGTTACAGGGGCGTTACATGATTACAAATTCCGATGCTTCAGATGTTTGAAGTCGGTTAGTTATGTTATAATCGGGCGTTAGGGTTGATAATGTCGTTGCTTGTGTGTTCTTGGTAAAACATATTAATCTCAAAATAAATCGTACAGAATTAATGTTTGTATAGCCAATAGATAGATGTTCTGGGTGTATTGTGTATTATTTATTCTCTCGCTCTTGGGTGGAGCGGGAAGGCGTGTCAGACCTATACTGATTAAAACCACACCTACGGTTTTTTCAGTTGCCTTTTGCGCGTTATAGGACTACGAGTATCCCTTTCATACGTTTGCTCATGACCCTATGTGATGTGTGTATGTGAGTTTACATCTCCGTGAATACACCGATGATACAAAAATTATACTTAGTGTAGGCCAACAAAAATGTTTCCCCTTTCCAAACCCCACAAAACGAACGAAATAACTACCAAAACAATTATCGCTATTAGCATAAATGGTTTGCAATGAAAATCATAGAAAACAAAGAGCATTTAGATGGAAAATAGATGGGTTAAATTAAACTGTTCACAGAGTTTTCCTTTGAGGAAAAATGCTTTCTATAATTAAACAGTAACAGAGAATTCATAAATACAGCACAGACAAGTGCCGTTATTCTTTTGTAGAAAACATAGTGATGTTAAATTGTGGCAGCGAGTTTATAGCACCATATTACCGCAAACAAGTTTTAAAACAGCTCTAATCGGTAGTTAAGTCAAACTTCTCCATATTTTATCAATTTACGACGGTACTTCAGATAGCGCAGTTATGCTATCCGATCCGCGCGTCAATGTTACAATTTATGCATCACTTGTGTATAAAATGTGTATAGGAAATTCCTACAAAATATACAAATCATGATCATCATCGTTTCAACCGAAAGACGTCCAGTGTTGGACTTACCTCTTTCAAATGTCACCATAATAACCGTTTCAGTGTGTCTATGTCATATCCCCGATTCCTGTGACCTACGCCAGGTCATTTTTTAATTATTACTTACTAGCTTTTGCCCACGGCTTCGCCTGCTTACATAAAATATAGCCTACCTCCTACGAACAAAAAAAACAAACTTTACCTTTTTATTATATTAGAGTAGATTTAAACGGAACAGCCGCAGATAATTACACCAGACAGAATACAAAAAAGTCAAAACAATAGTTAAAATTAAAATTGACAAGTCATACATAGCGCAGGACTTTAGGTGTAGGTACCTATTTAATAAATAGTAGACACAGCCATACATTCGTCTCACAGAATACCACCTTCTCTTATTGGGGGGTTTATCATAATCGCCACAATTGGCAAACGGGTTAGCGATCGTAGCGTAGTTGTTGAACACAGAAAATGCTGAAAGAAGAAGAAAGAAAATAATTTTATTCGCGCGAAAAAGACGCAATCTGCCAATGCTGCCCATTCTCTGATGAGTCCCTTAGTCTCTCTTATGACACCCATGGGAATGGCTTTACTTTATGTTCGACACGATACCGTACCAAAATACACACGAAAATACGAAACGAGAAAAATTATAATTAATTAATATCCGAGCGATAAAATAAGTGTTGATAGGTCAAAGTAAACGTCAACACGAGTGTGGACGTAGTTATAGTTAATGATATGGCGCCGGAGACGCGGCCAACTGAGAAATAGTGTTTCAATAAACACGGCCGGCGCGATCACCGGGAAAATTGACCGATTCCGGGAAATCCTCACAGGGAAAATGTCATACGATAGCTTTTTTTTCTATCCAAAGAACCAAGCCAAGATTTAATATTTATGGATGAAATGTGAGACGGAGCGGATGATTTAAAGTGCCTGATGTGGAAATCGTTCCTCGCAGATTTTCTGACCCAGCGAAAGTAATGTCCTTCTTTACGTTTTACGTACCAGTTGTTTTCTTTCGTGAGGAGAGAAAATACCGAAATGTACCTTCGAGGTGGGCGAGCGTGTGCGACGATTTATTCCTCCCTTTGCAAGTCACTTTGGAAAAATATTTTTTTATTTGTTTATTTACGGAGATTTGGTTCTTTTGATGTCGATTCTAACGAAATTCGGGCTGTTCAAAAATATCATATCCTTGTACTCTTTTCTTTTACTTAGCGGTTTGTTTTTATAAAGATCTGTTCGATTGTTTTTTTTCTTTGGGCAGTCTCGCTGGACAAAGCAATATGTAGATAAACAGTTGTATAATCAGTATTTATCCTAACCCTGATTTTAAATTCGTATATAAATCAATCGGATTACCACTGGGATTTTTCATTATTGTTCTAATACTTCCTCTTTTAATCCATTTCTTTAAGTATGCACAGGTCTAAATAAAGTTTCAACCATTCTCGTACTTCTTAATTGAGTGCTGGTAATTAAAAGGTCAATCTCATTGTACATACATTGTCTATATGTAGTAGGCTATCCACAAAGAGCCACAATGGAACAGTTATCCAAGTGTTTCGACTTTTCCCTGCACTTTTATCAGGCCAGCTGCTCACTTTGTCTGAACTTAACAAGGTCGAACTAATAGGCATTAGACTCATTTGTTACACCTCCACGCTTCGCCGCCCGCCAAAGAACGTAAAAAGGGAGACGCTTAGATACCCGCAACTCCCAAAATCTTATTCGGTGTTCCAACTGAAATCTCCGCTAAGATTTCCTTGAAAACATAATTATAACCGTGGAAACATTTGATAACCCTGTTTTATTACATTTTCAACTTGCTCGCGAGATTTACAATTCTAAACTTAATTTGTTTACGATTTTTTCACAATCATAAATCGCGCTATGAAGGTTGCTCTTTTCACTTCAATGAAAAGTGAAGTGTCATACAAAGCTACAATATATTCGGGACTCGGTTCGAGCCCGCCGCCGTAATCAAAAGGCTCTCTGGGGAACAATGGCGCCCACATCGGGGTTGGGCCTGATAAGCCTCGACAATTATACTACATCGACTTTTCAATTATCCAACCGGCTCTTCCTCGCGAACAATGCTAGCTTTATTTATGTATATTAGAACGGTCATTTATACGCTGTGTGCCTTTTACGTTCGCGATTGCTACGCCACTCCACCAAAATCGAACTCCTTTTGACTATGGATCATCGCGTCCAAACACTATGTGTAAAAATCTATAGTACCTATTGCAAGCTGACCTGGCAAACATTATTTTGCAATATACATTTTATCAAAGAAATATCGCGATTAAAAAAAAGAGGTGGGAGTAGGGAAAATATTTTACGTCCTACACATTCTCAGACTTACCAAGTATACACGAAAAAAAAAAAATCTCAAATATAGATCAAACCGTTTCGTAGGAGTTCGATAACAAACACACGAGATTTTTATATACATACTAACTGATCCAGCAAAATTTGTTCTGCCATATATCAAAGAAAAAAGGATTAAAAAAATAGCACACTACTTGTTCTCAGACTTACTGAATATTCACAAAAATCTTAATAAAAATCGGTCTAACAAACACTGTGACATGAGATTTTAATGTATTCGATGTTTGTATTTACCCAACGTTTCTCTTCATTAAGTCCTTTGAGTATTATTTTTACGGATGTTTCTTGTACCTAATAACATTTTATGAACATTTATTTATTGTTTCGCAGGTGAAACTCGAACAGAATGTCGGCAAACCGTCGCGGGTCATCCACATACGGAACATCCCTAATGAGACGACAGAAGCCGAGATCATACAACTCGGCCTGCCCTTCGGGAGGGTCACTAATGTACTCGTGCTTAAAGGCAAAAACCAGGTAAGATACTACATTTGTTTTTGCTAAATTGGTTTGTAAATGTAATCCTTTTAATTAAGGTACTTACTGTGTTTGAATTGAAAGAGATTTTGCGTTATCTACGAAAGGAAAATTTTGTATCACACAAAATTGATAATGTAATAGAGAAAAGCTATTTACGCATTTGATGTTTTAGATCTCTTGTGTTGGAAGTTTATGAAAATATTTGTATATAAAGTAAGTGTTAATGTAAATGAAATTGATAACCTTGGAATTCCTTGCAGGAATCTGTGGTTCCTTATAGCTATAACCTAGGGGTATTTAAGTTAATCACATCGTCGCTTACTATCAGATGAGATAGTGATCAAACGCGAACCCGTCCATAATGAATAAAACGATAAGACCTATTTCCATCAGCGGTTACCCACATTTAGCACATTCTAATCTTATTTGAATACCAAAATCCATCTATACCGATCCTCTCATCAAGCACGACGGCAGATTAGCCAAACTTAAGCCCAGTAACCGATCAGGCCTCATTTAACAAATGAAGTCGGTCATGTAGCCACTCTAGTACAAAGCCGCTGCCTCCGCAGGAAGCACAACAAGTGGCAGGCACGGCTTGTCCGCAAATAGGCCGCCAACCATTGTCACAGCCTACCCCTACCCGAGTTTTATTGTTACTGCAGTATTAGAGGACAAGGGATGACTGACTACGATTTGTCGGATACTGCACTAATGAGTATTGCTCGGAACTTTCATGATTCTGATTGTGTACCAGTACAATGATTCTGTATAGTTCTTGTGTACTAATAGAGATCCCAACTTTAGTATTAGGTGTTTTTAAATTAGGAAGTCTTTCGACCTATTTTTTGATTCTCTCTTGTTTACCAAACAAGAAAAACGAACCCAAATATTGGAGACGCACGATAAATGACGCTTTGTATATTTTAAAACAAAATGTTGCGCCGACGATGGAAAGCAATTTTAGTATGATCGACATCCCTACTAACCCCCGTCAAACGGGCGACGTTTATCTATTGCGGGGTCAAAATGAACGGCGAATTTGGAACAAATATTCACTCTTACATTTTAGGCCCCTTTCCCATTTTACCAGCTTATTTTAAAAAGTACAGTTCGTGAATTGAAACCCCAAGGAGAGATTGCATCTAAAATTGTACAGTGCGGAAATTAAAGGCGATGACATCTAATATAAATTTCAATTTGGGTCGAGAAGGGCTCATGAATGAATGTCGATTGAGATACGTTTACCCTGATTGACCTTCTCAAATGGTATTTTATGATCATATTTTATTCAATTTCTATAAGCATCCGTTTCTGGTCGTGTTGTGGTGAACATTTTTATACTTAAGTACTTATAATAAACGACGCTTTTAGCTCAAGTGCGCAATATACACAGAGTGTAAAGTCCAGGAACAAGTTGGCGAGGTACAGTTAGTAATCCATCAAAAAGTATGTTCGCATCATCGCACGAGCGCGAACTACCCGCAGGTTATAAGGCGACATCCTGCCGGTTTTACTGCGTATTTTACGTCGAAACACCCACCGGGCACGTGCAATGAGAAATTTACGATTTCCCGCTGACAAATTAAAAATGAGTTAGTTTACAACCGAGAAATAAAATAATAAAAAGAAAATCCTATTACGGGAACGCAGCCGCGACAATGTTATCCCGTCTAATAAATAGCTCGTATGACATCCACCCTGTATATACCGTGGCGTGAAGGAAAACAATCTCTCTTCTACCACGAGAAACAAGTCGAAACCCTTTTTATGAACGGTCACAGGCTTTTTACTTGCTTTTTCTTTTGAAATATTCCGTGTCCCTTTCTAGCTAGCAAATTTTCATAAGTTTTCATTATATCAGATTCTAAAATATATCTTGTGATCTACATTAATATAATAAAGAGGTAGTTTGTTTTTTTTCGTTTGTTGGAGGTAATCTCTGAAAGTACTGGTCTGATTGCTAAAATGTTTTCACCGACAGAAAGCTGCTTTATTCCTAAGTAGCATAGGCCATATTTTATGTAAAAGCTAGTATTAGATTAAAAAAAAACAACGTTAAGGATTACATTCCGTGTAAAAAATCTTTTCGTAAACTGAGATGACACATCGCCAGATTATTTGAAACTAATCAATATAAAGTACCGAACGTGGTCGACGCTAGTCCTTTGACGCACTCAGAGTGGATGATGAAAAGTATCGTTGGTAGTCGATGGTTACCGAACCTGTGAGAGTCCGGTTACAAAGGCGCCATCTGTGGAGAGGTAGGCAAACACCGATGTGAGTGGGTCGGACAATCGCCCCCACTCTCGGTGATTAAAGCGAAAGAGGCGTTGACACTATTTTACGATCGTAGCTCGCGTGACAGCTACGGTTCTATTAATTTGTGCTGCATCGATTTTGATCCCGTAACAGTTTTCGATGGGATGAAATTTTGGTTACTACCTCTTGTGATTGACGGTTTTCTAACCCAGATTTAAGTGTATCCCGATCGAGAAGTTTTTTTTAAATCATTACTACAACGAGTACGTATATTATACATAGATATATACTTGAAAATTTTGAACCCAGTGAAAAACATTCAATTTTGAATATTTATTTACTTAGTAAATGCAATTCAAATAGTTCGTCATGATTGTTTTGTAAATAATGTTTTGAACATATTATTGTTTATCAAATGGATAACAAAGCAAATACTCCAAAAATACGTTGTGCAAACGTTTAGTTTACATTAAAGGAGTAGGTACCTATGTCAGAATTCTCCGCTGACCCCGCTTTTCATCGCCGTGTATAGGAATATTTTTAATTAGCCCGGGGCAAGTATTCTATTTAATTTGCGGCATAACACACACAAAGAGCCGTGTGTTTCGTATTGTCCAATGCCAAAAGCAGGATACTTCGGTTTGAAAACGACGTGGAATAGATGAATTTACTGGCGAAACTGCCATTGAAATCATATCGCATTTAGAGAGTGATGCAGAATACAGAATAGTACAGATCAGTCTGTACGTGTGCCTGGAGGTTTATGTATGGTTGGGGGATCGGATCCGAATAATTGGACTCCATAGGCCCAGCAAACACAAACCTCGTCGGGGTGGGCCGCATTACACTACCTCTGTTGTTAAACAATTGATTTATCTCTACGAGCGACGAGTTTGTACGTTTTAACGACCCAACAAAAGAGTTCGGAACTATTATTCCGTCTTGTCCGATACTCGACGTTGAGAGATGGCGTTTAGAATGCTTAGAATTTCTGTAAAGTAGGAATAGTGTATTCGGATAAAAGGATCAGAAGTGACAATAGACCTTACCGTGAAAATATGTATTGAAGAGATTGAAAAGAATCTTGAAAATATAAGAAGAATAAACGTGAAAACTTAAGAGACGTTTATAGAGTTCCATACGTAAGTGAGCAAAAACAGAACTCTATAGGATAACTTTGTGTGTTTCGTGTAGAGGTATGAAGCTGGAATTAAAACCAAATAATCAGTTCTATTACCCTAAGCACCAATTAAAAAATCAAACTTCTAAGTCAACGCAATCTAAAGATAAAGCAGTTTATGCTATGTTTAGGTGCATATTTTGACACTCGCTATGAAATAAAAACTTATGGGGGAGATACTTCCCGTTGATCTAGAACTTAGCATGAAGCAAGGTCTTATAGCACAAGTAAAAAAAAGTCTGAAAACTGTGGGTATACTTAGTACAGTACCTACGTAAATCTTTTTTGCGATTCGGAAAAATCTTCGGAATTGAAGTGTGCGAATCCAACTCGCACTTAACCGGGTTTTTTATTAAATTGTTTTCAGGATATTTTCATTTATGCCTAAACAAGCTGACTGATTTCCATGTTTTGCGCAGGCATTCCTCGAAATGGCGGAGGAGATTTCGGCAGTGGCGATGGTGGCGTACTTCGGCGGCTGCGTGGCCCAGCTCCGCGGCAGAGCCGTCTACGTCCAGTTCTCCAACCATAAGGAGCTCAAGACCGATCAGACACATAGCAATGCCGTAAGTATTCTTATTTTATTAAGATTATAAGTATACAACATGAGTTTTAGTATATGCGAAAAAAAAATTAAATTGATATAAAAAAAAACACCTGACCTTTTTGACCATCCTGTGATGTACAGAAAAGTGGGCCCAGCCCGCCACGGACACGACTACGTGACAGACTTAACAACACGTGTAAGGAAATTATGTACAAAATCTCATAACTGTATCATGAAAAACACAAAGTTAGAAACTTGTTATGTTATCTGGTTGTCCGCACAAATTCATGATCACCGGGTCATCTGGGCGAAACAAACTATAATCTTGTTTCGCATATACTAAAAATTATGTTGTATAAATGATGTCCTAAGACTGTTCAAAGACCAACAAATAATGTAACATCCGATATTGACCACAACCCGATATACGGCGAGTGTCCACCCTTACGTTGCTGTCGCCTCTACCGTCCGAACTAAGCGTTTCGTCTCGTCGTTTATACTGCGTAAAAATTTGCCTGTAGCTGTCTTCCCCTTCAATTATGATTTAGGTGTATTCAAGGCTAGAGTGGAACAGGCTCTTAAACAAACAAGTGCGCCTCGCCATCAACGATTGAACCACTGCTTACCATATGGTGGAATAGCAGTCTACCACTAGTTTATATCATAATTAAAAAATAAATGCCTCAACTTTTTGACCATCTTGTGATGTACAGAAAAATGTGCCCAGTACGCCACGATCACGACTACGACTTAAACGCTTATAGATTTTATAAAAAATAATAATTTTGTTTTGCTGTTAAATCGCTGAGTTTCCCGTTGACGCCGACAGCACGCTTTGGCATCTTTGACGTGACAGTCAAAAAGTTTAATTCGATAGGTTAAAGGTATCTGACGATTTTTTTTTTGTAGGAAAATATTAAATAAAATCTCCCACTGAGGGTAGCGCGAGAAGGAGTGTCATTTTACTAACTAAAATTCACTTGTGTTTCTTCTACCGCTATTTATTTTCCAAGGCTGCGGTAAGATTTCATAGACTAAATACTAGTATATCAATTACACTGGAAACTAATTTCCACATGGTTGGAAAATCCAGATGACAATACCTGGCAAAACTGATACCAAAACAAAATGGCTTACGGAAATTCAGCCCACGTTAATAATAATTCGCACAAATCAGTACAGCAGCCAGTTATTTTAATCAGCTGATAGGCTACCAAATCCATAGAACATGTTTAACATTGGATATAACAGCAACTAATTAGGATTACGCTCACGGGCTGGATAGACACAAAACATACCCACTCAATACGTAATATCGTAACGGCAGTTCAATTAGGCCTATTACACAACAGCGGGATTATCGTGCGGTATGCGATCGGGCATTAAAGCCGATGTTACAATTGCGGAGCACTCCCCCGCTGGCTTGCACTCGACCTGTTAAGGCCAGGTTCTACCAATTTTGAACTTTTTTAAACATCTGGAAATATAAAAGAAAACACCATGAAAAAATATTTTATTAAAATTGACTAAATGATTAATCACCGGATATTTTGTTTTATAATTTAGTTGCTTGATAAAAAAAAAAAACGCGAATCTGACCCTAATTTACGATTTCAAACGTGTATGTCTACGAGATTGCGTCACGGAAATATTTGAAAGTTACAAAAAATTATAAAGCTAGTTTTTTAAAAGGGCCTCGCAATAACAAAAATCTTGAATAGTTACTACGTTTTTTAATAAAAAATAAAGTAGTTGTTACGAGGCTGCAAAGTCGACATAGATCCGGGCGGAGTTCATACAAAATACTATGTGATGAGTAGTCTAGTCACAGAGTACTTTGTATAAGAGCCGGTTGTAGAACCGGCTCTTCAAGCCGATGTTACAATTGCGGAGCATCCCCCCGCTGGCCTGCACTCGACCTGTTAATTTAATCTTTGTTGGGGACATCAAGACCCCACAATTTAGATAACGGTATTCAATAAACCCGCATGCCGCGACGGGACGAGACGCCGACGTTGTTCCCATTTGATTGAGTTACTAAACTATTACTGTTCTGTCTATACATTTGCCGTGATACCGGCCGTGCGTGTCGTGACTACTGAATAATTTCACGAAAAGTTGCCTCGTTTATGGGGTAAATGCTCGTAAATGTACGAATCAGTGTGTGTCGCGATTATATAGGGCGTATGGGACCCTCGATGGCTTTGTTTCTGATGTTACGTCACTTGTTTTTTTTTTTTGTATTGATAGGCTCGCTCTTGACTAACATCTCACCTTAAGAGAAGCGACGATGTGGTCGACGATAGAGTACGCTTGCCTAGAAGAAAACTATTCACTCTTTATCTTAAAATAATAATAATAACAACTTTATTAGCAACTCAACTTACAATTTACAAAAATAACAGTGAAATCATACTAGGCAGAGCCTGAATCGTGAAATCCCCAGATTATTCCTATCAGGCCATACTGACTCCCACAGGGACTTCCACTCTTTAGCTGTACGCACAATGAATGTGTTCTCAATGTTATATCCACGATGTACCGGTGGTGCATCGTCGTGGGCTGATGATGGAATGGGCTTGGCGGAATTAGTTTATGCAACACGATCAGGAATCGGCTTGTAACGGTGATTTCATATCACAATATAAAATCACCCTTACAAGCAAAATAATACAAACGATTGTCGACACGAAACGGCATCATTTAAAAGCTCGTCTATTACACACAAAATTATGTAGTTAAACAAAATTGCATTTTTTACAACGAAACTTTCTCAGCTTTAAACATAAAATTCATATTCAAGATAAAATTATTCTCCATCTTTAATAGGATGTCACTCCATCAGCTCTCTATAATTAACGTTCCCCTTAAACATCTTCGAGCACTAAAAAATATGCTCAACTCTTTAATGTCGCCGTGTCTTGATGATTGCTTTAGTTCCCTTTATTTTATTATTATGACTTCACCCGCTGGCTTATAATTACGAACACAGCCATTCACAACTATAACATCCTTTATGCCTCTCAATAAGCGGTTGTAATCAAATAGACACGAAACAGATCGTCCAAGTTAAACTAAAGTTACTTTGGTTAAACTGGTAACTAACCCTTTAGCAACTTATTTGTGTCTTCAGACAGGTTATGTCGCTGAATCTGCTCAGTTAACCGCATCAAAACGTTAGTTAGCTAGTTCCATCCTCTAGTTGGTTACTAAACGCTACACAAGTTCGGGACTTTCGTATTACTTGTTGTGAAAAATAGAGCCGGGAGCCGAGCACCTATGTCGCAATTCGTCACTATAAGAATTAACTGGCGCGCTCGCCGAATCTAACCACCCCTCCATAATAAGGCTTTCGGGATAACGTTTGCTAAAAAAAGAGATAAATGCCGAACATTTGTGAGTGAACCTTTCTTACCGGAGGCTCTTCGCCAATGAGAAAGGAAATCAATATTTTCGGTAACAAAACACCCAATGGAAGGATTAATTAAAACGCTTAATTAGTTTCGTTTATCCACGAAACCTATCAAAAACAAACCCTCAACCATTTTGATGGTTGATATTATTGAGAAATTGTTCTTGCCTAAATTTGTGTTGCCATAATTGAGGGGATGGCACTCGATAACATGCGCAAGGGTTAGCGTGGACCACCGGGAATATTTACCCACCGGATTGTCTAACAACACAATCGTTATTTGCCACTAATAATATAATTTACCCTTTTTGCGGTTAAAGCTTTCGACGTCGTAATTTAGGAGCCAGACGAGAGCTCGGACAAGACAGGTAGATTATATCGCGTGAAATGGACTGCAAACACAGTAAACTATTCAGTTAGCGCATTTAGGTGTTATTAGCAAGTCTGCAACTAGTCATTTATTCACAAGTTTGCGCTTCACAAATATGTACACAACATTATTATTGTAACATTAAATAATATTCGCGATACATTGTTTATTAAATAGTTGCAGGTTGTTTGATCAAATTGTCGGCATCGCAAACAGGCGTTTGTGTCAATACGTAGCTAATTAATGTGATGATTAAACTCAAAACGGATACATCTAGGCGTCTATTATCTGTTTGCGTTAATCCCTGGTTCTCTGTTAGTGTAAATATTGATCTGCAACATCTTAAGCGAATTATGGTTGACACTGGGTACAAATACCTATCTCCGAATTCTGGTTTAAGTAGGTGTGGTTATTTGCTCTTTGATAGTTTGAGGTATTGGGTAATCAAACGAAATTTTGGGGTAGAAAATAGGTGTTTATTTACAAAGGTGTAAGTAGATTGATGGAAATTCCTTAAATTCACGATATAAAAACATAGCTTTTGTGTGCCGGAAACATATATATATACACATTACGTACAGTAGGTTCGATTCCCACCTAGAACAAATGTTTAGGTGATGAGCATGATCATTTGTTCTGTGTCTGGGTGTAATTTATCTATAATTTGTATATTTAGAAATATATAAGTATGTTTATCTGCTGCCTAGTACTCATAACGCAAGCTTTGCTTAGCTTGGGACTAGAAGGCGTTGGGTGATAGTTGTGAAATATTATTATTATTTATTATTTTTGAAAACCACTTAAAGAACTACAAAAAGTACCGAAAAGTCGCGAAAAAAAAAATCATCATCACAAATCCAGCCCACAAAAAATAACGGAACAAAAATGATCTCCCTAAAGAATACACTTAAAATCTCTCTTCAAAAAGAAGTCCTTATTTCGGAGCCTAGGAAGCAAGAATATTATTTGACATAGCGTCATCTGTTCGATACCTCATAATGATGTGACTGCGACGAGAACTCGTTACCATTACCGACGATTTTATTCCCTGCACATTTTCCATGTACCTTTTAAACCTTTAATACTGTGATTTCTTTGTAAACTTACAGCTCTTTTAACTAACTTCACTCTTATTTCTATCACACAAATTAGATTTCAACCCAGTATACCGACTAGATCTTCTCAAAATTCTCATCCATATTAATATCACTCACGAAATAACCCGCTCGAATGTTTTAATTGAAACTTCAGCACTCCTGAAAGCTTCGATAATATTACGTCATTTAAGCTTCAATGACACCTCTACAGTTAATATAAGATAACAATGTAGGGACATAGTGAACTGATATCACCCAAACTTTAGTTCACGCCAAAGAATCAAAGTTATCGTTCGTAAAACTAAACTATAAGTGCACCGTTCACATTTATTTAATCCACTACACATTTCGAACAAAATATGAGTGAGTGCTAACACTGAACACATAAGTACTTACAAGATAATGTGACTATAAAGATTTATCTCTATCGCGTCACATTTCGGTATCTCTTTGTTGCGCACTATTAAAAGTTATAACGAGGCTGTTACGAATAGACAGACTAGGCTTTGTTATTGTGATTCACATGAAAAGACACGCTTTATACGTCATTACATCACTGAGCATCCGAATTTAATCTTATTAATAGAATTGTCTTCTGAACGCTCCCTAGTTGAGAGAATGACGTCGACCAGCTGCATTTAAAGAACGTGCATTGAACGCAAAGCTTTGATCAATCATGCGATGCAAAAGGTTTTTGTGGTGGTTGAATGGAACTCTCGTAGTGCGAATGGAGTTATTTTGTCGCGTCCTCTCGACGAATGGCTGCCAGTGGTCGCCTGTGAAAGATTGCGCATCTTCCGAATAAGAAGACCTTTTAAATATCTTCCAAGTTCGACATAGCGAGCGCCGGTGACACGGAAAATATTTTTGATGGAATGGCATTCCTAAAATCCTTTTGTTGTGTGTACGTTTTATGCCAAGATTTTTATGCTAAAAAAAAAAATCATACATTAGCGATTAAAAACAGATCAAATAAAGTAAGAAAATTATAAAAACCAGAAAATGACAGGCCTTAGGTACGGGCAACATCATCAATTGGTTACTCCTTTCCGTAAATTATTTTAATGTGAGACACTAATGATACAGCTGTTTTTTTTTTGTTATGGATAGGATCGTGTTTGAACCCTATCTCACTTGATGGTAAGCGATGATGTGTCTGACGATAGAGTACGCTTGCCAAGAAGTAACCTATTTATTTTTAATTAGACTCCTAGGTCGTAGCTATCAGGAAAAATAGACTCCGGCAGGGATTTCCACTCCTTAGTTGTACTCATAATGTCTGTACTAATGCAACAAATAAATTATGTATCTGATATACATTTTATTTACACGCCCACCGTCCAGTTATTACGAAAACACACACTTTGCGTAATAGTTCCAACACAGACATATCAAAGAACATGTAACAGAGAAAAAGAGGAGTGAGGGGGAACAAGTCAACGTGAATTTGTACCAGAGCCTTTGCCGTCGGCGGCAGGCTTACCATGACACGGTTAAAGCCTTATTTTTGTGTCTGGCCTGCCCGCTTGTCAGGCCGTCGTCGCACAAAGCCATGTGAAAATATAGGATCAAAGTGTGCCGCGCCCTTGCATGCGATCGTAACGTGTAAACAACACGCTGTATTTCACTCGCGTGTCATTACGTTTTTTTATTTGATCGTGTTGAAGGTTTTCCACGGGGATATTGGTTTTTTCTAAAAGTAGACTGCAAGTGAAATGTTTTAAAAATTCAAAATTCGTAAGTTTTTATTTCACATAGACCTACATGGGCACTTACAAAACGTCAGAAGCTAGTGCACGGTTCTAAATTAGTCGTTTCTTATGGATAAGTACCGGCAAGAAACTCCATGGGTACTCTTTTTAAAAAAAAGTTATTCTTAAAATATTTCCATATTACAGTATTAATAGAATTGAAATTGTAAAGATTTTTTTCAACGTTCAAATATCACGCTGTATGTCTGAAATCCCGTAAAAAAAACACCTTCATTTATATGACCAATTTATAAACGTTATCCATCTCGCTAAGCGCTCAAAGTGTCGCGTCCACAATGCCGGCCGCCCCTATATAACGACGCAACAAAGTACCGAATTGTTCCCGGACGATACAAAATAAGTTTATGTCCCCCCTTTGTTTGATGTGGTCAATGTTATCTGTTGGTCTTGGACTCTCGAAGGTGGCTCACGCGTGTGTCAGATAACTCCTCTCCATTCCCCATTACGTTTCATTGTTCGCGAAATTATGAGAGCGGAGGGCTGTTGTTTGTATACTTTTTTTCTGCGTGACAATGAATGTTTTTACTTAGTGAAGGACGTTCTGTGAGTGAGTATTAACACGTTTTGTGTCGATGTGCGATGCACACTTGGCATTTTAGAGATGTATATTCAAAATCCTGTTTTTCATCTTCTTTGAATGAAAAATGCGAGCATGTTTAAGTTAAAACTGAAAAAAATAGTCACAACAATTCCATGATTGATTTGATTAAAGCGAGAACTACATTAGACCGACACACACGTCGGTCGCGTGGATCTTATGTAGCTCTTCAAGTCTAATTGCCTTATTAAATATTTAGAGACCGACTTATCTTACCCAGTTACTCCTTTCTTCCCCATCCGTAGTACTTAATACTTAGTTAAGATCTAGAATAGTTGTAAAATAAGCTAACACACGTCATATACCTTCGGCGTACACTTACCTATTATTTATAGGTAATATTTTTGCAGTCGGCATCGGCGCAGGCGGCGCTACAAGCAGCGCAAGCCATCTCCAACAGCGCCGGCGCCGCGCTGGTTGCCGGCGCGGGCGCAGCTTTGCAGCCTGCTAATGGAGGCACAGAAATACAGGTAAGGAAATTTCTTAAATTTTTAGCTAGTTTTTACTTACTGTCAATTTTAGATGCTACAAATAGGTTGGCCTTTTCCTACATACAGAAGGTCACCTTCAATTGAGTTGGTTAACAAATAGATTTTATTTTTATTTTCAATGAAGATTTTAAAAAATACACAAGAAAATTCTAAGCAGCGTTGTCACTTTTAAATCTCAGTACCAATATTGCGACAACTATTACAGCACTTTAACGAAATATAACACTAGCTGTTCCAGTTGTAGTAAACCCTACATTTATTAGCACAATGAAATTATAAAGGCTATTTGTTTGTGTGTATGTTTGTTACTTCTTCACGGCCAAACGGCTGAACTGATTGCCTTTTTCCAGCACACGGGTTATACGGTCAGCATCCGCACATTGGACTTATACCTAATTAGTCATTACTGCAAATCGGGTAAAATTAGATTTGCTATCTTGTCAAGTACTTGAATTACTATCTTGTCAAGTACAAGAGTTCAGTGCCAAACGTGTAGCAGGGGCCCAGCTGAGCTAAGCCTACTGGGGCCAGGATAATCCGAAAAGGCGCACGAGTCCCGGTATGAAGGCTAGAAGGAACGGGGTGGGTTTTTAGTCAGTAAGAGTCTGGACACCTATCTCCCTCTCCGCCCAAGAGCGGGGGTAGTCATTGGATGATTTTTGCCAACCATAAAAAAAAAACCAAACGTGTACTATCGTACACAAGCACAACAGTATCTAACATTATTATGTTACATTAAATTAGTGAAGTTTATTATTAAACATTATTTATAGAACATTAAAACAACTTTTCATTTCACAACATTCAACATTATATGTAAAGGCTTCTGCCTAATCATGGGTAGACTATAATAAATATCCTGGAATACGACAAAGGTTTTCCTTATTGTCTCGAGAGTATAGTCGCTATATATATATTTTCTACTTTCAAGCAGGCAAAGCCGCTGATAAAAGCTAGTAAACTAATACCCTAGCATATACAAAATAATTGTCTTCAATAGAGTATTTAACACTACATATAGTTACATAATTAATTCAACCTGTATCCATTAATCATCTTACCTTTCTCGATACACATAACATAACTTAAGTAATACTCTGAAATTTCAATATAATTATGAGCCATTGAAATAGAGCCGATTAGAAAGACGTTTAAATATTAAACGTGCTCCACAAATTAGGTTTGGGTATTCTCCTGGGGTCCCAGACTAAGATGGAGCCTGCGGATAGAATTCAGATAGACTTGTCTAAGACGTTCGACAGATTGTCTCCCGGAGGGTAGGGATCATGCAGTTGCTTCGGTCAATGTACTTTAGTGTGGAGCGGACGTAGTGGGGTAGGTGACGATTTGCTGAGTGTAATTTCTACCCAGGAATTTGGTAGCAGCGTCACCAATTCTCTACTTGAGACTGGCAAGAATAAATCAGCATTCTTTCTTTTATTTATTTATTGAGAGAATACTACCTACCTATCGTATACATTTACTATGAAATACAGTTACTTCATTAATAGTCCAATGATTTCTCCCGCTCTAGACTGAAGCGAGGGCGTCAGACTTTTACTGATTAAAAGCACACCTGTGTCACGGTAGTATTTATATCACTGTGCCTGTGTCCTTTTGGCCTTTGCGTTCTAGGTCCAGTTTCTTTTCCAGCAATTCCCCATAGACCTCGCGGGGGCGTACGTACCTGACATTTACAGTTTGTTAAGTCTGCGACACAAAAATATATTGATATAGATATATACACTATTGATATATACACTAAAAATAAAAACTACATAAGGAACTTAATAGGGTTACACAATGGGCGGTCTTATCGCTAAAAGCGATTAGTTACAGACAAACTTTTAATGAATTTGACAGAGATAGAGAGAAAAAACACACACACATGTCATTTCGAATTTAAATGATTTTAAAACAACTACACATCACTTCGCTTTAATTCCAATGTCTCAGCCATGAGAATAAAACCGCTTGGCACTCGTTTTATGTCAAAAGTTCCCACGTGTAATAACGTCTTTAAGACTATTGCAATGTGTATCTCCAAGAAATACCCAACGGGTTTTATAACAATGACACATCGGACAATATCGCGCCGCCTTCTAGTGTGTCGCTGCCTTAAGCTTCATGTATCTTCATCACAAAATGTCTGTAGGGAGCTTAATTATTGATAAGATTTTCTCATAAGCACTAATTAACGCTTTAACGGAAGTAAATCATAACAGTCATCATCATCATCATTTCAGCCGACAGACGTCCACTGTTGGACATAGGCCTCCCCTAAGTGTCACCACAATGATCGATCCTGTGCGTCTCGCATCCATCGGATTCCCGCAACCTTCACCAGGTCCACTTTGTAGGAGGCCTTCTGACGCTGCGTCTTCCAGTACGAGGTCGCCACTCAAGAACCTTTCGGCCCCAATGGCCATCTGTTCTGCGAGTAATTTGCCCTGCCCATTCCCACTTAAGTTTGGCGATTCTTCGTGCTATGTCGGCAATCTTGGTTCTCCTGCGGATATCTTCATTTCTGATTCGATCCCGCAAGGAAACTCCGAGCATAGCCCTTTCCATTGCTCTCCTTTAACCATAACAGTATTTGTTCGTAATTACCGTGTAATTGATAGCTCAACTTCCTTTTATATTTTAATTAACTAAACCAAAGATTTCATGTAAATAAGCAGATATTAGTACAAGGTTCTTTTGTACTTGTTTCTTGAGTTATACAATGGCCGTCACAATTTTGAATTTTCCTTATTAAAATCTTGGCTTACTTGTATTGGTTTATCCACTGGTTTTGAACGTTAAGTCATTGTTTCGATCCCTAAGTTTTAGCATTGTTAATATTTTACCTCTCGTAGAATTACTTGAAAATACACTAGATAAACTGTTATTTGATAAAATAATAATTATTATTATTTACTATCTACTGTCTGCGTGACAGTAGAAAATTATCCTAAGGTACTAATAGGAGGGGGGGGGGTTCTCCTATGATAAAAGTCCTATGTGCTATTCTAAGACATACTCTACCCGTGTAACAAGTTTCATCAAAATCGGTTCAGCCGTTCGAATATGATGAAGCAACAAACGTATACACTCACACCAGCATACTCAGAAATGTTTGCCTTTATAATATTAGTGTTATTTACCTAATAAGACTACAGAGGTCCACTGTGTTAGTAACTAAATCTTTTAGTCTATATTAGTAAGTACGTAATAACTAATAATGATCTGGTCTAATTCACTAGAGTTAACACAACCAGACTATTTCTCCGAGTGGCTATCGAGTGTAGTCCTAACAGCATAGGATTGTCTCGCCACATGCGAAGCGTCGAGCCAGATTATTTTACGTTTTGACCTTTTATTTGTGACCTCTGGCAAGTCAACCTATAAAGTTGGCATCTACTTAACCGGACTTGCCTGTAGGGGGCTTAATAAATTAAAGGCTCCAAGACATATCCCTATTTTATTACCATCTAGGTTCCTCATACAGCATATTTTAATGTACCAGTTTTGTTCACAGGGTGGTCCCAACACAGTCCTGCGCGTGATCATAGAACACATGTTATACCCGATCGTGCTCGACGTGCTCTACTCCATCTTCCAACGGTACGGCAAGGTGCTCAAGATTGTCACATTCACTAAAAATAGTAAGTACATACCTCCTATTATTAACATCACGTATAATCATCAGCGCCGTAACTAGCCTTTTGTACGCCCGGTGCGAACTTCTATAACTGCGCCCTAGACAAAAGTGCAATACACACAAAAAAGGTTGGATATAAAAAATTTGCGCCCCTCCAAGGCCTACGCCCTGTGCCCGAGCACCGCTGGCACCGCCCTAGTTACGGCACTGATAACCATGCTGTTTGATAAATGGTACACGTACGCACGGTAGGATTTACAGAATATAATTATGCATATGCATATTCGTAATGTTTGCGGAAGACAGTTACATCTTCAGCGCCGAACGCCATTTTGATAGATGAGCCACAGGTACCTCGGAAACCGCGTGCGAGCAGTACGCACCAAAAACGAGGAAGAGGAGGGAAAGGGAACATTACCACACGCCTCACGCACCCTCAAACAATACCTCCCAGCCTCACACACCACACCTCAGGAGCCTTCCGTTTGTTTTAACACGATTTTGCACAAAATTCACCTAATTAATTATGCAGCCGCTCTGTAATTTGCTTCAAATATATTGTTTAATAAGCCTTTTGTCACAATCGCTTTGTGTCTATGGCAACCCAGGATTACAGCGGCTAAAACAACTATTATTGAATCGAAACGAGGCGAGCTTTATAATTAATTTCGGTCGGACGTGTTATAGTGATAGATTTACCAAACATAACACAGGGCTGAAATCCAAGGGCGCAATCCGTTTAAAATTTAAATCGTACCCTCATGCATATCCTAAATAAATCCGGCACACTGGAGGCAGGTAGGTAGTTACATATTTGATAAGCTCCCCTGAGCCGCGGGCAGCGTGCGGCGGCCTGGTGGTAGCGAGTGCCGACATTACAGTTCACTCCTGGCTAATTACACAGTACCTAGTCGAGAAACCTTAAATCAACTTTATTTAAAAACCCCGCTGGGCAACGCCCGCGGAATTATTCAGCCACGCTCGAAAATTGCAAGCTAAAACGATTCTTGACGACATTTTCACTTAATTAACCTGAATTGAATCCTATTTAATTAAAACATTGATGAGGTTGAGACACTTCAAACACTGCAAGACCATGTAATGCAGGAAAATTAACGAACATTACCCAATTTATAAGCTGTTACGAGTTTCCGCAGCAAGTTAGCTACGAGTTGGTTGACTTAGCCCTGCTTTAAGTTTCGTCTATCAGCCATACTGACCATCGTTGCACCTTGTGTATATTGTATACTAATCGAGCGATACAAGCAATTCCCTAGAGTAGCGTAGAAGTTGACTAGCGCTACGCCGGCCTACGCTTCATGTGCTACGCCAGGCAAGTGCTACGCTGCCTGTACACAGTGGCCGTTAGTGCTACGCGGAATGTACACATTGGCCTGCCAACATGAGCCAACTCAAGCCATCGATTAGAATATTAGCACGATGCTGTTATCAGTTCTTGGCGCAAATTCGAATCAAAATATATAATAAAATAATGTCGTCATTAATAATTGTTCAACGCTACCGTCAAAATACAGTTTAAGGGCTGTTAAAAGTTTTTATGAAAAAAAAGAATCTCGTGAACAAATTCCCTGGTAAAGTTCGTAAATACATAGATTTAAACAAGGAAGTCCTAAAAACATAATAGTTGTCTATATTTGCTCAAAATTCGTAATTAAAGCAATCGCAAATAATCTCTGTGATGAAAGCTATAAATTACGATCTTCAATTATAAAATACCTCTGGAGATCCGATTACTGAAATTAATGATAGATGAATACTCATAGAGCAGTGAAATCGTAAAAAAGAATTTGAGTAATTAATTTTTATCGCTCCCTTCATTAATTAAGTCGATTCGGACGCCGCTTTAGCGTCAATGATTAATATTTAATTTCTAATATTGAAACCATTTTTTCATAAAATAAACATTAGGCATTACTTTGAGTTCATTTTCTTTTTATTAAGGCTTTCATTTGGCCCTGACTAGAGGACTGTCAAAGAATATGGTCTTTATCAACACATTTAGCAGTTTGGTCATCGTTGTAATGTTATTAGAAGATAAAAAGATATTGCTAGCTAACCTCTCGACATAATCTTAATCGCTATCCAAGAATAGCCGGGGCTAGTCGATTCTTAGTCTGTAAATATTATCATAGCCGGATTAATATTACCTCTCCTTATTACAAAACTGTTATATATTCAGGTCCACGAGAGATTTATACAGCCTGTTCCCTCAGCTTAAACTCTTCGTTTAAAAAAGAAGATAATAAAAAAAAAGTTAATAGTGCCATGTTGCACGGATAGCAACTTGTCAACTTTTATGAAGAAACAGTTGCAATTTTAAATCCGATCCGGCTTGTTTCAGCCAACGTCTGTTAAGTTTTATTCATCTCCTTACATTTAGTTCGGGGCATAAAATTAAAAAGTTTATTTTACTACTATAAACTTATTATACGACTTGCGATTGGTCTGAATCATCAAAAAATCCGAGCACATCTGTATCTAAACGTTGGAACATGAACGCAGCCCCTATTCAATACGTGTAAGGTAAACACCATTCCCATAAAAAAGCTATCAAACTCAAATCACAGCAATCTGCCGTTACAGTTAATCGGTTTTGTTCCGCAAAATCTCAATACACGTACCAGGATCGCAGTGGGTATAAGCAGTTCGGGCTCATAACTTGTCGGTATCATGACATCAGTTCTACTAATGCAGCGTTTCCAATTTCCGAACGTCCACCTTTCCAGCGGCTGTTTGCTTTTTTACCACATTCATCATTGTCCAATTGTAAAAGCTTTTGTCTCCGGACAATTTCCCGGCACCTATTCTCCTTTGAATATTCATAACGGCACCTGACTGGGGCGTTTGACTCTTATATGTACTGCAGTGATATTGTAAATAGCATCCGAATAGGTACGTAATACGTTCAAGGAAATTGAGGTGTCTTGTTTTTGTGCGTTGAACGTAGTGAAAATAAGGTTTCTTTCCTCATTTTTTGTTTTGCTATAAATAACTTTAAACTTCGTCAGTATGAAGTGTTCTGAAGGATCTTTTCCATCATACTAAAAAAGTTTTTACAAAATTACAACCGGCTTCGGTACTTTTTATGGTTTTTAGTTGTGGTATTCCTCAGCGAAACCTAAATAATGTGCAAGTTCATTCAACTATTAAAAGTGTGCCTATAAATGAAAAGTTCCCTGGTTTCCCCCAGGCTCCCATCATCAGATCCTGACCTGATGAGTATGGATTCACTTGGGTAAATAAATAAAAAAAAAAACAAAATGAAAAAGAGATAAAAGTCAGGTCATTAAAACAAAAAAAAACCCAAACCAGACATCAGAGATCTTCGAATAATCGAAGAATTGAGAACCTCCTCTTTTTCAAATCGATTAAAAAATATAGTCTTACCTATATTAAACTGGATATTAATTAAATGACACGTGTGCTAACCCTAGAGTCTATTAAAACCGTATCGGATACCTAGACGCAAGCTGAAGTAGGTTGCATATCCGAAACGTATAAATCCTTATTTCAATTATCCTGTCTCGTGGGGGAGCAAATAAACCACATAGCTATATCCATGCTATATCGCTCTCATTTTCGCTTTCAATACCCTGTGTGTCACGCACCTGCCTAAACATACCTACAAGAATATATTTTACCTGTTACACGATTTCCATAAAGCGCTTTCTTCTTATTTATGCCGATGATATTCGTGCTATTTTCTAAATCGCTTACATAATCGTTTTGACGACGCAGCGAAGTTATAATGTGCGACATAACTTTTTTCCCTAAGATACTCAATCGCATACCCAGAATTATTCGTACAAGTCATCGCTTGAACAGATTAAAAATTGAAGGGGTTGTCAGCTATCCTTATCAACGAGAGCACAGGTGAGTTCCTGAGTTCCCCGCCATCAGATATTTAATATTCCACATTTATTTATGAGTACCCATATTTACACATTCGCCGTCTACGTTTGCCAAAGCCACAATTTTCTTATAACATTAATCGCATAGAAGTTGTTACCGAATTTTGATTCATGTTGTTTCATGCGTGTTACTTTCATGAGTTCGGAAGTTTGCCTGATGAATATTCCGTTATGTTTATATCGCGTTAATATTTAATGCGGTATAGAGAAAACGTTTATAATAGCGGTTCCGCTCTGTTGGCGCGTCGGCCACAGGCTGACGGGAGGTTACCATCAAACGCGCTCCTAATCCCGAAACAAATCTCAATGAAGAGCGCGGAGTCGCCGTAATCCTACACCGCCCCCCGGCCCGGCCCTTGCCCCGCAACCTGCCCCGATTGGCTTTATTAAGGTGTAGCAGACCGCTACAATTATTATGCGTCCCCTGTTTGCGGTAGGTGTCGTGTCTATGTCGTCGTTAGATTCCCTTAATTAAGGATTTGATTCGTCTACAGATATCATCTTTGCGGCGTCTTAGTTTTCGCAGAAACGCCGAGAGTGAGCTTATTTACATACCCCAGTGAATATGACTGTAGTAGCAACGCGTCGCTTCGCAACTCATTCTGCCGACAAATTTTAAGGAACAAGCTAAATGTATTCTCGAAGTGTAAGTGCTAACGACGTTTCTGTGCAAGTATTTAGCAATTTGCAAGTAGTATCCGAGTGTCGGAGGCGAAGGTTAGTTGAAAAGGCGCGTAAATTGCGAACGAGGACGCATTCAGGCTTGACAGAGCCTGCTCATTTTAGGGGAGACGTCGAGATTTAAGATATCAAATTATACTGTAATCGGTCGGCCGGCGTACCGCCCTGCCCTGCCGCTTAATATTAACATAGCGGAAGCAACCTCTTTGCTACACAGCGAAACGTGGATTACGAAATTTTAATTTTACCACAACTCCCATCTTGTTTTTGCGCAGACATTGACGTTTAAATATTCCATAAAGTAATTGCGCATTCGAGTTGAATTTTTAATGAAACATAATGAAGCGGCGCGTACGCTACGGATTGATTGAGATTTGAATTTCTTGCGCGCAATCGGAGCCGCAAGCAGCGTTATCGAATTAGCGCTTGAATATTTCAGCTTGGATAAATAAAACAGAGCAAAGGGGACAATTATTTTGCCAAACTTCCATTTTGATTATTGCCTAAACTGCATAAAACTTTTTCTGTCAACAGCAGCTTGTGAATGGGTTTTCATTTAAATTAATGTTTAACATTTGTACGGCTAATGGAAAATTTGTTGAAATTTTCTCATAACTGCTACGCAAAGTTCTGTTGGGTATACTGCGTTTCTGCATGGTTGTTTTTCCTATTCATAAAGTCAACTGACGACACCAAAATATATAGGTACAAACATATTTTGAAATAAGCGAGTCGTTTTGTACCGACATGGAGTTGTGTTTATGGATAATCAAAAAATTCTCATGTAAAATAAAGATATTTAATTATATACGCCGACAGACTATATTGTAGATGGATTATGTCAAGATATGAAAGAAAAGAGAATTAGTGTTAGCATAACGGGTGACAGGACAGAATGGAAGAAAAAGCGTGTTGTGCACCGACCCCATAAACCATGGTACAAGGGCAATATGAAGACGAATCGACAGACTATAACATTTATTATCATCTATTAGAACAAAAATGAAACAAGTCCAATAAGAGCGAAATAAATACTCAAAAACTAGGTTAAAAGTAACTTTAATTAAACTACTTTGTAACCTTTTTTTTACGAGACCTCAGAAAACTATCTGTCATAGTAATTTTAAGAAGTCAAAACAGAGCGACCCGTATAATTCTTTGCAACTTTTAAACCTACAACGACAAGTATTTTCTTCCTCAAAACAGCATACCTAATCTCTGCCAAGATCGGCTTTCCGACTCAGTCCTTATTATAAAAATTCCGTAGTAATATAAAGTGAAAACATTTTTCAGAATACCAAATAAACCTAAGCTACACTTTTCCTTTGTTTTCATGAACTCGGTGCATACGAAGTAACTATTACATTCAAGTGGCCATCTCCATTGTCCCTATAAAAAGTTTTTGCTTATTCACTATGTAATTACATAAAAACTCCAATTTGCGGTAAGCCTTTTTATGCATTCCATTTTAACGTTCCCAAATGGGCCGAAGGAAATATGGGGCCTTAAAGAGCATTTAACTATGTATGAAGGAGACACAGCGTTACTTTTAATTTACGCCGGCGTTTCCCGCCTTGAGTGGTTCTACGTTCTATATTTTATAGGTGCAGGCAAATTGTTAAGGAGAGGTCCAATAACAAATTTTGTTACCTGAACTTTTGTTGGTTGTTATAAGCTTCATATTTTATACAATCTAATCTCTTCCTTGTCTTAAGGATTTTCCTTACTGGCAAGTTTTTGAATTTACAAGTAAAGCCTTGGGCAAACTGGGTTTTTGCGGATGAGTATGTTGCCTTGTTATTCTATAATCCTTTAGGCGACGACGCTCCGTATACCCACGGTGAAGGGAAGATTTGGAGTTGCCTAATACGTAAAGTTAAGAAGTTTTATTTTCTGTTTGATTTTTGGCGAAATTTCGTTAGAGCGCCCGCTTAGCCGTAATATGAAATCATGTAACCTATTGGAAAATTACGTGAAATAACGTTAATTTTCAACTAGGTGTAAGTAGATAGCTAATTTTGAGTTATTTTTTAATTAATTAAACCCCAAGCGAACGCCTGCGTTCGTTCTCTCGTTTGTCTTTCTATTATGTCTCTAATTACGGTATTGAGTAACCTTAAGCCTATAAAAGGGCACATAGTGAACTAAAATAATCCTCACTGTATCCAAAAGTTAGATCCTACCATTTATCACTATGACAAGTTATAAAAATCAAATAAATCCTTCTCTCGCAAAAAATATTTACTAGAAAATATTTCAGCTTTGAGGTCTTTCATAACAGCTAAGCAATCTCAAAATAACGATGTAACAGTGCCTTAACCGAGAGTCTGTGTCACACCGTCTAATGGTACGTAATGTGGCCAACGCAGGTGCTACCCCAACGATGTTTCCTAAAAATGTGAATTTATGGTCTCGCCCAGCGGACGGCAATGATCGCCCGGCTCATGCCTTAAATTAGGGGGTTTAACGCTTATCCCCGCACTAAATATACTCCACCAACTATATTACTTGTGGGACCATTCCAGTTGAATGTGCTCCCCCACTTTCACGTTGTTTACGCACTTCTTTTTTGTGATTAACGAGTTTTTTGATCATTGGTTACCTCAGAGAATATCGTGCAGTACATGTGTAACTATGTGTTATTTACAATCGTCTTGAAACAAGGCGGCTTTACACGCTACCGCATCAAAGTTTCACAAGGCCTACCAGTAAAACAACGTGACAGACGCAATAAATTCCTGCTTTTCGGGTTTATGACGAAAGTAAATAGGCATGAAACTTGTTTAGTTGAATATTCGGTAAAGTGTTGATGATAAAATAGCTGCGGTGCACCTGCTACTGTGTCGAGCGAGGTTGAGGATCGCGGGTGGCCCACGTCGGGCGCCAATTTCACCTTGTTTGAACGTTCTTGTGAACAAGATATTGCCTGTCAGGAATTCCGTGAGACATCCAACACTCGAGTACTCTAGAGAAAATTGTTTTACGACTACGAAAATTGTTATGTTTCATAAAACCCACATGTTATTTAAGTATTAGTGTGGCTGGGCTTGTTACATTTTCGTATGATTGCTTAATAGATTATTATGATGTACTTACAAACAATGAGATGCAAGTCCGTTTCTCCGAACCCATTTTAAACGTACTTTTTAATTTGAAGACTACAAAAATAAAATACATAACGACCTAGAAACCACCATGTAAAAAAATTAAAAATTCATAAATACTCCACCACCAAATAATACCTCATACACTGCAACTGCTCATTTTAATTAAGAATCTAAAAACATCAAGTACCTAAACTTTTATTTCGTTTCCTTCAAATAAAGATCAACAAGCTTTGCAGAGTTTCTTTTTCAACACTCCAGTTCTCATTAGTCCTAATCCGAAGTCTATTTTGTTTACAGATTCATTCCAAGCCCTCATTCAGTATCCAGACACGGTATCGGCGCAAACGGCAAAAACAGTAAGTAAAAAGACTTCTTTGTTTTTATTTAACTGTTTGTAAAGTAAAGCCATAAAACAAAGTTCCTATTGCCGCACGTTTTATTCACTTTAATGACTCTCGAACTATCTCGAAATGAAGTGACTCTTCCGCTCTTTACTTCTCTTGAACTACTTCGCTGCGGAACTATGACATATCACCAACATTTTAGAAATACACCAGCAAAAAATGTTCATTCAAAACATAGCTGTTCCATTTTTACAGCATTCAAAACTGTACGCGTAACAGTTAATCTAAATAAAAAACAACTTTGAACAAACGAAAAAGTTGTGGGCAATCTATTCAGTTCATTTGGAGTGTGGACGCCCTCAAAACATTAAAGTTCCGTGTACGTTCGTCGGCCGCTTACCTACGACAAAGCTTTAACAACAAGAGAACGTTTATGTGCATTTAATAACAATAATATCGAGAAACAACATGGCAGCGCCAGTCCGCGACAATAGTCGGCGCCCGACTCGCCGAGTGGGACATCATTTTTCTCGGCTCAACTTTTCCCATTCGCTATTCATTTGCGTTAGAAGTTGGCCGTACTGCCGCCTACTGCAGCGACTGTTTTAACTTTATTTCTGATGCAGCGTTCAGGGCAAATTAAATTTCGTTTTGCGGCTTCCGCAAACTCGCTTTACGAGTATAATTATCGAGTTTTTGTTTTTTTTCCGTTGCCATACGGTTATGAATCGCTGAACGTAACTTTGTTTCCGACCGATGGCGACTGAGAGTTTCGCTTTTTGATTTTTATCATTCGACGCAACGATTCGTGCAAAAGTTTCTTTTGTTATTTTCGGAAGTTTCATGTATACGAACGAAACGATTCGTAACAGGGATAATAACATTACAAAAGATAATATTAACGTGCTTGTTACTCCATTCATTTGCCGAATTCGTCTGTAATACCTCGCGGCGGAGGTACAATTCGCTAATGAATTCTACAATAGCGACTCGACTATCCGTCCTAATTAGTCGCTCTTTACGCCCAATTCCTGTGGAGCTTAATACGATTGGTATAAGCTGCAAACTGGTAGCGCATTGCAATTGAATGATACAGGTATATATTTAAGAGTGCGCACCGCGTTCAGCTTATGACTTAACGCTAGAAAATTAATGTTGGGGTAGCGGGAAACCTCGTGAAATTGAGATATCACCGGCAGAGTAGAGTGGTGAAAACATAGCAACGCTAAGTCCTATCAACTGTGTCCTGATTGGAGTCCAACATAGAACCGTGGCGACTAGTGCAGCCGGATCAAATGCGGCTTTATTTTCATCTGTAATAAACGAGGATTTACTCTAACCATTTGGCATTATGAAAAAAATTGATGTTACTCTTTCACGATTTACATGCTGCTACATGCTTTTATATTACAAATGTTTTGTCTGATATATTACAATGCATTGTTTGTAGAGCCGTTACGACTGAGTTCGTTACAACGTCATTAAATAACAGTACCTACTGTACATTTATTTGTCAAATTGTTGTCACACTTTTATTATATTATAAAGGTGAAAGTTTGTAATTTATGTGTTTTGTCTGGGCGTACATATATGTTTGTTACTCTTTCACGATCAAATGGCTGGACGGATTAGGGTCAAAATTAGCAGCCGACTAGATCATGTCCAAGAATGGGCATAATAATCAACTTGTATGTGGGTGTTAAACAGAAAACTCAGACATTAGCGTTTGAGCAAGCTAGCTAAGTAAGTTATAACTCAAATCCCCGATTTTTAACTTGAAGTTATTTTTTAAATCTATCAAAGCGGTGAAGGAAAACATCGCGAGGAACCCGGCATGTCCTTAGAACCAAAAATTCGAAAACATGATTTTCACCAACCAGCACTAGGCCGAGGTGGATTACGGCCCTCCCTCTCCTAGAGGCCCGAGTTCCAGCAATGGGAACATTGAAAGGTTGATTAAGCTTGTGCTTATTTCTCAATTTCTACTTTAACCTAAAAACCTGTCAAAACTTGGCAGTTAAGCAGGATTTGAGACATACTTATAACACTCAGTTCAGAAACCCACCAAAAGCCTATCAAAACCAAAACACCAGTCCATACAAATCGAATAGCATCTTAACACGTAATTGAAATGAGGATAGCATACTTTAATCCCAGTGACAGCGCAATAACATTGGTTTAGTCGGTACTCCAGTTCGGTAGTAGTCGCGACGGCAATAAGTCCGCTCCCCTTAAGGAACCTAAGGTCGTAACAACCGACTCCGTAACTCCTATGCGACCTAACGAGCATACAATGTCGGCTACTACTTCTATTTTTATTGCTTCTCCTGTTTATTGCAATGCTACATGCAATCGGCATGTTCTTGTTAATCATTGTTTAGTTTATTGGCCTATAATTCTTTTTCGTTTTCTGGCAGTGAAAGTTTTACTGTGTATTGTCTGTTTCGTGCAAGCAGCTAATTAGTTTCCTTTAAATAATTGATCGGCTATAGGAAATACATAGAAACAAGCGGAGAAATTAACGAAACTTCACATTGTAGAGAGCGGTAAAGCTAACCTTTTATTATCCGACTGTCCTAGAAGTTTATGTTGTATACACCACTAATTTTTAATTAGTACAAATACTTAAAGGGCTTATTAGAAAAGGTCTTTTTATTATTTAAGTGAAGTCTCAATAAATCATATTCATAAACAGCAAAATAAGCGTTTGTATATATCCGTAAATGTCCAATTGTAAATGTGTAAATGTACAATTTTTGGAAATATTATACAGGGATTTTAATGAATAAAAGACGATCAAAATGAAAAAATACTGCGCGCAGATTTTCTAGTAGCAATAATTGTTACGAATAATTGAAATAAAATTTTCATAATAATGAAATTGGTAAATTCATAATTATGAAAAATTCTCGTGGACAATTTTGAGATTTTCTTTTTTTTTTATTTTGCCTACAAAAATATGATCCGTAACTAATAAAAAAAATAGGTGTTCGTTGGCACGGCGTATAGCCTAAACGGCATATTGCATTTTAGCTTGGGTTTAGATTCATCTTAGATGTGAAAGTTTTTTTAAATTGACATAGTCATGTAGAGTATCAAAATAAAGGGCTCGAGGCAACGCTTTAAAAAGGCACTAAAATGGTCGAAAATAAAAAAATAACAGTATCTAAAAACAACTACGAAATTTGAAACAAGTCATCTCCACATCCCAGTTAATGAACAACACGATAATCCTTGATAGCCTGATGGTCAGAATTTCTGGCGTCTAATACCTATAACGACTATCAAAGATCCTAGAAGATCTAGATAAAATTAGAGAAGTAAATATATATTAATTGCAAAAAATCTCATTTTTACTTACCCGGATTCGAACCCAAATGCAAGTTGCATTTGGGTTGCTCTTGCATTGACCATCACAACACTAAAAATAAATTCCACCAATACTTTATCTTCAAGTCTTAGCCACTCGGACCGACTTAATCCTTAAACACACTACACACGGAATAAGTTACACATCACCTTTACGAACCGAACGTTACCCGAGAACAGGCGGGACTTCTCTCGGGTAGGCACTCGTTTCGGACTCGGTTTTTTCTCGAAATGGAATTAAAACGTCCCGCGAGGTAAGTGGCAGCACAAGTAAGAGGTACAAAGTGAAGTGAAGCCGTATAGTGCTCCAGCCACAAAGGGTACAGTCGGATGTTAGGAGCTCTGAAATCCCCCGATCCCGCCTCTATGATCCTTGACATAAATCTCTAACCTCGCCATCAAATCTTTTCAGAAGGCGGCTTATGCGCCCAGACACGAAATGTACGCTCTTAATGCGCTCGACTACATGTATTTACATGTAAATGTATATAAATAACCGAGCAGCGCTTTGGCCAACCGACCAAATGCACGGTTGGGAAGTGCTCTGAGGATGTCACTAACTGGAGGATAGGTTTTAACAGAAATGGTACCTAATATTATTTTTGTAATAATTGGTCTAACTTCTGAAGTTCTGTAAAAGCCAAAATACACATGCCTGTAGCTGGCATAAAAGTGTGCAAGTAGCTAGCAGCCAGTGAGCCATAATAATGATTGGTGGCTGTCACCATGACATGCATGCTACTTGCATACTTTTGGCCCAGCTTCGGGCATGTGTATTTCAGCCTTAATTCATGAACCCCAAGCGACCACCGGTGGCAGCGCATCTATTGTCTTACTATTGTGTCTCTAATTGACGGTATCTGAAGGGTTAAGTGTAGATCTATGCAAAATATAATTAACTTACTCATTTTTAAAGCATACACGAAACTCATCTGTCACATTCTTGATACATCCAAAATTCAAAGCCAGTTATTGCGCTCAAACAATAGTTCAGTGTTGGTAGAGAAGCGCTAGTCGCAAGTGAGACAGTCATTAGTATAGTGGTTGTATCGTGGGCCGTTAATCAGAACCTTGGCCGCTCCATCAGTAAGTTATGATTGATAACAATGTGATTCATGCGGCCCTACGGCTGCTACTCCAGCCTCATCCATAACGTAGCGGACGCTGTCACAGACAATCCATATTAACAGTCCGAGGTGCGTCCCCAGCTATTGTTTATATCGCACACGATTTTTCATCACGCACCCTCAATATAAATATGCACACCCCGATTACATCATGTTACATCCATATTTTTTCATTACACTCTGAATATAGCCGTTTCCGAATCGTTTGACCCGTTACGTAGCACGAATAAATAAAATATAAATCGTTTCCAATATCATAAATAATTGTCAAATTCATACAGCGCAGTCTATTTGCATGAATTATTGTCATAAAAAAGTAATACGCGTCAGTAACAGCCGTTCGTAGGTTTCATATAAGTAAACGAAGTAAAGTTGACAAGACTTGGTCTCCAAGGTTCAATAAGGCGAAATCCGAGATACCGTTTATGGACTCAAGGTGCGGGCTTTGTTTACATTTTAAAATTGCACTTTGCACTGCGGCAACGTCTAACCGGTGTCTTTGTGTCAACACTGGGACGTGTTCAAACAATGTAACCGTCAAAAATGTTATATCTTCGCTTTGAGCGGGTCTATAATACTTGCACCGAACGGGCGGCATCTCACGAATCCACTGCCGTAAACCTATCTGCTGAAAGAGATCAATGCACCATCAAAGGAAATTTCATTCGCTGCCTCGCAGAACTTTGCTTTATTTGAAATATTGCTATTGACATCACAAAATACATTGTCTCAAACTTTGAAACTACCTATACAGAGTCGTTTGCTCTGTGCTAGTGACGGTCAAACTTCATAGAAATTTCACGGCGGCTAACAAACAGTTCGTCGTTCACCTGCACCGAGGTCCGAGTCCCGTTTAAAATTGCACGTGCCATCGCCCACCCTTGTTTGGACTCCTACAGACTGTGTCAACACCGCTTGAGCTGCACTCTGCATCACCTAGTTACGTGTCAAACATTGTTTAGCAGTTGTTTTGTTAGTGTTCTGTGGCCGGTTTGCTTACCGTAATCAAGAGGCGGCTGACAATCAACGTCGAACACGACAAGTTTTAAACTTTCGTTACTCGCATGGTTCACTCGGCCCGTAGGCAGGCTGTATTACACGTTCATACTACACGAACACAAGTAAAACAATGCCATTATGTTTCATGAACAATATATTGTTCATGGACAAAACCGATTCACGCCTTACCCCGCGGCTAAAATGGTAGAGTTCATTATTCATGATGTCACTGTGTTCATACATTTAGCACCAATTTAGTTTCGTTTCCAAAGCAAACTGGAACGTTGTGTTAAGTGGGCGCGGTTGTTGAGCTATCGTCACTCGATTTTCGTTCGTCACTATCAGTCAACCACAATTAGGGGTAACCGCGAGTATTAATTACATTGTCTAATGGAGCGAACGCGGTTTGTTCGGTGACGCGTCCCCAAATGTGTACCTACGTACCGTAATTAGGTTAGAGCCACTATCAAAACTTAATTTATTATTTCCCCTTTTACTAGAGTCCGCTTTTCGCAGTAAATTTTGCAGAGTATTACCACGAATCAGGTGTACCTATGCTTACGTGTACTTTACTACGAACTGTTGTTTATTGCTAGACACATAATTTGTCTTTCCCCTGTAAATCAAAATCATAACCATTTACAATGAATATCGGATGCGTTTTCGACGCAGATTAAAACAGTTTTAATTTTTTATTCCAACAAACCAAAAAGAAATTACTCAAAGTGCCATTCGTCACAGTGCAATCTCATTTTGTGCCGATTTAAATTTTTAAATGCTTTTCCAATAGCAAAAGCGAAGTGATTAAAATGAGCAATTTTGCATTCGTTTTGTTTGTTGGTTTATTTTTATTAATAGTTAAAAGCTTGCTCTTGGTGTACGTTCTTAGTGCACCGCCGGGGCCGGCCGCGCGCCCGACTCGATAAGTGATCCTTTATCCGTGGCTAATCGAGCGGATGTCTGCCCGTCCAAAACAACATTGTTTAGTGAACCAACCCAACTATTCTAAATTAAAACGTTACACTCAATACATTATTTACTTCGCTATCAACACAAATTTAGCACAATTCAAAGTCCTGTCACTTGATAAAAAAAAAACGATCCGCTCGAAATGTTTTCATTACAATTTTTCTGACGTCATCTGCGGACAAAAACCAAATGCATTCCGGCGCTAGCGTAATCCTTGCACCGGCAACAGAAGCACTCTGAGCTATGTGGGCTCTTATAAATATTAAACGTTGCGAGCTCGGGACCCCAACAAAAACGTTTATCTGGTCTCCGTGGAAAAACCGCCAGAATTAGCAACGGGGGGGTGGATTAAGGCGGACCGCATTTAATCCTTCACTAAGAAGGCTTTGCTTAAACGAGTTCTAACGAGCTAAAGATAAAACAATTACCGGGGACGTGATTAAGAGATACGGAGGACACTTGTTACGTCTTACGTTGACGCCGACGACACCGCCTGCTCCAAGTGCTCAAACTTAACTTCCTGCCCCAGAAAATACAAGTGAAAAATTCTAATTTATTATCAGTGTTTGTCGAATCCAATAAATCGTCTGAACGGAAATTCGTTCACCCTATTACGCAGTAAAAGATTCCAATATAAAATCGGGCGTGACGTTTGTCGTTTTATAACCTTGTCACTCTTCCTAATATTTTTTTTACCTCAATTACGACTCCCTCCGCGAGCTCAAATAACCATTTTAGAAGATTAAAATGAAATTTCGAGAATATTGATACTGCGAGAGGAGTAGATCGGCCGACTGCTGTAAACTGGGCAGCACATTTTCCTTCATAGTTTGAATACCGGATTTTTACAGCAGTCAGGTGCTAAATGTTACGGAATAACTTTGTTCGCCCGTGGAACTCCGAGTGAAATGAAATATTAGTCTCGGAGGGAGTTGACCCATAGACTCGAGAGTCTATTGTGAGGTAACAGATAATGAATCAACGGAACAACGTACCTGTAAGACCATGGAATTTATTGACGTATTTGATGGCTAGGTTGGCGCAGTGGTTGAGCGATTGACTGCTGCGCTGCGGGTCACGGGTTTGATCCCGTACGGATCAAATATTTGTACAGCCTACAGGTAGGTTGGTTACATGTTTGTTAGCGTTCTGACGATACAGGAGTAGGTAATTTTAAACAGGAAAGGTAAAATTATAAACTATCTAAGACTCCTTATTGCTAAGAAAGGAAAATAAATCAAAGAAAATTTTATTCATAAAGCACAATATCCAACGACGTTATGTTTTTTCAGATCCATTCGTAAAATAAACACAATCTTTTTCTAAGTAACATTGAGATTTTTAGATTAGAATAAAGACTTCTTAAAGTAACGACCGAGTTAAATTCAAAAGTGCCTCCGAAAAAGCTTATAAAAAGTAAGAAATTAATCTGCAATTCAAAATCCTTCTTGCCCTCTTATTCTTTTTCCTCTCATTCCTTTCTTTGGCAAATCCACGACAAACGTTCAGCTGAGATACCTTCATTAAAGGTCTAATTGTGAATATAACAGTTTATTTCTACTTATCCTTAAGGAGACTTTTATTAAAATGCTAGCTTCTGCCGGCAGCTTCGCCCGCTTAGAAATACTAATTTATCTCAAGGAAACATACGCTTGGGCTGCAAAAATACCCACAATAATAGACCCAGAATAGCACATAGGATGTGCTATAGAATAGAATAAGCACATAGCATGTGCTATTCAAGGTTGTAGGTCATTGTCTACCCGTTTGCCAAATTTTATCGAAGTCCGCTCAGCCGTTCGAACGTGAAGAAGTAACAAACATACATCCAAACTTTCGCCTTTATATCAGTGTGATTAGTGTAATAACATATGATTAGGTTTGGCCTCAATAATTAACAGTGCGTAGTGCAAAAATTAAAAAAAAAAAAACAATATATATTTTTTACACATAGACCTACATGGGCACTTATAAAACGTCAGAAGCTAGTGCACTTTTCCAAATAGGAGTCCAGCATTTGTCCTAACTTTGAAATGGACCTATCCATTGGTATCTCCTTAAACAATGTCACCAATTATTTTACCTCAATCCATATATTTCACTTTCCTTGTACTGGGAATTCCAACCCCTGAAATCCACTTAAGCCCAGTTAGTTTGTTCACAATGTTCCTGTGCAAATGAACAAATTAAAATATTACAAGCAGCTTTCGATAAATGGACTCGAAACAAATACCTCTGTTTTTAGATAGACCTCCGTTCCCGTGAATGTTTATATTTTACTGAAAATCTGGCCAATTGGATTGTTATCAAGCAAACAAAAAATATTTATTAATTCTAAGCACCTCTTTTTATGTCGAGATGGGAAATCGTTGATTAATTCCTCCAGCTTTTATTGGAGTGAGAGGAATTAGACTTTTACTGACTGAAAACCACCTCTGTCCTTTGAGTTGCCCTTTGAGTTCCATGGCTGCGATAAGTCTTTCCGCTGCTCGGAGTTATTTGCCCCTTAGGATCTACTTTTTTGTTTTTGTCTTTATGGGTAGGATCGCGTTTGACCACTATCTCACGTGCTAATGTCGGGAGTCTACCTTTTATGAGCTGTCCGGGATGAATGGCTTTTGATAGCTTGTTTTGGTTTTATTCATTGAATTTGTGTGAATTAGCTTCGACTTAGCAAAATAACCCTAGGTTGAAGGTATCAGGAAACATTGATTTTATTCCATAATATTTTGTGACAAATGGCTTAAATGAAACAATATTAGAATCACAGATTATCTTCTCATTTGACTTTTAAAATGTCACTCGGCCATGTCTATGTATTGAATGGATGTATATTAGAATTCTAAATTAATTACTCGTTACGTTCTCTTACATTTGGCATTCAAAATCGAATTCGGGCCCGCGAGGCTCTACAAAACTAATTACGTATCGAAGCTATCTTCTTCCTCGCTTTCTTACGTACCTTTCGCATTTCCATATAAGTTGAGCTTTAAACGAGCCAATCTATTCACGTCTACACATCAGGGGGTCGCATTTGCATATAGAACAGAAATTTATTAAATCTACAGCCAATATCCCACGTTCCGACATCGAACTTTTGCGTCTTCGACGACTCTCCTGATATTTTTATTGCACTGTAAAACTGTTGTTATGAGACGCACTTATTAAACTATCCGTTTGATTTATTTCTCTTACAGCCCTTCATATTTTTTATTCCCGTCGACCTTCTTTCATAAAAATAAGAGAGACAATGCTACGACAATAATTAACGATGGTTACTAGCACAATCATTTACGTTACTAAGGTATTAAAAGCCCAAAACATTTTTATTCAGCTAATGGAGTCCGTCGTAAAAATGTCATAATTCATTTGACAGATGACGGTTTACAAAGGAACTCCAATTTACTCCACAGGAATTAAGTAATTCAGGCTTTTAATTTTTATCCGCTGATAAAACTTTTTCTCTCCAGACTTCTTACATATTTAAGCAACGTTACCTTATAACAATTTTTGGTGCGAGCCTTTTTGGAATATAAAATAAGTTATAATAGCAATAGAAATTAATTCTAAAACTGTGTCTTACGACACAGCTACCTAAGCGTGTTTTGTATTCACCTAAATGCTAACAAAACCTTTTAAAGCCCCGTTGAAACCGCTTGGATTCTTTGCGAACATTAACTTAATTCAACGAAACTGTTTTATTAATTTGGCGAATTGTTAAGTTTCATTTAACATTGGTCCCGTAAGACCAAAATCTACTGTTTCAATTAAAAAAGTAACGTTCAAGAGCAAAGAATATTACAATACCTCTTACACCAACGATTATACTGTTTCGACTCAATTCTGTTAACTTGAAAACAAATAATAAACAGAAAACGTTGAGTGCTCTTTGCATAATTCTATTCCATTTGTAACAATAAATTATGCCAGACGATTGCACTGAGTAGGTAGGCGATCATAAATATGACTGTACGGTTCTTTTATAGCGTTAGTTTCATTAGTGAAAATAAAACGTGTTGCATTCTGGTTTCATTATAAAAATATTATGTAGAGGGCGGGTGCGGCCGCGCCGCCGAGCTTTATGCTCGCAGGAATGGGTTGAGTGCTGTTGCATTTTAATTAATTCTCTTTTCTATCGCGATGTGGTGTTATCAGCCTCCCGCAGGCGTCGCGGCCAAACAAATAGCTGTTGCTCTCGCTACGTAACAATTTTGACACGGCTATAATGCGAGTTTTTCTTCTTTGTTACGGGTAGTGTATCGATCCACTTTTTTATCTCGTGCTAAAAGGAATTTTGCTTTGTTAGCCTTACACTTCCGATGCAAATTATGAAATTAATAAACATCCACCCATCCAGGTTTACCCAGTAGCTTTCCTTTAACTTTTTCGTATTAAAAAGTAAAATTGAAGGCGATTCATTTTATTACTAATAATAAAAATCGTCACATCCTTATTATCACTCAAATAAACGACCCTCAAAAGAAGTGAAACTTTTCCGACTTGTAATATGTTTTTGATGAGATTTATAATTCGTTCTGTTTTCGTGTCAAACGAGAAAAGTTATTTCAATAATCGTAACTTTCTTTATTTTTTTTTAGTCTTTAGATGGGCAGAATATTTACAACGGATGCTGCACACTGCGCATCGACTACTCGAAGATGACGTGTCTGAACGTGAAGTATAACAACGACAAGTCTCGGGACTACACGAACCCGACGCTGCCGTCGGGCGATGGCGACGCGCACCAGCTGTTGACCAGTGAGTTGATGCCACTGCGGGCACGCCTCGCCCTGGCCCTCGCATCCAGGATGAGTTAGTCCTCACTACTCTGCGCACCTGGAAGCTTTTTCACCGCGCTCCAACTCTTACACAGTATCGTAGACTCTTGCGTCCTGCATCCAACGATACCCACCCAATGGGGCAGATGATTGCTCCAGTACACGATTTTTTTTTTCAAGCAATTAATTCTTTTAGCGTTCTCTCGGTAATCTACGTCTGCCCCATTTACACTTGGCTATTCGACTTGACTTCGATCGCTATTGCACCTTTTTACTTAGGTAGTTTACTGGTTCTCTTATCTCAAAAGTCTTTCCATTTTAAATCTTCAAGCTCAGGTATGCTCATTATGTTAGAACTCTCAGAACATTTTCTATGTCCCTAGTAATAGCATTAATCTTGAATGCCTGAGAAATATGCTTTGTTCACCGTGTAGCCTGATAGGTCCCCATATTTTATTCATTTTCACTGTTTTTGTATAAAGGCTCCTTTGCCTTTTTTCTTTATGTTGCAAATTACGGTGATTTTGTATTCTTGACTGTAAATGCGTATGTTTTTGTTGCGTCAATATATGTATGTATAAAGTAACAGTGTGAAATAAATCTTCAATAACGCTTCCAAATTACATTTGCTATTCCACGTTAGCTCTTTTCTTGTTTATTATTCATATTTCAATGCTAAATATTCCCGCGGTGACTAATAACTCGTCATAAATCCGTATTGCACCGTAGAGGGTTGTAATATGTGTGGATCATTCCGACATTGCGAATGTTCTGCTTTTGCTATAATTATGTTCTTTGTCTGATTTGTTTTTATTGTAGTAGCTTCCTAAATCATAAGTTATGGTTTGACATACCCTTTACCTACATTTTTTGAGCTTATTAGAATATTTGTCACATCCGTAGGTGTGTAGTTTGAGCGTTATTTTATTATTATTTAAGGCTTATTTAAGTTAGGATTTAAATAATGATATCTAAAAATTAGGCAGGACTTCTTTATTTTTCAAACTTTTTTCCTTTGATTTTATTTACTCAAAATATTCAAGGAGCAGGATCGTAACACAGGTCGTATCATCACAGGTGGCGGTGTGCTGGCTCCTCAGTTCCTGGGCTTGGGCTCTGGTCTGGCGTCGCCGTACGGCGTGGGCGTGGGCGGCGTGGGCCTGCCGGCATTCGGCGCGCTGACGCTGACGCCGGCGTCACCGGCCCTGCGTGCGCTGGCCGCACCTCCGCTGCCCCTCGCCACCGTGCTACTCGTCTCCAACCTCAACGAGGAGGTTGGTACCCCACGAACATAACCCACCTCAATACTGGCAGGCGGATTTATACCTCTCTTTCACATAACCGCCCTTTTCAAAAACAAAATTCAAAACTTAAAATTCGAATACCACTCCCGTTAAAACAGTTTAGACAAAATTCCTACATTGTTTCGACTTGTAGTTTAATGTTTATTGGCAATTATTCATTACGCTAACACAATAGCCAGTAACGCCCGTATACACCATTGTAACTGTGGGTTCACTTTCGATTCAAACAAACTAATGCATTAACCACGCGAAGGGCGTTACAGGTTGTTCTATTTATATATTCTACTTAAACTCCTTAAAGATAAGTTGCTAATTTATTTATAGATATGATGTCAGATATCTTTTACGACTATTTATAATACTGTCTCTTTTCTCTTTCCTATTGTTTTAGATGGTCACGCCTGACGCTCTCTTTACCCTTTTCGGTACGTGTGCACATACATTCCGTATTTTATATTAAAACATTAATATTGCTCCTGAGCCCTGTCGCCTGAAAGACAAATTGTCAGCTAACATTCTCGACTTCTGTACTGATAACCGCATCCGACTTGTCGAAGCTTTGCTTGATAACACTATCGAATCTAAATTCTAAACGCTTATTAACTCGTATGACAATTTGTGTTTCAGACACCCTAGTCGTAGCTAAGTTACTTAGAACGTCTATTGTTTACCCAGTGTTGTCTTTATTTCAGTTTTATTTTATTTTCTTTGTGAGCTGTCAGTTTCAAACTAGTTACGGTACAGCGATACACGCATCTCTATGTAACGATGACGTCATAGTCCTTATTTTATTTTTATGTTTTTATTTTTCTATTAAGTTACCTAGAATTAGTAGCTATACCTACCTAAGTATCGGTAAACGACCGGCGACACCACAAACATGGTAATCGCTGTTAAGAGCTTTTTTAAATGAGAGGTGCGTTAACTATGAGCAAACGAGAGTTTAAGAGCTCGTTGCCAATTAAATAGTGAGTAGAAGTGAATAATTGTTTGCAGTAATTTGCTTTAACGCAGCGCGCCTGTACACGGCCGGTGCTGTTAACCGCTAAAGCATTAATCGAAAGCTTAACGTGACCAATTTAGAGCTTGAGAGTTGTTTCTTCTTGTACTTTCCGACTGTCCCGTTTCACGACATTATATATTACAAGCCGTTGTACTATAATATGTTCTGTATTTTAAAGAAACCGTGTTTAATGTAGCCACTTAGTTTAGCGATAGGTATACTTTAGACAACATTGACAGCGTAAAATCCTATTGTTAGACTGTGTTTCCCTTAAAATCGATTCTCAAAATTCAAAAACAAAACACACTCTACACAAAAAGGGTACTTATCCATAGTTTCTATGTGTAAATAATCTCAATACGTGTTTTGTAAGACTTTTGTTTACGTATAGGCGTGTATGGGGATGTGCAGCGGGTGAAGATACTCTACAACAAGAAAGATTCAGCCCTCATTCAGATGGCCGAACCACACCAGGCCCATCTAGGTAAGTTAACCATTACTAACCCTATTTTGAAGGTACCAAGGTTGATTTTCCGTTAGAGGACATGTATTTGTTTAGGATTATGAGTGTACTTATGGTTCTCCTCTTTGCCGTAGTTTGTTTTTCTTGTAACATGAAGTGTCATTGTTTACTTGTTACTTATAGTCTTATTCATTAACGTTTTCTTATTAGACACTTTGTTATTTCTGTTTGAGTTAGTTTAGTATAGATTTGATTTCGATATTCTCTTATAGATCTCTATTATATTAGGCACTATCAGAAACTAACTGAATTATAATAAAAAAGGAAAAAAATATTAATTTGTACCTCACACGACTATTGTAAACTAGAAGTTATTAAAAAAACAATAAAATAATAAGAATAATCTATACGAGTCTAAAAGATCCTTATCTCAGCATAATTATGTTGAATTAAATGAATGCTACCCCATTACTTTACCTAGTCATTAATTTTGTCTTTTTTGGAAAACTTCAAAAGGGTAATTTTATTATCTATAGTCTAGGTAAACAATTTTGTTCTTTGCGCAAAAAAAAAAGATATTGCCACCAAGCTAGTGTAAGGGTTGTGCTTCAATGGGACGCTATGGCCGCGTAGCCAGCTCATGAATCAAAAAAAAGTACGAGTGACCAACAGTGGCAAAGTGAAGTACACACCATAGCAGATTTTCCCGGATGCGCACCGCTAGTTGCGGTATTGTAGGGTGGCAAGTCTGGCAAAATACCACGGGCCCCTGACCCGGTGGGGACCCAGGGCCATGAGGTCTTGAGTTGAGAACAAGTAAATATACAAATTCAAGTAAATTATGAAGGTTTATTAAACGCATTCATAAGAAAAGGATAAATTACCCGTGGTATTTTGCCTGCTTTAAAAATATATAAAAATCCGTGGACCTGCCGATTCATTAATAAGAAAGAATATGTTACGTCTGTACTTCAGTGATTAATGCAAATTAAATGACTAAGTTGACGCTTTTTCTGGGGCTCCATCTAATGATTTTGCCACGGACGTCAGTATAGTTACACAACTGCGCACCGCCATGGGCGTCCCAGTAACTCAAAGGCTTAACTATTACAAAGTAACCTAGGGTATTAGAAGTAAGCACGAAAATGGCTGATATCTCAAAAACAACAGCAATTTTACTTACTTAGAAACAACCAATACTATACAAGGCGCCAGATAAACTTAAAATAAAGTACATTAACCTTTTCCTAATATCTCCAATATATCGAAGGTACCCGAAAAACCGGCAATAATTTGTTTTTCAGAAAAGGTAAAGGATCACGATAGATGTCGATTCAAGACAGCTCTTCTCTGTCGATTCAAGACAATCTTTAATTCCGTTTTTGAAATTAAGAATGTCAATAAATATAGGAGGGTCAGTGACCGTTATTCCGTTTACTTGGCGCCTACCTTAGCAACATAAGATCCTTTGTCACCACATCATAACATATCACCTTCCAACAGCCATGACCCACATGGACAAGCTGCGCGTGTTCGGCAAGGCGATGCGCGTGATGCTCAGCAAGCACCAGACCGTGCAGCTGCCCAAGGAGGGACAGCCTGATGCTGGGCTTACCAGGTACGTCTTCTAACCAGTCTGTTCTTGTCAGTACTTCGTGAGGAACCAGCGTGTACTAGAGGGACATAGAGCAGAAAAAAAATTAAAACGAAGGTATTTTTGATAGAATGGGCTCGAACTCTTTGGGGGATTATTCAAAAGAGTTACCATGACTTTGGAATGTAAATGGTAACTGAAATAACACTGATGAGTTTTAGTCAGTAAAAGTCTGACATTCCCTACTCACTCCAACAACTCCGGAGCGGTCGTTCCGTGCTAGTGTTCTATTGTCGCAGTCGTCGATATATAAAAAGCTATAATTAAATTTAAAAAAATATAATAGATATAATGTCGCACAACCGACTAAGAACAGTGGTCTCAACCTGTTTAATTCATGAATCCCCAAGCGACACCCGGTGGCCGCGCATCTATTGTCTTACTATTGTGTCTCTAATTGACGGTATCTGAAGGGTTAAAAATACCCGCAATTTTGACAAGTTTTTTTTTTTCATAAGATTGCGACTAGATTTTGAATGAATTAGTCTTTGGTTGTGACACAAATAAGAATTTTCAAGAATAGGGCTTTTATGATCTTACTTTACTATAAAAAGGCTATTTCATACAGTTTACAGATTATTAAACACGTTATTTTTTAATGAAACAAAAAAATATTAAAATTTATGAACACAACGTTAACAACTTTTAAAATAATGTAAGGGCGAAGGTTCTTACTAAATAAACAAAAACAGCACAAAGAAAAATAAATAGCCTACAATTTTTCCTCGTCCACACAAGTCTAGATTATTTATAACCTGTCAACGCAGACCAAGTTAGAGTCCCAAATAAAAACATTTTCTATTTACCATGTCAGTTTTCAGTAGCCATGTTATACAACTGATTGACATGACCTCTAAACCTACGTCACTCCCTCTGAATCAGAGGTTGACTTTGTAAACCCGAGCTTGTATCCGATATTTGATTATTAAGATTTGTTAAGCCGATATTCCTGAAAGTTATTTATATTTCTGAACTATTTATTTCATTAAAATTGTACACTACTCTACCAAAACTAAGATAACTTGATTATAAATCATTATACGTGTTAACACGTTAATTTTGAGAATGTTGTATAATAATGTAAATAGACACAAAGGAACTGTACATATCAAGATAAAATAAGAATGTATTTTAATACTCAGTTCTATTATTTCTTACTTTTATGATAGACTACCTTCTGCGGCGGCTTCGCCCGCGTGATTTTAGTAAATTATCCCGGGATAGAAAGTACTCTGTGCTATTCAAAACTTGGCCTACTTTTACACCAAATAACGGTATTTTTAGCACCATATATATATTTTGAGACCATAAATGTACTTCACAAAAGATTTTTTTTTTCAATTTAACTACATTTTGTGTGTGTCTTTGATACACACAAAATGCAACATACAAAGCATGGTTGTTAAAGAACAGTCAACTAAATATACTACGAAAATCTCGTAGCGCTACATCGACTGCTACACGCGTAGTCGCACTGCTACGCGGCGTAGCACGAAAAATTGTTACTATTCGTTCAAAACAAGATGTAAAATTCTTGCATTTAAACGTTAATATTTTATTGTTGCATTTTTCAGGGATTATTCCCAGAGCCCGCTGCATAGATTCAAGAAGCCTGGCAGCAAAAACTACCAGAACATCTACCCACCAAGCGCGACTCTTCATCTGTCCAACATTCCGTAAGTTTCCGACTATTTTTAAACCATTTAAACCCCGTAAGTGAAGGGGAAAATAAGACGGAATTTTTCTAGGAATTTTAGAGATGGCTTTAGAATTTAATTATGTTGTTTATTTACAGAGCTACGGTGTCTGAAGATGATATCAAGGAAGCCTTCACTAAGCGAGGATTCACGATTAAGGCTTTCAAGTTTTTCCCGTAAGTTTACATTTTTCCCACATTTTGTTGTTACTTTTAGGCAAGCGTGCTCCATCGCAGACCACATCGCTTACCATCAGGCGAGTGAGTGGTCAAGCGTGAGCCTTTCAATAATAATAATAAAATAATTTCTTATCTATACGCTTCTTTTTGTTACAACTTTTTTCAATTTCCAAATTCCAGGAAGGACCGCAAAATGGCGTTGGTGCAGCTGCCGTCGATCGACGACGCGGTGGCGGCGCTCATCAAGATGCACAACTACCAGCTGTCCGAGTCCAACCACCTGCGAGTGTCCTTCTCCAAGTCCTCGATCTAAGTCCGCAACACGAATATCACACAAGCGGGAAGGTCGCGTCTCCGTCGGCCAGTTGCTTCGGCCTCCGACACTCCTCCAACTGCACACTGTTACCTCTCGACGTCTGCTCCCCCTATCCTCCTCCCTCACACTCCGCGACGGCGCGAGCCACGCGACTGACCAACATCGTACCTCTCACACTAATCGAGAATTTCCCTCGACTGAAATTAAAATATATCTGTATTACGCTTACACGGAACACTAGATATTAAGTGCTATTCTATTTTCTTAATAAATACGTACGTTAACTATTACTGTACATCTAATCTAAGATACTGTCATCACAGTCAAACGCTGCTTATATCTACTGTATTTTCGATACGATTCTAAACGGACGTACTAATGTAGAGAGGAATTATATTTTGTGTGATATTCATTCCATATTTTGAATAAGTATATCAATTATTTTATTTTTATAAACTCGTAATGTTTTCCGGTAATTACAATATATGATTTCGTTATAATGAATTTATCAGGTTGGTATGTTTTGCAATTAGATTGCGCTAGTGAGTTATGACGGGGCAGCTGGCGTGTCCCTCTGGGTCGCGATGTCAAACATTGCTCGCTTGTTGTCCTCACAACGGCAGCCAGTTTATGTACCACCTTACAATTTTTATATTCATCACATTAATAGCACATTGTTACAATATCTCTTGGTCACATAATTAATTTGCAGTTATTACTATTAAATTGTATTTTATACATATATTTTATTGTCTATTTTAATATGCACAATTTACTATTATTGCATTTCTTTGTAAGTAAATATAGTTTTGTACGCATACACATTTTTTTCTTATTTGATTACTGGAATGTTATGTTTAGAAATGTGTATGTGTGTGCAATATTAGTTGTAGAGATAATTTTAATAATATATTTTAGATGTAACCGTGTTCTGTCACCGGTGGCCGGTGGCCTTGCTTCCACTCTTGTTTCGTTGTTAGGAGGATATTGTCTGTTCTTTACTTCATACATAGTTATTGACGATTAGTTAGTGTAATCACAACTCTTATCGCTAAGCATCTAGTTGTATATCACTATTTAAACGTTATGTTCAGTGACATAATAGTGACATGATGCATTTATTTTGATGTTAATTTATATTAATGGTAGCTACAACATATATAAATGCTCGTGCATACGTTTCACTAAGTGGTTAATTTTAGATAATTATTTATTGTGAGCGGTGGGAGGCGCAGCGTTGTGGCCAACTGTCGCGAACATAATACTTTAGAATAATTTTCCCTATTGCTCTGCATTGCCACAGCGCAGTGAGCTGCGGCGACGGTCTATCAAGTATTAGCCAGATCTGATTTTGCTCTACGACATATTTAATCAACAGTATTTACACTAGGTCACAATAACTTGATTCAACAGTATTTTAGTTAATGAACTGTCCTTCTCGACCTTCGTTTTGTATATAGACACACTCCCACTTCGATGTGTTAAGTTTCTCACACTTCGGACTTCGCTAAGCTCTCGATTGGATTTCACACATCTTTGCCTTCTTAAATTAATTTAAAAAATAAATATGTCTAGTCCAATGCAAAAGAGATTAAGTTTGTGAATTAAGTGATTACGTTATCAAAATCTTATGAATTCGTCTCAAATATTTAAAGTCTGGTAGGAAAGCTTTTGTAAAAAGATTGTATATGGTAACGAATTTGTTAGTAGAAGGATGCCGCGAGAGCTACCGCTAGGACCAGTTTAAGTGTTCAGTTACACGTCCAGATTATGTGATTAGGCAAAGCATGCGTGAAACAGATACCTGAATATGACGAGTAGATACTGATGCCATCGCGGAGCAGCGAGCCGGCGAGCCGGGTGGCATGTTAATTAATATTGTAAGTCACTTATCAATCAATGCATTACATATCTCGACGATGCCACGGTCGGTATTCAATTAGGATAGAAAAAGGGAATGTATATTGTAGGATATTGAAGCGGCACGACGGTCCCCGGTGCGCGCGGATGCGATCCTCGCGCGAGCACCGCGGCTGAGCTGTTTGCACGTTATACCACATCAGGCAGTCTTAACTATTCCATTACTTTGAACATATCCCATTGTCAAAAAATAGTCACAAAAAAAGTAAAAAATAAACTTTTATTTTAGAAAACATTTGTGAAGTTATAAAAATCACATATTTACACTATTATGAAATGTATAATATATATCACGTAACATACCTACATAAGAAATAAAGATAGAGCTTAGTAAGATGATTAAACTGAAAAAAATATTAGATTGTCATTACGATGTAAGGTTTAATAGAAAAATTTAATCATACAATTTGTATTAATCAGTACCTACCTATATTAAGAACGTAAAAGTAGTTATTTGGTTTAGATAATGTTAGGTGACCAGGGTGTGGTGATATTTTGCACGTTTTTGAAAATGTTTTTCTATACGGCGCAGGATTCTGTGTCTGTGTTTTGAAATGGTGAGAAGTGGTGGTCGTGTATCGTGAGCGGCAGTAATCGCATATGTAATTTTAATAATAATTGTATTATTATAATTATGTATTTAATTAAACAGGAATCACAAAGAGGAGATTACATATCCATTGTACTCAGCGTAGAACGCTACACACATGCCGCGGCCCGGCGTCCCTCGTCGTTTGCTGGCTCACAGCTCATAGCCCATAGCTCAGTATCAGTCGCTTGTGCTCAATTCATTCGTAGACATGCTCGATTACTTTTTACTGTGTGTGTAGCGTTTCCAGGCCTAAAATTTTCTCAATAACATTGGTATTGACTAATAGATAATTATAGGAATTTATGTGTTTAGAGAAGTATTTTAAATATCTAGATTTTAATGGTAATATTATTAAAAAATAAATAAATAGATCAGTGTTTAGGATGAGATGCCAAATTTAAAGTCAATACAGATTATTTTAGGTAAATGGTAATTGAAGTAATCTTAACATTTATTGAAAAGTTGATGAAAATGTTACAGTTAAATTATATTTGAGAGTTTTATTAAGCGCAATATATGCAATTTTATTCATTGTAAGTGAACATTGTTTCAATTTGTTAGTTAAAGTTATGCGTTGATAAATGATGTGAAAGTTGTTTTCGAATGTGTTAATTGATGTACATCCGCGCGACGAGACTAGTTGGTGCGCGCGTCTTCACGTCATGCTATATACTCTGCGTTATCGTGTACTTCGTATGTATCTCTTGCGTTCCATACATATCTCCGCATATCATACCGAGTATGCTTATATTTTATTGCGCTTTATAATATTTATCTCTACTACATACATATATTAGCTGTATTTAGTATTTCATAATGGTATGAATAAAGGCCAACATATCAATAAATAGAACTTTGGCTAAGGCGCATTATTATAACTGTCACGCTCCTCGATATTCTGCTTCGAAGTGTCCGACTTCCTTCCACCTCGCGGCGATGCTCGGCGCTTCATGTAACGTTCACGCGTCGTCCTTGTCTTCTTATTTTTAATTTTAAGCCTTTTGTGTGGTTAATTTCACTCTTTATTTTTAATTTCATAATTAAACTATTATTATCATTGATACTTTTTGTTCTTTATTTTCAATCCTTTCCCTTTCTACCCTAAATCCCTTTTTTATTTCAATTTCCATACCAATTGTCTACGATACGATAGGACAGCGGGCGGAGTAACGAGCAGACAACGTTCAGTTCACTCACTCACTGCCTTCATTCAGTTCAGTTTCATGGATGTCTGTGGTTATAATTTCATCCCTTTATTTCAGACCACCTGAAGAAGTTTCAAGAAACTATTTGTAAATAAAACTTATAAATGTTAAAGGGGATCAATATAATGAGATGATGTACATTAGTACACAATTGGTATTCTAGACATATTCGTACTTATAGAACTTAATTATTACTATCCTGGCGAAATCTACACTCGACTACATTTTAAAGTATATCTATTACGCTTCGATATATTTATATAACTTGTGAATATAAATTCTCTACCTTTTTTCAACTGAGTCTTCAGACTTGAGAAAAAATATTTAGGCGAAATAAAAACACGTTGTTTAGTTGAATTGTAAATGGAGTAAGGGACTTAAAATATTGCCAATGATATTATGTTTTATATAATATTATCAAGTGGAATATTATATTTCGCACAGGGTATAATGTGAATTAAAATTATAGCGCTGCCCGTGGCATCTGATCGCCCGAGGCGGTTATTTTGTGTCCGTGCCACGTCCCTTATTCCTACTGTGTGAAAAGAACTGAAGCATTCCGTAATGAAACGTCATTAGCGAAATTATTGTGTGCTGCCACTTTGTGACGAGACCCCGGCGACAGCAGGCGAGACTTACCAACACCGGCATTGTATTGAATGTAATAATTAATTGTTCCGAGAGCACACGTGCGGGAAAGTGGCAGCTACACTCATGTTAAATTAATCTGAGAATGTAAATATTATACACGACTATGTTAATAATTACAAATTAAATTAATAGGATCTATAGTAAAGATTAACATAATCCTTACTTTAAGATTTACTAGTTAAATATCCTACATTAATTTCAGTAGTCGCTCTAGTTAATTATATACCTACCTAACTTATCGAGACCCCTTCTTAGTACGTATTACTGTTACTGCCCCTTGGTTTCCTAATGATTTGATGTTGTTTTTGTTGTTTTATTAAAAGAATTAAATAAAGGTGTGCAAATTAAAGGGTTGTGTGTAAAGTTAAAATAGTTAAATAGATGTAAACAATCGTTCGCGTAACGTTTATCTCATCAGTTTCTTGGGAAGCACATCTAGTTTTGTTCACTATCGTAAGACTTGCTGAAACAATTTGAACATGTCAATATTAATTAGTCTTAATTCAATATGCCAAAGACCAAGCGTTGGGAAAAATAACAGGGATATAATAATATTTTTCCTTTCAACTTAACTGTTTTGTCTCTAATAAATACACGTTTAAAATCAAAATGGCAAGCTTTAACGAGCTATATTTCAAGATAAAACATATTTTGATGATTGTTTTGTGAAAATTAATTTTATGAATCGCGTCCGGTCCGTCTGAGAGGCCGGACGCTTACTAAACTACATTATGTAAAACAGTTATATGAATTATAAATATATACAACAATATTAATATCTAAGTGACTACCCTATTGAATTCTAGATTTATTCTTTGTGATTTTATAATAAAATATAGTTGAAAATGGAGTTTTTATTTTATTTTGGAGTCCCATAGTCTAATTTTACCTACACATGTAATAAATAGGCAGGGCCCGATCTAAGGGGGGGCAGGCCGGGCATTTGGTCAGAGCGGCAAAAAATGAGGGGCGGCAAAATTTACTTGGCAGTTTGAGAATTTTATGTGCCACCACCTTCTAACCTTATTGTAGGTTGGATAGTGGAAATATTTAATTGTATATGTAAAGGGAGGCGAAAATTGTCTTTGCCCGGAGCAGCTAAATAGCTAGATCTGGCCCTGTAAATAGGAGTCTTCAAGGCTAGAGTGGATACTCTAAATAAACTAGTGCGTTTCACAATCAACGATTACATCACTGCAGACTGCCTACCATCAGATGGGACAGCAGTCAAGCGTTAGCTTGTCATAAAAAAAAATACAAAATTGTTCAGACAATAGATAGATACACTGTCTCATGACTTGGATTAATGACGCACAACAGTAGACCTACAAGTACCTAACTCCATTACCTGATAACATAACAAAGCGTTCCTATTAAAAATGGTCTACGTAGTACCGACTCTATTGAAAAGAATCAATGTTCTATTCAATAGAACTGTGCCAATGCCCTGTTAGTACCTAGTCATAGATACTTACGCACAATGACAACAATGAAACAAAACAAAACAACACACAACAACAACAGTGAACAACAACAACAACAATAAACAATGATGATGCTTACAATGTTATTGTACTATAGGTATCTGGCTCAGTGCGTGCAACTTTATCACCATTACCTATTATTTCTATACATAGTCGAAGCACTTTCCAGTCTATTCTACAATAGGCACGCCATAATTAGGGCGGTAAGGCGGAGGTTCCTGCATTGCATCGGATTCAGGCAGAAGAAACGCCCGGGTGTCACCATAGTGTGGACTGCCCAGAGCACACGGTGGAGCACCACCGTATCTTCATGGAGGCAATAAACGGCAGCGACCTTTCGCCCCGAGCCCTGGTTCAGGCTAAGGTCCGAAGCAAGGAGGAATGGTAGGCGGTCGCCTCCTTATGCAAAACCAGAGTAAAGCCAGCGAAGGAGTCCGTACGCGTGAGCGATTACGACCCCAACTACCAGCCACGGTGAACGCGGGTTTGTGGACGTTGAGTAATAGGTAGCTCGCCGTCCGGTCGTCCGGTAATTAACGGAGCCTAGCCAAGTCATCACGTTAGCGCTTCTCAAAGAGATGTCAGCAAACCGTAGGGACACAGCAGGGCCGATGCCCACTAGCTAGGACTGTTGGGAATTTTTAAAGGAGAAACACGTAGTTCTAAAACGCAAAAAGCGAAGAACACAGGTGTGGTATTAGTCAGTAAAAGTCTGATACGGCCTCTTACTCCGCCCAAGGGCGAGAGATGTCATTGGATAGTTGTTGAGAGGCAACAGTGTATCATCTAATTTGAACATTAGACCTTCTACCAAACCAATGATAAGTATCACTATCGCATTATAAGTTTTAAAAAACCGCCTTTCAATACCGCTCACCGCTCACTTTTCCCACAGACTTATATATAGAGTAGTATACTCTTTGTCTGTGGTATCGACAAGGATTTAATGGCATAATACACTACTCGATATTCAGACAATTTTAGTCGATGGCTCGTCGTGTCGCATAGTGTAATAAGGGTCAAACTGTCTTACTCGGAATGAAAAATAAGACAAGTCTGATTATCGTTTGTCGAATAACGCGTAGTGCAAGGCATTTTAGAATGAAATTGGGCGCAAGAACCGGGTACGACTGGATTAGTGGTGGTTAAAATAACGTATAGCGTCAAAATATAACACGCTATTTGTTCATAGCGTTTGCTAAATCGACTTTGCGCTCGCGCTATGATATAACATCTTGTTCAACAAAACGCCAACAGCGAGGCCTAAACAGGATAGCAACATATTGCGATAGCGCCATCCGTAGCGCGACGGGTGAACTCGGATTACAGTTGGCTCGAGTCGTGCGTGATTGGAATAAAATGATAACACCTCCGCGTCCAGACTACTGACGAGTTTTGTTATAACGTGTTATAATTATAGCGTCTTAAATAGCGAACTATAAAAATATACTCAATAATCTATAGCGCGTTTATAGTTTATAGCGAAATTGAACATCACTAGACTGGATGCTACACAGCCGTGCAACTTGTTCTCCAAGTTTTACTTCCCAGGAGGAGGTACAAGATGGATAACTCGTTATCGACACCATTTGTTTTTTTTTTTTTTTTTCACAGACCAATTTCTGAAGTAATTGTAGATTCGACAAACAACAGCGCTTAGCATATTTTAATACAACAACCATACCTTGAGGCAAAAGATTAGGTTAGAAACTAAAAAAACCATAGCCGTTTTTCTAGGGATATTATTCCAGATTGGAACAATAAAAGTAAATCAGTCTTTTGTGGAATTTGTGCTCTAAAATTTATTTTTATTGATTTTTCGGTTTGACCAGCTTAATTTAGACACATTGCTCGAGAATAGATCGAGTCGGATAAAAACCAAATATAGTCAAAATCCAATTTAAAGTCGAATCGAAACGATCGAAAACGATTGTTCCTTGATGTTCGAAAAAACAAAATTAAGTTCCTAAACGACAACTTAAACTTCGACAATGTCACTGTCATTCAATCAATGCCATTACGGGAAAATAGACAATGTCATTGCCGGGATCTTCGTAATTCTGAAGAAATAATTTTATTATAATAACTACTATATCCTTAATAAAGTAACTACTAGAAGAATTTTCTAACAAGAAAACCTGTGATGTTATTGGTCTAAGAGAAAATTGGCCGTTCATGATGTTTCGGACAGTGCTCAGATTGACTCCATCTTTCACTATTCCTTTATTCAGCAGAGCTACAAGTCCACACGATCATGACTTACTCAATCGAGAAAATAAAACTGGACCTCAAACTGGATGGGATCGAGTAAAACTAATGTTCACTGGAAAGTAAGTCCACAAACTAGAAATCATTATGTTTTTTTTTAATGTTCCCACTGCTGGGACTCAGGCCTCCTCTCTAGGAGAGATAATGCGCTGTAATCCACAACGTGGACCCAGTGCGGGTTGGTGATTGTCACATGTCTTCGAATTTTTTGTCACAATGTTTTCCTTCACCGTTTTGAGAGCAGTTAGATGTTAACATTCCTTGACTGTATTCCTGAATAATAATTCTACAAATCAAATGAAACATTATTGAAATTACTCTTTTCCCTAGTTTAAAAATATTTAGACAAAACACTAAATCAAAGACCGTAACTTTTAAAAAATTAACTTCTAAAATATAGTTGTGAACTATATGTAAAGATAAACAGACAATTAATTAGGTACCTATTCTTCTCAATTTCAGTGAGCATGAAGAAGTTTCTGAAGAACTGAACACGGTACTGCAGGCTTCATTATGTGGAGCCTTCATTGGAGCCTGTATGGGAGGATTTGTTAGCTCTCGAGTTGCATACTTGAATTTCATAGAAACTAACCAAGCAACTATATTCAAATCTACAGCCCAAGCTAAGGTATTGTTTTCCAATGGGGCTTTTCTTTATTGATAGGCTTATGTTTGGCCACTATTTCACGTGATGGTAAGCGGTGATATAGCACCCTTGCGTAACAAATTACATAAAATTTCAAAAAAGGTGCACTGAATGAGCCAATTATTGGGTCTCATTAAACGCAAAGTAAAATCACAGCAGATTAAAATGAAGGTGGAGTGATGAACTCTTACTGGAGGGATCGGGCACAATGGCCATAGACAGCTATTTGTGCAGACTAGATTGTAAAAATATACTAGTTTTTTTATTCACTCTAGGTGTGGTGAGAGTGAGTGTCAGACTTTTACTGGCTAAAACCCATCTGTGCTCATTCAGTTGCTTTCCATCATGCATAATTCTTTCAATTTCAATCCTACAGTTCTGGGAGGCATCAGCATTAACTATTTTCTGTAGTTTCACACTCATCATGATATAATATCTAATAGGGACCATATATTTTTCTGAGGAAAGAGGTTTCCTAATTAAGTTACTGCTTAATTATGTGACAAAATTAAACTTAGAAAATGAAAGTAAAGTTCGATTCAAACATCAGTTATAGTTGTTTTTATAAATTAATGTTTGTGTATCTGATTCCAGAAAAGATTACAAGATTATGTGACAGTAGCCTTTGCCAAGGGAGCTTATAAATGGGGCTGGAGATTGTGCTTCTTCACCGGAATTTTTAGGTAAGAAAATAAATATGTACATATAGTAGATGTGCAACAAATATTCAGTTATTATTCGGTATTCTACCTGTTTAGCCACTGTTATTATATTCAGCCAATTTGGCTACTTTTATTATTTTCAGCCTATTTGGCTACTTTTATTATATTCCGCCTATTTGGCTACTTTTATTATATTCCGCCTATTTGGCTACTGTTATTCAATAGAATACTGAATACTCAAGTAAGTGTATAGTAGTAAGATAAAATTGTTAAAATTAAAGATTGATTTATTATACAATAATGTACTCATATTTCTCCTAAAATCATCAAGGTTTTCTTAGGTATGAATGATGGTGGTAGAGAATGAGTTGCTATTATAGCCTATTGGTTTTCTTTTGTTTACACTTTACGGTGGAGTATACAATAAAATATCATAGTTTGTTTCCACCAAGTCTTTTGGAATCTTGTTAATTGTTGGAATACCAGATAGACAGAGTTTCAAAACCAGTTCTTGGTGGATAACCCATCCATACGCAGAAAATGTTCCTCCTGTTTTATTATTTAAGATGTACATAGAACATGTTTTTTTTTATTATATAAAGTGCTTGACTGCGATCCCACCACATAGTAAGCAGTGTTGCAATTATTGATATTAAATTATTGATGCCCACTTTTTAAGACCATATTCACAAGACGCCTAAGCTATAATCAGACAGGAAGATCGCAGCAAGCAAATTGTTTCAGTCCAATTTTAACCAACTTACAGAAATTAAATATCATTACCTTTTTTTTCAGTTTAACTTCAACGACTGTGTCAGTGTACCGAGGAGACACTTCGTTGATAGAATACGTGTCGGCCGGAGCGCTCACTGGCGCGTTATACAAGATTGACATGGGATTAGCTGCTGTGTTAGTTGGAGCTGGATTAGGTATGAAAAATTTCAAAATTAGAGATGTTATAGTGATGCGATTCAGATTCCAAAAGTTAGTTATATATACTAGCAAAAGAGACGGCCGCACGTATGAGAGTACGAACATCCTCACGCCGCAGTGCAGCGCCATGTCAGCAAAACTGTAGGGGCCCAGCAGGGCCTAAGGGCTCACAGAGGGCTCGAGAAGGCGACTCTGCTGGGCCCCTTGCCCAGCAGGGTCGGCCTACTGGCGTCAAGGCTTTGGGGGTAAAAGGAAAACTCGGCCCTGGCACGAAGGCAAAGAAGGGACAGGAGTGGGTTTTTAGTCAGTCAGTCTGACACGCCCTCCCGCTCCGCCCAAGAGCAGGGATGGCATAGGATGATTTTCCCACCTACAAGAAAAAGCCTGGGGTTGTTCGTCGACTTCTGAAAAGGCTACTTGTGATCCTAGAAAGCAAAGGGCAACTGAAGCAACATACCCGCTTATCCCTAGAGCGGGAGAAGTCATTACATTATTTCCCACCTTAAAAAAAAACCTATACAAAGAAATAACCTAACAAAGATTGTTTTTTTTTTCAGGAACTGTTTTAAGTACTGTTGCTGGCCTAGCAATTATAGGATTATTGAAAGTCACTGGCATCAATATGCAAGATATTAGGAAAGCTTTATATAAACTCAAAGAAGCTAGGTAAGTCGTTTGATTCTACTTAACCTATTAACTGCTTAACAATCGTCGGATATATCCGTCAACACTCAAGAATTCCGCCACGGTCGCACATCCACGACCAAATACTCTTATCTCGTCAGCTCTTCTGTCACCTACCGAGATGGAGTACCCAGTTGTAAACACGCGGCCCTGGCAAATAGGGCACGAAAACACTCGTCGGATCAATCCAACTACTAATTACTACCAGCGGCTTCGCTTGCGTGACAGCAGAAAATAGTCCTAAGGCAAAATAATCCTCAGATAAACGGTATCTTGCAAGCGGTATCGAGCTGTAATTTATTTCATCACCACTGCTCTCAAAACGGTAAAGGAAAATATCGTGAAGAAACTGGCATGTCCTTGAACCAAAAATTCGAAAGACATGTGGCATCCACCAACCCGCATTGATCTCGCGTGGTGGATTACGGCCCATTCCTCTCTCGAGGTGGATAACGGCCCATTCCCTCTCGAGGTGGATTACGGCCTATTCCCTCTCTAGGTGAATTATGGCCCATTCCTTCTCGAGTCCCAACAGTGGGAACATTATAAAGCTGATTATGTTATGCTGATTTATTTTTTACAGAGAGGACCAATTCAACCAAGCGTTAGAAAAATCAGCAACTATCAAGAATGACAAACTCTCAGATCACCATAAACAGTTAATTTCAGAAGCGGGGGAGAAGAAGATTGATGATATTAATTAAATAGCTAAAATATGTAAAAGGTCCTACTGTGTTAAGTTGTTCTGGCTACCCTACATGAGCAATTCAACGCTCCCATGCGGTCGCGACACGATCTGATGACGTCACGCGAAAAGAACAAGACGCGGCGGGTTTAAAAAAAATTACTTTTATGTCAGACCATAATAAATCCATTATAATAATATAATAAATCCATTATAATAATATGTTAGCAAAATTTAAAAAAATAATGTCAAGTGTCCTTACAAATATAATAATTATAATTTAACGTCTAGTATCGAACCTCATACTACCCGCGCTGTATGTAGTACATACTCGTAGATGTCCAATTTAGTGACATAGCATTGGGCAATCCCAGTTACCGCACAATACGCCTAGGATGCCGTGGGAGCTGACACGCACTCGCTTCAAAGTTGAGGCAGACCGCTTTAAGACGATGGCATGAAAGCCATTAATCCTCGCCTCAGGAAACATTGCTGACGCGCTACAAAACAATGGCAGCGCCGCCAGCGATCTGAACGCGTTGTTACAGCATTCGCAGAGCGTTGTATGACCTTCACGTATATCAGTTATACGCGAAGGTAAGGAAGGTCCACAGACTGCACTGGCTATGTCCTACGTGTACGTGAAGTGGCCGCATCAGTTCTGTAGGTAGTAGCCGGCGTTGCGTACTAATTACCTACAGGTCATTGGACTCGCTCAGCTGACGTTTTCTTAAAGAATTTAATTTCGTACACACGTAAATTAATATGAGTTTTAAAAAAAGGTACTTTATTTTTTAATTTTATGTTTACAAATCAAGTGTTCCATGTACTGAACCCTCCACGGAATTACAACGATCAAAATTTAGCGGTGTATAAAACAAGTCACTGCACGGCAAGGGTTCGTGCGAAAATATTAAACTATCTGCCACGTCCTCTTAGCTTCGCTCGCCGCTGCTCCGCAATCACGTGACGTGAGGTTGGTCACATACGGTCTAAACAGAAACCAGAGAACGCTCGCATGCACTGTGGCCATCACATCAATCATCACTACGAATCCGTATCTGCCATCGCACCCGCATCCGGTTTAGTCACTGCGAGTCCGCCGTATAAAATGGGCCTGAACTAACTTAACAAAGTAACACCCTAATTTATCTATGATTGTTATACTATACAGTATGAATTAATTTTACACGTTGGAGATGAAGATTTAAATGTAAATAAAGTAGATAAATATAGAGAAAATAAAGATGATAATTTATAAAAATTGAAGTAGTAATTTGCATTTTTATTTGCCATTTATAAAATAAAAAACATTAACTTTTTGGTTCGATTCGATTCATATCGTTTCGTATCGTTTCGTATCGATTCTTTTTGATTCGTTTCGTCACGTTTCGTTACGTTTCGTAAAGTTCGTCACGTTTTATTATTTTTGAAAACTGTATAACCATTGTTGCCATAATTAAATTGAAACATGTAGGGTAAATACGCCAAATGTCGGCCTCCCCCCAATAGTCGGCCGTCTGCACATTTTCAGCTTGCATTCATTCGAAAGGTAATTAAATAACAATTTTATCTCTCGAATTGCAACTTTAGTTGATACTCTATATGTACAAACCGTTATTATCCGATTAAGTCACTTGCTTTTCGCACACTGAGCATCAGCAGGGATTGCGTCGTTGAAGCGTCAAGTTTGCATTAAAATTAGCTTACTTGTTGTGAATACTCACACTTCGGGGATTGATATTACAACGATAAGATATTTCTTTATTTTTGTTTTAAGCTTTATTATCACTAAAGGGTTATTTTTACTATATTTTGAGATAGTTTTTTCAGCGTTTTGCGTATATTTTTCAGGGCAAAATAGGAGGCCGCCTTTAGGATAACAGTTTTGACTTAAAACCGGATTCTCGGCCGTGGCCGACTTAAAGTAAATGCAGTCTGTTTTATAAATTCCAATTTTACCAATTCCATTGGCTAAACAAGAGAATTTGCAAAGCTTCTAGATAAATAAATCTATTTTACGTTTAATCGCCAAATAACGGCCGGGGTGATATTAATCGAATCTCGAGAAATAAGGTACAAAAAATAGGGGCCGACATTAGAAATATTAAAGATCGTAATGTCGACCAGCCTCGAATTCGAGCGCCACTATACAGGCTGATGAAAAAATAGTTTTGTATTGATTTTTTATTTGTTTATTAAACTTATTTAAAGAAGTTAAGTTTAAATGTAGGAGTTGACAGCATTGAAGATATATTATTTATTTCATTTTAATGTTTTAATTTGTTATAATTTTAGTACTTATCTAATATTGATGAGGGGAAATAAAAAAAGATTTAACTATTAAAATCACATTAATAATATTGGTCACTGTCTTAATTGAAAACACCCTATACCCGGCCGACATTTGGAAAAAACGCGACCGACCATGGGCCGTGAATGGCCGACTTTAGGGTTTTTCTGTTCTCGACGCATCTAAACCTTATTACTTTTTTCTTTTAGTAGAAATGTCGATCTTATGCCTATAAACATAAAATAGATTAGTCAAACTATCCAAAACCGCATCAGAAGCTCTCTTTCGTTGGAAACTGAAAGTGCTAGAGCGATCCGCAGTCAGAAAATCGCTAAGGGGGCCGACGTTTGGCGTATTTACCCTACTCGTATTTTCTTACAGTCAGCTCAGTGGCATTTATCTGTAATAAAAGTATAACGGGAAATACCCTACTTTCATAGTCCTACGCCCAAGACGGACACTCAACATTACTGCGAAATCCACTGCTTCGAAATACCAACAGCATATCCAAAAACACATTCAAACTGCGCCACCATTTTAGAAACATTAAAACAAAATCAACGTTCTGGGGACACTTCCAAATGACAATGTCTTTGAATTAACTTTTCAAGCACCAGTGTACCGAATATAGTACACGTCATACGAGCTAGATTAAACCTGATTACGTAAAAATAAGATTTAGTTAGCTGGTACTAAGATGTACCGAATTCGGTACAATGGTAGCTGAGAGGTTAAAGACAATTCAAGAAATTTTCCCCTTTCAATGCTTGATAGGTACTCAATTTACTACTTATAGGTAATACAAGAATCGTTCTCAACAAGTTCTCTTTTTTAAGTTGTGGCTATCTGGGCACAAAAAGAAACCCATTTGCCATTTCCAAAAATCTCTACATTTCAATAAGTTCGGCTTCACAACAACAAAATATCTTCCCGCTTTTTTTTTTCTTTTTTTTTATTGTTCCCAGTTGTCATGTAACCGAAACTCGATTACCTATTTAACGAAAAGATTTAAAAATTGGTAGTAGACTAATGATTGTTTACTCAAGTCAATAGATTACAAAACTTGTTATAAATCTCTTAAGGTGGTGCATCACGACTCACATTTTCACTGTTTTTCATACAACCGCTCATAACTGATTATGACGTTATAACACACTTTTCATTAGATATTTTGGAAACACAGTATCTTGTGGATATTATCTAGGTTTCTAAAGAAACCAATTTCTACATTTGTGTAAAACTAATCCAGTAAAAACCTCTGAAAATGTCCTATTTTGTATGAACTTTGACACTTCATAATTTGCCTAAAAATTAAAAAAAATCAAAAAAGTAATCCTCTAGAGACCTTGCAAATTTTATTAAGATTCTAAATGATGACAACTTTTACCAAAAACTTTTAAGGGTTTAAAAAAAACAGCTATTTCCTGGAGCAAGTTTTGTGAAATTTTCGAGTAAATCTCGGAATGACCAAATACTAAAAGAGTTTCTAGGCGTTATCTCTCTTTTTTTGCGTTGCCTTTTCTTCAAACATCGCGTTGGATTGCATTAAATGAAGTAACAAGCTTTTAAACCATTTTCGATGTTTACGATAAGCGAGTGGAGAAGGACCCTCTTAAAACAAAAGCAACGTTCTGGGGACCCTTCCACATGACAATGACTCCGAATACAAGACAATCCAAGAACTTTTTCTATCTCAACGCTTAATACTCAATTTACGACCTGTAGGTAATATGAGAATCGTTCTCAACACGTTCTCTTTTTTATGTTGTAGCTATCTGGGCACAAAACGAAACCCATTTGCCATATCGAAAAATCTCGACATTTCAAGAAGTTCGGCTTCACAACAACGAAATATCTACCCTCATTTATTTTTTATTTTATTTATTATTTCGTGGTTGTCATGTAACCGAAACTCGATTATTTAACGAAAAGTTTTAAAAATTGGTAGTAGACAAATGATTGTTTACTCAAGTCAATATATTACAAGACTTGTTATACATCTCTTAAAACGATTTGTTTTTTATAAATAAATAAAAATGAAACTTGTAATATTTCATTTTATAAAGCGAAAGTTCTTTTATAGGCCGACTCAGTATATATAAAATAACATCATAACATTTACCGGTCTTTAAACAAAATTTTGTTCGCTTTATTTGGATAGAAACTGCCGTCAACGCCGTTAATTCAAAACATGTACATACAAGAGGTAATTCGATGTACCTACTCATTTCACAACTTCAAAATCTTAACTATATATTTTAACGGTTTTGATACTTAAATGTTAATAAATAATCACGCTTTGTAAGTAATTCACAATGACTTAAGTATAACAAGCAACTTAATAAAGGAGGATGCAAATCCTGGTCCCATCTTCCAATAGCTATGTGTGTGTGTTACATCGTTGGATAGGTAATTTTGAGCTGAATAAAAGTTACTATGGCACCAAGTTCCAAATCTTAGTCCGTTCGGAGTTATTCTTCTATTGGAAGGTGGGACCAGAGTCCATAGAAACTCTGGCATCATCTTTTTTCAAGTGTTTATGAATTTATGGATATTTTAGACAACTACTAACTAGGTACCAGTGGCGTAGCTAGTCCCAAATGGGCTCTATATTAAAAGTTATCGAGGTTTTTTTTCTACACCGTAGGCCTACTAAAACAGAGAGAATTGAAGTTTGGCGTTAACATGTTACGAATATTTACACACGTCGGGTCCACTATAGCTTGGGGGCCCTATATCATTGATACGGCTAATACAGCGGAAGTTACGCCTCTGCTAGGTACAGCACAATACTATTGATTTCATCATCAATTTTTTTTGATCAACGTGGAATTCACATTTTTCATTAGAAAAGGTCGTATAATCAAGAACAAAATAGTACATAATATCACTTACCAAACAAATAACGAACTCGTGCTCCCATTGCTAACTTTTATCACAACCACAAAAAACTCGACTTGCACTTCATTCACTTCAACTGCGGAAAAAGTCTATGGAAAACAACACCCCCTATTTTCCTTCCTTTTTTTGCAAAATTAATGAGGAATTTGATAAAAAGTCTATCGTCAACTGATGGTAGTGATAGTCTAATGTAGGCAATTCCCTTTCTTCAAAATTTTTTGTAACAATTCAACTTTCGACAATTAGGTAGCTAACCGTTATTTTTCATTTTTTTTTTCAAAATAATATCCTATGTACCCTCTTAATTCATGAATCCCCAAGCGACCACCGGTGGCCGCGCATCTATTGTCTTACTATTGTGTCTCTAATTGACGGTATCTGAAGGGTTAATCTTTGACAATATTTTGGTTTTCGATAAAATTTATTATGCAACTAAATACATTTTTGTTTTTGCACTAAACATTTTACCTCGTCGTCATTTGTAGTGGACGCACTGACACAGGGGTTAAACACCTTGGCTCGTTGAGTCACCAGCGGCTAGGTCAATCCTCGCCAACGGCCCGAACACAACTGGATTAAAATCGCCCTTAACACGAGACAAGTGTAGGTATTGGTACGGATCGTGAGTGCTAGGCGTCAGAGTGGGGATCGCTTTGGGCATTCCATACATTGTCGAGCCAATTGTCGTCATTGTTAGATACATGCAGCAAGCGCAGGGAATGAATCACAAATTCACGAGTGACGTCTATGACGCGATGGCGCGGTGAGCCAATCACTGACGTTCCTCGCCCCCGCGTCTCTCTTCGTACCACTAAAGAGACCGATCATTTGACTTTTACACGAACACAGTTCGGTCTTCTGATTCGAATCTGTCACTTGAGCTGTAAAGCCGTTAGGGATTCATAACTACAGAATAATATTTCTATCCTGCATATTTATGACATACCCATCTCTGTATTAAATGCTTTGGAAGAGAAACATTAAATATATCAATATCTAATCCAACCGAACCACACTCTCCAGGGGAACCACTAAACTAGCGAGGAGAGTTTTGGGTACCGAGATGCCAGCTACTAGGCCTGAACCCTTTCCTTCAACCCATCACATTTTCGTACGGAAATGGACAGTAAACAGTCATGGCCCCTTGGGGAACAGACTGCAAATACCTAGTCGAAACGAATTACTATGAGTTCCAAATGAAAATAGGATCAATTGCATGTTGTGACGTCACGATTTACTGTCAATTAGAAGATTTTTTTTGTCAAAATAAGGAACTCCGAGATGAGTAAAGTTGAAGAACTGAATTCTAATTAAACTTTTTTCGATCACAGTTTGTAAATAAATTAATTTTTTCGAAAAATAGTTTAAAAATTTCTTTCCTCGATTTGACAGTAAATCGTGACGTCACATGTAATCGATTATATTCTCATTTGGAACGCATTGTACGCGCACGTTAGGCAGTCAAGCCACCGTGAGGTCTGTAACAAATCCTACTAAAGAGGGTTTGAATATTTATAAATTATAAGAAATGAAATTTTAATTCTTTTATTTATTTTTCAAACATACCACTCGGTCCCATACAAAAGTGCTCCATCCGCGCCCCGTGCCCGTTTTGCTAGGTAATAATAATATATTAAAGTTCTCCATCGACACGACTACATGCACACCGTTAGTTAACTAGCGACACTGCTCAGATAATAATCCGGTTTCTGCGACGGCGACCCTCGCTCACGACACACGCGTCGGCCTTAACTCTTTCGAACATTCTCGCAGCCCTAGTAAGCCCACACACTGAAGTCCGCCGACACGAACCCAGCGGACCAGCCGTCAATGATATGACTTGTTATGTACCTAGTCCTCTGGCGGCTACAGTGGTCACCACGCAGCGGCTTTGGTGTGTATACAACTGTAGCTATGTAGCAAGTTAGGTAGACATAGAGATTTGGTTAAATAAGGGCTCAAATTATATTAAAAGCATTTTATTGTTACAGACATTGCACAATACAGATGTGGTCGAACCGATTTACAAAAATATAAGGAACTATTTATATACAAACTTCATAATTATTGTATTTGTGCATCCATTTTAGAATAAAAACCAATTATTTTCGCTTATTACAAATACGAAAGGTAAAAAATGCTAAGACTTATAATATTTATTGAAACAAGATTATAAAGAACGCTTAGATTTAACAATAAAAGTTAAAAAACTTTAAAAATGGCAAGATCTAATTATTAAATAGATTGAGCTACATATGCGTTCATATTATATTTTCAAAAAACGATTTTAAAATAAGTCCATGCAATATTTTAAGTAAAATACAATCGAATATTAATTTCAAATGCAAAAATATACACAAATGTTTTGGACAGTATTATCTAATGACTGTTTTAATACATTTAAAGATTATATTATAAAGAAATTCTTCGAATACTTTCCACCCGACTATTTTTTAAATCTTTACCCGCCAGTCGGATATACCCGACAAACGCACTCGTGTTTATTCCACCTGGGTCGCACATTCACAACCAAATACTCCTTCTCGTCAGCTCTTCTGTCACCCATTTTTATATGACTAGCGACCCGTCCCGGCTTCGCACGGGTAATAAATATAGCCTATGTTACATCGGGTGAATGTAGCTTTCCAATGGTGAAAGAATTTTAGAAATCGGCACAGTAGTTTTTGAGTTTATCCATTACAAACTTACACACTAAAACACAAATTTTCCCTCTATATAATATTAGTGTACATTCCAAAACTATCACGTCTAGTCTCAAGCTAAGCAGAGCTTGTGTTATGAGTACTAGACAACTGATAAACATTATTATTATAGGATTAAAACGATCAAAATTTAACAGTGTATATTTCTAAATTATAAATAAATGAAGGATTGAAGAGCTAAACGAGAAGGAGTATCAGACGCAAACACAAAGCGGACAGCTAAAGAGTTACACAAAAAACCTTGTATGGTTAGCATACATGACTGAAATACATAATTAATAGAATATAAATCTAAAAGGAGTAAGATGCACTACAGAGCTAAAAAAATATACAGCCCTGGACTACTTTTATTTCATTGAAATGACGCCTATCAATACATACATTAATTTGATTATAAAGTAACGCAGGTCTTATTATGCAACATCATGCCTTTGCATCTCTATAATTACATTCTCAACTAATTCGTTTCTTTTACTGTTAATAATATAATAATACTTTTTTTCTCAGTATACTTTTATACATGTCGAAGCCGTTTCAAATAATACGCCGTATTGGCGCGCTATATTGAAAAACGCAGCCGTAATATTTATAATGCGGCTAACTCTCGTTCAGAAGGATTGTGGTGGCGAGATGTTCTACAAAGCGGCGTCCAACGTGTAGGTGTATTGTCAATAAATTACGAAGAACCAATCCAAAACAGCTTGGTTATGGTTAGGTTAATGTGGGCTCCACGTTACTAAACCGCTTTGACGAGCGCGAAGTGCGCTTTTAATGCGGCATATTTTATTTTAGCCGAAATTAAATCCGACTGAACGTGATATAGTCGCATTACATTCCGGTGACGTTTTTCAATCCGGCGCGCCAACTTGTAATATAGCGTTTATACGATTCGGCTGCGACATACATACGGCACTACATTGTTTTAAACATTTTTAGAGTATACAATTTAATTTAAAAATAAATTTCATTATCGAAAACGTAATTTTGATTCAATATAATCGATGTTTTAAACATTTTCGTGAAAATTGTTATAATTTTGTATGTTTTTATTGCACATTGACCTACCAGTCTTCATTTATTTTCTATACTTTGTTTCAATATCTTTTTAAAATACATGGGTAACTTAGCGAGTTACATTAGTTATTATATTTCAGCGGCAAGTACCTACAAGTCAAATATTGATATCACGTGGCTTTATTGCTTTGAATTTAATAACTACAGAACTAAAAAATACTTTTTATATTGTTTGACAATATCGTGAGCAGACATTTTTATCATTCTGACCACAGAAAAGATGAATGAGGTTAGAAAGGAAATACTTTCTGATTTGTACTACAACGAGTGTCGCCGCTTGTCTCCCACCCTTTAACTTCCACCCTTTCCATTACAGGCACTAACCAATAAGAACGCGAATTACGCAACTAACAGGCCACACACACTTAGATCGCAAGTTTGCTATTGGTAGTTAAACTATGAGCATTGCCCTACTTCGTGGCTGCTCCGCCCACAAGGCCATTCTAACCTCTTTCATCCGTTCTGTGATTCTGACAACGAACAATTCACACAGAAACTTGTACTTTTTGTGCAATGAGCAACAGAAACAATTTTAAAGGACTACTACAGAAGAATACGTACACACAAACTCACGATTGGACGACGGATATAGACTAACTAGGGATGAGCATGTGATGACCTAGAATTTTTCCCTTACCTAATGGGAAAAGTGGCGTAAGATATAATGCCGTCCGCGTAATAGCTTTCCAGTCTATGGTTGAATGAAATTTATTAATAGTTCATACACGAGCGGCATGTTGCGAACGGCAGAGGTAACTGCGGCAGCCATCGCAAATAAATTTACCGAGAGATCGTCGGCAACGGAGCGACCGATCTTCCGCGACGGGATTTCCGCCAAGTGTGCAAAGGCCTATGGCATAAGACACGCTAAGCAGAGCGACCAATCTTCCGCATAGTGTGTGTGTTTCCACATAGTGACGCGATGTCCGTCAAGTGTGGCAAAGGCCAGAGTGACACTTCACACATATAACGGCTACCACTGATCTTCAAAGTTGATTGTCGACGGCTGCGTGTAGAGATTGTAGCTCTAACAAGAGCTCTATGACTATAGAGAATATGAGATTATAGTCGAATTCTAATTCCGCGGGGTTTATTCTAGTTCCTTCACTGAAATGTGGAGTTTTTTTTTTAAGAAAATAAAGTTCTATATTGCACCTATCGGTAAAAAACCTAAGCTGAACAATTTGCTCGCTCTTGATAACGACTGTATTCTTATTTTTATTTTGATGTTAATCTTTGACCTTGATTTTATTTATGAGTTTATTCACCCAAAGCGAACGCCGGCGTTCGGTCTCTCATTGTCTTTTTATTGTGTCTCTAAAGGTTCTTCGAAAGGTTATTTTTTTGAACCATGACTGTAATTTAATGTAATTTTAATTTCAAAGTGTTAAAGCAATTAGGACGTCGACTACACCTAATATCTAGAAAAATATATATCTTTATAAATTCTTGTGTCTAGCCACGTGATTATTAAAACCTGTATTATATTACTGGGAGGTCTGCGACTTGGTGATTCGCTTGGCGCCCCTGTTCGGAGGACCCTTAGGTTTGGCGAAGGCGGGACGGTGGAGGTTCCTCTTGGGGTGAATCTCGTCGTACAAGAACTCTTCAGTTAACTCCTTGCCGTCGTCGATTTCTAACTGTAAGGTGAAGTAAATGAGGTTAAGGAAAAGTTTTGCGCACGAGTGTTGATATAGGTTCGTCATGTAGATATAGATTTGATTGTTATTAAAACGCTATTGTGTTATTATTTTAATTATTTGAAGTTATTATAATAAAATAAAACTATTCATCTATATGTAGCTAGAAAAAGATATTAAAATGGTCAAAATAGAAAACGTAACCTAACAGATTTTTGAGTGAACTTTATACCTATTAGTTTTAAGACCAACTAATTGAAGGGGACAAGTGGACAAAGGTTTTAAGTACTATTACGATTCTCTGGTAATATTTCTGCTGTTAGCACATTTCAAATCTGAAATATATACTTGATTGACAGTTAAGAACTTTGCTAGCATCTGTAACTATGTAATGAATTAGATTTGGGGTGCTTTAAATCCTTATGTCCATGCATAAAAGTCGGATTTTATTTTGTCAGATACAACCTTTGTCCACTTAACTCTTAAGTTTTGACTGTGGCATACATGTAGAGAAGAACCAATTTAATAGAATAGAATAAACTTTATTGTACACCAAAAAAGTAACACAGGCTCATACATAAAATTAAATTTATGGGTTAAATCTTCTCTTTTTTTTTGGTATCAGCGATATTTTTTTAATAGTAAACCTTGAAAATATGATTCAATCCCATTTGTCTAAGCTGGAAATTAGGACAAAACATTGGCATTGCAAAAAAAAGGATAAAAACATAGAGATCCAATTGAGGTTTTAAAGTATAAAATGTAACTTACCCGTTTAACGATCTCGACGCCTGATCGCTCAATAATTTCTAAGAACTGTCCTTTACAGCTGGAATACATCATCCTCTCCTTTATACTGCAGTTGTACCCAGGCATGGAGTAGATGAATACTGGGAATGTAAATGAAAGAATTAGATAATAATTGAAAGGCTATATGAAGCTCACACTGGTATATCTACTGTCAAATCGTATGACAGTAAGAGCTAGCGCGCACTGGTGACTTTTTGTTTACTGCCACTGTGTTTATGGAACACACACGCGGTGCGCGCATTTAAACACGTGACAGTTGGGTAAAAAATTAAAAAAGTCACCAGTGCGCGCTAGCTCTTATAAAATTAAATTAAATAGAGAGAGAGAGGGGAGACAGACATACTTAACAGATTAAAATTTGCCTTTCAGAAACTGGGGACTGTTTTTTTGTTATTGTGGAAAAATTAAGTAATAGGGAGTAAAACCCCTTTGAAAATGAAGGATCCTTCAACCAGGTGGGGATTGCGTCTGGTGGAGTCAGGCTACTGTACAAATAGCGCGGAAAAGTGTATGTAGTTCATATCAGTGGAATAGATGTTCAGTTCCACTCATTCCTTCTTTGCCTTTGTTCCAGGGCCCCGAGGTTCTCTTCCACATCACTCATGGCCCCAGTAGGCTTCAACCCTGCTGAGACCATACGGTTTCCTTCTGGGGCCTGCTGTGACCCCTATTGCTGTCTCTGAACATCAACTTTGTGCTACTTTAGCTCAGAGTTTGTCGGACATGCGGCAAACCTGTCCTGCCCCCACTTCCTGTTATTTTAACACCTAGTATTCTGCGCTCCATTGCTCGTTGGCAAACCTTGAGCCTAGACTTCTAAATGTAAAAACTAGAAGTCGACGCCAATAAAAAGAAATAGTTGGTAAAAGCCTAGACAGACTGATGAGTTAACTACCCACCTATACTTTCCATGTAGTCGCTCTCATGTGTGTGCTTGAATATATACAAGTGGTATCTGGCCTGGTCGCTCGGCACCTGCTGCGGTAACTCCGCCAGAGAAATGTTGGCCGCTTTGGATAAATTGATATTTTCTTCGTCTAAATCTGAAACGCATAAGTAATAAAGATGTTAAATATTTGATTGTCTAAAATCTTTCTATTTATAAATGCACAGTACTAAATATCAGCTGGTAAGATTATTTAAAAAATTTAGCACACATAGACCACAAGATCACAATCTTTGTACCTCATTAAAAGAACCTGGGTGTCCACCAGGTGATCCCGTGACTTCATAAAAGGCTACCCTGGAACCCCTCTGTATGACACCAGTTATAGGTTGTCATATTAAGGGGTTCCAGGGTGTCTGGGGTCAAAGCGGCCAGGACTAGGTGTCTTTAGCACTAGTTGGCTTTCTATACAAAAGGTCCCTATAGCAACTAGTACGATATACTTGGGCGTGTTCTTTTTAATTCATGAATCCCCAAGCGACCACCGGTGGCCGCGCATCTATTGTCTTACTATTGTGTCTCTAATTGACGGTATCTGAAGGGTTAATCATATGTTTCTTCATAGGTACTTGTTTCTAGAGAGCAGTGGTGGCCGAATTGTAATGGCTCCGACTTACAAGTTGTAGGTCACGAGTTCAAACCCTGCCAAGCGCATTACTTTGTGTAATTTATTTCCTTACCACTGCTCTCAAAACGGTAAAGGAAAACATCGTGAGGAAACCGGCATGTCCTAAAACCAAAAATTCGTAGACATGTGACATTCACCAACCCGCACTGGGTCCTGCGTGGTGAATTACGGCCCATTCCCTCTCCTAGAGAGGAGGCCAGAGTCCCAGCAGTGGGAATATTAAAAAGGTTGATGATGATGACTTGTTTTTACAGTGCGTATCTGTGTAAGCCAAAAATAATATTTTTTTCTGAACACCGCATCAAAATTAGTTGCGTGGTTTATAAGGAGTAAGCCCACTCCTTTCTTTTTTTGGGGAATGGGCGGCGGACGCCTCCTTCTGTGAAGCAGTAATGCTAGCGAAGGAGGCGGCCGTGCGCGTGTGGTACGGACATCCTCACGCCCCAGTCACTTGGACATCCTCACGCCCCAGTCACTTGGACCTTGACCCCGACTTCCAACCATCGCAGAGGTGAGTACGATGAGCAATGGGTGGCCAGGTAAACCAGTTATCTGGTAAACGGATTTGATCGAAAGCAACCTTTTTCTGTCTACACTAATATTATAAAGAGGGAAAATTTGTACTTTTGTTCTTATGTTTGCAATGAATAAACTCAAAAATTACTGTGCCGATTTCAAAAATTCTTTCACTATTAGAAAGCCACATTCACCCTGAGTAACATAGGCTATATTTATTGCACGTTCAAAGCCGGGACAGGCTGCTAGTACTTTATAAAGAAAGGTACCTACAGGCTAAATAATTGAAAAAAAAAAAATGCAAACTCACCTATCTTAAATTGCAAGTAGTTATAGGAACCTCTTTTGAGATCATGAATTCCTTGTTTGGCATCTTCAGTGATAGGGAAAGACACACCACCCATTGTTGACTGCCTGCAATTGAGATAAAAATATTCTAGCAGATATATAGGAAGGTAATGTTATAATGTGTAAATGACACACGAAATGATAACTTTATCCTTGTTGAAACCGATAATATTTGTTTGACAGTACTAAATATAGTTTCTTCATGAGGCGTACTTCCTACAATAACTCAAAACTCACTCTGACTAATGAGTAGGAGGCAACTCAAAAAATCTGTATGTTGTAAACAGTGGCGGATTAGCCATATGGCAAGACTCATCATCATCATTTTAGTCAAAAGACGTCCACTATTGGACATAGGCCTCCCCCAAGTGTTGCCACAATGAACTGTCCTGTGCGTTTCGCATCCATCGGATTCCCGCAACCCTTACCAGGTCATTGGTCCACTTTGTAGGAGGCCTTGCAACGCTAAGCCTTCCGGTATGTGGTTGCCATTCCAGTACCTTTCGGCCCAGTGGCCATCTGTTCTGCGAGCAAAACGCCCTGCTCATTGCCACTTAAGTTTGGCGATTTTTCGTGCTATGTTGGTAACCTTGGTTCTTCTGCGGATATCTTTATTCCTGATTCGATCACGCAAAGAAACTCAGAGGATAACCCTTTTCACTGCCCTTTGGGTGACTTTCTGACGATATCCATTGTAAGTGACCACGTTTCGGAGCCATATAACAAGAGTAATAATCTGTAATCACTACATCGGATTCCTTTATTTTGACTACATGACTGAGCGTTGAGATGACGTCAGAACAAAGGAATCGGAGGCGTGGCCGACTCGAGGCGTTCGACACAAGAGGAACGAAACAGTTGTAAGTTGGCTAGAGAGGCAGATACCAGTACAGATAATAAATAGCTCTTACCTGGCATCAGTTCCATAATTGGTGTCGTGTTCACTCTCCTGTAACTCTTTCAAGGCTTCCTCCCGGTCGGTGAGAGGGGCGGGCGCGCTAACCCCGGTCAGATGGGCCTTGTAGCCTTTTAGACTTACTTCGTCCTATAAATAGAAAAGGGTAAGATAAGGGAAAAGATATTAATAGTTTATGAAGGGCAAAGGAAATCGGTTTCAATCAAGCTACATTATTACTTATCGTTGGTGAAATTCTAACATTGCGTTAGTTACATGTAAAGTAAAGTATACAGTTTAATTTTAGTATCTGTATTTTCCTTTTTTTATGGAGTTGTAGGGGTTAGGTAGATCATATAATACACACACTGTAACAGCGTAAGCTTACTGACGTAGGTATTTTTTTTATTATACACATTCATTATGTTTACAGCTAAGGAGTGGAATTCCCTGCCAGAGTCTGTGTTTCCTAATTGCTACAACCTAGGGGTCTTAGAGTCAATAGTGAATAGGTTACTTCTAGGCAAGCGTGCTCCATCGTTGGCTACATCATCGCTTACTATCAGGTGAGAGAGTGGTCAAACCTGAGCCTATCAATAATTAAAAAAAAATCCTTGAATTAATTTGATGGGAAGATGACTCTAGCAGTCTACTGGTGGTAATGGTGGAATTGTGCCGCGTTGAGATTAAAATATAAGCTACTAATATAAAATTTTCTCTGTCTAGTTTATTTTTTTATTTATTATACTTTGCCTCCTGTACGATGGTTGCGTTCAAAAACTTTGAGACTCGCATAAACAAGACTAAGACAGGACTCTATCTGTAGGCCATATAAATCCCTACTAATATTATAAATGCGAAAGTAACTCTGTCTGTCTGTCTGCTAAGCTTTCACGCAAAAACTACTGAACGGATTTAGATCAAATTTGGTAGGTAGGTAGAAGAGACACTGTAATAACACATAGGCTACCTATAATTCCACTGCTGAGCACGGGTCTCTGCCCGCGCGATATAAACTGTAGTCCACGCGGGCGAAGCCGCGAGCGGAAAGCTAGTACCTCTATATTCAGAGAGGGAATCGAACCCGCGACACGCACCACAACAGTCAATCGCTCAACCGCTGCGCCTAGCGTACCGTCAATTATATTTATCTTTCATAAATCATAATAATATATTTATCACCTTAATTCAACATTCTATAAGTTAAAAACCACTCCTTTCACAATAATTGAAACTTGAAAGATTGATAGCAATTTTATGAGCATGAATCACTTTAGTAACTGATTTCTTATCTGAAGTTATCACCACACGATTCACAAATATTAGAGACAAAATTCTTATCATATTGTTTGTTTGTCATTTCAAATCAATTGTTACGCTCATGACATTCTGCGGGCATGTGTGAATTTGTTAAGGTACAGCGCACACATGTGTCACACACGCCATTTTGGGCTCGTCGGTCTCCGTACATTTCATATCGAGTCTTTTCAGGAAAAATATGGAAAAACATCGTAAGCGACAATTTGCATTTTTTGCGGGAATGAGTTTTCTCTACTTCCATAATTAAAAAGTATTTACGAAAATATGTAGTAGTAACAATTCTATTAGATCGGTAGTTATATGAAGTTATTTTTTATAAAATTTTATTATCATGAATACTTTTAAGCTATTGCATAGCTTCTATCGCGGGCCTTGAGCATGGAGACCGAATCCAGAAATTCCGTAACGAAAAAAACCTAACACCCCCCCACTAAATGGTTGTCATGGCAACTTGTCAACTTCAATCACAATTTAATTGCATAAGTTGATAAAAAATGCTATGCAATAGCTTTACCGCGGCAGTCTCCGAGTGCCACACGTCTTTTTGATTATGGAAGAGAAAATCTAGTCCTGCAAAAAACGCTTACTGGTTACACGTATGCGTCATTCTAATGTAGTTCTAGCTTTATCATGACTCTAGATCTAGAACGAAAAGGGTAAATGATGGAATATAGAGTTTTAACTAATAAAAGTCTGATACACTCTCTCGCATCGTTCAAGAGCGAAAGAAGTCTTCTGTTGACTACACAATAAAATAAAAAAAAACCGCTTGTGACATTGTTAGCCTCTAGGGTGGAGTGATTGGGTGTGTCAGACTATTACTGAATAAAATCCATCCATGTCCTTCAGTTGCTCGTTCCTTTCGGGGGCCCACAGCAATGTTAGCTAAATAAGGAAAATTCAAACCCAATCAAGCATTATACTTTAAGGTCAATGCTATTTTGTATAGTGTATATGAGTCATTGTTACTTGCAATAAATAAATTATTATTATTATTATTTTTTGTTATTTTTTTGTGTTTTTCTTCTCACTGAAGAGAGATAAACCTTACACGCGGGCCGGAACCAAGTATATAAGGTGGAGTTTAAATTGAAAAGGTAGATGTGAGTGTTGAAGAAGTCAGGAATTTTCTTGTGATGCGACAGGTGTTGAGGATCGTTATATGATAATTATATTATTATTATTATTATATATTCTAGTAATACGAGTAAGATATAAGAAAACTTCAACTGGTACTGACAGTAGAAGAATAGCCGACACTGGCTCAGTTACAAAAGAAAAAAAAAAAGAAAACTAAACAAATATAAAAAATTATGGTAAAGATTTATTATCTGGTTCTACTACTGATTGTATAAAAATACAATCAATATTAGAACCAAAAAATGGATGCGAGATGCATAGGGCCGATCACTTTGCCGACACTTGGGGGACTATGTCCAACAGTGGAAGTCTTTCAGCTGAAATGATGATGATGATACGGATGATAAGTCAAATCAAGCATGGAACATATAAGGGACAGCATTATTTATATGACCACTGCTATTTCAGTCAACATATGCCCAGAGAGTCTAAAAAACCAGAGCAACTAGTAGCACTATTGTGAGAAAACTTAAGGAAACTTCATGATTTTAACATAATTATTTTGTAATATTTTATATTCACAGCATACCTTGACAGTAGCATGCATTTCATCCTTAATATGAGCAGAGCCAAACTCCTGTTTGAGTGTGGCCTTAGTGGAGGCATACAACATCTTGTGTCTGACTGGAGCACTGTCTGGAGACCAGCTGAGGAGCAGCCACTCATGGCCGAGGGAATTTGTTGAGTCAAATCTGAAACACAGGAAAAAGAGAAGCTTAATTGCTATTTCTAGAGGAAATAATTGTTATTTATTTGCTATAGAGTCACTGATTCAACGAAATATAATGATTTAGCCGTTTGAGCCTAAAGGAAAGTCAAACGTACACACATACATAAGCTTTATCCTTTATTATATTAGTGTAATTTTTAAAGGGCCTATACGTGAGACGGGCTGTTGTCCGCAACTCCATGATTAAGGCGCGTATTTTGCGTACAGTAAATAGTTAAAGGGCCTATTTACAGTATGCATTATTCAACACGCAATATTCAGACTTGGCTTATTTTTCACAGTAAAACAGTCTGACCCTGATTTCAATATATGCCACGACGCAAAATCCACTAAGACTATCTGAATATTGAGTGGTGTAATAGGCCCTTAACTTAGGAACTGTTTCAACTGTCTCAATATCCCAGTTGCCAGACCTGGTATATTGAAAAAAAATATTTATTAAATAATTGTTTTTTAACTTACCTGTATAAAATATAACATGGCATTTCTTCAACCACTAACGAGGGCACATATTTGTCGAAGTCTTGTTCCCACGAGTGCTTTGTTGGGTAATACTTGGACAGAACAAGCTGCTCTGAAATTTAACAGAAATAGTCATCTTATTTAAAGCATAATAATTTAATTTCATAATCATTTAATTAGTCATCATTTTAGCCTTTTGAATATTGACATTAGAGACTCAATAGAAAGACAATGAGAGAGCAAACATTGGTGTTTGCTTGGGGTTTAACCCTTCAGATACCGTCAATTAGAGACACAATAGTAAGACAATAGATGCGCGGCCACCGGTGGTCGCTTGGGGATTCATGAATTAATAAATGACTTTTATTTGTCTGAACTGTAGAAATATATATGTATAGACCTTAATTGTGTGTGTACCAATGTTTGTAGTGGTACTACAAACATTTGGCTACTTGGTTGGTCTTAGGTTTGGTTTCTTAATTCATGAATCCCCAAGCGACCACCGGTGGCCGCGCATCTATTGTCTTACTATTGTGTCTCTAATTGACGGTATCTGAAGGGTTAATTGGAAAAACACACCTACAACGGTGTAGTCTGGTAAGCATGTCTTGTTGCATTAAGTTCAGCTATGTACTTCTACTGTACACAAAGTTTGAAATAAATATCTAGACTGTATAAGTTTCTCTTTTGGGAATTTCGCTGCCCAGGTTTTTGGTGTTGAAATTGGTTGATGGGTCAATTCATTAAACCCCAAGCAAACGGCGGCGTTAAGTCTCTCATTGCCTTTCTATTGGGTGTCTAATTATGGTATTTGAAAGGTTAAGGAAATGTGCCTAATAGTTTTAGATTTTAACATAGCTAGAAAAATATATGTACACTAAATTTACACATTTGCCTATCACTTCAGGAATTCAAGCATGTTGAGATGTTATGTTATGTAGATGGATGGGTTGCAGATAACCATCTGTACATACAAGGCTTAACCATGCAATAACTGAATAAATAAGATACATCAGCTGCATAAATAGTATCACACTACATTTTTGGATTTAAACTTTCGAATACCATCAAGTAGAGACACAATAGAAAGACAATGACAGTGGGAACACCGGCGTTCACTTGGGGTTTAATGAATTAAAAAGATAAATTATTTTGTGAGAAAAATACCATTTTCTATGCTGATTTTTAAGACCCGAAGTTTTCCATCTCTGCATTTTCCGAAATATTTCTTCAATTCGGCATTGGCTGAAATAAAAAACTTGCATTTAATATTTGTTTTACTACTGCATTTTTTTTTTACTAGCTATTTCTGTGCCACTGCTGGCCAAAGGCCCTTTTTTTATCCTCTAGAGATGGTATAAAAAATATTAACCGCAGACAATAAATATTGGAGCTCTAAAAAACTAAATAATTGAATCAGACTTTGAGGTCAGTATATTTCTTTGTATTAGGTACTGTTTCTTATCAACAATGCTATATTACAAGTCTTTGCTCAATCCATTGCACATTGCTAATAGATTATAATTTAAGTACGATTTCATTTTCAGAATTCCAGAATCAACCATTGTTATCAACATGGAATTTCGGCGTGGGAGATCTGGTTGGTAGCCAGAGTAACGTAATTTCTAAAAATATACTACATTTCACTTAGATACAACTTCTTCTTCGCCATAAATGCAGCAAGGAAATGTTTATGCCGGGATTATTAGCATATTACGTGGTTTATTTTGAAATGGGAAAGATAACTGTATATTTTCGTACCTTGAATTCCTGTTTGATGAGACATTGCGATATTACTCCTACAGTTATCTTACAACACACACGCTCCACAAAACAACGTAATTCACAAATTAACAGTATAAAAGAAACTGTAATGAAAGAAATGAAATAATAAAATTATATGCAGCGATCGTTAGTGTTGACTTGACAATTTGACATCATGACATGACAGATTGAGACAGCTGTCAGTATCAAATGGACAATCGATCCATTTACTACCATAGACATTATTAAAGTCTGCCAAGAAGAACTAACTTACATGTCTGGGCAAGTCTAAGGTTACCGACAAATTAATTTTAGACCTATTTTAATAGTCCGGTCAATTTAGACATCCAAGATTACAATAATTCACACTCAGCTGAAAATTGGTAGGAGTGTTCAAACATAGAGAAATGTAAAGGTTACACGCTAGGGTATACCCACTGACCTCTGAACTACGTGGTAGTTATAATCACTGTATAATAGAGGTCAGTGAGAATACCTGACAGATTTGTCTGTACAGTTGAGTTTTCTGTAATCTGTATAAACCAGAGCGTGTATGTTTTACAGTGCGTTTCACTTAAGACGTTCCTTCGGCGTTATGTTGGCTCCCCTGTCTGTCTACACAAAAAAGAAGGGAAAAAAGGAAAGAGTTGCCTACTCTACCAAAATTGTTCCCCGAAATGCGCAACGAAATCGATTCTAACGGTAGTTGCAGCACTTTTTGGAGAATTATGAGGGGAATGGGACTTTATTTAAAAAAAGCAGGTCTAAACGGACATTGTTATAGAAAGATACGGTATTGTGGCGTGGCGTTTTCGGTATTTGAAAGAATTGCAAGACAATCGGAATGGAGCCCAGCGCCCTATACTTTATTCAAAAATAGTAAAAAGAAAAACAAAAAAAAATGCAATTGTTAAAAGTAACGAAATATAAGTTAATCTCCCTAATATTAAGTAATTTAATTGCTACAAATATTGCAACACTGTTTTTCCGTATACCCAACATTACGGCAAAGGAACGTCTTAAGTGAAACGCACTGTACAACAGTGCAGGTTTTCTCACAAGCTTACTTGGCCAGTAATATATCTATGCAGGCAAACCTGTCAGGTAAAGCCATGGAGTTTCTTGCCGGTTCTTCTCCCTAAGAAACGACCAATTTGGAACCGTGCATTAGGTTCTGAAGTTTTATAAATGCCCATGTAGGCCTATGTGAAATAAAATATTTTGACATTCGCTTTGAGACTTAGCGAAACTGTAAGGGTTCCTAGTTGACTAAGGTATCCTAATAAAAAACCTTTGTAAATTTTAAATAACATATAATTTATAAAATAAAAATAAAAAATAACTTTTCCGGCACAAGCCACTGGCATGGCCGACCCCTTCTATCTCTTAATTCATGAATCCTCAAGCGACCACCGGTGGCCGCGCATCTATTGTCTTACTATTGTGTCTCTAATTGACGGTATCTGAAGGGTTAACGCCGGTGATGGAAGTAGCGCTATGGTCCCTTCAACTGGGCTTTGTGAAGAGAGAGAGAGAGAGAGAGAGAGATAACAACCTTTTTGTTGTCCATCTCCCGGCGAAGATGGTGGCAAGGCTGACGAATCAAGCTGAAGGTGGTGGGCATGATTCCGAGATTCGCAATGACGGCCAACATTTACTGAAAAAAAAAGACAAATCAAAGAATTTGAAGAACAATTATAACATATTGAGGAATTCTGCCTTAGTCTACTGAGTTGGGAAAGCCTACTGAGGATGTAAATTCACAAGAACAACATTTTAGATTTTTTTTTGTAGCTAATTCATCGTAAGCTACCAAGTTTGTGTTGTTCAACAATAGCATAATTTTGTGTATCTCTTTATGTCCATATCATCATCATCAGCCTTTAATCCACCACGCGGGTCTAGTGCGGGTTGGTGAATGTCAATGTGATGAAATAAATTACACACAGTAATTCGCCTGGCTGGGTTCGAACCCACGATCTACAACTCGTAAGTCGGGGCCGTTACCACTCGGCCACAACTACTCATAATTATGGTTTTAGGAGAATACTATCACTAATAGATTATTTAGGTTTCAAGTGTTTTTATGCGTATCGTTTGTTAGATTAATCCAATAGTCATTGAATGTATCAGCAATTTTGTCCGGACTATTAATCTTTGGTTTTTACGTTTTCTATTAAATGTTTGCTCTTAGTACCGACGGACTTATTTCTTTTCAGTTGCCATGCTGCCTTACATTATATACTTAGAGATAAATTGTTGATTACTTGTTTTAATAGATCCATGTATGTGTATGTAATCGAAAAGTTGAAAGGTAATCGGTTGTCTTGGTATGGTCATGTGAAGAGGTGGGATGAAGCGCATATTACTAAATGAGTTCTGAGTGTACATGTAAGTGGATGGAGAGGGAAAGGACGGCCAAAGAAAAAGTGGATGAATTTTTTAAGGAATGATGAATGAATGAGCGAAAAACAATATCATCCGCACCATACGAAATTATAAACTTGATTGGACAATTTGTATGGCGAGAGTTATGTTTCGGCGATCGGGAATTACGTTAAAAAAATATTTATTTATTATTACAAAGTTTAATTATAAAAATATAGGATATTACAACCGTGGCGGATACAAGACTGAATATAATGCAATAAAAAAATTATTAATCCAATTTCAAAGGAAATACATAGTTGCAAATACGGTGCATGTGGAGACTGTACTCAGCGTAAACGTGTCGGTTATGATGATTAAACTCGAGGACGATTTTTTTTGTTCCTTTCCTGAAAATAATCTTGTGGAAGGTTGTTCAGTTGCTTGCTCAGTAGAGAGCAAGCCCTTAAAGTTTGCGAAGGGCTGTCCCTTACTCCCTTACACCTTGTATAATATTTTGTTATTAATTTGGAGTAAGTGGCAGACAGTCACAACAGGTATCTACTATTAATTAATTAGTTACCTAATTAACTAATTCCATCATATTAGATGTTAATTATAATATCTAACTAAAAACCGATCTACCATTCATCGTAATAAGCTGGGGGTCCATCTGATTGATCAAATTAATTGTCGTTTTTTCTATTAAACCGTTTTCTATCTTTCGTAAAGTGTGTTTAGAGGTAAGTGGAACAGAGAGTAAAGTCCCACATATCTCCGTTAAAAAGGGAGGATCATCCGACCAGACAGGTGTTATGGTCTGGTGGGCGACTGTCCGATAGATGAAGTCGGGCTGTCGTATATGTTCAAACCGCGCGGAGAACTTTGATTGCGCGAGCTTGAGCTTTTGAGCTGGAACTGTTCGACGAGCGGGCCGAGACGCTCCAAGATATCGTGTCCGTGAGCGGTGTCTATGTGTGCGTTGCTCGAGCGCGCTTTGTATGTATGTGTAGATTGACTTCTGTACCTGTATATTTTGTGTACCAGGGGTGTGTGTGTGTAATATCCGACATAAACTTCGAAAAGTATCTACATATTATTATGAATTGAAAAGTTCACACTTACAGTTTTTGTCCCATATTTTACCATATTTTAATAATTAGCTAACTTTTTTCGAGCGATTTGAAGTTGAAGAAGAATTAATCGGGTTCTATCAAAACCAATGTTGCTAGCGCAACCTCAAATCAAAAGTAGGTACTTACGTAGATACCTACTTATTTAGGTAAGTCTAAGGTCATCTATGTGCCTAGACCGCTAGGCACTCAGATATCTAACAGACAACAATTAATTGTATCCCGATCTGTTCATTAATTGTATCAGAAACAGAGATCATTAAATACTTCTGCACAATTAAGGCGCAATGGCCGCCAAAGATTAGAGTTACCAGACTTGTAACTGAAAAATTCTGACAGAAAGTCTGATTTTGATAAAAAAAATATCGTGGCACTTTAACCGATTTAGGCCTGATTGAATTTTATGTTAATTTTGTCGAATATTATTCCAGTTTCGTAACGTAAGTTTATACTTATACCCAAAGAGATAAAAACTTTGTGTTAAAGTAATTAAGTTTTTGATCGTATCTTTTAATATTTATTTATTATCTACCAGCTTTTGCCCGCACGGCTTCGCTCCCGCTCTTCCCTACTCTACTCTACTCTACCCTACTCTACCCTACTCTACCCTACTCTACCTTACTCTACCCTACTCTACCCTACTCTACCCTACTCTACCCTACTCTACCCTACTCTACCCTACTCTGCCCTACTCTACCCTACTCTACCCTACCAAACTTCACATAAACCATCTACTAAATAGACCGAACAAAGCCTAAAAATTTGGTTTGGATAGGTGAGCTCGTTCTTGAGTTATAAAATAACAACGAAAAGTGGCATTGATTTTTATATATATAAGATGTGCAATTTTAATTAAGGAGCGGTACTGTTTACGGCTCCCGACTTACGACTTGTAGGTCGAGGTTCAAACCCAGCCAGCCGCATTATTCACCACCACTGCTCTCGAAAAGGTGAAGGAAATTTATAATTCGAAGATATATGTGACGTCCACTAATTCGCTGGGCTGGGCCCATATGGGCGATTACAGCTCAATCTCTCTCCAAGAGAGTAGGTCTGTGTCCCAGCTGTGGTAATAATTATGGCTGATGCAATTACAAATTCCGACTGACCGACCGCTAACCGACTTCAAAAAGAAGGAGGTTCTATGTTCAGCTGAATGTATTTTTTTAATATATGTTCCTGTGATGTTCACTGATTTATTGGTTAATTGTGAACCGACTTTGAATATTCTTTTTTAATTGAAACGCTAAACTTCCGAATTGATCCCATAGAAATATTGTTATGATCTGATAATGGAACGGAAGTCCTCATAGGACCACAGCAGAACTGACACAAAAAAAAGTTAGAGCCTAAAAAACCTACCAGATTAGAATAAATCCTGACATCTGGTAACCCTGCCAATAATTTCCCGCCACTACACAAATACAATACAATGCGGGAACACACCACAATTATTGTGGCGCTGGCGTCTCGCTCGATGATAATTAACCGCTAATAATACGCGAAATACGTGACAATAGAATCGGTGCTGTTATTTGGTTTTTGAAATGGCTGGTAGCTACTAAACAAGCTACATTAAAATTGCAATTTCGAAATTGTTACACGGACTTTGGTGCGTTATTTTACTGGTTGGACGCTCAATTTATTATGGTTCTGTTTAACTCATAGTAAGTAGATTTGGTGGAACACAACACTATTCTACAGGTTCTGAACAACCGCAAGAGGAGGCTTCAGGAATTGAGAGCAATCTTCGGCTACCTACTTCTGGCGCGAGCTTGCAGAGAGCGAGCAATGGGTAGCTCGCTGTCCACTCGTTCTATAAGGACCAAGCCCGAGTCGTCGACGCTCGGCGTGTAGTGTTCCACGCGTGCCTCAAAAAGATGTCAGCAAACCGTAGGGGCGAACCTGCTAGGGCTATGGGAAGACCTAGAAGTCCTAGAATGCTATAGGCAACTGAAGGAACATAGTTGTTGTTTTAGTCAGTAAAATTCTGACACATCCTCCTTACCAACCCTAGCGCGGAAGTCATTCGATTTTTCACCTCAAAACAAAAAAAAAAACTGGTTTTGAACACACTGTATGGTACACCTACCTTACTCATGAGACTTACCTTTACGACTTAAAGATTATATTTGCCTATATTTTGCAAAAAAAGATGGACAAAAACTAGAGCACCTAATGATTACTGGATCGATCGATAGTGAGCGTCCGAGTGTTCGTAGTCTACGGGTGGTAGGACTAAATTCGCATATAGTCCTGAGAGGTTGCCAGTGTTATACAAATAACCCTGTAGGTATAGGTACCTAGGTACCTGGACACAAAATTCCACAATGCCAAGGATAGCCACATATAGCGAAACGTCGTCAAACGAAAAATTATTTTTGGGCCTCTTTGGTTATGATTCCCCGACCTTTCCAGTAATGAGGGATACGATGCAAGAAGAAGATGGGAATCAACTACAGATTGCAACCCGTTATGTTTTTCAACCCGGCCGGGTCCGGTAATATTCGCCGCCAACCCGGCCGGGTTTATGTGTTAGAATAAAACTTTTAAAGTATTTTATGAAAATTTGCTTTAAGTAACTGGAAGAAAAATACCATGATTCAAGGTTACGGAATAATATTTATTTCAAACCAGCAAATCAATAATAATCATTCTTAATCTGTATCAAAATCACGAATTTTTAATAAAGAATTAGTTAGTAGTTATTTTTGGGCCATTTCCGGCTGATTATAACTTAAGTGTCGTCGAGGTCAGAGTGAAGAGAGAATAGGCTCTAAATAAACTAGTGCGCTTCACCATCAACGATTGGAAGCACCAATTTTTATCATAAAAACATCTAATATCTAAATCGTAAAATGTATCCATCAATGTAGCCATAAAACTCGATATTTGGGCTTAAATAGGTCGAATCCGGTATTGTCTGTAGAGCAAATGAATACGTTTGGCTCTATCGATATCCGTGGTTGTATCTATAGATTCTGCTTTCAGATGCAGTCCATACAAACACATTGCAGATGAGAATTTGTTTTAGCTCATTGTAGCCGTAAATACAGGATTTGATTTCAAACCACATTTGGTTAACATTGGTTTTATCGTATGTGAACAATTTCACAATTATGATTTTAATTAAACATTTGGTTTATTGATGTCGGTTAATTTTGAGCATTGTTTCGTGGATGGAATGTAGGGTGTTATAACTTTGTGGTTTGTATTTATCTAGTTCAAAGCACTTTTAACTTAGATGTATCTAAGTTGTACCTCTTTTATAACAATAAGTTTACATTTGGGTGAGTGGGCTAACCTAATGACGCCCGCTTTGGTTTTACATGTTATACTTGGGTGGTATCTGGGGGAGGTTGACTGGAATCTACACTAGTGAGAGATCCTATATAAAACTCACTGTGTACTGCCCCCCCAAGCCAAGTTGCTAATCGGCAATAGTTAACGCTAGTAGAAAGCTTCAAATGTACGGGAATGACGCGTATCTCAACGCTCAGTCACGTGGTCAGAACAAAACAATTGGCGGCAATGTCAACTCGAAGCGTTCGACGCAAGCGTAATGGTTGTAACTTGGCTAGGGGGGCTGATATGAATTGTTTGCTTGTAGAAATCTAAAAAATAAACTATTTACGTGGTTCGACTTAGCTTTATACTATGTAAAGATGTAGATCATATATCTATATGTTTAGCTTCAACAACCCTATTGATAACAACCCTAAAGGTGGGTTCTCGCTAGAGGAACCGAGCACGAGCGGAGCATGAGCCGAGCTCGAATTCATACGTACTAGGCTTCTCTGGACTCGATCCCACACTACACGAATTAGTCCTCGACTCGTGCTCAGCTTGTGTTCGTCTCCTCTAGTGTAGGCCCACCTTTAGCTAATCGAAAATCAGAAAATGCGAAATATAACTCAGGAATAACTCGCGCAACATCCAGTCTCATAAAAATAAACGAACTACTCACTACTAGCACCTACAACATTATAACAACGCAATCTAATTAGCGAACACACAACAAGACAGATGAAAGATGAAAGCAATTCGCTTTAATTCATGAATCCCCAAGCGACCACCGGTGGCCGCGCATCTATTGTCTTACTATTGTGTCTCTAATTGACGGTATCTGAAGGGTTAAACATCCTCTCAGAAGAGCAAAACATATTCTGCAGTAATGAGGCTACCCACAAAGCGAACACGAAACACTACGAAATGGATGAAAAATGTGAATCGGGAAATCTGTACTGCTCTCATCAATTAAATATTTCTGACCCATTAGCGCAGGTGGCAAGCATCGTAATGGAAGGCCATTAGAGTAGCCGGCCGCCCAGAGCCGCATTAAAGGCTGTGTTTTCACTAAAGATGTGAGGGGAAGCGGAGCGATGCGGAGTAGCTGGGCGGTGCGAGGAAATAGCGGAATTGTGAAACATTTGAATTTTATTACCAACCGAAGCCGACGATCAAGAGGTTGATTAGCATTGAGATATTAGGGAAAATAATTCCTAATGCTGTTGGTAAAAGCGGTGTCTTGACATCAACATAATCATGTAAATAATAGCACTATTGTTATGAAGTACCTACGATATATTACATATTGCTCGTTTACATTCAAATGACTCAACGGATTTGTATAAATTTTGGCACATTACCTGGAACGTGATATAGAATATTTATTAACCCGGGAGTTACATTACATTTGTAATCATTTTCTACTTACACACAAACAAAGCTGCTGATTCTTCCAGCTAGTGTGTATTCGCAAGTCTACCTGAAAATTTCACACATCTCATACATTTACGAGTAACTATCTTAGTCGTTTCGCATATATTTACTTATTTCTCGTCCACAAACTCACTGTTTTTTATGTAGATGGGTACAAAGATCTCGCTTCACTAAGCCCATATCTGCCAAAGCTGCTTCAAAAGAGACAAGTAAAGTGAAAATCCATTTTTTTCCGAGCACCGCTTAGCTAGCTTCGCTCTAGAAACGTAGCCTTATACGAGTGTGTGCTAGTTAGCCGCGTATAAATCCCTATAATACTGGTTTTATATCCCGCTAGCTAAGTTTGTTAGTGTTTGATCTATTTGCCTCGTTTATAGGTAGGATTGTGGCTATCGTTGGTGATTTAGACGATTAGTTTGATGATTTATAGGTTGCAGAGGTGTTAGGATATTTTTTTTTCAAAGTTTGCTCTCGTTTAAGTCAGGCATGCAAATGGTAGGTATAGGTACCGATACCAGCACGTACCTTGTGCGATCGGCGTCAGAGTGGGGATCGCTTTGCGCATTCCATACATTGGCGACTCAATCGTCGTCATTGTTAGATACATGCAGCAAGCGCAGGAAACGAATCACGAGTGACGAACCATCATCACTGACGCTCCCCACCCCCGTGTCTCACTTCATACCACTAAATAGGCCCGATACTTGACTTCTGCGAAAGTGAAGGTCAGCGCTCAAGATTCGTGCCGGTACTTATATGATGTGTATAAGCGACTGGTGTTCATCTGAGGACCGCCTAACGCATTATCTCATTGTCAACTTCGTAAATAGGTAAGCTATAGTAATCTGGTTTTTAGATTTATCCAATTCCATGAAGAAAAGCACTAAGCAAGAGCAGTAAAAATAAATAAATATTTTATAGCTAGATTCGTTGCAGAAAAGAAGATGTGGCAGTAAATTTTTCAGAAATATAGTTTTCTGAGCGAGTTACTTGTTTTAAGAGCCGGAGAATAATCCTCAAATGTTTATTACTCTTTTAGAATAAAGCAAAAATGAAGTAGCGGCCCTGTTTATCTTTCTCCAATATCAGGAATTACCGTGAAAGCTACGAGTTAACACCAAGTCCTATTCCAGATGTCACAAGTCCGGATAAATTGCTGTAATCTCACCGACGACGACGACGCCCGGGCGCCTATCCAACTCAAGGATTCCTTTCACTCCGCTGATTTAACGAAACCGCTCGGTTTTGCTTGCTACGCCTATTGTGTGCCCGTTATTATTAGTGCTTCATGGGTCAACTGGTTCATAGCAAAGCAGGGATCCGTACACAGCAATGAATTGAAATCCGCCTTCATAATGACCTACTTTCCTGCACGACAGTAATTCCAATGAAATGCAGTTGAACCACTCTACATTATTTAATATCATAAAATGATTTTATTTTGATAGTATCAATATGAGAAGGTTTATCGAATTTCAGATTTACGCAGCATCGCGGTTGTTTATTCAAACTGTACGGCCACAGAAAAGCTGAAACACGGTGTAAGGGCGCCATTTTAAAATTGGATGAAGTCCCCAAACTGATAGCAATAAAAAAAGTACGTCACGAAATTTTTGCTAGCAACTGCATGAATTTGGTGCGCCAACAAAAATGGAGATTTTTCGCCGATATTTTGTCGAGTAAAGCTACGTGTAATATCTGCCGCGTTCCCGGGCTCTTGCAGCGATTGAAAGTAAATTATCTATGGTTGCTAGTTTTTTGCGGGCGGCCGGCGCAGGCTGTGCTGTAGTGCTAATTGTTTTCATTTTTTGAGCGCACAGTGCGCACTGAGCTTTGTAGAGAGACATTTGTCCCGTTTTTATCATTGTGTGGTTATTTATTCGGTGTCCAGCGGTCCGAGCATCGCGGAATTCGATTTTGGATTAGGCTTTTTTTCGCTTTAGATATTTTGGTCCGTTTTGTGAAAAAGTTTTTTCAATTCCTAAAATGGTCGGACCATTGAATTCAATTAAAAGCAATTGCCTCTGTGACTATGTTTATTTAAAATTATTTACCGTAGGTACATTTTATTCATGTGCTGTTCCTAGACGGACTCGTGCTAAATTTTTAATGCAAGAAACGCGACTCCGAGGCCACAGTAATGGGAGAGTAAATATCGCAGTGCTCCTTATGAATGAATAATAAATATCGAGCGTCGGTGCTACGCTGCAAATACAACCGCCGGGAATTTCGCCTACTTTGCTATTTTGCTTGTATTTAGGTTTGAAACACTCACAAATTGACCGCTTCTCGTATCGCATCCGAGAGATATAACAGTTCCTTTAAACGAAATAAATAGTGATGAGCTATCGTCAGATAGTAGTGCACGGAAAGTCCGTAAATTCTCAGCGCTATCGTGCAGTCCAGTGCAATAATATAATAGGTACAAGTCTAGAAATATTGATCTAGGTAAGTTTCAAGTGGACATAGTTGCTTGGCAGGAAAAGGTTTTATAGTATGTAGTTTTGAGGCAAGTAGAAAACATTTTGTTGTTGCAACAGAGTCTTTTTTATGGTTGGAAAATCGTCCAATGATAACCCCCGCTCTTGAGCGGAGCGGGAGATAGTGACAGACTTTTACTGACTAAAAACCCACCCCGTTCTTTCGTGTCTTCATACCGGAGCTGAGCTTTTTCTCGAAGCTTTACCTGGCTCGAGTAGGCTTCGACCCAGCTGGGCGCCTGCTGTTGTTGACAATTCCTTGAGGTGCGCGGGAACAGTGCACGCCGTCGACGCCGGACAGTTACCGGACGATCGGACAGCGAGCTACCCATTGCTCGCAGTCCGCAAGCCCGCGCCTAGGAATACCTACATGATTGAGTCGAAGGAGATGTCGTTTTAGAGTTGATTAACTGCAATAATAATTGCCACGTGCCATGTGTTCAACCGACATTTTATCAACACACATTTGAAAATAATAAGTAAAATTTATAAACACAATTTTTACGAGTGATTGCCCGCCGATGTTTTCTCAAGCCCCTGTGGGGGTTGCCCGGCCACTAGAAGAACTATCCAGCGCAATTTTCCGCACTAGTGTGAAATACACTATTTTACGAGCCTAAAAACGATAGAGGTAGCATCAGATTTTCGAGTGTGTTGAAAAAATAGTTTTAAACGCGTGGCCCATGCAGTAAAATCCTTTTTGCTTTCGTTTCGTATTTGGATAGTGGAGGTCCGGTGTTTGTCGGAAGGCTGTGTTAAATAAAACGAACATTGTTTTCAACGCCGCACCGTTTCACGTTAATTGCGCAGAAGTGTTTAATGAACGCTTGTTCACCGTGTTTGCAGGCTGAGCTATTCGCTGGCCCTTCTACACTCCCTTCAAAAATAATAAAGGCTTACGGGTGTCAGCAGCAGCGCTGTGGATGACTGCACGCGCAGGCGTAGTTACCCAAGGGCTAGGCGAGGCAGTGCCCCAACCTCGGGGGCCCGCAAACTCGGGGGCATCTAAACTCGGGGCCACCCAAACCCGGGGGCACTCAAACTCGGGGGCCCCATACTTGGAAGGCCACTAATACCTAATTAGCAAACCTCTTATTGAACTACCGAAAACTCTACCCTCTAAATTTAAATAAGGTAGCATCACTAATCATGGCAATTCGTTTTAGTCAGTAAGTCTGACACTCGCACCCAGAGTAGGAGAGGTTATTTGATGATGCAAAAATTTTACTATAATACCTTGCTATATGCCAAATTTTAGGATTCTGGGTCAATGAGAAGTACCCTATGAATTTTGATTCCCTTGAAAATATCGAAATATACGTTATTTGTAACATAAACGGCCTTTTAATTCCTTAACTTAGAAGTTTGATTTTTTCACAGCTTCAAGGGACCACAGTCCTGAGTATATAGTTTTAATTTCAACTCAATACCTCAAAGTGTTCCCGAGATAAAGGATCTTGACAGACAACAAAGTGATTCTATAAGGGTTCTGTTTTTTTTTTCCGTGTGAGGTTCGGAACCCTAAAAAGGGGCCCCCTGTTATTTTGGCCCAGGGCCGTAGTTTACCAGTCTACGCCACTGACTGCACGATTATTTCCTGCTCGCATTATGATCAAAAAGGTGTGATGAAGGCTATGGAGCAGTTCAAGCTTGGCACATGTAGCGTACTGGGAAAATAAAAGGAGTTTTCGGGCGTTGTGGCGTCTACTTTTCGCAGTTGCATCCCGTGCCGGGGAAATGTTAGTGCTTGTCTCTGTAATTTTGTAAAAGTACAACCTTATCTGTAACAGACGTGACAGGATGAAATATAGTATGTGTGTTATATTCTAGTTAGTTTGTTTGTCCACATTGTGATGTAGATTATACCTAAGCATTCAATTTTTAGGGTGCCATATCTCAAAAGAAAAAATCGGAACACTTTGTTGTACGTCTGTCTGTCTGTGTGAATGTATCGAGTTGAAATTCAAATTATATACTCAGGTCTGTAGTCCTTTAAAACTGTGATGAAGATAAACCGGAATCCTGAAATATGGCATTAAGTGAGGTCTTATAGCATAGCTGTAGGAATAAATCTGAAAACAAGAACTTTTTTTGGGATTTAGAAAAAATCGTCAAGACTTCATTCGGGAATTAATTCATGAATCCCCAAGCGACCACCGGTGGCCGCGCATCTATTGTCTTACTATTGTGTCTCTAATTGACGGTATCTGAAGGGTTAAATTATTTACATAGGTAAGTTTGTACGGAAACCTCAGTGCGTGAGTCCGACTCGCACTTGCCCAATTTTATTTTTAGAGTTACCAAGGAGTTTCTTCCCGGTTCTTTTTCATAGGAAACGACCAATCGGATAAACCGTGAACTAGCTTCTGACGTTTTATAAGTGTCCATGTTGGCCTATGTGAAATGAAAATATTTTTATTTTTAAGCAAAATACCGTTCTATTCCTCGCCAATTTTATTTAAACAATTTTTTTAACGTTTTAAAGCACTCTGGCTCTTAGTTTACAAACCGGAGTAATGAATTAGTTCCAAAAAATCGAACTAGGTGGAGTTACCTGTTGTAAATAGAAGTTTAGTTCTCAACTGTTGGTAATTTGAAAAAGTAATTGCGTACGTGGTTTGATTTGAAAAATAATAGGTAGTTAATTGTTTTTAGTGATCATTGTTTAAGTGTCAGAAACTTCCACCTTCCTGATTCAATTCAAAGCTTAATTATCTACATACATACCTTATTTAGGTACGTTTTTGGTCACAAGGCTCAACGTTGCTTCCAGAAAACAATCCTCTTTTATTTTTCTTTTAATGACATGAATAAACTATTAAACACATGTATTGTATTGTTTTGTTAATATGACGATTATATTTTTTTTTCTAAAATCAAAGTTCTTGAGTTAATAGACGGTTATAAGGCTCATTATGCTTATGGTGGAGGGTTATTTGAGAGCATCGACACGAAAAGAAGAAGAAGAATAGTACCTAATAGTATTTAAACTTTACTATAATCATCATCACCATCATTTCAGCCGATACACGTCCACTGTTGGACATAGGCCTTCCCCAAGCGTCGCCACAACGAACGTTCCTGTGCGTCTCGCATCCATCGGTTTCCCGCAACCTTCACCAGGTCATCGGTCCACCTTGTTGGAGGCCTTCCAACGCTACTACAATACCACAAGAGTAAAGTTTAAATAAACTATTTTTATCTTTCACAATATGTACCTAGATGATAACTTCGGAGCACAAAATCAAAATCATTTATGTCTACGGAATATTCTCCGTGACGCATTTGCGCTCATAAATTTATCAATACGGCTGTTATAATAGGAAATTTCACATTGTGTTCAACGCTTTGAGATTCAATCGACCGTTGGACTCGCGTCGAAACCACGCCGAATAAATACACCTCATAAATATTTAACTTTACGAAAAACTCACTGCAAAATACTGGGCATAATAAATCCTTTACAATCGCTGCATTATTTTAGAAAAATATTATATTTCGGCTGTTTTGTTGTTCAGTGATAGAAATAATGATTGATTTTCATTATAAAGGTTTCATTTGGCATTCTGTTTGAATGTGTTGATGTTTAATCGTGCGGATATTGGCTCTTGTTTGGCCAATTAATTATTTGGGTATTTTCCCAACTTGCCAAGGCTGTAGATTCTTCGAATAACCGTGGTCTTTGCATAAGACAACTAAAGGAACACTGTGGCACTGTGCTTCTAGAAGGAAGCGGTAGCTTGCTATTCTTCCTCGCTCCGTGACATGGCCTGATCCAGGGCCTTGCGCGAGAGGTCATAGCCACCGGGGTATACTTCCATCGTGTAGTTTTGTGTTGATTAGTAACAGTTATTGTTTATCTATGTATATAAAAGGAGAAACTGATGGACTGACATACCAACGCACAGCCAAAATAACTAGAAGCGTGAAATTTAGTACAAAGTTTTCTTTTATGACATAAGCGAGCTCTAAGAGAGGATTTTCACTAAATTTACCCCCTAAGGAGATGAAACGGGGGTCCAAAGTTTGTATAGAGAAACCGACTTTCACGAAAGCAAAGCCGCTGGCAGAAGCTAGTTTAACTGTATAGACTAGTCTATGTAGATAAGTAAATATATATCTAACATGCACCTACAACAAATTGGCACGAAGTATAAACAGATCATAGAATGGCTTTACAGAGCGGCAAATATAGCGATTGGTCCCAGGATCTAATAAGCAGTAAGAACTACAAGATATTTTAGTATCAGATACAGCTGTACCGTATATTAAAGACTACATAGAAGTAGTATATTTTCTTGTAAGAATATTGAGAATTATCCTCACTAATATTATAAAAGCGAAAGTGAGTTTGTTTGTTTGTATGTTTTTGTTTGTTACGTCTTCACGCCTAAATGGCAAAACCGATTTTGATGAAACTTAGTACACGGATAGACCATGTCCTGGAATAGGACATAGGATACTTTTTATCCCAGAGGTATGTTCCCTTGGGATAATTTTCTGCTATCACGCGGGCGAAGCCGCAGGGAACAGCTAGTTTTAAATATAAAGAGCAAAAGGTCAGTGTACAAATTTTTCACTTGTCAGGTATTGTTTGAGTTTATTAGACGAGAATAATCTTTGCCAAAGATTACTTGCCTCATCAAAATTTATATTTACAACAGTGTGAAAAAGATCTTTGGAGTTTTTTGTCTTTAACCAAACAATAACGATGATATCTGATTGAAATATCAATAAAATAGGTAAATAAAATTTTTTGACTGATCGGTTTAAAAAAAAAACCAGTTACTCGTTATACTACTTTCTTAAATTTTTACTAGATGCGACCGGTGTTTCCTAGCTGACTACCCTGAGAAGAAACTCCGAAACAAACTCAGAGGTCAAATTCTCTTTTAAACTCCATACAGCAAACATCTAATTCTAATATGAGATTGGCTCATTGAGAACCATGCAGATTAGTGTTTGAGAAGTCCTTTAATTTTACGAATACAGTAATTAGAGATATAATAGAAAGACAATGAGAGAGCAAACCGTGTTCGCTTGGGGTTTAATGAATTAAGGAACACACCACACAGATTTGACTGGACTTGTCCAGTCAGTGCAAGCCTTAGTCGGTATTCGTGTAGCTCAACTCAAGACTAATAAGGAGCTCAAAGACGTGACGAACAACACCAAAAAACATTTAGATAAGCTGCATAGAGTAGGTACTCAAAACTTCCAGAAATTATGTAAAAAATACAGAAAACGAAAAAGTACTTCACATAGCAGCCGCACCCACCCACAATAGTAAAACTGTATTATTTGGCTACTAAGCAAGCCTGATAAATAAAATTAATAGTGCATGCCTTGAAACGAATGCGCCTAAAAGAAATGTAGAATACGGGAAAAGTTGGGTCTATCAAAGTTACTTTCGAGAAATCCAGCACATTTACTTAAGAGGGTCCTTTTCCACTTGCCTATCGTAAACATCGAAAATGGTTTAAAAGCTTGTTACTTCATTTAATGCAATCCAACGCGATGTTTGACGAAAAGGCAACGCAAAAAAAGAGAGGTAACGCCTGAAAACTCTGTTAGTATTCGGTAATTCCGAGATTTATCGAAAATTTCACAAAACTTGCGCCAGGAAATAGCTGTTTTTTTTAAACCCTTAAAAGTTTTTGGAAAAAGTCGTCGTCATTTAGAATCTTGATAAAATTTGCAAGGTCTCAAGGATTACTTTTTTGATTTTTTAAATTTTTAGGCAAATTATGAAGTGTCAAAGTTCATAAAAAATTAGACATTTTCAGAGGTTTTTACTGAAGTAGTTTTACACAAATTTAGAAATTGGTTTCTTTAGAAACCTAGATAATATCCACAAGATACTGTGTTTCCAAAATATCTAATGAAAAATGTGTAATAACGTCATCAGTTATGAGCGGTTGTATGAAAAACAGTGAAAATGTGAGTCATGATGCACCACCTTAATACTGAATTCATACCGTGAACAAACATGGCTGCTAAAAATAGGTAAAATGTAGTAAAATCTAACATTAACATCGTACCAAGAAATTTTCTGATTGACTGTCAATTGCTCGAAACCGCTCGACAGCTAACCCCAGAATTGGTAAGTCCGTATGAACCGCTTAGGTAAGTAAAGTACTTCTTGTTTCAAATATGGGACCCATTCTTTGAAATTGGTTTGCGCTTTGCACTTTGCATTTTCAACTCCCTTTTTGTTCTTGACTTTCAATTTAACTTTTATGGTTTGAAGAGTTAGAACTAGGAGTGTAAAAGGAGCGAATGTTAAGTATCGAGTGTTGAGATTGTGTTATTGTCACATCTGGCTCAGATAATCTGAGCTTTTCCTTTTTATTGTATCTTATTTTTTACCATCTGTCGTACCTATTAGAAGGGACGTGCGTATCATTTATTAGTGATCGATTGGCTTAGATTAAGGACATTTTTTGTTCAACATGAAATACATTTTTCTCTTAGAGAAAATTTCAGTATCTCTCTTTTTTGTCGCTGAATATGAATCACACCTGCCAATTTTCGCCGTATGTAAGCAACATTATTGGCATAAACCGTGTTTATTATTCAAAATGCAAAGATGTGTCTTGTCTGGTAACATATCATCGATCTTAGTCGGGGGGTCGGCTTCAAGCCTGTTTGCTTAGGACGGTTACATGTCCTCACCGTAACACCAAATATTTGAAACTGTTGATGGCAAAACGCTCAGGATCGTATGTCATTGGAGTGTTCTGTGTGTATTGTGTTATGGATACAATGGTTGTGGTGGTGGATATAAGGGGGATGAATTTACGATAAATTAGTTATATATATAAAAAAAGATGTTGACTTGGTGATTACTCATAAAACCGCGTGGGTAGCAGAAGAATTGAAGAATTAGCCGTTTTTGAAATATCATTCCTTTTTAGAGGTATGTGAAACAGGGTGTAATGCCTCACAGTTAGTTGTAAAGGGAGGGTCATCCGACCAGACAGAAGTCGTGTTTGGTACAGCTAACTGCCCGATATTTGATTTCTGACTGTAGTATTTGTTCTAATCGCGAGGAGAACTCTATACTGCGATACAGGATTTTGAATATTATTTCTTATGTGGCGCCATAGCTATCGCTACACCCTCAAGCAGATAAAAGTTTGTGTACTGCATTTTTGCTGATAAAGGCGATGAGTTTTGGCTGGCAAAATAGGACCTAATAGAATTCTCAAGTAAATCACATGACTTAGAATGTAATGATCAGAAAAAATACTTGAGTCCATCGACACAAAAATAAAAATTAACATCGTCACAGTGGATTCAAAGACAAGCCTTTAAGATTAGCCTATGAGTTAGGTTTTCAATTCCTTTTGGTATCTTAGTCACTTAAGCTAGCCAAGTTTTTGCTAGGTTAAGTGTCGTTATGTGTTCGACTAAACTTTTTGACATTGTAGTATTGTAGATTTTTATCTTCTGGTACGCGGCGCCACCCGAGAATCATCGACCGTCTATCTTGCTCGACTTATCACAAAATCACAGGTTTCAATCGAACTCTTGTGTACCCGATCGATTTGCTGTCGAGTTGACTTGATCGTTCTGCAGCCGGATTGATGTCCAAAATCACTATAGCCCAGAACACTAATGTACTGTTACACCGTTAAATTTCAACACGTCATATCTCCGACAAATTAAAGAGTGGCAACGAATAATTAAAACGCATTACTGTTCGAAAGCTCTAGAACCAAAGTACCTACCTGGCAAGATCTGGAACATTCCGTCATAAGTACTCGTTGTACCTACTATTTAGTAGGTATGTAATCTGGTAGGTATCTGTAGGTGAATAAGGGAAATGGTACTTTCCGCCATTGTCAATAGAGTCGAAATTCGCGTGAGTGACTCGCAAAGGACAAAGTAATAAAATTGATTTATGGCCTCGCGACGCGACTCTATTGTTCTGGATTTATCCTGAGACGTCAGTATCAAGAATTTTCTTTGCTCCGCGTATAAATACGAGCCCCCGAACGGAAGTGAGTCAGTTTTGATTTCGACTGCGAACGAGAGCGATCTACCTAAGTGTGCGAAATGATTTTACCTAACGACCGAGGCGATAGTGTAACCGTAACGGAACTCTAGTACTAATTGTGATTTGGATTATTGTTGACTGGACTAATTACTTATTGTTTGTGGTAAATAAAGTTCTTTATTGGTAAATCATTTAATTACCTACGTACGTAACAGTACTATAGTGCCGTATAGCCAGGGCGAAATTTTCTGTGTGTTTTAGACGCGAACTCTAATCAGTCTCAAAGCATTGGTACTATGTTTATTCATTAGTAAGCGACGCATGTGTTGGCTGTCGCCGGCCGCTCTAAAGTTGTTGATGAATATATGCATGCACGGGCTTTGGCTCGATTACTCATCATTAATTGAATACGCTAGAAATTTGCATTTTCAAATGATGGTGGAAAGTTGGGATTTGCTTCTTTTCGTGTAGCTGCAAGCAGCAGCTACGCTAAAGATCTAAATATGTTTTGATAATTTGTTGAAAAAAAGAGAGTTCGATTTTTTTTAATTGCACTGTTTTAATGATTTTTATTGACTCGCGCTTGACCACTATCTCAACTGATGGAAAGCGACGTGGTTGACGATAGAGCGCGTTTGCCTAGTAACCTATTCAATCTTGACTTAAATATAGGTTGTAGATAAAACCGTTTTCAATATTTTCAAATCGAAAAGATCTTCTGAAATGCAAAATCAAAGAAAATTCTATCAAACTTTAAAGGAATACTAGTGTCTATAAAATTGAGCAGAGCTTCGGTTTACTGATATCGCTTTTTTGTGGTACCGTTTTGATACTTCGATCTGTACTGTACTCCAGATTTTAGACCATCACCAGAGTTCAGAGGATTTTTTTTAAAGTGAGAAAATCATCCAATGTCATCGCCGCTCTTGGGCGGGGCAGGAGATAGTGTCAGACTTTTACTGACTAAAAATCCACTCCTGTTTCTTCGTTGCCCTTCGTATTAGGGCCGAGTCTTCCTTTCAGAAACTCTGCAGGGTCCTTATGGTGTGCTGACAACTCTTTGAGGCGCGCGTGGAACAATACGCGTCTTGGAGTCGGTCCGGACGGTTACGCTACAGCTAAAAAAAGACTAAGCTCAGACGGCGAGCTACTCATTGCTCACCATCCGCATGCCCGCGCCTACGAGTTCAGAGGATTCACTCAACATTTGTTTTCTGCAGCCAGAAATACAAACAAAGCAATCCAATTACATGCTCTAAACACACCAAAATATGTAATTAACTGAGCTCTAATTGGTCGAATCATGGTTGAGTAGGACAGGGAGAATACACCTCGTTCCCTTGAGCGCATAACTCGTGGCCTAATGAAATTGGCTACGGAAATGTAAATTACGGAAAAGGCCTTTGTGTATTTAATAATAGGAACCAAACAGGTTCGTTTGTCTAGGTCTATTTGGTGAGGATCCCGAAATTTTTGTTACGGTAATCCGTAGAGCATGACAATTTAAATGAAAACACCTTCCAATACATAGAAGAGAGGTCGGATAGATACTGAACATCTATGACTTTTTTTTCAGTGGGAAATGATCAAATAACTTCTTCCACTCTGAGAGAGAGCGAGGGAGACTTTTACTGGATAAACCCCCGTGTTCTTTCAGCCAGGAAACATATCCTAATATTTTTTTTCGCGGTGGGAAAATCATCTAATGACATCCCCTCATCCTATTTTAGTTATTTTTCTTTGAAAGCAAAAACAATGCAAAATAAAAACGCCGCAAAAATCAGACAAATAGACTGACAAAAAGACTTAGGGCAGAGAAAACTAAAACATGAAGATTAGAACAGTAAAACAAAATGTACTTACCGTTCCGCGTTCCTTCCAATAAAATTTTACTTCATGATTGTCAACATAAATACCTACAGTTAGATTATCATTGCTACCGTTACTCTTTACCAGTCATCATCATCCCGCGTCAGCATTTTCTCATACCCATGTTTCACATGGAGCGACTGCCTATCAGACCTCCACAACCCAGTTATCGGAAAGATAAACTTAGAAAAGTACATAAAAAGAAATAGAGAGATTAACATTGATACTTGCTAATGATCAAGAAATTTCGCAAGAAGCAAGGTACGTCAATCGTACGAAGCTGTTCATATGCGAGTTCGACTCACTATTGACTTTCTTTTCGATATATCATATTAATAATCAATTTATTTCAGGCAACATGTACCCATATCACAAATACCTTATAGATACATAATCATTTCAGCCGAAAGACGTCTACTGCTGGACATAGGCCTCCCTCAAGCGTCGCCACAACGACCGGTCCTGTGCGTCACGCACCTATCGGATTCCCGCGTTGGAGGGTCTCCAACAAGGTGGACCGACGACCTGGTCATACATAATTAAGTACTTATAATAGGTAAATCATTTTGTTAGTAAACATGATTTAAAATAAATTAGTAACACTTCACACTATTTTGTCTTTGTGCTGTCCTGTGGTATTTGTCCGAGGAAGCGACAGAACACCACGCCCTGGGGCCAAAAGTCTTCTTCCATAGCAAGGTGCAGAAAACAGAAAACTGGAAACTGTACATTTTCTACGCTTAATAAATTGTCAAACAGATAAAAGTGTTGCATCAGAGAATAGAACAAACAAATAAAATACGTACGGAACCTCGTTAGCGGTGTGCGAGCGATTTATCTGAAGCTGTTACATTAACACCGCTTGCAATATTGTGTTGCAGATTGTGTTCAAGATCACGTTTCTTTGTTATAGTTTATCGATTTAGCACTAGGGTTACTATCATTATCACTATTTTAGCCGAAAGACGTCTACGGTTGGACATAGGCGGGTATTTCTTACAGATTTTTGGACTGATTCATATGCCAAAATTTTAAATTTACTTTCAGCTCTGTTACACATTTTCGTATGAAAATACCTATTTATACATAAGCCTATTTATACAAAGACATAATTATAATATATAGACACTCCAAGTTATGTCGGTAACCTTTGTTCTCTTCTTGATTTTGCATGAAACATGAAGATATCCGCAGGAGAACCAAGGTTACCGACATAGCTTGGAGATTCGCCAAACTTAAGTGGCCATGTGCAAGGCACATTGCAAGCAGGACAGATGGTCGATGGGGACGAAGGGTTCTGGAGTGGCAACCACCTGGTGAGGGTCGCGGGAATCCGATAGATGCGTGACGCACAGGACCGGTCGTTGTGGCGACGCTTGGGGGAGGCCTATGTCCAACAGTGGACGTCTTTCGGCTGATATGATGATGAGTAAACATGATATAATAATAATGACGATAAAAGTCAAATTAAATTCTGCCCATATGGACCAGTCGAGATGGTCCAAGGTCTCCCCAATTGTTACCATAGCGACCGATTCGGTGTCACTAGGTCATCGGTCCTCCTTGCGGGAAGCCTTCCAACTCTGCGTCTTTCGGCGACTACGTAAGTCGTCACACTCGCCACACCAGAACCTTTTGTCCCCATCGGCTATCGGTTCTGCGAGCAATGTGCCTTACCCAATGCCACTAAAGATTGTCACTAGGGTTTATATTACTACGGATAATACCAAAGAACCGCGGGTAAAACCTGGATCGGGCGTGGGCTTGCGATAATTGCAATCTGTAACCGCAGACATCTCTAACACTTTTCTAAGTTTTTACAGTTCATTTAAAGGCTACATCGCTGTCAATGATAAGACTCCATAGTATCCTAAGATTTAAGTTTGTGTAAAAGTTATGTTACTATTTTAGTTTACAGTAAAGTTTACTCTATCGCAATAGGATGACTCTATATCTCTTTTGTTTATGTAAATACTATCTCGCTGCCACGTGAAGGATTATTATGTGCATATCAGTTCGAATAGAATTATTTCGAAACTACTAATCTAGTACGGTCCCCAGTTTTGTAAGGGTGTCAGGTATCTTTGAAATTCTCGACTTTTCTCTACTAGATACTTATAATGTACTAAATACCCATAAATCACCCTGTGTATTGCCGAACGTTGCATGAAAATACGTTTAGTAGTTTTCGAGTTTGTCGCGTTCATACTGACGCAGTGGGCTTTGTTTTATATTATGCAATGACGATATAAAATAAAAATAAACACAGGACATTCCTTACGGGATAAAGATTGTAACACTGCTTTATAAACGACAAGAGAAAAATACGATCTTTCCAAAAGCACCATTAGGACGTTATCTACAAAATAGTAGTATAAATAAATATGTGTTCGTATTTCAGCTACCTTCACCCACACCCCATTTGAGCTATGAATCCTCGACGGACTGATTTGCATCTCAAAGATAAAATCTGTCGCAAAGTGGAATGATATTCTTATAGCAAGCAGAATATTCCAGCGTTCGAAAAAATCGAAAGGTTCCTAAGAAATATTTCATAGCAATTGTCATAGAATATTGATATCTCTTGTGGATCTTGCTATGCGGAAATGTTGAGAAAACGTATTTATTGTAAGTTAAAAAAAAACTGAGAGAAAGAACAAAGAGTACGTTCGAATTGATTTTTTAACTGTGTAGGAGATCAATGATCGTTTCTTATGCATGGAGCACTTTGGTTCATCATCATCATTTCAGCCGACAGACGTCCACTGTTGGGCAAAGGCCTCCCCCAAGTGTCGCGACAAGGTTCTGGAGTGGCGACCGCGTACTGGAAAGGCAGCATCGGAAGGCCTCCCACAAGTTGGACCGATGACCTGGTGAGGGTTGCGGGAATCCGATGGATGCGGGACGCACAGGATTGATCATTGTGGCACTGTGGTTGTGTAACACTAAATCCATGCTAATCTATATTACAAGCTTTTATTTAGTTTCACCTGTCCCGATGTTTGTCTGTAATAAATCTTGTAAATTAAATTTGACCCACTTCCCGGTTACCGATTGATCTGAAATTTGGCATGCATATGTAAATCAGATTACAATGCAAACTTATTATAACAAGGAGCAGGTCTGATGATGGAACTAGAAGTTGGCTATAAGAACTTGGTAGTTAAACGACACAACCCCATCGAATTTGGGCTCATATGATTCGTCTTGACGAGTAATAATTATATAGGCATAACGAGCTATAAAAGCTTACTATGAAAAAAATATTTTCATTAAAAGCTTATTTTTATTGATGTAAACTAGTGCTTAATTGCGATCCCACCTGATGGTAGCAGTACCTAATGCAATCATTAAAAGTGAGATGCACTAGTTTATTAAGAGCCTATTCACTCTAGCCTTGTATTGTGAAACCTACTTTTATGCGGGCGACGCCGCTGGTAGATGCTAGTGCTAGAGCTAGAAAATAGCTATGTCTATCTGTTACACTTTCACAGTTAAATATTGAACCGATTTAATTAAATTTGGCATGGCGGAAGCTTGAACTCTAAGGAAAAATATGACTTCTTTTTGTCTGGCTTCGATTTCGACTTTGCATTCGCAAAAACTGACATTTACGCGGACGAAACCACTGGCAGAAGATATAGATAGTATGTAACAAAGAGATGTTGTAATATATTTTACCTATACTAGCGGCCCGTGCCGGCTTTGCACAGGCAATAAATATAGCCTATATTACTCAGGATGAACGTAGCTTTCCAATGGTGAAAGAATTTTTGAAATCGGCACAGTAGTTTTTGGGTTTATTCAATACAAACATACACACAAAAATACAAATTTTTCTTCTTTATAATATTAGTGTAGATTAGCTACTGCCAAAGGCTTCGTCTGCCAGACGAAAATTATCCGAAGAGAACATACTCCCGAGATAAACAAACTTGGTCTACCCGTGTACCAAATTTCATCAAAATCCGTTCAGCCCTTCAAGCATGAAGAAGTAACAAACGTACACACACTCGCCTTTATAATATTAGATTGTGATTAAACTCCTTAAGAGGGTCCTTCTCCACTCGCTTATCGTAAACATCGAAAATGGTTTAAAAGCTTGTTACTTCATTTAATGCAATCCAACGCGATGTTTGACGATGAAAAATGTGTAATAACGTCATAATCAGTTATGAGCGGAAATGGAAATGTGAGTCGTGATGCACCACCTTAAATCTATAAACACTTTAATCGTTACAATTTTTCGCAGATTTAAAAAGAAATAACGTTTCCGAGATCAAAGTAGTATCTATTCACGACTAAAATATTTACAATATTTCAGTTTGAATGCCTCCCCCAGGGGTTGGAGTGGCTGATTTACATGACAAAGTCTCTAAGTAACCCCCGAAGGATTTCGGCGATGCGTCTCCACTTTGCCTACAGCAAAATTCATTGGACTACTACCAACGCCGTGCGAGACCCGAATTTCAAACGAGCATTTGCTTACGCATATACGCTCTACGTATGATTTAATTAATGAATCTAGGTCATACAACACAAATATAGATTTATAAAACTTTAGACTCACAGTGTTGCACTACAAAATATTTTCGTAGACAAAATAAGCGCGATATATGTCTGCTCAAATAAGCTTTGTGCTCGCGACGCGAACTGTACATAAAATCTCTTTTGAATCAAAATATCAAAGACGGGCCAAAGAGCAAATTGGACAAATTTTCCGGCTTTTAAGGAATCTCCGCTACAGAGTGCCACTAACGGAGGAAAGTGGGGAAAAATGTTTTCTTTCACAGTCCGATGAGTTGGCGTCGTAAACATTTTTTGACACTACATGCTCGAGTGTGTGATTTTCATGGCATTTGTGTGGATGTGTCGAGTTGAACGTGCTGTCGTCGTGACGTGTCGGCAGGGGCGCCGACTCCGTGGGTGCTCGGGGGCTCGAGCACCAATGAGAAATAAACAGTGGGTGCCGAGCACCCCTGAGAATAGACATCAAAAAACAGATCAGTAGGACGTCGCCTTTTATGGTGGACATTTTTTCTTTACCTGATGACCCGTTTAGCGCCGGTTGTGATGCAAGAGTGGCGGGTTCGTTTCCTGCACCAACACAAATGCTTGTTGATCAAACATAATTAGTAAATTAAGTACGCTGTATGTAAGTAGGACATTCCTTTATTTAATTACTATTCTCACTCTTCGCCACTTTTTCGAGTGAGCAAATAAGCATGAGCACCCATGGGGTTTTCTAACAGCCGACGCCCCTGTGTCAGGCAGTTTAGACGCGACTCGGGTGCAAAATTTAGATGGGAGCCGTGTCATTTTGCTGTGACATATTCGTGTACCCGTTACGTCTGGACTCGATCAAAATTGCCAGTTGTTTTGATGTCACTTTTTGATCGAGGGGAATGTTGAGTGGATTCGTCAATGAAACATGACTTTTACTGTGCAGTATCGACACCGGCTAGTGTGCACTGAGCTTAGTTACCATACCTACCGAAAAACGTCAGGAAATTGCCACACATTTTTGCCGTCCTGAGTTGATACTCAGGACTCATTGCAAATTTCTGAGAGCATTCCAACCTATTGTATTGTTTTTTTTTTCAAAAATCATCTTATGACCACCCCCGCTCTTGGGTGGAGCGGGAGATAGTGTCAGACTCTTACTGACTAAAAACCCACCCTGTTCCTTCTAGCCTCTTCATACTGGGGCTCGAGCTTCTTTTCAGATAACCCTGGCCCCAGTAGGCTTCGACCCAGCTGGGCCCCTCCTAAACCTGTCGTATTGTCATAATTTTAATATAATAATAATAATAAATTTATAACGTATATTCCACAACTATCACACAGCGCCGTCTAGTCCCAAGCTAAGCATAGCTTGTTTTATGAGTACTAGACAACTGATAAACTTACTTATATATTTCTAAATACATACATATTATAGATAAATTACACCCAGACACAGAACCAGTGAACATGCTCATCACACAAACATTTTTCCCGTGTGGGATTGTCGTTTATTATTAGCCGTATCTTCATTATGTATGTACCGCGATTGTAAACCAGATAACAAAAAGTAACAGACGTTTAAAAATAATAAAATAATAACAGGCAACCATCATCATCTTCCTGCCTTTCTCCCGTTTTATTTTTGGTCGGCGCAACACGTTTTTTTTCCTTTCTGTCCTGTCACTCGTCACGCTATCACTAACTCCCTTTTCTTTCATATCAATTCTCACACAATACATTTTTTTTTTTTTTCTGTCGACGGGGAAAATCATCATTGACGAAACCCGCTCTTGGGTGGAGCGGGAGACAGTGTCAGAGTCTTACTGACTAAAAACCCCGCGCCGTTCCTTCTAGCCTTCATACCGGGGCTCTAGTTTCCTTTCGGATAACCCCGACCCCGGTAGGCTTCGACCCAGATGGGCCCCTCCTGTTGCTGACAACTCCTTGAGGCGCGCGGGAACAGTGCGCGCCGTCGACGCCTTGGCTCGGTCCGGACAGTTACCGGACGATCGGACAGCGAGCTACCCATGGCTCGCCGTCCGCGAGCCCGCGTCTACGGTGGCTGGAAATCGGGATCGGAATCCCGGCGGCGGCGGCGGGGGCGCCGTTGCCTGATGCGGTCTGCCTCCTCCTTTGCTAGCATTACTGCTTCGCAGAAGGAGGCGACCGCCTGCCACTCCTCCTCGCTCCGGACCATGGCCTGAACCAAGGCCTGGCGCGAGAGGTCTCCGCCGCCGATCGCCCCCACGAGGGCACGGCGTTGCTCCGCCCAAGCAGGGCACACCTCTACTGTGTGCTCCACCGTGTCCTCCGGGCGTTCCGCACAGTGGCGGCACCCGGGCGTCTCTTCCGCTCGAATGCGATGTAGGAACCTCCCGAACTTGCCATGTCCGGTGAGGACCTGCGTCATGCGGAAGGTAAGGACGCCGTGAGGTCTTTCCAGCCACGCCTCAAAGAAGGGACTTACCGCCATAATTGTGGCGTGCCCAGCACTGGGTTGCGATAGTCGCTGACGCCATTTTACCGTGAGATCCCGCCGGAGCTCTGTCCGCCATACCTCGACCTGTCGCGGTAGTGGACTTTCACCCCGGCGTTGCATCTCCACGCGCTTATCGTGCATGTGTGCAAGGACTGTTGCCTCCAGATCCCACGGTGGTAGGCCAGCCAGAAGGCTCGCCGCTTCGCGGGAGATCGTGCGGTAACCCCGCACCATCCGTATTGCCATGACCCTCTGGCAGGCGTTCAGTATGGACGCCGGTCGCTTTGCCAGCGACGGCGCCCACACCGGCGCCCCGTAGAGGGCCATGGACCGAACGATCCCCGCGTAGAGCCTCCGGCAGGAGGCGTCTGGACCCCCAAGGTTGGGCAGGAGCCGCTTGAGAGCAGCCCCGGCCCGGTTGAGTTTGGGAGCCAAACGTCGGAAGTGTTCTCCGAAATTCCATCGGCTGTCGAGAACGAGTCCCAGGTACTTCATTGTCGACCCGACGCCGATGCGAACTCCTCCTACCGTAAGTTGGGAATCTGATGGTGGCGCATTCCGAGGGCCGTGGAAAAACATGGCCTCAGATTTGTGCAGCGCCACCTCGAGTCCCAACTCCTGCATCCTACCAACGACTATCGCAACCCCGCGTGTCGCTAGAGCGACCGCCGCCTGGTGCGACTCTCCCTGCGCTAAAACCAGCGTGTCGTCTGCGTAGCAAACCACGCTGACCCCGTCAGGGAGGTCGCCGCGCAGCACGTAGTCGTAGCCGATGTTCCACAAGGGTGGGCCTAGAACCGACCCCTGCGGAACACCGCACGACATCTCTCGACGTTTCCACTCTCCCTGGTGACCGGGGTAGATAATGGACCTGTCCGACAGGTAAGCCTCGACCACTCGACAGAGGTATTCGGGCACCCGGTGGTACCGGAGTGCCCTTCGGATCGTACTCCAGGGCAGGGAGTTGAACGCGTTGGCAATGTCCAAGGACACTGCCACGACACTCCTGCCTCGGGACACCGCAACCCCTGTCGTGAGGGCTCGCACGCGCATGATGGCGTCCACCGTAGAGCGCGCCCTGCGAAAGCCGAACTGTCCGTCCGACAAGTCCGGCCCCACCCGTGTTAACCGCGCGACGAGGCGGTTTGCAATGACTCTTTCAAAGAGCTTGCCCACCTCGTCGAGCAGCACAATGGGCCGGTATGCGGACGGAGAGTCCGCAGGGCGCCCTGGCTTCGCGATGAGGACCAGTTTCCCCCTCTTCCAACGAAGTGGAAACTGGCCCCTCTCCATACATGCGCTGAAGAGCCCTCTTAGTCGACGCCCGAGAGCCTCCATGGCCAGGACCCAGGCTTTCCCTGGCAAGCCGTCGGGTCCTGGGGCGGTGTTCTTGGCACTCAGCCTTCGCACTGCCACTCTCACCTCTACCTCGGTCACCTCTGGAGCGTTATCGTCGTCGTCGCTGTTGTGGTCCGCGTCAGACACTGCTGGCGGGGGCGGAGCCATGGGCGGGGGGGAGTGTTCCCCTCGCGCAGGGAACAGAGTGGTTACCACACCCTCCACGAGTTGGGGCCGGAGACTCTGAGTCAGCGGCGGAGCCCAGGGGCGTAGCTTGTCCCGTACCAATTTGTACGGGCGCCCCCACGGATCCGCGTTCAGAGACCCCAGCCACACGTTGCGGGCCTCGAATTTGGCCCGCCTTATCTCCGTTCGGAGGGTGCGCTTTGCCTCTCTGTACCCCTCATACAGCTCCGCCTCTCTGACCTCCGCATCCGGCTGGCGGTTGCGGCGCCTGCAGTGTCTGTCGTACCGGCGGCGCGCGTGGTTGCACGCGTTGCGCAGTGCGCCGATCTCCGGCGACCACCAGTACACGCGGCGCTTAGCACGACCTGGAGGGACTCGGGGCATTGCCGCGTCGCAGATTTGCGACATGGCCTCCTGGGACCACTCCGCCTCGACGTCGATGTCGACAGGCCTGTCCGGTGCTTGCACCCAGGCCTGTACCGTCGCGGCTTCCAGGAGGAGCTCCCGGTCCATCTGCTTAAGCGCCCACCGCGGACCACAAGGGCTCTGTCGGACCGGCGCTGCCGAGGTTTCGGCGGAGACGTCCAACCGGATGTACCGGTGGTCGGAGTACGTCTCCACCTCCTCCATAACGCGCCAGTCGACGACACGCGGCGACAGAGCGGGGCTGGCGAACGAGATGTCCACCACTGATGTACCCCGCATCCGCACCAACGTGGGGACAGAGCCCCGGTTCAGGACGACCAGGCCCAGCTCCAAGGCCCAGTCCTCCACCATCCGACCCCGTCGGTTCGTGTGCCGAGAACCCCAAGCCGTATTCCAGGCGTTGAAGTCCCCGCAAACGACCACGGGGAGGGAACCGAACCCAGCGACGACGGAATTTAGCTCCATCAGGGAGAGTTGGAACACGTCGAGAGATCTGTTCGGGGGCAGGTAGACGCCTACCACGGCGATGTCCCCGAACCGTGCTGCCACGCAACCCCGCCCCCTCGTGACGGACTCGGGGGGCGGGGTACCGGCGGCGGCCGACGAAATTAACGTCACCGAGCCGTCCAAGTCCTGAACCCAGTCTCCACGGGGTTGGACAAAGTACGGCTCGGCGACGACGGCGATATTGATCGACCACTGCGCCATGCTCTGGAGCAACAGATCCTGAGCGGCGGCGCAGTGGTTGATGTTCGCCTGGAGGAGACGTAATGGTGTCCTTATTGACATTCCATTACCGTCTCCTCCTGAGCCTTTTGCGAGGCTCTTGCCGCGGCGGGAGCGGCGGCGATGGCGGCGGCAGCCAGTGTAGTGGCTGCGGCGGTGAGGGCGTCAGGGTGGATGCCCCTCCTGACCTTGCCCTTGGCCTTGGTGGGAGGGTCGCAGGACCTACCCCCAGCCCGGTGTTCGGCCGGCTTGCCTGCCGCCGCACATGCGTAACAGTGCGGCAGTGCACGGCATTCGGCGGCCTTGTGTCCGGGCTGTCCGCAATGGTGGCAGCGGTCACTGCGATCAACCTCCGCGGCGCAATAAGCCCCCACGTGGTGCCCCACGTGACAGCGGTAGCACCGCAGAGGTCTGGGCTCCAGCATCTTCACCTGGGCTGAAACCCAGCCCACCAAAAGCCTTCGGCCCTCGGCCGTGATGGCCTTAGCCGCCGGCACGGGACAGCTCACCGTAACGGCTCGCATGCCCGTGCTGTCAGGACGGATGGTGCCCGCCCGGACCTGATCGGTCGTGCACCCTCCCGCCCTGACGATGGCGGCCACCACTTCCTCCACCCTGACGGAGTCGTCCAGACCCATGATGCGCATGTCTATGCACTTGCTGGGTCTGGACACTCGGGCCACCTCGACGTCTAGGGACGCCCTGATCCTTTCAGCTAGGGCGTCAGCGGTTTGTCCACTGTCCGCACCTGGGACCTCCAGTATTCGGGCTCCGGTTGCAGTGCGCCTCATACGGAAGCCCCCGGAGGCTCCGTACTCGTCGAGGTGGCCCACCACCGCCTGTTTCGCCTTCTCCATCACCATGTCGTAATTCACGCCCTTCTTTTCCGCAGCTGGTTGTAGTGTGATCACTACAGCTGCGGAAGTTGGGGCGCGAAGTCTGGCGGCCATGGCGCGGTTTTTCCGCTCCCGTCGCCGCTTTCGCTTCTTGGCCGCCCTTGTCGCCCTGCTCGCCTTTTCTTTGGCGCCGACGACCGTCCACTCGGCGCCAGCCGAGGAGTCTTCGGGCGGAGGGGGCGGTAGGCGCGACCTAGTCACCGCCGCGGCAGGAGGGCCCGCCGGTTTGGTAGCAGCCGCCATCTTGCCCTTCGGGGGAGCGGCAGGCTTCCCCTGCCGCTGCTGCTGCCTGGTCACCGGGGCTGGCCTCACCGCTTCCGGCGCCGCCTTGGGGGCAGCAGCTGTGGCCGCGGCGGCAGCGGCATACGTCACTGCCCTCTTCTGGCCGGAAGCCGCGAGAGGGGGGCGCAGGACAATGCTCTCCAGGACGGAAAGCTGGCGCTGGATTTGCTCCTGAAACCGTTGCTGCTGCTGCTGCTGCTGCTCCCTGGCAGCAGCCAGCTCTTGCCGCAGCAAGGTTATCACCTCGCTTTCCGCCTGGGGCATTGGCAGGGATCGGCCCTGCTCCTGCGTGCTACGCCCTTCCAGTGACGACTGGCTGACAGACTGCTCGGGACGGGGGTCCTGGAGACCAGCCAAGGCCTCGAGCCGGCCAATCCTCCCATTGAGGGTCTGCTCGTAGGGCTCGAATACGAACCCCAAAGCCCCCCCAATCGTGATATTGGCCAGCTCGATGGAGCGCTTCTTGGCCACCCTCTCCCGTTTGTTGGCCACACTCATGATGGCGGCTGCCACAACCTCCTTAAATTTGGCCATAGCCTCCTCCATTCCCTCCGGCAGCTCGGTAGGGATCTCCGGCGGTATGAGGCTGGCCTGGCGTCCCTCGCTGGCGCTCTCAGCGGGGAGCCCTCTCCCTTTGCTCATCTTTCGGGCGGTACCCCGCCCCGCGGTCGAGACCTTCCGGGCAGGTACCGAATCGTCGTCGGAGACGGAGCGTATAAACTCCGCCTTCCTTTTGATGGAGGTGGATTCTTCCACCTCCATAACATCGGAGATGTGTGAAGACGCGGCATCAGAGTCCGACGCCGCGTCTTCACTCACCTCCCTGAGGCCGAAGCGTCGCCCAGCCTCCACCGACGTTGCGGACGTGCTGGGAACTGGTCCCAGGGACTCCGCGCTGCCGGCTAGTGAGCCACCCTGGCTCGATGCGTCCGCGAAGGACGGTAAAAACAGGTCCTTAACGGACCTGGCGCGCTCTTTGCCCCCCCCAGAATACGAGGGGCAGCCCGAGCTCTGCTCGGGGAGGGATTCTCCGCCTGCGGGGCAGGCGGTACCCTCCTAGGGTAATAATTTTTTGGGAGTCGCGGCCATGGTATGCTGAACACAGCTTTGCCTTTTTTATGGGGTGGGGTCCCCAATACACGTTCGCCATCGTGGTCGTGTCTGATGAGCAGACACGTACCCGAGGCGAACCCACTCTCCAAAATCGCTGTCCAGAAGGCGCCAACAGCTGTAGGTGCCAGCGCTCCTGGACAGCGCACCCGCCGGGCGGTCCAACTGGACTCCGCCGTGTGTTCCTCTTGGTCTGGTCTCTCGCTTGAGGCCTTCCGGCATGAGTAGCTCTACCGGCATAGCCCTCAAGGTCATTGAGACACGCAAGCCCCACCACGACGACAACGTGGGAACACGGTTGGTGGGGTCACACAATACATCCATCTTTTCTTTGGCCTCACTCTCCCCCTCCATCCATCCACATGTAAACTCATAACTTTTTTAGCAACATGCGTTTCATCCCTCCTTTTCACATGACCATACCAAGACAAATGATTCCCTTTAACTTTTCAGTCACTACACACAACAGGCAACCATTATACAAATATCTGTAATAACAAATACCTTTAGTTTTACATCACAAAGCCCATAACATACCGCACTATTGTTTCCAACCGCCATTCGGTACATTGCACTCATAATTAACGAAATTACGTAAGCATTTTAATTTATTCCATTTGGCCGCAAACTCTCTGGCGTAAGTGCAATATTGCCAGTATTGAACCAAGAATTTTTAATAATACAGCCTGTTATTAAAAAGAAACAAAAAAGTGGTTTAATTAAAAATACAAAAACATGTTTGCTGCCTTTTTTTGGTGTAAAATGGGTGTAAAAATAAAAGTAAGGGGTGTATAATGTTAAGCTAATTTGATAAACACAAATGAAATAAGTGAAAAGTTTTTCTTTTTCATATTTTCGTTGTAAGTAAAAGCCTAAGTGCCAAGGTAATTTAACTGTCAAATATTTTACTATTAGCCTCTGCGTTTTGCGTACTGGAAGGCGCACCTTTGATAGACTTCCCCTAGGGTTACGGGAATCCGGTGGATGTGAGGCGTACATGACTGATTGTCATGGTGACGTTTGGGGGGAGGCCTATGTCCAGCTGTGGACGTTTTTTGGCCGAAATGATGATGATAAGTTTCCGACAGCGACTTTTCCTGCGTTAACGTAGAAAATTAACCCAAGGAAACGTTTTCCCAGGATAAAACGAAAAAAATAGTATTATCTATTTCAGAACATGGTTACTCGTATACCAAGTTTCATCCAAATTCATTGAGTCGTTTCACGTGAAAAAGTAACAAACATACTCACATATGTACATGCAAACTTTCGCTCACCACCACAGATTCGATTATTACATTTGAACTTTTGGGAGAAATCAAATAAAATTACCTAGGAATAATCACTTAACAACTGAACTTCGAATTACAAAGGAACGTTTTGCAAACTATATAATTATCCATTTCCTTAACTAAACAGAAAACACTTCATTCATGAGTGCGAAAACGACTGCAAAACTCACTTAACTGCGGAACTTTCAGTTAAAATCCACAGTACAACAAAACTATTCCAACTCCGACGTGTGTTAAAAATTATGCACACCAAAATGACCATTCTGACTGTTTAACCCAGCTCGAAAGGGCCGTGAATCACACGTGCTAACATGAAAACTCCTCTCCTATTTTGAAAACGTGGCCGAAAGCTATTCACCCGTTCCAGTTCACTGGCCACCGAATGAAAATGCTGGGGCTTGGCCTGCCTTGCGTTAGCGGCAGCTCTTGCATCCGTTTTCATTTAACAGGTAAAGGTAACCGTTTAACAGGTAAAGGTAAACGTTTGTTTACCTTTGTGTTATAAATAGAGTCGTTTAAAGGCGTCTGTGGTGTTTGCGTCAATGTGACTGCCATTTGTGGTCGTATTTTGAGTGCTGCCTTCGGAATGAACGCGAAATGTGGTTGGTTAGTTGCAGTTTAATGAGTTGTTTATCTGAATGCTTTTCTGTTTGTTTTTGGCTGCTAAGTATATTTTAGAGATACCTTCTTATACGAAAGGTGAAGGAAAACATCGTGAAGTTTCTTCATCATCGGCATGTCCTAGAACCAAAAGTTCGAAGATATGTGATATTTGCCAACCCGCACTGGGTCTGCGTGGTAGATTACGGCCCAATTTCTCTCCTAGAGAGGAAGCCTGCCTGAGTCCCAGCAGCGGGAACATTAAAAGGCTGATAAGCTTATGCCTTTTTGTATAGCTTACATTTTTTCAAGAAAGTTCCGCGTCTACGCTAGAGGGGCCGAGCACGAGGGAAGCACGAGCCGAGCTTCGTGTAGTGTCACTCTTGCTCGGCTTTTCTAGAGTTCTACTTTCCACACTACACGAATTTGAGCTTGGCTCGTGATCCGGTCGTAGGACCTACCTATAGGTGCACCTGATGAAAATAGTTAATCTAAATATAAATATTTTGACAATTTATAGCGAGATCAATTAGGTATTCAGATATTTTAATCGGATTGGCAAATGAGAACAGAAAAATTGGCATAAAAAGCCATCCCGTGCGAGTTCTGTGCCCAACGGCAGACACATTCCAAATGAGAGACCCTTAAGACAAGGCCAAGAAATAAAACTGCAAAAACATTCCTCCCCTTTGACGACTCTGACAGGGCAATTTTTTCTTTTATTCTTTTTTTAAATCTCCAAAAGAATTTTTGTTTTTCTTATTTTTTCATTATTTTAGCCGTGAATGTAGCCGGCCGATGACATCGTCCTTCCATTGAGTCTAGACATACGTAGGTTCTATTATTTTTTAGGAATGTGATTTCTTATTTTGATTTTCGGTATGTGCATACGTTTGGAGGGTAAACAGTCTGGAGGGCGTTGGTATTATCGGCTACTAATATACATATCTACAAATAAGTAAAAAGAGAAATATTTATCAAATCCAATGAAGCGACAGTAATACCTAAGTAGGACTGTACCTAGGTTGAAATACTTTTCTAAGCTAATATTATAAAAAGGTAGGTATTTTTTTTATCGTGTATTTTTAGGGTGTTAACACTGGATGGCTGAATAAGCTCTTGAAAAGTATTTTATTGACAGAAAGCCGAGTGCCTAAGCCGCTTCTAGCTTCTTTTTGTGGCGGTTTTTTTTGTGGCCCATGTGCGGCGGTGCCGCCACAAAAAAAGCTAGACGCCGCTTTTAGCTTCTCCGGCCAAAAGCTGTCGCGCGCTTCTGCTTTTTTTTTGCGGCCGCTTCTAGCTTTTTTTTGTGGCCCGTGTGTGGGGACACTAAGGCCAACGCTGCGTAACTCGGGTGCCCACGTGGTTCCATACAAAAGTACTCCGTCCGGGACTCCCGTAGGTTCAAGTCACGGGTAGCCGCGCTCCGCGCCCTCGTTCCGGTGCCCATGTCCGTGCAGCGGACCTCCGCTGCACGCACACGCATGGACTTGTAAACACTAGTACGCACGCACGGAGGAAAATGTCTTTTGATACTGAAAGGGTAATTCTGGAAGTAGCGTATGAGTTATATAAAGATCGAGAGGCACAAACAGCGTTGCGGATTGCGTCCGCGACGGGACCCGTTGCCGAACTACGGACAGTCTCCTAAGATACTGTCCATATAACAGGGACCTGTATTTTTTAGTCGCCCTATGCGTTTTATTTTTAAGACTTTGGGCATCGGTCCTGCTTGACTCCTTCGTTTTGCTGACATCTCTTTGGGACTTGGGAAACACTAGGCGTCGTCAACTGCTTGGGGTTGGTCCATTTTTTCCGGAATCTGACAGCTGGACGACGAGCTACCCTTGCTTGTCGTCCGTACGTGCTTACGGTGTTTGGTAGTCGTCCTGCGACGCCCAATACCCGGGGCTGCATCTCCTGTCGCGTCCTCAACATTAACCGTTGCAGTTAAATAAAGTAGTAAGTATAAAGTTATAAAATCTCAAAAACTGTACAGTGTATGACACACTCACTCTAGCATACAGCAGCGGGTCCAAAGAGTTCACATATTAAATACGTGTACGCGCGATTCGCATCACGGTGAGGACGGAAGTGCTAAGGGTTTTATCACACTAGCGGTTTGCGAGCGGCTGCGGGATGGGGTGGGCGCGCAGCGAATGCGTCACGAACACGCCCTGCTGCATATCGAAGACGTCGTGGACGTATGGCAAATCGCAAGGTTTTCAACGCGTGTTTGTAGCAAGTTAACGTCAGTAACAAAATGGATTGCGACGAGGAGACACTGTTGTTGGCTTTGTTACTTTGAAGACGCCGAAAACCCGTACCTCGTTGCCGGATCTCGTTGCGCGTCCGCAACAAATTCGCTGAGAATGCGCGGCATGATAAATAATATTTATTTTTGCAAATAGGTTTTAAAAAACACACACACAAACACATCGACTTCTTTTTTCGGCAGTTTATACTACATGAAGCCGGTGTTTCCTATCTGACTACCCTGAGAAGAAACACCGAAAAAAACTCACAACATCGAAAAAAAAAATCAGGGGTAAAGTCCATACAGTAAATATGTAATGGTCAATACACATGAGGACATTGCAGATTTGTCTGAGATGGTCTTTTGAAGAAAGAACCATACCAATTTGAGTGGACCAGTCCAGTCAGTGTAAGCATGTGACAAGCTCAACTCGGTTCGTTACGCACCCGCTCCGCTTTGAGGACGCTCGCAATCCACTAGTATGACAAGGCCCTAAATGCCTACTGCACTGGAATATAATCCACATAAAAGGAATCATATTTATGTATTTTCAGTAACAATAGCGGAATTCTTTCCGTAATGAGACCCACAATGCGAAAACTCTAAAGTGGTTGGCTTGTTACTCATTACGAAGCTCTACAGTCGATAATTCAATATTACAATTCTTTTGATATTGGCTCCAAGCAATCAATTTATGAAAATAGTCACCATCTCTCGGGGAATAGATTAACATATTTTTTTCTAAATTGGCGAGGAATATTCAGATTTCCCTTCAATTTTCTCGTGGAGGACACTCTATTGAAATTCACGTTGATATTGAATATTGCTATCCGCCGGTTGTTGGCACGATTGCATATAATATAACGGTTTTTGTTTGTTGTTTTGTTTGTGTATTGTTTTTAAGACGGCTATACTTTCAAACTCGCTTTGTTGAATATTAATTAAGTTTTTGATTCAGTTTTATAGTTATTATTTGTCAAACGGCAAGTTAGATACTTGTTATTGTTTTCAGTTTTCTGTTAGAATATAGCTTTACTGAAATCCTGTTCTTTTTAAACTTCCGTATTCAAAGGGTAAAACGATCTTATTGTTAAGACTCCACTGTCCGTTCGTCTGTCTGTCTGTTCAACTGTCACTAGGCTGTACCTCATGAATCGTAAAAGTTAGACAGTTAAAATTTTCACAGATGATGTATGTCTGTTGCCTCTACAAAAAAAAACCAAAAAAACGGTCTAAAATAAATATTCATGGGGCCACCCATATGACCAACGTGATTTTTTTGAACGGTACGGAACCCTTCGTCCGTGAGTCCGACACACACTTAGCCGTTTTTTAATTTTTTTATTATGTATAGCGTTTGACCAATATCTCACCTGATGGTAAGCGATGATGTGGTCGACAATGGAGCACGCCTACCTAGAAGTAACTTACATTGAATTAAAGAGGGTTTTTTTATGGTGCGGAAAATCATCTAATGATAAACCTCGCTCTTGGGCGGAGCAGGAGATAGTGTCAGACTCTTACTGACTAAAAACCCACCCCGTTCCTTCTAGCCTTCATACCGGGGCTCGAGCTCCTTTTCGGATAACCCTGGCTCCAGTAGGCTTCAACTCGGCTGGGCCCCTGGTGTTGCTGACAAATCCTGGAGGAGCGCGGGAACAGTGCGCGCCGTCTACGACTTGGGCTTGGTCCGGTCAGTTACCGGACAGTCAGACCCGGGATTGTGGACAGCTAGCTATGGGTAGCTCGCTGTCCGCAAGCCCGCGTCTACGGTGGCCGGAAATCGGGATCGGAATTGCGGCAGCGGCGAGAGCGCGTTGTCTGATGCGGTCGGCCTCCTCCTTTGCTAGCATTACTGCTTCGCAGAAAGAGGCCGCCTGCCACTCCTCCTCGCTCCGGACCATGGCCAGAACCAAGGCCCAGGCAAGACTTAAAGAGGGTACGTTGTAGCTATGAATTTTAAGTAAATTTAATTAATAAAGAAAAACAATCCCAGTGTAATCGTTAGTTGTGTTTGTTAGTACGTGTATGCTAATTACTGTCAAGTAATTAGTAAGCAAACAACTAATTAGAAAGCTAACGTTGTGAAGTTGAATCTTGTTCTCAGACGGTTAAAGCTGTTCTCAAAGTTTTGTATTGGCATTGGTATCTCGACTATGTAACATATTATATAACTTGTGTTTTATAACACGTCCATATTATGTAACCTTGTTATTAAACATTGCAATATAAAACAATAATGTACACATTATAATAACAATGCAAAATAACAATGTTATACAACCATTGTCGTTTGTCGTTCTTCAGTGCTATCAATATATTGATATATATAGACATTGTTGTACATATCAAGAACATGTTATTATAACATGTTTTATAACATTCAGTGTCCACATTATCTGAAACATGTTACATAGCAATGTTGTATAACATGTTATGTTATATAGTCTGTACGCACCTTAACGAGTAAAACTGAAAGGTTTTGTGTTAAATCATTCATTTTTTGGGTTTAATTCACGATTAATTTTGGTTATAAGTAAACAATGACGTTACGACCAGAGGTCGGAATTAGGTACCTAGAGTTATTTATTTGACTGGCTTGTTCGTCTAGTGGTTAGTGGCCCTGACTGCCGTGCTGGAGGTTGTGGGTTCGATTCCCACCCAGGATAAATGATTGTGTGATGAGCACGATCATTTGTTCTGTGTCTGGGTGTAATAATTTATCTATAATATGTATGTATTTAAAATGTTATAAGTATGTTTATCAGTTGTCTAGTACTCATCAAAAACTCTGCTTAGCTTGGGACTAGACGGCGTTGTGTGATAGTTGTGGAATATCATTAATATTATCATTACTACTTGCACAGATTTCATACAGCAAAAGAATAAATTGGATATGCCTCAAATCCCGTGATTAATTTTAAAGAGCAAGAATTTTATATGATGCTATCAGAAATATAGCAAAAATTAATTCTTCCTGCAGTATGACGAGGAGGAAGTGCATTTGCTAACTTCACCTCATTTGATGTAAAGCGATGTTTTTCCAATTATTTTCGATTTTAAACGTTTGAAGAAATCAAAAAATTGTTTGTTTTTTGTCTTATCTATCTCTGAGGCTTTTATTATTTGTTATATTTTGGCCATACGGGATTCATCTTCATCGTCATTTCAGCCGCAAAACGTTGGACATAGGCCTCCCCCAAGCGTCGTCATAATGACCTGCATAAGACCTGGGGCCCGAGTCTACTATTTTTATAAATTTGTCATTCCAACACGATCCCATTGTCATTTTACTAAAAGTTCGTAATCTGCTAAATCATAATGATCGATCATTGATCGGTCAATGGTCTCGTAATAGAGTGGTGGTAGAATGACAATATCGAGCTTATTAAAACCAATAACTGCACAATAACGTTCTAATGGTAGGTCACTGATCAAAACAACTGTCAAAACTTTTGCAAATTACCGCATACGCCAGATATTCATTTGTCATTATGTACGAGATTACCATTTTAAGACACTTCTTTCAATGAAGTGTCAGTGGTTGATCATTGGAAAGTCATTATGACGCCATTATATTAGTAGATTACAAAAACTTGTCAAAATCAACAATTATGAAGTCAATGATATACCATTCTGACACTATTGTAATAGCAGACTTGAGGCCCAGGTCTTGTGCGCCTCGCACAGGATTGTCCACTAGAAAACCCAACTATATCAACATTTCAATGCAAGTACATAAATAAGACTACCTAATTCCGACTTCTGGTTATGGTACTCCGAATGATATATTTATATCTATCTATACGAATGATATCTCTCTATAGCACTTTAAGGTTTGCTGGGAGAAAACTCATTATTGGGTTATTCTCGATCACATCACTGTGCTAATGTTAAAGTGTACAGTAAAGAATATAACCTAAACGATGTCTCTGTCATCGCAATAAACCACTAAATACCCACTTGGTGGCAACAAACAGTAACATACTAAACGTAAAGATGAAGAAAGATAAAAAGATAGTTGCCCGATGTCTTTCATGGCTCCTTGTCTCGGAAAATACAAGTTTTTTTTCTCATATAGCCCGCGGAAAGGAAGCCTTGGTATAAGCTAATCTATACACATCACACAAAACCGAAAGTTTGAGTGTTTGTTACTTCCTCCTCACGCTCGAACGGCGGACGGATACGGATAAAAGCAGCAGTCAATTATATTTCGACTAGCTGCAGCCAGTGACTTTGCCCGCGTGTTAGAAAAAAAAAACATCCCAAAAGATAAATACTATCCTATACGCTTTTTTCAGGATCTGGTCTACCGTTATACAAAGTTTTTAAAAACAACAACTCACAAATTTTCGCCTTTATATTATTTACTAGGCTTTTGCCCGCGACTTCGCCCGCGTGTATAAAATATAGCCTATGTCACTCAGAAATATAACAGCTTTCTATAGGTGAAATCATTTTAGCAATCGGACCATTACTTCCAGAGATTACCTCCTACAAACAAAAAGACATAAAAACAAAAAAAAAAATAACTTTAAAAAACCCCTTTATTATATTTCGCACGAGCTATATATAGCTTATGTTACTAAGGGTGAATGTAGATTTCCAAAAGTGAAAGATTTTTTTTTAGTTTAGTCATTACAAACATACACAAAAATACTCCCTCTTGTAGATTAGTGTGATAAATTTTTAAAACATTTTTGTTTGTTTAAACTCACTAATCTCTATAACCATCAGTTGCACACAGGCCTCCCCAAGTGTCGCCATAATGACTGGTCCTGTGCGTCTCGCATCCACCGGATTTTCACGACCCTCACCAGGTTATCGGTCCACCTTGTGGGAAGCCTTCCAACGCTGTGTTTTCCAGTACGTGGTTGCCATTCCAGAACCTTTCACCATCGACCATCTGTTCTGCGAACAACGTGTCCTACCCACTGACACAACATAGGCGTCATTCCTTTTTTTTTAGCGGTTGGAAAATCATCCAATGACATCCCCTCTCTTGGGCGGGGCGGGTTTTAAAACCAATTCCAGTTCCTTCGTTGCCTTTCGTACCGGGGCTTGAACCACCTTTCGGACTAACCCTGGCCCCAGTAGGCTTCGACCAAGCTGGGTCCCTGCTGCTGCTGACAGCTCCTTGAGGTGCGCGGGACAGTGCGCGCCGCCGACGACTTGGGTTCGGTCCGGACAGTTATCGGACGGTCAGACAGCGAGCTACCTACTGCTCGCCATACGCAACCAGTGTCGTTATATAACATAAGTGTTTTGACAGGTGGACAGGTCACATTTGCAACCTATAACACGCTTCAATCTATTTATATGATTTGAAAAATACATTACTACACGTCCAATAGAATTAATTAAATATTTCCGTTTAACAGAAGTATCGGGACGAACACCCTTTTCAATTAAAGACTCAAAGTACCGAAATAATTAATTAATTAATGTCTGTTCAATAATATTGATCGTATTCTGTATAATCGGAACGTATAAGCTTTTCTGAAGCTTATACGTGATTTTTGGGTCTTATGAAATGGAACATAAATCAAAGTCGTTTGTTAGTCTGATTTTTTCACACTAATATAAAAACGGGCAAGTGTTAGTCAGAACAAAAGTTGTTGTTTATGATGTTAGTAACATAGTCCTGAGAGGTTGCCAGTGTTTTACAAAAAAGTATGTAACAGATTTTTTAATTCGTATAAAAATTTCCAAGTCGTATACTTCGTACTTTCATAGTCGTGTGGGTGTCGTGGGTTTCTGAATTCAGTATTTTGAATTAGAACGTGTCAAACCGTATTTGGATGTCAAATGACAATTTTTCATGCTTAAGTAAAGTACGAGAAATAGGTACTCAACTTAGGGGGCGATTGGCGGTGGAGAACTCTCGCGCCGGGCCTTGGTTCAGGCCATGGTCTGGAGCGAGGAGGAGTGGCAGGCGGTCGCCTCCTTCTGCGAAGCAGTAATGCTAGAAAAGGAGGAGGCCGACCGCATCAAGCAACGGCGCTCTAGCCGCCACCAGGATTCCGATCCCGATATCCGGCCACCTTAGGTGCGGGGTTGCGGACGGTGAGCAATGACTAACTGTCCGGGCCGAGCTCAAGTCGTCGACGGTGCGCACTGTTCCCGCGCGCCTCAAGGAGTCGTCAGCAACAGTAGGGACCCAGCTGGGTCGAAGCCTACTGTGGCCAGGGTTAGTTTTGAGAGATAGTTCAGCCCCGGTATGAAGGAACGGGGTGGGTTTTTAGTCAGTAAGAGTCTGACACTATCTCCCGCTCCGCCCAAGAGAGGGGGTTGTCATTATTTATTTAATGTTTTATGCACGCAAAAGTACAGAGGCGGACTTAATGCCTTAGGCATTTTCTGCCAGTCAACCTTTGGGTGATGCAGAGAAAAATAGTGGTAGGTGCTTTAAATGAGACAGAGAAGACGAATACAAGAATCATTAGATGGTTTTCCCACCATAAAAAAAGGTACTCAACTTCAAACGATTTTAAACGATAATGTCCTATTTTACTATTTTTATAACTCCTTATAGAAACTACATATTTATAGAAATCTATTTACAGTCTTACGTTTGCTTATTTGCCCGATTTTCTATTGCATTAAAAACGCGATTACTCAAGAAAATCTTTTAATAGGAAAATCGTAGCTCGAACAAGTCTTGCGTGAGTTGTTGACAAGTTGATTGATAGTAAAAGCCTAAAGTTTGCCGATACGAACGTCGGCCCAACGGTCAGCTGTAGGATAGGCAATTAAATTGTCTAGACTCAAGTACATGTCAGCAAAGTCTATCACGAACCCAAAACATTAATCTTTCCAGAAAAAATGAGATGTCAAAAGTTTCGCGGTTTAAGGTCCTAACTGCCGAGCAGTGCTTTAAAAAAGTGACTTTCTGAAGCCTACTCCTCGGTACATTATCATCGACATCAGCTTTTTTAATGTTCCCACTGCTGGGACTCAGGCCTCCTCTCTAGGAGAGGGAATGGGCCGTAATCCACCACGCGGGCCCAGTGTGGGTTGGTGGATGTCGCATATCTTCGAATCACATATTTAGAATTATGTTGTCAATTAACCCTTCAGATACCGTCAATTAGAGACACATAGTAAGACAATAGATGCGCGGCCACCGGTGGTCGCTTGGGGATTCATGAATTAAAAATTGCTAAATCTATAATTCGCAAAGGAAACGGACAAGGGGCTGACCCCCTTATCCAGGTGCAGCCGGCCGGAATTAAATGCACTGATACTCTTACTGCCGCCTCGAGTATGTGTGCATTTAATTTCGGCCAAATTTTCAAGGGGCTATACATAGCATAGCATAATCAGCCTTATAATGTTCCCATTGCTGGGACTCCTTTCTAGTAGAGGCAATGGGCCGTAATTCACCACGCGGGCCCAGTGCGGGTTGATGGAGGTCACATGTGTTCGGTTCGGCACATTTTTGGTTCTAGGACATGCCGGTTTCCTCCTTTACCGTTTTGAGAGCCGTGGTGATAAAATAAATTACACAAAGTGATGCACCTGGCTGGGTTTGAACCCGCGACCTATAACTCGAAAGTCGGGGACGTTACCACTCGGCCACCACTGCTCTTCAGGGATTATACGCCTTAAGATTATTTTCAGTACCTAAATAATTATTTTTTATCGCGCACGACAATCTTTAAGGCAAAGTGTTGCGAGGTTTGCGATTTTTTACTGAGAGGGGTAACAGATGGCGCTACTTGTAACGTCCGCAGCTGAAATATTGTTATCTAACCACTTTTTTATGACTGTGTTTATGAAAATGTTTAGCTTTTTGTGCTAAGCTTTGTACTAGCAGTGTACTAACTCTTTGCTTAAAATACTGTAGTTTTCTGTTCTAAATATTTGAATAAAAAAATAATGAACCCTTTTTTAAAGGGTAGGTATGTTATTACGCTGAAATATTTTATGAAAAGTTTTTTTTATACCAATGTCAGGTACCTATTGCCGTAACTGGACGACGCTATGTCATTTCGAAATGAGCGAAAATTTTTTTTTCTTGTAGAGAAGTCTGTGACTTTGCAGTGAGAACATTATATTTTTGACTGATTATGCTTAGGGTACTCGTTTTCGTTTTAAAGTTATTATGAACTAATGCGGTACACATAGCGTCCGTAAGGGACCAGGGGCCCGAGTCTGCTATTTTTATAAATTCGTCATTCCAACACGATACCATTGTCATTTTGCTAAAAGTTCGTAATCTGCTAATTCATAATGATCGATCACTGATCGGTCAATGGTCTCGTAATAGAGTGGTGGTACAATGCCAATATCGAGCTTATTAACACCAATAACTACACAATAACGTTCTAATGGTAGGTCACTCATCAAAACAACTGTCAAAAGTTTTGCAAATTACCGCATACGTCAGATATTCATTCGTCATTATGTACGAGATTACCATTTTAAACCACTTCTTTCAATGAAGTGTCAGTGGTTGACCATTGGAAAGTCATTATGATGCCATTATATTAGTAGATTACCAAAACTTGTCAAAATTAACAATTATGAAGTCAATGATAGACCATTCTGAGACTATTGTAATAGCAGACTTGAGGCCCAGCAGTGCCGAAGCCTACTGAGGCCAAGGGTCTGCTTCTTAAAGGAAGACTCTTCTCTGGTATGAAAGGCAACGAAGGAACAGGAGTAAATTTTTAGTCAGTAAAAGTCTGACACACCCACACGCCCCGCCCAAAAGCACGAGATGTCATTCGATGATTTGCAACCTACAAAAAAAAAAAATGCGTACAGTTGTAATATGAATTTAAAATCAACTAATTAGATTATGGGGATTCTGAAGAGCATGACGTTGATCATGCTAAATTTTCAATGGAGACTGCTGAAGAAGCTTTGACATAATTAATTGACTACACAAGCACAGTAATTTGAGCACAGTCAACAATCAAACATTGATTCGTTGATGTGATAATGTGCACTGTGTCAATTCATTATCATATGCTAATAATTAAGAGCTAAGCCGTGTCTCAGCATATGATTGACTTGATTTATATTCCTCCGTATATGTCGCAGGTATATTGACAATATGCCATAAAATAGATAGGTACAGAAGACCATCTACATACAAAGCGCGCTCGAGTAACGCACACATAGACACCGCTTTCGGACACGATCCATCATCACCATCATCATCATTTCAGTCGTAAGACGTCCATTGTTGGACATAGGCCTCCCCCAAGTATCGCCACAATGAATGGTCCGGTGCGTCTCGCATCCATCGAATTCCCGCAACCCTAACCAGGTCATCGGCCCACCTTGTAAGAGGCCTTCCAACGCTACGTCTTCTGGTACGTGTTCGCCTTTCCAGAACCTTTCGGTCCCAACGGCCATCTGTTCTGTCACTTAAGTTTGGCGAATCTTTGTGCTATGTCGGTAGCCTGGATTACTCGGACACGATATTTCACTACTTCGCACTGGTACAGTTCGGAGCAACGCGATGACCCTATCGCGATCGCCTAGCGTAAGTATAAAAAGTGGAGTACATACATGAGTTTGACTTCTGTACCTATCTATTTTATGATATGGCTTTTGATTAACTAAATTATTAGGAAGGATAGTGAGAAGACATTGATATCGATGAAAAATATGCTTAGATATTTTCAAATTAGGCGCAAACGGAGACACTTTTTTGTTCCAGTTACCGACACCGAACACTTTTATTATCAGACTAGCTGCTCCCAGCGGCTTCGCCCACTTGATAACAGAAAATTATCCCAAGGAGACATACTTCCGGGATAAAAAGTATTCTATTTCCGGGATAAAAAGTATAAAGAGACAGGCGGTATGCAGGTAAGGGTACATTGTCTCACTTAGACAATATGTTTTCAATGAGTGCCAAGTGAAAAAAACCTGTACTTGTGTTTTTCTGATAAATTAAAATTAAGTTGCAGTAACTTACTAAAATAACATACAAAAATACCAAATATATATATATAAAAAATATATATATATCTATAATGTGTCAAAAGTGCAAAAAATAAGTGAATTTCTTGTTTACCAAGTAGTGAAATATGATTATTTTAGTAACTTTTATATAAAAAAATGACGGGAGCAAAGTGTAGCTCCTTTAGTTTTGTTTTTACAAGCTTTTATTTAGTTTCACCTGTCCCGATGTTTGCCAAGCGACCACCGGTGGCCGCGCATCTATTGTCTTACTATTGTGTCTCTAATTGACGGTATCTGAAGGGTTAATCAAATCTTGTAAATTTAAGACACACTTTCCCGGTTACCGATTGAGCTGAAATTTTGCATGCATGTGTAAACCAGATGACAATGCAAAATTATTATGACAAGGAGCTGAACTGATGATGAAATCGGAAGTTGGCTATGGGAACTTGGTAGGTAAACGACACAACCCCATCGAGTTTGGGCTTGTATGATTCGTGTTGACGAGTATTAATTATATAGGTATACCGAGCTATAAAAGCTTGCTATGAAAAAATGATTTTCATTAAAACTTGTTTTCTTTTAATGGTCATATAAAAGAAATAAGTTTCTACTAGCATAACCTACCTACTCTTAATATGACATGTCATCGATGGACAGTATTAAATAACTTAACCCTGTTCATTCTGACAGTACAGCAGCGACATATATAATAGCAAGTAATCCACTTAGTTAACCCGTGTTAGCGGATGTGTTTACCAACTAGTTATACAATTTAGTGGTTAATAAAATTGTAGTTGATCCAATTATTTGGTACCGACCGGGCGGCGTTGGAACAACATTGGGTCGGTGTATAGAATATTAAAGACTGTCGGCTTAGATTTACATAGGTACTTTGTGTTTGTAGAAGTTAGACTGTTGGGATTTCAGGGTTACTTGCCTACTGTGTTCGTATTGTGTTGCTAGGTAGACATAGTCACTAATACGAGTATATAGACTGTGTCTTAGATACCGACTCTCAAAAGTGTAGAATTTTATTTTTTGAGTTTGTATATCATCCAATGTTTTCTTTCGTTCTAGGGTGGAATGAGAGAGCGTGTCAGACTTTTACTGACTAAAACCTACCTATGGCTTACAGTTTTGTTTTGGGTTCTAAGGCCTTGGTTACTCTTTTGTACCATGGATTCTTTACTTTTTTTATTTTAAATTGTATAAAATTAACGTTACCTTATTCATCTCCAATACGTTTTTAATTAAAATGTCATTAAATCACTTTCTTAATAAAAAAAATCAATATAAATAAAACCGGAAGGAGCTCAGGTGAAAAAAGCGAATCAATTATTTTTTTAATTAAAAATGTTGGTTTGTTAAAATAATGATTATACCTACACTTTCAAGTAATAAAAAAAAAATAGGATTAAAAAAAAATGGAAAGTGAGGAATTGGAATTCTCGACTAGGGAGTCCACAATCAGTACTGGGTCCATGGTACACACACGTGTGTCCATGTTTGAGAGACGGTGTTTACACTTTTGTTTCTGTTAGGGTTACAGGATTGGTTGAACTACTATGACCCTGCAACGAAAAAGCCACCTGTCGACGGTGAAGTTTAAGTAATCTTTAACTGTAATTTTTTGAGAAAATTTCTTTTCAGCGTTTTTTATTTAAATGTGTGTTTCCGCCTGTTCTACCGAAAACTGCTTCAAATTAAGTTGTGGAAACACCTCCTAAGTAAACCGACGTGTCAATTTATAGTATTACGAGTAGGTACCTCCTAACCTTTTCTTTGATGGGACATTTTTGACTTCCACATTATGGAGTTATTGGCACTTCGCCGTCGCTGTGTTTCTTCAGTTGGAAGGAACTCGGGTGAGTCACTAAAAGTCTGACACTCCCTCTCGCTCGAACACAGAGCAGGAGGAGCCATTTAATAATCCTTTCATAAAAACACTTGCTTTATTTTTTATAACATTTCAATCGTGATAATTAGAGGCACAATAGAAAGACAATGGGTGCACGAATTCGCGCAAAAATGTTCGCTTGGGGTTTAATGAATATAAATTACAAAAAAATAAAAACAAGTTTTGTCGATTATATCTATCAATTCATTAAACCCCAAGCGAACCCGACGTTCGCTCTTTCTATTGTGTCTCTAATGACGGTATTCGAAAGCTTAAATCACCAGAGAACCTCAAAGATCATCTTTGAGGTTGTCCGAAAGAATAAGTAAAATATTATTTTATTATATGAACATACATATGAACCTAGATAGACCATAAATGCTCTAGGCACGTGTGTGTGTTACTTGGATTCGATACAATCTAAAGCCTATTCCTATCCTATAAGCCCTTCATTAGTTAACCCTTCAGATACCGTCAATTAGAGACACAATAGTAAGACAATAGATGCGCGGCCACCGGTGGTCGCTTGGGGATTCATGAATTAAACACAAATGACGTCACGACTAAGAAGTCTCTTCATCTACACTACTATAATAAAGAGGTAAAGTTTGTTTTTTTTTTGTTTGTAAGATCTCTGGAAGTACTGGTTCGATTGCTAAAATTTTGTTTACCGATCGAAAGCTGCTTTACTCTTGAGTGACATAGGCTATATTTTATGTACGCGGGCAAAGCTGCGGGTAAAAGCTAGTTTACTAATATAACTCTTAGTTTATATAAAACTAGCGACCCGCCTCGGCTTCGCTCGGGTGTTTCGCACTATTTAATGGATGTTATTATACATATAAACCTTCCTCTTGAATCACTCTATCTATTAAAAAAAACCGCATCAAAATCCGTTGCGTAGTTTTAAAGATTTAAGCGTACATAGGGATATAGGGACAGAAAAAGCGACTTTGTTTTATACTATGTAGTGAAAAGCAGCCAAGCCCCTGTAACGACCAATCATTTAAAAGGAAGAAAAACCAAAACCTCAGAATATTAAAAAAAAGTTCTTTTGAAAGCAAAAATACTTGTTACTTGAAATACATTCCGTTAATGTGATTAAGTCAATCTTCAAAGGCCTTCATTTTGCGAAAGAACTCCTTTTTATTATTGTATTTCATAATATCGAAAAGTAATATTTTTGTAAGCACATTCTGCTTTTATACCGTCTCCTTCTAATTTAATTAGGAAGTTAATTATTCCGAGTTGTATTAATTAAGCTTAGCACTGTTTGGGTAGGTTTAGATGAGTTTGAGTTAATTATAGTCGACTAGAATAGTCGTGGTTCCTTTAATTCCCGTACCTGCTTATTTTAGGCTCAAGACTAGATTATGAAATTAACGCTTTTGTTAAACTATTTGAAGTCGCTCTTCACATAAATATATCTCTATTATGTGAAAAGAATATATATCAATAGTCTTGTAAATTAGACCAGAAGTGACTTTTCTTCAAAGAATTTTTAGAGATACCTACAAGCAATGATTCAAATACGAAGGAAACTGACAACAATTTAATTAACTAACAAAATAACAAGAAACACTCTTAATGAAAAATACACTCGACAAGTCAAAATGATACACAGAAATTTAAAATATAATCGATCGTGACGTCCTGACGAAACCGCTGCCACGGTGAAGTCCAAGCGAAAAAAAAGGGCCGGTGCCGGTGCTACATCGCCTTATATAGGTCTTCCCCCTCCTCGTATCATCCTATCTTCTACACTAGAATATATTTAAGATCAATGACCTCACTATTTTCGTTGAATTTGTTAATCTTTTTTATATTATTTTTTAAAGATTTATTTATATAATATGTTTTTTGTATTGTATATATGTATGTATACGAATTCCTCCTTCTTCACTCTCCTTCTCTATCAAATCCATCCAAAGGTTGACTGTTAAAAACTGCTTTTAGCGTTAAGACCGGCCATTAAGTCACCGTATTAATTTTAAGTTCCGAATGTAACTTTTATTTTTGGTGTCAAATAAAGAATATATCTATCTATCTATCTAATCACAATTATATATGTATTCCCTAATCTACAAGAGAAGGGAGGAGTTTTTGGGGGTGTACGTTTGTTATTTCTTAACGCTGAAACTGCTGAAGGAATTTGGATAAAATTTGGCACACGGCTCGTGTGCCAAATCTGGATGCCCATTGCGATGAAACAAAACCTAAGTAAAGTCAAATTACACAAAATTTTAATGTATAAAAGTTATCTACGTTGATTTCGTACATTTTACGTGGTGCGCAACCAAAAACTTCCACAGATAAATTATTTTGTATAGATGGCTGATTATGGGTCTCTTTTAACACAAAGACCGAGCTAAAAGAGATTTTAGGGGCAAAGTTTTGACGGATATGACAGATAAGGTTATAATATCAACGTATAAACGATATACTAATACATTTTCAACACAAATCTTTCAAGCTAACCACAAAAAAGATACCTATCTTCTAAAACAGAATTCCGAGCACAGAGAGGGTTAAGAGAACAGAGTTTACTTAGGGTTATTTGTACCCTTCCGTTCAGGCATTGTCAACTGAAGGAAATTGAATGACCCTTCTAACTATTGTGATAAACTCGCTTTGTAACTAGTTTGAATGTATGGATTTATATGCATAGTTGAGTAGTCGGTATTCCTGGGGGCGATGCGGAAAGTTCTTATAACGTGGGTCGTTGTGTCTTGAGGATGTTTCGAATCATTTTCTGGAGTTATTGACGCACCAATTTCTGTGTATGGTGTGTGTGTGTGTATGTGTGGAGAGTTTTTGTTGTTGATTCAAAGTGAATAACTAGTTACTTTGATCAATTATGAAAATAAGCGGAAAATGATTTTATTTTTATTAGGGAAAACAAACGTTTGTATAGTTTATGTTATAGAATAGAATAAACTTTATTGTAAACCAAAAAGTTACATTTATGGGTACAATGGCGGTCTTATCGCTGACAGCGATATCTACCAGACAACCTTAACCTTGATGATTTAGATGAGATGTACAAATCTACAATTTGTCCACGAATTACCAACAAAAAAGAGAAAAATTATAATTACTAAATGATAAATATATTAGTTTTTGAATTTCCTACTAGTTAAGGTTTCCAGGTAGAGAATTTAGTAGGTATAAAATTTAAAATAGAAAAACTACTTATCAACGTAGAAAAACTCGATTTTATAGGAATGCCAAGCAGTTACATCGTTACCCCAGCTTTGAATAAAACCAAAATGGCGATAGCCATGTCGATTTTGTTCCATTCTTCTTGGAAAAAATTTAATTTCTTCAAATTCAATACAGTTTGAAGATACTAAAAACCGCAATGCTTCAAATCTATATGGGTTTCTGACCGGAGAATACAGTCGAGGGAAGTGTGGAGCAGCTGACAGATCTAATTTACATCCGTAGGTACACTGTATCTAAGGTTCAGTTGAAAACCAGCGTCAGGCAATAATTGCTTGGCAAAATTATCTGGCATTTTGTTTGTCTATGGCAGTGCAGAAACCCCTAATTGCTCGATGTAGGATCGAGCAATCAGAGTTTTCTGCACGATTTGAACTTAATCAACAGCCCAAAATCATCTATCTGGCAGTTAAACCAGACACAACACTCGTTTGGTTGGAGGACCCTCCCTTTTCAATGGAGGTATGTGGGACTGTACATCCAGTTCCACATACTTCTAAATGCTGAGGTAGAATTATTTGACGTAGCCATCAGAAACACAATGTAACTGTTTTTATTTTCTTTTATACTTAACTTTACAACTTATATCTTCATTATAAGTGGCTGTGTGCGAAATAAACTGGTTTTCTTCATTTCTTTCTAGAGACTAGAAGGATAACTATATATCGGGGCCATAATAACTAGAAAAAACTGTTTTGACTTTACAGCTTTAAGGGATCATAGACCTGGGTAAATAGTTTTAATTTCAACTCGATACCTCAACGCGTTCTCCAGTCTTGAACTCTTGACAGACAGACAGAGAACAAAGTGAGGGTTTCGTTTTTCCTTTTGAGGTACGTAACCCTAAAAAAACAAATGAGGCTAAAATTATACCACATCTGTCGCATATTCATCAGTACCAACCCACCTTCCCGAATGACAGCACTAGCAAAGATGTTACAAATTACAATCAACAGATTAGGTATACAAGGCTCAAATTAATTCCGTCCTGCTTGGTTTCTAACAACAGTTAGGCGACACCTGTTCCCGTCTGTATTATGTAGGTAACAACTTACATAAGCTTTGGCTTTTAACTCAAAGGCGCAACTTTGGCAGCCATATTGAAGCAACAGGTATATCATGTACTTACATTATTCTATTAGACTGGATAGGTACGCTTTAAGTGATAAAATTAGGGTACATTTTAGGAAGGGACGACGGTGTAGAACTTCGGTTTTGGGAGTTTACATCGGCTTATATTTTCGATATAGGTTCTTGAAAAGATTTGTAGATTTCGGGTCCTGTCTGTGCCCAAGAATATTCCAAGAAGTAAGACGATGTAGTCTGCTCCAAAATTTGCCTGTATACAACATTATTTTTAGTATGTGCGAAACCTGAATATGGTTTGTTCAATATCAGTAACTGAACCGATTCCAACAATTTTCACACCATGTTATATTTTTTTTTCCAAAAATATTTAAAAAAGTTCACAAGTTGGACATCACTATGACACTAAGTACAACACAGATCACGGCAGTTTATAACGGACATTAGACACACAGCTGAATGCGGGAGTAAAACAACACCTCAGTCACCCAGATGGCCCGGTGACAATGTGTTTTTGCGGACAAACAGGTAACATAACAAGCTTATAACTATGTTATTTTTTATGATACAGTTATGAAATTTTGTACATAGATTCTTGACATAAAAATTCTAGACACGTGTTTCGGGTTTCGCGTATACTAAAACTAAAGAGGTATCAAAAGATCCACATTAAGCCAACACTTTGAAGGCTAGCTTTGAAACAAAGCCTCAAACAATGTACTTATTTAGTGAAAAACAAGGTCGACTGAAACGATCTCCTACAATTTGGCCCATAAACATATTATTTTACATGAAGGCAGCGTAACGGCTGAAAGCCTTCAAAATGTAATAGGTGCGCAGTGCTTTTATATAACCCATTTTTCCTTTGTTCGCGCGGTTTCTCTTCAACTTGTAAATTAAGTAATAAGTGGTCTTCAGTGCCTCAGTAAAGGAACATATACGGTAGTGCCTCTTCTTGATGGAGCCTAACGGTGTGTACTGGCTTTGGGTTTCGGGAGTAATCTTCATTTGGTTTCATTGCTTAGATTTATTTAATACCGTTTAGCAAGTTCAGATGTTTGCATCACCATTTTTGTTCGTAACGTTGTCTGATGTGACTAGATGTTTTATAGTATTTTGTTACATTTTAGACGGCATTAAATTTTTGTTTTTAATTAATATAAACTAGTGGTTATTGTTGATACATTCGAAGTTTAGAAGATTCTAATCGAAGAATCACCAAACTTCAGTGACAGTGGGTAAGACATTACTTGTAATTCTTGTTGAATACATGGTCGATATCGCGATAATTGAGTGGCATGCGCGCATCGGAAGACGTAGCCTTGGAAGCTCTAACCTGATGAGAGTCGTGACCAAGAGCGGTTACTGTTGGACTGAAGTTGTTTTTACGACGACGAAAAACATTAAACCTAAAGCCAAATATGACGTATTTTATTTTATCAATTAGGTTAAAAAAAGAGTTAATTTGTTTAATAATAAAATATAATAAAAAATGGACTTACCCAATTAAAAAAAGTTAGGTAGAGGTAAGTTTGCCATTGATTTCTAAATTATTGAATTTCATTTTAATTTTATATTTTTGAGACAACCAAGTGGAAAATTCTCATATCATTTTTCCAAAACCTCAACCTACATATCGTGTAACAGACATGTTATTACAGCAAGTTTAATATTTAACCTTACAACGCAATATTAATATAAAAAAATACAAATCAAAACAACAAGTGAAAGAGGAATCGACTGAAGGCACGGCGGAAGTAGGGTTCTCCGCGCGACAAGTACAAACTTGTTTGTACCTCCGATATAAGTTTTTTGGAATCGATATCAAAATCGAAGTTGCAAAATCAACCAGAAGTTCCGAACTTTCAGAATCGGAATGGAACTTCCGTTACATCTTTGGTTTCAGTTACTTTTTTTTTAGGTGGGAAATCTTCCAAAGACTTGTCCTACTCTAGGGCGAAGTGTCAGTGTCAGAATTTTACTAATGTCAGATCTATCCTTCAGTTGCTCTTTGCGTTTTGGGATCATAGGTTTCCTTTTCCAAAAGTCCTCGAATTTTACTGACTAATACCCATTCCTATACTTATAATTTTTTTTATCAGACCCATGCAAACAAACCCATGGCCCCAGTAGGCAGCCCTGTTAGACCCCTAAGGTTTTACCGACTCTCAGAGGCGCGCGAGGAACTCTACACGCCGTAACCTTTAGGTACCTACTGGCACAGGCTTGGAGTCAGAGGAAACTGTCACGCACGTGCTCTTCGAGTGCACAGCCGTCAGCGAAATAAGAATACGAATCTTGAGAGCGCCGAAATCACTCATATACACCCTGAGCAAACTGAAAAGACTGATTTACTTCTGGATTGAGGTGGGCTGGTTGGAGTGAAGGGCCGCTACTAAGGACTAAGTGCGAAAACCAGACCACAATAGATGGAACGATAGGTACAGCTACTTGAGGTATCATCATCACCATTTAAGCCGATAGACGTCTAAAGTTGGACATAAGCTTCCCGCAAGTGTTGCCACGCTGGAGGTATCAATCGAGTATAAAATTTAATTCGATCTGTGGTCAAACGCGAGCCTATCAATAATAAAAAAAAAAACTATCTGTGTTTGGACTTAGGACGTAGGCCCTGACACACATTTGAGGCTTTTAGGTTTGGACATGTATGTCTAAGTAACTTGTTTACCGTAGTAAATATGGTATTTCAGTGTCCTAGTTGCTGTTCTCAGTAAACATAATCTTATTTTAGGCAGACTCTATTTTGTATTATAGAAAACCTAATACTTCGTTTTTCTCTGAAAAGGCTTAAGTTGTCAGATCTGTAAGTACAAGTATTATAAAGCTGTGGAGTTAGGATTACTGCTTCGAATTGAAAAATTATATTAGTGTTGGATAGCTTAGTTTTTGAGGAAAGCTACAGGCTATATAACATCACCATACGAAAACAGTAAACAAAGACGTGAGTCCGGCGGGATCTCATGGCGATATGGTGGCAGCAGCTGTCACAACCCGGTGCCGGGGCCTTGGAACAGATCCCTGGGTCCCTGGAACAGATCCTCGGGGCCTTGGAAAAATGGCAAAGAAGGAATAGGAGTGGGTTTTAGTCAATAAAAAACTGACACGTCCTCGCGCTCCGCTTAGGGCGGAATATTATGTGATTTGGATGCTTTTTCCAAATAAAAAGGACCTAAATATCTTAAAACGACACTGTAACCAATTATAATGTCGAAGGCCCATATTTTTTTGTATCCACTGAAAAAAGTTAACAACACCTCAATATTTTCTCTGTAACTAAAAGTCTTTGTAATAAGATATTTGGCCACCTAATACCCCAGATCTCCAAATTGGCTTTTAAAAACATTGGCTTAAAAAACATTCTATTTTTAAACAAGGATTACAAGTTCTTCTTAAAGTTTGCATAAGCATAATTATTCTTGACTTTCTTCCATCGCATTTTACCAAAAGGTCGAAAATATTTGGCCATTTTAAAGGCTGAATAAAAGTGTCATCTAATATAATCAAAGAGCTTATAAAGACGTTAGCGGGCTACTGAAAGCAATTTTCATAGTAATTACCTGCGGAAGCAATTGGAGTATATTTTCTTAAATTCTTTGTGAAAACGTTGAAAAAGTGGGTAGTTCGAAAAGTGTTCGCTAGGCATTATGATTATATTAGTACGTTAGTATGCTAATTTTTGTAATTATTGTTAAAAGTGGCGTGAGGTAATTAGAAACTTGTTTTGTTTTCTGGCGTGTTTACCTTTGAACTGTTTCTTTAAGTTATAGTGGCCATTATTATCCTAACAAATTATGTATTTCGGTATTATTTAATTACTGTTATTTTAAAGAGAAAATATTAGTATTTTTGTTGGTAATAAATACAATCAAAAACTACTGGAACGATTTTTTTTTCTCCAATCAACTACTACTTGACTTGATTACTAATTGACATAGGCTATATATTTTCTACTTTCATGCGGGTAAAACCACTGGCAGAAGCTAGTTTAAAAAAAAATGGCAATTGTATAAAAAAAAAGTTTCTTTGGGAAAGTTGTTTGTGAGTGTGATGAGTGTGGTGTGTGTGAGTACAATCACGTGTATAAGTATCAGTCACTAATTGCCAGTCACCCTGTATAACTATTTCATTTAAAGTAAGTTATAAAAAAAGTAAACAATCTGACCAGTACTTTCATAGATTACCTCTTACAAACAAAACAACATAAAAAACAAACTGAACCTCTTTATTATATTAGTGTAGATAAATCTACAAATATACAAAATGTAATCACACTAATATTATAAAAGTGAAAATGACTTTGTATGTATGTTTGTTTCTCCTTTACGCTCAAACGACTGAACAGATTGGGATGAAAAAATTTGCATATCGAGGAATAAGATGTTGGATACTTTTATCCACGCAGTATGTTCTCTGAGGTTGGCATAATTTTCTATTACTTACCATGCGGGCATAGCCGTTAGCAGAAACTAGTAAAATATGTTTTATCACTATTTTTTGTATGAGAATTAGTTGCCATGCGAATGGGATTTTATAACATTAGTTAGTCGTAGTTTAATTTAGCATTCAGAATCTAACAAAAGACTTGCGAGAAACGTCCGAAATGCTTTCGGAGTATTTCTCGAGCAATTAAATTTATCACTACATTTATTATTTGGAATCTTAGCTCTACGAACAATGGAGGAAAGGCAGCTTTTCTCCCGTGGGTGGTAAGTTCAAACTACAATAAGATGTGTATACTTAATAATAATATTGCACAACTATCAGACAGCGCCATCTAGTCTCAAACTAAACAGAGTTTGTGGTATGAGTATTAAACAACTGATAAACCTACGTATACTTATTTATTTCTAAAAACAAACATAATATTATAGCTAAACTAGCTGCTCCCAGCGGTTTCGCCCGCGTGATAGAAGAAAATTATCCCAAGGGAACATACTTCCGGGATAAAAAGTATAATATGTCCTATTCCAGGACATGGTTTATCCGTGTACCAAGTTTCATCAAAATCGATTTGTTATTTAGGCGTGAAGACGTAACAATCAAACAAACAAACAAACTCACTTTCACTTATAATATTAGTAAGAAAGTAAGAATTACACACAGACAGAACAAATGATCGTGCTCATCACATAAACATTTGTCTCCCGGCGTAGCAATCAGGGCCATTAACCACTACACCAATAGGCCAATGGGAGATTTGGTTTTATAACATGCAAGGATCACTGTAAAGTATAACACCGTCATCACCATCATCAGCCTTTTTAATGTTTCCACTGCTGGGACTCAGCCCTCCTCTCTAGGAGAGGGAATGAGCCGTAATCTACCACGCGTGTTCAGCGCGAGTTGGTGATTGTCACATGTAGTCGAATTTTTGGTTCTAGGACATGCCGGTTTCCTCACGATGTTTTTCTTCACCGTTTAGAGAGCAGTGGTGATGAAATACACTACACAAAGTAATGCGCCTGGCTGGGTTCGAACCTGCGACCTATAAGTCGTAAGTCGAGGCCATTACCACTTGGCCACCACTGCTTTAATTTCAATACGTACCACATATCGCAAATATCCATATTTCACTATAATGTAAAATGTTAAGTATCGTGTGTTACGTAATATTTAATACGTTTTCTCTGTAGCAAAAATATGTCACAGGAATATATTACGGCAAAATACCTGGAATTAATTGACTGCTATATTAATTGATACCGAGGGTCGGGGGCCGTTGGACTTTTCATATAATGTCACCCACGCAAATATTTTGTTGGTTTGCTGATGAAATTATTTGCTGTAAAGATTGGTGCACACTGCTGTAATGTAACATGAAATGTAACATGCAATGAAAGCATTTGCCGTCCACATTGTCGCAATGTATCATGCAATTTAACATAAATAATTCAATCGGTTCAGTGTGGATGGGTAGTAAGCATAGGTTGTAAGTTTCTATGTGTGTGTGTGTTGTGTGTGTGGGTTCTGTGTGTGTGAATGTGGGGTGTGGTTGTAAGTCTGTGTGTGTTGTGTGTGACTGCGCGTGTTCTCGGCAGACTGAGCTTAGCTTTACATACACTTTGGACTGAGCTATATTCGCGCGCTTGCCGGGAACAGATACAAGTATGTACTATCGCGGTCATTTCTGACAGATCACTTAAAAAAAAATTGGCTTGAATCCTGCGGCGCGGCGCCAAACCAAACTAGTTGAAGTGTTCGTTTCGAGTGCAAGCAAAAATTAATTTAGCGGTGGTCAGGCGGAAGTGGCTTTGATAGTACATGCTCGATTTCGTGCGTTGCATACACACATAAGAAATCTCCTTTCATATTACATTGTAAATTACGTTACAGGAGTCTGTAACCAGCTTAATAAACTGTGATTAAAAAGCGCTTTAAAAGGGTCTCCATTAGCTTCCTAGATAAAAATTTTAGAGATTTTCTACTGTCAAAAGTTAAAGGCAAGTTTGAAGTTGAGCCATTCATCTCTACGACATTTTAAGTGCTTACTTAAGTGGCCTGACTGGATGGTGAGACCTTGTTTAATTTTCGTTGGTATCAAGTGATAAAAATATGCTACCGTTTTGTGTATGCGACCATATAGGAAAACACAAAAGCGTCTGTGTATCAGATGACAAACCTTACTAATATTATAAAAGCGAAAGTGAGTTTGTTTGTTAAGTCTTCACTGCTAAATGGCAAAACAGATTTTGATGAAACAACATAAAATAAATGATTTAAGCTAGCACTACATTCGACCGACACACACGTGTAACACGCCTGATTTGTACGTAGAACGATGTCGCGTGGCGTGTATCAAGCGTAGCTCTACAAGTCTAGTTTCCATATAAAATGTGTTTCGACCGACATACCCATGTGAGGCACACGTGTGAGCAGTGTAGTCCTACCTATATAGTGACGGCACGGTTGGTGCAGTGGTTGAGCGGTTGGCTGATGCACTGCGTGTTCTGAGTTTGATTCCCGCATGGAACAATTATTTGTTTGGCCTACTGGGCCTACGAACTAGGTGTCTTGTGTATGTTGTCTTATGTTTGTGAACGCCCCTAGGATGCAGGAGGATTTCTTAGTGTAACGTTCTTTGCCGAAACCTATTGGGGCCATGGATCGTCCGAAAGGGAGGTAAAGAAGGAACATAGGAGTGGGTTTTAGTCAGTAAAAATCTGACACGCCCAACTCCACTTTAAAGCGAGAGAAATGATTGGATGATTTCCCACAAGAAAAATAGTTTGGGTAGCGTTTTTCATCATCATTCATCATTATTTCAGCCAAAAGACGTCTACTGTTGGACATAGGCCTTTCCCAAGTGCCGCCACAATAAACGGTCCTGTGCGTCTCGCATCCATCGTGTCAGTAACATTTTTATATAGTATAAAATATTAACCAATCATATGAACTAACCCTATAAAATAAGAAACAACACAATAAAAAAGAACTGTACGAGGCTCAAAGGACTCTTATCTCAAAATATATTGCGATATTTAAAACTAAATAAAAATAACATAGGCTGGTATTTTTGGATGGCCTCTGATGTCACACTGTTCTAACATAGATTAAAGATTAAACGCCCTGGGCAGTACAGTGCGTTTCACTTAAGAAGTTCCTTTGCCGTAATGTTGGCAATACGTAAAAACAGGGTTGCTATATTTTTAGCAATGAAGTTACCTAGTATTAGGGAGATTAACTAATACTTCGTTACTTTTAATAATTGCCTTATAATTTTCTTTTATTTTTTCTAAACTGTAAAACCTATTTTTGAATAAAGTATACAACGCTCCATTTCGATCGTCCTGCAATTCTTTCTAATACCGAAAACGCCACGCCACAATATCGTACCTCTCCATTAAAAACTTTCTTTTAAACTTGGTTTTTTTTTAAATAAAATCCCGTTCTTCTCATTATTCTCCATAAGTGGTGCGAGTATCGTTAAAATCGATTTCGTGCAAAAAATTTGGTAGAGTAGGCAACTCTTTTCTTTTTCCCTTCTTTTTTCTGTAGACAGACAAGGGAGCCAACATCACGGCGAAGGAACTTCTTTAGTGAAACGCACTGTACTGACGCAACACGACGTCTATTTTAAACATTTAGATCTTTTGTTTTGGCTAAGGAATAGAGACAAAGGGACTATCTTTTAGGGTTCCGTACCTCAAAAGGAAAAACGATATATGTATGTTTGGAGGTATGCAGAACAGAGAGTAAAGTCCCACTTACCTTTGAAAAGGGAGGATCCTCCGACCAGACAGGTGTTATAGTCTGGTGGGCTACTGCCCGATAGTTGATTTCGGGCTGTCGTATATATTCAAGCTTGAGGAAGTGATGACGTCACGAAGTAGTAGCTGCACGAAGGCTGCGCTGACGTTCTTTGTCGAAGGTCACCAGTTTGGAGGTATGCGGAACAGAGAGTAAAGTCCCACATACCTTTGAAAAAGGAGGATCCTCGGGCCAGACAGGTGTTATAGTCTGGTGGGCTACTGCCCGATAGTTGGTTTCGGGTTGTCGTATATTTTCAAATCGCGCGGAGAACTTTGATTGCGCGATGCACGATTTCGTATTTTCTTCGTAGTTCTTATGTGGCGTTATAGATGTCGCTACATATGTATTTACAAAAGTATTAAGTTTGTACGGAACCTTTAGAGCGCGAGTCCGACTCGCACTTGTCCAGATTTTTTAAATACTTATACAATTTTAAATACCTACTTGTCTTTATGTACAATTCTGTAGGTACCTACGTATTATATTGTTAGTAACTAAAGGCGAATTAAATTGTTAGTAAAAAAGAAAAGAAAAAAGACATCCTAAAGTCACGTCATCAGCCGGTGACCGAGGGTAGTTTCTAAGGAGTCGGTAAAAACAGGTGCGTGGCGAGGCAACCCCTCTTGCTGGCTTGGACGGCGTTCGGGACGGACGTGCTATTTGACCATTATCGTGTGTAGTTAGTTTTTTGTTCGTATAGGCACTAATTAATCAACGTTGCTGGTGTAAACTTTATTTGATCGATACTCAGTGTTCCGCTTTATATTTTTGTAAACTTGCAAATTGAAGGAAATTAAAGATTGTTTATTTTTTTAATCTGTTTCACTTCTGATCCCTAAAAATATGTATTTCTATCATCATCTTCTTAAGCTTTTGTCAGCTAGCTTGGCGTCGGTTTCCAGTCTAACCGGATGAAGGGAATCTCGTGGTTCTAGAACGCAAAGGGCAACAGAAGGACAGAGGTGTGGTTTTAGTCAGTAAAAGTTTAAAATCCTTTGCCACCTTAGAGCGAGAGATGTCATTTAATGATATCCCACCTTAAGAGGGTCCTTCTCCACTCGCTTATCGTAAACATCGAAAATGGTTTAAAAGCTTGTTACTTCATTTAATGCAATCCAGCGCAATGTTTGACGAAAAGGCAACGCAAAAAAAGAGAGATAACGCCTGGACACTCTGTTAGTATTCGGTAATTCCGAGATTTACCCGAAAATTTCACAAAACTTGCTCCAGGAAATAGCTGTTTTTTTAAACCCTTAAAAGTTTTTGGAAAAAGTTGTCGTCATTTAGAATCTTAATAAATTTGCAAGGTCTCTAGAGGTTTACTTTTTTGACTTTTTTAATTTTTAGGCAAATTATGAACTGTCAAAGATCATACAAAATAGGACATTTTAAGAGGTTTTTACTGGATTAGTTTTACACAAATTTAGAAATTGGTTTCTTTAAAAACCTAGATAATATCCACAAGATACTGTGTTTCCAAAATATCTAATGAAAAATGTGTAATAACGTCATAAACAGTTATGAGCGGTTGTATGAAAAACAGTGAAAATGTGAGTCGTGATGCACCACCTTAAAAGAAAACCGAATTCAGCTGAATACCCGCTATTAGATCCCTATTAGGGTCGATGCTCCCTAGCTAGGACCACGAGGAATTTCTGAAAAGGAAATCCGTAGCCCTAGTACGCAAAGGGCAACTGAAGAATACAGGTGTGGTTTTAGTCAGTAAAAGTCTGACACGCCTTCTCGTTCCACCCAGAGCGGGAGAAGTCATAGGATGATTCCCACACTTAAAAAAAAAGTCCTCCACACATCGGTTACTGGGCAACACGATATTTCTTGGATAGTGTAATGGTAAGAATTTCTGGTGTCTGACTACCTGTAACGCCTGGGAAAGATCTGAAAGTAAAAAAACCATATAATATAGACTACTGTAACTACTATCTGACTCTTTAAAAGAAATAAGTAGTCAAAGAGTATCCTTATAGCTATTCTTCTCCCTAAATAGGGTTCGAATATCTACACGAATTGTCATTTTCCAATATCCCTGAAACCCTTTACCGGTAGGCCTTATCACCATTGCAATGAGCCATTTATTCAAAATACGACCCTCAAAGTCAGGTAACCTTACAATTGAAAATATAAAATTCTAATAAAGACGTCTTTATTACATTTTTATTCTCCGTTTCATAAATAAGCTAGGTATTACTGGGCGAGGCATTACGCAAGTCACGAAATGTTTCATTATTGTGAATTACGAATCATTCGAAGTGAAATATCTATTTTCGTGAAAGGACTTATGCCTTGATCATACGTATCGAGTGAACGGGCGAGATAGAGCTCTCGGCCAAATACTCGGTACTTGTAAACAAGTACCGAGTAAGCGCCATGTACTCGGTCGAGCGGTCATCTCTACAACTCGCTTGCATTAATGTCTCGGCCGAAGAAACACGTGGGTACCGAGATAGAGAAAGTGCTCTCGGCCGAATACTCGGTACGTGTAAACAAAGCGCCGAGTGCTCGGCCGAGCGCTTGTCTCTACAACTCGCTAACATCACTGTCTCGGCCGAGCAACATTTTACTGTCTCGCCCTTTCACTCGGTACGTGTGATCAAGGCCTTAAAGATGGCTTAAAAGGGAAATGGTAATTTTTAATAAAATATAAACGTTTCTTATTACGCCAATGCGCTGCTATACCTACTAAATTACTAGCTTTAACCAGCGGCTTCACCCGTGAGAAAGTGGTACATAGAAACTTTGGTCCTCCATCATCCCCTTAGGGAGTGAATTTTGGTAAATCCTTTCTTAGTTCAGGCCGTCGTCATAATTAATATCTGCGTGTGAAAAGTCAGTGTTATCCTTTCAGTAGTTTAAGCTGTTTGTTGATAAATCATTTAGTTAGTAACGTACGAATACAAAAAGATGAAAAACTAACCCATTAAACAATATGTATCTTGAAAGTGGTATGTTAAGCATCGACTACTGAATCGATTTCATTTATTAGTGTGTTTGTGTGTGCGTGCCAACACCGATGAGCTACCAGTACTAAAAAATACTAAGTGCATTTCAGTAAAATTTCTGAGCTCGAATTACGATAGTAGGTAACTCAATTTTCAACCTGGGGTATATAAGTTTGGAGGTACATATGTGGAACAGAGAGTAAAGTCCCACAAACCTCCATTGAAATGGGAGGATCGTCCAACCAGACCGGGTGTTATGGTCTGGTGGGCGACTGCCCGATAGTTGATGTCGGGCTGTCGTACTTATATATTCAAATCGCGCGGAGAACTTTGATTGCGCGATGCAGGATTTCGTATTTTTCTTTGTAGTTCTTATGTGGCGTCATAGATGTCGCTACATAAGTATAAGTGTGCATTATTCAAATTATGTTGTTTATAAGAAATTAAACATAAACATACAAAATAACATCACAAATTAACCTATACCATTTTAATGCACTCCAGTGAATCTCTGCATCATCTTCACCTGTCCCATCCCTGATAACGTCTGGCAAGCATGTACTAACATCGTCTTTTGGCAAATAGCCCAGTTAATTAAGCTGCTACCCTAAATCCATACATCACTTAGGAGGCAAGTTTAATTTCTAACATGCTCTTTGTTCAAGAATCAGCCTTGTAAACTCAGTTCAGCGATAAGGCTTTTGTTTATAATTGGTGAGCTTTATTCCGTCATATCAGATGGGGCACAACTGCTTCATTTATGAATTTAAGAGGGTCCCAACAATTTCTTGACAAAGGCACGGTGTCCTTTCCAGTGGCGTAGCTAGGCCCTCAGGGGCCCCGTATCAAATATACAGGGTGAATTTGAATAAATGCGACAAAATGAAATGGGAGTTTCAGTTACAGTAACATAGTAATTATAAACTGTTTTTTCTACAATCTAAATCGTTAAAAAAAATTACGCGATTATTTTGCCTATTTTTGTAAGTATCTCGCGACGTTGCCAAACCTCGCATGAGCGCCAGCGCTGACATCCCTTCCCGGCGACCGGCCCTACGCCTACCACCCTTCCTTCGTAGATCGTTCATTATTCGTCCTAAAACGTTTGTAGGTCACGGTCGCGCGCGCCTTCCGCAAATCCATATTCCTTAAATATTTTTTTTTTACGATTTAGATTGTAGAAAAAACAGTTTATAATTACTATGTTACTGTAACTGAAGCTCCCATTTCACTTTGTCGCATTTATTCAAATTCACCATGTATTTGAAAGTTTGTTTTTTTTTTTGTACGAAATAGCTTCTACTAATATAGAAATAGTGCCTTGAGAGGCATAAAATTGAAAATGAGCTCATTTTATGGATCACTTAGTATTTAAGATTATGGACAACATGTTACAAATTTTGTCCTAAGTCGGGGCCCCTGTAGCTTGGGAGCCCCGTATAATTGATACGGCAGATACAGCGGTAGCTACGCCCCTGGTCCTTTCTTGCTCACGCACCACCGATCAGCTCGGGGTGACTTGGGACAAGTCATTAATACCTTGGGGCAATTTGGCCTCATTTATTCAACACCAAGTAAAATTCTGTCGTGTAAGGTAAGATTTACGATGAAGTCATTACGTTTTATGGGCCATAATTGATAGAGATACCATCTCATGGCTACTGAAATTGCAAAGTGCTGTTTCAAGCACATTGAACTCAAAGACGCGCATTAGTGTAAAGAAAAATAGCCTGTATTACCATAAACGACTGGCGTCGTGGTTATTAATTACAAAATTTTATAGGCAGGCGACACGCGAAAGTTCTTTTATGTTAACACAAATATTTCTTTTTGGGGCGTTAATATCGAGCTCGGTGATTTGGTTCCGTAATAGCGATCACGTTACGTAATTAAGACTTTAAATATATAGTTTATTTTTATATTTTGGTCAAAAATATATACATTATAATGATCTATAGTTATTAAACCTTAATTTGGCTTACTTTTTACTTGTATACAGGATGTTTTTATTTTTTATCAACTATTGTTTTTGATTCAAAAAGTAATGATTACGCTTGAAGTTTGAAAATTTCGCAATTTTTGTTTATTAGTTAGTTCATTACATTCTTTAGAGGTATGCAGAACAGTGTGTGAGGCCCTACATACCTCCGTTGAAAAGGGAGGATCTTCCGACCAGACGGGTATTGTGTCTGGTTCGGGCAAATGCCTTGTAGTTAATTTTGAGCTGTTGTATATGTTTTAATCTCACGGAAAACTTTAATCGTTAAGTCGTCACTACAATTCAAGGGCAAATTAGCATTTGAAAAATGCAACTAATTATATGAAAGCCAAAGTTTTTAAGTGTGTGAAAGTTTGTTGTGTTTCACGCTCAAACGGCTGCGCCGATTTCGATGAAATTTGACACACGGGAAGACCATGTCTTAGATAGTATAGACACACATTTTGGTCTCGGGAATATGACCCTTCGGATATTTTTTTACTGTCATGCGGGTGAAGCCGCTATCAGCTGCTATTTAGTTGGGTAATAATATTTTCCTTATTTTTTTATTGACGTGACAGAGTGGGAGAAATATTTTTTTGTACTGATCGATTATTATTGGCTCTGGAGTGACGCAGCGTTGGAAGGTCTCCCACAAGGTGCACCGACTGGTGAGGGTCGCGGGAACCCGATGGATGCGAGTCGCACAGGATCGGCCGCTATGGCGACACTTGGGGGAGGCTTATGTCCAACAGTGCACGTCTTTTGACTGAAGTGATGATGATGATGATCGATTATAACGATAAAAAGGAACAATGTCCTATATACCAAATGCATCATCGTCGTCCCCAGAACCGTAAACTGATCCAATAATTTCAATACCTATAGATTATTCGATGATGTACAGCACGTCTTGTCAATGTACACGTAATTATATTCTTGATCCTTTCAATTTTCCCTTGATCCTGCTGCTAAGACAGGCAAGTTTGTGGATATACGGAACTTGAACAAAGTACATCTCAGTGCTTATTTACATAAAACATTATGAAAAATCACGCAGTCAACCTTGACGTTAGGTGATTTAATTTTTTGTGGATTAATGACTTTAACATATTTCAGGGTACTCAAAGGGTAATACGGAAGTAAAGTAGGTAGTAGTAAGTAGGAAGTACTCAAAGGGTAATTACTAAGATTCTGTACGTCCGTCTGTCTGTCACCAGGCTGTATCTTACGAAGCGTGATAGATAGACAGTTGAAATTTTCACACATGATGTATATCTGTTGCCACTATAAGAAAAAATACTAAAAACAGAATAAAATAAATATTTAAGTGGGGTTCTCAGTGGGTGGTTTTGCTACGGACGGTATCGAACCCTTCGTGAGCGAGTTCGACTCGCACTTGGCCTTCTTCTGTATTATACCATTTACTTGCTTGTGCCCGTGACTTCGTCCACGTTAGGGCCTATGCACACCACGTTTTTACACATCGCGCGTTTGTATCGATACAAACGACAACAAACTGCTCTGCAGGATAAAAACGCGCCGGCGACGCGCGTTTCCAAAACGCGCGTCGACGGCGCGTTTAAAAAACGTGGTGTGCATAGGCCCTTAGACTCGTAAAATGGCACAACGTCATTTGGTCACAATTTCAAGAAGTAGGTATTGGACGAAGTGGTCAGCTATGAGCTAACGTGTGATATATACGTTTATTATTATTATTTTGAAGATAAGGGGCTATGCATCTCCCGTAGTGTAGGGGATGTAGTCACTGCGCCTTAAAAGATCTATTGTGACTCGGCATCTTGTTAGAGTAACTCTTTTAGTCCGGAGGCTTCCAGGAAGTCTAGAATACTCTTAGCTTTAAGAGTTTTAATCTCCTCCGGGCGAATAATGTGCCAGCCCAGATGGATACTCCATTTGTGGATAAGGGGCCCGCATTCACACAAAAGGTGCTTAGGCGTCTTCCTCACCTGATTACAGTACCGGTAAACATCAGTGTCACTCAGTTTCATGTGAAATTGGTGTCTGTTTAATGTGATATACGTTTAGAGAGATTCCGTTTAGAGAGAATTGTAATTAAGTTATTCTCAAATTGTTACCGGTTTGACCCTTTTTGTTTTCATACTCGCACTTGCCGCTTTTTCTGATGGTTGTCAGCTTTTTGTTAAGGTTGCAAATCATCCAATAACTTCTCCCACTGTAAGGTAGAGCGACATGTTAGACTTTTACTGATACCATACCTATCCTAGGAGAACACAGGTTTCCTTTTCTGAAAATATCCGGGGCCCTAGTGGGCATCTGCCTATCCTCGGTAGTTGGGAGCTGTGACCACAACTTTTTTTGGGGGCTGGATCCGCGTTTGGGAATACGGCTCGAGGAAGAGGATATTGGCAACTATCACTGTTCCTATGGAACCGTTTTTGTCTTTGTTAATATTTTTTAAATAAGAAGTAATAAAACAAAATAGTTTTTGTCTATCAATTGCTGCCTTTTCTTCTCATCCTCAAAATCCTCCAATTCCTGGTCTCCCATTATTATTAACCACTACCGATCCGCCCCGGCTTCGCTCGGGTAACAGTATTTCTCCACTACTTAATGGATGTTATTATACATATAAACTTTCCTCTTGAATCACTCTATCTATAAAAAAAAAACCGCATCAAAATCCGTTGCGTAGTTTTAAAGATTTAAGCGTACATAGGGATATAGGGACAGAAAAAGCGACTTTGTTTTATACTATGTATGTAGTGATTCACCAACATTTGGTCCTTCGAGCCGGATTGTAAAAGTCCGCAGACTATCTCGCTCAATTGCTCAAAACCGGTTTAGGTACAGTGGCCATTACATCTCTCAAACATAAATCTACATTTCAAGTCGACCTCGCTGCAACAGTACAACTCTGTTTGTGCTAACATGCGTCACTTAGGCACGTGTCACTCTCATTAAACTTGTACGTCGCACCGTGCTAATATATTTATGGGTAGCAAGGTAATTTGTTACGCAAAGAGCACTACAGCATTAATGCCTCCTTGGCTTAAGAGCACCAACTTTATACGTAGAAAGTTCGCGAACTTATGATTAATGATACTAAGTGTGTTTGGTCCACAAGTGATAGTTTGGACTTGTGCTGGATTAAGACTTGATGGTGTGTTGATTTTGAGGTGATACGTTATGTAGAAGCTGTTATTTAGCTAGTGGGACTTTTTATTCCTCTCCTAGAGAGGAGGCCTGAGTCCAAGCAGTGGGAACATTAAAAAAGCTGATGATGATCATAATGACTTTTTTGAGGTGGGATATCATACAATAACTTTTCCCGCTCTAAAAGGCCAGAGCGCGAGAGCGTGTCAGATTTTTACCGACTAAAACCACACTTATGTTCCTTCTTTGTCTTGCGTAACATTTATGCAAGGACCACTTTAGCCCGTGGGGCGAATCGGGCTCGGTCCGGCTTATTACCGTCTTCGTCTTCGGTGGCTAGAAGCCTGGTTTGGGGTCTCGGCAGCTGTAGCTCACTAGATACAGGCGCTAGGATGCGGTTTAGTGCCACTACACTAAAGGACTAGCTTTTGACCGCGGCTTCACCCGCGTACATAAAATATAGCTTATGTTACTGAGGAATAAAGTAGCTTTCTATTCAGCAATCAGACCAGTACTTCCAGAGATTACCTCCTATAAACAAAAAAAAAACATAAAAGCAAAAAAACAACCTTTACGTCTTTATAATATTAGTGTAGATATTAATAACCTTGCAGCTAATTGAACTATCATCAGTTCCCAAATACGCCCAAGTATTTGAAATTTTAAGCCCCGAGCAAAGTTTCAAGTGTCAATTTTCAGAGCAAAAGCTTTCCGCTCCAATATGCTAGCTTTAAGATTTTTTGGAAACTTTAAATTGAATCTGTATCGAAGGAGCATCGGTTGTGTGGATACAGGAAATGTACTAAGGATATTCTGGATATTCCAAAATATATTTGTTGATTTTTTGATACACCAATGGTCTCTTATAATGATAAGTAATGACGCGTCGATAATGCTGCATATCTACTTTAATTGGTATATTTAAAGCCTTTCTACTCTGCCAGTGAGTCATATACTCATACTTTTTTATTTGGGTTGAACATCATCAATTATTCCCTCCTTCCCTGGGTTCAGCGAGAGATAGAAGAATTTATTCTTAAGCATGTCATATACTTAACGGACGCTTGTACAAGCTGATTAATAAAAGATTATCCGATAAGTTCATCATCATCATCGTTTCAGCAGACCTACTCACTCCTTCACCTACCATAACACACAAAGAGAGGAACAGAGAAGAGCTATATCAGAGTACGCCATATTTTTATGAATTGTATAATGCAAGCATTTAAGATTTAGTATGAAATGTAACGCGGGGGGTTGGCGCTGTAGCCGAAATACAGGTTTATCCTAGTTCGGCTCCAGCTGCTGTAACTTTTATGTATATGTATAATCTACTTTTTGATGCATTTGATTGTTAAAATACATTATGTACTTCTTTTGTGAAAAAAATAATATTATTATTATCTTGAAGTACTAGGAAGGCATGTAGTGTCCTACACGCGCATCAAAGGGATATCAGCAAAACACTAGACACCTAGTAGGGCCGAATTTTTAAAAGAGATACCGTAGTCCTGGAACAAAAAGGTCAACTGAAAGGCAAAGGAGGGTTGTCTACAAAACCGTAAGAGCCCAGCAGGGCCGTAGTCTACTGGTGCTATGAATTCACTTCTGATAGGAAAACCCGGGGTCCTTGAACGCAAGGCATACAAAGGTTTTAGTTTATAAGTCTGACACGCTTTCTCAGGTCTTTCTCATGGGAGAATTGTCATTGGATGATTTTCGACCTAAAAAGAAAGGCCAAAGGAGGTTTTAGTTGGTAAAAGTCAGTTACACCCTGTCATTCCCCTACCTTTAGGGCGATAAGTCAATTGATGACTTTGCACTTAAAAAAATATAGTTTTTACAAAAAATACTATATTTTTTACTGTAGAACTTTTCTAATACAGACCCAGGATTGTTCAAAAAAGCAACACAATTACCTTAGCACTCTAAAATGCCTCAAATTGGCATTTCATGTAATTTACGTCCACCTAAATGAGTCTATAGCATGTCTATAAAGGGGTCTGTGAAAATATTTTGATTAGGCGTTGAATGTAGGTAACAATGAGCTTCAATCAGGTGGGCTCAAAAATTATGGTAATAGGGACCTTTTCTTTGAAGCCTTTGTTATACATGACTAACGAATTATTAGGTCGGCTTTTCAATATATTTTTTGAATTTTAATGTGGGACTTTTAATATTGGAGACTTGATTTTTGATGTTACTTTTGTGATGCTAATGTACTGGGTTTTTTATGTATACCTGTGTTGGTAAAGCTACGTAAACTGAGGGTAATGTTCATCCTATGGTTCTGAACGTACAGTTCTATTCTATTCTATTGGGACTAGACGGCGTTGTGTGATAGTTGTGGAATATTATTATTATTATTATTATTATTTTCATTTCTTTATTTATCACAGGACCCTGAGGTCCTGGGCCTTTGGGAGGCATACAAGGAGCCGAAGCCAACTCGCAGAGGCCCTTTAGGTTATTCTAATGAATCTTGATACCAACCGACGATTATCCCTGTACGCGCTATACTAGTGCACCCAAGGACAATCCCCGGTTTGAAAAACTATTGCGATTTAATATGGAAAACTAAATAATAGAGCTATGGTTTTTGGAGTCTTAAGTGGACTGATAACATGGAACTATGTTAAGACTATGGCCCCTGCCTGAACAATGTCATTAATATCCATCGATAAAAGGCAGGGGGTGACTTGCACACTCAATAAATGGGCCCCCAAAAACGGTCGCTAGCACGAAGTGACGTAGCAACAAGAGGGCAACATATCCTGAGGCGCTTGAGGAGTGGAGAGGCATACCACGGCTATCAGGACAATCCCGGAAGTACGGTCAAGATCCCTACCAGCACCTTACTGGATTATGCATCCTTCTCCCGAGCATGTTTGCTCTTGCGAATCTCCACTCAAGCCAGCCAATAAAGGCAAGAGAGAGGTGGGAGCTCTGTTCCTCGTCAGTGTTCACTACGGCCGGCCAATAAAGGCAAGCCGGAGATGAAGAACAGGAATTCTCCCGGGAGATCGGGTCCGTGGGGTCGCTAATATCCAACAGTTCGCCACAAAACTGCCCTGCGGATTGTATCTCTCTTAGTCTGGCCCCTCACCCTAGGTATGTTACGGTAAAGGAAATTCTACCGATACAGACCTAGGGCATGTTGGAGCACACAAGCCCCACCACGACGTCAACGTAAAGATACGACGATGGGGTTATGTTCTTATTATTATTATTATTATTCTATTTTGTTTTTAATGGCAAGTAGAGCCGATGACGACTAATCTGCAAATGTTAAAAATACATTGAATATGCAAGTGTGTAGAACATTAACACAAATAAAAAAATACAGCAACTGTAGGCATAAAAATATTCGATTGATACTGAACGGGCTGTCTGATCTTAAACTGCGTTTAAGATCTGTCAGTGACAATATTTCACAGTGACACTGGCATTTCTAGATCACGGCTCATCACATCTCGTGTTATTGGAGAAATTCACCCAAGCTTCGTTGTTTTCAATTCAAAACTCCAATATAGGTTTATGGTGGGATTTTTTCAAGTGCCAGAGTACTTACCAGAGTTTTAATTATTTGCAAATCGATTACTATTGCATATTGTGTAAAATTGGTGTTTTAGTAATCACTGAAATCAGAAACGTTTATTTCAAATAGACCAATAACAGGCACTTTTGAATTGTCAATATGTCGGTCAGTCAAACAAACAAATGAAGCTAAATTGCGCAGAAACAATTAGGCAGATTAAAAACTAAACAGGGCAGATCTGGAACTGAGGATTTTTAGCATTTACTGCTACAAAGAAACTTGCAGAGAAAGCAGACCCTATTTCTATGGAAAATAAAGAGTCTGTATTCTGTTTCAAAGATCAAAATATTTTCAAAACTTGGCACTTGGTAGGTGCACAAACCACGAGATGCCAAACATAAGGAAAGGCAAGTATAAACGGTGACTGATTCAAGCAAAAAAATATTTAAAAAATGGGTCCGAGTGCGCGGTTCCTTTTTAAGGAAACATGTCAACTGATCGACACTGCGTGACCAGAAAGGCTGGCTCGTTCTCCACCCAAATAATTAGCATGGCCATTCAACGTGGCAATGCTGCCAGTCTTCTGGGCACATTTCCGGGTAAGGAGTACTTCCACGCCTGAGTGTACTTTGTGTTTTTGTATTATAATTATTTATGTATATATTTAGGTTTTAGTATAAATAGTTTAGTTAATATGTAAGTTTTTTATGTAAGAGAGTGTTTCATCATCATCATCAACTTTTTTAAATATTACCACTGCTGGGACTTAGGCCTCCTCTCTAGGAGAGGGAATGGGCTGTAATCCACCACGCGAGCCACATGTCTTCGAATTTTTGAGTGTATCTATATATACTCACGATGTTTTCCTTCATAGTTTTAATGAAATAAATTACACAAAGTAATGCGCCGGGCAGGGTTTCAACCCGCGGCCTATAACACGTAAGTCGGAGCCTTTACCACTCGGCCACTATGCAAAATAAAGAGTAAGATTAAAAAAAGAAACTTAAAATATTAGTTTGACGTCAATCCACTTAAAAAACTTCATGATAAAATGAACTTTTTACACTGTACCAATAGAAAAATGTCACAATTGCTACTATCGCCAATTAATAGTTGAACAACTAAGTCAAAAGTTGAGTAAATCAAAACTAAAACGAAGGAGGTACTAAAATAAATTAAAACTAGACTGAATGCCTAAAAGCTTAAGTATTCCATTTAAATTAACGATCTAAGTTTTAAGGATTTAACGAACCAAAACTTACCTTAAAGTTATTTGTTACGTCTTATTTCATTCGACTCCTTAATTATGATGTCTAACTGGTTAACAGATTATCTGAAGGGAAGTCACACTGAAGTGGAATAGTATATTTTGATTCAAGTGGAGAAAATTTGTCTTTGCGAAAAACGCGAGGGTGTTATGGAGCCGAGTGCTAATTTCGACGTGTACCTACATTTTTCAATAGACTTACGAAAACTTAAATAGGGTGGGTGACTTATGGGGGCTGCACGGCATACGGTCTGAGACTATAAATACAATAAATTGTGGCAGGGTGAGCTCGCGTACCTACTTTTCTGTACTAGGGCGGAAAATAGTAAATTGTGTATCCAAAAGCGCTAGGGATAGGAGTGGACTTTGTGTGGTGGGTGGCGTCTGTGGATTTAAGAAATAGTCTTGAAATGTCAATGTTATTTTTGCGAAAGAATGAAATGCTTCTGTATTACTTTGCAAGCCAATGAACTGATATCAAGTGATAAAATAGACTGCGGGATTATTCGAAAGAGTTATCGTGACCCTAAAATGCAAAGAGTAACTGAAAGAGGTGAACAAGCACAGGTAGGTTTTAGTCAGTAAAACTCAACCACATGTAGTGTTTGAGTTTCATCCAGAGGAGGAGAAGTTTGCTCGCCGTCCATAATCCCAGGCCTTCTGTGGCCAGAAATCGCTCAGTGACTCTCGATGCCCGTGGCGTCTATTACTGCTTCTTATTCCTTCTCGCCCTATACCATGGCTATAACCAGGGCTGCACGTGGTAGGTCACCGCTTTCTCTACGAAGACACGGCGGTGTTGCGCCCATGCGAGACATACTTCCACCGTATGTTCCATCGTGTCCTCCGGATAATTAACACAATTTGTCACCATTGTGTGGATTGCCGGGGGTTTCTTCCCACTGAATCGGAAACTGGTATTTCTCAAAACATCCGTGTCCGTGACCTACGTCAGGTGGAAAAGGGAGATGCCATGGCTACTCTGCAAAATGGAGACTTAAATAAAACCGCGATTGAGGCATGACCTGGCATCCTGTAAGTACCTAGCATTAGTATAATAAAAACCAACACAAAACTCCATCACAAGAGCATTAATAACAAACTACTTATTTGAAGCTACCCATCCGTAAAGTATTTACGTATTTACCGTAAAACTAATGAACTAAACAGTCAATAAATTTCAGGAGCCGTACCACATATATTGCGCTAGTCCACTCAGTCAGACAAGATTGGATAAGTTTATACGACCTTACAAATTGTTTAACGACGGTTCGGGACTATGATCCTTATTTTGTCTCAGTAAATGATGTCTTTACACAGGCCTTAACTCCTGTACTGTTATGAGATAAGTTTTCTATTCGAGGGCTTTTGATTTTTTATTTATTTGGCAGTTTTTGGTGTTTATTTTTTAATGCGAGGCAGACGTGAAAATTAGCATGCTTTTTTTTTTCGGTGCGAAAAATCATTTTATGACAACCCCCGCTCTTGGGCGGAGCGGGAGATAGTGTCAGACTCTTACTAACTAAAAACCCCACCCCGTTCCTTCTAGCCTTCATACCGGGGCTCGAGTTCCTTTCGGATAACCCTGGCCCCAGTAGGCTTCGACCCATCTGGGCCGAACAGTTACCGAACTGTCGGACAGCAAGCTAAGCATGGCTCGCCGTCCGCGAGCCCGCGAAAATTAGCATGCTGAAAAGCATAGCGAACGTAGAATACAACATCGATTATATTAGAGAAATTATAAGGCAAGCCGCACATTTCTTTATTGGCCACGTGATCAAACTTTTTCAGTCACTTGAAGAACTCACAGAAGTGATCGAATGAGACATTCGAATTCTTGGCGAGCGACGGTAAAATGAGATAATTATTAGAGGCTACAAGCCTCCAATAAACTAATTCGTCTTCTATACAACGCCAACTAAATATTCTTAGTACTAGAGTGAAGCGAACTCGGAATTGTAGGGTACTTCGACACGATTCGATTTCGTCATCATCATCATCATCATTTCAGCCGAAAGCCGTCCACTGTTGGACATAGACCTCCCCCAAGTGCCGCCACAATGAACGGTCCTGTGCGTCTCGCATCCATCGGATTTCCGCAACCCTCACCAGGTCATCGGCCCACCTTGTAGGAGGCCTTCCAACGCTACGTCTTCCGGTACGTGTTTTGATTTCGCAATTTGTCATTATTGTTTCGTTAATTTATCTGATCAATAAGCTTTGTAATCTATACTTATAATAAATCTGTAGAGAGGTCAATTCTGTACATGAAATATATTTCCAAAATAACTATCAGGGGGTGATTAGTGATCGATACTGATGCTAAAAATGCAAACAGTAAAATTTTTGTCTGTCTGTCTGTCTGTCTGTCTTTCTGTCTGTCTGTCTGTCTGTCTGTCTGTCTGTATGTTCTTTATAGAAACAAAAACTACGCGATGGATTTTAACGAAACTTGGTACAATCATTCTTCATACTCCTGGGCAGGTTATAGTATACTTTTTATCACGCTACGATCAATAGGAGCAGAGCAGTGAAGGGAAATGTTGAGGAAACGGGAGAAATTACTCCATTTTTTAAGCTTCCGTCGCGTTTGCAGCCTTAATGGTTAAAGCTACACAGAAATCATGTATCACGGAAATATTCTCCTTAAAATTATATAAAAAATATCCCACGACAGCATATGTCTATCTTTTATGGTTGACTCACAATAACACGTGTAACTCCCGATAGCTTAGCAGTTCGGAGCTTTCTGTTTATTTTTGTCTACTCTTACGTTTATAACACTCTCACTCATCCCTAATTTTAAAAAGTTAACTTTATTATCTATTCAATAAAAAAAGAATCATAGAAATCGGTATAGAAACACCAAAATTATACATGAAATACGCTAATAAGCCATCGCGCGTGAATACTGAATCCAGTCCCCCGGCTCTTAGAATTCGATATCAGACGTTTCAGATCTTTGATTTTGACGACCCCGTTGTCGCTGGCATAAGCAACAGGATCCGCGTACGAAGTCGCTGGCAGAAGCTAGTTACAAATAATCTATTTAACGCATTAAAGCTCGACACGTTGTTTTACCAAACAATATAATTTAGAACGAAAACAATTAGGGCCAGTTTAACCCCAACCAATAGTTAAAGAGTAAATCATTGTTAAATCACGCTAAAATACAGATATATTCCCTTCTTTTTTACTGATTTATAAATATTTATATTACCATTTGTCATGATCAAGCTAACATTCAAAAGACTAGCGTCAGACAGTATTTTTAGGTCTGGTAAGTTTGCAGAAATGAACCTTTTTGGCGCAGCCGTGAGGCATAAAGAATATAATTGCTTTTTTATCGATGGTATTTTTTTTTTTAATTTTTTTTTTTTTGGTGTTGTGATCCTGGAGACTGTCACCTGTCTTTCTTTTATTATTATCTATTGATAGGCTCGCGTTTGACCAGCCCCGGTATGGTGGCTAAAAGGAACGGGCTAGGTTTTTACTCAGTCAGAGTCTGACCATCTCCCGCTCCACCCAAGAGCGGGGGTTGTCATTGGATGATTTTTACCTACCGAAAAAACCGCTTGCCTAAAAGTTGCCCTGTAATTCACTCTTGGCTTAAAGACCCTTAAGTTGTAGCTATCAGGAAACACAGATTCCGGCAGGGAATTCTTTGGCTGTACGCACAATAAATGTGTTTCCAAAACGCTTTGTGCGTGTGGGTAGGATATCTACCATGTACCGGTGGAGCAAAGCCGTACGTCTTGTGGTCCAATGATGGAACAGAATTATCGGAATTAGATTTATCCAAAATCTGTGCACACTCCCGGAAATGTAAACGATAGGAAACCGATAGGCTAGCAACTCGACGGTGACGACCAAGGCTTTGGAGCTTCGACTCAACAAGTGCATGATTGCCGATGATTCTCTTAGCTGGCCTCTCAATCGACTCCAGCGCAGCGCATCAAGCTGGTTTCTGGCAGACGCATCTCAAAGATAAGAACAGGTTTTTTTTCTTCAACGCATTTTAATGTAATATAACAATATTAGGTCCATATTTATTTTAAAAAAAATGGCGGTTTCTATGCTTTCCAGAGCCACAGCAGCTCTTTCAATAAATCCTGTAGACCGTTGTGTTGACTACGGTTTGTCGCCAATATACGATATGTTCTAAACCAGCTCGTTTACAATCCCTGATAGAAATAGATTCACAGATTTGCGAAATTCGGAATAAAATATTTGTATCATAATTTTCGTATAATGCTTTTCACAGTTCGGCGAACTAGTTGTACGTCACAAGCATAATATTGAAACCGGAGAATAAAGCTGCATTGAAAATGAAATGCGAAAATACGATTTAGTCTCATTTTACTAGTTTAGAAGCTTTATTTTGTTCTAATACCACTGGAATATTATGTATGAATACTGGTTTTTGTACTGGTGGTATGTTTATTTCACAGAAATGATGAGAGGTTAAAAAGGAAATACTTATCGATTTGTACTACGAGTGTCATCGCTTGTCTACTCGACTACAGACACTAAACCAATACGAACGCGCATTACGCAACTAACAGACCACGCACACTTAGATTGCAAGTTTGCTATTGGTAGTTGAACTATGAGCATTGCCCTACTTTGTGGCACGCCTGCCCGCCCACAAAGTCGTTCTAACTTCTTTCATCTGGTATTCGTTCGAAATAGAAAGAGCTGAAACAAATACCGATGTATAAGTTGTTCATTTTAGAACGGAATAAATTGTTTAAAATCATATAGAATATAAGTCAATGTTTTAAATAGAATATATTCTAAAAACATAGTAGGTACGTATAGTTGTGTGATGTCACGATGACTTATTCCAGTTTTATTCCAATACGATGCTGCGTAATACAGAAGTGTAGTATATCCATACTGGCATGGTTGGCGCAGTGGTTGAGCGATTGATTGCGATATGAAACAAATATTTGTTTGGCCTACAGATAGTTTTTCCAGGCCTTGGTGTCTTGTGTTTATATAAGTTTCATGATTGCAAATGCACCCACAACATAGGATTAATAAAATTCTCAATGTGAAGCAAAATTAACAAAAAAAGAAAAGAAGTGATGACCGCTTGATTGATTTTTTCATATAACAAAATATTTTACAATCTCTAAAATCAAAAACCAGTTTGTTTATCCAGTAAACTAGTTTCGATGGTTTTTGATTTGAACTCGCTACGAAGATATTTGAATATTACTCGTTTCTTCAATAGTAACAGCATATTTTGTATAGTGTATTGTGGAATATTCTCCTGGGATAAAAAATATCCTATTTGCCAGTGCCGTAAGTAGGGCAGTGCCATTAGTGGCCAAGCACAGGGCGCAGGCCCTAGAGGAGCAATTCAATTCAAAACATGTTTATTTTACATAGGTCTACATGGGCACTTATAAAACGTCAGAAGCTAGTGTACGGTTCCAAACGGTCGTTTCCTATGGAGAAGAACCGGCAAGAAGTATATAGTATAATATTATTTCTATATCCAAATCTTTATCGAGATATTTTTCATAATTTCTCTGATATTCACTCAAAGTCAAAGTAAAAATATTTTATTTCACATAGGCCTATCGTTTTATAAGTGCCCATGCACTTATAAAACGATACACTTACAATAAACCTTTGATTTTATCCGTATCTTTGGTTACTGCTCCGTAGCACTCTTGCGTGGGTCATAGCGTGATATTATATAGCTTATAATTATTATAGCTTTCCATAATAAAAGCGCTATTCAACACTAAGATAATTTTTCGATTCGAATAAGCAGTTCCTGAGATTAACGCGTTAACAAACAAACTCTTCAGTTTTATAATATTAGTATAGATTAGTGTGGTGAACATGCATGAACTTAAGCCATTTTTGATGGAGAAAGGTAGATACGTGAGCCACCTGCTATGATTAGAGTCCTCACCATGACAATGTTAAAATGTCAAGCTTGCGAACGAGAAAGGGGGATATGGAGCCATGTATAATAATATTCCACAACTATCACACAACGTCACCTAGTCCCAAGCTAAGCAGAGCTTGTGTTATGGGTAATAGACAACTGATAAACGTAGGTACTTATATATTTCTAAATACATACATATTATAGACAAATTACACCCAGACACAGAACAAATGACCATGCTCATCACACAGACATTTGTTCTGGGTGGGAATTGAACCCACGACCTCCGGCATAGCAGTCAAGGTCACTAACCACTAGACCAACAGGCCAGTATACACCCTATATAGCTCCCCCTAAGCTAGCATGCCTTTAACAGTTCACTTTGGGTCATCAAATGGATCGCGTTAAGAGCAGTAAGTATTATTTTTCCTTTGTTCTATTAGTACTGCAAATATTTCAAACAAAAATAAAACAAAGTAAGTCATATATCTCAAAATTAAAATGCAAAGTTCAAGGTGATATAATAAAATCTGCTCTTTTAAATAGTTTGTTTTTGTTCCTTATTGAAACTGGTTTACTGTCCACGAACACAAGATTGAGTTTTTGTTTACAAACAACGGCTGCCCAGTTTTTAATAAGCTATTTTCATTAAAAAAAAACATGTTGTCAGAAAGAGCCATTGCCGTCTTAGTTTCGACAGTCGAGGAGATATTATCAAAACAAATAGTCTTTACTAGCTTCTGCCAGCGACTTCGTACGCGGATCCTGTTGCTTATGCCAGCGACATTCAGTGTTATAAACGTAAGAGTAGACAAAAATAAACAGAAAGCTCAGAACTGCTAAGCTATCGGGAGTTACACGAATACACGTGTTATTGTGAGTCAACCATTTATGATAGACGTATGCTGTCGTGGGACATTTTTTATATAATTTTGAGGAGAACATTTCCGTTATACATGTTTTCTGTGTAGCTTTAACCATTAAGGCTGCAAACGCGACGGAAGCTTAAAAAATGGAGTAATTTCTCCCGTTTCCCCAACATTTCCCTTCACTGCTCTGCTCCTATTGATTGTAGCGTGATGAAAAGTATACTATAACCTGCCCAGGAGTATGAAGAATGATTGTACCAAGTTTTGTTAAAATCCATCGAGTAGTTTTTGTTTCTATAAAGAACATACAGACAGACAGACAGACAGACAGACAGACAGACAAAAATTTTACTGTTTGCATTTTTAGCATCAGTATCGATCACTTATCACCCCCTGATAGTTATTTAGGAAATATATTTCATGTACAGAATTGACCTCTCTACAGATTTATTATAAGTATAGATAATAATAATAATTTTATTTATTTATTTCAAGTAAGTACACACGAATACTTAAAAACAGATTATTTTTATTACTCATTAAGGCCTAACTCCCGAGCAGTGTCATAAAACATTGATTTTCTGAACGGTAACGGCCAGGTCAATAGGTTTGAAAAAAATATAAAAGTTTATTATAAACTAATGGTACCACCACCAATCATTCATATCACCACCAACCACCACCACCACCATTCATTAGTTATGAGTATACACGTAGATGGGTGGAAAGGGAGAGGACGGCCAAAGAAAAGATGGGTGGATTGTGTGAAGAGTGATATGAAAGAAAAGGAAGTTAGTGATAGCATGACGACTGACAGGATAGAATGGAAGAAAAAAACGTGTTGCGCCGACCCCAAATAACACGGGACAAGGGCAGGAAGATTTTCGGCGTGGCTGGAAAGACCTCATGACGTCCTTACCTTCCGCATGACGCAGGTCCTCACCGGACATGGCACGTTCGTGAGGTTCCTGCCTGCACCGGATTCAAGCGGAAGAGACGCCCGGGTGTCGCCACTGTGCGGAACGCCCGAAGGACACGGTGGAGCACACAGTCGAGGTGTGCCCTGCTTGGGCAACCGGCACTTTTCCAGTCCCATATAAAAGGCGCATTAAACATGCCAAGACCAGATACCATTCAGAAGCATAGTAAGTTCTAAGAACTTTGCTTTCACAAAATTTCGTAATATTAGTGTAAAACTATAAAAAAATGCTCGACTTAGTGAATATATAGCTTTACCATCACGTTCGTATATTGACGTAAAATATGACTAGATTACTCATAAGTTAAGTAGGTATAATATAGTACATTGTTATACTAGGGGTGAAAGTTACTTATTTCGTCCCGAGAAGGAGAGGGACTAAATAAGTAACTTTAACCCCGAGGTAAGCATTATGCTTTTCATTACGAATACAAGAAGATAATTCTAGTTTTTTTTTAAATAATTTGACAGCTGTTAGTTGAAAGTAAAACTCCCTAGGGATGAAAAGTGTGATACTTTTCAGCCCGCTCCTCAGGCAACTTTAGACCTACTTTAAGAGTATGAGTAATGAAAATTAATTATGTACATTTATTATGATAGAAGATATATTATATAGGATTATATACTATGTTTGATATATAAGCTAGCAATCTAATTACTAGCATAATGGATTCGCGCCATTCCCTACACGTGTTCGAACTTAGTCCTTGTGAACTTAATGAACACATATCTGAAACGTGTGTTTGCCTTCACAGATCAATAAGTCGTTTGATTCAAAGGAAACTTAAGATACCTATCTGCCTAATTGACCTAGGCAGCTATGCTTATGATGAGGTAAATTGATTTAAAGCCAAAAGTGAACCAATTAATTTTGAGCTTCTTCGCTCGCGTTGTAATAGGAAATTGTGTCATGGAAATATAATAATATTCCACTAATATTATATTCTACAACTATCATACTACGTCGTCTAGTGCCAAGCTAAGCAGAGCTTGTGTTATGGGTAATAGACAACTGATAAACATACTTATATATTTCTAAATACATACATATCTATCTATCTATCTATATATATAAAAATGACCCCCGTTTTCCGTTGTCACGACTTGGCATGAAAACGGCTTGACCGATTTGGCTGATTTTTTTTTGTTGTGATTGTTATTGTGAGGAGAAGGTTCTTATGGAAAAAAAAATAAAAATTAGGGTAGTGTAGGGTAGAGTAGGGTAGGGTAGGGTAGAGTAGGGTAGAGTAGTGTTTTTTTTTTTTTTTTTTTTTTTTTTTTTTGTGGCAGGAGTGGGAAATCCATCATGGACACCCAGACTGCCTTGCAGAAAGGCATTCTGGGTAGTGCCGGACTCCTACCGGCTAAAAACCACTCCTGCCATGCGAAAGGCTCCCCTGCCGTCAGGTTGCGCAGGGTAGTTTTAAAGGCTGTAGGTTCTATTTGGTTTCCGCTTTTGTAGTTTATTACTGTAATTACGGTGATAGAGATATATATATATATATATATTATACAATTATACAAATATGAATAATATTTTAATAAATAGTAAAAATCCTTCTTAATAAATTTCTTATTGTTAAAATTCTGTCATAAAAGTTTCGTTAATAAATCATTCAGATAAGTCAAGATAAAATAAAATAAAAATAAAATAGTAATATAATAATTTCCATAAAATGCTAAAATTTGGTAAAATTCAAGGTAAAATGATTCCGTATATAGTTTAAAACGATGTTATAATTTAGTTAGATAATAATTTCAGTCAGTTAAAAATAGGATTTTGTAAAATTTGTGTTTATATCAGGGTCAATTGGTCAATTAATTTTTGTTTCTTTTGTTTACTGATGTAACTATTCTTGTAATAAACTGTATAAAAATATCCCTATACTTCTTATTTGCTATGATTACGCTAAGGTTTTCTTTGACTGCTTTAGTTTCTAGCTTGGCTTCGAGGTCATATCTTAGGTTGGCATACACCGGGCAGTCCGTCAGGAGGTGGAGGACTGTCTCCTGCTTGTCGGGGTCGCAGGCGCACGCCGGACTCTCCTTGCACTTGAAGCGAGTCAGGTACTCGGAGAACCCGCCGTGTCCCGTTAGGGCTTGGGTCAGCTCCTTTGTCATCTCCATCCTTCGTACCGTCCTGTACGCAGCGATCGCACAGGGGAAGAATATCTTCGTCGTGGCCGCCGTTTCTCCTGTGCAATACCTCCGGTTCCATTTGTCCAGCGTCTCCATTCGGATCATACGCTTGACGAATGAAACCGGGCACTTGTCGTAGTCGGGTTGCCGCTTCAACTTCAGGGCAGCCTCCTTCGCGAGCAAGTCGGCTCTCTCGTTGCCCTCCAGCCCCGCATGAGCTTTCACCCAGAACAGGGAGACGCTCTTATTCTGGGCGTTACTGCGGCGGATGGCGTCCCTTGCTTCCACTGCGAGGGCGTGGAGGGCTTCGGGGTTCACGACTGTTTGGAGAGCTGCCATGGAGTCGCTGTAGATAGCGAACGCCGTCCCCGTCCTTCGGAGGACTTCTTTCGTCGCTTTGCAGAGGGCGAGAAGCTCGGCCTGGTAGACGGTGCTGTAAGACGGCAAAGCAAGCTTGAGGGCCTTTACCTCCACATTATCGGTCCACACCGACAGTGCGGCACCGACTTTGCCCTCAATCTTGCTGCCGTCTGTGAAGATACGCACCGCGTAATTGCGGTGCTCATTAAATTGTTCCTCGTCTACCAGGCGTCGCAGTGCAATAGCCCTCTGCTCAGCCGGATGTGGCATCTTTAGTGCCGATACCACTCGCTCGATCTCCCGGTCTCCCAGCGCTGGATGAGGTACCCCTCTCTTGGCCTCGTAAAGGGCGGCTGCCTCTCGGATTCGGAGATCAAGAGGGAGTATCCCAGCCAGCACCAGTGCTGAGTGTAGGGAGACCGTGCGGTAGGCTCGGCACAACTTCTGCGCGAAGCTCCTCTGGACGGCGTTCAGCTTCTTTTGCAACCCGACTTTGTTGGCGGCCGGCGACCACGCGCTCGCCGCGTACAGGATGATAGGCTCCACTGCAGCCGTATAGATGCAGCGGATAACCTCTGGATGGAGACCCCAACTGACCCTAGCGGCCCGCGACAGTCGTTTGTAAATGCCGACGGCTCGGGCACAGACGTTTGCGACGTGGGTGTTAAAAGTCAATTTGTGATCGATGGTAAGACCAAGCAGTTTGATTTCCTCGGACATGCCAATGTCTACCCCGCCCATTCTGAGACATGGGGTGTCATGCTTCAGTTTGCGTGTGACCAGCATTGCTTTTGTCTTATGCGGCGCAAACCGAAGCTTGTTCGTGACACCCCATGCTCGCACGTACTCGAGGGCGACATTGGCATCTCTTTGGACTTCAAGAGCCGTCTCCCCATCGAACACAAGGACGATATCGTCAGCAAACGCCTGGCAGTAGACCCCCATTTCCTCCAGAGCCTTTATAAGAGGATCCAGCACAAGGTTCCAAAATATGGGACCACCGATAGATCCCTGGACGCATCCTTTCTCAGTCCTGGATTCGTGCTCCACACCCGCATACCTGACCTTGACCACCCTCTCGGACAAGTAACTGTCTATGACCCGCCTCAAGTTCACAGGACACTTTTCCTCAGCCAGACGGACTCGTATGGCTGGCCACCAAGCGCTATCGAAGGCCCCCTCAATATCCAGGGACACAATCGTGACAAGCCTCTTTGCGTTGAGTCTGCCACGAATGTGCCCCATTAGCGTATAGAGGGAGTCTTCGGTGTTTCGCTGGGGCATGAAGCCGTACTGGCGAGTACTCATCCTGGGTAGTAGGTAAAACTTGAGTCGGGCCACGAGCATCTTCTCGAAGACCTTGCCGAGAACAGGCAAAAGTCCAATTGGCCTGTAAGATTTTGGGGTGGTGTAGTCATCTTTTGCGGGCTTGCGGAGCACGATGACAGTTGCCTCTTTCCAGGACCGTGGAAAGTATCCATGCGCCAGGCACTTGTTTACCAAGCGCAGAACTAGGTCTGGGTCTTGACGGATCGTGTGGCCCCATATGTCCGCCGTCAGACCGTCGGAACCGGGGGCTTTTTTGGGGTTGAACGAGGAGACTGCTCGCTCCAGCTCGTCGAGTGTGAAGGGAGGGTCCGAAGGTTCATCTTCGTTCCCTCTGTTCACCTCGTCTGCTCTTTGCCGCACCCTTTTGTGCTCCTCGTTATCCCCCTCCGAACGGTCTTCCGGGTAGAATACCTGTGCTAGATACCTCGCCGAGGCCTCTGGGTCTAGGGTCCTGCCGTCCCTTACCATCGGCAGATCCTCCTTCCTCTTCTCCGTCCTACGGATCACCCGGTATATACCTTCCCACAGGCCCTCGCGATCCTGCTTTTCGCAGAACCCCTTCCAGCTCTCGATCTTAGCTTGGACTATTGCATTCTCGTACTCTTCTTTCTGTTTCAAGTACTCCTCCACAACCTTTGGTCTCCGGACTGGCGCTGCACAGCGGATCCTCCGCTTCATGGTGACCACTTTCCTCTTTAAACTGGCGAGCTCATCAGACCACCACGGCACGGTCAGCGTCTCCCTACCCTTCTTTTTGGGTATCACGGATGTACAGGCGTCCTGCACTGCCGTTGTAAGTCCCTCGACTACCAGGTCTATATCGTCCACGCTGTCGATTTCATCGAACAGACTTACGGTTATATTGTTCCCTAGCATAATTTGACGCAGTTTTTTACGAAACCGCGCCCAATTCGCTTTTCGGGTGTTGTAGATCCTGGTAGTCCGGTTGACCGTGATACCTAAAGACTTTTTAAGGTGTACGCTAAACTCAATGCCGTTGTGGTCCGATCCCGTCAGGTCATCAACGACTCGCCAGCCGTCGGTCACCGTCAGCATATCCGCCGTGCAGGCTGTGACGTCGACGCAGCTCGTGTAGCGTCTGCCACCACGAACTACGTCGAAGGTTGGAGTTTCCCCTCTATTAAGTACCTGCAGTCCAAGCTGATCGAGAGCTCCCAGCATCTCGTCGCCTCTGCCGTTGGTCTCACTGCTGCCCCACCAGATGCTCCAGGCGTTGGCATCTCCTCCCATGATGAGCTTATGCGGGCCGGTCTCGCTTTCCACCTTCCTTAGGCTGTCCAGGTATGGCCCTAAGGGCTGGTCTGGCTCGAAGTAGAACGAGACCAGAGTCAGTCTCCCGACACCGGTTTGGATCCCCACCACGACGATGTTGTTCGTGGTGAGTTCTGGGTACTGTCTGACGGTGATGTTTGGATCAAACACCGCTATGGCCGCTTTGACAGTCCCTTCTCCTTGGCCGGTGCGCTGGTAAATTCGGACTCCTCTGGTCCCGCTCATCCTCCTCGCGCTGCCCACATAGGGTTCCTGGATCAGCGCTAAGGTGACTTTGCGCTTCTCGGCCTCAAGCATAAGCTCTTGGGTTGCCAATTTCTTCCTCTGAAGATTTACCTGGAGCATCTTGTGCGGCATTGTGTCCACCGGGACCACCTTAGCAGTAGGCGACGGATGCGCGTGCCAGCCGGTCCCACCTGACTCGAACAGGGCACTCAAGGTCGAACGCGTTGTGGTCAATTCTCCCCATCTTCGCCTTGACGCAGTTGTGGCACTTTGGTGTTTCTGCCTTCAGCCACTGGTCACATTCTGATCGAAGGTGTGGGCCTCCGCAATGACTGCATAAGTCGGCAGGTTCTTTACAGAGCCGCCGACTATGCCCGTAGCCCAGACACCTGGTGCACTGGACCAGTGGCGACTGGTCCTCGACGAAGACGGTCTGGAGATCTATACGCGCTTTTCCCTTTTCAAGCATCCTGTTCCAGACAGCAGGGGACGTGCTGACAACCACATTGTTGGTTTGGGGGTTCCGCGCACTCTTCTTAAATTTGATTGTCATTCGACTTTCCTCGTTATCGAGGCCGCGAAAGACATCCCGGTTTTGATTCCGCAGCGCCTCCAGCAATTCCTCGTCAGAGTGTATGCGGAGGACGCCACGGAATATCAACAATGGGTCCTTGTTTTTCACGTCCTCGACGACGAGGTGGTCTCCTGACCTTCGGATCCTCTCTTTCACCCTGTTTCTGTCCTCTGCCGACCTACAGCCCATGACAATCTTGCGGTCCTTTGCCTTTCGTACCGTCTCTACTTCTACTCCTCCCTCTTTGGCCTTTACTGCCTCTCTGATTCTCCGTAAGACCTCGTCTCCAGTAACCCCCTCGTCTTTAGACGTCACCACTACGGAGTGCAGTGCGGTCCTTCCTGGGGTCTGCCTTTTCGGTGGACCCGCAGCTACACTCGCGTAAGTGACCGCCTTTTCTATTATTTCTCCCTGCCTCTCCATCGCTTGCCGCAGCTTCCCCATCTTCTCGCTGCTCTCCTTCACCAGCGCGCTATGCTCCGCTAGTGAAGCCAGCAGCAAGTTAACCTCCGGGAGGCTCTTGGGTGCTTCTGGCGGAGGTGTGGCCTTAGCAACCTCCTCCCTTGCCAGCTCAGCCCCCCTTACTTGTGTAGCAGCCGCCGCCCCCTCTTTCACGAGCTGGTACAGCCGTTCCACCGATTGGGTGATCCCGGCTTTCAAGTCTGCCCTCAGATTGCGCGAATCGCCAAGGTGCGACTTCGCGCGCAGAAGGCAGTTGCGAGCCTCGGTCACCCGATCGGTGGGTTTGCTCGGCTGCAGCTGGCTTGTCCCCGGTGACGCTCCCTGTGCCTCAGTAGAGGTTCGGCGCGCCACAGCCTTGCTGTCCGGCTGGGAAGAGGCGCGCTTTGCAGCCTTCTGGGAAGCCGTCACGGTCGGGGCAGCTTTCTTTGATGGGTTCGCGGCGGCTGACGGGAGAGGCTGAGAATCGGCCATTGTCCCGTTTTCCCACTCGCCAATGCTTCGCCTCACACTAGAGGCCTGAGTTGAAGTACTGGGAGGGGAAACATCCCCCTCGAAAGTGATGGAGAGAGCCACGTTCGACGGAGAGACATGAGGTCCTGTGGAGGCTTTCTTGGCCGGGGTCCTGGAGAGGAACATGGTAGTGGAGGTGAAATATGAAAATCAAATAAATAAGCTACTATTCTGATCCCTGTAAAGGAGGGATCAAAATGTCAATAAAAATAAATTAGTCAAAGTAATTCCTCAAAAGAGGTGTCAATAACAATTAATGGGTAGAGTAGGGTAGAGCAGGGCAGAGTAGGGCAGAGCAGGGTAGAGTGGGGTAGAGTAGGGTAGAGTAGGGTAGAGTAGGGTAGAGTAGGGTAGACTAGGGTAGAGTAGGGTAGAGTAGGGTAGAGTAGGGTAGAGTAGGGTAGAGTAGGGTAGAGTAGAGTAGAGTAGGGTAGAGTAGGGTAGAGTAGGGTAGAGTAGGGTAGAGTAGGGTAGAGTAGGGTAGAGTAGGGTAGAGTAGGGTAGAGTAGGGTAGAGTAGGGTAGAGTAGGGTAGAGTAGGGTAGAGTAGGGTAGAGTAGGGTAGAGTAGGGTAGAGTAGGGTAGAGTAGGGTAGAGTAGGGTAGAGTAGGGTAGAGTAGGGTAGAGTAGGGTAGAGTAGGGTGGAGTAGGGAAGAGCGGGAGCGAAGCCGCGCGGGCAAAGCTAGTTTTATATAAAAACCCTTTTTCTATAAAAAAAAAAAAAATAACCCACTTCATTTAAAAAATGAAATTTGAGAAGTTCTTTCGATTTCGCTAAAATTCCATCATCAGATCCCAACTTGGGTAGAGTAGGGTAGAGTAGGGTAGAGTAGGGTAGAGTAGGGTAGAGTAGAGTAGAGTAGGGTAGAGTAGGGTAGAGTAGGGTAGAGTAGGGTAGAGTAGGGTAGAGTAGGGTAGAGTAGGGTAGAGTAGGGTAGAGTAGGGTAGAGTAGGGTAGAGTAGGGTAGAGTAGGGTAGAGTAGGGTAGAGTAGGGTAGAGTAGGGTAGAGTAGGGTAGAGTAGGGTAGAGTAGGGTAGGGTAGGGTAGAGTAGAGACGAGCGGGAGCGAAGCCGCGCGGGCAAAAGCTAGTAATGTTAATAAGACCTACAAACATTTAAATTATAACTATTAGACATTATGTAGAAATCGGGTAGAGTAGTGTAGAGTAGGGTAGAGTAGGGTAGAGTAGGGTAGAGTAGGGTAGAGTAGGGTAGAGTAGGGTAGAGTAGGGTAGAGTAGGGTAGAGTAGGGTAGAGTAGGGTAGAGTAGGGTAGAGTAGGGTAGAGTAGGGTAGAGTAGGGTAGAGTAGAGTAGAGTAGGGTAGAGTAGGGTAGAGTAGGGTAGAGTAGGGTAGAGTTGGGTATAGTAGGGTGGAGTAGGGAAGAGCGGGAGCGAAGCCGCGCGGGCAAAGCTAGTTATAGATAAATTACACCCAGACACAGAAAAAATTACCATGCTCATCACATAAACATTTTGTCCTGGGGAATTGAACGTACGACCTCCAGCATAGCGGGCTCGTGGACAGCGAACTATGGGTAGCTCGCTGTCCGATCATCCGGTAACTGTCCGGACCGAGCCAAGGCGTCGACGGCGCGCACTGTTCCCGCGCGCCTCAAGGAGTTGTCAGCAACAGGAGGGGCCCATCTGGGTCGAAGCCTACCGGGGTCGGGGTTATCCGAAAGGAAACTAGAGCCCCGGTATGAAGGCTAGAAGGAACGGCGCGGGGTTTTTAGTCAGTAAGACTCTGACACTGTCTCCTGCTCCACCCAAGAGCGGGTTTCGTCAATGATGATTTTCCCCGTCGACAGAAAAAAAAAACCTCCGGCATAGCAGTCAGGGCCACTAACCACTAAACCAACAGGCCAGTCGAAGTCGAAATATACTCTCAGGTTACAATTATTGTATGTAATCTTCCAGGATACGGTTTGCCCTTGTGCCAACTTTCATAGACCATCCTGTTAGGTCTATATTTCACTGGGACACAATAGCGGCGCGACCAGTGGCGCTGCCATAGTGTCTCCGTGAAATATAGACCTAAGCTACCAAACTAGACACCAGAGACGCCACACGTTCGAGCTGGTCGCGCCACTAAATTGGTTGCGCAATCGACACTATGTGAGTAACTCTCTATAGAACTGTATACATTTTGTTGGTAACGGCGACTGGTCGGGAATCCATGGTATCTCGGTAATACATATCCTTTAGAGCGGCAAATAATCAAAATGACTCCGTACACTCTGAGTGGAGCAACAGGGAGTGTGCCTTCACTGTTACCCTTTGCGTTCAAGGGCAATCCCTCAAAAATGGCAGGCATTTGCCCTAGCGGTCCTCGTCAATGTTGCTGACTGCTCTTTGAGGCCACCAGCTGAAGCTGTCATTATCTAAGAGGTTTGTCGAAAAAGCTCTTTTGTATTTACTAGCTTCAGCCAGTGGCTTCGCGCGCAGTATATAGGTTTATCTATAGAAACTTTGATCCCCATTTCATCCACATAAGGGGTGAATTTCGAGAAATCCCCTCTTAGTGAATGAAATGATATGCCCTGGCCTTGGACGTAGCGGGAAATAGTGTCAGACTCTTACTGACTAAAAATCCCACTCCGTTCCTTCATGCCTTTCATACCGGGGCCGAGCCTCCCTTTTGGAATTAGACCCTGGCGCAGACTAGGCCCTGGCCTCGAATATAAATATAGATGTGAACTTCTATTGATGGCAAATTCTGGACGAACCACAATTTTTTCACCTTCTACATTCTAGCCGCCTTTCTACAGTTGCTGAAGATAACCCTAATTATCAAGTTTATTACATAATTTCCTTCTCCATAAGTGACTAGAGACTGAAATGTCTCATGCAGGTCTGCAATAAATACGAACGCTACCATTGTGTTTCTAATCATACCACGAACAGGTTTAGTTTGTTGGTCCAAGTTGTAAAAGCTTTGCGATTCCATGTGAAGAAAGCGGAGGGGGGAGGGGAGGGGGAAAGTGAATATGCTAAAGAAAAACTAATGTTCTTTTTGTTCTTGTTATACAGTTATAGCTATGTAGTTTTTTTATATTTTAAAACGTACTAGTAACAGTTGAAAAATTTCCTTATACCGCATTTATTCTTTTTAGTCTGAACAGTATAATAAAGCTTTGCTTGTGACTTAATCGATAATCCAAATTGTTAATTTAATTGGAGGTCAATCAGATTTTTATTTCTACTATCTTTTTATATTCTTGAGTTCAGTTCCTTGGTTATTTTAAGGAGTTTTCAAAATTTTAATTAATGACGTTTAAAAATATTAATTTTCCGTTTTAGTAATCATTTGAATAATTGTAATTACCATTTTCATTACAATTGTATCATACTTTTCGTCTGGTTTGGATACTGTGCTACCAGACTCATTCCGTGTTGGGTTTCAACATATTCAAATATTTCTAAACAAAACTCAAAAATCGCTGTCACCCATCACAAGCACCTCACCCCAAGGTAGTCTCGTTAGCAAACCGTCTGCCACAGCCTCGGAAGCCTTTATTAAGTGAGGCAACATTAAACGTGCGACAAGACAGTTTGTTTCTCTGTTCCGTAGAGTTGTTTGATGCAAATCGACATGAGATTCCGCCTCGTTCTACTTATTGTTGTGGCTGCGGGCTTCGTGAGTGCAGTAAGTGTGATTCCTGCTTTATTTATGGTTCGAGATTTGAAATTGGAATGAGTGTACTGGCTGGTCGGGAGATTCTGAAAATTTGACAGTTTTATTTTTAATTGTAATGGAATTGTGATTTGAAAGTTTTTTTTAGGATAGTTCCCTAAGTTATTTAACAAAGTGTTTACGTCTTGTTACAAATGTGTGAAAATAAATTCGGTTTGTTTAAATGTGTTTCTTAATAAAAATGTTTCTCATCTCGGTTTATAAAGACGAGCTGTACAAAAACAATTTGTAGAGGCGTCGGTCGGAATTGAATCATAATAATCCACTCCACTTTACCTGCTCTTGCTCTGGAACTTGAGAAATACATTCTAACTTTGCTCAGCTCTAATAGAACTTAAGTTTCCTTTTTGTTGAAAGTTTTATATTTAAACAGATTAAAATGCAAATTAGGTATTTCCTAGTTAAAGTTTCTCCATTTTTTCTCGCTACCTGAATAGTTGTAATTTAGATAATTTTTTCATTAATTACAGGAAATCTCATTACTTACAGGGAAAAGTTAAACGAAGCAACGATCACTGTAAGTACTCATATATCATTTTTATTTCACTTTGGCTGCCGAAACGATATTCCTTGGATGTTAATGGGCTGATATCAGACCTGAATCATGACATTTTATATTTATGGCACTAAAATCAACGTAGAATCTAATTTGGGAACCATTTTTAATAACGTTTTCAAAGATGGCTGTAGAATGAACTATATATTTATAGTCTTTTGTACTTGAAAGAAGAATCTTATTACGTTTCGTAAGCGAAAATGGATGTGAGCATAAAAATCACGAAAACAAACATTACATATTGGTTGCGAAGATAAGCAATTGCGATCAACTGAATCCACATTCCTTTGCTCCCAAATCAGTCTAATATTTGCTCGTAAATTTATTTCTCTACCGTCAATAAATTTCCCCATTTATGAATAAACTTGTGTATAACTTGTTTGGAGGTAAATGTTGATTTTGGCAACGAGAGGAGTAGGGAGTAGTGACATTAATAATGTATCAAATCAAATAAACTATTGGCTGCTGTTGGCGCTTCTGAAAGTTTTGAGTTTCAGCGATTGATATGAGTTGTTCAGGCACTTTAGAGGTTAGACGATAGCTACTCAGTACTTAGCTGTTTTAAGTCACACTGTCATCACATCAGTCGAGAAGTATGCCGTGATTTATTCGATTTTAAAAGAGTGTGGTCATTTATATTTAACTTGTACTGGTTTATTGTAATTAATTAAATTAATGGCGGAAGAGCGAGGTTTATCCCATCACGAGTATCTTCGGATTACTTTCTGGGAAGCCCCGGCAACTTAATTGTATAGATTTAAGAAAATAAACCATTTTTTTTTTTATCGCTGTTTACGATACAATGTTCTAATAATATGAATAATAATATAATGGTTTACGAATTGTAGGAAAGTGATTTATAGATGCGAATATTGATAGAGGAAGTTTGACTAATGGACTACCTAACTATACAAGCTAATTTTTTTTTGTAGTTCATGACGGGTGAAATTTTTTTTTGAGTTGGCGAACATTATCGGATGACTTTCCTTTGCTGATCCTCCTCTGCCGGGTGGAGCAGGATGGCGTGTCCTTTACTGACTAAACCCACTGTTCCTTCATTTGCTTTTTGCATTTTAAAGTCACGAGATCTCTTCAAAAGTTCCCACAACATAAAACCTAAAAATTATAAGTGATAATTGATAAAATGAAACTAAATTATAATTTTACTTCGCAATTATTTGTAATTATAATTAGGAACTCATAAACGCTTTAGGTTTAAGTGTTTTGATATAAACGGAGATATTTAAATCGATGGCTTTTGCCTTCTTTAGATTTTGACTTCAATGAATTAGTTTTAGCGGTCCAATTAAGAAGACTAATTATAATTTATTAGTCAAAGCAATTTTAGGTAAACGACCTTTTTCTAAACGTGTTCGGTTTCATGTAGGTCCTTAAAATTAAGTGTCAATTAGTTGATTCATTAAAGAAACCTAAAATGGTATCTATATAATTTATAATAGCTCGTTCAAAAACAGGTTTGTTATCAAGGAAATATGTGGCTTACAAAGTAAGTGCGTGGGTTAGAATAGTTGACTGACTTGCCTTGAGAGCTATATTGATACTGTTATAGAGATACTAAGTTTTGCCAGCGGTTTCGCCTGCGTGAAAGTTTTTTTTCCAGTGGGTAAATCATCTAATGATATCCCCCACTCTTGGGCGGAGCGGGAGATATTGTCAGACTTTTACTGACTAAAAACCCACTCCTGTTCCTTCGTTGCCTTTCGTAGCGGGGCTGAGCTGTCTTTCGAAACTAACCCTGGCTCCAGTAGGTTTCGACCCAGCTGGGCCCCTGCTGTTGCTGACAGCTCCTTGAGGCGCACGGGAATAATGCGCGCCATCGATGACTTAGGCTCGGTCCGGACAGTTACCGGACGGTCGAACAGTGAGCTACCCATTGCTCGCCGTCCGCAAGCCCGCGCCTACGGTGGATACTGATACGGTTGGCCTCTTCCTTAGCTAGCATTACTGCCTCGCAGAAGGAGGCGACCGCCTGCCACTCCTCCTCTCTCCGAACCACGGCCTGTACCTAGACCCGTACAAAACCCTAAAAATATCATGTTTTTTTTTATTATTTCCAGTAATAGGCTTAACAAATCTCGGTGCTTCCGCCACATTTGGAGAACAGGGTGTGGCGGACTGCCTCGCTGCTGGAAACTCTGCCTGGAATTGTTATACTGAACAGACTGGCTTCAACCCTCAATGGCGATGACGAAGACCTGCCTAGCTTTAGTCTCAGTATTCTTAATGTTATGATTAAATGATTTTATTGGTAGTGTTTGTGTTTTATTTGATGGTCAGCACTGACACTCAAACTTATGTCTCTATAACTTATTATCATCACGGTCGGTCAGATCATCATAACGGCTTCAGGGTGTTAGTAATGTCCTAGATAAATTTACCTAAAAAAGTACATAAGGATTTAACGATTGCATCACTGCTTACCATCAGGTGGGATCGCGGTCAAGCATTAGTTTATATGAGACTGGCTTTTACCCGCGGCTTCACTCGCGTGTATTAATATACTTCAATCTTTTTCCCCATTTTCCCATAAAAAAAAATTGCCTATGTCCGTCTCCAGGGTCTCAACTATCTCTGTACCAAAATTCATCAAAATCGGTTTTCCCATTTAGGCGTGAAGACGTAACAAACAAACAAACAAACTCACTTTCGCTTTTATATTATTAGTAAGGACTAAAAAAAAGTCACGTTAGGTATATACTTGTCCTGTTTCGAACTTACATCCTCATGTATGAGAGGCGGGTGCTTTAACCACTGTGGGCCACCATCATTTTACCTCTCGTTTTAGTCATTATAATTATTATTAGTGTGAGACAAAGTTAAGTAATTAAAACAAACATAAAATAGACTCTATCTTGTCACCTTCCTCAAAGGAGAGTTTTAGCCGAAAGGAGTTGTGTATCGACGATTTCGTGGAAGGATACCGACCTCGCAGCGGAACACGACGCCGTCACTTCGTGTGCAATCGTTTAATTAATTCATGAATCCCCAAGCGACCACAGGTGGCCGCGCATCTATTGTCTTACTATTGTGTCTCTAATTGACGGTATCTGAAGGGTTAATAAGTAGATTTTATTTATATGTATTAGTTTATTATTTTTAAGATTATTTTATGTATAGTGTATATGGGCCATAGTAGCCTGAAAAATAAAGAATTATTATTATTATTATTATTATTTCAGCCGAAAGACGTCTATTGTTGAACATAGGCCTCCCCCAAGTGTTGCCATAATGACCGGTCCTGTGCGTTGAATCCTACGCTCCGTCAACAAATCAGACTCGGTCTTTACCGAACGGGAAGACGGCGGGCTACCCATTGCTTGCCTTCCGCAAATCCGTGCCTACGGTAGCAGGAGATTGCCCTTCGACTTCCGACGGCGACGTCCGGAGTCTCTGCGTCTGGAGCATGAGGATGTGTGTTCCGTCACAGTCTGCAGCACTGCGTGTCGTGGTCTCGATTCCCACACGGATCAAATATTTGTATGGCCTAGTAGCCAAAAAGTTGTGTATTGGTGAACGCAACCGTAATACAGGAGTTAAATTTTACAAAAAAACGAGACAAATTGTACAATCTACAGCATTTGCCACATAATATAAATATTTAAGTATATAGAAAACTAACGCCATGTGCACTAAAGACAAAAATAAGATAATTACTGCTTTTATTACCATCCTAATATTATTACCATTATCTACCCCACATCATATCACCGCAAACCCGACCATTACTCTCATTATAATTTCAACTTTCAGACTGCACGTATTCGCAGACGGGCAACTTAAATTCTAAGTCTAGTTTCATAAATCGTCTCACTTCCGTGTATCCGGCTCCGTTTATTATCCGGCTCGTACCAATTTAGATGGTCCCACTGAATTTCAGATATTATACAATTGCTACGTGACTTTAGAACCGTGAAGATTCGCCAGCTATCGTCGAATCAGATGCGGTCTCTCGTATGTCGGCCGTAATTTTAACTTATTCGGCTTGGTACTGTTCTCCGCTGTTTGTTAGTGGTGTATTGTTATTTGATTGTGCTTATTCAGATGGATTGTGTTGGCTTTGCGATACACGCATTCGATATGGTGGTTTTTTTTTTTTTTCTCTCGACGGGAAAAATCATCATTGACGAAACCCGCTCTTGGGTGGAGCGGGAGACAGTGTCAGAGTCTTACTGACTAAAAACCCCGCGCCGTTCCTTCTAGCCTTCATACCGGGGCTCTAGTTTCCTTTCGGATAACCCCGACCCCGGTAGGCTTCGACCCCGATGGGCCCCTCCTGTTGCTGACAACTCCTTGAGGCGCGCGGGAACAGTGCGCGCCGTCGACGCCTTGGCTCGGTCCGGACAGTTACCGGACGATCGGACAGCGAGCTACCCATTGCTCGCCGTCCGCGAGCCCGCGTCTATGGTGGCCGGAAATCGGGATTGGAATCCCGGCGGCGGCGGCGGGGGCGCCGTTGCCTGATGCGGTCTGCCTCCTCCTTTGCTAGCATTACTGCTTCGCAGAAGGAGGCGACCGCCTGCCACTCCTCTTCGCTCCGGACCATGGCCTGAACCAAGGCCCGGTGCGAGAGGTCTCCGCCGCCGATCGCCCCCACGAGGACACGGCGTTGCTCCGCCCAAGCAGGGCACACCTCAACTGTGTGCTCCACCGTGTCCTCCGGGCGTTCCGCACAGTGGCGGCACCCGGGCGTCTCTTCCGCTCGAATCCGATGCAGGAACCTCCCGAACTTGCCATGTCTGGTGAGGACCTGCGTCATGCGGAAGGTAAGGACGCCGTGAGGTCTTTCCAGCCACGCCTCAAAGAGGGGACTTACCGCCATAATTGTGGCGTGCCCAATTCGATATGGTGGTGGTGAAAAACGTTCAGATTGAATGCTGCTTGATATGGGTTCACTCAGTGTGTAACATTGTATACGTACAGTGAGGGGACAAAAGTGCATTTGCACTCTACCAATGCTAAAGTGTCTAAATTTCTTTGTTGCATTTATTTATAAAATACTTTATGCATACAAAAGTACTAAGGCGAACTTAACGCCTGAGGCATTTTTTAACAATCAAACATGATTGGTAGAAAAGAAAGGATACATATATATATATATATATTTAATAATGATGACAAGTTAGCCTTCGTCCTCTCTCTTAGTTTTGCTGTGCCCGACAGGGTCCATATTGATTCTTTTTTTTTATGTACCATCATATATACATATGGAATGCAAATAAAGTATTGAGTATTGAGTAAAATGGTGATGTACAGAATTTTTTACTGCAAATGGTGCAAGGTACAATAAAAGATAGAAAAAAGGAGAATGTAAGAATAGATATGGTATTAAACCAAAGATATACGAGTAATACAATATATTTTCAAATAAATAAACTACATACGTATATGAATAGGTAGTCAAATTGGTCCAAATTAACAAAAACATTAATACTGTGATGATACTACTGCCAACTTCTTGCGAACTTTACAACAAATTTCCCACAACTAGTTTAGTTGCCATTTAAAAAAAAAATAACTCAGACATGAACCTTCTGCAAAGATAATTTTTGACACTTTAGCATTGGTGATATGCAACTGCACTTTTCATTCCTGATTGTATACTCTGATGATGTACAATAATAATAATAATAATAATAATAATAATAATAATAATAATAGTACTGAACACTGACGAGGAACAGAGCTCCCACCTCTCTCTTGCCTTTATTGGCTGGCTTGAGTGGAGATTCGCAAGAGCAAACATGCTCGGGAGAAGGATGCATAATCCAGTAAGGTGCTGGTAGGGATCTTGACCGTACTTCCGGGATTGTCCTGATAGCCGTGGTATGCCTCTCCACTCCTCAAGCGCCTCAGGATATGTTGCCCTCTTGTTGCTACGTCACTTCGTGCTAGCGACCGTTTTTGGGGGCCTATTTATTGAGTGTGCAAGTCACCCCCTGTCTTTTATCGATGGATATTAATGATGTTGTTCAGGCAGGGGCCATAGTCTTAACATAGTTCCATGTTATCAATCCACTTAAGACTCCAAAAACCATAGCCCTATTATTTAGTTTTCCATATTATATCGCAATAGTTTTTCAAACCGGGGATTGTCCTTGGGTGCACTAGTAGGTATAGCGCGTACAGGGATAATCGTCGGTTGGTATCAAGTTTCATTAGAATACCCTAAAAGGCCTCTGCGAGTTGGCTTTGGCCCCTTGTATGCCTCCCAAAGGCCCAGGACCTCAGGGTCCTGTGATAAATAAAGAAATAAAATAATAATAATAATATTCCACAACTATCACACAACACAATGTACCAAGGAGTCGTGGTTGTGGTCGAATTTAAGGTTACCTTATATAGACTGCTGCTAGTTTACGATTTGTTGGACAATATTATAACCAACGAAGCACAGAACAATGCATCGTGTAACAATCAGAAATAATTTAATTATATACATAAAGAATAAGCAAACGTAAACATAAAATTCCTACACATTATTTAAACCCATTCAATCAAACAAACATTCACAGAACAAAAACATTTAAAACACCATTTCAAATATACCATTGTAACGATATTTAAAGTCCTCGTGGCCGCAGCGTCTCTTCTTTGTTGATGGTATCTGCCGCCATTAAATATTCAGTTGCAATTTTGAGCTGCCAAAAACCCCCATTCATAGAGGCACTTGCTTTGATATAAGTAGGTAAGGGACCCCACAAGAGGTGGAGATAGCTGGCCAAAATGAGCCCCGCGAATCTGTGGAAGTGGTCTTATTAAAAGGTGTGAGATATCCTGATAGGCTTTTGTTTTTCAACCGAATTCAAAATAAGGAGGAGGTTTCAAACCAGTTTTTGTTCAGATTTTTGTCATTCAGGTAAGGACTGATTTAGAAAATGTTCGAGGTTTCAAAGTTTTATTCTATAAATACCTTATAGACTTGGACATTTTTTATTTTGGAGGGAAAATGATCTAATGTCAAGTGTCAGACTTTTGATTAAAAACTCACTCCTGTTCCTTCTTTGCCATTGTTCTGGAGCCCCGGGGATCTCTTTTGCACCAACCATGGCCCCAGTAAGCTTCGACCCTGCTGGGCCCCTACAGTGACTTCCACATAATGAATATTTAAAACGAATAGGTCTTATTTAAAAGTTGAATGAATCGTGCTCAATGGGAAACGAAAACAAGGAGGACTGACCCGAAATAAATGAGATAAGGATAACCTTATACGAACTATACGAACGCACATAGTCTCAATTGAAATTATTAAGGTAAAAAAATACTAGTATGATGATATATGGTTATTATGATAAAAATGGTACCATCGAACTAATCTGATGATTAAGCTGGAAAGTAGGCATTGAAATTCTGTATTAAAAATATATAATATATCATACCATGTATGAATTTTTTAGAGTTGTTTTGAGATGCACTTTCCTTATAAGTTACCATCGATCGAACCGATTTGATGGTTTGATGGTGAAGCCGGTAGATAGGCACCGGATTTCCGCAACAAAAATCAACCCTACCTGTGTTTGGGCTCATTGAAATATTCATGAAACTGTGGTTATATATGATTTGAGTGGTAAGATTCTATAAGTACCTTTCTATAGAACTTGTACACTATTTAGAGGAGTAGGTTTTATTTAAGAGTTAAATGAATCGAGTGAGTTTTGGTTCCAAATAGAGACAAAGAACCCATTTTTCTAACCAACGATTAGTTTTACCAATAAAGACAAATAGGGCCATAGAGTTTGCAGTTTGTTTTCAGCTTATGGTCTAAATCTAATAGCAAGTTCTTGAAGTTGCTAGTGTTTTACAAATAGCCCTGTATATGCTATGCTGCGCTATTCTATTATGTAAGTAGATACATCTTCACATGGTTCTTCTGCTAGAAGTAAAAAAAGCTGATCAAAACAGGACCCGCAAATCTGTGAAAGTGGGTTTATTCAACAGTGTGAGGAAACCTCTCACACTGGTTGGTAACAAGTGCCATTATTATATACCTAAGTGCAGTGCAATAACAGTCACTTTATGAGCAAGTGTATTGAAAAGTTTGTTTTTATTTTTTTTTTCTTTGTAGGAATGTAATCTCTGGACCAGTACTTGTCCGATTGCTATAATTTTTTCACCGATAGAGAGCTGCTTTGTTCCTGAGTGACATAGGCTATATATTATGTACGCGGGCATGAGCTACGTTCAAAAGCTAGTATGTATATGATTACCTACAATACTAGCTTTTGCCCGCACGGCTTCGCTCCCGCTCTTCCCTACTCTACCCTACTATACGCTACTCTACCCTACTCTACTCTACTCTACCCTACTCTACCCTACTCTACCCTACTCTACCCTACTCTACCCTACTCTACCCTACTCTACCCTACTCTACCCTACTCTACCCTACTCTACCCTACTCTACCCTACTCTACCCTACTCTACCCTACTCTACCCTACTCTACCCTACTCTACCCTACTCTACCCTACTCTACCCTACTCTACCCTACTCTACCCTACTCTACCCTACTCTACCCTACTCTACCCTACTCTACCCTACTCTACCCTACTCTACCCTACTCTACCCTACTCTACCCTACTCTACCCTACTCTACCCTACTCTACCCTACTCTACCCTACTCTACCCTACTCTACCCTACTCTACCCTACTCTACCCTACTCTACCCTACTCTACCCTACTCTACCCTACTCTACCCTTCCAAACTTCACATAAACCATCTAGTAAATAGTCCGAACTAAGCCTAAAAATTTGGTTTGGATAGGTGAGCCCGTTCTTGAGTTATAAAATAACAACGAAAAGTGGCATTGATTTTTATATATATAGACTAGCTTTTGCCCGCACGGCTTCGCCCCCGCTCTTCCCTACTCTACCATACTATACCTACTCTACTCTATTCTACCCTACTCTACCCTACCCTACTCTACCCTACTCTACCCTACTCTACCCTACTCTACCATACTCTATCCTACTCTACCATACTCTACCCTACTCTACCCTACTCTACCCTACTCTACCCTACTCTACCCTACTCTACCCTACTCTACCCTACTCTACCCTACTCTACCCTACTCTACCCTACTCTACCCTACTCTACCCTACTCTACCCTACTCTACCCTACTCTACCCTACTCTACCCTACTCTACCCTACTCTACCCTACTCTACCCTACTATACCCTACTCTACCCTACCAAACTTCACATAAACCATCTACTAAATACTCCGAACAATACCTAAAAATTTGGTTTTGATAGGTGAGCCCGTTCTTGAGTTATAAATTAACAACGAAAAGTGGCATTGATTTTTATATATATAGATGATTAAAAAATGAGAAAATTTATAAAATATAGGTTTAGAAAACGTTTTGGTACCATGTTTCAATAGTTAGGGTACGTGAGGTGAGATTGCGCGGACGTGCTACGACTGTTGGGCTAGTGAAATATATTGGACTTATCTTTGGATCTGTCTCACTAATGTGGGGGAATGTAAGATAGGGAACTACTTACATTAGGTATGGTTATTGTTATCTACTAAGTATTTTTTAACTAGCTTCTGCTAGCGTCTTCGGTTGCGAGAAAGTAGAGAATTACCCCAACATATATCATTATCCTCATTTCAGCCGAAATATGTCCACTGTTGGACATCGGCCTCTCCCTGGTGTCGTCACAATGACCGGTCCCATGCTTTTCGTATCCATCGGATTCCCGCAACCGACATCAGGTCATCGGTCCACCTTGTTGGAGGCCTTCCAATGCTGCGTCTTCCGGTGCGTGTTCGCCGCTCCAGAACCTTTCATCCCCATTGACCTGTAGACACACTGCCGGCTCAAAAAGTATCCTATGTTCTTCAGGAAGTAAATATTCAAATCTATTTCTCAGTTATGGCGCGATTATAATATGATTCACACGTTCTCAAAGTTAGGTATTCCGTGTTCAAAAATCAAATAACGCGTGGAGGCCGCGTGGAGAGCGAGCATCTTAGCATCTATTCGAATTCTCTGTTTCAAAATTTGCGGGGGCCAAGCAGTCCCCACGAGTCGTTTATTCATGCGAAAACATGTGTATTGAAAAACGTCGTTTGATACACGTGGACATTTGTCACTGTAGTACTCGGCTCCACGACCCGCCTTCGTCTCAGTCGCAATGATAAACTTTCTTTACTTGTATCAAAATGTACTATTGTTTGTTCACCACCAAGCAACATTGCAGGCAAACTGTGTTCCGATTTCAGGAGTACCGGTACTAATATGTAATTATGAATTCATGGGCCTTAACATTAAGTCTCTGGGGTGAAGGAAACTTCCGGATGTCATTAAGTATATGTACATATTTCTCTGTTTTCATGAACAGGGTTATTTGTAAAACACTGGCAACCTCTCATGACTATGTTACTTACATCATAAACAACAACTTTTGTTCTATTCCTTTTAAAAATGTATCATATTTGATGAACTACCATCAGAATTTCATAAGAAAATAAAAATATTTAAATTGCATGTTCTAAATATTATCTAAGTCTATGCACAGCAAGCGATAGTACAACGGGGATAGGGCTGCCGGGCTTGATGCGCTTGCGTCACGTCATACAGACGTAGGTAGGTATAGCAAAATCAAAGTTGAAATGTGTTAGATTGAACAACGCAATCTTGAAGGTTTGTTTTTTTGAATTATGTTTCGTGAAAGTCATAGAACAATAGTTAAAAATAAAAAAAATATACTAGCTGCCCGTTTCGGCTTTGCACGGGCAAAAAACTCCTATATTACTCAGGGTGAATGTAGTTTTGTGTGTGGGTAGGTGTAGTTTTCTAATGGTGAAAGAATTTTTGCGTCATACACGAAAGCCGATGACCAGTATCCTCTCAGTCGTACACTCTTGTCAGAGTGGTCGTGGTCATGTCTCGGTCGAGTCCCGCACCACCGCCTCTCTCGCGATACGACGCCATGCAGCTCAGTGTTTGGCGGCTTGGGAGCCTTTATTTACGCTGCAGTGTGTCACAATGTTGATGAGGTTCGTCCACCGTGTTGGAGAGCGTCCACGAGATCTACCAATCGATGACCAGTAACAGTACAATAAGTGACAGTATGGAGATTCTCAATTGGATTGTGTTTAACAACTGAAGCTCTATTATCGTAAAACAAAAACTTACTCTTATTAACAATTTAATATTCCCTGTTCATTTAAAAACGCAACATTTATCTATATATATTAAAGGAGCAACTGACTGACTGCCGAAACTACTGGGACCGGGAGCGTGAAATTTTGCACAAGGTGTAGTTTTATAACGTAGACGAGCACTAAGAGAGGACTTACCAAAACAGGGGTCCAAAATTTGGAAGGAGAAACCTACTTCTACGCGGGCGAAGCTGCTGGTAGAAGCTAGTATACTCATATGAAACTCAGCGACGAGCGCTAATATAGTATGAAACGTGTATACAGTGCAATGTGAACTTTATTCTGATTTACAATTTTTTATTTTATCAAAATAAAGCGGTGAGTAGAGCTCAGTAAAAGAAACGTTTTAAACCGCAAGGAAATATTAATTTACTTTTCAAAGGAATTCATGAGATACTTTAGATGTTTTTTGATAAAAAATCCGGAGAACAATCAACGAAACCTTAATTAAAAGTACCTAAATATATACTCAAATAACATTATACCGCTTGTGTTCCCCAAAGGGTTAGGCAGAGGAGGGGAGTATATACACTTATTCTTTTTAGATTTATAAATAACTAGCGACCCGCCCCGGCTTCGCTTCGGCTCGGTTTAACCTTCCTGTTGAATCACTCTATCTATTAAAAAAAACCGCATCAACATCCGTTGCGTAGTTTTAAAGATTTAAGCGTACATAAGGATATAGGGACAGAAAAAGCGACTTTGTTTTATACTATGTAGTGATTAACCTTTTTCTTGCGGAGTTACTCCCTATATTCCACAAAAATCATGCACCACCGGTACATGGTAGATATCCCAACTATAAGTACAAAGCGTTTTGGGAACACATTTTTTGTGCAAACAGTTATGGAGTGGAATTCTCTGCCTGAGTCTGTGTTTCCTGATAGCTGCAACTTAGCGGTATAGTGAATAGGTTACTTCTACGGAACCGTGCACCAGCGTCGGCCACATCAGCACTTACCATGAGGTGAGATGGTGGTCAAACGCGAGCTTATCTACACTAATATTGTAAAGAGGTAAAGTTTGTGTTTTTTTTTTCGTTTGTAGGAGGTAATCTCTGAAAGTACTGTTCCAATTGCAGAAATTTTTTCGCCGATAGAAAGCTGCTTTTGTTCCTGAGTGACATAGGCTATATTTTATGTACGCGGGTAGTAAAATATATATATTTCAAAGTAACCATTGTTTTTTTTTTTTTGGCCGGTTAATGGTCTTTCAATAGTAGACGACTTTCGGCTGAAAATATGATGATGTTGTCGAATTGAAGGAACTGTGTGGATTTTGGTCAATCAAAAGCTGACACTCCTGTTCGCTGGGCACGCCACGATTATGGCGGTAAGTCCCCTCTTTGAGGCGTGGCTGGAAAGACCTCACGGCGTCCTTACCTTCCGCATGACGCAGGTCCTCACCGGACATGGCAAGTTCGGGAGGTTCCTGCATCGGATTCAAGCGGAAGAGACGCCTGGGTGTCGCCACTGTGCGCAACGCCTAGAGGACACGGTGCAGCACACCGTCGAAGTGTGCCCTGCCTAGGCGGAGCATCGCCGTGCCCTCGTGGGGGCGATCGGCGGCGAAGACCTCTCAAGCCGGGCCCTGGTCGAGGCCATGGTCCGGAGCGAGGAGGAATGGCAGGCGGTCGCCTCCTTCTGCGAAGCAGTAATGCTTGCAAAGAAGGAGGCCGACCGCATCAGGCTACGGCGCCCTCGCCGCCGTCGCCGGGATTCCGATCCCGATTTCCGGCCACCGTAGACGCGGGCTCACGGACGGCGAGCCATGGGTAGCTCGCTGTCCGATCGTCCGGTAATGGACCGAGTCCAAGAAGTCGACGGCGCGCACTGTTCCCGCGCGCCTCAAGGAGTTGTCAGCAGCAGGAGGGGCCCAGCTGGGTCGAAGCCTACTGGGGACAGGGTTGTCCGAAAGGAAGCTCGTGCCCCGGTATGAAGGCTAGAAGGAACGGCGCTGGGTTTTTAGTCAGTAAGAGTCTGACACTATCTCCCGATCCACCCAAGAGCGGGTTTTGTCATAAGATGATTTTCCCAGACGACAAAAAAAAAAAAAACACTCACTCTCACACACTCACACTCAGGGTGAGACAAGTTATTTGATGACTTCTCAACCAAAAACAAAAGAACCTCATTGTCAGCAGCCATTTTCGCAACCATCAAACCAGTGAGACACTCTTCTGACATATCATTATTAACCTTCATAATTCCGAAGTCGTGAACGTCGAGTTATATTACCAAGATAAGTTGGTAGTAGTTAATGATGTAGGCGAGAAACTTATGAGAAAAGTTTCTTTACTTTAACATGCAAGAAATGTTTCAGAATTAAAGCTCACAGGTGTTTTAGAACGTGAGGATGAGCTTGTGGCTAACTGATAACATCTGTACGGGGTTTCCGCGGTTCAGTAACTCTTACTTAACCTAACTAAATTTTAGGTGGAAAATCATTCATAGAATTCTTCCACTCTTGGGCGCAGTGGGAGGGCTTGTTAGACTTATACTGACTAAAACCCAAGCCTGTTCCTTTTTTATTCCTTCGTTACAGGACCCCAGGGTACTCTTTCAAGAAGATGTTTCTGTATATAGATAATAGATGGTCATCCATCTCCGGATCACCTCGATTAGGCTCGCCTCAAAGCTCAAAGAGATGTCCATGGACCCAGCAGGGCCGAAACCTACAGGCGCTTCTTCTGGAACGCAAAGAGTAAAGAAGGAACATAGGTGTGGTTTTGAATTCTCCCGCTCTAGAATGGAGCAGAGAGTGTGTCAGACTTTTGCTGACTAAAATCACACCTAAGTTCCTTTTTTGGGTTCCAGGACCCTGGGGTTTCCTTTCGGAAGTCAGTTGACAGTGGACCGCATTGTGACCTAAAAATAGCTTATAACCATTGAAGAGTAACCATGGAGTTTCTTGCCGGTTCTTCTCATTAGGAACCGATCAATTTGGCACCGTGCAATAGCTTCTGACGTTTTATAAGCACCCATGTGTGAAAATATTTGATTTGTTTTGAATTTTGAATTTTAAGAAGTGTGTTTTTTTTAACCTGTTCCTTTTTTAAACAGAAAGTGGGAGTGGAAAGTAGCAACTCTTTGATCTAAACTAGAACAACCGCAGGCTGTTATTATGGTCTCACACACACGGCACATGCTGTACATAAATAAACCATCCATATAAGCACAATGTGGCCCAGTTATACGTATAGTTAGCCAAGTTATGTGTTCCAGTACTAAGTTAGTCGGAACGAAGTTGGCCGTGTTCTAAGTAATTTTATGAGACAAGGACTATGGAGGCGGCAAATATGGCACACAATTTTCAAGTATTATAGTTTCTGGAATATTAATTATCTTCACTCTGTTTTGTTGTTTGTTACATATTTTAGGCTTATCTCTCACTTAGCGGGATCTTGTTCAGTAAGGAAAACATTGTTATTTGAACCGAGTCACTATTGGTTGAAAAGTTGCGCTCATTAATCCAACAACTAGAAAAAAAATAACTCGGGTTACAAAAACGAGATTTTTGTGATTTTCAGTAAAACTTTAAGTTTTATCTTAAAATTAGCTTAGAAAATATTGTTGATCAGATCTACAAAAATGTCTAAGTACTTTTTTCCATTTTTGAGATATAATCCAAACTTTTAGATTTCAATTATGATGGTGTTTTGAACAGTCCTACCAAATATTAGCAGGGCGCGAATTATTGTAACCTTACCCCTATTTTACAAGCTTTTATTTAGTTTCACCTGTCCCGATGTTTGTCTGTAATCAAATCTTGTAAATTAAATTACCCGGTTACCGATTGAGCTGAAATTTTGCATGCATGTGTAAATCAGATGACAACGCAAATTTATTACGACATGGAGCTGATCAGATGATGGGACCGGAAGGTGGCTATAGGAACTTGGTAGTTAAACGACACAACCCATCGAGTTTGGGCTTTTTTTTTGTCAACGGGGAAAATCATCTTTGACGAAATACGCTCTTGGGTGGAGCGGGAGACAGTGTCAGACTCTTATTGACTAAAAACCCCGCGCCGTTCCTTCTAGCCTTCATACCGGGGCACGAGCTCCCTTTCGGACAACCCTGTCCCCAGTAGGCTTCGACCCAGCTGGGCCCCTCCTGCTGCTGACAACTCCTTGAGGCGCGCGGGAACAGTGCGCGCCGTCGACGTCTTGGACTCGGTCCATTACCGGACGATCGGACAGCGAGCTACCCATGGCTCGCCGTCCGCGAGCCCGCGTCTACGGTGGCCGGAAATCGGGATCGGAATCCCGGCGACGGCGGCGAGGGCGCCGTTGCCTGATGCGGTCGGCCTCCTCCTTTGCAAGCATTACTGCTTCGCAGAAGGAGGCGACCGCCTGCCATTCCTTGCCAGACCGTGGCCTCGACCAGGGCCCGGCGCGAGAGGTCTCCGCCGCCGATCGCCCCCACGAGGGCACGGCGATGCTCCGCCCAAGCAGGGCACACCTCGACGGTGTGCTCCACCGTGTCCTCCGGGCGTTGCGCACAGTGGCGACACCCGGGCGTCTCTTCCGCTTGAATCCGATGCAGGAACCTCCCGAACTTGCCATGTCCGGTGAGGACCTGCGTCATGCGGAAGGTAAGGACGCCGTGAGGTCTTTCCAGCCAAGCCTCAAAGAGGGGACTTTCGAGTTTGGGCTCGTATTCAGATTCGTCATGACGAGTATTAATTGGTCTAATTTGACTGGACTATTATTTGAAGATTAACCTACTGAGGCCATGGGTTGTGCGAAAGAAATTCCGGGGTCCTGGAGCGAAGGCAAAGAAGGTATAAACGAGTGGGATTTAATCAGTACAAGTCTGACACACCCACTCACTCCGCCCTAGGGCGGGTAATGCCATTAGATAATAGGCTAATTGCCGTAAAAAAATTAATTAGTCCGTCTTTTAGATTACTAAAAAATAAGGGACACGTATTTTTTTATTTGTAAATTTTAAAATTGTCTTTATACTACTAACATTTATTAAAATAACTGTTTCTCTGCCCAAGTTACTTAAATGGCGTAGTTTTTATAGTATAAAGCTAGATAATAGTATGGCTTACTCAAAAACAACATTTAAATATGCGTTGTTAGATTACATGCTGTCACAGAATGCGTAAGAAAAATAAAGATTCACAGCTCCTCCCCCGTAGGTAATAGCGTGATAATATGTAGCCTATATGTTGACCCGACCTCTTAGTAATATTCATGCAAAATTTGAAGTAAATCTGTGCAGTACTTTTTGAGTTTAGCTCGGACATACATACAGACAAACAGACAAACAGACAAAAATTCTAAAAACTATATTTTTGACTTCGATATCGATTGTATATCACGCTCCAAGTATTCTTTTTAAAAATATTCAATATACAGTTTTGACTTTCCTACGATTTTATTATATGTATAGATTAAACAAAAATGACAAAGATATAGTCTATTAAAGTCACGCCGTGCTGCATTTTTTTTCGCACTGGGTTATGTCACACGTAACTTTAATTAGCTATATCTTTGTTACTTTTTGTTTAATCTAAAAAAGTAAAAATACGTGTCCAATATTTTTTTTATCTAAAATACGGACTAAATAAAATGTAGTTATTTTGACCCTAGAAACTACCCTATGTTCCACTTTAAAAAAAAAACCGTACAGTATTAAATATATTATTTATGACATATAATAGTCATTAATGTCGTTATTATATAACATAACATCCCGCATGTGTTCCCCTTAGGGTAAGACAGAGGCGTACGTGGGTAGGTACGCCGCCGCCAAAAACGTGGATGTTTTGTAAAAAAAAAAACGCCTACACTTCAATGGTTTGGTTTATGTCCATGTAATTGGAAGCAGGTCTTTTGCCTTTTTTCAAAACGGTGAAGAGAAACATAGTGAGAAAACCGACATTCACCAACCCGTACTGGATCCGTGTGGTCGATTACGGCCCTTTCTCTCTTCTAGAGAGGAGGCTTGAGTTCCAACAGTGGGGACATTATAAGGCTGATAATGTTTTTGTATGTGCAATCATAGTCTGTCTAAAATGCCAAACGACTTGGGAATTTTTTATAATATTTAATCATTTAAAAAATTACTTATATTCGATACTTTTTATTAGTAAACAAGATTAGGATCTCTTAATCAACCTTGATTATTGAACCAGTGTAGACTACATCAGATTTCAGGTTGTCCTAATAATTACCACAGTCGTTTGACTTTTCAGACAGACTCTACTCCTAGATCGTATATTTGATAAATGTATTATTTCTTATTTCCTTTTCATTGTCAATCAAATATCATTACGAGATATAGGGACACATGCTATTTATAGTTCACTCATTTCAATTCTATTTTAAGTTTAGTTTATAACTGTCTTCTTATTTACACACTTTAATCCCTTTCTGTACTTTATTCTTACATCTGTGTTACTTGCTTACGGTCGTGTGGAATTTCATAGTCTTTGATGCGTTAGTCCGATCAAGTGTGTCCAACTATTACTTCTGCTCAAACTATCTCAAATGTGAGATGCCAGATAGCTAATAAAGTGGTATTAATAATGCAATCAATTTGCTGCTTAGGACCGATATCTTGGGCTATATTAATAATGTTCATTTCTGACCACAATTCGCAAAGAAGGAACTACTATTATATCGGGAATAAGAAAGATTTTTTGTGCCCTTATGGCTTGCTTTTGAGGAAATTTTGTTTAGATCTGAGTATTATTTTGCATTTCTATTTTCACTTTATTTGAAGTGATTGAAACCAAGTCTTTACAAATTCTTGAACAGGGACTAAATAGAAATCAAGACTAAATGAAAAAGCAGTAGGATGACTTTTGAAGATCTTGTTCAGAAAATCGAAGTACCTAATTATTTCTATACAAATCGCGAGACTCAGCCAAGTTTACCTAGCGGTCACCGCGCGCTGAAGAACTTTGAAGCTACAACTATACCATAACTATTAAGGTAAAGATTGGTCTGCTGGTAAATTAGTTGACCGTCAGAGTTTAGCACCGCTTGCGAATTTCACAATGAACTATGGACCACTAACTATGAACATCGGGTAGCCTCCGATAAGATCAATTTGCCGGAGAGCCAACGGTCTTTACAATCGACGGAGTTGAGCTAAATTTACGATGAACTTCGATGTTATCCGAAGCTAATTTACTGGTCTTACTTATCGACTCGTTTCGCTTTACCTGTTGAAAGTATGATTTTAGATAGTTTAGAGACGATAAAGGAAGATAACTTCAAAGATGATGAATGGTTCTTTGTGTTAAGTTTTTGCTCGTGTAAACATGTATTTAGAAGAGTTGAGTATGGCGTTATGAAAACAAGTACGGAGTGCCTGACGGCTAGACAAGACTGTGGCAATGCTCGAGTTGTTCAAACATACTGTACACGTACACAAAGGGGTACAGAGATTCCAATAGCCCGGAGCCCCCATCACCATACATTGCTTAAGTGACCGTTTAGGGTTGACCATAGTCCCGTACAAGTCTCCGAGGGACCGATTGTCATGAGAATTACCACAATAGTCGGGGACAGTCACGGATCCTAAAGTTTGAAACATCTGGTTTAACAATAAGAAGACGATAGGGACATTGTCTTTCATTTGTTACAAAACACTAACTTCTATTGAAACTTATACAAGTCTTTGTAACGTTGTTATTACTGTTTATATCAAACACCGCATTGCTTAACTGTTTCTTCAAGCATATTATGCGTATCAAAACATCCTATAAGAACTTCAACATTGCGTTTATCCTTTGAGAACGCTATAATACTGACGCGTTCAAGCAAAGTTCATTCAATAAGAAATCATTCAACAGCGAACGACCAACAACGCGAACTATTTTACTTTACCACATATCCTCTGTGGATGTTTACGCTAAACCGCGGTGAACAAGATAAAATACTTCGGCTGACTTCGTAAACAGATTTTGTTCCGAGACGTTGTTTCTTAATTACAAATTCCGATGTAACGGACAGGATTCTCCGACGGTCGCGAAGAGAACCATTCCGATACGCAAGTTTGAGGGCAACTGCTTAATTAAATCATCAATATAGGAGTCTCAAGGGGAACCACGGTCCGTGCTTGAGTGATGTATTGCTCGTCTTAGTGGCTGATCTTCTTATAATGTACTTCAGCTATGGGAATTAACCGCTAGCCGTAGAAAAGTAAATGTTCTCGTTATCATTATAATGAACACTGCAATGAGTCTTCAAATCAAGATTGCCATTTTAACTATGAATAAATAATGTTCAGGCGTCATTAATTTTGCATATAAACGGATTTTCCTGTGTCCACCTCCCCTTCCAAGTTGAATTTTCAAAAACTCTTCCTTAGTGTTCGACAACATTATAAAAGGCTCCTAGGACATTACTGGTGGTCAGTAGTCTTGGCTGTGTGTTGATAAGCCAGTCAGTTTTTCCTTTTATATGTATATAGATACCCTTTTTAACACGCTTTTATTAGCTTCACTTGTAACTATTTATAACAATAAATCAAGGTAGGACCTATTACTTATTTGGATTTTTTAAAATCCCAGTTTTAAATTTACTTCAAATGTTAAATTCTAAATTGGACCTTTAACATCTGGTACAAATTCGGAAGTACAATAGGACCCGATTAAATCTATTCATCATAGTATTATCTAATTCACAATTTAAATTGGAAACCGAAGAATTGAAAGAGGATTAAACTATCAAACAGTTTTGTAGAGCGAGAGAAACAAACGTTTAATTTTAAGCAGAACTAGAGGCCATAATAACATTTCCTTTGGAAGATTATCTAAGGATTTTGCTTGGATAAGTGAGATCTAACTCGTAATTTCATTTGATCCCGTCCTGTCGATATTCTCATCCCCGAGGGAGCTCCAATAATACCTGTTAATTGGAAACTAGTCCCTCAATGGTCTGTCCTTGGTAACCGTCATAATGTAGTATATTTGTTTTTACTGGTTTCAGACATTGGGTTACATGATAGGGTTGGGGTCGTTTGTCTGTAGAATAACTGAGCGGACTTCTAATTATTTTTGTTCAATTTGTATTCAAATTGCTTGGTGATATATTTTTATAAAGGTTGGAGTAAGTGATTCAAGTAATCATTCAGTTAATGACTAGAAGACAATAAAAACACTAATCTGTTTCTGGAGTAAAGTACTTTATTCCAGAAACAGATTAGTGTTGACTGGCCTGTTGGTCTAGTGGTCAGAGGCTCTGCTATGCCGAAGGTTGTGGATTCTATTCCCACCCCAGACGAATTTTGTGTGATGAGCACGATCATTTGTTCTGTGACTGGGTGTAATTTATCTATATAGGTAAGTATATTTATCAGTTATATAGTACCTATTCCACGAGCTCTGCTTAGTTTAGGACTAGAAGGTGTTGTGTGAAAGTTGTGGAGTCATCATCATCATTATCATCATTTCAGCCGACAGACGTCCACTGTTGGACATAGGCCTCCCCCAAGTGTCGCCACAATAATCGCATCCATCGGATTCCCGCAACCTTCACCAGAAGAATCGGTTCGGTTGTGGAATATTATATTACATTCATCTTGTTTTTTTAAGTAGCGTAATCTAGTACTTAACTGCGATCCCACTTGATGGTAAGCTGTGATGCAATCGTCGATGGTAAAGCGCACTAATTCTATGAAGTAGAATTTTTGTTTGGTTTGCAATAAATTAAGTTTATTAGGTATGAAATAAAAAAAGCGTTTGTGGGGGCAAAAATTTATTTCGAAATAATAGTTTTAAGTTTTCTTCTGACGTATGATCTGTAAAAAGAAAATTGATCGTTATCATAACATACAATGAGGAAGTTAAGAAATTGAAAATATTGCGAAACCTGGATATGTGGGCTCTGGTGAGAAACTTTTGCTGCTGATAATTACAATGATTTCCCAATACGTTTGCAGCGAAATACCCCTATTACTGAGGATAATGGACCAGAATAGTTGAGATATATTTTTATTTATTCATTTATTCATCTATGTACCTACACACACAAACACTTAAAAAAATGAAATGGGCAAATACAGATAAAAGAGTACAAAGGTACTGCTTGATTTTTCTTTTAAGTTAATCTATACAAATGTTTGGGTGATGAGCACGATCATTTGTTCTGTGTCTGAGTATAATTAGTTTATAATATGTATGTATTTAGAAATATAATACGTAAGTAAGTAAGTGCGTTTAACAGTTGTCTAATACTCACAGCACAAGCTCTGTTTAATTTGAACATAGATGGCGTTGTGTGAGAGTTGTAGAATGTTATAATTATTTAGTTCAATACCCTCAGTAAGTACGAGAACCAATTCATAATTTAGCATTGGCAATATTGCTACGTATAGGTTAGGTTAGGTAACACGTTGTTGCAAAATGATAAAAAATTCTAGGTTCTTTGAGCTCTCAGTTATCCAGGTTTCACTGAATCAGATACATATGTAATGGTAGGAACACATACATATAATGTTAAATAACAAACATATAGCACATATAGCAAGCAAAACCAATAGATTGATTATGAAGCTTTGACCTTTGTCAGAATTTCCCGATATTAGTAAAACTATAAATAGAGGACCCAATCAAAAGAGAACAAGATTACGGATATGATGTTTTGATATTACATATCACTATGTATCTAAATAATTTAAAATATTAATATCTACATGTAAATAGCGTCTAAGGATGGTGTCTGATACAAAAATCTTGATACTTGAAACGGCTTGACCGATTTTTTTTTTAATGAATATTTCGTAGGTCTAAGAATAGGACATAGGCTATTTTTTTCTCTTCCTACCCCAAACCCTTATTTTTTTTTTGATAATTTATGAGGCAAAATAAGGTTTACCGAGTCAGTTATTCAATAAATATTAACAAAATATTTCAGTGTACAGAACTAAACTTATGAGGTTATGGAAAATTAATTCTTGAGAACCAAATGGAGCCGGAATTGTTCCAAAAAGTCATTGGATCCTAGAACGCCAAGGGTAACTAATGCGCGGCGACCTCCCTGACGGGGTCAGCGTGGTCTGCTACGCAGACGACACGCTGGTTCTAGCGCAGGGAGAGTCGCACCAGGCGGCGGTCGCTCTAGCGACACGCGGGGTTGCGATAGTCGTTGGTAGGATCCAGGAGTTGGGACTCGAGGTGGCGCTGCACAAATCCGAGGCCATGTTTTTCCACGGCCCTCGGACGGCGCCACCATCGGACTCCCAACTTACGGTAGGAGGAGTTCGCATCGGCGTCGGGTCGACGATGAAGTACCTGGGACTCGTTCTCGACAGCCGATGGAATTTCGGAGAACACTTCCGACGTTTGGCTCCCAAACTCAACCGGGCCGGGGCTGCTCTCAAGCGGCTCCTGCCCAACCTTGGGGGTCCAGACGCCTCCTGCCGGAGGCTCTACGCGGGGATCGTTCGGTCCATGGCCCTCTACGGGGCGCCGGTGTGGGCGCCGTCGCTGGCAAAGCGACCGGCGTCCATACTGAACGCCTGCCAGAGGGTCATGGCAATACGGATGGTGCGGGGTTACCGCACGATCTCCCGCGAAGCGGCGAGCCTTCTGGCTGGCCTACCACCGTGGGATCTGGAGGCAACAGTCCTTGCACACATGCACGATAAGCGCGTGGAGATGCAACGCCGGGGTGAAAGTCCACTACCGCGACAGGTCGAGGTATGGCGGACAGAGCTCCGGCGGGATCTCACGGTGAAATGGCGTCAGCGACTATCGCAACCCAGCGCTGGGCACGCCACAATTATGGCGGTAAGTCCCCTCTTTGAGGCGTGGCTGGAAAGACCTCACGGCGTCCTTACCTTCCGCATGACGCAGGTCCTCACCGGACATGGCAAGTTCGGGAGGTTCCTGCATCGGATTCGAGCGGAAGAGACGCCCGGGTGCCGCCACTGTGCGGAACGCCCAGAGGACACGGTGGAGCACACAGTTGAGGTGTGCCCTGCTTGGGCGGAGCAACGCCGTGTCCTCGTGGGGGCGATCGGCGGCGGAGACCTCTCGCGCCGGGCCTTGGTTCAGGCCATGGTCCGGAACGAGGAGGAGTGGCAGGCGGTCGCCTCCTTCTGCGAAGCAGTAATGCTAGCAAAGGAGGAGGCAGACCGCATCAGGCAACGGCGCCCCCGCCGCCGCCGCCGGGATTCCGATCCCGATTTCCGGCCACCGTAGACGCGGGCTCGCGGACGGCGAGCCATGGGTAGCTCGCTGTCCGATCGTCCGGTAACTGTCCGGACCGAGCCAAGGCGTCGACGGCGCGCACTGTTCCCGCGCGCCTCAAGGAGTTGTCAGCAACAGGAGGGGCCCATCTGGGTCGAAGCCTACCGGGGTCGGGGTTATCCGAAAGGAAACTAGAGCCCCGGTATGAAGGCTAGAAGGAACGGCGCGGGGTTTTTAGTCAGTAAGACTCTGACACTGTCTCCCGCTCCACCCAAGAGCGGGTTTCGTCAATGATGATTTTCCCCGTCGACAAAAAAAAAAAAAAAAAAAAAAGGGTAACTAATAGAACACGGCTTCCTACTCCAAAAAAGGAAGGAGGAGGATGGTATAATAGATAGTAAAAACAATCCATATCTCAAAACTCGATGTTTCCATGTCATTGACAGTTCACACCGCAGCCGCCGCTGGGATTCCGATCCCGATTACTGGCCACCGAAGGCGCGGGCTTGTGAACGGCGAGCAATGGGTAGCTTGCCTTCCGATCGTCCGGTAACCTTTCGGACCGAGCCCAAGACGTCGACCTCGCATATTGTTCCACGCGCGCCTCAAAGAGTTGTCAGCAATCCGTAGGGGCCCAGCAGCGTCGAAGCCTACCGGAGCCAAGGGTTTGCTTCTGAAAGGAATATTCGGCCCCGGTACGAAAAGCAACGAAGGAATAGGAGTTTTTAGTCTGTAAAAGTCTGACACTATCTGCCGCTCTGCCCAAGGGCGCGGAGATGTCTTTTGATGATTTTGCCACGAACAAAAACAAACTAATTCATAATTATTTTAATGTTATAGTCTGTCTAAAAAGTAAAATGACTTGGGAATTTTGTATAATATTTCATTATTTAAAAAATACATTTATATTCAATATTTTTTATATGGTTCTTCTATTAGTAAACAATGATCAAGATCTCTTAATCAACCTTGATTATTGAACCAGTGTTAACTTCATCAGATTTCATTTTGCCTTAATAATTACCCAAGTCATTTGACTTTTTCGACCGACTCTAGTTGTTGCTTTTTTAGGATAGTCAAAGAGGATTTATGGTACTCTAGCACTAAATCTGACCCGTCTAGTAATTATAAAGTACGAGTAAGCATTAAAACTTTAGGTAAGAGCCTGTATCAATTCCAGAAAATTTAGCCTTTCATAGAAAGGGCTAAAATATCATAATCATCACTCATAAAAAAATATCTATATAATCGGTAAGTATAAAGTAAAATCTTTTGTTTCAATAGTCATTGTTTTTAATGCATGAACATAAATAATGCCAGTTTGTATATAGGTAAGTGCTCAAGGCACAAGACTTTTTTTAAGGAAAAGAAAAAAAACCGGCCTCTCGATACAAACTGTCCTATAAAGTTTTTCATTTTGTGTGGCGAGGCTGATTTTTTTTCCGTTTCCTGAAAAAGAATCTTGTGGAAGATTGTTTAGTTTCGTCTACTGAGTAAGCCCTTAAAGTTTGTGGAAGGCTGTCACTTACACCCTGTATAATTGATTAAAAATACACAGAATGTATAGGTAGGTATAGCCAGAAAGTAAGCATAGTGAAGATAGATGAAGTATGTTTATTGCTAAAAAGGGAATACGAACAGTACTTATACACGTATTATAGAAGACATAGAGGTCATTTTAGCTGGTTTATTTTCCTACAAAAAATCCGCTGAAAATTTGTATGTTTCTAGATATGATGTGGTATATGAAAGGGTGGTTTGCTTCAAAAATTATTGGCTCGATGGGAGGCATAGGACGTGTTCCGCCAAAATGCATTACTGAAATAAGAAAGAAGAGGAGCTTTCGGATGTATTTTCAAGTTATTGTTTTTATGTATTTTATTCTAAAGAAAGTTGCACCATATTTGAGGCCTTTTGACCGTGCTCCGGTATGAAAGGCAAGAAGGAACGGGGTGGGTTTTTTTAGTCGTCTAGCATTAAGACCCGCTCCGCCTAAGGGCGGGGGATGTCATTAGAATGACTTTTACTTCACCAAAAAAAAGAAAGGCCTTTTGACCGTGGGCCACCGTCAGTGCGGAACAGAGGTAAAGTCCAGCAAACCTCCGTTCAAAAGGGAGAATCCTCAGACCAGACGGATGGTTGGTTTGATCTGGGCCATAAAGAAATACTACGCTCTGTATATAATAATAATAATAATATTTTTATTCAAAATTCTTTAGAGCATAAATTACATACAGTCTTAAATATATATCTTAATTCTGAGTCTTACGTGCCTGAACTAGGAAATCCTGTGTTTCAGGCAAGAAGAGCTAAAATAATTTAAAATTAACAAATAATCAAAAGAATTTTAAGCACAATACAAATGTGTAAAAAATCTGTAATGTAGACATGCTATTATTATAATATTAAAAAAGTTTAACTATATATATTGTTATAAGTATATTGTTTTTGGTAAATGTGTTATGTTTTGTAAAAAGTCATAGAACAAAAGCTGTTGTTTACGATGTTCTTTACTAGCACCTAAGAGGTTGCTAGTGTTTTACAAATAACCCTGTATATCTAATGTGTTACAATGGCGAATAAGATGTAGGTATGTACCTAAGATTATTCCAACTTTTATGTTGGGCTCTTTACACATTTACTGTAATCGTCCTATCAACTTTTTTTTTGTCGACGCCCGCTCTTGGGTGGAGCGGGAGACAGTGTCAGACTCTTACTGACTAAAAACCCCGCGCCGTTCCTTCTAGCCTTCATACCGGGGCACGAGCTCCCTTTCGGACAACCCTGTCCCCAGTAGGCTTCGACCCAGCTGGGCCCCTTCTGCTGCTGACAACTCCTTGAGGCGCGCGGGAACAGTGCGCGCCGTCGACGTCTTGGACTCGGTCCATTACCGGACGATCCGATCGAAATCGAATCCCGGCGACGGCGGCGAGGGGGCCGTTGCCTGATGCGGTCGGCCTCCTCCTTTGCAAGCATTACTGCTTCGCAGAAGGAGGCGACCGCCTGCCATTCCTCCTCGCTCCGGACCATGGCCTCGACCAGGGCCCGGCGCGAGAGGTCTCCGCCGCCGATCGCCCCCACGAGGGCACGGCGATGCTCCGCCCAGGCAGGGCACACCTCGACGGTGTGCTCCACCGTGTCCTCCGGGCGTTGCGCACAGTGGCGACACCCGGGCGTCTCTTCCGCTTGAATCCGATGCAGGAACCTCCCGAACTTGCCATGTCCGGTGAGGACCTGCGTCATGCGGAAGGTAAGGACGCCGTGAGGTCTTTCCAGCCACGCCTCAAAGAGGGGACTTACCGCCATAATCGTGGCGTGCCCAATCGTCCTATCAGCTTACATACGTGTACTACCACAGGGGAATACAGTCACAATCACAGACAATATAAAAATAACGAAATGTGTACTGCTGCATAATAATTAACATAAATATATAATAATATATATATACTGCCACCAAACTACCACCAAATAATATACTGTGAAGTTTATTTACCTACACCATTTTAAATTCCTGTTCCTATTAGTTTTACTAATTTCTTAATATTCTAGATCTGGTTGCGGAGCCCCAATAAATGTCCCACAAAATAGAGGGACACCATTATATACAATATAGTATATGTAAGAACGTAACGCTTCGAATACATAGATCTTTGGAGGATCTATTTGAACAGAAGTTGTGGCAGCTCCGATTATAGCTGAAATAAAACAATAAATTCTGATAGGAACAAAAAATACGTCATTCATATATTATGTTTGTTTTAGATGACGAATTCACGCCCTAATCGAGTCATAATCAAAAATATATAAATGATAACAGTACAATTATGATATCAGCACACAGATCCATCGCTAAGTAGTACCTAATGCATCACGTTCATCTTTCAATAAAATCATAAATGAACTGAAATCATCCACAGTTATAAAATATAACCTGGAAATTGAGGAACTAATTACTGGGCAACATGAAACGCGAAGAGAGAACGATGTTGAGAGTCTTCTGTATCTATATGAAAAGACGAACAAAAATCCGTTAGTACTATTCAATTATTTCCACAAAAAGAACAGATATCATTTATTAATTATTATTATTAATAAAAAAAGAAAACCAAAAATTTATAAATACCAAAATTATCAAAATAGACAAATTTTACTGAACTCACATTGCCATAGAATATAGGAGTGTATATGCCAAAGATGACTTTAAAAATGAAAATACGATCAGCTATCAAAATGTGCACACTTGGAGAAAATTAAAAAGGGGTAGCTGTCGGCAAATTCTATAGGATTACAATTAATGTATCGAAGATCTCGAAACCTATTTCGAGAGAGATCAATTAAGTGATGTCTTCAATTAATCTCACCATATTCTGCATATTTAGGAAATATCTATTGTCAATTGTGATGATTAGCGGAAATGTATTAAACCGAGAACCTTAAATACATATGTGGTAAACTTGAAACTTGACAAAAAATCTAATCGAAGTGAATAAAAAAGGGGTTATCAGATGGATGCAAACTAGCACAAACCAAACATATAAACCAAGGTGACTTTGGTATGTGTGTTTGGTTTGTGTTGCGTTGTTTAATGTAAACCACGTGCCGACACATTCGATGGTTGGGAAAACGCGCCTCTCCTCCAAGGGTGTTGAAGATAATGGTTTACAACTTCTATCTACAGAGATTAAAACTGGCAAGGTCACTTTGGTTGGGACGTTGGTTTACATCCATCTGTCGACTCCTTAAAGACCGCCTATTAGTTTTTCAAATTAACCTCAAAATACTAGGGTATACGGTTAGGGGTGTTAAAGTTTAGATGAAAACACTCTCACGAACAGTAAGTGTGAAAACAAAAAAAAAAAATGCTTAAACTCTTTCACCATTCAACCAACACCATTTCAAATTGACTTTGTTATACATATTGTTCACCTTTCACGAGGCTCCTACAAACGTTCCACAGAACAGTGCTGTTTTGTATGAACTTTCTGGTCTTTTATACACTAAGTAGAAAGCGTAAGGGCGAGTTGCCATAAACTCATAGATTTTTCGAGGATCTCTAATTGATCTAAGGCCGACAATAACAGCTGAAAATCCAAAAGATGATTTAAATAAAAGAATCAGAAATCAAAACTGCAGAGCCCAAGAAATCTAGCCGTTATCATGAAACTTGAAGCTTGGAAGATATAATGAGCTTCATTGTCAAGTTGATTTAAATTGGCAGGATGAAATGATGATGATGATGATGAAACTATTTTGCAGGCATAAGTAGGTAACGCATGTAAGAAAAGAAATAAAAACGGAAACATAAATTAGATTTGAAATCTAGCAATTTGTATAGATGCGCAAACATACACATATGAGCATCATATTTCACCTTATTGGACGAAAGTTCCACAAAATAATACAGTTTCTCTGAATTTTATGTAAAATATAAACGGATGATTGGCATTAAACACTTTTGGCGGATTTACATCAGCTATGTTAATTCTTGATACAATAAACACTGTAAATGTAAAACATTAAAGTGTTAAGGTAAAATGATCAGAATAATTACAAATGCTGCGGGCATAGTATGATTTATTAGATATAAGTAGAATATCTAAAGGTGAGTCTACGCTAGAGGAACCGAGCACAACGTGTTCAAGCTTCATGTAGTGTGATCGACTTTAAACGTACGAGCACGCTTCGAACTTGTGCTCAGCTCGTACTAGGCTCCTCTAGCATAAACCCACCTTTATGTTCAGATTGAGATACGAAAATGTGTGGAAGAATCAAAAGGTAGAAATAGTGCTTGCGATACATGTAATGTCCTTCACCAGTAAACGACCACCATTTGGTAAGTTAAAAACAAAAATTGTAACTTCTGTACTTATAGCTTCACCTTTTACTGCGCTCCTACGAATAGCCCGCAAAACAGAGGTATTTTGCCATAGATTATTTGAAATATGAAGGGATATGTTGCTTCAAACAAATAGATTTTCGGAGGGGGGTACTGGGCGGACAAAGTGGTTACTGTTATAGCTGGAAAAATATTAAAAACCTTTGGTAAGATAACTGCGGAGTCTAACTGATATTGCAATTGTTCATAGTAAATTCACCTTAATTGACAAAGGTTCCGCAGAATAATATCGTTTTCTTGTAAAGAATGTAATATAAGAAGGGATGATTAGCGTTGAAGACTTTAAGTGGAACTAAAGAACCGCTTCTTCTAGTAATAATGATAGCTGTAAATAAATTGCGAAAAATTATAATAATGAATATTTTTCACACACAAGAAGAACTTAAGATTTGCCTAAAGGTGGGTCTAAGCTAAAGGAGCCGAACACGAGAAGAGCACAAGCCGAGCTCAAATTCGAGTAGTGTGCACCGACTCTACAGGAACCGAGCTCGAGGTATACTACACGAGTTTGCGCTCGGCTCGTGCTGCGCTCGTGGTCGGCTCCTCTAGTGTAGACCCATCATAAGCAAGAAAAGAAACCCATCATTAGTTTAAGAGGACTGTGTTCAAAAGACCTGCCAATTTTTTTTTTTATACATTCAATCACTTAACAAATTCTTTTTGTCAAATGAATCTGTCATTCATCCTTTTAACACGACTTGTCGACTGGATATCACACAAGTCGTTATGTAACGGTTATTTTGTGTGATCGATACATACCAGTAGCTGCCGCAGCCTCAGTTCCTTCTTCATCAAGTGACAAGAAAGCTTGCTGAACAGCATCAGAAACATAAACCGGTTCTGGTTTTTCTAACATTCCTTTGAATCCATCAGACCATGGATCAAACATTTCGTCGGCTCCGTTCTAAAATGGCAAAAGTATATCATTATTGGAAAAAAAATTGACTAAAATCGAGTGACAATTTATTAACTTTAATTTAGTTTTCTTTTATAAGAACTGATAGTTTAATACACGTCCAAATGTTAAAAAAAAAACATTTTGTTCAAATATACCTATGATTCCTTTGTTCTGTGCATTATACAACGAATCTTATATATGTGAAACTTAAAACACCTGTCTAGCACTTTCAAAAGTGTATAATGAAAAATCATAAAGTTATAAGCCGGCGACTGAGGGTACCCAGATGTGCGCTGGCGCGTAATGCCCGCTATGACTTGCCGTAACCTGTGTTGTACTTAGTGTCGATGGTACCCAACTTGTGATCTTTTTAAAATATTTTTAGGACAAAAATATGATGTGGTGTAAAATTTATTGGAATCGATTTAGTTACTGATTCTGATCGAAATATATTCAAGTTTCGCATTATATACTAAAATAATAATGTATAATATTACCTCTATAAGCAGTTTTTTCAAATCGATTTGGGTCTTTATTAACATTTTCGGTAAGTAAACTTGACATTTTTCAGGTCTAAGACTGTTCATTATTCCGTCCCAGTGGCCAGGTTCTTGAAGTGTCTTAAGTGTAGGCAACAAGTCCTCTTTGTTTCTTGGTAGAACCACTACACAACTGAAATTGTCGCCTTGGTAGAACATTTCTAGAACCTGAAATAAATAAGAAAATAATTTGGTTACAGGCACCCAGACTGCACTTAGACTATAGGTAAGAACATACTGAAGAGAAATTGTTAAAAAAAGCTATCGCTTCCCTGAAACACAAGGATTATCTGGTGGAATACGGGTGAGATTTAGGGCTTGTGCACACCACGTTTTAAAAACGTGCGTCGACGACGCGTTTTTATCCTATAGAAGGTCTACAGGCTGCATCAGACTCGCGCGCGTATCGCGTCTGTATTGCTACAAATGCCCTTAGGGCTGACGCTACTGTAGGCGGTCACCCACGCGGTCCAATACAAAATTGCTCTGTTGCAGCTCGTCGCGCGGGCACCCTACGCAAAGTTAAAGTTTTCCATCGACACGACTACATGCACACCGTTAAAGTTGAACTAGCGTCACTGCGCAGGTAATAATCACATGTAACACGCGCGAGGTCACGCGACGGGTACCCGTGCGGGCCCTCGCTTAAAGTAGCGTTGCCCTTGAGTCATTAAAAGACTGATATTCCTTCTTGCTTCATCTCAAACAATTATCATCCGTTCGTCACCGTTAAAAAAATTAAGGGTTCATATTTTATGCCATTGTGTTTGTCCAGCGAGCAGTGGTGGCCTAGTGGTAACGGTCTCGACTTACGATTTGTAGGTTGTGGGTTCAAACATAGACAGGCGTATTACTTTGTGTTATTTATTTCATCAGATGCCAGTTTTCTGAGTTAGTTAGTTGATGTCATGCCAGTGTCTGGCATGTTCTAGAATAAAAACTTCTAAGAAATGTGACATCCACTACTCCGTACTGGTGGTTTACAACCCATTCCCTCTTCTAGAGAGGAGGCCTGAGTCTCAGTAGTGGAAACATTAAAGGCTGATTATGCTATTATATTTAACCAGATACTAAACCGGAAAAAATAATATACAAACCTGGTATTGCTCAGTCTCCATATAATTGAATGTATTTTGTTGATACATGATTTTCAATGGAACCGTTTCACCGTTAGACTTATAGAAGTCTTTAACTTCAGTATTTTTGGGATCGAATTGTTTCGTCCAATTACCCTGCAAGAAAAGCAAATATTGGAATTGTAGATACTGTCTTATATAACTACCTATACTGAAAATATCACAAATACTTACCAAGAAATAAATTGCGTTGACTAAACATAATCTTGTATCTTCACTGAACATATCTGGTTTAACAAGATCTTGGATTTTGCCTCGAGTTTGGTTGTATACCTGTTTAAAAAATACGGTGAGTATGTTTTTTTTATACTATAGTTTAAACCTACCTTTAACTTGTCAGTGCTGAGAGATATGACAATAGTTAGATATGACGTTACGATAAGCAAAGATCTATAAATGACGTGCTTTCTGAGGCACGGAGAAATCCCGGTAAGTCAATATCATCCACAGACTGACCATGGTAATAGATGCTTAATCTTGGGGATTAACCACGTGGCTGTTATTATTTGGCCACGGGCTTAAATTTTTTTCACTCACCCATTCATTTATTAAGTCAGCAGCTTCTTCTGGTTGGCCAAAATCGACGTTTTCTCCTTCAGCACCAAAATATTGTTTCGAGTCACTTTTGAAAGATTGACTTAGAGGATAGTTCAAATTTGCGTAATATTTAGAAGCCTCTTTAAAATCAACACCTGTTTGATTGCTGAATTCAGACTTTAATTCCGGGAACACAACCTTTATCTAAAATATTGAAATAAGTTGATTAGGTAGGATGTGATTATTTAACCAGGAGTTTGCATACTAACGGCACAAAATAGATAGGTACAGAAAATAATCTCATGTATGTACTTCACTTTTTATACCTACGCTCGGTGGACGCACACTAATGAGCGTTTGAGCCGGAACTGTACGACGAGCGGGCCGAGGCGCTACGAGATATCGTGTCCGTGAGCGGTATCTATGTGTGCGTTGTTCGAGCGCGCTTTGTATGTAGATTGACTTCTGTACCTATATATTTTCTGCTAACGGCCCGTTCACGACTTTGCGATGTGAGCGGAAGCTAAGCGCGGGGCGGCGAGCAGTAAGATCAAAAGTATGAAAATGTTTGAAACACGCCACGAGACGCCGCTCACAGTGCCCTGCGTCCGCTTACCGATGCCGAAGTTCTTCTCCATAGAGATCTACGCTTTGGAACATGCCATAAATGGCATGTTCCTTAATTTTTTTTTTTGACTGACCGACATTTTGAGTATTCAAAAGTGCCTGTAATTGGTTTATTTAAAGTAAACGTTTTTGATTTCCGCCCCGCTCGCCGCACCGGTTGTGGTGCCGACTTTGGTCAATGCAGCGAGTGCATTGACCAAAGTCGTGCCCAGGCCGTAAAATGTTTAATGTATACCTCTTCTTTATTTTTAAGGTTGAGCAGCTTGAGTAGTTGTTCTAAAACCAATCCTGTAGCATAGAGCGCAAGTTGTGCCAATGGTATTAGAAGTGATGTAGGAGATGCCACGCAGTTCTCATTTGGGTTGTTCGAATTCAGGAACTAAAGAAAAAAATGTAATGTTGAGTTCTTTAAATAATTTAGTAAAACTTGTAGGTAATTAAAAAGGCTTATTTAAGATTAAACTGATTGTTAAGTTCATCTTAATTTTATATCATTTATATATAAAAGTATATGATTGTGGTTGACGTAGTCTATCTGATAAATATATCTGCGTATATATTCATAATTTTGTTTATCCAACAAGCTTAAAACTAAAGTAGGCGCCAAATAAACGTGGAATAACGGTCATTGACCCTCCTACATTTATTGATATTCTTAATTTCAAAAACGGAATTGAATTAACGATTAAAGCTGTTTTGAGTCGACATCTATCGAGCTCCTTTACCTTTTCAGAAAAACCAGTCATTGGTGGTTTTTCGGGTACCTTCGATATATATTAGAGATATTAAGAAAAGGTCAATGTACTTTATTTTAAGTTTATCTGGCACCTTATGTGGGTACGTTTGAAAGTGTTCCCGTTACCCAAGAACGCAACTCTTATTGCCTAAAACCCTCCTAGAGCACTGGCAAAATTTACCACCTACACCCTCCTCGGGTTTTAGTCAGTAAAAGTCTGACATGCCCCGAATTTCACCCTAGAGCGGGAGAACCTGATGACTTCTTACCTAAAAAAAATGGAACATATAGTATTGATACTTACGTGTAAAAATGTTGCAGACAATGCCACGCTTCCTTGATCGAGTCTAGCTCTTGCATCTGTGATATTAACTGCCGTTTCTGAAGCTAAATTAACAAAAAAAAAATTGTTTTAATACACTTTCAAAGTAATAACCACAGTCACTCCATGTGTAGCTCCAACTTGTAGTCTTTAAGTCGAGAGTTAATAGGTCACTTATAAGCAAGCATGTTCCATCGCCGATCGCTTACCGTCAGGTGAGATGGTGGTCAAATGCGAGCCTATCATGCGTGAACTTCAATAATCAACAATCATTGTCATACCTATAATTAATTAAAATAATTTATTGGTCCAAGAACGGGCGAAGCGAGCTCGGAATTTTAGGGCACCCCGTTAGGGACAGGTTAGGTTGACTCCTTCACGTTAGGGTACTTTAAAGCCCGCAGACAGAAATAAAAGGAGGCCTGACTGAGGATACAAATAATAATAATAATAATGAAAAAACGTAATTATTCATTTTAGTTTTTTCTTTAAATAATAATAAGATTTTACTACGTTCTGTTGGTGTTATTTATTCAAATCTGTCCTTTGCCAAGGTCTTAAAGAAAATTTTTCCTCAACTTTTTGCACTATAATGGGTTAGGTATTTACTGTTTTTTCTACATTTAAATTACAAAGTTTGTAGATGAATAATTTACAAACAACGTATAAGGAAACTGTTGGTTTATGGCATTTATCTTATTTCAGATTTCTTAAGCAACAAAGGACCAAGAATGTAGCCAGAGAAACATTTTGCCCTTAACTTTGATCTGTTAAATCTATTTGACGTAAACACTTACGATTTTGTACTAATTTTGAACTTTTTTGAGCATCTGGAAATCCATAAGTATAAAAGAGAACACCATGAATAATTATTTTATTAAAATTGACCATATGAACGACCGTTGGTTAAAAATCAAAACATGATACAAATATGTTGACTCGGTAAAAAAAAAAATACGTATCTGACCCTAATTTACGATTTCAATCGAAATATGTATATCTACGAAATTACGATATGGAAATATATGAAAGTTACATAAAATAATAATGCTGGTTTTTTAGAAGGTAAATCCTTTTGTATGCAATACAAAATCCTCGAAAGTAGCCGCATCAATAACTTTGTTTTTAATGAACCTTAACGAGATTTTTTTTAATGTTAGTTGTCTAGCAAACTACAGATCAATCTCATTCTCAAATTGATATTAAACAACAAAGAACATGAGTATATTTTGGTTGTTGAAAAAGGTTGCACACATAAGGTGAATATAACTAGGAAATAGATTATTGCGAGGCAAGCGTGCTCCATCGTCGACCACTTCATTGCTTACCATTGGGCGCGATAGTAGTCAAGCGGAAACTTACAAATGATAAGAAATTGTACTTGTACTGTAACACGCTGAATTCATTAGAAGAAATGCTGCCACTAAGTGCGATGATTTGAACATTTTGATAATTCTTAAATTGAAATCTTCTGTATATAGAGCGACTGGTAATTAGTGACCGATAATTATGCACGTGATTGCACTTGTGATTTCAAACAACTTCCCCAAATTTTTTTTAATACTAATTGGTTTTATCATAATAAAAACCGAATAGGAGAATTTGCGCGAACAGCTGTCTTGCTGTTCGCGGAAATTCGCCCATCGATGGTTTTACAAGCGGCGCGGGTGCTCTATCACTAGCTCTATCTATGTAGGTAAGGTACATAAGACAGCGGCGTTACGCGGCTAACAGCTGACTTTTGTTATTGTGATAAAACTAATGAGTGTAAAAAAAAGTTTCTTTAGGAAAGTTGTTTGTAATCATGAGTACAATCACGTGTATTATTATCGGTCACTAATTACCAGTCACCCTAATTATTTATGATGGTATACAACATTAGTTTTAGTATATGCGAAACCTGGAACACGTGTCCAGTATTTTTATGTAAAAAATCTATGTAAGAAATCTCCCACCTGTATCATGAAAAATCACCAAATTATAAGCTTGTTATGTCAGCAAAAATACATAGTCACCGGGCCATCCGGGCGACTGAGGGGTTGTTTTGTACTTGCATCCAGCTGTTTGCTAGCGCCTAATTCCCGCTGGGATATGCCGTAACTTGTGTTGTACTTAGTGTCGGTGTTGTCAAACTTATGATCTTTTTAAATAATTTTGGTGTAAAAACTATTGGAATCTATTCAGTTAGGTACTGATTGTGAACAAACTATATTCAGGTTTCACATATACTAAAAATAATTTTGTATATATATTTTTTTTCGGTACTGAAAACCTTTACACAATGCTAAACTTAAACCACGTATGGACTAGCAACGCTTTGAATGCGTGTAAAATAATGTCACGCACAATTACAGAATTTGATGTTCTTGATTAGAATTCTTGTTTTTCAAATACAATTGATTATGAAAAATTGACTCATGACTAGGTTTTATTTTTTCCTTAGAAGCTTCTTAGGAAAAAACAGTGGGGAAAAATAAGATCTATTTAGTTAAGTATTAAAATTTAGTTTTATTTTTTAAACAAACTATTTTTTTCTTCATCCTACGTCAAAGTATTTTTTAAAACTGCATAACACAAATGTTAGGTATATGCATATACACTACTCATAAGGCTAATTAACAGCGCATATCAACATACAATCTATGAATGGCAATGCTGACTAGGACACCATGGTGGCGCGACCAGTTGCGCCGCCATGGTGTCCCGGTGAAATATAGTCCTAAGCTACTAAACTAGACACCAAAGTCACCTCACGTCCGAGCTGGTCGCGCCACCAAATTGGTTGCCCAACCAAACAGACACCAGGTGAGTAACTCTCTATAGAGCTGTATACATTTTGTTGGTAGCGGCGACTGGTCGCGCCGCCATGGTGTCTCGGTGAAATATAGCCCTAAGGAATTTACGACGAACATATTGTGTAGCAATTGCAAAGTTGCTCATATTGGCAATACAAGCGGAACATTAAGTACCTAATGGTAACAAAAATTATTGTTATTTGGTTTATAAAACTCGGCAATTTTTTATTCCATTATTTATTTCTTTAACATTTTTTGTGTATAAGGGTACAGAGGCACAGGTGGACGTAATGCTTTAGGATCTTCGCACATGGATCACACGTGACAGCCACATCCGCCATCACGAGAAGCTAGAAGCGGCCACAATGGTAGCTGAAACGCGCGGTTGCCACTTGTGGCCGGTGGTTGCTACGTTTTTTAACCCGTTTTTTACGCACTGTATCATGATGGACTCTGACGAAGAAGGTTTAAATGCGCAAGTGGCGTATGACGGCGTTTTGTATTAGCCTTTAGTAGCCACTGCAGGCTACAAGAACCGAGTAGCGGCGATTTGTAGCATATGGCGGCCACCGGCGTCAACCGTGTGCGGCGTATTCATATAAAATGTTAGAGAACTATAGGAAATATGCCGCAAATGGAGGTGGCGTTTTGTGGTTGTGGCCGGTAGCCCGTGTACAGTGACCCTTACATATTTTCTACCAGTCAATGTTTCAGTCGTGCAGAGAAAAACCGTGGTAAATGCAAATAAACCATACATTACAATTACTTAATACTACTCGTAGCGACCTATCCTTTGCACGGTTGTTGTATTTTTTTTTAATTCTTTGCTTCATACTATTATATGCATGTATATCTAAAACTTTCCTCAGGAACTACTTTCTATTGCTGATACACTTACACTAATATAAAGAAGCAAAGTTTGTTTTATGTTTTTTTTTGTTTGTAGTAAAGTATCTCTGAAAGTATATCTCTGAAAGAACTGGTCCGAATGTAAAATTTTTTTTACTGATAAAAAGCTGCTTTATTCCTGAGCGACATCTAAGTAAGCTATATTTAACCGACTTCGAAAAGGAGGAGGTTCTATGTTCGGCTGAATGTATGTTTTTTTTTGTTTTTATGTTCACCGATATCTCGGTCAGTTGTGGACCGATTTTGATAAGTACAAAATAACTTTAATTTCGGAAGTCGGTGTTTCGATAATAGATACCTAATCTTGTCTCTTCGTTATTTAACACCGACTTCCGAAATTAAAGTTATTTTGTACTTTTTGAAGTCGGTTTAATTTTTTTTTTGTAAAACGTTTTTTATTTATGTTAGCAGACGAAACCGTGAGCAAAGGCTTAATATTCTTACAATTTTCACAAATTTAATTACGACTCTTATAACATAGGTACAGCAACATTTTAAACGTAATGAAAACTCGATAGGTACGCACAGAACATGCTCAGTCATACTTGTATGGAAAAAATATCCTTGAAACAAAATAATTTCTTGAGTTATATGAATCACGACGCGGAAACTATAACAATCTAGTGTTTCTACAATTATATTGTAACTATCTATACTAACTTTACAAAAACAGAAGTTTTATACATTGTATATAAGATTATTGTAAGTACCCTATGTTTAAAAAATTAATAAATGAATTTAAATTTGAATTTATAATTTTGTTTGTGGTTAGTAAAAAAAAAACAACAGGACCGATTAAAAAAAATAAAAATTTAAGAATGTTACTTAATCACTAGGCTATGCTATAGTGACATAGGTATATATTTTCTACTTTCACGTAAGCGAAGCAGTTAACAGATGCCAATTAAAGATGTAGATGTGTTTTGTCTGGAGGGTAACTGTCCGAAGATATGAATGATGTCAGGTAGTTGTATATGTTTAAGTCATGTAGAGATTGGTCTTCATGATGTAAAATATGTTTTTTGTCAAGTCAATTTGTAGTATCTATGTGGTGTCATACATGTACGTAAGAATGCATGTATTTAACAAGGAAATAATAAATATCGAAGTCAAAAGTCACAGTCAAAGTCAAATCATTTATTTCAAAGAAAACAATCACAAACACTTTAACAGTCCAGTTGTCGATGAGATAGAAGACATCTAAATTAAAAGCAGGAATCATTTACAACAAGGTCTATATGAAAAAATCAATAAAAAGTGGAGAATCACTCACTACATTCAGAGATAGGAACGCAATCTCCGGCGTCGTTTCTCACAAGACCGTATTTACAGATACAGGCTGGTGAGTCATCGCAATCATCATCTTGTGCAGGTGGACACTCCTGTTCTTCGCCAACTTCAGAGCAGGTTAGAGGCCCGCAGGCCTGGCAGGGATGCGGCTCGTATATCTCGTCTGGACCACATCGAGACGCTAGGGAGAGAAAGATGTTTATAACAGTAGATTATCAACATCACATGATTACCAGACCCATGGTGACATTATTATTATCATCAACCTACTCCAATTGTAAGTTTGCAAATGGTAATTTCAATTGATGAAAGAAATGAAAAATTTAATAATAAAAACTCAATAACTGCCACGATTAGCAGTAGCGATAGAAAGAAAAGATACAATGATAATACATGTCCGAACGAAGTAGGTATATTGGTTCTCCACAAAATAGTTTTAGTACCACGAAATAAGAATAGTCTTTGACAACAGATGGAAAGACATAATACAGATTAGGCCATACAACGTGGCAATACCGCCAGGCTTTTGGGCACACTTCCAGTCGACAGCGATGCGGAGGAATTTTTTGACGCCATATATTAGGTAAGAGTTATTGTATATATATGTACAGATTAAATAAACAAAATACAAAACTTACGAGGACAATCTTTGATGGGAATACAGATATTACTTTCGTTCCTGGCGTATCCCGCATCACAGTAGCACATTTCATTGCACTTGATGTTTATAATAGGACAGTCGGTCTGACTCTGTTCGTTCAATGTGAGGCAGACGTTGTCGCAGGCACCGCCACAGGAGTAGTATTCGTTTGGTCCGGGACATCTTACTACAACAAGCAAAATAAAATATATTTATAAGGATTAGTAAAGGATAGGATTGATTAAAGAGAAAGAGATAATTATAAAGCCTATAAAACCGTTAAGTGGCTGAACTCATTATGTAATAATACTGGTGATTTATGGGTTAACAAAGACACACCTTATGGATTTTCTTCAATTATGTTAAGAGTAGAAAGTATACCTACAACCCAAATTTCATGACTCGTGGTTGTAATTTCATGGCATTTCTTCCAATGCTTAATTTTAAAGGGATGATCTACCAACTCTAATTCATGTATTTTATCATTAATTGCAATCCAATACCTACTTGGTCTTGGTTTGCAAAACTGATAACTTTTTTTTTTGAGGAAGTCCAAGAAGTTGAGGGAGTTCTTCGAACATCATTTCCACTCCAGGTGGAATACAAGGAAGTATTAGATTTTGACTAACTAAAACCAACTCATGGTCTTTCAGTTTTTCTTGCCGTTCCAACTCCACGATGATTCTTTTGAATAATCCACAGCTCTAACTTAAAATAAATCTACCCTATGTTTAAATGTAAAAAAATATATAGTATATAAAATTCTTTCAATTCAAAGATTACTCACAGCACTCCTCCTCAGTTATGCATTCCCCGATCGCGTTGGAGAAGTAATTTTCTTCACAGACACAGCCTGGTTCGCAGGGAGGCTCCTCACCTGTCTCGATGGGACAGACATAAGCCCTGTCGAGAGTCCTGCACGTTCGTGGAGGACATGTATATGGGCAAGGGTCGAAGACTTGATTGGGTTGGTTACATTGTGCTGTAATAAATAAATTGTTAGTAACCTATTCCATAATCTCTAGGTTAGTCCTGGGTATAAAGCAAATACATTTGTTGCAAGAAGAAGGTGAAGGTATACAGAAAGCCATACCATCGCCATTCCATGCCATGTTTACAACAGAACAAATATTGAATCTATATTTCAATAGTTTGAAGAGAAAGTTGGATACTAATGAAAACTGGCATACTCACGATTACATTCGCTTTCCGGTACACAAATTCCATCTTCGTCCCTCAAAAATCCTTTAATACAAACGCAATCTCCAATGAATTCGACAGGGTCTATGCATAAGATAGGCCGTGTTAAATCTGAACATTTTCTTCTATCACATCCTCCATTGGCAAATCTATCGAAGACTTCATTTTTTGGGCAAACCGGTGCTGAAAGTAATCATAGGTAAAATTAGGAAAAATCAGCTTTTATTCAGTTTTGAATAATAAAAATGTTTTTGATATTGAAACTGTGTTTTCTTGTCCTTAGTTTCAGCCAAACGTCATATTAAGTTACAACATTCTGCTCTTCAAGACATGTGACATCCACCAACACGCAATGGGCCCGCGCGGTGGATTACGGCTCATTCCCTCTCCTAGAGAGGAGGCTTGAGTCCCAGCAGTGGGAACATTAAAAAGGCTGATGATGATGATGAGTCTGCTCTTTATTTAATTATCATATAATTTATTGTAGATACGAGTATAACACGATATATTGAAAAGAAAACTAAAACACATACAATGGACGGCAATTTACTCATAAGAGAAGTAACAGTTGAGTATTATGATCCAAGTCTAAATCTTGAACGAAGAAAGTGATGCTTTATTACGTCCCTATTACAGGCATATCCGTGTGAATTTGTATAAATTTTATGAAACTTACTAGGACATTTATCGATCGGCACACAAGTTCCGTTGTCAGCTCTTAGCATTCCTTCTTTACAAAGGCAACCGTCTTCACATTCTTTTGGATGAATGCAAATTATGGGGCGAGCTAAATCAGAACAGTTCTTCTTTTGACATCCACCGTTAATGCAAGTATTGTATACTTCATCCTTACCACATACTGGTGCTAAAAAACCAACGTCAATTAGGTGTTAATTTTCTGGTTTCTGTCAGTCGTCAACATTATCACGGTTTTCAGTTTTTTCAATCTTGAGTTAGTGGTCATCAATTTGTCCAACTCTTCCGACAATATTTTACGGTTATGAATGAGTCTAGGTGAGGTGTATGACATATAGTAATATGGATATAAACTGTCACACATTTACAAGAAACAGAAACCGGATAACGTAAACTTAAAACTCTGTATGTTTTATACTGATACAGTAAGGAAAAATGAAATGTGTATAGTACTGTGCACGTTTTTGTAAAACCCTTCAATATAATTTTTTATTCAAATGTATTACTTACTGCAATTTTTAGGCTGCACGCATTTTCCTAAATTGTCGTCGAAAACATAGCTTTGTTTGCAATCGCAGCTATCTAACCTGCAGATAAGTGGACAGACGGTTGGTCCACTTTTGTAGTTCGAACAACGATTGCCGCAGTAGCTTCCACATCCTGATACCGCATTTGGATCTCCGTGGCAAGAAACTTAAATATAGAAAAATGGAGTTTAACACATCATGAAATGAGAACAATAAACTTTGATGATACTATAAATAGAGCTATTGTGTAGCTACACTTTCTAGCTTGTAACAATTATATGCAGGGCATTGCAGGGGAGGTCAGAATTTGAGTATTTGAGTTCAGACTTTATTATGGGAACAGGTTATATATACGTTAAGACTTAATAATAAATATATTGTGTCCTGCCAAACAGGCATACAACAAAAAATTACAAATTACACTAATATACTTTCAAATATTTAAAATTAATAGAGTCAAAAGAACCATAAATGTCATGAAATTCTGGATAGTGTTATTACACTCACGTAATCGATAATACTTATTATTCTTATCGATTAAGAAGTTATGGAATATATATTTAAATAGTGGAAGTTTCTTAGTGCTCAAAATATAAATAAATATTTACTAAAAATATTTTTTGATGAAATACCAAATACGAAACTTACTAAACTGAGCCGTTTTGTGTGTGGTATGTTAGATATTTTAACATGTATGTTTTTTTTTTTACATTTTAGAAGGGTTTCGATTCGTGAGGTCACTATTGTAACTTTTCAATTAAATATTAGTTAATCGATATCCTTACCTCCGCATTGGTTAATAGGAATACAGATGTTGTTATCATCTCGAGCATAACCTTCATCACAATAGCATTTAGAATTGCATCGCTTATTAATGTAGGGACAATTTGTTTGGTTCTCAGTTGCTAGTGTAGCACACACGTTGTCGCAGACTGGTCCACAGGAAAAGTGTTCGTTTGATCCAGTACATTTCACTGTAAAGAAAGATTTTGTTTATTAACGGCTAGCTTTTGCCCGCGGCTTGACACGCGCACATAAAGTATAGCGCCTCTATCACTCAGGAAAAAGCAGCTATCTATCAGTGAAAAAATTTTGGCAGTCGGACTTTCACAGATTTATTTCTAACAAAATTTATCACTTTATAATATTAGTGTAGATCACAAATTAAGTACCTTTTATATTTTTTTTGGAAGCTGAAGTGGCACAGGATCGACTTTGTGTATTAAATCGATGTTGCAGTATCGATGACTGTTAGTGTCGTGATCGGGATTAGTTATAGTACCTAAGCATAGAACCTAAGATAGACTGACAAACGGCTACCAGCCAAACCGCTTTTTTTAGATAGACTATACGGAAAACAGTAAACCAGGTGCGGTTAGTTAGAACGAAACTTCAGATATCAGGTGTCCACACACCTCAGCTGATCCCAGGATCAGTTGAGGTTAGGTTGAGAGTTGTGTGTCAAATAAACTTAAATTCTTTCTTTGATTTTTTGCTACGGCTAATCTTCTTCAATCTATTTGGGTTTTTGTGGTAATTTGGATCTCCATGGTCTTAACTTTTTTTGAAAAATTCATGTCGATAAAATTACTTACAACAATCTTTTTCTAAAATACATTCATCTGCTGAATTTCTGTAGTAGCCATCTTCACATCGACAGCCTGGATTGCAGAACTCTTCGCCTTCAGGCGGGTGTGGACAGGGGTAGGCAAGTCCAATTGCGGCACAAATTTGTGGTGGACAAGTACGGGGGCAGGGGTCGAACACTTGGTGTGGTTTTGTACATGGTGCTATTATAGATAAATATATAATATTAAAATGTTAATAGGCAAAGTAAAGATAATATTTGTTATTTTTTAAATATAAATGTTACGTATAGATGAGTTGGGTTGACGCAATAAAATGAATAATAGGTTTTGCCCACGGCGTCGCTCCCGCTCTACCCTACTCCATCCTACCCTTCTCTACCCTACTCTACTCTACTCTACCCTACTCTACCCTGCCCTACCATGCTCTACCCTACACTACCCTGCATTACCCTACACTACCCTAATTTTAATTTAACCTTCTCCTCTCATTATTATCGACACTATTTTTAGTTTATGCGAAACCTGAATGTAGTTGGTTCAAAATAAGTAAGTGCATGGATTCCAATAGTTGTTACACCATGTTATATTTTTTACCAAAATCATTTAAAAAGGTTACAAGTAAAATATCACTGGCACTTAGTTGGTACAACCCAGGTCATGGTAGGTTATAGCAGGTGTTAGGCCCCAGCAAACTGGGTACAACTGCAAAACAACCTCTCAGTCGCCTCGATGACCCGATGACTACATATTTTTGCTGACATAATAAGCTTATAACTTTGTGATCTTTCATGATACAGCTATGAAATTTTGTACATAGATTCTTTACATAAAAATACTAGTACAAGTGTTTCGGGATTTTCTACCTACTAAAAATTAATGTTGTATAATTTGCTGGTACGACCTCCGTAACTCAGGCCAAGCACAACATGAATGCATGTAATACAGTAAGTTAGTTTTCTAGACACGAAACTTTTATATTGATAGTACATTTGAAAACAATCGACTTACATGGACATTGATCTTCGGGTACGCAAGTTCCATTCTTATGTCGCAAAAATCCTGTTTGACACACACATCCTCCGATACATTTAACACGGTCTCTGCAAAGAGTGGGACCTTCTAACTGTGAGCAGTTTCTTTTTTGACATCCACCGTTGGCACAAGTATCGTAAACTTCATTTTTACCGCAGACTTTAGCTAATATGAAAAAAAGAAAATGTTAAAGTCAAAAGTGCTGGATAAAATTGGTGATAGAAAAATGATTGTGACTCTTTCTCTTTCTATAAGGCGTAAAAACTATTTTGGAGAATTTGAGTTTTTTTTTAAAGTAGCTTCTGTCATAGCCTTGATGTCACTAGCATACTAATAGTGAAATGTTTTTACATCAGTTCAGTAGTTTGAGTAGAATATTCATTACTCATTTCTCATCGATTTTTGCTTATTGCGCCTACTATTACAGAGGAAAGGGTTGATATAGTAGCGACTCTTTCGATACAAAGTGAGAAAGACTATTTTGGGGAAATGTATTTTTAATTCATTAAACCCCAAGCGAACGCCGGCGTTCGCGCACTTATTGTCTTTCTATTGTGTCTCCAATTATCACGATTGAAAGGTTAATGCAGTTTTTCACGTTCTTCAATTGTGCTATGATGAAGGAAAAAGAAATTACTACCCAAAATGTATTTAATGGTCTCAACCAGTTAATTCATTAAAAAAAAAGTTTGCTAAACTTATTCGATTTTTGCTCATTGTCGGAAGCATAAGACTTGGAGTTATGCCTGTTAATGGAAAAAGTTGACATAATATAGAATAATAGATACTTACTGCAGTCTTTTGGAAGAACACATTTACCAATGTTGCTATCGAACACGAAATCTTTTTTACAATCGCAACCATTGAGGTCACAATATAACGGACAAATCACGTTCTTTTTCTTGTAGTTAGAGCAAAGTCTACCGCAGTTAACACCGCAACCTGAGACCGCGTTGGGATCTCCACCACACGATGCTGTAATGAAATGTTTACATTAAGTCTCTTTAACATCTGGCCGGAATTAAATGGACACAACACTCGTATCCGCTTGGGCGGCAGAACGAGTATCTGTGCATTAATTCCGGTAAGCTGCGCCTGGATAGATGGCCTTTAAATCCATTTTCTTAGTGAAATATTGATGGTTTTACATAGGATATACCTATATGCTCATTTTGAAGAATATTTAACAACCAATTTTTATGTGTAAAAATATTTCTAAAAATCCAAGCCATTTAGAAGGAAAAGTTGCGAAATTGCTAAATATTTTTTTAGACAAAAGTATTCATCGCACGAAAATCAATAGTTGATGTTATTCATGTATCTAAAATAAACATATATTTTTTAGGCACTAATCTGGCGCTTTTACGCAAAGCAGTCAACTAAAATGTTTACTACATTTTAGTTCACTGCTTTGCGTGAAAATAAATAAAGGTACAATTTTGACAATCACTTGGCTCCTCGAAAAATGATGTAAATACCGTATTTACGCTTGATATTTTCAAGTGTTTCAATTCTCTTTAATATACTCTCTTTATATTTTTTTTTTATTTTTTTTTAAATTTATTTATTTGTCTCAGATACAGTAGATCCATATTTTTGTTAGTAGATACTTAAAAATTATGTTAGTAAGCTTAAAATTAACTACGCACCTATATACTCAAGGGCTTTTAATTAGATTTAATAATATTTAACTAGCTTTTTTTTTAATTTGCATTATAAAGTGGACGAAATGAGAGGTATATTTTTCGTCCACTTTGTCACGCATTTTTTTTTCTTAGTTTGTACTTTTTTTTTCTCAAATTGTCAATAAAAAAATGTCCCAAATACACAAAAAATTCAATATGAGCCATTTTTTTTTTAAATTACCTGAATACTCAATCAGATGTTATTATAGTCACGTAATTTGTTGATTAAAATGAAAATATTCAATTAAATGAATCAACAGTACGTAATAAACTTTCAGAAACTGGTCGAAAATCATATAGCAAAGGCCTTTTACTTACAGCACTCATCAGCAGGAATACATTCTCCGTAATCATGCCTTACGTAGTTATCGATACAGACACAACCAGGTCTTCCTGGACAAGTGGCATTGCTACTGATGTCGTCCTGTAATGGACAAGCTACTGGGTAGCCGAGTTGGTCGCAAGATTTTGGTACACACAACCAATCTGGACATTCCTCCAGTCTCTCGTTTTCTCCACATTCTGGCGCTGCAGAAGTTGTTTTTAACAATTTCATTTTCCATTTTTTCTCATCAAATTCATTTGATATGATTAATAAATGAAAAAGTACGTTATAAAATGAATCATGTTCATCCATAAAAATAATTGTTTAGTTATCTTTGTTAGTACAACATATATTATTAAATTTAAAATGTTTTTCAAGATATCTGGGGGCACGGCAGTGCCCCCGCCAAGACGAGCCAATTAGTATTATTATAATAATAATATAGTGAGTGCTATATATACGCCTTAATTTCCATATGAATTAGTAGGTACTGTTGATTTATTGTTTTTTTTTGTAACTGTGTGTGATGTGATAGTATTTATTAGATAGGAGTTGGAGCATTGCCCAGGCGAGGCCCACCTCTACCGTGTGCTCTACCATGTCCTCCGAGCGCTCCACACCGTGGTGACACCCGGGTTTTACTTTCGCACGAATCCAGTGCGGAAAATTTCCGAACTGACCATGGTCGGTGAGAAATTGCGTCATGCGGATTATGAGGCCACCGTGAGGTCTATCTAGCCACTCCTCAAAGATTTACCGTAACAATTATGGCGTGCCCAGCACTGGGTTGCGCCATTTCACTATGAGATCCTGCCGGAACTCTGTCCGTCATGCCGCGCCCCACCCGTGCTAGAGGCGCGACGACGAGGCGGTCTGCAATTACGCTTTCAAAGAGCTTTTCCACCTCGTCGAGCAGCACAATGGGCCGGTACGTGGATGGAGAGAGGCTAATCATATAAGTGTTACAATATGATAGATCTAAACGTAGGTAAAACTTTTTTTCTGGTTCTGTATCCAGTAGACGAAGAAGAGCCCTATCCAGCACCACTAAGTGATGTTCTTCACATTCTAATGCAAGTTGTCCGTTTTTTGCCTAAAATATTTCTAACTGGTTCTAAAACGGTTAAGACACTTATTTAGGAAAAAAACGTCACGGTTAAAGTCACAGACTCAACGTTACATGCAAAAAATTCTCCCGAAAACTAAAAATCATGATGTTCTTTTGAAATACAACTACCTACTTTTTAATAGATTATTACAAAATTTTACTTGTTCGTGTATAGTGTAACAAGTTTTTGTGTTAAATATTGATTAAGTTGTTAAAATACTTTATTCAATAATTTTACAAATAAATAGCGCTAATAGGTGTAGGTGAGGATGTCATATATACCAATAGTTTCCACGTAAATAAAATAATGTTATCGACACTTTTGTAGCGTGACATGCCGTTCAATCATGTAGTAAGATTAATTCATGAATCCCCAAGCGACCACCGGTGGCCGCGCATCTATTGTCTTACTATTGTGTCTCTAATTGACGGTATCTGAAGGGTTAATATAGGTAAGAATCTTAAATGAAACAATAAATAAATTTAGAGTATGTATTATATTTACATACTTACATAATACATATAAAAACTTATAAAAATAAATTTAGTAAATAATAATTATTGAATCCAATAAAATTACTTGAAATGAAATAATTATTGAATCCAATAAACTGTAAAACAAACGTTAGTATTTCATGCACTATATTATTTAGTGGGGCGAATGGCACCCAGACAGGGGCCAATGAACATATTCCCATTTGTTCCTTTAAAATTCTCAGCCGACTGGTACTAGTTTTTGTAATATATTTCAATACAATCCACCATATAGACATAATCAGAGGGGCGAATGGGAATAAACGAAAGCTTTTGTTTTGTTTACCATTACACTAACATATACTTACGTGGACATTGGGCGATCGGTACGCAGACATTCGAAGCGTTTCTAGCATATCCTTCTTCACAGTAGCACATTTCGTTACATTTGATATTTATGATGGGGCAGTTGGTCTGGTTGTGTTTGTCTAGATCTTTGCACACGTTGTCACATGCGCCGCCACATGACCAAAATTCGTTAGGGCCCATGCATTTTTCTGAAGTTATAAAACATTCGAATTAAAAAAAATAAATAAACACAACCTTTAAAAGTTAACGTCAAATCAAAAGAAATTCTAAGTGTACAGCACCGTTCAGTTATCAGACTTCTTCAGCTAGAACTACATTAGATCGACACACACGTGTAACTCGCCTAGTTTGTACGTAGAACGACGTCGCGTGGCGTGGATCAAGTGTAGCTCTACAAGTTTAGTTTCCATAAAATGTATGCAGACCGATGCGCCCAGATTGTTGTGTGTGTTCTAGTAGTTCTAGTTTTCTTCTTTGGTGTCGATTTGATTCAAGACTAAGCTTTTAATTAACCCTTCAGATACCGTCAATTAGAGACACAATAGTAAGACAATAGATGCGCGGCCACCGGTGGTCGCTTGGGGATTCATGAATTAAATGACAAATTAAGTTAAGTCGCTAAGGAACCAACTGAATGCGATATATACCGGAGAGAAATCAGTGAAGGTCTAAGTCTTGGGTGTTTTGCGTGTCTGCCAACGTGTTTTATTGGCTGTATCTACGTTTTTTAAGGTTCTATACCCAAATGGTGAAAACGGAACCCTATTACCACAGAACATAGGAATTTCTTCTGTTCTGTGCTTATAACTAAGACTCCATGGTGCGTCTGTCTATGACCAGGCTGTATTTCATAAACCGTGATAGCTAGACAGATGAAATTTTTCTATTGCTGCTATAACGAGAAATAGGAACTAAAAAAATAATGAAATAAATTGTGTAAAACAAATTTTATACAGAGTTATTTGTAAAATACTAACAACCTTGCAGGACTGTATTACTGACATAAACAACATTTACCAAAAAAAATACCTTCCAGATATTGCTTTTCTATCAACACATTTAAATTCTTTAGTTTTCTATAACTACCTACGTCTGTATGATACGACACAAGCGCATCAAGCACCCTCGCCGCCCGAACCCGCTCCCCTTCTATTGTAGTATGTTTCGCATAGACTTCGTAATATTTCTATTACGAAGTATTATTCAATAAACTTTCAATTTAAATATTTTTATTTTTGTAAGAAAATCTGATGAAAATTTTAAAATTTATAGAATAAAAGTTGTTGTTTTATGATGTTAGTAACATAGTCCTGAGAGGTGGTCAGTGTTTTATAAATAACCCTGTAGATAAGGGAATGGAACCCTTAGTGCGCGAATTCCACTCGCACTTGGTGGGTTTCTTAGGAAAACATTACTTACGACAATTCGCCTTCGATATACATTGTCCAATTTTATTCCTCCAAAATCCTTCTTTGCATCGACAGGCAGGTTTACAATCTTTTTTATCATTTTTCATGAGTGGACAATTGAATATCTTGTCGATACTTTCGCAGGTTTGTGGGGAGCAACTTGAAGGGCAAGCAGCGTAAACTTCATTTGGTGCATTGCATTGGTCTGTAAATGTGAATAACTTTAGCTTTCGTTCATTTAATCAATGTCTGCACCAAAAACCCTGGGTAAGGTAAGATGGACGAAATTAAATGAACTTAAAGCCATTTTAAAGTCTACTAGGTGTAAATATATCTACACTTTTAATATTACAAAGAAGTCAAGTTAGTTTTTTTCATTGTAGGAAAACTATATTTTATGTACGCGAGTGAGGCTGCGGGCAAAAACTAGTATTAAATAAATTTAAACGTCTGTCACATGCTGATCCACTGGCAGATCTTTATAATACAAAATTGGTGCTCTAAAATCATAAGACGGGATCGCGGTTGACCAAGATATAGATGATGAGACGACTTAAATGTCTTTCTTAGGAATTGGTACAAAGTGACTTAAAGCTGAGAACAATGAAAGGATAGATATAATTATAATAAATTAGATTAACCAGTTAATACTAACCTTTACATTTTTCTTCTGGTATACAGACGCCATTGAGATCTCTCAAATATCCTTCTTTGCAGAGACATCCTTTTATACAATCTTTTTCGTCTATTTTCAGACAACGCACTGGTTTTCCTAATTGCGAGCAGTTTTTAGGTTGACATCCGCCATTGATACATTCTGAAAAAACTTCATCCTCTCCGCATATTGGAGCTGAAAGGGTACGTTTTAAATATTTAAATTTAGTCCACAGTGATGGAATTTATAAGGGTCTACGCCGCGTTAAACGGGCGCACGCGGGAGCACCCGTCGCGTGACGTCGCGCGTGTTTCGTGTGCGACGGTTCCCGTAGCGGAAACCGGATTAATACCTGCGCAGTGTCACTATTTCAACTTTAACGGTGTGCATGTAGTCGTCTCGATAGAGAACTTTAATGTATTACTACGTTACAAAACGGGCAAGGGCTCCCCAAGACGTTTGAATGCGCGGCTTACTTTGACGAAGCACTTTTTTATAGGACCGCGCGGGTGCCCGTTTAAGGGCTATATATCACCGGGACACCATGATGGCACAACTGGTCGCGCCGCCACGGTGTATCGGTGAAATATAGCTCTAAGCTACTAAACTAGACACCATACAGACACCAGGGTCGCCACCAAATTGGTTGGGCAACCAAACGGACACGAGGTGAGTTACTCTCTATAGTGCTATATACATTTTGTTGGTAGCGGCGACTGGTCGCGCCATCATGATGTCTCGGTGAAATATAGGCCTAACGCAGCGTCGACCCTAAGTATTTTATGTTCCAAATAAACTTACTGCATTGTTCTGGTCGAACGCATTTATTGATGTTTTGATCCAATACAAAGTCGTCTTTGCAGTCGCAAGCATTAACCAAGCATATTCTAGGACATGGTACGGGCCCTTTCTTGTAATTAGAGCAAAGTCTACCACAGTTAATACCACAACCTGATTTTGCGTTTGGATCTCCACCGCAGGATGCTGAAAGGAAATGTTAAGTAAAGTTATAAATAATATTCCACAACTACCACACAACGTCGTCTAGTCACTAACTTCCAAACTTCGTTAGCTACCGAGTAATTAATAATGGAATAACTTAATAGCACTTCTTGCCCGACTCGGGAATAAAACTCAGGACCCCATACTCAGCAGTCGTCCTTGCAACCACGAAACCAACAAAGCTGCAGAAAGTACGTAGCATAGAATTTTAAAAAAAGGATAATATTTATTCAATTAAGAAAAAAAAATGTCAAGTGTTTATTCAGTAGCATTGAATTTTTTTTTTCACGTCTCTTCTTACTTACGGTCTTTATACCACGAGATTATTTCTAGGCTGCAGTGAATAATACGAACGCATTTCATATTTTGATTAGAAGCCCTGCCACGATCTCTTCGCGCGGTTCATTTTACGACATAAACTGAATTGTTGCAGAGCTATATAGGGTGTAAAGATTCATCCCTTTTTCTTGCTCGCACGACTGACATTTGAACACGTCGGATAAGGTCTAAAAGTGTTCATGTGTTTTGTTATAGTTTAAAACAAGCATAGCATAATCAAGCCTTTTAATGTTCCCACTGCTGAGACTTTAAGCCTCCTCTCTAGGAGAGGGAATGGGCCGCAATCCACCAAGCGGGCCCAATGCGGGTTGGTGAATGCCACATGTCTTTACTTTTTGGTTCTAGGACATGCCGGTTTCCTCAGTTTAAAACAGAGCCTTACTAAATTACTTACGGCATTCTTCTTTAGGTATACAATCTCCATTTTCATTCCTCACGAAACCATAGTCACAGATGCACGATGGCTGTCCATAACAATCTGAATCCCCTGTTGGTGCTGGACACGGTAGAGGGAAACCCAGCTCTGAGCAGTACTGCGGTTCACAAGCAGGGCAAAATTCAAATCTTTCATTCTGACCACACTGTGGTGCTGCAATAGAAAAGCTGAGATTAAAATATCATATTAAAATAACTTAAATAATCTGTCACAAACCTAGAATCTAGGGCAAACTTTAGGGGCTGGAAAAAATTGGCTGCTGCGGTCTTCTCGTCCGATTACAATTAAGGTGTCTTCAAGGCTAGAGTAATTAGGCTCCAAATAAACTAGTGCGCTTCACCAATAACAATTGCATCACTGCTTACCATCAGGTGGGATCGCAGTCAAGCGCAAGTTCATGATATTTAAAAAAATTGTGGATGTGGTGGCGCCAACGACATACGGTGAATTAGTAACAGAAAAGTTAGTGTGACAAATTGTCAAATAACTCCTCACAATGTGTGGATCACTGGAGGGAGTAGTTTCAGGGGCATGGTAACTCTTTCAAACAATTCCGCAGCGCTGGTAGGCATCGGATGTAGCCAGCCCCGTTAGTTATGCTGACATCACTTTGAGGCGCATGTAAATTTCGACGGGTGTAAAGTAAAAAAGTTATCTGCAATTTTGCGATTTTCTGATAATTGCAGTAACTTAACAAATATTTAATATTCTAAGACATGAGAAGCCTTTCAAGTGTCAAAAACGAAAAAATAATAGTTTTCTTTTTAATAACATATATGAAAAAAAAAGTTACCTACTAAATAACTGCTTATTGTTACTAATTCAATAAAGATGATGGAAAATCACAAAATTGCAGATAACTTTTTTTACTTTGCACCTTAATTCTCTCACTCGATTTGACCTTAACGGTTGGTCATTGCTCGCTGTCCACAAGCCCGTGTTTACTGGTATCAGGAATTGCCCTGTGGTTCTTGTCGCACCATGTGTCTCCTGCGGTAGTTGAGGAGTCAGGGTTGCCTCTCTTTCACTCTTTCGGCCACCTTCGTTTCACAGGACATGTAACTGTTTCCCTTGCCTTCTCCTACCATGAAATAGGGTCAAAGTCTGATAGGTTGCCGATAGCGATTGCCTCCACGAGGTTGAACTGCTTCTAGATTTTGGAAAAAATCTTGGTGAATTTAAAAAACTTACCTGGACATTCCTTTATTGGTACGCAACTGCCATTTTGAGCTCGTAAGTAACCATCTTGACAAGTACAGCCTCCAATACACTTTATGGGATCAATGCATAGATCAGGTTGACCCAGCTGTGAGCAGTTCCATTTTCCACATCCACCATTAGCGCATGAAGTATAGACTTCGTTCTTACCACAAGTTTTTGCTAAAAGAAATATAATTCAGATAAAAGGAGGATTAACGAAAATTTAACATACTAAAAAGAGAAGACCATTTTTGCGTTTGAATATGAAAAATTTAATAGAAGGAAAATATAATAAAACAGTAAATGAAACCAAAAACAAAATGAAAAAAACATAAATATTTGTGGAAAATAAAAATGCAATAATATAAATACCGCTGCCATAAAAATATAAAAAAGTATAAAAACTAAATAATAAACAGCTCGGTTAGCGCATTGGTTGAGCTTTTTGGCTGAGTGTTGAGAGTTCCATTCCTGAACGTAACAAATACCAATATTTGAAGGCCCTACAGACAGAGTCTCGGTGTCTCATGTATGTGAGTTTACATGTTAGTGAAAGAGAGTTGAAAATAATTTATTTGGCACACACAATGTAGAAACCACATGTAGAAGATAAAAAAACCTACATTGTGTGTCTCGCACCTGCACCAAAAAGGGTCCAACTCAGCAAAAATGCCAGACAACTACGTGGTAGTTACCTGACGCTGATTTTCAACTGAACCTTATTGAAAGTGTACGGTAGAAAAAAATTGTGATTTATTTAGTTATTAGTGTCCTAACACTAACAACGGTAATTAATCTCATAAAATATATACATATACACATATAGTGGACGCACCAACGATACAGGAAAAAATTCTAGTGTGGAACATCGTTTTCTTTTTTAATGAAAATAATTGTTGAATATAATTAAATAGTTACTTACTGCATTCTTTAGGCTTGACACAGCGATTTATATTTTCATCGAATACGTATCCCTTTCGGCAGTCACAAGCATTGAAATAACAAATTGCTATACAAGCGACGTCTGTCCTATTGTAAGTAGTACAGGTTCTACCGCAGTTCACTCCACAACCTGATACAGCGTTAGGATCCCCTCCACAGGAAGCTAAAAAAAAAAACCATTAAGCCAAATCTTGTGGAAATACATAAAAATGTCAATCATAGTCTGGCTCCCACAACACACAGTTCCAGGAAAACGCATAGGACTATATGTCCAACAGTGGACGTCTTTCAGGTGAAGCGATGATAATGAGACATTTAAATCTAATATAATTAAACCTGGTTAAATGGTTCCTAAATATGCGAGTAACTGGAAATGCGCTTCTGACTATTCCTTCGCAGAATTCTCTGTTACTGAGACAAACTTTAAAGCCGGCTATACCGGACACCGTGTAAATGAAAGGCCTCTGTACAGTATTTAAAAAAACTGAGATCCTTGAGACCCCAATTATTCACCTGAACGACTGGGGTCCCAAGGGACCTAACCAACCACTGAGGGAGTGATACCAATCACTGTAGTTTTGTAACACCGCATGGGTTCATAAAGGAATACGCTCAAAATATCTACCGATTGGAAGAGGACTAACTTTTACTGGGACTTAATATATTAAGGCTCTTCACATCAGTCCGGTTAAGCAAACGATAACCTCATAGATGTACCTACGTTTATAAGCAAAAATACCTTGTCTTTTTGCGTTTGCGTTAAAGACCTACACACATGCGTTGGTGTTTAGACAGGCACACTATAATAAAATCTTTGATAACTGTTCTAGCAATAACTACACTTCTTGATCTATATTTTTTATACGCCTTTTTATTTTATTTATTTTATTTATTTATTTATTTGCCAGAATATAGGTACATACATGATGACATAGTAAAATAGTTTTAGATTCACTATATTCGACTTATCAGTCGTGCAAACATTTATTTAACATGCATTTATAATAACAATATCATTAGTTTCCATAAGTCACTTGTCATTACTCTATTAGTCATAAATTCACAAATTAAAATTTAGAGTCCTGTATCAATAATATTAATTAGGCACGCAACTAAGTTGTTAAGACAGTTCATCAATTTATACAGTCAAATATGTCTGTGCTTTATGGTATAAAATTTACATGGACACTTTTGAAAAAATTCATCTAACGAATAAAAACACTCTTGCAACAACCACTTCCGCAACGCAACACAAAACTTATTAAAGGGTAGTTGAGTAATTGACCTCGGCAAAGCATTGTAGATTAGGGGAGCCATATAAACGCAGCTCCGCCGAAAAAGTTCTAATTTTGGGACGGGCATCTCGAAATCTAAATGTGTAGGTTTCCTTTTATTTGTGTTATCTTTCCGTTCAAATAATTTAAGATTGGACCTCACAAACCTGGCAACTTCATAAATATAAATGCACGGGACCGTCAATAGATTGTGCGACTTGAATATAGGCCTGCACGAGTCAGACCACTGCCTTTTGAACATTGCACGAATACACTTTTTTTGGGCGATGAAGATCTTCGCAATTTCGGAAGAATTTCCCCACACAACTATACCGTATCGTATCACTGAGCACACGTAAGCGTGATACACCATTAGTGCTGTCCGCAATGATGTAATATTTTTAATTCTTTTTAAGGCAAATACGAATTGATTGATTTTTTTTGAAATTATGTCGATGTGATTCTTCCAAGTAAAGTGTTCATCAAGTGTTACACCCAGGAACTTTGCATTACATACTTGTTCGATAATATTACTGTTAAGTGCAACATTAAGACGTGTACGTTTACTTTTAAATGTTTTACACTGAAGCAGTTTCGTTTTGGAAATATTTAATTTTAGTTAATCTATCACTTCTATAGATTTCTTAAACTATCGCTTTAATAAAGAAAGATCTGCACTTACGACAAGAAGTGCTGGGTATACACTTTCCACGTGAGTCTCTTACGTAGTTATTTGCACAGACACAGCCCGGTGGTTCTGGACAAACTCCGTTCATGGGTAAATCCGGACAGGCAACAGGAAAGCCTAACTCCGTGCATTTCTGTGGTGTGCACAAAGCAGGTGGACAGTTTTCGAGTCTCTCATTTGCTCCACATTTTGGTTCTGCCGAGGACATAAAATTAGATGTAGACACTAAATAAGTACTCCAAGAGTTAAATTACTCAGCGTTGAATATTTGAATTGCAGATTAGGCCATCTGAATTGACATTAGACCGTCATAATTATCTGTAAGAGGTCGTTGATCATTGAACAGACTAACCCTTATTGAATAAGAAACTAGAAAATCTAACGTTGAATGCGATCCAGCTTAATGAGGATCAATTGCTGAGATGTCAACATCCAGAAGATATAGTATAAAGCCTATCGCTTTATTGGAATTTAAGATTTAAGATGACGTAAGGCATGTCAGGCTGTTACTGAATAAAACCCATTCCTATGTTTTTTTTGCCATGCTTTCCAGGAGGGGTTTCCTTCTGGAAGCCAACCCACGGCTCTAGTAAGCTTCGGTCATGCCGTGGGCCCCTACGGTTTTGCTAATACCTCTTTATGGCCCGCGTGGAATGCGCCGTTGATGACTCCGGCCCGGTCCGGATGGTTACCAGACGGTTGGACGGTTACCCATTGCTCGTCGTCTGCAAACTCACGCCTATGGCAGTTACAAATCGGGGTCGGGATCCCGGCAGATATTGTGGTAGGCTGTGTTGATAAAGCTATACTTACTTGGACATTTATCGATGCGTATGCAAACATTATCTTTATTCCTGGCATATCCTTCTTCACAATAGCACATTTTGGTGCATTGGATGTTTTTGATGGGACAGTTGGTTTGATTCTGTTTGTACAACGTTGCACAAACATTATCACAAGCACTGCCACAGGACCAATACTCGTGAGGACCTTTGCATTTTGCTAAAAAGGAAGAAGTAACAACAAAGATTCTATTTTATTGTTATTAAAGAAAATAACAATAAAATACAACATTTAAGAAAAGAAATATACAAATCTTATAAGCAATATTTGAAGCCTATAAAGCTGTTCATAGATTGGCTGTGAGATAAAAAATATCGATTATATGCATTTCCATATTTGTATATAAGTAAATGCACATAATCTGCAGATAGTGACGTGCTACGTGTGTGTCTTACGAACACTGTAATATTATTGTATGCGTTAGTGGAATGTAGTGCAGTATGTAGTGGAGAAGGGAGTAAATAATATTATATAGATAAATATATTGTGTAAATAAACGTGAATTCGAATAATAAATGGTGTTTTCATTGTGCATGTTTTGTATATATTTCGTGCATATGTGCATGCGTATTTTGACATTTTTGCTAGTGCGTACATTGTGGTGTATGGTAATGAGTCATGCAGATCCACTCTAAATCTATCAAAACTTGTAAAACCGAAACTTTCTAATTTTCTGATGGAATTTTAAGTATTCGTTGTACTAAAATCAACACCAATACATTTTATTACAAAGAGGTAAAATTGTTGATTTCAATGTTTTTTAACATGGCTAGTCGTATCGCTTGGATCTTGGGTTCCGAGTGTTTGACGTCTTTTAAAAGAATAAAAATATTTGTCACCGATCTGATCGACAAAGGATTGATTCGTTCTTTGCTCAAGGAATAAACATTGAGATTCAACGTGGAAATGTTGCTAGACTTCTGGGCACGTGTCTAGCGAAGGAGTGAATGAAGAGTATTTTGAGATGACAGCGATGTGTAGGGTACTTTGTCACCAAAGTATATTTGTGTTTGCATATGCATCGAGTAGGTACGTAATTATTTCATATATGTATATTTGTAGTTAGTTAATGTGTAAGTAATTTTTGTATGTATTATCGTTTTCTTTTTTATTTCAAAATAATCCACAAAAAATATCTCTGTATGTACAGATTTGTTTTATCACGGAAATTGTACAGTCTTGTGGAAAATGCAAATTACGGGAAAGAGCTAGTAATATTACTAGTAATATCAACTTACAGCATTTCTTTTTACATATACATTCTCCTATTTTATTTCTGACATATCCTTTATCGCATCGACAAGCTCCCTTACAAACTGCAGCAGTTGGGGGACACTTGTATTTCCTTCCTATGCTTTCACAAGTTTGTGGCGGGCAGGATGGAGCGCAAGAATCGTAGTGCTCATGTGGCTTGTTGCAATCTGCAAGGAATTTGAAGCTATAGGTTGGAAACCTCATTTAGAATGAGGAGTCATTGGATATGACGTAAATGGAATCGGCCTCATCAGGAGGCTTAGTCATTTAAAGGGCAATCAAGTTGGCTATGCTTGGAGTTGTCTTGTGTGATCGCAACATATCCGCAGGACAACTAAGGTTGCCGACTTAGCCCGAAGAATCGCCAAACTAAGGTGGCAGTGGGCAGGGCACATTGTTCGCAAAACAGATACTCGATGGGGCCGAAACGTTGTGGAGTGCCAAATGGAAAACCCAACGTTTAAAGGCCTTTTTACAAGGTGGATCGATGACTGATGATGGTAGCGTGAATCCGATGGAAGCACAGGACCGACCGTTGTGGCAACACTTGGGAGCCGCCTATATTCAGCAGTGGCTGTCTTTTGGCTGAAAAGAAGCATGATGATGAAATGGAAAAGAAACATCAATAAAGCAATATTTTTTATGAAAGAAATGGAAGAAAAAAACGTGTTGCGCCGACCCCAATTAAAACGGGACAAGGACAGGCAGATGATGACTTACGGTCACATTTGTCTTCTGGAACACAAGTGCCATTCCTTGCACGTAAATATCCCTCTTCACAGACACAGCCTTTAATACAAGAATTGGGATCTAACTTTACGCAAGGTACTGGTTTTCCTAATTGACTACAGTTTCTAGCTTGGCATCCACCGTTGGTACACTCGGAATACACTTCGTGCTTTTTGCATACTGGTGCTGAAAACAACATTATTGATGAGTATAAATATTATGGTATTGCAGAGAATATATAACCCGAACCCGTAGAACGGATAGTCGATAGGGCCGAGAGGTTCTAGAGTGGCGACCGTGCACCGGAAAACGTAGCGTGTACCGAGGACCTAGTGAGAGTCGCGGGAATGCGGTGGTTGAGAGACGGACAGGATCGGTCGTAGTGGCGACACTTGGGGAGGCCCATGTCCAACAGTGGACGTCTTTCGGCTGAAATGATGACGATGAACTAATTTTCATTTAAAATTCCAAATTAATTCGAAGTTATTACAGTTTCAAAAACGTTAATTTCATAGATAAAGACCTGATATTTTTTTCAGGATGTTCCCAGAAGTCATCACAAGTTCCGATTATTTTACGTGAATTTTGAATATTTTTTTAAATTTGTTTGATTTTTTTTTCATTAATAATCAAGAATAATTGAACTGTAACTTGCTTTCATAGTATTTTGTATTATTAACATCTGTTTGTCAATCAGTGTAATTTTAAGACAAGTTAACCATACTCAAATAATTATAAAGACAAAACTTACTTGAGCACTGGTCCTTTGGTACGCAATTGCCTTTCGCATCTCTGAGGTAACCTTCAGCACATAGGCATCCACGTATACATTTTGCAGGTTTAACACAAGGCACAGGTTTTCCAACCTGGGAGCAGTTTTTCGCTTGACATCCACCATTGATGCAATCTGAGAATACTTCGTTTTTACCACATGTTGGCGCTGTAAGCAAATGATAAACCATTTTTATAAAAAAAACGTAGATATAACTTTAAACTGATTTAAAATGTTTCGTAAGTAAAAGCTAAAATACTATAATTGCTTTTTTTTTGTAGTTTCACTATCGTCAATCAGACTGTTAATAATTCATATATCTATAATACACCAATGTTCATTTATATAATATCCTATGTTATATTACAGGATATGGTCTACCCATGTTCCAAGTATCTTAAAGAAAAAGAGATAACAAATAGACAGAGTTACTTTTGTATTTATAATATTTGTTATGGATTATCAAGAGTCATGTTTAACAGGGATTGAAAATAATTATTAAAACAATCCTTACTAATATTATAAAAGCGAAAGTGAGTTTGTTTGTTGGTTTATTACGTCGTCACGCCTAAATGGCAAAACCCATTTTAATGAAACTTGGTGCACGGATAGACCGTGTCCTGAAATAGGATATAGGATACTTTTTATCCCGGAAGTATGTTCTCTTGGGATAATTTTCTGCTATCACGCGGGCGATGCCGCTGGGACCAGCTAGTAGCTTTATAAATAAACTAAAAAGATTTTTATTGAACAAAGCTTACTATAATATAAATAGCTATTTAAATGATTAGCAATATAAATGTTAACGAATAATATTTACTTGAATATGCATATTTAATTTGGTGATTATCATAATACGTAACGTTTAGAATAAATTATTTTTGTTATTATGTTTTTAATTGATTGATTTGAATAATAATGTAACATTTTATAATGTCTTGTATGTTATTAGTCACGTAGTATGTTATTAGTTGATTTAAACATCAACCAGTATATTGCTGTGGCCCTAAGAGGCTCTACAATGATGCATAGCTCTAAGCTATTTGTTGCCATCTTACCAACATTGTGAAAAATAATATTGATTATACAACACGTGTCTAGTATTTTTACGTGTCAAAATTTCATAAGTGTATCATGAAAAATCACTAAGCTTGTTATGTCAACAAAAATACATAGTCACCGAGCCATCCAGGCGACTAAAGGGTTGTTTTGCACTTGTACCCGGCAGTTTGCTGGCATCTCATGCCGTGACCTGTATCGTATTTAGTATCGGTGGCGTTCAACTTGTGACCTGGTGTAAAAACTATTGGAATCCATTCGGTTACTGATTCTCAACAAACTGTATTCAGATTTCACATAAACTAAAAATAATGTATACATATTAAGCAAGTTGAAATACGGCTAATATTAAAAAATAAAGAATCACTTACTGCATTGTTTTGGCTTGACACATTTGTTAATATTTTCATCTAAAACAAATCCTTTTCTGCAATCGCATGCGTTATCATAGCACACAGCTATACAGGACACATTTTCTGCAAATTTGTAGTTTGAACAAAGTCTGCCACAGTTTATACCACAACCTGCTATTGCGTTTGGATCTCCACCGCATTCAGCTAAACAAAATATTATTTATTTAAATAAATATTATTTTAGTTTTTTTTTTCTCTTTATTTTTTTGGGGTTTTTATCTAACCAGATATGCCAACCCCATCGTACCTTTTAACATTACATAATCTTATTACTTTTAGTTACATAAACAGTATATACATATAAACATGTAAACAGTATAATAGACAGTATATTATGTGTTTACATGTATATAACACTCCATGCTAAATATGAAAGTCACTGATGAAGGGCTGCTATTAACTGACAACTTTTTGGCATCATCTGAAGTTGGTCGGGATAAAATTGACTGTTAGTCCCACGTTAAGTCTGTTTAGGTCTAATTCCCTCAACAGTGACTCCCTCTCACTCCTGTTCCGGACACAATCCATCAGCAAATGTTGTACGTCCTCAATCTGATTACATTCTCTGGAATTTGGCGAATAAGATTTCTTTATAAGGAATGCAAACTTCACTGATGGATAGTGCCCCGAACGAAGTCTTAAAACTAATTTAATATACATAATTTTTACTAAGCCTACCATCATCAAACCATGGCACACGAATGGGTTCACTTTGTATAGTTCTGTACCAAATACCCTTTTCTTGACTTACATTAACAAAGTATTATTTTCAGGAATTATAACATTATTTTACATTTAGGTATGTGTTCCCAATGGTCAGGCAAATAGTCAATTGTTGTACCTTCTGTCACTGCTAATTTAGATACACGGTCAGCCTCCTCATTATCATCACTTATACATCATTTATTTTTTTCTTTTACCGTAAATAATTTATCCATAAAAAAATATAACTTTAGGATACTTACGGCAGTCAGTAACTGGAACACAGTCTTCATTGTCATCTCTCACGTAACCCTCTTTGCAGACGCAGTCGACTGTACAATATTTTTGGTCCATTTTGACACAACCTGTTGGTATTCCTACATCCGTACAACGCCAGGGTCCACATCCACCGTTACTGCAGTTTGAAAGGATTTCATTTTCGCCACAGGGTAGAGCTAGAAAGGTAGAATTGTCAGCCTTATAATGTTTCCACTACTGGGTCGTCCTCTGTAGAAGAGCGAATGAGCCGCATTTGGTGGATGGCACACGTCTTCTAATTTATGGTTCCCTAGAACCATCGAAAAATCGATCGATTGAAGAAAACATCGTGAGGATGTCCTCAACCTAACCTAACATCCTAACACCCTCACGACTTTTTCCTTCACCGTAGATGAAGAAGATGCATTTTAATATTTTTGTATCCAAAGTTTGGTATGATAAATCACTACAATATTACAAAGTCGTGGGTGGTCTGTGATAAAATGATTCGCTTTCATTATACTATGCTGCTATGCTGTATAGGTTTGGCTGTCGATTACCTGATTACGATCGACAATATACAATATCGGTCCTAGATTGTGAATACGAATCCTCTCATGATGAAAAATGTTGACATGTTCTTAAACTCGTACTTGCGTGCGAGTTGGCACCAAATTTTTTTCATCGTCAACTCACTTTATGTCGTAAATAAAATCAATATTGTATAATAAAACTCTCCGTATTTATGTATCGTCAGCTACGAAAACTTCATATGAAATGTAAAATAAGTTTGCCAAGCGAGCTCAAAATTTTAGGGCACCTCTGACATGGACAGTTTAGGTTAGAAAGGGATAACGGGTTATTCACACTCTCTAGTTGATGGTTTAAGATAATAAATAATAGTCACTTACTACATTGTTCTGGGCGTACACATTTTCCAATTTTAGGATCATACAAAAATCCGTCTTTGCATTCGCAGTTACCCTTACATTTGCACTCAGCTGGTTTAGGACCAGGACACCGTTTGGTGCAGTTTTGGTCACAACCAGGTTTGGCATTGAAGTCTCCTTTGCAAGAAACTGGAAAAACGATATTGAGTTAACTTTCCATTGCGAGGTAATCTAAGTAGATATTTTTGAAAGTATAGTTAATAATGAAATATGGAGAATGTTATCACAAACGAAGTTTTCTTAAGAGAAGGATGGAGTGCTTTCGATGACAAAAATTATAAATCAACAGATGACGATGGAACAGAAAAACATCACCACGAATTCTACGAAAGCAGGCCAGCACTCGCTGGCTAGCTACTCAGCTAGACCAGCGAGTTTAGGCTAAGTTGTCGAGGTTTTTGATAGGGATATGTCTGATGAAGAAACTCAATCTCTTTTAATAAGAAACGTGGAAGCCTTTGGCTAATGGGTAAATGCTATTCAAATTTCTGACCAGCAACGGATACAAAAGAAATCAAAGAACGTTATATTGTATAGTCAACTTACCACATTTATTCGGAAGGATACACTTTCCAGTACTCTCATCCAATACAAAATCTTTTTTGCAGTCACATCCATTTAAATTGCATATTTTAGTGCAAATTACAGGTTCTGAGCTATTATAGTTTGAGCAAAGTCTTCCGCAGTTATTTCCACAACCTGATTTTGCATTGGGATCCCCTCCGCAAGAAGCTGTAAAAAAAGTTAAATTGGTAAATGTCCGACCTATTACACGAACTCCAGTCTAAGCAAGCTTGACCAGTGATTGTAAACATGATTAAAACTATTTTTAACGGTTACTGGTATATTCTTATTCTCTGTCTTCTTTCTCCATCAGGCTGGATGAGCCTTTATCCAGGTACGATTCTCTCTTAAGGTTGTTACAGAGGATTGAAAATGGCGGTAACTGTACTTTGGTATCTATCTAATGCAGGAGCCTGCGTCCAACTGGATTGGATATTGTTGTCCGCACGTGTCCACCATCACAACTGATGGTAGGTGCTGATGTGGTCGACGATGGAGATCGTTTGTCTATAAGTACCTTACTTAAACTTGACTTGTTGGTTTTAGCTATCAGAAAATCTTTATAAAAAATTATATTCCTTGGTACTTACGACATTTTTCTTTCGGTATACAAGTTCCATTTGCGTCACGTACGAAGCCTTCTTTACAAAAGCATCCTTTGGTACAATCATCGGGATCTATTCTGGGACAGGGTATCGGATACCCTACTTGCGAACATTTCTGAGGTCCACAATCGCTGTTGGTACAGGTTGAATAAACTTCATTTTTCCCGCACTTCGGTGCTGTTAAACAAATTAATATTTGTTTTAAATATCCAAATATTTGTGTCATTGACGTCGTTTTCAATATTTACTTTAAAATTAATTTCAATAGCGTATTAAAGCATAACATTATTATTTGCCAATATATCATTTACATTATTCTGATTGTAACAAATGTATAATTTGTTTTTTTTTTCACAAAACACCTGCTAATTAACGCATTTGCCGTGTCCATTATCGCTAACTAGTGTTCATAATACATGTTAACAGAATAGTTTAAAACATCGGATTTACTTGAATAATTAGGTAGCTTGAAAAGAAACTAACAGCGCCTTTGCACCTTTTTTAGGGTTCCTTGCCCCAAGGTTATAAACGGGACCTTATTACGACTCCTCTGTATCTGTCTGTCACCAGGCTGTAATCTCATGAACCGTGATATTTATACAAGGAGCCAGATAAACTTAAAATAAAGTACGTTGACCTTTTGCTATTATAACGAAGGTACCCGAAATACCTTTAATGAACTGGTAAAGGATCACGAATCGATAAGAATAAGAATACGATAAGAATTTCAATTAATGTAGGAGGGTCAATGACCGTTATTCTACGGTTTTTTGGCGCCTACCTTAAACAGTGACATATTAAACAGTATGAAATAAATATTTCAGTGAGTGTCCACACAACGCATGTGATTTTTTGCAGTGAACCCTTCGTGCGCGAGTCCGACTCGCGACGTGGGAAATCATCAAATAGCTTCTCTTTCTCTGGGTGGGACGAGAGGAAGTGTCAAACTTTAACTGACAACCTCGCGAGCCAAGACAATATACTTGATTTGTTTATCTTTGACGGCTTTCATGACGTTCTCGTCATGCGGAACGGATATGTCAACAACCATCGCATACCACTCGTATCGGTTCACTACCACTATATTTGGTTTATTGGCAACAATAGCCCGGTTAGTGATGATGGACTGATCCCAGTACAATGTGATATCATCATTATCGAGAACTGGGTTGTGCACATACCTGTAGTACGGTACCACTGATTCCTCAAGAGAGTACTTCAGAGCAAGTTACTGAAGGATATTTCTGGCTACAAGGTTGAGTCTATGCAAATATTCTACGTTAGCTAGACGAGAACAATCAGAAATAATGTGGCGGATTGATACACCCGATCGGTAACATGCCCGGCAGGTGTCAACCATTCCCTCCTTCACAATAAATCTCCGGTAGTTATTCGTCATGATAACTTCGTCCATAATTGCACAGACCAAACCTTCAATTTCCCCAAAGAGGTCATCGATCCGCAACCAGGCTAGGGACGCTAGTTGGTCCCCATATGGCCGCGTCCGTGAAGTTCCTTGCTCTGCCATACTTTCCTACGATCGTTAGAGTCAAGAACTACAGGTTTGCTCCAGTACTCGTTGACCAGGGAGAGCACGGTGAGTTCCTTGTCCACTACCACTACATCAGGATGCATACCCGTGTCGGCGGCTAGGACATAGTCCCTAAAACTGCGTAGACTTCGTAATATTTAGAACGTTCAATTTAAATATTTTAATTTTTGTATGAAGATTTGATGAGCTAAAATTGTTGAAAAAAACAGTAGTTGTTGTTTATGGTGTTGATATATACATAGGCCTGAGAGGTTGCCAGTGTTTTACAAATAACCCAGGCAGTTCTAGGAATAGGTCGTAGGCTATTTTTAACTCAATATTTTTCTTTGATAGTTTATATGGCAGAACAGCGTTGGACGAGGCAAGTAGTCCTCATATGTGATAAATATAATCATATGTTTATCTAAATGAACCTGATTAATTCAAAAACTGCCGAATGGATTTTCATCCAGTTTTCACGAATAAGTAGAGTAATCCACGAGGAAGATACGTTTTTGCTTTTTTTTTACTAATTTGCTTACTTATTTTAATAGAAAAAAGAATTTCAAATATTTTTAACACCCATCCAAAACTGGTGCAGGTCGATAGTACAAAATAAAAGGCATAAAAAGTTAGAATTGAGGTAATTATTCTGTCAATTAAATTTGATATTCCTCTGTAAATGATAACGTTTTGAAAATTCAAAAAATTTAACATAATTTCAACATTAGTTTACTTTTTTTAATGATAAAAACTAGTGCATGACTGCTATCCCACTTGATGGTAAACAGTAGGTAATGAAATCACACACATAAAAATATCAACTGTAAAAACAAATCGTCATTTTAATACTCACGACATTGTTTTAATGGGATACATTATCTATCTTTATTTCTGGCGTATCCACTTTCGCAAATGCAACCAGGTTTTCCTGGACAGCGTGAAGGATCAGGTCCAAGAATCGGACACGGTACTGGGAACCCTACTTGTGAGCAATTCAGAGGTCGGCAAGTAAATGCTGGACATTTAGAGTAAATTTAGTTTTCTCCTTTACAGCTGTTTTGTGCTGAAAGTGGAGTTTTTATGTGGAAAATGGTGTCAAAACTCTATGAAAGTACTATTTATACAAAATTCCTATTGGCTTGAAAGCAGTTTGGTAAGTTGTTAAATCTTAGGTTGTATTTTCGAATTGCCGAAAAAAACCTATTTCTCAAAAATATTACGCTCTCACAATAAAAAAGAAGTTTTATCGCCATTAGGACCAGTCACTGATGCTACCAAATCTTCCAGGTATACGAAAAAAAAACACTTACGACATTGGTCCCTCGGTATGCATGGTCCTTCACCATTAATTCTTACGAGTCCATCCGTACACCGACACCCTGGTTGACACTTAGGGTCACCAGGTTTTGGCGGTGCAGCGCATCTGATCACCCGAGGGTCTACATCACATCGTTGAGCCGGACATGGATTTGGACATATGTCGTACACCTCGTTTGATCCCGGACAATATTGAGCTAGTATAAAAAGAAATAGTTAATGAAGAACTATTTAAAAGTACCTTTTCCATGTCACTTTAATTAACCCTTCAGATACCGTCAATTAGAGACACAATAGTAAGACACTAGATGCGCGGCCACCGGTGGTCGCTTGGGGATTCATGAATTAAGTATAGGAATGTGTGCATACTTCCCATCCTAACCTATGTTGCACCGACTTGCGGGGTTACCATGACGTTCAAAGTAAGATTGTTTTAATCTTGTTACAGTGTGGGTAAGAGATGGCGCTAGACAACTTGTATAGCTCTGTCTCTTATCCACACTGAATCAAGATTACAACAATATTACTTTAAACGTCATGGTCTAGGTCTTGGTCTTTGACTGACATCCAAAAGTCCGAACTTAAGATTTGCCAACGTGCTATGGAGCGCAGTATATTAGGGTATTAAAAGAAAGGATCGTGTTCGAAACACTAATACTGCGCTCCAAATCGCAGATCATTGACGTGGTTCAGAGAGCTACCCAGCTTAAGTAGGACTATGCTGGATATGTTTGCCACATGCCGATGGAGCGGTGGATCGCTAAAACACTAAGTGGCCTGAAATACGCATGATGGGGTAGCGACAGACACAGAAGGAGATGGCGGGACGACTTAAATGTCTTCCTTGGGATTGGCAAGAATTGGCCAAGGAGACCTTTGCCCAACAGATAACTCAATCAAAACAGATGCTAGGCTTGTTGAGTGGGGTTGGTTTCAAGCAGCCCGATATTATTCGGCACGTCTCGTTTAGGGTAATGTCCACTTGTTTTATACACACTGTGTCTACGTTTCTTATCCAACTGTCCTGTCACAGGTCTGCTGGAAGAAATTTCGTTAGAGATAAGCAGATCCTTTGTACTCTTCTATTCTTATTTGTTCTTTTCTTTTTTAAGTGTTTGTGTGTACATAAATAAATAAATAAATAAATAGACATGCCAGTTGTGTGAAGAACATCGGATTCTGCTCCCCAATTTATTGAGATAAGGCGCCTTAGCAGGTCATTTTAGATGCGGTGTTCCTGATCAGACGATGGCTCACTTATTGGAGTGAAACGTGGCAACCTACTGGGCCTAAAGGCTTTGAGGGAAAGGAAATCCATCGATTCAAGAGAAGAAGAAACAGATGCTAAGAATATTTTGTTTTATAAAAGTAAACCACTTACGGCATTCTTCTCTCGGTATACAGATTTCGTCCTTATTTCTCGCATATCCATCTAGACATCGACACCCTGCTTCACACTTAGGGTCACCAGGTTCTGGTGGTGCAGCGCATTTGATCACACGCGGGTCCACATCGCATCTTTGAAGTGGACAAGGATTTAGACACACGTCGTACACCTCATTGGGCCCGGTACATTTAGCTGTTGTGAAAAAATTGAGGCTTAATTTAATTTGATATTGTTAAATTAGTTTCTATCGTACCAGACTCCTAGCAAAAAGACAATGCCAAACAAACAAAAAACTCTCATGCGTTTAAAAAGATTTTTTCAATACAGTTATTTAAACCCGCCCTTATTCGTCGGGTACTTCACTGTTTTTCACACTAGTGCAGAAAAATACACGTGCTCGCCCTTGCCACAATTTTATTACACGCATGCTTATACATATTATACACCATAAGCGACTAGGCGACTTACTCGAAGCAATCGACATTTCAGTGCTGCTAAAAAGAAATCACTTACGACATTGGTCTCTTGTCACACAAACGCCGTCAGGGTTGCTGACAAACCCGTCAGCGCATCTACATCCTGGTTCACACTCAGGATCGCCAGGTCTTGGCGGCGCTTGGCAATCATACACTCTCTCATCCTCATGACATCGGCGGGGAGGACAAGGGGCAGGACAAACGTCGTACACTTCATTCGGATTGGGACATTGAGCTATATGTTGAAATGTAATAAGTTACGAAACGAAAGGAGCAGGAGCCAAACTCAAATTCGTGTAGTGTAGTTTTTTTTTTGGAAATGATCTGATTGACACCCCCCACCCTTGAGCGTAGCGAGAGATGTCAGACTCTTACTGACAAAAAAATCCACTCGCAGTCCACTCACTCGCTGTACCGAGGCCAAGGTGTAGTGTAGTCCGACTTTAGAAAGGCGGAGCACGACCGGCACTACACGAATTTGAGCTCGGCTCATGGTCCACTCTTTCTCGGTTCCTTTAGTGTCAACCCATCTTTAAGACTAATATTTACTGATCTTACATTAGTCAAAAACCATAATTAGTATGGGGAGTCCTTCTTCTTTCTCCCGTTCTGTATGGTGAAAGGGACTGACTGTTACTGACTAAAACTCACGAGATTTCCCTCAGTCGTTTTTAGTTCTGATATAACCCTGACTTTAATAGATACGCCATAAAAGTAGAACTACACTGCTCACACGTGTGCCACACACGCTGATCTGGGTGCGTCAGTATCCATACATTTTATATGAAAACTAGACTTGTTACATGCCAAGCGACGTTGTTCTACGAACAATTTTCAGGCATTTTACACAGGTGTGTCGGTCTAATGTAGTTCTAACTTCAAGCTTCAGCTATAGTTAGGTAAAAAATGCGGAGTTATTTCTACTTACGACAGTCCTTTTCAAGTATACAGTCTCCGTCGGCATTTTCTAGGTAACCGTCTTTACATCGACATCCACGTTCACAGTTAGGCTTTTCTATGGCCAGACATGATACCGCAGCTATGTTGACACCGCAGTAACGGGGTGGGCAATCAGAGTAACATGGATCCAAGGTTTCGTTCTTAGCACAGTCGTATTCTGTAATAGGAATTGTGTCAATGTAACTTTTGATGAATAATGTGTTTGATTTTAAAACCGTTTTTACAAGTTTTGAATCGTCTGTACACTTATTAAATGATAGGATTTCATTTTTTTTCGGGTAATAAATTGTTCAAAGTATTTTTCTGCAAAATGGGTGGACCAAGAACTCGGCGGCGGGGAGTGAGGACTTTCATTTCCTCAAAAGTGTGGCTTCTTTTTTTGCTAGCATTACTGCTTCAAAGAAGAAGGCAACCTAACCCAACCGCCTGCCATTTTTCCTCGTAGCGGGTCTGGTTCGAGAGGTTACTGCAACCGATCTCTTCCATGAGGAGACGGTGGTGCTCTATTCAAGCGGGGCACACCTCCATCCTATGTTCTACCGTGTCCTTCGGGCGGTCCGTACATCCGAGTGTTTTTTCCGCCTGAATCCGAAATAGGAACAGCGGTGAAAGATGAAGATACCGCGATGCCTATTTCAGTCGCTCCTCAAGGAGAGGATAGACTGCCGCGATTGATTAGACTTCACTTGTACTGTCAATTTACTATTTTTGGATCATTTCGTCTGATCAAGTCAAAATTCAATTAAAAAGAGCTGTAATTTTCTTAAAGTACGGATTGTATTTTTAACTATATAATACATCGTTTATTAAAAAAAACCTGCTTATAGAAAGGTACACTGAAATAAAGGCAAAGACGTACCAATATGCACAACGCAAAATCTTGCGTTCTCCCGAATCTCATTTATCATCTCATTCAATAACTTCGTTCCGTAAACAAAAATGATAAACCAAATACTTACTACACTCATCTTCAGGTATACAAACACCAGCTCTGTTTTTGAGAAAGCCGTCTGCGCATCTACAGCCAGGTTTGCAGTCTTTAGAACCAGGTTTAGGCGCAGGGGCGCAGAGAATCAAAGTTATGTCAACCCCACATTCCCTTGGAGGACACGGGTTTGGGCAGAGATCGTATATTTGATTGGGTTTCTTACATTTGCGATGATCTGCAAATAAAGTATTCATTTATTTCTATTGTTGCTACTAATACATAAGTTTCAATTCGATGAACAGAATTTTTTGCGTTATCTAAATTAATTGGTACTGTCTGTATTGGTAACCTAGTGTAGGATAAATGTTTATATATGAGAACAGGTTATCAAATGTTCTTTTTAATATTGAAACCAAGGCCAAAGATGTATTTGTTGGTACATTTATTTTCATTTAGAACCTTATAACATTTCGATTTGGTGTGTGTGTGAAATATCCAGACAAAATAGTTTCATGGGTGTAAATCTTTTAGTTTCTCTAAGTACGATCGCAATAATAGGCCATTTAATGTAAATATCATGGTCCTAATGTGTGTCTTTTTAAGTGTTATATTGTTTAGTGTAGTATCAAACTTACATACTAGTAGGTAACAATAAATTACTGTTCTTTACTTACGATTTCCTTCAACACTTTTTTTAGAATAGGGACCGGAATTAGTACCTAAAAATTCAAACAAACATATAATATTAATCGTTTAATTTATAAAATATAGCAAGTTTAAAATAAAAAAATACGAGTATAAAATTGGGTGATTAGGATGACCTTGTACTACAGACTAGAACATGAATAAAATTAAGTAAACATTCAATATGACTATATAATAATTATGAACGAAATAAATAAAAGAAATATTCTCTTACTCCGCTAGGTATATTTATTGAGTTGATTCTTACGATTTTAATTTTGACACTTATAAGCCCATAAATATTAATTTTAATGAAATTATACTATTTGCCCTTTGACTTTTCCCCGTTTTTGTGCCTTTTTTACTCGTTTGTACATATTATTATTTTAAGTTTGTATATACCTATTAACTTATAATATTTAATAGTTAAGATGTACATAATTATAAAATAAATTCCTAGACTCCAAAAAAAAAAAATTATACTTGTAAAATTATGAAAGTAATATGCTCAAGAAATAATTGAATAATATTAGATATTATGTTAGTTTAAAAAAGCTAAATTTTAGAGAACTGAATCTTATATAAATTTTTGTTATAATCATAACTGTTCTTAAAGCATCATACCTTCAGATGGCGTTATCAAATCTGTGTTCGCCACTATGGCTAACACCACGAGTGGCTTCCACATTATCACCAACAACACTTTCTGGGGTACTTATCAAGGCTGTTTTACTCTTTTATACCTCCGCACACGACTTCGTGCACTTGTTTCAATATGGAATGTATAAAACAATAAGGTTCCAGTCACTATATCACTGGCAAAATATACTTAGTCAAATTACTTCCATCCTTTGTATTTCTTTTTATTGTGTGCATAGCATATGTGCAAATTTTCTATGCTGCGTAATCACGTAAATGATTTATTATAGTTACTGGAATTGTTAGTTTATTAAATAAAATTATTGTTATACATTGAATAAAAATCTACTGAGTAAAGAGATTTGATTTCTTTGAATCATTGCTTATTCAGGCGTTTAGTTTTCTTTTCTGCAATTATATTGGTTACAAAGGGTTAATGAGAAGCAGAGAATAAAAAATGTAATTTAACACTTCTATTTTATTTGTATTAATTTCTGTTTATGCAAATAATTAGAACCACGCTTCATTCTATACTTCAATTAACACAAAACGATATGATAAGTTATTCGAATTCGTGAATTGCTGTTAGTATCGTTTTTTATGGGTCACGATTCGAAGATTTGGAAAAACAAACTATTGAGCGTTAGGTAATAATACATACTAACTTCAAATAATTTAATAAGCTTGTTTTTTTTTTCTGTGGGATCATAAACACGTCTAAAATAATCTCTTAAATTTGATTCTAACTCAATCTATTGAGCCGTCACTACATTTTCAAGTGTATGTTAGTACATCTATGGAGTTGTAACTACCGATTAAAACCGGTTAGATGTTAAAATAAGTAGGTATCGGTTACTGTTGAAGTAAAAAAGGAAAAATTAAAATACTACTGAATTTAATTTATGCATGTACATAATTATGTAAGAAAGTATTCGTTTATTTTTTTAATGTCTAGCCAATTACGTCACAAATTGCAGTCTCTAATGTACATAATAATACAGGTGGTGAATATGAGTGAATGGGAACAATTATCTGAATTCCAAGATGAAAAATAGTAATAATACAATAAAACAACTTGGAATATTATTAATAGTGTAACTAGAAGATCTACGAAACAATGTAGTATTGTATACTACGAGTATTACCTTGTAATACATGACAATTTAAAAAGAATGACAACCACTTTTCAGGATTTATACGAGGTCAATAACAGAACTGTATATGTTGCCGAATAATAGTCAGAAAAAAATTGAGTCTATCGAGATGAAAAGAAAAAAAAATTACAATAATACTGCTTGTAAAGTCTGTTTGAAGAAAATGTTAAAGTTTTAATAACCGATAGCTGTGTGTGTTGATCTTTTAGGACATATTTATAAAGCATGAGAATACAAATGCGATGCCCTGAGCATCTTTTGCAATGTCGAAATATTCAACTTCTTCATAAAACAATAATCAGGAAACTATACCATCCTATCACCAGAATCCTATCTAAATATACCATACCATAGGGGTATGGTATATATAGTATATCTAGTAATAAATATATAACGGTACATATACGTACATCCAGTACAAATAAATAATAATATAATAATATTCCACAACTATCAAACAACGCCGTCTAGTCCCAAGCTAAGAGCTTGTGTTATGGGTTCTAGACAACTGATAAACATACTTAAATATTTCTAAATACATACATATTAAATATAAATTACACCCAGACACAGAACAAATGATTATGCTTAAAATAAGTACGTAATACTCGATTTTTGAGTGAAAGAATATTGAAGTTGACGTGAAAAAGAAATTAATTGGTGTCCTTCAAGGCTCAATTTGTGCCCTGTTTTGTTTCTCATTTATAAGGACAACTTGCCATACCTCATAAAAGATAAACATGAAATAGTATTGTTTTTGATACTTTTGATATTTCACTTTTGGTGACAGTAATAAGAGACACAATAGAAAGACAATGAGAGAGCGAACGGCCAGCGTTCGCTTAGGTTTTAATTAATTAAGCCATTCTCTAAAAAACGACTAACTGGTTTAATGTTAATTATCAGCTACATAATGAAGTACTCATCATCACCCACTGTTGGATATAGGTCCTGTGCATCACCTATCCATCGGATTCCTGCAACCCTGACCACGTCATCGGTCCACTTTGTGGGAGGCTTTCCAACGCTGCCTCTTCCGGTACGCGGTCGCTACTGCAGAACTTTTCGTCCCCATCGATCATCTGTTCTGCGTGCCCTGCCTATTGCCACTTAAGTTTGGCGATTCTTCGAGTTATGTCGGAAACCTTGGTTCTCCAATGAAATATTAATAAAGGGTAAAAAGTTGAGTACTTTTTTATGGTGGGAAACCATCTAATAACTTCTCTCACTGGAGTGAAAGGGCGTATCACACCTATTTTCCTTCAGTTGCCTTTTGCATTCAAGGACCATGAGTACCTATCAGAGTTGAGTCCTGAAGTTACATACTTAAGTGTTCTTAGACGTAATTCGAGTTTCTAGATGTCCAGCTTCAGTGAGGCTCGTGATTTAGAGACAGTCTATCTCATCCATCTATCATCATCATCATCCGTTTTTTTAATGTTTCCACTGCTGGGACTCAGGCCTCCACTTTAGGAGAGGGAATAAGCATTAATCCACCACCCGGGCCCAGTGCGGGTTGGTGAATGTCACATGTTTTCGAATTTTTGGTTCTAGGACATGCCAGTTTCCTCACGATGTTTTCTTTGGTTTTTCTTTCACCGTTTTGACAGCAGTGGTAATGAAATAAATTACACAAAGTAATGCGCCCTGGCAGGGTTTGAGCCCGCGACCTATAACTCGTAAGTCAGAGCCATTACCACTGCTCTCACAGTCTATCTAGTTTACTTTTATTTTTCTCATTGTGTCATGTTTAAGTGTTCATGAGCATTTACTTGTAAAGAATTACATTTTGTTTTATTTTTATGAATGCATAATAGATAAAAATAACGATGTCAACATGGAGACTATGTTGATTTTTTATCTTGAGTCATTTTAATGTCTGGCTGTTTGAATATTTCATGCAACCTTATCATATGTTATCCTTTTTTTCGTATTTTTTTTGTTGAGTCGTTGAGGTCTTTAGTAGTCCTGAGTTGAGCTACATGAATGAATACTAAGCTGGCACAGAGTGGATTAATCCACTAAAATCGGTGTGTTTCTTCATCAAAAAACTATCTCGGACATTAATCTATGAGTTTCTCATATGAATTTGAAAACTGAGTAGGTAATGAATATAACAGGTAGATTTTTATTAATATACCTATAGTTGTCAATCAAGATTTTTAAATTTCTAACTTTATCTGATAAGTAATAGTAGGTACTGTCTGAACAGGTATTCTTAAATTTATGTGGTTATTTCCTCAAAAGACTACCTCAGACGGTAACCTATATAGTTCTCATATCATTTGACTTTTAAAGTATATTGTATGGATATGTAGCGAGACTTTGACCACTGAGTTAGTTTCAGTATGGTTTCAGTGCTCTTCTTTCCTAAGAAACACTGGCTTCATCTAGTTTAAGTTAATTTATAACAAATTTACAGAATGAATATTATTCAAAATAGCTATCTACTACCTAACCTGTAAGCCAATATGTGTTCTGAATTGAGATGACAATAGGTTTCAGACTATGTTTTTCATAATCAGCCTTTTTATTGTTCCCACTGCTGGGACTCAAGCCTTCTCTCTAGGAGAGGGAATGGGCCGTAATCCGCCACGCCGTGTGCCCAGTGCGGGTTGCATAGTGTCACATGTCTTTGAATTTATGGTTCTAGGAAATGCCGGTTTTCTCAAGATGTTTTCCTTCACCGTTTTGTGAGCAGTGGTGATGAAATAAATTACACTAAGTAATGCGTCTGGCTGGGTTAGTATCCGCGACTTACAGCTCGTAAGTCAGGGCCATTACCACTCGGCCACTACTGCTCCCTACTACTATTTATATTTATTTATTTATTTATTTATTCCATTTTAAAGAAGGCTTACAGACTAACAAAATAATTGATATAACTATGACTACTATGTTGACTATGTTTTTACAACTACGTTACGTTATATGTTTATTATATGCTCATATATACTCATATTCTAGATCAAAATATAAAAATAGATATAATTTGCTTTCAACTAAATCAAACTTAATATTTTTTTGTCTAATAATGGGTTTTTAGGAAATAAAACATGCATTAATAGATGAAAAAACAATAAAATATATTTTCATAATCTTACATTTAAATCTTTTATGGCTTTTTACATGTGTACTTGTATACACTGCAACGCAATGTTACAAAGACTGGAATATTTTTGTTGAACATGACTAAAAATTGTTACGATTTTAAAGGTATTATTCGTTCTTCTTACACCGCCTTCTGCCTCTACTACTTTCTAACTTAATTTAATAATAAAAGATTATTCAATTTCAAATAAATAAAAAATTAATAAGTTGGTCAGGTATCCAACTCCCTTTCCCCTCTTACGCACACATACATCGTTCCAGTACTAACTACATTCATGTTTTCGACTGTTAGTGTAAATTATCCAAACAGCTGTAACATTAAGATCCAGTTGACACAACGCATATAAAATTTTGTCTTATTTATTATTTATCTATATGATGCAGCGCTATTACGCGCATACTCCTGCTTGCACCACTATTTCGTCAAAGCATAACATGTAAATGAACGGATGGTCGGCTCTGAAGACATGTGAAGTTACTGTTTTTGATCCTGGAGTATGTGAGGAGAATTCTGAAAAAAAAAAATGTGTTATCGAGAATTTCGGATAGGAATGTTTTTTTGCAGTCTTGTAAATTTTGGATTGGAGATCGAACAAGCCACATGCGTAATTTCTCTCAGGTGCGACAGTCAAAATCGCTTCCTTTCACTTTGTGCGCAGTACAGCTATGTTAACATTAATTCTACGGGTATAACAGAGACAAATATATAAAATTGATTCTCTCATAAAGCGTTGCAGCGGTGTTTTTTAGAAACAAAATGTTGTGAGACCGGAAAGGAAAATTTGCCTCTAAAAAACCTCATACGCAATGGCTGAGAAACCATGAAAAATGGCTCCATCACGAGCGTGTTAAATGGAGAAGGGTAGACATGCGAGTGAAAATAAAAGGTTTTCCAATAAGGACGCTCGAATTTTGATAGCGCATAGCGGTTATCTTGGTAAAGCGATTGTTCTCTAATTTGGCATGAATACATATTTAGTCGTAAAATTTCACCATGGAAAGTCAAACACTTCAACAACGCAAACAAATTGTTAAAATTTATTACCAAAATTAGTGCACTATTCGCTTAACGTCAAATATTTGAATTGCGGGAAAGCGACATCAACTGGCCACCGAGATCAGTCCGATTACTTTCTGGTTACATGAAATCTCTAGTCGGGGGACGGACGGACTCAAATTGCCCCTTCATTTAATAATAATTAATTTTGATGCTGTTTGCAGAAAAAGGTTTCTTTTTAGCATTATTTGTTGTGTAATATTAATGACTATAATCCTACTAATATTATAAATGAGAAAGTTTGAATGTATGGATGTTTGTTACTCTTTCACGCAAAAACTACTGAACGGATCGCAATGAAACTTGGTACACGAGTAGACCATATCCCAGAATAACACATAGGATACTTTTTATCTTGGGATTATGTACGCGGGTGAAGCCGCGGGCAAAAGCTACATACATAAATAAAAACAGACAAAAATATCCATTTATATTAATTATAAAAAAATCACGCCTCTACTCAATATACGGACGTATTGTAAGTATATTATAATATGGAGTACTGACGAATTTAATAACATACAAAAAATATGAGACAATATTGTCTATGAATTCCCACAGATCTATTTAAAGCATATATTCTGTCATAATTTATTTTTGTGTCATCAAAATTTTACTAGATATTTTCATTCGAGATTTATCAATAAATAGTATTTGCTTACCGGGTAGAAATTTGTCTCCCATACCATATTCATTTACTTGGTAGTTAATCCTCTGTAGAATTTCGCTTACGTATAGCGGCTTAGACCCTATGTCCTCAAACCCAGTAGTTGATTTGTTGAATGATTCCTTTATGTTAGCCTGTATGACACAATATTTATGGTTATATCTTTGAAGACATATTTAAGTTTTGCATTAACCCTTCAGATACCGTCAATTAGAGACACAATAGTAAGACAATAGATGCGCGGCCACCGGTGGTCGCTTGGGGATTCATGAATTAAGTTAAGGTAGGTAGGTTGATAATTTCACAGAATTCCATTGTTCTGTTAAGCTATGATTTGTCCAATAAGTTGGTTTGATGTCAAGAAACGTTCAGGAAACCATCTGACACCGTCAAGACGGCCGTTATGCAAATGGTGGCACCGCTTTTTAACGTTACGGGGTCAGTTACCGCTCTCTAGGAAACCGCGCCATTATGTTTACATAGACAACGTTCTAGTGACGTGATTCACCGCTGTATTACGGCCGCTATATGACGGCATCGATATCCTAGGAAACCAAAGCTTAACGGGACAAAAGAGGTCTTTGCCTGCAGTCACACTCTGCAGTATGGAAAGATCAGAAAGATAGATATAATTAAATAAAGCGCTATATATGCTCACCGTCTCCGAAGACATCTTTAACCTATTGGCTACAGAGATATTGAATTTAGCTAAATAAATTTCCACGTTTGAATATTTGAGACTATCAAATGCTTGTTTAGTGTTCTCGGGATTTTTCATTCTTTTTATCAGGTCCCCAATTCCATCATACATATTTGGTAGTATTATGAATGAAGAGAATCTGCCACCTGTGTAAGTCAGTTTCACGACCTAGAAAAAAATGAACATGAAATTATACTTCGGAATTGTCCGTGTATCCTCTACTGTACTATGTGTACTATGATCAATGTTTGTTATATATTTTTAGTTAAAGATTGTTGACTTGCTATACGATTCAGCATATTGTATTTATAGTAAGCAATTGATTAATAAATAAATATAGTCCTGGTTTAGCTTGTAACACGGTCGCTGTGCATGCTTCATTAGTAGGACATTTTTTTTTGTCGATGGGGAATATCATCTTATGACAACCCCCGCTCTTGGGTGGAGCGGAAGATAGTGTCTGACTGTTACTGACTAAAAACCCCAGCCCGTTCCTTGTAGCCTTCATACCGGGTCATGAGTTCCTTACAAGTATAGAGGTTTGTAAACCTGAACACGCATAGTTTTATCCACATAAAAAATGTTAACATGACAAGGTTGATTTTACAATAAGGGTTGTGATTGCATGGGTAGTTCGCCATTTGTTTGTCCTATAAGGTTCAAACGTGACTCGTCAACGGCGGGTAGTATTCAACGCGCGGTGCTAGGGCCATGGGAATGGTTCTGAACATAATACTCATGGTCCTAAAACAAAAAAGCAACTGAAAAAACATAGTTGTGATTTTAGTCAGTTACAGTCTGACATACCGCTCTACTTTAGAGCGGGAGAAGTCATTAGATGATTTCCCACCTCTGAAAAAAGTATTATACCAAAAGTTTTGGTAGGTATTTGCCCTAAAATCTCCATGTATTTTGATACAGAGCGAATTTGTGCCTAACAGTAATGTATCAGTTTTGGGTGACACAGTGATGTGTGCAAAATGGTCTATTGTACCTTTGCGTCCAGTTTTAAACTTTCTGCGTAAAAGAACCAGCCTTTTATATACATAGTAGGGATTTTATCAATTCTTCCGAGTCTGAAGAAGTCTCTCATGACCGTGTTCGCTGGATTAAACTGTTTTTCCCATTTTCCCTGAAATCACATTTATTGGTAAGTTCTTATCTCCTCTGTCAAAAGGAACTTCATTATTAACCTGTCATTTTATTAAACTGACCTGAAAATCTTCGGCGTCTACCAGAATCATACCACCTAAGGGTGACAATGTGATTGGCTTTACAAACTTTTCGAAAATATCATTCGTATATTCGGCCACCTGTGTAAAATCAGAAATTTTATAAATTGTTTTCAATATGTATCGTGCCCAAGTTGTAGTAGATATTATTTATTTAAGAATGAACTTACGTCACTGTTAATCTTTTCTGCAGCTTTCGGCGAACTGAAATTAAGATTTTCTGGTCCTATAGCGAATAGCCGTGTTGTTCTTTGAATGAAATCGGTAGTGAGAACACTGTCAACATCTGCATATATTTTGCAGAACAAACTAAATTGGATATCAGAATATGAAGCAATAAGTTCCGCCGATATTTTTGGGAAGAAACAGCGGATCTGTAAATTAGTTAAGTTTATTTAATTTAAAAAAAAAATGAAAATTGGTATCGTTGACCCTTGTATCAGGCCGTGTAGTTTAAAAATAACCAGTACATATAACTTTAAAAGCAAAACAAAAATGAATGAATGATTTCCTAACCTGTTCAAGAACGATGTCTTGCTTGGAAACAGACATCAATAAGTAACTTAGGCTAGCCTGTCCACCGCATCGGCATATCTGAGGAAAATAAGTAAAATAGAAAAACGTAAAAAGTTCCCATGTAAAGTTGATGAGCTGACTGCTTTGCATACCTGACAAGCTCCCATACCTTGGCATCATGGTGATGTTTGTAAGACGTAGGACGTCCAACAGAGGACGTTTTTCTTCTAATATGTTGAAGATGAAAAAACTTACTTGTTCTGTTTCCTTTAAATTCATCACGTTCAAGATCTCAGTCTTTACGTTGCCCTTCGCTTTCAATACTAATTGTGCAAAGAGGAATAAGATGGATGCCCCTCCGACCAAGACACTGTTGCCAGGGTTACGTTCAATCTGATCCTGAATAGAGATAAAAAAATGGTGTCAATCTACACTATCTACACTAATATTATAAGGAGGTAAAGTTTTTTTTTTGTTGGAGGTAATCTCTAAAAGTCAGTACTTTCAGCAAATTTTAACTAACGGACCAGTGTCCGCTTGGTAAAGTTTTTTCACCGATAGAATGCTGCTTTATTCCTGAGTGACATAAACTACATTATATGTACGCGGGCAAAGGCTTGTACTGTTATAAATTGGATTCTGCCATGTTAGTATTTTTTGGATGGATATTATCAAAAAAAAAAATTCTTCCACTCTGAGTGGAGTGAGGTAGTGTCAGGATTTTACTGTTTAAATCCCACTCGTGATTATTTCAGATTTTCTTTGCGTCCCAGGGGCCACTCTTTGGAACAACCCACAGCTCTATCAGTGTTATAAGTGCTGACGGTCTCATTTCGCAAGTATGTACAAGTTTCAAGTTATGGAAAGCGAGTCTCTTGCCGTTAGGCACAAATTCAGACTGCAATATGATACTGAGAAAATTTTTAATGGAAGACTGCATTTAGTTTACCCAACTTGACGGTCAAGACTATGATGAAAAAAATAAAAATAAATAGTTGTTTTTATGACTTACAGCTAGTAATTTTGTAGTGTAACCAAGGTTTCCTATTACGAATAATTCATATGCGACATCTTCACAGTTTGGCGGTGGTGTTGTGGACATCATTGTAGTGGAAGAACTTGTCGTCACTGAGAAAAGTTTGAAATATTTAGAAGAAAATAAATTGGTAATAAAAAAATTTATACGTATTTTCAGCAAACAAAGCAATATGTAATGAAACACTAATCATTAACTACGTAAGCAGCCTTTAAAATATAAGCTAAAATACTGGTTCAACCTAGTTTGAGACTAACAGCTGAACTTTAATGGTTTTTGTAAAAACAGAAAGATTCAAACATGAAACTACAGATTAACTTTAAAAATCTTAATATTTAATACCTTGATTATCTAGATTTGCAGTTGTACCTGACGATCCCGTGGTAGTTGGTATTGGTCTTAACAGTCTTCCTGTAATACGAAATTTATTAACTCTTCAATCGTGATAATTAGAGACACAATAGAAAGACAATGGGTGCGCGTTCGCTTAGGGTTTAAAGAATTAATGAAAAATATCCTCTACAAATTTTAACACAATAAAAACAAAAAGTTAAACTTACTGCATTCCCATGTGCTTAAGCAATTTCCTTCTTCATCCTTATAGTATCCGATGTGGCATCGGCATTCTGGTGTGCATTTTATTTTTTCAACAGTTCTTGGACATTTAACACCATTTAAGTATTCCGTACAAGTCCTTTGAGGACATGTAGGTGCACAAACGAAGTACCATTCGTGTCTGCCTTTGCAGTCTTTTGGACCTGTGGAAGTTAAAAAGGTAAATTGAGAGTTAAACCTTTAAATCATATATATACCTTTAAATCAAAGAAATGGTTCAAGTAAGCCATCATTAAAACCTTAATCATTTATTTTGACATTATATTCATTGTTATTATTATTTTTGACATTATTATTTTTTATATCATTTTCTTTACTATTATTGTTTTTACATTATTTTTATCATTATCATGTAATTTTTTTTGAATTTTTAGTTGTATTACCGCTATTAATTTTTGCCTATAATTTATACGTTTGGTCTTAAAATGTAAGTGGAAATGGGCAATAAATACAAAAATCAAATATAAATAACTCAACAACATCTACAAAGCTAGAAAATGCATTAGTTTACATGGACTGCTATAAAGTAAAACATTTGTCTATTTCTGTGTCTACATTTATAACGTTCACACATGCATCTTCCTGGCTCGCATTCTGTTGGCACTGAACAAGTTTCGTTACTATTGCTCGACTACGGGAAATACTTCGAGTTGCAATTAAGTAACGGACAATCAGAAAATACCTCTCCAACTATTCTGTTAATTTGAAGAATGTTATTAAAAGAAATTCGTTTACAACGGAGACACTATTAAATCAAATGTTTTGTTGTTTATATTTTCAAGCATGTATTGCGGTTGTCTTACATAAAGTTGGATATGTTCCAACCTCCGCTAGATTGGCACAGCATCGATTCTACCAAGACTTTGGACAAGCAGTTTAAGGGATTATAGAAAGTAGAGGAGTAAATAGTTAAGCCTGCTAACTGCAGTAGTTGTTTTGAAAACATTTGCGGTTTTGGTTTTACTACGATTTATATCTGTTTGAACAAAATTGTTTTTCATTGTACCAGTATTTGCTACTTGTCCCATAAATCATATGCAGTAAACTATAAAATATAACTTTTCAAAATTATTTCATCGAAAATCTGTAAACTAAAGAAAATCATCAGTTTCTAGCGATTGTCTGCCGATTCCACCCTGTTGTAACTACATGATGTATTTGTGCTAGCCACACACGCTGTACTCAAATTTGTGAAATTTCTGAATCTTGATAATAGACAACTTGCTTACATGTAATATTCGTGACCTAGTAAATAACATTTCTGAATTTAGTTTCAAAATACTACCTTGGGCCACTGAGACTAATCTACAAATAGAAGATAAATTTATATGCAGTTCAGTGTGTGAAGTAGTTAAAATAAAATATCTGAAATTAAACTATTAAAAGCATTATTTTTAAATATATACTATCTATTATAAATTGATTTTCTTGTGAAAATGTGTTTAAAAAGAGTTCAATCCTGTTATGCAAGATAGCCAAATTCATTATATAAACAATTTTTATAGTATGTATTCAATTCAGTATGTATTGAATGGTGCACATGTATAGTTTTAACTATACATGTGCTTCGCTTGGTTAAAATAATTACCTTTAGTGGTAGTGGTCTGTACATCGGTAGTTGTCTTTGACGAATCTTCTGTCGTATTAATTTCAGTAGATGAGTCTGGCCCCTCAGTCGATTCAGTTGTGGTGGTCCTGTGTTTCTTATGTCTACGAGTTGTTGTGTCCATTCCAGAGCTACCAGTATTCGATTCTGATTTAGTTGTAGTTCTGTGTTTCTTATGTCTTCGAGTTGTTACGTCCATTCCAGAGCTACCAGTATTCGATTCTGATTCAGTTGTAGTTCTGTGTTTCTTATGTCTTCGAGTTGTTGCGTCCATTCCAGAGCTACCAGTATTCGATTCTGATGCAGTTGTAGTCCTGTGTTTCTTATGTCTGCGAGTTGTCATTTCTATTCCATCGTCATCGGTTGTTGATTCTGGTCCCGATTCTTCTGATCCTTCAGTAGATGAGTCTGGCCCACTACTAGATTCAGTTGTGTCCTGGGTCTTGTGTTTCTTATGTCTACGAGTTGTTGTGTCCATTCCAGAGCTACCATTATTCGATTCTGATGCAGTTGTAGTCTTGTGTTTCTTATGTTTGCGGGTAGTCATTTCTTTTCCAAAGTCATCGGTTGTTGATTCTGATCCCGATTCTTCTGATTCTTCAGTAGATGAGTCTGGCGCACTACTAGATTCAGTTGTGCTGGTTCTGTGTTTCTTATATCTACGAGTTGTTGTGTCCATTCCAGAGCTACCATTATTCGATTCTGATGCAGTTGTAGTCCTGTGTTTCTTATGTTTGCGGGTAGTCATTTCTTTTCCAAAGTCATCGGTTGTTGATTCTGATCCCGATTCTTCTGATTCTTCAGTAGATGAGTCTGGCGCACTACTAGATTCAGTTGTGCTGGTTCTGTGTTTCTTATGTCTACGAGTTGTTGTGTCCATTCCAGAGCTACCAGTATTCGATTCTGATGCAGTTGTAGTCCTGTGTTTCTTATGTTTGCGAGTTGTCATTTCTTTTCCAAAGTCATCGGTTGTTGATTCTGATCCCGATTCTTCTGATTCTTCAGTAGATGAGTCTGGCGCACTACTAGATTCAGTTGTGCTGGTTCTGTGTTTCTTATGTCTACGAGTTGTTGTGTCCATTCCAGAGCTACCAGTATTCGATTCTGATGCAGTTGTAGTCCTGTGTTTCTTATGTTTGCGAGTTGTCATTTCTTTTCCAGAGTCATCGGTTGTTGATTCTGATCCCGATTCTTCTGATTCTTCAGTAGATGAGTCTGGCGCACTACTAGATTCAGTTGTGCTGGTTCTGTGTTTCTTATGTCTACGAGTTGTTGTGTCCATTCCAGAGCTACCAGTATTCGATTCTGATGCAGTTGTAGTCCTGTGTTTCTTATGTTTGCGAGTTGTCATTTCTTTTCCAGAGTCATCGGTTGTTGATTCTGATCCCGATTCTTCTGATTCTTCAGTAGATGAGTCTGGCGCACTACTAGATTCAGTTGTGCTGGTTCTGTGTTTCTTATGTCTACGAGTTGTTGTGTCCATTCCAGAGCTACCAGTATTCGATTCTGATGCAGTTGTAGTCCTGTGTTTCTTATGTTTGCTAGTTGTCATTTCTTTTCCAGAGTTATCGGTTGTGGATTCTGGTCCCGATCCTTCTGATCCTTCAGTAGATGAGTCTGGCCCACTACTAGATTCAGTAGTGGTGGTCCTGCGTTTCTTATGACTATGAGTTGTTATGTCCATTCCAGAGCTACCAGTATTCGATTCTAATCCAGACCCTTCTGTGGTAATTTGTGGTCCTTCAGTAGATGAGTCCGACCCACCACTGGACGCTGTTATGTTAATCTTGTGTTTCTTATGTATATCAATTGTCAGTTCTATTCCAGAGCTACCAATATTCGATTTTGGTCCCGATTCTTCTGATCCTTCAGATGATGAGTCCGGCCCAACACTCGATTCAGTAGTGCTGGTCCTATATTTTTTATGTCTATGAGTGATTGTGTCCATTTCAGAGCCATCTGTAGTCGATTCTGATTCAGACCTCTCTGTGGTCATTTTTAATCCTTCAGTAGATGAGTCCGACCCACCACTCGATTCAGTTGTGGTAGTTGTGCGTTTCTTATGTCTATAAGTTGTTGTGTCCATTCCAGAGCTACCAGTATTCGATTCTGATCCAGACCCTTCTGTGGTAATTTGTGGTCCTTCAGTAGATGAGTCCGACCCACCACTGGACGCTGTTATGTTAATCTTGTGTTTCTTATGTATATCAATTGTCAGTTCTATTCCAGAGCTACCAATATTCGATTTTGGTCCCGATTCTTCTGATCCTTCAGATGATGAGTCCGGTCCAACACTCGATTCAGTAGTGCTGGTCCTGTATTTTTTATGTCTATGAGTGATTGTGTCCATTTCAGAGCCATCTGTAGTCGATTCTGATTCAGACCTCTCTGTGGTCATTTTTAATCCTTCAGTAGATGAGTCCGACCCACCACTCGATTCAGTTGTGGTAGTTGTGCGTTTCTTATGTCTATAAGTTGTTGTGTCCATTCCAGAGCTACCAGTATTCGATTCTGATCCAGACCCTTCTGTGGTCATTTCTGATCCTTCAGTAGGTGAACCTGACCCACCACTCAACGCTGTTATGTTAATCTTGTGTTTCTTATGTATATCAATTGTCAGTTCTTTTCCAGAGCTACCAGTATTCGATTCTGGTCCCGATCCTTCTGATCCTTCAGAAGATGAGTCCGGCCCAACACTCGATTCAGTAGTGGTGGTCCTGTGTTTCTTATGTCTATAAGTTGTTGTGTCCATTCCAGAGCTACCAGTATTCGATTCTGATCCAGACCCTTCTGTGGTCATTTCTGATCCTTCAGTAGGTGAACCTGACCCACCACTCGACGCTGTTATATTAATCTTGTGTTTCTTATGTATATCAATAGTCAGTTCTTTTCCAGAGCTACCAGTATTCGATTCTGGTCCCGATCTTTCTGATCCTTCAGAAGATGAGTCCGGCCCAACACTCGATTCAGTAGTGGTGGTCCTGTGTTTCTTGTGTCTATAAGTTGTTGTGTCCATTTCAGAACTACCAGTATTTGATTCTGATCCAGACCCTTCTGTGGTCATTTCTGATCCTTCAGTAGGTGAACCTGATCCATCACTCGACGCTGTTATGTTAATCTTGTGTTTCTTATGTATATCAATTGACAGTTCTATTCCAGAGCTACCAGTATTCGATTCTGATCCCGATCCTTCTGATCCTTCAGAAGATGAGTCCGGCCCAACACTCGATTCAGTAGCGGTAGTCATGTGTTCCTTATTGCTATGAGTTGTGTCCATTTCAGAACCTTCAGTTGTCGTTTCCATTTCTGGTGATCTTGTTGTTGCTTCCGATCCGGACTCTTTTGTTGTAAAATCTGATCCAGAACTTGGCTCTTCACTTGATCCTGAATCTTCCTTTGTAGTTGTCATATCTGGAAGTTTAATTTCAATTGTTTATTACTTATAAACTTAATGACGTTACATGTTGGAGACAAACTTATTAAAATAACAAGCGACTTAAATGATATTTAACTAGTCAACCGATTCATATAGTATAGTAACCACGTCATGACAAATTACTTAGGGTACTCTGACATGAATAGCTTAGGTTCCTTGAAATCCTGCAGACAGAAAAAGGCTTATTTTATTTATATATATACTTTTTGTAATCCCATTATCGGAATTCGCAGGAAGATTCTCAGGCACTCTAAGCGTGGGGTTGCGGCTCTATAAGAATCAAACCTGTGACGATGGTTACAACGCGCCATGCCTCAAAAAGATATCAGCAAAATTTACACGGCCAATTAGGGCTGATGCCTGCCAGAGCTGCGAACTGTTCGAAAAAGTTACCACGGTTTGAACAGCAAAAGGCAACTTACGGAACACATGTGAGTTTTAGTCAGTAAAAGTCTATCAATCCCTGTTCCCTCTTGCCCCTTTGAGATTAGTAGAGTAAAAAAAAATATCATCGTCACTGCGTTTTGACAGGATTTCATTGTAGCCACAAAGTGAAACCAAAAACATACATCCATAGATTTTAAATTTAAAAGACTAATATGGTGAGTCGCGCCAAGGTTTATAATAGTTCTTTTTAATCTAAAAGTTGACTGGTAGAGAATGTCTTATTGCATTAAGTTTACCTATGTACCACTACTATACATGAAGTTAAAAATAAATAATACGGACAAGCTAGACGGGTCATAATCTGGTGCCATATAAGATTGATTGTCGATCATCTGTTTAGGTAAGATGTAGTGGTTCCTGGATGACGGATATAAATTTTCTCAAACCTAAAAACTGTTACATAATCATCAACGATAAAATATAAGTAACTTACTGCATTCTTCCAGAAGTACACATTTTTTGGTTTCAGGATTGTACACAAATCCGTCTTTGCATTCGCAGCCACCACATTTGCATTCAGCTGGTTTAGGACCAGGGCATCGTTTAGAGCAGTTTTCATCACAACCAGGTTCGGCATTGGAGTCTCCACTGCATGAAACTGAAGTATCTGTAGTCAATTCTGATCCCGATCCTTTTGTGGTCATTTCTGATCCTTCAGTAGATGAGTCCGACTTATAACTTGATTCAGTAGTAGTGGTTCTGTGTTTCTTATGTCTACGAGTTGTTGTGTCCATTCCAGAGCTACCAGTATTCGATTCTGATCTAGACCCTTCTGTGGTCATTTCTGATCCTTCAGTAGATGAGTCAGACCCACTACTTGATTCAGTTGTAGTGCTCCTGTGTTTCTTATGTATATGAGTTGTTATGTCCATTTCAGAACCTTCAGCAGTCGTTTTCAATTCTGATGCCTTTGTTGTTGCTTCCGATCCTGACTCTTTTGTTGTAAAATCTGATCCAGAACTTGACTCTTCACTTGATTCTGAATCTTTCTTTGTAGTCATCATATCTGGAATTTTAATGTAAAATGTTTATACTTTATCAACTTAATTATGTTACATGACCTGGAGACGAGCTTGTTAAAGTAACAAATGGCTTTAATGATATTTAGTGGAAACATCTAATAAAATATTCATGGACTATGGCAATAAAAGACACTTACTACATTGTTCCGGACGTACACATTTTCTGGTTTCAGGATCGTAGACAAATCCGTCTTTGCATTCGCAACCACCACATTTGCACTCATCTGGTTTAGGACCAGGACACCGTTTAGTGCAGTTTTCATCACAACCAGGTTTGGCATTGGAGTCTCCACTGCACGAATCTGTAGCATCAGTAGTCAATTCTGGTTCCGATCCTTTTGTGGACATTTTTGATCCTTCAGTAGATGAGTCCGACATATCACTTGATTCAGTTCTATGTTTCTTATGTCTACGAGTTGTTGTGTCCATTTCAGAGCCACTAGTATTCGATTCTGGTCCAGAATTTTCTGTGGTCATTTCTGATCCTTCAGTAGATGAGTCAGACCCACCACTTGATTCAGTAGTGGTGGTCTTGCGTTTTTTAGGTCTATGAGTTGTCATTTCTATTCCAGAGTCATTGGTAGTCAATTCTGATCCCGATCTTTCAGTAGATGAGTCCGGCCCACTACTTGATTCAGTTGTAGTACTCCTGCGTTTCTTATGTCTATGAGTTGTTATGTCCATTCCAGAACCTTCAGCAGTCGTTTCCAATTCTGATGCCTTTGTTGTTGCTTTCGATCCTGACTCTTTTGTTGTAAAATCTGATCCAGAACTTGACTCTTCACTTGATTCTGAATCTTTCTTTGTAGTCATCATATCTGGAATTTTAATGTAAATTGTTTATACTTTATCAACTTAATTACGTTACATGACCTGGAGACGAGCTTGTTAAAGTAACAAATGGCTTTAATTATATTTAGTGGAGACATCTAATAAAATATTCATGGACTATGGCAATAAAAGACACTTACTACATTGTTCCGGACGTACACATTTTCTGGTTTCAGGATCGTAGACAAATCCGTCTTTGCATTCACAACCACCACATTTGCACTCATCTGGTTTAGGACCAGGACACCGCTTAGTGCAGTTTTCATCACAACCAGGTTTGGCATTGGTGTCTCCACTGCATGAATCTGTAGTATCTGTAGTCAATTCTGGTCTCGATCCTTTTGTTGTTGTGTACATTCCAGAACCTTTATCAGTCGTTTCCATTCCTGATGCCTTTGTTGTCGCTTCCGATCCTGACTCTTTCGTTGTATTATTGGGATCCTTAGTCCCCTCACCTTCATTGCCTCCTTCAGTGGTACATGTTCCTTCATCACCATCAGCTGTATCTTGTCCATCACAGTTATCAGTAGTTGTAACTTCACCTTCACCGTTTTCAGGAGTTTTTTCGGAAGTTGTAGGTTGTGCTGTATTTTTGTTGGCTAAAACAACATAATATATATCGTATTAGCTTTTGATATTGGCTTTGCTTGCAAGATTAAAAGTATGTTATGTCTTAAAAGTCTTAATCTAAGACATGGCGTATCCATGTGCTAAATTTCTTCCAAATCCGTGAAGAAGTAACGAACAAACGGTCCGACCGAGTTACTTTCATATTTATAATATTAGTATGGATTTAAAAATATATCATGTGAATGTTCAAACAAGATTTATTACAAGAAAGCCTGAAAACACAAATATAGCCTTGATGTGTTCGTTTAATAATTTTGATTATAATATACTCGTATTCGTTAATATTGTTTAAGCATTATTATGGAGTGCTGCAGCCTGCCTTTTAGTGTAAGTCCTTATAAGTAAAAAATAAATCCTAAAAAACTTATCATTTACAGTCATGATGATAGACAAAACAATTTTTTTTTTACATTTAAACAATTTCGTCTTGTGCCTGTTATCTACATTATCGAAAATATTGAATAAGCTTGGTAATATCGTTCAACCTTTAGCCTAAAATTGGCTCAAAACGTGAAAGTTATCTCCTTTGTATGGTAATTGAAGATGTCGAAAATTTCATAAACCCTTCTATAAGCGTTCGTTTACGTTATCTTATTTCCACTTTAGAACGTTCCGCCTGCTAAATAATTAACAATTTAATTACTGAGGAATTTAAGAACATACTTGAAGTTAAATAGGTTTTAAAATTTATTGAAATTGCTCATTAATCCGATGAGCCAAACGATATACAGGGTTGGTAGGAAGGCTGTTCTCTTCTTAACTAAATATATTAATATCAGTTTATATTCGGTAGAAGTTATGTAGGTACCAAATTATTACTAGAGCGAGATGACATATTAAATTACAAAACTTTGGCAGCAAGTTTCACTAAAGGGATTTTTATAAATCCTTCTATATTGTATTCTAATAAGCTTAGATAAAAAACTCCTCTTCTCAATTTGCCAATTTTGTATTTTATATTTCTATGCTTCATACAAACTTTGAATCCATCTCCTTAGGGAGTAAATTCTGAAAAATTCTTTAGTCATCATCTTCCTGCCCTTGATCTGTTTTATTTAGGGTCAGCGCAACTCGCTCTTTTTTTCTTCCATTCTGTTCTGTCACTCGTCACGCTATCACTAACTCCCATATCACTTCCCATAACATCCATCCATCATTTTTTTGGCCTCTATTCTATTCTATCTATTTAACGTCATAAGACACCTCTTAAAATTTCAGCGTTCTAGGTCCGAAGGGTTTAGACCGGGAGTTGATGGGTTTTTTTTTTTTTTTTTTTTTTTTTTTTCTGTCGACGGGGAAAATCATCTTTGACGAAACCCGCTCTTGGGTGGAGCGGGAGACAGTGTCAGAGTCTTACTGACTAAAAACCCCGCGCCGTTCCTTCTAGCCTTCATACCGGGGCTCTAGTTTCCTTTCGGATAACCCCGACCCCGGTAGGCTTCGACCCAGATGGGCCCCTCCTGTTGCTGACAACTCCTTGAGGCGCGCGGGAACAGTGCGCGCCGTCGACGCCTTGGCTCGGTCCGGACAGTTACCAGACGATCGGACAGCGAGCTACCCATGGCTCGCCGTCCGCGAGCCCGCGTCTACGGTGGCCGGAAATCGGGATCGGAATCCCGGCGGCGGCGGCGGGGGCGCCGTTGCCTGATGCGGTCTGCCTCCTCCTTTGCTAGCATTACTGCTTCGCAGAAGGAGGCGACCGCCTGCCACTCCTCCTCGCTCCGGACCATGGCCTGAACCAAGGCCCGGCGCGAGAGGTCTCCGCCGCCGATCACCCCCACGAGGGCACGGCGTTGCTCCGCCCAAGCAGGGCACACCTCAACTGTGTGCTCCACCGTGTCCTCCGGGCGTTCCGCACAGTGGCGGCACCCGGGCGTCTCTTCCGCTCGAATCCGATGCAGGAACCTCCCGAACTTGCCATGTCCGGTGAGGACCTGCGTCATGCGGAAGGTAAGGACGCCGTGAGGTCTTTCCAGCCACGCCTCAAAGAGGGGACTTACCGCCATAATTGTGGCGTGCCCAGGAGTTGATGGGTCAGTGACTGAGTCGGGACTTTTTTTATATTCTATACAGATTAATTGAAAATGCGAAGAAATACAAGTTAGATTTCAAAACTGTATATAGTAATACGTCTTGTCTCTAGGAGGGGAATTAGCAATAAAAGAGTACATTTTCTTTTTTTTTTCAGAGGTAAAAGTAAATTTCAGAAGGAAAGTATAAACCTTACGGTACTCCACTATTGGGTTGTGTGTGGGTATGTGGGTTTGTTTCACGCAGACCCAGCACGATTTGGTGGATGTCACATGTCTTTGAATTTTTGGTTGTAGGACATGCCGGTTTCCTTACGACACGATCACTGCTCTCAAAAATATTAATTCACCGTTTTTGAGAGCAGTGATAATGAAATAGATATAATAATAATAATAATAATATTTTTATTCAAAATTCTTTAAAGCATAAATTACATACAGTCTTAAATATATATCTTAATTCTGAGTCTTACGTGCCTGAACTAGGAAATCCTGTGTTTCAGGCAGGCAGGCAGGTTTCAGGTGTGGTTGTAAGTAAGTAATGCGCCTGGCGGGTTTGAATTCGTGACATTCTACTCGTAAATCGTCGAGCCACCACTGCTCTCGATATATATTTGGACTATAAAATATTGAGAATAGCTTTTGCCCGCGCGGCTTCGCTCCCGCTCTTCCCTACTCCACCCTACTATACCCAACTCTACCCTACTCTACCCTACACTACTCTACACTACTCTACCCTACTCTACCTTACTCTACCCTACTCTACCCTACTCTACCCTACTCTACCCTACTCTACCCTACTCTACCCCACTCTACCCTACTCTACCCCACTCTACCCTACTCTACCCTACTCTACCCTACTCTACCCTACTCTACCCTACTCTACCCTACTCTACCCTACTCTACCCTACTTCTGAAATAAGAAAATGAAACATAATTAGAACTAGCCATGAATGCATTTCAAAGATGATAATGTTGCGCTAAGTTTCCATTCGTAAGATTTGTAAATTCATTATATTATGCCATTAACGAAGCTCACAAACATAAGTCGAAATGATGTTGGCACGAAAGAGCTATGTTTAACGCTTGATTTACCAAACATAATACACCCAAATTTACTTAAAAAACTTAAAAAGACTTAAAAAGAAAAAAAAAAAAGGCTACTACTCATACTATGGTTAAATATTTGCTATAATAATATTTCAAGTTGTTTCATTATTTTGTTCAAAAAAAGCATACAAAGATGCGCTAATAATTTGCCGCGGGTGAATTTTTACAAGACCCCAGCCTTAAGTTTTAATTCAATGAAACGTATTTTATTAGAAAAAAAAAATTCAACGTTCTCTACCAATTCAAATCTTCTCACATTTACCTTTTCCACAATGTCCAACATACCAACTGCGTCGAACAATAAAGTTTTTTATCGGGCAATATAGATCCCAATTGTCGGTTGTGTGTGTAAAGTGAACACATAGTACCAACCCGGGAAAAATTACATTCTACTCGGTTAAACTTGTTGGAGTACGAATAGCTACCGACTAGCTTGCCCGTTCTGGTAGTGAGTTTGTAAATTAAGCCTTATTTTTCAACACCGCGACATAAAAGCGGGTGAAAACAACTTTTGGTATCATTGATAGTTGTTAAAGTTCACAGCTGTTACAAATAATAAATATTTTGAATGGCCTGTTGGTCTAAGATCAGTGGTGGCGAAGTGGTAACAGCCCCGACCTACGAGTTGTAGGTACGGGTTCAAACCCTGCCAGGTGTTATTACTTTGTGTAATTTTGTTTATCAGTTGTCTAGTACCCATAACACAAGCTCTGCTTAGCTTGGGACTATAAAGCGTTGTGTTATAGTTGTGGAATATATATATGAAAAAATATATTAATGGGTGATTCTTTGAAGCCAAGTGAGTTCCTCATTCATCTGGCCTAGTTTTCGTACCTATCTATTTTGTGTCATAGACCCCGGGGCACAAAAGAGTGCCTTTGATACATTTAGTGATCGGGAAAAATAATATGCAGATAAAAATATCAAATTGTAAAGAAAAGACTAGACCAAATGAATGAGGCGTTTTCTCGGTTTCGGCCGCTTGAATATAGAAATTTATCTCAAATGAAACACAAACAATTGTCTACCCGTACCCCAAATTTTATCTACAACATTAGTTTTATGCGAAACCCGAAACACATGTATAGTATTTTTACGTAAAGAATGTATGTACAAAATTTTATAACTTTATATCATGAAAAATCACAAAGTTTTATCAGCAAAAATACATAGTTACCGAGCCATCCAGACTACTGTGGGGTTGTTTTGCACTTGCACCTAGCTGTTTGCTAATGTCCGCTATGACCTGCCGTGACTTGTGATCTTTTTTAAATATTTTTGGGAAAAAATATAACATGGTGTAAAAACTATTGGAATCCATTCAGTTACTGATTCTAAATAAACTATCGCATATTTCGCATGAAGTAAAAAATAAAGTTGTATATCCTTTCAAAAGCTCGAGCGAGAAACAAATTTGTATGTATGTATGTTTATACACACAAACTTTCGCCTTTGTAATATTAGTATAATGAACATCTCAAAAGATACAATGTAATTCTCATAATCCAAATACTAATATTAGTATTGTATTATTCGTTATTGTATTCGTTGTAGTTACAATAAATAACACAGAATACAAAGACGATAATAATAGAATGCAAACATAATGCAGACATTTTATGAATAGAGCCGTAAGCTTTTGGTACTTTCTAGAATAATATTAATTGTATGCCGCAAATAATATCGTGAATTAATTTATATGTATATAATAAATCTGTAGAAGTGTTTCAGTTATTTTAAGTTTTAGGTTAGTGATAGCGTGACGAGTGACAGGACAGAATGGAAGAAAAAAACGTGTTGCGCCGACCTCAAATAAAACGGGACCAGGGCTGGAAGATGATGATGAAATGTTTTAGTTATGCCAATTGTGCGCGCATCACCATCACTTAAATCGTATGAATCCGATGTAGATAACTTCTATACATTCTATACGGTTGAGGGTTGATTATATCGAAATACATTCATTCATTGACTGTTAGGCGAACGGACGTTCACTGCCGGGATTCCGATTCCATTTCCTGGCCACCGTAAGCGCGGGCTTGCGGACGGCGAGCAATTGATATCGCGCCGTCGGCCGTCTGGTAACTGTCCAGACAGAGCCCAAGACGTCGACGGCGCGTATTGTTCCATAAGCGCTTCAAGGAGTTGTCAGCATACCGTAGGGGCCCAGCAGGGTTGAAGCCTACTGAGGCTAGGGTTAGCTCCAAAAGGTAGCTCAGCCCAGGTATGAAAGGCACGAAGGAACGGGGCGGGGTTTTTAGTCAGTAAGAATCTGACACTATCTCCCGTGCGTACCAGTCTGTAACGTTTTCAACTTTGTAACGGAAATAAGACTAAATATTTTAACAGTTCTTTGCAAAACTGAAATCAAGTAAAGCCGAAAGAAATACATAGTTCTAAATAAACCGTAAAGAGTTTTACGGCCGCCAGACAGTAATAAAAAAAACTAGTTCTGTGTATCTATAGAAACAAAAAGAGGTCCAGGTAAATAATTCAATTGAATTAAGACAGAAATATCCTAGTTGACCGTCGTTTTGTATCAACGTACTATATTTTACTGGGTCGAATAGCCTCCCCTGAAAGCTTTGTTCTAGTAGGTTGTGCCACAGATGTTTAAATAAATAAATCCATAGTTGGTACTCTCCTTTTTATTGTTTCGATTACTTTGAAGTATCTGTAACAAAAACATTTGTAGTTTCTATAGTAATCTAGCTAATGAGAGATTTCGTTGCGGCAGATGACGAAGAAGATGGCGGATCGACTTAGATGTCTTCGTATGAATTGGTAAGAAATGCGTGGGCGGTGTGATAGCTGGAAAGACTGGGAGAAATGGAGAACTGTGAGCCTAGCCAAGTTACGTTCTCTTTCGTCGCTCACCTCAAGTCGGCCACGCCTCCAATTCTTTGTTCTGACTACGTACCTTAGCGTTGCAGAACAAAGGAATCGGAGGCCTGGCCGACACGAGGCGTTAAGGCTAGGGCTTCTTTAGTGTCATTTTAGGATAAAAAGTTATCTATATATTGTTGCAGGATGTGGTCTACCCGTGTACTAAGTTTCATCGAAACCCGTTCTGTCATTGGAGCGTGTAAAAGTAACAAAAATACACCCAGAAACTTTGGCTTTTATAATAGTATTGTAGCTATAGAGAACAATTATTATGATACATAAGTTAACGAGTGTCTAAATGGATTAATAAAAATTCCTGAAAGCCTCGCTACTACTAACAATCACTGAACCATTCTCCAGTATGTTTTCAAACAAGAAAAGGCAGGTACTATTTTAGGTAAATCGCTTAACGTGCCGTAACATTCAGAAGTTGTTGACGAGCTCAAAAACTTTATAATTAGCCAACAAACTATGCAGCGGTGCATAGAAATAGTATTTGCTTAAATTAAGTTTTGTAGGAGGTTAATTATGCCATTTTATTTGCTAGCAGAATGATTTTTTTATTAGTATCCTGGTTTTAGGGTACTTAAACGGTAAAAACTTTACCCTATTACTAAGTTGCAAATGTCCGTCTGTCTGACTGTCTGACACCAGGCTAAAATTTTTGCTGATGACGTATTTCTGTTGCCGCTAAAACAATAAATAAAATAGAATAAATATTTAAGTAGGCTCCCATAGAGCAAATGTGATTTTTGTCCGTTTTAAATATTGCAGTTCTTCCCTTCGTATCATATCAACTAGGCAAGTTTTTCTAGAGATAAGATTTCGAGGTAACGGAATGTCAGAAGATGTTCATTTTTAAGTTGGAAAAACTGTAATTTAGGTTCTTGGACTAGTCCTTTTTAAGTAAGAAGAAAACTTTAGTTCCGTACAACTTTTTAGTGAAAATTATTTTTTAGTACACTTACTTGAAAACTGGCTCTTATCGCACTACGATTAGGTTCGTGTTTGATTTCGTAATTTTCAGAGAAAGTGTATTGAAAAACGTCGTTTGATACACGTGCAAAGTCACTGCAGCCCTCGGCTCCATAACACACTCGCCTACGGCTCGTGCGAATTTCACCTCGGTCGCAATGACAAACTTTCTGCACCCTAACGGATTATCTGAGTCCCTACGGCAATCTTCCGGTTTCATCATCGGATCAGCTCTATGTCATAATTATTTTGCATTGTCATCAGATTTTAAACACATGCATAATTGCAAACATAATTTCAACTTAATCGGTGACCGGGAAATGGATCAAATTAATTCACTAGACTTGATTACAGACAAACATCGGGATAGGTGAAACTAAATAAAAGATTGAAACAGAAGTATGATGTGTTTTTACACTAGCCACATCAGCATTACGGAGTCCCTGTACTTAATCTCCTAATTTAAAACTAAACATGATGACATGAGATATTTTAAACATAAACAATACAGTGTAACTTTCCGCACTAGTACGTAATAAGCTGTAAAGTGTAAAAGCGGTCTCAATGGCAAGTGTGGTTTGTTTATAGCCAGTTCAGTGCTTGCTAATGCGTAATGCTCAATTTGTGTAAGTGCACAATCTACTCCAGTAATTGCACTTAACACTTCATGTACCGCTGTAATATTTTAGCTGCATGTGATTATCTATCATTTTAAATTTTTGATATTAGAGGGTTTATGGAGATTTTATTTGATGGGAACTTTAAAAACGAGTACATTTTCTGTGTTTGTTTTCAGTCTTTAGCATAGCATAAGCATACAAATTCGAATGCTGAAAATCCCACACTGGGCCTGCGTGGGGGATTACGGCCCATTTCCTCTCCTAGCGTGGTAGCCTGAGTCTCAGCATTACGAGCATTATAAGACTGCTTATACTGTGCTTGGCTTTGGCTCTTTTGCCAAGAGGTTTTAAACAATAATTTTGATGCTTTGGAACTTTAGGAAGTCTCATTTAAAGACAAGGGAAGCATTATAACATGTGAGATAACGGCTGAAATATAGTCAACAGTAATCAAATTCATTGAAATAGACCATTTTGTAAATCCACTACTTATTAGAGTATATATTAGTACACGCAAGCATTCACACTACAAAACTGCTCCAATCGATTACTGGATGATAACTGACAGGTGTCAAATACATACTGGGGCCAGGGTTATCCGAAAGCAACTCAAGCCGCGGTATGAAGGCTAGAAAGAATGGGGTGGGGTTTTTAGTCAGTAAGAGTCTGACAATATCTCCCGCTCCACCAAAAAGCGGGGATTGTCATAGGATGATTTTTGCTCAACGAAAAAAAAAGGTGTCAAATATATGTCACTGGCATTTGAGACATCCAGCACTTCAGTCAACTACAAATCGATTTGTCAGACTGTACTTACTGCAGTCTTCAGGCTTGACACAAAATCCTCGGATGTCATCAAACACATAGCCTTCTTTGCAGTCACAGCCGTTGACTTTGCACACTAGAATGCAAGCGACTGGTCCCGTATTGTAGTCAGAGCATCGTCTGCCGCAGTTGACTCCACAACCCGATGTCGCGTTCCTGTCGTTGACACAAGCTGCAAGAATGTGGTGCTAAATTGTTTCTTGCTAAATTGATGACATGGAATGGTGGAGAGCAGTAGTGGCCGAGTGGTAATGGCCCCGACTTAGTCGTGACGAGTAGGTCGTGGGTTTGAACCCAGCCAGGCGCAATACTTTGTGTAATTTATTTCATCACCACTGCTCTCAGAACGGTGAAAACATCGTGAGAAAACCGGCATGTCCTAGAACAAAAAATTCGAAGACATATTGTGACAACCAACCCGCACTGGACCCGCGTGGTGGATTACGGTCCATTCCCTCTCCTAGAGAGGAGGCCTGAGTCCCAGCAGTGGAAAGGCTGATGATGATGATGAATGGTCACGATAAACATTAGGCGTGCCACCCCTGGAAATGATTTCAGCCAGTTCTCCAGTTGTTTTTACAACTGCTTTAATAGTGTGCTGTAAACAGCATGCATGTCAGTTGCAGAAGTCAGTTTCTGCAGTAATTTTGGGCCAAACAAATTAACAAATCAAACTGATCATGTAATCGTACATAATTTCATAACAAAATGTTATTTTGAAGGAACTGTTGTAGCCTAGTAGCAACATCGACTGACAATTTGAACCGCATTAGTACAATTAAATATATATAAAGATATATAGTAAAGAAAAAAAACACACATTTTAAAGTGCCTGCTCCAGACAGGTGCTATACTTTGTGTAATATATTTCATCACTACTCCTTTCATAATGGTGAAAGAAAACATCGTGAGAAAACCGGCAATATCCTAGAAGCTTAAATTCGATAAACAATTGTGATATCCACTAAACCCCTTTTTTATTTTCGGTAGGAAATCATCTAATGACATCCTCCGCTCTTGGGCGACAGACTTCAGACTTTTACTGACTAAAAACCCACTTCTAATACTTCATTGCCTTTCGTACCAGGGCTGAGCTACCTTTCGGAGCTAACCCTGGCCCCAGTAGGCTTCGACCCAGCTGGGCCACTGCTGTTGCTGACAACTCCTTGATGTGCGCGAGAACTTTATGCGCCGTTGACGACTTGGGCTCGGTCCGGACAGTTACCGGACGGTTGGACAGCGAGCTACCCTTTGCTCGCCGCCCGCAAGCCCGCGCCTACGGTGGCCGGAATTCGGGATCGGAATCTCGGCGGCGGCTGGGGCGCTGTGAGCGCCGTTGCCTGATATGGTCGGCATCCTCTTTTGCATTACAGCATCGTCCATATTACGACCCATTATTTCTTATTTATGAGAGAGTCAGACCTCTTTCAGTAAACATTATAAGGCTATCTATGCTACCTTGAAGATGGTTTTTATAACGGTTAAAAATAAAACGTGGGTGTACTTACGACAGTCCTTAGTTGGAATACACACTCCCTCGTCATTCCTTACATAGTTCTTTTTACAGACACACGCAGCTGGTCCAGTGCATTGTTTATTGTTGTCAGCATTTTGTTCTTCGTCCGATGTACATTGGAGATTTCCGACTTGATCACATGTTTGAGGTTGACACAGTTTCTCGGGACACTTCACGTATTTTTCGTGTACAGCACATTTTTCTGGACAAAATAAATATTTGTTACTGGCTGCTAAAAGTAGCTCCACCCGCATTTTAGTGAAAAATTACAAAAAGACAACATACACACATTGACAAAACACTTCCTCATTGCACCTACAGTGACACATATTAAAAATTTGATGATTTCTTTGTTTGTCCTTAGATTTTATTGTTACTAAATCTGTCAGCTAAATTTACTTTCATTGCAAGGGTGCATGTTAGTAGCTATAGGAGTTACAGACAGTCTACTTAGCAGAGCCTGTATATAGGAGGACGAGACATTAACTCATTTGCTTCTATCTTCTAGAACCCAGGTAACCCTCCGCGAAATGGTCAGAAATACCAAGGCGCTGCTGTGCTTCCTCGAGAAAGGCCTGGAGCTAAGGTGGTTCCTGTGACGCGTTTGTCCCAACTGTACGCTAAATACTCGCTATAGACTTGGAGTAGTGGACACCAGCTCGATGGCCGGTGTCTACAACACCAAGTCCACCCATTGTATTATAGTGTATTGTATATCGATACATCATCTTCCTGTCCTTGTCTCATCTTATTTGGTGTCGGCGCAACACTTTTTTTCTTCCATTCTGCTCTGTCACTCTGACGAGTGAAGTCAGTGATATCATGACTGCTATCACTAACTTCCTTTTCTTTCATACCACTCTTCACACAATCCATCCATCTTTTCTTTGGCTTTCCTCTCCCTCTCCATCCATTCATATGTATGTCGATACAATACAATATAATACGATGGGTGCATGTCCGTTTGGAACAGAAAACTTAACGGCTGCTGTACCAACATAATAATTTAAGTTACATATAAGTGGGTATAATGTTAACATAGTTTCAATTAAATTACAAAATTTCTGGTTCTAGAGCTCTTTGGACCGGAATCGCGGTGCACTTCTACCTACGAGTATATATATATTTTATTAATTATTATTCATAGGCTCGCGTTTGTCCACTATCTCACATGGTGGTAAGCGATGATGTGGCGGACGATGGAACACGCTTGCCTAGAAGTAACCGATTCGTAACACTCGTGACTCAAAAAACTTCTAGGTTGTAGCTATCAGGAAACAGACCCCAGCAGGGAATTCCACTCTTTAGCTGTACGCATAGTGAATGTATTGTATGGGTGAGATGTCTACCATATACCAAGTAGAATTTGAGTACTATGACCATGTTTTGAGTATTATTTTGTGACCACAAGGAAAAAAGCAAAAAATCACCAAAAAAACTGTACCAATTTATTTTATCTGCGATCCCAAAATACTACTAAAAAAAATCAGGTGGAACTGTGGAAGTTGAAAACCACGGTCACGGTCCAATGAGCCCTACAAACCAAAATATCAAGGGACTTTTAATAAAAGTATTTCAATTAAATACGTACTGTGATGATGATGAGTTTTGATGATAGTTGTGCTGACGGCAGCTGCTGCAGCAGCTGCGCCTGCTGTGCCATTACCTTGAAAAATTAAAAAAAATGTGAATTTAAAAATTTATTGAACAAAGAGAACCATAAAAAATGGTACGGTCTACGGATGGATACGGAAAACATACATGCTTACATACAGATACCGAAAAATGTTACTTTAACCCTGGGGATAAATTTGGCACAAGCTTATATCCAACAGAAACATAAGAAACTGTGTCTACTGTTTTTCTATTGGTTAACAAGCTGTGCCAAAGTTGTACCTCAGGACAAAAAAAAAAAACCAATATACTCGGTAGTTGTTTTGGATCTACACTAATATAATAAAGAGTTAAAGTTTGTTTTTTTGTTTGTAGAAGGTAATCTCGGGAAGTACGGTTCCGATGTCTGATTGCTAAAAATTTTTCACCGATAAAAAGCTGTTTTATTCCTGAGTGACATAGGCTATATTTTATGAACACGGACGTACGTTTCAGGAGTAATTCTTAGTTTGTCACAACGTTTAATAAACATTGTTAAGGTGTTGTGGCGTCGCTTAGAGGAGGCCTATGTCCAACAGTGGACGTATATCGGCTGAAATGATGATGATGATGATGATGTGGAATTGCGCACGCGTAACCCCGCAAATATCCAATTCATACAAGTATGTATTTATTGTACTACGTGGAATAAGCACGCGGGCTGCGTTTTTTGCATTTTGTTTTTATGCAATTTTCTGCATGCGGGGCAAACCAATATGCGTGATGAAATCCGCACGATATTAATAACACCCTTAGTAAAAGGAATAAAAAAATCAATAAAATATCGTGAGAGGGAACGTTTTGTTATAACGTGTTAATAATATGTAAAAAACCAATGTTATTGTAAACTAATAGACCAGGGTGAAGGGGCGATAATTTTTGAAACGAAATAAAATCATAGTAGGATGAAACCCACTGGAAAAGCAAGAGTATAATCCTTCCTTTACCAATAGGTTTCATCCTACTATGATTTTATTTCACTTTTTACCATTAACAACGGCTTCAGCACTGGTTTATAATTTGAAGCTTATTATAAACTAATATTGTTAGCCAAAAAACAAATGAATAACTAATTCAAAAATGGCTAATGTTCTCTAGACTAAATTTTATTTTATGCCATAATTATTAGTTATGGTATGCGATATAAGTAATATAAGATCTCGTTGTAGCTTGAACTGCGATCATTTTGTCTTGGCGAAATCAAAATTGGAGTTCAGAACTCCGATCAAGGCCCGTAACGAGTTTAGCTTAACATAATCGCTATCACTTTCAAAATGGTGCAATTCACCCTATGTGAAAAACAAAGTAGGTAGAAAATGTGTTTTCTGTAAAAAACTAATATTATGTTTTCTCAACTTTTATATACCGCCATCTAGTCACACACTAAACAAGATTGTGCTATGTGTACATTTATACAACTAATAAAAATAATTATAAATTTCTTAAAACGGCCATATAATAGATAGGTTACACATATAAGAATATACAATATTATTTTTAGTTTATGCGAAACCTGAATATAGTTTGTTCAGAACCAGTAACTGAATGAATTTCAAAAAATTTTATACCATGTTATATTTTTTCCCAAAAATATTTTAAAATGTCACAAGTTGGACACCATCGATCGACACTAAGTACAACACATACACCATCACACACACACAGCAGGTCATAGCGAGCATTAGGAACCAGCAAACTAGCAAAAACTAATGTTATATACACGAGCTCTGTTTAGTTTGGCACTAGATGGCGTTGTGTGATAGTTGTAAAAGAAAAACAAATATTGTATAATATTATAATCTTACCTCCATCAACTCCTGCGATGCTGCCTGCTTCAGCTTTGTTTTTCACTGTGATTATGGTGTGTGTGTCCCTTGCTGGAGAAGTTAATTGGACTATTGGTTACATCTTAAAGAGGTTTGGTTACATCTGATAACTTGTTAGTGTAGAGATAAGGAGTTTTACACTCAAAATTGACTATGTTTTAATTTGTGATTAAGTGCTGATAAGTTTTTTCGTAAACTTATGTGCATATCAAGGAGACAAAGTGTGTGTAATTATACACCGTGTCTTGGACATCGGCGCACTAATGAATACCTATTCTATCTATAGGGTCTATCCAGTACATGATTCTGGACCCTCCATGGTGGAATTTTTCATAGGCTTTTTCTTAATAAAAAAAACATTAAATTTACATGATTCTGGATCTTGTACTGGATCCATGGTATTCTTTTGTGCGTCGATGAAAAAGACACCCTGTATAAAATACAATGACTAACTGAGATTAAAACGAAAGAAGATTTTAAAGACTCATCACATCACTCATCAGCTCTATTAAATTACAGCTCTATTTCAACAACCTGATACACTATTTTTATCACATCGTCATCATCTTGCTGCCCCTATCTCGTGTGTGTTATATAGGGTCGGTAATACACGTCTTTTTCTTCCATTCCTGTCACCCAACACGCTATCACTAACTCCCTTTACTTTCATATCACTCTTCACATAATCCATTCATGTATTCTTTGGCTTCACTCCAGTTCACCACAAAAATGAATTTTATAGAAAACTAAAGGTCCCGTATAGACGTCGTTCTATCTGAAAACTGGCTTTTCTTTAAAAATAAAAATTGATAATTCAATTGCAGGGTCATCTACTGCGCCCAACTGTAATTTCAAACCATCTAGACACTACACACACAATATTACTTTCAAATCGGGCACGCCGTTTAGGAGCAGTTAGGTGACAAACACAAACTACAGAAGAATTATATATATAAAAATAAACGTACAAGAAGTCACTGTCAAAATTAACGTAGCTAAAACAGCTAATATTGGTAGTAACTTCCACATCGTTACTACTTATTTAATGCTTTTTCAAAGACATAATTCCCCTTTTATACGAACGGTTCAATTTTATTTGCGGATGTTAGACACATAAAGATCCAGTTAATATTGATTAATAGTTTATAGTTCATGAAATAAAAAAGTGGTTGAGTTGCATAGACAGTCATGCCAAAGGAGTACAATAGTTTATATCTGAAGCTATTAAAACTTAAAATTTACTAAACAAACGGATTATTGTTAATAGAGAATCTTTCCGGTACATGGTCGCCACTTCAAAACCTTTCGGCCCCGACGGCCGTCTGTTGTACAAGCAATGTGCTCTGCCCATTGTCACTTAAGTTTGGCGATTCTTCGTGCTATGTCGGCAATGTTGGTTCTCCTGCGGATATCTTCATTCCTGATACAATCGCGCAACCAAATTTCGATTAAAGTCAGCGCAGCGTTGGTAGGTGGTCTCCTACAAAGTGGACCGATGTCCTGGTACAGGTTGGGGAAATCCGATGGATGCGAGACGCATGAGGCGGTTTATTGTGGCGACACTTGGTGGAGGCCTATATCCAACAGTGAACGTCTTTCGGCTGAAATGATTATGATGATATAGAGAATGTTTTCTTTCTTACCAGCAATCGCCCTTGTGATCAGGATTGTGTGAGGAGTGATATGAAAGATAAAGGAGTTAGTGATAGCGTGTCGGGTGACAGAACAGAATAGAAGAACATAACGTGTTGCGTTGACACCAAATAACAGGGGCAAGGGCAGGAAAATGATGAAGCGATAAAAAGCCTGAGGAAGGCGTTTTTTGTCCTTTCGGCGACTTTAGTAAAAAAAAAGGTTTAAAATGACCTTTTGCCACTGAGTTGGGATCATTTCAGCCGAAAAACGTCCATTGTTGGACATAGGCCTCTCCCAAGTGTCGCCACAGTGAACGGTCATGTGTCTCGCATCCATCGGATTCCCACAGCCCTTACCAGGTCATCGGGCCACCTTGTAGGAGGCTTTCCAACGCATCGTCTTCCGGTACGTGGTTCTGGAATGGTGAGTTGGAATATCATCAAGTAATTTCTCCCACTTTGGGTGAAGCGATAGGGCGTGTGTTCGAGCTTGGCTTCGAGAACAAACGCCAGCTCTTTGACACTGACAGATCAACGGCGCAATGTCATCACGACGTTTAGTTTGTAAGGTTAAATTTAAGTGTGACGTCATTCGCACTCCATCTTGTAAGCACTTCAGAACAATATATCAGAAGACTCCCTAAAATTCATCAACAGCGTGTAAGACTTGAAACCGGCATACTTTTCATTATTGAGTTAATTCTCTTTATGATTAAGTGTGTTGTCTACACCCCTTTTAACAGAACACATGGCCAACATCCGGCCCATTACCCATAGTACTTACAAAGCCATCCATATTTATGTTTGTGTACAACGTTTATCTCTAAAGTTTTCTAATAATGGACTGTAGCTAAATGGCCCTGCCAAAACTTCACCGCTTTGTTACAGAATGCTTCCCATGAAACGAAATCATTTATCGTTGCTTGAGTTCTGGTGAAGGGTAGGTAGATACAAGGGTAGGTAGATACGTGACTCCTTGCCTCCTGTCTCCACTTTGACGTGCAGGTTAGGTTCGTGCCGACTTGTTAGTGTTTTCCGTGTGAAGTGTTGTGTCTATACGGCTATTATATAGTTGGTAGCGCTTTGATTGATGTTTGTGGAACTGTAAAATCTTGCAATGAAATAAGTACCTATGAAATTGTTGTTTTATGAACACATTTTGAATTGTAATATTTTCAAATTAACTTGGTATAAGTTTAACAAATTTTTATATTTATGATAAATAAATGATAAATGATAAATGATATTTATTTTTGCAAATAGGTTTAAAAAAACACTTTTACACGTCAATTTTTTTTTTTTTTTGTCTGTTTAAGCTAGATGAGGCCGGTGTTTCCTAGCTGACTACCCTGAGAAGAAACACCGAAACAAACTCAGGGGTCAAAGTCTCTTTTAAAGTCCATACAATAAATATGTAATGGTCAAATCACATGAGAACCATGCCGATTAATCTGAGATGGTCTTTTGAAGAAAGAACCATACAGATTTGAGTGGACCCGTCCAATCAGTGTAAGCATTTGTCAGTATTCGCAAAGCTCAACTCAGGACTACTAAGGAGCTCAACGACTTGACGAACAATACCAATGAAAGGACATTTGGGTAGGCCGCAGAAAATACTCAAATTGCCAGACAAACGATAACGAGAAATAAAAAAGTAACCAACATAGTCCTCACATTCACAATAATAAAAAGAAAGTTAATTTTTACAATGTAAAAATACTTACAAAGTAAATATTTATGTCAAAAATTAATAATAATAAACATTATTTAATGTAACATGTCAAATTGTAAAATAAAATAATTTACAATGTCAAATTGTAAAATAAAATAATATTACAATGTCAAATTGTAAAAACTAAACATTAATGTCAAAATGAATAAAAAAATGAATGAATAATAAACACAATTTAAAACAAAAACAGTTATGTTATAAGAATTAGAGGGTACTGGAGCAGGTCAGTCCCAAGCCTTTTCGTCATCAACATAGTCCTTTACAGTGTAAAAAGCTTTTTGGAAAAGTTTTCGCTTTACAAATGATTTGAATTTATTAAGGCTGAGTTGTTGAATATGACTAGGAAGTTTATTATAGAAGCGTATACATTGACATCTAAATGAGCCCCCTATTTTTTTGAGCCTGGTTGCTGGAACTACAAATTTATGTTTGTTTCTAGTATTAAAATTATGAATATCACTGTATTTTTTAAACATGTTTTTATTTTTATGTGCATACAAAATGTTCTCATAAATATACTGAGAAGGTACAGTCATTATATTGATATCCTTAAATTTATCTCTAAGAGAGTACCTGGGACTTAGTTTATAAATCGAACGAACAGCCCTTTTCTGCAAAACGAAAATTGTCTGGATATCAGTGGCATTACCCCACAGTAGAATACCGTACGACATGACACTATGGAAATAGCTAAAGTAAACTAAACGGGCAGTCTCTACATCAGTTAAATTTCGAATTTGTCTAACAGCGTATGCTGCAGAGCTAAGTTTTTTTGATAATTTGTCTATATGTGGGCCCCACTGAAATTTAAGGCATATTTAAATTAGTTATATATTTATTACTTCAAGTCCAGTCGTGGTTCATATTTTGGCGGACGAAATGCTACAAGATATTTTTCAGTCAAACTTTGGGTTTAATTAGACTACACTCACCATTATCATAATTTCAGCCAACAGACGTCCACTGCTGGACATAGGCCTCCCCCAAGTGTCGCCACAACGATCGATCCTGCGCGTCCCACATCCATCAGCATCAAGCATTAGACTACACTGTGGTGGTATAATAAATAAATAATAAAATATTGTTTTAAAAATATTTTTAAAACAATATTTTATTATTAAAGTATAAAAGATAAAAGACGTTAGATAGAAAATACGTTCCGATTTGTACTACAACGAGTGTCACCGCTTGTCTCACACCCTTTGACTCCACTACAGGCAATAAATCAATACGAACGTGCATTACGCAACTAACAGACCACGCACTTTTAGATCGCAAGTTTGCTAATGGTAGTTGAACTACGAGCATTGCCCTACTTTGTGGCACGACTGCCCGGCCATAAGGCCATTCGAACCTCGTTCTGTTCTGTTCTGTGTCATTCTGATTCACTATAGTGAAGAGCAGACTAAGATATCTGAGTGATCTTCTGTGACAGATAGGCAGTTTGTTTTCTAAGTTTCTGGTGAGTGATATTTCTATCATATTCAGTCTTATTAGCAGACTTGCTTTTTATAATAATTATGAATTTAGGCACTCAATTATAATTTACATATAAATAAAGCCTGTGCCCAAACAAAGCTAAAAACTTGTTATAGCTACTAAATTGCCGAGTTGTGAATAATTAAACTTTTGCAAATGGGAAATTATGCTCTGAAAACTTGCAGTTCGAAGAAATGTAAAATTTATGACATTTTATGAAAGCGGTAATTGCGTCTTTAGACTTTGTTGCTAGCATATTTTCTGTGAATTCCAAACTAATCTACCTACAAGTCGACTATGCTTCATTGCCAGTTCATAATGAAATAAAGAATCTTTTAATTCTGTTTTTTGGGTCACCCTCTTTGTAAATTAAGCTAGAGTCAAAAATATAGAACATTATTTTTAGTTAATGCAAAACCTGAAATAGTTTGTTCAGAATCGGTAACTGAATGGATTCCAATTGTTTTTAAACTATGTTATATTTTTTCCCAAAAATATTTACTAAGATCATAAGTTGGATACCACTCAAAGTCAAAGTCAAAGTCAAAAACGTTTCAAATAGACCAATTACAGGCACTTTTGAATTGTCAAAATGTCGGTCAGTCAAACAAACAAGTGAAGCTAAAATGCACGTTCCAAAGAGTAGATCTCTATGGAGAAGAACGTGCAGGAAACTCCATGGACACTCTTTATTTAAAAGACATATGATGCTTGATGAAACACATATGTGTTACTTATAATGTTTGGTTACATATTTCTTGTTGCTTCTATTATATGAGCACAATGTAGATAATAATAAAAAATTTAAAAAATTAAAAGATAGAAACTGAATTAAGCCACTGGCAGCTAAGATATGACCAGTCTCATCTGATGGCACCCGTTCACGAGCATGACGCGTGCATCAGCCCCACTCAGCTCAACCATTTTGAAGGGAACTGAATGACCCAATAACACGTGCCACCAACAGCGAGACATTTGACTGAGCATGACAAACTCTCAACTGTCATGCTCGCAATGTCAAAATAAAAAAATAAAAAGTTTTAACCTAATAAAAATGCTCCATGCAAACGTTTCGGATTGAGCAGTGGTGGTGGAGTGGTAGCGGCCCCGACTTACGAATAGTAAGCAAGTCGCAGGTTCAAAACCAGTCAAGCGGATTACTTTGTGTAATTTATTTCATCACCACTGCTCTCAAAAACGGTGAAGGAAAACACAGTGAAAAAAGAAAGAAAGAAAATTATTTTATTTGGCATACACACTCGTAGATAAACCAACATGTCCTAGAACCTAAAATTCTAAGACATGTGACATTCACCAACCCGCACTGGGCCCGCGTGGTGGATTATGGCCCATTCCCTCTCCTAGAGAGATGGCCTGAGTCCCAGCAGTGGAAATATTTAATATGTATGTATAAACTAAAACTAAAGTTGTATTTAGTCAGAGCCAAGAATAGGAATAATTAAAACAGCAACTGAACTTCAATAGAAAAAATCTCGCTAAAACTAACCCCTCTATTCAAATTGGTAAGATTATTAAGTTTACTAATCACCGGAATGACAGCCATAGAAGCCATAGTTCTCCATTAGCAACGCACAATCAAACTTTAGCTATTCAGCTCGCCACCCTATCAATTCATTTGAAAACAATCTACGTATAACCGCAACTCACTAATCATTTCGGCAATCAGAATCGCTTCAGCGCGAACGCAGTAGCTAATGGAAATAGTGGGTAGGTCGGTACGTAGCTAACTCATATAGACGAGGCAAACTGGTGAATAAGCTGCCCTGAATAATTTCAAAACGATATGTGTGCACGAAATCCGTGAGGCTCAAGTGGGACTGAACGTGTTACACTTTCAACATGTGTGTGGACAGATGGGTAGAGATCTGAAAAACGAGCCTAAGAACCAAGACAGTGGGATCGTTTGGAGTCAACCACCATCAACGATTGTATCACTGCTTACCAGCAGGTGGGATCACAGTCAAGCACTAGTTTATCTACACTAATGTACTAAATAAGTAAAGTTTGTTTTTTTTGTTTATAGGAGGTAGATAATCTCCAAAAACACTGGTCCAATCGTTAAAATTTTTTCACCAGCTTTATTCATGAGTGACAGGCTATATTTTATGTACGCGGGCGAAGCGACTGGCAATATCAAATAAAAAATAAAAAAAACAGTTTTTGAGGCCTTGTAATGTGAATAGGTTTTGGTCAGAAATGTCTAACACTTCCTCTGGCTTTACCCAGGGCGGGAGAAGGTATTCGATGATTTCCCATCTAAAAAATAGGCCTTAAAAAGTTAAAAAGGACGTGATGATCTAGGCTCGTTCCTGACAGATTGCTTGAAGAAGACCAGGCCTAAAATGAGAGCTGCAAAATATATATTTGCCACCCACTTACGTTAAGGCCTCAATAACTTGACCTTTGCCTTGCTGTGGCATAATGTAGGCAAATAAAAAAAAAAAAACCGGGCAGTCCGAGTCGAACAAGCGCACTGAGGGTTCCGGACGAACTTAATTATAAAACTAATTTACAGTTTTCACATTTTTCCCTATACTTGTGCTATGAGAACTTGCTTCATACCACATCATTTTAGATCAACGGGTCCCTATATTTTGATTCCCTTGAGAGTCGGCTGTTTAGTCGGACATAAACTGCTATATCTTATTATTTCATTAACTCGGAAGCTTTTTTTTTTTTTTGTCGACGATGAATATCGTCATTGACAAAACCCGGTCTTGGGTGGAGCGGGAGATAGTGTCAGACTCTTACTGACTAAAAACCCCGCGCCGATCCTTCTAGTCTTCATACCGGGGCTCTAGTTTCCTTTCGGATTACCCCGACCCCGGTAGGCTTCGACCCAGCTGGGCCCCTCCTGTTGCTGACAACTCCTTGAGGCGCGCGGGAACAGTGCGCGCCGTCGACGCCTTGGCTCGGTCCGGACAGTTACCGGACGATCGGACAGCGAGCTACCCATGGCGTTGATTTTTTCACAACTTCAAGGAACTGCAGACTTGAGTGTATGGTTTTTAATTTCAACTCGATATTATACCTCCACGCGATCCCGAGATAAAGGGCCTTGATAGACAGACTGAGGAAAAAGTGATCCTATAAGGGTTCCGTGTTTTCCTTTTGAGGTACGTAACCCTAAAAAATATGATTACTGTAGCAGGTTTTTATGAAAATTTGTCCTGTACTTCGTTGATGATCATAATTGTGGCTAGGTTTCTCAGAAAAAAACCAATTTAACACTAATTGAAATAGTTTTGTAACTCATCACTACATAGTATAAAACAAAGTCGCTTTTTCTGTTCCTATATCCCTATGTACGCTTAAATCTTTAAAATTACGCAACGGATTTTGATGCAGTTTTTTTTTAATCGATAGAGAGATTGATAATAACATCCATTAAATAGTGGAGAAATACTGTTACCCGAGCGAAGCCGGGGCGGGTCGCTGGTATAACATAAAATATTCCAAGAATATTCGTTTAACAGTACCACATAATCGTGTTACTTGGCATTACTTAAAACGTGAAATTATAGTTTCGTCATAAAAACATAATAAAATTACGTGTAAAAAGTTTTCGTGATTTTTAAATTAGGCGAGTGCAGTGAGGCAGCGTTTGATTCAAAAAGCGCGTGTTTGAATCAGATATGGGGAATAAATCGAGGGGGCGTGCCACCGTAGGCATATGCTGCCTTCCATTAACTTGCTAGAATTACCCTACAACATAATTCCGTTTCCATCAAATAAATGAACTGAAGGAAATGAAAAAATTAATCAAATTATATCTCGAATGTTGGACAAAGAAATCGTTAGCAAGACTATAATTTAGAGGTAGAGTTGAGTGAATATTCTGTATAACCATACACACTAGGGTATAGCTGACAGGTTTGTATGCACAGTTACACCTGTCAGGTAAGCTTGTATGAAAAATTGCACAGTTGTGCAACATACACGCTCCGGTTTATTTTAGAGTAAAGAGTTTATAATTTAGAGGTAGAGTTGAGTAAATATTCTGTAATCGTAACAAAACACGTTAGGGTATACCTGACAGGTTTGTACGCACAGTTACACCTGTCAGGTAAGTTTGTATGGAAACCTGCACAGTAGTGCAACATACACTTATACAGGCAATCTTGTCAGGTATACCGAAGCGCGTAAAGCGGGCATAAAATCAATTGCATGAAAGATTCAATATTAATAAAAGTCAAAATCTGGCGGTGTAGTCGATACTAAGAAGACGTGTTTATATAAATACTATTTAATTAAAATATGAAAATGTAAAACGAATTATGTCCAAAATATTTACAAATTAATTCACAAGATCTATTTTACATTTAATTAAAATTAATCTATTGACCTACCTAGTTAAAATAATTAATTACAGTTAGTAGTTAACTGAAAACTGAATACGAGCCATGCATTCTTATTATTTAGAAAACGTTCTTACAAATTGGTTTCAAAGACAGCATTAAACTAATTAAAACAAGACCTCACAGGCATAATTACCGTTCCAAACTTTTATTGTTGAGAAAATCGGTTAATTGCAAGTTTAACGGGTAATTTTTCGGTTACATTAAACTTTACTTCTTGAAAAGTAATTTGCAGCCTAATTGTGTGGTATACCTACGTGATAATTTGCTTCGATAGTGGAATTTCATTAGGGTAATAATACAATGGCAGTGTTTTGAACGAATCATTAATTTGTAACTGTATTAACACCGTCGGGGCCGCGTGATCGATAGTGCCCTGTACGTTTGATGAATTGCTGTAGACGCAATATGATGTTGGCACCGCACCGTTTTTATACCTTATAAATCGTATAATAAAACACTATTAATACTTCAGTTCTAAAGTTACATAGGGTAATTTATTGAATCACATTATTATTAGATACATAATGTGATTCAACAAATTACCCTATGTATTACATATTTAGGCTCTGGATATCTATGTACTGAACACACTATCTACCTATATTTTCTAAGAAATATACTTGCATATTGTACCTGAAATTTATTCAATAAACAGAGCAACAAACTTATGACTTTAAATTAATTATGAATTTATAAACAGCTATAATTTTGAATGTTTTAGCCATAATTATTTAGGCTGAATGCTCATAACAGGTCGATTATGAAAATTTATCACAGCATAGATTAGATTTGCCACTAAAATTGTTCGTTGGAATTTTAAAATAATTTCGTGAATTAAAAGCTTGGTAGGTAAATAAACGGGGCAAAGGTAATTTACGAGTCTTAATAAAGACTTTTAAAACTAGAAACAGTAAAAATGGTATATGGTCTCGTTACCTCTGTCATAATAAGTTTTAATTGTGGATAGAGCTATGATAAGAACAGTTGGATGTGCACAAATTATGCTAGTAAATTTTATGTCCATTTGCATGAGGACTGAGAAAGCGTGTGCAGTGTACGTCTAGACCATTTTCCTGAGCATTAATGGATGAACTATTTAAATGCCTCTCGGTCTTGTATTTTATTATATACTTTATTGTACAACCTCTTACAGATAACCTTTTGATTGCACCAAACCACGAACCAACCAACTAACCAGTTAACCACCCAATCAACCAACTAACCAACCAATCAATCAATCAACTTCATGAAGTGAGAAAATGCTTAGGAATAGGCAGATTAATATTTTAAGACTTGTGTAATATGAGATCAACAAAATATGGGGCGATCGGCGGCGGAGACCTCTCGCGCCGGCCCTGGTCGAAGCCATGGTCCGGAGCAAGGAGGAATGGCAGGCGGTCGCCTCTTTCTGCGAAACAGTAATGCTAGTAAAGGAGGAGGCCGACCGCATCAGGCTACGGCGCCCTCGCCGCCGTCGCCGGGATTTTGATCCCGTCGATTTCCGGCCACCGTAGACGCGGGCTCGCGGACAGCTAGCCATGGGTAGCTCGCTGTCAGATTGTCAGGTTATGGACCGAGTCCAAGACGTCGACGGTGCGCACTGTTCCCGCGCGCCTCAAGGAGTTGTCAGCAGCAGGAGGGGCCCAGCTGGGACGAAGCCTACTGGGGACAGGGTTGTCCGAAAGTGAGCTCGTGCCCCGGTATGAAGGCTAGAAGGAACGGGATGGGGTTTTTAGTCAGTAAGAGTCTGATACTATCTCCCGCTCCGCCCAAGAGCGGGTTTTGTCATAAGATGATTTTCCCCATCGGAAAATAAAACATAAAAAAAACTGTGATTAATTTATAGAAAATGAGTGGTTGATGATATAAAAATGTGGCGTTGCGAACGTAAAACAATGTACAGGACTACAGACAATCGTGAAAGTCTATCGATAAATAAATAACAGCAGTTATTGACTCCATAGTTTTATTGTTATGAAGTTGTCAAAGACTGAAAGAAATAAACTTGTTCAAGACAATAATATGATCTAATGGTTTATTTAAAACTAGTGGAATTGTACTAATGACAATATAAGGTAAATAAATAGTTGATTCATTCGATGAAAAAGTTCCAACGATACATAATTATTACAAATGTATCATAATATTATTGTAATATAACATCTGTTGTTATTCTGAAATTTAAAGGACATGCAAACATTGCGCGCGTCTGTGGTCTGCAAATATTGTAATTATTTTGTCTTTTGTGTGCTATTAAACAGTTTTTTTTTTAATCACCAAACTTAAGTGGCAATGGGCAGGGCACAATGCTCGCAGAACAGATGGTCGTTGGGGCCGACAGGTTTTGGAGTGGCGACCGCGTACTGGAAGACGCAGCATCGGAAGGTCTCCTACAAGGTGGACCGATGACCTGTTGAAGGTTGCGGGTTCAGGATGTGGGACGCATAGGATCGATCATTGTGGCGACACTTGGAGGAGGCCTATGTCCAACAGTGGACGTCTGTCGGCTGAAATGATGATGATGATGATTTTGTTTTTTGGTGGAAAAGTCAATCATTCAATGATAACCCGCGCTTTTGGGAGGAGCGGGAAATATTGTCAGACTTTTACTTACTAAAAATCTCGTCCTGTTCCTTCGTTGCCTTTCGTACGGGGGCTGGATCTTCCTTTCAGAAACAAATCCTAGGGGCCTCCCTTGGATAATTTTCAATCAAAATAAAAGCACCTGTTTTTCAACCGCATAATACCCACTTATAATATAGTACATTATCTTTAATACACACAACATTCCTTTGTGAATTTAATATTATGTTATTTCATACTTTTCAGTACATTTACCGCCATGAAAGTTATTTTTATATTGCGGTTCTCATAAGAAAATAAAGCGGTCCCAATATCCTAAACAAATGCGGAAAATTGAGCAAACATTGGACTAATCAAAAGAAAATAACAAATTGGTTTGGTGCGTTTCCTTCGCTGTGATTATACGTACAATTTCAGTGTTTTTCTATAATGGTTGTAAATGAAAAAAAAATTACAATTACCAGAAATGGGAATGTTGAGAAAAACATGGGCGTCGAGAATGGGTAAAGTTAGAAATAAGTATACTTATTAGAAGATTACAAGGCTGATTATGTTTATGTTATATTATACATACTAGCTTCTGCCAGTGGCTGCGCTCGCGTGAAATTTGGTTTCTCCATACAAACTTTGGACCCCCTTTGGGGTGGATTTGCGTAAAATCAACATAACCATAACCAACACACTTTCTTCTGTGACAGCCGTCGTAGGATGACTATTTCTTTGTTCATCCCCCAAAGTAAGGGGACCGCGTTTGAACTCGCTATACCAGCAGTGGACATTTGCTTTTGAAGGTCCTTCATTCATAAAAGCGAATTGAAATGACTCATCAGGTTTTAGGCCACATTTAAAATTATAGAAAATCATCGCACGAAAATGTTCTCGATGCACTTCCATTTTTAAATGAAACACGATAATTTGATGGCATGTGGAATTAAATTCAAAATTTGAACTAATTAGAAGTGCTGGCCACTTATAATTAGTTCAAATTTTGAATTTTCTTCTACATAATAAAAATTGTCGCACAATTTTGCGAGTGGCCTGGTATAGGGTGATGATGCCTCACATCACAAAAATAACTGCTTAAAAAACCATAAAATTGAGCCTATTTCAATATCTAAAAGTACTCATACATTATCACACGGTTACCGAACATATTGAGTAACAATTTTATTAGCCAAATCATTAAGTTATTTCGACCCAAACTTTTCTCTACTAATTTTATATATGTATATCGACTGCTTTGTCGTTCCGTTCAATCAGTACCAGCCACATAAGTGATTGATTTTTGAAAATCGGTGCCTCCTGCACGTTGGTACCATTTACTTCTTATTATTCGGCTTCTGGCCGCACTTTGCCTATTCAACGTTGGATACAATGAAATAAAGAATCTAGATAAGTACTTCTATACAAATTGCTGTGAAAGAGCTGTATAGTGTTCTTTATAGTGCTACGTCACTGCATGAGTGTGGAGTATTATTGTGAAATATGGCTGTGAAAAGCTTAAGTACGCCAGTTGTTAAGGTTTTTGCGATGATCTATTGCAAAGCTTTAGACTTATATTTCACGTTACTTTTAGCAATTTGAAGTGGCTCTTTTTGTACCCTTTTCATGTATCCACTTAAAAGCTTTAACGTTTTAAAACTCAAAATCAATCTATTTCACAAAGGCCTACGTTTTCTAAGTCCCCATGACGTCTAATAAAACGTCAGAAGCTAGTGCACGGTTCTAATTAATAATAAATAATAATAAATTTCTATGGTTTCTATGGAGAAATACCGACAGGATACCCTATGGTTACGCTTTAAAAATAAAATTGTTTTCTTAATATCGATGCTTCCGACAACAAAGGTCGTAAACACCAAAATAGCACTTTTGGTAATCAACGAAAAACAAAAAATAATTTCGTTTTTGGCTCATATCTTTTTAACTTTAAAAGTTGTACAATTGTGTTCTATACAAGAAATACGTAAAATACGATGGTGTTTCATAATATATTATTGCTATTTATGTCAAAGCCTTATTTTAAAAGTTAGCTTGGACATACACCCCAGAAAATTCAAGAAGTTGGTATTTACGACCACTAACAAATCAATGGAGAACGATTTGTCTAACGGAAGTTAGAAGTATGCACCAGTTTTTAAATACAATAGTTCTGGGTTTGGTTTTAAAAACCATATACTGAAATAAAAATGAGTGTAAACACCACGATCTGATGCGATGGTATGTAACAAACATGGAAATATCTGAAGCAAATCAATGAATTTAAGACTGTAAGTTGAGTTTTCATTACTTGTAATAAAAACAATAAAATAAAACACAAATTGACATAATTAAAAAAGGTTTTTTATTCATTGACCGTCATCGTTTAATCAAAATAATGGTTAAGCAAGGCACCAATACAAATTCAAAGTAAAAAATTGTCTAAACCAATCACTTAAATTTCCATTAGAGGATTTTGTACATCAATCATCATTCATTATCATCGTTTGTGTCGTGGCTCGAAATTTTTATACCTTTAGGACCTGGCAGGTCCTAAAGGTATAAAAATACACTTAAGTAAGTATATTATAGGCATCGTCCCGTATAACTTAATCAAGCGTTTGTTACAAGATGCCTACTTATAGTGAGTTTATTCTATTCTATTCTATTGTGTTCTACCTCCAACGGCGTACCTAACCAGCCCGACATAATTCAAAATGTTAAGTAACCATTTTGTTTCATTGATTTCAAGAAGATTTTATAATCACGATATTTTTTTAAAACGTATTGTTACGTACGTAGGTAACTAAATGCCGATTTACCAATAAAGAACTTTATTTACCACAAACAATAAATAATTAGTCCAGTGAACAATAATCCAAATCACAGTTAGCACTAGAGTTCCAGTATACTATCGCCTCGGTCGTTAGATAAAATCACTTCGCACACTTAGGTAGATCGCTCTTGTTCGCAGTCGAAATCAGAACTGACTCACTTCCTTTTTTTTTGAGTGGCCTCTCGCAGGTCAACCTCTGAGGTTGTCGTCTGCTCAACCGGTCTTGCCTGTGGCGGCCCTGAATAAATTCAAAGCCTCCAGCCAGGGCTAATAACTGACTCACTTCCGTTCGGGGGCTCGTATTTATACGCGGAGCAAAGAGAATTCTAGATATTGACGTCTCGGGATAGATCCAGAACAATAGAGTCGCATCGCGGGGCCATAAATCAATTTTATTACTTTGTCCTTCCCGAGTCACTCACGCGAATTTCGACTCTATTGTTAATGGCGGAAAGTACCAATTTTTTTTATTCAATTTTCAAACCAATTCTACAAGACAAGTGACATTACGACAATTGTTTCTCAGCAGAGCTTACGTTTTAAAAATGATTGTGGGGTGTAATTACAATTAATTATGTATTCATGTTTTTACGACCGACAGCTGTTTGTACGTTGTATTATACGACCTGCACGGTTATTCGGTTCTAAGCAATATGAGTTATACATACCCTCTTTTCTAAAAAAACGTGATTATACTAGTAAAAATTTTGGGTGTAAAAGTATTTTTTTTAGGCGAATATTTTTTTCACATTTTTAGATCGACGCAGCGCCAAAAATTAAGTAGGGCTGCATTCTTAACTCATTTTCGCCAAAATGGCGTTTACGACATTTGTTGCCGGAAGCATCGATATTATAAAAGCGAAAGTGAGTTTGTTTGTTACGTCTTCACGCCTAAATGACCAAACCGATTTTGATGAAATTTTGTACACGGATAGACCATGTCCTGGAATAGGACATAGGATATTTTTTATCCCGAAAGTATGTTCCATTGGGATAATTTTCTACTATCACGCAGGCGAAGCCGCTTGGAGCAGTTAGTTTTTCTATTGATATTACAATGTATGAGAGAACAGTGTAGACCAGTCAGCTTTGTACCTAAAAACACAATAAAAACAGTAAACTGTGAATCCGTAGAGTCTACAATGTTCTCACATTCCGAATGTAAAAAGAGACTTAATAGAAATAAGCCTATCAATAAATGAGATGTTTAAAAAAATTACTCATGAAGTTAAGGTGTCTATGTCTTCAATAAAAAAAAGTATCCCGCATGTGTTAACCCCCACAAAGCCTTTCTAGCTACAAACTATTTCCTGGGAGTAAACCACCGACATCCGTAGCATTGTTCTCTTTCCAATATACGATCCTTTTGTATGTGTGGCGTGTAAGACTAATCTTCATTAATTAAATTTTTATTGTTGTTATCCTGTCAAAAGATTTTTCTAAACTGATTATTTCAAGTTACCGGCATAGCTCTAAGAATCGCCAAACTTAAGTGGCAATTTTATTCAGCAACTTAATTGAGCAGTGGTGGCCGAGTGGTAACGGCCCCGACTTACGAGTTGTAGGTCGCGGGTTCAAACCCAGCAAGGCGCATTACTTTGTGTAATTTATTTCATCACCACTGCTCTCAAAACGGTGAAGGAAAACATCGTGAGGAAACCGGCATTTCCTAGAACCAAAAATTCGAAGACATGTGACATTCACCAACCCGCACTGGGCCCGCGTGGTGGATTACGGCCCATTCCCTCTTCTAGAGAGGAGGCCTGAGTCCCAGCAGTGGGAACATTAAAAAGGCTGATGATGATGATGATGATAAAGTGGCAATGGGCAGGGCACATTGCATGCAGAATAGATGGTCGATTTGGACGAAAGGAGTGGCGACTATGTACCGGAAGACGCAGCCTTGGAAGGCCTCCAACAAGGTGAACCGATGACTTGGTCAGGGTCGGAATCCGATCGATGCGCGACGCACAGGACCGGTCATTGTGGCGACGCTTGGGGGAGGCCTATGTCCTACAGTGGACGTCTTTCGGCTGATATGATGATGGTGGTTATTTCAGTATCGCTTATACAGAAATAATCAGTTAAGATACATCTTTTGAACACTGTATCTATACTGTACTGTATCTCCTTTTGTGATTAAGTTGACCCTTTTATTAAATAACTATATTTTGCTTCACCCATGTATTTACATAAAAAAATAGCCTCTGTCACTCAGGAGCAAAGCAGCTTTCTATCGTTGAAAAATGTTCTAAAAACCTACAAAAAAAAAACTTTACCTATTTATAATATTATATAGTGTAGATACTCGTAATCTATATATATAAAAATCAATGCCACTTTTCGTTGTTATTTTATAACTCAAGAACGGGCTCACCTATCCGAACCAAATTTTTAGGCTTTGTTCGGACTATTTAGTAGATGGTTTATGTGAAGTTTGGTAGGGTAGAGTAGGGTAGAGTAGAGTAGTGTAGAGTAGTGTAGAGTAGAGTAGTGTAGAGTAGTGTAGGGTAGAGTAGGGTAGAGTGGGGTAGGGTAGGGTAGAGTAGGGTAGAGTAGGGTAGAGTAGGGTAGAGTAGGGTATAGTAGGGTAGAGTAGAATATAGTAGGGAAGAGCGGGAGCGAAGCCGTGCGGGCAAAAGCTAGTAATATATATAATAATTGAGATTAATTTCAGGTATAATACTCATACATTGAATCTCAGAGGAAAGGTTTTTTCGAGTTTCTTTCGTTTTTCTTCTCATAGTAACCAGCTAGGAAACACCGGCCTCACTTTTATTTAAATTGACAAAAGAGTGTACGTGTAAAAGTGTTTTTTAAAAACCTAAATGAATGAGATTTATTTTGCTAATCAAAATAAATCTTCTATATATATAAAAATCAATGCCACTTTTCGTTGTTATTTTATAACTCAAGAACGGGCTCACCTATCCGAACCAAATTTTTAGGCTTTGTTCGGACTATTTAGTAGATGGTTTATGTGAAGTTTGGTAGGGTAGAGTAGGGTAGAGTAGAGTAGTGTAGAGTAGTGTAGAGTAGAGTAGTGTAGAGTAGTGTAGGGTAGAGTAGGGTAGAGTGGGGTAGGGTAGGGTAGAGTAGGGTAGAGTAGGGTAGAGTAGGGTAGAGTAGGGTATAGTAGGGTAGAGTAGAATATAGTAGGGAAGAGCGGGAGCGAAGCCGTGCGGGCAAAAGCTAGTAATATATATAATAATTGAGATTAATTTCAGGTATAATACTCATACATTGAATCTCAGAGGAAAGGTTTTTTCGAGTTTCTTTCGTTTTTCTTCTCATAGTAACCAGCTAGGAAACACCGGCCTCACTTTTATTTAAATTGACAAAAGAGTGTACGTGTAAAAGTGTTTTTTAAAAACCTAAATGAATGAGATTTATTTTGCTAATCAAAATAAATCTCATTTATAAAACAAATAAAAACATTCATTACAATTCTATCTATAAAAGTAATTGACGTCACATTAAATAAATACATAATTAAATCACATAAATAGAAAACTAGTTAAAACGTCTAGTTAAGAATTTCTTTGTTGTAGGTAATGAACATTTTGTGGGAAATTTTCAACTATACCCGCACAGCACATGAATAAAATTATTCCTCACGTAAACGGTACAGTCACAAAATAGATAGGTACAGAAGACAATCTCATGTATGTACTTCACTTTTTATACCTACGCTCGGTGGACGCACACTAATGAGCGTTTGAGCCGGAACTGTTCGACGAGTGGGTCAAGACGCTACCGAGATATCGTGTTCGTGAGCGGTGTCTGTGTGCGTTTCTCGAGCGCGTTTTGTATGTAGATTGACTTCTGTACCTATGTATTTTGTGGTACAGTGTTGTGGGTTAATCACATTAACCCAGTATTTGAAAGCTTGGTAATAAAGGCTTAAACTGCTATTTAAGCTTGAAGAAATACCTAGTTTATAGAAACAGATTGTCATGCTACAAAGCTAAAATGAAATATGGTCGAACAATTTATACCAAAATTCAATGTTCAAATGAGTTGATTTAGAAGGAATGAATAAGCATAATAATGATCACTTATTTTATAATGTTTGTGGGTCTTTCTTGTAAGTTTTGTAGTCTATTAGCTACATATTGTGTCTGTATCTCCCACCAACGCTACTCACAGGTCTGCTAGTTGGTAAAAGTCTGACACTAACTCCCGCACCGCATAAGAGCGGGGTATATCATTAGACGCTTTTCCCACCTAAAAAGTACTAGAAAAAAATAAAATAAATAAGCAACACCATAATGCTTTTTATTTGTTTTTTTTTTATTTATTGTTTGTGTGTATCAAAATTACACTAATATTTTATAGGCAACAGTTTGTAATTGTGTGTGTATGTTTGTTACTGTCCCATGCTCTAAAGGCGGAATGGATTTGGATGACACTTCGTATACGCCTAGATCATCTCCTAGAATAGTAGATAAGTACTTAGGATATATTTTTCATACCGGGTATTTTTTTTTTGGTAAGAAATCATCTAATGACATCTCACGCCAGACTTTTACCGACTAAAATCCACTCATAGTACCTTCGCTGTCTTTTATTCTAGGGCTCAGTTTTCCTTTCAGAAGCGAACCCATGGCCGGTTTGCTGACATCTTGAGGCGGGTGGAACACTACGCGCCGACGACTTAGGCTTGGTCTGGACGGTTACCGGACGATCAGACGGTGAGCTACCCAGTGCTCGCCGTCCGCAAGTCCGTCATCATATGTTCCCTTGAAATAATTTTCTACTATCATGTGGTCGTCTATGTAAGAATCGTCACAGATGGCGAGATATCAATAAAACGCTAATCCAGCGGAAACTTCACCACCCTCAGTAATGATGAATTCGACTCTAAGAGGAGGAGGAGAACCATGTGATTGAAGCCGGTGCCAGTAGCTAGCTAATAAATAAAATTGATAGAAGCTAATGAAAGAGAATAGATTATAAGGTACATTTTTATTATAGACACTGTATAATATTTGATACTCACAATGAGTTTACCAGCGTCGGAGGTGAAATAGTTCCTACACAGAGTTGCATAAAATATCCATTATAGGAAAACAATGGGCCGGTATCGAATTCGTTCTCACGGGACTCACAAACTGAATGTGATGGTTCGATATGTACTATTTTTGCGATCAAAGTAACATTTTGTAGATCTGTTATAATTCACGAATCTCTTACATCAAATTTCAACTGAAAATTCAAGTTATTGGAAAGGAATTTTCAAGTTAAAGTAAAAGTAAAAACTATTTTTAATTAGTACAAAAAAAAAATGGGCTTTATCCATACCCATTACTGATCATGTTTAAGTAGTCAAAAGTAAAAAAAACGAAACCCCAAAATAATTGTCCACGAACATTTTCTTTTTCATTCATTTTTCATAATTGGTAAATTCGTAATAGAATCAATCATTCATAACAATTGCTAGTAGAAAGTACTACGCCTAGAGTTTTTCCATTTTGATCGTCATTTATTTATTCATATCAATAGCCGGTACTATATTTCCATAAATTGAGTGACATTTTGTGATGTAAACAAACGCTAATAACTTTGCTGTTTATGAATATTATATTTGACTGGCCTGTTGGTCTAGTTGTAGTGGCCCCGACTGCTATGCTGGAGGTCGTGGGGTCGATTCCCACCCGGGACAAATGTTTGTGTGATGAGCATGAACATTTGTTTTGTCTATAATATGCATGTATTTAGAAATATATAAGTATGTTTATCAGTGGTCTAGTACTCATCAAGTATCATCTAGTACTCATAATATCACATAGTATCACAAGCTCTGCTTAGCTTTAGACTAGACGGCGTTGTGTGATAGTTGTGGAAAAAAAATACTGACCTTTTCTAATAAGCCCTTTAAGTATTTGTACTAATTAAAAATTAGTGGTGTATAGCGTCCTAGTTTCTGCGGGTTCGCTCGTGTGACAGTAGAAAATTATTATAAGATACGGCATGGTTATTACTCTTGGTATGAAAAGAACATGGACTTGAATTAAAACTGCAATTTACGGGACGCGTAAGCCACAGATTTCATTCAAATCCGTAACGCCTGGGTTTTGATCCCTAACGTAATGGTGACACAACTGTACGAATCACCCGGAGAGCACAGTGGGCCAATGGTGAAGGAGTGTCCTGCTTGGACGGAACACCACTCTATCCTCGTATCCGCGATTAAAGGCAGTGAGCTCTCGTATCCGACCCGACCATCATTTTCTTGTCACAAACGCGGACAGCAACCAATAGGTATCTCGCTGTCCAATATGGACAAGTCCTGGGTCGAATGCGCGTTGTTTTCACGTCCACGCGCACCGTATAGAAAAATGGAGCTCAGGGCCAAGGCTATGGGAATGTTCAAAAGAATTCCTATGGTGTTGTAGGTTTTAGTCAGTAAATGATTGAACTTTTCTCTCGATCCATCCAGAGCGGGAGGAGGCATTTGATCATTTAAAAAAAACAGGTTAGGTATGAAGTAAATTATAATAATAATAATATTCCACACCTATCACACAACGCCATCCCAGACTAAGCAGAGCTTGTGTTATGAGTACTAGACAACTGATAAACATACTTATATATTTCTAAATACATACGTATAATAGATAAAATTACACGAAATTAGTACGTACCTTGGTTCAGCCTACGATACATAAGTTGAGGCCGTTACGAAAGGCCTACTACTCGTACCACTCATATACATATATGTTATAGTTCATTTCCTGAATCAAAACAATAACAGTTCCTTAGATTTCACGTCACATCCTTTACAGTAAATGCCCTCCACACGATAGATCAGACGCGATAAGATAAGCCTGTTAGCGTCATCTGTATCGAGACATAAAAATAAATATACGTAGTAAAGCTATTTCTCTTCGATGTGCCCTTAGGATAAGGTTGTAGCTGTGAAATTACTTTTGTATACAAAAGGGCCACTAGTTTTAGTTTTTAAATACTGTGGCGTATTGGCTATGTGGGTAGTCTCAAGCCTAGTGATGTCATGATGTTTTAACCATTTGTCAGTGGCTATCGGACAGTCGACGAGAGTAGACGTGCCGTGCGAATACGTGTCGCTGTTGGTGAGCCGTAAAATACTCCAATGAGCTGTACAATGCAGAAACATCGTCAGTTTTAGAAGAGGTTGCTCTAATAGAGCACTAAACTGCTCGCGCTATAAGCATTTTCCCGCTTTCAGAAAATAAACGATATTTTTAAAACATCACATTATTCATGGTCAAAAGTAGCGTAATCTTGCCTAGTGTCTGGCCCCCCATTGGCCCTATTTTTATTGCAAGTTAAAGAATAATCGGTTCGCAGAAGACTTTTTTTTAGGTGTAGGAATAACTTCTCCTGCTTTAAGGCGGAGCAAGAGGACGTCCTTCTTTGCCTTATGTTTCAGGAACCTAAGTTTGCCTTTCAGAAGCAAACACATGGCCCCAGTAGGCTTCGATCCTGCTGGACCCTTACGGTTTAGCTGATATCTTCTTGAGGTGCACGTGGATCAATACACGTCGTTGACGACTCAGACTTGATCCGGACGATTACCGGACGGCTGAATAGGTAGGTACCCATAGCCACTGTCCGCAAGCCCACGCCTATGGTGGCTGGAAATCCGGGTTGAGATTCCAGCGGCCGCTGACGCGTGACAGCCGTTCTTTCACGCGTGCAGCCACCTGTTTTGCTAGCATTACTGCTTCACAGAAGGAGTCGACCACCTGTCATTTATTTATTAAAACTTTATGCAACATAAAAGTACAAAGGCGGACTTAATAATAATAATAATAATGTTATTTATTAAGATATCATGGATCCAATGGTTAGTAGAAAACTTATCATCTAGGTGTTAGTAAAATTAAAAAATTACAAATTCATAATACAATTAATTAGTTTTATATTCAGTCAGCACCCTAATTTGGTGCTTTAGTAAAGGGCAGTCAAATTTATGAACAATAACCGCCAGAATGCCATTGCCGCTCGCACGAACCCTGCTTAATAAGGAGGCCACATTTTTGCGCAAAATGGCTGCGAATCCGTCTGTACGCGCCTCCATGAACATACCAGATGCGCTGCAAAACCGTGGGAGCCGCAATAACATCCTAAAGGCGTTGTTGTATTGGACGCGCAAGGTGTCGAGGGTTTTTCGCGAATATGTTGTCCATAAGCTACTGCAATAGAAGTTTTGGCAGTATGCCGTAAACAGTGTAATCTTAACCTGCTTCGTGCAAGTTGCAAATCTTCTGACCAACATATTCGCTCTCACCGTCAGCGCCCTGCGTTCCCTATCAATGTCAGCGTCATCTTTTAGATCAGCCGTCACAATCTGACCTAGATATTTAAATCTATCAACTCTGTTAAGAGTAACATCATTCAGCATCATTAATGCCTTAGGCATTCTCTTCCAGTCTACTTAGCAGTAAAAAGAAAAACATCCTGCCATTCCTCCTCGCTCTAGACCAAAACCTGTTCCAGTGTCCGGAGTGAGAGTTTGTTGCTACCGATCGCTCCCACAAAGACACAGCGATGTTCTGCTCAAGCATGGCATACCTCAACCGTTATTTACAACTACAATATACAGACACAAAATACAACAACATACATAATAATCTGTGACCGTAACATACCCAAATATATTGGAAAAATAACTTCCATTTCTTCGTTTTTGTTTTTTCTATTTTATAATTTTTGCTTTTTCAATTTGTTGTAGGTATTTTAAAACGCGTTTGAAAGGTTATTGTAGCCACGTGACTGAGCGTAGGGGATCGAAACGTACCATTTCGTTCCCCAACGCGTCACGCGGTCAGAACAAAGGAATATGAGGCGTGGCGGCTTCTAAGTGATCGACGAAAGAGAATAGAAACGAGACGCTCGTTCTTGGGTAGGCCTGCAAATCTACTTAGAACTGAGAAGTCACTTGACTTCTCTCTTGAGGTGTCTATTATTAATTGTACTTTGAACAAGTTTTTAATTTGAAAAAACCTACTCGTGTACTCATATACAATAGCTTTAAAATAAATTTCCCCTTCACTACTGCGAAAATTAATTTAAGCCACCTACTTTTTCAGGCTTAAAATTATTATTCTCTTCAAAGCTTATAATAGGAACTTTGCAACTTAAAGCACGTAGTACAAAAAAGCTAGTTGAAGTCTACAATGGCTCAGTAATAGGAACGTTGCCAGTCCATTGAGTTCAAGCTCCTAGGTTATTAAGTAATCCATTTCCTTAAACCATTTTAGTTCAGTAGGTATAGACAGTTCGCAAATTGTATGAACGACCATTTTTAATTTTAGGTAATTGGTTCTATTTATTATACTTTTATTTTTGTTGCAATCGAAAAACAAACAGTATAACTATTAACCACTGACATGTTTTCGTTAACAGTTAACAGCCTTGGTGTTGCAGGATTGTTAAAGGAGTTACCGCCCAGACTCTTACAGGCCCGTCAATCATGCCGACATATCTTTGAGGAACACAACGCGCCGTCGACCCGAGGCAGGCCCTTATTGGACAATGGACAGCGAGCTACCTATTGCTCGCTGTTTGGAAGGCCGCGCCTGCAGTGACCGGGAGTCGCACAGTGACACGAGGACGTCCAAAACATTTTTAATGGGGACAGGGCGTGAGGTAGGTTTTACTCTTACTCCCGCTTTCTGCCACCTTTGCGCTCATTACTGTTTTGCAGAAAAGATGTCTGCTTTTCATTCAGTTTGGATCCCTAAATGTCAGTCAAAGAGAAAGTAAATGCGTCATAGGATAAGACTTAGAGAATACGCAGTTTTCGTTTCGTGTTCGAAAAGTGAAGAAAACTACTGGAAACCAACTATTTGACTATCAACGAAAATATGGAACGTAAAAACTTTAGTTATGAAACACTTTACATATCTATAGTTAGGTAGGTTCGTCCTTACGCTCGCGGAACAAAAACCGGGTAAGAATAAATTTTCTCATAAAAGCGGACATAACAAGGGTATGGGGCGGACACGACTATAACTTAGATGAAGATCGGAAGACCTTTTCTGACGGACTACATATTTTCTGAAATCAATACGTAAGCAATGTAATTTACATACAGAATTCCAAGAAATATGTCTTGGCCAAGAAATTTTAGTTATTTCTCATCTGGATATCTTCTTCAGAAATATATTGTTCTATAAAATGAGCATTGGAATGTTCGAGCATTATAGTATCCATTCTCTCGCCTGTCTTGAGCAGCGTACGTTAGAAGTTATATTTAATCGGAAAATACATGAGAGTGCTGTTTCCAGGCTGACTCAGAAAAAAACTCACAGCGCATTAGTTGCTTGTCATCTTGAGAGTGCCGTAAAAGAGATAGAGGAACACGATATAGGAACAGAGTACGAAGGTAGTACTGTCATTTCAAATTAGGTTATGTCTACAGATATTTGAAAATTGCTTCTCGGCAGTGTCGGTCTAGGACTCAGTTGTATAATTGTCACGGGAGCCCCGGAACAATTATTTGGTTTCGCCCCCAAAGCGCATATTTTGCCAAGGTTGTTGACTTGTCACGGCCGGAGCGTGGGTCGGTAATTCATCTGTCATTTGTCACCGATTGTCGGCCACGCGTACAGCTATGACTTTTTTACTACACCGAAATAGCCAATGGTTAGTTGTCCGGCTAAACAGTGAGAACAAACGCGGAGCCGGGTGTTCCGCGTAATAGATTACATTGTCACTCTGGACGACCGTTGTCAACGGCCAGCTGCGAAGCTGTCAACCATTTCTGTACCAAAACAATTTTATTCTGTCCCCTCAGTGTCGTATCGCAATCTACTTGATTTTAACGAGACTACATTGTAGCTGTGGGAAAACTTAGAAGATTACGGACGGATTAGAGGAACATCGTGTTTTGAATATTATTTGGAATTGCTATTTTGTATATTTAGTGGACGGAAAATTTTTGTCAGCAACCAAGAACTCTGCGCATCAGAAGTCGCAGAGTTGGAAGGCCTCCCACATGGTTGACTGATGACCTGGTAACGGGCGCGGGAATCCGATGAACGTGGGAGTTCATTGTGGCGACACTTGGGGTAGGTCTATGTCTAACAGTAGACGTCTTTCTGCTGAAATGATGATGATGATGATGATGAGGAATTCTGACTCCAGTTCAAAGGGTATGTTGTAACTTAATTACTGAGTTATGGTGGTAAGACAGTCAGACCTTGTATGGAAAATACTGCTATTCATATACATATGTATCTGGTTAAGCACGCCACAATTATGGCATTAAGTCCCCTCTTTGAGCCTGGCTAAAAAGACCTCACGGCGTCCTTACCTTTCGCATGACGCATGTCCTCACAGGACATGGCAAGTTCGGGAAGTTCCTGTACTGGATTCAGGCGGAAGAGATGCCCGGGTGTCGCCACTGTGCGGAACGCCCGGAGGACACGGTGGAGCACACAGTCGAGCTGTGCCCTGCCTGGGCGGAGCATCGCCGTGACCTCGTAGGGGCGACGGCGGCGCAGACCTCTCGCGCCGGGCTTTGGTTCAGGCCATAGTCCGGAGCGAGAAGGAGGCAGGCGGCCGCCTCCTTCTGCGAAGCAGTAATGCTAGCAAAGGAGGAGGCCGACCGCATCAGGCATTCTGTCGCCGGGATTCCGATCCCAATTTCCGGCCACCGTCTAGTCCAGCCCGCGTCTACGGGCTCGCGGATGGCGAGCCATGGGTAGCTCGCTGTCCGGACCAAGCCCAAGACGTCGACGGCGCGCACTGTTCCCGCACCCCTCAAGGAGTTGTCAGCAACAACAGGGGCCCAGCTGGGTCGAAGCCTACTGTGGCCAGGGTTATCTGAAAAGGAGCTCGAGCTCCGGTATGAAGGCTAGAAAGAACAGGATGGGTTTTTAGTCAGTAAGAGTCTGACACTACCTCCGCTCCACCCAAAAGCGGGGGTTGTCATTGGATGATATTAGCCCACCAAAAAAAAAAATGGTCTGGTTAGACTGGAAATCCAGCCAAATATAGTTGAAAAAATACTAAGCAGACAGATAGCGAATGTCATTATATTACACCTGTTTCATTCTTCTTTTAAATTATTTTTTTCTTACTCCACCTCTTGTATCATGAGTACATTCACAAACATAAAAACTCACATACAACTATTAACATAATATTATTAACAACATATTAACAACTATTTGCAGGCCAAACAAATATTTGTTCCAAGTGAGAAGAGAACCCGCATCATGCAGCGTAGAGGTCAATTGCTCAACCACTGTACCAACCATGCTGACTTATACTCGTATATACACTGGTTTATTAATCAGGTTGATTGATTTATGTCCTTATTTATATCTAAAAATATTGCTGATAATAAAATCCAACCGGGCTCATTTTTCGTGTCTTGAGACCGTATCGATAGCATTTTTATGCGCTTTACTACGGTGGGTATAGTAATTTCCTATTCCGATATTCCATCAGATAAAACTATATTGAGCGTATCATGACTAAAGGAGGTTTTTAGGAATAAAGTATGCATGAACTTTACACGGAAGCAAGTACTACTTACGTCCATTTTAAATATATTTGTTTCAGTGTACTGTTTATCTGAATTTGACAGCTCGATTGACACAGTGGAGGATAGGAAAAATGCGCTTACAATTTTAGTTTGAAACAATTTTGTTGTGTACGTACTTAAGTATGACTTTGTATGGTTGTATTCGTAAACACTAACTGTCACGGGCCACAAAAAAAACGCCGCTACAAAAAAACGGTAAAAGCGGCCACAAAAAAAAAGCTGAAGCGCGCGATAGCTTGTGGCCGGAAAAGCTTGAAGCGGCTTCAAGCGTTTTTTGTGGCGGCACTGCCGCAAACGAGTCACAAAAAAAGGCCGCTTCAAAAAGAAGCTTGCAGCAGCGTTTCTTTGAGGCCCGTGTGCGGGAAGGGTTACAAAAAAATAATGTTAGATTTTTGGCGTAATTGAAGCATTTGTATTGTTAGTAAGATTTATTATCCTTTTTGTGGTTAAATAAATTTGAAAGTTATTCGAGTGTTTTTTTTCATTATGTATATAGGCTCGCGTTTGACGACTATCTCACCTGATGGGAAGCGATGACATGGCCGACGATGGAACACGCTTGCCTATAAGTGACCTATTCACTCTTGACTTGATTTAGCCCTTCAGATACCGTCAATTAGAGACACAATAGTAAGACAATAGATGCGCGGCCACCGGGTGTCGCTTGGGGATTCATGAATTAAATAGTGTATTACCTCGACTGTCATTTAGACATTGACACTTCACCATAACGTTCGTTCGTGTATTCGTTCATTTGAATGAACTGTACACGTGTTTACGTGAACAATTCGTTCAAGTGTTCACAAGTATTCTAGTTTGGTGTCTCATCGAGTACGGTTGGCTCAGAGTATAAAACCTACATGAATATAAATAATTATCTTGAAGAACTGTATTCTCGTTTTCTGACTCCTGAAAAATATATAATAGAAAATTCGAGTGTAGGTGAAAGCTACCACGTTTCCAAGAAAAATACCCAAATAATTCGTGAAATGCCTGCATTATTCATATAACAATTACTTTCAGCGATGATTGATTATATAAAAAAAAAAAACACTTAAGTTAAGCACAAAAACCTTCCAACCACTTGAAAGTTTTATACAAAAAGCTAATTGAATGTTATCAGAAATGTTGCCAGTCCCGTTGTGAAACAGGAAAAAACTTGGTGAGTATCTCGCTACTCTTATTATTGCGAAAGTTTCACTTGACAGGCCTTACAACAACACGGGGGAACAATTACGACTTGACATTTATGTATTTCTATTGAAAAAACGCTCGTATTTTAGTGGCTGCTCTTAAAGTTTCCTTAAAAGGTATACGTGTTCCGTAATTTAATGCAACATAGAGGTATTTGAGAACTTAGATGCATCAGAAAGTCTAGAATTTAAATCATAATCAGCCCGCACCTGATGTTGTCACTGCTGAGCTGTCAGGTTGGCAACCATAATTATATCAAGCGGGTCTAGTGTGGATTGGTCAGATGTTTTTCTATCCTAAGATATGCTGAAGAAAAATGTCTTATGGAACTCACAACCGAAACTACTTGGACTAGGAACGTGAAATTTTAATAATAATACTAATAAGTTTTATTTTTGTAATTTTTTTTGGAATCGATTCAGTTACTGATACTGAACAAACTATGCAGGTTTCGCATATCATCATCTTCCTTCCCTTATCCCATATTGGGGTCGGCGCAACACGTTCTTATCTTCCATTCTGTCCTGTAACCCGTCAAACTATCACTAACTCCCTTTTCTTTCATATCACTCCTCACACAATCTATCCATCTTTTCTTCGGCCTTCGTCTCCCTTTCCAACCATCTACATTTTCACTCATCATTTTACATTCAGGTTTCGCATATAGTTAGAATAGAATAGAATAGAATAGAATAGAATAAACTTTATTGTACTCCAAAAAGTAACACAGCTTATACATAAAATTAAATTTATGGGTACAATGGCGGTCTTATCGCTGACTACTTACTAAAAATAATGCTGTATAATACATATAATTTCGATTGTATATCTATCTGTGCTATGAAATCCCTAAGTCATCGTTAGACAGATTTGGTGAAAGACGGGCTGGTCTATCAGTAACCAGGGACCAAATGGCATAACGCTTTCACCGATTTGAGTAAACGAGAAGTCGTTAGATTCGTATTATTCGGCGGAGTGTCATATTGAGGTACGTGACGTCACGTGAAATCCAATATGGCGGATGATGAAATCCAGAGAATAACTTATCGTTGGATTAGTTATTGAGATGGGATTTACTTCTCTTCAAGTTCTCATTTGACTGAATAATTTAATTAACTAATATTTTATTTGAAACTAATTTAAGATTATAGTTTTAGGATTAAGGAAAACTATAATACTTTACATTAATGACTGTCAAACAGAGGCTAGAAAAACAGTTATTGTGAAGATTTTTTACACTTTCAACAGTCATTTTACACTTTCATCATTCATCATCATTTCAGCCGAAAGACGTCCACTGTTGGACATAGGCCTCCCCAAAGCGTCTCCGCCAGGACCAGTCCTGTGCGTCTCGCATCCATCGGATTCTCGCGATCCTGACCAGGTCATCGGTCCACCTTGTGGGAGGCCTTTCAATGCTGCGTCTTTCGGTACGCGATCGCCACTCTAGAACCTTTTGTCCCCATCGACCATCTTTTTTCACTTTATTTAAATATTATTTGCAGCATTTAACTACTCGCTAAATAACATGATGTGTAAGTATGTCCGTAGAGTTTCTTACACGTTTTTTTTTCGTAGTGATTTACGCTTTGGAATATGCAATAAGCATCTTTTTGACTAACCGACTTCTTGACAAATCAAACGTGCCTTTAAGCCTCCCCACTCACAGCCCTCCTAAAAAACGCCGCTTCAAGCTTCTTTTGAGGCGGACTTTTTTTGTGGCTCGTACCGTCACAAAAAAAATGCTTGAAGCCGCTTCAAGCTTCTCCGACCACAAGCTGTCGCACGCTGCAGCTGTATGTATGTAAATAAAGTAATAAACATAACCAAAATTATATATTTATTTATTCACCCTTTTCTATTCACCCCGTTTGTAAACCCACTGTAAATAAAACAAGGAAAAACATTAAGAAAACATTTAAAATTCATTATGAATCTTGCACACTCATTACTTCCTTATTGACGTGAAAGCCTTTCCTGTAATACAAGCGTACAGCTAAGGAGTGGAATTCCCCGCCGGAGTCGTGTTTCCTGATAGCTACAACCTACGGATTTAAAAAATAAATAAAAATAGATTAAATTAATTTCACACAAAAAAACAGACGGTCGATGGGGACGAAAGGTTCTGGAGTGGCAACCATGTACCGGAAGACGCAGCGTTGGAAGGCACCCAACAAGGTGGATTGACGTCAGATAGTCCGTCAGATCAGACAGATTAGTCCGTATTTTAGATTATAAAAAAAATAATGGACACGTATTTTTTCTTTTTTCGGCGGCGTGACGTTACATGTAACTTTAATGGGCTATAATCTTTGTCATTTTTGGTTTAATTTACAAAAAAAAAATACATGTCCCTTATTTTTGAATAATCTAAAAGAAGGACTAATGAATTTTTTTACGGAAACTAGCCGATTCTACCATTTTTCTTGTTTCGAATATCCACTGATTTTGAAGGCCTTTAACTACTTTTGTTTGTCATCTTCAGATCTGTTTATGACATCACTGGAGACGTTTTCCGCGTAAAAAACAAAAGCTTCTTTATCCCCCCCTTCCCCCTCTACCTTAAATATTAACACAAGATTGAACAATAATCGCAAGGGCTTGACATTGCTTTGAGGATAGAACAAAAACATTTAGGATTTGTTTTTCCGTGTTGGTTTGGTTAGAATCGTAAATAATTAGGAAAGATTTATGAGTTGTCTGTTTATGTTTACTAATATTAGGTACTACCTTTCACCCGTGTATGCAAAATATAGCCTATGTCACTCAGGAATAAAGTAGCTTTCTATCTATAAAAAAATTTTAGCAGTCAGACCAGTTTTTACAGAGATTACCTCCTGTAGTGTAGATTAATAAGGAACTACTACTAAGGCGCAAAGTTTTATGTGTAATTTTGTATGTTCGTTACTCACTTTGGATTTGGCACACGGAGAGACCATGTCCTAGAATAGCACATGGTTATTTTGAATCCCTAGAGTATGTACCTGGGATAATTTTCTATAAGTACCTATTTTTATCCATTCTATCTTTTCATTTTTTTTTTGTTTAAGTTCTTGTAAAGCATTCAGGAGGTTTGATGAACGATAAGATTGCTATGGTTCCCATAGATTTAAGTTTCAATAAAATTGTCACAATTTTGGTGTGCAGTGAATTTGTTTTTTTATTGATATAAACCCGTGCTTGACTGCAGCATAAAAAAGATAGGTACAGAAGACAATCCCATGTATGTACTTCACTTTTGATACCTACGCTCGGTGGACGCACACTAATGAGCGTTTGAGCCGGAACTGTTCTACAAGCGGGCTGAGGCAATGCGAGATATCGTGTCCGTGAAAGGTGCCTATGTGTGCGTTGCTCGAGCGCGCTTTGTATGTAGATTAACTTCTGTACCTATATTATATATTTTGTGACTGCAGTCTCATCTAATGGTAAGCCGTGATGCAATCAATATTTACTACTTTATTCTATTCTATTCTTATTCTACATTAACTCAGGCGTTTCCGCTGGCAGAAGCTATTTTACCTGAGCTTGAGACAAAATCTAAACAATGTAGGTGCTTTTGGCCAAGGTTCTTTGACGTGTTTGAATACATTAATAAGAGCGTCCTTTTCTGCTGAACGCATTGGTCTTTGCACGAGTTTTCTTCGGTGAAGAAAAAGTCCAACCTTGGTTCAGGTACGCTCATATTTTTAAGTAACCCTTTTTATGGTTTGTTTACTTGTCTCACGGTTCCATAAGTAGGATTAAGTAGTAGGAGTAAGTAGTATTTTATTTTTAAGTAGGGTTGGGAGGTAGGTAGTAGTATTTGGTCCGAAGAGGAAAAATTATTTCTTCGTAGAATAGAATTTCTTGAAGTAGGTACTAATCCAATTACCTCAATCGCTCACCACTCTATCGTCGAGTGCCATAGACTAAATATTTTTCTAATAAAAATGCTCGGTTTCTTTGGAATAAATCTATAGAACTAAAGCCACAGGAAAGTGCTTATTGCCTATCATTATAGGCAATAAGAACCATCGTGCATATTAATAACTAACCATTACAACACATAATTTACTTCTAGGATAAAAAGTTCTGATTCCAAGACGTGGTCTACCCATGTGCCAAATTCATCCGCATCCATTCAGTCTTTTGAGAGTGAAGGGGCAACAAACATACACTCTCGCTTCTTTGTTATTAGTGTGACGAAACACAAATTCGTTTTTTTTTTTTTTAAATAAGCAGGTAGTACAATTTTGTCTTAGTTACTTTGTTTTCATTCAAATAGTTGTATAGCGTTCTATATTTTGCTAGTGTCTTAAAAAAAGAGTGCAATAGCATGCTAATCTTTTGATAAAGAACCTCCATATCAAGAGAAAACTTATTACAGATTTTACGCAAAAGACGTCTGAATATCAAAGTTACAGTCAAAACTCATAACCAGTCAAAACCACTTTTGACTGCTATATTCCACCGAGAGACTGGTGCCTGTTATAGGTTTTCGAAAAAAAAACCTGTGATCAGGTCACCAGGCCCCTTCCACAGCTAGAATGAACTATTATAGATTTACCGTGGAAGAGTCGAGATATAATAATAATGAAAAACTACTAAGCTTGATACAAAAATAGAATTAGTAATAACAATAATTAAAAGAAAAAAATAATATAATAATAATATAATAATAATAATAATATTCCACAACTATCACACAACGCCGTCTAGTCCCAAGCTAAGCAGAGCTTGTGTTATGGGTACTAGACAACTGATAAACATACTTATATATTGCTAAATACATACATATTATAGATAAATTACACCCAGACACAGAACAAATGATCATGCTCATCACATAAACATTTGTCCTGGGTGGGATCGAACCCACGACCTCCGGTTTGGTAGTCAGGGCCACTAACCAATAGACCAACAGGCCAGTCAAAAATGAAATTGAATGATTTCTACTATATCTAATTAATGTTACAATTTCTTATATTTATAAGAAATTGTAACATTAATCAGATATCCACATCTGATGAAACAAGAGTACAGAACCAGCCAAGCCATGGGCCATGGGGCCCAGCTGGGTCGAAGCCTACTGGGGCCAGGGTTATCCGAAAGGAAGCTCGAGCCTTGGTTTGAAGGCTAGAAGGAACGGGGTGAGTTTTTGGTCAGTAAGAGTCTGACACTATCTCCCGCCCGCCGTTGTCATAAGATGATTTTTGCCCACCGTAAAAAAAACAGACTCGGCTGGGCGGCGTTCGGGAGACTGCGCGGTATCTTCTCGTCCAATATACCACAGTGTCTCAAGACGAAAGTCCATGACCAGTGCGTGTTGCCAGTGATGACATATGGTGCCGAAACGTGGTCGCTCACAATGGGCCTCATCAGAAGGCTCAAAGTCACCCAGAGGGCAATGGAAAGGGCTATGCTCGGAGTTTCCTTGCGGGATCGAATCAGAAATGAAGATATCCGCAGGAGAACCAAGGTTGCCGACATAGCCCGAAGAATCGCCAAACTTAAGTGGCAATAGGCAGGGCACATTGCTCGCAGAACAGATGGCCGTTGGGGCCGAAAGGTTCTGGAGTGGCGACCTCGTACTGGAAGACGCAGCGTCGGAAGGCCTCCTGCAAGGTGGACCGATGACCTGGTGAAGGTTGCGGGAAACCGATGGATGCGAGACGCGCAGGATCGATCATTGTGGCGACACTTAGGGGAGGCCTATGTCCAACAGTGGACGTCTGTCGGCTGAAATGATGATGATGATGATGAAAAAAAACAGATACCACAAGCTACAAGTAGGTAATTATTAAGTAGGCTCATTAATATAAAATTAATAAAAATCCAATTAAACTAATCAAAAGAAATTACCTCAATTTAACTAGTTAAGTATCATTAGATCAAGCAGCGTAATCAAGAGCTCAAATTGGAATTAAAACAAGTAAAAAATTAGATTAAAAACTAAGATACTTAATGCGTTTTTGAAAAGTATCTATTTAATTTACGATTGAGACAGATGGGTACTTGTTACAAACTTCAGAAAACTTTTGTCTAGATTTTCATAAAATAACCTACAGACAACCTATCCAGATATGTTCTTAAAATTAGATGAATACAATAATGTAACTCACTTTTTTTTCAAGCTTTTATTAGAAGCTTTTATTTAGTTTCACCTGTCCCAATGTTTGTCTGTCATCAAATCTTGTAAATTAAATTTCACACACTTTCCGGTTACCGATTGAGCTGAAATTTTGCATGCACGTGTAAAACAGATGACAATGCCATATTATTGACATAGAGGTAATTTGATGATGGAACCGGAAGATTGCTATAGGAACTTGGTAGTTAAACGACACAACCCCATTGAGTTTGGGCTCGTATAATTCGTCTTGACGAGTATTAATAATAATAAACCGAGCTATAAAAGCTTGCTATGAAAAAACGATTTTCATTAATAGCTTGTTAGCTCAAAGTTTGACTGGCAAAGAATACCTTTTGGCATTAAACCCGCCTATGTACCACTACCGTACATGAAGTTTAGATAAATAAATATAATATGTCTAAATCGGATTTGTAGTTTAATTGTCGATGCATTTTAATGACTCTTCAACAAATTTAATTTAAATTGTATTTTATTCTGAATCTTCTGATCTTTTAAATATTGTTAAATTTATACATTTGTATGACTTAAAGGTGAAACATGTACGGACAAAACCATAATTCTGTAACATCCTGCATGCTAAAACTGCATGCATACCCATGACAAATAAAACAAATCGAAAAAAAAAAACAATTTGTTTTTTTGACCAATAAAATTTAATTTAAACTTTATCTGTATCTTTAATAACAAAAACTCCTAAAAGGGTTCTCAAAATACATAGTATTGAATGTAAAATACTACCCAATGTAGCGAAGTAATAAAATAGTTCGCTCATAAAAACTTAAATAGTTAGGTGATAAAAACTCAAAACGTGATGGCGTTAAAATGTGTGCTAAAAACTAAAACCTTGTTTTATGTTCGTCGCTCATCGTATCGAAATAAAGAGCCGTTTTTTATAGTTAACAACATTAAATTCAAACAAAATATTCCAATGTCCTATTTTGTAGTTTGTATCAAAACGCCCATCATAATATAAATTAAAAAAAAAGATAAATTACACCCAAACACAGAACAAATGATCATGCTCATCACATAAACATTTGTCCTGAGTGGAAATCGAATCCACCATGTCCGGCATAGCAGTCAAGGCCACTAAGCACTAGACAAATTACAGGCCACTCAATGATTCCATATATCGTCTAGATGCGTTGACACTTGTGATACTAAACTACACCAATGATACATCACAACATCCACTAGGAACCAATTTACGAATACAACAAAAAACAGACACTAAACTTCACTTGAAGAAACCTCGCCAAAAACTACAGTGCGTTTCACTTAAGACGTTCCTTTGCCGTAATGTTGGCAATACGGAAAAACAGTGTTGCAATATTTTTAGCAATTAAATTACTTAATATTAGGGAGATTAACTTATATTTCGTTACTTTTAACAATTGCGTTTTTTTTTGGTTTTTCTTTTCACTATTTTTGAATAAAGTATAGGGCGCTGGGCTCCATTCCGATCGACTTGCAATTCTTTCAAATACCGAAAATGCCATGCCACAATATCGTATCTCTCTATAACAACGTCCTTTTAGACCTGCTTTTTTTTAAATAAAGTCCCATTCCTCTCATAATTCTCCAAAAAGTGCTGCAACTACCGTTAAAATCGATTTCGTTGCTCATTTCGGGGAACAATTTTGGTAGAGTAGGCAACTGTTTCCTTTTTCCCTTCTTTTTTGTGTAGACAGACAGGGGAGCCAACATTACGCCAAAGGAACGTCTTAAGTGAAACGCACTGTACTCCAACTATTGTAAATATTGCTGATATACCCAAAGATAATGTTCAACAAACCTATTTTGAAACTAAACGCAATTATCTGATGAACAACACTACATCTACTATCTGATGAACTCATGCAATGATTAATCAATTCAATTACATATGGATTGTCATTCATGCGTGCGCCGTTCCCGAGGGCAGTCGCCTAGAGCTTCCTAACCCTAAATATGAATATATGGAGCCATAGTGAGCACGGGGTACTCCCACGGGTGAAGCTCGCGATTTTCCCAACGAACTTGCCTCATAAATCCTCACCTTACATGATGCTTGTTTGCATAATACAAGACTTAGTCGGCTTTGTTCCATAGTTTGATAGGTAGGCCGCAACGTGCGCGGTGGAAGTACATGACGTGCTTAGTTACAGGTGGTGCTATTTAAAATGTTTATCATTACCGAAAGGTTCCGCCAGCTTAGAGATTAGTATCTATTTTATTGCATTTTTGTATAGCATAGCATAGTCGGCCTTATAATGTTCCCACTGTTGGGAGTCAGGCCTTCTCTCTAGGAGAGGGAATGGGCTGTAATCCACCACGCGGGCCAAGTGTGGGTTGGTTGGGTTAGATGTCACGTCATGTCTTCGAATTTTTTGGTTCTAGGACATGCTGCTTTCCTCACGATGTTTTCATTCACCGTTTTATTTTGGGTGATGAAAAAAATTACAAAACCGCGACTTACAACTTGTAAGTTGGGGCCGTTACCACTCGGCCACCACTGCTCTTTGCATTTTTGTATACCTATTTTTTATTCATCATCATCATCATCATTTCAGTCGAAAGACGTCCACTGTTGGACATAGGCCTCCCCAAGTTTTGTCATAATGACTGGTCCTGTGCGTCACGCGTCGTACTAAACATTAAAGCATGGGAAACATGGACGATTCGAGACGTTTCAGATCTCTCCCTTCCACTTACGCGCGTGACAGTGTGCACACACCTTAGACATGGTGCCAATGTTTTTTTTTTTTATTGTTGATAGGTTTGCGCTTGATCGCTATCTCACCTGATGGAAAGCGACGATGCGGTCGACGATGGAACGCGCCTACCTAGAAGAAACCTATTCACCTTCGACTTAAAGATTCCCGGGTTGTAGCTATCTGGAAACACAGACTCCGGCAAGGAATACCACTCCTTAGCTGCACGCACAATGAATGTGTTTCCAAAACGTTTTGTGCGTGTAGGTGGGATGTCCACCATGTCTCCGTGTTCGATGTAATTAATAAATGGGTTATAGGAAAACGCGCTCCTTTCTTTATTCCCAAAAAGTGTTCCCATAGCGTGATCTAACTCGACGCCAACTCCATTTGCGAAACGTTTAGAAAACGGAAACTACATATTATTTACCCAAATATTATAGTATCTTAGCCATGTGCAGCGCCCCTTAATGAACTCCACAGTGGGTGACGTAACCTACGACCAACGCCCAATTATTTGCAGTTGGTACAGTAATCGGGTTCGGGGATCGAACCGCAAAATCTAGTTTGTTTTTATTGTATATAATTTTCTTGATACTTGATATTAAATAATAATTATACCAAGTTTCATCGTAATCGGACCAGTAGTTTTTGCGTGATGCCTGAACAAACAGACAGACAGACAAAAAAAAAATTATGACATTTTTGGGTTCGGTGTCGGTCTAGTAACACCCCCTGCCGTTAATTTTTTTATATTTTCAATGTACAGAAATTTTACTTCTGCAGATTAATTATAAGTATAAGTAGGTACCTATACTACGTCTAATAGAACGAAATAACGTATTTGATACCTAGGTAGGTACTTCCCTATTTAATTCATGAATCCCCAAGCGACACCCGGTGGCCGCGCATCTATTGTCTTACTATTGTGTCTCTAATTGACGGTATCTGAAGGGTTAAAACTACAGCTAAATAAATTAAAAAAAAAAAGTTTAATTTATAATTAAGCTAATACTAAGGAATATTTAAACACTACCTAAATAACTAATACCTATTTTATAAAATAACAACCAAAAAAATCTATAAATAAATTATTAAACGTAAGAGTAGACTAAAAGTCGCGCTGATAAGCACGGTTTGTTAAAATCAATTATTGTCTGTCAATAAGGTCGAACACTCTGAACGTCTATCTATCTCCGTTACGCAAAAATAATCCATATAGCATGATTCAGTATTCCCGCACAATGGCTTATTAGCGTATTTCACGTATAACTTTGGTGTTTCTATACCGATTTCTATGATTCTTTTTTTATTGAATAGATAATAATGTTAAGTTTTTTTTTTTGATTAGGGGTGAGTGAGCGTCTTATAAACGTAAGAGTAGACAAAAATAAACAGAAAGCTCCAAACTGCTAAGCTATCGGGAGTTACACGTGTTATTGTGAGTCAACCATAAAAGATAGACAGACGCTGTCGTGGGATGTTTTTTATATAATTTTAAGGAGAACATTTCCGTTATACATGATTTCTGTGTAGCTTTAACCATTAAGGCTGCAAACGCGACGGAAGCTTAAAAAATGGAGTAATTTCTCCCATTTCCCCAAACTTTTCCCTTCACTGCTCTGCTCCTATTGATCGTAGCGTGATGAAAAGTATACTATAACCTGCCCAGGAGTATGAAAAATGATTGTACCAAGTTTAGTTAAAATCCATCGAGTAGTTTTTGTTTCTATAAAGAACATACAGACAGACAGACAGACAAAAATTTTACTGTTTGCATTTTTGGCATCAGTATCGATCACTAATCACCCCCTGATAGTTATTTTGAAAATATATTTCATGTACAGAATTGACCTCTCTACAGATTTATTATAAGTATAGATGAACTTCGATACAAAACGGTTGATTAGAGTAAAAGGTAAAAAAAAAATGTTATCTGTGGTACCTACTGGTACAAAATTCTATATTTAAATTATATTTCAATGTGGCTGTTTGATTTTAGAATGAGCTCAATAGAAAATATAAATGTGATCTTTTAACTTGATTTAACCTCTTCAATGTAACAATGATCACAATAATAATATTATTTTTTTGCTTTTCCACTCGCTTATCGTCAACATCGAGCATGGTTTAAAAGCTTGTTACTTCATCTAACGCAATCCAACGCGATATTTGACGAAAAAGAAGGATAACCTGAAACTCGGTAGGCATTCGTTAATTCCGAGGTTTACTCGAATATTTTATGGTTATTAGTTGTTCCAGGAAATATGTGTTTTTTTTAACCTTTTAAAGTTTTTCATAATTAATTTTTTTTTATATCTACTTACATTAAATTAAGATGAGATTGATCTATTTATTTATGTTGAAAATACGTACTGAAGAACCAAGAGACAAAAATCAATTCACTCGAAACAGTTTTTCAATGAAACTATAAGAGCACCTCATTGATTTTTGCAAAGCGGAGATTATGGTAATCGGCACTTGTCGGTGTTGATAACGCAAGTGGATAATAATAATGTTAATGCATTATGATAATAGGGAAACCGTTCAGTCGGCCATAATGTTGCCACTTAGTAATTACCTACTTATAGGGCCCTTATTTAGAAGTCATTTTGTGATTTTTATTTCGTTCCCTTGAGGTTATTTGCTAGCTGTTAGTTACTTTTGGTCACCCAAAGGGCAATGGAAAGGGCTATGCTCGGGGTTTCCTTGCGTGATCGAATCAAAAATGAAGATATCCGCAGGAGAACTAAAGTTGCCGACATAGCACAAATAATTGCCAAACTTTAGGACTTTGGACGTATATCGACTGAAATGATGAGTTACTTTTGGCTAAAGAAGCACCACGGCGTTTTCACTTTCTATGTGACGCAGATCCTTAACGGATAAGGCTCCTGCTTTTTTCTTTTTTTTTATCCTGGAGGTTATTCTCCACCGTGTGAAGACACGTTAGAGGTGAACATTATGTCCTCGTGGAGGTAATCAGTGGCGGGGATCTCTCACACCGGGCCCTGGATGAGATCATATATACTAAAAAAAATGTATACAGCTAAAAATATAATAGACGATTACTCACCTGGTGTCCGTTGAGTTGCGCAAACTAATTTGTTGGCGCGACTCTGGTGTCTGTATTGTGTTTAGTTTGGTAGCTAAGGGCTATATTTCACCGGAACACTATAGCAGCACAACTGGTCGCAGCACCATGGTGTCTTGGTGCAATATAGCCTGGTCCATTATCTTAAGCAACCTTTAGATGTACTACCTTCAAGTAAATTCTTCAAACCCTATGTGTCCTCAGCCTCACCCTTAAAAAATCACCGTAATGGTTAATTCATGAGTCCCCAAGAGAACGCGCATCTATTGTCTTACTATTGCGTCTCTAATTGACGGTATCTGAAGAGAACTTACATCATCTATTAACATTTTGCATCTTAGTTAATTGATACCTATATACTTTTAAACACAATAAGTGGAAATTTACAAAAAACCCAAATACTCTACCACTGGGCTGGTTTAGCAATGCTTTTAGTAACACTACTTAAGAGAACTGTGTCATGACAACGACCCTTGTCACACTAGCTATGACAGTACCGTCATAACAAAGGCGTAAGCAAAATATTTCTCTAACGATAAGCTTAGGGTTTAATGCTAATCTTTGAACCACAAATTAATGTTTTATTTCTAAAACCCAGATTTAGATTAGAACAAAAAGTATCCCTGACCGCTTGATGAATGGTTTTTTGAGCTCCTTCCAAATTGTGAGTCACAAACCTTGCATGAATATGACTCAAAAATCTTGCATTGTCTTGCTTCGGTAGCATTATTTTGGGTCAAAAATCTTGCACCATTTAATCTTGTCCTTCGTCCTTTGGGTAGTCTGCATAATGGTGACACTGAGCTTTTCTTCCGCCTCAACAAACCCTTCGAACTTACCATGTCCGGTGTTAAAAAATCTTGCATAATTGAGATTTGAAATCTGAATGCTCCGTCATGTCCTCTGGGCAGTCTGCACAGTGATGACACTCTACATTGTTTTATTATGAAGTTCCCGTGTCCATCTTACACCTTCCGGCTCCGTCATCATCATCAGATCACTTCGATGATACCAATTTTCAACAATTCAGAACTATTTATTTATTTGTATAGTCATAGCCGCTTAAACGACGGAGTTCTGTGGTAACAAACGTAAAAAAATACAACCGAATTGATAACCTATTTTTTTTGGAAGTCGGTTAAAAATCATGCAAAGTTTAATTTTGCAATCCGTATGCTACATTGCATGCTCCGGGCTGTCTGAACAATGATGACACCCGAGTGTTTGTTCCACCTGAATTCAGAATAGGAACCTTCCGAACTTCAGTCAGGCAGGCAGGTTCAGGCAGTCCAGTGAGGACCTGCGTCTCCAGCTAGAGAAACCCAAAGGGTCCTCTACCAAAGAAGGAACTTACCACCATGGTTGTGGCGTGTCCATTCAAAGTATTTGGTAAGTAAGACTTTCTCATTTACTGAGGGAATTTATATGCAAAACTGCATCAAAGCGTCGACCACTTTTATGTTCGCGTTATACGTAAAGTTTTCAGTACCTAAGGATAGTTGACACAAAACTTTAAATTAAAACTGAACTTTAATCTTTTCAATGTTTCATTTTTATTTAAACATCTTGTCCCGATGGATTCAAGATGCACAGAACCGTTCAATATGACGACACTTCGGGGAGGCCTATGTCTAACAGTGGACGCCTTTTGGCTGAAATGATGATGATGATTTTGTGGCACTATTTTTGTATTTTTGAGAATTTTTTTAGGAATTAAATATATTACACTTCTACTAAAGTGTTCTAATTTAATAAAGAGTCAAAGTTTGTTCTTTTGTTTGTAGAAGGTAATCTCTAGAAGTTCTGGTCCGATTGCTAAAATTCTTTCACCGATAGGAAGCTGCTTTATTCCTAAGTGACAAAGGCTACGTTTTATGAACGCGGGTAGAACTGCAGGCAAAAGCTCTCTATGTCACTCGGTAACAAAGCTTTAAAAATCCTAGTGGATATATAAAATCTTTACTCGGGAATTTATTCCCGAGTGACATAGACCGCAGCTGTGACAGCTTTCTAACGGTGAAAAAATTTAAGCACCCAGTACTTTTAGAGATTAACCCCTACAAATAAAAAATAAAAAACTACCTCTTTATATTATTAGTGTACATATACGTGGATTAAGTTTTTATCTATACTAATATTATAAAGAGGTAAAATTTGTAAGTTTGTAAGTTTGTAAGTTTGTATGTAGGGGGTAATCTCTGGAACTAATAATCCAATTCTAAATTTTTTTTTACTGGCAGTAAGCTACATTATTCCTGAGTGCTATAGGCTATAAATTGTTTCTATAGTATGTATATTAACCGAGCTATCACAACTTTTGTCTAGCAAGTCGGAAAAAAATACCTCATAAAATAGAATTATTTGCGTGCGCTGCCTAAACAGTTGCTTAAAATTAAAAACAATGTATGGTTACCTGGTTCGTCTTAATTATTTCTACAAAAAAGTCCGCGGTACCATATCTCTATCTTTTATATTTTACCTTTTATACTTCTTTTATTGCATTAAAAATATTTTTTTTCGGCATACTTACGTTTGGTTGATTATTTGAGCAACAAAATATTAATTCTTATGACAATAAATTATTTCAGTATCACAAGAACATTATACAGATAAGATGTGCCATTTACAGCATAGCAATTGGTCATACAGTTTCGAAGATAATATAAAATTACTAAAACGCAAAATGCCCCTAGCGTAACTTTCATTGTGTAGACGTTTTACCTATTTTTTTTTTATGGTGGGCAAAAATCATCTTATGACAACCCCCGCCCTTGGGTGGAGCGAGAGATAGTGTCAGACTCTTACTGACTAAAAACCCACCCCGTTCCTTCTAGCCTTCAAACCAGGGCACGAGTTCCCTTTCGGATAACCCTGGACCCGGTAGGCTTCGACCCAGCTGGGCCTCTGCTGTTGCTGACAACTTCTTGAGGCGCGCGGGAACAGTGCGCGCCGTCGACGTCTTGGGCTCGGTCCATTACCGGACGATCGGACAGCAAGCTACCCATGGCTCGCCGTCCGCGAGCCCGCGTCTACGGTGGCCGGAAATCGGGATCGGAATCCCGGCGGCGGCGGCGGGGGCGCCGTTGCCTGATGCGGTCTGCCTCCGCCTTTGCTAGCATTACTGCTTCGCAGAAGGAGGCGACCGCCTGCCATTCCTCCTCGCTAAGGAACATGGCCTCAACCAGAGCCCGCCGCGAGAGGTGTCCGCCGCTGATCGCCCCCACGAGGGCACGGCGATGCTCTGCCCAGGCAGGGCACACCTCGACTGTGTGCTCCACCGTGTCCTCCGGGCGTTCCGCACAGTGGCAACACTCGGGCGTCTCTTCCGCTTTAATTCGGTGCAGGAACCTCCCGAACTTGCCATGTTCGGTGAGGACCTGTGTCATGCGGAAGGTAAGGACGCCGTGAGGCCTTTCCAGCCACGCCTCAAAGAGGGGACTTACCGCCATAATTGTGGCGTGCCCAACGTTTCACCTATTTGCCCATAGATGGCGTTCTGCAATTACGTAATTTTTCTGAATCGCGGTGTTAAGACTTTCTGTGGATTGATGACCCTCTCGAATTATTATGCCCACGTTGTCGTTAGTTGGAGTTCTTCTGTCAGTTGCTTATTGGTTTCGGTTGTTTCGTTCGTATGGTTGTTGTTGTTGATAGATACCTCATAATCGAAAATATCGTAATTTCGTTGTACGTTTTTGTATGTTCGTAGTTTCGTACTTCGTTCTATCGTAATAATCGATACGAGTTATTCGATATTACGATTGTTTTGTTTTGTAAAGGCGGACGGTGTTCGAGTCGCTCTCCTTTTGTTCATAATTGTTTTCAAGTCTGTGCGTAGTTTGTTGAGAGCATGTCTAAAAGGAAATCTCAACTGTCCCGGCAGACATCACATACAAGAGCCGCTCGAGTACGCCGTACGGAAGAATCTGCCCCTGAAAATGAGCAGCGCCTCTCGAGAAATAGAGAATATATTTCGCAAGCACGCGCTAGAGAATCTAGCTCCGAGCGCTCACAGCGCCTCGCTAGCCAAAATGTGAGGACATCGCAGGCCCGTGCTCGAGGAACTAGCGCTGAACGTGCGCACCGACTATCTGAGTTAAGGCAGCATGTCTCTGAGACAAGGGATAGGGAGACTAGCGCTAAACGCTCGCGGCGGCTTGGTAGGCAAAATGTCATAACATCGCAGGCCCGTGCTCGGGAATCTAGCGCTGAACGTGCGCAGCGTCCATCTCATTTAAGGCAGCATGTCTCTGAGACAAGGGATAGGGAGACTAGCGCTGAGCGCTCGCAGCGGCTCGCTAGGCAAAATGCCATAACATCACAGGCCCGTGCTCAGGAATCTAGCGCTGAACGTGCGCATCGTCTAATCGAGTGTAATCTTATTTTAAAACAAGAAATTTTCCGCGGACGAAGTCGCGGGCAGAAGCTAGTAAATTATATATACATAATTATATTTTTTTTTAATAAATATTCACCAATAACTTCTTATTAACGGGTTAATGCATTAAGGTACAATTGACGTGACAGTTTTATTCGTGCTTGACTGCTAAAGTTTGGGAGAGAAGTTTTGGAAATGTGCCAAGCAATGGCAATGGCAATGAGATCCTTCCCCTGGGGTTATCATCTCGTACGTGTAATTATAGCTTTAAATGACTTGACATTAGTCTCATTTCGCTATGGGTTCCATCGGGAGAAGACAGGCAGGGCGCAAACGTGTGTCTTGTGTCAGATACAAGCTACCGATAAAAATTTGATTTTTATAGAACCAATATGAAATCATCCACTGCCTGCGCTTAGGTAAACATTTTTTGTGTCCAGTTAGCATGGTATAGCTTAGTCCGCCTAATGTTTCTGTTAGGACTCAGGCCTCCTCTCTCGGAGAGGGAATGGACCGTAATCCACCACGCGGGCGCAGTGCGGGTTGGCGAATGTCAGATGTCTTCGGATTCTTTGATCTAGGACATGCCGGTTGCCTCACGATGTTTTCCTTTACCGTTTTGAGAGCAGTGGTGATGAAATAAATTAAACAAAGTAATGCGCCTGGCAGGGTTTGAAACCGTGACCTACAACTAGTAAGTCGGGGCCTTTAGCACTTGGCTACCACTGCTCTTCAGTGTCCAGTTGCTTTCACTTAACACATACCCATGAGGGTTAAAAAAGTGTTCGGTGTCAATACCTGGAACAAAACGTGTCTATGTACAAACTTTTTTTCATTTTATTTTTTTATTATTGATAGGTAACTAACTTACTGAATATGTGCCTGTTTTCGCTAAAAAACAACTGTCAGGCCTGTCGGTCTAGTGGTTAGTGGCCCTGGCTGCTACACCGAAAGTCGTGAGTTCGATTCCCATTTATCAAATGTTTGTGTGATGAGCGCGATCATCTGTTCTGTGTCTGGGTGTAATTTATTTATAATATTTATGTATTAGAAATATAATATGTTTAGCAGTAGCCTACTAGCGAGCCGTCTTAGCTTCGCATAGGCGTTAGAAATCTTTAAAATTCTCTTTTCTCTTATAATATACAAGTATTATCTATCTTTTTTATTATTATTGATAGGCTTGCGTTTGACCACAATCTCACCTGATGGTAAGCGACGATGTGGTCGACGATGGCACACGCTTGCCTTTAAGTAACCTATTCACTCATGACTTAAAGACCCCTAAGTTGTAGCTATCAGGAAATACAGACTCCGGCAGGGAATCTAAACCTCCCTTCTGAGTCACTTAGACTATTACTGAAAACTACATCAAGATCCGTTCAATAGTATTCGAGTTTATCGCGTTCATATAGACAGACGCGATGGTGGGCAAGTGACAGCTATAAGCGAATTTCATCTGCCAATGGATGCTGAAAAATCGGCCTTTGACCTACTCTGTCAGGATCATGTCAAAGTTATTGAACCCGACGTTCTCTATTTTCCGTTAAAGTGGTATGTTTTAGATAAACAGGATATATCGCCAGTTATAGGTTCGCGCCATAGACATAGATGGGTCATGTTAATGGAATGTCCGTCATAGCAGTCCTACCCCTTCATCCACATACTCACAAAAATAAGGTCTTTTTAAAAAACGGTCAACTATGAGGTAGCCACATTAACATCACTAAAGCCACAAAAGTTCGCCTCATGAGAAGCTTAGTCTTCCCAATATTTCTTCATGGTGCAGAAACGTGGACGGTTCCCCTCAAAGACCGACGCAAAATCGATGCACTCGAAATGTGGTGCTGGCGGCGACTGCTGCGGATCCCTTGGACGGCACTTAGGACTAACGTTTCGATTCTGGACGAGCTAAACATCAAACAGAGGTTATCGTCGACTGTGCAAGTACGAATCCTCAAATATTTTGGTCACGTTATTCGCAACGAACACTCCATGGAGCGACTCGTTGTCCAGGGACAAGTGGAGGGGAAGCGGTCACGTGGTCGCTCGCCTACGCGTTGGACAGACCTTATCAGAGCTGCAACACAAACCTCCATAGTCCAGAGTTCTCGAGACGCCGTGAATCGGGACAAGTGGAGACGCATCGCGGAAGCCTCACTCGCCAACGAAAATGCAACATCGTCAACCACGACCACTCTGTCAAGGGTGAACGACTAAGGAGGAGGAGGATGAGGTAGCCATACTATAGTTAGGGTGTACCTGACAAGTTTGCCTGCACAGTTGTACCTGTCAGGTAAGCTTATGTGGAAACCGGCACAGTTGTGCATCATACACGCTCCGGTTTACCTATTAAACTCAACTGTACAGTGCGTTTCACTTAAGAAGTTACATCGGCGTAATGTTGGCTCCCCTGTCTGTCTACACAAAAAGAAGGGAAAAAAGGAAAGAGTTGCCTACTCTACCAAAATTGTTCCCCGAAATGTGAAACGAAATTGATTTTAACGGTAGCTGCAACACTTTTTGGAAAATTGTGAGAGGAATGGGATTTTATTTTAAAAAAGTAGGTCTCAAAGGAAGTTGTTAATAGAGAGGAACGATACTGTGGCGTGGCGTTTTCGTTATTTGAAAGAATTGTAAGACAATCGGAATGGAGCCCAGCGCCCTATACTTTATACAAAAATAGTAACAATAAAAAAGGCAATTGTTAAAGTAACGAAGTATCAGTTAATCTCCCTCATATCAAGTAATTTAATTGCTAAAAATATGGCAACATTATTTTCAATACTACCAACATGACAGCAATGTAACTTCTTAAGTGAAATGCACTGTATCCAAGATAGAAAATGAACGACGATTTAGCTTTAGTAATTTACTTGGAGGATGAACTATCATCAGAAGAGGAAAATAGTCGTTGTTCCGGAAAACGGCCGCTATATGACGGCACCGCTATCCTAGGAAACCAAAGCTTTTGCATGTAGGCTACCTTAAGTTCAACTATCACTTATTTAATTTATAGCAGGTAGAAAGTTTTTTTTTTGCCAACACAATACAGAATAATTTAATGTCACTCCGAAGTCATTAAACCGTAATATACTAATTAAGTATAAATAAATGAGGTCCCGTAGAAAATATATCTCAACTACACGTTAATAAAGGCATATTTTGTCCGGATGCAAATTATCGACGTAAATTATTGTCAAATGTCTAAAAGAACGATTTATACGCAATACCACAGCAGAGTTATTGAAATATATGTCCCAAAAGACAATACACCGATGCGGGGATTTACATCAGCAAAGGAGATTATACCGTATGAATGTTGTGACACGGTATAGATTTGTCTGTGCAATTTGATGAACAATGGAAAAACAACAAAAATGGGTATTACGGTAATACTCAAATAAAACGCAAAGCAAAATAGGAATGAGTCGTTTTGCATTGGAGCATAAATCTAACAAATGGCATTTGCATGTAGAAGTACCGAATATTCATTGCGGTGAAGTAAGGGCATGATCACTGTGGAGTTATTCTTAGCGAGGTAGCAATGATATAGATCTAGAAATAAGCAATCTAGAACGACTGTCTGGGTACGGAGGCTTCTGATAAAAATGTCTATAAGCCGAGTTCATCAATCTTACTACCTACTCAATGATCTTACTGAAAAATCTAGTGCTTTTTTGTAGGTGGGAAAATCACCACTTGCCTTGTTGCACGATTTTTTTTCTAGATATTCCACATATATAGAGGGTTATTTGTAAAACACTGGCAACCTCTTAGTACTATGGTAAGAACCTCATAAATAACCAATTTTGTTCTATGACATTTAAAAATTTATCATACATTCATCAACATCATCATCATTTCAGCCGACAGACGTCCACTGTTGGACATAGGCCTCCCCCAAGTGTCGCCACAATGATCGATCCTGTGCGTCCCGCATCCATCGGATTCCTACAAAACACGAAGAATCGCCAAACTTAAGTGGCAATGGACTGGGCACATTGCTCGCAGAATAGATGGCCGTTGGGGCCGAAAGGTTCTGGAGTGGCGACCGTGGAAGACGCAGCATCGGAAGGCCTCCTACAAGGTGGACCGATGACCTGGTGAATCATACATTGGTTTATCAGATTTTCATACAAAAGTAATAATCATCCTCAAAATACGGTTTTAGGGTTGTTAAAATTTTAAGTAAATATTCTCGCGAACGAAGTCGCTAGCACAGTACTATTATTCCGATAAGGGGTCATTGATTGTTAATGTAAATACAAGGCGACTTTTTCATTGGTTGACTTCTACTGTATCAAATCGTGTTATCAGTGTGCTTTTTATTACTTTGTCGTGTTTTATTTTTTAAATGTTATTTATTTAATGAAAAATACGGTTACTTGTTATTTCTTTTTTAGAGTTCCGTACACAAAGGTTAAACGGGACCCTGTTACTAAGACTCCGCTGTCCGTCCGTCTGTCACCAGACTTAATCTCTTAAATCATGATACTAAGACAGTTGAATTTTACACAGGTGATATAATAACATTTCTGTTGCCGTTATAACATCAAATACTAAAAAGCTGGGCAAGTGGGAGTCGGACTTGCGCTACAGTTCAATTCCCGAATGGAGTCTCGATGATTTTTTTGATTCGCAAAAAGTTTTTTTACTGATTTCAGATTTATTCCTATACCAGTACTATAAGATCTTGTTTTATGCCAAACTTCAGAATTCAGGAGTAAAGGAAAGTGCAAACGTACGTTTTTTTTAGCGGTGGGATAATCATCCAATGACATCCGCCGCTCTTGGGTGGAGCAGGAGATAGTGTCAGACTTTTACTGACTAAAAACCTACTCCTGTACCTTCGTTGCTTTTCGTACCGGGGCTTGAGCTATCTTTCGAATTAACCCTAGCCCCAGCTGCTTCGACCCAGCTGGGCCCCTGAGTGCGAACGCACGTCGAAATAAACGTTTTTTTTTCTTTAAATGAGAAGTTTTATTTTTTTACAGGTTCAAGAAACCACAGACTGTAATTATGGTTTTAATCACCTCAATATCTCCACGCGTTCCCGAGATAAAGGGTCTTGACAGACAGACAGACGGACATCAAAGTGATCCTACAAGGGTTCCGTTTTTTCCTTTTGAGGTAAGGAATCTTAAAAACAAACTAAAATATATATAAAGGGACTCCATACATATGTGTATGCAACACATGTGATTATTTTGCAGTTTTTTTGTTACGGACAGTCCAGAACCCTTCGTGCTCAAGTCTGGCTCGCACTTAGCCGGTTTTTATTTCCTTTGTGATGGAGCGGACTACGGCCCTGGAAGAAAAAATCTATAACAGCACGTGCCAAAACAGGTTACACTTATGAGAACACAAGCTATAAATCATTTGTACGAGGTGTCGTGTGATTGGTGTATCACATTGAAATCTCGATCGAAACCGTCGGATGCGTGACGCGTTCGCTATAGAATATTTTATTCATGACACCTCATCGTTCATACGTGCAATAACAGTTTCTGTTCAGTACCATTGGGAAGGGAAAGCGAGAAATAAATCCAATTTGTACCGGCATATATCATGGTCAGAGCGCAGCTTACGATTTATTCACAATATCATGTTGGTGGTTGTGTATCTACGGCTAGGTACTGGCACGCAGCCCACTTCAATCCAATCTCGTCGGATGCAACGGTGGCGATGAAACTGTTTGGAATATACACGGCCATCATTGAGATGTGTTTGTTCAGCCCAATAAGGCAAGCATTTTCAGTATCCTGGTAATATTATAATACTGCCAGTATTTTTTTTTGTGAATCTATTGCAGGTCAACCTATGAGGTTGTCGTTTGCTTAACCACGCTTATAGCTGGCAGTCAGGGTCGGGGTTACGGCGGCTGGGGCGTAAGGATGTCCTTTATTTATTTTATGCTTTATGCTCTTTAAGCGCACTTAACGCCTTAGGCATTTTCTGCCATTCAACCTTCGGGTGATGCAGAGAAAAATAGTGGTAGGTGCAATAAATCCCCACATGTTTTGCTGCGCTGTGCTTTCCCTCACGTATGCGGCTGTCTGCTTCTCTGGCATTACTGCTTCGCAGAAGAAGCCGACCGCTCCCCATTACTCCTCTCTCTGTACCATAGTTTGTGCCAGGGTCTGGACCGAGAGGTTTTTACCGTCGTTTGCTCCTACGAGAACAAGGCGGTGTTCCACCCAAGCGGGGCACATCTTCACCGTGTTCTCCAGGAACCGGATTTGCCTGTGACGAAAATCAGGCACGCCCTATAAGGTTTGGAGACGTCCATACCTCATAGTGGATAAGCCTGGGGCTTTAGGCGTTGCTGCGGAAAGAAACCAAAGGAAAGCCTAGGCTGAATCGAAAAAGATAATGGTGGAAGTATTTAAGGATGCTTGAATTTAATTAGGGTTACGGGGTCATTCGAAAGAGTTACCGCGGTTCTGGAACGCAAAGAATAATTACAGGGACATGGGTGGTACTAATCTGAGACAGTTTTTATCCTGGGACCCACTTAAGTACCTACACAGGATTATTTGTAAAACACTGGCAACCTCTCAGGACTATGTTAGTAACATCGTAAATAACTTTTGTTCTATGAGTTTTAAAATTGTACCATATTTTAGTTCATCAGATTACCAGACAAAAATAAAAGTATATAAATTGAATGTTCTAAATATTACGAACTATATGCGAAGCAAGAGATAGTACAATAGCGGAAGGGAGTGGGAATCGGGTGGCGTGTTTGCTTGTACCGCCTGTGTCACACTCGCATTATACAGACGTACCTACGTCTGTTACCTACCTAGGTGTAGCAAAAGAGTTGAAATGTGTTAGATAGAACAACGAAATCTTGAAGGTTTGTTTTTGGTTGTATTATGTTTTGTAAAAAGTCATAAAACAAAAGTTGTTGTTCATGATGTTAGTAATACTGTCCTGCAAGGTTGTTAGTGTTTTACAAATAACCCTGTAAACACAAAGTTTCATCTAAATAGGTCAAGACGTTTAGCAATTAGATGACAAACTTAAGAATAGAAGAATTATATTTATAAGGATAATTATTAAAAAAAAATTGTATTGTAAAAAAAAACTATCTCAATGGTGTCAATAGCTCCTTTTTATTTATTTATTTATATATACTTTATTGCACATCAAGTACGAAGGGGGTCCTTCGTACTTGATGTGCAATAAAGTTTATAATAAATATTAATTGGATCTTAAAGTTGACGTAGATTGTCGACATTGCTTCAGTAAGTCCCCAAAGGTAGCTGCTGATGGATTATTATGTTTAATACAGTAAGACTGCTCGTTCATATTTTTGCACCATCGGCTTGTCTCTGGAAATCTGTGGAGAAACGAATGACAGTCTCATAACATATTAAAATATCTGGTAAAGCTATTCTCAGAACACACATTTGTAAAACACTAACAACCTTAAAATTATACAAGGTGTAAGGGACAGCCCTCCGCAAACTTTAAGGGCTTGCTCAGTAGACGAAAATGAACTTTCCACAAGATTTTTTTTCAGGAAACGAAAAAAAAAATCCGCCTATACTATACAAAATGATAAACTTGATAAGACAATTTGTATGGTGAGGCCGACATTGATTTTTATTTCGTTTCCTGACAAAAAAAAAAAAAAATTTTTTTTTTTTTGTCTGGGAAAATTATCATCCAATGATATCCCCCGCTCCTGGGCGGAGCGGGAGATAGTGTCAGACTTTTTCTGACTAAAAACCCACACCTGTTCCTTCTTTGTCGTCGTTCCAGGGGGCAGGCACGTGGTGGTATCTCTTTTGTACCACCCATGGCCCCAGTAGGCTTCGACTCTGTTGAGCCCCCACGATTGCTGACCAATCCTTGAGGCGCGCGTGGAACTTACGCGCCGTTGACGACTTGGGCTTGGTCCAGATGGTTACCAGACGGTCGGACGGCGAGCTACCCATTGCTCCAATCCGCAAGCCTGCGCCTACCGATGGCTGGAAATCGGGATCGAAATCCGGCTGGGGTGCGAGGGCCATTGTTTCGCGTGTGCAGTAATGCATTACTGCTTTGCGGAAGGAGCTAGGTGACCGCCTGCCATTTCTCCTTGCTCCGGGCCATTGCAAGTACCAAGGCCCAGCGCGAGAGATCACTGCCACCGAGCGCCCTGACGAAGACACTGCGGTACTCTGCCCAGACGGGGCACACCTCTACCATGTGCTCCACCGTGTCCGCCGCCGATCCACAAATTGGTGACACCCGGGCGTTTCTTCCGCACGAATCCGGTGCAGGAATCTCCCGAACTGACCATGTCCGGTGAAGACCTGCGTCATGTGAAAGGTAAGGATGCCATATTGTCTTTCTAGCCACGCCTCAAAGAGGGGACTTACCGCTATAATTATGTCGTGCCTATCACTGGTTTGCGAAAGTCGCTATCGCCATTCCACCATGAGATCCCGCCGGAACACTGTCCGCCATGCCAAGACATGCTATACCTACCTACGTCTGTATGATGTAAACCAAGATGTAAAGTAAAGCATCAAGCGACGTCGGCGCCTGATCCCCGCTCCCTTCTACTATTGTACTACAGCTTGCTTCACACAGACTTCGTAATATTTAGAACGTTCAATATAAAAATATTTTTTATTTTTGTATGAAAATCTGATGAACTAAAATGTAATAAATTTTTAAAAGTCATAGAACAAAAGTTGTTGTTTATGATGTAAGTAACATGGTCTGGACAGGTTGCCAGTGCTTTATAAATAACCGTGTAGGTATATTAATACTGCCCTGGGGTCACTATTGTGTGGTCCACTCGGAGGACACGGTGGAGCATACGGTGGAGGTGTGCCCTGCTTGGGTTGAGCACCGCCGTGATCTCGTCGCGATCGGTGGCATTGGCATGATTCAGAGTGGGGAGGAATGTCAGACTATCGCATCCTTATGTGAAGCAGTAATGTCAGCGAAGGAGGCGGCTACACGCGTGACGTAACTGCCTACCTCTGAGTCAATTGCAGGGTCGAAGCCTACTGGAGCCTTAAACTATTTGAAAGAAAACCCCGGGGCCCTGGAACGACTGCAAAGAAAGAACAGGATTTGGTTTTAGTCAGCAAAAGTCCTCCCAGCTCCGCCCAAAAGCTGGACCTCTGCTTATGCAACTCAAACTTATGAAAAAGGAGTGAATGAAGCTATTTTGAGATAATTTTCGCTGGCATTGCTGTTTCGCAGAAGAATGTGATTGCATCCCATTCCCTCGCACACCGGCTACTTCCTTCTTTGGCTTTGCCGTAGTCGGGTAAAACAAAAATAGCCAACTTACTTATTTTCGTCTACTGGTACAACATGAGCTAAACACGACATATTGCTGTACGCGGAAATGTCAGCAATTGTAATAGAATCTGTGGCAATAAAAGCCGTTTTACTGAGAAAAGATTCTAATAAGCCATATCCCTCATCAATGTTGTCCAACCATTTCTGTTTTAATGTTGCTCGTCGCTCAATCACTATAGCATACTGAAATGAGAACGGTAATTTAAATGAGTTCTATTGAGAATTACATCATCATCATCATCATCATCCTCATCATCATAATCCTCATCATTCTCATCATTTCAGCCAAAAGAAGTTCACTGTTGGACATAGGCCTCTCCCAAGTCACAAGTGTAACCATAACGACCGGTCCTGTGCGTCTCGCATCCATCGGATTCCCACAACCCTCGTCAGGTCATCGCCCAACCTGTGGGAGGATGCGTCTTCCGGTACGTGGTCACCACTCCAGAACTTTTCCTCTCGATCGACCATCTGTTCTGCAAGCAATGTGTCCTGCCCACTGCCACTTCAATTTGGTGATTCTTCAAGCTATGTCGTTAACTTTAACTAACTGGTTTACTTGCGGATATCTTTAATTCTGATGTGACACCAGAAAACTCTACCATAGCCCTTTCCATTATCCTTTGGGTGACTTTAAGTCTCTTGATGAGGCCTATTGTAAGCAGCCACGTTTCGAAGTCATAATTATGTCATCACTGGCAACACGCACATTTGACATCTATGAAATATAGTAATCACTGACAATTAAACTAGCGATATTCCGGTCATAAGTCATGTAAGTCATAATAAATGATATCGGTTTAGTATATATATAACTAGCTTTTGCCCGCACGGCTTCGCTCCCGCTCTTCCCTTCTCTATTCTACTATACTCTACTCTACCCTACTCTATCCTACCCTACTCTATCCTACTCTACCCTACTCTACCCTACTCTACCCTACTCTACCCTACTCTACCCTACCCTACTCTACCCTACCCTACTCTACCCTACTCTACCCTACTGTACCCTACACTACTCTACACTACTCAACTCTACACTACACTAAACTACTCTACCCTACCAAACTTCACATAAACCATCTACTAAATAATCCAAACGAAGCCTAAAAGTCTGGTTTGGATAGGTGAGCCCGTTCTTGAGTTATAAAATAACAACGAAAAGTGGCATTGATTTTTATATATACCTACAGATTATGTGCATAATAATAAATCTTATCTGAATAACTATATAGTTCATAATTTCAAAGGTCAGATTTCAGATTTCATCAGGCCCAGTCAGTCGCTCCTCGCAACGCTCGCGCTCATAATGTTTTCTAATAAAATATTAGTCGTTTTTATAGTGTATTTTACATTGAATCTCTTGCGTAAGTTGCTATTTTTCATTTTTATTTAACGCGTAAAACGCCTTATCTGGGCTGGCTCTAAGTCAATCGGCAAAAAAGAAAACATCTGTATATTTAGTTTTTTTTTTTCGCAGATGCACAAAAGGACATCAAGTTTTTTCGGAATGACTACGTATACTTAGAAGCAACAGAAAGCTTTTATAAGATTAATTCTTTAACAAAGAATTTCAATGCAGCCAAAAGAGCGTGTTTTCTAGAAGGAGCCAGTTTGTGGTACCCAGAGAACCAGGCAGAGGCTGATGCTGTGATATCTTACTGGAATAGCACCCAGCCTCTGTGGTGGACGGTGGTTTTGGGGGCATCTGACTTATTAGTGAAAGGTCTATTTGAGACTATCGACGGTAAGGGCGCTTTCAATTTATGCGTTTCTTGACGGCCTGCTGTGGTGCCGATGCGTTAGGCAGGTACTGCAGATGGACGATCGTATTTTTAATACGAATCGCACAGTGCGGCAACCGTGCGGCGCACGGCGAACGGTCGAAAATAGGACAGCAACGTCACAAGTAACACGTGTTCAATTCGGTGTTGAATAGTGCAGTGTCGAATAGCGCACCACATGCATACAAAAGCACGGCAATCAGATACGTTTTCAATGTAAGGTGCTTGTTGTTAGACTGCTGAAGTAAACGCACGTTAAACGTGCGGCGGCCGCGGCGGTCCGACATGAGACGTCTAAATTGAAAGCGCCCTAAGTTTGAAGTATTGTTATCTCCATGAACTGCTCTCTCTCATTTATTAACTAATCAGCATTCACCGCGGTTTTACATACATATTTGGTTACTGATTCACTCTCGATTAATAGACAATTTAGTTTTTTTTTAATATACGGTGACTGGTAATTAGTAACTGATAATTATACACGTAATTGTACTCATGATTACAGACAACTTTTCCAAAGTAACTTTTTTATATTTATTAAACTTATATTATTTAACCAGAACAAAATTCACAGGCACGCGCGCGTGGATTTGCGCGAACAGCAGTTTTGGTATTGTGATAAAACTAGTAAGTAGGTATAAAAAAAGTTTCTTTGAGAAAGTAGTTAGTATTCGTGAGTACAATAACGTGTATAAGTATCGGTCACTAATTACCAGTCACCCTATATATTAATATTTACTAAAGAAAACTACAAAATACGAATAAGAACATTCATAAATATTACCAGCTTAATACTTTGATTAAGTTATGCTTAAGCAAAGCGAAGCGAAGCTGCGGTGGTAAGCGAAAGCCGTCTGTGAGGATTAGCACGCGTGGGGCTGCCGGAGGCCCGCAGCGCCGGAGCCGTGACAGAAACCATGCCTGCTGCATGTTGCATGCTCACTTGAATGCTGCATGCTTGCTTGCATGCTGTATGTTGTATGCTTGCTTGCATGCTGCTTGCTTGCATGCTACTTGCTTGCATGCTGCTTGGTTGCATGCTGCTTGCTTGCATGCTGCTTGCTTGCTTGCATGATGCATGCTTGCTTGCTTGTATGCCTGGTATATACTTGTTTGCATGCTTCTTACTGTGAAAAAAGCCTACAGAATTGCCACATATTGCATGCTCGCTTGAAAGCTGCATGCTTGCTTGCAAGCTGCACACCTGCTGCATGTTGCATGCTCGCTTGAATGCTGCGTGCTTGCTTGGATGTTGCATGTGGCATGCTTGCTTGTATGCTGCATGCTTGCTTACATGCTGCATGCTTGCTTGCTTGCACGACTTGTGTATGCTTGTTTGCATGCTTCTTACTGTGAAAAAGCCTACAAAACTGATCATAACATATATGTTATGTATGACCAGCTTCAGGAGATATGGTTTTTTCCAATCGTCGAAATAAATTTGATATATCCTGAAGTTATGCTTTAAAATGTTATGCTTACTATATTTATGCTTTAGAATATTATGCTTAGTAAATTTATGCTTTAGAAAGTTATGATTAATCGTTATTATTAGAAATATTATGCTTAAAAAAATTATGCGTAAGCTGTTATGCGTAAATAAATTATGCGAAAATATAATTAGGACAAACAAAAGTATGCCAAGTTATATTAGGTCTAAAAATTTTATGCAAATGGATAGGGGAACCTTTTCGAAGGGCTGTCCCTTACACCTTGTACCTCCACCTCCACCTTTATTCTTACTATTTGACAGCGTTTAAAGAGATGTTCGGGAAATTTATTTATTACTCCTTAATCTTGACAGGTAAACCATTGGCTAACGTGTACCTCCACCTCCACCTTTATTCTTACTATTTGACAGCGTTTAAAGAGATGTTCGGGAAATTTATTTATTACTCCTTAATCTTGACAGGTAAACCATTGGCTAACGTGTACCATAACTGGAGTGTAGGAGAACCGAATGACAGTGGAAACGAAGACTGTGTAGTCATATTTTCGACAGGAAAAATGAACGATATAACATGTAACGGAAAATATCAATACATTTGCAAGAAGACACTTCAGTCTTTAGAATGGAACCAGCGGTGCAATATGCCTGATTTAGGTAAGTTTTTTTAAATTATATAAACTAGTGCTTGACTGCGATTCCACCTGATAGTAAACGTGCATAGGTATATGTAGGTACAATTAGCACAAACTCAAAACGCTGCTTTTACCCCTTCCCAAATGTATAATAATATAGGGGGTATCCCCTACACTTACACAGAAATATTTTTAGTTCTTGTTTTTTTATTCTAATGTTTTCATTTTTGTAATAATTCTCCTCTCATAATCGATAATATGCACAAAGTTATTATTTTTCTTTATCAATTTTCTTTCCAACGATGAGATTTACATTATTAGATATTTATCTTACGCAACTGGGGATCTACTCGCTTTCTTCGAAACGAAACTTTCGTAAACGGACGATATTCATTTGGAGTTAAAATTGCAAACAATCTTGTCATAATTATATTTTTTTCGAAACATACCATTTTCGTTATTGCAAAATTTCGGGAACGAAAGAAACCGTGGTAGGAAACACGCGAAATTTCAATCGAAGCTTCGTTTTTCGGAGAAAGGGAGTAGACCTCCAGGACAGAGCGCCACGCGTGCCTCAAAAAATGTCAACTGTACCCAGCAGGGTGAAAGCCTACTGGGGTCATGGGTGATGCGAAAGAGATCCCCGGGGCCCTGGAATAATGGCAAAGAAGGAACAGGAGTGGGTTTTTAGCAAGTAAAAGTCTGACACTATCTTCCGCTCCGCCCAAGGGCGGGGTATGTCATTGGATGATTTTCCCACATAAATAAATAAAGATTTATATCCACGCTTCATCCAGCGTTTGGGAGAAGATACTGATACTTATGACATAGGTGTTCTCACTGGCATAGGAGTAAGAGCCCCGTTCTATTTGTGCATATGTTAATAAATTTAACTTTTTTATTGTAACGGATATTTCATTAATACTTTTTTTACAGATTACATTTTCAACGAGAAAAGTGGGAAATGTTATAAGATGCACCCAGTGCCACTGAATTGGACTGATGCTTACAACGTTTGCAGTTCAGAACAATCTAACTTATCAATCGAAATCAACGACCTTGTGAAACTCACAGGAACTGAACCAAAAGTCTGGAATGGAGGGAGCTACTTAAGAGGGATGTATCACCTAGGCTTCCATAACAGGTTCAATGAGGGCTGGGAGACAGTGAATGGTGCGTTTTTAAAGAAAATCCAAACATTAGAATTAGTTAACGTAGTGAAAACTTAAAATTATGGTTTATTTGACTGGCCTAACCAGTAGACCAACAGTCTACTGGTTAGGTCGTGATTTTGATTCCCACCCAGAACAAATGTTTATGTGATGAGCATGATCATTTGTTCCGTGTCTGGGTGTAATTTATCTATAATATGTATGTATTTAGAAATATATAAGTATGTTTATCAGTTATCTAGTACCCATAACATAAGGTCTGCTTAGCTTGGGACTAGACAGCGTTGTGTGATAGTTGTGAAATATTTTATTATATTATATATACAAAGTGTAACGTTAAATGCGCAAAACCTGAAAATTGTTTGATCAGAAAAACGAGCAGAATCAATTAAACTACTTTTTAATATACGCTAGATTTTTCAAAAAAATCTTCATTAAAACATCGACTGTCTATTTATTAATAGGTCAAGCTAGCACGTGCGCAAACCCACCCAAATAGGTAAACAAAGACAAATAGTTGTAGTCCAATCAAATTTTTTCATACACGGGATAATAAAAGTTCTTATTTCAATGCAGATGTAAATTTTAAACAAACTAAAATTGCACATAAAACCTTTAATTATTTTGTTTTTTTTTTCTTTTACGTAATTAGGTCAAAAAACAAAAAAAAGGTCAATTGAAGTAAAAATCATTTGGGGTGTCTGAGGTTTTGCGCATTTAACGTTACACGTATATGTCGCCGGTTTTTCACAAAATTAGGTTTTTGATGAAAAACCGGAAGATGACAAATTTTAAACTCAATTTTATCATAAACCTGTTACAGTCCAGATTTTTGATCAAAAATCTGAACTAGTTTAGGTTTGTGATGAAGTTCTGGGCCAAATTGCTTTGTTTTATGACAAAATCAATTTAAATGAAATAAATAAAACAATCTATCATCATTTGTAACTTAGTAAAAAGGAAACAATTTTTTATTTATCAAAATTTTACATCCATGATCCAATCAATATTCTCGTTCTTCAATCTAGTTATGATAATTTTCCATTTTACCTGATTTTTACTTACTATTATATACGACTACACAGAGCCAAATTAAAAAAAAAATGTAATAAAGAAAAGTTTACCATTTGCTTGCTTTTTTATAAATCTCTTATTATAAATTACTAGCTTCTGCCCGCGACTTCGTCCGCGGAAAATTTCTTGTTTTAAAATAAGATTACACTCGATTAGACGATGCGCACGTTCAGCGCTAGATTCCTGAACACGGGCCTGTGATGTTATGGCATTTTGCCTAGCGAGCCGCTGCGAGCGCTCAGCGCTAGTCTCCCTATCCCTTGTCTCAGAGACATGCTGCCTTAAATGAGATAGACGCTGCGCACGTTCAGCGCTAGATTCCCGAGCACGGGCCTGCGATGTTATGACATTTTGCCTACCAAGCCGCCGCGAGCGTTTAGCGCTAGTCTCCCTATCCCTTGTCTCAGAGACATGCTGCCTTAACTCAGATAGACGGTGCGCACGTTCAGCGCTAGTTCCTCGAGCACGGGCCCGCGATGTCTTCACATTTTGGCTAGCGAGGCGCTGTGAGCGCTCGGAGCTAGATTCTCTAGCGCGTGCTTGCGAAATATATTCTCTATTTCTCGAGAGGCGCTGCTCATTTTCAGGGGCAGATTCTTCCGTACGGCGTACTCGAGCGGCTCTTGTCTGTGATGTCTGCCGGGACTGTTGAGATTTCCTTTTAGACATGCTCTCAAAAAACTACGCACAGACTTGAAAACAATTATGAACAAAAGGAGAGCGACTCGAACACCGTCCGCCTTTACAAAAGAAAACAATCGTAATATCGAATAACTCGTATCGATTATTACGATAGAACGAAGTACGAAACTACGAACATACAAAAACGTACAACGAAATTACGATATTTTCGATTATGAGGTATCTATCAACAACAACAACCATACGAACGAAACAACCGAAACCAATAAGCAACTGACAGAAGAACTCCAACTAACGACAACGTGGGCATAATAATTCGAGAGGGTCATCAATCCACAGAAAGTCTTAACACCGCGATTCAGAAAACATGGCAAGTTCGGGAGGTTCCTGCACCGAATTAAAGCGGAAGAGACGCCCGAGTGTTGCCACTGTGCGGAACGCCCGGAGGACACGGTGGAGCACACAGTCGAGGTGTGCCCTGCCTGGGCAGAGCATCGCCGTGCCCTCGTGGGGGCGATCGGCGGCGGACACCTCTCGCGGCGGGCTCTGGTTGAGGCCATGGTCCTTAGCGAGGAGGAATGGCAGGCGGTCGCCTCCTTCTGCGAAGCAGTAATGCTAGCAAAGGCGGAGGCAGACCGCATCAGGCAACGGCGCCCCCGCCGCCGCCGCCGGGATTCCGATCCCGATTTCCGGCCACCGTAGACGCGGGCTCGCGGACGGCGAGCCATGGGTAGCTTGCTGTCCGATCGTCCGGTAATGGACCGAGCCCAAGACGTCAACGGCGCGCACTGTTCCCGCGCGCCTCAAGAAGTTGTCAGCAACAGCAGAGGCCCAGCTGGGTCGAAGCCTACCGGGTCCAGGGTTATCCGAAAGGGAACTCGTGCCCTGGTTTGAAGGCTAGAAGGAACGGGGTGGGTTTTTAGTCAGTAAGAGTCTGACACTATCTCTCGCTCCACCCAAGGGCGGGGGTTGTCATAAGATGATTTTTGCCCACCATAAAAAAAAAATAGGTAAAACGTCTGCACAATGAAAGTTACGCTAGGGGCATTTTGCGTTTTAGTAATTTTATATTATCTTCGAAACTGTATGACCAATTGCTATGCTGTAAATGGCAAATCTTATCTGTATAATGTTCTTGTGATACTGAAATAATTTATTGTCATAAGAATTAATATTTTGTTGCTCAAATAATCAACCAAACGTAAGTATGCCGAAAAAAAATTTTTTTAATGCAATAAAAGAAGTATAAAAGATGAAATATAAAAGATAGAGATATGGTACCGCGGACTTTTTTGTAGAAATAATTAAGACGAACCAGGTAGCCATACATTGTTTTTAATTTTAGGCAACTGTTTAGGCAGCGCACGCAAATAATTCTATTTTATGAGGTATTTTTTTCCGACTTGCTAGACAAAAGTTGTGATAGCTCGGTTAATATACATGCTATAGAAACAATTTATAGCCTATAGCACTCAGAAATAATGTAGCTTTCTGCCAGTAAAAAAAATTTTAGAATTGGATTATTAGTTCCAGAGATTACCCCCTACATACAAACTTACAAACTTACAAACTTACAAATTTTACCTCTTTATAATATTAGTATAGATAGTATAGATTTATTATGACAGTTTGTAGACTTGTGACATCTAGAGTTGCATAAAACATTATTTTTATTGCATGCACACCGATTAGTCTTGCAGCGTACTTTAGATTTTTCACACGAGCATTTCTTAAAATCTTGACCTCCAAATAAACACATCTTTAAAGCAATTTCATGCAAACTCAGTTCATTGGTCGAAACAAGTTCGTTAAAGGCAGTAGCAGATTGATCATAAACCTAAACTAGTTCAGGTTTTTGATCAAAAATCTGAACTTTTACAGGTTTATGACGAAATAGAGTTTAAAATTTGTCATCTACCGGTTTTTGATCAAAAACCTGATTTTGTGAAAAACCTGCGACATATATATTGTTATTCCAAGGTGCAGGAATTTCTGGCTGATTTATTTATTGGTTTTCAGGTACACCTTTAAATGGTAGTACAGTTTTGTGGGGAGACCGACTGAATGAAGGGAGTCATGATCAGTGTGGCGCAATGTTCTACACCGGTCGTGTGACGCAGATCGACTGTAGCTTGAAATGCTTTTTTGTTTGTGAACACAAAGTAGACCTGCCCTCTCAAAGTGGAAATGAAGAAAACTATCCATAAATTGTAATAATTAATTATTATTTTTTTGTGATGTTTTGGTTTGATATAACAGGTATTTGTTTGAATAAAAAAGATATGTAAGTGAGATTTTATTTTTAGGGTTCTGTACCTCAAAAGGAAAAACGGAACCCTTATAGGATCACTTTATTGGCTTTCCGTCCGTCCGTCTGTCTGTCTGCCAAGACCCTTTATCTCGAGATCGCGTAGAGGTATAGAGTTGAAATTAAAATCATATACTCAAGTCTACACTCCCTTTAAACTGGAAAAAAAATCAAACTTCTAAGTTATCGAATAAAAGATATGGTCGTTTTTGTCGCAAAAAAACGTAATTTTGATATGTACTCTCAAAAATCGAAGTTCTTTCCGTTAACCCAGAATCTTGAAATTTGGCACAAAGCAGGGTCTCATAGCATAGATATAGGAATAAATCTGAAAATAGTAAATTTGTTATACTTAACCTTCATCACAAAAAAAAAAAACTATTCGGGAATTGTAGTTAGCGCGGAACCCTCAGTGCAGTCCAACGCGCACTTGCCCAGTTTTTTTTTTTTAATTAATAATTTTGTGAAATGAAAAACAAAGTTTGATTTTGCTAGACCAGACGTACTTTAATTTTTCCTGACTAATCCGTAACTCACTGCTGAGCAAGGTCCTTCCTTTTTCCTTCCAAATCTGAAATGTCTAGAGCAAACTCTGGCCAAGTTTGCCCCGCGGACACGATTAGACCACTACACCACCTTCGCCACTCTCGACATCAACGGTGATGTTCCACAAACGTAATATAACTTAGCATAGCATAGTCGGCCTTATAATGTTCCCACTGTTAGGACTCAGGCCGCCTCTCTAGGAGAGGGAATGGTCCGTACCGTAATCCGCCACGCGGGCCCAGTGCGGGTTGGTGGACGTCACATGTCTTCGAATTTTTTGGTTCTAGGACTTGCCAGTTTCCTCACGATATTTTCCTTCACCGTTTTGAGAGCAGAAGTGATGAAAAATAAATTACACAAAGTAATGCACCTGGCAGGGTTTGAAACCGCGACCTACAACTCGTAAGTCGGGGATTACTACTCGGCCAGTACTGCTCGCAAACTCGTAACTTAAATTAGTTCATAATAATTAAAATCGTTTACCGTTATATTTTTTAATCTCGGGAAGAGGACTGTAGTATCAAAGAACAGTTTTTGATTGATGAGCGCCCTTGTTTTGTGGTCTTTGGGATACCATGCGTCGTCCGTCCCATAGGCGTCAGCTAGATACATCAATATAGCGTGACTGTGGACCGTAAACAAAAAAAGGTGAGTGACAAGTGATTTAGAGGCAAAATATCCGTCGCTGAAGGTAAAATAAATCAATTTGCACAGTATAATAAATTAGGATGTGTTAAGCCGTGTCTACGGATAAAAACGAGTTTGTTTGAATTTCGGATTTGACAAAACTTAGGGCCGGATGCAAAAATGTTGACATAGAGGCAAATGGTCAACAGTCAACCTTTAAAGTATCAAAATTTTCCTGTATATACGAAATAATTAACGCCAAGGCGATTATCTCTATAGATATTGCAGCATATGCTGAGTTAGGTGCCTTTTTGACCTTACAAAAATTTTAAAGTTATCTTTTGTTTTGTATCGGATTCTACTGCTTTTTTTTTAATTTAAATGTATGTGTGAGGTTCGAATAAACGTTTTTCTTTCTTTCTTTCTTTTTTCTTTCCAAGGCAACACTCTCGCTTAACAAATAATGCCTTTATCCATTAATAGGATAGTCGGCCTTATAATGTTCCCACAGCTGGGACTCAGACTTTGTCTCTAGGAGATGGAATGGGTCGTAATCCACCACACGGGCCCAGTGCGGGTTGGTTTCAATGTTTTAACCATTAATACTAAGTTAAACATAAAGGTGTTGGAGCATTAATAATAATAATAATAATCTTTATTCAGGTAAGTTACACCCATATCATTAAAATTTCATTACTTTTTTTTTTCATTAATTTTTTTTTCTTGCTTTTATTTTTTTTTCATTCTTTTATTTTTTTTTCATTAATTTCATTATTTTTTATTTTTCATTGCAATTTGGTGTCGACTAGAGTTAGTGTGTTAGGCTTACATGGCTAGATTATAATAATGCTTGATAAAAAGCACTACAAACCTATCATGCAATATGAAATCATCGTCTTCAAGTACAGGAAACGTTTTCATAGGATTTTTCTGAAAGTTGGGAGGTTTGCTCACTTATGTATTATGGATAAGCATAATCATTATAACTTTCCCACTGTTGGGACTTAAGCCTCCTCTTTTATAGGAAGACTTATCAACCTTTCGAATACCGTAATTAGAGGCACAATAGAAAGACAATGAGAGAGCAAACGCTTGCTAGCGTTTCCTTGGAGTTTAATAAATTCAGAGGATGAAAAACGCTAAACATTAGATAGATCGAGTGGAACGGTACCAATCACAAAACAGATGAAAAAGGTTAGAACGGTCTTGTGTTTCATTTTTCGATTAAACAAAAAATAACAAAGATATAGCCCATTAATGTTACGTGTGACGTCACCCCGTGCGAAAAATGCAGCATGGCGTAACGTTACACGTTACAAATAAAAAAATACGTGTCCCTTATTTTTGAATAATCTAAAAGATGGATTAATTACATTTTTTACGGCAACTAGCCTATGACGTAAAATATAATTAAGATCATACACTCAAAAACTCTGGGTCCAAATGTTGTATATCCTTAAGATCAACTTCTACATTCTCGTAAGGCACATTGAATATATCACAAGCCATAAGGGAGGTGCGAACTGGTGGGCTCAACTCCGTTGTGTAAAGTTTCACTACCATCTGAAATATTTTTATAAGGAACTGTTAAGAAAACAATTATGTTAAGAATAAAATTTTTGTATATGACTGTTTGATGCCAAAATAAAAGAAAAAGAAAAGAATAAGAAAAGATAAGGCTAAGAACTCACGAAGCGGTTTTTACCCGCGCCCGTCATGGTAAAGGAACAGTTGTTTAGTAAAACAGCTGTTCCACCACCACGGTCTAAACTCAGAAGACTGGATTTTTATGTGGTTACGTTGTCATCGCGGTTGCAAGACAGGCGGTTAATTATCATTTGTGCTGTACACCACTATGGATACACCAGAAACGAGCACTTGCATTATACTCAACACAGAAGAATTAAAAAAATGGCCTAAAAACATCTAAGTGCATGCACTGATTGAAGACAGAATGATATTTCGGTAGGTAACAGTCGCTGGTCACTGCGGTCGCAGCGTATGGGCGCAACCTGCTGAAGTAGCGGGTGACCCAGGCCCGCGTGATTGTACTGGTGCAGTGGGAGCCTCAAACAATCGTACATACCGCGGGCGTAAAATGCGTCGTGAAATAAGCTATATTTTTTACATATAGCATTCTACAAAAGCTGGGGACCCCCAACCGCAGACGACGCGGGTAAGGCTGACCCCACATTTGGCGTGCGCGATCCTCGGGCGTGCGAGCTGCACGGACGCAGCGCGCGCGTTGCGCGCGCGTTGCGCGAGCGTCGGGTGTTACCGCTGTGTGACGTGTGTAAGGCGTGCGCGCGGCGCTCGCCTTGGCGTTTAACCCCTTCAGACAAGTCAGTCACAATTTGGCCAGTGCCGTGTTAGCACACGTCGTTGCATTACTGTTCTACAATCACTAACAAAATGGACTCAGGCGAGGAAACACTACTGTTAGCTTTGCTACTAAAAATAAATAAGACACGTAATAAAAAGACTAAACGCCTCTGGCAAGATACATTGTGGTCTTTTTGTTCACAAGAAAGTGATTACTATATTTTGTATTGTAGACATTTATAGAATAGTGAAAATTTAGACATCATTGAAAGTGATATTCAGTGCCAAAATTCAAAATTATAGGGGCAAAATTAGGGGATAGCGGGCGAAGGGGTATGAACGCGACTCGAGCGTCGCGAGCGCGCCGCGCGCACGCTGCATGCACGTCACGCGGCAGCAACACCCGACGCTCACGCAGCGCGCGCGCGGCGCTCGCACTACTCGCACGCCCGAGGATCGCGCACGCCAAATGTGGGGTCAGCCTAAAAACCGATTCGTGAGTTTTTAGCCTTAGTTTTACGTACTAGTTAGGGTTCAAGCTTGGTTATTATCTTTCGTGTCAGATGCTGTACCAATGAAAGCGTACCACCCGCAAATGTCCTTTTCATACAAGTATTTATTATACGGCGGGGAATACGCTCTCGGGACGCATGCGAGACTGGGCAATCCCGCATGCGTCGCGAAATCCGCATGGTATTAAAAACGCCTTAAAGCCAATGTAAACAATTAACTCAGATTCTCTTGGAACTTGGAGGTACTATACCTCCAAGTTCCAAGAGAATCTGAGTTTTTGTTTACCAGCGACCCAATTATCTGAAGGATTATGTCCTGGAGTAACATGTTGTAAACGCTTCTTGGACGAGAGTAGTAAGGACTCACTGCAACAAACTGTTATGGCTACTGTAGCTAATAGCCTGCGTAGTTCACTTAACATTTAGTAGTATGTTGTAAGTACCGGAACCATGAGATTCACTTTGATGTTGAGACAATCTTTGATTTCTTTGTCCACATTACCAGAATGAGAGGTGATAACCAAGAAAAATTACTCCGGAGACCACAGTCTGCGACATGGCGAAATAACTGTCCACAAGAAATTTATTCGTCGAGGTCACGACCCTTAGTATTGAGGATACTAACATACCTACTGTAACTTGCTTACAGCAATTCTTTGAATGAGTCCAAACATTCATTACCTACATAATATGCACGTATGTATTGAAAATACTATGTACTTACGTTGTCGGTCACAAAAATGTATTAACTTGTTTGATTTTCAGAGTTATGGAAACGCAAACTGACTGTTTGAGCAGAGAAACAACCCTTCACACTATTTTACAATATTTTCTAAGTAAAATACACTTCAACTTCAACTTCAACTCTTAATAAATTAATAGCCATTGTGGAAGAGACACCACAGTTTTGCCAATAACACGTGCGAAACAGACGCTCTTTCTTTCTTATCAATTTGACAGATAGCTAAAACTATTTTTTATACAAAAAAGTTTATAGTGTGTTTGCCAACAAAAAGTTTTATAACTCGTGAACCCATCAATAATCAACAATGCGAAAGCTAAAGGGGTGAACAGACGGTTGCAAACTAGCCTTCCAACTAAGGTCATCTTGGTTTGTGAATTTGGTTTTTGTTGCTGCTGATCTAAACCTCATGTCAACACGTTCGTGGTTGGGAAAAAACGCCTCTCAACCAAGGACGTTGAAACAACAGCTACAACTGCTGTCTACATGCATTGAAACTAGCAAGGTCACCTTGGTTGGGACGTTGGTTTTCAACCATCTGGTCACCCCTTAAGATAAGTTGAAAAAGTTGTCGTGGCCATGGAAAGCCAAAAGCCATTGAAAGAACACGGGTGGATTCTTGTCAGTAAAAGTCTTGCATTCCTTTTCAGTCTACCCAGAGCGAGAGAACGGTACTGCTCTTTTATTATGAGACGACTTGAGAATCTCCTCTTTTTTAGGGAGTTGATGTATTAAGGAAACAAGATGTATCGGAAAAACTAGGGTTTACTTTACACAGCCTGTTAGTGATTATGTGGGTGAGTCTAATAAATAAAGTTTATTAGTATTAAAAAGTTTATTAACTGTTTTTCTGTGTAAAATATTAATTGTGCACCACCTTCTGTCCATGACATAAGACGTTTGCTAAAATATACCTTGGCATTATAACAATATCGGTTGTTATGGCCGCACTTAGGGGAGGCAAATAAGCAGCTGTGGACATCTTTCTGTTGAAAGACTGATGATGATAATAATAATAACAGTAAAAAATAATTCAGTTTGACGAAATGCCCTTCTTTACAATCTCATCAAGCTGAATAGCGCCAGGTTCGTTTTGTTTTTTACAATATGGTGTGTTCTTCCCTTTTGTCAGCCACGTGGTTATTTTAGGATACCTGAAAAAACAAATCCTGTTTATCATAAAATACAATTGTCGTGTAACAGAGGAGCAATAGGGAAATCTCCCACCACTCAGTGAATCCTAAACAACAGGAAACGACAACGCATTAGGTCAAGAAAGATATGGTGTGATAGGCCACAAAAGATATGGTGTGCTAGACTCCTTCTTAAAGCCTTAGATTTACTAGGGGATAAAGTGTCCCCCAATACGATGCGCAAAGCTGTCAAATTGTTCAACAACATATCTTGCGTTACGAGTGTACAATATACCTCTTTTACATAGCAAATACTGGCAAAATTTAGATGCATGTCTTTCAATATTAATACACTTCATCATCACCATTTCAGCCCATATACGTCCACTGATGGACATAGGCCTCCCCTGTGCGTCTCGCATCCATCAGTTTCCCGCAACCTTCACCAGGTCATCAGTCCACCTTATTCGAGGCGTTCCAATGCCTGCGTCTTCCAGTACACGGTCGCCACTCCAGAACCTTTATATAATTTAATAATTTATTATTTTTTTAATTTTGAATATTCACTTACTTTTTCTCATCTACTGGGAGTATAAATTCCAAAGTTGTCATATTAGCCAAAGCTGCCACATCGGCAATAGTGACGTGATCCGCAGCGAGATAAGTAGTTCGAGATAGGAATGCTTCAAAAAAACCGTACGCCTGTTCGATATTGTCCAACAGTTCCTTTTCTATGGTTTTCTTTCCTTCCATCACTATGGAATACTGCAAAAAAAAAATTGCGATTGTAGAGTATTTTTCATAATAGATATTAAGCGAATCACTCATGCATCAGATGTCGGGAGGAAAAACAGCCAGAATTTAGTGGGAGTGAGCTGGCTACGTCGTACGAATGCATCTGGGCGAGGATTGCCACTCATTGGACTCCTGAGGGAGATTGATGCCATCGAGGTCAACCACGGCGAAGGTGGAGTGACGATCTGATCATGTTTGTAGAGCAAAATTGAACAGAGATTGCTCCGGCCTGAGAGGTTTGGAAAAAGGAAAAGGAGGCCAACAGTGGGACACAAAATAAGGTATGAAAAAAAGTTTTTTTCGAACTACATAGTGTCGTTTACATAGGGAAGAAGTACCATATCTTTTTATTTTTGTGTGCGGAATCATCAAATTGCTAGTCTCTCTATGGAAGGAGTGAGAGGGGGTGTCAGCATTTAACAGGCGCGTTGCCTTTTTCTTTCCAAAGTCACGGTAACTCTTCTAAACAATCCCGCAGCCTTAAGGGAGAAGAAGTACCAATATAAAATGGTCAAATGATTGTCACTGTAAAAAAAAGATCTTAAAATTTAAACATTTGTCAAAAGCATTCAAAAGTACACAGTTCTAACTTACTGTAACGTTTCGTAGTCTAGGAAAAAGAATAGCGGTATCGAAGAACAATTTTTGGTTGACCAGTGCTCTTTTCTTGACGTCTTTTGGATACCACGAGTCGTCCTTTCCGTAGACGTCAGCCAAATACGCTAATATTGCGTGACTGTAACGATACAAAATACTGGTAAAAAGGAGCTTAACCCTGCTGACGTAAGGTGCAAGACGTCTTGCTCACTATAACAGTTTTTTTGTTGTAAAGTGAGAAATCATCCAATGTCTCCAACTCCACTGACCCCGCTCTAGGGTTGAGCAAGAACCCGAGAAATAGCTGCTTACCATCAGGTGGGATCGCAGTCAAGCACTCGTTTATATGAATAAAAAATATATAAATTAATAAGTGCTGTAAGAAGCTAATGCTAAGTGAAAGAGAGAGAGAGAGAAAAAGGATTGGTACATCAGCTGTATTTGACAGATGGAAATACCAATCTTTCTGTAAAATACAGCTGATACAACCCTCTAGTAGGATATGTAAAATCTTTGATACAACCTATCGTCTCTTCAAAATAATAACTTACCTGTCATGAAGAATGAAATCGCCATCTTCCATTACGGGTACTGAATGTAATGGATTTTTCTGCAATAAAAAAAAAATCGAACTATAATATCAATAAAAAAATTAAAAGAGCCCTAAGTTTTTTTGAAATGTTTCTTGTAAATGGTTATAAAAAGTTTTGTACCAAAGAATATCACTAGACTTCAAAAAATCTAAAAAAGTTTTTCAACAGATCTTAAACAATTTTTTTTCAACAGATCTAATCTAATAATTTTATATGACAGTAAAAAAAATCATAAAAAACCAGGAAAATCTGTTCATATTTGGTGAAGATATTAATGATCAAGATAGGTATAAAAAAAGATTTGAAAATCTTCTTTCATTAGGAAAGGTAAAGAACGAAGTTCACCGTGGTAGAATGTCTGGAATGTCTAGAAAATTGGTTACATCTGAAAGATTTTGATGGACAGAATTATAAAAGATGAAGACAAAATATGTTGTGCATACTCCAAATAAATTAAGAATGAGGAGAATGATGATGACAGCTATATAGAATGGAAATATATTATTACCTTCAAATACTCTGGTGTCTTATGTTCATTAGCCACAAGATTGACTTCTATCTTCTCAAAAGGAACGTTGAATATTTCGAAAGCCATCTGGGCCGCGCGCACTGGCGGGCTAAGGTCCACTCCATACAGTTTAATAACCATCTGAAAATGAAATATTAAAGCGAATAATTATATTGTATTAGGCTTGCAGCTGTTGTAACTAATTGTTAAGTATTTTTTTGCGAGTACCACAGTACTCAGTTGAGCACTGCTCACAGTGTGCACCTCGATAAGTGACAAATTCACTATGCTTAAAACTTTTTGTGTCTTCTGATAGTGTATGTCTTAGTGAGTAAGTCGTTGAGGTGCCTACTTAATAAATAAATAAATTATACTGTAGACATACAAAAAAAAAAAAAATTACACATCGTATACATCGTTTTATTAGATTGTTAGTCAATATTGACAGACTTGTTGGCCAAAAAAAACTTGGAAGTTCAAAATAATAATGAACGACTAAGAAAAATAAACAAAAACGCAGAAAATAACTCAGAAAAAACATCACAATATTATTAAAATAAAAGACTTACATTAATTATTTGGTAAACGCACAATCACACGACACTATTGCCGTATCACACAAAGTCTACTGGCCAAAAATAAGTCACGATGTATGTTTATAAATAACCACATATCAGTAACGATTTTGATAACATTTAGCTTCTATATCTTGTTGATATTACAATGTAGATATAATACACATCTTTCGAGTAGAAAATCAAAATAATCTTTATAGATATTACAATACATCGTTTTTAATCGGTGATTTTATATTTAGGTTAGTATGCAGTTACTGCTATCCTATGAGTTATGGGGATTTGTATAATCTTTTTAACATTTCTTTTTAATAAGGTTGGCCTTTTGTTAGGTAAAAAGTTATAAGAGAAAACTATAAGCCTTTCTTTACTGTGTTGTAAACTGACAAACGGATTCCTATTCATTGCAGCCCAAGACACCTTCACTTTGTTTTTCTGTCTCGGCTGTTGGCGTCTAGCCTTTGTCAAACATGATACCGTAGTTTACTTTGTTATTTTACTAGTGCATTTTAATAGAAAATGAATCAGGATGTACGGTTAGTGAGGGAGTTCCACTGGGTATAATTCTTGGTCCACGATTATTTCGTGTATTATGACATGATGGTGGATATTACTTGTTGTACTTATTTCTACAATGGATATGCATTTATTGCTTGTACAAATTGTAAAATAATATATTTGGGTTACTAGCAATATTAAGTTTGCTGTATTATTTAAAATAAAAGAATCTGCACTATTATTTTGATGGTTTTGCAATTGGTTACCTCACGAAGACTAAAATAGAATATCAAAGATATAAAAAAAAATATTTAAAACTGTTACCTAAACAATAGTTGGTTTATTTTTTATCTCGGCACCAACGAATTTATTTACGTAATAAAATATTCACTAAAGTTTGTATTCGTCTTTTGAACTAAGTATTAAGTAAGTTCAGGGCCCTTGACCCATACTGTAACTGTAGAAACTTTGACCGTTGTCATATGAGGTACTATGTTTCTCCTAAACCCCATTTGTTTAGTTAGTTAACTAAATACAAACAATCTTAACCTGTCTTTTATCTAAAAATGTTTACAATTAGGTAATTAACTAAATTAAATAAACTTTTTATATGATTTATTTTAAATAAAAAGACATAAAAAAAACAAGACAATGAAACACGACAACACGACGTCATTAAAACGTATTGCGCCGACTCCAAGTAATATTGGAAGAAGAAGAAGATTTTAAATAAAAAGACATAATATCAAGATTGTTGTAAAGTATCCATGATAATTGTCTTACGTTGAGAAAAGGGTAGTATTGACAATGTTTTTTTATTATACCATTTTTTTCGGTAATTTAGCGTAGTTATGGCGGTATTTGACCGCCATAACTACGCTACCTATGCAAGCATAATAATAACAAAAAAGTTATCAAAAATTTGACAATGTTTATTAATTGTAACGGTCATAACTGGTCCGGGTCAACATAGCCGGGCAGATGATAATGCTTAAGATGCTAAACACTTTGATATTATGGTTGATAGCCAAGTTGCTCCAGGTTCGTTGTGTTTTTTGCAATACGGTTGCTCCTTCAATTAAGCCAAGCAAACGTTTTCGGGAACCTGAAAAGTGAAATCTTTAAGAATAAAATGGTCATAAAACCGAGACCACTTATTACAGTTTTAATGTTCCCGCTGCTGGGACTCGGGCATCTTCCTCTTCCTCCTCAACTTATTGCTTATATTATAAAATCAAAATCGATTGGAGACGGATAAAAAAGATTGCATGTAGCGGAGATGAGAATGTTAAGATGGATGTGTGGTGTGACGAGAATAGAGAAAGTAAGAAATGAGTATATTAGAGGAAGTTTGAAAGTGGCGCAAATGACTGAAAAGTTGAAAGGAAATCGTTTGTCTTGGTATGGTCATGTAAAGAGGAGAGATGAAACGCATGTTGCTATAAGAGTTATGAATTTACATGTGGACGGATGGAAAGGGAGAGGGAGGCCTAAGAAAAGATGGATGGATTGTGTGAAAAGTGATATAAATGAAAGGGAGTTAGTGATAGCGTGACGAGCGCCAGGACAGAATGGAAGAAAAAAACGTGTTGCGCCGACCCCAAATAAAACGGGATAAGGGCAGGAAGATGATGATGATGAAGACGTGTGTACCTACAAACTTAAGAAGGTTAAGATTCTTATTTGACGTTGCTTGTGCCTCCACGGATCTAGCTAAACTAAAGAGATATTTGTACTATGGCCACAAAACTAAAATTAGCATACGAATAAATTATACACCACAGTAAGACTCCAACAATAACTGCATTAGCTAAGCATATTTAATATTGATTGAAAACCTTTTCATCCACGGAAAGCTGTTCAGCAAAAGTAATTGATTTACAGTTTTTTATTTTGATTGGCTGTATATGAAAATACTAGGCCATTGGTAAAGAAAAAATCGCGCATCAGCAAACAAAAATCCATTTTCTGATTTAAAAATCAGCTCTAATTGCGTATGCAGCGAGCATACGCGCGTTGACGGCGCGTAATAGAATCGTGCTTAAAAGAAATACTTACTTTTCTGCTTCTATCGGTACAATCATTTCCAAAGCTGTCATGGTACTTAAGGCAGCCACATCGGCAATAGTGATATGATCAGCAGCAATATAAGTTGTACGAGATAAGAACTCTTCAACAAAACCAAACGCCTCTAAAATGGCATCGATCTTATTTTGTTCAATAATCTTGCTTCCTTCAACCATTATGGGATACTGCAAAGAATAAAAGGAAAACAAAAATTACCATGAAATGAAAAAAAGTACATTAATGTTTTTTATTTTTATTTTATTAATAAGGCACACCAACAATTTGTTCACAAAATAAAATTTCAGAGTGAGTATTTAAAGTATGGTTCCATGTAAACAAATCAATTATAGGCATGCACAACATTCACAATGGTAATTTATAATTACATAATCACATATTTTATATAAATTTAAATGAAATTAAAAAAGATTCATTGATATCATTAATAAAATTCCATTAAAAATTTCAATAAACCAACTTAAATGTTACAATATTAGTAAAAAAAAAAACATGATAATTAGAAAAAGATCGCATAAAAAAATAAAAACAGACAAATTATTAAGGGAATTATTATAGTAATTTAACATACATAATATACATATTCGTCAATTCATATCAAATAAAAAAAAAATATCATTCGAAATTAGGGTGGGCAAAACTACGGATGTTTTTGATTCTTCAACCCAAAAGACAATCATTTTTACAAGCTTTTATTTAGTTTCACCTGTCCCGATGTTTGTTTGTCATCATCTTGTAAATTAAATTTGACCCACTTCCCGGTAAACATTAAATTTGTACCAATTGGGCTGAAATTTTGCATGCATGTGTAAAATCAGATGACAATGCAAAATTATTATGACAAGGAGTTGATCTGATGATGGAACGGGAAGGTGGCTATAGGAACTTGGTAGTTAAACTACACACTACCATCGAGTTTGGGCTCGTATGATTCGTCTTGACGAGTATTAATTATATAGGTATACCGTATATGAAAGAAAAGGGAGTTAGTGATAGCGTGACGAGTGACAGGACAGAATGGAAGAAAAAAACGTGTTGCGCCGACCCCAAATAAAAGGGGACAAGGGCAGGAAGATGATGACCGATCTATAAAAACTTGCTATGAAAAAGTGATTTTCATTAAAAGCTTGTTTTAAATAATAATAATGCCTGTTAAACTTTTACTGACTAAAATCCTGTGTCCATCAATTGCCCTATGCATTCCAGGACCACGGTCACTCTTCCCAAAAAATCCCGTAGCTCATTATATCTATATTATTATGTGTGCAAATAATAAAAAAGTAAAGATGTGAATTTGTTTGTACCCTAAAGTCAATAACTACTAAGCTAATTTTGAAAATTCTTTTAACTCTAGCTGAAAAGACTCTTCACGGGGTCTACTCGCTTTTTCTGAAAAACGAATTTCGATTAAAATTTCGCGTGTTTCCTACCACGGTTTCTTTCGTTCCCGAAATTTCGCAAGACCGAAAATTGTTTGATGTACCGAATCTCTAAACCTACTCTAATTAGTTATGTTTCGAAAAAAAATATATTATGACAGAGGATTGTTTGCAATTTTAACGTCAAATGAATATCGTTCGTTTACGAAAGTTTCGTTTCGGATAAAGCGAGTAGACCCCCTAATACCGTCAATAAGAGACACAATAGGAAGACAATGTCAGTGCGAACGCCAGCATTTGCTTGGGGTTTAATGAATTGGTACATGAAGTACCATTGACTTACTATCATTTACTGATAAAGACTACATATACTTTCTACTTCACGCGGGCAACACTTCAATAAATGATAACAAATCTTTTGAGATTGTTGCAATCACATGGACGTTTTAATAATTGTTCAATTACTAGACTACGTAGGTAATAATAAATAAACTACTTACAGTTACAGCTTGTATTCTAGGAAAAAGAATTGATGTGTCAAAGAAAAGTTTTTGATTGACCAGAGCTCTTTTTTTGACATCCTTTGGATACCACGACTCGTCTTTGGCGTACGTTTCAGCTAGATAAATCATAATAGCGTGACTGAAAAGGGAAAATAATTTAAAAACAAGAATAACATACATACACAAACATAAACCAACAAAACACTCAAAAATAAAATAATAATAAACCCTCGGTTAGAACTAACTAAAAACTATTTGAAATGAGCCGTTGAAAAACTTCATCGCATCGCTGTCGAATAATAAATTCTGCCAAAAGACTAGCGTATTGCCACGCTATATGGCAATGCTGATCCGCTGTACAAGTATTAAAAAAGGGTTTTATTAAAAAGTAACATTAAAAATATTGTGAGCACTAGAGCTCCACGATCAAAGAGCTTCAACCCCAAACAGTACAAAAAGATACTCGTATTTATTAACAAGGTTTTTATATTTTTTCTGCCGTTAGACGTTATTTGCAGCCGCAGCGGCCTATCATCAATAATCAGTTATTATACTATTAACCCCTCGTGCGTGGAGGGGTATTATTATTATAAAATAATAATAACTTTTTCTGTTTTTTTTCCAGGAAAAACGAAGATATGGCGACCATTTACGGTCGAATAAATTTCGTATACCCGTGTTTACAGTACGACAATTAAGGGTTTTTCAAGGTCATTTAAGTTGTACAACCGTATGTACAATCGGTGCTCGAGGGGTCATGAAAGAAGGTTAAAGGGATCGGCTTTATTGGACAACGATAGTGACTGCAAACTCATTTCTATTATAACGTTATTTTAAAAATAACGGTCTAGCCTCTTTCCGACTTTGTTACAATTGGCTTCCAGTTACCGAATAGAGTATATGACATGGACTCACCCGACGAGCAATAGAGAAGGCAGAGATCGGATGCGTGATCGGATTAGAAATGAAGACATTAGCAAGAGAAGCAAGGTTACGGGGGTAACTCGAAGAATTCTCTAATATAAGGTTTAGTAGGTAAGGTAGACTGCTCACAGAGCAGATGGTCGGTGAGACCAAAAGGTTTAGGAGTGGCGACCACGTAACAGAAGACGCCACGTTAGAACGCCTCCCACAAGGTAGATCAACGATCTGGTGAGGGTTGCAGGAATCCGATTGGGGAGACCTGTCTACCAGTAAACATCTTTCGTCTTTTTCGTCTGAAATCCAGATGATGATTATGATGAATGCTGATCTGCCTCCAGAACCTAGGAATTGTGTAACACGATACCCCTAGGCAAGCCTGACCTTTGATTTTCTGGCTACTGACTATCGGGAATGACTGATCTACAAATGATGCCTTATACAAACAGCTTAACGTGATTTCTAAGGTATTGAGGAAACTCGGTATGTTAAGATGGTTACCCATCTACAGAGTGACCTCGGGAAGCACAGCTTAACCCTGGGGCTTGTTTATTTTAAAATAACAAACCTGTCAAATAAAATGAAGTCACCGTCTTCTAGTACAGGAATAGTGTGCAGAGGATTTTTCTGAAAAAAGAAAACTAGTTTATTTATTTATTTAAATCTATGCACACAAAAGTACAGAGGCGGACTTAACAAAGTTATTTGGTATTTCATTTTCTACCAGTCCACCTTTGGGTGATGCAGAGATAATGCAATATTTAGCATTAAATATTATAAATCACTTTATTTGCAAATTTGACACTACTCGTCTAAAACAAACGTGTGGCTATGATTTAGGCCTCCTGCCTAAAATTAGGCCGCTTCAAAATTAGATGTACATCATATTATGATGTACATCCAATTTTGAAGCGGCCTAATTGCGTACGCAACTGACTAAGTACTTTTCCTATAGCACAGTGCAGAGTGCAGTTCTCGTCTAGGTGGCCAGTGATCCTTAAGTGTAACTTTAGTTCGTACCTAATTGATCAATATTTGGACCACAACTCTTGAGACGTAATTTCTTACCTTTAAGTACTCGGGTGTCATGTGTTCCCTTTTCATAAGATTTACTTCAGTCTTTTCGAAAGGTACATCGAATATGTCACAAGCCATCATGGTTGCACGCACAGGCGGGCTCCAGTCCAATGTATACAGTTTTACACCCATCTGAAAATAAATATGGAGTGTAGAGCTGGAGTCTCTGTTTTCTGTGATCTTTTTGAGTCAAGAGTGAATAGGTTACTTCAGGGCAAGCGTGCTCCACTATCGGCTACATCGTTGCTTATCTAACAACAAATGAAAAACAGTAAAAAAAAAATTAAACCGACTTCAAAAAGCACAAAATAACTTTAATTTCGGAAGTCGGTGTTTCTATAATAGATACCTAATCTTGTCTCTTCGTTATTTAACACCGACTTCCGAAATTAAAGTTATTTTGTGCTTTTTGAAGTCGGTTAAATTTTTTTTGTAAAAAGTTTTTTATTTTTCACTTTTTAGTTATGGTAGCACCACCAAAAAGTACCTACCCTTCAGCTAAACATAAATTACCTTATAGCCAGAGTGCATCTCATAACGATTCTTATAATCCCAAATACGGTAAATATTACATGAATTTACTCCCTCCCCCTTTTCTTTGAGTCAGTCATCGACTAAAATTTTACTTGTTACGACAATTCAGCTATGATTCTATGAGGAGTTCTGTTCCACATCTTCGAAGTTCATGATCAGATCATAACAATATTTCTATGGAACCAACTTGGAAGTAAAACCTTTCAATCAAAAAAAAATTTTTCGAAATCGGTCCACAATTGACCGAAATATCGGTGAACATACATACAAAAAAAAAAAACATACATTCAGCCGAACATAGAACCTCCTCCTTTTCGAAGTCGGTTAAAAATAACTAAAACTAAAATTTTAATAACAAAAACCGCGACGCAAAAAAAGCTATAAAAAGTAAAAAATAAGTTAGTAAATTACTCTTTCAGCCTTTTAACGTCATTAAATGAACCTATAAATATTTACAAGATGAGTGTCGCTGAGTCGGGGCGTGAAAATCAAACATCTAAATTAACGAAATAAAAGCTACGGGCGTTTATGTCACAAAAAAACGTATAATTCGACTTTATTAAGGGAATCAAAATTCATAGGGCGGGAAGTATCCACTTGACACAGAATACTGAAATTTCACATAAAGCAAGGTCTTGTAGCACAGATAAAGGAATAAATCTGAAAACAGTAAAGGTCACAAAAAAAACCCATTAAAAAAAGTTTTTTGCTAAAATCTTTGAGACTCCATTCTAGAATTGAACTATTTACATAGGCAGGTAAGTTTGTACGGAATCCTCAGTACGCGAGTCCGACTCGCACTTGTGCAGTTTTTGCATTATATAAAACAAATTCGCTTCCCGCGTCTGTCTCTATATTCGCTAACTCCTAAATCAAACTTTGGATTGTGGTGTAGTTTTCAAAATTGGAAAAAATGCGCTCTCGCGAAGTCGTAAGTAGATTAGGTCTGAGATAAAAAACTTGTCAGCTTATTGACAGTAATTAAGGTACAAAGGTTATTTCTAACTGGCTTCTATTAGTGGTACATAACTACACTGTTTTGTTTTTAGGTTTTAACCTTGAGACACTAACCACACGTTAATTAAAACGACGCTATTTAAACGATAAACAACACGAACGCGTCGTTGATTATATGGAAACAGAAAGCATCACATTAGGTAATTATAGTCAGAGACTATGTTTAGTACAGCAAGAAGTATTTTCCATCAGTTTTTTTTTTCCACAATTATCATACAACGCCGTCTAATCCCAAGCTAAGCAGAGCTTGTGTTACGAGTCCTAGACAACTGATAAACATACTTTAAATATATTTCTAAATACATACGTACATATTTATAGATAAACTAGCTTTTGCCCGCGGCTTCACCCGCGTGCATAATCCCAGGATAAAAAGTATCCTATGTGTTATTCTGGGATATGGTCTACTCGTGTACCAAGTTTCATCGAGATCCGTTCAGTAGTTTTTTCGTGAAAGAGTAACAAACATCCATACATCCATCCATACATACAAACTTTCGCATTTATAATATTAGTAGGATTACAACCACACACAGAACACATGACCATGCTCATTACACAAATATTTGTCCTGAGTGGGAATCGAGTCACGACCTTCGGTCTAGCTGTCAGGGCCACTAACCGCTAGCCAGTCAAGGCCAGTTTTAAATCAAAATAAATACTTACATTTTTACTGTTATCCAAAATAAACTATGACACGTTAGCACTGCACCGTGACTCACACAATACTGATCAAAGGAACCAAAGTTAGTAGGATATTAAAAGACCATTATGGGCAATTGGGCACTTTATTATTGAGGATCTCTTGGTTAAACTTGACCTCCTGGTTTCCCGAGGTCGGATTCGTTTCAATTCGAGACTTATCCATGCCTAAGATATGTCCGTAGTCGTAAGCCATTTGTCCTGGCTGTCATTTGGAGATCTTTAGTCGTTATGGATGTACAGAAGTCGGAAGATCTACACCAGTCTTGCCAAAAGATATCGTGTTACTCGGTTACTATAAGGTTATGTAGATCAGTTGCAGTCACTCCATGTAAAATAGTAATACTCAACTACATTCGTTCTCAATACACGCTAGGGTATGCCTGACAGGTTGGTCTATACAGATGAGTTGTACAAGTAAACCGGAGCCTGTATGTTGCAGAACACAAGCTTACCTGACAGGTATAACTGTATTACTGTACCGGCAAATCTGTCAGGTATACCCGAGCATGTATGGTTACTTTTAGACTAGAAAAACGCCAGGCAAATATTGATTGACAAGCAGTTTAATATTTATGCACTTATCTTATCATAAGGCGTTATCTGTAACGTAGTCATTTAGATAGCATAATGTCCAAAACCATTCCGAGGTTCATTGCCTTGTTGGTGTGCAGTGATTACCTATGTTTTATAATAAAATATTTGTGATAATAATAATCTCACTTTCTATGTCAACGGTGCTCACGCCCCAGCCGCCGCCGGGATTCCGATCCCGTTTTCCAGCCACCGTAGGCGCGGGTTTACAGACGGCTATCGTCAACGGCACGTACTGTTCCCGCGCGCCTCAAGGAGTTGTCAGCAACCGTAGGGGCCCAGCAGGTTCGAAGCTGCTGGGACCTATTTTGAGAAACTATTTCTGAAAGGGAGGCTTGGTCCTAGTAGGAAAGGTAACAAAGGAACAGGGTGGGTTTTTAGTCAGTAAAAGTCTGGCACTATCTCCCGCTCAGCTGAGGGGCGGGGGATGTCATCTGGATGATTTTTATCCACCGAAAAAAAATGATCTCACTTTCTACTATTAGATTGATATAATATATCAACTTGGTTACTGTATGTATGGATTTTTTAATTTTTAAAGACGCACGCCTTAAAGGATAAAGTGATTTTGAAGAAACTTGGTGCACAGGAAGATCATGATTTGGACTTTTTAATACGATTATTCAAAACGTTACCTTGGCTTAATCATCGGAATTACGCGGGCGAAGCTGCTCGGAAAAAACCTGTTTTACGTACGATGAGTTTAATACCGGTTCCTTTAACTTCCAAGTTATGTGCAACTAATAACTAATAAACTAGGTCAATGATTTAGTTTCCAATAGGTAACCTAAAGTTTATCGACGGGGATGAGTTCAACAGGGTCTAAGGCTTGGTCCGTTTTTTTTCCCGGCCACACCGAATATTATTTTAAATTTTCCATTTGTTTAAAAACATCGTCTGTCACAAACCTACTGGGTGTTGTGACAGACGATTCAGTGTAATTATTTAATATATTCGAAATCTTTTAACAATTATATGGAGTATACAGTAATTATAATTATTGCAGTGTACTTGCAGTAATTATAATATAAGATAGTTTTTTCAATGGTTCCTCTTCAAAAAGAAAAAAAAAATAGCTCTAAATTAACTAAAAGAAAATTGAAACAGGTTACTAAAACAGATTTTATTATTCTTAATTATACATTTCGGTACAAACATATAGTTTTAGTGGGGATTAGTAAGCAAATGATAGAGATTGTTTACAGCTCATACAAACATAATTATATATACAAAATCATTATCATCATCATTTCAGCCGAAAGACGTTCACTGTTGGACAAAGGCCTCCCCTCCTGTGCGTCTCGCATCCATCGGATTCTTGCGACATTGGTTCAACATGACCTTCCAATGCTGTGTTTTCTGGTGCGCGGTTGCCACTCCAGAACGATACATAAATATTATACGATATTAGTTTTAGTAAATGCGAAACCTGAATATAGTTTGATCAGAAATCAACTCCAATATTTTTTCAACATGTTATAAATTTCTCAAAAATATTTAAAAAAAGGTCACTTGTTTGACACAACCGTCACAGCGGGCATGAGGTACGAGCGCACAGCTGGGTGCGAGAGCAAAAGCCCGCTTGAGTCGCGCCCGCTTGGGTGAGTTGGATGTCCCGTGACCAAGTATTTGTGCGCACAACCAGGTAATATAAAAAGCTTATAACTTTGATTCTTTACATAAATAGACACGTGTTTCGGATTTCGTATATACCTAGTGTATTTCTTGCTAGTCACAATTAGTGATGGGTTCATGCCCGGCATTCATTCTGTGTGTACTCATTTGTGTTAAATACACACCACGGTTATGAACTATTAGTTCGCTAACTATTATGGCAGGCACTTCTTGATCACCTCGGCAAGCCCTGTGGCTCCTGGTTCGTTTTGATTTTTAGAAAATGACGTCTTCTTCAAATTTATCAGCCACGCAGTTGTTTTTGGATACCTGTAAAAATAAAATCCTTTAGTCCACCAATATTTTAGAAACGAAAAAAAAGTGACATTTGATGAAAGTGGGCAATGACAGATCCCTATGTGTATCAATTGTTTATGTGTATCAAACGTTTTTTGTTCAATTTTTTTTTAACTTTTCATAGGTAAAACTTCACAATCATGATATTTAGTGTGAGAAATCGCATGTTTTTCTGCACTTGCAAAGCCTAAGTCTGAAGCCTAAAAGCGGTTGGGCTACGAGTTGGTTTTATATTTTCTTAATTATTGATAACATAGCTACAAGTATTTATCAACCACAATTTTGGGAAGTTGATATAGCATTAGCATTAAGTTAAAAAAAAAACACAACCCAGCAATTAAACGCCAAAAAAAACTGTTGACATAATCCTGGCCTGACAAACCACGTAAAACCGATAAACCAAACCAGGATTAAGTTGGCCACATCAGCCGGACTCAAGTGGAGCTGTATGCCAAAATGAGCACACAGTGAAATGGAAACTCAACACAGTAATTATTGAATTTGTCGAAGACGACTACAAATCTTTGTATTCGTAGTTTGAAAATTAATAATAATAATATTCCACAACTATCACATAACGCCGTCTAGTCCCAAGCTAAGCAGAGCTTGTGTTATGGGTACTAGACAACTGATAAACATACTTGTATATTTCTAAATACATACATAATATAGATAAATTACACCCAGACACAGAACAAATGATTATGCTCATCACACAAACATTTGTCCTGGGTGGGAATCGAGCCCACGACCTCCGGCATAGCAGTCAGGGTCACTAACCACTAGACCAACAGGTCAGTCAAATTGTGGACCTATGCCACAAAATATAAAGGTACAGAAGCTAATCTACATACAAAGATCGCTCGAGCATCGCACACATAGACTCCGCTCACGGACACGATATCTCGGAGCGCTTCGGCCCGCTCGTCGAACAGTTCCGGCTCAAAAGCTCATTAGTGTGCGTCCACCGAACGTAGGTATAAAAAGTGAAGTACATTAATGAGATTGTCTTCTGTACCTATCTATTTTGTGCCTATGCTTAGCGACGATATATCCAAAATTGAGAGCAGTGATGGCTCATTGGTAGGCCGCTTATCTATAAAAAGAATTTTCAGTATCAATAAATCGCGTGCACTTACTTCCAGTATTTAAAAGACTTGTAAATTAATAACCTATCTTGTCACTGTGATCATGTTTTCTCTTTTAACTGTATTTGGTTTAGTTGTCACTTATTTCCATGCTTATTTAATTAGTATGGACGTGTTTAGTTTAGAATTAAGCATGTGCTTATAATTGTATTTCTATCAATTAGTTGTTTTTTTTTGCTTTGAGTGCAACTCCATCTGGAGTCCTAGCAATCTCTATCGAGTTCAGGTTGTCTGGAAGAGATCGTTGTTTCATGTCATTTGCTTTTTAGTTTAGGGTTGTGTTTGTGTACAATATAGTGTATATATGAAACTACTACTTACTTTTTTGCATCGATCGGCAATAGTGCTTCCAAACCGGTCATAGAACTCAAAGCTGCTACATCGGCAATCGTGATGTGATCTGCAGCAATATAAGCTGTTCGAGAAAGAAACTCTTCAACAAAACCATATGCCTCAGCAATGTCTTCGTACCGTTTTGGATCTATATTTTTATTTCCTTCGATTATCAGGGGATACTGAAAAATATAGATAAGGAGTTAATTATAAAGAAAAATAAACATTAAGAATCAATTGATTTTAATATTATCATTAATACACTCGCGCTTGATGATGCTACCTCTTGTTTAGTAATAATGTGGTTGAAAACAGAGTACATTAACAAGGCACTCTCTTGATTTAAAGATCCCAATAAGACCATTTCATATTATCAATAATTGGTCCTATATGTTTTCTTCTCACTAAAGGATTTAACAACATCATTCTCTTGCCCTGATCCTGACGTAATTCACATGGGACTATTCAATACAATTCGCATCTTCATGTATTAGATTTCATCTCAATATACACTTCTTTCTATTAGCTTTTCTAGTTCTGTATTTAAAACACTTTTTACTTACTGTTATATTTCGAATCCTAGGAAATAGTATTGATATGTTGAAGAAAAGTTTTTGATTGACCAGCGCCCTTTTCTTGACATCCTTTGGATACCACGAGTCATCTTTTCCGTAGGTATCCGCTAGATACGCCATTATAGCGTGACTGAAACCAAAGAAAATTTAACTATCAAAAAGGCATTCAATTGGTATTTTCTGACAGTGGATTTGTCAGTGTAAAAGTAGAACATTATTCTAAGGAAACTTTGTCTCATGATGAAAGTATCCTATGTCCTATTCCAAAACTTGCTCTACTGCTCTACCAGTGTGTCATCATCCAAATCTGTTCAGACGTTTCAGCGTGATAAAGTAACAACCATAGATACACACACAAACAAACTTTCACTTTTTTAATATTAGTTTATAAGTCAGTATTCCTCCGATTGGAAAGCTTTTATCATTGATAAACGATCAAGCATTGTATGGAGCAACAAGAGAAAAAAGAGATTTACTGAATAAAAAACTTACCTGTTTTCCTACAGTTGCTCTTTGCACTCTAGGGCCACGGTAAGTCTTTTGAACAATTTGAATTTTAACCTGTAAACTTGGTATCTACTTGTGACTAGATAAAATATATCATCATCATCTTCCTGCCCTTGTCCCGTTTTATTTGGGGTCGGCGCAACACATTTTTTTCTTCCATTTTGTCCTGTCACTCGTCAAGCTATCACTAACTCCCTTTTCTTTCATATCACTTCTCACACAATCTATCCATCTTTGCTTTGGCCTCCCTCTCCCCCTCCATCCATATATAACGTTATATTTAAATAGCTCACCTGTCATGCAGAGTTAAATCACCGTCTTCTAATACAGGAATGGTATGTAGAGGATTTTTCTGGAAATTATACCAGACAATTTAATAAATTAATCAGCCATCTTTTTTTGCGTAAATAAAAAAAAAAATATCTTAAAAATGGGAAAATGTTTGTTTTGAAGAGAGTCCCTCTGTCTTAGTAAAAACTTGTGGCATTATTTTAGCGCTTAGGTTCCAAAATTCTATGCTTACAAACATTGTTGAACCACTTTAAAATCGTTTAAAACGTAAATGCTTTTAAAAATTCAAAGTCATTCAACGTTGTTTTGATAAAAAATATGGCAAGTGCGAGTCGGGCTTACGCACTGAGGGTTCCGTACAAACTAACCTATGTAAAGAGTTCAATTCCAGATTTTAGTCCCGAAGTTTTTTCCTAATCGCAAAAAAGAAGTGACGTAACAACAAATATTATGTTTTCAGATTGATTCCTATACTTGTGTTATAAGACCTTGCTTTATGCAAAATTTCAGGATTTCAGGCCAACAGGAAGTACTCTAGAATGTTGGTTCCCAAAGTGCCGAAATAAACGGAAAATTTTTGCAACATAAACGGCCATAGCTATTTTTTTGGTCTACTTAGAAGTTTGATTTTTTTCACAGCCTCAAGGAGCCGCACACCAATCCGTTTTATCCATTAGAGGAACCCTAAAAATACATGCAAACAGCTATATGTAAATAGTGAGCGAAGCGAACTCAAAAATATGTTCAATGCTCAATGAATAATTGGTTGCACTTAGAAAAGATAAATAGCTTAGATAGTCTGTCACAATTCTTGAAGCATTTAATTTTTCTTTTAAAGTTACTTTCTTTCTTTCTTACTTTTAAAAACTCTGGTTTCAAATGTTCTTTTTCGAGAAGATTGACTGGTATTTTTTCAAATGGTACGTTGAATATTTCACAAGTCATCATGACTGAGCGCACTGGCGGGCTCAAGTCCAAAGTGTACAGCTTAACACCCATCTAAAAGATATAAAAAGCAAATATTAACTAACGAACAGTGAAGTCCGTATACATATGGTAAATCCCAGACCAGTCTCTTAAAAAGGTTCAAACTTTTACTGAGTAAAACCCATGTGTCCTTCAATTGGCCCTTTGCGATTTTGGACCTCTTTTTAAAAAAATCCCGTGGTCATAAGGGGCATCGGGTTTAAGGTTTTGCTGACATGTCTTTGAAGCGCTTGGCTTCGACGACTGGGTCTTTACCAGACAGACGGATGACGAACTACCCATAACTCGTCGTCCGCAAGTCCATGTTTACTAGGGCGAGGAATTGCCCTTGCCCCACGATTCCCGGTGCCGAGGGTGTCTCCGTCTTTTACATTATTCTACCATACAATAGTGTTATATGCAAAGAGAATTAATTATATTATAATTAAATCAAACAGATTGACTAACTTATTCTGCATCTTCACTTGCGTATGCTAGTCAGTCCTTAGTCACATACACAGTCATGTATCCTGGATCAAAAGTAGCGTATGTCACTCAGAGATTTTGGGTAATTTTTATATGTGGATTAGTACTCCCAAATATTGGTTGGGGCTATTATAACAATATAGTGTATATAAATATGACAATGATTTTCATAATATGCCAATCATGTACGTCAGATATCACATGGTCAATTCCCAAAGGTTTAAAATTTTATATCAGTATGCAACAAAAAAAATAGACAAAAATAACTTACATTTTTATTTGTATTCGTATTCAAATAAACACGGTAGTGACACTACGAATCTCACACAACCAACTGACCAACCAAGGTCAGGATTCTTATTTATAGGCATAACTCTTCAATGAACGCTCATACAGCATGACTCTTAATTTATTGGTAATCATGCCGAGTGCAAAAATATGCACGTGTCCTGGCCAGATCTTAAATAAATAAGCGACGATTGATATATCATCAAATATTAACGTTTAAACAATCTGCAGGCTTAGCCAAGTTGATAATCTACAATTTAACGATTGTAGAAAACTATACAAATGTATGGGAATGACGTCATCTTGTCATTAGCACTGTGATAGTGTTGCTTTTTATTACGGAAATAGTTTTCTTAACCCTTCAGATACCGTCAATTAGAGACACAATAGTAAGACAATAGATGCGCGGCCACCGGGTGTCGCTTGGGGATTCATGAATTAATTAGGTCAGTAGAAACTACTCGTATAAAAGAATACAAACTTTATACATAATCGATTTTACCTCTATATAGTACTATTTTCTTTGAATTAAAAGACATTTAGTTTAACTTACTTTATTAGTATGCAATGTCATTTGAATGGATTAGGAGACAGGTTGACGACAAAAATATTAATGTGCATAATAATCTGAAATGATTTTAACCAACGGATCGTTATTATGAGCATGTTTTGCTAGGGCACAACAGCAGCAGTAGGCTGCAAGGCAAAGACCTGCCTTCCATCCTTCTACTCTTCTTTGTTCTTAACCAATTCTGGCCAATCCTTTACGTAGGAGTCCAATTCGTCACGCCATCTCCTTCGGGCATACCGCGTCTCCGGCTCCTGCTGTTCGGGATCCAGTCATTGCTCGCTGGCAGACTTTGGGTGCGGACTTTTTATGTTTCGTTAATGATCACGTTTGTACTCCATCAACGCATCGTTGATGGACACAATATCGAAGTTTTTTTTTTTAAACCAAGATCTCATTTTTTAAATTTTGTTCTTTTTTTTAAATAACTATGACTCCGAAGTTTTGATATACATATGTGCCAAATTTTTAGAGAGTCCTGACACTCTTAACACAAGTTCATTCTTAGCTAGGGTGTCAGAAGTGTATAGTGTACTTAGTGATTACTTACGATTTAACACATTATGCTTAATGTTAAAGTACGGAGCCACTTGTAAATTTGTAAAGCTGGAAATAAAGATTTTTATTTTTATTATTAGACTAGCTGCTCCCAGCGGCTTCGCCCGCGTGATAGCAGAAAATTATCCCAAGAGAACATACTTCCGGGATAAAAAGTATCCTATGTACTATTACAGGACATGGTCTATCGGTGTACCAAGTTTCATCAAAACTCGGTTTTGCCATTTAGGCGTGAAGATGTAACAAACAAACAAACAAACTCACTTCCGCTTTTATAATATTAGTACTATTATTAATTTATTGACTTATAAAAGTCACCCCGTATATAGGTACATCTTGTTTGAATAGACGGTCCTATTATGGAGGTACGTTAGTGACAAACAAGTACTGAGAAATTATCTTCAATTATCGTAATCATTGCATTCTTGTAGAACATTGCACGCACAGTGTATTTTTTTACACAATACGTTGATAGGATATGTGTAATTATGCCTTAATAAGCAAGTATAAAGGACATGATGAATGAATATAAAGAGATCTAAGTAGGTGGCCTATATATCCAATCTGTCTGCGCATCAGCATTATCAATCTGTCTCAGCTATTTTATTTTATATTATTTTGCCAACGTGACCGATCGCAATGAGCTCATCATTAATTTTAACATACCTAAGTATAAGAAACATCAACAATGATAATGCAATATTTTTAATTTAGTTACATAATTCACGTTGTCATGCAAGATTTTAGATTTGAAATTTGTCATTCTATGACGAAATAATCAAGAATTTTGTAACAATACCAACTTTAGGGCAATTTCTTTATAAAATATGAAGAATAATATAGAGCAATCTTTCGGGAAGACAGGCGTATATTTATGTAGATAAAGTACGTGCCACAGAACAAGATAAGTTAAATGGAGAAGCGCCTGTGAGGCACGTAGACGCAAAATATAGAGGTTATGCAGAATGCTCTTAGTTTATTGCTTTTTATTTAAAAAAATACCGAAAATGGATGTACCGCGATTTTTTTTATTCAAATGGTTTTTATATTATTTTCTCGAATAAAAAATGTTAAGCACCGGTTAAAATAAGGTGAATAGACACTTAGGGGTGAATAGAGACAAAACTGGTTTGGTTTTTCACTTTGATACAAAGCCTCGATTTTTTAGAAAAACAATTCATTAATAAATTGATATAGTTAAATGCTGCAAAAAATATTCAAATATCGAGAAAATGCCCTTTAAAGTTTGGTCTCTATTCACCCCATTTTACGATATTGGATAATAAATTAATCTCAGTATCTAAAACCTCTAAATTGGGGTGATCTTTTTTTTTGTTACTGATCATCGATAGAGCATACTTTAAGGCAACAATTAATAAGTTACTTCTAGAGTCTCAATTAAGGTGTTCTCAAAATGTTTTATGCTTATGGGTGGGATGTCCATTATATACGGTGGAACAATGTACTACTTGGGGTGGTCTGATGATGGAACGGGCTCAGCCGAATCAAGTAACGCTATACACACCGCTAGGCTTCGATGCTCAAGAATTTGGAGCTTTGAATACACAGTGAATAGTTGACTATGCCTGATAATCAATTATTATCTAACCAGCCCGATAGTGATATTTTACACATGGTAATAATTAAATCGATTTAACGCAATCAATTTATATACAAAACATAGACATTTTTTTATGTAAAAACATATCAAATATCTTCTCCCGATTTGGGTGAAGTGAAATGGACTGTCAGAAGTTTTATTGCCTAAAACTTATCTATGTTCCTCTAGTTACCTACCTTTTGCGTTTTGGGGCTGTGGTGATTTTTTAAAACCATCCTGCACAAAATATAACTGTACCTATTGGGGCCATAGTTCGACCTGTGAATAGGAAACCCCCACAGGTTTCGCATTAGGACCATTCCTAGAATACAAATTTTATTATGTTCATAGGTATAGTTTTAGGCAGTAAATAATAAAATTCTTTATTATGAGACAACAGGTCCATAGATAAAATACGCAAATAATCTTTAAAAATAATAAACTAATACATAAAAAAGATACCTAAAAAAAGAAGAAAACACAAAAACCACTTCTTCCTGCTTCACATTTTCCATCTTAAAAAAAACTTGTCACTATTTAAATTTCACTACCTAAACCAAAGATAAAATAAAAGGTACATTAGAGTAAAATTCCCAAAGTCGCAAAACATCAAAAAGGAAGAGTACCCCACAGTATATCGACTTCATTATGATCCCCGTACACGATTCAAACGTAATATATCTCGCGCCGAAGTTCCGCTGCGTTTGCATATAGCATTGTATTAGACAGTTATAAACTTTGATAGCTTTGCCAGTTGTGAACGCAGTCACACAATGCTTAAAGTTGGACGTACTAGCAGACGCAATCTCACGAACAAGCCGACATGGCTCCTGTTTCCGTAAATTTCAGCCGCAGCCGCTGGAATTAGCTTTGTTTTGTGTGGACAAGCAAGATTGTCTAGCGATTTGATTAGTATAGTTTGGTGAAATATCGTTTTTTAGGGTTCCATAGGTACCCAAATGGTAAAAACGGAATCCTATTACTAAGAATTCGCTGTCTACCTGTCTGTCTGTCTTTCACCAGACTGTATCTCAAGAACCGCGATAGATAGACTGTTGGATTTTTCAAAGATAATTCATAGATTTTTTTATTTCTGTTGCTGCAATAACAACAAATATTAAAAATGGAATAAAATAAATAATTAAGTGGGGCTCCCATACATCAAACGTGATTTATTTGCTGTTTTTGCTACGAACCAAAACATTTGGTCGATTTTTTAAAACTTTTTTTTTATATTTATCACGTTTCATGAGATACAGCCTGGTGGCAGTTGGACAGACAAATGGTGTTTTACTTTTTAGGTAAGATTTCTAAAAAAATCTTTGGAAAATTGAGAGAGAAAGAGTTTTTCCTTAAATTACTTATTATTGCTGTAGTTTCATAATAATACTTAGTTGAATAATTATGTGTACCTACAGCACTATCTTAGTAAGTAATGTGAATTCATAAAATTAATAGTCTATCATTTTTCTAAGCAATTCTCAGTAAGGGTATCAACAATGCAATACACGCAAGAACGTAAATGAGCAGTATATTTTCCTGATTCACATTTTTTTTAAGTATTTTTCTGACGACAAAATATATTTATCTACTCGATGTTCATAACAATATCTTTCTATATTAAGCCACTTCCAGTCTTCCGTTTTTCTATCAGCCGGGAATAGTTAGCAAAGTTTGTAAGACAAATAGAATATAAAGCAGTTTCTCGCGTGTGCGCCGCCTATCAATCATCTAGAATGATGTTTACGAAGTGCCCCGAGTCTATCCAAATATTTTTTTCTTAAAGAAATGCCACTGGGGATCCTTGATCAAATACTAGTTCTTTTGCTCAATGAAGTTTTTATCGCTATTTATAGCATTCAAACCAAACTGGTACGGACACTAGTCTTGTCGATCTTTTCGTATGGCGCTGAGACTTGGTCATTAAAAGCTGCAGACCGCAAACACATCGACGCCTTTGAGATTTGGTGCTAGAGAAGGATGCTCCGTATCCCTTGGACAGCATTTCGGTTCAACGTATCTATTTTGCAAGAACTCAATATCAACTCAAGGCTGTCATCCGAGTGTCTTCGCAAGGTTCTGCAATACTTCGGTCACATTGCAAGGAAAGAGGGTGGAAACCTCAAAAGGTTTATTGCGACCGGTAAAGTGGATGAGAAAAGGCCTCGCGGGCGCAGGCCAATATGTTGGTCCAACCAGATTCGCACCGTTTTTGACTCTATGCCATACGACGTCCTTCACACCGCTAGAGACAGAAACAGATGGAGAACTATCTACGTCTATCGACTAAAATGATGAGAAGAGAGAGAATAAAAATTTCAGCGTAAATAGGATGTATGCACTATTTTTAGAGATAAAGCGATTGATGGTAAAAAAAAACGTTTGCTTTAGCAGATGTACAACATCATCATATGAGCATTGGCGTGTGTACCTACTCAAAATGAACTCAAGAACGGTGGCGTAGTGGGTGCACCACGGCATGACAGCATCATGCCATTTTCCGTCACGGCATTCGGTTGGTTTCACTTAAAGGATCCAGTCTTTATCTCTCAAATTAAACGAAGATTGCAACGATATAAATGGATTTATTTTTAAACAAATGTGTTTGGTTCAACCGTCGAATCAAGAATGAATATATTTTCACCTCAACTTAAAACGTCAAAACTGTTATACCAAAAAGTGTTGTCATTCTTAACTCTCGATTCGATACAATTAAATAATCGATTTAATATTCGACTAAATTCATAACAACTACTATTTTTACTTACTTTTACTTTAAATAAAATACATTGTATTCGTGATTACATACTAGCTAGAATATTATCAAAATACCCACATCTTAGCTCATTAACCTTACACACTGGCGCGCCGCTAATAGATGTTTTACATTAAAAATACGTTTGACCTACGGAACCTTTTTTAAGTTCGCAAGTACCTAGCCAACGCCACGCCTCCCGGGGCTTTGTTTAGTTTCTTTTAGTCTAATTCACTTTCGCTCGTCCCTTGGCTAACATTCATCATAATAATTCTTCATGTTGTACAGGTACTTGTAATTAAATTGTAGGTGAGAGAAAAATAATTCGGTAGCAAATAAATTAGTTGTCTATAGATTTATTTGTGGGAGATTTACTTACGTTGTCAAATTAGGTTCAATTTTTTTTTTGTCAAGACGTCGTGATTGTAACACACTTTTTAAAAGATTTTTGGTACAGTAATGATATAGTTCAAGTTGTTCTTTTTAGTTTTGTAATCGAGCCATTTAGTGAACTACCCACTAGTGCCCTTAAAATGTGTCATGAAAGTATCGAAAAAAAAACTAGGTCCCACGGCAAAAGGGTGTTCTAGTGAGTTACTATATTTCACTAAATGTTATTTGGTCGTTTACATCTTCTAAAAATATTATATAACATTTTATTTGTTGTGCTTAAAGAGTAAGAAAGAAGTTAGCCTAAAATATTACAATTTATTATTATAGTTTATTTTAATAAATAAATCATTTATTTTTTAGAAAAAATGTTAAATGCTAAGTCACAGAATCTCCTAGATTGAGAGTCAGGATTATTAAGTAATATTAAAGGTATATTATAAATAAGGATTTTTTACTTTTATTTGTTGGGTAAATAAACGTTTTCCCAAACAGTGTTGGGATCAGCTTCCAAACGAACTGCTTGCAGCTGGATTAGTATTTCACATGGAGTTATTAACCTATCTGACCTCTACATCACACAACAGTGGCGAAGGATGGATATTTTCAGATGGGAAGCTGAATTAATAAAAGTTCAGTCACCGAATTCCACCCGCTCATGCAAAAAATAGACCCAAATCCATCGCTCCGTCTATATTTATAATCACATTTGGAGTGGTATGGCCTATTATAAATTTAATTCTCATAACCCAATTTAATTCATGAATCCCCAAGCGACCACCGGTGGCCGCGCATCTATTGTCTTACTATTGTGTCTCTAATTGACGGTATTTAAAGGGTTAAAAAAAAGAAAATTCGTTGCAATACAAACAATCTACTAAACAGTACGTATCTTTATCTATCTTATGGTTGAAATTATGCCATTACTATGTGACTAATTACATCCGAGACCCAACACACAAAATAAATGTTGAACTGTACATTATAACTGTTTCACGACACTTAACATCATCATCTTCCTGCCCTTGTCCAATCTTATTTGGGGTCGGTGCAACACGTTTTTTTCTTCCATTCTGCCCCTCTCTCTCACTCATCATGCACTAACTTCCTTTTGTTTCATATCACTCTTCACACAATCCATCCAGGTTTACTATGGACTCCCTCTCCCTCTTCATTCATCCACATATATAGGTAAAACACACTTATCATTAAAAATAAAAAAAAAACCGACGGGTAAACAATATCAAATAATTGCCTAACATGCCTCAAAACGGTGAAGGAAAACATCGATGTTTCAATATGTTTTAGAATAAAAAAATCGAAGATATGTGACATTCACCAACCCGCACTGGGCCCGCGTGCTGGATTACGGTCTATTATCCTCTCCTAGAGAGGAGGCTAGAGTCCCAGCAGAGGGAACATTAATAGGCTAATTATGCTATACTATGCTAATAATTAGGTATTCATATTTAAACACGCCTTTTATAGCATTATTCATGTTGATTGAAAATATGCGGTTTTCGCTCTATAAGTAGACAAAGCTTTAGGATGTATGTATATGATAATCTTATAAGCTATCAAGACATACTATTAGGAACAGAGCCTTCCCCAAAACCAGTTACGTTACTACGTGTTACGCGTCTCATTATATTAGAACGTGACTTCAAATTGTGTTCGTATCTTCTAGACTTCTGCCAGCCTGGTAGCTGGGGGCGGTAATATTCAGGATTCTGGAGCAGAATGAACTTTGAAGGTGTGTTGTGTAGGATCATGGTTGCGTTGAAATTGGGCAGCTAATTTGGTGGTGCAAAAATAGGTTTGAGTTGCCGTTATAGCTCGAAGAATCGTTAAACTTAAGTGATAATTAGCAGGGCATTGCTCGAAAAACAAATGGCCGATGAGGTCGAAAGGTTCTGGATTGGCTTTTTTTTATTATTATTGGTAGGCTCGCGTGTGACCACCATTTGGCTTCCGTGCAAAAGGAAGACACTGCGATTTAAGGCCTCCCGCAAGGTGGACTGATGACCCGGAGTCGCGGGAATGCGATGGATGCGAGACGCACAGGAATGTTCTTTGTGGTGACAGTTGAGGGAGTCTGTGGAATGTCCAAGAGTGGATGTCTATCGGCTGAAATGATGATGATGATGATGATGATGAGGTTTAGGACACAGCTCGCAAAAGTTATCCCAGTGTGTTGATATTTCTTATAAGACCTTTGGAGGTATGTGGAACAGAGAGTAAAGTCTCACATACCTCCGTTGAAAAGGGAGGATTCTCCGACCCGACCGGTGTTATGGTCTGGTAGGCTACTGCCCGATAGTTGATTTTGAGTTGTCATAATATATTCAAATCGCGCGGAGAACTTTGATTGCGCGATGCAGGATTTCGTATTTGCTTCGTAGTTCTTATGTGGCATCATAGATATCGCTACAGACCTATCATGAGGATAACCATACACACTGTACAAACCTGCACTTTATGTCACTAGAGAAAATGCATTCTTAAAAAAATTGGTGGTACTTTTTAAAGGAAGTAAACAATGAAGATTTTTCTTATAAAACCTATAAAACAGTGTGTCTTTGATCACTTTAAAGAAAAATGTTTTATCTAAATATTTTCATAATAATTTGCTGGAGTAATTAGAAACAGTAAAGACTCAGTCACGATATAAAAAAAATTATGAAAAATTTTAAAATATCTGATAGTTACTGCGCCACTAACGAGGTAAGTTCGTAAGTTGTCAATGTGCTCACTTTGAAGGTCTCTAAACTGAAATAATAGCTAACTGTGCTTTACTCTAATAAACAGTGTCAGCCACAGAGCGTAAGGGAGGAATCTGTAGTGTCATCGCAACTAGTTCAGAAACTGTTCAGAGTTTAGGGAATTTCTGCTGGTTTGAATATTTCAAAGAAAATTTAGGTAGCATAAACTGAAAAGCTAGTGAATAGGACTTGCACAATATTTAAAAATAAAATTAGGGGTATTTAAGTTAAGACTGGTAGATTAACCAGTCTTGACTTAAATACCTAGAAGTAATTACTTCTAAGAAAGCGTGTTCCACCATCGACCACATCACTTACCATCAGTTCCTGGCCTGACAATAACAAAAAAATATATATATATATATATATATATTTATATTCTGATTTTTACATGTATTTATCCATGTGATTGGTCCATGTAAAATACTGGTAGTTATATAATTATGCTTGATTAGCTAGGAATTCGATCATAGTTGTAGAAAGATTAAATAGATGATGATAATGAAGTAAGATTATCAAGAACGAACATTAAGATGATAATGCACCACACTTGTATCAGCGGCGGTGACCTCTTGCGTCCGGCTCTGGTTCAGGCCATGATCCAGAGCGAGAGAGAATAGGAAGCAGTAGCCTCCATCTGTGAAACAGTAATGCGAGTGAAGAAGATAGCCACAACTGTGAGGAAATAGGCATCCTCACGCCTCAGCTGCTGCCGAAGGACATCCTCACGCCTCGGGTGTCAGGAACTGCAGAGCGATTTCTGGTTATCCCAAGGGCGGACTTTTGGGTGATGAGCAATGGGAACCTTGCCGTCTGGCCGTCTAGTAAGGATTAAACCTAAGTTGATGGCCTGGTATTGACAGAGATGTCAGCCGAACTGAATTAGTCCCATAAGGCCGTTGACTGCTAGCTAGGGCTGCTCTTAGGCAGCAAAAATCTGGCATGCCCCCTCGTAAAGCAGGAGGAATCATTTGATGACTACCCACCTTATAAAATATGTGCCAAAAATTGCCTAATGAGCCTCGTCGACGAGCCTAACATGGAAATTCTGGCATCTCGACCATCAAGAAACTTTTTTGGTGTATATGAGACTTTACCTACTCTCAATTGACCCTCAAGCCACTTCACAGAGTAGCTGTTCCCTTATTTAAAAGGGTAAAAATGTTAATGCCAAAAATGTAACGAAATATTTCAAACTTTCTAAACAATTCCTTGAAAAAAATTGTAAGGGTATTTTTCGATCCCGTTGACTTTTAAAAACTCTTAGGGACCTTTTTTATCTCGATACAACGATCCTATTTATTTTTGTTGACGTAAGTATTTGAAAGTATTTCTGTGTTGTATGTGCTGTAATGAGTGTGTCGTGTACATTAGATACTGATATGAGCGGATCAAATTGCAGACAATATTTTAAGGATAGACTGGAAAAAATATTATTTCTCAGAATAAATTGTTTTTTTTTGTTAAGGCCTTGTAAAATGTTTTTTTTTTAAATATACCTATATTATATTGGAGCAGTGGTGGTGAATGGCCCCGACTTTTGAATTTTAGGTCGCAGGTTCGAACTCAGCTAGGCGCATTACTTTGTGTACCTAATTTATTTCATCATCACTGTTCTCAAAACGGTGAAGGAAAACATTGTGAGGAAAATGTCCTAGAACCAAAAATTCGAAGACATGTTACATTCACTAACCTGCACTGGGCCCGCGTGGTGGATTACAGCCCATTCCCTCTCCTAGAAAAGAGGCCTGAGTCCCAGCAGTGAGAATGATGCCCTACCTAGACCTATGATATATACCTACTAGTCTTGTGAAGTTAGCGAACGAACTGCGTCATTAGAACACTGGCAAGGGTGGTAAGGGAACTAGATCCTAGATCTGTCACTCTTTCGTGGGCTAGTCTAGTTCATTCGATGTGACCGACTAAGAGCGCCCAATCCATGATATTTCCCACACAATCACTCTTACGTGATGTGACATTATTACAACTCGGATATCTTGTGATAATTATCTAGATTTCTATTACTCCTCGGATGCATTGTACTTTTTTTTTCTTTTTTTTTTGTCGATGGGAAAAATCATCTTTGACAAAACCCGCTCTTGGGTGGAGCGGGAGACAGTGTCAGACTCTTACTGACTAAAAACCCCGCGCCGTTCCTTCTAGCCTTCATACCGGGGCACGAGCTCCCTTTCGGACAACCCTGTCCCCAGTAGGCTTCGACCCAGCTGGGCCCCTCCTGCTGCTGACAACTTCTTGAGGCGCGCGGGAACAGTGCGCGCCGTTGACGTCTTGGACTCGGTCCATTACCGGACGATCGAACAGCAAACTACCCATGGCTCGCCGTCCGCGAGCCCGCGTCTACGGTGGCAGGAAATCGGGATCGGCATCCCGGCGACGGCGGCGAGGGCGCCGTTGCCTGATGCGGTCGGCCTCCTCCTTTGCAAGCATTACCGCGACCACGACCGCCTGCCATTCCTCCTCGCTCCAGACCATGGCCTCGACCAGGGCCCGGCGCGAGAGGTCTCCGCCGCCGATCGCCCCCACGAGAGCACGGCGATGCTCCGCCCAGGCAGGGCACACCTCGACGGCGTGCTCCACCGTGTCCTTCGGGCGTTGCGCACAGTGGCGACACCCGGGCGTCTCTTCCGCTTGAATCCGATGCAGGTACCTCCCGAACTTGCCGTGTCCGGTGAGGACCTGCGTCATGCGGAAGGTGAGGACGCCGTGAGGTCTTTCCAGCCACGCCTCAAAGAGGGGACTTACCGCCATGATCATGGCGTGCCCAGGATGCATTGTGCTTACGTTTGTTTTTTTTTGTAGGGCAATGTTTTTTCTTTTAAATAAAAAACGATATTAAATGGTGAGTTTTACAGACATAAAAATACATAGCCTGTTTTTTCTTATAGTGGAAAATCTTTCATTTATGCTCAAGTTAACGCTTAGATAAACATAGGCATTTAATATATTATCCTATAATAACATCATAGTATAAAAATTTTCTTCATAAATAAGTATTTTTTACGTTTTTAAGAGAAGTTTAATTACCATCTCGAATTAGAATAGTAATTAACAAAGAGAACTATTAGAAACGTCTGTCCAGCTTGCGTTCTACTGAGTTCCAGGGCTAAGATTCCGACCATGGAGTCGTAATAAAGACAAGCTATCGATAGAAATATGAATCAAAGAACCGTGAATTGTTTTGGCTTTGTAGACATGGCCTTGCGAAACGAATTAGATTTCCGGGGCCTTTATTATTATAATAATATTCCACAGCTATCACACAACAGCGTCTAGTCCCACGCTAAGCAGAGCTTGTGTTATGGGTACTAGACAACTGATAAACATACTTATATATTTATAAATACATACATATTATAGATAAATTACACCCAGACACGGACCAAATGATCATGCTCATCACATAAACAATTGTTCTGGGTGGGAATCGAACCCACGACCTCCGGCACAGCAGTCAGGGCCACTAACCATCAGACCAACAGGACAGTGAAATTGTAATTATTATAATTAGTTACAATATTAATTGAAATATTCATAGGTAGTGATTTGTGTTAGACTATTATACATATTATTACAAATAATTATCTCTATGCCAAATTGTCAGTAATAGTATGCTGTAACTGACAAGTTGACATGTCGGAACAGGAACTGGTTAAAAACTCATACTGATGAGTTTGGGGCTCGTCAGCCGTCATAAGCATGTTTTGCTAACAAACATTATTATTAGATATATACGTAGTTGTAGTATGCTAAGGTCTTATCTATTAAGGTTTATTTGACATAAACAAGCGCTTACACAATAAAGATATCTGTATAAATGATTCTTATTTTGTAATTAGGTTTTCAAAAAACACTTTTACACGTCAATTTTGTTTTGATGAGGCCGGTGTTTCCTAGCTGACTACCACAAGAAGAAACACCAAACAAACTCAGGGGTAAATTTTCTTATTTCGAATTTTTTTCAGCCTTTAATCGATATTGATATGTAATTATACCTATACTCATCATTATAACCCGCTACTAACGGTAGCAACCAGTCGGGCACATACTCAGCATGTGAAAAATCATAATATGATTTTACACGTACTACAAAATTTTAAGTTAAAATGTATTGTATTTGCTGACATATGAAAGAGCAACACCGGTATAATGGGTATAATTATTTAAAATTGGAATCAAACAATGTTCTCTACAGCTTATTCATACCATGACGCAGGCACACTTTAGCAAATGTGCCATGACGTCCGCATTCGCATTTCGGTGGTCATTACACAAAGATTAATGACGTCATCGTGTCTACTTCTGCCCCACAATCACGGCTATCACCCGTTGTTATTGTGATCCACGTTTGTTGGTTCAAATTAAACCTATTTCCTGAACGGGCATAGGATTTATGGCACCCAGAATTTGTGATTGTTCTGGTATTCTACATGAGGTCGTTAGAAAGATTTGTGCTTAGGTTGAGATCGATTAAGAAACATAGGTTTGCATCTTGTTAGTTTATATTGTCCTATATTGAAATTCGTTTCACCCATAAATCGACCCCTCTTTGAGGAATGGCTGGAAATACGTCCTCACCGGACATAGTTCATAGGAAGTTCCTGCACCATATTAGTACGGAAGAAACGCCCGGAGGACATAACATGCAAATGGTACAGGTGAGCCCCGTACAGTTGAGATTTATTAAGAAATGTAGGTTCACATCATGTGTATCCTTCTGGAACTAAGTTTGTATTTCCCATTGGCCACTGGTGTATTGCTCATCATCAGCCTTTTTAATGTTCCCACTGCTGGGACTCAGGCCTCCTCTCTAGGAGAGGGGACGGGCCGTAATCCACCACGCGGGCCCAGTGCGGGTTGGTGAGTGTCACTGTCACATGTCTTCGAATGTCTACGACATGCCAGTTTCCTCACGATCTTTTCCTTCACCGTTTTGAGAGCAGTTTTGATGAAATAAATTACACAAAGTAATGCGCCTGGTTGGGTTTGAACCCGCGACCTACAACTCGTAACTCGTATGTTTTGCTCATCCTGGTGTAATTTGCTTCACAAACTTATATGCCTTTTTTTTTCGGTGGGTAAAATCATCCAATGACAAAACCCGCCCTTAGGTGGAGCGGGAGATAGTGTCAGACTCTTACTGACTAAAAACCCACCCCGTTCCTTCTAGCCTTCATACCGGAGCTCGAGTTTCCTTTCAGTTAACCCTGGCCCCAGTAGGCTTCGACCCAGCTGGGCCCTCCTGTTGCTGGCAACTCCTTGAGGCGCGCGGGAACAGTGCGCGCCGTCGACGTCTTGGGCTCGGTCACATGACGTCAACTATTATATCTATAAATCTTTGAGCTCGGATCGGTCGTTATAGTTGCACATTTTTATGTAGACACTTAAATATCATGTACCATTTACAAATATTTAGTTACAAATCTGATTAGAATTATCTACGTCTCAAGTAATTTTTGAAGTGCTCGTTGGGCTAACAGTATGTTGACCTCTCCATTTATCTTCTGCGTTATTGAACATTCTGTCTGGATCAATATTAGCTTAAACATTAATCCAACTTTGGTCACGTCAACCGCTACTATAGATAAAACTAGGCAAGTGCAAGTTGGACTCGCACCCTGAGGGTTCCGTACAAACTTACTTCTGGAAATAGTTCAATTCCGGAATGAAATCTCGGAAGTAACTCTCGAAATGGAATTTCTTCCGAATCGCAAAAAAAAACAAGGACGTAATAACAAATTTGCAGGTTTCAGATTTATTTCTATACTTGTACTGACCTTGCTTTATGCCTAATTACAGAATTCTGGATCAGTGGGCAATGGCCCTATTGAACTTTGATTTCCTTGAAAGTGTCGAAATGTACGTTTTTTTGTCACATAAACAGTATCTTTTTTTCTTGTGAACTTACAAGTCTGATTTTTTAACAGCTCTAAGAACCCGCAAACTTGAGTATATGGTTTTAATTTAAAGTCGATTCTTTTACTCGTTCCCGAGATAAAGGGTCTTGACAGACAGACAGACAGACGGACGTACAACAAAGTGATCCTATAAGGGTTCCGTTTTTTCCTTTTGAGGTACGGTACCTTAAAAACTAAAACAATACACACGGTGTTTTAACCCCCACAAAAGCCGACATGGAAATTAAATATTTGACTGGCCCAACAAACAATTCTACTGCGTTACTAACAGGAAATACTCGTATATAGAATAAGATAAAATCGTACTAAAACTTCATTCCCGGCACTAGGCAATCAACAAACTTTTTACTACCCGACCTGCATCCAAAGCTACAGTTATGTACATTTTTGCTGTAAAAATCAATGAAAATGTTCAGTGGATATGGATGCCTCAAATTCATTCAACGGCGGTGACTCACGTGAAAAAAACATTTGAACCAAACTGTGCTCCACTCTGCGGAAATAATATCCATTGTGCTAAGCCATGGGCAATATTTTTACAAGCGAATGAAACAATAAAATACTTTATTGGTTGTTTATACAATCGCTGTCGTAGAAAATGCAATCAGTTCGCCCGATTGCACTATATTAATTAATATTTTATGGGTCTCTCATCTCTAAATAATATCCACGTATGTCCATAATATTCACGTTTTAAATTATTCATTAAGTTCCTATGGCCCAAACAATTTGCTCTTGCAAAATTACTGAAACAAAATGAGATGATGGACATTGACAAAATCAAATATATAAATCCTTATAAGTTGCTAGTAACGTTTAGTAACAAAAATAGTGCAGAAAAATTCCTTTGTTGTCCGGTATTTAGTACCCTTGGTTGGCGATTACAAAAAACTTGGGAGGTTGGTCTATCGTACGGAATTATTAGAGATATCGAATTGGGCTTATCTGAAGAAGAACTCGTAGATTATATGAATTGTGAGATGGAAATTGTATCAGCTAAGCGACTCAATAAAAAAGATGGAGATGAATGGGTTCAAAGTGAAACTTTCCGAATAGCTTTCAAAGGTTCTTCCTTACCTACACATGTTTGTCTATTTGAGTTGAAAATTAGAGTAGAACCGTATACCTTTCCTGTAACTCAATGTTCCAAATGCTGGAGATTTGGGCATATTGCTAAAATGTGCCCAACAAATAAATCAGTATGCCCAAAGTGTTCTAACTACCATAATACTTGTGATCCAGCAACATTCAAATGCCCTAATTGCTCAGGCAATCACGTGGCAATGTCGAAACAGTGTCCTGTGTATAAAAAAGAAAAACGCATTAGAGAATTGATGTCAGAATATAATTACACTTACCAAAAAGCTTTATCAAAGTATTGGGAGAATCCCTCTTTCCTTACACCAAGTGTACTACGTGACCCAAGCCCAATCCTGGAATGTAGAAGTATTCAAGCATCCGAGAGAAGCAAACAAGATTCAGTATCGTCTTTTCAAGAAGTTAACATGGAAACCTTTGATAGTAATATTCCTTCAGGTTCAAACAAGACAAAAAACAAAAAGAAAAGTACCAAGAAGAAAAGGAAAGTACCTTATACAATAGCAAATAATGTAATTGCTGAACTGGAGATTTCGGATTCAGAAAAATCAGCTGAAGACACAGCTGATCAAATGTACCGGACAGACAATACGGATCAGACACATTGGAAATCATGGTCATTTAGTGAAGTTTTACAAAGAATTAAGAATTTCATCAAAGAAAAAAAGGATAGTATAGTCGTTAAGCTCAAAGCTATTATTAAGATTTGTACAGACTGGTTTACCTCACTTTTTGCTAACCTTTTGCCAGACTTACCAGGGATAGTTAAAATGTTTCTGAGTGATAATGGTTAATCACACAAGAACTAATATTGATTTAAACGTCATACAATGGAATGCTCGTAGTTTTAAACGTAGGATTAAAATTATTTGAACAGTTACTAAACCGGGAACGAGGGACGAGGCAAGAGTCTTGTACAAGGTTTATAACAACCACTTAGAATAAACTGTTACACAAAATTTGGCTACGATGGAGCGACATAGTCTAAACTGAGACAAAGCTCCTTAAAAAAAGATTTAAAAAAAAAAAAGTTCCTATGGTATGAATACTTTGAATCATTTATTATATCAATAATTAATTATTTAAGTCAACTAACTATCACTACTTATTCCTACTACTATGGTAATCTGAAAATTGAAAGTTTTTAGTTACGTTACAAAATAATTACTATTTAAAATTTGGAAAAATCGTCGCCCGGTTTGACCTTCCGTGACCTGTTTTGTATTTAGTGTCGGTGGCGCCCTCTCGTGACCTTTTTATAACAAAATATAAAAAATATAACACGGGTTGTAAAAAATATTATTGGAATCGATTCAGTTACTGATTCTGTACAAACTATATTCAGTTTTCAGATATACTATAAAAAATGTTGTAGGTATAGCTCTATCCATTTAACAGTTCAGTTTAGGTCGTCAAATGGATCGCTTTAAGAACTCGTGGTAGGGTCTCGGGTCGTGGAATTTTTATTTCATTCATGTTAACGTTTATGAGTTTTTCAAATTCGAGTTTTATTCATAATTTCCAATAACAGCATTTGACATATTTTTAGGGTTCCATACCTTTTTTTTGCGATGGGGAAAATCATTGTATGACAAAACCCGCTCTTGGGTGGAGCGGGATATAGTGTCAGACTCTTACTGGCTAAAAACCCCATCCCGTTCCTTCTAGCCTTCATACCGGGGCACGAGCTGATTTCGGACAACCCTGTCCCCAGTAGGCTTCTACCCAGCTGGGCCCCTCCTGCTGCTGACAACCCTCCTGCTGCTGACAACTCCTTGAGGCGCGCGGGAACAGTGCGCGCCGCCGACGTCTTGGACTCGGTCCATTACCGGACGATCGGACAGCGAGCTACCCATGGCTCGTCGTCCGCGAGCCCATCTACGGTGGCCGGAAATCGGGATCGCCGTAGCCTGATGCGGTCGGCCTCCTCCTTTACAAGCATTACTGCTTCGCAGAAGGAGGTGACCGCCTGCCATTCCTCCTCGCTCCAGACCATGGCCTCAACCAGGGCCCAGCGCGAGAGGTCTCCGTCGCCAATCGCCCTCACGAGGGCACGGCGATGCTTCGCCCAGGCAGGGCTCACCTCGACGGTGTGCTCCACCGTGTCCTCCGGGCGCCGCGCACAGTGGTGACACCCGGGCGTCTTTTCCGACTTTATCTGAAACAGGTAGCTTCCGAACGTGCCATGTCCGGTGAGGACCTGCGTCATGCGGTAGGTAAGGACGCCGTGAGGTCTTTCCAGCCACACCTCAAATAGGGGACTTACCGCCATAATCGAGGCGTGCCCAAGGGTTCCATACCTCATTTGGCAAAAGAAAACCCTTATAGAATCACTTTTATTCCACGTCAGTCTATTTATCTATGAAGACCTTTTTTGTCAGGCATTCGTAGAGATATTAAGTTGAAATTAGTACCAAATTGAGGACTACAGAGTACTGAAAAAAATAAACTTCTAAGTCAACACATAATTATTTTGATGCTCTCAAGGAATTTAAATGCAAAACAGTACTTCTTGTTAAGTTACAATCCTAAACTTTGGCAAAAAGCAAAGTTTCATAGTACAAAAAATATTATGAATTTTTACTTGTGTCATAAGATAACAAGTTTTTGCAATTCGGAAAACTTCTTCAATGTCGACTCGGTTTTGAACTATTTACATAAACCAGTGTGTATAGAACCCAGTGCGCGAGTCCGACTCGCACTTCACTGGATTTTTCAGTTAATATGATGCAATAATTTGTCATGTTTTTCTTTTTATAGAATTTGACATAGCTTGATTAGGTTTAAATTGGATTACAAAAAACATACAGTTTTTTATCAAGCTTAATTATTGGATCGAAATCGTCAAATTATTCATATTTTCTACTACTAAATATGCAATTCCATCAGCAATAATAATTGTGTAATTATATATGATGTTCTGGGAGTTTATAAAAAAAAATTATAAAAAGTCCATTATTATTTGGAATACAATTAGTATTTTAGTAAGTTTTTTTTTCTATTATTGACGTATAAATTTTGATATCAATTAAAATAAAGAAAGTGATGAAAAATACTTTTGAAGCACAGTTTAAAATATCCTCTATAAAAGATCATTACCTACCGATTATATCGGCGATATGAAAAAAAAAGTTGCACTCTCTATAACAAAAGATAAATCCCGCTCAATTAGCTGCTAATCACCTAATTAAATAACACACAACGTCAAAATGGCCACGGTTAACTGTTTAAGGCTATTAGAAGACGCGTTAATAAATACTGGTGTCCAATAAATCTAGGAAAGTAGAGACGTTACGGTGTACGTGAGCGTCGCCGGCAGAATTTAAACGGGAAGAAGAATTTAAGGGGGCATGTTACTACGGTAAAATTAGGACGTCTTTGCATCACATGCTTAGGTATTGTTTGTTTAACAACTAATAACAAGCGTTTTAAAGGGTTAAGGTTATAGCGGAAAGAAAATGGAAATGGGCCAGACACATTACTCGAATGGATAGAGGCAGATGGACGCGGTGACTGCTCGAGTGGAGACCACGTGCCCACAAGAGACTGCCAGGGAAACCACCTAAGAGATGGAGGGACGACATTGTTCGACACGCTTCGCACGTCAGGAGTGGAGAAGATTGGAAGAGGCCTACGGCCAAAATTGGATATAAAGAGGCTGCTATAAATAGATAGATAGACAAGCTTTTATTTACTGTTCTCGCTTCAGAAAAACGCCGCCACAAAAAAACGCTAGAAGTGCCCACAAAAAAAAGCGCGCAACACCTCTTGTGCCCGGTGAAGCTTGAAGCCGCTTTAAGCGTATTTTTTGTAGCGGCACCGCCGCATATAAGCCACAAAAAAAGGCCTCCTCAAAATGAAGCTTGAAATGGCGTTTTTGTAAATCTCGTGTGCGGGGATAGATAGTTTCACCTGTCCCGATGTTTGTCTGTAATCAAATCTTGTAAATTTAATTTGACCCACTTTCCTGTTACCGACTGAGCTGTTTTGCATGTATATGTAAATCAGATGACAATACAAAATTATTATGACATGGAGCTAATCTGATGATGGAACTGGAAGACGGCTAGTAGCTATAGGAACTTAAACGACACAACCCCATCGAGTTTGGGCTCGTATAATTTATCTTGACGAGTATTAATTACGTAGGTATATGGGTACACCTACATAATTTCATAAAAAACATTTTTTGAAATGATGTAGGTATACACCTACATAATTAAAAATGATTTTCATTAAAAGCTTTTTTTAAGTCTTACTGGAAACTTCCTTCACTCTACTCGAGTCAGTCAACGTCAACGAAGAAATATTCGTACAGTAGTTACTTTGCAAATACTAGCTGCAAAGCCGACCTCTTTACATATTTACGGTTACATGCATTTGGATGTAACTTGTCATACGGGTAGACCATTGTGGAATAGAACTTAGGTTAAAATTCTTATCCCAGTAGTAGGTACCGTTCTCTTAGAATAATTTTTAAACAAGCAGGCAATACAACTGGCAACAGTTAACTGTAATTAATAACAAGCTAAATCTAAACATTTATCCAAATTCTGGAAAAAGTAGTAGTCTGTAGGCACAAGGTCTGGTGAGTAGGGCGGAAGACGGAGAGCTTCCAACCCCAGTTCTTGCAACTTGGAGACCGTCTGCTGTGCAGTATGAGGTCGCGTGTTGTCGTGCAGGAGCAGCAGAGACGAGCGATTGCGAATATTACGATTGCTGGTTTTTATCAAAAGCAAATGAGACAATAGTATGCTTAATAAAAAGAAGTTAGCAATAACACACTGCTGCATTCTCTTTAGTACCTACTAATGACTGGAATGACAAGCGATACTGGAAAAAAAAAACATTTTTTTTTTTACTAAAACAGCTACATTAGTAGTTAATTAAATGAAGGAACAGTTAACATTTCGAATAATGGTATGTTCAAAAGTAGAGGTGTGGTGGGAACACCCCACCATCTCTTTTGTTCGCCCGTAATCTAATGGTGCTGACCTCATATGTCAAATGTGCATCCTTGTTCTGTTAATAGATAGATTTCCTTGACACCACAATTTTATACGGATTTGAAAAATCATTCTATTTTCAATTTAGGCTAAATTTAGTTATAAGTAAAAAGTAGCTTATGCGGTTTCACTCGCGTACATAAAATATAGCCTATATCACTCAGAAATCAGCAAGAAAGAAGCTTTGAAAAAAATTTTAACAATTAGACCAGTACTTCTACAGATTACCTCCTACAAAAAAAAAAAAAAAAAACAAAAAACCAAACTTTACCTCTTTATATTATTAGTGTAGATGAAAAAAATATAGAGTCAACTACACTAAAACTGCATGAACACATATGTGACTAAAAATGGCGCAATATTATTAGCTCTAGCTGCAGCCGGTGCATCGTAGCGTTCCGTATACTGTGTTAAAATCCCTTTTCAAAACGGAAAAACTGACCTCAATACCAACGCAAGTCGCAAAAGTTCTCAAACAATTTATAAAAAGCAATGACGTAAGACGTTCCATGCATCTTCTAGATGTGCAAGAAGCACTCTGCTCGGTCGACTAAGAAGAGCCATGAGCAATGTCTACTTCAGATGAAAGTTAACATTCATAAATCGCGTTAATGCTTTAACTTTGTATGAGACAGACGCCTCACAAAAACTAGCTTCAACATCTGAGTCGAAGTTAGTTATTTGAGTAAGATCGTCTCATGGTAGTTAAAATTTCACCCGAGCAACGCCATAAAACAGTGACTTTCTGAAGCCTACATCTCAGTAACGACTAGGTTAGTAGGATTGAAAAATAAAATGTTTGTTATAGATTTATGTATTTGGAGGTATGCGAAAGAGAGAGTAAAGTCCTGCGAACCTCCGTTGGAAAGGGAGGATCCTCTGACCAGACAGGAGTTATGGTCTGGTAGGCTACTGCCCGACAGTTGATTTCGGGTTGTCATATATATTCAAATCGCGCGGAGAACTTTGATTGCGCGATGCAGGATTTCGTATTTTCTTCTTAGTTCTTATGTGGCGCCATAGATGTCACTACATGTACAACACCATCTACATATTATTATGATTATTTACTTTTATCTAAAAATACTTAACAACATCATAATTTTTTCGTAAGGCGAAATGCGTAGTATTTCTTATTTTAGTCACAATAATCACCAGGACTTATAATACACAATTCGATTTACTGATAAAAACTGAACAGTATTAAATTTTGAGTGGAAAATGACAGTAAGTACATTTTCGTTTCAGAAAAGCTCATTGCATTGTGCACATGATACGTTTAATGGAAGGTCGTGATTTTATACTACCTAGCAGGTTTGTTATTTTAGGCAGACTAATTTGTGAACAGAGCACAGTGTTAAAATAATAGGCTTCATTCACCAATACCTACGTTTTAAGGCTGAAAACAACTATGTAATGGTTTGACCCTTCAATGTATTTTTTTTTACGTTGGACAAAAATCATCTAATGACAAACCTCCATCTTGGGTGGAGCGGGAGATAGTGTCAGACTCTTACTGACTAAAAACCCACCCCGTTCCTTCTAGCCCTCAAACCAAGGCACAAGTTTCCTTTAAGATAACCCTGGCCCCAGTAGGCTTCGACCCAGCTGGGTCCCTCCTGTTGCTGACAACTCCTTGAGGCCCTTCAATGTATGAGAATTAAGACTTGCTCTGTTTTACAAGCCTCTAATACCCGTATTTAGAAACAAAAGTAAAAGTAACTACTTTAGTTATAATTTGTATTCTATAGTTAAGAACTTACTTCTAGTTAGAACTGCCAACAAACAACAACAACCACCTAGCGTCGAGTGTTACTTAAGCATTTTTCCAAGTAAGCAACCTGTGTAACTCCACTGTAGAATGAAATTTTGTAATTAAGGATTCTAAACTTAAGTAAAATTTACTTCTATATAAATAAGGGGGTAGTTTTGTCTTCCCTCGTTTTAGATACGCTATAATACATGGCGTAATTTTTTTTTTATTGATTTAAACTACAGCTTGATTGCGATCTCACCTGATAGTAAACAGTGACGCAATCTTTGATAGTGAAGCGCCATGAAGACATCTAAATTATAATCGGACGGGAAGACCGCAGCAGGCAAATTGTTCCAGTCAGTTTTCTGTGTTGGGAAATCATCTAATGACTTCTTTCGATTTTTCGCTCATGATTGACGCCATTTCCTTTGATAACGTTACGATTTTGCAGAAGAAAGCGACCGCATCTCATTCTCTCTCGCTCGGGACCATGGCCTGAAACCGGGTTTGGCGCGATAGGTTCCCACCGGTCTCTACTGTTGATGACTTCCTCGAGCACGCTCCGGCCAAGCGGGAGTCTCGTGAACGAAATATATTATCCAAAGGACATTCCACCTATATACTTTTTTATGTCTACAAAATTAAATAAATGTAAAAAATACACTAGACTATCAATTAATTTGTTCTTTGACATCGCTATTATTTTTTGAAGATCACGAATAAGTAACCAAAGTTTATAAGTACTAGGTAATAGATTCTACTAAAAGACTGGTTATTTTATACACTAAAAATACTCTCGAAATTGAACACGTTTTTTGAATAGTTGTGAAAAATAGAGAAACACTTCAAAGAATTGATATCTATAACGAACTTTAAGATGAAAAGGATCGAGGGAAAATAGTCTTTTAGTTTTTCTTAGATAATTATTAAAACTAAAGATCCTCTCAAGTGTTATTTTTTTAGAATATTTTAGAATACATAACGTTGGATGAAAAGATTAAACAGAAAAGAACGACATCAAAACGGGTAAATTTAAAAAAAACATAACTCGGACAAAGATTATTACTGGTATTTAAAAAAAATGCGGTATGTATGAGAATGTTTGTTAATTCATGCAAAATTTGTATGGTTTTGGGTTTGTTGGAGGTAATCTCTGAGAGTACTGGGCCGATTGCGAAAATTTTATCACCGATAGAAAACGGCTTTATTCCTGAGTAACATATTTTAAGTATACGGGCGAAGCCGCGAGCAAAATCTAGTTAGGTAATATGACAACTTTAGAATATATTATTTTTTTAGACGAGTAAAAATAAATACTCATTCTAAGCATCAGTTCACACTGAGATGCGAAGCGACGCAACGCGAAGATTGATTCAAAATATAAGTTTATTTACTACACGATAAGATATAATTTCGGTCAATCACTTTCGTACACCCCTGTGTACAAACGGCGCTTAAAGCATATTTAGAGTTCCGTACTCAAAGGGTAAAAACGGAACCCTATTACTAACACTTCACTGTCTGTCCGTCTGTCTGTCACTAGGCTGTATCTTAAGAACCTCGATAGCTAGACAGTTTAAATTTTTACAAATTATGTATTTCTGTTGCCGTTATAACAAAAAATACTAAAAACAAAATAAAATAAATATTTAAAGAGGACTCTCATACAACAAACGCGATTTTTTTGCTGAATATTCCTACGAACGGTACGGAACCCTTTGCGCTCGAGTTCAACTCGAACTTGGCCAGTTTTTCAAGTTGACACCCGTGCGTACTATTGGCGCGCATTGGCCAGTGCTACCAACTTCGGTATAAACACGTGCACAGAATAATTCTAATTTAGATACATAACGTTACAGCCTACACGATTCTCACACGATAAAATGTAATTCCAAAAATATAAGTGTGGTAACAAGATCACGATCACACCAATAACATAATACAAGTAATTTAACACCAAATATTACGCTCATACATAATCTAAATAAAAATCTTATTTTTGAAAATAACATTGATACTCACGAAAATTATGTACAGTGGCGTGCAAAAAGAAATACTTACTTTTATAAGTAGATATAGAAACGTTTATCTCGTGTATCGTCGAGCATGATTAAGTATGACGACGTACGGAGATGCGCCATCCATACGCGCAAAATGTTTTATGAGAGGTACACTACTGTACACTGCGCACACGAGTGCCACACACGCCGGTCTGGGCATGTTGGCCATACATTTCAGTGTAGCTCTACAAGTCTAGTTGCCATACTAGGCTTGTAGAGCTACACTTACGAAATCAGGCTTGTTACACGTGTGCGTCGGTCGGTTTAATGTAGTTCTAGCTTAATTGTGTGCACAATGAGTGATGGCTCAGTTCTTAAGGCATAAAGGCACCAGCTTCTCATGGATGAAATGCATGGGTTTGAAACCGGGCAAATACTAATGTGAAATTTTCAATCTATATGTATTTTTCAAAGTTTATCTAGGACATTACTGACACACCCAGCCTCAAAAACACTTTTTCTTGTTGTCATTCGTAGATATTTGACAGTCGTTACAGGTAGTCAGACGCCAGAAAGCATGACCATCAGTCTATCCAAGGAGCATCATGTTACCCAGTAATTAGGGTGTCGAGATCAGATAAGCTGTCGCCATATAAAAACCACGAGTATTTATCCTCACCAGACTAGACTGGGACCCACCACCAAGCCATCCAGCCTCCAAGCCACATCATAATTAGATGATTTCCAACCTTAAAACAATTAACATTAAATTACAAAATAATAAATTATTCTGGGTCTATGGGTTGTACGAAAGTGAACCCCGGGGTCCTGGAATGAAAGCAAAGAAGGAACAGGAGGGGTTTTAGTCAATAAAAGTAAGCCCTCTCTATCCGCCCAAGGGCAGGACATGTCATTAGATGATTTCCCACCTAAAAAACCCCAAGGTAATTAGGAGAGATATGATGATAATGAAAGAGATGATGATGATGAGAGATTATGATATACGCACAATGAATGTGCGTATAATCTGAGGTCTGGAAGTCATGAGTCATCGACCACACGATCGTTGCTTTGCGTCATATGCAAGAACATCTGTGTTCTAGTGTAAAGCAAATGGGTGCTAACGTAATACAGTCACGCAAGACATTTTACAGAATTGTCTTTGAGTTGCGAGATATTTATGATGCCCGTCGCGGTTACTGAATGTCAATAATCTTCAGATTTTCTTTCAGATTCAACAGAATAGAATCTTTATTTGCACAGAAAGTTGGTACAGGTTAAAGGTCTTTGTGAAATTTGATGATCCATACTAGCTACCTTAACTAAGCTATGTAAAACACTGTTACAAGTAATCTACACTATCTAAACTAATATAATAAAGAGGGTAAAGTTTTTTTTTTTACAGGAGGTAATTTTTAAAAGGACTGGTCCGACTGATATTTTTTCATTGATAGAAAGTTGCTTTATACCTGAGTGGCATAGGCTATATTTTATGTAGGCTGGCGAAGCTGCAAGTAAAAGCTAAACTTTTATAATAATATAATCACATTAGAAATTAAGATATCCACAGGAGAATTAAGGTTGCCATAGCCCGAAAAATCGCCATATATTTTACTAGCTTTTACCCGCAGCTTCTCCCGCGTTTATTAATATACTTTAGTTACTCTTCCCTTTTCTTACCTCTTTCTCCCCCTTTTCTTACCTCTTTCTCCCCCTTTTCTTACCTCTTTCTCCCCCTTTTCTCACTTTTTTTTAGCCTATGTCCGTCTCCGGGTTCCCAACTATTTCTGTACCAAAATTCATCAAAATCGGTTTCGCCATTTAGGCGTAATAAACAAACAAACTCACTTTCGCTTTTATAATATTAGTAAGGATGTACGCGAGCGAAGCCGTGGGCAAAGGCTAGTTTTCAATATTTGAATCAAAACTAGAAACTGTAAAAAATGCGCAATATGTCTTATTATTTTTGCACGAGACTGTACATTGTGACAACTCGCCTTATTTTGGGCCAACCTAATATCCGATTTTACGTCTACAACTTACATTGCTTTTGTACAACTTACATTTTCTTATACAGAATAATTTTCGAGATTGTTGAAAGGGAAAATGCTTCAGGATATTTTGGGGTCCCACGTCTTTTAATTCAGAGGGACCCCGACATGCAAACATCCCCGTGACCTTTGATATTATCCAACAACTTTGTAATAAGTTGTTGCTGAATCGATTTCCCAGTGTGCCCAAGATTTGTAATGGAGTGCCTTGCTAACTGGAATTTAATATTTAAATTGAGTTATAAATCATGCCTACGTAAGTATAAAGTTAGGTCGGCATACCTACAAACTTAAAGGTAATTCTTAAAGCAGACTAAAGCTAAAATTTCTCACGATAAAATAATATCTCTTTGAATAATTGTAGCTCCAGGTTGAACAGATACTTTTAAGCTGCCTGTTAGCTGCACTTGCAGACTGTAAATCCATCCAGCTTTTATCCATTCCATGATACAGAGTCAGAGGGCATGTAGAGCAGTAACATTCTTCTGCGAAGCTGTAATGCAAGCGAAAGAGGTAGTAGAAAAGATTAAGGAGAGGAACTCCTCACGCTGCAGAATTGTTTGGAACGCAAACGGCAACTGGAGGATTACTATGGGTTTCAGTCAGTAAAATTCTGACACTCCCTCTACCTCCGTCTGGAGCGAGATAAGTTATTTGAAACTATCCTACCTTCAAAAAAATACCATATCATAGAAGCAGCATAATTTTATTTTAGGTGGGAAAATCATCCAATGACACATGACAAGTCTGACACACTCTCCCACTCCGCCCTCGAGTGGGAGCTCTTGGGCGGAGTGGGAAGGTTTGTCAGACTTTTACTGACTAAAAACCCACTCCCGTTCCTTCGTTGCCTTTCATAACAGGGCCGAGTCTTCCTTTCAGAAGCAGACCCTTGGGCCCCAGTAGGCTTCGACTCTGTTGGGCCCCTACGGTTTGCTGACATCTCCTTGAGGCGCGCGTTTAACATTACGCGCCGTTGACGACTTGAGCTCGGTCCAGACGGTTACCGGACTGTCGGACGGCGAGCTACCCATTACTCACTGTCCGTAAGCCCGCAGAAGCAGCATTACCTAGATTACAAACTTAAGTAAATAAACATCACTAATTTGACCATTTAGTTCACTTTAAAAGAACCATAATCGGATAACACCCAGTTAACTAGCAACTGTTTTTTTTTTATTTTCCCTGTGTGTTCTAAATACGAAGCGTTGACTTATCTAAATGGGTTAGCATGATGCTCGTGCATGAGGCTAATTTATGTCGTGCATGGTTCTTTTAAATATTCAGCAAGTTGCCTAATAATTTACTTTTTATGTCCATTACGTTAACATAACATTTAGTTTTTAGGCTTGAAAAACTTAATCGCTTTGTAAACTATGAATCTTTCTTTTCAGGTTGAGTTTTTATTATGTGACTTTGTATTTTATCTATGATCATCGATACTTATATTTATGAATGTGAAAATAATTTTAAAATGGTTTTATGGCTAAACTATTGAACCGATTTTGATGAAATTAGGATCGGAGCAAGCTTGAATCCACGGAAGAATATATACTATATTTTATCTGGTTTCGCGGGGCAGAAGTTAGTTTTACTTACTTACTTCATCATCATCATCATCATATCAGCCGAAAGACGTCCACAGTTGGACATAAGCCTCCACCAAGCGTCGCCACAACGACCTGTCTTGTGCGTCACGCAATTATCGGATTCCCGCGACCCTGACCAGGTCATCGGTCCACCTTGTTGGAGGCCTTCCAACGCTGCGTCTTCCGGTACGTGGATGCCACTCCAGAACCTTTCGTCTTCATCGACCATCTGTTCTGCGTGCAATGTGCTCTGCCTATTGCTATTGCAAGTTTGACGATTCTTCGAGCCATGTCGTTAACCTTGGTCCTCCTGAGGATATCTTCATTTCTGATGTGATGACTCAAGAAAACTCCAAGCATATCTCTTTCCATCGCTCTTTTGGTGACTTTAAGCCTTCTAATAAAACCCATTGTGAGTGACCACGTTTCAAATTCATATGTCATCACTGGCGACACAGACTGGTCATAAACTTTTGTCTTGAGACACTGTGGTATGTTGGATAAAATTTTTATACAGGGTTATTTGTAAAACCCTGACAACCTCTCAGGTCTATGTTACTAACATCATAAACAATAACTTTTGTTCTATGACTTTTAAAAATTCATCATATTTTAGTTCATCAGATTTTCATACAAAAATAAAAATACTTAAATTGAACGTTCTAAATATTGCGAAGTCTATGCGAAGCAAGCATGAGGAAGTGGGGGTGCTTGATGCACTTGTGTCGTGGCATACAAACGTAGGTAGGTGTAACAAAACTACAGAGTTGAAATGTGTTAGATAGAACAACGAAATCTTGAAGGTTGGTTTTTGGTAAATGAATTATGTTTTGTAAAAAATCCATAGAAATAAAGTTGTTGTTTATGACGTTAGTTATACAGTCCTGCAAGGGGGTCAGTGTTTTAAATATAACCCTGTATATAATTTTATTCAACATACCCCAGTGTCTCAAAAAGAAAATAGTCTATGAAAATAGCGTGTTGCCAGTGATGACATATGGATCCGAAAATTAAAAAAAACCATAAAAAATCTTGACGTTTAAGAAACAGTATCAAAAGCCATTCGCACGAAAAATAAATCAAACCAGATCAAAGGCACAAGCCCAAAACTGGTTCACACATAAATTTCTCAGTAGGCAGTTGTCTTCAGATAATGTACCTCGAAGTACAAAGGACGATTAAGGCAATGTAAATTAAACGTTGGTCCATTTATTAAGGCCCTCTTGGAAAGCGCGGCACTTCGCTCTATTTGAATTATTTATTGAAATTTTCACTGTGAAAGAGATTAACCCGTTTTTAACACTCGCTGTCTACTAATTGTTTTAAGTTTTAATTGTTGAAGAGATGTTTAAGCTCTGTTCGTTTTAATTGGAGTAGTGATACCTGAAGGGTTAATAATAAATTGTTTTAATAACGTTGTTTGGGCAGGGGCCTTTACATAGTTCTTGGTAACTACTTAAGCCTCCCAAAACAATAGTCTTATATCTTGGTTTTCCATTTGTCACAATAGTTTCCCACCAACTGGGGTTTGTCCTTGAGCGCATTTGGTCGCGTACAGGCATAATCTTCTATTGGTACCATGAAAAGTGTCTAAGAGACCGGTAAGTTGATTTCAAACCCTCGTATGTCTTTTAAAGGTCCAAGATTCTGAGAAATATTATTATTATATCTAGCCTATACTGTCCTACTACTGGGCATAGACCTCTTTCCATTCCTTCCATTGTTCCCGGCATTGAGTTACATCTTGCCAATTCCTAAGAAGGACATCCAAATCGTCCCACCATCTCATTCTTGGTCGGGCGCGACCCCCGTCTGAGATATATAATATCAAAAAAATTATATAAACTTGCTGTAGTAAACTATCGTGTGGGATACCTTCACAAATGGATTGTTAGTTGCAGCTTCACCGAATATACGGCCCCGCTTGGAGCGGGAGATAGTGTCAGACTCTTACTGACTAAAAACCCACCCTATTCCTTCTAGCCTGAGATATACAAAGACAAAAATCATATGAAACAACTGTAGTATTTTGTCGTGAGAAATACCTTCACAAATGAATTGTTAGTTTCAGCTTCACCGCATATACGGCCCATTTGCTCGACACTCCTAAAGAAAACGAAACTAAAGCGGTGTGCACACATTACTAATGCTCATTAAGTTCCCTGTTTACCTATTTAAATGTTTCTTCAGCGTCTTGACGCGAGCTCGTTTGAACTCGCGTCTCGCTACATTGGTCTAGCTGTTGTTCTTAAACACTTTCCTTATCCATATTTACTTAGAAGCTTCAAGAGGAGCTTTAAAATAGTTTCAAACTAGCGGAAGTCGTGGAGTCCCTTGCCAAATAAATTACCTGATTTATTTTATTACCTCAATGAATTTCATTACTATCTCTAATGGGTGGAGTGTCCTTTCCTAGTGGTCGTTTTAATACGTCCCTTAATTCAAACAAAGGATGTTTTATCCCCAGTTATATTTCAAGTCCGCTTGTATCCGGTTCATCTTTGTTCTTGCTAAGCGAATTTGGAAAGTGCTGTGACGTCAGCACACATTACAAACAGTAATTAATAACGTAGACCTTAGATATGTACGGTATAAAGGGAATGAATATACATTTAAGTGTTACTACTGATTTATTGAGTAGGTACTATTGTTCCTTGAGGAATGTTTGAACGTTTGATTGTTTCCACAGTTTAAAATTGAGTTGAATTAAGTAACTTTAACGACAAAAATATGGCTCATTAGCTGTCAAATCTCTCATCATGTTCATCATTTTAGCTTAAAGACGACCACTGTTGAACAGTGCCGCCACGATAAACGGTCCTGTGTGGCTTGCATCTATCGGATTACCGCAACCTTCAACAGGTCATCGGTCCACCTTGTAGGTGGCCTTCCCATGCTACGTCTTTTGGTACGCAGTGCCATTCCAGACTCCTGCCTCAATGGCCATCTGTTCTGCAAGTAATACGCCCTGGACATTAGAACTCAAGTTTGCCGATTCTTTAAGCTGTATAGGTAACGGTCGGTTTTACATGATAGTACAACAGTAGTCGCTAAATATCATGGTCAAAGACCATACAATTTTGCTATCTGCTGTTTAAGCTAAGCTTACTGTTAAAATAATTTGATTAAGACTGTAACGTAGCTTTTGGTGCAACTCATTCTTAGGCTAAGAAAGTATACTATACTTTTGACAGGCCTGTTGGCCTAGTGGTTAGTGGCCCTGACTGCTATGCCGGAGGTCGTGGGTTCGACACCCATCCAGAACAAAGGTTTGTGTGATGAGCATGATCATGTGTTCTGTGTCTGGGTGTAATTTAGCAATAACATATAGTATTTAGAAATAAATAAGTATGTTTATTAGTCTAAGTGTAAGTACTAGTCGGCATTGTGTGATAGTTGTGAAAAAAAAATACATCATATAACATTACGCCAGAATTTTCCATTAGTATACGTACAAAAAATAAAAACAAAAGGACGAGTATAGAAATAAAATTACAAACAATCAACAAGTAGCTAATAAAACGAAAGCTTTCATGATTTGTCAGTACATCAAAAACAGACGGCATTTTAGCCTATTTGAGGCGGGTATGATTTATTTAGTAGAATATAATGTACCAATGGAGAGAAAGTGCCGCATCTTGTACTCGGAATGTGCTATTACACAAGATGTTCTTTTACGTTTTAATTCATGAATCCCCAAGCGACCACCGGTGGCCGCGCATCTGTTGTCTTACTATTGTGTCTCTAATTGATGGTATCTGAAGGGTTAAAGTTTAATACCCAATTTTTACAGAATAATAAGGCAATCATTGAGTATAGTCATTTTAATTTCGTACGTTTAAATTATTTGTGTATGTGTAATTTTTTTCTGTGTGTGTAATTTATTTGTGTATAAGTATTTTTTTCTGTAGGTATGTATAATTTGCTTGAGTAAGTGTAATTCTATAATGTGTTGATTTTTTTAAAGACTCAGAACTGAAATAAACTTATTATTTTCCGTAGCTTTCTCTTTGAGCAATGCGGGTTAAAAGTGTTACAACAGATTATTATAAAAAGTTTAAATCCATCTCTATATTTATTTATGTAGTAGATAAACAATGAGTACAAAGGAAAATGTGGCGAATACGTGGTAGTTGTGGTGGTGTTTACTAGTAAATATACGAGGTATACATAAACACAACTGTTTTTTCGGAAAACTCTTTTTTTTTGTGGGTTACACATCATTCAGCCGAAAACTATATTTTTACTGAATGTCAACAGTTTTATTAGTTTATTTTGTGGTGCTTAGAGCGGAGATTATTAAACAACTCGAATCTGTCTCTAATCTATTGCTCTAAAAATCAAAACTCCTTCCACTTGGGGTGGAAACCGCAAATGGAGTTTTGTTGTTTTTTTCGTGAGGATTCCAAGAACACAGGTGATGTGTTGTTGTTCTTTGTATTCCATGACCACAGTAATTCCTTCCAACACTTCTGCAACCCATATCAGATAACTAGATTTTGCCCGCAGCTTCTCCCGCGTACATAAAATATAGCCTATGTCACTCAAATCATTTTTGCAATCGGACCAGTACTTTCAAAGATTACATGCTACAAAAAAAAAAAAAAAAACAAAAAAACAATCTTTACCTCCATAGAATATTCTATTAAACTAGCTTCTCGCAGTGGCTTCGCCCGCGTGATAGCAGAAAATAATCTCGAGGGAATATACTTTCGGGATAAAAAGCATCCTATGTCATGGTCTATCCGTGTATCAAGTTTCATCAAAATCGGTTTTGCCATTTAGGCGTGAAGACGTAAAAACAAACCAACTCACTTTCGCTTTTATAATATTAGCAAGGATTCATTAAACCCCAAGCGAACGCCGGCGTTCGCTCACTCGTTGTCTTTCTATTGGGTCTCTAATTACGGTATGCGATATGTTAATATTATATCAATGTAGATGTACATACATTTATGATGTTTTTTTTTATGTATATTTTTATTTGCTAAGAATTTATAACGTGTTGATTTCCAAGAACTCATATTTTACAATGTTCTAAACTGTATTTCAAACAATATTTTTAGAAACTAAAATATTATGCTTATCTATTGGTATTCGTATAACAACAGATAGATATAATCTAGAAGTAAGCAGTACTTTAGGTGAAAACTTTATATGTTTTCGGATAACCGGCGGCTCCAAGTAACTCTTGTGCTTACTTTGAATAAATAATATGCGTAAAAGCTTCGAAACTGCGCTTATATTTTATCCTGCAGCATTCACTCGTAAGATGCAACAATGCGGGAAATATATATGCCTTAGTTATAGCATTGAAAAATCGAGAGTGGAGGCTGTTTCCGCCTAAAGTGGTTTATTTTTTTTGTTGTGGGTAATTATCTGCTTTTTTACGTGATTTTACAGTGTGTTAAAATCACAGTGGTTAAGGCACCCGCTTCTCAAACATGAGATTGCGGGTTCGAAACCGAGCAAGTGTTAATGACGAGAGCAGTGGCGGCCGAGTGGTAATTGCTCCGACTTACGAGTTTTAGGTCGCGAGTTCAAACCCAGCCAGGCACATTACTTTGTGTAATTTATTTCATTAACACTGCTCTCAAAACAGTCAAGGAAATCATCGTGAGGAAACCGGCATGTCCTAGAACCAAAAATTCGAAGACATGACGTGACATTCACCAAACCACACTGGGCGCGCATGGTGATTTACGGCCCATTCCCTCTCCTAAAGAGGAGGTCTGAATCCCAGCAGTAGGAACATCAAAAAGGCTGATGATGATGATGATGATGATGAAGAAATGTTAATGTGAATATTATAATTCTTTTACACATTTGTAAGTTTATCTACGACACTGGTATCAGTGTCCTTCCTACGAAAACACATAAAACCCTTGGACCCGGTTGTCATTTGTTTTATGATAGTCGTTACAAGTGGTCAAACGCCAGAAAGTCTAACCATCAGTCTATCTAACGAGCTGTCAGCAACAGCAGGGGCCCAGCTGGGTCGTAGCCTACTGGAGCCAGGGTTGATTCAAAAGATAGCTCAAGCCCCGGTATAAAAGACAATGAAGGAACAGGAGTGGGTTTTCAGTCCGTAAAAGTCTGACAATATCTCCCGCTCCGCCCAAGCGCGGGGGATGTCATTAGAAGATTTTCCCACCGCTAAAAAAAAACATCAGTCTATCTAAGGTTCTCCTAAGAGGTAAGAAGTGCCTTAGATAGTTCACGTAGCTTAGATCATGGTTCCCAGAAATTGAGGTGTGGAGGTAATAGGCAGTGGCTTCATGTAAAACATGCTTACGCATTAACCAAAGCAGTAATGGCACCACATCATTATTAGTGCTTTAGGTATTTTTTAGGTGTGGTTTTTTAAAGAAAAAAAATCATTTACTCAAGGCAACATGAACACAAATAAGCTCCATTCTATCATCGAACCACAAGACGGACGATGAGCCACCGCCTTATGTTGGACATCGTTTGGGACCAATACATAAGCGTAGATCATTTGATTGTAGAATTGATATTATTATGTCCAAAATAACAAAAATCTACCATTTATCTTTAATCCTTTTTAAAATGATATTCAGAGATAAACAACTTTTTAATATGATGAAAGGTGTCCTTGCTTTTGTATGACAAACAAATAAAAAGTAACTTATCGGTTTTACATTAAACTAACATCACCGTTTTGTTCGGTAACCAACGGATTCATAAAATAAGAGTTTGATAAAAAAGTTTTGTAACTGTTGACTTTTATCGCCACATAATTTTTCCATGGCGTTTATTTCTTAGCATTGGTTATCAATTGAAAGCATATTTATTGGCATCATGTATCAATTGAAAAGATTTCTTGACATTAGGTATGAAATTAAAGCTTTTTTTATTGGCATTAGGTATCAATTTAAAGCAAATTTATTGGTATTAGGTATCAAATGAAAACATATGTCTTAGCATTAGGTAGAAATTGAAAGTCTATTCCTTGACATGTGTATCAATTGAAAGCATATTTATTGGCATTAGTTATCAAATGAAAACATATTTATTGCGATTAGGTATCAAATGAAAACATATGTCTTAGCATTAGGTAGAAATTGAAAGCCTATTCCTTGGCATGTGTATCAATTGAAAGCATATTTATTGGCATTAGGTATCAAATGAAAACATATTTATTGGCATTAGGTATCAATTGAAAGCATATTTCTTGACGTCAGGTATCAATTAAAAGCATATTTCTTGACATCAGGTATCAATTGAAAGAATATTTCTTGGGATCAAGTATCAATTGAAAGCATATTTCTTGGGATCAGGTATGAATTGAAAGCATATTTATTACCAAGACCAACTCGTAAATAAAGCCCAGGCTTTTTATAAACCGTGTTGGGGTCGGCTTCCAGTCAAATCAGGTGCAGCTGTATGCCAGTATTTAAGATGAAGTGACTGCCTTTCTGGTCTCCATAACCTAGCATATTCTAGGTACGATTTCCTCAAAAAAAAAAAAAAAACAATACAAACAAAGATATAAAAAAAATAAACAGCTGCTCCGGGCTAGGTACATTTTGTCAAGTTTTACAAACAAAATAGTTCTTATCAGCTATGTTTTAGAGTTGATATTTGCATAAATCGTAAGTCTGATTGATACTTTATACCAGGAAAATTTTGAATGGATTTATATAAACAAATGTTACGTACTCAATGGGTTCCAGCAGATGGAAAGCGTTGTCGAGGCTGGCTTAGAAAGAGGTGAAAAGATGATCTAGTGCGCACCACGAGACTGGTTTGAGATAGCGTGAGAGTTCCCCTAAGTCCTTTTAGATAGAATGTTTTGGGGGAGGGGGGGGGGGAGTCTTTGCCCAGCAGTAGTACAATAATGACTAGGGAAAAATGTATTCAATAAACTGCATTTTGTGCTGAAAACCCTCAAAAACGATCATGACGTAATTACTTTACTGCTATCTCATAATATTAAACCCCAGTTATGTAATGATTCAACAGTAAGCGGTTCCACGCAACAGTTTATCCCGAAAATAGCCTAATTTAATTGAATTTAATAAGCTCAGTATGAAAGGACAATATTTCATGAAAATACATTTCAATCCATGAGAACAAAACTGGCAAAATTTATGTAACGCAGTAGGTATTACGAATTATGTGAGCGATTGAACGCCAACAAAAGGAATGCAGAACAAAATTAAATGTGCAAATGTTTGCATTTCATTGTGTGCTTTGTTTTGTATTTAGTATTTGCCAAATTATTTTCCATTTGATTTCGATAAAATGTTACCCTTTTTTTAAGTTTTGTAATGAATCATCACCAATGAATTATAAATAGCGTACCGTACTTTTAGAGGAAAGCATCTTACAATTTGACGTAACGCCCCTGTAGGGCTCAGTATTTTATTTAGTTTCACCTGTCCCGATGTTTGTCTGTCATCAAATCTTGTAAGTTAAAGACCCACTTTCCGGTTACCGATTGAGCTGAAATTTTTCATGCGTGTGTAAATCAGATGCCTATGCAAAATTATTATGACAACGAGCCGATCTGATGATAGAACCGAATGGTGTCTATAGGAACTTGGTAGTTAAACGACACAACCCCATTGAGTTTGGACTCGTGTGATTCGTCGTGACGAGTATTAATTAGCAAACTTTTACACCTATAGGTATAAAAACTTGCTATGAAAAAATGATTCTCATTAAAAGCTTGTTTTATGTTTTAATCAAATCATTCACACAAAAATTCATTTCTTTTGAGAAGAAAATAAAAATCTCAGTAAGAAGAAATTAATATAATTTAATATGCAAAGATGTTACAAATCATTATCGTTTTCAGCAATCACAACAGACCGTTTTTTAGGGTTCCATATAACCTCAAACAAAGGCGGAACCCTTATAGGATCAATTGTCCGTCTGTCAGTCTGTTTTTCAAGAATCTTTATCTCGGGAACGCGAAGAGGTATTGAGTTGAAATTAACACTATATACTTAAGTTTGCAACCCTTTGCAGCTGTGAAAAAAATCAAATTTCTAAGTTTGCTATAAAAAAAGATACGGTCGTTTATGTAGAAAAATACCTATATTTATTCTTATATTCTTTATTGTACACCATATAAACAAAATACAGGCAACTCTCAAGATAATCAAAATTCATAGAATACTTCCCGTTAACCAAGAATCTTGAAATTTGGCATAAAAAAGGTATGTATTTTATTTGATTTTTAGTGACTAAAACCACATGGCATAATGTGTCTGCACTATGTTATTAAATTGCCATCTCTTGTAAGGTAGAAGTACGTATTCCCGTTAGTGTACCAGTACCCGTTAACTAGTCAGTTTTTTATTTTTTGCGTCTTTCTCTCAAAATTAAATTAAAGTTTGCAAATGGCAATTCATTCTTGGTACTATTTTATACAATTTTAATGGCACCACTCATCGAAAAGTTTAATGGCGTCAAAACTGTGCAAACTTAAAAATACGTTATAATGAAATTATCTGTAAGTTCAAAGTTCTGTCAGTGAACTACGAGACCACCCCGTCGCAGAGATCATCTAGCCATACTTTGACGGATAAAATTAAAGTAAGAGTGTTGATCTTTATACAAAATTGTGTGTATTATTTAACGATTTAACCAATAAATTAAGGTAAATCGCATCGAAAAGTAAATGTTTTTGCATGTTACATCTATTGGTACTCACAAACCCCTACTTGACCTAGTACCCGGTAAATTCGTATGCTTTTTACCGGATACTGGTACACTATCAACCCGGTAACATACGTTGCACCGAAACCCGTTATTGTATTCTTATTGCTTTGAAATAGGTCTCATTTTCCTTTGAAACTGTAGTTTGTATTAAATATTTTCTGCCGGATACTGGGACATGCATTAACAGTTACATTTAAATCCGTCACGGTTCTTATTGCTTTGAGTTAAGTATGATTTTCCGTTGACTCAATAGAATATAGTTATTAGGCATCTTGTTTGTTTTGTTACCACGTGCATTTAGTTGCTTTTAGGTTTTTCTGTATGATTTCCCAATTTTTGTACAGTTTTCGTTACTGCTGCTCTAAAACCAGTTTTTAACATGCTTTTATTAGCTTCATCTGTATGTTTGTAGGTTTGCCTGTTTGTTAGTTTCCTTGTAACCACCGCGTATTCGGTCAGGCAACGTTCACCATGGTTTACCGTACTGCTTGATAGTAGCTGAAATTGAGGCAAGGGCGAAAAAGCTCTTGGCGATTTCATTTACTTAAATAGTAGGTATAATTATGCTTTGCAGTTTGCGTCTTGACAAATGGTGACACTTGACCTTTTTTTCCGATGGGGAAAATCATCTTATGACAAAACCCGCTCTTGGGTGGAGCGGGAGATAGTGTCAGACTCTTACTGACTAAAAACCCCACCCCGCTCCTTCTAGCCTTCATACCGGGGCACGAGCTCCCTTTCGGACAACCCTGTCCCCAGTAGGCTTCGACCCAGCTGGGCACCTCCTGCTGCTGACAACTCCTTGAGGCGCGCGGGAACAGTGCGCGCCGTCGACGTCTTGGACTCGGTCCATTACCGGACGATCGGACAGCGATCTACCCATGGCTCGCCGTCCGCGAGCCCGCGTCTACGGTGGCCGGAAATCGGGATCGGAATCCCGGCGACGGCGGCGACGGCGCCGTTGCCTGATGCGGTCGGCCTCCTCCTTTGCAAGCATTACTGCTTCGCAGAAGGAGGCGACCGCCTGCCATTCCTCCTCGCTCCGGACCATGGCCTCGACCAGGGCCCGGCACGAGAGTTCTCCGCCGCCGATCGCCCCCACGAGGGCACGGCGATGCTCAGCCCAGGCAGGGCACACCTCGGCTGTGTGCTCCACCGTGTCTTCCGGGCGTTGCGCACAGTGGCGACACCCGGGCGTCTCTTCCGACTTAATCCAAATACCTTCCGAACGTGCCATGTCCGGTGAGTACATACGTCATGCGGTAGGTAAGGACGCCGTGGGGTCTTTCCAGCCACGCCTCAAAGAGGGGACTTACCGCCATAATCGTGGCGTGCCCAGCACTGGGTTGCGATAGTCGTTGACGCCATTTCACCATGAGATCCCGCCGGAGCTCTGTCCGCCTTGACATGTTGCGGCAGTGGACTTGCACCCCGGCGTTGCATATCCACGCGCATGTCGTGCATGTGTGCAAGGACTGTTGCTTCCAGATCCCACGGTGGTAGGCCAGCCAGAAGGCACGACGCTTCGCGGGAGATCGTGCGGTGACCCCGCACCATCCGTATCGCCATGATCCTCTGGCAGGCGTTCAGTTTGGTCACCGGTCGCTTTGGCAGTGACGGTGACACTTGACCTGGTGCCTTTTGTGTGTCATTTTCAGTACAAGTTTTGTCTTCTTTGACTAAATTTGTTAGATAAATATGCCTCATTAGTTGGAACTCCCGTTGACATTTTCATACGCGTGTACTTCCCATGTTTCTTGCACGGCTTTAATTTTTATTCATTAAGTTACTGAACTCACGTGAGTTCAGATTTGGGTGCAAGATGTAAAGCAGACCTGTAAAGTTATCCTGGTTATAAAAAAATCGTTGATAGGTATTAAAAATTGTCTCAAAGTCATAGAGCTACAATTGAATCTGTATAAAGGTGAATTATTTTGCATATTTATCTGCCTCTGAACCTTGAATAATTTTTCAAGGGATCTATACCTTTCCAAGTTGGTTCTGGTGCTGTAAAAAGCTTCGAGCTACTTGCTTTCTTGAGTTGTGCCATAATAAAGAACTCCTGCTTTCCTGAAAATTTTGTTTAATTTTGGGCCAATCTTTGGCCTACTTCTGGGTGTTGCTTTATGATTACCTACTTCAAATCTGTGACAACCTGTTCTGACATTTATAAATGGATTTTTGCTCAAATTTTTAACACTATGCAACATATGCGCTTTCGTTACTGGTTGGCATCAGCTGAAATTGAGAAAAGGGAGAAAAAGCTGTTTGTTTTTAAATAATTAAAATACCTCAAAATTTTTACTAAATTTGTTTTGAAAGTTTGTATTTTTACTTTTTTATACTTATTGATTCGAAATCAGAAATTAGCAAATAACGTATTAGTTTTCATTCAGCCATCCATGACTGACAAAAAGAAGACCATATTAAAGGCCATGGAGGCAGTTAGAAAAGGTGCCTCAATTTCAGCTGCAGCCAGGCAGTACAATATTCCACGGTCAATGTTGGTCGACAAAATACGCGGCCGCTATTCTATTGGATGTTCCAAAGGACCTGCTACAGTTTTGTCAAAAGATAAAAGATCATTTAAGAAGATGGTTATTTTTTTTGCCAGATAGTGAATTTCCAGTAGCTATGGCGCAGTTGTTGGATAGCATAAGTTTATTATTATTATTATGAGCCTGTTGTGTCCCACTGCAGGGCAAAGGCCTCCCTTCCTTTATTCCACTCTTTTCTGTCCTTAGCCACCCCTGGCCAATCCTTTAGGTAGGAGTCCAAATCGTCACGCCATCTCCTTCTGGGCCTACCGCGTCGCCGGCTCCTGTTGCTCGGAATCCAGTCAGTTGTTGCTTTCGCCCAATTTTGTTGCGACATGCGGCAGATGTGACCTGCCCAGTTCCATTATAGTTTGGCGGCTGAGTCACCTACGTCTGCGATTTGTGTTTTGGAACGAAGTATACTGTTCCGTATGCGGTCTGTTCTTTTAACCCCAAGAGTACTTCGTTCCATTGCTCGCTGGCAGACCCCGAGTACGGACTTTTGACGTTTCGATGACCACCTTTGCGCTCCGTAGGTGAGGGTGGGAAGGATGCACATGTCCATGAGTTTCCTTTTAAGGGAAAGTGGGAGTGGTCCTTTCATCAGGTGTTTCATCGACCAATAGCTCTTCCAGGCGTTCTCGGTGCGTCTAGCAACTTCTTTGTCTTGCCTCGCCTGGAAAGAGACTATTTGGCCGAGGTATATGTATTCATGGACATATTCAACCTCCACACCCTCGATATCTACTTTACGCTTCGCGCTATTCGTCATCAACTTTGTTTTCGTCATATTCATTTTGAGTCCGACCTCGAGGCTGGCATGGCTCAGTTGTTCGAGCATAAGGCTTAACTCAGCCGCCGAAGACGAGAAAAGGACAATGTCATCAGCAAAGCGTAGATTAGTTAATCTTTTTTCCCCGAAGACAATGCCCTTGTCTCCCCAGTGTTCGTCTAGATTTTTAAAAACTTCTTCAAGCGTTGCTGTGAAGAGCTTTGGAGATAGCGGATCACCTTGTTTGACTCCTTTTCGAATTGGAAAGGATTGGCCTGTAGTTTCCAAGTGTATAGCAGCTGTACTATTTAGATAAATTCTTTCCAATAATTGAATGTAGGTGGGTTCTATTCCTTGTTTATTTAAAGTTGTAAATATAGCTTTGTGTGATAGACTATCAAAGGCTTTGGAGTAGTCTACGAACGCAAGATATAATGGTAAGTTGAGTTGAATTGAGTTGAGTGGTCGGTAGTGGATAGACCGCGGCGGAAACCAGCCTGTTCAGGAGGTTGGTGGAGGTCTAGTTGGCTGGAAATACGGTTTTCAAGAATTTTGATGAAGCGTAAGTTTACATATTAAAAAATTGAAGCAAGAAAACCCTTTTAAAAATGGCAGACCAGGTCGTCACTGGTTCGAAGCCTCCATAAAGCGGCACCCTGAAGTAGGCCAGCGAGTGGCCCAAAATCTGACGCAAACCCGTGCTTTAGTTCAGGAAAGCAGTTTAAGAGATTGGTTTAAAGAAGTGCAAGACTATTTTATTACTCATTATAATGACTGATTGATTGAGTTTAATATTGAGGCTAAAATAAAAACTTATGGTTGTTTTTCTATTTTATTTAATTCATGAATCCCCAAGCGACCACCGGTGGCCGCGCATCTATTGTCTTACAATTGTGTCTCTAATTGACGGTATCTGAAGGGTTAAAGATGTAATTTGAGGTAATGATATTTTTATTACCAAAGGTTTCTTAAAATAAATCTAAAATATTACCAGTGTTAGCTTATAATTTGTACAACATAGTTACTTATTAATTACAGACCCTTATTATTTTCACTACTCCTTTATATTTTATTTTTGTAAACTTTAACGTAAAGCAATAGAGTTCAAATTCGCTGTTCAAATTACCGGATTCCGGGTCAATTTAACGGTAACTAGTACAACTTTACCGAGTACTGGTACAATTAGCCCTTTTTGTATTTTTTTTGTTTTATTGATAGTTAACATTTATACTAATTTAATAGAAGTACAATATACTTAAAGTATATGAAATTATCTAACTAGTCATATAAAATTTATTTTTATAAGTCTACTAGTTTTATCCTAGCGCGCATGCAAAGTCAGGGAAGTTCAGAACTTCACGGTTACTGGGCCGTTTACCTTACCGCATTTTATAATACAAATAAATGGCTTTGGTTTGACTTTGACACATCTATGTACATTCACCGCATTTACAATGCAAATAAACGGCTTTGACTTTGAAACACCTATGTAGATACGTTCAATTGCTCGTGCGTTCTATGACCACGCGTTTCCCTTTCAGAAGTCGACCCATGACTCTAGCAGGCTTCGGCCCTGCAGGGTCCTTACGAACACCTGAGACTAAATAATAAAAATTGGCAAGTAGATACCTTCTTTTTGGTTTTTCAAAAATCATCCAATGACAACCCCCGCTTTTGGGTGGAGCGGGAGATAGTGTCAGACTCTTACTGACTCCCACCCCGTTCTTTCTAGCCTTCATATCGGGGCTCGAGTTCCTTTCGGATAACCAGTAGACATCGACCCAGCTGGCAGCTATTGCTGACAACTCCTTGAGGCGTCCGGACAGTTACCCTGCGCTTCAGATTCTAGCTAAAAGCTCCACCACACGTCATGATATGTATGTGTTTGTGAGTATTACCAGTTACAGAGAATGCATTTCATATGAATCTAAACAATACGTCATATTCATAAATTAAAACTGCCTCTATTTCTAGAAAAGTTAATTTAGCATACACTCACGTGAGGACTAAAGTGATTCCAGTAAATTCTTGCAAGTACATAAATACACAGCCAAGTAGTACCTCACTCACTAAATTTATAACTCTCGTGTGCAGAGTTTTAAACACATCAGCTTAATTAATTCCTTTTTGAATTCGTAGTTCATTTCGCGAAGTTAAATTCGCTTTTCAGAAAATTTTTCACTTAATATATTTGGCGAGACCGTGCATTTTGATATTGTTCCATTTTCGCTTTGGGTTTTTGTGGGATTTCACTTCAATTTAAATAATCAACATTTATGTTATGGTTATTTTTGTGTCCGGTTTTATGTGATGGACCCGTGAGGCAATATTTAATGTTTGATTGTGCGCGCATGGTTTGATTGATGTGCATGTGATATTTTTTTTTTGTATTTTATGATTATTAAAGATTTTAATGTGAAAAACATGTTCTAAAGTCAAAAGTTGTACCTACGCAACTTTTTTTCGTAATTAATAATAATTTATAAGACTTTTTTGAATCCTATAATTTTTAATTTTTGTAAATGTGAATACCGACGTTACAATATACTATTACTATTAAGTCACTTTACTATTAAATTTATTAGATTACTTATTCTTTTAGGTATTAAGTTCTATTGGACTCGTTTGAGATTATTGAGCATGGCAGTTGAGAGCTTATCTTGCTGACTCAAATATCTTACTGATGACGGCGCATGAGTTGGATCATTGATTTTCTTCAAAATAATTGAGTTAAGTGGTGCAGTTACACGCGTCATGTCTATAAACGGATTTTGTCACGGACTAGTCATTTCTTAGCTGCCAATGGCTTATTTTAATTTATATATTTAGATTTTTTTCCATATTTCTTACATAATTAAAGCGATAAGAAACATGTAACCAAGATATTTGTAATATATGTATATTGTGAAGAGTGTATATGGAGTTTCTTGAAATCTACGCTTAGAATTGTGCAATAATTCAAAAGTGCTTGTAAATTCTTTGATTTGTATGATTTAAGTCAGATGAGGAGATGGACATGGATTATCTCTTGGTCAGTACTCCTTGGCATGCAATGAATAAAACAAGAAGTTTATGAAAACAGTCTTAAGAATTGAATTTAAATTATTCGTTCAGCGTTCGTGTCAAGTAAAGTTAGTGTGCTAAATAGTTATAACCTCTAACTACCTATTTGTAATTAAATATAATTGACTAGTTACTCAAATAAAGGGCCTATTGTCAACATTGTTGAATAAATGCTTAATTATCGGTAACAAAGTTTGTGCGTACCATAGTTAATCGTGTTATAGGCAGGTTAACGTATAGTGCTGTAATTCAGGACGTAAATCAATTAACTCCACCAATCAGAGTAGGTGGAGAACCTACTGGACTGACACACACTACATAGATTGTAACAAAAGGGTTGCCGGAGCGTTTAAAATAGTTACCGTGGCATGCAATGGGCAACTGATGGAACGCAGGTAAGGCAGAAAAGGAGTTAAGGCACACACACAAATACACACTACATAAACGCAAACGTGATTTTCGCAATCAGACCAGCACTTTTAGAGATCGCATCGTCGCTTTCCATCAGGGGAGATAGCGGTCAAGCGCAAACCTATCAAAAATAAAAAAAAAGATCTCTTACAAACAAAACAACAAAAAAAGACAACTTTACATCTATTATATTAGTATACATAGCTATATGGCAAGCGGTTGCCTCTCCAGAACCTTTCCACCCCATCGACCATCACTTCTTTAAGAAATATGCCCTGACTACTGCTACTTAAGTTAACTGAAATGATAATAATATAACATACATCTGTAGTGGGCTGGTATCACAAAACTTTCATATAGGCATGTTTTTCATCAATTAAAATCGATGAGTGTATTTATTTATGAATATAGTTATATATGAAAAAAAAAAATCCTATTGTTTCACGTCAGGAAACCCATATACACGAAAGCAAACAAATAATTACTTTGAAAGTCTAGGTATGTACCAAATCAAGTAAACAAAACACAAATAACAAGGTGGCAGTATTAGGAGTACAAATAATGTTTTATTCATAATTCAATTTCTGTATCTTAAGTAAAATCAGGTAACTTACAGCAAACATTTTCACTTTTCATATTTTATTTAAGACGGCGCTCCCCAACTTTGATCAATACCGAGAATCTACCTAACTAGATACCTGTTTATTAAATTACGCCTGATCATCTCAAACGTTCTGTGAAAATTCTTTAAATTAGCTCATTTTACATTCGAAAGATATTTCGCGAACTTAGCATTGCACGCACGTCTTAGGCTGGCTCCGAGAGATAAATAAGTTAAGGACGCCGATATTTCACTCCAAACCAATATCGTAAAAGGCGAGAAAGAAAACGCTTAAAACTTCACCCTGCCTTGTTAGTTCAGAAGCGAGAAACCAACATTTCCACCACGTCTTAAAACCTTACAAAGTATTTCTGACCACCATAAAGACTGTTAAAGGTCATACATAAATTACAAATATAAATTACGACGTTTAAACCTGCCGTGCGTCTGAACAGGTAACCCCGACTTTTTATCATCACCACAAGGGCCTTAAACATAAAAATACTGTAGACAATTTTTCAACGACGCAGACCCATGAATTTCAAATACGTTTTTACAGATAAGGGCCATTGTTGATATAAAATACGATTACGCAGTGTAGCCACGCGAGCGCAGCCATCCCCGACCGTAAAAATTACAATACAACAAAGCAAGAGGTACAAATCATGGAAATACAAAGTTTGTATTAATGATGGTACTTACCCTTCGTTTTTTACGATGAAAAATTCTTTTATTGCTCCGTCCAAGTTTTATGCTCTGTAAAATCTAGTTTGGATATTAAAACGATTATTATGATTCGTTAAATCGCTGGACGTAGGCGTGCAGGTATACCTATACAAGTCACTGCGGCATTAACCATAATTTCAACAATTAACCCGTCAAATGTGACACGAAATGGCTTTAAAGAAGTTTAAACAGTAGGCTCACGATGCAATAAACTAGATATAAAGTACGTCTGAATATAGCTTCATATATTAAGTACAAAGTAACTCTTCCTACTTTCTTGTGTCATTGATAAAGGCCTCGCCTACTTGAGTTTATTAAGTGCTCTGAGAGTGTCACGGTAAAAAATGAGGTAAGTTCGCGAGTAGGTTGTAGCGAATTAATTACTCGACAGCAAGAGACTCATCAAAAACATTACATGGTAAAAATGCAGCCAAGTCTGTTTCTCTTTCACCGTCAAAAGTTGTGAGATCTTATGTCGAGCCATTTCGAGTATTTTAAATACTTTTCACTTTTCGTCAACACACATCTGGATAGATAAGTTTATTAAATAACATACTTGATGACAGTAAATTTTTATTTAAAAAAATTATATTCTACTTTATTTATGTAACGTACATTATTAACAAAGGAGTAATTTATGACTTAGCAATCACACAAGTAGTTAGAAAATCGATACGATAAGAGGTTATGATGATAAGCTGTTAGATTTACATTACGCCTTTTTATAACGGATATCGCAGAAAACGCATGGCAGTGTACTATTCAGAACTGATGCAATATTATTGGTAGTGAAGGACATCAGTGCTTACATCAGTTCTGAAACTACTGGTTCAAATTGTATGTGATTCTAAAATGTATCTAGATATACAAAAATCTGGTGAGATAGTGATCAAACGAGAGCTCTGAAAAAATAAATAAATTGGTTTCTAGGTCACAAAGAAGTAACAGGAGGTCGAAAATGTCGACTTTGAGAAAATTATCACATCTTCTTTTCAAAGCTTTCGAAAAAAGCATGTTATGACTGTGTCTTTTTGCTTGACTTGGCGAGGTACTGCCGTACCCCCAGATCATGAACTAAACTAACACCGAAATTATCTCAGAAGCACCTGCCGTGTACACGTCATGAGAGTCATAATAGCCGAAGAATTAAGACGAATCCCGGCAATTTAACTCGTAAGTCGAGTTGGAAACATTTGGCACCGGGAGAAAAGCTTAGCACAAAATTTCGAATGCCTTTATTGTATTAAGCTACCTCGTTCTCATTATGCCGTCTTTTGTCCATGATATTCTCCGCCAGATAATTTGAAAGTGCTAAATAATTCATTTGATGTTTAATAATATTTAGGACTTCGCTGCTTTCATCTCGAGGTTAATAAAGAAATAACTTTACAATGAAGCAACTTCTTAATCATATTTAGACCATCGTTATGTCCGGAAATATTATTGTCGGCGATGGTTGGTCCGTGGTATAAGTCAAAGTGGTAACAATTTATACTCCCTACCTACTTCAAAATTGTAAGCTTTTCGAATTTCAGCAACTAACGCTTATTTATTTATTACTAGCTTTTGCCCGCGGCTTCGTCCATGTATATATAAAATATAGCCTATGTCACTCAGGAATAAAGCAAAAATTTTTAGCAATCAGACCAGTACTTCCACAGATTACGTGCTACAAACAAAAAAAATAAACTTTGCTTCTGTATAATATTAGTGCAGAATAACTTCATTTGTACATATTAGAAATCAATGTGTCACTGCGTCTCTCTGACTAAAAGGTGATAAACTAAAAACTACTAAAAGCTTTTATGTAGTTCTTTTTAAATAATAAACAGAATAATTCAAAATACAAGGAACATGTTTGACGGTATAATATGCATATACCACTGGGTATAACATGCATATTATACCGTCAAACATCTACCTACTGAGATAAAAGCCAAAAATTTTAATGATTGGTGCTGATTGCTAATATAACATAAAAGATACAAAAACAGATTTATTGTCTTAGCATTCGCCACTATTCAACCAAAAGAGGCAGAGAAACACCATAGCAGGTGCATAACCAGTACATATATTATAATATAGATAAACATACATGTATATTTTATTATATTTATACGAAGAAGAAACTAGCAGAAAAATAGAAAAGTCGAAGCCACTATTTGTGTAGAAAATATTCCAAAATTATGCATACTGACTAGTAGCCGTCTTGATATCGAGAGGAAGCGCAATCCACGGACTGTACGTGTATATAAAGGGAAAAATTAACAAAATCAGAAGAATAAGAAGGACAGGATAACGTTAAATAAAAACCACAACAAAAATGGTGTCAGTTTGTTAGAAAATGCAAATTCCTAGCGTATGAAGTTTATTAATAATCTATATTTTTTAAATGTTTTTACAAAACATTTCATCCACCCCGAGTTTGGTCATACAATTCACCTATGTCTCATCACTAATAAGATAAACGATATATCATCATCATCTTCCTGCCCTTGTCCTGTTTTATTTGGGGTCGGCGCAACACGTTTTTTTCTTCCATTCTGTCCTGTCACTCGTCATGCTATCACTAACTCTCTTTTCTTTCATATCACTTCTCACACAATCCATCCATCTTTTCTTTGGCCGCCCTCCTCTCCCCTGCATCCATCCACATGTAAGATAAACGATATAACTGGTACCATTTTTTTTCTGTCAATAACGATAAGTAAAAACAAAAAAAAAATGGTATCAGTTTGTTAAAAAATGCAAATTCCAAGCGTGTGAAGTTTATGAATAATCTATGTTTTTGAAAGGTCTTTACCAAACATTTCATACACCCCGAATTTGGTCATACAATTCACCTGTGTCTCATCACTAATAATAAGACAAACGACATTCAAATCGAAACAATAGTTCCTTGTCAAATTCAAACATAGTTAATAAGCCATTAATCCGCCATAAACAGGGTTATGATAACCCAGTTGAGTTAACCCGTCGTAGCTGTCCTCACTAGACTGTCCCTAAGTTAGCGACATAAATCTGACTTAATGGCCCAGTGGGACAGTGTTTGTACATTATTGGGTTAAGACCGGATACCACGTAACAAGTGGAAAATAACATTATGGATTCCTTGGGTGAAATATTGTGTGGTTTGAGCGTTTCTATATATTTATTGGTCGTAGTTGGATCTAGACTAATTGGCTACGTTGCTTGGCAAAGGTATAAAGTAGGATTTTAATTTATTTATAAGTTTATTTGTTAATCACATCATTGTAATCTTGGGTATTTTAATAAAAAAAATATGTTTTTGTTCACAACTTTTGTTATGTGCGTTTTGTGATATTATATTTATTAATAATTTAAATTTCATAATTGCATAGACTGGTTTTCGAATTAAACAAATTTATTCATTTTTGTAATATCCTGGAATATACATAAGATTGTAAGTTTATATCTCTGGAGTATGTTCCCTTGGCTTAATTTTTTATTTATCATATAATTCATTTTTAAACGTATTAAAATACTGTGTTTCTTGATTTACAAACCGAACTAGTGAATTATAATACATGGAATTATCTGTCGCTAAACGACGAAGTTTAATTTTCAACTGTTGTAAAATAATAAAAATAATGTTTTTGAATGTTTTTGAGGTTTCAGAAACATTTACTTTTTATAAAGAAGGATTCTGAATCAATTTAAAGTTCAGTATTGACTTAGACAACACTCCCTTTTTGAATATATTTAATTTTATGAACAATCTTTCATCGCATATATTTCATTATTTTCTTATAATAAAAAAACAAGTACTTGAGTGGTTGAAGGTTCTACAATACCTAAATTTGATTGTAGAAAAAGACAAGAACTTATTTACTTTTATTAAATTAAGAAACACGTTAGATGAATAAAAAGTCAATATTGTAGCGACGTCAGCAACTAGTAATGAGTGTTTTTGTCTTCGGGGAACTTTATAAACTTCGGTTTATTACCGGCAATAGTCTGCAAAGTACCTTCTTTAATATTAGGTAGCTCTCAGTCATAATTAAGGCAATAAAAAAACTTTGACGGAAAGGATCGGCCCCATCGCTAATTGCCAATTTTTCAATTACCACTCAAAGGTAGCGGTAGGTTCAATTTTGTACTTAATATCCTTACTAATACTATAAAAATGAAAGTGAGTTTATTTGTTTGTTTTTTTACGTCTTCACGCCCAAATGGCAAAAGCAATTTTAATGAATATTGGTACAGATATAGTTGGTACCCTGGAGACGGACTATTTTTTTCTAAAGTGAGAAAAGGGTGAGAAAGAGTAAAGTATATTTATAAACGCGGGCGAAGCCGCGGGTAAAAACTAGTATATTATAATAATCCTTACTAATATTAATTATATGAAAGCGAAAGTGAGTTTGTATGTTTGTTTGTTATCTACGTCTTCACGCCCAAATGGCAAAATAAATTTTTATGAATATAGGTACAGATTTAGTTGGTACCCTGGAGACGGACTATTTTTTTCTAAAGTGAGAAAAGGGTGAGAAAGAGTAAAGTATATTAATAAACGAGAGAGAAGCGACGAATAAAAGCTAGTTTATAACAAAAACAAGTTAACATATTACCCAAAATTATAGCTTAGAATGAGGGATTGATCAATTTACTAATAATTTGATTGTTCCATGATTATAACTCAACAAAACACGTATTACGGGCAAGGACATAATAATTACGAAATAATTTTACAGAGAGTCGTTATATAAACATAAGTAGGTAATTCATTGTTTCCTAAATACCAAGTTGGTTATTAAATAACTCGTGACGTCGTCCTTTGGTCACGCGAGCTCAATATTAGGAATTAGCTCACTTGGTGCGATGCCCTTCAAGTTATTTTCATTGCCGCCAACCTTTGTGAACTAAGTATTGATTAGATAAAACTCTGATAAGGAAACGCGGTGGTAGCTTAGTGGTGACGGCCTCGGGTTTACGAGTTGTAGGTCGTGAGTTCAAACCCGGTCTGGCGTATTACTTTGCGTAATTTGTTTCATCACCATAATTATGAAAACTGTGAAGAAAGATATCGCAAGGAAACTAGCTTTCCATCAGGTGGGATCGCAGTCAAGTACTAGTTTATATCAGTTTAAAAAACACGTAAACATCTACCATACTGCACTGGGCAGATTACGGTCCATTACCTCTCCTCAGCAGAGGGAACATTAAAAAGCCGATGTATTATTATGCTGATTAGAGATATGTTAACACCAATTTATTGGGCTTACCCCCGATTGGTGTTAGTTGGCCTTTTTTTTTTTTTTGGTTGTTGGTCTTTAGCTTTGAAGATACTAGTCGAGTTTGAGTCCTGCTCAAGAGAAATATTTCAACGGTTTAAAATGTACATAGAGAAATGATAAATTAGTATGTTTAGAACATCTTTTTTGGTAAGAGTCATGATAATATATTATTATTGATATTATCATAAGTATTTATAAACTTAAATATACTTACTTATTAGTCCCTAAAATAAGAAAAATATTTTAACTTTTACTCTCTATCTATCATATATAATCTATCTATCACAGTGGCCTGTCATAGTTATTTATTTACTAAATTGAATAAATACAAGAAAATAAAAATATAAATGAAATAAAATTACTATTAGATCAAACTTTATTCGTGACAATAGTATCTATTTTTCTTTTATGATTGATTTCATAAATGGTGTAAATATTTCGTTTTAATAGGTAATTATTTTTACGCTGTCTGTGTTGTTAGATAAGGCAATTTATTGAATTTAAGAGTTATAGACGAGTGCACGAAATAATATCTCCAATAAATTATTTATATTTAAACTTGATAAAATACATTATTATCAAGTGTTACATAGTCTTATAGATACTACAACCTGCTTAGATGGCTTCTTATTTACATAGATAAGAATTAACATATTTTAAACTATGCATGACACATATTTTGACAGATTTTTAGATCATACTACTAACGGTCAAGAGTGAGTGTTTGTATCTATACATTTAAATGTGAGTGTATGTTTATTACTCCTTTACGCTTAAATGTCTGAACGGTTATGGGTAGATAAATATGAGACTGCAGGCACATAGGTAAACCATGTTCTACAACTCGTAACTCGCCTTTACATAAATTGTTAAATCACTGTGTAGGTACTATGTATTATTTTTGTGTACATGAAACAAAGAATTAAAGAAGATCCCAAACATTATTAATAAAATAAACTTGATTAAACGCAAAATTAATCAAAGTAAATAATTGTAAACATTGTGTAGAATTTGTTTTCCAGAACAAGCATATGGCTTCAACAAATACTTTGATAGAAGACTAGAAACCTCACACAGTAAACACAGTGTCAGCTCCAGGTAACTAAGTAAGTAATTTAGATTGATGTGTGGACAGAAAACCGTCTAGACTGGAATTGGTTTAGGCCTAGACACTGCCTAGCCATTCTTAAATATGCATAAGGTAAATGAAGGGCGTTAGTCTACGGTATATACTAATAAATAATGGTTGTTTAAAGATAATATTTGAATAGAAGGATAAAGAAATACAACAAAAGAAATGGTGAGTTTAAAAAACGGTTTTGCAGACATTAAATGGTATAGAAGTGGTATTATTTCTGACATTTTATAGTAAGTACCTTTTTTCGAGGTTGAAAACCGTCAAATAGCTTTTCTCGGTGTAGGAGGAGCAAGAGAGAATGTCAGACTTTTACTAACTTTTTTTATTATGAACGGACTCGCGTTTGACCACTATTTCTTCTGATAGTAAGCAATGATGTGGTTGACGATGGAGCATGCTTGCCTAGAATTACCCTATTGACTATCAATTATTGACTTAAAGACCCCTAGGTTGTAGCTATCAGGCAACACAGACTACGGCAGGGAATTCCACTTCTTTTTTTTAATGAATAATGGTACCTGAATTAAATGAATTTAATTTTTTAATTTTTAGCTGTACGCATAAAAAGCTTTGTATGTATGAGTGTGATAAACCCATGTTTGGTCCTTCAGTTACCCTTTGCGATTGACACGGTGTAATGATCGAAGATCTTGTTCCATAGTTTTAAAATAGATGGCGCCACTAGGCTCGCCACTTCATAAGAACACAACTTATTATTTGACAAGTGACGGTGGCGGGAAATTATTGAGATCACGCTTAAGATGAAGGAAAAAAGAAAAATACACTCGAACGATCGTGTAAAGCTGTTCCACATTATTATTTTGCTTTGGCTAATTTAAGCAATTTTATTGGAATGTACCTGACGTAATACGTGCTATATCAGTGCTGTATTGAGCAGTTGTACCTTTGAGTGCGAGTTGTGAAGGAAACGTGGTAAGTGTTTGCGCCTATTTTACAAACGGTTTTTTTGTGGTCGGGAACGGTTCCACAATGCTGACGCATTTATTATTGTCCTTAGCTTGCGGAAAAGCCCCTGTACCTGGACATTGATCACGGTTATCGACTTGCAACAGACTCGTTGTTCGATTGACAAGGTGTTAACCGTCATATTCGCGGCAGTTATCAAGGAGCGATTGGCTTCTAGGCAGAGCCTGCGGACTGGCATTCCTTTTGCCACGGGTTCGATCCAGACATAGGTATGGGTATAGGTAAGACGGGCAGTTGGCTGCAACTCCACGACTAAGGCGCGTATTTTGCGTACGATCCCGACATACTCGTATGATAACATATTTATAATCGTTTAAGGATTCTGTTTTCGCAACATGATCTTATTACTAAGTTTGATGAACTGAAAAATTTGTGCATAAATTCTTGTACTGACCTTGTGCATCTTTTATATGATTTATCTGGAACTGGAACCCTGAGCTTTACAGTGGCACTTAACGTGGGGCGCCAATACCTGACCCTGGGCATTATAGCGATGACGGTGCGCTCTGTTCCCGCGCGCCTCAAGGAGTTGTCAGCGACTGGAGGGGCCCAGATGAGTCGAAGCTGGGCCAGGGTTATCCGAAAGGAACTCGAGCCCCGATATGAAGGCTAGAAGGAACGGGGTGGGGTTTTTAGTCAGTAAGAGTCTGACACTATCTCCCGCTCCAACCAAGAGCGGGTTTTGTCATAAGATGATTTTTGCCCACCGTAAAAAAAAAGCAATATAGCGGTAGGTTGGTAACTCTTTCGAACAATCCTACAAATCATGAAGCATACGTTTTAATTGGTTGCATAACTATGCGTATTAATTGATTGCATAACTATACGTATTAATTGATTGCATATCCCCATTTTTGTCAATTCCAATATCATAAGAGTTTTTATTTGAAGAATTGCCATTTGGCCTTCTTTTCAAGTTTTTTCAGATCCCATACAATTTTGGATAAGTAAGAAACCTTCTGAGAAAATCTGTGCTCAATGGTATGAATCTGCAAAAACGTTGAGTAGTCGTATAGTATTTCGCTTGTTTGGACTTTATGTGAAAAGCTTTTTCCTGCTACTTCGCCCAACCATACAAAAACCATGGAATGTTACGGGATAAGAAGTAGTGAAGAATGACTTCCTCAGATTTCTTTTTACAAAAAATATATTAACAAACAATATATTTCACCTTTTTATCTACCTATATTATAAAGAATCTTTGAAAGTATCGGTCCGATTGCTAAAATTCTTCCAGCCATAGAAAGTTGCTTTATTCCCGAATGACATTGGCTATATTTTATGTACGTGAAAAAACTAGTAATACTATAAAGAAAAAACGCGTGAAGATGATAATACAAGAATAAATGAACATACTGGCAATAGAGTACTCATTTATTCTGAACAACTTTTATTATGGCCTTTTTTAAAAAGTGGTAATGGAATAACTTCTCTCGCTCTGGGTGTAGTCATTCTCGCTACACCCAGAGCGTTTCGACTTTTACTGAATAAACCCTACTTGTGTTCCTTCAGTTGACTTTTACGTTCCAGGACTGAGGTAACACTTTCAAATCATCTCGTAGCTTTGGCAGGCATCGGCTCTGGTCGACTGTTCCTTTTGCTGAAATTTCTTTGTAGCACGCGTAGAACATTAATTCATGAATCCCCAAGCGACCACCGGTGGCCGCGCATCTATTGTCTTACTATTGTGTCTCTAATTGACGGTATCTGAAGGGTTAAATCGCGGCACGTCAACTCGGGTTCTTTTTTAATTTCTTTTACTAGCTATCCCCAACACAATTGGAGCCTATTGTAAGACTACTTCTACTATCTTTTCATCCCAGTTGTTGCAGTTTTGCCTCTCGCACTTTCATTCCGCTACATCTTTCTGTATCGCATTCTTTTTTCTTTCCTATGGGTGGGACTTCCATTTATGCCTGCTGCTCTACCTAGGTCTTTAGTCAAAAATACATCAACGTCGTGTGTCTCATGGCTGCGCCAAATAGGTCCAGTTCAGCATAGCACCACGTCACTACGTAGTAGTTGCCTGACGCTGGTTTTCAACTGAACCTTACTACGAGTCTACAGATGCTAGTTCTCCGCGCGATCACAATATAATAAGAAAAATAACGTGATCTAAACTATCAGGCAGTTCCCCGGACCAGGAACAACACCCATCTGGTCGGAGGATTCTCCGTTTTCTTTTCAACGGACGTATATAGGACCCTAGCCAAGTTACAACCGTTTCGCATAGAATTTGATGAAAGCGTTCGACGCAAGTTTTCATCGAATTCTTTTGTTCTAACCACGTGACTGAGCGTTGAGATAACGTCGTTCTCGTACATATGAAACTTTCTACTAGCGTTAACTATTGCAGATTAGCAACTTGGCTATAAAGGTTCTGCATACCTCTAAAAGTTTCCAAAGGTTGATTCCTCTATCAAAGCCAGTTTAAACCTACAGTCAAATATCGACAGGAAGCAAGAACGTTACACGTTGTAATACCCATTAGAAGCCCTGAGTATCGGTTACTTAATCCCCACATTCCACAGCCGCTGAACAAAAAGCGATGTAAACAATAGCGCCTAATGCAACCTAACTAAGTGTATAATGTGCAATACTAAGGCAGTAACGCCTTAATGTAGGCACTAAAGCTGTTTGCATTATGTGAAGAGGAAAAGTTAGTATGCGAACGTGCACATAATACTCTTGACTCTGACTTTTGGAGTATGCTGAACTTTAAATGAGATTCTTGGAATGTTTGTAAGGGGACACTTTACAGTTGTATTGCTCTACTTGCAACCCAAACTCAAACCGTAAAATATTGTCACGGTACTACCCATACGAATTTTCGTAACAGATTTTTCAGTTTTCCTATAAATAATAGCCTATTTAATTCGTTATCATCATTTCAGCCGAAAGAAGTCCACTATTGGACATAGGCCTTCCCCAAGTGTTGCTACATTGAACGGTCCTGTATGTTTCGCATCCATCGGATTCCCTCAACCTTTACCAGGTCAATTTAGGTATATTTTAATAATTTTGTTTAACTAAAGTTTAATTTTTATTTATGTTTTGGTTATTTATTATGTTTTCATTGATGATTTTTGAAGTGTGTTATGTAATTCGTATTACATAGTCATATATACATAATAAATCTGTAGAAGTTGTAAGGTATTTTTTTCTTTAATACCGATTATCCTAGCTGTTGTACTACTAATCTTTGTTGTGCAGACCTATTCTTGTAATGAAATGTACAAAATTGATATAGATAACTTTTAAACATTAAAATGGTGTGTCACTTAATATATTACTTAGGTATGGTTTCATCGCTATTGGTAGACTATCATTCATTGACTGTTGGACCACAAAATACAGGTACAGAAGTCAATCTACATACAATACAAAGCACGCTCGAGCAACGCACACATAGACACCGCTCACGGACACGGTATCTCGGTAATGTCTTGGACGACTCGACGAACAGTTTCAGTTCAAACGCTCATTAGTGTGCGTCCACCGAGCGTAGGTATAAAAAGTGAAGTACATACAAGAGATTGTCTTATGTACGTAAATATTGTGTGGTTAGACGGTTCAAAGTTCGCCAGGTCAGCTAGACCTTTTTTAATCTAAATTTTGCCTTGTGGATTGATGGATAATAATGGACGATCATAAAAATGCTATCTGATCTAATAAATAGTTGAGCGATCATTTTTTAATTTTTTATATGAAATGAAAATAGATTCGATAGATTTTGTCAATCCGATTATCAAAAGCGTTTTGATGGATTGCATCGCAGGGATTTCAGAGCAAATCAAATTCATTGTTCATCAACTTACGGTTATTATATTGAATTTAATATTTTGGTATGACGAGACTTATAATACAATAAAATTTGTTGTAAGGACTCTAAAAAAGTAACAATTTTAAAGAAACTTAAATCTTGACTAGGCTGTTGGTCTAGTGGTTATCACCGATGGCCGCAGGTCGTAGGTTCGATTCCTATCTAAGAAAATTTTTTTTAGGATGAGTATGACCATTTATTCTGTCTGGTTGTAATTTATCTGTAACTAGCTTTGCCCGCGCGGCTTCGCTCCCGCTCTTCCCTACTCCACCCTACTCTACCCTACTATACCCTACTCTACCCTACTCTACCCTACTCTACCCTACTCTACCCTACTCTACCCTACTCTACCCTACTCTACCCTACTCTACCCTACTCTACCCTACTCTACCCTACTCTACCCTACTCTACCCTACTCTACCCTACTCTACCCTACTCTACCCTACTCTACCCTACTCTACCCTACTCTACCCTACTCTACCCTACTCTACCCTACTCTACCCTACTCTACCCTACTACTCTACCCTACTCTACCCTACCCTACCCTACTCTACCCTACTCTACCCTACTCTACCCTACTCTACCCTACTCTACCCTACTCTACCCTACTCTACCCTACTCTACCCTACTCTACCCTACTCTACCCTACACTACCCTATTTTTTTTTCCATAAGAACCTTCTCCTCACAATAACAATCACAACAAAAAAAAATCAGCCAAATCGGTCAAGCCGTTTTCATGCCAAGTCGTGACAACGGAAAACGGGGGTCATTTTTATATATATAGATATGTATGTATTTAGAAATAATACATACGTAGATATGTCTTATCAGTTGTCTAGTATACATAGTACAAGCTCTGCTTAGTTTAGGACTAGATGGCGACGTGTGATAGTTATGGAATATGATTATATATTATGGGTACTGTGAGGGTCTTATCGCTGACAGCGATATCTACCAGTAAACCATAAGATGGGCTATAAGAACTTAAACTAAAAAAGGGTAAACTAGTAAGCAAGTTCTGCTAGCAAATATTAACAACAATATTAATGGTTTTCATCATCATCATCATCGTTTCAGCTGACAGACGTCCACTGATGGACATAGGCCTCCCCCAAGCGTCGCCACAATGATCGATAATGATTTTATTTGATTAATATTACGTTAATGGCTCCAAGAGGAATAACCCTACCGTTAACGTTTCTGAGTCTCAAAATTTATTCGTATATATTTGCTCACTTCACTTCTACCATGCACTGAGTGGCATTTCAATTTCTTGTTATAAAAAAATCTTTTATGCTTTATGGAGAAACAATGGAGATTTTTGCTGTCGAGCTTGAAATCCTTTTGATATTTAAATAAGCTGTAGAGTTGAAAAGATGACGGAAATTACAATAAATCCTTATATTAATGAATATCATTACATTTACTCATAAGATGTTCATTCAGGAGAGCAATGGTAGCCGAGTGGTAATAGCCCCGACTTACGAGTGGTAGGTCTCAGGTTCAAACCCAGCCAGACGCATTACTTTATGTAATGTATGTTCTCAGCACTGCTCTCAAAACGGCGAAGGAAAACATCGTGAAGAAACTGGCATGTCCTAGAACCAAAAATTCTAAGACATGTGACATTCACCAGCCCGCACTAGGTTTGGGCACGCCACAATTATGGCGGTAAGTCCCCTCTTTGAGGCGTGGCTGGAAAGACCTCACGGCGTCCTTACCTTCCGCATGACGCAGGTCCTCACCGGACATGGCAAGTTCGGGAGGTTCCTGCATCGGATTCGAGCGGAAGAGACGCCCGGGTGCCGCCACTGTGCGGAACGCCCGGAGGACACGGTGGAGCACACAGTAGAGGTGTGCCCTGCTTGGGCGGAGCAACGCCGTGCCCTCGTGGGGGCGATCGGCGGCGGAGACCTCTCGCGCCGGGTCTTGGTTCAGGCCATGGTCCGGAGCGAGGAGGAGTGGCAGGCGGTCGCCTCCTTCTGCGAAGCAGTAATGCTAGCAAAGGAGGAGGCAGACCGTATCAGGCAACGGCGCCCCCGCCGCCGCCGCCGGGATTCCGATCCCGATTTCCGGCCACCGTAGACGCGGGCTCGCGGACGGCGAGCCATGGGTAGCTCGCTGTCCGATCGTCCGGTAACTGTCCGGACCGAGCCAAGGCGTCGACGGCGCGCACTGTTCCCGCGCGCCTCAAGGAGTTGTCAGTAACAGGAGGGGCCCATCTGGGTCGAAGCCTACCGGGGTCGGGGTTATCCGAAAGGAAACTAGAGCCCCGGTATGAAGGCTAGAAAGAACGGCGCGAGGTTTTTAGTCAGTAAGACTCTGACACTGTCTCCCGCTCCACCCAAGAGCGAACCATGGAGTTTCTTGCCGGTTCTTCTCCATAGGAAACGACCAATTTGGAACCGTGCACTAGCTTCTGACGTTTTATAAGTGCCCATGTAGGCCTATGTGAAATAAAATATTTTGACTTTGACTTTGAGCGGGTTTCGTCAATGATGATTTTCCCCGTCGACAGAAAAAAAAAAAAGCCCGCACTAGGTCTGCGTGGTGAATTACGGCCCATTCCCACTCCTAGAGAAGAGGCCTGAGTCCCAGCAGTGGGAACATTAAAAGGCTGATGATGATGATGATAAGATGTTCTATGTCAATCTCTTACTTTTTTGTTTGGGAGAAGGAGAAGTTACCCTTCACGTAACTTCTTGCTTCGAACGGAACGAGGGTGTCAAAATTTTATTGACTAAATTTCACTCATCACTGATATATCTTGAGTTGCAAGATTCCACCCGAAAAAACATAGTTAACATACTCGTACTTACATTGTAACTTAAATAAAAGCTTATTACAATAAAATAGACACTCGTATACATCATCATCATCTTCATCAGCCTTTTTAATGTCCCCACTCCTGGGACTCAGGCCTTCTCTCTAGGAGAGGGAATGGGCCGTAATCCACCATGCGGGCCCAGTGCGGGTTGGTGAATGTCACATGTCTTCTAATTTTTGGTTCTAGGTCATGCCAGTTTCCTCACGATGTTTTCCTTCACCGTTTTGAGAGCAGTTAGTTATGAAATAAATTACATAAAGTAAAGTAAGCCACCCATTACCACTCGGCCACCACTGCTCTATACATTAAAATAATAATCGAATAAATAAATATGAAAATATCTGTGAAAACACAACTGAACCATAAAATTGCTCGAAAGCGAAAAATATGCATGTAATCGTCGCAGCATTAACCTCAAGTGAGGTTTTGTTGTAAAAATTTCAGAAGATAAATCGTGTGTCATCACAGGCACCACATATCAATCACATGGCCGCGACAATCCATTTTCTGAACAACCGACATGTTTCTAAAACTAATATTTTACCCTATATCCAATCAATGAGAACGATAAACGTAATTTCATAGGTGGGTTGTTGTTTGCTAGCGTTTCGGGCTTTTGAATTGGATTTGTAACTGAAAATTTATATGGAAGTTCGTATGTAGACTAGACCTTATAACTAGCTGATATTGTCCCACTGCTGGACATAGACCTCCCTCCATTTTTTCCAATGATCACGGTTCCTTACTTTCTCTTTCCAATTCTCGAGGAAGCCATCCAGGTCATCCCGCCATCTCCTTTGTGGCCTACAGCGTCCCCGTGTTGCTGTGTCCGGGCACCAATCCTATGTTTTACGAGTCCACAGCTCGTTAGACATGCGGAATACATGCCCTGCCCGGTCCCATTTAAGTTGGGTAGACTTTTGAACCACATTAATGATTTGCGTTTTGGAGCGCAGTGATGTGTTTCGAAATGGTCTCACGAAATATAATAATAATATTCCACAACTGTCACACAACGCCGTCTAGTCCCAAGCTAAGCAGAGCTTGTGTTATGGGTACTAGACAACTGATAAAGATACTTATATATTTCTAAATACATACATATTATAGACCAGCGACTTCGTACGCGGATCCTGTTGCTTATGCCAGCGACAACGGAGTCGTCAAAATCAAAGATCTGAAACGTCTGGTGCCGAATTCTAAGAGCCCGGGGACTGGAAAACAACGTGATGCGCGAGACGATTCGAGACGTTCCAGATCTCTCCCTTCCACTTACGCGCGTGACAGTGTGCACACACCTTGGTGCCATAGACAAAAATAAACAGAAAGCTCCGAACTGCTGAGCTATCGGGAGTTACATGTGTTATTGTGAGTCAACCATAAAATATTGACATATGATGTCTTGGGATATTTTTTATATAATTTTAAGGAGAACATTTCCGTAATACATAATTTCTGTGTAGCTTTAACCATTAAGGCTGCAAACGCGACGGAAGCTTAAAAAGTGGAGTAATTTTTCTCGTTTCCCCAACATTTCCCTTCACTGCTCTGCTCCTATTGATCGTAGCGTGATGAAAAGTATACTATAACCTGCCCAGGAGTATGAAGAATGATTGTACCAAGTTTCGTTAAAATCCATCGCGTAGTTTTTGTTTCTATAAAGAACATACAGACAGACAGACAGACAGACAGACAGACAGACAGACAGACAAAAATTTTACTGTTTGCATTTTTGGCATCAGTATCGATCACTAATCACCCCCTGATAGTTATTTTGGAAATATATTTCATGTACAGAATTGACCTCTCTACAGATTTATTATAAGTATAGATAAGCACCCATACACAGAACAAATGATTATGCTCATCACACAAACATTTGTCCTGGGTGGGAATCGAACCCACGACCTCCGGCATAGCAGTCAGGGCCACTAACCACTAGACCAACAGGACATATAAAACCAAATCGCTCTAGACACTGATATTTACAGTTAATTTTCCCTAGTTTCAAGTATGTTAATGCTATGAAAGGATTCTAGGTATAATTTGTCGGATCTAGTAGAACTTAGAAGGTATTCTATTAGGTTGAAGCACCTACAGTTCATAATTAAGTAGGATTTTGTTCCATAATTAAAGTGGTTGAAGTTCGTTACAATGTTATTTTTTTAATGACTATCAATTTAAAAAGAACACATCTGTTTTTGTAGGCTTATGATTAGAATCAAACAAAGAGGTTACTTCAAAGTAAACATGCACCAACGTTAGCTACTAGGTGAGATAAAGGTCAAACGCGAACCTATCCATAATAAAGTAATTTAGGTATGTAATTTAAGTTCATTTTAACTACAATATTACAATTTTAACTACATTAATTCATGAATCCCCAAGCGACACCCGGTGGCCGCGCATCTATTGTCTTACTATTGTGTTTCTAATTGACGGTATCTGAAGGGTTAACTACACATCAAAACTAATAAATATTGTAGCCTAATAGATACAAACCGTATAATATATAATATAATAATAATGAGCCCGGACACAGCAACGCGGGGCCGAGGCAGACCACGAAGGAGATGGCGGGACGACCTGGATGGCTTCCTTAAGGTGGTGCATCACGACTCACATTTTCACTGTTTTTCGTACAACCGCTCATAACTGATTATGACGTTATTACACACTTTTCATTAGATATTTTGGAAACACAGTATCTTGTGGATATTATCTAGGTTTCTAAAGAAACCAATTTCTAAATTTGTATAAACCTCTGAAAATGTCCTATTTTGTATGAACTTTGACACTTCATAATTTGCCTAAAAATTAAAAAAGTCAAAAAAGTAATCCTCTAGAGACCTTGCAAATTTTATTAAGATTCTAAATGATGATAACTTTTTCCAAAAACTTTTAAGGGTTTAAAAAAAACAGCTATTTCCTGGAGCAAGTTTTGTGAAATTTTCGAGTAAATCTCGGAATTACCGAATACTAACAGAGTTTCCAGGCGTTATCTCTCTTTTTTTGCGTTGCCTTTTCGTCAAACATCGCGTTAGATTACATTAAATGAAGTAACAAGCTTTTAAACCATTTTCGATGTTTACGATAAGCGAGTGGAGAAGGACCCTCTTAAGAATTTGAATGAGAAAGCGAGGAACCGTGGTCGTTGGAAGGAGTGGTGGCCTTTGCCTAGCATTGGGACAATATGGGCCAACTATATAACGGGTAGAAAAAACCATATTGAGTATAATAAAGCGGGATTAATGCTCAAAACATTGGCAGCATTGCTACGTTGGATAGCAATGCTGATCCCTTGATCCGCTGGTCGCGAAAAGTCGACCAGTATTTTCATGAGATTAAAAAAAGATATGTACAATGCTCATAGAGTCATAGTAGGCCTAAGAAGAGATGGGCAATGTATTTAATCTTGTAAAATCATATGTTGAAGAAGAAGTATTAGTAGAGTGGCAGCCTTCAGGTAATATAAAAGATGTCTTTTTTAAAAACATAGCCAAATTCTAGGAATAACAGCTGTATCGTATGTTCACAAATATGTAAACATACACACAAGACTCCCAAATGGGAAACACCTAGAACATAGGCTACACAAATATTTGTTTCGTGCGGGAATCGAACACGTGTCACATATCGTCTTTATGTTTTTTTTTTATCTTCACCCTATCTAGGCAGCAAATATTTTTTTAATCATAGGTCTAGTCTTAAGTCCAAACTCAAGGTTTGCCAGCGTGCTATGGAGCGCAGCATACTGTGTTAAATTAACAACACGTTTATGACGTTCAGCGCTCCGATTGGCTCGCTCTGAGTTCTTAACCAATCAGAAAGCCAAACACGGTAAACCTTTCGATCGCATTAACGTAAAACAACATTCATTTCAGCGCACACAAAAAACTTTTAGAGGCCCGTGTAGGAGGCTTGAAGCGGCCACAAAAAAAAGCTAGTACCGGCCGCAAAAAAAAAAGCTGAAGCGCGCGACACCTCTTGTGTCCGGTAAAGCTTGAAGCCGCTTCAAGTGTTTTTTGTGGCGGCACTGCCGCCGCACACGAGCCACAAAAAAACGCCGCCTCAAAATGAAGCTTGAAGCGGCGTTTTTTTGAAGCAGGGTATGCGGGGACCGTAAATCTTATCATCATAGATTGTTAGGTACCTACTAATAGGGGCCAGTTCCCACTTCGCTGGAAGACGGGGAAACTGGTCCTCATAGCGAAGCCAGGGCGCCCTGCGGACTCTCCGTCCGCGTACCGGCCCATTGTGCTGCTCGACGAGGTGGGCAAGCTCTTTGAAAAAGTGATTGCAAACCGCCTCGTCGTGCGGCTAACACGGGTGGGGCCGGACTTGTCGGACGGACAGTTCGGCTTTCGCAGGGCGCACTCTACCATAGACGCCATCATGCGCGGAGCCCTCACGACAGGGGAAGCGGTGTCCCAGGGTAGGTGTGTCGTGGCAGTGTCCTTGGACATTGCCAACGCCTTCAACTCCCTGCCCTGGAGTACGATCCGGAGGGCACTCCGGTACCACCGGGTGCCCGAATACCTCTGTCTAGTGGTCGAGGCGTACCTGTCAGACAGGTACATTGTCTACCCCGGTCACCAGGGAGACTGGTAACGTCGAGAGATGTCGTGCAGTGTTCCGCAGGGGTCGGTTCTAGGCTCACCCTTGTGGAACATTGGCTACGACTACGTGCTGCGCGGTGACCTCCTTGACGGGGTCAGCGTGGTCTGCTACGCAGACGACACGCTGGTTCTAGCGCAGGGAGAGTCGCACCAGGCGGCGGTCGCTCTAGCGACACGTGGGGTTGCGATAGTCGTTGGTAGGATCCAGGAGTTGGGACTCGAGGTGGCGCTGCACAAATCCGAGTCTATGTTCTTCCACAGCCCTCGGAATGCGCCGCCATCAGACTCCCAACTTACGGTAGGAGGAGTTCGCATCGGCGTCGGGTCGACGATGAAGTACCTGGGACTCGTTCTCGACAGCCGATGGAATTTCGGAGAACATTTCCGACGTCTGGCCCCCAAACTTCTCCGGGCTGGGGCTGCTCTCAAGCGGCTCCTGCCCAACCTTGGGGGTCCAGACGCCTCCTGCCGGAGGCTCTACGCGGGGATCGTTCGGTCCATGGCCCTCTACGGGGCGCTTGTGTGGGCGCCGTCGCTGGCAAAGCGATCGGCGTCCATACTGAATGCCTGCCAGAGAGTCATGGCAATACGGATGGTGCGGGGTTACCGCACGATCTCCCGCGAAGCGGCGAGCCTTCTGGCTGGCCTACCACCGTGGGATCTGGAGGCAACAGTCCTTGCACACATGCACGACATGCGCGTGGAGATGCAACGCCGGGGTGAAAGTCCACTGCCGCTACATGTCAAGGCATGGCGGACAGAGCTCCGGCGGGATCTCATGGTGAAATGGCGTCAACGGCTATCGCAACCCAGTGCTGGGCACGTCACGATTATGGCGGTAAGTCCCCTCTTTGAGGCATGGCTGGAAAGACCTCACGGCGTCCTTACCTTCCGCATGACGCAGGTCCTAACCGGACATGGTAAGTTCGGGAGGTTCCTGCATCGGATTCAAGCGGAAGAGACGCCCGGGTGTCGCCACTGTGCGCAACGCCCGGAGGACACGGTGGAGCCACCGTCGCGGTGTGCCCTGCCTGGGCGGAGCATCGCCGTGCCCTCGTGGGGGCGATCGGCGGCGGAGACCTCTCGCGCCGGACGGCGAGCCATGGGTAGTTCGCTGTCCGATCGTCCGGTAATGGACCGAGTCCAAAACGTCGACGGCGCGCACTGTTCCCGCGCGCCTCAAGGAGTTGTCAGCAGCAGGAGGGGCCCAGCTGGGTCGAAGCCTACTGGGGACAGGGTTGTCCGAAAGGGAGCTCGTGCCCCGGTATGAAGGCTAGAAGGAACGGCGCGGGGTTTTTAGTCAGTAAGAGTCTGACACTGTCTCCCGCTCCACTCAAGAGCGGGTTTCGTCAAAGATGATTTTCCCCGTCGACAAAAAAAAAGGTACCTACTAATTTTTAGATACAAGCTGTCAATTAGACTAATAAATACAACGCGTAAGATCTTCAGTCTTGTGTTTTATAAACGTATCTGCCAATTAACGTAAAGACATGGCAAACAATTTTCGAAACAAGTCTCCAATTATAATTATAATAATCCTTACTAATATTATAAAAGTGAGTTTGTTTGTTTGTTACGTCTTCACGCCTAAATGGCAAAATCGATTTTAATTTATGAATCCCCAAGCGACCACCGGTAGCCGCGCATCTATTGTCTTACTATTGTGTCTCTAATTGACGGTATCTGAAGGGTTAATGAAACTTGGTACACGGACAGACTATGTCCTGGAATGGGACATAGGATACTTTTTATCCCGGAAGTATGTTCCCTTGGGATAATTTTCTGCTATCATGCAGGCGAAGCTGCTGGAATAAATTGAATACAAGCGTGTTCAGCAATCAAGATTATGTCCTAAATAATGTTTCGATCCGAAATTTTCAGTATCGATATCATTTTTAGCGATATTTGGCAAGCGTGTAAAGTGTACTCTAGAATTTTAGTCTTTAATTATTTGTCCTTTGTTAGAAACTCGTTATTAATATTTGTTGTAGTTATTTTAATTTGGCTCGTCTCCTTGGACTAATTTCTGTTTATATAACACTCGTTTTTGCTATCATCATCATATCAGCCGAAGGACGCCCACGCTGGACAGGCACTGGATAGGCTTCCCCCAAGCATCGCTACATCGACCGGTCCTGCGTGTCACGCATCCATCGGATTCCCACGACCCTGACCAGGTCACCGGTAGCTCGAGCCCCGCCCAAGAGCGGGGGATGACATTGGTGATTTTCCAACCGAAAAAAAAGAAGATCGCATATGCAAAACGTGTCGTCATAAATGCTGTATGTAGGTATACCTATGTACATGACACATTTTTCACAAAACGGTAAGTAACGATGTTTTGAATAATAAGACAATGTCGTGTTGATCTCAAATAAATTGAGACACAAGTAGGAGGAGGTACGATGATAACGTATTACCGACAAATGGGCTGACAACAACATTAGAGGTTCCTCATCATCGTGCGGAACTCCGAAAGTACGCGTCTCTTATTACTCGTGTATACAATTATAGTCATCTCCATCGGCGGCGTTCTTTTATGTATGAATATCATCTTACATTCGAGGTAATGGTGCGGAAGTGATATCTTCACGTTTCTTGACGCGTCACTTAAATATTATTTTCTGTTTCCAGTACAATACAACTACCAAGTTACTTATAAGGTATTTTTAGTTTTGGGCAGGTTTCACAGAACATTAGCTTTTTGTGCCGATTTACACTTTTTTATGCCAATATTCTTGAATATTGGCATAAAAAATGATATAATATTTTGTAAGTGACCACCTAAGGGCTATATTTCACTGGGGACACCAAGGCGGCGCAACCAGTGTGCCGCCAAGGTGTTCCGGTCCGTGGCCGGGGTTATCCGAAAGGAAGCTTGAGCCCCGGTATGAAGGCTAGAAGGAACGGCGTGGGGTTTTTAGTCAGTAAGAGTCTGACACTATCTCCCGCTCCACCCAAGAGCGGGTTTTGTCATAAGATAATTTTCCCCATCGACAAAAAAAAAGGTGTCCCGGTGAAATATAGCCCTAAGCTACCAAACTAGACACCATACAGACACACGTCCGAGCTGGTTGCGCTACCAAACGGACACCAGGTGCGTAACTCTCTATAGAGCTGTATTCATTTTACTGGTAGCGGCGACTGGTCGCGCCGCCATGGTATCTCGGTGTAATATAGCCCTAAGGGTCTTAAAGTCAAGAGTGAATAGGTTACTTCTAGGCAAGCGTGCTTCATTGTAGACTACATCCATCGGTTGAGGTAGTGATCAAACGCGAGCTGATGATAATGATGATGATGATAATAAAAAATAAAAACAAGAATTTCAAAACTTTTTTTTTTTCTTGTGTGCCTGCTGCTCTATTTTAAGTTCTACTAGGACATTATATATTTTTTTTTAGGAATTTTACGGTAGTAAATATAGCATGGGATGACATAAAATTGTCAGTAATTGTGTGTCTGAGAAAGCCAGGCGTAGTGATTTATATGAAAAAGTTAAAGTGATTTCTTAGAATAATGTTCTTGCAGATTGTTCAATCTTTTCAGATTTTCAAACCATGTCTAGATCAAAAGCTCAGAGCCTAGCTTTTGGAGTTTTACTTGTCGCAATTCTTTAAATTCTACGGTTAGGGAGCTCTAAGTATCGAACCTATTAAATAGAATCAAATATATTATTATGGACCCAATTTTTAGGTTTGCTTAATGCTTTACAATAATTACACCAATACATACATACATTACTAGACGCTTTCAAAAGTAATATATCATTTAATTAACGTTTGCACTCATAAAAAGGTTAGTCAATAATATTTGGTTATTTAGAGTAGCTATTCCAATTTCTTATTCCAATCATATTAAAACAAATATTATATAAAATTCAATAAATGAGGTAGAATAGAATAAAATTCCTACAAGGTGGACCGATGACCTGGTGAAGGTTGCGGGAATCCGATGGATGCGAGACGCGCAGGATCGATCATTGTGGCGACGCTTGGAGGAGGCCTATGTCCAACAGTGGACGTCTGTCGGCTGAAATGATGATGATTAGAATAAAATTGATTGACAAAACAAAACAACATAGTAGATAACACACGGAGAGATAACAAAACTTCTCATCAGGTCTTTTTCAGGTAATCAAACAATAAGTTTAAAAAGTTTGTTGTTAGATTACTTCAGAAGTCCACAGCAGTTAAATAAATTTAAAGAAACACGATCATTTTGCAGCTAAACTAGAACCAAACACGGAACGCACACACATTTCAACACCACAATAGGCACTTGTTGGTAACAAAAATCACAAAACCACACAACTTTGTTAGTCCGACACGTCGCAGTCGTCATACGCGACAATAAACAAAACATGAACATTGTAAATAACATAAAGCTTAATATAGACATAAAATTCGTGACAATAGTTTGTACCACAGAGTTTGTAGACAGAGTCACCAAATCCATGACAAAATCAGTTGGTACCACAGAGTTCTTGCGCGGAAACTCATTCTGCTGGAAACACCCCGGGCCTCGGGAATCTCAAGATAGTTTCCAGCCACCGTTGGCACTTGTTTGCGGATGGCGAGCAATGCGTAGCTTGTCGTCAGTCTGTCCGGGAAGAGCCAAAAGGGTTGAAGAGATGTCAGAAAATTGACAGCCTAGTTATGGCCGATTCCTGTCCGGTTGGCTTGTTTGAAGAAGCTACTGTGGCTCTTGCAGAAAAGGTGTTTGTGTGCCCGCGCTTTTTCCTTTCACGCCATCTTCTTCGTGGTCTGCCGCAATCACGTCGCACTATTTCAGAGCCTCTATTTCGTGCTACTTTGGTACGCAGTTTGTTGAGTGACGTAATAGTATCCAGATGCGAAATAAAGATGGAAATGTATAGTTGCGAGTTTGAATGTGAACGAGTATTTAAATGTACATATTATGTTTGTTACTCCGAGTACGGATTTGGATCATCCATCATCATCATAATTTCAGCCAAAAGACGTCCATGACTGGACATAGGCCTCCCCCAAGTGTCGCCATAATGGCAGTTCCTATGCGTCTCGCATTCATTAGATTCCAGCGACCCTCACCAAGTCATCAGTCTACCTCGTGAGAGGCCTTTTAACGATGCGTCTTCCGGTAAGTGGTCGCCATTCCAGAACTTTTCTTCTCCATCAACCATCTGCTCTGCGAGCTATGTGCCCTGCCCACTGCCACTTAAGTTTGGCGATTTGGATAGGCACACGGATAGACCATGTTCTAAAGTAGGACATAATGATACTTTGTATCCCGGACGTATGTTCTCTTGGAATAATTATCTACATTCACGCAGGCGCAGCCACTGGTATAAGCTTCTTCTTCTGAGTCGGTACACTCTTGCCAGAGTGGTCGTCATCTTTGTAATGCGGCGCCATTCATTGCAGACTGCAGCTTTCCGGGTACATTCATAAACCGAGCACTTAGTTGCGGCCTTGATCTGGTCTGTCCATCTCATTGGTGATCTACCACGTGGCCTGGTGCCCTCAACTTTGCCCTGCACTACGAGACGCTCTATGGGCATAAGCTAGTTTTACTGATTTATTTGTATTGAGTTTATGAATACAGTTTCTTCAGTTATAAGTTGACAGTGATATTTTTGTAAAGATGTTCGTTTGTTTTTTTTTCTTGTGGCGTCGTTACTGAGCATCGAGAAGTTTTGTGAACAGAATTGCGGCAGATATTTCGCTGTAAAGAATATTTTGTTGAAGTTATTGTTTGTTGAATGTAAACTTCTTGGAAATCGACTTTCTAAGTAACTGTATCTCCGTTTATGTTTGTAGTATCCATTACCGAGAAAATTCTAGAGAAATTTATGTAAGAAAGTTGTGATAAGATGTATACAGGATGTTAACGGAAATTATTGTTCATATTTTAAAAACTTCTTTTGCTTCAGAAAGCTAGTAAAGCCGTTGGTTGTTATTTGTAGATCTTTGATAGTCAATACGTTTAAAAAAATACCAGAAAGTCTGACTACCAGTCTATCAAAATATTATCATGTTGCCCAGTAACTGGGTTGTGGAGGTCTAGCAGCCCCAAGCTGGTTGGAAAAATAGAATGGGAATTATTAGGACGATAATGAAAAACTGGGCAAGTGCGAGTCCGACTCTAAGGGTTCCGTGCTAACTACAATTCCCGTATGGAGTCTCGAAGATTTTTCAGAATTGCAAAAATTTGTTTTCTTGTGACGTAGGTAACAACAAATTTACTGTTTTCAGATTAATTCCTATGTCTGTGCTATAAGACCTTGCTTTGTGCCAAATTTCAGGATTCTGGGTCAACGAAAAGTACCCTATGAATTTCGATCTTTGAGAGTATCAAAATATACATTAGGTATTTTGCGATTTAAACGACCATATCTTTTTTAACTTAGAAGTTAGATTTTTTCACAGCTTGAAGGGACCGCAGACCTAAGCATATGGTTTTAATTCAACTCGATGCCTCCACGCGTTCTTGAGATAAAGGGTCTTGACAGACAGACGGACGGATAACAAAGTGATCCTATAAGGGTCCCGTTTTTCCTTTTGAGGTACGGAAAAATACTCTAAAAATACCTCTAGGCAAAACATAGCGACCTGTAGGTACATTTTCAGTGACAACATTGGCGTTCTGATGTTAAGATAAATATATAAATAAATTAGTTGTTCCTAGATATAAGGCAGATTTCTACTAATATTCTAACATTATTTTCTAAAACATACTTATATTTTCTCAAAAACTGCTATCAAAACGTAACCAAACACAGTTTTCATAGCTCACAAAATCCGTAACCATCAAAAATCACCTCTAAATCGGTGTTCCCCTCCTTCGAAATTCGCTTACACACAATTTGTTACCTAATAAGCGGGCGCCGCCGCCACCTAGCAAGTACTCCCACTGCCACTGCGAAATCCTCTTAGCATTGAACTAGACGTTTAGGACTATTTGATCTTCTTGCACGGTCTCAATGTAAACGCTTCGAACAAATAACAAACTAAAGATTTGAAGAAAATGTCTTTGAAGACGCAATTCACGGTTGAAAATTGGTTTAAAAAAAATAAGAGTAGTAAATGAAAGAAATTTAATGGCGAATTTCAATCGGCTTTTTTTTTTCGGTGGCAAAACTCATCCAATGACAACCCCCGGGGAGATAGTGTCAGACTCTTACTGACTAAAAACCCACCCCGTTCCTTCTAGCCTTCTTGCCGGGGCTCCAGTTCCTTTCGGATAACCGTGGCCCCAGTAGGCGTCGACCCAGCTGGGCCCCTCCTATTGCTGACAACTCCTTGAGGCGCGCGGGAACAGTGCGCGCCGTCGACGTCTTGGGCTCCGTCTGGACAGTTAACAGTCAATGAATGTAGCATAAGCATAATCAGCCTTTTAATGTTCCCACTACTGGGACTCAGGCCTTCTCTCTAGGAGAGGGAATGGGCCGTAATGCACCATGCTGACCTGTGTGGGTTGGTGAATGTCACATGTGTTCGAATTTTTGGTTCTAAGATTTGTCAGTTTACTCACGATGTTTTCCTTCCCCGTTTTGAGGCCTATGTCCAACAGTATATATCGGCTGAAATGATGAAACACGTGTCTTAGTTTTGCAAGTGGACCCCTGTATAGATGTCGCAGAAATAAATTAATAACTCTCATAACGCTCTTTGCGAGATGTGTCAATAGTACAATGGTTGGTTTTTTATTCCATAGTGCTACTTACTGAATAAAAATGTTACTCCAAAGAAAATGTACCTTATAAAATTATTATACCACGATAATATATCATAAAATTATACTGTGTGTAACTGATTTAATGAACATTATAGGTACATTGTCATTTTATAGTAAATTATGCATTTCAATAAATTACACAGATGCACAACCAATAACATTTTCCACATTATATAAAGAAAATGTAAAATTAAAATTTAGTAATGCGAACTCTCGAATAGTAACTACATGTCATTATAAACCAGTTTTTAATGAAAATCATTTTTTCTAGCAAGCTTCTATAGCTCAGTATACCTATATAATTAATACTCGTCAAGACGAATCATACGAGCCCAAATTCGATGGGGTTGTGTCGTTTAACTACCTAGTTCCTATAGCCACCTTCAGGTTCCATCATCAGATCAGGTCCTTGTCATAATAATTTTGCGTTGTCATCTGATTTACACATGCATGCAAAATTTCAACGCAATCGGTAACCAGGAAGTGGATTAAATTTAATTTGCAAGATTGGATGACAGACAAATATCGGGACAGGTAAAACTAAATAAAAGCTTGTAAAAATGTGACCAATCCGTTTGAATTATAATAAAATTACTTACTTTAGATTACCCTAATAGAAGGTAAATAATATTGGCATCGGCGAAACACATTACTACTACTCAAACACGATACTGACGCAATCAAGACTTAATAAGAACTTTATCTTAGATTTTTTTATATATGTTTTTTTATGAAATAAGAATAACATATAAAAAAAAAACGACTTCACTAAAAAATTTACTTGGATTTGAGGAATTCCCTCAATTTCGCCAAGATTCCATCATCAGATCCTGACTTGGTGACTATGGGAACATTTGGGAAGTATACTCTTTCCAATAAAAAAAGATTTTTTGAAATCAGTTGGCAAGCGACGAAGTTATGCCCGAACAAACATTAAAAAAATACAAACATCCGAATTGAGAACCTTTTTTAGAATTCGGTTAAAAATAGCTGCAATTGATTCAGTAACCGTTTTTAAACATAAGTACTACTTTCCGCATATTATTATGCGTTTAGTATGTTACATGTATATATGCTTGAACAGAAGTCATGGTCTATTTTAAAAAGTACATCATGAACAAATATATGAGTACAAAATTCGTCCCCGAAGCTGCCGGGCGAAATCAAAAGAGCGACTTTGCTGAAAACCAGATGACGTCACGAGAACTTATTTCGTAAACATGTGAAACAGAAGGTTAGACGGCTCGTTTACATATGCAGAATATTTTACATAAAGCCGGATTCCCTCGCCCCGTTACGTACGGATATTTCAGGCCTTTGGCAACCCAGTCAATGTCGTAATCACGAAGCAATTCAACGGAATACATTTTTATGACGCCCATAATATTAGTGAGCAAAAATACAAAATTATGGTAACCACATTCAAGTTCATATACCTACCTACTGGAGCTACCATTTAAAGGTTTTATTTTGAATTTATGTTTGATACTTTAGTGGAAATTATGAATACTCCGCAGTGCGGTAGGTTCGTGGCAAGGAATAATCTTAGGCATGTCACCGCATTCGTTCTTATTATGAGCTTATTGCGTTTGGTAGTTTCCTAGTAGCCAATATTAACTCACATCGGGGCCATATAAGGAGACATCATAAATTGTGCCACGGATCTGTTAATAAACATTTATTGGTCGAGTTTCATGTATTTGGGCATTGTTTTGAATATGTAAATGTGCTGGAGTGTATGTTGCTGTTTTTAGTTGTAATTTCGAAGAGCAGTAGAATTCAATTGATAATTTCTAGCTTGTTAGAAATTAATAATATTTTTATTTTACACAATTTTTGTTCTCTGTGAGCCCCTAATAAATGATTTTTCTTTCTTTATTTTTCACTTCAAAGAGGTAAGTATTTTATTTACCAAAGAACATCCTCACTATTTAATTTTAGCTGTGTTATACCACAGATACAGAATAAAATACTTAAAAAAATAGCAGAATATGAAATTTGGTGACAAAAAACGAAGAAATAAACCCAGGAATATTGACTTAACCCTTCAGATACCGTCAATTAGAGACACAATAGTAAGACAATAGATGCGCGGCCACCGGTGGTCACTTGGGGATTCATGAATTAAAGCAAAAAAAAAAAACTTACTATAAGATATTATCAATTAGAGACACAATACTAAGACAATAGATGCGTGAACGTTTGCTTAAGGATTCATGAACTAATTCATCATAATAAAATAAACTGAATGCCAGAACCATAATTAGGTCATAGCGTCCATTATTTTGCATTAATGCCACACTTATTATTCTGCCACTACCACATAATATTTTCCATAAAGTTTGCCTTCTCAAATCCCGTAACTCGCAGTATGGGGCAGTTTATGTGTGAATATATAGCAAGCTATATAAAATCCATCTCGTATTTACTCAAGTGCATTGCTCCACACATCTTGCTTATCTGTGAAAATATTGCTCTCTTGTGGATTTTGGAAATAACGTAGCCTGTAGGTACTCTCCTTGCAGTTAAACCGATCAGATTGTTTCTGGACCCGATATTGGTGAATGATACGCTGTTTGTACTTTGTTTTAAATAATGGAGTCGAGTTATGTTTACAACAGGTAAGTTGGCGGGAATTGACATAAAGCTACCAGAATGTACAATATAATATTCCACAAATTTCACACAGCGCCATCTAGTCCCAAACTAAGCAGAGTTTGTGCTATGAGTACTAGACAACTGATAAACATTCTTATATATTTTTTAATACATAAATATTATAGACATCGATATAATAATATATTGCCATTGCCGACCGCACCGTCGCTTTCCATCAGGTAAGATAGCGGTCAAGCGCAAACCTATCAACAATAAAAAGATAAATTACACCCAGACACAAAACCAAATGATTATACCTACTCATCACACAAACATTTGTCTTGAGGCGTGGGAGGAAGAACCCACGACCTATGGCATAGCAGCTACGGCCACTAACCACTAGACCAACAGGCCAGTCAGTAATGTTGTGTAACATTTATTGGTACAAATATATCTACCACTTTGCGACTAGATTTCTATCTGATCTGACCTAAATATGTTTGTTTGTGGTAATTTATTGTTCTAAGAAATCTTTGTTGGTGTATTTTGTAGCACTGGATGTTTAGGTAAAAACCGAAATATCAATGACTTAAACCAAAATGAGAACAAAAAATTTATATTATTTATAAGTACTTCTTTGGATTACCATTAGCGCATAGAAAAGGCCCCGTTACCTTTTAAAAGACAACTCCGGAACCCCTTCTGTGCAAAACCTGGTAGTGCACATCCTTTAGGAGACTTTTTAGGGGTCTTCCCTAACCTTTGCTGTGCATGGCAGCATGTGATTATAGTACCAGCATCTCCCTACAATCACTCGATAAGTGCTCAAAGTCGCCATTCTGAAGGCTAGTGATTTTTAAGTCCCACCTGGAAAGAAAGTGTAAAGGCAGGTTCTTCGCGTTATGCGTTAATTTAGTTGCCTTTTTGAAGCTCGGAAAAGCTATGCTTTAAAGATCGGCTCTGAGGTGACTTCCTTCTAAGCCAACACAGCCATGAGGCTATGAAGAAGGAGGCCATTCTCTTCCAGTTTTCTATGTTCGCCAGTTTAGCGCTAATTACCTCGATCCTGGCAGTCCTGCAAGCCGTAAAGCAAATTCAAAGGCTGGTGAAAATCTCGAAAAAATATCCAAAAATACCATGTCACTAAGAGGTTTGGACTATGAATAAACCAAACCGTCATTTTGCTTATCGTAAAAGGTGAGTAAGGGGTTAGCAGCAAGAGTGCAATGGACACCATAAACTCGTATTATGTTACTACCCTTCTCTGCTCTATGATCGGTCTTTGTATCCCTTTGTCATGGGTCGGATACACGAAGACATATGTCGCGGTATATGTATCCGGGCACATGTTAATCAGTTGGTTAGCACGGATAATAAACAGGAACTTACGTTAAAATAGTTGGTATTAAACAAGGATTTTGTTGAGCTTTGGAAGGTTTGTATTAAAACTGGGCACGGTTGGTTTAGTGTACGCTGCATGTCGCGGGTTTGATTCCCACCCGGTACAAATATTTTTATAGCATTTTTTTTTGGTATGTAAAAATCATCCAAATGACATCCCCCGCCTTTGGGCAGGGTGGGAGATAGTGACAGACTCTTACTGACTAAAACCCACCCCGTTCCTTCTTGCCTTTCATACCGGGGCCGAGCTACTTTTCGGAGCTGACCCTGGCACCAGTAGGCTGTGAGCGTTGTTACCTGATGCGGTCGGCCTCCTTCTTTGCTAGCATTACTGCCTCGCAAAAGAAGGCGACCGCCTGCCCGGTGCGAGAGATCGCCGCAGCCGATCACACCCACGAAGGCACGACGATGCTCTGCCCAAGCGTGGCTTGGTTTAGCATTGAGTTCACATGTTTGTGAACACACACTGTTACACAAAACACATCACCACAACACCGAACACCCTCACAGCCCCAGTAAAGGTGGGCGGATGTCACACAAGTCTTTTAATTTCTGGTTCTGGGACACGCCGCCGGTTTTCTCACGTCTACGAGTACGGAGTATTTTCAAATATCAGTGTGGAATAAAATTTAAAAAATAAATAAACAGAAGCTGCAATTTAAGTCCAAAACATGGCTTTTTTTTGTTTTGACTTCAACGGTTTTGTGATGTGTGTTTAGCCTGTGTTAATTTGAAATAGTATTTAATTTTTGATAGGTACAAAATACAGACATTTTGTATTCCATTATTATGCGGATGTAATATATTCTAATGGTTCTGCAGTATTTGGTAGCAAATATATCGAGACTACAATAAAATTCTCAGCTCCGTTTTACCGAAATCACCCCTGTTTCGATGATTCCACATATTGCCCAATTGTGTAGATGGTTGAGGTATAAAACAACCAATTTACAGCGCACTAGCCACTACAAGTTTTTGTAACCATTTGCGAATTATTAAAACAGCCACTGTATATAATCACAATCATATCGGTTATGAAGCTAACCGATATGATTGTGATTATATAGGAATAGATATGATTGTAGAGGACATTCTAAGAAGTCCTTAACATATGCGCCCGGTTTGATGATGAGGTCTATCGCTGGTGCGGTACAGGTACCATCTATATGCTTTTTATACAACTTTTCCTGATACTAAACTACCACTACAAACATGCAGTCTTCCGCCATTACGTTATTACTCATACGAAATAAACAAACTTTCACAGAAAAACATTCAATGTTATAAAAATAAGTTGTTGCTTCCACATAACATTCCCAAAGCATTACTGTTTCCACATGATCTTCTACTTGAGAAACTCAAGCCTTCTCACAGCTAGATGAGCATCAAAATGAGAAATATCATTCATACAAGTAAATGTAGCACGAACTTATCCAAGATTCACATTCATATATGTATATATGACATCGTTAACATATTTAGGAGTTACCTCAGGTAGGGCATGAAGTTTCTTGAGACACGTTCGAATTGAGCTCATTTACATAATATCAAATGGATATAATCCAGCGGGTTCGCTGCTAAACAAATTATCTGTAATATACTCTTTAATTAGGTTAAAGTCATTTTGTAACTGTCTTAGTTTATTGTGTAGAATTTCTAACAATTCGGCACAATCCTCTTAAAATGATTCCAAAATACTTCCATGAATATTTTCTTAGGTCTTAGCACTAAATACAAAATTATTCACATTGTTTTGATTAAATAATGAAGATTTTGGAATAAAATAATTAATAGAAATTGCTCATTATACCTACAGCAGAGGACTTAACAGAATTTTTTTTTTCTGCATAGTTTGTGCCCAGTAATAACTGATTTTTAAAATAGTTACAAATATTTATTTTGTTATGTTACCCCGCACTCCTGTTTCAAGAGAGCGCTCACAAAGATGTAGCTACCCATACCTGTAGGTCCAATAATATCAAACCCGCGACAAGAAGCGTAGCAGACAATCGCTCAATCACTGCGTTAATCACACCGTCTAAGTAAAGTATAAGTTGTAAAACATATTTATTTAAATGATATGGAGGACTTACAGCTAAAAAAAATCAGGTAAGAAACCGTAAGTTAACAGTATTTTTGTAAAAATTAGTAAGATAATATTATCCTAAATCGTATTCTTAACTCTGTTTTCAAAGAGATTCCATTTAGGGACACCTAAATGGAATCTGGCTTCCCATGTCTCACCTTACCCGAAAACCGGTGCTATAAAATAAAATTGGAATACTTCCCAAATTACACACTTTAACACCGCCAACAGACATAAATTGGAACACCAAAGTAGAAAGCATTTCAAAAGCATAAATTTTATTTAATAACACTAGTAGATATCTATGACCTAAATCAGATTGCGTCGTGAGAATGAATTCCGTCGAGTCAGAGAGAACTCAAGCTGAATTATCGGCACCTTGCCGCTCCGTTCCGACTCATTTGATAGCGTTTGCACTTTACCTTCAATACGAATCGCTGTAATTTTCATTAGTAACGATGACTCTTGAGTATTTTCGCCAACTCTCAAAGATCTATAGAAATATAATCAAGTGAAAGAAATATTTCCGCAGATACTGAATGAGCCTAATAGAAGATAAAAGGAGGAAATGTGACGATTCTTTTATTTGAACTAGATAAAATGAGGTCGCTTTCTGATTTTCGAAATCATCCTTTGTATGTTAGGAACTTACTCATACCTATTTATTATAAGAAAAGAAAAGCCAGGCTACGAAAATAGCAGGTAGTGAAGAGTGCCCTCTTCAAAAGAGGGAAAATACAAGGATACGATATTTATCCGTCTTACTCTCCCCGCACACGGGACACAAAAAGAAAGCCGTTTCAAGCTTCTTTTTGAGGTGGCCGTCGCAAAAAAATGCTTGAAGCCGCTTCTAGCTTCTTTTTGTTGTGGCAGCACTTTATGTGGGGCCGTTTTTATAATAATGACGCCACCGCGTGCCGTTCGCGTATTTAATCGTTTTTCGTCAGAGTCTATTATGATACTGCACTCGTGGCCACAAGTTGACACGCGCTTCAGCTTTCTTTTGTGGCCACTTCTAGCTTTTTTTTGAGGTTCGTGTACGAGGAAACTTAGTTCTCTTAGAGAAATATCACGATCTCGTTTTATACGTTTTAAGAGATCCTAGAACTTGTTCCGAGTCTTAGAGGGTTCTGCATGTGATTTGTATTTGTAATAGCATCCGCTGCTCCAGGCTTTAATACGGGACTGCAAAAGGCCAAGTTTTATGGCTGAAAAATAAAATTTATGGAAGACAACTTCCACAATTGCTATATTAACATATTTTGTGGGTATTTTTGACGGATTTTTTTCGAGTGAAGTTCAAGGCTATTTTAATTATTCGTAAATTGATTCCTAAAAGATATTGTGATGTAAAATTGGTATAGTTTTGTATCTCAAGTATCCAATCATCATCATCATCATTTCAGCCGATATATGTTCACTGTTGGACATAGGCCTCCCGCAAGTGTCGCCACTATGAACTATCATGTGCGTATCCACTCAACTGTATAATAATGTAGAATTATTGAAACAAGCGTGATCTCGGCAAAATTGAGCTGAGAATTTTATTATAGCATTGACTACCTCTGCAAAATTTGCTGAGAAGGATGACTCGATACATTTTCTGCCAAATACTGCAGAAATATTAGAATATGTCACATCTATTCTCATGGAACTAAAAAATATGCTCACGCAAGAAAACATAGGTGTAAAACTAGGCAACATAGTCAAAAGACTATAGCCTTGCCTTACGGGTAAATACAGCAAAAAAGAAGTATATTGTGATAATAAATCTGTTGTAGCCCTGATAAAATATATCTTCTAGGATAAAAGTAACGTATTATCACGTCCCGCAGTTAATTTTAGCATTAACCTCATACCAGCTCTCTTATATTCCTGCGACCCGCTTAAAACTTTATCCATTTCGAATAACATCCTTTTAAAACAAAACTTATGAATTACTTTTCGTGTATTTAGTTTGCGAAAGCAGAAAGCTAAGTTTGCTGGAAGAAATGAATTAAAATTGTGGAGTATTTTATTTTTTGTAGTTATTATTATACATGTGTGTACGCGGGGCCGAGGCATACCACGAAGGAGATGGCGGGACGACCTGGATAGCTTCCTTAAGAATTGGAGTGAGAAGGCGAGGAACCGTGATCGTTGGAAGGAGTGGAGGAAGGCCTTTGCCCAGCAGTGCGATAATATAGGCTAACTATAATAATATAATAATAAATTATACATGTAGTTCTAAATTACGTCAGTAGTAAAATTTAAGTGGTGAAAAAAATTAAACAGTATTAATAATTGTAGCACATTATAATTTGGTGAAAGACAAATATGAAAAAGTGACATTATACATATGACCATAAGGAACTGAGTTTATTTAAAGTAAAAGCGCCAAGATCGAGTAATGAGTAGCTCGCCGTCCGGACTACAGATGTGTCGTTGCCGGCAATATTGGCACCAATATTCTCACTTCACGGCACATCTCTAGTCCGGACGTCCAGCAATCGTCCAGATTGCATCCAAGCCGTCAACAGCGCAAGGGCTCAGCAGGGCTGGGGCCTACTGGGACCATGCGATGTTTTCTGAAAGGGAAACCTGTGTTGCTGGAATATAAAGGAACATTATGTGCAATTTTGGTAAATAAAAATCTGGCATACCCTCCCGTTTCACCCTAGAGCAGAGATTAAAGTCATTTAGATGATTTAAATTTTCTTAAGTTCTGCATTTTGCAGGTTAGTGCCACTTCTGGAAAAAAAGTTGAATAAAATGGGTTTGGCTGAACTGAGAGACTTGTATTGATGATTTAATTATTAAAATTCTGTAAATATTTACGTGTAATGGCCGCCAATTATTTTTTCATTAAGATACAACTTGATACTAATTATGACTAAATATGACATTATGAATTTTATTGTATTTTTAATCTTTATGCATTTAAAATTTTAAAAAAATTTCGTGGTCTTCCCAGGAGCATCCAGTTCAAAGTTGATTGTTGTTTTAAACAAACAAATAATATAATAGCCATCAAAATGGTTCAACAAAGAACAAATGGTTATAAATTCCAAATAATAAGATAATAACTACCATTAGAATTGTGTTCAGGAGAGCTTTGTTTTCAGAAATTCTTACAAGGCTACATCGGAATCAGAAGACTACAAGTACGGTGAAAATAATTACTAACTAATGGATACTTAGTGAAATTCCATTCATTGTTCTTCAAATAATAATTTTGTCTAATATTGTAAATTGTTAAGCAAAAAATAAATAGGAGGTGAATTTTGAAAAGTCCTCTCGTAGTACTCGCTTAGCTCTTAGAAGGAAGCTTTGTGTAAAATGTCGTGCTCATAGGCTCTATCGTTTTGGCTGTACATTGATATCTCAGTCAGTCAGTTTCTCTTTTTATAAATATCGTAGTTTTTAATAATGACTGGCCAGATCTTAAAAAATTAATTACTTCATGATAATGGCCAAGTAAAACTGGCCAGACTGACAGATCGACTGATCGAGTTAATATTTGTATTTTGTACAGGGGTCTTCTTTTAAGTATGTCAAATATTTGTGCTTTGGCTCCGCTTTTCTAAATCTGTACAGTAACTATTGTACTTCTACAACTGTAGGAGTATGTTTACATGATGTTATACAAATTGACGACTTAAAGTCACCCATAGGGCAATGGAAAGGGCTATGCTCGGAGTTTCCTTGCTTAGTCGAATCAGGAATGAGGATATCCGCAGGAGATCCCAGGTTACCGACATAGCACGAAGAATCACCAAACTCAAGTGGCAATGGGCAGCCATATTGCTCGCAGAATGGATGACCGTTGGGGACGGTTCTGCAATGTAATCTGCGACCACGTACCGGAAGACGTAGCGTTAGAAGGCCTCCTACAAGACCGATGACCTAGTAAGGGCTGCGGAAATCTTATGGATGCGAGATGCACAGGACCATTCATTGTGAGGCCTGTGTCTAGCGGTGGACGTCTTTCAACTAAAATGATGATACGGATTGTCTAAAAAACACTACACTATTTTTTTCTTTACATTTATATTTAATGCCTTTGAAACAGTTAATCAAAAAGTTTTATAACAACGCAGCCAACCAGCGGTCTCCACCTCTCGGATAAGCTTATAAAACGGTGAATATGAAAATTTCCCTACTCTCCAAATAAAAAGCCAAGAGTTTATAAGCGATTACGTCATAACGGTTGAAAAATGACTTTTGAAATCCGGCCACTTCAACGTCGCCCCACTCAAGATGAATTGTTAAAAATTGACGTCGAGATTAGGAATGATTTTTATTGTATGCCTTTAACCCCGTGCGCATTTTGTTCTTCAAGTACTAAAGTTTGGCCAGTAATTTTGAATTTATTGTTCTTTGAATATCGGTTTAATCTTGAGTGTAGATGGTGGGCTACACTTTGACTTTGCGGTAGATATCTACTATTGTATTTAGAAGGCTCAAAGTCATAAACAGAGAAATAAAAAAAAAAAAAATAACTTAAACCAGACTACGACAAAAAAAAACGACGCTGAAAAAGTATGAAACTGGATTTTCAGGATGCTGCAAATCTTTTTCTCCACTAGAGGGCGCCACATTGAATATTGATGATATGTTTCGATGAGTACCAAAGAAAACCTTTCAAAGGATATCAAACACGGTGTATTTATCTTAACATGTTTTTGAACACATGACTTTTGTCAAAATCTTTTAGTCCATACAGTAAACTTGTAATGGTCTAATCGTATGAGAACCATGCAGATTAGTATCTCAGATGGTCTTTTGAAGAAACAATCTAGAGGGCGCCATATCAATTTTTGTGACACGTGTCGTAGCCTATGTTCAGCGGACAATTAGGGCAGTTCTAACGATACATCATATGTGGAGTTCCGATAAGTAGATTAGGAGCTATGAAGGAACAGATGAACTTACTCACATACATTCATAGCTTATCAAGATCATAACCACCACCCCATAACCAATGGTTTTGCCGTAATCAGGTAAAAAGGGTTATGCTGGTAAAAGCTGGGAAAATCTGTAGACTATCATGTTAAACCTATATACTGTTACTAAGGTATATGAGGATCAGTAAGACGAAACCTTCCTGTAACGGGACTAGAAAGTTCCACTTCGACAAGTCGCATGCGGGTTTGATTGGTAACTTTGTGCCCGCTCCTGTTTCTTGTTGCTTTGTTAATACTAATTTGAAAGGTTACTCGATCCGTATTGTACTGCCGTTTATTGGTATTATTGGTAGGTGCATCAATCGTTTGATAAGTCGATCAGAATATTAGGCTTTGAAAATGATGAATGAAAAGATAATGTAGCAGATATGAATGTGTGTTGTGCAATCTGAGAAACTAGTAAGTATATTAGAGGAAGTTTGAAAGTAGCTCAAGTGGCTGTAACATTTAAAGGGAATGTTTCATCTTGATATGGTCATGTGATGAGGAGATTTGTCGCCTGTTACTAAAAATAATAATATGTATTTCACAACTATCACACAACGTTGTCTAGTCCCAAGCTAGGCAGATCTTGTGTTATGGGTACTAGACAACTGATAAACATACTTATATATTTCTAAATACATACATATTATAGATAAATTACACCCAGACACAGCACAAATGATTATGCTCATAACAAAAAACACTTGTCTTGGGTAGGGATCGAATCCACGACCTCCGGCATAGCAGTCAGGGTCACTAAAAGAGAGTCACCTTCTCTCTAGGTCAAAGAAGATATGATTGGATTGAGTGAGGAGTGATATGAGAGGAGAAAACGGATGAACAGGTGGCACATGTAAATGAAATGAAGATGCTGCGCTGGGCGGGCTGGGTGACCAGTATGGACAGAGTTCGGAATGAATACATACGAGGTAGCTTTAAAGTCACACCAATCACAGATAAACTGACGGAAAATCGCCTTAGATGGTATGGCCATATCATGAGACGGGACGAAGACCATGTGGTGAAAATCGCATTAGGCTTGCCAGAACAAAGGAAAGGGCAGAGGCCACCCGCCATCGACCTGGTGGTCAAACATCGAAAGAGACCTTAAGAAAGCCCAATTGCCAAAACTGACAACCCAGGACAGATCAACCTGGCGCCGTAGAGTGAGGAGACCCGACCCCAGATAACGGGAACAGGGACGGAAGAAGAAGAAGAAGAGTGAGGAGTGAAATGAGAGAAATGGGAATTAGTGATAGCGTGACAGGTGATAGAATAAAAAAAACTTGTTGCGCTGACCCCAAATCCTCCTATTAATTTCTAATGTTTAATTGTTAAGATATATATACTTATTTATAAAGATTATTAAAACATTCGTGAAATAAATACTATTATAAACTTCGCCTGCGGCCCAGTTTATAAACTCACGCTCGTATTTTAATATCCTTTGTTATATGGCCGTATCATAAACTACTATAATACTATACTATTATGGTTCGGGTACGATGAACAAAAATATTGAGTACTAGCTTTTGCTCGCGGCTTTACCCGCGTACATAATCCCAGGATAAAAAGTATCCTATGTGTTATTCTGGGATAATTATGGTCTACTCGTGTACCAAATTTCATCGAGATCCGTTCAGTAGTTTTTGCGTGAAAGAGTAACAAACATCCATACATCCATACATCCATCCATACGTACAAACTTCCGCATTTATAATATTGGTAGGATTTGAAAAATCTCATGCTTTAAATATTATGCTTATACATAGTCCTTTTTTGAGTGGTAATATCATTAGTGACTGACCGAATATTCGTTTTCGTTTTTTTTTTTTTTATAATGTATAGGCTCACGTTTGACCACTATCTTACCTGATGGTAAGCGATGATGATACATCCATCCATACATCCATTTCGTTTTCGGGCATATTCAGCCAGAAAATAGATTTTCGGCTATATTTTCGTTTCTGACCTCAAAATGGAACTCGTCTCCACTATCATTCAAAAATTAGCTGAAGCCCACGAACACAGACTTCACCGCCACGTGAATTTTGAGGCTATACAGCTGTTAGACAATACGGACCTAGAGCGTAGACTAAAGAGAACTAAACCTTTTGAGTTAGTGTAGTGTTTAACGTTAGTGAATAATAGTGATCATAGCTGTGCTATGCATATAACACATTAACAAAGTGTTTTATCAATATCAGACTCTAAGAACTATGGACTTCTATAAGTGCTAAAGGACGCTGTTCTTAGTTTAAAAAAAAACGTATAAAAATAAGTTAGATTTAAATTACTTATTAGTCTGTTAGGCTGTCATTATTAAGAAATTTATTCGTAATAACAAGAAAAAAAACCATTTGTCCTTGATGGGCATTGAACCCAATAACTCCGGCATAGCAGACAGGTCCACTAACTACTAGACCAACCGGCCAGTCTGAGCCTGTGAGAAGTCGCTACCATATAGACATTGTCCTCAAACCTCAATTTCAATGGAATGCCTATACGTACTCTTTCAGGATACGCAGCACAGCTAACGGACATCCTTTGAACCTTACATTCAATGTCTTCATTACTTAACTGTACACTAGTTTCTAGAAACTGTAATACTACGAGTATTGCAATTGCCAAACGTAGATATCACAGATACCTATACTTAGATAGATAACGCAAGAGCAACTAAATGTTCGCGTGCCTAAATGCGTGCCTAGCTTACGTACAAAAATCGTAAGAGGCCACTTTCGCGCTCAGTCTGTATCGGTGTATAGCGCTAGTCAGACGTCAGCTATAGGCGTATTTTTTTTTTTTAAATCTAATACCCTTTGTAATATTTGAGAAAAACAAAACATTTGTATAACATAATAGGTAGTCAAAAAATGGCACGCTTGGTTTTCATATAGATTGTGATACTTGCGTTATCTCATCATTATCATTCATCATTTCAGCCGATACACGTCCACTGCTGGACATAGGCCTCCCCCAAGCGTCGCCACAACGAACGCTCCTGCGCGTCTCGCATCCATCGGCTTCCCGCAATCCTCACTAGGTCATCAGACCACCTTGTTGGAGGCCTTCCAACGTTGCGTCTTCCGGTACGCGGTCGCCACTCCAGAACCTTTCGGCCCCAACGGCCATCTGTTCTGCGAGCAATGTGCCCTGCCCATTGCCACTTAAGTTTGGCAATTCTTTGCGCTATGTCGGCAACCTTAGTTCTCCTGCGGATGTCTTCATTTTTGATTCGATCACGCAAGATCTTGCGTTATCTATGTCTATCATATCTGTGGTAGATACTCTTACTATATGGGTGTCTTACTGTGAAATGTTAAAATGTCAGTCGTTCGAGAAAAAGGGGGTGGAGCTACGCTACATAATTATACTTTTTTTAGGTGGCAAAATTATCCAATGACATCCCTCCCTCTTAGGCGAAGCGGGCGATAGTCGACGGCGGGAGTAGACTTTTACTATTTAAAAACCCACTTCCGTTCCTTCGTGGCCTTTCGTTCTGGGGCTGAATTTTCTTCAGAAGCAGATCCCTGGTCCCAGTAGGCTAGGGAGCTACCTTTTATAGCTCTATCCTTTAACAGGTCGTAAAATGGACCGCGTTAAGGCCTCGTGGTAGCACCACGCCATGATGAGTATGTTGGCAAGTCTAACAGACTCTTCCATTTTGACAGTATAGATGTCATTTCAGCATTCAAGTTCATCATTTCAGCCGATAGAAGTCCACTGTTGGACATAGGCCTCCCCTAGGTGTCGCCACAATGAACCATCCTGTATCCCACATCCATCAGATTTCCGCAACCTTCACCAGGTCAGCGGTCGCCACTCCAGAACATTTCGGCCCCAACGGTCATCTGTTCTGCGAGCAGTGTGCCCTGCTCATTGCAACCGCAACCGCCGTATGTCGGCAACCTTGGTTCTCCTGCAGATATCTTCATTTATGACTCGACCACGCAAGGAAACTCCGAGCATAGCCATTTCCATTGACCAGGTGACTTTAAGCCTTCTGATGAGGCTATTGTGAGCGACCTAATCTAATTTTGAAATTCAAGTTCGGTCTAATGATTAATGAGAATATGTAATATAATCATTCGTCGAAAACCATTAAGCCCTTTAGACTACAGGGTGTGATATACAAACATACTCAAAAACATTACCCTCAATCTGTGGCAGTCGAGCAAATTCAGGCTAACGTATAATTATTACACTGACCTATTGTAACTTAATGACCGCTTCAGTGTTCCAGATTATTAAAGTTATGATGTACCATGTGGTATGTTGTGCTTAGGGATGGCGATTCTTCTTTAAGAAGGTCGATGTTTAATCGATTTGTATCGATGTCTAAATAATCGATTATCTAAAGATCGATTTGTCGGTTAATGTTTAGGTTGGTGGAAATGAGAGTTGACTGTATTTTATGAACGCTGGTATATTGCCGATAATCAATATCCCAAAATACAAACGATCCCGGACAAACAATAATTAATTTTAAATGCGTTTGAGATGTGTCGTCCGTCGCGGCGGTGTCCGTGGAAGCGAGTGTCCGCGGTGTCGCCGCCCGCGTCTCCGCTCGCCGCTGCCGATGACGTATATGATGCACGCCGCCTTTGAGTGCAGACCGCGTCATTAGACTGTTGGGTTCGATTCCCAACAGTTAGCCTGTAGGTACTAAATTTTAAAAGGCACTATACCTACAGGTGATATAATAATATTTTTAACCTCTCGAATACCGTAATTAGAGATACATTAGAAGGACAATGAGAGAGCGACCGCTGACGTTCGCTTGGGGTTTAATGAATGTTAATATGATTACATTCCGAATGAAAAAAAAAAAATCGCTATTTCAAGTTTCTGAGAGCGATTCACAGAATCGATCCATTAGTTATCATCGATTTTCTTGATCTGTAAAGTCGATTCTCCGTTTAATCGATTTTAGATCGCCATCCCTAGTTGTACTATCGCATTCTCTCAGACATTAGTGCGACCACAAATCATCAATAGATTGGATACATTTGTCATGTGGTTGTGAAGGGATGCGCCTCATAATATATTGAATAGATATATTATGGGATTTATGTATTAGGAATAGTAGGATGAGATGTTGGATGTTGTGTGAAGTCTCATGAATGAGAATATTTTGTTATTTTCATTGAATATTGAATGAATTGAATAGCTGGCAGTACTAGCAAAATAACATAATTATCTATATATATGTAATGAAATGACATTTCATTAATTCAAATTTGCCGCGCTTCGCGCGTTGAAGTTGTCAATGGAATTTATGTTCTGTGGAACGGGGTGACGTGTGATTGAATGGCAGATGATGTTTAGATTATTTTGCATATTTTATTGTTAAAAATTCTATTGTAAATAGATAAAATAAAGGGATATAATTGAGGAGGCGATATTAGTAAACTTTAAATGTCGTTTCTTTGATTTTCAGGTAAGTTATAGGTGTAATGATCATAGTTAAACGTTGTAATATAGTAAGGACGTATTAAATAAACAAATCTTTGATTTTCAGAGAAACAATTTGTGGTTTATTTGGAAAATCCTCAATAACATATCTTATATATATAAAAATGAAACCCGTTTTCCGTTGTCACGACATAGCATGAAAACGGCTTGAGCGATTTGGCTGATTTTTTTTTTGTTGTGATTGTTATTGTGAGAAAAAAAATAAAAGGTTCTTATGGAAAAAAATAAAATTAGGGTAGTGTAGGGTAGAGTAGAGTAGGGTAGAGTAGGGTAGAGTCGGGTAGAGTAGGGTAGAGTAGGGTAGAGTAGGGTAGAGTAGGGTAGAGTAGGGTAGAGTAGCGTAGGGTAGAGTAGGGTAGAGTTGGGTATAGGAGGGTGGAGTAGGGTGGAGTAGGGAAGAGCGGGAGCAAAGCCGCGCGGGCAAAAGCTAGTGTACAATAAATATATTATGTTATTTTGCTAGTAGTAAATATAGCGTCAAAATTCTTCCGCATCGATGTCGACTGGAAGTGTGCTCAAAAGACTGGGCGTGTCTGGAAGTGTGTCACGTTGTATGGCAATACTTAGTACTTGTTGTACGTGACGTAATACTGGCAGTTTGATAAAATATAGAAGCAAAAGCATGAGCCAGTTTTGTATTTTTTTATTATTGATTGATAGACCCGCGTTAGATCACTGTCTCACCTGATGGTATTCGGTGATGGTGTGACCAATTTTTTTTTTTGATGTAGAAAATCTTCTAACGACTTTTCTCGCTTTAGGCCGGCAGGAAAACGCACTTATGTTCTTTCAGTTGCCCTTTGCATTGTAGGTCTATGGATAACATTTTCAGAAGTCAACCCATGATTTTAGAAGGCATCTGTCCTGCTGGGCTCTTACGGTTTGGTGACATCTTTGAGGCACCATCAACGCCTCAGGCTCGGTTCGAACGGGTCCCAGACGATCAGACGGTGAGCATTCATTGCTCGTCATCCGCAAGCTCGCGCTTGCAGTGGCAAGTAGATAGTTATATGATTAATAAGTGACTTTTTATTGAAAATTGTTTTATCATAAATACTTTTTATAAGCTTTTATTTAGTTTCACCTGTCTCGATGTTTGTCTGTAATCAAATCTAGCAAATTAATCTGCGCTGCCAGCTTAAATAAAATTACTTATTTACTTTTTGAGAAAAAAAGTGCAGATGACAGTTCGCACCTCGCCACCGCTTTGTGAATTGTTTTTCTGTAAACGCTATGTTGTTTCGTTTTTTAGACAGAACAAACTCTATTTTATTATTACAAGCTTTTATTTAGTTTCACCTGTCTCTATGTTTGTCTGTAATTAAATCTTGCAAATTAAACTTCCCGGCTAGCTCAATCGGCAGATTGAGCTAAAATTTTGCATACATGTGTAAATTAGATGACATTGCAAAATTATTATAACATGGAGCTGATCTGATGATGGAACCGGAAGGTGGTTAAACAACACAACCCTATTGAGTACGGGCTCGAATGATTCGTCTTAATGAGCATTAATTATGTAGGTATTTTACCGCTATAAAAGCTTGCTATGAAACAAATATTTTCATTAAAAGCTTGTTTTTTCCTAAAAAAGTTCAATATGTTTTATTTAGGATTTAATTTTCCGTCCGTACTGCATTGAGTGATTTTCAGCAGCTTACCTCCTGTACATACATCTTCCCCATCACGCTTCTGTCTCGTTGAACCGTTTGGATCGATACGTGGCTAATGAGCCACTGAAATCACTATTAGCCAGTTTCTGCACTGTTAACGTTGGCAATTAAATGAATGAGATTGGCTGGGAATGTTGTTTATATAAATAGAAGTTATTTAACAGTATCCTGCTAATATCAGATTAATATTATAAAGGTAAAAGTGGTGTGTATAAGCGTGTGTATGTTTCTTGCCACCGTGAGACACACATAGATAGTTGTCTTTCTTTTCATTTATTAATTCTATATGTATTCTATTTTAGTTCTATATTTATTATTTAATCTTTTTATTTAATGTTTCTTCACGCTCAAATAGTAAATGGATGTACAAGTAAACCACGTTTTTTTTTCTCTTTATTTTTTAGAGATTTTAATCTCAATGAGCGGTTTAAATATAGTACTTACTGTTTTTTAGCCCGGGAATATGTTCCGTTTGGATAATTTTATACTAACACGTGGTTAAAACCGCTGGTAGCAGCTAGTTGCTATATTTGTTAATCAATAACATCTTAAAGTTTGATTTTTTTTCTATTATTATACTATACTTGGGTTCGATTCCCACCCAGGACAAATGTTTATGTGATGAGCATGATCATTTGTTCTGTGTCTGGGTGTAATTTATCTATATATGTATGTATTTAGAGAAATATATAAGTATGTTTATCAGTTGTCTAGTACCCATAACACAAGCTCTGCTTAGCTTGGGACTAGACAGCGTTGTGTGATAGTTGTGGAATATTATTATTATTATTATTATTATTATACTAGCTTATACCCACGGCTTCGCCCGCATACAAAAATCATAGTCTATGTCACTCAGGTATAAAGCAGCTATCTATCGTTGAAAAAAATCTAACAATCGGACCAGAATTTCAAAAAAAAAAAAAATACAATCTTTACCTCTTTATAATATTAGTGTAGATTTACTTTTTCATCCATTCAGGCTCAAGCCTGACCAGGCTAGACATTTTTTCCAGTTGTAACAGCATAATTCAAACTATTTTAAAAGCATAACCCCACTGGCAAATTTAGTATTTTGCAGCGATACTTATTAAATTTGCGTCTTTTTGTGGGTACATAAATTTACTTCTTGATTTTTTTTTTGTCAAAAAACAGAAACCAAAAATCGATATCAGTCAAAAAATATCACGAAGTAAATAAAGTACATTGAGTCTTAATGACCATTAAAAGTGGGCAAGAGAGCTATTAAAATATTTTTTATGACTGTTGAACAAAATTGCCCGTTGGAAGTACTTTAACGTCCATCATTGCTATCGTTAAACAGGCCGTGTTGTTTATAGCTGGGTTACTTACCTACAGGCCTGACCTACATGTGTGGTCAAAGTTAGTTGCTGTTCCCCATCATTTCCTTTCCTTATTATCCTGAAGGGTCTTTAAGTCGAGATTAGCAGGTTAGGTTAGCAGGTTTCTCAAGTGCGTAGATTACTTACGCACCATTCATCTTGCTGTACGTCCCGTCAAAGCCATGCACGATGCATGATGCACAAGTCCCGTACGTAGGCTTGAACGTCATTAATTATCGACTGGCCTGTTGGTCTAGTGGTTAGTGGCCTTGACTGCTATGCCGGATGTCGTGGGTTCGATTTCCACCTAAGACAAATGTTTATGTGATGAGCACACAGAACAAATGATCATCATTTGTTCTGTGTCTGGGAATAATTTATCTATAATATATGTATGTATTTAGAAATATATAAGTATGTTTATCAGATGTCTAGTACTCATAACAAAAGCTCTGCTTAGCTTGGGACTAGACGGCGTTGTATGATATTTGTGGAATATTATTATTTAAAAGAGTTAGGTTACTTTTGTTTAAGAAAAAAAATTTGGGTTGCGCACAAAATAAAATAAGTTCTTGAAACTGTGACTAAATGAAATTGTGCTATTTACTATTCTGACACGGTCAAGGGTACCAACTAGTTTATAATTAAGGTTTCTTCGAAAAACGGAGAAACCTGCTAAGATCCTTAGGCTTATATGTATTTTATATAAAGAAAACAGTACCTAAATTAAGCCGTAATAATGTGCTATAAGTGTTTTCTGCGGTGTGTTACTTAGTGGCCACTTAGTCCGGTAATCCGGATTAGTTTCGTGAAGACATCGTGCTCAAAGTATTAGTTAGATAACGTTACCAGTATCTACGGACTCGGGCTCAGCTATATGTTGATATATCATGATACTGGAGGCTTCATAGGAGGGGATTTGGCCACGAAGGTAGAAGAGGTCGTAGTACATAAAGATGAAGACCAAATTCATCCGGAGAGAAAGTAAACTTTGAAACTTTAGCGGTGTGGGAACTGGTTCATCATCTGATTTTTTTATTATTATTGACGGTCTCGTGTTTGACTACTATCTCATCTAATGGTAAATGATAAATGATCTTTATTTTGTAAACAGGTTTTCAAAAAACATTTTTACATGTCAATTTTGTTATCAGTCAGTTTTAACGAGATGAGGTCGGTGTTTCCTAGCTGACTACCTTTAGAAGAAACACCGAAACAAACTCAGGGATCAAAGTCTCTTTTAAAGTTCATACAGTAAAGAACTTGTAATGGTCAAATCATATGAGAACCATGCAGATTAGTGTCTCAGATGGTCTTTTGAGGAAAGACACTTTACATAAATAAAAATAGTAATAATTATTTCCTTTATTCATAAGGAAAGGATGGAGCACACTTGCCTATTTTCATGAAGGAGGAATTTTGGCCACCTTGTCGACCTGGCATAAAACCGAATTGGTTCTGTGAAATCTTAGACGGTTCTCTCAACCGCCTCTGGATAACTTTTTCTCAGGGTTTCGTAATATGTGACATTTACTTTATTCCTCTATAATTAGTGCTTCAAAAAGATATCAGCAAGATGACAGTTAGCCTATGTCTGTCAGGGCTGCGGATTGTTTGAAAGAATTACTGTTGCTCTCACGAAATCGTTTAAGAATTTTTCATGTAAAAATAAAGCTACCCCTAACCCGATTACTTTTAACCTCCGCACTACTATTTTTATGCTGTACAATAAAGAATACTATATCTATGTATCTGGGTATCTATCAAAGGCTAGCAAGACCATTATTAAATTCCAAAAATAAACGAAAACTAGCCCAAAATGACAATAGAGATAATAGAGCAGCCATTTTTTACACACTGTAACAAGATCCTACTTACAATACGTTATAACTTTGACAGCCGCTGTCAAAGTTGGATCAGATAAATCATATCGAAAAATATACACAGTGAATAAATGCGTTGAGGGCAAGGTAATGATGATCGATTGTGGGGTAACTTCGAACGTGATTTGTTTGGAAATAATTGGTGAAATAAGACGTGGTTAATGAAGTGGATCGTTTGAAGGGAAACGTTTACAGTTCGCGGTAAGTATTCGATCGCAACATCTTTTGTTCGTTGGTTTTTATTTATTGAGAGATGTTTTATTTTTCTATTCAGTTAAACATTTATTTTTATTTACTTTTACGCTTAGATTTTAAGAGCTGGTTGTAGTCACTGAGTGTTTTGTATGAACTCCACCCGGGTCTATGTCGAATTTGCGGCCCGTAACAACAGTTTTATTTTTTTAAAAAACTACTTATTCAAGATTTTTCAAACCCCTTTAAAAAAAATCAAGTTTTAGTATTATTTATGTAACATTCAAATATTTCCGTGACGTAATTTCATAGACGTTTGAAATCGTAAATTAGGGTCATATTCGCGATTTAATTTTTTATCAAGTCTACTAAATACCACGTTGTGATTTTTGCCCGGCGGTTGGTTATATAATCAATTTTAATAAAATAATTTTTCATGGTGTAGTATTTTGTATTTCAGGATTTCCAAAGGTTTCGAAACAGTTTAAAATGAGTAGAACCTGGCCTTAAATAGTTTAGATGTGTTACAGCTAGCTCGCTGTGTGATTTACTCGAAAATTTCACAAAACTTGCTCCAGAAAATAGCTGTTTTTTTTAAACCCTTAAAAGTTTTTGGAAAAAGTTGTCGTCATTTAGAATCTTAATAAAATTTGCAAGGTCTCTAGAGGTTTACTTTTTTGACTTTTTTAATTTTTAGGCAAATTATGAAGTGTCAAAATTCATACAAAATAGAACATTTTCAGAGGTTTTTACTGGATTAGTTTTACACAAATTTAGAAATTGGTTTCTTTGGAAACCTAGATAATATCCACGAGATACTGTGTTTCCAAAATATCTAATGAAAAGTGTGTAATAACGTCATAATCAGTTATGAGCGGTTGTATGAAAAACAGTGAAAATGTGAGTCGTGATGCACCACCTTAAGATAAGGCTGTATTAGTGTAGTTATATCTTAGAGTGAGTTACACCAATTAATTTAAACGAAAATCAATATATTTCATCAGTCATCAAATCTTGATCTTGGATATCACAAATAACGATAGCAATAACCGCTCGTATTCGCATCTATTAAGGAGATTTTATTATCATGCGGATTGCATTACGCATGCGGGTTTGCTCCGCATGCAGAATATTTCGAAATGCAAAATAAAACGCGTCCCGCGTGCGTATTACGCGCATTACAATAAATACTTGTATGAAACATACAAGTAGTAAGTTTTACATTTGCGTGGGTTACGCGTCTGGACCAATTCCGCATGCGTGATGAAATCCTCACGATATTAAAAACACCCTTAACCTTTCGAATACCGTCAATTAGAGACACAAAAGAAATATAATGACAGAGCGAACGTTCGCTTGGGGTTTAATGAATTAAGGGCTATAGTTACGTGCAGCGGTGACCTTTAGTGCCGGGCCCTGGTTCAGGCTATAGTCCAGAACGAGAGAGAATAGGATGTAGTCACTAGTGAACACCCCAGCTACGGCGACAGGTGAGACTCCGGGTGAAGAAAGTCATGGTACGATCTCGGTCATCGTAGGCGTGAGCTTTTAGACGACGCGCAATAGTTACCTTACCGTCCGGCCGTCCAGTAAGGACTGCGCCAAAGACATCGAAGGCATGTAGTGATCCACGAGGGTCTCAAAGACAGGTCACCAAAACCTCAGGGGCCCAGCAGGGCCGATGCCCGTAACGGCCACGGGAAATTTATAAAAAGAAAACCTGTGAACCTTAAAAACAAAAGGCAACTGAGAGACACAGGTGTGGTTTTAATCAGTAAAAGTGTGACATGTTTCATCCTAGAGCGGGAAAAGCCAATGAATAAATTCCCACATCAACAAAAGGGCTAAGTCATGGTAGAATCAGATGACAAATTATTACTTTTTTTTACAATAAACTTTAATATTTTACGTGATGATGCAATTGGAAATGGTAAAGTTCAATGGTCATAGTTAAGAGACGATTTCAGGCTCACTAAAGCCGCAAATTGAAACTCTAGCTTTTGCCAAAGGCTTCGCCGTCATACATAAAAAAAATTACTGGTGAAAAATGTTTAGCAATCTGTCCAGTACTTTCAGAGGTTTACTTACTACAAAAAAAAAAAAATTTCCTCTTTATAATTTTATATTTGCTTTGATAACTCGTAAATAGAATTAAACATGCAAAATGTGGCTCATAAAAAAATATAATGTAATCATGGTGACTATAAGATCAGAGACTAAAGTACTGGGTGTTTTAGAAAGAATTCACATTTCAATTTACAATTCACAAAAAACTAGCAAATAAATAAATATATTTGCTAGTTATAAATCCGTTTTTTATACGAGAAGATCATCCAATAACATATCCCGCTTTTGGCTGGAGCGAGACGGTGTGTTAGGCTTTTACTGAAAAACCCACTCCTTCATTGTTTTTCATACCAGGGCCGAGTTTTCCTTTCAGAAACAAAGCCTTGGCCTGCAAACGCGTTAAATTATAAAATCTGAAACTACATTGGACTACACTGACTTTAAAAAAAAAACATTCAAATATTGTCTTTCGCGGCTGTGGCAGCCTTCAAAGCTAATTCAGATACGGTTGATTTATTACTATAAATCTGTTGTACACCCTAATGTTCAGATAATGCCAGAGTAAAAAATTCAACGGTGTGAGATCCCCTTTACATCCATCTAAACTGAAGAAAAGCATTACAGAAGAAATCAAAAACATTTCTACTCAATTTGCTTTGAAGAGTGCCAGAGCCGTGAAGGATAATAACATTTGAATAATGTTATTTCTAAAAAGTAATTTTCCAATGACTTCAGTTTTCGATTTTGTAAACACATTATATACACATTTTGAAATACTTTTTGTATTTTTTTTTTTTTGAAAATTGTGTAAACAAAAATTTTCTGTTAATTTTTTATTCAGAAGTGATTTTTTTATACAGAAATGTATTATTTCTGAGATACTCAGCATTCAGTTTAAAAGATACTTACTATAATAACCATCATCACATTTAATTATAATTTTTCGTATATTTCTATATTTTACGTAGCTAATAACAAAACAATACTCTTAATTCTTCTCTCTCATAAAGAGGAAGCTTGAATCCCAGCAGTGGGAACATTATAAGGCCAACTATGCTATGCTAATCGTTTGAAAAGCCGATAGTCCTAGATCGGCATTTCAAACACGTATCTCGGTGCTAACGCCGATGCACATAAAAGGCGTAAAAATATGCACCCACCGATTTGCTCCACATAACCTAAATATGAATTTATATTTTCCGATTTCTGATATTCTCCATAATTTTAGTGGAGAATATTCACCGCACAAATCCGTTGGCGCATTTCAAGTAGAGCTGGGTTTAGTAAACATTATTTGTAATTGGATTTCATGCTTGTGTTTTATTTATATGCAAGTGAGACGCAGTGCTAACATTTATTTAAATGTGAAATGTAATATAAAAGCTAGGAATATTTGAATAAGCGGTCAAGTATAATTTTAGTTTAATTATTCAATTTGTTAGCTAAGTTATTAAATGAATATTGCTAGCAATTAATTTAATTATTGTGCATTGTTAACATTTAGCTTTTATAACACTTCATTTGTTTATTAATATATTTTTTCTACCCTTATTTAACCCTTCAGATACCGTCAATTAGAGACACAATAGTAAGACAATAGATGCGCGGCCACCGGGTGTCGCTTGGGGATTCATGAATTAAAGGTATCATACATTAAAACCCAAAGGGCAATGGAAGGGGCTATGTTCGAGGTTTCCTTGCGTGAACGAATCAAAAATGAAGATATCCGCAGGAGAACTAAAGTTGCAGACATAGCACAAAGAATTGCCAAACTTAAGTGGCAATGGGCAGGGCACAATGCTCGCAGAACAGATGTTCGTTGGGGCCGAAATTTTCTAGAGTAGCAAATGCGTACCGGAAGACGCAGCGTTGGAAGGCCTCCAACATGGTGCACTGATGACCTGGTGAAGGTTGCGGGAAACCGAAGGATACGAGACGCACAGGAACGTTCGTTGTGGCTACGCTTGGGGGAGGCCTATGTCCAACAGTGGACGTGTATCGGCTGAAATGATGATGATGATGGTACATTAAAATGATCACATCATCAGTGAGTAAAATTACTCGTAGCACTTTCGTAGCAAAAGCGTAGTCTCGTAGCAATTTACGTTACGATGGTACTACGCTTGACCTAGCGTAGCATCTTAAATGAGATATCAAAGGCCACTTATACATGAATAAGTTGCCTTGCCGCCTACCAAAAAGGCGTGCCTTTTTATGTAAATCCTACAGATCCAACAAAAGTAAACAAAACTGAGCCTCACTATAAAGTATCCGCGTTACACAGGACGTTATAAAATAACGTTGAAGCATCACATTATCCGATTTCTCAAGAACAAGGAAAAGCAAGTGAAACATAAAACAAAATGCAAAATCTTCCACAACATAGCTCTTAATCTAAATAAAATGTTATCTTTTAAAGAATAGTACGTTCTAGAATACGATAGTCTTGGGAAGATCCTTTTGAAACAGTAGTCACAAGAATCTCGAACTATTTTCTTCTATTACGAAGGAAATGCAATTACTGCTGTTGTACAACAAGACGTGTCTTCTTTATATTCTAAGTATCGCTTAAAGAACGTCGCATTCTGTGCGAAGGAATAAGGACGGTTTTATTGGCACTTCGAGAGTGCAAAGTGTTGTAGTACATTGCATTTACGATTATGACTTATGTTTTACGAGTGTTGAAACTAAAAATTATAAAATTTAAGGGCTGAAAGTGTGAGCTTTGGCGCACTGTTTTGATCGTTAAATTATTTTTGCCTCAATTGTAGTTTTTTTTTGATGCGAGATATCAAAGAAAAAATGAAAGAGGTTAGATAGGAATTACTTTCCGATTTATACTACAATAATTGTCGCCGCTTGTCTCCTATTTTTTAGGTCCACTACAGGCCTAGTTCAGGACTAGTTCCCACTGCTGGGACTCAGGTCTCCTCTCTAGTAGAGGGAATGGGCCGTAATCCACCACGCGGGCCCAGTGCGTGTTGGTGGATATCACATGTCTTCGAATTTTTGGTTCTAGGACATGCCGATTTTCTCACGATTAGACTGTGAGTGACTAACAGACTTTAAATGACTAAAACTCCATCTGTGTTCCTTCAGTAGTATTTTGCATTACAGGACCACGGTAACTCTTTCGAACAATCTCGAAGGCCATTGTAGAGGTAATGTGTCGGCGCGTAATATTCAACCCGCGTTAAACAAACAAAACAGATGTTAGAAAACTGTAAGGGCCCAGTCAGGCCAAAGCCTACAGGGGCCATGGGTTCACGTCTAAAAGGAAAACCTGGCCCTGGGATGCAAGGCAACGAAGAAATATAGGAGTGGGTTGTACAAGTCTGACACGCCCTCCCACTTCGACCGAGAGGGCGGGCGAGTAATGTCGTTGAACGATTTCCTACCTAAAAAAAAGAGGTAATGTGTAATTTCAATTATATTATGATTTTATTTTTGTTTTCAGAAATCACTTTGATGATCTTAGGAAACTGTGGTAGTTCTTAAATTTTTCACTGTAATTTGAAAGTAATAAATTTTTCAATTAATTTATTACATTGAAAGTAGCAAACTGTTTTGCAATCAAAGAAGAAAAAATTCTTACGTAGAAACCCGATAGCAAAATTCAAATTCATATTTTTATTTCACATAAGCTTACATTTTTACATTACACATAAAACGTCAGAAACTAGTGCACACTGCCTAACCTGGAAATCGAATCGAAAACCTGACACTCAGCAGGTAGTGCACCAAATGAAAAACAAATCATAGATGAAAGTAAAAAACAATAAAATTAAGTTATAGTTCTAATTAAGTTACCACAATGAAATTGTTACAGTACTTCCCAAGTCATATTAGATTAATTAAAGGTGAATCCAAATATGGCTCGACCCGGCAACTGAATCATTAATCTGTGACGAAAGCGCCATCTTTCCATGGCTGTGCCACACAATAGCATTTGCAGAATTCTGTGTAAAAATAGAAAATAATTGAGTAAATAGGTATATGATACGTTACGTAATTACTTTGGTAAATCATAAATCGACTTCTACTTTTCCCACTTTGGGATAGAAGTGGGAGGGTATGTCAGACTTTTACTGACTTAAAGCGTACCTATGTTCAATGGCCCAAGGTGCTCTTTCTGAATACCCATGGCCCTAGTAGGCTTCGGCCCTGGCTGAGGCCCTACGGTTTTACTGATATCTTTTTGAGACGCCCGTGAAACACTACGTGCTGTCGACGACTTGAGCTTGGTCTGGATGGTTATCGGGTATACTCGTCAGTAGCCCCCCCCGGGCCCGTAGGGAATTTTCTGAAAAAGAAACCCGTAGTCTTAGAACGCAAAGGGCAACTGAACGACAGGTGGGTTTTAGTCAGTAAAAATCTGACACTCACTCTTAGTTCTACCCAAACCGGAAGGAGTCAGTTGGATGATTTCCTTAGAAAAACTCCACCACATGATAAATTTAAGATTAGGAGATGTATTAGAATGAGAAAATAGAATAACCCTGAAACTTGAAAGTACATAATTATTGAAGTCGTTTTTTTAATATCGAACGGTTTCGAACATGCACGCGGGATTGCCTCGCACGTGTAACTCCCATAAATGTCCATTTCATACAAGTATTTATTGCAGCGCGTGTAGAACGCACGCAAGACGCGTTTTTTTTCAATTTTGAAATTTCCTGCACGCGGAGCAATCCCGCACACTATTAAAAACACCCTAAAGCTATGGTAGGTCATACACAGTCAGATACAGACCAAATGCCTCAATACCACACTGATATAAGGGAATTTGAGAACAGTCTTTTTCAAAGGAAGCCTGCTCATTTTGCCATAATTTACAAATGTCTTTTTTTTTTTGCACACCCTTTTTAGGGTTCCGAACCCAAAGGGTAACCAACGGAACCCTTTACTAAGCCGTCCATCCACCCGTCACTCCATATGTCTGTCAGCGGCCTGTATCTTATACTGCAAAAGGTAGACAGTTGAACATCTTTCAACATGATTGTGTACGGAACTTTTCGTATGCGAATTAAACTAGCACTTGACTGGTTTTTTAAGAAAGTTATTTTTAAGAGGGTCCTTTTCCACTCGCCTATCGTAAACGTCAAAAATGGTTTAAAAGCTTTTTACTTCATTAAATGCAATCCAACGCGATGTTTGACGAAAAGGCAACGCAAAAAAAGAGAGATAACGCCTGAAAACTCTGTTAGTATTCGGTAATTCCGAGATTTACTCGAAAATTTCACAAAACTTGCTCCAAGAAATAGCTGTTTTTTTAAACCCTTAAAAGTTTTTGGAAAAAGTTGTCGTCATTTAGAATCTTAATAAAATTTGCAAGGTCTCTAGATGATTACTCTTTTGACTTTTTTAATTTTTAGGCAAATTATGAAGTGTCAAAGTTCATACAAAAAAGGACATTTTCAGAGGTTTTTACTGGATTAGTTTTACACAAATTTAGAAATTGTTTTCTTTAGAAACCTAGACAATATCCACAAGATACTGTGTTTCCAAAATATCGAATGAAAAATGTGTAATAACGTCATCAGCATATGTTCTGCTGTATAAATTATTAAAGTAAAAATTGGGGGAGGGGGTTTTTTTTTTTTTTTTTCTGTCGACGGGGAAAATCATCATTGACGAAACCCGCTCTTGGGTGGAGCGGGAGACAGTGTCAGAGTCTTACTGACTAAAAACCCCGCGCCGTTCCTTCTAGCCTTCATACCGGGGCTCTAGTTTCCTTTCGGATAACCCCGACCCCGGTAGGCTTCGACCCAGATGGGCCCCTCCTGTTGCTGACAACTCCTTGAGGCGCGCGGGAACAGTGCGCGCCGTCGACGCCTTGGCTCGGTCCGGACAGTTACCGGACGATCGGACAGCGAGCTACCCATGGCTCGCCGTCCGCGAGCCCGCGTCTACGGTGGCTGGAAATCGGGATCGGAATCCCGGCGGCGGCGGCGGGGGCGCCGTTGCCTGATGCGGTCTGCCTCCTCCTTTGCTAGCATTACTGCTTCGCAGAAGGAGGCGACCGCCTGCCACTCCTCCTCGCTCCGGACCATGGCCTGAACCAAGGCCCGGCGCGAGAGGTCTCCGCCGCCGATCGCCCCCACGAGGGCACGGCGTTGCTCCGCCCAAGCAGGGCACACCTCTACTGTGTGCTCCACCGTGTCCTCCGGGCGTTCCGCACAGTGGCGGCACCCGGGCGTCTCTTCCGCTCGAATCCGATGCAGGAACCTCCCGAACTTGCCATGTCCGGTGAGGACCTGCGTCATGCGGAAGGTAAGGACGCCGTGAGGTCTTTCCAGCCACGCCTCAAAGAGGGGACTTACCGCCATAATTGTGGCGTGCCCAGCACTGGGTTGCGATAGTCGCTGACGCCATTTCACCGTGAGATCCCGCCGGAGCTCTGTCCGCCATACCTCGACCTGTCGCGGTAGTGGACTTTCACCCCGGCGTTGCATCTCCACGCGCTTATCGTGCATGTGTGCAAGGACTGTTGCCTCCAGATCCCACGGTGGTAGGCCAGCCAGAAGGCTCGCCGCTTCGCGGGAGATCGTGCGGTAACCCCGCACCATCCGTATTGCCATGACCCTCTGGCAGGCGTTCAGTATGGACGCCGGTCGCTTTGCCAGCGACGGCGCCCACACCGGCGCCCCGTAGAGGGCCATGGACCGAACGATCCCCGCGTAGAGCCTCCGGCAGGAGGCGTCTGGACCCCCAAGGTTGGGCAGGAGCCGCTTGAGAGCAGCCCCGGCCCGGTTGAGTTTGGGAGCCAAACGTCGGAAGTGTTCTCCGAAATTCCATCGGCTGTCGAGAACGAGTCCCAGGTACTTCATCGTCGACCCGACGCCGATGCGAACTCCTCCTACCGTAAGTTGGGAGTCTGATGGTGGCGCATTCCGAGGGCCGTGGAAAAACATGGCCTCAGATTTGTGCAGCGCCACCTCGAGTCCCAACTCCTGGATCCTACCAACGACTATCGCAACCCCGCGTGTCGCTAGAGCGACCGCCGCCTGGTGCGACTCTCCCTGCGCTAGAACCAGCGTGTCGTCTGCGTAGCAGACCACGCTGACCCCGTCAGGGAGGTCGCCGCGCAGCACGTAGTCGTAGCCGATGTTCCACAAGGGTGGGCCTAGAACCGACCCCTGCGGAACACCGCACGACATCTCTCGACGTTTCCACTCTCCCTGGTGACCGGGGTAGATAATGGACCTGTCCGACAGGTAAGCCTCGACCACTCGACAGAGGTATTCGGGCACCCGGTGGTACCGGAGTGCCCTCCGGATCGTACTCCAGGGCAGGGAGTTGAACGCGTTGGCAATGTCCAAGGACACTGCCACGACACTCCTGCCCCGGGACACCGCAACCCCTGTCGTGAGGGCTCGCACGCGCATGATGGCGTCCACCGTAGAGCGCGCCCTGCGAAAGCCGAACTGTCCGTCCGACAAGTCCGGCCCCACCCGTGTTAGCCGCGCGACGAGGCGGTTTGCAATAACTCTTTCAAAGAGCTTGCCCACCTCGTCGAGCAGCACAATGGGCCGGTACGCGGACGGAGAGTCCGCAGGGCGCCCTGGCTTCGCGATGAGGACCAGTTTCCCCCTCTTCCAGCGAAGTGGAAACTGGCCCCTCTCCATACATGCGCTGAAGAGCCCTCTTAGTCGAGGCCCGAGAGCCTCCATGGCCAGGACCCAGGCTTTCCCTGGCAAGCCGTCGGGTCCTGGGGCGGTGTTCTTGGCACTCAGCCTTCGCACCGCCACTCTCACCTGTACCTCGGTCACCTCTGGAGCGTTATCGTCGTCGTCACTGTTGTGGTCCGCGTCAGACACTGCTGGCGGGGGCGGAGCCATGGGCGGGGGGGAGTGTTCCCCTCGCGCAGGGAACAGAGTGGTTACCACACCCTCCACGAGTTGGGGCCGGAGACTCTGAGTCAGCGGCGGAGCCCAGGGGCGTAGCTTGTCCCGTACCAATTTGTACGGGCGCCCCCACGGATCCGCGTTCAGAGACCCCAGCCACACGTTGCGGGCCTCGAGTTTGGCCCGCTTTATCTCCGTTCGGAGGGTGCGCTTTGCCTCTCTGTACCCCTCATACAGCTCCGCCTCTCTGACCTCCGCATCCGGCTGGCGGTTGCGGCGCCTGCAGTGTCTGTCGTACCGGCGGCGCGCGTGGTTGCACGCGTTGCGCAGTGCGCCGATCTCCGGCGACCACCAGTACACGCGGCGCTTAGCACGACCTGGAGGGACTCGGGGCATTGCCGCGTCGCAGATTTGCGACATGGCCTCCTGGAACCACTCCGCCTCGACGTCGATGTCGACAGGCCTGTCCGGTGCTTGCACCCAGGCCTGTACCGTCGCGGCTTCCAGGAGGAGCTCCCGGTCCATCTGCTTAAGCGCCCACCGCGGACCACAAGGGCTCTGTCGGACCGGCGCTGCCGAGGTTTCGGCGGAGACGTCCAACCGGATGTACCGGTGGTCGGAGTACGTCTCCACCTCCTCCATAACGCGCCAGTCGACGACACGCGGCGACAGAGCCGGGCTGGCGAACGAGATGTCCACCACTGATGTACCCCGCATCCGCACCAACGTGGGGACAGAGCCCCGGTTCAGGATGACCAAGCCCAGCTCCAAGGCCCAGTCCTCCACCATCCGACCCCGTCGGTTCGTGTGCCGAGAACCCCAAGCCGTATTCCAGGCGTTGAAGTCCCCGCAAACGACCACGGGGAGGGAACCGAACCCAGCGACGACGGAATTTAGCTCCATCAGGGAGAGTTGGAACACGTCGAGAGATCTGTTCGGGGGCAGGTAGACGCCTACCACGGCGATGTCCCGAACCGTGCTGCCACGCAACCCCGCCCCCTCGTGACGGACTCGGGGGGCGGGGTACCGGCGGCGGCCGACGAAATTAACGTCACCGAGCCGTCCAAGTCCTGAACCCAGTCTCCACGGGGTTGGACAAAGTACGGCTCGGCGACGACGGCGATATTGATCGACCACTGCGCCATGCTCTGGAGCAACAGATCCTGAGCGGCGGCGCAGTGGTTGATGTTCGCCTGGAGGAGACGTAATGGTGTCCTTATTGACATTCCATTACCGTCTCCTCCTGAGCCTTTTGCGAAGCTCTTGCCGCGGCGGGAGCGGCGGCGATGGCGGCGGCAGCCAGTGTAGTGGCTGCGGCGGTGAGGGCGTCAGGGTGGATGCCCCTCCTGACCTTGCCCTTGGCCTTGGTGGGAGGGTCGCAGGACTTACCCCCAGCCCGGTGTTCGGCCGGCTTGCCTGCCGCCGCACATGCGTAACAGTGCGGCAATGCACGGCATTCGGCGGCCTTGTGTCCGGGCTGTCCGCAATGGTGGCAGCGGTCACTGCGATCAACCTCCGCGGCGCAATAAGCCCCCACGTGGTGCCCCACGTGACAGCGGTAGCACCGCAGAGGTCTGGGCTCCAGCATCTTCACCTGGGCTGAAACCCAGCCCACCAAAAGCCTTCGGCCCTCGGCCGTGATGGCCTTAGCCGCCGGCACGGGACAGCTCACCGTAACGGCTCGCATGCCCGTTCTGTCAGGACGGATGGTGCCCGCCCGGACCTGATCGGTCGTGCACCCTCCCGCCCTGACGATGGCGGCCACCACTTCCTCCACCCTGACGGAGTCGTCCAGACCCATGATGCGCATGTCTATGCACTTGCTGGGTCTGGACACTCGGGCCACCTCGACGTCTAGGGACGCCCTGATCCTTTCAGCTAGGGCGTCAGCGGTTTGTCCACTGTCCGCACCTGGGACCTCCAGTATTCGGGCTCCGGTTGCAGTGCGCCTCATACGGAAGCCCCCGGAGGCTCCGTACTCGTCGAGGTGGCCCACCACCGCCTGTTTCGCCTTCTCCATCACCATGTCATAATTCACGCCCTTCTTTTCCGCAGCTGGTTGTAGTGTGATCACTACAGCTGCGGAAGTTGGGGCGCGAAGTCTGGCGGCCATGGCGCGGTTTTTCCGCTCCCGTTGCCGCTTTCGCTTCTTGGCCGCCCTAGTCGCCCTGCTCGCCTTTTCTTTGGCGCCGACGACCGTCCACTCGGCGCCAGCCGAGGAGTCTTCGGGCGGAGGAGGCGGTAGGCGCGACCTAGTCACCGCCGCGGCAGGAGGGCCCGCCGGTTTGGTAGCAGCCGCCATCTTGCCCTTCGGGGGAGCGGCAGGCTTCCCCTGCCGCTGCTGCTGTCTGGTCGCCGGGGCTGGCCTCACCGCTTCCGGCGCCGCCTTGGGGGCAGCAGCTGTGGCCGCGGCGGCAGCGGCATACGTCACTGCCCTCTTCTGGCCGGAAGCCGCGAGAGGGGGGCGCAGGACAATGCTCTCCAGGACGGAAAGCTGGCGCTGGATTTGCTCCTGAAACCGTTGCTGCTGCTGCTGCTGCTGCTCCCTGGCAGCAGCCAGCTCTTGCCGCAGCAAGGTTATCACCTCGCTTTCCGCCTGGGGCATTGGCAGGGATCGGCCCTGCTCCTGCGTGCTACGCCCTTCCAATGACGACTGGCTGACAGACTGCTCGGGACGGGGGTCCTGGAGACCAGCCAAGGCCTCGAGCCGGCCAATCCTCCCATTGAGGGTCTGCTCGTAGGGCTCGAATACGAACCCCAAAGCCCCCCCAATCGTGATATTGGCCAGCTCGATGGAGCGCTTCTTGGCCACCCTCTCCCGTTTGTTGGCCACACTCATGATGGCGGCTGCCACAACCTCCTTAAATTTGGCCATGGCCTCCTCCATTCCCTCCGGCAGCTCGGTAGGGATCTCCGGCGGTATGAGGCTTGCCTGGCGTCCCTCGCTGGCGCTCTCAGCGGGGAGCCCTCTCCCTTTGCCCATCTTTCGGGCGGTACCCCGCCCCGCGGTCGAGACCTTCCGGGCAGGTACCGAATCGTCGTCGGAGACGGAGCGTATAAACTCCGCCTTCCTTTTGATGGAGGTGGATTCTTCCACCTCCATAACATCGGAGATGTGTGAAGACGCGGCATCAGAGTCCGACGCCGCGTCTTCACTCACCTCCCTGAGGCCGAAGCTTCGCCCAGCCTCCACCGGCGTCGCGGACGTGCTGGGAACTGGTCCCAGGGACTCCGCGCTGCCGGCTAGTGAGCCACCCTGGCTCGATGCGTCCGCGAAGGACGGTAAAAACAGGTCCTTAACGGACCTGGCGCGCTCTTTGCCCCCCCCAGAATACGAGGGGCAGCCCGAGCTCTGCTCGGGGAGGGATTCTCCGCCTGCGGGGCAGGCGGTACCCTCCTGGGGTAATAATTTTTTGGGAGTCGCGGCCATGGTATGCTGAACACAGCTTTGCCTTTTTTATGGGGTGGGGTCCCCAATACACGTTCGCCATCGTGGTCGTGTCTGATGAGCAGACACGTACCCGAGGCGAACCCACTCTCCAAAATCGCTGTCCAGAAGGCGCCAACAGCTGTAGGTGCCAGCGCTCCTGGACAGCGCACCCGCCGGGCGGTCCAACTGGACTCCGCCGTGTGTTCCTCTTGGTCTGGTCTCTCGCTTGAGGCCTTCCGGCATGAGTAGCTCTACCGGCATAGCCCTCAAGGTCATTGAGACACGCAAGCCCCACCACGACGACAACGTGGGAACACGGTTGGTGGGGGAGGGGGTGGGAGCGTACACAATAGTTTACGTTCTATTCTCAGACTGACTGAATATTTTATAGGAATCGGTCAAGCCGTTTTGGGGGGGAATAAGGTGACACGAGAATTTTATGTACATGAATTAGCTGACCCAACGAACTTCGTACAACCTGATACAGTCAATCGATTGCGATGAAACAAACCAAATTACACAAAATCTATACTTATAATAAATCTGTAGAGAGGTCAATTCTGTACATGAAATATATTTCCAAAATAACTATCAGGGGGTGATTAGTGATCGATACTGATGCCAAAAATGCAAACAGTACAATTTTTGTCTGTCTGTCTGTCTGTCTGTCTGTCTGTCTGTCTGTCTGTCTGTCTGTCTGTATGTTCTTTATAGAAACAAAAACTACTCGATGGATTTTAACGAAACTTGGTACAATCATTCTTCATACTCCTGGGCAGGTTATAGTATACTTTTCATCACGCTACGATCAATAGGAGCAGAGCAGTGAAGGGAAATGTTGGGGAAACGGGAGAAATTACTCGACGGAATAAGCAACAGGATCCGCGTACGAAGTCGCTGGCAGAAGCTAGTTTTAATATATAAAAGTTATCTACATCGATTTCGTACTTTTACGTGATACGCGCACAACTAAAAGCTTTTACAGATTTATTATATGTAGGATAAGGGGAGGTATGTGTATAAGTGATATAAGTAATTTGGTAATGTTTTTTTACAAATAATACCATACAGTTAATTTGGAAACCGACCAATTTGGAACCGTGCACTAGCTTCTGACGTTTTATAAGTGCCCATATAGGCCTATGTGAAATAAAATATTTTGACTTTGACTTTGACTTTGAGTTTCCATATAATGTGTTACTAGTATGAAGATATTTATGCTTCTCATGCTCGTAACAACTCGCTAGCGCTGTCTAATGAATGCGCTTGCTTGGAACGCGTGGTATTGTGTTTTAAAATTATATCACCAACATTGACTTATATTCTAGTGTAGTAGTTAAGTTAAAACAAAAGTTCGCTGTAGCGCTACATTGGCATTATTTCGTAAAACATGCAACGCTAAGATAGCTTTTAGAGGATACTTTTTAGCGACCAAAATGTCTTAAACGTCATGAATTTTGTGGCACTTACGCGTTTCGTTCAACATAGTGTAGCCAAGTAGTTAATCTGCAATAGTTAACGCTAGTAGAAAGCTTCAAATGTAAGGGAATGACGTGCTCAAAGGTCAACTCGAAGCGTTCGACGCAAGCGAAATGGTTGTAACTTGGCTAGAGGGCCTAAGTCAACTGAAGTGAGTGCTCGTATATCAATGATCACCAATGTATCTCCTTTTACTATATAGATTAGATGAATTGTCGTTTTCTTTTCTTCATTCTGACTGGCCTGTTGGACTGCTACGCCGGAGGTCGTGGGTTCGATTTCCACCCGGGCCAAATGTTCGTGTGATGAGCATGATCATTTGTTCCGTGTCTAGGTGTAATTCATTTATAATATGTATGTATTTAGAAATATATAAGTAAACACACTTATATAACGAAACAAAAAAACAGTTGTCTAGTATTCACAATACAGGCTCTGCTTAGCTTGAGACTAGACGGCGTCGTGTGGTGGTTGTGGAATATTATTATTCTTAAAGCCGGTCATTGCAATATTATTCCAACAGAAAGAAAAACTAAATCTAGATTCTGTAAGTATAATAGTTTCCATTCTGAACCATCTACAATAAACTGTACACAACTAACAAAGTTATCGATGTGATTCCCTGCACTTTGCCAGTATCTGACATTAATGCATTAATAATTACAAACAGGAGCCCCCTTTGTCCCGGTCCATTAGAAAGACGTCATTCTGCCATTACGCTGAGATGAATGACCTGCCATTCAAAGTGTAATGCACTGTTAATTTTTAGAACCCCGGTCCTGAGTGCTGGTCATATCTGTTGGTGCTATAGCTGGATTTTAATCCTCTTCAGTTTTATGGGAAATATTGTTATACAATGTTTAATCATCTACTAAGTTAAGTAAAAATTGGTCACTTTTATAGTGCAAACTTTACCGCCTAATAGTCAATGAAGGCAGTATACCTTTCAATATAGTCCACCGATTCATTATCATCATTTCAGCCAATAGCCGTCCTCTGTTGGACATCTGCCTCCCCCAAGTGTCGCCACAATGAACAATCCTGCGCGCCCCGCATCCATCTGATTCCCGCAACCTTCACCAGGTCATCGGTTCACCTATTGCGATGAAACAAAACCTATTTATATATAAAAGTTATTCAAGTCAATTTCGTACATTTTACGTGATGCGTGAACAACTAAAAACTTCTACAGATTTATTACGTGTATAGATTTATGTACACAAATAATGCAGATAAAGTATTATAAAAAACATTTTCAAAGGTACTGCTTCTCATTACGTCTGTATTTTCAGTTTCTATCACAATAAATATTGCATATGAGTATATAAAGGCAAAAGTGTGTGTGTATGTTTGTTACTTCTTCGTGTTCGAATAGCTGAACGTAATTTAATGAAACCTGGCGCACGGGTAGCTTCTGTCCTGAAATAGCACTATTTTTTATTTCAGAACTTGGAGCAATTTTTTTTTTCACGTTGACTAGTGTTTTATAACAGTGGATCAATTAAATTATATTTACTTAACTATTACTATCAAATTATATTTAATTAACTAGCTGCTCCCAATGGCTTCGCCCGCGTGATAGCAGAAAATTATCCCAAGGGGATATTACTTCCGGTATAAAAAGTATACTTAAGTATATAAAGGCAAAAGTGTGTGTGTATGTTTGTTACTTCTTCGTGTTCGAATAGCTGAACGTAATTTAATGAAACCTGGCGCACGGGTAGCTTCTGTCCTGAAATAGCACTATTTTTTATTTCAGAACTTGGAGCAATTTTTTTTTTCACGTTGGCTAGTGTTTTATAACAGTGGATCAATTAAATTATATTTACTTAACTATTACTATCAAATTATATTTAATTAACTAGCTGCTCCCAATGGCTTCGCCCGCGTGATAGCAGAAAATTATCCCAAGGGGATATTACTTCCGGTATAAAAAGTATACTATGTCCTATTCCATGACATAGTCTATCCGTGTACCAAGTTTCATCAAAATCGGTTTTGTCATTTAGGCGTGAAGACGTAACAAACAAACTCACTTTCGGCTTTATAATATTAGTAAGGATGATGATATCGTCAGTGGAAACGTAAAATCGGTAAAGTATTTTGTGTGAAATAAGTTACTTATCTTACTTCTACCAAAATGGCGGTTAAGCAATTTTACCTTTCTATTTTCGATATTATTGCTCTCAGTGTTCTCTATTAGGCAAAGAAAAAAGAATCCCAACAGTTGCGCCAGAAAGTTTACTCCCTAATAAAAAATCTCGATGTTCAAGACCCGTTCATTGCAACAAAAAAGCTATTCAATTAATTGGCTGGAAAGCGGATTCCACCATACGGTACACAAACACCGTGCAGAGGGGAATCCCGTCTAAATGTCAAAACTAGTCAGAAGTAACCACAAACGTTTGCTTTCACAAAACCGCATCGAAACGCTCCTCGAGCTAACACAGTGGCTTTACTTCTGCCTGAACAAACCCTAACCAAGCCTCGTTTATACGTTACCAGTATTTAGGGGAGTGCGGTTTTGTTTTGTTTATTTAAACATAACACAACATCACGCCTGTCTGTATTCGAAGCGAATCTGTCTCCCTTAATTATACTGACATCTTTTTGAGATGCGCTTGGAATACTACGCGCTATAGATCTGGTACCTATAGCTCACCGTGCGTAAGTTCCCACTAACGATGCACAAGATTCACTTTTCGACGGACTTTGGTGGGGGAAGTTGTGTTTCTGACTTAGACGGTTGGCGCACTGGTTTAGTTTCACAATTGGCAGCTGCGCTGAGAGTTGCGGGTTTGATTTCCACTCGTGATAAATATTGGTATGTGTTCTGGGTAGAGATGTGCCGTTGCCGGCAATATAGTTCGAAGTGTGAATGTTGTTGGCAATATTGCCTCCAATATTCATAATTCGGGCAATATTGCCGTCAATATTGCCACCAATGTTCCCATTTTACGGCAATATTGACGGCAACGGCACATCTCTAGTTCTGGGTTTGAATTTATTGTGTATGTGAGTATGTTGAGTGTAAATAGGTTGCTTCTAGGCAAGCGTAGGCAATATCATCGCTTTCCATCAGGTGAGATAGTAGTCAAACGCGAGCCTATCCATAAAAAAAAGTTTGCATATTTGTGAACGCACCCACGATACCAGATTAATTAATATATAGCCTTATAGTACTAATTGCAATTGACGTACTATATTAGATAAACAATGAAAAAGTAGTTCGTGACACCGCTATTGCACCGTCTCGCTGTCACACAAAAAATCTTAACTATGTAACTTACACCCACAATGTATGGCATATAATTTACAAGGTGATCTACACTAATATTATAAAGAAGTATAGTTTGTTTTTTTTTGTTTGTAGGTAATCTTTGGAAGTTACGGTCCGATTGCGAAATTTTTTTTACTGATAGTAAGCTGCTTTATTCCTGAGTGACATAGGCATATAGTGATATATTTCATGTACTCGGGCGAAGCTGCAGGCAAAGGCTAATCGTAAGTAAAATGTTTTCATATGTAGGTACTTCTTGATAAGTCAATTTATAAAAAAAATACCGTTATTACTCGCTTCCAGTTACTTGCCTTCAAACCACTTTTATATTCGGGGTCGTGTAAACGGGGCTTCACTGGTCTTCATTTCACATTGTTTTTGTTGATGTCGGATGTGTAAGTACGACAGGGTGGCGTGTTGACAGGAAAGTGACGTCAGTTCAGCACGAGTATGTCTTGCTTGAAACACCTATGTGATGTGCTAAGCCGTTAACCAGGACAGCATGTGGGCTACATCCTGTACTCAATTTACTGGTGTTGAAGTGATTTGCTTCAGCTAAGGTAACACTCACTTGTGCTATCTCATCTTCTGAGTACGGTGGAATGTGCTGGGGCGACTGCTGCAGGTGCAAAAACTTCAAACAGCGTAAATTGAATGACCAAATCGGAAGTTATAATGAGCCGTTTGGGGTTGAAACACTAAGGCCATGGTGTCCGAGCGCTCATCGAGTTGTTCGAGATATCAGCAAACAGTTGGTCAACTCTTCGCTTGACTAGAAGCCTGGGCTTTTCTTAGTCAACGAATCAGCATTCTGTGAGCGTTCTGGGCACATTTCCCATTGACATCGATGTGGACGAATCTTTGGGCGCCCCATAATTTATTTTTGTGTTTTTCACCCATTTGTCATATTATAACTTTAAGTTTGTATATATACCTTATTAGTTATATTATATAAATTTTTAATAATAAACCTGTATTACGTATGTAAATAAACATTTTAAAAAGCCAAGCTAAGGTAACGACATTTTCATTTTAAGGCTGTGGCAAGATGGAATCAGAAATGAAGATATCCGCACCGACTTCCACATGAAGGATTCTGTACCATTGTAATTTTATTTTATTTTCTATAGCCTTTTTAATGTTCCCACTGCTGGGACTCAGGCTCCCTCGCTAGGAGAGGGAAGGTTTTTCTGAGTACAATGTTCAAAAGATTAAGCGCTTGATGATCACATCAGATTTTTAAACCCCGACAGAAAAGAGGGGTGTTATAACTTTAGAGTGGCTGTGTATCTGTGTATCTGTGTGTCTGTCTGAGGCATCATAGCGCCTAAGCGAATGGACCGATTTGGATGCGGTTTTTTTTTATTTGAAAGCTGAAGTTATGTTTATTTACACGCGATGGGTGAAGAAGCGTAAACAAGAAGTAACAATAATCGCACATACTGAAAGTAATATTATTATGATTAGATTCGAATATTGAATGGACTTAGGCTAAATTTAAAATAGATCATTTTATATTCTAAAATAATCAAGATTTAATATTAGTTAAAAAAATTACCTGTTTTGATAAATTCTTGATAAATCTTGATAGGGTCAGTAACGTATTTGTGTGTGCGTGCGTAGACATCAATACCGATGCGCTACCAATATATTGCATCAATATCCATATTATTTGCCAATAATTAGGATAATTAATTTCTTAAAAAAAACACTATCAAGTTTGTATGTATATCTCGATTTATAAACTATGATTTTAAATAAGCTCGTCCCAATTGTATTAATATGAGCGACTATGACTTCCAAAAAAGTCCTCCTTTTTTAGAAGTCGGTTCTCAATTAGGATGTTTGTATGTTTTTTTTTATGTTTGTTCGCGCATAAGTTCGTCGCTTGCTAACCGATTTGAAAAATTCTTTTTTTTTCCGATAGTCCCATATTCACCAAGTTGGGATCTGATGATGGAATCTTGGGGAAATCGAGAGAACTCCTCAAATTCAATTATTTTTTTTAGTGAAGTCGGTTTTTTTTTTTATAAAAAGGTTTTTTAGTATTTAATAAAATAATGTACAAAACGTGTTACTTATTTTCTGGCGACCTGATCCTAGGTAAATGGGAGGTACGCTATACGTTAGAATTCCTTTACACGTGTCAAAAGGTATTATTATGATTACAGACTTACGGGATTTATGTTGATTTGAGCTTTCTATTTCCTCAAGACCCTCCCTTTCGTTTTTCCTTTTTAAAGTATATAAGCCTAAAAAGGTAACCGACATAGTCTGAAAAATAGATGAACAACAGAAATACATCATCTATGAAAATGTCAACTGTCTAACTATCATGGTTCATAGGATATAGTCTGCTGACATACATCCGCTACACATCCGTCTATCTGTCTTTTTGACATACAGATAGACGGATGTACAGCGGAGTCTTAGTAATAGGGTCTCATTTTACCGGTTGAATACGGCACTCTAAAAAACATTATTTGTGTCGTGTGCAATTTGCTTACGTTCCCTCTACCTTATAGCTTCTTAAAGTTGCAAAAGATACCAATCGCGATATAAATAGATGACATGAATGTTTTTTCCCAGACGGAATACCCTTAAACTACCAATAGCGCATTTCATTGTAACCGCACTACACACTCAAGCACAAAGCGGTTTAATTTTAAATAGTTTATGGCGACCCCGTGCTGAATGTCAGCCTAATGTTACTGGGCCAGGTTGTAGGCCAAGAACGGGGAACTTTAACTAACACACGCGAAACAAACTAACACAAAGGGGTTAAACTTCCCAGCACTCAATTATACATTAATCAGATAAACATGAACAGCACGACACAACATATCTACTCACAAAATCTAACTTCCCACTTCGTTTTCAATAGCAAAATTATGTTTATTGCTTGCTTGTTTCACCCGAAATCACAAAAGGGGAATTCATAAAGCATAGCACTGCGGTTTCACTAATAAATGAGCTTTTATAAAAACAAACAAAATGGTGAAGTCGGGACACGAACAAATTGAGGGCGAAGCAATTTGTATCTCTTGTCATACTTTTTAATTTCATCCCGAGGAAAACAAATTAGTTTCGCCCGAACACTTTGCATATTTACAAATCTTGAACGATGAGAGCGGGGTTTTCTTTCCTTTGTTGTATTTTTAATCATTTTTAAAGCTATATTAAAAATAAGACAATGAAGGAAATCGGCTTAAGAGATCGCTAAAATCTAAAATATACTTTTAAAATTTCACTTTGTATATTTTTTTTTTTTTTTCATTTCAGCCACTTATCCTTTGAGCATTACTCAACAATGGAGTGCCAGTCATGCGCTTTTATTATATTTTTTTCCTAATGGCATGATAAATCCATTATGAGTGTTTCAAATTGAGTTTACTCTGAGATATTAAACACTCGAGTTTGAAATGATAACAAATGTTTAAAGTAAATTCGAAACACACACACCCCTGTATAAATATAGATCGAGGATGAATCTTGCACTGTCCTTGAAATACGGAGCGAAAACGCGGGCGTACTCGTTCCCGATAGCGCACACATAAATTGTCTGTGACAGCAAAGCTTTAGGCTCATTTAGCTCGCCGAGGATAAATGGCAATAAGTGGAATAAACTTTCATCTAGAAATAGAAAATGCTGCGAAGTCAGATAAGATAAATTGGACAAGACATTTTAATATCTTAGCAGTTAGATTGGAAACGGCGTGGTATGTTGTAGTCCTTATTGTTTAAGACAGAAGACAAAAATGGAAAAGCTGTTAAATCATTAGACAGACTTTCAGCTGAACACATGCCTACTCCAAGTATCACCACATCTACCAGGTTCCATGCTTTTCGTTTCTAGTGGATTTCTTTGATCTTCACCAGATCATCAGTATACCTTGTGTAAGCCTTCCAAACTTGCATTTTCCGATATGAGGACGCTACTCCAGAACCTTCTACTTTAGAACCAAAAATTCGAACACATTCATCAACCCACACAAGATCCGCGTTGTCATTCCCTCTCCTAGACAAGAGGCCTGAGTCCCAGCAGTGGGAAAAAAACAAAGGCTGATGATGAATAGTTTATTCAAATATCTGTAAAAGAGAGCTTGTTTTAAACTTTTAACACTAACGTTATAAATAAAAAAGAATTCATTCCGTCTAAAAAAACGAAACAACATAGCGTTTACAGAAAATCAATTTACAAAGCGGTGGCGAGGCGCGAACTGTCATCTGCACTTTTTTTCACAAAAAGTAAATAAGTAATTTTATATAAGCTGGCGGCGCATTGTTAGATATTTATTCGTCCCCTAACACCCCGTACTACCATAAATCTGTGGCGTCGTGAATATAGTTTGCATTATTATGCAAAGTCAAGTGAGACCGTGGTGTGTGAATAAGAAAATGCTGTGACAGATGCTTTTAAGAACAAACTTGGCGGTTTTTGTTTCTCATTGATTAGAATAATTTAATGAAAATTATATCATAATCATCATCATTTTTGCTGATAAACGTCCACTGTTGTACATAGGCCACCCCCAATTAGATAATTATACTATAATTCATCAAAATAGCATCATGAAACCTCTACGGTCCGGACCAAGTGTTTTGCTTTATCACGTCGTTTATATCGCATACATTGAGGGACTGGAACTATTTGCCTGCTGCGGTCTTCCCGTCCGATTATAATTTAGGTGTCTTCAAAGCTTCTACGTGAGGGTATCCTCATAGCCTCTCCTAGAGAGGAGACCCTAGTCTCAGCAGTGGCAACATTACAAGACTAGCTATAGATGGGTTTACATGCATTTTTATAAGTTAGACTGTGGTAACGATATGAAACAGAAGCACTTCTAAACTCTCAATCTTCAATACTCATCATCATAATATGATTAATAATATAGCAATATGATAACTGGTTCAGGTTGTTGATGGGGCTATCCTATTTCTGCAGTTCATCGGGTATGATGCAAAGGATCACGACCGTCAAACACCACAGCGGGGAGGTATGATTCTCCTGTTAGGTGATGTTGTTACCATGTACCATGCACCTTGTTTTAAAAAAGACAGAAGTTTTTTTTAAAGGTGGAAAATCATCCAAATACTTCTCCCACTCTAAAGCAGAGCGGGATGGGAGATGTCAGACTTTTTTACTGCCACCTATGTCCCTTTTTTGTCTAGCGTTCCAGGACCTTGGGGTTCCATTTCGGCTTTATTTATTTATTTAAACTTCATGTACAATAGTGGAACATAGGCGGACTCATTGCAACAAGGCATTCCCTCCCAGTCAACCTTTGGGTTAAAAAAGACAACACTGTGGTAGGTTTACCAATTCATAAATATAAATTTACCAATTCCAAATTAAAGATTATTTTATTTATTTTAATAGGTACGTTTTTTAATTCCATTCAACCATCACGACCCGCAAAAGCTGTCACTGTGTTCGAAATCGTCGAATAATTTCTATTGTTCACTACTCGATCAGGTGACTAAATTCCAATAGATAGCTGATCTCTTTGCTATAGATGTTTAACGGATTATCCATTTAATCACAAAGCTTACAGTGACATGGGACACTCAATAGGGATCAAAATAATTATCAAATGATTCTCATTACCGAGTTTACTCGCGGATGATTGACCATTGCAAAGACCCACTTATTGGATTGTTTCGTAGAACATGCTATTCGCAATATTCGACATCCGTCACAAATTCCACAAATAGAGTAGGTATATCAAAAATAGTTTTAATGACAAGGAAATTGACCTAGATACTGAAAAAAGTTAGTTTACGGACGTATATTTCAACCTTAGGTTTTTTTACGCGAGAAAATCATCCGGCAGGGAGGGAGGGTGTGTCAGACTTTTACTGACTAAAAACGCATTCTTGTTCCTTCTTTGCCTTCATCTCGGGGCCCCGGGTTTCACTTTCACACTGCCCGCGGCCCCAGTAGAAGCCTACTCTACTCCGATTTAGCTACCCCTACGGTTTACTGATATCTTCTTGAAGCGTCGAACAATATGCGCCGTCGACCACGGGCTCTGTTCTGAATGCTGTTAAATATGTCGTCTGCGCGCGGTTGCTGCGATGCAGTCCGCTAGTCCGTCTGATGGCAGCCAAAGAACGCTGGCATTAGTTACCAGGTTCCTTCTGAATAGGTCGTTTCAACAGTGAAAAGTAGGTAAAGCTTTTGAAGTTTTGTGCACAGGAAACGAATAATATATTTCAAAATATATTTCAGATTTATTGTTAGTTATTACTAGACTAATCATCACTGAAAAGTATTAAAATTATATCAGTAGATACCTACTTTTTTTTAATTGTAGGCACCTTTTTTTTTATGTGTTGCTTAGAGAATTTTCAGTTTTTGCTTTTCAGTCATACTTTTTTTTCTACTCACTGTAGCCCATTTTAAGCAACATCTTTCCTCTATATATACTTAATACTATAAAAGAAAAAGATTTGCATTTTTTAAAGCATGAATTTTCGTTATTTATAAATAAGTACCTAAACTCAAAAACCACGAAATCGAAAGAAAAGTTCTTTCACCAGTAGAGTGCTACTTTATCATGAATGACATTATATATTTTCTACATTCACGCGAGCGAATCCACTGACGAAAGATAGTAATGTATTAATGCCAGCGTAACTGTTTTATAAATTAAAATTAGTGCCAACCAGTACATGGTGGACATCCCGCCTATACGCACTAAACGTTTTGGGAACATATTCATTGTGCGTACAGCTAAGGAGTGGAATTCCTTGCCGGAGTCTATGTTTCCTGATGGCTACAGCACGAGAATCTTTAAGTCGAGAGTGAATAGGTTTCTTCTAGGTAAGCGCGCTCCATCGTTGACCTCATAGTCGCTTTCCATCAGGTGAGATAGCAGTCAAGTGCGAACCTATCAACAATAAAAAAGAAGAATGGTATAGAACAAAGTTAAGAGCTCCAGAAAGGGCCGTAGGTCACTAGTTTTATATCAAAAGCAGTCGTTTTATTAGTCCTTGACAAAAGCAATTAACCTATTCGAATGTTACACCTAGATTAAACGAATACACGAGGTTATAATTCAACGTTTTGTTACTTTGTACGCAATTTAATGAAAAGGCAACCTAGGAGTTATTAAGGAATACACGCGATTGGACGATTAGCCACTTATTAAATGCATGCTTAAGCTTATTCGATCGATGGGCGATCAATGGGATGTGATTAATGTTATTTAGTCACGTGATATATAAATTTTAATAAAAATGCTATATTAAATTAGTTGTGTAGTTATTTTGGTACAATAGACGGTTGGTAATTTGTCATGGACTAAAAATTGTGCTCATAATTGTATTTGTAACTTACCTTTTTGTGGGTTTATTTCGAGTAATAAGTTAAAATTATTATTATTAGTTTAATTGTGCTTTTGGGTACAATGACTGGTCTATATTATTCTTACATAATATCTATTAATACTGTAATGTGGAAATATTGTAACATCGACCACTTTTTTTTAAAAGAGTAACTATGGAGTTTCTTGCCGGTTCTTCTTCATAGGAAACGACCAATTTGGAAACGTGCACTAGCTTCTGACGTTTAATAAGAGCCCATGTAGGCCTATGTGAAATAAAAATATTTGAATTTTTAACATTTTGTTCCGGAGGGCCTCTCAAATGCTGTTTGTAATTTTTGTAGACATCAAAAATAACACATTGCGTTTGAAAGGCCCGGTTATATACAGTATATTATTACATGCAACAGAAAAAACGTGTTTTTTTTTTATTTCAGTTAAAGATCAGGCAAATTGCCGCTTAAACACTAAACAGAAGTCAAAAACAATAAATAGATAATTCTAAAATTTGTTGTTTCTGTCGTTGGCACATTTGTCAACTAAACAGCACGCCTCTCGGTTTATTTATGCTCGTAAAAGCCTGATTGATTACGTTGAAGCGCAGATTTGTACGTAAAATGGATAATAATACATCACCCAAATGCAATTCTGAAAGGAAATTTCCATCACGTGTATGGGAAACGAACCACAAAGGAAAATATATTTCTTAAGGAGAACATATGAAAACTAAACATTGCTAATTTGCTACTGTTTTACCTTATGTTGTATTTTTCTTAGTTTTTCTAAGATTTAATTCACTTGCAGAACAGAGGGTCAATGGAGTTCTGGATTGGCGACAACGTACTGGAAGATGTAGCATTGGAAAGCCTCCCACAAGGTAGATCGATGGCCCGGTGAGGGTCGTGGCAAACCGATGGATGCGAGACGCAGAGGACCAGTCATTATGGCCATACTTGGGAGTGGCCTATGTCCAACAGTGGACGTCTTTCGGCTGAAATAAATGAATGAATCATATTAACCCTTCAGATACCGTCAATTAGAGACACAATAGTAAGACAATAGATGCGCGGCCACCGGGTGTCGCTTGGGGATTCATGAATTAAAAAGCAATTAAGCTCCTTTCTGCAACTTAATGTGAAAAAAACTAAGTGATGTTAACATTACTTTAAAAATTCTCTCAAACATATTAATATCAAACGTTAATGCGTTTTATATTATAATAATATTCTTTGAAAGAAACTACTTCAATAAAATTTAAAAAAGAACATTGACGTATTTTAAACGTATTAAAGAAAAATAAATTTTAAAAGCTCTCAATATTTATTTTTAAAACTTTCAAATTCGATACTTAAATATTTTAACATGTCTGAAGATATCGCCAACATTCCGTACTTTCGTGGTATGGCTGAAAGCTAAATTCAAATAAAGATTATTTACATTACAGTGGGAATGAGATTCTGCCATTTCCTTTGATACACTGTAACAAGGAAAATTTCAAACGTGAAATTTTGACGCTTGGTTCGTTTGGATCGGTATAAAAAAATGTGTTTAGAACCCTCTAGAACGCAAGAAAAAAAAACTTTTTTTGCTTCGTAGAGGAAGAGCAAGAACAATAAAAGTAAATTGAAGTTGGATAGAATTTTCGCTTCGCGAGTTTTAGTGGCCGATTTCGCGTAACGAGTTTTTACCGCCTTTACAACTTCGCAAGTTTTCACAGCGAACTTCAGTAGCTACAGTTTTTGTACCGACTCGGATGAAACCTGTCGAAGTTAGCTGTGTACATGTGACTGTATGAAACTTACTATTTCTTCTATTTTGTTTGTAGTTTATTTGATAAAATCTTTATAATTTGATAAATACACCCAGTGATATTTAAATAAACAGATTTGCTATTAGCGCGCACTCGTGAAGACTCGAAAGGATCCTAATTGGATCCTTGCCTTTAGGCGTCACGCATCGAATCTAGTCATACGCTGCGCGCTGCTACGTAATTATAAAAAAATGCCTTCGTGTGTGTTTAGAAAGTGTACCAATTATGATACCAAAGTAAATAAAACACAGGGGATCTCATACCACAAGTGCTGCCGCTGATGCTTGGAAAACATTTTTTGGTTGATTTGTGAGTGTATAAGATGTCTGTTTATTAAAATGTCATTGAATACGCCTCTAATTTTTAATTAGTACAAATACATAAAGGGCTTAATAGAAAAGGTCTTGTTATTATTTAAGTAAAGTCTCAATAAATAATATTCATAAACTGCAAAGTTATTGGCGTTTATTTATATATCACAAAATGTCACTCAATTTATGAATATTGTACATGCAATTGATTTATGAACTAATAAATGCTCATCAAAATGTACAAAAGATAGCGCGTAGTATTTTATAGTAGCAATTGTTATGAATGATTGATTCTATTATGAATTTACCAATTATGACTTTTCGTGGACAATTTTGGTTCTTTTTTTGGCTACAAAAATATGATCACTACGTACACACGTACCCGTTGTACAAATGGAGCCCCATTTTTTGCAGTAATAAAAAAATGGGGGTGTATAATTTGATAGAAATTTTATGATTTAACGAATTTAGGCTGTTAAATTACACACAGTTGGTGAATGGGACATGTCTTCGAATTTTTGGTTCTCGGACATTTCTTTACGATGTTTTACTTCACCGTTTTGAGAGCACTGGTGAGGAAACAAATTACACAGAGTAAGGCGCCTGGCTGGGTTTGAACCTGCGACCTACAACTTGTAAGTCGGGGCCGCTACCACTGCGCCACCACCGCTCACCACTCGGCCACCATCGCTGTTAGTTCATTGGACAACTATTCTAAAGGTCTTTATTATTGAAAATCATTATACATCTTTTTCTGGCTGTTAAGACAACAATTGTTATGGGACTTTATTGTAATGGACAACTTAAACACAAACAGAAGAAATATCGCTGGAGCTTTGTTTGACTTGGATTGCTCTCCGACATTTAGACGTTGAGTTCCATTGTACGAGTATGTACAATTTTATCTAAATTGATTTTCGAAACACTAAGTTATATTGTTTCTATAAGGCTGGCCTGTTGGTCTAGTGGTTAGTTGTTCTGACTGCTATACCGGAGGACGTGGATTCGAGTTCCTGGGTGGGGATCCAGGACAAATGTTTATGTGAAAAGCATGATCGTTTGTTCTGTGTCTGGTTGTAATTTATCTATAATATGTATGTAGGTAAGTATGTTTATCAGTTGTCTAGTACCCATAATACAAGCTCTGCTTAGCTTGGGACTAGACGGCGTTGTGTGATAGTTGTGGAATATTATTATGTCATATTATTACAAGAACATTTTAAGGAGGCATTTTCTTTTATTTCTCACAATCTATTTACGTTGAGCTGTACCGCGTGTAACGGTTATAATCTATACTTATAATAAATCTGTAGAGAGGTCAATTCTGTACATGAAATATATTTCCAAAATAACTATCAGGGGGTAATTAGTGATCGATACTGATGCCAAAAATGCAAACAGTAAAATTTTTGTCTGTCTGTCTGTCTGTCTGTATGTTCTTTATAGAAACAAAAACTACGCGATGGATTTTAACGAAACTTGGTACAATAATTCTTCATACTCCTGGGCAGGTTATAGTATATTTTTCATCACGCTACGATCAATGGGAGCAGAGCAGTGAAGGGAAATGTTGGGGAAACGAGAAAAATTACTCCATTTTTTAAGCTTCCGTCGCGTTTGCAGCCTTAATGGTTAAAGCTACACAGAAATCATGTAAAACGGAAGTGTTCTCCTTAAAATTATATAAAAAATATTCCAAGACATCATATGTCTATCTTTTATGGTTGACTCACAATAACACATGTAACTCCCGATAGCTTAGCAGTTCGGAGCTTTCTGTTTATTTTTGTCTATGGCACCAAGGTGTGTGCACACTGTCACGCGCGTAAGTGGAAGGGAGAGATCTGGAACGTCTTGAATCGTCTCGCGCATTACGTTGTTTTCCAGGCTCTTAGAATTCGACATCAGACGTTTCAGATCTTTGATTTTGACGACTCCGTTGTCGCTGGCATAAGCAACAGGATCCGCGTACGAAGTCGCTGGCAGAAGCTAGTCTTACCTATTAGTCCTAGTGCTTTGGTTGGTAAAATGGTAATCTCGGAACAAAGTTACTGTGGATAAAAAAAAACTTATTTATTTAAGCTTCATGTAAAGGTAGTGGGTACACAGGCGGACTTAAGAGGCTCCTTTTCCACTCGCCTATCGTCAACATCGAAAATGGTTTAAAAGCTTGTTACTTCATCTAACCTGAGAGATTCCGGTTCCGGCGTAGTAAACAACAGACGTTCCGATAATCACTCATAATATAACCTCGTAAAAAAAAGTGTTTCAACAAGTTAAAACAGTGTATATAACAGTTATAAATAAACATTTAGTTGTGGAAAGTGTATTAACTGAACAAATTACGCACAAACTATCTTCTAAATAACTAAATATCGCTGTGGAAATATTTATAACATAACCTCAAATACTATTGTAAACCAAAGACAATACTGTCAAGTCAAGTATCAATGCAACCAACCTTACAAACTGAATTTGATAGATAGAGTGTTGCCATATAAGGAAGTTAAATTCTACCATAAAATAGTTTGCCAAATATATTGCGCGCTAATTTCTGAAATATCAAAATAAGAAATGGTAGACCAGATGCAATTTTTGCTGGAAAAAATTCAAGAACAAATGGATAGGCAAACAATATCTATTACAAAGGCTGTTACTCAAAATATTTCGCAGCAATTGGACGAAAGGTTCAAAATGCTAGAGGAACAAAACCAGAATCTTCAAGCAGAAGTTTCGGAACTAAAAGAAAAAATTAAAGGATTAGAAATACAGAAAAAAAAGAACAATTTATTATTTTTTGGAATAAAAGAGGGCAGCGAAGAAGAAAAAAGTATAGTAAAATTCATGAAAGAAAAAATCAACACCCACCTGTCACTGGATATCCAGGAATATGAAATCGATAAAGCTTATAGGATCGGACAAAAAACAAGCAACGGACTCCGACCTATACTGATCTCTTTCACTTCCAACTGGAGACGAAACTTAATCCTAAAAAACAAAAAGAAACTCCCGGAAGGAATATACATAAAAGAGGACTTTACGAAAGAAACGTTAGAAATAAGAAAGTCTTTGCAGCCCCAACTCGAAGAGGAGAGGAACAAAGGCAATATTGCCTACTTGCGAGGAGAAAAACTTATAGTTAAGAAACCATCGCATACACAAAAAAGCGAGAAGAGAAAGAGAGAACCATCCCACTCGCCTAACCAGAAACAACAACTCTCCTCAGGGGGCCCAAAGAAAATTACTGCAAAGAATGCTTTCGACATTATGACTCGTCCTCGAAGCAACTCACTCAAAGAAAAGATTAATAATTAGCAATCAAAACCTGCTCCCAAGCCGACTGGTCATCGTGGGAGTGTAAGACCAAAACCCTCTAAATTCCAACATAACACCACACCAGAAATTAAACAAAAACAAATGCCACAGCAACTGAAGATATGCACATATAATGTGAGGTCGTTGTCTACAAAAGAACGTTTATTAGAACTAACCTACGCTCTCAAGAACATAAAATTTGATATAATAGGCCTGGCAGAAGTAAGGAGAATGGGCTGCAATATAGAAGAACATCAAGAGTATATATTATGCTACATCGGTGAAACAACCGGGCTGCATGGAGTGGGTTTTTTAGTCAAAAAAATTCACAAACAAAACATTGTAAGCTTCACAGGCATATCAGAAAGAGTGGCAGTCCTGAAATTAAAATATGAGCATGAACTCTTAACTCTTGTGCAGGCCTATGCACCTACTGAGCAAGCTTCCGAAGAGGAGACTGATAAATTTTACAACGACTTAAGAAAGGCACAAGAGAATGAAGACCGCAATGTGATTGTAATGGGAGATTTCAATGCTAGGGTAGGACAACCTAAAAAGTATGAAAAACCTATAATGAAAAAATTTGGGTACGGTAAACGAAATGAAAGAGGTAACAAACTAGTACAGTATGCCTGCGAACAAAAACTGAGCATAATGAACACTTATTTTAAAAAGGACGCAAATCGCAGATGGACCTGGATATCTCCAGACCAAAAAACAAAAAACGAAATTGATTACATTATGAGCAACAAACCAAAGCAAATAACTAACATAGAAGTACTAAATAATGTGCCATTCCCATCGGACCACAGACTACTAAGATCATCCTTTAGCTTGAAATCACCAAAGACAAGCAGAAAAACTTACAGCTCATTACCTAGAATACCTAAAACTAACGATGAAAAATTACTGTATTTAGCAAGCCTTAACGAAAACCTGGAGACACAATTCTGTGTACCAACTGAAAGAAATAATGTACAAAACTATTATGATAAAATGGAACATGCAATTTCAAACAGCCTAAAAATAAAATATAACAATTCAAAAGACGAGACAAAAATCTTGAGCAGAACAACAAAAGACCTAATGGATAAACGCACTAAACTAATGCAAACCAAACACAAATCCAAAGAAATGAAAGAAGAGCTAAAGAATCTGTTCAAGATGTGTAGCAAGGCCATAAGAAATGATTACAATAAATACAAAATGGAAGTTGTAGAGAGAAACTTAAATAAATATAGAAGTTCCAAAAGAGCCTATAAAGAATTAATGACACACAGAAACTGGATAGGTAAACTCAAAAAAGATTTTGGAGAAACGAAAACAAGGCAAGAGGTAATCAACCATGCCACCGAGTTTTACAAGGAGTTGTATAAAAAATATTCGGAAACAAATGAGACAGAAGACAGACACATAGATTTTGAAGAGGAAGAAGAAACAGTAAAACCTATCGATGAGTGTGAAGTTTTTGAACATCTCAAAAAACTCAAAACAGAGAAAAGTCCAGGTCCGGACAACATAACTAACGAAATTTTAAAAATTGGGGCGCCTCTTTTGCTCTCGCATCTAACACAAGTTTTTAACCTATCCCTCCAAACAGAAAAGGTCCCCAAACAATGGTGTAATTCCGATATAGTTTTGCTATACAAAAAAGGAGATCCACTGGATATTGGAAACTATAGACCAATTAGTCTATTGCCGAGCATTTATAAACTTTTCACAACAATACTCTTGAGCAGAATCACACCAATCATAGACGCATCACAACCAATCGAACAAGCAGGCTTTCGCTCAGGGTTCTCAACAATAGATCATATCCACACCTTGGAACAAATAATAGAAAAATATAAAGAATTCAATCAGCCTCTCTATCTGGCTTATGTGGACTACACAAAGGCATTTGATACCATAACCCACACTTCTATCTGGAAGGCCCTCAATGTCTGTGGCGTAAGTAAGACATATATCAACATAATAAAAAACATCTATTCTCAAAGTACAAGCAGAATCAAGATGGAAAATAAAGGAGAACAGATTACAATAGAGAAAGGTGTCAAACAAGGGGATCCCCTATCACCGAAACTCTTTATAGCAGTACTGGAATGTGTCTTCAGAAACCTTGATTGGAGCCAGAATGGCATATGCGTACTAGGGCACCGCCTTAGTCATCTGAGATTTGCAGACGATATCATTTTGTTTGCCAGATCTGCCAAAGAATTAGAACAAATGATGCAATCTCTTGCATATGAAAGTAGAAAATGTGGTCTAAAAATGAACGCAAACAAGACCAAGGTGATGACAAACAGCATACAAATACCTATAAAGGTCTTTGGACAAGAGATTGATTATGTACAAGAATATGTGTACCTCGGAAAACAAGTTTCATTCAACAAAAACAGTAATAAAGAGGAAGTGAATAGAAGGATCAACAGCACATGGAAGAAGTATTGGCTACATAAGGATATTTTGAAGGGAGACTATCATCTAAAACTAAAGAAAATTGTCATGGAAACATGTATAGTTCCAAGCCTAACTTATGGCAGCCAAACATGGACATTTACAAATGAAATAAAAAGTAAAATCAAAACATGCCAGCGATCAATGGAACGAAGCATGCTAAAAATAAGAAAAATAGAAAAAACTCGCAGCGAAGACATAAGGAGGAAAACCAGGCTTACGGATGCTCTTGAACTAGCTTTGCGACTTAAGTGGAAATGGGCTGGTCACTTGTCAAGGTACACAGATAAGAGATGGTCTCTACAAACTACCAAATGGACAGGGCCTGCTGGAAAAAGAAGCAAAGGCAGACCACTTAAACGTTGGGCTGACGATATTAAAGAACTAGCAGGCAAAGACTGGTTGTCAGTTTCCCAAAATAGGGACAAATGGAAGGAATTAGAGGAGGCTTTTACCCGAAAGGGGTTCGTGTAAAGGAACAGCTAGAAATACATTATATTATAACAAACATAATCATAAAACTAACCTAGCTTAAGTAATCTACTAACACTTTTAAATGTAAACATACTTTATACCGAAATAAAAAAGCTTTATTATTATTATTATTATTATTACTTCATCTAACGCAATTCAACGCGATGTTTGACGAAAAGGTAACGCGAAAAAGAGAGATAACGCCTGAAAACTCTGTCAGTATTCGGTAATTCCGAGATTTACTCGAATATTTCACAAAACTTGCTCCAGGAAATAGCTGGTTTTTAAACCCTTAAACGTTTTTGAAAAAAGTTATCGGCATTTAAAATTTTAATAAAATTTGCAAGGCTTTTATAATTTTACTTTTTTAATTCTTGGGCAAATTATGAAGTGTCAAAGTTCATGCTCAGTCTCCACTGGATTAGTTTTGCACAAATTTAGAAATTGATTTTAATAGAAGCCTAGATAATATCCACAAGATGCTGTGTTTCGAAAATATGTAATGAAAAATGTGTAATGACGTCATACTCGGTTGTGAGCGGTTGTATGAAAAACAGTGAAAATGTGTGTCGAGATGCATCACCTTAATGGATTATGGCATTCTCTACTAGTCATCCTTTGGGTTGAAAGAGACAACACTGGAGTAGGTGTGGTAAATAAATATGATGTATTATAAATATAATGAATTAATAATTATAATTTGTTGTAGCCACATGATATGTATAAATAATTCACCGATTTTTTGAAAAAAAAAAAAGATTATCACAACAGTTCAATTATTTTTAGGTTCGTATTAAAAAAAAATAGTGTCATCCATTTATCGAGAATGGCTACAAATTAAATGATATTTATAACAATACGCTACGACCAATAAGTGGAGTACCATAAAACTGGGTGAATAAGAACTTTCATGAATAAAAACAAAACTTTGGTTTGATTTGAAAGAAAGAAAGAAAACTTTGATTTGGCATACACACTCGTAGATACACACAATGTAGTAACAACATGTAGACACTAATTATTATATAAAAGAAAGAGACAACTAACAATGTGTCTCACGGTGGCGCCGTACAGGTCCGGTTTCTCACTTTAACACCATATTATCGGCCTCTAACGGTGCGTACAGACTATGTAACATTTTATATAGCTTGTGATATATAACACGTCCACATTATACATTTGACTGGCCTGTTGGTCTAGTGGTTAGTGGCCCTGACTGCTATGCCGGAGGTCGTGGGTTCGATTCCCACCCAGGACAAATGTTTATGTGATGAGCATGATCATTTGTTCTGTGTCTGGGTGTAATTTATCTATAATATGTATGTATTTAGAAATATATAAGTATGTTTATCAGTTGTCTAGTACCCATAACACAAGCTCTGCTTAGCTTGGGGCTAGATCGCGTTGTGTGATAGTTGTGGAATATTATTATATTATTATTATTATTATGTAACTTTGTTATTCGAAATTGCAACATAAAACAATACTGTACATATTAGAATAACAATGCAATATATTTTATATAACCATTGTCGTTTGTCGTTCTTCTGCTATCCGTACATAACATTGTTGTAGTATGTACAACAATGTAATAACATGTTATTATAACATATTTTAGTACGAAATTTTTGTACCTCTTTTCACCCCCCTCACTTTTTTTTTGGTAGGCTAAAGTCATCCAACACAACCCCTGCTCTTAGGTGGAGCGGGAGATAGTGTCAAACTCTTACTAACTAAAAACCCACCCCGTACCTTCTAGCCGTCATACCGGGGCTTGAGCGCTCTAGAAATCGAATAATCAAAAACCTCTTTCCATATATCATAAAAGGAAGTCTTGTGCAAAATTTCACGTTTCAAGATCCAGCAGTTTCGACTGTGCATTGATATGTCAGTCAGTCTTCTCTTTTTGTGTATACCTAAGGTCAAGCACTAGTTTATATAAATAAAAAATAGAAAATATATAGAATAACAGTACCCCTAGCCAAGTTGATAATCTGCAATCGTCAACGCTAGTAGAAAACTTCAAATGTACGGGAATGACGTCAACTATAGCCCCCCCCCCCTAGAGGTTATTAAAACGACAAATATTTTGATCGCCTACAATAATTTTGAAGTACTAATTTCATAGTATTCAAATTCAATAGAACATGGAATTAATCGGAATTTGTTTAATCAATAACGTTATTCAATTTTAATCAAGTAACCTAAACTATTTACAAACCAAATACTCCCTCCTAATTTTCTATTTAATTAGTAAAACAACCATTCCCTGAAATTAGGAAATAAAACCAGTGACCCGTATTCGCGTTCAAAATCATCATTTACTAACATTTAACGGTCAATGGTTGCACATAATGTAAATTAGTATTACCGATATGTTTGTTGGGGAATCGTAGGTGCGCCTATGTTCGGGCAATTCGGGCAATTCCATCTCGGCTACTGCAGCATCGAGCTACACCACAAACTCCGGTAATTGGAAGCACTGCGCTCGGATATTGCTTTTTGATGTTATGAAACAACAAATTTTCTGTAGATATTTATTTTGGCATTTGAAATGATTGTTGAAGATTTCTAATTGAGATTTTGTTGTGATGGAAGGATAAGAATGGGACGTAAAAGTAAAACAAGCTTTTGAAAATCATTTTTTCATGGCAAGCTTTTATAGCTCGGTATACCTATATAATTAACACTCGTCAAGATGGATCATACGACCCCTAACTCGATGGGGTTGTGCCGTTTAACTACCTTCCGGTTCCATCATCAGATCAGCTTTTTGTCATAATAATTTTGCATTGTCATCTGATTTACACATGCATGCAAAATTTTAGTTCAATTGGTAACTGGAAAGTGGGTCAAATTTTATTTACAAGATGAAAGACAAACATCGGGACAGGTGAAACTAATGATTTTTAGATTTAAATTGCATAAAATGAAACTCAAAATTTGGAGACAATTTTTATTATAAAGTGGGCTGTATCATTAGATTTTAATAAAATTATATCGAATTATAGCGTATATTAATTGTTAGTTTTATAACATTAATGTACTATGTGTTTTAAAGTTTATTATCACTACTAATTTGTTTATTTTATAATTTAATGTGTATTATTTATTTTTAATCTATATGCCTATGGTATTATACGCCCTATCAAAATATTAGCAATGGGCTATTTCAACCAAAAAACATACACAGCTGGATACAGGCGTTCTTTAAGAATTCTCAAATTTATCAGCTTTTTGTGTCTCACCTCCAGCGGATTTACTTTGGTTATGTCATTTGCGTAGAATTTGTGCCTTAAGCTTTGGTTTCCTAGGAAAGCGGTGCCATAATATAGCGGCCGTTTTAACACATCGTCACTCATTTTTTCAAAACAAACGTTACAAACGTCATACGAAAAGTATCCAAGATAGAAAATGAACGACCTTGATTTAGCTTTAGTAATTTACTTGGAGGATGAACTATCATCAGAACAGGAAAATAGTCGTTGTTCCGGAAAACGGCCGCTATATGACGGCACCGTTATCCTAGGAAACCAAAACTTTATGCACAAAATCTGTGCCATATTTGACAGTGAGGGGTAAACAACACTGTCCTTGTCCTATTTAAGTTTGCGTGCTACAAAGTCTAGGCCGCACAGCTGGAGCACTTGTGTCGCAATTTGTTGCATGTTGTCAATGCTAGTTTAAGTCTTATGTGACGTCATCGTTTGTGAACGCTGGTAGGGTTCAGGATTTATTTAGTCCAAATATTTCCGGCAGAACCAAGTCAGGGACTTTTGATCTGTTTGAATTTATCTACCTAGTTCAGAATTGTCAAATCTGTATATTAGAAAAGCAAAAGTCCTAACTCACTCATTGACTTTCAAGGAGTTGTCAGCAACAGCAGGGGCCCGGCTGGGTCGAAGCCTACTGGGACAAGAGTCTGCTTCTGAAAGGAAGGCTTGGCCCCGGTGTGAAAGGCAAGAAGAAATGTTTTTTAGTCAGTCTGACACTGTCTCCCGATCTGCCCAAGGGCCCCGGATTGACATTTTGAATGAATGTTACTCACCAAAAAAAACCTCGCAGACCCTTGGACTTAAACGTTATTTTTATGATGTATACAAAAAATAAGAAAGAGTTTTCCAAAATGTATCTCCTATATGAATGACACGGGGCTTCAAAGTACAAGCCCTACTTTTATACGGGTGAAGCCGCCGGCAGAAATTAGTATGATATATAGATGTTAAAATACTAAATGTAACAGCCAATCATTACTCGGTTAAGTCAACTAATTAATTGGAAGTCTAAATTTAGCTCCAAAATTGTACCATTACTCCGCATTACCTCCGTTTCATCAATTAAATGCATGCCTAAATTCGATGCTCGCGTGGAAGCAGCTGTTGTACCAGATCTGAGTGTCTTATGTTAATTTATTTTTTTGAGTACGCACCTACAATGCAGGAGTAATGTCTAGTGTGTAGTTAAAAAACTGGGCAAGGACGAGTTGGCATCACGCACTGGGGGTTCCTTACAAACTTTACAAAGTTGTTGGAAAGAGTAACTTAACTATGTCCCGATTGGAGCCATCAAGGCTCCGGAGGATTTTTCCAAGGATTTTTCCGAATCGCAAAACAAATTCCTTTCATTTGTGAAGTAACAATTTTCTTGTTTCTAGATTTATTCCTATATTTGTCCTATAATAACTTGCTTTATCTAAATTACAAGATATCGAAATGTATGTTTAAGCCGACATAAACGCCCGTATCTTTTTTCGTTAACTTAGAAGTTTGATTTTTTCACACCGCAAGATCTGAGCAAATGATTTTAATTAATTTCAACTCGATACCTCTACGTGTTTCCGAGATAAAAGGTTTTGACAGATAGACTGACAATAAAGTGATCCTATAAGGGTTCTGTTTTTTTAGTTTTGAGGTATGAAACTCTAAAAAGAAACAAATAACTCTGCTAGTACGTACGTAATGATAACTTACTACTACCACAAAATAGACTGGTACAGAAGGTAATCTCATGTATGTACTTCACTTTTTATACCTACGCTCGGTGGACGCACACTAATGAGCGTTCGAGCCGGAACTCTTAGACGAGCGGGCCGAGGCGCTCCGAGATATCGTGTCCGTGAGCAGTGTCTATGTGTGCGTTGCTCGAGGGCGCTTTGTATGTAGATTGACTTCTATGCCTATATATTTTGTGCTACTACTCTCTCCTAAAGTAATTTTTCTGGTAAGCAAGTTAAGTTTCTGTAAAGTAGATTAGTGGATTTGAATCGCCGAACTTAAGTGATAGTGGGCATATTGCGAACAAAACAGATGGTCCTTGGAGACGAAAGGTTCTGGAGTGACAACCGCGTACAAGAAAATGCAGCATTAGAAGGCCTCCCATAAGATTTATTTATTTATTTTACTATTTATGTACACACCATTCATCAGTTTTTTTTTTCTTCGAAGCTTGGGGAAGGCCTACGTCCAACAGTGAAATCTTTCGGCTGGAAAGATGATGATATTGTTGGAATACATAATTACACTGAAAGTCTCTCAAAAAATTATATTTTGAACAAAGCGAAAATAATGGCGACCATCAACATACATATTTAGTAAAATAACACAAAATTAATCTATTCTCTTCAGTAAATATGCCAGTAACCTTCGGAGAGCCTCATACAAAGTACCACTAGTTTCTCATTTTGTCACAAAGTTTCACTGGGTTCTCATTTTGTCTTTTGAAAAAACCACGCAACTTTCATTTAGTGCAATTCAAAGACCGGAGCGACAAACGACAAAAGACAACACGGCGTCCTTACCTTCCGCATGATACAGGTCTTAATCTGACATGGTTAGTTCGGGAGATTCTTGCACCGGATTCGTGTGGTAGAAACGCCTGTGTGTCACCATTGAGTGGACCACCCGGAAAACATGGTGGAGAATACGGCAGAACTAGTGTGCCTCACCTGGGCAGAGCAACGCGGTGTCCTCGTGAGGGCGCTCGGTGGCAGCGATCTCTTGCGCCGTGGCTTGGTACAGGCTATGGTCCAGGGCGAGGAGTAGTGACAAGCGACTGTCTCCTTCTGCAAAGCAATAATTTTGGGAACAGACTTATAGGTATATGTTTTTGGAGGTATGTGGAACAGAGAGTAAAGTCCCGCACACCTCCTTTGAAAAGGGAGGATCCTCTGACCAGAAAGGTGTTATGGTCTGGTGGCCGACTGCCCGATAGTTGATGATAGATGAAATCGCGCGGAGAACTTTGATTGCGCGATGCAGGATTTCGTATTTTCTTCATAGTTCGCAGTCGCTCCATGTAAAATACTAACATTCAACTGCATCACGTTTGATTGGAAGTTTGACAGTTTGACAATCGCCACCGCTTATAGAATGTCACATTGCCTAAGAAACCAAAGGGCATTCAAAAAAACAAGTGGCATTCAATTTTCTCAAAACAAAAGTGTTTTTTTTAATAGAGACATCGTCGATTGACTCTTCCCACTCCGATTGGAGCAAGAAGGAGTAACAGACTTTGAAAAGAAGTATCCAGGACCACAGTAACTCTTTCCAACAATTCCCTGTTTGTTCCCTTGGTATTCCTACGATCAGACTGCAATATTCCTAATTCCCATAAACAGGATTTAAAACAAAAGACAAACATAGCGGAATCCGTATTATGACGCAGCAAAGTGAAAGTTTTATTAGTAATCCTATTATCCGGCCGCCAATCGGATGGTTCCGTGACTGAGCGAACTATTATAAAACATCCCATTAGCATGGTCGAATAATCCTGTCTAATGAAATTGTAGATGAGGTGCGGTCGGACGAAGTTGATACATATTTTATCATTCTGTTTTCATAGCGGATTAACTTTGAACTTTTAAAAATAGAATACAATCGATTTCTAATTAACAAACAGCTAAAATTGCATAAACTAGCTTTTGTCGGCGGCTTCACCCGCGTACTTAAAATATATTTTAAATACGTGGGTTTGAGTCATCGGACTCAGGTTGGCTGCTGCAAAGATAAACTGGCAAAATGGGGTTTCCTTGACCCATTGCAAATAGAGTGCCAGTGTGGAGCTCCATCACAGGATATCAGCGATCGGTGGCGGAAACCTCTCACGCCGGGCCTTGGTCGAAGCTAGGAAGCTGGTCCGTAGCGAGGAGGAATGGCAGGCGGTCGCCTCTTTCTGCGAAGCTGTAATGCTAGCAAAGGAGGAGGCAGACCACATCAGGCAACGGCGCCCCCGCCGCCGCCGCCAGGATTCCGATCCCGATTTCCGGCCACCGTAGACGCGGGCTCGCAAACGGCGAGCCATGGATAGCTCGCTGTCCGATCGCCAAGACGTCGACGGCGCGCACTGTTCCCGTGCGCCTCAAGGAGTTGTCAGCAGCAGGAGGGGCCCAGCTGGGGCGAAGCCTACTGGGGCCAGGGTTATCCGAAAGGAAGCTCGTGCCCCGGTATGAAGGCTAGAAGGAACGGGGTGGGTTTTTAGCTCACTCCCACTTCAGCTTGGCTGTTTTTTACCCGACATCTGCTATATATTAAATATTTCTGAAGTCGGTATTTGTTAAATTTTTGATACTGACTTCTGAAATGCAGTATAAGTATATTTGGTAAAATAATTAAAAAAAATATATACAGTCGATTCACAACGTCCTAATTTTCTTACTGATCCTAACTTTCCTATCTTTTAAATTGTTCTATTGTTTCATAATTTAAAGGTACAGGGAACATAAGGTCGAAAAGTGAGCAAAGAAGTGAAAAGGGGAGTGAGCTCGGTTTTGGCGAGAATGAAACCTGCATTTTTAGTACCTAGGAAATACTGAAATTCGGACCAAAAACTGCACCTTTGTGTTGGAATATTTTGGTTCTTTGTATTTTCTGTATGGAAAAAAAATGCATTTTTTTTCGTTTATAATTTTTAATTGAAGGTTTCCTGGAAGAAAAATACACATCGTAGAATTTCAAGAGGTCGATGGTTTTTTTAGAACGAGGTTTGCCACTTTATATTTGGCTAATTCAACTTCATTATTTTGTCCATCTACCCAACTTACTAAAAATATATTAATCCACAAACATATTACACGTATTATTCTGGTAAAAATAACAAAACACATACAGATTATTAATACGGTTGCGGTTACAAAGAGCTATCAATAAAACATAGAATAGAATAGAATAGAATAGAATAGAATAGAATAGAATAGAATAGAATAGAATAGAATAGAATAGAATATAATAGAATAGAATAGAATAGAATAGAATAGAATTAGAAAAGAATAAACTTTATCGTACACCAAAACAGTAACAAAACTTTTAAAATAGTTTACATCTTCATCTAACAAAACACACACCGAACATCTATGGTGGTCGTTTCTTTATGCCTTGCTAAAACCTGAAAAACTTTACTTTTTTTGTTATCAATAAAAGTGACTAACATTAACGCTAATTCCATAGTAAATAACGTCACTTGTACATAAGTTATTTGGGTATCGAGATAGCTAGCTGTGGAATGAGGCCAGGCTAGCGATTGTGTTTCACTCGATAACAAGCTGACCTCGCCTGACCTCACTCTAAATGTAATTTGAGTCGATGCGCTAAATTCAATTCCAAGCTTTTATTTGCATATTTCCTTTATACAACAGAGATAGTTCTCGCTGGATAAAACCTTAATTATTTCTTCGTTCAGTAATGTAACTTGATCGTGCCGGTCCCGGGTAAGAATCGACCGCCTTAGGCTCTTTTCACACGGTTAGTAACCGGTGTCGGGTACACGGTCAGAAATGTAATGTTAATTAGGTGAAAACACGTGGAAGATGAACGTGGTGGAATGTCCATTTGTGTAGCCACGTGTTGAAGTGTAAAAAAATCTAATATCATTAAGTTCGTTATATTCCCTTACGCGTGCGGCCAGCTCTTCTGCTAGCATTACTACTTAGCAGAAGGAAGCCATTCTCTTCAATCCAGTTCATAGCCTGTAACAGTACTCGGCGCGGGTGGTCGTCGTGGCGATCCACACAGTAGTGATACCCGGGTATTTCTTCCGCAAGAATCCAGTGCAGGAACCTCCCTAACTTACCATGTCCGGTGAGGGCTTGCGTCATGTGAAAGGCGAGGACGCCGTGATGTCTTTTCAGCCACTCTTCAAAAAGGGGACTTACCGCCACAGTCACTGTCACCATTTTACCATGATATCCCGCCGTTACCGTGTCCACTACACCGTGACTTGACGTGGCAACGGAGTTTCGCCCTGGCGGTGTATCTCCATCCTCAAATCATCCAAGGACTGCTACTTCTAGATCCTAAGATGGCAGGCCAGCAAGGAAGCTCACCACTTTCCAAGAAATCGTGTGGTATTCCCGTACCATTTATATGTCCATGACCTACTGGGATGCGTTCGACTTGGCCGTCAGTGCCTAAACTGGAGCTCCGAAAACAGCCAAGGACCGAACGATCCCTGCGTAAAGTCTTCGATAGGAGGCGTCTGGACCTCCTAAATTAGGCAGACCTGTATGTATCCTTTGTCTTTAGCGTTCCAAAGCCACGGTAACTCTTGCAAACCTTGTCGCTAGCCTGAAGACGTAAGAACATATCCACTATTTGAAACTGTCACTGGATAGTCTAAATACAATTTAAAACATAAAACTGGACACAAGAAGCGACCACTTTTATCAAAACACAACATGCAACAAAATTTACACGTTTTCGTTTGTCAATGCACGACTCAAAGCGATAACCCTGTTTCACTATGAAAAACATAAGCACTTTACTTAGAAGCTTTACCATTTGTTAGAAAAACATTGTAGAAAATTGTTACAGATAATTTTATAACGGGATAGTGTATGTCTTTGTTTCCGAGTTATTCGCCATTACTTGTAACTAATGCTTGAAGGACCGAGCTAGCGACATCGTACGTTCCTTATTAAGATTCATTGCCCGTAGTTACTGCAAACTTTCCGTGTTAACCTGGCGTAGGGTTAATGATTTTAATTCATTATACCTCTTATCTCGACTGCAGTACTCTCTTATTCAATACTTAACCGTGTATTAAGGTAATAACTCGCTTTAGTGTCAACGACTTTGGTGAAATGAGAGAATTTTGAGTGCTGTTGTTGTGTTTCATTTATTTAGTTTGTAGAAAATAATCCCAAAGGACTCACGACATAAAAAAGTGTCCTTTGCTATATTCTAGGACATAGTCTACCCATGTATTAAGTGTCATGAAAATCCGTTCAGACGATCAAGCGTGAAACAGTAACATTTTAACTGGTTTTCAATTGAATAATAATGTTCAGTTGAAAACCAGCGTCAGATAGCTACCTTGAGTTGTCTGACATTTTCCCTGAAATAGACCTTTTTGGCGCTAACGTGAGACATGCGGTGTTAGTTTATGTTATCTTAAGTTTTAACATGTTTCTTTTCTATACTGTGTGTCTACGTATGTGTGCCAAATAAGATATTTTTCTTTCTTTCTTTCTTTACATTCTCACAAAGTTTGCCCTTTAGAATATTAGTACATGATTCTGATGTTAAAAAGTAATAGCTAAAGGCTAGATATTGTAACTAAAAAGAGTAATTAAAAATATTGGACTGTTATGCTTCATAAATGTCTATTATTTATCTAAGTACTCTTTTATGTACCTATATGTTAAAGAAGAAACTGACTGACTGACATATCAACGCACAGCCAAACTGACTGGGTCTAGGAACATAAAATTTGGCACAATGTTTCCGTTTATGAAGTAAGCGAGCATTTAGAGAAGATTTTCCAAAATTCACCCCTTAGAGGGAATAGACAGGCGTCCAAAGTTTTTATGGAGAAACCTGACGCGAGCAAACCTGCTGGTAAAAGCTAGTCAGTTCTACACGTTTTTTAAAGATCATTAATTTTTTACATTAGTCATACTTGAAACACAAAACTTCAATTATAATGTACCTTATCAACCATTTTTCGTAGGTAATTGTTCTTTTTTATTTGTCACATTAGCTTAAGATAAAACTTAATAAACATTTATCGCCAGCGTAACTGTTTTATATTCGTGTTACTTAAATTTATTTAAAAAGTTTCAAGTTTTACAAAGGTTAAAAAATGTTTAAATTACAAGCATATCTAAATTGTTTACTATTGAGATGAATGCCTAGTATTCAGACTAAGGAGAGCTCCACGTTATTTTTCGCTTATTCCAATCTCTCTATTTTGTACATTTTCCCGGAATATGTTACTTATTGCCACATTATAAAGAAGATAATATTATTATATTGACTTAATATATTCCATTTAAAGATGGTTGTATCTATATCTTTGGTCCCGAATTGATTATAGCATTGTCACCACACAAAAACCAGCTTTTAATAAAAATATTTTTTTCATAGCAGCTTGGTACCTATACCTATATAATTAATACTCGTCAAGGCGAATCATCTGAGCCAATACTCGATAGGGTTGTGTCGTCTAACTACCAAGTTCCTATAGCCACCATGTCATAATAATTTTGAATTGTCATCTGATTTACATATGCATGCAAAATTTCAGCTCAGTCGGTAACCGGGAAATGGGTCAAATTTAATTTACAAGATTTGATTATAGACAAACATCGGGACAGGTGAAACTTAATAAAAGCTTGTAAAATATTTCTACTTCAGTCACTAATTCAAAAAAATATAACTTATTCCTGGTCACCGACTTTTTTACATTATCCCAAATTATCGAACAAAATAGGTTTCATAGGTCCTTTCTCAAAAAGACATAAACAAAATAGGGCTAAATATCATCTGGTATCGGGTTCCGCAGCATGACTCGTATTTCACCAGACTATTCTGTTGGACAACGATAAAAGGCTTAAAACCATGTCTAGTTATGCAGACATCTTTAAGCGGATATATTGTACGATTTTCTTCTATTTTTCATGTTCACAGAAAAATGGGGTTTCGAATAGTTGTATCGTATTGATGAATACTAAAAAATGTAGTTTAAAATATACATTGAAGATAAAATGCAACAAATACAGCTAACGCCAGCAGTAGTTTATTAAGAGCTTCTTAATAAACAAGTGCATGTCAGTATCAACGATTGCATCACTGCCGATAGGAATCGCAGTGAAGCATTGGTTTATATGAAACAAAAAAAGCGTTACATTGTCGTGCATTCTTCCATAATTATACTGTCCTTTGAACTTAATTTTCCCTACAAAAATATTTATGGTAGTCAAAATAATAAGCATGTTTTATTTAAACATTTTAATTTATTTTTGGCTAATACTACAGCTTAGCATAGCCGCCCTTTAATGTTCTCACTGTTGGGACTCAGGCTATACTACAGAATAAAAATGTTTATTGACTGAAAAACATACATTTATGGGTTGATTCTTGGAACTCACACACTCCTTGTGTTGTGAGAACCAGAAAATTGGTTAATACATTTGAATTATACATAATAGGTACTCGTGATTTTGCGGATATAATTTTTTTATCATTATCCTAAAACTAGCTTCAACCAGCGGCTTCGATCGCTTCATCATCATCATTTCAGACGTCTACTGTTGGACATAGACCTCTTTCAAGTATCGCCAATGCAATAAGTGCAATGTGTGCAATGAACGGTCCAGTGAAACTGTGTCTTTCGCCCGCGTGAAACCGGAAAATTATAGCAAGGGAATATACTCCCGAAATCAACAGCATATTATGTGCTATTCTAGATCATAGTTTACTCGTCTAACAAGTTTCATTGAAATCCGCTCAGCTGTTCGAGCGTGAAAAAGTAACCAACAATGATACGTAAAACCCTCAATCGAAGCAAAGGGCTGATAAAATCATTATTTGAATTATTTGTTACGTCATTAACCTTCAATCCGCTCCCGCCATATTTAAGCCAAACGTTGGTTACACCTAATTGTTTTACAGTCATTATATGTTAAACTCATTAGGGATCATTAAACGATAATATTCCAAAATGTTTAATAATGAAAACTAAAACGAAAATCAGTATTTTCAATCATAAAAGTGGTTAATATTTATAAAGATTGTAAGGTTATTAACATCAATAATTGCATGCATGTGTGATGCTGTACGCTGGTTGAACGCTGTACTGACCTGTACGCTGAGTTTAATGTGTCAGCGTAGCGTATATTTGGCGTATACGCCATGCGCAAGAAGCGTAGAAAGCAGCGTAGCAGCGAAGCGTATGCGTGGTACGCAGTAAGCGTGCAAGCCATTTTCGGCAAAATTAACTGCGCTTCCTAAACAAATACCAGGGCTGCGTGAAACCATTGGACATCATACTAATATTATAAATCTGAAAGTTTGTGTGTCTACATATGTGTGTGTCACTTTAAAACGGCTGAATAGATTTGCATGAAATCTGTCACTGCTTGTGCGCCAGATTACAAACTAAGTCCTGAAATAGAACTAGATACTTTTACCCTGACCCTTGGAATAATTTTATATTTCTACGAAGGTGAAACCTGGCTGGAAACTTATAGTCGATCAGTTATGGCGTTTTCAATTTATTAGTTTCGTGTCGGACCACTGCTGCACGTTTACCGTGCCCCCAAAAAACGCGTAAATTGAAAGCATCCTTAATCTGACTATTTATAATTCAGCATCATTTTAGCTGACAGATGTCCACTGTTAGACATAGGCCTCCCCCAAGTTTTTTTTTTTTTTTTTTTTTTTTTTTTTTTTTTTTCGGCAGGAGTGGGAAATCCTCATGGACGGCCAGGCTGCCTCACATACGAGCCAGTCTGGGCAGTGTCAGACTCCTACTGACTAAAACCGCACTCCTGCCTTACATTTAAACCACAGACATGGCGTCCGTGCTCTTTTTTGATTTTACATTGTTTGCTTCTGGGCAACTCCACGTGCAAGTGGCGTCACTCCAGAGCACCTTCCAGTAACTATAACAAATCCCGTCAGAATTTCAGAGCTGAGAGGCCACCAATCCGAAGCGAAACTCAAGCAGCAACGAGCCATACATGCATAAAAAATTGGGGAAACTCCCAACCTTCAACACACATACAACCCTCCGCCCCCCATCAAATGGCCCCCCAGCTCCAGACTTAACTTTAATTAATTCTATATAATACATATTAATAACCTTAAATATCAATAACTTAAACTACAATATGCTGTAAATAGTGTTTTTTTTTTTTTTTCAGTTTTTTTTTTTTTTTTTTTTTTTTTATTATATATAATTTTTTTTTTTTTTTATTATTATATATAATTTTTTTTTTTTATTATTATATATAATTTTTTTTTTTTTTTTTTTTTTTTATATATATATGTATTTTTTAGGTAACGCTATGTTAAATTTATAACTATGGGTTTCCACCCCAAGACCGGTCACTGTTTCCTGCTAAGAACCGACCGCCCCGAGCAATACCCGCGTCATCCAAAGCTACTTCAGATCATCACTGCCTAAGTAGGCGGATCAGTGCCTCGACGACTGCTCTCCCGGCCTCCCCCAAGTGTCGCCACAATGATCGATCCTGTGCGTCCCGTATCCATCGGATTCCCGCAACCTTCACCAGGTCATCGGTCCACCTTGTAGGAGGCCTTTCAACGCTACGACTTCCAGTACACGGTCGCCACTCCAGAACCTTTCGGCAACCTTGGTTCTCCTGCGAATATCTTCATTTCTGATTCGATCACGCAAGGAAACTCCGAGCATAGCCCTTTCTCTTTCCCTTTGGGTAACGTTGAGCCTTCTGTTGAGGCCCATTGTGAGCGATCACGTTTCGGCACCATAATTATGTGATCACTAGCAACACGCACTGGTCATAGAATTTCGTCTTGAAACACTGGTATATTGGACGAGAAGATACCGAGCAACTTCTCGAACTTGAATTTATAATTAGAGAAGGGTAATGTAAATATACAGCTAAGTGCAAAGACAACTTAGTGCATTTCTATTTATGAAGTCATTGCACTCAGTAGCATATACGTCATTTAATAAAACCTGTACAACACCTTCACTTTGGGGTTGCAAGTTACAAGTTACTAGCATACGTAATCCAAAAGTTTCTCATATGATCGTGAGACCTCATTATAATTGTGAATATTTACTATTCAGTGATTAACGTAAAACGGGATGAATAATAAAAAAACATTGGTTTTTTTTTTTCACTGTGATACCATATTATCGCCTTCTAACAAAGCATCGACTTTAAAAAATATAAATTCATTAATAAATTGATGTAGTTCAATGCTCCAAAAATATTTAAATATTGTGAAAATACCCTTTGAAGTTTTGTTTTTATTCACCCCATTTTACTGTAACTTCTTTAAGCCGAGAGTGAATAGGTTTCTTCTAGGTAAGCGCGTTCCATCGTCGACCGCATCGTTGCTTTCCATCAGGTGAGATGGCGGTCAAGCGCGAACCTATCCTTACTAATATTATAAAAGCAAAAGTGAGTTTGTTTATTTGTTTGTTACGTCTTCACGCCTAAATGGCATGGCGTGATGAAACTTGGTGCACGGATAGACCATGTCCTGGAATAGAACATAGGATACTTTTTATCCCGGAAGTATGTTCCCTTGGGACAATTTTCTGCTATCACGCGGGCGAAGCCACTGGGAGCAGCTAGTAAACAATAAAATCAAAAGCCTACTGAGTTTGTTTCAGTGTTTTTTCTCAGGATATAGTCAATAGGAAAAACCGATCTCATGTAGTCAAAATTGAACAAAATTAATTTTGATTAAACACTACAAACAAGAAACATGAACAAAGAATGCACACAGCCGAGATGAAGATGCTCAGGTGGTCAGCGGGAGTTACAAGACTCGATAAAGTGAGAAATGAGTACATAAGATGCTCGTTCAAGGTAGCACCCATAACAGAAAAGATGACGGAGAGTCGTATGAGGTGGTTTGGGCATGTGATGAGGCGAGACAAGGACTATTGCGTTCAAAGGGCTTTAGCTATACCTAATAAAAAGAGAGGAAAAGGGAGACCAGTTACTACGTGGTGGACTACCGTGAATAGGGATACAAAGCGGGCACAACTGGACATACAGACAACCCGGGACCGAGCGTCCTGGCGCCGCGGTACGAGGAGAGCCGACCTCAAATAAAGGGACAAGGCTAGGCAAAAGAGAGAGAGAGAGAGAAACACTAATTTTATCCAGAAACCTGTCTAGGTAGATATTATTGATATCCGTTAATCCCCAACTTTTCTGAATAGATATTGTATCAATATTAATTAATTAACAACATTTTGAAACAACTACAAAAACTTTCTTTTTAATAGTAAACTAAAGACTAAAAGTAGCCGCTATTCTGAAACTTTCATCAAATTATTCTGGGAATATTGAGTATTTCATCTGTTAAGATTGTTCATTACAAGTTTAAGTGATACCTAGTACGTTTTAATTTATTTTAGCAGTAATTAAGTACAGTTTTGGGTAAAGTTAAATCCCTAGAACTGATTTTTCAATTAGCTATTGAAAAATCAATTCTATAGAGGTTTTGTTTGAGGAATAAATAGGGAGGTATGAAAGATTGTGTATTTTTTTTTCGGTGGGGAAAATCGTTTGTGTATGGAATAATAATATTCCACAACTATCACACAACGCCTTTTAGTCCCAAGCTAAGCAGAGCTTGTGTTATGGGTACTAGACAACTGATAAACATACTTATATATTTCTAAACACATACATATTATAGATAAATTACACCCAGACACAGAACAAATGATCACGCTCATCACATAAACATTTGTCCTGGGTGGGAATCGAACCCACGACCATAGGCATAGCAGTCAGGGCTACTAACCACTAGACCAACAGGCCTGTCAAATATCCAAACGACTATATATTTAGGGTTTATGACATGCTATAAAATAAAGTCCTGCACCGCGTCTTTTTGTATGAACGCGATTAACTTAAAAACGACTTAACGAATTTTCATACAGTTTTCTCCAATAGACAAAGTGGTGAGGAAGGTATTAATGTTTAGATTTAACACATGCATAAATGCAGTACAAAAAATCCGTAAAATTCAAAGACATCTGTGCAAAACTGGGATAGGTCGCAAAACTCGCAAATAAGTATAATATAATTAAGTCCTACTTTCATTACTGGCGATGCCTTTTTAAGTGTCATATTGCTCAATAGATAGTGCAGTTAGAAGATTGGATTCGATTTCTGATTATGACTAAGAGTATACGTTCATTTTTCTGTTTGTTTGTATTTCCTATTACAAATTTATTTGCTTTCAATTTCTCGAACTACCAACTACCTCACACTTTGGTAAAAGCCCCCCTTTCACTTCTTTCTGTGTTGTGCTTCTCCATTTTAATTCTTCAGGACTCTTAGCCCTGAAGGGGTAAAATTGTTCTGTTTAAACGTTTTTAAATCTCTAGAAGCACTATAATGATTACAGAACACTTTTATTAGGTAAAATGTACCACTCCTGTGTGAAGGGGCGCAGGTATAAGTCAGTCAATGAAAATCAATAAATCCCACTCATTAGCAAACCGTTCCGTTTTAGAGTGCGCAGTGCGCGTGAGCAGAATTTAGAGGCAGACCGATTATTCTCACTATGACACTAATATTAAAAAAAGCATAAGTCCTTTATATTTGTTACTTTTTCATGCTCAAATGACTAAAAGGTTTTGTGTGAAATTCGCCACATGGGTATTAATACTGTGTTGGAGTATGTACTCTCACATATGCCTTACAACATCCCTTGGGATTATTTTTACAAGCTTTTATTTAGTTTCACCTGTCTCGATGTTTGTATGTCTGTAATCAAATCTTGCAAGATCCACTTCCCGGATACCGATTGAGCTCTATATGAGCTGATCTCTGATCTCTCTGAGTCTCTGATCTTGATAAGAGTGGGTACGGGAAGGTTGCGGGAATCCGATGGATGCAAGACGCACAGGATCGTTAATTGTGGAGATACTTGGGGAGGTCTGTATCCAACAGAGAACGTATATTGGCTGAAATGATGATGATGATGCCGCGCTAAAAAAGCTTGCTATGAATAAATTATATTCATTGAAAACTTGGTTACTTTAATACGGGTGAAGATGATGGCAAAGCTAGTTAATTATAGTGAGTGCAACACCGTAAATGAGACCCTGTAACTGATCCCTTTGAACAATCAGCTTTCTTGATTAATTACCAATCAATTAGTACACGTATGCAATCCAATTGGTTCGCTATTTGTATTCTATCCTTCTCCATTGCGTAGACCCATGCGGTATGGCTAAATCCAATCCGATTGCGCCGACAATGGCCTTTTATTCATAGCATTTTAGGCGATTGGATTTCCAGATAATTATGCCGTAATGTTCACGCGGAATACGATTGTTTATAGCGGTTTTAGCGAGATAAGTGAGAGATTAAGCTGTTTATCTGGTTTAGTATGATTGGAATGTCCAATCGCTTGAGATTCCATTTGGCTGTTTAAGGACTTGCCATGAAAAGGTGGAGATAGGATCTTTGAATGAGGGTTTTAAGAAATGAAACGCTGCAGTTTTATGTTTGGTTTCTCCTTAAGTTAGCTAAAGGACCTTTTAGGATTCTTTTTTAAAGTTAAGTATGATCTTGTCGTAAGAATCGGATGGATGTGAGACAAATAGGTCGTTGTGGCAACACTAGGGAGAGGACTATCTCCAGCATTGGACGCTATCAGCTGAAATAATGATAATAGTAATGGAATCAGTGATGACCGAGTTGTTACGGCCCCGACTTACGAGTTCAAACAATTAAGTACTTGGTGTAGTTTATTTCATCACCACTGCTCTCAAAACGGTGAAGTAAAACATCGTGAGGAAACCGGCATGTCTTAGAACCAAAAATTTGAAGTTATGTGACATTCACTAACACGCACTCAACCCGCGTGGTGAATTACGGTCAATTCTCTCTCCTAGAAACGAGGACTGAGTTCTAACAATGGGAACATTAAAAAAGTTAATTATGCTAATGATGATGATGTGATCCTGGCCAAGTAATTGACTTTTGATGTCCAGGTAGTATTATCAAGACTAGGCTGATGTATTTGAAGCAATATGGATATGTGTTTTTCGTATATAATGGTAGGCATTAAGGTATCGTGGTTTTACTGTAGTAAAAACCTAGTTATTAACTAACGAGTAACGAAATCGAACAGGATAGAACATTGTACTTAATGATAATTTTTTTTTTTTTTTTTTTTTTTTTATTAACATACATATATACATCTTAATTATTAAATATTATAAACTAATAGGTATATATACAAACTTAAAGAAAAAATATATACAAACGAGTAAAAAACAAAAGGAACTTATAGGGCATCAAAAAATTCGTCCACATCGATGTCAATGGGAAATGTGCCCAGAACGCTGGCAGCATTGCCACGCTGGATGGCAATGCTGATTCGTTGACCGAAGAAAAGCCCAGCCCTCTGGTCACGCGAAGAGTCGACCAACTGTTTGCTAATATCTCGAACAACTCGATGAGCGCTCGGACCCCATGGCCCTAGTGTTTCAACCCCAAACGGCTCAAACATATAACTTCCGATGAGGTTATTATATTTACGCCGTTTGAGGTTTTCTGCACCTGCAGCAGCCGCACCAGCACAGCCCGCCGTACTAAGAAGATGGGATGGCGCAAGGGTGTCGACACATGTTGCATCCCACACCAAAGGCCTACCCAACTTCCAAGGCATTATGGTCATCCCGTCTGGCCTCTTCCCATCGTCGCGTGCCAAGCCATTGGGTTCTAAAACAGCTGGCACCCCGGCGGCGACAAGAGCTCGACGGATGATGTCATTAATACTGGCATGTCGTGCTATCCGACCGGCGCTTCTACTGCAGGATAGGCCATGGTGTCCGAGGCGGTCGACTGCTTCGCCGCACTGACAACGATGTGGAGCTCCACTAGGAGCACCCAGACGTAGGCATGTAGCGATCCGGAAGGTGGAGTCACTCAACATAGTACCTATGTTAGGTGAAGGTAGAGCCTGTAGCCAGAGACCCGACTCCCATTCATCCACAGCCAGTAGGCGGGCACGCTCAGCAGTATTGGTGGACGTGTTTATGAGATTATTCCGTACCAACCTGCAGAGCGGCTCATCCCACTGTCTCTGGGAAAATGGACTCTCGGGCAACGCCTTATCCGGGCAAGCCACTTTCCAGGCGTCCACGGCGTCGGTCAAGCACGGCACCTCATAGTTAACCAATGATGGAGTTAAGATTTTTTTGGTTAACTGTTGAGTGCTGTGAACCGAAGACAGGAACGCCGGTAGACTTACACTAGAAATTTTGCGAATGCCGAGCCCACCAAAACGGATGGGTAGCGTGGCTTGTATCCACGCTCGGTCATTCAGGGCCACATTTAAAATGGACGTTAATGCGTATCGAATATTTTGATCAATTTTGTCCAAAAGATGTGGTTGTTTCCATAAAGGAGATGAGCGAAGAAAATACATAAAATTTGGTGCAAAACAACAATATCGTATGAGGGTGAAAGCCGAATGTAGGTTAATTTTGGAAAGTCTTTCCGAAATGTAGTTAAAACGTTCAATTTTATCGTTAATGAATAAAGAAAAACTGTCTTCCAAAATTGGAGAACCTAGGAGGTGCAGTGAACTTTTATCTAAAATTTTGATTTCTGGAGCTATTGTAAAAAATTTTTGTAGAGTCGATTGTCTGTCAGTACTGTCAGAGATAAAAATTTCACATTTTGTATGATTAAGGTCAAGGCCAATAAATTTGAATTGTTCTTTGAGAATTTTGAAATCTTCTAAAACGGTTTTTACGTCACCTCCCAGTGTTCCATCATCTAAATACCACACGTTAAATTTGGAATTTAACCTTTGGATGATTGGATGAATAGCCAAGCTGAAAATGACTGGCCCGAGAGGGTCACCTTGTTGGCACCCTGATAAAATATAATATTTATTTTGCAAATAGATTTTTACACGTCAATTATTTGTCAATTACTTAAACTAGATGAGGCCGGTAGTTCTTAGCTGACTATTCTGAGACGAAATAGCGAAACCAACTCAGGGGTCAAAGTCTCTTTTAAAGTCCATACAGAAAACATGTAATGGTCAAATCATATGAGAACTACGCAGATTAGTATCTCTGAAGAAAGTCTATTGAAGAAAGAACCCCACAGATTTGAGTGGAGCTCCTTAGTAGTCCTAATGCCTTGATCACACGTACCGAGTATACGGGCGAGATAGTAAAATGTTACTCGGCCGAGACAGTGATGTAAGCGAGTTGTAAAGAAAATCGTTCGGCCGAGCTCTCGGCGCTGTGTTTACACTAACGAGTACTCGGCCGAGAGCACTGTCTCGCCTGTTCACTCGGTACGTGTTATCAAGGCATTAGGACTACTAAGGATCTCAACAATAACAATAATTTTACATATAGCGCTTCCTAGAAGAACAATTATAAAGAGCTTACTCACAAAAATATGCCAACTAGCTAACAAAGAAAAATATCAGTGAATGTAGTCGATAGGAAAGTGGCGAGTGTATTATGTTAGTACGGCCGAGCTTGCATGTACACTCGCTCGTAAAAGTGAGACCGGACATATCCTGTTATAAAGAACGCTTTCAATTGCAAATGGATCGTGGGGCCAGAGAGACGCCGAATTTATGACCCTGGATGGCAAACGAGCACGTTATTTGGAGTCCGATGGAGGAAAAAATAGGGATAAAGGAATTGAGCCATTCATTTTTCATAGTTTTATTTATGTAAGTCCATTCGAAGCGGAGTTACGATTCTATAAAATGTTAAGGGCCATTTTGTTGTCGCCGGTCGAAACTTGCGGTCGGGGTTGTACAATTTTAATTTGCGTAGACCATTGGTTGGTGTGTAAATTGTTTATTTTTGTATTTATGTCGAACATTGTTTTTAATGCTTTTAGGCTTTGGTAAAACCCTAAATGGGTTGAAAATAAAATGAGACTTATATGATTTTTTGTGTGTGTTAATGCGTACTTTATGTAGTGCATACTTACAATTTTCTTTACTTTTTTGGACTTCGACAATTGCCCGGCTATCTACAATAGTACATAAATAGTTTTTAAACAGTCAAATACGTTAGGATTATCACGTCTTTGTTTTTAGAGGAGCAGTGGTGGCCGAGTGTTAACGTCCCCGACTTACGAGTTGTAGTTCGCGGCTTCAAATCCAGCCGGATGCATTACTTTGTGTAATTTATTTCATCATCACTGTTCTCAAAATGGTGAAAGAAAACATCGTGATTAAACTGGCATGTCCTAGAACCAAAAAATCGAAGATATTTGACATCCACTAACCTGCACTGGGCACGCGTGGTGGATTACGGCCCATTCTCTCTGCAAGAGAGGAGGCCTGAGTCCCAGCAGTGGGAACATTAAAAGAGCTGAGAATGGGTATGAGTTTATATTTATAAATCTTGGTTACATATTTTTTGTTACTTCTTTTATGAATTATAAAGAAAAAAAGAGGATTTAAAATCAATTCAATAACTCAGATAATGAGCAAAAAATCAGAGCTGCATATCGACAAAAGACAACAGATTTTTATAGCAACAAACAAGCAAAAAAAATCGTATCAGTAATGTAACTGTGATCTATAAAATATTCAACTGTCGATCGGAACACTAATTGGATGGCTAACGAGATATGTTCAGAAGTGGGTACTCTGTGGTGCTTCATCTCTTTCACTCTCAGCAGATTTGTTTCAATATCGAATGCTTTTAGACTGTACTGTTTAGAATCCATTTCATTGGTAGATAGTATAAGGCTTTGTTTTGTTTTAAAATTACGGAAATAAACAGCAGAAAGGGTATGTTTTTTTTTTGTGGTTAGAAAATCATCCAATGACATCTCCGCGCTATAGGCGGAGTGGGGGATAGTGTCAGACTTACTGACTAAAAACCTACCTACTACTTCACGGCCACGGCACGGCAAAGAGGTGTTTCTTTTCAGAAGCAGACCCTTGACTCCAGCAGACCCATGGCCCCAAGCAAAAAGGGTATCTGAGTTTTTGTTTGGGTAAAGTTCTATGTTCTTATTACGTAGTAGATTTTTTACTGCACGTTAGTCTCGAGGTCTCAGGCGACTATTGAGCGTCCGTCCTGGGTTCGATTTTCGGGTCGAGCAAAAAGTTTCATTTTTTTTTTGTATTTAGAATAAAATATAATAGCATTTATTCGAAGCAAGTAACACAATATACCACAACATAAAAATAATAAAAACAACAAAAAAAATAAAAAAAGTGTACAGAAATACAATACAGTTGCATTGACTGTGCCTAAACCGAAAAGGTCACCAACTCAGCAATATTTGAAGAGGCGACGCTTGGGGGAGGCCTACGTCCAACAGTGGACGTCTTTCAGCTGATGATAATGTAAGGTATACAATAAATAAATATAAAAGAAAAATATAACAAACTTAAAATTATTTATCACTAGTCCATAAATAAAATCAATGATGTTATTTTCTGTTCTGTAATTCCCACTGAAGTGTGATAAAGTCAGCTAATTTGGCAGAGAGAATTCATTTGTCCCAAATATACAATGACATTACCAGTGACTGTTGTTGCTATAATTAAGTAGGGTATCATCGGATAATCTATTATTAACCCGTCAACGTACAAAGTTGACCGTGTACCTTTAAATGACCGCTACAATGGACGCTACAACGGACTTTTAATAAGATCAACAAGCTTTTAAAAAGACCATGTCAGGCTTCAATCTGCATGGTTCTCATATGATAGAGAACGTCTGTGTTTCCTGATAGCTACAAACCGGGTATCTTTAAGTCGAAAGTGAATAGGTTTCTTCTAGGTAAGCGCGTTCCATCGTCGACCGTATCGTCGCTTTCCATCAGGTGAGATAGCGGTCAAGCGCATACCTATAAGCAATAAAAAAAAATATGATTTGACCATTACATGTTTGCTGTATGGACTTTAAAAGAGACTTTGACCCCTGAGTTTGTTTCGGTGTTTTTTTTCAGGGTAGTCAGCTAGGAAACACCGGCCTCACCTAGTTTAAATTGACGAAAAAATCGACGTGTATAAGTGTTTTTATAAAACTTATTTACAAAATAAAAATCATTTATCCATTTTAAAACCAAAACTGAAGTGCAATAGTAAAGCAATGTAGCTATACACCTATATATTACTTTTAGTAAATGTGAAACACGAAACACGTGTATAGTATTTTTATATAAAGAATCTATGTATGAAGGCTGGCGGGTTTGTAAGGAGAGAGCGGCCTGTAATATACACGAAAGCGTTTAACTGACTGGCTTGTCGGTCCAGTGGTTAGTGGTCATGACTCCTATGCCGAAGGTCGTGGGTTCGATTCCCACCCAGGACGAATGTTTGCGTGATGAGCATAATCATTTGTTCTGTGTATGGGTGTAATTTGTCTATATTATGCATGTAATTAGAAAGGCGTGCGAAGAGGGTGATCCAGATTTGGTGAAGTCCAACCTTCAACCAAAGCCTTGAACACAGGCGTAGGGTGGCCAGCCTTTCGTTGTTTTACAGGATGGTTTTTGGAGAGTGTGCGCAGGAATTGCATGACTTAATTCCGCCATCTCAATTCTACCATCGGACAACCCGACGTACGATGAATAACCACCCATACGTTGCTGAAACCTCTACGGTCCGGACTAAGCGTTTCACCTCGTCGTTTATATCATGAATGGAACAATTTGCCTGCTGCGGTCTTTCCGTCCGATTATAATTTGGGTATCTTCAAGGCTAGAGTGAATAGGCTTTTAATAAACTAGTGCGCCTCACCATCAGAGATTGCATCACTGTTTACCATCAGATGGGATCGCAGTCAACCACTAGTTTATAAGATTTAAAAATATATAATATATATAGTATGTTTATCAGTAGTCTAGTACTTATAGCTCTGCTTAGCTTGAGACCAGACGGCGTTGTGTGATGGTTGTGGAATAAATAAAAAAAAAGTATTTTTTACAGTTTATTCCTTAAGGAACCCAAAAAATATTGTGATTTTTCCACGAATTTGGGGGAACTTAATTAACTTTTTCGAAGAAATGAGGTTATACTTTTTCATTACCATGATTCGACAGGACAGGCAGACAGCCCAGTATGAATGACGGAATCCGGGTGGGTGAATGCAAAAGTCAAAAGAAAATAAATCGATCGCATAGAAATATCTCAACACTGAATGTTTGGAATAATTGAATGAACGTTGATATTTGTTGACCTTTTCTATGAAGTTTTCTTTCATCAGTGTTGCCATATAATATATGTTATCAATCGTTAATAACCGTAATGGATTATTAGATTGTTATACTACGTTAATAAATATATTAAAATCAATCATTAATAAATTAAATATAAACCAATATAGCAGTAAATAAATAATCTACTTGTATGCAATAACATTTGAAGTATACCTAATTACATAAAAAACATGTAATTCGTATAAATTCGCGAGATGTATCACAAAGTTATAAACTTGTTATGTTACCTGGTTGTCCGCACAAATACATGGTCGGCAGACCATCTGGGCGACTGAGAGGTTGTTTTGTTCCCTCACCCAACTGTGCCAAAGCACCTAATGCCCGCTATGACCTGCTGTGATCTGTGCTGTACCGTGTTAGTATACTTTTTTAAATTATAATCTGGTACACAAATTATTGGAATCGATTTAGTTACTGGTTCTGACCAAATTGTATTCAGGTTTCGCATCCACCAAAAATAATGTTGTATGGGGTGTGTAATTCCATCCCTCTTTCTTCTTCATATGCTTGTCATTTTAATACATTATGGCTTACCATCTCTGGATCATGATCATGGGGCTAATACCCTAGAACATTTAACAAATATTTTACGGCTAAAACAATCAAGAAAGATAATCATTATGCTCACACAAACGGGTTTCGTAGAAAGCTTAACTAGATTTACAAATTAAACTTTCATCCGATCAGAAACTGGAAATAACAAGATATTTTCAGTCTGGGAAGGCCAAAATGTTTAAAATAGCGTTAGAATTTAGCTAACCGCTTCATTAATCTCCGGTTAACGTCGGACTGACATATCTCTAATGGACAGGGACAAAAATACGCCCCCGTAATTAATGAACATACTTCTTGAAAAAAGGTACGCTTCGAGTATCTTTCTTCAATTATGTTATGGTAGCCACGTCGTATAAAGTGGTAATTTATTTTGTTAGCATCATTAATTTGAGGCTGGGTAATTATCAGATTATATCTTCTGTGCGAAAAGAGCTGTGGTCGAATGGTAACGGCCCCGACTTACGAGTTGTAGGTCGCGGGTTCAAACCCAGCCAGGCGCATTACTTTGTGTAATTGATTTCATCACCACTGCTCTCGAAACGGTGAAGGAAAACATCGTGAGGAAACCAGCATCTTCTAGAACCAAAAAAAATATATCGAAGACATGTGACATCCACCAACCTGCGTGGTGGATTACGGCGTGAATGAATGACTCTCCTAGAGAGGAGGCCTTAGTCACAACAGTGGGAACATTATAAGGCCGACTATGCTATATCTATTGCTCTAGGTGGCGCGAGAGGTAATGTCAGATTTTTGTGGCTCAAAACTACTCATGTTCCTACTGTTACTGTTTTGCATTCCAGGTTTGTGACGACTGTTTCGTCAATTCCGCAGCCTTCAATTCACAAACGTTTTGTTGGCTTTTTACAAGGTTTTCATTTATTTTGTTGGAGTCTATGGTAAATGCCTTATTAATCTGCAACTAAAACAATATTTCTATATTTAGAATTCTAGCTACTTTGTAGCTACACAAGTAGTAAATAAATTTAAAAGAAAAATGCATAATTGGTGTATTGAGTAATGACTGGCTTCTTCACATAGTTTTAGCTTGAAGGCTTATTCCATCTTGAATTGTGCATTTTTTCAGAATAAAGGTACCCTATACTACTGAGCGATATTGCATTTATTAATATTTGTTGAAATGTTCCCCACACTGGCAATAACTTTTATATTATGGGTGAGTTTTCAAACTATCTGATGGCTGTACAGCCAACATAGTCGATATCTCATTCCCCTGATGATAAGAAATGATGTGTTCTGCGTTAGATCACACTTGTCTAGAAGGACCTTGTTAATTTTAAGACTTTATTTAAGGACTCCTAGATTGCAGCTATGAAGAAATTCCAATCCTTAGTAGTACGCAAAATTATCATCTGTTCTGCAAGAATCTTAAACTTAATAAAGGCGTATTGACAGCAAAATTCAGGTTCAATAGTCAGTTTATATTTTTTATTTAGACTAAAAGTTCAATACTAAATGCAGACCATGTGGCCAGTTCAAATCCCTGCTGCTCACTACGCATACAAGGTAGTTTAGTGTCAATTTTTATTTTACTGCCAATATGGCTTCACTCAATATTTTTATTCCGACACAATTTTTCAGAATAAAATTGTGAATTGTGTTAGTATTGGTATCGATATTGTGAATACCTATGTTGACACAATGTTCGAGAGAATGACTTTTTTTCCGGATATTTTTATACGAGTACTGCCCTAATTTACGAATATTTATTTATATATGCATACCAACGACGTATTATACATACGTAGTATCTAAATTTACGCGCAGTAAAACTGAAAATTGAGATTACCATTTTATAAAAATTTAAAAACATATTGAGAATAAATTAAAATAACTTAGTGTAAAAGACGCATTTTTTAACTACAGTATACCTAATACCGATGAGAATCCTACTAATATTATAAATGCGAAAGTTTGTATGTATGGATGGATGTATGGATGTTTGTTACTCTTTCACGCAAAAACTACTTTACGGATCTCGATGAAACTTGGTACACGAGTAGACCATATCCCAGAATAACACATAGGTTACTTTTTATCCTGGGATTATTTACGCGGGTGAAGCCGAAAAAGCTAGTCCTCAATAAATGAGATCTAAAATAATTGCTTTAATTTATATTTTATATGTATACCCTTACTATGTTTTTTTTAAATATACATTCTGTTATACTACTACATTATTACTTTCAAGCTCTATTTTTTTTGAGATTTATCAAGTTTTTAATACATAGGACACCCTATTCTACTAAAAAGGTTATACATAACGTTCAAAAGTGATAGTTTTCATAATTAGTAGTCAATTTGCCCCTGAATCTTACAAACATCATGTAATTCCTATGTATAAAGTAACATATTATGTTAATGTATATATGTTTTTATTTACGACGAATCCTTTTAGGCCGGAGTGCTAGTAAAACACTTGAGGCCGCATTTATTTCTCGACATCCTGAAGCCATAGAGGATCGTGTTTGGGTGAGAAACGTTGATATATGTGTACAATGTGTTGGTTTGTTTTGGTACCGACTGATTTTGACAGAATGTTTATCCATTTAGCCATTTTGACGTTATTAGTGCGAAATTTTTTTGTTTTGAAAGCAATGTATATTAAATAGCTTAGTTTGAACGTGTTTAACAAATTATACATTAAAAAAAATGGTTTGACACCCATTTTTTTAATGTCGGAAATCATCCAATAACTTCTCTTACTCTAGTGCGGGGTGAGAATGGGTTCCAGACTTTTATTGACTAAAACCAGACCTATGTTCCTTCTTTGTCTTTGCGTTCCAGGACTACAGGTTTCTCTTTCAGAAGTAAACCCATAGCCCTAGTAGGCTTTAGCCCTGCTTGGCCTCTTCACTTTTGCTGACATCTCTTTAAAGCGTGTGTGCCCATGCACCGTCAATGACTCGGGTTCGGTTCGGACGGTTACTGCACCGCCGAACTTAGCATCCATTAGTTCACGGGAATTAATTATGAGTACATGTTTTGATTTATTTGCAGCCACTATACCGACTGATTTGGAGAACAAGGCTATCGATTTAGCTTTGTTGTGAGCCTCATTAGTGCAACTAAATCATTGTATTTCCAAATGATGGTTTAGGTGCTAAATTACTGAATTTGATTATGTTTAAGTGATAATATATGAATAGACCATCAGTTCTGCGTACAATGTGCCCTGTCTGTTGCCACTTAAGTTTGGCGACTCTTCGAGCGACCTGGCCAGGGTCGCGGGAATCCGATGGATCCGTGACGCACAGGACCGGTCGTTGTGGCGACGCTTGCCTATGTTCAGCAGTGGACGTCTTTCGGCTGATATGATGATGATGATGATATGAATAGGCTCTTAATTAACTAGTACGATTCACCATCAACGAATGTATCATTGCTTACCATCAGATGGGATCGTAATCTTCTTTTTATTCTCGTGTACCTGGGCAGTTTTGTCGTTGGCCTCAAATGAGTCAGGTGCAGGTAGTCTTACACGCTGGGCAGGAAAGGAGGTGACGAATATTCTGTGAAGAGGCTCCACATTAGCACTAGTTTATATAATTAAAAAAGATAAATGCGGAATGTTTTGGTAGGGGCATTTAATTCACCTTGTTTTCCTCAACCGTGAAGCCATTGAGGATAATGTTTGGGCTAAACATTGATGTGTGTCGGTTTATTTTGCTGCAAGTGTACCGAGGGATTTGGACAAAACAGCTATCAATTTTCTTTCTTTTCGGCTTCATTAGTAAGAATTATTTTTTGTTTCTCGAGCTTTGTAGTTTTGTATATTAAATAATTTTGCAAATAAATAAAAATGTCTAAATGTTTATCTAAGAATATTTACAATTAGGTATTTACCTAAACCGATGTTACCATTAATCTATCTATATACATAAAAATGAAACCCGTTTTCCGTTGTCACGACATAGCACGTAAACGGCTTGACCGATTTGGCTGATTTTTTTTGTTGTGATTGTTATTGTGAGGATAAGGTTCTTATGGAAAAAAAATAAAATTAGGGTAGTGTAGGGTAGAGTAGAGTAGAGTAGAGTAGGGTAGAGTAGGGTAGAGTAGGGTAGAGTAGGGTAGAGTAGGGTACAGTAGGGTAGATTAGGGTAGAGTAGGGTATAGTAGGGTAGAGTAGGGTAGAGTAGGGTAGAGTAGGGTAGGGTAGAATACGGTAGAGTAGGGTAGAGTAGGGTAGAGTAGGTTAGAGTAGTGTAGAGTAGGGTAGAGTAGAGTAGAGTAGGGTAGGGTAGAGTTGGGTATAGTAGGATGGAGTAGGGAAGAGCGGGAGCGAAGCCGCGCGGGCAAAAGCTAGTTTCAAATAAAAATATACTAGCGACTGGCCTGTAGGTCTAGTGGTTAGTGGCCCTGACTGCTATGCCGGAGGTCGTGGGTTCGATTCCCACCCAGAACAAATGTTTATGTGATGAGCATGATCATTTATTCTGTGTCTGGGTGCAATTTATCTATAATATGTATGTATTTAGAAATATATATGTATGTTTATTAGTTTTCTAGTACCTATAACACAAGCTCTGCTTAGCTTGGGACTAGACGGCGTTGTGTGATAATTGTGGAATATTATTATTATATATTATTATACCTAGTCCACTTACAGGAAATTTATTGTACAATTGAAGAAAAAAACAAACTTTTAATGAAAATATTTTTTTTTCATAGCAAGCTTTTAGAGCTCGATATACCTATAATTTCCTGCCTTACCTTTCATATCTAGGTATTAATTCATGAATCCCCAAGCGACCACCGGTGGCCGCGCATCTATTGTCTTACTATTGTGTCTCTAATTGACGGTATCTGAAGGGTTAATTAATACCTGAAATACAATTGCACGTTATTATTATTGTATACAAAAGGTTTCGTAAGCGCTTTTCGTACTAAATACACTCAATAAACTGAATACCAAAGAGTAGTAAAAATACATGAAAGGGGCCATTTACCTAGATATTTATTAAGGCTTTCATAGAACTGTAACGTCTAAGCATCCATAATGGCTTAGTGGTTTCCTAAAACCCATTCATCTAGGCTCACTCTAAGATGAAACTGACTTTTATGATGAGGTTTGAGATCGTTTATTCTCAGAAGAGAAATTAAAAAACTAAACATAAATCAATTTTGTTGGACGCATTATAAAATTAGACAGCGAATATAACATGTTTTGAGGGTAGATTATAAAATATGCAAAAAGTTTGTTCGATACACTGCGTTCAAACAAAGGTAAAGATTTGAGCGTAACTGGATGTGGCTCGTCACTATGTTGGGGATTGTGAGTGCGTCAAAATAAAATGTTTGAGTAACTTTTTAAAATAGTTTATAGATTTTGATTCTTTGAGGTCTTTTGGTTATTTATTAAATAATTTGGAAACAAATACAATAGTTTTTTTTCCGTAGTTTGTGCGAGTTGGGTGTAGTTTTAGAAAGTCTTGTTCACATTAGCATTATCAGCCTTATAATGTTCCCACTGCTGGGACTCAGGCAATCTCTATAGGAAAGGAAATGAGCCGTAATCCACCACGCGGGCCCAGTGTGGGTTGGTGGATGTCACAATGTCTTCGTACTCTAGGACATGCCGCCAAATTTTATGTAAGAGTTGTTGTTATAGTTTTAATTTGTTTGTTTCTATTTTACTTTTCAATCGTGTCAATTTGAGAAACAATAGAAAGACAATGACAGCGCAAACCCCAGCGTTCGCTTTGGGGTTTAATGAATTAAATAAATAAAGATAAAAATCCACACACAATTCTATAAGTTTATTTAACGGTGGAAACGCTAGAATATCCTGTGAAATTCAAATTTTCCCAAGTATTTTGCAAGCAGCAAGGCAAGTTGCATGTTAGTTAAAATTTTGATTTGCGGGTGTAATATATCTATTTACACAGGGAATTATCCTAAAATCATCAATACCATTCTGTGTTTTTTCAAATCATCTAATGATATCATCTTACCCTATCAAATGACTTTTGTAAAATAGCCGAGGCACCTTAATTCATGAATCCCCAAGCGACCACCGGTGGCCGCGCATCTATTGTCTTACTATTGTGTCTCTAATTGACGGTATCTGAAGGGTTAAAGCCTCTCAAAGATTGTTATTCAATGAAAACGGTTTCAATGTTGTTCAAAGAAAAAAAAATTGACTTAATTCATGAATCCCCAAGCGACCACCGGTGGCCGCGCATCTATTGTCTTACTATTGTGTCTCTAATTGACGGTATCTGAAGGGTTAAAGCCTCTCAAAGATTGTTATTCAATGAAAACGGTTTCAATGTTGTTCAAAGAAAAAAAAATTGACTTAATTCATGAATCCCCAAGCGACCACCGGTGGCCGCGCATCTATTGTCTTACTATTGTGTCTCTAATTGACGGTATCTGAAGGGTTAAATTTGCAAAAAACACATTTTTTTTTGGTGGGAATTCGTTAGATAATTTCTCCCGTTTTGGGTGGAGCGAGGAGTGTCAGACATTTACCGAATAAAACCCACCCTGTGCTTTCTTTTTTTTCCACTAGCGAAGAACACTGCTGCACGTGTGATGTTATGGACATACTCACGCCACTACTACCAAGACCCGAACCCCGACTAAGACGACGACTAGCAACGATAGGCGCGGGCTTGCCGATGACGAACAAAGACTAACTTGCCGTCCGGCTATCTGATAATCGTCTAGGCCGAGCCTAAGTCATCGACGGCACGTAGTGTTTCACGCGCTCCTCAAAGAGCTGTCAGCAAACCGTATGGGTCCAGCAGGGTCAATATCCGTTAGAGCAGCGGGGATTTTCCTGAAAAGTAAGCCCGTGGTCCATGTTAACGGGTGTGGTTTTAGTCAGTAAAATGATGACACGCCCTCCCATCCCACTCAGAGCGAAATTAATCAGTGGACGTTTTTCCACTTAAAAAAAACGTACGCCGTAAAAACCTACATTATTAAACTAAAGTCTGAAATCCAATACTGATATCAACTATAAACACCAAAGCAACAAAATCCCGTGAAATCAAAAATCATTTTCATCCAACACATTAATATTTGGTATCCTATTTTAAATTTTTATCATCGCATAATTATAACGGGCTTGCATAAATAAAACGGTACTCGTATGCCGACTAATTGTTTATTAATGTGGCACAATTTTGTCAGATAATTAATCATTGGTAGCACCTGGTTACAATGAAGCGGGTGACACATCGCGTGTTACTAGATTAATCATCCGGTCATTTGGTGACCGGAGATACGGAGATACGGAGCGGGAGTAGGCGATGATGGCCGATGTTGGGCAAAGCATGTGATATAGGTAATAATCGATTTACAAAATGGTAATAAATAATTATATTTAAGTGGGAAAAGATTCCTTACACACGATTATTTTAAATACTAGCTTCCGCCAGTGCCAGTGCGACATTTAGTTTTTTCATACAAACTTTGGACTCTTTGTTTTTTTTTTCAGTGGGCAAAAACTCATCTTATGACAACCTCTGCTCTTGGGTGGAGCGGGAGATAGTGTCAGACTCTTACTGACTACAAATCCACCCCGTTCCTTCTAGCCTCTTCATACCGGGGCTCGAGTTTCCTCTCGGATAACCCTGGCCCCAGTAGGCTTCGACCCAACTGGGCCCCTCCTGTTGCTGACAACTCCTTGAGGCGCGCGGGAACAGTGCGCGCCGTCGACGTCTTGGGCTTGGTCCGGACAGTTACCGGGCGGTCGGACAGCGAGCTACAAACTTTGGATCCCGTTTCATCCCTTTAAGGGTGGAGTTTCATAAAATCTATTCTTAGCGGATGTCTACACCCTATAAAGAACTTTCCTGCCATACCTATTTCAAATTTGAAGGTGTAATATTTTCTGAGAATTCGTGAGTAATCAGTGAGTATTGGGTAAAAAGTTCTTAAGATGTTTGCAATGTATTTTTTTTTATCTATACACAAAACCGTTCACATCCACCTGGTGGGTTACGGTCGATTCTCTCTCCTAGATACATACATATGTACATACGTACGTAATTGTATGTATGTAGGTAAACGTACGCTCAAAACATGTTATAATAATCATTGAATAGTTTTATAATACATCTTATATTTGTTAAATTTATATTTAGTTTTAATATTCTCATTTCTTCTCACAAATTCTCATTATGTAATCCTTATGAAATAAACTTATCTCAAGTATTAATATAGGGCAGTGTATTTGTTTTGGGAAAATAACACTACAAAGGCAAAGAAAGCATCTTTTGAAGATTTTAAACTATCTTGCTCGACGATCTTTGTCTATAGCTATAATTCTTCTCAGTATCTCTACGGCTCTTTATCTTTTACTTATTAAGTATATTCCAACATTACTTATATTCTAAACTAGCTTTTGCCCGCGGCTTCAACCGCGTACATAATCCCAGGATAAAAAGTATCCTATTTGTTATTCTGGGATATGGTCTACTCGTGTACCAAGTTTCATCGAGATCCGTTCAGTAGTTTTTGCGTGAAAGAGTAACAAACATCCATATATCCATCCATACGTCCATCCATACATACAAACTTTCGCATTTATAATATTAGTAGAATTAGTAGGATAACAAAAATTCTCAGATTGTGAACTGTGAACGTACTTACTTATACTCTAGCTTGAGCTGGCGCACAATTTTTTTTTCATATAATCCATAATGTTTTATACATTTAATTACTTTATGCGTTTTTTAGATTAGTTCAACATTAAATATGTTATCGTTTTATTACGGAATAGGTAAGTCAATATGCGCATTAACTAGGTAATCTGTAATTCACCGGGTAAAAACCGCCCGCCGTCAGGCCGTCCGGTAGTGATACGAACCGAGCCCAGAGCAACAGCGCGTAGTGACCCACGCGCTCCTCAAAGAGATGTCAGCAAACTGTAGGGTCGATGCTCGCTAGCTAGGACCGCGGGGAATTTCTGAAAAGGAATCCCATAGCCCTAGTACGCAAAGGTCAACTGAAGGACACAGGTGTGGTTTTAGTCAGTAAAAGTCTGACACGCCCTCTCGCTCCACCCAGAGCGGGAGAAGTCATAGGATGATTTCCACACATAAAAAAAACAAAAAAAAAAAACCGGGTACAATCATGGGAATGACGTCATCTCAACGCTTAGTCACGTGGTCAGAACAAAAGAATTGGAGACGGCCAATTCGAAGCATTCGACGCAAGCGAAATGGTTGTAAAATGGATCGCTTTAAGACCTTTAGGTAGCATTCCTAGACTTGTTTGGTAAATGGATATAGACATTAGATTGTATGTCAGATTATTACTTTAGTTCATGACCATAAAAATACATAAATAACCATTGGACTCGTTTATCATCAAAGTTATGGCTTTACCTAATAAATGTTTTTAAACTACTACAAAACTTTTCATGAAAATATTGACCTTAATTTGTTAAGTTGGTCTGTAAATTACTCTTCATAAAAAATTAAGTTTTGACCTTGGCTTTATCATCTTACTACATAATCTTTTCTAGAGAGTTTTATCAACTTATAAATCTTCATCTATATATAAAAAAGCGAAAAATCACTCCCTGATTAATCACGAAACCTCTAAAACAAAAATAAAATTATTTGGCAGATGAGTTCCGTATACTACTATATCCTTATAGGATGTAGATGTCCGCTAAGGACGGATTTTACGGAACTCCACCCCTAAGTGGGTATGGGTAGCTCGCTGTCCGATCGTCCGGTAACTGTCCGGACCGAGCCAAGACGTCGACGGCGCGCACTGTTCCCGCGCGCCTTAAGGAGTTGTCAGCAACAGGAGGGGCCCATCTGGGTTGAAGCCTACCGGGGTCGGGGTTATCCGAAAGGAAACTAGAGCCCCGGTATGAAGGCTAGGAGAAACGGCGCGGCGTTTTTAGTCAGTAAGAGTCTCACACTATCTCTCGCTCCACCCAAGAGCGGGTTTTGTCCCCGTCGACAAAAAAAAAACCCGTAAGTGGGTATAACGGGGGTCCAAAGTTTGTATGGAAAAATCTGCTTATACGCGGGTGAAGCCGCTGGCAGAAGCTAGTTATTTGTTATATTAATAACTAGTTTTTCCAGACATTTATCTTTCTTTAGGCACCTGTTGTTTTTTTGTAATTAGGGCAGTAAATCACCAATATTTAACAGTTGTAGGTTCAAGAAATGGTTATTGTACTCTTCGGTGTACTTTTGGTACTGGAATTGGTTGACAAAGGCTGGTAAATGGGTAAGTTTTTCAGATGTTTACTATTTTTCTTGCAACTATAACGAACCGTTTTTATATTTATACACCCCTATTTTTTTATTAGTACAAAAAAACGGCTCTGTCCGTCCCCTTACTGATTATATCCAGCCAAGGAGTGGAATTCCCTCCCGGAGTCTATGTTTCCTGATAGCTACAACTTGGAGGTCTTTAAGTCAAGAGTTAATAGGTTACTTCTAGGCAAGCTAGCTCCATCGTCGACCACATCATCGCTAATCATCAGGTGAGATGGTGGTCAAACGCGAGCCTATCAATAATAATAAAAAAATATTTTTGTAGTCGACGATCTCCCAAAATTTTCCACGATTTGTCATAATTGGTACCGAAATCCATGATAGAATCAAGCATTCATAATAATTGCTACTAGAATGTCTAAGCGGTCGTGTTAAGTCTGTTTAATTAAAACAAAATATTAAACTTTGTTTGTCGATTAATTTTGTTAGCTTAAACTACACGTGAGCGCTGAGCAGTGACCAACCTAATATATACAAAACCACAATCATATGTGGCACGCCTGCTGCCACACTTTTCCGCACTAGTCCAAAATACATTCGAGGAAGGGTAAGAGTTGTTTATACCCAAGCACATTGAAAAGTATTTTTAACCATCTCTATCCTCGAGTTCTAATAAGATTAAGTTACTTGACTCTTTAAACATTTACTGAATACTGATAGACAGTATTCCAATTTTTTTTTAGTTGTAACAAAAGTAACTATAATTATTGGAAATAGGAAGCCAAGTTGTCACGCTAATTTGGTTCTCCAACAAAGAATTTTTATTTAAACGAGAGTAAAGGCTTTTTCATGGACAAAAAAATACATGTCTCCTATTTAAAGGTTAAGTTGGTCAGCTTTTAGCTAAATGTTAATGAGCTAAGCAAACTTAAAGTTTAAATAGATCGTATTTTCTCCACAATTTTGTAACTGATTTTGTGTTTCGTTTAATTCTTTAGTTTTTGAGGTGGGAAATCATCATACAACTTCTTCCTAGTGAAGAAAGAGGGAGTATAAGACTTTTACTGAGTAAAACTCATCTGTGTTCCTTCAGTTACCTTTTCCTTTCTAGGGCTATGTAATGTCAGGGCTATGGAATGTGGTATGGTAACTCTTTTGGGAAATCCTGCTGCCTTAGCGGGTTTTTTCATTTATCTAAGGAGTTAAGAGGGCTCTTCCCAATCCGTCTATTATTATCATGAGCATGGTTTAAAAGCTTGTTTTTCATCTAACGCAATGTTTGATAAAGAGGTAATGCGAAAAAGCAGTGGTAACGCCTGAACGCTCTCTTGGTATTCAGATTGGCTTTCGGTTACTTCCGTCACTCACTCAAATATGATACAAAAAACTTGTTCTAGAAAATACATGTTTTTTTTTTAGATAATAAAAATACTTTAAAAGGTTTCGGAAAACATTTTCGTCATTCAGAATATCGATTATTAAATTGTGCAGATTTCTGTAATTATATTATTATCTTTACTTTTTTAATTTATGTATACGTTATGATGAGCTAAAGTTCAAGTGAAATAGAAGATTTTTACTGGATTAGTCTTACACAAAATGTTTTGATTTCAATAGAAACATAGATAATGACGGTAAGACATATCTGTGCTCTCTAAATATCTAAATAATGATATGTAACGACGCCATACATAGTAAAAGCGGTTTTATGAAAAATACATTTTAGGTTGGGCGTTCTTAATACATAAAACTACGTGATTATCTCACCGTGATTGACCGTGATCTTGATTGTGTATTAAGAACGCACACTTAAGAGTGGTTGTTTGCGAATAATAACATGGGTTGGGCACTCTTAAATTCAATAATTATGTTAAAATTGCAACGCTGAATATTGGAAACTAAATGGTTTACTTCGTCTGCCCCTTTTTAACATTCCCAGACAGTAAGAAGGCCAGACAGTAAGAAGGGACTTAGCTCGATTTCATTGAGTCCATCGTCCGCAGATTATTTTGATCCGTCTTCCAGACGTGAAAGGTGAAATATAATAACGCTTAATTAAATTTTATTAAAACAAAGGCACAAACCACATTTCTCTTCGAAATTATTGTTTGACTTATTTCATCACATTGTAAGGTAGTCTCCTTTGTTCTAAAACACGCTTTCCGCGGAATCTTATTAAAATTTTAATTAATGCCTACTATAAATTGCAAGCAACTGTTGTTGTGAAATTTAATGACGAAAAAGAAACTTTTTGTTAACTGTTTCGAAATGTTGTTCATTTTTATGCATTTCAATTTAGTTTGCATGAATATGTTGTGATTTAACTCTTGTTAGTGTTCACACACAGGAGTGGTCGTGAATAAACGGATTAATAACACTGGAATAATTATTTTGTAGTGCTCGTGAAATAATTCTAATAGTGCGTTTTGTTTGTTTTGTTTTCATAGAGAATAAATGTTAGTGATATGTTATGCTTTTTAGAAAGTTTACAATGCAACCATTTTGTTGAACATGGCTTAAATATATCATTGGAAATTAGTCGCAGCCAGTGAGTAGGTACGCTAGTAAAGAGTGGGTGCTATTGTGGTAGCGTGTGGCCGGCCAAAGTTTGTGTTGTTCGCACTAGCCACTAGAAAAACACACCACTTTAAACTTTCCCCACGTTATTGTGCCGAGCTACCAACTTCTGAATATGCAGCCGAGCTGCGCAATACCAACCATTTTTAGAGATCCTCAGTTTTTAATTAAGTAAATTTAATAATTTATTGCTTGTTTATGTTAATTTTTGAGTTTTGCGCGTTTTTATAAAGTCCTGCAATGAGAATTCATTCCGTGTCTGGCAAAGTTACGTTTTGAATTAAATATTTAAAGAAGATGTTTTTTTTTATAAGCGGCCAAGGAATCTTTATTAAATTAAATATTTACATGTTTAACAACATGAACTACTTTTATAATATGTATACTAAAACAAACGATAAAGAATAATAAAAATCGTCAAAGAATTGTAACTTTAGAAAAGAAAGAAGAATTGTAATTTTACTGCTCACTAAATATTATGTATACCTGTATTCTGGGTGCTTTCACAAACATAAAAGCTCACATATAGTCTGTCAAAAAAGTCAAACGACTTGAGAATTTTGTATAATATTTAATCATTCAATTTAAAAAATACTTGTATTCGATACTTTTTATAAAGTACTATTAGTAAAAAATGATCAAAATCTCTTAATGAACGTTGATATTGAACCAGCGTTGGCAACATCGATTTCTTTCTACCTTAATAATTACCCAAGTCATTTGAGTTTTTAGACAGACTCTACGTCACTCTCTACTCTAAGTCACCTGCAATTAAATAAAGATAATCGAAAATATGGCGTCGGAAAACTCCACATCGCTATCGACTGGCCTAAAAGACTGTCAGCTTTGTCATTCTGCTTGACAATGATTCCCTGTTCTAGATAAAGGTTAAATTATAGTTCTTTCTCAAAAATTACAACTGTATAGTAATAATGCTAGTTAAATGACAAAAAAAATGCAATAAATTGCCACCTGCCTTGAAAATGTTACCTGTTAAATATAAATTCAAACGTAAAATGTTTGCATGGCTCTTAGATTTGCGTTTGAATTTTTAAATCATACTTTTTTCCATTTATTAAAATTAAATATTCTATATTGCATAATTTATGTCTAATTAATTAAGCAACACATTCTATGCTGTCTAATTAATATTTTAACATAACATTATGTTTCCACTTTGACATTTGAATTAATAGTCTGAAGTTACGAATATAATTATTGTAATTAAAATTATAAATTCTTACCATATTAATATTCTTTTTATAATTATCTATGATTTGTACGCGTTCAATCTTTATGGGCAAGCTCAATAATTATACCGTATATTCAAAAAAATTTTTCTTTCTTTCTTTAAATATTGTTCAAAACTGCGTTTATCTGGCTACTTCGATTTATTTATTTATTTATTTATTTAATCTTCATGCAACACAAAGTACATAGGCGGACTTAATGCCTCAGGAATTCTCTGCCAGTCAACCTAGCTCTGCCAGTCAACCTAGTAATTCGATTCTCACACTGCTGATTAGTTTTGGGTGTCACTTTAACAACTTCGTCATCTGGTTTCAATCTGATTGTTAAAACTTACTTGCAAGTAAATATCAACAATTGATTTGGCGAATCGAAATGTCTCAATAGTTTCCCTTAACTTAAAAAATGAAGAGGAATTCTTTGAAGTCAACTTGTTCAAATCACGTGCCGTTTTGAAGGTCACACGAGTTTTTTTCAGTACTATCGTTTTTCTTGGAGAGGTCATACATAATAGTATTTTTAGATCAAAGCGAATGACATTGAAATCATCCTTTTTATTACGAGTCGAGAATCAATGTGCGTGTGTAGGTCTATAATAAATAAACAATAATAATAAATAATTTATTGAATTTAAACATTTTGTACACTGAAACACTTACAAACAATACAGAGAACAGAGATATTAGAGAACAAGAACAAGAAGCCTTAGCCAGCCTTTCGGTGTTTTACAGGTTGCATTTTGGAGAGTGTGCACAGGAATTGCATGATTTGATTTCTCCATCTCATTTCTACCACCGGACAAACAGATGTACGGCGAGTATCTATCCTTTCTTTGTTGAAATCTCCACGGTCCGGACTAAGCGTTTCGCCTCGTCATTTATACCGCGTACATCGAAGGACTGGAACAATTTGCCTGCTGCGGTCTTCCCTTCCGAATATAATTTAGGCGTCTTCAAGGCTAGAGTGAATAGGCTCCTAATAAGTAGTGCGGCTCACCATCAACGATTGCATCACTGCTTACCATCAGGTGGGATCGCAGTCAAGTACTAGTTTATAGCACATAAAAAAAACAAGCAAGTATTTATTTATTTATTTAAATCTTTATGCACAGAGTTGTACAAAGGCGGACTTAATGCCTTAGGCATTATCTGCCAGTCGACCTTAGGGTGGTGCAGAAACATAACATGGCAGGTGCAACTTAATAAATGAGAAAACAAATGCAATAGTAAATACATACTTAGATACATACATATAAATAAACGAAGCTATAGTGAAAAAAATAATTCTGCCAACATCTTGCGAATATGCTCTCGTGCCCTCACTTTAAAAGAATATCGGCTAGTCGCCATCCTGATATTCAAAGGCAGCGCATTCCAAAGGAATATCGCTTGAACGAAAAAGGAGGAGTGGATAAGCCCGGAACGGTGTGAGGGACATCGTAGAAGTCGATTATTGGTAGACCGAAGATTTTTATTGTGTCCAGAGCAAAGAAATTGAAGTTCTGAAATCAGATAAGAAGGAGAAGAAGGATTATCTAAAAAAGAGAACAGGGTAGTTAAGGCCCTTAGCGCTCTGCGCTGACGAATGGGTAACCATTTTAAAAACGAACGGTGCTCAGATACATGATCGTACTTACGTAGGTTGAAGACGAATCGAATGCAGTTATTCAGAAGACGGTCAAGTTTATTGAGGAGATCTGCATTCAGGTCGTAGTAGCACACATCAGCATAGTCGATTATGGGAAAGATTAGGGACTTCAAACGATAGAGAGACCGCAACGTTCCAGTGACTTTTTGACTGACATTTGTGATCGGCTTCCGCCAATCAAGACAAACATCGACATACAGACCAAGATCCTTGACCTCCGAGCCAAGCGGGATCACCGTGTTGTTGAAGATTACGGGTGGTACGGCTAGTCCATTCAGATTTCTCAGACTATGAGGGCTCCCAACTATAATAGCCTGACACTTCGTAGGATTTACCGCCACCCCGAATCTATCTGACCAGTTTTTAATTACTTGTAAATCCCGATTTAGCTCCTCGATCGCATCCGATATATTGTCCACACTTGACCGACAATACAGTTGCAAATCGTCAGCATAAAGATGAGTATAAGTATTTGTAATAAGCCTTGTACCCAAGGAAAGATTTCACTTGTGTTATGGGTCGAGATTCTCACAAATCTATCACGGATCTAGAAGTCTGTCTAAAAAGTCAAAAGATTTGGGTAATGGACCCAAGTCGTTTTACTTTTTAAATAAATTAGTGAAAGTTCATTTAGCCCTAATAATTATTAAATGCGCCTAGCTGCGTTTGAGCCCATGACCTTCAAATCGTAAGTCGGAGCCGTTACCACTCAGCCACCACTGCTCCTGAAATCCAGTAAATCAAATTACTCAAAATTAATTTCGTAATTTAAACTTCCTCACATGCACAAACACTGAAGAGCTGGGGCAACTACTCTCGCCATACAAATATTTGTTTACGGCACCGCGATACAGGAATCACTGCGGACTTCATACATTGAACTCCATTGTGTGATTACTATGTAGATGTATTGCTGGGCAAAGCGATTGATTTGAAGTATGCGAAACGTAGTTGTGTATTGAGAAAAGTTATTAGTTTTCGGTTATTAGAATGCGATTGTATGAGAAAGTTCTAAAACTGTTCTCTCTGTTGGATTGTAATCATTTTAATAGAATAGCATTGAAGATATTTGTTCGACACAGACACAGAAAAAAAAACACTTTTTTGTGTAGATATGTGAAACCTGAATATAGTTTGTTCAGAATCAGTAACTGAATCGATTCCAATAGTTTTTATACCATGTTATATTTTTTTCCAAAAATATTTTGAAAGGTCACAAGTTGGACATCACCGGCACTAAGTACAACACAGGTCACGGAAGGTCATAGCGGATATTAAGCACTAGCAAACAGCTGGGTGCGAGTGCAAAACAACCACTCAGCCGCCTCCATGGCCCGGTGACTATGTATTTTTGAGCAATGGCGTGAAATGCCCGCGAGCGTCGCGCGTTGCGTAGTCCGCGCCGCTTCCCTCACTCACGTGCCTACTATAGACACTCCAAAAAAGTTCTTATATTTCAGTTTTCCGCACCATACTAGCCAAGCGTACAATATACATAGCATAGCATGGCATAGTCGGCCTTATAATGTTCTCACTGTTGGGACTCAAGCCTCCTCTCTAGGAGAGGGAACGGGCTGTAATCCACCACGCGGGCCCAGTGCGCGTTGGTACACAATATACATAATATATGGGAAGTAAAAACGAATACAGTACGAGCTCGGATACAAATCAGCGCAGTAAGTTTGTACACAATGCTAGCAATACAATGAGTGAAAACAATCAAGTAAAAAGAACTACAAACTTTACTATTGAAACGGCTCACAATAAACATTGGCAAATGGGCTTTAAAAACAGCTATGTTTCAAAGTATGTCTATGAATAGCTACTATGAATACATGGTAGAAGTTTCAAGCATCGATTCAAATGTTGCTAGAGCACTAAAACAACTGACTGTATAAACTGTTGAACCAATTCGATACCTGAATCCAGATGTCGGAACTAAAAAGTATCGATAATGACTATTATTCATTCATGGTTATCGATTACGTAGTAGGTATGGAGACTATTTTTCAGTAATGATGAGTATTACATGTTCAATTGTGTTCTCCAAGCTGTGATCATCATCATCAGCTTTTTAATAATAATAATAATAATAATAATAAATCATTTATTATCAGGCATCTTGGCCCATAGATATATACCTTACAGACTAACATACATATAGAATAAGTACAAGTTGTCGTTAGTAAATAAGACTTAAATCTATGTTAGTAACACTTCACATTGCACTCAGTTCACTTCGTGCTGTTCTGTGGCACCTGTCCGCGGAAGCGACGGAACACCACGCCCTGCGGCCAAAAGTCTTCCTTCAACACGAGGGGCAGAAAAGTGTTCGGGACTCGCACCACGAACGCCTTGAAGTTGACGTTACGGTGCGACTCCAGCAACTGCACCCTCAGTGTGTACTTCAACTTTTGACGCACATACTCGACGATGTCCTCCACCTTTGTGGTGTAATGCAGGCGGGAGATATACACCGGCGTGTTCGGCTGAGCGGCACGCACACTCGCACTAGGAGGAACTGGTGCTTTGCCGCAGAGGTTCCGGTTGGAACCTGTGGAATGTTCCTACTGCTGGGACTTAGGCCACCTCTCTAGGAGAGGAAAAGGGCCGTAATCCACCACGCGGGCCTAATGCGGTTTGGTGAATGCCACATGTCTTTGAATTTTTGGTTTTAGGACATGCCGGTTGCCTCATGATATATTCCTTCATCGTTTTGGGGTAATGTTACTACTGCGGTAATGAAATAAACTGCACAAAATAATGCGCCTGACTGGGTTCGACAATTAGTGCGTAATGATAAACTGTTCTTAAAACACACTGTTCATCAATAATGCACCACAGCATGCTGCTAACTTGGTGGAATATTACGCAATGGTTACTGGCCAAAATAGAACTACAATTCCATGGACGTCATAGCCAGGTATAAAACATTGTGTCTTTTTTGACATTTATTTTACCTTCCAAATATATGTATGTAAATCGTATTCTCCTACACACTACTGTTGTCACCTGTATGAGATTGCATGGAACCTTATTTTTAACAGTTACAATTAGTGTACAATTATAAACTGTTCTTAAAACACACTGTTCACCTATAATACACAACAGCATGCAGCTGATTTGGTGGGACACAGAGGTTTCTGGCCAAAATACAACTACAATTCCATGGACGTCATAGCCAATCTTCCAGGTAGACAATATCGTTTGTCTTTTTGGCATCCATTTTTCCTTCCTAAAATATCAAGCCGTAAATCGTATCCTCCTACACAGGACCGTTGTCACCTACATGCGATTGCACGGAACCTCGTATGTAACAGTTACAGTGCAATCTGTAGCGTGGAGCGAGTCGGGGGGAACCTAGCTAATTATCTGTCACGGCTGATTTCAAAGTGATGTGGCTGTCATTGTCGGTGTGAACTTTACTGCACCAATTTGGAGAGCTTTAGGTACGAAATTAGTATATCTTGTATCATTATTTATCATCGTTTCAGTTGGACGCTGTTGGACATAAGCCTACCCAAGTGTTCGGCCCACCTCACGGGAGGCCTTCCAACGTTATGTCTTTCGGTACGAAAACGCCATTTCAGAACCTTTCGTCCCCATCTACCATATACTTTAATAATGACTCGATTTTTTTTTTTGTGGTGGTGTGGTGTTATAAAGAATGTTATTTGAATAACACTTTCGAAACCAATCAAATTATTTACTTTAATTATGTACACTTAAAAATTATAATGGGGTTCGACATTTGATGTGGGTTTGCGAAAATTTTTGTAAACGCAACTCATGGGCTAACCAGTGCGTGCAGCACGCATTATGACGTAGATATTGTTCCACATTTTTATTAACATATTGATTTAATTACCTTTTATTGAAAATAATATCCTTCTTTTCTTTTAGCTTACGCTACATTTTAACTTTCGAGAATACAGTGCTTTCTTGTTTGGAAGTAAACAAATTATTCTTGACTATGGACCCAATTTTGTAAGCGCGTGCGGGATTCCGCACCTTTTTTGCGGAATCAGAAATGCGGGATTATTTATGCGGGATCCCAAACGCTTGCGGGATGGCGATTTTGATGCGGGATTTAATTCCCAACTCTTGATTGCATAAAACGTGATGCAAATATAACTTTTTAATTTGTCCAAATATACGCTTTCATATTCCCACACACAACAGCAAGGGAGATGGAAATGGCTTTCTGTGGTTAGCCAGATCCTGACGGGCTCGAGGTTTTGCATCTATGGCATTTCTATGCTGTTTCATGTTGCTTCAGTTTGTTTGTCAATTAATCATAACTGAACAGTATGAGGATTTGAGAACGGGACGTAGATCATTTGGACTGTCTCAATTGTAATTATTGTAGCCAGAGACCTGAATAGGCCCAACACACAATTTTTCTTGCTGTGATGTATTATGATAGATGAATATTTTCCTTCTTAACCGACTTCAAAAAAGGAGGAGGTTCTATGTTCGGTTGAAAGTATTTTTTAGTTCACCGATATCTCGGTCAATGGTGAAAAGTTATCCAAGTTGGTCCCATAGAAATGTTGTTATGATCTGATCATGAACTTCGAAGACAAGATCAGAACTCCTCATAGGATCAATAGCAGAAATGTCGTAACAAGTAAAATTGCTTTGTAATACATGTAGTTTTAGACTGCCGGAACGAAAAAGGGGAGGGAGATGTGTCAAACTGATTTGATGATGAAGCTGGAAGGTAAATTAATGTAATCTAACCGTGTTTGGGATTATTAGAATTGTTCTGAGATGCAATCTGCCTTTATGATATTTAAGTTTGGCTGAGAGGTACTTTTTAGCGGTGGCACCATAACTAAAAAGTGTAAAAAAAAAAACACTGAAAAGTGCAAAATAACTTTATTTTCGAAAATCAAAACTATTTCTATAATAGTTACACCGATTTTTTTGCACATTTCCGTGTTTTTTATACTTAATTTGTGAGGAATAGGAAAAAGACTTTTTGTGTAAGATAAAAAAAAAAAATGGTAGGTATATTGTTATTATTCGACACTGGATCAGCGCAATAGATTATAGCCTGTGGTTTCTATCATAGAAAGGAGGTATGTTCGCCAGTATTTGCAACATTATAGGGAATTAACGTTTTCCCTGGTGTTGTTTCCAAGTAAATAAGTACCTAACTAACCCACCTACATATTTCACTTTGACTAAAATACTTGCACTAAATTACAGCAAACAAACATATCATGTTCAATGAGACGGCTAGGTTTTCAGACCACTGTTTCCAAAACGCAATCACGGTGCGCATCACAAAGGGTACCGCCAAACTTGTGTTAGCGGCCCTGTTGTAAACACGTTTAATTATTGCCATTGTGCATTTAATACTGTTCACGAATCGGGTTGTTGAGTACAAATTATATTATTTAGTCAATTTGATAAACAATGTTAGAACGCTGGACTGTTGTTTCATCATTGGTTGTGTTTATGTAGTTTTATCTGTACATATGTCGAGGGCAGATCTTGCAAATTAATTAATCAGTCAGCGTCCATGAGTCAATGAGTCAGTCAGGACTTAGCATTTATCTTAGTATTGATCACTTCATGATATGGTCAAGTAAAACTGATCAGATTGTTTTGAACGTTAAAGTTTGATGATATGTCAATCTTCGTTTGGCCTACTTTCTTTAGATTTTTTATTGTCATAGAAATCCTACATCAATTAAATGGCAAAACGAGGATTGACATATCACCAAATGTTAACGTTTAACGGTTTAAACGATCTGGCTAGTTTTAGTTGGCTATTTCATGAAGTAATCAATTCAAAGATATATAAAAAGCAAAGACCTGACTTACTCATTGACTCATGGACGCTCAGCATAAACCATTGAGACAGAACAGTGAAGTTTTACACAGGTATGACTTTTATAATGAACACAAAGTACCTATAAGAAAGAATTTTTTGTAATTCACTTCCTAATACCATATCCCACCCATACGTACAAAGCGTGTTCCCAAAAGAACACATTCATTATGTGTACCTACAGCTAAAAGAGTGGGTTTCTAGATAGCTACCTTGGGGTTTTTATGTCAAGAGTGAATAGGTTATTTCTAAACAAGCGTTCTCCACCGTCGGTCACATCAGCTTACCATCAAGTGAGATAGTGGTCAAACGCGAGTCTATGCATAATAATAAAAAAAATCTACTACTAAATCCTACGATTTTGTTTCGTAAAATATCAGTGTGATTCCTCCACGTAAATTAAAATACCAGAAAAACAAAGATATCTACCAAAATAAAATCCTTTACCAACTAATCTGTATTTCTCCTATTCCAACTTAAAGGTAACTTGAAACGCAATGATTTCCGTTAGGTGACCGCTGAAATTACATAGCTGACAGTGTGACTACTTAAAGCGGGCTGACGGGTGATAAATTTATCAGGGGGTCGATGATCCAATCACGGGGGATCAGTTGTTGACATGGGGCCGACGATGGGGTCTTACAACCCTGAGTTATTGCATGGGGCCACGTTGCCTCTGTTCTATTACTAAAACGGAAGCTTCATTTATCTCAGAGACTGTGGTTGCAATGGGTTTATCACGATAATGTATCTTGAGTGATATGGATATGTGACCGGGTTATTGCAAATACTGTGAGTTAATTCATTAAACCCAAACGAACGCCGTCCCTTGCAATCTTCATCACATCCTCATTTCAGCCGATACACGTCCACTGTTGGACATAGGCCTCCCCCAAGCGTCGCCACAACGAACGTTACGTTACGCTTGCAATCTTATTGTCTTTTTATTGTGTCTCTAATGCGGTTTTCAAAAGATTAATAATAAAATGTGTCAGAATATAAAATGATGAGACATCATATATCGTATACTAGTTTCTGCCAGTGGCTTTGTTCGTGTGATTGTCGAAAATATGCCATGGCTCTTAGTGATAAAGTAGCATTCTACTAGTGATAATAATAGTGATGTTGAGTTTATTCATTACAAAAAAATATAATCATTTCTCTGTGTAATATTTGTATAGGATTTTTTGCATTTAACATAATGTATTTAATGTAGTATCTCGATACAAAATGTGCATACCTATCGGACATAGGCCTCCCCCAAGCGTCGCCACAACGACCGGGCCTGTGCGTCACGCATCCATCGGATTCCCGCGACCCTGACCGTCGTCATCGGGTCACCTTGTTGGTCCATATTGTTTGTATACATATAATTATGACTGTTTGATGCATAAAAAAAACCGACATGAACATTTTTTTTAGGTTGGCAGTCATCTAATGGTCCAGTTTCTACCCTCCCTGGTTCATTTCATAAGGTGGAATTAATCAAACAACTTTTCTCGGGTAGAGCGGGAGGGTGTGTCAGATTTTTACTGACAAAACCCTAGTCCTATGTACCATTTTTACCTCGCGTCCCAGGACTCCGGGTTTCCCTTCCAGAAGCCAACCCAAGGTCTATGAGATAGCCATAAAAACATATCGTTCCAAATCCGTGTCATATTGCCAAAGTTTCTTCTCATATATCGTAATTGAGAATACCTGAAATAAAATTCTTTTTTATTTTATTATCTTTCATGATAACGTTTTGTTATTTTGAGATATATTATGATAGAACACATACAGTTACGTGTGGGTGGTTGAGAAAATGTTATAGATTATATATGTATGGGTAAAGGTCACAATTTCGTGAAGGCGGAAAACGTGAGAAATACGCAATACTCACTCATGATTTAGCCACCGTAAATGTTTAATGTGGTTTTTTTTTATTACAAGCTTTTATTTAGTTTCACCTGTCCCGATGTTTGTCTGTCATAAAATCTTGCTAGTTAAATATGATCCCCTTCCCGGTTACCGATTGAGCTGATTTTTTCCATGCATTTGTAAATCAGATGACAATGCAAACTTATTATGATATTGAGCTGATTTGATGATGAAACCGGAAGGTGGTTAGGGAGCTTGGTAGTTAAAGGACACAACCCCATTGCGTTTGGGCTCGTATGATTCGTCTTGACGGGTATTATTAATTATATAGCTATATACCGTGCGATAAATGCTTGCTATGAAAAAAATATTTTCATTAAAAACTTGTTTCAAAGTTAGAAGATATTTTTTTAAATTAAATTTTAATGAATCTTTGAATCAAAATAATGCCATACTTAAGAAAGTCTACAATTTTTCTTCGTCATCGACTAGTTCTAGTAATGCCTTGTATTTTTGGGATATAAGAAGCGAAAAGTTTAATGATGTTGTTAATATTATATTTAACTAAATAGAACTAAAACATCATTAATAAATCAATGAAAACATTTTTGAATTCCGTCAATAAATGACTGAGAAATCCATTATTTCTGTTTACTCACAAAGGTGCTCACTCACTCACTCTCCAGTGGAAATTCACTGGACAGTGACCCCATTTCACCAAAATAAGATCGTTGCAACATAAATAATTTATATGCACGTGAGATGTCGCACTACAGCATCCCAGAATCATCGGAAGTTTAACAAAATGTTCCGCATGCTTGCAAATTTTTTGTTGTGACGTATTTAAAAACTATCACACCTTTCATTAACATCTCGAAATTGTTGCGTCCCACTGTATCTACACTAATGTTACAAAAAATCAAACTTTACCTAGTTTGATTTTTTGTTTTTATGTTTTTTTGTTGGTAAGAGGTAATCTCTGAAAGTGTTGGTTCAATTGCTAAAATATTTTCACCAATAGCAATTTATTCCTGAGGCTATATTTTATGTACGTGGGCAAAACTGCTGGCAAAAGCTAGTATGGTATATAGCGAAGACAGATACACTTTGTCATTACATTCACGCGTTATTGATTTCTTGTCGAATCTATATTTGGCTTAGATAATCTCTCCCTCCGTGTAACCTTTTCATTAGTAAACCCTTCACATATTGTAAGGGTATCAGATGTATTATCAGCAACTGAAGGTCTAATAGCAATCAGATCGATATTTATTATACCCGCACAGCCCCTTTACCACTTATAACAGTAATTACAGGGCAAGTCATTAATTTTCTAAGAGATCCGAGATAATTGTAAGCTATTTATTTGAAAGAAATGTTTATCCATTTATCAGTTGAAAAACAAATTTATCAGTAAAAAAATTTTGCATTTAGTTAGATATCTGAGGTTTTTTTGGAGTTCCGTACGTCAAAAGGAAAAAACAGAACACCTTATAGGATCACTTTGTTATCAGTCTGTCTGTCATCTTCGGAACGCGTAAAGATATCGGGTTGAAATTAAAACTAGTAGGTTTGCAATCCCTTGAAGCTGTGAAAAATTAAATTTCTAACTTAACGAAAGAATAAGATGCAGCTTTTTGCAAAAAACTTATATTTTGACTCTCTCAAGGGAGTCAAATTCATAGGGTATTTTCCGTTGACCCAGAATCCAAATAATTGGCATACATTAAGGTCTTCTAGCACAGACTTAGGAATAAATCTGAAAACAGTTTTGTTGTTACGTCACCCAAAAACCCATTTTTTTGCGATTCGGAAAAATCTTTAAGACTCTTCCCTTTGAGATTCGGGAATTGAACTATTTACATAAGGAGGTTAGTACGGAATCCTCAGTTCGCGAGTCTGAGTTGCACTTGCCTAGTTTTTGAAGGTAGGAAATCATTTAATGACTTTTTACGCTCTATGGCTGAGTGGGATTTTTACTATCTAAAACCACACCTATAGTTTTTTCCTTCGCATTTTAGGACTTTCAGAAGTCGACTCATAGCTTAAGTGGTAGTTTATACGACGTAAGTACTTACATTGAAGAACTGGAACAATTTTTCAGAAGCGGTCTTCCCATCCAATTATAATTTAGGTGTATTCAAGGCTAGAGTGAATCGACTCTAAATAAACTGGTGCGACTCAACAGCAGCGATTGTAGCACTGCTTACCAGTAAGTCAAGTCAAGCACCAATTTATATGATTAAAAAAAAATTAGACACTGGAACGCAAAGGATACCTGAAGGTTCACAGGTGACTGTAGTCATTAAATCTGACTCGTCTTTTTACTTCATCACGAGTGAAAGGAGTTATTTGATGATTTTACACCTATTTTTTTTTTGTCACCATAAACATAAGACAAAGTATAAATTTAAGTACTCATTATGATAATTTTGGTACTAAAATGTCCTGTGATTACCTTCGACAACCGTTATCTATAGATATTTAAATTAAGAGAAGTCCTGGCTTAATGCGCCAGGACTTGGTACAGGCCAAGTCCGGAGTGAGGATGAGTGGCTGGGGAGTAAAGGGGTTTCATAAGAGCAAAGCCGGGGGCATAAGCTAGGCCTATGGTTCCGACAACGAATAGTCACTGTGTCTACCTCAATGCTGGACATTTGAAATCACCATAAACTATCAGTTTAGAAGATATTAAACTATCACAGTAATCACCAAAACTTGTCATCACATAATCCCCGTAAGGCCCATTTCAAATGAATAATAGTAGAATTTACCCCATTTAAATAGATATCTCTTCATGAGCTATGCACAGTATTCCTCAGTGGGTTACTTTCCATTTACTCTTGGACTCGGTAAATGTATTTTGGTGAATTTCCTCGGTGGCAAAACAAACTTTTGGACGTTCCAAATATTGTTGTTTCGTCTCTGAGGACTACAGTTTTTTGAAACAATAAAAGCTAAAACTTCTAAATAATGGGATTACTCTTCTCTTATAATAATATCTGCTAACATGAATTTGAAAGGAGAAAGCGACTATGTATGATGATTTTTTTAGGTGGAAAAACATTCAATGACTTCTCCCGTCCTTGGGCGAAGCGAGAGGGCGTGACAGACTTTTACTGACTTAAACCCACTCCTATATTGCTTCGTTGCCTTGCATTCCAGGGCCCCGTGTATTCCTTTCATGAGCGAGCCTATGGCCTTAGTAGGCTTCTGCTCAGCGGCTTGGGCTCGGTCCAGACGGTTACCGGATGATCGGTCAGCAAGCTACCCATTGCTCACTGTCTGCAAGCCCACGGTGGATGGAAATCAGGATCAGAATCCCGGCGGCGGCCTTGCGCGTGCTACCGCCTCCTTTTTTAGCATTACTACTTCGCAGAAGGAAGAGCCCGCCTGCCACTCCTCCTCGCTAGGGAGAATTGCCTGTACCAAGGCTCGACGCCAGAGATCACTGCTGCCGAGCGCCCTCACGGGGACACGACGGTGCTCTGCCCAGGTTGGGCATACCTGTACAGTATGCTCCACCGTGTCCTCCGGGCGGTCCACACAATGGTGACCTCCGAGCGTCGCTTCCGCACGAATCCGGTGCAGGACCTTCCGAACTGACCATGTCCAGTGAGGACTTGCGTCATACGGAAAGTAAGGACGCCGTGTTGTCTTTCCAGCCACTCTTCAAAAAGGGAACTTACCGCCATAACCTCTCGCCTGTCATTGGATGATTTCCCGCCTAAAAAAAGTACACATTGAATCATCGCCATCAGAAACTTTATTATATACATAAAATCATAATTAACAAGTCAAATATAGGCATGGAGGTGATATTTATTGTTTTCCTTTAAAATATAAGTTGCAAAGCAATTCAGCGAATAAATTACACACACAATTAATTATTTCCTTACATCAAAGCAGAACCAATAAAATTTTACAATTATTATGTTTGCTTACATTTTACTATTTAAATTGTCTCCATATTTATTTTGATATTACTTTATTAAAACCGTTGTCATTGTTAAATTAAACTCACTTTTGGACATAAAAAATTCATGTCATTCGATTGTCAAATAACTGTGTATTGTATACATTGTTATATGTATGTAACCACAATAAATAACTGTTCTAAGAACCGCAAAATGAGTAGTCATGCTAGTAAAATAATTACATACAAATCATTTTAAGATGCTCTCATAATTGCAATATTTCAATAATTGCTGGTCTTCCATTTTAATTGTTCCAAATCGATTTGGCTTGAGACTGTAGAAAAAATATGACACATTTTAACAGAAAAACTAGATAGAACTATGATCGTCAAACTTATTTTTACGACTGAAATTTAAAAAGAAATCGCTTTACTACTACAATTGCTGTAGGATGGTGAGCGTGACAGCTGTCGGATTCATACAATGTAGCTACCTATCCTTTGATCTCATCTTAAAGATGCATTATTTCTTCCTGCTGTCTTCCTATCCATGATAAGTAAACAAGACCTTAATTAAAAGTCGGTAATTTGTTTTTTTATTATTATTGATAGGCTCGCGTTTGACCAACATCTCACCTGATGGTAAGCGATGATGTGGTCGACGATGGAGCACGCTTGCCTAGAAGTAACCTATTCACTCTTGACTTAAAGACCCCCAAGTTGAAGCTATCAGTAAACACAGACTCCGGCAGGGTGTTCCCAAAACGCAAAAATAACAACAATGAAACAAATCTTAAATGCAAATAATTTTTTAATGCAAAATTAATTCTATATAAACTATATGCGACAAAGACGCCACTCATCGTCACCTTTCGTCCCTATCAACCACTTTTTCTGTGAGCAATGCTAAATGCCTACTTAAGTTTGGTGATTCTTTGGGCTACGTCGGTAACCTTGGTTCTCCTGCAAATTTTCTCATTCCTGATGCGATCACACAAGGAAACTTCGAGCATAGGCCTTTCCAATGTCCTTTGGGCGACTTTAAACCTTTTTATGAGAACTTTTGTAAGTTACCACATTTAAGAGCCATAATATGTTTCACTAACAATATGTACTGGTCACTTTCGTCTTTCGGTAGACTTTCGTCTTGAGACACTGTAATATGTTTGAAGAAGATACCACGTAGCTTCCTGAACGCTTCCCAGCTGAGTGGAATTCAACGCTTGACCACTTTCTCGAAGTTAGAGCTAGTCAACTGCATCGTCTCTTTTAAGTAAACGTAATCGTCTACAACTTCGAGTGTAGGGGCTCCGATACCAACTTAGTTACTACAAGAATACAATCTGTAAATACTGGTTAAACCAAAAATACAACACAACATTGTATTCATATGTACAATTGCTGAACAACAATGCTAGCCAGGACTATCAATCCTCAACGCAAGCAATTAATAACAAGCTCTAATCACCGTAATAATAATTACACACCTTAATAATTTCCTCTCCAAATAATAATTCTGAATTATTGTGATCCACGTTAGCCAACTGATTTGTTGTAGTTATAAATATCCATCTACGTACGCAGAGCTGACCCACACAAAGCTATATTTTATGATTGATGGCACCATTAACTGTGTGGCCTGCTGTATTTAGGCACAAAGCGTTAGTAATAAATTTCAATTTTTTATACTACGAATTTATTATGAGGGAACAAAAATTTTCGACTATTTAGATAGCCACAAGCAGTGTAAAACATCAGAATGACGTCGAATAAAAAGAAGGGGGAAATAAAACGAAGTCAATTCTGAAATAAGTGGAACACATCTTTCAGTCCCGAGGGATCTATCGGCGTATCGACAGGGGATCCCGTTCAGTCAAGTTTATTGGCAGAATTTCAATGCTTTGTCGTCTGCGCTGTAATGGCAATTTATAACTGAACGATACGCGCGATTTGGTACGAACTTTCTAAGGGGAAGGGATGAGATCAACATTTCAATAGCTATGTAATCAACATTACCGGTATGTCTCGGGAAATTGATTGTTGAATGTGGAGATAATAATTTCATGGTCGATTTGGTTTACATAGCTTTTATTATTATCTTCATGAAATCAAGAAAGGAAATTACAAAAATAGCTTTTTTTGGTATAACATATGGCATCTAAATACATAAAGTTACAAGAGTTAAACCAAAAAAAAGGAAACAAAAATAAAAAGTATGCTTCACGGCTTCCGAACAATTAATGCCTGACGCTGGTTTTCAACTGGACCTGAGGTTGTGACATGATGGACATCACAGTTTTGTAGTGTAAATAATGGTACTACAAAGAATATACAGTCAGACATTCTCGTTTAAGAAGAAGCATGTCTAAATGAAAGGTTTTCGTAAAATTCAAATATAAATACAGTACTCTTTCACCGAACATACGTCCAAGCTCTCTTTGTCTGAAATGTTTCGTTATACCTGCATTAACACAATACTTGTTCACTAAAGTTTTCTTAGTTTGTAAAAACAGAGTACCGGTGCGCTACTCATTTCTGTGAAGCTATATATAAATATACGTACTTAGAATAGATGTACGTATTCATATGTAGAAAGTCATGTATGGTAAGATCGGATTGGATGGCATACTTTTTAGAACAATCTGCATGGTTCTCATGTGATTGGTCCATTACTGGTTTGCTGTATGGACTTTAAAACTGGTTTTGGTGTTTCTTCTCAAGGTCATTTAGCTAAGAAACACCGACCCCATGTAGTTTAAATTGACGACATTTTTTGTAAAAGTCTGTTTTTTTTTTTTTTTTAATATATTAGCAAAATATTTTTGTCGTTAAAATATTTAAATTTTTCAATAGATAAATAAATAAAGTAGCATGCAATTCATCCCCGATACTAGACTAATTAAAAACAAGAATGCCCCGTGACAGCTGCCCAAGTTTCACCCTTCGATTTCATTGTTCATAAATGAAGCAATAACTTTATTATGCCGATGGCAAGACGGAAAAAATTTTAGCGTATGGGTTCGATCTTTAACTGCCTCGAAGCCAAAGTGAGGTCAATTTATAAATGAGTGGAGGACATCAGTCACCCAGACGTGGTCGCGGGGCACGAACGCTTGATATATTGCTCCAGTTTCACCTCCTTGACGTTTTTTTGAAAATGCTATTCCCAGTAATGGATAGTCGCGGATTCAAAGTAATTTGATCGAAGCCCAAAAAGTTCACCAATGATTGGCTTTTAATGGTTTTCAATTTAACTTTTCGGATGCGATGCGAACTTTGATAACTCAATTTTAAATAAGTATTGGCCGCCAGGAAGCATGAAGCGGCTTAAAGGTTCTAAATTTAGTCTAGTTCTTAAATTAATAAAACGTCCTCAAACTTTCTGAACATATTTGCCTTTTACGAATAATCCTACAGAGTCGTATCCAACCCCACGAAAAAAATATACATAAAAATATAACCCGAACACACTCACAGAATCATGGAAGTAAAAGGGCCGAAAAGGCCCCCATTACCGGCATCGGCACTTTGGGAACAGCCATCGCACCTCTTAGTGTAGATTAAAAACATAAATAGCAGTGGCATACTGTGGCCCAGGTTCTGCTAACTACGCCTCCTTATCGAGTAACCACGCGAGTTAAGAGCACAACCCGGTACCGACGACACGCGATTCAGCGATTAAAATACTTTTTATTCTTAAACACAGCCTTTGTAATTGTTTGCTTACGGGTTTAATGTGGAAACGGCTTTTGTTTCAGTTTGGGAGGATAAAGTGGAATTGTATAAGTCTAGTGCTACTTTTATTATTAATAAGGTAAAGACTGTATGTTCTACGTGTCAAAGCCGGATAGCAAGATTGTCCGTCAGTCACTTGATGAACTACACATTGACATTTTCTATAGCTAAATACTAACATAACATAAGAATATTGTTACTAACCTAATAGATCTTGGTTGAGTGACAAATACATAAATCTATATGTATGTACAAAATTTTTCAATGCTTGTGTTTGTCACCTAACTCCTGAACGACGACGGGTCTCTGGATGGTTGGAAAATACATTTGGATCCCGTAGGTGGCACTGCAATCGGTTTTTTTTTTTGACAACGTGCCAGCTTTTTGGCAGGACAACGTCTGCCGAGTCAGCCAGTAATTATTATTATTATTTATATATATACGCCTGCAGAATAGGTCCAAATGATAAAATGAAATTTTAAATGATATGCCGGAACTATACCACAGTTTATTTTTTATCCCGGTAGTACATATTTGTAAGATAATTTTCAACTTTCATGCGTACAAACCCACCGGTAAAAGTTACCATTGGGTAGTTTTTGGGGCAGTCGAGTAAAAGCCGGTAATTTTCGGCGTTACACGCCTCATAATATTTACCACGCTTGGATTAGAGATTATGTAAGCACGTTGTATAATGCTGCTTACATTTTTCTGAAAATAATGTTACTTTTATAACATTCTCATAGAAAGAGTCAGAATTTTTTGTAGTTATTGGCTCAAACATTAAAATATTGGCCACATCAGAAGGCCTAAAGTCATGAAGACTAAACTTGAAATTTATTTACGTGATCAAATCAAACATGGAGATATCCGCAGGAGATCCAAGGTTATTGATGAAAAATCGCCATGCTTAAGTGGCAGTGGGCAGGGCACATTGCTTGTAGAACAGTTACCTACTTGATTAGGTGGATTAAAGCCAAGCAAATTATGGCCGCCGTGGCCCACGTACAATGGCCTATCATGGACTGTGGACACCAAATTTCAATAGTTTTTTTTTAATGATATATACCAATGCTTGACTGCGATCCCACCTGCGGTAAGCAGTGATGCTATCGTTGATGGTGAATCGCACTAGTATATCTAGCCCTGATAGATCATCATCATCAACAGCCTTATTTTTAATGTTCCCACTGTTGGTACTCAGGCCTCCTCTCTAGGAGAGGGAATGAATGGGCCGTAATCCACCACGCAGGTTCAGTGCGGGTTGGTAAATGTCATATGTCTTCGAACTTCCGGTTCTAGGATAATACCGGTTTCCTCACGATATTTTTGTTCATCGTTTCGAGAGCAGTGGTGATGAAATAAATCACACAAAGTTTTTTACCAGGTTGGGTTTGAACCCGTGATCTACAAGTCGGAAGTCGGGGCCGTTACCACTCGGCCACCACTGCTCTCTCTGCCTTGATAGACATATAGAGTGTTCTTGTGTTGTTCTTCAATCTTCAGCAAATCGACAGGTGCAAAGTAAAAAAAGTTATCTGCAACTTTGCGATTTTCTGATAATTGCAGTAACTCAACAAATATTTAATATTCTAAGACATGAGAAACCTTTCAAGTGTCAAAAACGAAAAAATTATAGTTTTCTTTTTAATAATAATTTTGAAAAAAAAAATTACCTACTAAATAACTGCTTATTGTTACTAATTCAATAAAGATGATAGAAAATCACAAAATTGCAGATAACTTTTTTTACTTTGCACCCGTCGAAATAATATCGCACGCTGAGAACGAAAGTGACTCAACTTAAAATTGCTAATTTTTGGGAAAGAGCGAAAATGTGTCCGTTGTATTAAGCATTTTCTGTTCATTTTACAATAACACTAAAACATGGTAACAAAAGTTATGAATTTCTGTTGAAATTTATTGTTTCACTAAATAGCTTTAGAAACATTATATAGTTTTTGCAAAAAAATATGATTTTCTTGTATAAAATAAAGTTTAAAAAAAAAATCGAAAAAATAGGTCACTTTAGTATTAGAAGTTTTTAGATAATATAATATGATAATAATTATGATAGAATATACTTTTTTAAGTCATTCTGTATACTTAACTCGTTTAACCAAAATTTTGAAATCGGTCACTTTCGTTCTCAGCGTGCGATATAGTACCCAAAACAAGTGAAGTACGAAACATAAGACACGTAACTCCATACCTCCAGCTACCGCAATCGCAAAGGCGTGAAGCTATGTTAAACACCCTTTTTGTTTACTTAGCAACATCAAATATATAAGCTTTTAGATATTCTGTTATACGATATCAGCTGTCATAACCCCTCCTTATGACTGACGAGGGATAATAACTACGCTGTATTAGTAACACTTTTGTGTTTATGTACACGAATATAATACTTGTTAGTTTTCTATGTACTCAGATGATAAGATCGACAGTTGAATGAATGTTTTGAAGGGTAGGTAAAATTGGCATTGTCAGGTAAACAAAATATTACCCTCTTCGTGTGTGGGGCAGTTGGGCTATAAAAGGATTGGCAATTGACTAACTGCTACGAGCTCGTAGCCGTAGCCGTAGCTGTGCTACGCCGTAGGCTCTGCGTAGCAGTTTTATAGCATGGCGATTCTTTTATCAATTTTAAACAGTTCCCTTCCGAAAATAGTTCGTCGGTCCATCCATTTATCTACGGAGGGATAGTACGATTAATCAATGGGTTTGGCAGAAGGATTAAGTGTCGAATCGAGAATACAATTCTTTTAGTACCTATAGGTTTCTTTTATCTATTTGTTATGGAATAGGCATCACTGAATCGACAATGTTTAGCGGTCTTTTTTTAAGTTAAGAAATCACCAAATGATTTATCCAGCTTTGGGTGGAGCGGGAGACTCTTACTGACTATAACCACATCTGCGTCCTTCAGTTGCCTTTTGATTTAGACCACGGGTTTAATATATAAAAGATCCCATCGACCCTGCTGGGCCCTTCGATTTATTGACATCTGTTTGAGGAGTTCTTGGAACATTACGTGCTGTTAACGATTTTCGCTCGGTCTGGATGATTAATACGACGGCAAGCTACCTATTGCTCGTCGTCCGCATGCCCAGAACTACCGTGGCTCCACCAGCCACGGTATGGGGTCAAGATTGATGTCCGTTCTCCAACATGTGTGGCCGTCTCCTTCACTAGCATTACTGCTTCGCAAAAGGGCAACAACCTGCGATTCCATTAAAACTCGTTAATTTTAAAAAAGCCATTTGTTCTCATTTTTAACATCAATAAAGGAATAAAATGGCACGAAAAAATAGTCAAATGTTTATTAAGTAGGTAATGGAGCTATTTTTATTAATTAAACAAATTTAATGTCGACACTCCAGAACCTTTAAGGCCCCAACGGCCATCTGTTCTGCGAGCAATGTACCCTGCCCATTGTCACTTTACCGATGGATGTGAGACGCACAGGAACGTTCGTTGTGGCGACGCTTGGGGGAGGCCTCTGTCCAACAGTGGACGTATGTTGGCTGAAATGATGGTGATGAATGTCAACAGCACGGTTTGCACAGTGAATAAGGAATTGGCTAAATAGCTGCGTATCTCGGGTTCAATTCCCGTATGGAAAAAATATCTGTACGGCCGACTTGTAAACACAGCCAGGTAACAGGAGTACTTCCACGTGTAGGGCAATTTAAAAAAAAACCTTTTTTTCCTTTATTACTTTCCTAATAAGTTTCCCATTTATAATTTGTTTAGTTTGATTATAAACGGCGATCTCTATTTATCTTATCTCTAATTTTGAAGAGTTAGTCTATTTTTTAGCCGCCAAACTAAAATAAAACTGGGCAGGTCACATCTCAAGCAAATTGGGCGAAAGCAAGTACTGACTGGATTCCGAACAGCAGGAGTCGGTGACGCGATAGGCCCAGAAGGAGATGGCGTGACGATTTGGACTCCTACCTTAAGGATTGGCCAGAAGTGGCTAAGGACAGATAAGAGTGGAATAACGGAAGGGGGGGCCTTTGCCCTGCAGTGGGATACAACGGAATAATAATTATAATAATAATCTATTTACTTTGAACTTAAAAGTACAATCCAACAAATATTGGCAATCATAAAATAATAGGTCAAGCGCGAACCTATTAACAATAAAAAAGTTAAACAACATCTAACTCAATTTCTTCTCCCATTTCTGACACTATCTCAACTCACTCCCTTAATTCAAAGCTAACCTCTTATACGAATCTGTCGTTTCAAGTCCTATGAGGTTTTCGCAAAAAATATTTCTCTATTATAATTCCACTTTCAAAAGTGCGGCCACGTTAACATGAAAGCTTTCCTTCGACACACGTTGTGAAAAAATCACAGAGCCATGAAACTCCTTGGTGGCATACTGGCTACTGCTAGGATAGTAACCTATAGATATTGTACACACCTGAACTAAACAATTTAAAAAATAATTGATTACATACTTAACTAAACATATTATGTGTAAATTATAATTTAACAAAAAAACGGTCAACTAATAAAAATTAACTAAAATGTATGACTGGTAATGTACATACAATGTCACCGCTAACGTGGATTGCGGGATTGTTCACAGTTATACCGCAGTTTTAGCCTGTATTTTGACACTTCCTCTCGACCCTAGAGTGGAAGAAATTAATTGACGATTTTTCACCTAAAAAGAAAGACAACTAACTTAGAGAAATCGTCATTTCATTCAGTCTAAAGACGTTTGCTACCTGAACATAGACCTCTCTCACCATAACGACCACTGAATATAAATATGTCACCCGAAATTGATTTTCCCTTCACATTGCATGGGCTTGAAAATTTATCATTGGCTAGATTTTACCCGCGACTTCACCCGCGAACATAAAATATCCTATGTCACTAAGGAATAAAACAGCTTTCTAATGGTGAAAAAACTTTAGCAGTCGAACCAGTACTTTCAGAGATTACCTCCTGCAAACAAAGAAAAACAAACTTTACCTTTTTATAATATTAGTATAGATGATGCATATTCTAATTGATGCCAGTGCGACATTCCGTACCCTGTGAAAAAACTTCCCGTTTGGCAAACCCATTTATACGACGGGCTATTTGTGGGCTAAACTAAAATATTCATACATTATAATTCTATGGTTTATTTCACTCGAAAGGCATGAAAGAGGGCTTTCCTTCAGACGTGTTCGACATTGAGTGTACAAAGTTTCCGCCTGGCGAAACACATTTGTAAAAGTTAGTGATTCTGGAAGGTCGTTCGTTGGAGGAAATTACTGAATAAATTCGATTGACTCCGGTACTCGAGGCGACCTATTGGCGGCTGATCGACGGTTTGCGTGTTCAACGCCTTACAACCATCTTTGGAAATACTAAACCAGTTTTTTTTATTTAATAAGTAAACTGGCACACGAATAGCACACGGCCTGCAAATAACCTTCCTTAAATAGTTAATATGCTGCAGTGTAATTTCCATGTTGTTATTATCAAACGAATAAAATTGAGGAAACAAAGGTAAACGTTTCTTTTTGACTGGCTTCAAACCTGTTGTGTAATATTTTGCTTGATTTATATTTAATGATGCTAACGGCCTCTCTAATCGTAGGTTGCTGTGAGATATTAAATGTATAATGGCTGTTAAAATATATGGAGCTCGTGGCTTAAATAATAACATCAGCACGGATCGATATCCGAGGTTAGGAAAAGCTAGTCATGTTTGGTGGGGTGGTGGGGTCTAATTTCTCCATATCTAGGAAAGCACGACCAGCCGTTAGTACAGTATCATTTGTAGATCTCTTACAGCCGTTACGAAGAAGCCAGGAAACCTGACAACAGTGTTGCTAAGAAGTAGAGGAATATTGAGATCACATAAGTAATTCCTCTATCGTCAGCCTTTTTAATGCCTCCACAGCTGGGACTCAGGCCTCTTCTCTAGGAGAGGGAATGGGCCGTAATCCACCAAGCGGAAACAGTGCGTGTTGGTAGATGTCACATGTTTTCGAATTTTTGGTTCTGGGGCATTCCGGTTTCTTCATACTAGAGCAGTAGTGTTTCCTTATTAAAACATATTTTTAATGCGTAGGAAGAAGCATAAGAATGATTGCGTAAATTAAGATGAGACATGAATGAAGCATTGCTTTTGAAACTTGAACATTACCCATTGGGCAAAACAGCGTTAACCTTAGTAAGATATTATTTGATGGTTCGAGTATATGCGTGTTTCTGTGTTGTTGAGACGTAAAATACTCTAATAATCAGTACAATACCTACATTTAGTATTTTGAGAGTTCCACAAATTGCCTAGAAATGGCTAGTAAAAATACAGATGGAACAGCTACCTATATCAATGTCTAACAATTATCTCGAGGGGTCATGAATTTCTTATTCTTACAAAACATGATGCCCACTTCATGAAATACTAAACGATACACGTGGATCTTATTACTTATAACGTACCTTAAGAGGGTCCTTCTCCACTCGCTTATCGTAAACATCGAAAATGGTTTAAAAGCTTGTTACTTCATTTAATGCAATCCAACGCGATGCTTGACAAAAAGGAAACTCTGTTAGTATTCGGTAATTCCGAGATTTACTCGAAAATTTCACAAAACTTGCTCCAGGAAATAGCTGTTTTTTTTAAACCCTTAAAAGTTTCTGGAAAAAGTTGTCATCATTTAGAATCTTTCGTTTCCAAAATATCTAATGAAAAGTGTGTAATAACGTCATAATCAGTTATGAGCGGTTGTATGAAAAACAGTGAAAATGTGAGTCGTGATGCACCACCTTAAGTGAAGTTTCACACTCGTATTACTAAAAAAATCGGGCAAGTGTGAGTCGGACTCGCGCAGTGAGGATTCTGTACAAACTTACCTATGAAAACAGTTCAATTCTCGAATTGAGTTACGATAATTTTTCCGAATCGATAAAAGTTTTTTTTTTTTGTAACTTAGCTACATAATTACAGTTTTCAGATTTTTTACTATACTTGTGTTATGAGAACTTGCGTCATGCCAGGATTCTAGGTGAATGGAAAATACTCTGGATTCTCGAGAATGTGTCGAACTCTAAATATACGATTTTTGTGACATAAACGGCCCTATTTTTTTTTTCGTTAAATCATGTGTTTCATTTATTCACAGCTACAAGGGACTACAAACCTAAATAATATGGTTTTAATTGCAACTCGATACCTTCTCGCGTTCCCGAGATAAAGGGTATTGATAAGACAGACGGACAAAGGGTACCGTTTTTTTCCTTTTGAAGTATGGAACCCTAAAAAGAGGATAACCGAAAGGAAACTTTATTAGAAGTCGCTCAGAGTGTTGCGTGTTGGACGCACTTTGTATTTTATTCACTTTTTTTGTTCCTTTGCCCAGGGTTGAATCTCAATTAACGGTTAGTAAGAAAATGTGTCGTGCAAACTCAATTAGGTTTTCCGTCGCCGCTTCCCTCCATTCAAAAATACCAGAGGTTCGTAGGTACTAATTAAAAGAGTGAAAGTTGAGGATGAATTTAAATGAAATCGTTTGCTTTTTTTACCGCGTTTGTCTGAATGAGACGTTTATTTGCTGAGAAGTGAAGATAAAACGTTTTATTGCGATAAGTATCGTAATTTTATAGTCGTTTTTAAGGTCCCGTACTTCAAAAGGAAAAAACGGATTTTTTGCAATATCCAGGGTCACGGTATCTCTTTCCAACAATCCCACAGACCTAGCAAGCATCGGCTAAAGTGGCATACCTCTATTTTGCTGATATGTCTTTAAAGCGCACGTGGAACAACGCGTCGTCGACTCAGGCTTGGTCTTAACGGACGGTGAGGTACTCATACTGATCACCATCCGCAAGTCTGCTTCCATGGCGGCTGAGAATCGTCACAGTTTAACCTTCCCACTTGCTTCAAATTAAGGCTAGGTCTACACCCGGCCCGTTCACGAGGATGCCGTAGTGTTTCACCTAAATAGGACAGACTTCTATTGCGGTACTCTACCGTATCCTACGGGCGATCTGCACAATCGTGACATGCGGACGTTTCTTCCCACCGAATGCGAAACAAAAACGTCCTAACACACACATGGCTGATGAAGACCTGCGTCAAGTGGAAAGTGAGGATACGGATGTATACATTATAATTTTTAGTTTATGCGAAGCTATGTGCAAAAAATCCCTCAGTCACCTGAATGGCCCAGTGACTATGTATTTTTGCTGACATAACAAGCTTATAACTTTGTGATTATTCATAATACATTTATGAAATTTTGTACATAGATTCTTTACATAAAAATACTAGACACGTGTATAACGTGTATCGGGTTTCGCATATATGTACTAAAACGAATGTTGTATAGTACCATTCCTCAGAAAGAGGACTTTCCGCTGTGAATCTGACGTGCATACCTTTAGACAGTGTTTTCAGTAAAAATTAAAACAAAAAGTAAATAAAAGAACCTCAATACACCATTTACTGTAATTATAACGTATTTTCTCCATTACCATATAAAACGAATCATGAGTTAAACAAAGGAAATATCGTGTCCAATTAAATTTCCATGTAAATAAATAAGGTTTAAGCAATACTTACTGAACTGCGAGGTTATTTTAATTGAGCTTTATGGCTACGTCATAACCAGATGCTCGCATTTTTTTACAAGCTTTTATTTAGTTTCACCTGTCCCGATATTTGCCCGTCATCAAATCTTGCCAATTAAATTTGACTCACTTCCCGGTTATCGATTGAGCTGAAATTTTGCGTGAATGTGTAAATCAGATGACAATGCAAAATTATTATGACAAGGAGCTGATCTGTTGATGGAACTGGAAGGTGGTGTTAGGAACTTGGTAGTTTAACGACACAAGCCCATCGAGTTTGGGCTCTTATAATTCGTCTTGACGAGTATTAGGTACACCGAGCTATAAAAGCTCGCTATGAAAAAATGGTTTTCATTAAAACCTTGTTTTATTATTATAAACTAGTACTTGACTGTGGTCGCACCTGATGACAAGCTCTGGTACAATCGTTGATAGTGAAGCGCACTAGTTCATTAAGAGCCTATTTGACTGACCTGTTGTTCTAGTGGTTAGTGACTCTGACTGCTATGCTGGAGGTTGTGGGTTCAATTCCCTCCCAGGACAAATGTTTGTGTGATGAGTATGATCATTTGTTCTGTGTCTGGGTGTAATTTATCTATAATATGTTTGTATTTAGAAATATATCAGCTGTCTAGTACTTATAACACAAGCTTTGCTTAGCTTGAGACTAGACGGCGTTGTGTAATAGTTTTGGAATATTATTATATTATGTATTATTATATTTACTCTGCATGCTAGGTCCGGTCCGTAGAAGTTTCAACAACATAAAGGTTGATAAGTACTAGTAGTATGTCGAGTTGTCCGATGGTAGAAATAAGATGATGGAATCGAGCCATGCTATTACCCCGCACATTCTCTAAAATGCATCCTGTAAAACACCCACACCAACACACCTCGTATTAAAACTATAAATGATGAACTATAAATCCTGGAATAAAGCTTATATCTTCTGGTTAGCCGCTATCATTCTATTTATTCTATTGATATTATAAATAGGAATATAAATTATATTTGCTCGTTTGAATTTAGTAAATCACCATGACCTGGATTAGTACATTGATGTAGTATCTACATGTAATATGTTTATCATAATATAATTTTCGACTTCATTAACAAACGCTGCTTAGTTAAATAGAGCGTTTAAAGTTATTTGCCATCATGACAACTAGGGAACGTATCAATTGAGGTGTGGCTGGTGAGGTGTCATGGCGTTTTTGCCTTTCCGCATGCCACAGGTACTCACCGGACACTTTAAGTTTGCGCGTAAGGACGGATGAAGAGCAATTAGTAGCTCGCCGTCCGGACGTCGAATAACCGTAAGAATCGAACCAAAGTCGTCGACGGTGCATGCACGTGCCTCAAAGAGATTTCAGTCACGCCAGAGGAGCCCAGAGCAGGACCAACGCCAACAAAGGGCATAACAAGACTTCTGAAAGGTATCTAGTGGTCTTAAAGGACAATTGAAGGAATATCGGTGTGATTTTAGTCAGTAAAAGTCTGACACTCCCAGTTTCCCAACTTTAAAAAAAATACAAAATACCTATAAATACACTCAACTGTATTCATAACCGACTCTGGAGATTTTAAATTTTTGCGAACAGCTATTAAATTGACACACTGTAATTAAATGTCAAAAGAGAATGGTCGTTTTGGACCTGAAACTGTCAACTGTCATATTGTGACATAATTATGTCATTTGATAGGTATAGCTCCATTTCGTTGTATGATAGCAACAATGACATATATATGTACTGGGAAATAATTGTGATATAGGAGTTTTTGAAGGCATTTTTTTGGAGAAAATTTTTACGAGAGACTAAATGGATGTATATCGTATCAAAAATTAAATACTTTCTAATCTTGACACAAACTGTGTGAAAACAGAAGACAAAAAAGCTCATTTTATTTTAATTCTTAGTTGCAGTTTAATTCACTACAAACTAACTTTGATTTTTACATTTCAATCCATTTTTAGGTGCAACGTCCATATATAAAAGTATCTCATTTCATCATCTTTCTGCCCTTGTCCCGTTTTATTTGGGGTCGGCGCAACACGTTTTTTTCTTCCATTCTATCCTGTCACTCGTCACGCTATCACTAACTCCCTTTTATTTCATATCACTTCTCACACAATCCTTTAGCCTCCCTCTCCCCCTCCATCCATCCACATGTAAACTCATAACTTTTTTAGTAACATGCGTTTCGTCCCTACTTTTCACATGACCATACCAAGACAAACGATTCCCTTTCAACTTTTCAGTTATTAGCGTCAATTCCGCTAATATACTTATTTCTCCCATATAAAAATATCTATTATCTCTTAGTTGGTACTAATAGATCATAGGGAAATAAAACTAATATTCCCTACAACAATATAATAATTAAGCACAATACCAGGTTGATATTCATACAAATGTCACATTCTTTATCGATTCAACAGAACAGCGATACTTTGGCGACCGATAGCTATTTTTAATCCTTATAAACATTACAAAATTAATGTTTCTGTTGCATTTATCAATTAGGTGTCCCCGCACACGGGCCTCAAAAAAACGCCGCCACAAAAAAACGCTAGAAGCGGCCACAAGAAAAGCTAGAAGCTGCCGCAAAAAACAGCTAAAGCGCGCGACAGCTTGTGGCCGGAGAAGCTTGAAGCAGCTTCAAGCGTTTTTTTGTGGCGCCACCGCCGCACACGAGCCACAAAAAAGGCCGCCTCAAAAAGAAGCTTGAAGCGGCGATTTTTTTGAGGCCCGTGAGGGCACTAATAAGGTAATAACACAAATGCTAAGAGTTAATGAATGTTTAAAAGCCTTTATTTTGAATCAAAATTATGTCGTTGTTAACCAACGTTATAAAATTTTGCTAATATAATGCATACGAAGAGTTCCAAACTACAATGTTAAAAGCGAGCAAAAAACGCCGACAAAATAAAGTTTCTTGTTTGAAAACCTCTTTTAATTTTTAACTTTTATTTTAGTTTTATTACTTTTTGTTGTAGCGGCAATAAAAGTACACATTCTATGCAACGGTTTATGAGATACAGATTGTTGACAGACGGACAAAACATACATAATTATGTGAAACACGATAGTTTTATTTCTCTGGAACTATCCAACTGATCATGTGTGGGAGTTTTTTTTATTGAAGAAACTTTTACAAGTATATAAGTTCTATTTTATAATGTAATTATATTTCATGGTTAAATTATAACAAGCTTTTAATGAAAACCATTTTTTCATTGCAAGCTTTTATAGCTCGGTATATCTATATAATTAATACTCGTCAAGACGAATCATACAAGCCCAAACTCGATAGACTTGTGTGGTTAAACTACCAAGTTCCTATAGCCACTTTCCAGTTCCATCATCAGATCAGCTCCTTGTCATACTAATTTTGCATTGTCATCTGATTTACACAATGCATGCAAAATTTCATCTCAATCGGAAACCGGGTTTGAGTCAAATTTAATTTACAAGATTTGATTGCAGACAAACATCGGGACAGGTGAAACTAAATAAAAGCTTGTAAAATATCATAGAACACCCGACAGCTTGATGTCAATGTGGCGGATAATATGTTCTTATTTTCGAAATAATTTCATTCTGAAGAAGCTTTCTTTTGTAATTGGTAAAATTTAATTTGCTATGGTACACCCAACATTTTCTCACGAAATATATGTATTTTACAAAGATAATTATTATTCTTGTGTAAGAAAAATTGCTAATAATAATCATAGTAAGCAAAACATCCAATGAGCGGCCATCATAAAAAAATAAGAAGAGAAGCTTTTTAAAATGCAAAAACACTCTGTGAAAAGATGAGACGGTGATGAAGCGATAGGTACATTCAGTTAGCCGGTCTGTAATTATGTTGAGGAGGGTAGACCATTTTACTGGGAAATTAAACGAAAACACTCCGCCCCTGCCGTTCGCTTCCTGAACATTTGCCACAGAAAAATAGGAATAAAATACATAAGCATCCTATACTCTTCGAGTGTTTTTTTCTTTAGCAATGCTCAAGTGTACCAAATGTGTGCTTTGGTAGCGAAATTATGATAATTCTGTGTTTTGTAATCGTGTTTAAAAAGTTTTAATACATGCCTTTTGTAGTTAATTTTACATTTAAACTTAAAATTTAAAAAGAAAACACTTTTTTTTTCCTACCATTGTCTCCTCTAAAAAGTTATTGAATGAAAATATTTTAGCAGAATCAAGAAAAGCGTTCCTAACTCACAAACTTCTAAGCCACAAATAACACATGGATTTTATAATTTTCGACTAGCGTTAACGATTGCAGATTATCAACTTGGCTAAGAGTGCAGCCCCCCTAGCCATGTTACAACCGTTTCGCTTCCGTCGAACGCTTCGAGGTGACTTTGCCGCCAATTCTTTTGTTCTGACCACGTGACTGAGCGTTGAGATTACGTCATTCACGTTCTTTTGAAGCTTTGTACTAGCCTTAACTATTGTAGATTAGCAACTTGGCTAGGGGTACTGTGGTTTTTAGTCTGCAAAATTCTGATATTCCTGCTCGCTTTACTCAGAGCGGGACAAATCTTTTGGTCATTACCCACGTGAAAAAAACAGTGCTGTATTCTGCACTAGAACTTCTAAAAAAAAGTTTCCTATAGGTAGGGTTTTGCGTAAAAGCCAAACAAAGCTTCAGTGACGTACTTTAGTATATGGATTACGTACCCCGTTTCATACGAACAAATCGTACATTTTGTCGGATTTTATACATTTATCCCTCTTAGTAATGTTTTTGTAGCTCTCGTGGCCGCACTACCTAACTTGCATGGGGCATTCATAAATTCGTTTGACAGTTGAGAATTTGAAAATTATGCTAACTACACCCAGTGGTTTCTTCCTAATCCCATTTCAATGTTAAAATTATCTACGGAGCTGCATGAAATTAACATGGCGGCTATTATTGTACTGAAGAAGCTGTATTTATTGTGTTAGGTCAGAGAGGTTGTGTTTGAGCAATTTACTTTGGTCTAAGAGAAGTTACTATGTTCTAGTATATTCAAACAGGGTGAATATAAAATGCAGGAGTATATAAATAGGAACAAAACTTTTTAGAGAATTTTAATGATTTATTTATTAGGTAATTGTCATATTAATCAATCTATTGACAGACATTAATAACATAAGTACCCATATGTATACTAAAGATTGAATCCTAATAAAAAATTGGTTTTTATTCATCACCCGAGTTCCTATTCACCCCCCCCCCCCCCTATCTTATATAAGATTAATATTATCGACGGATATGTAAAAGTAAGGTAAAGTACCGTCAAATGAACTAGATAGTAATTACTATCTAGTTGCAACTTCAGCAATATCTTCTTTTTTCGAGTTATGAGTTATGAAATCATCTAATAACCCCTCCCGCTCATACAGCGAGATCCATGTCTAACTTTTACTAACAAAAACCCACCAATGTTCACCAGGGAACTACCCCGAAGCTAAAACAATACTTTCTGCCTCTTTAATAATAATCTAAAGACTAACAATACCTGTCCGATATAAATAGACGCTGAAACCAATTAAAAATTAATAACTTCAAACTTAATAACATTTCACAGTCTTAAAATATTTAAATTAAAGTCAGCAAGAAGCTTAATAAGCAGACACGTTAAGCCAAATTTAGGGTTTGGGTAAACAAGTCTCAATGTTTAATTAAAAATGAAAACAAAATTAAAAAGTCTGTAGACATTTTTATAGTCTCGGCTTGGCAATATTAAGTAGGTAAATATCAGTCAGTTTGAAATATTAAAAACTATGTAATCCATTGATATTATAAGTATCAAATCTCTCTCAAAATAACTCTTATAACATTTTAACTTTAACATACTTCTTAATAAAATTAGTCTTAAAATAATTTATTTGTTCAACGTGTACATTTTAAAGATCTTATAAGTAATGCAAGTTCTTGTTACATGTTGGCGTCATATATTTTACGTCACATAAAAATTAAATATTTTGAAGTTAATTGATTACGGACACACAAATTAACATTTATAATAAAAAATACCATTTAAAATTACAAAATAAAATATCTCAATTAAAAATAAAAATAATTAAAAAATCTTATTAAAATAAAAAATTACATATACACGATACACAAATACTATCAACATTTTAATTTGGCTGGGTATAATTACAAAATAGTGATAATTTTAGGTTATAGCGTTAAAGTGGATTGAAATTGTAATAAAGAACTTAAGCTAAACGATTGCGCCGATGCCTTAAGACAATAAAAAAAAGACATGAAAACGAAATTAAGTCCGTCAGCCCGCTGATTAAACTGTGGAAGTGAGGCTGGGTGCACAAAGCAGGGAGAAAATGGAGTGATAATGTACGGAGGAACGGTACCACTCAGAGGGGATATTTTCACAAACATTGTGACAGTCCCCTTTTTTGAACTACGCTGTGAAATTGACGAGATTTGTATTGTGATATAAACACAAAAGATTTATTAAGAAAATAACATTCAAATATATGACGTTCTTTTTATGAAAGATAGAGACTCATGATTTTGTTAAGATCGTTGCAGTGGTTTCAAACGTACTTTGGAAAAAAAGTAAATAGGTACAGTATTGCTTCGCCCCTCGTCATCAACTTCCTCCTACCTTTGTCCAATGTTACTTGGGGTCGGTACAATTCATTTTTCTTTCATTCGCTTCTGTGAACCATCACGCTATTACTGTTTTCATTTCCTATCATATCACTCCTCACATAATCTTTTTTTTTTTATTTAAACCTAAAATGCAAATTGAACACTAAAAGTGAATAATTATATTACTTTTTAATCTGTACAAACCCTAATATTTAGAAATTTAGTTTTAGGGGAATACAAGTTTTTTTTTAATGTTTGTATTGATGGTTAACTTTAAAACTATGAGCCTGATTTTATAAATTCTCCGTCAAAAAAAATCTATTTTACCACTGAGTGACATAGGGATAAGAGCAAAGCAGCTGGCTAAAACTAGTATTATATACAATTATTTGCTGATTACACTTTACTTGTGAGCACTCTGTTTCTTACTACTCCGTGATCGAAAGTTTGTGTCAGCAAAAAGAGAGAAGAGTGAATCGTATTTTTCTTGAAACAGCTGTACGCAAAGTTCGTAATTATCATTTTACTGTTGTTTAATTTGTTGTTATTAAACGAATGCTTTTACTTTGAAAAATGTATTATTGAACGGAGTTTCGAAACCCAATAAATGCCTTCAGGGAATAATGACGTGTTTATTGTTACGTTAAATTCATTAATAAATACTTAGCGTAAATGAATCTTTTTTTCTGCAAAATTATTATCATACACTTTATCATGTCATTACACTATTTAAATAATTATTTACATAAGTATGTGTTTTGCGCAGTAATTTAATAAATATAAAATATCATAGTCATTTTCAATTTCTTATTATTTTTATTATTTACAGATAATTAAAGATTATCTCGATTCTCCTTTTTAAAATTATATTTTTTTTTTTTTTTAATTTACAAGGTACGAATACATTCAAGTTTAGTATAGTAAGCCATCTTGTCTGTTATTATTTGGCACTCGATAAATAATTTCAATTTCATAAAAAGAAAGAAAGAAAGAAAAACGTTTATTTGAACGTTTACGTCACACATTAAAAGACAGTAGAAATAAGATAAATACAGAAGAATTTGAGCAAGGTCAAACAGGCACCTAACTCAGCATATGCTGTGATATCTATAAAGATAAATAACGCAGCGCTGGTATTCTGTTAGGGCCCGAAAAATAAAATGTATAGTAAACACATTTTTTTTTTTTTTGTTTTGTCTATTCTATTACATTGCTGGCCAAAGATGTCTCCCGGGTTCGTCTCTTTGTTTTCCTTAAGCTGGAACCTCTGCAAAAGGTCCTAACCTCTTTTATGGCCTCCCTCTAAAAAAATTAGGTTAGTATAAAATCTGTGTTTCTGTATATTAAACTACAGTTTACAAAAAATGTTGTCTTCAAAATAATATCCTCCAAAATGCAAACCGTTGAATAAATTAAGATGACTCAGCGCATTCATCAAAAATATTCATTCATTCAAATTACCTCGTTTAAATGACTGCAGGGAGCAAAACGGTTCACATCTGGAGAGTTTTTTTAATGATATAAACTAGAGCTTGACTGCAACCCCACCTGATGATAAACAGTGATGCAATCGTTGATGGTGAATGGCACTAGTTTTTTAAGAACCCTCTAGCCTTGAAGACACCGTAATTACATTCAGATGGGAAGACCAAAGATTAGGGGAGGCCCATGTCCAACAGTGGGCGTTTTTCGGCTGAAATGATGATGATGATGAAAAGAAGACCGCTGTAGACAAATTGCATTATTATTTTTTGAAAATAATTTAAAAAATACAGATTAAACAGTTTTAAAGGAACATATCTAACTAGTTTTTACTCTTTTGTCACTGAACTTATTTATAGAACAGTTTGTGATTTCGGATTATTCTTGTCATTCTACTTTTCTCTTCGAAGGAACTACGGCTATCTTATAAACTCGTTTAGCAATCTTTTGTTTTAGTCCTTTCTAGGGTTCTGCACCGAAATATGTCCTACTAATACCGTTACAAGGTTGTACCATAGATGTTTGTAGCTAGTACATTTAAAAGTTCTAATACGTATTATTCCTTCTTTTATATTATTAAAAGAAAAGAAAAGCTTCTCCTATATAATTAAAAGAAAAAAGAATTTACTCAAAAATCCAAGTTCATTCAAAACTGTTTGAATCTTTTCATAGTACAGAACTTTTAACGTGTTTACTTTTTTGAGGTTCCAAACCCAAAAGAGAAAAAAACCTATTAGGTACTAAATTAAAATTTTAATAGACGATGGTTTTCTGTTGTTGTTATATCTTCGAATAGTTACTAAAACAATAAAATTAATTGTGTTAGTAAAACGTTGTATAGATAATGGTACGGAACCCTTTTTACGCGAGATTGACTCGAACTTGTTACTTAGTTATTTTTAATATAGTCACTACCCCTTTTTAATATCACATTTAATATAGTTTTCAGAAAAAGCAAAGACGATGTTTTAATTAAAACTGTGCTTACATTTCAACAAACACTTTTAAGGTAGACAGAAGGCTTTGCTAGCCATTAATCAGGTGTTTCATTATAATATTAGGCCAAGTGATGCGGTTCAAGAGATAAGGGATGAGCGATCACTCTCTTTGGTGTCACAATTTATTTCAAACTTAGGGACTGAGGATTATCTTTGTTATATTTTGCTGTTTTTTTTTTTTAATACTTTTTCTATAATAGTTGACATTGTTATGGTAGTACATCTTTATTCCATATCCTTACTAATATTATAAAAGCGAAAGTGAGTTTGTTTGTTACGTCTTCACGCCTAAATGGCAAAACCGATTTTGATGAAATTTGGTACACATAGGATAAAATAGGACATAGGATACTTTTATCCCGGAAGTATGTTCCCTTGGGATAATTTTTTTCTATCACGCGGGCGAAGCCGCTGGGAGCAGCTAGTTATAGATAAATTACACCCAGACACAGAACAAATGATCATGCTCATCACACAAACATTTGTCCTGGGTGGGAATCGAACCCACGACCTCCGGCATAGCAGTCAGGGCCACTAACCACTAGACCAACAGGGGGCCTAGACAACGTTACATTTTCATCAGCGATAACGAAATTCGATATCTCTGAAATGTATGGAACTGACATAAGCTTTCGAAATGTCACGTGATCGATCGCTAATTGCTAGACAATGTCAGACTGTGTTACGAAACGACAACTAACTTTGATCAACATAAACGATATTCTCATACTAATGCTTAGCCAAGTGACACTTTCGATATTCTAATTCGCTGAGATTTCGAAATGTTCGTTCGACAGATTAGCGAAGTCTTGAACCCTGTAGAAAAGCAAATCAACATGGCTTTTTTTAGTCAGCTGGTGGTGTTATTTGCATCAAGTATGTCTTTTGTTGTTGTTTTTTAACATAAATGCATACATTGTATTTACTACGGGCGGCACATAATGAAAGTGTTGTTGTTGAGGCGTCAGAAAAGATACAGTTACTGGCAAAAAATGGAAAGAATGGTTAATATGCCAGAGTGGAGAATTTTCATTAGAACAAGAGCCTTATCAAATGGAAATTATCCATTTCAGTAATTTTATTTCCCTAATTAATTTCGAAATGAAAATTAAGAAATAGTCGGATAGTTACGGAATAATGATGATTAACATACATGGCTGTTCAATTGCCACCTTTTTCCATTTTTCTGGCATTTTATTAACTAATCCAGTTTAATATTGTTACCAATTCACACTCCTGACGCAGAACGCTCAGATTGGGCGATTGAAATCCGAGCGTTCTGCGTCAGGAGTGTCAGGTGTTGAGGTCCGCTAGACGCTAGGATCACAACATTGTTTACATTGAGCATATTCAAGTGATATAAATTGGATCAAGTTCATGGTCACGGTGTGTTCTTTCGAATCAACACTTCGCTCTGACTTCGATTTAGCTATATGTTGGTCGATGTGACGTTGTCTACCATTTTTGATTTTATAGTCGACATCGCTAAGACGAAATCGAACTTCGATGCGAGTTCGACTCGGAGCGAATGCCTCTTGACTAGGGCCTCAGGTCAGTCAATTAGGTGCACTAACTACGTACTGAAGCCACGTTCAGTCGATCAACTAAAAAGTACTGCGCTCTACATAGGTATCATATAGATTATACACCGTAAAATCGTCAAAAGTGTTTTAATGAAATAAAAAATATACCTATACATTTATAGAAGTATGGTAATATTTTGTTGATATAAAAATATGCAATAGCTACACCAAAGCTGAATTGTATGTTTCCCAATATTTTTGTAGTCATACCGTATTTGAAAAACTGCTGCTAGTTTAGGCAACAGCGAGAATAAATTGATATGTGAGCGTTAAAAAACGAATATTGTTTTGTTAGGTTGCGTGATGGGTCGTAACTAATTGATGCGTACCATCATATTAGGCATGGATACGTAGCAATAGGTTGAGCAGTTAAATTACAACATAATAAAGATTGCGAATTAGGCCCCTAGCCTATGGCGATTTTAGGTAGCGATGCTGTTAAACGAGTTTGTTGTACGCGCTACTGCATCACTAGTGACGCGCGTAAGTCGCGCTACAGAAGCGATACCAACGCGCTAGTAACGCGCTACAGCATCAAGACTGCGATGCAAACGTCCGACCGTTACGGTCATCAGGTAGAAAACGAAGGAAAAGTGGCGCGTAAGTAAAATATTCTACCTAAAAATACTTGATATCTGTTACTGAATCGCGATTGCACCGCGACAGCATCGCTACTGCATCGCTACAAAAAGTCGGCGTGGGGAAGGGGCCTTAAAAGGACTTCTTTTAATAGCATTACTCGCCTATAAAAATCAGCATTGTTTTCTAAATTACTAAATCAGTCATAACTAACGAGTGTCTGAATTACTTATACTTTCTTGGCCATTATTTATCTATGGAAGTCGAATCTAAATAGACTACATAGATATAAAAGACAGGATTCTGGGTCAACGGGAAGTACCCTTTTTTATGGTGGGCAAAAATTATCCAATGACAACTCCCGCTCTTGGGCGGAGCGGGAGATAGTGTCAGACTCTTACTGACTAAAAAACCACCCCGTTCCTTCGTGCCTTCATACCGGGGCTTGAGCTATCTTTCGGATAACCCTTGCCCCAGCAGGGTTTGACCCGGCTGGACCCCTGCTGTTGATCTTGACAAACAGACAGACAGGATGGACGGACAACAAAGTGATCCTATAAGGTTTCCGTTTTTCCTTTTGAGGTAAAGAACCCTAAAAATGAATAGAATAGAATAAACGTTTTTGTACACCAAAATAATAACAAAACTTGTAAACTCTACTAAAGAGTAAAAAGAAGTGCGGTTAGTCCCCACTAAATGCTAGGCTTAAATGGATAAACTTCAAAGTGAACAGTCACCTTTCTATCTAGTTTTACACAAAGTATAATTTCGTTATTCGTGGAGTTTGTGTCAGTCCTTTTCAATAATATGATTGTCGAGTCCTCATCATTTCATTTACCTATGTTTTCGAGAAACAGTCTTTTAATCAAATTCATTTTTAATTTTTTTATTCCTTTGAGTAATGAATGTCAGAAGAAGTGAAATCGTAGTAAAAAGAGCTTTGAATAATACGGTTTCATCATCTAATTTCATTGAAACCCACACACTTTCTTGATTAACTGTGCACCTTTCCTTACTATATCGATGCTTGAAAGGCAAAAATTACTAAGTGACATTGAGTAAACTTTACAGGATAATGATTTAAATTTAAAAATGGCAAAAATTTACGAAATATTCGGATTAAGATATTATTATCATCAGTATCTAAATCAGACTTTTTTTTACTAAAAACCTTTTTATTCACACTCTTGTGTAAAAGTCGCTTAGTAATTTTTGCCTTTCAATCATCAATATGATTATATGATTAGGAACAACTTGCTGTCAACCGCAGCTTAAAACCCACTTCTATGGTATACTGCTCCACTCTCTTAACTTTTTACAATAAATGAACTATCTTTGTGGTCTGCTTCCCGCACTAAGTTCTTGATAGACTACTGCGCGTAGATCATGGTAGTCTTCACTCCAACTAGCCCACCTATCTCCAAAAGCTAATGAGTCTCTTCAGTTTATTCAGGGTGTCTATGAGTGAATTCGGTGCTTCTAAGGTTTGTGTTGTTTGCAAACGCAGCTGCATGGCGTCGTGACGTGAGAGAGGTGGTGACGTAGGACTTGACCAAGACCTGACTACGACCACTCTATCAAGAGTGCACGATTGAGAAGAAGGCTTATTTCACTAACTAATGTGCACTTGAGGAGCACGGTAAATGGCCTATGCAAAACTAGTAGAATTTTTAAATCGAAGCAGTTTTTCCTAAGATCATCGCGTTCAAATAAACTAGCTCTCTAGTTTTGTAATATTAGTATTATAGATACGGTCTTCATTTCTTTTCCTCTCGGAGTTTAAGTTGTCGGAAAATAGGAACCCAGCGTTATAAGTTAAAAGAAGACCATTGGAAGGCCGCCCTCACTTTATAAAGCGGGTACGTTCATTTAAAAACTTCATTATAACTTCACGGCCGGCTTACCCCGGTGCCTCTGTACGGTTTCACATTTCTTGTTTTTTCGATTTTTGTATAAAATATAGGTAAAAAGAAGCTATTATTCTTACGGACATATGAGATCTTTTTTGTTACAATTTTTAAATTAATTTTGTATAAATGTACTTATAACGACTTCAAAATAATTTCATCATAGGTGCGAGTATATTATCTTCAATGTATTTATTCACATAGAAATACCTACTGAAAACTTTCCAGTACATAGTTCTGTAATTTAAGGTAAACATAATTTATGTACAGGTAAGTAAATATTAGTTCTCTAATACACAAGCGGAAAAAGTAAATAAAAATTATATACTTACTTATTTATTATTCTATAGTCTCTAATATACCTATGTATATTGTTATTTACTTTTTTATAAATAAATCTTAATACAAAGCAATTTGAAGTTCTTGAACAAGAATTGCAAAGTTCTCAACAAAAAAGTTTTGCATGTGGAGATCGCTTGAAAAGATACGCGACGTCAAAATTACATCCTTATGATTGATCCCAACGAAGATTTAATATTGAACTCCAAGTCGGCGACAAACGGGGAAACAATTTCCTTCTGCAAAAGTTCTTAGTGAAGTCTCATACAAAACGCTGAATACAAAATTTGTTATTATTCATATGAACATAAAGGAGAATTCGATATGCGCAAAACGTCTGTGGGGTCCCACTCATCTTTATTTGTTTTAGATTACTTTGGGTTCGTCTAAGTTAGGGAGTGCGGACCGTGAACACACGCGGACTTATAAGGGATTTGCCAATAAAAAACTTACGCGGCGATGCTGAAAAATATAATCACCAAGTTTTTCAATTCGAATTTGTTGCTTTGAACAAGTTTTTATCTGTTTTCAGGCATGAAGAAATTCTCTTAAGCAAAGAAAATAACAAAGTAAAAGTATGTAAGTCCGCTGCGTAATATTTTTCTTGAGTTTATATTGTTATAGTCAATATTGTGTGTTTTGTTTAATACAATACTATTTTGTCTTTCTTGTACATTGTGTTTTTATTATGAAAAGTAATAGTATCACTTACATAATTGTGTGTCACCGAACCGGAACGCGAGTCGCAGAGCGCGGCCCGCGAATATATGGGGCATTATCTGACGTACTTTTGTCGCGATAATAGCTGATGGGTTTGCCTTCAGTGTGAGATGCTGCTTGTATCAATAAATCTTTCTCCATTCTATCTGCTCAACTGCTGCTGTGGCTGCAGAAAAACTCAAGTTTCAGAAAATAATTAATAATTTGGTTACTACATACCTCATCATTATCATCAATATTTCAGTCGAAAAACGTCCACTGTTGGACATAAACGTTGCCCAAGTGTCGCCACAAGGAATGGTCCTGTACTCCTAGCCAACTTGCTTATCTGCAATGGGTAACGATAGTAGAAAGCTTCAAATGTACGGGAATGACGTCATCGCAAATATCGTCAAAGCGTTCGACGCAAACGAAACGATTGTAACTTGTGCATCTCGCATCCATCGGATACCCGCGACTCACATTAGGTCATTGGTCAATTTTACAGGAGGTCTTCCAATGCTACGTATGCCGGTGGCATTACTCCAGAATCCTTCAACCCCATGGACCATCTGTTCTGTGAGTAATATGCCGTGGCAGTTAAGTTTCGCGATTCTTAGTTTCTTACTATTAGGCTGGACGCACATATTCGGTTTCCCATATTAGGTTTCCTGATCAGGAATTCAGATTCGGAAACTTAAATGCTCTTCTTTCATACAAAATATTCAGAAAAGCACACACGTTCTTACTTTTTCCGAACGGAAAAAAACCTGACAGAAGATGAAAGGTTTCCGAATTTGAAATCCTGATCGGACCTATAAGTATATATGTAGATAAACAATAAATAGTAATTGTTAAATAAACCTACAATTAAAAAAATATACTTTTATTTTAGTCTGTTATGCTTTTGTTTCATGATGATAACATATAATAAATGCAATGGATAAAATTCCAATCAACTTTTACTATTACAAAAAACAGCACCGCTATAAAAACATTCCCACTGGCACTGTAATAAATATATTACCTGGCTATTTGCGTGAAAATCACATAATGTGATAACAAAAATGTCGCCATTTTATTTGAATATTTCATAGGCCGCTGCGAGGGCGCGCTCTGGTGATTACGACAAAAGACCTACAGATGCTATTGCCTGAAAATATATTTATAATGTCACATTTCATATATATGAAGAAAACCTTAGCACAAAGCTAATGTTCAATGCTAACAACCACCAACACAGATATTTTATGGTCGTTTGAAGAAAATGTTGCGGAAGAAATGATTTTTTTTTTGTACAAAATAAAATTATTGTCATACAAAGAAAATTGCCAGTTCTTTATGAAATTTGTGATATGCAACTAGATGGAATCATCTTTTTTATTTGAGAAGTGATCAAAATAATAACTTCTCTCATTCATATCATCGTCGTATCTCGTTCGTATCAGACTTTTACTGACCAAAACCCATCTGTGTTTCTTCATATTCCAAGGACAAGGGTGCATAATATCCCCACTTTTGTTCAATATATACAGATAACTGATTATGCGCATACAGGAACGAGGCCGCGTGGCAGATCACCAATTTGATGGACTGACCAAATAAAAACGTCTGTTGGCGAGCCATTAAACGAGCGCGAACGGATGACTGCCAGTAGGCAAAAGTGGCGGGAAGTCGTGCACCCTACCCTGACGGCTTCCGGAGAGCTACCTTCGTGATAACCACGACCACTCTGGCAAGAGTGAAACGACCAAGAGATATTAATATTCCAGATGAAGCCTTAACGTTATTAAATTATCTAGTCAACCAGCAGGTTTTAGTTTACATAAATTGATTAAAACTTTAAACTAACAATTTAATTTGGATCTCATGGATTATGAATTTGAATAATTTATCAATGTCACTCAAAATTAGATTTTTTTTTTATTAAAATGTAAAAAATTAAAAAATAGTGTTAGTATCGATAATTCCCTATTAGGCAAGATTCTAAGTCCTCTTCCATATAGATTGATATTATTTTCCTATCAGTTTTATTTTGACATTAAAAATGAGAAAAAGGTAGGATGTAAATTTACACCCGAAATTTATAGAATTCCTTAAACAAAGGTGGCAACGAAATCCTATTCTAACACTGCACTGTCTGTCTGTTCATCTGACAGCGGGCTGTATCTCATAAACTCCAAGTGGTTGAAAAGACTTTGCTCGGCCTCCATACATTCTTCGCCTTGGAGCCAGCAGCATCGAAAAATTATGTATTGTATTCTCTAACAATTAGTAAACTCCTATAAGATCTAATTTTTAGCGGACTAGCTTCGGAATAGATATATTTCAAAAAAAAGTATCAGATTTTGAGGTTATAATCCAACCATAACAATGAATATTAGGTATGATTTTTCACACTTCCAAGTGATTTTTAAGAAACTGATAAACCATATAGTTATAAACTCCTGGCAGAGTGGTCGTGGTTATAAATCGTGTGGTAGGTTGGTTGCTGCTTTTAATACATACAGCTAATTTTCCTTTTTGAAAGTAATCAGAGCCCGTTAACATATGCAATAAGTCCCGAAAATCACCAAAACACACCAACACAATATTATAAAGAGTAAGTGACGCTAATGCACAATTTGACAATGACATAGGACCATAGTTACGTCAAATATAGGGATGGCAAAATACGATACGATTTATCGATATTTTTTAAGTTTTGCTATGGCAATATTTTACAATTTCCTTACATCAACTTTTGTCATACCATTACAAGTACTGCAATGTCTTATTTTACTTATAATAACACTTCTATATTTGTTAATATTAATGCCTAATGACATTTGTATTGGCAATATTATTATTTTTTTATAAATTGTAACGTATTCAGTAAAAAGACATATTTTCTTAATTAATGAAACCCAAAAGGAGGGTTACTTTTGTATTACTTTTCGTAAATAATCGTTTAGTTAGTTTTATGTAGATCACATACTTTTCTAAACAATCATTAGAAAACCCTATAAAATGATCATGATGAAATAATACTTTTTGGTCACTACATCATTATTTAACTACCTACATATTTAAAATTGAGTATAAACTCATTTGTAAAGTAGACTTATTAGGTTTTTAAATAACACTATTAGAAAAAAACATCAATCAATCGATTAAAATTTTATTGATTGGACATCCCTAAATCATTCGACACGGTATTAGGCGTACATGGCGGCTGACTGATGTTATTAGTTGCGAAAATTACTATAAAATATACATTTTGGGAAACAACTAGTCCGTACAAACAGTAGCACAGGGCGAGTTTGGACCTTTGATTTTTTACGAAATTTATATTTCTATTGATACTGCTAAAAAAATAATAAAACTAAAAATTATAGAGGTTCGAATCATCCTCATCATCATTTCAACTGAAAATACATAGATCTCTCCCAAGTGTCGCCACAACGACCGGGCTTGCATCCATCGGATACCCGCGACCCTCACCAGGTTATCGGTCCACGTTTTGGAAGGCCTTCCAACGCTACGTCTTCTGATAAAAGGTTCCAATACAAAAGCTTTATTTAGTCAGTGTTTTTTTGCTCTACTTTTAATTTTTTTTTTTTTTTATTTATTTATAGGGTCGTTTCTGGATGATTGATTATGATTTTAATATTGTAGTACTGAACCCTCCGTGTGCGAATTTGATTAACACTTGACTAGATTTTCTCATTTTAATAGAGTACATAAATAATCCACGCGATCAATATTTTTGTGATAAATAGTTACAATTTATTATATTACCAAACTTAAGTGCCAATGAGCAGGGTACATTACACGAAGAACATATTAGATAGTCGATGGGGAAGAAATGTTCTGGAGTGGCAGTCGCGTACCGGAAGATGCAGCTTTGGAAGACCTCCCACAACCAATGGTGGACCAATGACCTGGTGAGGGTCGCAGTAATCTGATGGATGCAAGATGCACAGGACCGGTCCTTGTGGCGACGCTTATGTCTATCACTGGACATCTTCTAGATGGAGTGATTATAATGATGGTAGAGCTGATTTTTATTAGTATGAAATGCTCTTATAACTTGATTAATCAAGATTCAGCTTATACATCTACCAGCTTCAAATTAGCCATTTGCACCAAGTTACGTTACTGTTCTACCTCCTCGCATTGTTACCAAAGCCTTTTAAATATATATCAACATCTCAATCTTCCAAAGGCCTCGTAAAATCCGTGTGCGGATTGTTGCCTAAACTACCCTCATGCTGAAATATGTATGTTCAATTCCCAATGCCACATATTCTAAAAACAAATGTAAAAATATATGAGATACAGGATGGAATTTGCTTTATTTGTTGCAACTTTAACTAGGTAGCAATTGATTTCAAGATATAACTTCTGTACCTTTTTGGTTGTGTAGACAAAGCCTACAACATTAATAATAATAATACTATTCCACAACTATCACACAACGCCGTCTAGTCTCAAGCTAAGCAGAGCTTGTGTTAAGAGTCCTAGACAAGTGATAAACATACTTATATATATATATATATAGGGTGACTGGTAATTAGTGACCGATAATTATAGACGTGATTGTACTCATGATTACAGAGAACTTTCCCAAAGTACCAGTTACCGTATATATTTCTAAATAGGTACATACATATTATTGATAAATTACACTCAGACACAGAACAAATGATCGTACTCTACAAAGAAACTTTTGTACTGGGTGGGAATCGACCTCCGGCATAACAGTCAGGGTCACTAACCACTAGACCAACAGGCCAGTCAAAACATTGATAAAATACAACTTATAAATCAATAGGTATAGGAATTCAGTTTTGAATCTCAACCTTTCTAAATGGTTGGTTTTATGTAGGAATTATTCTTATCTGGCAATACTGACAGTTTTTACTCTTCCAAAATTCTATAGCCCCAGAAATCATAATTATTTCTTTTTCTGTCTTAGAACTGTCTCTGTTCTCAATTTTTATGATTTTTTTTTTCCAATTTCGTTGAGAAAAAAAATACAAAAATTAATCATATTTCGGAAAGACAATTTAAATCAACATACCTTCGGTCATCATCTTAATTCGTTACTTCTGTTTTGACCCTTAATTAACATATTTCCTTCATGTTTCCAATTTGTAGAAACACCCTACTCTTTTGGAGAAAATGGAACAAATTCTACAACAAACTCTTACATCAATTTTATACGTGGACGTGGACGACTGGGCTTGGGTCCATGCTGCCCCTCCCATCTGTATGGGAGACTTCGATTGCCTCGTCGTCTACAAAACTACTAGTGTTCGTTTGCCAATTTTTATATCCTCAATACACGGCAGTAATATCATATCTTCCTCACTGATAGAATTTGATGTACTGTACTTTTGAGGCTACAGATACCTGAAGACTCGCTTACCTGATGTCCAAGCCGATGACTTATCACACCAAAGACACGGCACTAAGAAAAACCGGAATATCCTCTCTTCCTGACTGACAGAATTTGATTTACTGTACTTTTTGAGGCTACAGATACCTGAAAACTCGCTTACCTGATTCCCAAGCCGATGACTTATCACACCAAAGACGGTGGCATGAACTGCTCTGTATACTAGTTCAGGAAAACCTGATTGGTACACCTGCTACTATAGTGGATGAGAGAGGTGAGTGTTTAGTCTCTGGCTTGATGTATTATCTTCTTTGAACATAGGCACCATACCTTGTTCGACTATATTACTTTCTGCTTTGCCGTTTTCCTACGTCTAGGTGCTCCTTGTAGTTTCTCATCGCTACCATAGTGGCGAAATTGTTTACAATCTTGATCACACGGCACGCACTGTTCCCACGTCCCTCAAGAAGTTGTCAGCAACAGCAGGGGCCCAGCTGGGTCAAAGCCTACTGGGGCCAGGGTTAGCTCCGAAAGGCATCTCAGTCCGGGTAGGCAAGAAGGAATGGGGTTGGTTTTTTAATCAGTAAGAGTCTGACACTATCTCTCGCTCCTTTCAAGGGCGGGGATGTCATTTGGATGATTTTTACCCACCAAAGAAAACACTCTTTGCCACCACGGTCTGTGTGTGCTGAAAAGCAACGATGGTAAAAGACCAGACAGTTTGCTTATTTTCCATAGAATATGAGTTGGTCTTTATTTTGGGACAATACATGACTTCACCGACCAGTTAAGTGGCTTACACCCACGCATTCTGCTTGTTATAATCTTCCTTGATTGTATTTTTGGAGGCTTGCGGAACAGAGAGTAAAGTCCCACAAACCTTTATTTTCAACGGAGGTTTTTGGGACTTTCATCGACGCTTTCCATCAGGTGAGATGGTGGTCAAGCACAAACCTAGCAACAATAAAAAAAAAAAACCTCCAAATATTTTTTCATAATCAAGGAAGATTATTACAAGCAAAGATAAAAGTGTCTGTGTTTTCCATCAGCGTAACGAACAAGACAACGTTTAAAAAAAAAAAAACTTTATTTCGGATAAGTGACATCTAGATAGTAACAATATAGAAAAAAATTAAACCTATGTAAGTAAACTTACTACTACCTATTTATTTATTTTAAAACAAGGTGGTTGTTCATGATACATTTAAGAACAACATCACCTAAAAGAGGAGAGTCGTACCTCCCCGCTATGGTCTTCGTGATGGAGTTGGTTTTAATCCTTCCACTTCCTTCGATGAAAACGACTCGTTTAAGTGAGTTCTGGGTAATTACTGGTTTCTGGGTGTGCCCCGTATATCGCCAGTGTATATCATGTAATATACACTGGCGATACTTTACTACTGACTTTTTTGATGATAACAATCAATAAAAAAAACTTTTTACAAAAAAAAAATATAACCGACTTCAATGTTAAAAAACACTGAAAAGTACCAAATAACTTTAATATTGAAAGTCGGTGTTTCTATAATAGTTTAGTCTCTTCGTTATTTAACACCGACTTCCAAAATTAAAGTTATTTGGTACTTTTCAGTGTTTTTTAACATTGATGTCGGTTATATTTTTTTTGTAAACAGTTTTTTACTTTTTAGTTATGGGACCACCACCAAAAAGTAACCCTCAGTTAAACTTAAATACCTTATAGTCAGAGCGCATCTCATAACGGTTCTAATAATCCCAAACACGATTAGATCCAGTTCGATATATCTTCTTCTTTCAATAAGTCATTAGACTAGATGCTGATAATCCCGGCTGCAGCATCAGGCCAGACTTATGTCAACATTGCATTGAACTTAAAATTTAGTCCTGTTTAAAATGAGCTTCGAGAGAAAAGAGAGTTCTTTATTAGCAGTACGTTTATCCACACATCGAGCCCTTTTCAATGAGCCTTAACTCGATATATCTGCTGTTAGTTGTCGAGGACTTAGGTACTCTGCAGACTATCCTGACTGCAGCATCAGGTCATGACTTGATCATCAAAACAATTCACTGAAACAGTATCAAATATCAAAACAATTTACTAAAACAGTCCTTGCCTGTTCGACTAACTTCTTACTGTTAAGGAGTTGTACCTTCCATCATCAGCTCAGCTACCTGAGATGGTAACGACCATACGCAAATACACATGATACTTCATAAAATATGCGAAAAACAATAATTGAGCCTATAAAATTTGAGGGTTTTGACATTTGGCGGAGTATTCGACGAACAAACATACAAAAAAAAAAACACAAACAGCCGAACGTAGTACCTCCTCCTTTTTGGGAAGTCGGTAAAAATTACTCTAGCAGTTTTCTTCATTTCACAGGTTAAAGATTTTTTGTTACTTAAAGAGATTTCAACGGAATCTGGCCCTGGCAACATTCACTGCGTGTTGTGAGGAGTCAACACGCGACCGGCCTGATCTTTTAAGATCATTTATAGAAGAAGTGTTGTTACTTCTATTTATGATAAGAGAAATGTATGCGCTGCTGAATGGGTCGCACACACCTTGGATGTTACCTTGAAATGATAGTCACTGATAGCTGAATAAGATCAGATTTATGAATGTAGTGTGAATGATAATGTCTCAATTTATTGTCTGTGAATGCTAATTGTGCACTGTCGTTTTACAATATAATTTGTTCAAGGCGATGAAATAGTGCTGAACTGCACAACGCGAAGGCCATGTACGACACATGACTCCTACAAGAAATAAACATAATATGACAGATGTCTACAGAAGAAGTGTTGCTTCATCTATCTATAGTATAACAAACAAACAATCGACGTATACCAATCTTCAGCAGTGTTTTAAATATTGTTGCATGTTTCCATCCCAGCGATTCAGTTTTCTTCTCTGCCACCAACTTTGTATAACAAACAAACTATACTGCATTTTATCATTAGCCGGAGAGTGCTCATAGATTAAATTATGATTAAAAATACTCCAGGCACGCTCTCTAGCCTCAAGCTGCTTAGGACTCAATTAACATTTTTCCTTAGAAATTTTAATTAACATGGGTTCGAAGAAGTTCCATTATTTTAATTAAGTAGTAAGTAAATTGATCTATATTTATATAAGAGGAGAAACTGACTGACTGACATATCAACGCACAGCCGAAACTACTGGTAATAGGAGCGTAAAATTTTGCAATGGCTTCCTTTTATGACGTAAATGAGCACTAAGAAAGAATTTTCCAAAATTCAGCCCCTTACAGAATGCCGGGCCATGGTCGAGGCCATGGTCCGGAGCGAGGAGGAATGGCAGGCGGTCGCCTCCTTCTGCGAAGCAGTAATGCTAGTAAAGGAGGAGGCCGACTACATCGGGCTACGGCGCCCTCGCCGCCACCGCCGGGATTCCTATCCCGATTTCCGGTCACCGTAGACGTGGGCTCGCGAACGGCGAGCCATGGGTAGCTCGCTGTCCGATCGTCCGGGAATGGACCGAGCCCAAGACGTCGAAGGCGCGCTCTGTTCCCGCGCACCTCAAGGAATTTTCGGCAGCAGAAGGGACCCAGCTGGGTCGAAGCCTACTGGGGCCAGGGCTATCCGAAAGGGAGTTCGTGCCCCGGTATGAAGGCTAGAAAGAACGGGTTGGGGTTTTTAGTTAGTAAGAGTTTGACACTATCTCCCGCTCCACCCAAGAGCGGGTTTTGTCATAAGATGATTTTCCCCATCGAAAAAAAAAGCCCCTAATAGAATGAAACGTTTATATCGAGAAACTCACCTTCACGCGGGTAAACTCGCGGGAAGAAGCTAGTTTTAAAAATAGAAATAAGCTACACAAACGTCAAACCAATGATATTGTGTTGTCAAAATGCAAATGCTGCTAAATGGGTTGATTTTCTACCTCAAAAAAGCTAAATGAAATCCCGAGCTTTCGTTCTATTTATGGCAAAACACAGGCTAATAAACTTTTTGAGCTCCGTATATAAAATGTGCGTAGTTTGAGTAACATTGATGGACGGTTATGGATAGTGAGGTTTTTATATTTCACTATTAAACAAATGGTGTACATAATCTTTATCTAGCATTGACGAGCACTGGCATAAACTTTTAGTATTGAATACCTGAAACTTATAGCAGCGTTGTTTTAAAGTTATTTATTAGCTGGCTTGCTTTACCGGATTTTCTTGAAAATACCTATACTTATTTTAGTACTAGCTGACGCGGTGAACTTCGTACCGCCTAACAGTCAATGAGTGTAATATAGCTATGAATATACTCGTAGTCTACCGATTGCGATGAAACAAAGTTCAAGTTATTTATCGAGTTACACAAAACTTTAATGTATAAAAGTCATCTACATCGATTTCGTACATTTTACGTGATGCGCGCACAACTGAAAACTTCTTCAGATTTATTACGCGCAACGTCGGGCACGTTGCGCCACCGGTACATGGTGGCGCAACGTGTCCCCCACTCATACTTACAAAGTATTTTGGGAATACTTTCATTATGCGTACACTCCTACAGCTAAACAATGGAATTGCCTGCCGGGGTCTGTGTTTCCTGAGAACGACCTTGAGGACTTTAAGCCAAGAGTACTCAGGAGTGTTTGTAAGCTGGTTATTTCTAGGCAAGCGTGTTTAATCATCGGCAACGTGATCGCTTACTATCAGGCATGACTTACTGGTCAGAAGCGAGCCTATCCATAATAAAAATATAAATAGGGTGAGTGGTAATTAGTGACCTATAATTATACTAGTGATTGTACTCATGACTACAGTCAACTTTCCCAAGGAAACTTTTTTTATACTCATTATTTAACCGGAACATGTAGGTACCTACAATGATTACATACACAATACATGGATGAGTTTGCAAGCGGGGTGGGTGCACTATCACTATTGTAGGTAAGGTACATGAGACAACGGTGTTACGCGGCTAACAGCTGAGAGCACGAAGGCGCGGGCGCGTGCAAATTTGCGCGTACAGCTGTTTTGTTACTGTGATAAAACTAATGAGTATATAAAAAAGTTTGTTCGGGAAAGTTGTTTGTAATCATGAGCACAATCAAGTGTAAAAGTATCGGTCACTAATTACCAGTCACCCTATATAAACTATTGAGATTCTTTTCTAGATACGAAAAGACTTAAACAAAACTAGTATCTACCGGTTCGACTATCTGAAATACTACAATAACAGGGAAAAGAATTTTCCTAGTTGCTTATTATAATGGTACTTTGTGCTCCTTCTGATAGAAAAATTAAGTCCATTATAGAAGGTACCTAACTTTGTAATATCTACGTTTTTCTAGGCAGCTCAGAAAAATACCCGGAACATAAAGGCTAACGAGCTAAAGAACCTTATTTACTTGAGACAGCTACCTGTATCATGTTGAGAAATATTATATCTAGTTAAACATTATTAGCTGGACAAATAGCCTTCTTTATTTAGGGATCGTACCTTTGTGGGTCGTACGAAACCTATTATTTGAGATATATTTCATTTTCTTGACTATAGTTCATAAATTACTTACGTAAGAATTCTGGAGACTAATGCTATACCAATATATAAGTGGCAGTGGGCAGGGCACATTGCTCGCGGAACAGATGGCCGTTGGGGCCGAAAGGTTCTGGAGTGGCGACCGCGTACCGGAAGACGCAGCGTTTGAAGGCCTCCAACAAGGTGGACTGATGACCTGGTGAAGGTTGCGGGAAACCGATAGATGCGAGACGCACAGGATCTTTTATTGTGGCGACGCTTGGGGGAGGCCTATGTCCAACAGTGGACGTATATCGGCTGAAATGATGATGATAATGATGAAATCTATACCAGGTACATATATAAAATAATAAAATAGTTGAGTTTATGTAGAGGATGTTAAAAACTATATTTTATGAATTTTAACTCGGTTTTTCACCAATCGCCCAGCTACAGTTAACGAAAGATTTGTAGCGTAATTACCCAAAGCCAGACATAATAAAACCTTTTAATTCATGAATCCCCAAGCGACACCCGGTGGCCGCGCATCTATTGTCTTACTATTGTGTCTCTAATTGACGGTATCTGAAGGGTTAATGGGACCCTCAAATCTCTCCCACGAAGTGTTAATTACCAAATATTTCGTAATAGAATACTAAAACCTAACCTTTTACAAAGTGGGTGTAGAATGTATAATTTTCGCAAAAATCACTTTGGCTGAAAGCCTTACTTAAGTCGTTTTCGTTTTAAACTACTCCTTCTGAGTATACAAACACATTAAACCCGAAGCTCTGATTAATAATCCACAGTAATAATGTACAATGTATTTCAGTATCGATGCCTCAACCATCGCTAGCTCCGACGTAAACTAACATTCGAACAACGCACCCTACTGCCACGCACGCAAGCGGATCAGCTTTGAATAATAATCGGTTTCGTCACAAGAAGCTATTGGACTCCAAGGAGATCAGAATTATGCGACAAATGCGCCAACTGCTAAAGCGTTTTACGACCGAAATGACGCGCTGAATCGGATTTGGATCACGTTCTCTTGCGAAGACAGTTTGACGTGTTGTCGTCGACTTGCATAAATTTGCAAGATTAAACAGGGTCTTGGGGCACCACTCACCCTAGATGCGGTCTGTACCTATTTACATAAATGTATTCCCTTTCTGGCAATGGACGTCTTTAACCACGAATATTTACTGCGGCCTTGAATGTCTGTGGGCTATGAGTAGGTAGACATCGCTCGATTCAACCTCGTAGGTAGGTACCTGTCTACTGACTAGCCAATTAATGACGTGTCAGATAAATCATTCGTAGCTGTTAATTACGACGATCCGTTTTCCTATAATTTTCCGTACAAATAACGATATATAATATCTGGCTCGCGCTCTGTTATGTTTCTGCCAATTTATCTACACCAATATATTAATAAAAAACTTTTTACAAAAAAAATTAAACCGACTTCAAAAAGTACAAAATAACTTTAATTTTGGAAGTCAGTGTTTCTATAATAGATACCTAATCTTGTCTCTTCGTTATTTAACACCGACTTCCGAAATTAAAGTTATTTTGTACTTTTTGAAGTCGGTTTAATTTTTTTTTGTAAAAAGTTTTTTATTTTTCACTTTTTAGTTATGGTAGCACCACTAAAAAGTACCTACCCTTCAGCTAAACATAAATTACCTTATAGCCAGAGTGCATCTCATAACGATTCTTATAATCCCAAATACGGTTATATTACATGAATTTACCCCCTCCCCCTTTCCCCTCCCCCTGTCCCCTCCCCCTTTTCTTTCAGTCAGTCATCGACTACACGTATAAACAAAGCAATTTTACTTGTTACGACAATTCTGCTATGATTCTGTGAGGAGTTCTGTTCCATATCTTCGAAGGTCATGATCAGATCATAACAATATTTCTATGGGACCAACTTGGAAGCATAACCTTTCAATCAAAAAAAAAAATTTCCAAATCGGTCCACAATTGACCGAAATAGCGGTGAACATACATACAAAAAAAAAAAAAAAAAAACATACATTCAGCCGAACATACAACCTCCTCCTTTTCGAAGTCGGTTAAAAAGAGGTAAAGTTTGTTTTTATCACACTGAACAACTTTTAGAAATTTTGGCGTAATGTTCTCTAATCCCCTCGTTAATGTTAAATTTTTGTATACATTTATAGACATAGTTTTTAGGTATTATTGTACCATAAGCTTATTTTCGTAGTTATAAATAGAATACATTTTTGAAATAGTTTTATTCTAATTTTAAATTTAACTGTCGCATTAAAACTGAAATGTAAAGAGATGACCTGAAACACAGGTTTAAATTAACCTAGTTCGGGTGGTCCACCAACAAACATTGCATATCCGAATCACGATTATTTGCACCTTTAATAATATTTTAGTTTTAGTATATTTTTAGGCACTGAACTGTATGTAAAACCTTATTAGATTTTTTACGTTCATTTTTTGTAAACGTTATTTGAATAAATTATTATTCTTTTTTTTAAATGTTTTTTGTGTGTAGGTGGTCATCTCTGAAAGTACCTACTGGTCTAATTGATTTTTTTTTCACCGATAGAAAGCTTCTTTCTTTTGACTGACATATTCTGTATTTTAATGTACGCGGGTGAATCCGCAGGCAAAAGCTAGTTGAAAATAATATCGCATTTGGTCTTGAAGAATTGGAACCATCTTACTTTGGACGTACTCGTAGTTCAAAATTGTCCCTTGTGACTCGATGTACGCTTGCATTTGAAACCGTCGAATTTTGAGCTTACTCGGCAACCCTGCCTACTCCATCAGGGAATACTGTCATGGTTGTTATATATATGTATTTTCTCCCGTTAGATTAGGAGATCTCCAAACAGTATCACGGCGCACGTGCTAGCTGAGTGACGTCATGCATAGCAATAGACTATTGTGTTCCAAGATCAGGCGGGGATAAATAGGATAAGATGGTAATGCATCGCGTATACTCCATTGGCTTTTGTAGTATGCTATGCATGTTCCAAAAGATTTTCAAGGCAACACATACCTTTTTTAAGTAGGAAATCATTGAATAACCTCTTCCACTTTAGATGAAACGAGAGGAAGTGTCGGGCTTAGATTTTTTTTTGCTTGTAGGAAAAGATATAAGTTCAAATAAATTTTATACGAGTATTAAAGTTACGTTATTCTTTATTCGAAATTATATTTTTTTTTCGTAATCACATTCCAAAACGTAGATCTCTATGGAGTAGAATGTGCAAGAAACTCCATGGATATAGATATAACACTTCACGACAACAACCCGTTTTAAAAAACGGCCATTTTATTGGTAAAGACTTAATATATAAATAGCTTTCACTCATTTATCATTTGAGCGGCACGGATGACGTATTGGTTGAGTGATTGGCTGCTACACTGCGTGTCACGGTTTCGATTCCCGCACAACACAAATATTTTTATGACCTACAGACAGTTGTTCTACAGTTGTACACACAAGACACCCAGACGGTGTCTTGTGCGTGTCATCACCCTGTCATCCATCTCCCTAGTCTTATCCCAACTAAGTCATGGTCTACTTCCAGTCTGACCGGATGCGTCTAAATATCTGTTTTTCATATGGGGTGACTGCCTATCTGCCCTCCAGAATTTACATTGTTTGTGGCATGTACGAAAAATTTAAAATAAAAACCATAAATGGCGGTTTATATAATATAATATTTACAGAACTATCACACAACGCCGTCTAGTCCCAAGTTAAGCAGAGCTTGTGTTATGAGTACTAGACAACTGATAAACATACTTATATATTTCTAAATACATACATATTATCACACAAACATTTGTCCTGGGTGGGAATCGAACCCACGGCCTCTGGCATAGTAGTCAGGGTCACTAACCGCTAGACCAACAGGCCAGTCAACTACTAGTACTAGTGGTTTACTAGTAGACAACTTTATTCACCAAAAACAATAAAAAATTAGTCCGATCGTCAATAATCCAAATTACAATTAACACTAGAACTCCGTTACACTATCGTTTAGGTCGTTAGATAAAATCACTTCACACACTACGGTAGTACGCTCTTGTATCGCTGTCGCAATCAAACTGACTCACTTCACACTGACACACTTACGTACCTACCTACTAAATAATACTAGTGGTAGGTACTTATGGAGGACTTTACTAGTACTTTCCAGGCCTAGGTACGTACTTCCATTATAGAACTTTCGAACAGCAAAGCGTTTTAATCATTTAAAGTTACTCTTGTTATCATCGAAGATATGACGTGTTCACGTTTAACGGTGTAACAATGCATACGTAGGGTTCATCGCTACCATATTATTAGTTTATTTATGTACTACTCTGTCAAGAAAGTACCGGGATCAATAATACACAAAATGTCTGTTATTCATCCAAATTTATTTTATCACCTTCAAAGTATGCTCCTTTAGAAACGATACACTTGCGCCAACGAATAATCCATTCATCAAAACATTTTTTAAACGCTGCTTCCTGAATTGAGTTCAGTTCTCGCCGCGAATTCTCCTTTATGTCTTCTATCGATTGAAAACGGGTGCCACGAAGTGGTAATTTGAGTTTAGGAAAAAGAAAAAAGTCAGCAGGAGCCATATCTGGTGAATATGGTGGTTGCTGGATGGTATTTGTTGAGTGTTTAGTCAAAAATTCGTTCACAATGATAGCCTTGTGCGAAGGCGCATTGTCGTGGTGCAAAATCCAAAAATTTTCTTTGCGAGGCAAATCTTCCATCACATCTCGACCGCTTTTGAACGCTTTGAACCACTCATAAGCACGAGTTTTTGATAAAGTCGATTCACCGTAAGCCTTCTGTAACATTTTCAGTGACTCCGAACACGAAATTCCATTGGAGATGCAAAATTTAAGACAAACTCTTTGTTAGATATTTTTGTCCATTATGAAATTCGCAATACACACTATTTAGGATATTACTAAAACCAGCACTGTATTTAATATAAAGAACAGATGCAACTCAAACTCCGTGCCAAAATGGAAAACAGTTGTGCCAATCTAACAACTACAAAAAAACAAAAATTTGAATTTGGAACCATAAACAAATCATCCATTCCCGATACTTTTTTGACTGAATGTTTATTATAAAATCACACAACACAATGACAGCAACACAATTATCTAATCACATTTATTAATATTTATATTCAAACACATGATCGTTTTTGATCATATTTCGGAACGCATCGGTGGTGTCAAAGGATGTCGACGTATGTGTGCGTGCACGCAGTGACCTTCAGTCCGCTACGAACTACCGTGCGCGCCTTTGATGTTTTTCGACCGTTCTCGCCATTATTTTTGTTACGCGAAATTTTAGTGTTTTTTGTGTGAACTATTGTTTTGTGCCGTGACTTTAAATTGTGTGTCTCCTTGCTGTCTTGTATACTCCTTCTGTGTTGTTGTGTATGTTGTGTGGACTTAGCGAAGTAAAACGTGAGTACTTTTTAGCAGCGATTTTATTTCCGCGCACCCGCACTCACCGCCTACCCACATAAACTTTTCCAAACATACATAGGTATAATCAGCCTTCTATTTTTTTCAGTACTGTGACTCAGGCCACTTCTCTAGGGTAGGGAATTGGTGAGCCCGGAACGGTTGGCAGATGTCACATGCCGCTTTTTAATTTAACAATACGCTGATACATTTAAAATAAATAATGCAAAGTCTATTTATAGAACATTGTATATAAAAAGGCCCATTCAATTAAATTGCCTCAAGCAGTTCCATTGAATAATAAATCGCTTTTACTTCATTAAGCTCAACAAAAGAGATACATTTTTTCTCCAAACGTATAAAAAGCACTTCGGGAAATATCGCAGACGTTTACAAATTTTAATATTTAATTTTCCGAAGGTGAATTCTTTTCGTGAATATGAATTGACTCACGGAATTCTTATCGGACTGTGTCTGGGACCGACACGGCTTTTAATACGTGATCCGAATGCTTCCCAATTATGGGAGCTTAAGGAGTGAAGCCCGCTCGGGAATGGTGCAAGACATGAACTAATAGCGAGTTTTTAAAGTTTTTTTTTTTTAAATTCACGTATGAAAAGTGATAGGATTGCTGTGCTATATATATTGGTGTTTTATAAACGCGTATCTTAATTTATTCCAGTAATTTTATGTAACACTAGCTTTTTCCCACGGCTTTGCCGGCCTATATGAAATAAAGCCGATCTCACTCAGGAATAAAGCAGCTTTTTATCGGTTAAAAAATTTTAGCTTTCGGACCAGTACTTTCAGAGATTACCTTATACAAACAAACTTTACCTCTTTATAATACTAGTTTAGATAACAAATGAGTGGTACCCATTTTTTTGTGGTATAGGTGGAGTGCGAGTAAGTGTAGTATACCTAAATTTCTTCAATAGTCCTTTGCATTTAAAAGCCACGGTATTTTTTTTAACGTTCCCACAGCCCTAACAGGATGATGTAGGTGCCCGTGAACTTACTTATTGTCATGGTCTGACTATCAATTTTTCATCATCAGCCCACATCAATTCACTGTTAGACATAGGTCTCTCTAATCACACATCATTCATCGTGATTTTCGGCAATTCTCATTCAATTAATAATTAAATTAATATTCAATTGTCCTAGTAGTTGGCTACTGCCACTTCAGCTGACTTTCAGACAGTCCATCAAAAACTCTAATTTCCTCTGTATTGTACCACAACGTGATATAAAGTATGAAAATGTATTCAGTTCGCTCGAGTAACAATCGGTGACAGATGCATTAGCTACGGGAATTCGGCAATTTATCGGTTACATTCGCACCTCACTCAGCAAAATACAAAGTGTCATTTTATAAAGAAATTGTTTGTTGGAGGAAGTGTCGTATACATTTGTAGGAATATTCGAAACATGGTTGTAATTTATACCATTAGATGCTTTTGGTGTGTTGTACGTATGTAAGCAATTTGAATACACTTAATCTTGAACTGAAGCTCTAATCGTTTACTAAATTCATGAATAGAGTAAATAGGCTTCTTCTAGGTAAGTGCGCTCCATTATCGACCGCATCACCACTTTCTATCAAGTGAGATGGAGGGCAAGCGCGAATCTACCAACAATAAAAAAAAATGAATCCTCAAGTAAATGCTGCGTTCGCGCACCTATTGTCTTACTATTGTGTCTCTAATTACCACGATTTAAAGGTAAAAACTAACTTTCGGTCACAGATTCGCCCGCGTACAAAAAGTGATATAGCCTATGTCACTCTGGAATAAAGCACCTTTCAGAGATTTCATCCTACAAACAAAAAAAACAAACTTAACCTCTTTATTATATCTATATATATAAAAATGAGCCCCGTTTTCCGTTGTCACGACTTGGCATGAAAACGGCTTGACCGATTTGGCTGTTTTTTTTTTGTTGTGATTGTTATTGTGAAGAGAAGGTTCTTATGGAAAAAAAAATTAGGGTAGTGTAGGGTAGAGTAGGGTAGAGTAGGGTAGAGTAGGGTAGAGTAGGGTAGAGTAGGGTAGAGTAGGGTAGAGAAGGGTAGGGTAGGGTAGAGTAGGGTAGAGTAGTAGGGTAGAGTAGGGTAGAGTAGGGTAGAGTAGGGTAGAGTAGGGTAGAGTAGGGTAGAGTAGGGTAGAGTAGGGTAGAGTAGGGTAGAGTAGGGTAGAGTAGGGTAGAGTAGGGTAGAGTAGGGTAGAGTAGGGTAGAGTACGGTAGAGTAGGGTAGAGTAGGGTAGAGTAGGGTAGAGTAGGGTAGAGTAGGGTAGAGTAGGGTAGAGTAGGGTAGAGTAGGGTAGAGTAGGGTAGAGTAGAGAAGAGCGGGAGCGAAGCCGCGCGGGCAAAGCTGGTTGTTATTTAAAATAAACTATTGACAAGTTGACAAGCCCTTAAAATTTAGAGGAGGGCTGGCCCTTACACCTTTTATATTACAAATACATACCTACATATTATAAATAAATTACACCCAGACACAGAACAAATTATGATTGTACTCATCACACAAAAATTTGTCCTGAGTGAGAATCGAACCCACGACCTCCGGCATAGCAGTCAGGGCCACTGACAACTAGACCAACAGGCCAGTCAAAAATAAGATCCTTTCTGAATGAAACGTAAGCATCGAATCATTAGTTACCTCTGTGTAGTTTTACAAATAAGGGCTATATTTCACAGAGATACCATGGCGGCGCGACTAAGCGCCGCTACCAACAAAATAGTATACAGCTTCTACAGTGAGCTACTCACTGTATGGTGTCCGTTTGGTTGCGCAACCAGTTTGGTGGCGCGACCAGCTCGGACGTGTGGTGACTCAGATGGTGTCTGTATAGTGTCTAGTTGGGTAGCTTGTAGCTATATTTCACCGACCATGCTTTTAGATGCGGGTGAAGGCGCGTGCAAAAGCAAATAAAAATAAAAATAAAAAATAAATAGCAAAACAATTTCCGTCCAAATTAAGATTTACTACGCCGAGTAAAATGATAACTAGAATAGAATGCTCAGCAGAATATAGAAAACATTCCGTTCCTGACCAGAATGCAAGAAGGAACTATCCGGCATTCAAGAAAGTACGTAGAAGATTTATTGCAGTATCTAGTTTTAAAATGTTATATGTATTTTCTTAAAACTTCAACTATAGTCTTGAGGTAACATGAGTTTTCTTGTGATTTAGCCTTGTTTCATCGGAAGGCACATTTGAATTCTTAGGATTTGTTAAACTTGTTACAGAGAAATTCTTGTCGATGTGTATGTGGTTGTTACGTAGAATTTGTTCCGATTTTATTTGTACTTTCTTTCACAAGAAGTTTCAATACATGAACGCAGCGGCAGAATTTAGTTGGTGTTTTTATTTTTCATCATTATTGTAAAATTTGCTTTTGCCCGCAGCTTCGCCTACGTATGTAAAATATAGCAGATAAACAGATAAACAGATAAACAAATTTATTGGTAAACATTGCATTTACAAGTCACAATATGTTTTAAATAAAATGAAGTATTATTAGTTTAAAATTTTGCTACAATTAACCAATAAAATAAATAAAACAATCAATCCATAACATTAAATTACAATTGTTTTCCCTAATCCATAATTCCATTGAGCAAAAATTAAATAATAATAAATTGATTTAGATTTTTTTTAATTAATTAAAAAAATAATAATAAATGAATCGATTTATCATTATAATTAATTGATTAAAATTGATTAGTTATTATCATTAATTATTGTGTTACATGATACCTTATTATCTATCATCTCTTCTACAGAATAAAACGCTTTCTGAGTGAGCCAGCATTTAAGTTTTGCTTTAAAGCTAGATCTCGTCGTAGCCGAGGTAACCGATGACGGTAATTTATTAAATATTTTAGGGCCTATAATATGCGTAAGCTTATTTGACTTTGCAAGTCGGTGTGGTACTCCCGCTAGCTTATTGGCTTGTCGAGTGTTGTAAGTATGTCTGTCCCCTAACTTTTTGTAGGTGTGCATGTTATCCCACGTAAACATGGCAGCCTGAAATATTACAATCCCTGGCAAGGTGAGTATACCAAGCGACACAAAGAAAGGTCGTGCAGAAGTTTCTTGTGATATGTGGGCAATTGCTCGGACTGCTCTTTTTTGCATCCTAAAGATGCGTAACCTATCAGCAGCATGACCCCATAGCTCCGCTCCATACTGCAGAATTGAGTGGACAGTAGCAAAGTAGCAGGTTCGCACTATTTCTGGTGCGACAACCCGCGACAACCTGCTGAGTGCGTAACAGGCACTGCCAAGCCTTGAACACATACTGTCAATATGGCCATTCCATTTCAAACCTCTGTCAACATGAAAACCGAGAAATTTAGTAGATTCCACCTGATCCAATTTAACTTGATCTATTAATACGTTCAAACACCTTGTTTGTCGTCCTGTTAAGGAAAAGTTTAAATAATGGGTCTTTTTAAGATTTAAAACTAGACCATTTAGTTTAAACCACGCGTCAACCTCCACCACTACAGCGTTCAATTGCCGCTCCAAAGCGTCCAGATCTGGTGCACTGACGACCACCGCTACGTCATCGGCGTACATGAACACTTCCCCTAAGCTCACACAATCAGGAAGATCATTTAGCAAGAGTGTAAACAGAACATTTGATACTGATGATCCCTGCGCCACACCGACGTTGGTCGTGAGTGGATCTGACTTTTTCCTGCCACCATCCGCAGCCACAATTTGACATCTTTGGCTTAGCAGACTCATCAGAATAGCATGCGCAGGACCAGTTACTCCATAGTGGCCCAGTTTGACGGCTAGTACGTTATGATCGGCAACGTCAAAAGCTTTAGATAGGTCACAGCACAAGACTGCAACCTTCTGACGCTTTTCACTGGCTTCCATCGCACGTCGAACTACCTCACGAGTGAGTGAGGTCGTTGACCGCCCGGCGCGATAGGCATACTGCCTTTCAGAGAGTGCATCAGTCTCAGAAAGGTAATCCGTGAGACGTTTACTTATGCCATTTTCGAAAATTTTTGCGAGTAGCTTATGTCACTCAGGAATAAAGCAGCTTTTTATCGGTTAGAATATTTTCGCAATCGGACCAGTATTTTCAGAGATTACCTCCTACACACAAAATAGCACTCTTTACCTCTTTACAGTATTAAAGTGTAGATTATTCAAAATAGTCATATTTTAGTTTTGACTAAACATTGCCCCACATTTGGAATTAATCCTGTACTGTGGGTACATACACTAACATGTAAACTCACATACATAAGGCACACTGATCCGGAACCACTATCTAAATGCAATAGAATTAATTGTTTCGTGAAGGAATCGAAGCTGCGATCCGTACTGCAGCAGTCAATTGCTCAACCACTGCACCAATCGAGCCAAAAAATAATAATAAATTAGCAGCTATTGATGATATTTGAATATTTTTTGCTGCTTTTTCTCACTGTTTTATTATATTTCTGTTTTTGTTTTGGTCTATTTTTTATTTTCACTAATTCTGTTAATGTAACTTTTATATTCTATCAAATATTGTTAATTATTTAAAGTTGTTAGTTTTAGTAAGTTAAATTATTCGTTTTTTTTTCTGTAACACCTATTAAGTTTATGGGGCATGCGGTGCTAACCTGTAAAAAAAATATGGTGTAAACAATTGTTGGATGGCCAATAAAGGAAAATAATAAATAAAAATAAAATAATAATAAATTCTGTTAATAAATTAGAGCTTTTACGCAACGGGATACAAAAAAAAAAACCCGGGCCACCCCTAGTACGAGATATGTTAATTCCACAAGGGAATTCAGAAAGTATTATTAAAATAAATGTACTTATAAAAAGTAATTATTGTACCGGGCCTCAAGTTTGCTATTACAATAGTGTCAGAATTGTCTATCATAGATTTCATAATTGTTGATTTAGACAAGTTTTGGTAACCTATTAATAAAATGGTGTTACAATGACTTTCCAATGGTCAACCACTGACACTTCATTGAAAGAAGTGGCTTAAAATGGTAATCTCGTACACAATGACAAATGAATATTTGAAGTATGCGGTAATTTGCAAAACTTTTGACAGTGGTTTTGATCAGTCAGACCAATCAGACCTACCATTAGAACGTTATTGTGCAGTCATTGGTTTTCATAAGCTCGATATTGTCATTCTACCACCACTCTATTACGAGACCATTGACCGATCAATGATCGATCATTATGATTTAGCAGATTACGAACTTTTAGCAAAATGACAATGGGATCGTATTGGAATGACGAATTTATAAAAATTGTGGACTCGGGCCCCTGTTCGTTAGTCTCACTAAAACTCTAGAACGGCTGGACCGATTTGGCTATTTTTGGATTAAAATATTCGGGATAGTCCAAGCAAGATTTAAACGGTGAGAAAAAAACGGAAAAAATCACGAAAAAATAAATCAGAATTGAACGCCATCTCGAATTGAAATATATTTTAAAATTAATAAATGCTGGCTCTGGCAATGTCAGTAGATGATGTTATTCTTTGACAGTTCAGTACAGCTAAAAGGTATTACAACATTCATTAACGATGTAAGGCGGTACGAAGTTTACCCGGTCAGCTAGCTGTAAAAAAAATTCAATATCATTTTGTATCGATAAAATACAAAATGTAATAGAACCTAATTATAATATAACTAAATCCCTTATTTGTTATTAAGTATTGGCGTAACAGAATTCCAGGAACGATCATTCAATAAATATGTTCTGACGCTTGCTTAACTACTAGCTATACTCCGCGATTTCATCCGCTTATTTGATTACAGCTTAATGTTATTTAGCCTATTCAATTTGTAATGAATTTGGCTATCCCATACAGAAAGATTTTTTCTAATCCGATTTTTCATCATCATCATTTCAGCCGAAAGACCTCCACTGATGGACATAGGCCTCACCAAGTTTGCATTCACATTGCGTCTTGCTTAGATTCCCGCGACGCTTACTAGGTGTTTTTGTTTTATTTTTTTGTTGGGTCAGTCATCTAGGGGTCATCGATCCACCTTGTGGGAGACCTTTCAACGCTGTGATCCGATTTTAAGTTACAGAAATTAACGTATTGAACAAACAAAAAAATGTCCGCGTTGTTATATTATACCTAATTATATAAAATACAATATAATATAAATGTAATATAGAATTGTAATTAAAGCGCTCAATTTGATTAGTAGGTCAGAGTATTACTGCTAATTAGATTTTGATATTACAATAATAAATTTATTTACTTCATCATGACCTCGTAATTCACATAATAATTAGGAATAGATTAAATGCAACTGTTAACCATTTTTGGTCTAAAAGACACTGGCTCGAACACTAAATTAACATACTTTCTAGTTCGTTTCCCTATAAGTAAACCCTTTTATTTTTGGAGATGGAAAATTATCAAATGACTTCACTCATCCACTTAAGGTCAGAACGAGGAAATGTGAAATTTTTCCTAGTTCAAATCCAGTTCTGTATTTTTATCTGCTCTTTGCCTTCTCACTTTTTTTTTTAAATTATCGATAGGTTTGCTGCTATTCCACCTGATGGATAGCGACGATATGGTTGACGATGGAGCGCACTTACCTAGAAGTAACCTATTCACTCTTAACTTAAAGATTCCCGGGTGGTAGCCATAAGAAAACATAGACTTCGACAGGCACTATGGTAAATCTTTCAAAACGTTTTCGAATCTCACACTGAAAAATCAAATGAAACTAATCTAAATCGGTTCCAAAGAACAATATTGTAAGAGTATTGCAATATCAAATTAACTGTCATAGTCACAGTATTCTCGATAGGCAGTTAGATATTCCAACTATTATCTGAATGTCAAGCCACGTCTGAATCCACACTTACGCTGTAACTCGGCGCTTTCCAACAAAGTGACATAATTCAATGCAGAATTGACACTTTGACAACGCATTGACAATGCTTTTTATGTTGGATATAGCGGTAAGGCGGTATTCATACTAGAAGCAGGTGAGTGGGTCATTTTCCTTAGCTCGGTAAATGGTTAACTAAACATGCTCAGGTCGCAGGTTTGCTCGAAAGAGTTACCATAGTTTTGGAACGTAAAGGGCAAAAGAAGGACTATGCCTTCAAACTCCGGCCTCTGTAGCGACATCTATGGCATCACATAAGAATTAATTCTGCATCATGCAATTCATGAATCCCTAAGCGAACGTTTGCGCATCTATTGTCTTACTATTGTCTCTCTTATTACTTCACTCTTATCATTGAACGGTTAAAGTTCTCCAAGCGATTTAAACAAATAGAACATCCCGATATCATCTGCCAGGCAGTTGCCCACCAGACATAACACTCGTCTGGTCGGAGGATCCTCCCTTTTCAACGGAGGTTTGCGGAACTTTACACTCTGTACCGCACAGCTCCAAAGGTCAAGAAATCGTTCTGCGATTCCCGGTCACTGTAAGTGCGGGTGGACGATGCATCTATCATGACGATGGTTTAAGCAATAGTTAGCTTGACATCTGACCGTCGGGTTAGGAGCAAACCCAGGTTCACTCACGTGCCTCAAAGAGACGTCAGCAAGATTAACGGAGCAAGTAAAGACCGATACCTTCCAGGGCTGCTGATTGCTCGGAAGAGTTGCCTTTACAGAGAGCATCTGAAAGAACACACTGATATTCCATCTGGCTGCACTCAGGGTGGGAGGAATAATTTGATAAACCACCGAATAAAAACATACAAATTATTAACTTAACATTACTCCGAAACTGCTAAAATCAAGTTCGTATACACTGCCTATACGATTGCTTTTAGTAGTAAGAAATAAGTCAAGACGAATTTCCATTAGGCTAGTACTGGTTTTTATGACTAAAACCATGAAAATAATTAGAAACTAATCACAAAATCAGCTTTTCTAAAAGTACATTGACCGGGTGAGCTTAAATAGGAACCAAAGTAATTTCTTTATGAAAAATAAATTGAAATAATCGTATTTGGGCTCGCCGGCAATAAGACAAGTTGTGGGCGTATCTTACAAAACTAAAGATTGTTTTACCAAGAAAGAATGATAATATCAATCATTCTACGAAATCAGATTGGTTTTTCATAAGCCTAGTGCTGCTGAATGCTAGTCTACACTATTTTAACTAATGTTATGAAGAAGTAAAGCATGTTTTTTTTTAGGCGGTAATTTCTAGAAGTACTGGTCCGATTACTAAATTTTTTTCAGATAGATAGCTACTTTATACTTGAGTGACATAGACTATATTTTATGTATGTAAAAGCCAGTATGTTATGTGGAGTGAATGCTATCTCTCCAACCCAAAAACAGCGCAAAAACCCTGGGCAAGATAGGTGTGAGATTTCTTGGCTTCTTTTGGAGAAAACTCCGTGTCCTAGTGGTCACCCATACACGTCAGCAAGCATCGCTTAACTCTGAAATTCAACCCATGCTGTTGACTTTCTCTATTTTAGCTACAAGATTCTCTGCCAATATTATCTTATACAGGCTTTAGTAATATCATGACCAAAAGATTACCACGGTCTCAATCTTTTTACACCCTTTACATTTTGTACTGTGTGTGTGTGTGTGTGTTTTGTGTTTTGTTTTGTGTTGTGTCTTGTTTTGTTTGTGTAGTTTGTATCTACACTAATATTATAAAGAGGTAAAGTTTGTTTTTATGTTTTTTATTGGTTTGTAATCTTTGAAAGTACTGTTCCGATTGTTAAAATTTTCCCCGATGGGAAGCTGCTTTATTCCTGAGTGACATAGGCTATATTTTATGTACATGGGCGAAGGTGTGGGCAAAAGCTAGTTACCTATACAACGAGTATCTGGGACAATGCTCACACATACACACCCCAATTAGAAAATCAAGTTTCAAGCACCTTTTTTATTTAAATGCAAGCAACGGTGGTGTTTTTTTAAGAAATTATTTCTATAATGTTGGTAAATATAATAAACATGAAAATCAACTCACACATTGGCATTGGCGCACACAAATACGCTAAGGACGTAATCAGGATTTATCAAGACTATTAAAATAAGTATTTATTTTCTCCAAACAAAAACTGCTGAACGATTCAGTAGCAGATTCTGATAATACTTTTAAGATGAGCGTTTATTAGGCTACATGAGATATACGTAACTGTAAAACTAAAATGTTGACATTGAAGATGCGGGTTCACAACTAAGCTCAGCTAATTTACTTTTTGAACACGTATATTATTAGAAGTATTTTCAAGAAAACTGCCAACGTACTAGATTGGCGAAGATAGCATTCTCTGGAGACCTTTTACCTAAGTCTAATGTTACGTTCCAAATATTACAGATTCTTGCTGAAATATAGGCCCAGATTATTGTGCTGTTGCTACTAGATAAGTAGGTATTATAATTTGTGTTATATATTTTTGACTAGATTTTCGTAAACGATGTTGATGGAAACGTTATAGGAATTTCGTACATTTTGCTATTGAAGATATTTGAAATCAAATATTTTCTACTTGAACAGTATTGGCCTTTAAAATTGTAGTAAGATTATAAAAAATATTTCTATATTCAATCCGCCTTAACTTCGTACGCATGTTACAAGTCTTTGAAATACACATTATATAATCGTATTTGTTTGACCCTTACTCACGACCCTGCATTCTGTCTATTAAACCGTTAAAAAATCGGTTCAATAGTTTTTAAGTTTATCGCGAACAAACACCAAGTGCAACCCCATTTTGTGTCCAGGCATCTCTATCCTTGCCAGGTTGCCTGGAAGAAATCGCCGAGTGCAATAAGGCCGCCAATTGTATTTTTTTATTTTTTATTATAAGGTTTATTTTTTATAAATATTGTAATATTGGTGTACAATAGTGTATATAAATAAATAAACAGACAAGCGCAATTGAGGACTTTGTTTTATTATTATGTAAGAATGTATAAAACCTCCAGAACTTAAGGATTTATAGATAAGGATAGTATAATATTTAGTCGTTTTCTGCTTCCGTCCGTTAATTCTCTAACTCCTTATCAACCTTGGTTTGGATTTTGAGGCAGCTTACACTTATAAAAAGAACAATCAATGAGAAAAGTTTGTACCTATATATAAAATTTTTTTGCAAATAAAAACGTATATAAAGAAAGTAATAGTAGTTTGTTATTGTAAATAAAGACTACTATGAAATCTTACAAATTTTATAAGCGTCAAATGTGAGTTGGTGTTCCTTGTTCAATTCAATTTTTTAAGTGTATGGCTCCATCGACGAACGTCCGTCGATTTTGCCAATGTCAAGGTATGTCAAAATGACATAATTTAGTAATGACAAAATATAAATAAAATATCTGACAATTTAAAAATAAACATGACCAATAATAAACTAAAATAACTGACATAATTTACCAATCTGATACACAGACATAGTAATAATATATATATATAAGAATAATTTAAATAAATACATAATTTAAAAATGATGATGATAAAAATAAATAAAAATACCTAGGATAAGTTAGTTAATTATAATAATACACAAATATACATAAATATACATATGTACACAAATTAATTTCAATGATAATAAAATGTATTAATAATGACGAAAATAAATAAATAAAATATACCAATACTTATGCAGAGACATAATAATAAAATAACATGCATACACGATTTAATTTAAATCATTTTAAACAATTTAATTTAATTTAAATAGATAGGTAATTAATTTACAGGATACATATATATATATTTTTTTTTTAATAATGATGACAAGTTAGCCTTCGTCCTCTCTCCTAGCTTTGCTGTGCCCGACAGGGTCCATATTGATTTTTTTTTTTATACCATCATAAACACATATGGAATGCAATAAAGTATTGAGTATTGAGTATTGAAAGCTCAAACGCCTGAAAGGATTAAGATGACATTTGACACATCGGTAGACCATGTTCTAGAATACTACATAAAATACTTTTATCCCGGGAGTATTTTCTCTTTAGACCATTTTCTGCTTTTTATAAAGTAACTTGAGTTTTACTAAAATAATCCAGAAACTGTGCAGTGAAAAATAGAATTTGTTTTCAGAATTTCAAGTGGAATGTACACATACACAACCATATGTGCACACAGCTTTACACAAGAAAGGGAACAGACGCCAACGTTGGTCCGACAGTTGCCGGAGAGGTTTTCTAATAATACTTATAAAACCTTTTAATACTGCACTTTCTTACCGTGGCAGGTGCAACGGATTTATCTGAAAGATTTCGATATGAATTAAATTGCTAGCTGAACATTTTCTGCAATATTTCTACCTATTTCTTTATACAAACTCAATAATTGTGGTCGTTTACCGACTCTTAAGTAAAAGGTGATACAAAAAGGATTGTCATCGACGTCTTTCTACTCCTTCAACCATTGTCACACTGAGTAATTTCTTTTTATTATTTACTAGCTGCTCCCAGCGGCTTCGCCTGCGTGATAGCATAAAATTATCCCAAGGGAACATACTTCCGGGATAAAAAGTATCCTATGTCCTATTCCAGGACATGGTCTAGCCGTGTACCAAGTTTCATCAAAATCGGTTTTGCCATTGAGACGTAACAAACAAACAAACAAACGAACAAATTCACGTTCGCTTTTATAATATTAGTAAAGATGACAGGCTTGCATTAGACTTCTATCACACCTAATGGTAAGTGATGATGGCGCACGCTTGCCTAAAAGTACCTTATTCACTCTTGATTTAAAGATCCCTAGGTTGGAGCTATCAGAAACACAGATTCTGGCATGAAAATTCACTCTTTAGCTGTGCGCATATGATTCTACATCCAGTGCATTTTCAGATCTTTGACCAGGACATTGCTGGTAAGACTGGAGAAGTCTCGAGCGTCGGGAGTCGTAGAGCGATCACCGGACACAGCTTGGGGATAGCGAGCAATGGATTACTCGTCGTCCGCCTTTCAGGCAAGTACCGAGTCCGAGTACTCAACAGTGCGTAATGTTCCACCTCAAAGAGGTGCCACCAAAACCATAGAAGCCCAGCAGGGTCGATGCCCGCTAGAGCCACAAGGAAGTTCTTAAAAGGAAACCCGTAGTCCTAGAACATTAAAAGTAACTGAAGAACACAAGCAGGGTGTTAGTCAGTAAAAATTTGACACGCCATCTTGATCTACCCAGCGGGAGAAGTCATAGGGTGATTAATTTTCTCACCTAAAAAAATAAGACTTCAAAAATATTTCAAACACCTAATCTAAATTTTACCTGCTTTAGGTCAACATTACCTACGTATTCCCGCATTTCAATGAAACTTGTGCAGCTTAATGATCATTAAGCTTGTATGAACACGAGTTGCGTGGACTTTCAAAGCGACCGCCACCAGTTCCTACCTATCGCCCTAGTTTTGGTTTCAGTTACAGCGAACACTGAAATTATTCTAATTGTCAGCTTCAGAGGAGTTAGCTTTACAACAGCGAAGCTTATTACATAACCATTACATTACGTTACTAATAAAGTTTCAGATTATTCAGCGTGAAGGTAAAGCTGCTTAAATTTAATCAATCTTAGAAGTTAGCCGTTCGTTCCTGACCGGCTAGTTGTTCCGCAAACACGACTGTAGCTGTTGCAATGTTCTCCCGTGAGGAATATATTGCACATTTGTTGCATATTGTGTTGAGAGTTGGGTGGACCCCACATAATACGTCACGTCCCGCTCCTGTTACCACTAAGGCCTATAGAAGCTTCTCCAATATTACATACACAGCCAGCAACAAAGGTTAACTGGAAATGGCCATTGTGTAGTTTACCGGAAATCAGATTTCGCATCAGTTGCTTACTCAAAATCAAAATGATAAGAACTGCTCGACATATGTGAATAGCGAACTTTGTAAGGCTTTTCCAATCAGCCATGATGAATTACAGGTAAGGTTTTTCCGAGGACAATTTTCTAATAAATGCAACAGGAAGGTAAGCCCACATTAATTCTGTTTTAGCAGATTCTCAAATAATAATTTTCGCGTAATCTGGGTGCGTACGTTATTAACTTTTCGGCTTGAAAGGGGTGTTATTTCGGTTGGAATTATTTAAAAATGGGGCGTTTATTATGACAGGCGTACGTTTATCTCGAAATCTCAGCGTGACCATCTGATACTCAGATAAGAATACACCATTATTTCTGTCTACAACTGGTGTACCTTTTTTACGAGCTTTTATTTAGTTTCACCTGTCCCGATGTTTGTTTGTCATCAAATATTGTAAATTAAATTTGACCCACTTCCCAGTTACCGATTGAGCTGAAATTTTGCATGCATGTGTAAATCAGATGACAATGTAAAATTATTATGACAAGGAGCTCATCTGATGATGGAATCGGAAGGTGGCTATAGGAACTTGGTAGTTAAACGACACAACCCCATCGAGTTTGGGCTCGTATGATTCGTCTTGACGTATATTATTATATAGGTATACTGAGCTATAAAAGCTTACTATGAAAAAAATATTTTTATTAAAAACTTGTTTTAAATGAATGTAATATATTGAAATAGTATCCTTCACTAAATAAGTAGTGAAGATAGTTTTCTACATTTTTTTTTAAATATTTTTTCTTCTCTCTGCCCCTTTGTACTCATTCCGTAAATATAGACTAAAATACACATATATTTATTTTATACTAATTGTCTTCTCTGTACCCAAATCTACGTCTCGTCTATTATGCTCATTCGTCCGCTCTATATCCACAACAGCGCCAGAAAGGCTAGTCGTCGTTGGCACGTGCCGCCTGGCTGGATGTTTATTGCATTGAGATTGCGGCATAACTCGCCCTGGTTATAATAATGAGAATGTGGGCGACTTGGTGAATTTAAGTGTATGGCTAGGTCAAGGCAATGATGTTAATGTATTGACCGTGTGATTATTTCTGTTGGATTTGGTTGTTATTGAAGTGAAAATTTCTTTAGGTGAGCATTTTATTTTGTGGGTGTTGAATCTATACATATAATAAATCTGCAGATGTTTTTAATTGTGCGCATTTCACGTAAAATGTACGAAATTGATGTAGATAACTTTTATACTTTAAGATTATGTGTAACTTCATATCAATCATCATCGCAATCTGTTGACTGTATCGAAAGATATAATACGTTCATTGACTGTAAGGCGGTACGAAGTTTGCTGGGTCAGCTAATAGTAAAATATTTATTTATTCAGATAACTGAGAGTAAAATACATCTTCATATCCATACATGTCTATACATTTCCGGTGAACGAGACTGAGCCGTCACGCTCATCACGTAACGCGCTCGTTCGGGTAAGTTCGGGTCGGCCGACCTGAGCCAAAAGATTGCGATATTCCGATTAGGTGACAAATACACTTACGGAACAATTATATAGGTATAAGAAAGATATTTTGGTACAAGAAAGAAAAAAACTCCTTTTATTAACATTATCCTCTTATCAAACAATATAAATAAGTAATGATAAATGCCAAAAGCGTTTCAGCTAAGCATATTTCCAAATTGCAGCATAAAAGAACCACATGATACTGATTTGAAAAAAAAAGGGTTGGTTTGCTGTGTACAGTTTAGACTATCTACACTAATATTTAGATAATAAGGAGATAAATGTTTTTTTTTGTTTGTAGGACTGGTCCGGTTGCCAAATTTTTTACAGTGGTAGAAAGCTGCTTTATTCCTAAACTAGCTCTCCGCCCGCGGCTTCGCCCGCGTGGACTACAGTTTATATCACGCGGGCAGAGACCCATGCTCAGCAGTGGAATTATAGGTAGCCTATGTGTTATTCCAGTGTCTCTTCTACCTACCTACCAAATTTGATCTAAATCCGTTCAGTAGTTTTTGCGTGAAAGCGTAACAGACAGACAGACAGACAGAGTTACTTTCGCATTTATAATATTAATATATAAATATATATATAGTAGGGATAGCTATACTTTATGTGGGCGAAAGAAGCCGTGGGCAGACTCTAGTGTGCTCCAGTATATTCTAATTCTATTCCAAAATAAAATTCAATAGAACACAGATTAAAATAACGTGTACAAATAATTGCCTTCTGGTCCAGCAAGATTTTTTATTTGTATCTATTAATTCCCGTTGAAAAAATGTAGCAGCAATTTGCTTGATTATCTCGTACAAGTTGTGCAACGGTATTTTTTTCCTCCCTCCTTTGCGCAACAAAAGAACCGGGGGGTTTTTGTAAGCGACAGCCAACCACGACACAGGGTTGGTTTTAATCCTGGATGACGCTTTCCGTGATGCCTGTGTCAATATAATTTAAAAATGTACGTGCATGACGTCAATGTTTAAATATATGTTTGTTGATTATATTATGCTGAGTAAACACTATGTCACAATGTATGTTATAGCGAGTTGTGTCATACATGTACCTTATGGAAACATTTTGGTTTTTGATGTCCTGTTTTTTTTTTTGATGTGGCAAATAATCCAAAGACTTTGTCTGCTGCAGGGTGTGAGCGAAAGGGTGTGTCAGACTTTTACTAATTAACACGCACCTATGTTCTTTTATTGAGTAATTTACCGATACAGTTGGCGCAAAGGTTGAGCAATTGGCTGCCGTGCTGCGTGTATCGGGTTTGATTCACGCGCTGACCAAATATTTTTATAGCCTACAGATAGTGGTTTTAAGTCTGGTTGTCTTGTGGATTTGCAGGAGAAATTCTCAGTGTGCTGCACATTTTAAAACTATAAGAGATAGCCAATTTTGATTTTACATCGAGAAGGTACTAGTGACAAATGCACCCTAGCGCTGACAAAGCTTTCTCGTGTACTAGCTGCTGCCCGCGGCTCCGCCCCTTTGAAATTAGTATTTTCTACGTTTAAGTGCACACGTGCCACAAAAAAAAAACTAGAAGCAGCCACAAAAAAAAGCTAGAGGCAGCCGCAAAAAAAGCTAAAGCGCGCGACAGCTTGTGGCCGGAGAAGCTAGACTACTAGTTCTGGCAAAAACAAGTCTTGCATAGTAAATATGTTTTTGTTTTTTTATAAAAATAATATCGCTATGCACTGGCCTGTGTCTGTGTCTATTTCGCAGCCACATAGAGCCGGATGCAGTAACAGAGTATCTTGTAGGTTAGGTTAGTACCTACAAAATTGTGTAACTGCGTGATATAGTTCCACATATATTTGTAATAATTTGGTTTTTTTGATGGTTCATGTACTTAGGAATTTGATAGAAATAAAATGCAATGTTCCTTTCAAGAGGTCAAGCGTATGTATAATGGCGTCTAACCAACGATACAATATTCGAGGAGCAGGGGTGTGGGAACAATATGGACAACCAATCAGAAGCGAGATCGCGTGATATTTGCGGTATCTTATTGGACGACGATGACGATGATTATTTGACGCAATGCTCCTCAACAAAAATACTCTTAGTGACCCCGCACACGAGCCATAAATAAAGCTGCTTCTAGCTTCTTTTTGTGGTCCGTGTGCGGAGGTGCGGCCACAAAAAGAAGCTAGAAGCGGCTTTTTTGTGGCCAGTGTGCGATGACACTTAGGGTAGTTTTCAACTTTCAATTAGGCGAAGCCGTTGGCAAACGTTAGCAATTTATATAATTTTAGTACAGTCTTTTTTAATTATTTCTGAATATTATACATACTTCTTGAAACCCCTTAAATCATAGAGCTAGCCGTGAATTGCATGGCCTATATTGGAAGCACTAAATCAGTTGCGAACCTAGTTAGGCCGCTGCAAACACAACTTGGCGAAATGGGGTTTTATAGACCCGTCCGTGGTGCCTATTCCGTGCATGAGTCACACGTCGGAGTGACCGAAATGCCTATAATCCTTCCCTTTGATGACTGGCCTGTTGGTCTAGTGGTTAGTGGCCCTGACTGCTATGCCGGAGGTCGTGAGTTCGATTCCCACCCAGAACAAATGTTAATGTGATGAGCATGATCATTTGTTCTGTGTCTGGGTGTAATAAACGACTAATTTGGAACCGTGAACTAGCTTCTGACGTTTTATAAGTGCCCATGTAGGCCTATGTGAAATAAAAACTTTTGACTGTGACTGTGACTTTATCTATATTATGTATGTATTTAGAAATATATATGTATGTTTATCAGTTGTCTAGTACCCATAACACAAGCTCTGCTTAACTTGGGACTATATATGGGATAGTTGTGGAATATTATTACCGCCGGGATTCCAATCCCGATTTCCAGCCACCGCAGACGCGGGCTCGTGGACAACGAACCATGGGTAGCTCGCTGTCCGATCATCCGGTAACTGTCCGGACCGAGCCAAGACGTCGACGGCGCGCACTATTCCCGCGCGCCTCAAGGAGTTGTCAGCAACAGGAGGGGCCCAGCTGGGTTTAAGCCTACCGGGGTCGGGGTTATCCGAAAACTAGAGCCCCGGTATGAAGGCTAGAAGGAACGGCGCGGGGTTTTTAGTCAGTAAGAGTCTGACACTGTCTCCCGCTCCACCCAAGAGCGGGTTTTGTCATAAGATGATTTTCCCCATCGAAAAAAAAACCACTAACTCTAAAAGTAGATGTGTTTTGATTTGCACCAGCCTTCCTCAAAGAGGTACGTAAACCATTATTTCGTAATTTTATGATTTAGTACATTAGTAGAGACAGGCATTGCGTTTCAACTGCAACAGTGATATTAAACCTTAATTAGGAGCATAATTATACTCGCATGTACATAGAGTAGTTAGTTCATACCCTACCCGCTTGCCAGTTATGCAATACTGCACCAGCTAGAAGCACCTATTTATTTTAGACACTATATGAGTTTGTGCACAAAATAGATAGGTACAGAAGTCAATCTACATACAAAGCGCGCTCGAGCAACGCACACATAGACACCGCTCACGGACTATCTCGGCTCAATCACCCGGTCGCACTCGTACAGTTCGGTGTAAAGCGCTGACCCTAGCGCGATCGCCTACTAAAAAGTGAAGTACATACATAAGATTGACTTCTGTACTTATCTATTTTGTGGTTTGTGTGTTTATAACTTCAAAACGTATTTAAAAATTTGTTTATTTATGTCGAATTGCGTCTTCCGTGGACCGAGGTCCTGGTGAGGGTCGTGGAAATTCAATGGGTGTGGGGAATTCGTTTGGGGGAGGTGTATGTATACGTCCAGCAGTGGACATCTTTAAGGTGAAATGATGATGATGTTAAATAACCTATTGCTAGTGGTATTACCAGCAGCGTGAAAGTAGAAAATTAACACAAGGATACACTCTCGGGATAAAAAATATCAAAATTATGTGCTACTAGCTTCTGGCAGCTGCTTTGCCCGCGTATAAGGTTTCTCTATATAAACTTTAGATCTCCATATATATTGACGGATGTTAGAAAATCATTTCTTAGAGCATGCCTACCTACGTCATAATAACTATATACGTGCCAGGGGAGATAGTGGTCAAGCGAGCCTATAAACTATAAAAAAATATCAGTTTTTAGTATCAAACCCAAACATTTTTAAATTTTCAAACAAAATTGTTTCATCTATTGTGACGTCCGCTAATGTGATTGTTTTTAACCCTTCAGATACCGTCAATTAGAGACACAATAGTAAGACAATAGATGCGCGGCCACCGGTGGTCGCTTGGGGATTCATAATTTAATGTTTAAATATGTAATTGTGATGGTATCGTAGATAAACGCCGCGCTTGCATTGTAAAAGCTACGCATAAGCTCACTAAGTACTTGTCTATATTGACAGGCGTCAGCGGACGCGAATTACAAAGGTGTTAGAACCTTCTTGTGATACAGATTGCTCCATGATGTGGTCACCTGGATGTCCTTTTTATTCAAAGCAATATTTACGGACTTTTTTTTACGATGGTAGTGTAACCAACTCGAATGCTGTGACGGTAAACGACAACGCGATGCCCCCGAGGAAGTCGAGAGTGTACGCGCGTACGAAACGTTTTTTGTTTTTCAAATATTAGTTTAATAATTAAATTTGAGTATCTACAGTTAGAATCAAGACGCGCGAGTAAGCTTATTAACTATTTTGTTTAATTATTTTTATGCAGCAACGAACAAAATGAGCATTTTACGCCTAAATTATCTAGTTTAGTCGTAAAATGCTTGTACTTAAAAACTCGGACCGTTCAATAATATGAATTCACCATTATTATTTTTTTAAATTTCCGAATTTTAAACTCCTACCGACTGAAAACCATCAATTTTTACTACTGCCGTTAAGACTCGGGACACCAGTACATTCAGACTGTACTCGCTCCTCCACTCGCTTGCGCCTATCAACGTGAGCAAGCACAAAAAGTATTTGTCCCGAAGCATTCCGATTCACGCAGACAGGACGACACACGGACGTGACGTGATTGTTCACCGGATGGTACGCGTCTGTTAACTCTACGGACGACGCATAATATGACGCGTAGTGATATATGCAATATCATAAAAGCGACAAGCAATGGACACTAACGTCCGCCCCAGTCTATGTCAGCCGTCCAAAATACGTTGAATGTATAAAACGTATGTCCGTTTATATATATGTAAACTGGTAGAGGATTATGCTAGCGTTGTTTTTTTTATATTGGCAGGCTCGCGGTTGACCGCTGTCTCTCACGATGGTAAGCAACGATGTGGTCTATGGTAGTGGACGCTTTCCTAGAAGTAACCAATTCACTTTTGACTTCAAGATCTCCAGGTAGCAGCTAACACAAAATCTGGTAGGGAGTTCTACTCCTTAACTGTATGCACAATGAATGTGTTCCCAAAACGTTTTGTACATATGGGTGGTATTCCACCACTAGACGCACGTACACCCTTAGGTATTCCTAAGGGTGTACGTGCGTCTAGTGGTCCGATGACAAAACGGGGTTGGTAGAATTAGGCTTTGCGATTCCAACGCACACGCGCCGAAATAGAAATCCGATAAGTTAGAAAGCTTTGACTCGACGAGTGCATCATTTACCTTTGATCCTCTTGGCTCGCTTCTCAATTGACTCATGTGCATCAAGCTGATATCTAGCAGATCCGTCCCAAGATCAGAGCACAATGGTATGGACGATAAATAAGGTAGACAAGTCAAGGAGCTTCAAGGTAAATATTAAGAGTCTTCAGAGTGTTGGACTATTGATAGGGTGAACAATGTTGGCCGAGATCGATCTGTTGATGCATTAGCATGTAATGTTTCCACTAATTGGAGTCTGAACTCCTCTATAAGAGAGAGAATGGACTGTAATCCACCACACTAGCCCAGTGCGAGTTGATGAATGTCACATATCTTCGATTTTTTGGTTCTTGGACTTGGCGGTTTCTTCGTGTTGTTTTCTTTCACCTTTTACGACTGCGCTGCCACTTCTCAAGATCGCATATCTGAATAATTAATAGATACTGTAGAATTTTACAGGCTCTTACTTTTAATCATAACCTCACTTTTATCTACCTTAATTAAGCAGGAAATTACCTCATCATTAATAAATGAATATAGTTATCAAGGCTTAAGTACCAAGATATAAGTAAACTGTTATGAAATAAGGAGTTCATAGTTGCTTCAGAACGTTGTGTTGCATAAGCGAGTGTGAGGACGAAGAAGAAGAATTGGTGCAGAAGACATATGTTATAAACAACTAGCTTTTTCCCAGTACATAAAATATAACCTATGTCACTCAAGAATTCAGCAGTTTTCCACTGGTGAAAAATTTAAGCAATCGGACCAGTAATTTCAGAGATCCGCCTACAAACAAGAAAACGCAAAAACCTTTTTATTATGTATATTAGTGTAGATTTTAATTTGTGGTTATTCGTCTCTGTTTATTGCAACTGGTCCTTGGTACGTTCGCATGCCCCGCTGAAGCCCCGACTTTGACTACGAGCCATATTAGGCGCGGGCTTATGGACGATGAGCAATGAATAGCACGCCGTCTAACCGTCTGGTAACCGTCCAGACCGTGCCCGAGTTGTTTACGGCGCATTTCTCAAAACAGTTGCCAACCTAAGGGACTTTTAACCGGTAAGCACTGGACATCTCACCGGCCGGTGGCCACCAGGACCAGATGAGGAACAGATACCTGTGAGTATACCGGCTAGGGCTGATGCCTTCCAGGACTGCGGGGTTGTTTAAAACACTCATCCCCAACTCGTGAAAGTAAAAAGCAACTGAAGGAAAATTGGTGGTTTTATTAAGAATATATCTGATACTCCCTGCTACAGAAAAAGTCATTCAAAACTCCGAAAAAAGGGGTTTTTTGAAGGGTTCTGGTATGTATGTAAGTTTACATGTTTGTGAACGCACGATACAGGAGTAATTCCTAATATGAAGAAACGCTAAAAAGCATTTTGTTGATTTTCAAAAAATGTGTACAGTTTAAAAAAAAAGCATTTTGTCGATTTGCTCCAAAATGAGTACAGTTAGATTTCGATTCATATTGTTCAATCATTAACGAGAACAACCTGTGTTAAAAAAAAGCTACAAAAACGGGTTTAACAACAACAACAGTTGTAAACATTAGATATATTTGTTGACAGCACCAGAATTGAGGCGCTAAATATAGGTAGTTGCAATAATTCGGATTATTGGCATGACAATATTCCAATGACAAACTTGTAAGTCTATGTTAGCACAATATGATGCCCCCGGGGAAACCAAAGCTGGAACTGTGTACAGCCTAAAGCTTACAATAGATTGCATTAATATTATATTTTTTGTTAGCAGTATTGGAATTCTCCTAACTTCCTAGTATCTGAAAATTAATCTAGTTTACGTTCCAAATAGGAATAGGAAAGTAAATAACCTCGATCTGTCAAGTATTGAGTGAAAAGTACGGTTTGCAAAAAAAACTTATTTGCGTATCAATAAACGGTTTTTAGGGTTTCGTAGTCAACTAGGAACCCTTACCTATTGTTTCGGCATGTCTGTCTGTCTGTCTTTTTTTGATAATGTTAATATTTTCGAAAATAATCACTCCAAAAGTTATAAAAAATGTGTCCCAACAACCCATTGCTTGTTGTCCGCAAACCCGCGCCTTCGATGTCTGGAAATCGCGCTATGACTCCCGATACACCAGGCATCTCCTTCAGAGACGGCTGAGACGTAAGGATGTCTGTTCTACTCCCATTATTGATACGCAGAAGGACCGCTTGCTATTTCCTCTCGTTGTGGACCTTGGCCTGAACCAGAACTGGACGTGAAAGGTCAATCGTCAGCTAACCCTGCAGTTATACTCCCAAGTGAAGCAAACTAGCACTACTGTGCTTACCTGTTTAGTGGCAAACCTCTGTTTGCACAGTATGGTAACCCGTTGCAAGTCAATGATCTTGGGACGCAACGCTCATTACACTAACGTTACATAGTTCCTACGTACAAATTGGTTACGTGTACTCTGGGAAACGTATGAAAATGACGACTACTTCGTAAAGCTTTTTAAAAATTCTATATTTTTTCTTGTTATGTTATACTCTTTCTCACGAATATTTATTTATGTATACTTTATTGTACATCACGTTTTTTGTACATTACTACTGACTAAAAAACACAATTAGCAGCCATATCGTTTTCCATGATTTCTTTCAGGCAACAGACAGAGATTGCCGTGTTACAAAATGTCGTTGCAATTTGTGCAAAAAGAAAGTTAATATCTACTTAATTTTAAAATATACACTTATAAATACATACATACCAGATATAAATAGGCTAGAGAACAAAGTGATGACTAAATTAGAATTGATTAAGACATGATCACAATGATGCACAATTCTTTTTTTTTAAACACAGGCCGGCTAACGCTCGATTTTTTTTATTTTATTGAGTATTTTAAGTGCAAAAGTTCCTTAAGTGGCAAATATGACAGGCTTAAGTGGAGTTGAACTTTTCAACTTAAAATGCTTAAATTAGAAAGTGGGGGTCAGGCAATGCATACCACAGACGGCCAGAGGGCAGGCCAAGGAGAGCGGCCTGGACAGTAAATTACTTTATTAAATTATTATGGCCAATTCTTTTCGTTATTCTTCAGCTGCAGATAAGCTTGTCCTTAGTCAGAGAGACGTATGCTACCGTCCAGGTTTCCTGAAACAGTATTCACAGGTATTTGAAAAGGATATCTTAGTGAGCGATAAAGGACCTAAATAGAAATTGAAGACTTTTCAGGTCTTCTAATAACAGTTTTTTGAAAAACTTTTTGTCGCGAGTTTATAAATAATTTGGCTACAATTTTTACGCTTGGCCCTAAAAGTTCCTAAACAATTTTGAAATAACATCACGTTCCTTTTGACATTAAGCTTTGTAGGTAAACTTTACAAATATATTGAAATAAGTACTTTTATTCAGTTTTCACAGGCAAATACGGTATGCTGACTCTTGATATCATGCAATGAAAACCTGTAGGGACCGGCCCGACGCGACGCGATGCCAGTAGGACTCCATTAGTAACGCGTCACAAAATACATGATACATCATTCTCCAACTTGATGAATTACTATTATGTTAAGTAAACACTTTAGTGTAATATTAGAGTAGAGTATTACCTACTATCACAAATACTTTGTTATACATAAAAAATATTTTTCAAATTAGTATCTCTGAATAGAAATTCGAGTACGAATTGAAAATCTATTCTTTTTTTAAAGTTCATACGCATATTTGTTTTTCAAATATCTCTGAATAGAAATTCGAGTACGAATTGTTTATTTTTTTTTTTTATTCATACTCATAATACACATATTTACGTTGTGCAGTGATTAAGCGATTGGCTGCTGTGATCGTGTTGCGGGGTTAATTACCGCACTTTTTTTCTAATACAAAAACAATGTCTCACAATTAGCATAATATAAACGCAACTTTTTTTTGAGGTTTTTTTTTATTTAGGTGGAAAATAATCTAATGACATCAACCGCCTTTGGGTTTTTTTTTTTGTCGACGGGGAAAATCATCTTTGACAAAACCCGCTCTTGGGTGGAGCGGGAGATAGTGTCAGACTCTTACTGACTAAAAACCCCGCGCCGTTCCTTCTAGCCTTCATACCGGGGCACGAGCTCCCTTTCGGACAACCCTGTCCCCAGTAGGCTTCGACCCCGCTGGGCCCCTCCTGCTGCTGACAACTCCTTGAGGCGCGCGGGAACAGTGCGCGCCGTCGACGTCTTGGACTCGGTCCATTACCGGACGATCGGACAGCGAGCTACCCATGGCTCGCCGTCCGCGAGCCCGCGTCTACGGTGGCCGGAAATCGGGATCGGAATCCCGGCGACGGCGGCGGGGGCGCCGTTGCCTGATGCGGTCAGCCTCCTCCTTTGCAAGCATTACTGCTTCGCAGAAGGAGGCGACCGCCTGCCATTCCTCCTCGCTCCGGACCATGGCCTCGACCAGGGCCCGGTGCGAGAGGTCTCCGCCGCCGATCGCCCCCACGAGGGCACGGCGATGCTCCGCCCAGAACCGCCTTTGGGTGGAGTAGGAGAGCGTGTCAGACTTTTACTTACTCAGACTCTTCCCTGTTTCATTTTTTGCCTTCGTTTCTGGGCTCCGGGGATCACTTACGCACAACCCAAGGATCTTTTTTTTGAAGTTGGAAATCATTCTATTCTACTCTCTCACCCTAGGGTGGAACGAGAAGGGCATGTCAGATGTTAACTGACTAAAGCCCACTCGTGTTCGCTCTTTCCGTTCTTAGACCATTGTCACTTTTTCAAACGTTCTCGCAGCCCTAGTAGGTATTGGCCCTGCTGGGTCCCTTGAGTTCAATATAAACCATTACGAAAAAGATAATCTCTCTTCTAAATAGGAAATAATTAGAAAAACCCTTGGAAAATAAATGAATCAAGTCAAAAGCTTTTAAAAGTATTTGCTCGGCAGACAAAGGTCTAATGAAACCCGGAGTCAAACCACAAAAATCCCATATAACTCGGACAATGTCCGTATCGTGCGAAGTGGAAATTCCTTCTTCATAAACTTTGAAATTCCAATGCTGCCCGATTTTCTTTCTTTAATATTTTTTTAGCCAAAATGGTTAATTTTTTTTGTATTTAATCATGGTTATAATCAGTCTAAAAAGTCAAACAACTTGGAAATTTTGAAACGAATTAAAATATATATTATAAATATTACATACAATACTTTTTATAAGATTCCATTAGTAAACAATGATCATCTCTTTGCAACCTTGATTGTTCAACCAGTGTTGACTATACCAGATTTCAAGAATTTGATTATTTGATTAGTTTACCTAAGTCGTTTAACTTTTAGACAGACTCTAGGCTCGAAATGTGTGACTTATAGAATTTGCATTTGACATCAATCTCACTTGAAGTTTTTTTTTTTAGGTTTGGTATCTAATGACTTGTCTCCCTCTGCTGCGGAAGGGTGTGTCAGACTTTTACTGCCTAAAATCACATCTATGTTTTTTCACTTTTCAGTCTATAGCTGGTTTTATAGTCTCGCAGACCGTCGGTGCTGACGCCTGAAAGCAAATTAACTTCTAGGAACCGTTTTAGAATAAAATGTTAACTATCAGAGCCTGCATTGGTCAGCGCTGACGGGTCAGGAGCCGTACGCTTCGCATGTCGGCGCTGACCAACGCACACGCGCCTACGTCTTCAGTAGGCGTTCTAGTGTCAAGCTGAGGAGACACCGTCAGCGTAGGCAGTCAGTCAGTACAAAGCAGCAATTATATTTTTTGCCGACATCTCATTAAAGCGCACGTGGTACACTACGCATCGTTGACCGCTTAGGCTCGGTTTCTGAAACCCAAGGCAACTGAAGAAACACGACCGGGTTTTAGTCAGTAAAAGTCTGACACTCCTTCTCATTCTACCCAGAGCTATTGAAGTTATTTTATAATTTCCCACCACAAATACACAACATAAAAAAAAAACTTTCAGCCAATGTACTTTACAAACAGGCAGCAATATATTATATTTTTTTTTTTAATTTAAATTATGGTAACAAAGTATGCTAGACGACATTTGATATTCGTGATGAACAGCTGTTAACTACGAACAACATGTGTATACCCAATTACTTCTTGCAAAAAATGCCATTATGGCCGCCAACGCCTTGGCACTCTAATTGAAATAGCGCGTGAAGATAAGACTGGAGTTCGCAGAACTAAGTTAAGTAGGTTTTATTTTGCCCCGAAACTATGGTAATTGTTTAGAATTCCCGAAGCAACAGTATTCTAGGTAAAACAACGTTACACACTTAGTTGAAACTTGGACTCAGTTGACTGCAGCTCCTTACATTTTTTAGGGTTCTTACCCAAAGAATAAAAAAGGGGCCCTATGGGCTATATTTTACAAGGATACCATGGTGGTGCGACCAGTTGCGCCATGGTGTCCTGGTGAAATAAACCTAAGCTACCGTACTAGACACCATACAGACATGAGGGATTTATTTCAAATGTTACACCAATACGCTCGACGAAATGTTACATCAATATGCTCGTTGGTTTGTAACAAAGAGGCGAGCGTGTTCGACGTTTAGTTCGTAAAAGGATGATACACTAGAGCATATCATAGAGCGGCTCGTTGTTCTATTACAAGTAAATGTTGTAGTCTATACTCACCTTTAGAGACTTACTCACCTGGGGTCCGTTTGGTTGCGCAACCAGTTTGATGGCGCGACCAGCTCGGATTGGAATGATGATTAAAGAAGTACATAGGTACTTCTTTAATCATCTTCTTTAATCCACATGTAATGACGATGGCTTTGAGCAATATTAGTCTTTCAATCGTGCTACGTGCGCACGAGCTGGTGCAGCAAACTTAAGCTGTACCCGCACCCAAGCAATCGTCAATTCGCATGGTCTGGACACACTTTTAGACAATTTATGTTAAGAACATTGAACTCTAGCCACTTAAGTTAAGGTCACATCTATGAGATTACCATCAACCATTTGTATTGTATCATTTTAATGAGCAGTTTAGGTGTTAGAGCCTAATGGACGCTTTATAAACGTTATGATAAAAATTATAATTAATCGTGTCTATTCATTAAGATATGTTGAATTTATTTGTATCTGAAAAACGTATACGCAGATAAATCTCAAACATATTTTTAATTTTGAATATCTTAAGAGCAATAGTTAATGCGCTTTTAATTCCTAGCGATGATATCCACGACTATCTAAATATAATGTCAATGACCTCTGAAATTGAGTAATACATAATATCAAACTTCGAACCCTTTAATGCGCCTTAAACTAGGAACGATAAAATCCACGAGCAACTTAATATACCATAAGTAACTTCTGAAATAGAGCTTTACAGCACTCAACACAAGGAACTGACCTTGCATTCGATCCCACTAGTTGTTTAACTGTTAATGACCAAATGAACCCAAATGCGGTGTTGAAAAGGCTGAAGAGAAATCAACTTCCTTAAGTGGGGAGAGCAGCACTGGCCGCTTCACCGCAATGCCTTATTATTTCAAAGAACTACATCGCTTGATGCTTGCTCGATTGCAAATAGAGGAAGGAAAATTGTTTTCAACCTAACATGTTCAACAAAAGTTCGAAGATATGTGACATTCACGAACCCACGCTGGGCCCACGCGGTGGGGGTCCGCACCCATTTCCTCTCTTAGAGAGGACCCCAGTGAAGAAATCCCAGCATTGGGAATATTAAAGGGCAGATTACGCTATATCCTTACTAATATTATAAAAGTGAAAGTGAGTTTGTTTGTTTGTTACGTCTTCACGCCTAAATGGCAAAACCGATTTTGATGAAACTTGGTACACGGATAGAACATGTCCTGGAATAGGACATAAGCTTCTTTTTATCCCGGAAGTATGTTCTCTTGGGATAATTTTCTGCTATCACGCGGGTGAAGCCGGTGGGAGTAGCTATAGTGTTCAATAAAAGACCATATGTTAAGGGCTCCGGTAATGGACCGAGACGTCGACGGCGCGCACTGTTTCCGCGCGCCTCAAGAAGTTGTCAGCAGCAGGAGGGGCCTAGCTGGGTCGAAGCCTACTGGGGCCAGGGTTGTCCGAAAGGGAGCTTGTGCCCCGGTATGAAGGCTAGAAGGAACGGGATGGGGTTTTTAGTCAGTAAGCGTCTGACACTACCTATCTCAGGGTTTTGTCATAAGATGATATTCCCTATCGAAAAAAAAAAATATGTTAAGGGCGTTTTTGTATGCAGCACCAAAATGCACATTACAGATGAAAGCACAGAACTCACGACAGTTAGGCTACCACACAGAGGCACAGTACAAATTGACGCGTAAGCCGTGCGATGTACATATCCCTGTTACACAAGCCCGTGGACATGGACTCTTTATTAAGGCACGTGTAATTGCACTGTTTTGGAATTGTTTTGGAAATTTTATGTTTATTAATAGCACTCGTAACGTGTTTGTTCCAGTTGCGGTGAGGTAACTGGAACGCGGTGAGGCATTATTTAAGCTTTCTCTACTGAAACAAATGGAATTTCAGAGATTATAATTCTAGTTTTAATTAAACAGATTACATGTTCCAAGCTTACCGTTGAAATGTTTTGTGACACATGTATTATGAGCCATTATTTTATAATTACACTTCACATACTGCTGTACGAACTTGGTTTCATGTGGTAGTCGACAACAGAGTCGAACAGAGTACTGGTATTATTTAAATTGCCTCCTATTAGACTCGCGTCCGTGTCGCAGCAACCGCGTGTATATGCAGACTCCCTTATAAGAAAGCGACTGGCGAAAGCTGTGTGACATAATAGGATAAAATGTTACAGCACAGAAGGCTCATTAATGAGACCACAACTGAAGAAAACTGCACTGAAGGTATTTTGGAGTACTAAAAAACCTACTTAACGTTGTGGAATTGGGATTTTAAACCATATTGCGCAAGGAGGAGGCCGACCGCATCAGGCACCGGCGCCCTCGCCGCCGCCACCGGGATTCCGATGCCGATTTCCGGTCACCGTAGACGCGGGCTCGCAGACGGCGAGCCATGGGTAGCTCGCTGTCCGATCGTCCGGTAACTATCCGGACCGAGTCCAAGACGTCGACGGCGCGCACTGTTCCCGCGCGCCTCAAGGAGTTGTCAGCAACAGGAGGGGCCCAGCTGGGTCGAAGCCTACTGGGGGCCAGGGTTATCCGAAAGGAACCTCGAGCCCCGGTACGAAGAGGCTAGAAGGAACGGGGTGGGTTTTTAGTCACTAAGAGTCTGACACTATCTCCCGCTCTACTTAAGAGCGGGGGTTGTCATAAGATGATTTTTGCCAAACGTAAAAAAAAAATTATATTGCGCAAAATTATTTCACCTGCCAGCTCATTGACGTCGAGTTAAAAATAAAGTGAGTCTTCTGTATTTTAATATTCCGTGTCAATACTTATTCAGAATTTCTCTCACGTATCACGGGACCGTTCCAGACAAAGCCAGATATCTGTCTACACTATGAATTTATTTTAAAAGCTAACTAGACTCCGTCAGTTTCTTGTTTGCGAGACGATTTGTAATAATTAATGTAGAGAGAATTATCATGTATGTAAGTAAAATGTTGGGCTTGTTAACAAAGTTTGCTGTTGTTAAGTAATTATTTGTTGAATTTGTTTTAGAGCGATTTAGAATATTCTGTTAAGAGTCCTATGGTATTTCAACCGGGATTTTTGTAGGAACATTCTTGCTTAGAGAAACAGAAGGGTTTCGTGTTGGTTTTTTTTTCTGTCGACGGGGAAAATCATCATTGACGAAACCCGCTCTTGGGTGGGGTGGGTTTTCTCCTCTCTGCGGCATCGCTTGTCGCATTTTTTTTTATCTCTGATATAATGCTAAGCCAAAATACGGAAAAACGTTATTAATTATTTACAAACAAACAAACAATAAACAGTGATAAATGATATATATAATTCGTAGCGGAATCGGAAAAAAAAACCTCCTTCAAAATCTTTGAATTTACTAAAAACGCCCAAAACGAAGTGAGCTATTTACTTTTAACATTAATATAAAGTTAAATTAATATTATTATTACTACTAAAATATATAAAAAAGTCAGTTCATTAAAATAAAAAAGTAAAATCTTAATAATCTTAAAAAAACTATCAAATTACAATTTCAAACATGTTACATCAGTCGATAACCTTGGCCATTCGAACTACAAATATAAAAAGAACGCAATTTTGTGATAGTACTCTTAACATTAGTACTGTAATATACTCGTACATATTAGAGATAACATCTATGTATTTGCTTATATATTAAAAGGCATTTTCTTTATAGTTTGTAGATCAAAATCTACGACCTAGACAGGCAGCCGTCCTAGACGGCAGGTGATATATCAAATAAAAAGGTTCTACAATGTAAAAGTTTATTTAGGTTCCAAGGGACAGATAAAAGGCTTTAGAAGGACTAAGCAAAGAAAACTAGGTACATTGTAATTTTTAAGTTTATTCTAACGTGCTTGTAAAAATAATTTAAAGGTACAACTTTGTGTGAGAAAGTAAAACGTTTGAACACATGAGCGCGATTGTTTAATTAAAACGTTATTAATGTAGTAATTACATAATTAACTCTGAACCCTTAATTATTCTGAGTCGTTACAAACGTTAACAACACAAAGAAAGGTTCTCTTGGAGAAAAAACATTAAGTTTATGAACAGCAGCTTTGAAGTTCTTTGCGTAGACAACAATTACTTTCTTAGCTAATATTTTGATATTCTTCTATCTTTCTGATGATGTGATCTGGCTCACGTTTGACCACTATCTCACCTGATGGTAAGCGACGATGTGGCCAACGACGGAACACCCTTGCCTAGAAGCAATCTATCCACTCTTGACTTAAAGACACGACACGACTCCAGGTTATAGGTCAGGAAACATAGCCCCAGCAGGGAATTCCACTTCTTAGCTGTAAAACGCTTTGTACGTATGGGTGGGATATCCACCATGTATCGGTGGCGCGACGCCGAACGACTTATGGTCCGATGATTTCGGCCAGACCTCATTTCTTTCAAATTAAAACGAGTTGAGTTCGTAGGTAAAGAGAACATAAACTATCGATTCTATCTGTATTTTTAAGACCAGTTAAGGATCTGACCACTCAGCTCCGGATCTACCTTGAATTTATCTTGAATTAATTGGAAACAGGCTATGCTACCGCAGGTATACACTGTGTAGTAAAAATATAAAAACTTTTGCCATTGCTTTAATCCATTTGAACCACGGAGTAAATATAGAAGATTTGAACGTAGACAATTACCCCAAGGAATTTTACTTCCAGAAAAAATATGTCGAGTTCTATTCAAGGATTCTACCCGAGTGCCAAATTTCATCCGAATTTTTTCAGCCGTTTACGCGTGAAGAAATATACAAACTTTTGCCTTTTATAATATTAGTGTGTGTAAACCAATCAATCAACTCGGTCGTTACTATACTAGAACACGGCTATGTCTAACTGATAACCACTTTCTCTCACTGCACTCTTCTGTGTATAAAAATTCAATAAATAAATACCTACATTAAAAAAAAACCGGGCGTTCAATTTCTTAATCGAGTCTCAAAGTTTTTTACGAGTGGCGATTTTTTTGTGATGTTTACATTTTTCTTATTTTTGCCTATATTTATGCTATAAGACCTTGCTTCATGCCAAATTTCAGAATTCTAGGACGAAGGGAACTACCTACCTTATTAATTGCAACATACACGTCCGTTTGTTTATTTTTCGTTAACTTACAAGTTTAATTTTGTCACAGCTTCAAGGGACCGTAGACTGTATGGTTTTAATTTCAACTCGATACCTTTACGCTTTCCCGAGATAAATAGTCTTGACAGACAGGCGGACAGACAGACAAAAAAGTAAATAGTAGTGCGTAGATTGTTAGCTTGCTATACGCTTAGGTGCATACTGTAAGTATAGCAAGCAACTGATAAATAAACTAGCTTTTGCCCGCACGCCTTCGCTCCCGCTCTTCCCTACTCTACCCTAGTTTACCCTACACTACCTTACTCTACCCTGGTCCACCCTACTCTACCCTACACTACCTTACTCTACCCTAGTCTACTCTACTCTACCCTACACTACCTTACTCTACCCTAGTCTACCCTACTCTACTCTACTATACCCTACTCTATCTTACACAACTCTACACTACTCTCCTCTACACTACTCTACACTACTCTACCCTACTCAACCCAAACTTCACATAAACCATCTACTAAATAGTCCGAACAAAGCCTAAAAATTTGAATGGATAGGTGAGCCAGTTCTTGAGTTATAAAATAACAACGAAAAGTGGCATTGATTTTTATATATATTATATATATATAGATAGATAGAAGAAGATAAAGCGATCCTATAAATTTGTTTTTCCTTTTAAGGTACGGAATCCTAAAAACAACTCATTACATCTTTTTTACCATCGAAGTAATTAACTCATCTTTTAAATACCAAATTGTAACTTAATCGAACAAGATAAAGAACTTCTCATGTAACCGTAACCAAATTACCAGTACCAAAGACAATAAATCCGACAATCGAGAGAATGTTTGAAAACAAATGATTTCGCAGCGAACGGGTTCAAACTCGAGTTGGCGAACGCTGAAAACTTTCTATTTGCCTAATTAACTACATTCAAGGGTCTCTTTCCTTGATTAGATCACGTATCGAAAGGATCTGAGTCAATACAAACTTAGTTTTTATTGTTGTTTGACTGCCAAGGAACTGGCGATTCTACGATTGAAAATGATTAACAAATGTTTCTTTTGATAGTTCTATAGTTGTAGTAGTAGTTGTGTAGTTTTGGTTTATCTTAAAGGAGACCTTCCAATGCATTGCTGCTTCTTCTGGTGTAACAGTGGTTGTCACTTCAAAACCTTTCGCCCAATCAAACATTTGTTTAGCGAGCAATGTACTCAGGCCACTGTAGACGAACCATGATTCTCTTGCGAATGTCTTAAAATCTGATTGTAATTAATTCTAGAAAAGTGTTCCTACCGATAGAGCCTTTGGTCTTTTTTGGGTAAGCCTTGTGTGGATTGTTGGCTGTCACGTATCCGAATTTGTGGTCCCAAACCAAAATGAAAGAGAAGAGATGAACTTGACTCTTACTGTAGGAACTGGCCCGTAATAGCCGAAGGGGAGAGGAAGGCTTTGCCCAGCCGTGGGACGTAACCAGTTAATCAGATTAGATAGAGCAGGGTCTTGAATGAAACCTGCCGACTTCCTTATGATGTTTTTTTTCATCTTTTGTAGCGTGATTCAATTAAATAAATTGAAACAGAAGCTTTAGATAAACTGAAAAACTGTTTGACTAACCTGTTTACACCAAAATTCGAGTTCCTTAAAACTAACTAGTGTTAGTTATAGTATACCCAATGATATCTAGTACTAGCGAGCTTAGTTCCTAATTATATTCAATACAGAGTTATTGAGAGTTATTGGGGTTATTGAGTTGTTGTTGTCGTTGTTGTTACCGAGTTGTTGTTGGTATTGAGTTATTGGACTTGATTATAATAAGTGAATCGAGTCTTATATTTATCTACTACTAGCTATTGCCCGCGCGGCTTCGCTCCCGCTCACCCCTACTCCACCCCACTCTACCCCACTCTACCCCACTCTACCCCACTCTACCCCACTCTACCCCACTCTACCCTACTCTACCCTACTCATTCAAGGTTTCATTTTTATATATATAGATTTAGTACAGGTATTGTAAATACTTGGGCATTGTTACCTAAAGAATAGAAATTATGTCGGGCTAGAACTATTAATAGTCAATTAATTTAATAGATACCTATAACGTTTAATTAAACCAGTACGCCGGGTTCTATTAGGTTGATGTGGCCAAGAATTGGATAGATATTAAGTTATGATAAATACTGAATAATTCTTGGCCATTGTGACCTGAATAAAGAGTATACTGTAGTCTAAACAGCCAAGAATTTCTTTTCAATTATGAGTAAAATGTTTTTTTATGGCATACTTTACACTAATATTATAAAAATGAAAGTTAGTATGTATGTTTTTTTTAAGGTTTGAAATCATGCAATGACTTCTCCCGCTCTAGGGAGGTGCGGGAAGGTGTGTCAGACTTTTACTGACTGAAACCACACATATGTTTTTTCTTTACTGTTTGCGTGCCAAGACCACGGGTTTCCTTTTTGAAAGTAAATCCATAGCCCCAGTAGGCTTCTTGCTGACATCTCTTTGAGGCGCGGTCCAGACGGTTACCCGACAGTTACATGGGGAGCTACCCATAGCTCATCGTCCACAAGCGCACACTTACCGTGGCTGAAAATCCAGGTCGAAGTCCGGACGACTAGGACGTAAAATAAGTTCGTATGTATGTGTAAATGATTTGACACATACAGACAGCACTGATTAATAATTTTGTTCAAAACACCTCGAAGAAACTAGTTACAATGATTTAAATTCATTGATCAAACGTTGATCGTTTCTTTTTAGGGCTTTCAAATAAATATTAACTTTTGATTACAAGACTGTTGAATGTTTAGTGACGTTAAAAGTGTAAATGGAGTATTTAAAAGGTATTTTAGCTTACTTCTTAGTCCGCCAAACATCCTCAACTCATAACATGCTATTGCGATTATATCTCTCGTGTAATCTATGTTTATCTGCGGCTTTGAAGCCTACGCCCGGGGCCCTTCACCCAGGAGCCCTATAAATAAATAAAGGATGCAAAAGTGCGTTCCACGTGGTCCCTTTGAAGTCCTCTTGAGAAACTCTCCCATTAAACGACTCTACTGAAATACAGAATAAACTAACACATCGTCTTTCTTTCAGATGACACGTGTATCTTAATTCATGAATCCCCAAGCGACCACCGGTGGCCGCGCATCTATTGTCTTACTATTGTGTCTCTAATTGACGGTATCTGAAGGGTTAAAGGAAAATGGTAAAGTAATAAGTTTTCAATGAAAATATTTTTTTTCATTGCCAGCTTTTATAGCGCGATATATAAGGTAACTATTTAAATGAAAACTCATCAAGACCATTCCAAAAAGCTCAAACACGATAGGGTTGTCTGAGTTCCTATGGACACCATCTTTTTTTTATGGTGGGCAAAAATCAACCAATGAAAGAAAGAAGAAAGAAAAGTATTTATTTTGGCGCACAAAAACATTGTAGACAACAAAAAAACTGAAGACAAATACAAAACAAACAAAAAAAAAAAAAAACTAAAAAATAACATTGTATGTCTCACGTTTGCGCGAAAAAAAGGTCCAGTTCAGCGAAATGCCAGACAACTACGAGGTAGTTGTCTGACGCTGGTTTTCAACAGAACCTTATTAGGAGTAAACGGATAAAAAAAGACTTTGCAATTAGTGTCACGTAAAAGGTGAAAATAAGACATAATATATGTGATAAAATAGTAAATATATGAATGACAACCCCCGTTTTTGGGCGGAGCGGGAGATAGTGTCTAACTCTTACTGACTAAAAACCCACCCCGTTCGTTCCATCTGGTTTATTAGACCAGCTCCGTAAAGCAGAATTTTTAAAAGGATTTCGTAAAAACCAGTTCATATTCCCCATATCCTACATTTCCAAATCCGACACAAAAAGAACGACAAAGGAAATCAATCAGTAACGTTGTTGTACGCAAAAAGTTAAGCCCCATTCACACTTATATTATCCATGGGCAGAATTTAGGTCAAATGTAAAACGAATTGCGGAACGGTCTACGTCAGTTAGAACCGCTGACGCGCCGTGAATGTGCCCTAATGAACAGCTGTTACACCATTCAAAGGGAACTATTTCAACCTAACTTTAAAATATACCTTCAATTACTTTGCCGCTTTAATTGAAAGGGAGAATCGCGTTTTTTTGTTTTGAATATTTTTGCTTTTTATTGTAACTTGTAGATTTTTTATTACAAGCTTTTATTTAGTGTCACCTGTCCCGATGTTTGTCTGTCATCAAATCTTGTAAATTAAATTTGACCCTCTTCCCGGTTACCGATTAAGCTGAAATTTTACATGCATGTGTAAATCAGATGACAATGCAAAATTATTATGACAAGGAGCTGCTCTGATGATGGAACCGGAAGCTGGCTATAGGAACTGTTAGATATACGATACAACCCCATCGAGTTTAATCGACAAGTATTAATTATATAGATACACCAAGCTATAAAAGCTTGCTATGAAAAAATTCGTTGGGTTGAAGCTTTATATATAAGTGTCGTATGAAAGTTTCTGTAGTGATCGATATTCTTACATTATACAAAACAAAGTCCCCACCGTGCGTCTTTGTCTGTCTGTCTGTTTTTAATGCAGTTTTCACCAATAGATAAAGTGATTCTTGAGTAAGGTTTATGAGCATAATACTGCAGGGGTGGCTGAGTGGTAATGGCCCCGACTTACGAGTTGTAGGTCACAGGTTCAAACCCAGCCAGGTTCATTACCTTGTGTAATTTATTTCATAACCACTGCTCTCAAAACGGTGAAGGAAAACATCGTGAGGAAACCGGCATATCCTAGAAACAAAAAATCGAAGACATGTGACATTCATCCACCCGCACTGGGCACGCGTGGCGGATTACGGACCATTCTCTCTTTTAGAGAGGAGGCCTGAATCCCAGCAGTGGGAACATAAAAAAAATGATTTATTTAGTATGATTGTAATATTTTCAATTTTATCCATCTAAGTTCTTTTTCAACAGAGCTTTAGTTTTTTCATTTGCAAACCACTATAAAATAAACAGTCCACTTCCATCTCATTCAGATACCATGTCCTGAAACAGCATACAAGATACTTTTTATCCTTGAGTGTGTTCCCACGGAATAATTTTCTACTTTCAATTGCATTGGTAAGTTAAAAAAAAATTGTCCAAACAACATTTACAAGCATTCAATGGACGAGCACTATTGGCTCGATGCAAATGTATCCAGTCAAGCATCGATCACCACGATTGACACTCGATTAACTATCCCTATTTAATTTAGTTCACACTGAAAAAGCAGGGAATGGTCTAGGTACTAGCTGTTGACGTGTACAATGAAGTTGTGCAGTTATATGTTAGCTGTGTACCTTGATCTGCTTTTTTTGGTTGATTGCTACTCGTCTGGTCTTGAAATGTTAATCTTAGCCTTAGTTTTTTTTTTGTTTATGTTGGGTGAAAATCATCCAAATGTTGACCCCCGTCCTTGGTTGGAGCAAAAGATAGTGTCAGATTCTTACTGACTAAAAAACTCACCCAGTTCCTTCGTGCCTTTCATACCGGGGCTGAGTTACCTTTTGGAGCTAACCCTAGCCCAGTAGGTGAATCTAAACCTGGAAATTATTTGAATTGTTTTTGGATTCCGTCCTTTTCGTCACGTTCCCACTTTGTCGTGATGCCAGATAATCGTGTGGTTGTAAAATTAACTGTTTTAATTAATTGGTTATAACTTAATTTTTTGATTGGAATGTATAAGGGTGTACATATTCTAGTTAAAAGGTTTTATTTTATTTTTATTTTTTTGGCGTCAAACTACAACCAATATAATTATTCTTAAGACAATTAGTTCCTTAGAATAGTATCGACAATGTAATATTGTGTAAGTTTATATGAACCTTGGCTACACATCTCATACTTGGAAATATCGGGTCACCGACCGGTATACTTATATACTTATTTTGCATTTGACATTTACTAAGTACGTCCTCTGCATAGTATTTTAAATATAAGACCGACATTCAGTGAAAACACGGTTGAAAAGGCAGTGAGGTAAACAGGACTCCTCGCTTGAATCCACACTAATGACGCGAAACTTTGCTTGCAGAAGTTAATATAGTATAATATAGTGCGGTTGCATATTATTTACCGTTTGTTTTTATAATGAAGCCTGAACATTAATGAGATTAACGTGTTTCTAAAATTATTTAGAAGTTGGAATGTTTCGTACCTCCGCGGCCATTAATATGCTACGTTCGTTAGTTTCTTTAGTGAGCAGAAAATATTAAAAAAAAAGTTATTCAATTCAAGAAGGCGTAGGTAGTAAATATATGTATTTATGTATATACTAGTTTTTGCCCGCGGCTTCGCTCGCATTAAATTCCCTCATATAAGGGAAGAGGTGAGTTAGAAAGAGATAAAAAGTAGCCTATGTCACTCTCCATCCCTTCAACTATCTCCACTTAAAAAATCAAATCAATTTGTCGCTCCGTTTTAACATGAATGACGGACAAACAGACACATACTGTCCTATTTATTATATAAGTATGTATTTATGTATGTAGGTATGTTTCTGTATTATTTTATTCAAATTACTTATTAATTTTAAAATAGTGAACTGGATCCTAGGGTCCTACCCTCTACTGTGATCTCTCTATCACTCAATGGTTTACTGGAAGAAAACTCAACTTTGAGTTAAGCTCGCCTATGTGCATGAACTCGGATATCCACATATGTTTGTTATTTATCATGGTGTACAATAAAGAATTAAGGAATAGAAGATTATAACTGTCAGTCTTTTTTTTTAGGGTGAAGAGCTTGTCAGACTTTTACTGGCTAAAAAAGCTGTCAGTAATATTGGTTGATGCTTACCAGAGTTGAGAGTTGGTTCGCAAGAATTTCCAAGGCCTTGGATTACAAAAGGCTACTGAAGGAAGATTGGTTTTAGCCACTAAGGACGAGAAGTCATAATTTGAAGATTATAAAACGTGACATGACGTCGACTTGAACAGATTCGATACATTGGTTTATTCCACGGCACAACACGACACGACTCACGGCGTCCTTACCTTCTACACGACGCAGGTCCTCACCGGACATGGTAAGTATTCGTGCGGAAGTGACGCCCGGGTGTCGCCACTGTCGGAACGCCCGGAAACACGGTGGAGCACACAGTAGAGGTGTGCTCTGCTTGGGCGGAGCATCGCCGTGCCCTTGTAGGAGCGATCGGCGTTGAAGATCTCTCGCGCTAGGCCTTGGTTCAGGCCATGGTCCGGAGCAAGGAGAGGCAGGCAGTCGCGTCCTTCTGCGAAGCAGTAATGCTAGCAAAGGAGGAGGCTGACCGCATCAGGTAACGGCGCTCTCACTGCCGCCGGGATTCCGATCCCGATTTCCGACCACCGCAGACGCGGTCTTGCGGACGGCGTGCTATGGGAAGCTCGCTGTCTGACCGTCCGGCAACAGTCCGCCAAAGCCAAAGACGTCAACGGCGCGCACTGTTCCCGCGCGCCTGAAGGAATTTTCAGTAACAGCAGCGAAACATAGCTCGAGCTCCGGTATGAAGGCTTGAAGGAACGGGGTGGGTTTTTAGTCAGTAAGAGTCTGACACTATCTCCCGCTTCGCCTAAGAGCGGGGGTTATCATTAGATGATTTTCCCACCATAAAAAAGAACACGACACGAGACAGTTGTATAGGTAGGTATAGATTAAAGCTGAATGCGTCAAGCACCCGAGTACTAGATACTTACTGATATTTGAAAACAGTCATTGGTTATCACACTATTAGCCAAAATAATGTATTCCCAATAATGCTCAATGACCAAATAGCACTATAGGTCAAATGGACGTGCTGACGTAACATATTCGCTATCGGATTACGTGTACCGTTTGTAAGTCTAATCGCCACTCGGCTGAGTCTAACCGCAGCGCAGGGGTGTTGGCGCCCAAATGTAATAAAGATCTAATGCAATTGTGATGCAATAGAGGCATTGCTGGAATAATGTACTTTCACGGGCATGGAAACAATACCTAAAAGTATACAACAGGTTAGTTGCCGTAAAAAATGTTATTAGTCCGTCTTTTAGATTATCCAAAAATAAGGCACTCGTATTTTTTTATTTGTAAATTAAATAAAAAATTACAAAGATACAGCCCATTAAAGTTACGTGTAACATCACGCCGTGCTGCATTTTTTCGCACGGGGTGACGTCACACGTAACTTTAATGGGCTGTATCTTTGTTATTTTTTGTTTAATCGAAAGAAGAAAAAATACGTGTCCAATATTATTTCATAATATAAAATACGGACTAAATAAAATGTAGTTATTTTGACCCTGGAAACTACCCTATTGAGATAGCTTAGGGCCAAAGGCAGTAAATAGTCAGTAAATGTTCATTTTAATTAATAAATAAAGAAAACCTTTTGGAAAATTCGTTTCAAAATGTTCACTTTTTAAGGATTGTTATTTTTAAGGATAAGCGAAATGCGTCATAGGGTAAAGTAAAAAGTGTCAAACTATGCTATCAACTGATAAACTGACGTATATAAACAAGCTTTTAATGAAAATCATTTTTTTCATAGCAAGCTTTTATAGCTCGGTAATCCTTTATAATTAATACTTGTCAAGACAAATCATACGAGCCAAACTCGATGAGGTTGTTTGGTTTAACTATCAAGTTCCTATAGCCACCTTCCGGTTCCATCATCAGATCAGCTCCTTGTAATAATTATTTTGCATTGTCATCTGATTTACCTACACATGCATGCAACATTTCAGCTCAATCGGTAACCAGGAAGTGAGTCAAATTTAATTTACAAGGTTTGATTACAGACAAACATCGGGACAGGTGAAACTAAATAACAACTTGTAATATGTTAATATTGACGTCATAATCACAAAACAAAATGGCGTCCAATGTTTTCATCAAATTACGCGCGAAAATCAAAATGCATTTTTATGGCACATAACGATTGGATATTTAGTTATATCGTTTATTTAGTTATTTTTTTGCTTCTTTTTTGTTTTGTTTATACCTAACCTACTTAATTAGCGTTTGTGTGCCTTTTATTATGCTAATTAAATCTAGTATAGCTTAATAGCATGATCAGCGCGTTCCATCGTCGACCGCATCGTCGCTTTCCATCAGGTGAGATGGCGGTCAACCGCAAACCTATCAACAATAAAAACCTTTTAATGTTCCCACTGCTGGAACTCAGGCCTCCTCTCTAGGAGAGGGAAAACAATTTATTTTCTCTTTTCTTTCGCAGATGAACAGTAGTGGCCGTGGTAACGGCGCCGACTTACGAGTTGTAGGATGCGAGTTCAAACCCAATTAGTCGTATTCAGTATATCAATCATAGTAAAATGATGTGAAATTATTATATTAATACCCAAACGTGACAGAAACTGAATGCCGATAGTAGTATAAGTGACTAGAATGATTTAATTGTAATAATTAACTAAAATGCAGTTACGGTTAATATACGATACAATAGCCGGTGGTTTATTTCAATATTTAATTTATAGAGAATCATTATTAACATAATACTTATCGTAAATACGTAACATTCATGAAATTGTTTTGTATGTTCTTGTACTCTGTAATAGTTCAAGTAGGCTGTTGATGTATGAAATATTATCGTACTCTATCGTCGGCCACATCATTGCTTACCATAAAACGCGAGACTACCCATAAAAAAAATATATATATATTGTTGATAGGTTTGCGCTTGACCGCTATCTCACCTGATGGAAAGCGACTATGCGGTCGAAGATGGAGCGCGGTTACATATAAGTAAGTATTCAAATATTTACTCTTGCTTTAAATATACTCGGATTGCTGTTATTTATATTTCTAAATACATACATAATTATAGATAAATTACAACCAGGCACAGAACAAATACTTGTGCTTATCACACGAACTATTAATTTTGTCCTGGATGGGAATTAAAACCCACGATCTGCGGCTTAGCAATCAATGCCACTAGCTACTAGACCAACAGGCCAGTTAATAAATTTTTACGAGTACTTTAGAGAGGTACCCAACTAATACTGCTATCTGTTCACCTTTGCCCTTATCCTGCTGAAAAAGCGTTAGTTGTGTAAAGGTAGCTACACTGCACAAACGTGTGCCACACACGCCGATCTGGGCGCATCGGTCTCCATATATTATATATGGAAACTAGACTTGTAGAGCTACACTGCTTGTAGAATGGATGGTCGATGAGGCCGAAAGGTTCTAGATTGGAGATTGTGCACCGGAAGGCGCAGCGTTAGAAGGCCTCTCATAAGGTGGACGACCTGATCAAAGTCGCGGGAATGCGGTGGATGTGGGACGTTCAGGATCGATAGGTGGGCGACGCTTGGGGGAGGCCTATGGCTGAAATGATGAGAGCTAGACTTGATGACACGCCATGCGACGTCGTTCTACGTACAAATCAGGCGTAGAACAGGGGTAGGTACGTCAGTCTAATGTAATAAATTCTATCGTTATGTTTACAATTCAGTCGTTTAGTCTAGCATAGTATAAGCATAGCATAATCAGCCTTTTAAGTTTCCCTTAGCTGGGATTCAGGCCTTCTCTCTAGAAGAGGGAATGGTCAATCCACAACGCGGGCCCAGTGCAGGTGGCGAATGTCACATGTCTGTAGTTCTAGAACATGCCGGTTTCCTCACGATATTTTCCTTTACTGTTTTGAGAGCAGTGGTGATGAAATAAATTACACAAAGTAACGCGCCTGGCTGGGTTAGAACCGTGACCGACAATTCATAAATCGGGGCCATTACCACTCGGCCACCACTGCTCAATCGGCGTTTAGTCTAATAATACAATAATATCAAGCTCTAATTGAGGTCTACAAAGGTCTCATGAGTCCCTATGTATAAACGATATTATCTGCTCTATCGCTAGTACTAATCGGGTCACTAATAACGTTTCAATTTGACTGTATCAAAGGATACTCTGATTGGTAATTAACAAGTTGCTAAATGAGATCAAACAATGTAGAGTATTGAATGCTATTAGCCATGCATTGTTTAAGGTTTGTAGATCGTAGGGACAAAGTTTTTGAATTGTTTTGATTAGTTTGAAAGTTTAACAAGGTTCAAGGATTTTTGATTTTAATAAATATTGATTTGATTTTGCCCTCAACTTTTATTGTTTAGTACTTGATATTTACTGTAGGTAGAAAATCCTCTTTTTTCAATGATATTTTAAATCTCTCTTTGTTTATTTAAAAATGCGTGACGCACAGGACCGGTAGTTGTGGCGACGCTTGGGGGAGACCTATGTCCAACAGTGGACGTCTTTCGGCTGAAATAATGGTGATGATGATGATGATGTTAATATTTATTAATATCTATTTTAATGATTTTTTTTAACAGTATAAGGTAATTTTGCCCTTAACTTTTATTCGTTACTTATTCGATTTGTTTTGTGCAGGAATCGAACTTGCGACATGGAATGCAGCAAGCAATGACTCAACACATACAAACTACAAAAAAAAAACAGATAACAAGAGTCCGGTCGAAGGATATTCCGTTTTCAATGGACATTGGACGACTTTCCACATTGCTCCGTTTATTTGTAGGTAATATGTCTTTCATATTTTGTTTGGTTCTTATAAACCCACCAACCCGCACTGAACCCGCGTGGTGAATTACGGCTCATGCCTTGAAATAGAGAAGAGGCCTGAGTCCCTGCAGGGGAAACATTATAAGACTGATTATGTTTCTGCTTATGGCTGGTTTACACAGTGCGAGCTAGCGTACGAGCCAGCTTGCTGAGTAGCTGCACCGCAGTACCTCGCACTGTTTGGACGTCACTTACGAGTAACTCGCATGCGCAAGACAGTAGCTCGCATCCGAGTCATCCGATTTTCACTCACCTGCTCGCCCAGCGGCAATTCACACATGGCAGCAGCTTGGCCGTCGCTCGCATCGTTTGGACCGTTCGGCAGCAGCTCGTAAATAAATGAGATATGAATTTACAGATACATTTATCATAGACCATTTTCTTCTAAAAAAATAAACGTAGCCCAGTGGGAGCTTAGCAACAAAAAAAAAAACAACCGCATTGTCCAATCTCGCCCTAAATAAGACATTAAGTGCGTAGTTTTTGTAAGCATACATAGGCTGGTATACATAGTGCGAGCTAGCGTACGAGCCAGCCTGCTGAGTAGCTGCACTGCAGTAATTTGCACGATTTGGACGTCACTTACGAGTAACTCGCATGCGCAAGTTGGACAGTAGCTCGCATCCGAGTTACTTTAACATTTTTTATTTTCACTCGCCTGCTCGCCCAGTAGTAACTCGCACATGACAGCAGCTCGGCCGTCGCTCGCATCGTTTTGACCGTTCGGCAGTAGCTCGTAAATTAATGAGATATGAATTTACAGATACATATATCGTAGACCAATTTCTTCTAAAAAAAATAAACGTAGCCCAGTGGGAGCTAAGTAACAAAAAAAAAACAACCGCATTGTCCAATCTCGCCCTAAATAAGACATTAAGTGCGTAGTTTTTGTCAGCATACATACTATACGTTTGATTAAAGTAATAAATCGAGAGAGACACTACAGGACTGTTATCTGGCTTCTCGGCACGGAATTAAGCGGCGATAGAACCCCGCTCCGTCGTAAATTGTCCCTCAAACTTACTCCTTTATTTAACATCCTAGTATAAGAGAAACCAACTAATTATGCTATTGTGGCTCTCTCCAGACAATTACCTTCAACTTTATTGTATTGAATGGTGTTAAGATTTTAGTGAATGGATATTGTAGTTGAGTTTTAAGACGGATTTATTTTGGAGTTAAAGTTGGTGAAGATTTTACTTTTTATTCTTAAACCACAACTAGTTACTGCCAGTGGCTTTGTCTGCATTAAATTGTCCACATACTCTCTGGATACAAAACCTGTGTGCTATTGATATATAAGGACTTTGCTTATCTGTGTTCCAAATTTCATACAAAACCGTTCAGGCGTCTGTGAGTGAAGATAAATACACATAACAAAGCTTTCATCTATTAATACGAGTATTATTGTGTATGTCACACAATAATACAAATAATAATAATTAATACTTACTTAGTAATTTATGCTTCCTTCTTTGACTTCGTTCCAAGACTCTAGGGTTCTCTATCGCTCAGCCCATGGCCACAGCAGGGTCTCCAAATCTTATGATCAGATTTGAAGTTTACAAATGCAGGAACCAACTTCAGGTTTGGCATTCACACTAAATGCGAACGAATTAGGTGTATGGTGTTGAGCAGATCAAAATAATTAAGCCAGAAGAATGCACGTCTTCAGTTTTGACTTTGACTAAAAACTTATCGTATATATTTTGTTTGTTTCTGAGTAAATCTTAAGAGCTAAAAAACGATTGGTTCCTGGAAGAAAACGGATACAGGATGTTAAGTAAGTAAGTAAGTAAGTAAAACTTTATTTGTTTAAACATGGTGTACATGATACATTGCATGCAAGATAGTAGGTAATGAAGTATAAGTTCTAGCATGTTCAGCCGCATATCGTGGCGTACAAATATTTAGGAAGAGATGGTGCATAAACCGTGATCATCAAAATTTCATAGGTACTTGTTAAATTTAGTTTAGGTATGATTACATTTCAATAGCATAGTTCTAGATATAATTCAATTTCAAATAGTCATTATACAAATTAGATAGTACAATTATCATTAAAATGTCAATTTTTTTTTTTTCAAAAAAAAAAAAAAATAACAAAAAAATAATAATAATAATAATACAATACACATGTCAACAGCATAATTTTAAATAAATTTGAATGTCAAAAGTAGTCAATAAGATCATAATTTGCTGTCATTAAAATTACAATTATTCTAGATAAAAAAAAAAAAAAAAAAAAAAGTATAATAATAGTAAAACAATACAATACATGTCGACAGCATTTTAAATTAAATTCAATGTCGAAGCAGTCAATAAAATTACGAATTACTGTCATTATTAAAATTACAATTATTTAGTATCAATTATTCAAACAAAAAAAAAAAAAAAAAAAAAAAAAAAATTATACAAAACAATATTAAAAATGTAATATTGTCATCTCAAAAACGAAGAAAATTGTCCTCTTTCATAAACTCTGCTACACTGTAATATGCTCTTTTAGTTAGAAAGCTCTTCAATTTACTTTTAAGAGCAGATTTATTTAAAGTTTTCCATAATTTAGGCAATTTGTTAAAAATGGTCGGAGCCATGCAAAAGATGCTCTTGCGCATAAGAGCCGTTTTAGCGGCCGGAACACAGAGTTTGAAATTATCACGTCTATTTCTTGGGAAAGCATTAGACAAATACTGAAATAAATGAGGATTACATTTAATGAACATCACTGCTTCGAGGATGTATAATGAGGGTAATGTCAATATCTTCCGTTCTATAAAATAAGGTTTACAGCTGTCCGTCGTTTGCAGTCTAAACATCGATCTAATGCACCTTTTTTGTGCTCGAAACGCTATTTCATTGTCTGTACTGTTCCCCCAAAAGATGACTCCATATCTAATAATTGATTCAGCTAATCCATAGTATGCAGTAATCAGTGCATCCGTGCTGAGAACCGCAGCAAGCTGTTGCAAAGCGTAGGCTGCACTGCTCAATTTTTTACTTAGTGCCTCTATTTGGGGTTTCCAATTTAATTTAGAATCTATAATTAGCCCTAGAAATTTTGTTGTGTCACTTTCATTGATATTTACATTATTAAATTTAATATCAGGATTGTTGACTGTTTGCATACGTTGTCTAAAGTGCATAACGTTAGTCTTTTTTAAATTAATTATTAAATTATTATCATTTAACCAATTTATAATAGATATTAGTGAATTATTAATGTCAAGTTCATATGTATTAATGTCATTACAAGCTATTGTCATAGTGCAATCGTCAGCAAAAAGTGTCATCGGTTGTTCAGTTACTTTAGGCAAGTCATTAATATACAATGTGAAAAGTGGAGGCCCCAATACACTGCCTTGAGGTACTCCATATATAACTTCGCGTTCCTCTGATCTTGAAATTTCTTCACGATTACTAATTTTATTTATTTTACATATTTCTGTAACTTGTTTACGATTATGAAGATAGGACTTAATTAATTCTAAAACATTGCCTCTAAAACCATAGGCTTCAAGTTTTTCTGCTAGGGTGTCATAATGGACACAGTCAAAGGCCTGTGTCATATCGCAAAATATGGCACAGACTGGTGTTCTCTTATCGACATTTAGCATGACATTATGTAAAAACTCATAAATAGCCAAATTAATACTTTTATTTTTTCGAAATCCCTTTTGTTCGTCACATAGTATATTATATTTTTCTAAATAAGTATTCATTTCCCTATATATATATTTTTCGAACACTTTAGACAAAATTGGTATAATCGCGATCGGTCTGTAAGATGACATATGAGGAGAACGAAAGTGAAGGGGGGGGTGGCTGAGACTGTATGTATTTCAATCGAGCTGCATGACTATTTGGAAATCAAAAAAATATTATTCTTGAAAAATCACAGCTAAAGAGTTGCGCTTCAAAGTGAAAAGTAGTCGTTAAACTGTACTTGCGTACACTGATTTTACGAGCAATTTCAATTTTATGATCCTGTGTTACGCGACAGAATGTTTCTTTTGTTCCTTTAAATAATTGAATTGCTGAAGGAATTTTCTAGTAAGTAGAATAGTGATAGATACAAGTATTTGAATTGGTATTTTTAGTATTGTATTTCAGTTTCATTAGGACTTCAAATTGCCAATTATCATAATTGAAACGTTTAAATTCAAGTTTCGTTACTCGTATCTTTTCAGCCAAGTAAATGAAAAACTGAAATTAAAGTGGTTTTACAATTGTTTTTGTTTGTATTTTGGCATTCAGTTTTTTTTTTTTTTTTTACAAAATTATAATAATTTATTTGGGAACGTAAGTGTAACCGCACACAGGCCATAAAAAAAGCTAGAAGCGGCTACAAAAAAAGCTAGAAGCGGCCGCAAAAAAAAAGGTGAAGCGCGCAAAATCTTGTAGCCAGAGAAGCTAAAAGCGGTTTCTAACTTTTTTTTTGTGGCGGCTTCGCCGCACACCTAAAAAAAACTTTTCTAGCCTAACCTAACCCTACCTGAAAAGGTTTTTGGTTCGAACCTCATTTTCTAAATTCATTTTCGATTCGAAACGAGACCAGAAAATAAACTTAAACTGAAATAATTTTAAAACAAACTCTAACCCACTTCCCTGTGCCTCATCAAGATAAACTGCGATCTCTAGTTTATTCGCAATAGGTATCAAATGACGCGCATGATCCGTATTTATTGTCCTTTTAGTATCGGATCGCGATTCGCGGATCACGTCACGAATAACGCTTATTCGTGGATTCAAACTGGTTAACGTATGATGCTGATACAAGATAACTTGTTATGGTTTTGAGTTGAGAAGATAAAGGAGTGTTTAGAGACTTAAAGTGGATCAGACGGTGGTAACCCAGCGTTCCAACAGGGTGACCTTGCTCGTTTCAATCTGTGTAGAAAGCAGTTGTTGTAGTAATCCATCACCTTCAACGCCCTTCGTTTGGGGGGGGCATCTTTCCATTTAGAATCAGTCTCTCTGGTTGCAGTGACTAATTTGCGTACGTGTTGGTGCGGGGTTTACATACATCATCATCATTTCAGCCGATACACGTCCACTGCTGGACATAGGCCTCCCCCAAGCGTCGCCACAACGAACGCTCCTGCGCGTCTCTCATCCATCGGCTTCCCGCAACCTTCACCAGGTCATCAGACCACCTTGTTGGAGGCCTTCCAACGTTGCGTCTTCCGGTACGAAGTCCCCACTCCAGAACCTTTCGGCCCCAACGGCCATCTGTTCTGCGAGCAATGTGCCCTGCCCATTGCCACTTAAGTTTGGCAATTCTTTGCGCTATGTCGGCAACCTTAGTCCTCCTGCGGATGTCTTCATTTTTGATTCGATCACGCAAGGTAACCCCGAGCATAGCCCTTTCCATTGCCCTTTGGGTGACTTTAAGCCTTCTGATGAGGCCCATTGTGAGCGACCACATTTCAGAGCCATATGTCATCACTGGGAACACACACTGATCATAGGCTTTCGGCTTGAGACACTGTGGTATGTTGGACGAGAAGACACCGCGTAGCTTCCCGTAGTCCACAAACGCTAGGCAAAGAGGCAGGTTATACTCCTCCAGGGTTTACATACGTGTGGCTGCAACGCAAACCAAACAGACAAACCATACTCGTTTGAAACGAGCGTTTCAATCGGACTGAAACTAGCAAGGTTATTTCTGAGTGACCTTGCTAGTTTCAGTCCGATTGAAACGCTCGTTTCGGTCGGATCGGATGTAAGCAGAAGTTGTAACCATGTCCTTCAATCCCCTTGGTTGGCGCGCCTTTCCGGTTGAAATCAGTTATACTGGTTACATTGACTGATTTGTGAACGTGTTGGTGCATGGGTTTACAACTGTGTAACCGCTGTATAAACTCAAACACACAAACCAGGCTCCAACTTAGGTGACCTGGTAGCAAACGAGAGTCCCAACAGAGTTGACCTTGCCAGTTTCACTCCATGTAGACAACAGGTTTTGGTGCGTGGTTTATATCCGTATACCTGCAACACAAACCAAGCTCTAACCAAGGTGACTTTGGATGAACCGCTTGTTTACAACCAGTCCATACTTTAAGCATGAAACTACTTTACGCTTTACGCAATAAACAAGATAAGTACCTTTAAAAGACGGTGGTAGCAGATGGTGGCAGTTTTTGATCGATGGGCAGCGAAAGTTAAACTTAACTAATTTAAATGCATAATATATGTATCAGTTTTTCAGTAAATTGTCTTATAGTTCTATTTCACTGTTACAAAAATAGTTTATACATAGCTGCAATATGTGGGTGGTTAAGATTTCTAGGGTACCGTTTGTCCCTTAAAGCTGCCTCGTCGTTTGCACCCACGGCGGGGGAATGTTGAAGTGTCATCCATAACACCTGTGTTCCCACGTATTATTGAGACCTATTTAAAGCGAAAGATGCGTTATTATTGTTTGAAACTTTATTTTAATTCTTGCCATTTTTAGTAATACGACTTGCATTTATGATTTAACTTATGTGCCTGGACTACTTGCAGCCACTTGCAATCGGTATTCGCTTTCCGTTCTCCTTGACTTGCAGTGATCGTTTTTCTTTTGGTGGCATGGCAAAGTCATTATGACCTGCAATTGAAAAAAAGAAACAGGCATATACCGAGTTATTTGTAAAATACTAGCAACTTTTCAGGATTATGTTAAAAACATCAAAAACAAGTTAAAAAAATTTTGTTCAATGACTTTTAAAAATTTACTATATTTTATCATCAGATTTTCATATAAAAATATTTAAATTTGAATGTTCAAAATATTACGAAGTCTATGCGAAGCAAGCGATAGTACAACAGCGGAGGTAAGCGGCACATAAACTTGACCTATTTACGGGCGCATGCGCTTGCGTCGCGACATACGTATTCGTGTAGCAAAATTCGGTAGTGCGGACGTAACTATCTTTACATGATGATGTATCAATATCCTAATGTCGAGTACACGGAAATGGTGCGAATGCTTGCTAGGTGAAATGGCAATGTTTTGGAAGCCTGCTTACTATTGTTACGAGAACAGTGCACGGGAGCCGGGTAAGTAGATGCAGCAAAATACAGAGTTAAAATGTGTTAGATGAAACAACAAAATCTTGAACGTTTGTTTTAGGTAAATATATTATGGTTTGTAAAAAGTCATAGAACAAAAGTTGTTGTTTATGGTGTTAGTAATACAGTCCTGCAAGGTTGTTAGTGTTTTACAAATAACCATGTGGATATAAATTTACGATTTTTTACTTCACACATAACAAACTGATTAGCATCTGTAGACTCATAGTAAGGTTCAGTTGAAAACCAGCGCCAGGCAACTGTTACGTAGTAGCCTGGCACTATGCTGAACTGGACTTATTTGGCGCAGCTGTGAGGCACACGATGTGGACGTATTTTTAAAATTAAGTATTTTCTATAGTTGTAATTTCATTGTGTTTTTATCTGCCAAATAAACGTGTTTTCTTTCTTTCTTTAAGCATGGACCATACGGTTGCAAACCAGCGTCCCAACAGAGGTGACCTTGCTAGTTTGACTGCAGTTGTAGTTGTTGTTGTTGTTCAACGTCTATAGTTGGAAGGCGCATCTATCCATCCACAGTGACTGATTTACGAACGTGCTGGCGCGTGGATTACATCCATGTAGCTGCAACACAAAACAAGTTCCAACCAAAGTGACCTTGGTTGGAACACTCGATTGCAACCATTTGATCCACCTCTTAAGGTAACCTATTGAATGGTAATTTGGTACGTGTAGTACCCACATTTCGTCAGTAATGTAAGTACTAGTCATGGACTTCTAACCATCCTCTTTGTCAAACACTCCTCTTGACTAATACTATTTCAGTGTTTGTTGATTTCAATGGTAACTTTTCCTGTCTCCAAGGTTACCTGAGTCTAAAATTATCACATAAAAACACCTACGTCTAATTAAGATTGTCGAAGTACGAAAACAAATTATCTTTGACATCTCAAAAGAGACGAGGATAACTTCTTAAAAAAATAACAAAATCTCAAGGAAAAGGTCTCGTAGGCGTTGAGACTACACAATCGCAGTACGAGCTACGCCGTAGCCGTGCTACGGCGTAGCGTAAATAGGCGCGTGGGCGAAACCTTTTGAACTACGAGTGAGTGTTAGTAGGGCTTAAAATAAATGAATATTATATTCTTTGTCTTCATGTTACTAAAAGAGTTAAAGTGCTTTTATCATCTTCTGCAAAATTTTCTTAAATGTCAAGGCTCTATAGTTTACTTTGTGTTAATAGATAGACGTATAATTTTATCAATTTTCCTAAGGCATGGTGTTTTAGATTCACACGTAATTGCATTGTCGATCGATTGGGAAAATTATTTTGTGAATTTTTATATTTATATAAACTAGTTCTTGACTGCGGTCCCACTTGATGGTAAGCAGTGATGCAATCGTTGATGGTGAGGCAACAACTTTATTTTTTATCTTTATTTTTTTTTTGGTATTGGTTTTTGTATTTGTGTTTGGGTCTTGTGCTGTGCCAAATAAATTATTTTTCTTTCTTTCCTTGAACACACCTAAATTATAATCAGACGGGAAGGCGGTCTTCCCGTCCGATTATAACAGACCGCATTTCATAGTTAATGTTCTCAAAATTACGAAGAAAAACATCCTGAGAAAACCAGCATATCCGCACTGGACCCACGTTTTAAATTGCCTCGGCTGAGTTAAGGATGGTAATAGGTACCATCCTAGTTATATCAGTGTGATCGATATATGCTCAATACACTATATATAAGTATATTATTCTTATGTGGTATTTCAGTCAATCTAAAGCTTAATTATTTAACGGCATGATTAGCACAGTGCGCAGTGATTGACTGATTGGCTGTGGCACTGCGCATTAGGAGCTGAATTCCCACATGGAACATTTATATTTGTAGCATATATGAAACCTAACCATTTGAGAACAGAAGTACAGTGGACTTACGATTGTAGGTCGCGAGTTCAAACCCAGCCAGACGCACTACCTTGTGTAATTTATTTTATCACCAGTTGCTCTCAAAACAGTGAAGAAAAACATCTTGAAGAAAACCGTCATATCTTAGAACCAAAACTTCGAAGACAGGGAACACGAAGTAGTTTATGACCCATTTCCCTCTTCAAAAGAGGAGGCCTGGGTCTCAACAGTGGATCATTACAAGGTTTTTTATTCATATATGCTATGCTATAATATGTTATTTATATGTTATATGTATCTATATACATTTTGTTCTATATATGTTTCGGGTATGTTTATCGTGCAAAAATATGTAAATACACATAGCAATTACTAGTTTTTGAGCGCAACTTCCAAATAGGAGTAATTCGTAGAGTAAGGCCAGGTCACACCCTAGGCGCGAACTTACGGACTATGAGGGATAAATAGCTCGCCGTTCGCTCGTTCAGTATGGACAGAGTCCAAGATTACTGTGCGTAATGTTTCACATGCGCAAAACCGTAGGGGCCCAGCAGGATCCAAAAGTCTAATATCTTATGATAGTCTTGCTTCATCCTAGAATGGAAGGAAGCGTCGTTTTAGAAACCGGAGGTAGTGAAGAGGACGTCACTTCACGGATCGCCAAAGCCCGAGCAACTTTCGCGCAGCTGAGACCTGTTTGGCAGTCGCGGAAACTGACCCGAAGAATAAAACTTAAAATCTTCGGGTCCAATGTCAAATCTGTGCTGCTCTACGGGTGCGAAACGTGGAAGGTCACAAAGGACATCTCACGCCAAATCCAAGTTTTCGTCAACCGCTGCCTGCGTCGCATCCTCGGAATTTACTGGCCCGAGACAATATCCAACGTAGAGCTGTTGGAAAAGAGCCCGATCGCCAGATCAAGCGTCGCAAGTGGAGATGGATTGGCTACACGCTCCGAAGGAATGCCGATCACATACCCAAGCAAGCGTTAGACTGGAACCCGCAAAGAAAAAGAAAGCGTGGCCGTCCCCGTCAAACCTGGCGGCACACCGTGTTGGCAGAGGCGGCGGGCAACGGAATGTCGTGGAGCGAGGTGAAGCGTGAAGCTCAGGACCGTTCGCGATGGAGGATTACTGTGGACGCCCTCTGCCCCATCTAGGGGACATAGGACATTAAGTCAAGTAAGTCATCCTAGAATAACAAATAATAAAAATAATATCTAGCTCATACTGTCCCACTGGAACAACAAACAGGAAAACTCAAAATTGGTGCCCTGAAATCGCACGACGCGACGGGGTCGCGGCAGACCAAGAAGGAGATGGCGGGACGACTTGAATGTCTTCCTTGGGAATTGGAAAGAAGTGGCTCAAAACCGGGAACATTGGAAGGAGTGGAGAGTGACGAATGTTATTGAATATTTTTCCACCTCAAAAAGAGCAAGGTTTAAAAAAAAAGCTTTCTTGGTAATTCAAGTAGGATAATTTCATAAGAATGCACTCCCAATGTCCGCAACATTTAACACATAATGTTGCTTCACTAGTAACACTCAATTGACGGTGTAATCGGTTTTCAATTGGCTCATTAATCGGTAAACTGGCCAAACGTATAATCCGGACATCACTAGTTGTTTACGAGTGACATCTAGCTAATGCCGTGTTTATCACACCTGATATTAACAGGTGGAGGCGAATTATGAAGCTTTCCAAAGAGCGTTGTGATTACTAGCTTAAAGTACAACAATAAAAAGAGTGAGTATATGGTAATCAGAGGTAAGAACAAAGAACCTGAGCATATACCACCAGTGTTTTTGAACGGAGTGTCTTTGAGTCGAGTCTCTCAGTATAAGTATCTAGGACACGTTAAAAACGAGACCTTAAGTGATGACGCAGATATTGAGCGGGAGCGGAGAGCGCTGTCGGTGCGCGCGAACATGTTGGTGCACAGGTTTGCTAGGTGTACAGCACAAGTAAAAATAACTTTATTCAGAGCCTACTGTCAAAGCTTTTACACCAGTGCCCTGTGGACCAATTATACGCAGCGGGCCTACAGTGCTCTAAGAGTCCAGTTCAACAACGCCTTCAGGGTTCTGGTGCGGCTTCCTCGATTCTGCAGTGCCTCAGGCATGTTTGCTGACGCGGGTGTGGATGACTTTTATGCAATAATGCGTAAAAAGTCAGCCTCACTCATGCGTCGAATCAGGGGTAGTGGTAACGGAATCTTGAAGATGATCGCTGAAAGCCCAGAGTCACAAGTGTGGGATAGGTTTATAAAGCTGCATGTTAAAAGATGCAGTTTTGTAAAGACATAAATTAACTTTTTGTTTTTGTTTTTGTGTGTTGTGCTTTGACAGTATTATGACTATTGTGTTTTTGTGATGATTTATTATAATTTTCGACTAATAATTTAATTTAATTTAATGAATTGAATAATACTATTATACTAACGTAGCTTTTAAGTTTGAGACACTAACATAATATGGACACTGAAATTAGTCTGAAATAAATTTATTTTATTTTATTTTTTATTTATTTATAAGCATCATCCTACTGGGGCCATGGATTCCTACGAAAGCCATTGGTTCCTACTGGGGCCATGGGTTCCTACGAACGCCATGGGTTCCTACTGGGGCCATGGGTTCGTTTCTGAAAGGAAAACTGGGCCCTGGAATGAAAGGCGAAAACGAAGGAGCAGGCTAGTTGCCGTAAAAAATGTAATTAGTCCATCTTTTAGATTATTCAAAAATAAGGGACACGTATTTTTCATTATATTGTTACGCCGTTAAATTTCAAAACGTCATATCTCCGACAAAATAAAGAGTGGCAACGAATAATTAAAACGCATTGCTGTTCGAAAGCTCTAGAACCAAAGTTCCTACCTAGCCTGGCAAGATCTGGAACATTATTATAGTCTGGTGGGCGACTGCCCGATAGTTGATGTCGGGCTGTCGTATATGTTCAAATCGCGCGGAGAACTGTGATTGCGCGATGCAGGATTTTGTATCTTCTTCGTAGTTCTTATGTGGCGTCATAGATGTCGCTACATCACTCCCCTCCGGAGATCGGAGATCGATGATTCTTGATGCTTCTTGATGTGTGCCAGGCCAGCGGTAGGTTGGTTCCAGTGAGTCGGAACCGATGCCGCATAGCTCTCGGTGAGTCGGAACTGTCTGCGGTGATGCCCCAGTGAGTCGGGGTGATGATATCCCAGTGAGTCGGGATAATGCCCCAGTGAGTCGGGGTGATGATGTCCCAGTGAGTCGGGATGATGCCCCAGTGAGTCGGGGTGGTGCTGTCCCAGTGAGTCGGGATGATGCCCCAGTGAGTCGGGGTGGTGCTGTCCCAGTGAGTCGGGATGATGCCCCAGTGAGTCGGGGTGGTGCTGTCCCAGTGAGTCGGGATGATGCTGCAGGCTCCAGTGAGTCGGAGTAGTGCTGCTGGCTCCAGTGAGTCGGAGCGGTGCTTGTGCGACGTAGGGCTTGATTGCTGGCGTCGACCAGGAGAGGTTCTTCATGGCTCTTCATATGACTGGCCGAAGGTGCGGTGTGCCAAGGTCGCTGATGCGGCTGAGGTGGTGACCAGGTATGACCAGGTAGACATACTGGTGGTCAGGATACCCTTAGCCGAGGGTGCTGGCTGTTTGGCTCGTTGCTCGAAAGCATTGAGGCAGTGATGATGACGTCACGAAGTAGTAGCTTCACGAAGGCTGCGCTGACGTTCTTTGTCGAGGGTCACCAGTTTGGAGGTATGTGGAACAGAGAGTAAAGTCCCACATACCTCCGTTGAAAAGGGAGGATCCTCCGTCCAGACCGAGTGTTATAGTCTGGTGGGCGACTGTCCGATAGTTGATGTCGGGCTGTCGTATATGTTCAAATCGCGCGGAGAACTGTGATTGCGCGATGCAGGATTTTGTATCTTCTTCGTAGTTCTTATGTGGCGTCATAGATGTCGCTACACCTTCATAAGTACTCGTTGTACCTACTATTTAGTAGGTATGTAATCTGTAGGTATCTGTAGGTGGATAAGGGAAATGGTACTTTCCGCCATCAACAATAGAGTCGAAATTCGCGTGAAAGTGACTCGCGAAGGACAAAGTAATAAAATTGATTTATGGCCCCGCGACGTGACTCTATTGTCCTGGATCTATCCTGAGACGTCAGTATCTAGAATTTTCTTTGCTGCGCGTATAAATACGAGCCCCCAAACGGAAGTGAGTCAGTTCTGATTTCGACTGCGATTAAGAGCGATCTACCTAAGTGTGCAAAGTGATTTTATCTAACGACCGAGGCGATAGTGTAACGGAACTCTAGTGCTAATTGTGATTTGGATTATTGTTGACTGGACTAATTACTTATTGTTTGTGGTAAATAAAGTTCTTTATTGGTAAATTGGCATTTGGTTACCCACGTACGTAACAATATTAAGCGATTTTAACATTATTTCACCACTAGAATGTTACTTTATCACTGAGTAACACAGACTTTATATTTTCTACTTTCACACGAACGAAGCCGCTGGCAGAAACTAGTGCTATTAAAAAGGTGAAGAGTTTGTGTGTTTATTTGAATACGATAATCTTGGTTACGAATTGAAAAATATTAATATAGTGTTAGGTATACAGCCTATTTATGGAGTGTCCTTAAAGCTTAACATCAGTAGGAGCCGAGCAGTAACCAAATAGGTATGTAACTGTCCCGCACACGGGCTTCAAAAAAACGCCGCTTAAAGCTTCATTTTGAGGCAGCCTTTTTTGTGGCTCGTGTGCGGAGGTGCCGCCATAAAAAAACGCTACAAGCTGTCGCGCGCTTCAGCTGTTTTATGCAGCGGCTTCTAGCTTTTTTGTAGCGGTGTTTTTTTGAGGCCTTTAGATAAAATATATAAGGTATATTTTCAGTGTATAGTATGCCAATATCATTATGAGCTTTGGACAATCGTTATCACTAACAAAATATCATTTTGTCTCGAGTCTGAGAAACAGGTTTATCTGAACGAGTTTAACCAAAAGCTCACTTGATAGCGTCATCCTAGTTTGTAGAACAGTACCACTACACTTACATCTAAGGCCTACTGCCCACGGACGTGTAGCTTAATAGACCCGTATTCCTCACTATACTCTTGGTGTACGCTGGCTCGCAGCTTCCATATGTAACTGTCGACACAAAATATAAAGGTACAGAAGTCAATTTACATTCAAACCGCGCTCGAGCAACGCACACATAGACACCGATCACGGACACGATATCTCGGAGCTCCTCGGCCCGCTCGTCGAACAGTTCCGGCTCAAACGCTTATAAGTATGCATCCACCAAGCGTAGGTATAAAAAGTGAAGTACATACATGAGATTGTTTTCTGTACTTATCTATTTTGTACTGTTGATGACATGACGGTAAGACAACCGCCGCAACTAATTGAAATTGCTGTTAGACATTACGAAAACTATTAATCCTTTAACCCTTCAGATACCGTCAATTAGAGACACAATAGTAAGACAATAGATGCGCGGCCACCGGTGGTCGCTTGGGGATTCATGAATTAAAGATACCTCAAAACTGATCCCCCAAGCACCATATATTGAAAGATTTGCCCATCGTCGCGGCCACCCTTGTGTATCCTAAACAAAGGTGTCAAGAGCGTTATCTAGCCGTCCCCAGAATTAACGGCGGAAGAGGCCTCCGCTCGGTTGCAATAAATTACGCCCCAAGTTGATCCCACTCAACAGATAAATCAAATGTAAAGGACGGAATGGGAATTCGATGATGCTCCTGTTTATTTCGATTTAGCAAAGACCCTTGGCCCAATCCCGATTTGTGGATTTCCAACGTGAGTAGCGTTATCCAAGTTGTTCTTTATTGGGGTGCGTGCGACGACACGTGAGGTTTGATATCGTATAGAAAGTGCGAAGCTATGGAAGGATCGTTTTACGAAAATATAAGTGGAATGGTTCTATTCAAAGGAACATTTTGTTGGAGGATCATGTTTGTGTGTAAAAACAAGTGAGCTAAGAATAATTTTGTTGTAGCGTACATTTCTTTTAAGGTTCCGTAGCTTTAAAAGGAAAAAGTATATGTATTTTACACTTTGTTGTTTGTCTGTTGGACGGTCTGTCAAGACCCTTTATCTGGAGAATGCGTGGAGGTATCTAACTCGAAATTAAAACCATATACTCAAGTCTGCGGATTTCTAAAGTTGGGAAAAAAATCTAACTTCTGAGTTAACAAATAAAAAAGATGATACGGTTACCGTTTATGTCGTAAAAAACGTGTATTTCGACATTCTCAAGGGAATCAAAATTTATAGGCTACTTCCCGTTGACCTAGAATCCTGAAATTTAACATGAAGCAAGGTCTTATAGCATAAGTATGAGAAAAAATCTGACAACTGTACATTGGTGGTTACGTCACAAAAAAAAAACTTACTGCGATTCGGAAAAATATTCGTAACTCAATTCTGGAATTGATATATTTTTATAGGTGCGTGAGTCCGACTCCCACTTGCCCGGTTTTTTCTTCAACAAATAATTTCTCCCACTCTGGATGGAGCTCAAAGGCGTGTCAGACTTTTACTGACTAAAATTGACCTGTATTCCTCATAATATAAATTATCTTTTGAGCTCCAGGACCTCAGTAACTCTTTGGAACGATTGCGCCACCCTTGCAAACTGCGCCCTACTGGACCCCGTCCATTTTGCTGAAATTTCTTTGAGGAACGCGTGGAATACAACGCACCGTCAGCGAGCTACCCAGTGACCAAAAATCGCCCCTATGACTCCCAACACACATTTTTTTCCAAAACTAATCCGGCTTTTCCGTAGTTAGTAAGTTGGCAACATTATTTACAATACAGGCGCTCACGTCGCCCTGCCTCTGGGAATTAAGCAATAACAGAACTACAGAATAAACACCGAAAGATAAGTACATACAATACACTGGGCCACATATTCTGGGGACGCGGCACTACTAAAAGTTTTCACATAAATCAGTGGGCTAACTTTATTCAAACGACTCTCCAGCGACATTCGTTCGGAATCCACGTCAAGTGAAACTTTGCGAGTAGCTTCTTTGTAAGAGTGGCTGGAGTTACCGAGGTCCTCTTCAGCGAGTTGTTTCATGAACACGCATGTAACGACTATTGGACTCACGGAGAACGGTTAGCAACAAACTGTTGCGTATCGTCACTTGTAATTCAATTTTGCCCCTTTTTTACCTCATTTTTATCTCTTTTAAAAGTTTTCAATAGTCCTTTTTTAAACAAAATGGAGTTTAGATTATTGTGTCTATACAGGGTTATTTGTAAAACACTGGCAACCTCTCAGAACTATGTTACTAACATCATAAACAACAACTTTTGTTCTATGAGTTTTAAAAATTTATCATATTTTAGTACATCAGATTTACATACAAAAATAAAAATATTTAAATTGAATAAAGTCTATGCGAAGCAAGCGATATTACAAAAGCGGAGGAAAGCGGGGATCGAGCGGTGGTATAGCAAAATATAGAGTTGAAATGTGATAGATAGAACAACGAAATCTTAACCCTTCAGATACCGTCAATTAGAGACACAATAGTAAGACAATAGATGCGCGGCCACCGGTGGTCGCTTGGGGATTCATGAATTAAAGGTTTGTTTTTGGTAAATGAATTATATTTTGTAAAAAGTCGTAGAACAAAAGTTGTTATTTATGATGTTAGTAATACAGTTCCGAAAGGTTGTTAGTATTAAAATACCTACAACCTTTCAGGGCTATACAGTAACAGTAGATATACAGGGTAATTTGTAAACAAATAACCCTGTATATCTATTGTTATTTACTGAAGCTGTTTTAAAGAGTCACCGCAGACCAGGAACACAAAGAGCAACGAAGGAACACGAGTAGGTTTTATTCAGTAAAAATCTCATTTCTTCCATTCCAACAAAACAAGATGTTGCTGAACGACTCGGTTTTATCAAGGAAGAAAAGTATTCACTAGTATTGAGACTACTATCTATTTCTATTTCTAAATAAATTACTTTGGTATCAAATCAATTCAACTATTGAATGAATAAAAGTCTTTTTAAGATTCGCTGTATTTAAATAAATTTGTAGGCTTATATAAATTCTAAATATATTTTCCTAATTTTAATAAAAACATAATTCCTATTTTAGTTTATCATATTTCAAATTACGTTTCCAAATGTACTTAAGGTTTCATTGGATTTCTTTTAGAGCACTTCAAATATTATTAATATAAAAATACCGATATAGCAAGCGAAGAAACTAAATTTAAAACCAACTAGCAGGCGTTACTTAAAGTTCCTATAAGTTTTCCATCGGGGTTCGCACTTAACTACTTCATTAAAATTCATTTAGTAGTCGTCGGGTTTCCTGTAAAGCTGAGAAGCGATCACAGCCCTCTAATCTGGGTGGTGGCAAGCCCGTGGGAGCAGGCACATGTTCAATTAAATTTTATCTGCACGACTAGCGGATCCATATTGCGGTGCAACCGAAACTCGTAATCATAGTGCGTTGCTCTTTTGTTGGAGAAGCTTGCTGTTAAAGGTTTTTGAATCTGCAATTTTGCGAGTTGAATGGTGAAATGATATTGTGATCGGTTTGAAGAATAATCTTCAACAGCTACGTAAGTGCAATCAAAATTGTAATTCTGCAAGTGTTAGCCTGTTTTTTAAGTGGGAAAATCATCCAATGACTTCTGCTCTTGGGCGGAGCGGGAGATAGTGTTAGACTTTTACTGACTAAAAACCTATTCCTGTTCCTTTGTTACCTTTCGTGCCAGGGCCGAATCAGAAGTAGATCCTTGGCCCCAGTAGGCTTCTTCCTACAGCACCGTCACTTGGTTTGGTCCAGACGGTTACCGGACGGTCGGACGGTGAGCTACCCATTGCTCGCCGTCCGCAAGCCTGCGCCTACGGTGGCCGGAAATCGGGATCAGAATTCCCGTGACAGTTGAGGCGTGAGCGCCGATTGATCACGCGTTTGGCCTCCTCCTTTGCTAGCATTTGGAGGTGTGACCCTGGAGTTCTGTCACACAGTTCTTAAACCCAGAGAAGTAGACTCCAGCTCTCACAAAAGATAGATGTTGTTACGAGTAGTTACTTTTAAACTATGTACTTTTTTGAGAGAAACAAATAAACATTATTATTAACTCCCTAGCCTTTTTATAAAGTTTACCTCTGTACTTTTGTGTACTTAAAACGTTAAATAAATAAACTAGCTTATCAGCTTCCAATCTAACCGGATACGGCTGGATACTGTCTATGCAGGCAGTCGCTCCATATTAAAAATATGGAGCGACTGCCCTAACCAAGCTGCTGCATAACCGAGCTACTGGGCAACACAATACTCTTTGGATAAACTGATAATCAGACTTTCTGGCATCTGCCAGTCAAAGATCTACGAATGACCATCGGGACCATCGGCGTTATGTACTTTCCGAGGTACCATCAAAAGACACTTCCGCCTGACCATCGCTAAGTTCATTTTTGCTTGCACTCCAAACGAAAACTTTAGAGGTATTGGTTTGGCACCGCGCCGCAGGATTCAAGTGATTTTTTTTTTAAGGTATCAGGCAGAAGGTACAGGGTGGCAGTAATTTAAAAGATCTCTTCTTGAAACTGCTCTGCTCACTGCGGTGTAGCGACATCGACAGGATCCTCCCTTTTCAAAGGAGGTATGCTGGACTTTACTTACTGTTCCACATACTCCCAAAGCGGTTTCTTTTTAAGGTGGAAAATCATTAAATGACGCGTATCAGACTTGTGCTGACTAAAACTCACCTATACCTCTCTTTCTTCATTTTCTCTTTACTTTCTAGGGTCATGGTAACTCTTTTAAACGTTCCCGAAGCTTGCTGTAAGGCTAAGACGTACAAACTAAAAAAAAATAAGTTATAACATATCCAATTATCTATTCTTCTTCAAAATAGCGTAATAGGTATCTATCTAATAACAGGGCATTTAATTATGCCACTCGATTTACAAATTCTCCGAATGTATTCGGTTTTATTTATACTATATTTCAAAGAATAATTTATTTTAGTGGTCTCCAAGAATTTAAAATACGACAGTATTCTGTGACCAAATTCGAAAATATTTTATGATTGTCACATTGTAAAATATAGCGGTTTCTGAAAATATTATTTTCATTTTACTATCAAACGTTATTGTTAATTATTTATTGATATTTATTGTCATTATTTTAGACAAAGCTTGTTGACATGTCAATAAAAGCATTTTTGTGTTGATTTGCTTTGTTTCATTATCACAAAGATGATGCATATTGTTGTTTCAAAATAATACGTAATTTTTACCTATACGAGTAAAAGCTACTTAGAGGTACTTATTATAATAACTCGCCGTCCGACCGTCCGGTAACCGTCCGGAGTCCGGACCAAGCCCAAGACGTCGACGGTGCACGCTTCCAGGAGTTTTCAGCAAACTGTAGGAGCCCAACAGGGTAGAAGCCTACTGGGGCCAAAGGTCTACTTCTGAAAGGAAGCTTCGGCTCTAGTGCGAAAGGCAACAAAGGAACAGGAGTGGGTTTTTAGTTAGCAAAAGTGACACTATCTTCCGCTCCGCCCATGGACACGGATATTTCATTCCATTTGAATGATTTTCCCACCAACAAAAAAAGGTACTTATTATAATAGGTAAAGGTTATTATTTAAATATATGTTTACAAGTTTGCGCGTGACCGCTATCTCAACAGAATGGTAAGCAATGATGTGGTGGAAGATGGACCACGCTTGCCTCTTACTTGACTGTTACATCTACGAGAATTACAGATTTAACTAACAATTTTTTGAGAGGTTTCACTCTCGAGAGTCTATCGAAATAGAAGAAGGCTTAGTTGGTAGGTTCTTAATTGCAATTGTTTTAGTACCTCGACGTTTCCCCCACTTATCCCTTCAAACACCGATCTCCTTAATCACCAAACGCAAATATAAGGTACCTATTTTAAACCTACTCTTTATAAACCTGTAGTTTGTAGCTGATGTTTTGAGCGTTTTCTTTTATACTAGGCGACATTTAAGAGGTTATTACCTGTGAGAACAATCCAATAGATGGAGGGACATAATAGACAGCAGCCTACAACCAGCTGACAATACTTTTATCCTAATAATTAAAATTATTATACCTTGTCTATACAAGTCCACAGCTAGGTAAAGCCACTCTTAATTTCTTCCATTATTTCCGCCTCCAAGCCATTTCTTACCAATTCCTCGGTAAGACATTTAAGTCATCCCACCATCTCCTTCGTTTTCTGTCGGAACCCCATCGTGATATTTTAGGACATCAATTTTGTGTTTAACTGGCCAATGATCAATCGGCACGTGGCAGACATGTCCAATCCAGTCCAACTTAGAATAAAGTTGGCAGCCTTCTGAGCTACACCAATGATGTATTTTGGAGCACAGTGTAATTTATTGGTATCTCTACATAGTATAAAACAAAGTCGCTTTTTCTCTCCCTATATCCCTATGTGCGCTTAAATCTTTAAAACTACGCAATGGATTTTGATGCGGTTTTTTTTTTGATAGATAGAGTGATTCAAGAGGAAGGTTTATATGTATATTATATTGCACCTGAGCGAAGCCGGGGCGAGTCGCTAGTAAAGTATATTCTACTCAATGCAATTTTTACTCATTAACTAGACTGCTATCAAACCCATTATGGCCACGTCATAGTGATTTACCTAATTATTTCCTCTACTCTAATTCCGTTAGATCAATAATTTCGTCGGGAGTGCCAGTTTTTATTTACCAAAGCGTAATCTGATTTTCCAAATAAGTTGGTAAGCCGAGGCTAGGGGCGTCCGTCGGGGTCACAAACAGGATTTTAATAAAAGTTAATTTATTCAATAAAAGCCTCTGAGGATCTGTGCCCATTTTCTGTATGAAATTGGAATTTGCTTTCGTTTAGATCTCGTCAATTGTTGCCGAATAGTTGGAAATACACACTTGGGACCAAATCTGGGTATTTGAACAATTGCTGAAAAAAATTCAAACATGATAATCTTTTTTATACGGCATTAAAAATGTATGTTTTCTGTACTGTAAGTGTGTAGCATGGATGCCGCAAAAAGTAGTTAGATGTTATCGGGTGCCGCAACGGACTAATAACAGTTTTGAGCACAGATGAACACGGGTCTTGGGTAATTCCTTAAGAAAAATAGAGCAAGAAATACGAAACAAAATATGTTTATTTTGGTTCTGTATTTCTCTACATTTGTGGGTTACGATCTGCTCAGATATGAAGTAGTATTGACTGCTTTACTGCGTTATATTTAAACGAGGATCTTTTTTTTAAGTGCTAAATCATCCAAATCTCCCACTCTTGCACAGAGCGAAAGGGCGTGTCAAACTTTTACTAACTAAAACCAACTCCTGTTTCTTCTTTGCCCTCGCTTCAGGGTCAGTTCTCTCTCGTACAACCCATGGCCCCAGTAGGCTTCGACCTTGCTGGGCCCTAATGGTTTGCTGACATCTCCTTGAGGCACGCGTATAACACGCGCCGATGGCGACTTGGGCTCGGTCCGGACGGTTACCGGACAAACAAGACTCTAAGACAGCTATTAAAGTAATTTTCATAATTAAGTTTCCATTAATTTTATCTGATACCTATCTAAAACATATTTCATTTACGTGGGCATTCTTGAATAGCAAAGAACTTCTTAGATTAATCAAGAAAATGCCTCTGTTAAGGGAATATCCGATTGATTAAAGGAACCTACTTTTAAACAAAATTGAACCGAAGTCGTTTGTGGTTTAATTAACTTCCGACTTAAACAATATGCTTTGACTTTGGCTAACTGCTTGACATTTGTCATTATGTCTGATATTAATGTGTTTGATAAATCATTCGATTCCCACTAGTAATTAATTGAATCAATATTTTACATTATTTTGTTTCGCTTTTAATTATAATATACATTTACTTAAGGTACTTCTTAACTTTACAGTTACTTCTAGGCAAGCGTGCTCCATCGTCGACCACATCATCGCTTACCATCAGGTGAGATGGTGGTCAAACGCGAGCCTATCAATAATAATAATAAAAAAACATTATTTCTGTTTGTTTGTGTACAATAAAGAATAGAAGAAGAATATTATAAAAATAAATATTACTAGCTTTTGCCCGCAGCTTCACCCGCGTACCTAATATATTATTAGTTAATATTATTTTGTTATTTAGTGTATAGGAAGTAATCTCTGAAAGTACTGGTCCGATTGCTAAAATTTTTTCGTCAATAGAAAGCTGCTTTATACCTGAATAATATAGGCTATATTTTACGTACACGGGCAAAGCTGCGGGGAAAGCTAGTCTAAACTAAAACAAATAAAAAATGAATGCAATACTCACCCAAACAATACACCTACACGTAATCAAACTAAAATTATAAATCCTACAATACAACATTTCAGCGACATTATACCTACACGTGGAACATAACAATCAAACTAAAATTATAAGTCCTACAATACAACATTTCAGCAACATTTGTTACTCTAAAAATACGTCAAGAAGTCACGTGCAACAGCTGGCACGATCGTAATTTTAACACAGAAAAGGTTTTTAAAACACATGGAATTTTAAATAAGTCACCGAAAGTTTCTCCGGCAGTTTCACAGATAACAAAGAGTAAGTACGCAGCCTCGAGGTCTAGCTGCAATGCCTACTGATTTATTTGAAAAGTTACCTCTTAAAAGTATTCCTAAGAAAGTAAAAGAAGAACCCATATTCGGCCAGTCGCAAAACGCTCGACGTTCAAATGTTTGGAAATGGAAACTCCGCAGAAAGTTATTTTTAAATTGTACCTTTCGCGGCACGGATTCTACATTTATGGCAGTCTTTCCCTCCAGCCAAAGTTTTTCTATAAATATTTTTGCTGAATATTTTGATGACAGGTATTTTAAAAGAAAAGGTACAATGTGACACCACTTCAAGGAATTGGAAAGTGACAAAATGAAAGCGAGATTGTCATGTTTTTTTATTTTATTTTATTGTTATTGATAGGCTCGTGGATGTGGATGGATGGATGGAGGATGGATGGAGGGGGAGAGGGAGGCCAAAGAAAAGATTGATGGATTTTGTGAAAAGTTTTTTTTTAGTTTGTGTTTTCGTTTTCTTTCATATGAAAGAAAAGGGAGTTAGTGATAGCGTAACGCGTGACAGGATAGAATGGAAGAAAAAAAATGTGTTGCGCCGACCCCAAATAAAACGGAACAAGGGCAGGAAGATGATGATGTTATTGATAGGCTCGCGTTTGACTACTATCTCACCTGATGGTAAGCGATGATGTGGACGACGATGGAGCATGCTTGTCTAGAAGTAACCTAATAATTGAAGTAACCTAGTAATTTTAATATTAAGACACTACTTTTACAAGCACTATAGATAGGCTCGCGTTTGACTACTATCTCACCTGATGGTAAGCGATGATGTGGACGACGATGGAGCATGCTTGTCTAGAAGTAACCTAATAATTGAAGTAACCTAGTAATTTTAATATAAAGACACTACTTTTACAAGCACTATAGTAATATTTCAAACAACTACACCGGGAAATTCCGAGGGGGAGCGGTAAATTATATTTCACTCCGGCTACTCGTAACAAGGAAAAATGTCTGAAAGATAGAGTAGGGAGTAATTTAACTGTCCTTAACCTCTGAGTGCTCACTCAGTACGTTTAGAGGGACGACGACTTTGAGCATGTATTGTTTCCCCATGTTTTGTTAAGTATCATAGTCATAATGCCCCACTCTACACCCCTAAGCAACGTGGATGAAATTGCTTTAAACACGTTCACGGTATCCCGTTGCAGTCAGATGGTATTCGGAACGATGAAAAGGGATTATCTCTGAAGTCGATATACGCGTATCGAGCATCATTCGAATTGTACGTTAACATTGCTGGGATACGTTATATTTTGTGCTGAAATGCAATATTGTTTCGTTGATATTGGACCTAACAATCTCTTGGATATTACTGTAGATTTATCTGTAGTATGTTTTATTTCAAAAATGGTTTTTACGAATTCATATTTTATTGAGATATACATTGAGATAGTAAGTTAGCAACATCTTGAAATAACCCAAAATGTGATACGTATACAGCTGTCCAAGAAAGTTTGTTCCTCATTTCTAAGTTACGAACTAAATACTAAGTATTTATCTTGCCGAGAGGACAAAGTGGACGTTATCGCTCCTTCCCGTAGCAGAAATGTTCCTTTTGAACAACCTTGAACTTTCCGCTATAACTGTCCCCGCACACGGGCCTCAAAAAAACGCTAGAAGCGGCCACAAAAAAAAGCTAGAAGGCGCCGCAAAAAACAGCTGAACCGCGCGACACCTCTTGTGCCCGGTGAACTTTAAAGCCGCTTCAAGCGTTTTTTTTGTGGCGGCACCTGCCGCACATGAGCCAGAAAAAAAGGCCCCCTCAAAATGAGGCTTAAAATGGCGTTTTTTTGCAGCCCGTATGCGGGGACAGTTAGTTGCCAAACAGTAGGTACCATATTTCTTCTAAGGATAGAGGAGTGCCACTATTCTTAGTAAGCTCATTCCACATATTGAATATATTACAGCAGTGGCAGAACTCGATTCCAATAAATCTTTTACACAGAATAACTTAAGTCTTGCTGCGGTTTTTTTGGTCTGGCATTGTCGCGATCTAATTTAGAACTGTGAAAGCTATACACATAGATCTATATTTTACGTGCGGCTTTGTAATAATGTGTTTTATTGAACATTGAGATAGAATCTTGGAAAAATCTAGATTAATAATTCAGAGAAGCGACAGTAAGAGAATATAAATACGTGTGAGTTTAATCATTAATATTTATGGCAATACGTCTACTGCATAGTTTTCCCTGGCTTGCGTTGAAAATAACTGTCCCCGCACACGGGCTTCAAACAAACGTCGCTTCAAGCTTTATTTTGATGCGGCCTTTTTTGTTGCTCATTTGTGGCGGTGCCGCTACAAAAATACGCTTGAAGCCGCTTCATGCTTCAAGCCGGCCACACGCTGTCGCGCGTTTCATCTGTTTTTTGCGGCGGCTTCTAGGTTTTTTTGTGGCCACTGCTAGCGTTTTTTAAGGCCCATGTACGGGGACAGTAAGATGATTTCATCGATAAAACAAATGAAAGTGTCACGTCCCTAGCGGAAATGCAGTACGACGGTGCTACTTACAACAATCCTGGAGTCGTAATGCCGCCAGCTTACACCAATGATTACAATATCTTGGGATTACTGTCGCGCACGTACAACTACTGGGATTCGTGGTTACACGACACATTCCTAGCAAGAACATTATGGACTATATAAAGTGCGAATTAGTTTTGTGATAATTTAACTCTGCAATTTGTGGATACGAGACGCATAGAAATGTGGCGACATTTGGGGAGATCTATATCCAACAGTGGACGTCTTTTGGTTGAAATGATGATGATGATGATGAACTATTGGTGATGAAAACTTCAGGAACGTATGTTAACTAAGAATGTATTCTAATGCTTATTGATGTTTTTGAATAGCTTCGGCTAATGGCTTCGCTCCCGTGATATAAGAAAGTTTCCCTATCCATTTGCATAAATTTTTTAGACCTAATATAACTTGGCATACTTTTATTTGGCCTAATTATATTTTCGCATAATTTATTCACGCATAACAGCTTACGCATAATTTTTTTAAGCATATTTTTTCTAACCATAATAATGATTAAGCATAACTTTCTAAAGCATAAATTTATTAATTCATGAATCCCCAAGCGACCACCGGTGGCCGCGCATCTATTGTCTTACTATTGTGTCTCTAATTGACGGTATCTGAAGGGTTAAGCATAATATTCTAAAGCATAAATTTACTAAGCATAACATTCTAAAGCATAACTTTAGGATATACCAATTTATTTCGACGATTGGAAAAAAACATATCTCCTGAAGCAGGTCATACATAATATATTTGTTATGATCAATTTTGTAGGCTTTTTTCACAGTAAGAAGCATGCAAAAGAGCATACTCTAGGCATACAAGCAAGCAAGCATGCAGCATGCAAGCAAGCATACAACATGCAGCATGCAAGCAAGCATGCAGCATGCAAGCAAGCATGCAGCATTCAAGCGAGCATGCAACATGCAGCAGGCATGGTTTCTGTCACGGCTCCGGCGCTGCGGGCCTCCGGCAGCCCCACGCGTGCTAATCGTCGCAGACGGCTTTCGCTCACCACAGCAGCTGCGGCTTGCTGGCCGGCTTTGCCGGCGTTGTTGTTGTTGTCTGTTATCGTTAAAGCTAGTAGAAAACTTCAAATATTCGAGAATGACGCCATTTTAACGCTCAGTCACGTGGTCAGAACAAAAGAATCGGGGACGTGGACAACTCGAGCCTTCGAGCCCGAACCCTAGGTAAGTTGCAACCGTTTCGCTTGCGTCGAACGTTTCGAGTTGACCTTGCCGCCAATTCTTTTGTTCTGACCACGTGACTAAGCGATGAGACGACGTCGTTCCCGTACATTTGAAGCTTTCTACTAGCGTTAAATGTTGCAGGTTAGCAACTTGTCTAGGGGTACTGGCCTCACTCGCTGAACGCTACACAAGACGACCGATAATCATGACATATTAACTACTAATTTTATGCTTCTAATGATACAGATTTACTTTAAAGGGCAAGGCGTAATTATAACCTCATCCATAAGGACAAAAATATACCAGAGCCTATCACGTAGGCTTCTCTTTTTATAGACACATAATTATACTCACTCGTGCACAAAATATGAAAATTAAAGATGAATTTATATTATCGCGTTTCGGGGGTTCAAACCCAGCCAAGCACATTACTTTGTGTAATTTACTTCATCACCACTGCTTTTACTTTATTTCGATAACTTTTAAAAAGCCATCTATATAAATCGAAGGGTATTTATTTATGTACACACAAACTCTCAATAAACCGGCCAGCTGCAAGTCGGACTCGCGCACGAAGGGTTCCGTAGCATTATCTAAGTAACTGTTTTTTACACAATTTATAAAATTTTGTTGTTAACCTCTCAGGCACCAGTATACCGAATTTGGTAAAGCTCAGTATCAGCTAAATGAAACCTTATTTTTAAGTAATAAGGTTTATGTAAACTCGTATGAGGTGTACCATGTTCGGTACATTGGTGCCTTAGTGGCAACAGAAATACATCATCTGTGAAAATTCAAACTGTCTAGCTATCACAGTTCATGAGTGTATCTCGTCATCTATCATCAGTGACAGCGGAGAATTTCGTTTTTGCCCTTTGAGTACGGAAACTTGAGAACCCTAAAAATCCACAAGCCTTTTATAGCTCGGTATACCTATATAATTAATACACGTCAAGATGAATCATACGAGCCTAAAATCGATGGGGTTGTCTCGTTTAGTAACCAAGTTCCTCTAGCCACCTTCCGGTTCCATCATTAGATCAGCTCCATGTCAAAATAATTTTGCATCGTCATCTGATTAACACATGATGAGATAATCGGGAAGTGGGTTAAATTTAATTTACATTTTGATTTGATTACAGACAAACATCGAGACAGGTGAAACTAAATAAAAGCTTGTAATAACAAATACAGAGTACAAAAGTGCTGTCTATTCAAAAAGGAATTTCTCCGAACAGACATATGATGGTATGTTTTAGCTCGTAGTGCAAGCAAGTATAATATAGAATTACGTACCATAGTAGGTACTTGACGGTAGAGGCAAACCAGCAAGTAAATTCATCGCAGCTCGAAATATCGAATTTCTTGAATTATTATCGGACGTGCATCGATAGGTCAGGTTCCTGGTTCCTAGAGTCATTGTGTTAGCTTCAGTGCATGACTAAATTTTAAAATGAACTAAGATACGTATTTTTTTATTCGGTTTTAATGAACTTTTTTTGAATTAATGCTTTGTAGAGTGCATTATGAAAGCGAAGGAATATTTTATTTGATTTTCAGTCAGGTTGATTCAGAGAACTATGGACTAGTGAGAGAAAGTATTTCTTTGAAATATCTATATAAATAAAAATGAATCCCTATTTATCTATGTCACGCTATAACTTTAGAATGACTGGATCAATTTTAATCTTTCTTTTTTTGTTTTGTTTACCAGCATTCAAGGAAGGTTTTAAAGCAAAAATAAATAATTAGGGAATGGTAGGTAGATAGGGTAAGTGAGTGATATGAAAGAAAAGGAAGTTAGTGATAGCATGACGAGTGACAGGATAGAATGATGCGGTACGAGGGCAGGAAGATAAGGATGAGTTAGGTAGGGTAAGTTTGCAGGTAGGTAGGTAAGAAGCGTAGCGTAGGTAGTAGAGCCGGGTAGAGTAGAATAGTCAGTTGACGGAAGCAAAGCCGCGGGCTAAAACTATGTAGTTCTAAACGAAGTAATGATGCAATAAATCTATAACGTTTCTACGTAGGTATAATTCCCTTCAGCTTCTCTTACATAAAGTTCTCGCAAATCGTATTTATTATTAGAAAACCTTTTAACTTCGTCGAGAGCCTACTTCGCGTAACCTTTTTATTTCCTCACTTACCATATAATTGTATATTCATGACATGAGACGTATGTTCGCTGAGAAATATTTAGTGATGCTGCACTGATGATATCATGTGTATAAGAGGCATTGTGGTAAAATGGGTAAAAACCTGGGAACCCTTGATTTCTTCAATGTGTTTTTTTTTTAGGTGGGAAAATGATCCAGTGATATCTCCCGCTCCTGATCAGAGCGTGAGCGTGTATCAGACTTTTACTGACTAAAACTCACTTCTGCTTCTTTGTAGCTTTTCATACCAGGGTAAAGTTTTCCTTTCAGAAACAAACCCTTGGCTCCAGTAGGCTTCGACCCTGTGAGACCCTTACGGTTTGCTGACATCTCATTGTAGCGCGCGTGGAACAATACACGCCGTCGACGACTTGGGCTCGGTCCGGATGGCTACCGGACGGTCGGACGGCAAGCTACCCATTGCTCGCCGTCCGCAAGCCTGCTCCTTCAATGCAAACAATCTTATTGACCACTTCACGTGTTGCTGAAATGAAAATGAACCATTTTTAAGACCTGTGCCCCAGGCGCTACATTACACCACTTGGCCAAGTGAAATTTTATTAAACCTTCTTTTTGACCTGTGGCAATTTGTTGTAGCCAATACTATTCTAGAGATGACTGTCCTGATGACTGTTTAGACAGGCTTTGAAGTGCGGCTGTTCAAGTCGTTCTTGTCATCGCTCGACTGTGTTGCTTCCTGACTCCAGCCTGAGCTATCTTAAACACGGTTTTGCCTATTTGGAGAATGGTTCGTACCATCCGGGTATAGACTCATGTCCACAACTGACAGGACATCCAGTGATAGGAAGCATGCCAAGTCGTTTTAACGTACTAAAAGACACCATTCCGTAAACGCTGGGAACTGTTGATTTTAGTCCTGCAGTAACGTACACCTGATAGACAGTTAAACAAAAGAAAACTGGACAAGTACTAGTTGGACTCGCGCACTGAGCGTTCCGTGTAAACTACAATTCCCAAATGGAGTCTCGAAGATTTTTCCGAATTGCATTTTTTTTTTATGGCGTTACAAAAAAAATACTGTTTTCAGCATTTTATTATAGTATATTATATATATTTTATTCAGTATTCCCTATGAATTTCAGTCTTTGGGAGTATCAAAATATATATATTTTTGGCGATATAAACGGAAGTATCATTTTTATTCGTTAATTTAGAAATTTCATTTTTTCACAGACCGCAGACCTGAGTACCTATATGATTTTAATTTCAACTCGATACCTCCACGCGGTCTTGACAGACTGACAGACGGACGGACGGAGAGACAACAAACTGGGTTCCATTTTTTCCTTTTGAGGTACGGAATACTAAAAAATGGAAAGACAAAGGATCATCGATCGCACCTCATATATCTATTAATATAAAAGCGGTAAACTTCTTTCCAAGGTCATCTAAGATTTTTGTTATTATTATTGATAGGCTTGCGTTTGACCACTATATCACATAATAGTAAGCCATGATGTGGTAGAAGATGGAGCACGCTTGCCTAAAAGTAACGTATTCACTCTTGACTTAAAGATACAACAAGACTTCGAAGATAGTCTGGTTATTATTATTATTTCAGAAACCAGAAGCGTTTATTTCAAATAAACCATTTACAAGTTGTTTTAAATTGTCAAAATATCAGTCAGTCAATAGTAGTCCAGCTAAATTGCAATTTCGTACTTGTGTATCTCAGGATCCTCGGACCGTAGACCTTTGAAAGGCATATAAGGGTCCGAAACCAAGTCGCAGAGGCCTCGTTACACATATATAAATGTGACACTAACCGAGGATTATTCCAGTAGGCGATATACAATGACACCCAAGGGTCACCCCTGGTTGGTGTGGAACTATTGCAAAATATGGAAAACACAGTTTCAGGACTTTAAGGGTACGGTTAGCACAGTACAGCGATTGACTGCTGCACTGCAGGTGGCGGGTTCAAACCCCGTATAAAACAAATATTTGTATAACCTACAGATAGGTTTTCTAGGTTTGTGTGTCTTGTGTATGAATGTAATTGCATGTTTGTGAGCGCACTTTTGATACAGAAGTAATTCCTAGTGTTGGGCAAAGTTTACTTTTTACGTACGTAGGTCAGCATAGCTTTATTTACATAATAAAATGGCTTTAGTTTTGGGAGGCTAAAGTGAACTGGTTAAAAAACTATGGCACCTGCCTGGACCTTTTTTTAATGTTTCCACTGCTGGGACCCAGGCCTCCTCTCTAGGAGAGGGAATGGGCCGTAATCCACCACGCGGGCCCAGTGCGGGTTGGTGAATGTCACATGTCTTCGAATTTTTGGTTCTAGGATATGCCGGTTTCTTCACGATGTTTTCATTCACCGTTTTGAGAGCTGTGGTAATGAAATAAATTACATAAGTTAATGCGCCTGGCTGGGTTAGAACCCGTGACCTATAACTTGTCAGTCGGAGCCATTACCACTCGGCCGCCACTGCTCTGCCTGGACAATGTCAACCAAATACATTGTTGAACACACACTCTCTCACTTTTACACTGTCTCTATCATATAAAACTCTGGAATGTGCTTCTCCTTGACATCAAAAAAGCTGAAAGTAATTTTTTTTTTAAACGTAAAACTAGGAACTACTAAGTAAAGTCCTCCCAACCTTAGTTTGGTCTTCGTCATAATTGTAATATTTTATGTTTTTAAGTAATGATTTAAGATTTATTAGTTTATAATATTAGCATATATACCTACGTATTTTAGCAACTTAATTTAATACTATACTACACATTATTTGAAATATTTGTTATTTATTTATTGTGCACACCTAACTCTCCACGCACACGGGCCTCAAAAAAATGTCGCCACAAAAAAAAGCTTGAAGCGGCCGCAAAAAACCGCTGAAGCGCGCGACACCTCTTGTGTCCGGTGAAGCTTGAAGCCGCTTCAAGCGTTTTTTTTTTGTGGTAGCACTACCACACATGAACCACAAAAAAACGCCGCCTCAAAATGAAGCTTGAAGCGGCGTTTTTTTGAAGCCCGTGTGCGGGGGGACAGTAAGTTTTATCTTTTTAACTGCCCCCAAAAAAGAAGTAGGTTCTATGTTCGGCTGAATTTTTATTAAATCCAAAGGTTGACTGTCAGAAAATGTCTTGTTTCATTTAGTCCGCCTATGTACATAAAGTTTAAATAAAGAAAATGTTATTTATCACGTACATCGAATCAGTGTCGTCGTTTCGACACATAAATCACCGTATGCATGCAGCAAGTAAACACTACATTGGATTTACGGCGAGTAATACACATTGTAATTGGCTTGTTCTTTGATTGTTGTGATACCGGCTACAAAATGACAGTGGTAATGCCTTACAAATACCGACCGGATCGTAAAAGCGGTGGAATGAAGACCAGCTTAGGCATGTTGATATGTTTGTTTGTAATGTACATATAATTGTTCTGAATTTTTTGTTGGTTCTTGGAACATTTTGAGGCTGATTTATTGTATGTTATTGTGGTATACTTGAGAAGCCTGTTCGTCTAGTAGTCAGTGGCCCTGACTGATATACGGAAGGTCGTTGATTCGATGCCCGCCCAGGACAAATGTTTGTGTGATGAGCACAATCATTTTGTTCTGTGTCTGGATGTCATTTACATATATCTGCCTTATGTATGTTCATTATATTAAAATGATAGCTAGCCTATATTGTCCCGCGACTGGCCAAAGGCCTCCCACCATTCTTTCCAATAAAAAAGACATTTATTTGCGTACTTACATAGCCAACAACACTCAACACAATAATTTAAAATCACAAACAGCTTCACTAGCTAAGTCTTATTGTTAGCTCACACAGAACTGATTCACCCTGTTCCCGGACTTAGTATAAACTGTATTACGGTGAAACAGTATTCATCGAAATGATCACGGTTCCTAATTTTCTCCTTCCAATTCTGAAGTCTTCGTGGTCTGCCGCGACACAGGCAGACTACGAAGGACATACCCCTTATTTAGTTTAGTATTTAGAAATGCATAAGTAGAAACTTATATATATGTAATGAAATGACATTTCATAACGCGCGTTGAAGTTGTCAATGGAATTTATGTTCTGTGGAACGGGGTGACGTGTGATTGAATGACAGATGATGTTTAGATTATTTTGCATATTTTATTGTTAAAAATTCTATTGTAAAAGGATAAAATAAAGGGATATAATTGAGGAGGCGATACTAATAAACTTTAAATGTCGTTTCTTTGATTTTCAGGTAAGTTATAGGTGTAATGGTCATAGTTAAACGTTGTAATATAGTAAAGACGTATTAAATAAACAAATCTTTGATTTTCAGAGAAACAATTTGTGGTTTATTTGGAAAATCCTCAATAACATACCTTATAAAACGACATTTTCGTCAACTAGAAAAAGATGGACCGGTTACAATTTGAGTTCACGATGATAACCTCAAATGATGGCAAATCTAACATATTGGCCATAACCTCAATAACTACAGAGGAAGGAAAATGTTATATTTTACCTGATGAACAGAAGCCAGTGATTCATCATACATATATTATCAAAATGAACAGTTTCACAAAAATAAAAAATAGCATAAAGAAAAGGCATCAAAGCAGAAAAATATGGATAAAAATGGATGAAGATCTTAAGAAAACATATATGGATGAGCAAGGTAATATGCAATTTTTAGATCAATATTTAGAAGAAATGAACACAAAACAACCAATAGACAAAAACGACAATTTGCAAAATATCTTGGAAAAATTAATAGAAAAAACTACAAAGAAAGAAAAACAACATAACCTAAAACATATTTCAGAGAAATTTATTATTGAAAAATTCACAAGCAAGAACCCTAACGCAATGCAGTGGATTGAGAATTTTGAAAAAGAGTGTGAGCGCTTTAATATATCAGAAGATGAAACAAAAATAGATATACTGAAGTTATTTTTAGAAAAATCTTGTTTGGATTGGTATAGCTCGATGGTCATAAAACTTACAATAAAGGCTGAATAGAAAGAATGGAAACACAAATTTCAAGAAACCTTTAAAAACAGAGGATGGGACATAGTCACATATGCTCTAGCATTCAGGTATAAAGAAGGACTACTAATTGATTATGCTATAAAAAAAGAGAGGCTTATACTAGATATAAACAAATCGATAGACTCCAAAACAATGATAGATCTTATTGCAACGGGTTTACCAGGTTTTATCTTAAATAAATTAAACAGGGATGAACTCAATGATACTACTGATTTGTTCAATGAGATAAGAAAATATGAAGGTATGATGTACAAGAAAAACTCAACCACAATAAAGAGTGGTACATCCCTTAATAAAAATAAATATAAGGAGAAGAAGCCATGTAAGACTTGTGAATCTTTAGAAAAAGGAATTCGATATCATCCGGAGGAGACATGCTGGTTCAAGAAAAAAAGAATGAATCTGAAAAGGTTTTTAAACCCAAAAATGTAAACAACAACTCCATTATTGAAGTAGATATAAATACTGAAAAAAAAAACGAGTAAGTACACCATTAATCAAAATCAAGCTCTTATTAGAAAATAAACTAGAAGTGAGCGGCATTTATGATTCAGGTTCACAGATTTCTTTAATAAATTCAAAGCTGATTAAAGTGAAAGAAAAAAAGGACAATGTGAATATAGCATATATGAAAACGGTTAATGGTGTGAAAAAAACAGATGGCTGTATTACAATAAAAATAAAAATATTCGATTTAGAAGAAGAGATGGAAGTATATATAGTGGATAATGAAGATTTCGAAGATTTCATAATCGGATTAGATATGATAAAGAAATTCAAACTAACCCAAAATGAGGACTTGCAGATAGAACAAAAGAAAACAACAAATAAAATAGATGAAATGTCTAAAGATAACAGATATGAAGAAAAGAATAAAAAAACATTTGCAATAAATTTTAATGAACACATACAAACAGAAGAATTCGTAAGTATCAATCATCTTATGACAAAACCCGCTCGTGGGTGGCTGACTAAAAACCCCACCTCGTTCCTTCTAGCCTTCATACCGGGGCTCGAGTTTCCTTTCGGATAACCCCGACCACGATAGGTTTCGACCCAGCTGAGCCCCTCCTGTTGCTGACAACTCCTTGAGGCACGCGGGAACAGAGCGCGCCATCGACGTCTTCTATATTTACCAGTTGTCTAATAGTAGGTTCTCATACTACAAGCTCTGCTTAGTTTCTAACTAGATGAACACCACCTGAGTGTGAAAGTTGTGGAATATAAAAAATAAAACTACACTACCTTTATGCAGGCATGGCATTGTCACCCACTTACAAGTATGTCTCACAACCATAAAAATAATTATGTAATATTTTAAAAGCAATCAAGTTACAGTTGCAAATGAAAAAAAACTGAAATCATATGCATAATTAATTTCCGTATTTCACTGATGATTTTTCATGATGAAAAATTAAAATACAAGCACCGTATTTCAACTCAATTTATCTTTCGATTGCATATTACTTTGTGGTTCAAGCAATTTTTCATTGAAATCGTTTCAGTAAGTACATGGTTGGAGGATTACAGCATTGATGTGAGGTTAACTTGAATTCTGCGGGCGCTGCTACTATTCATTAAATTCGACTTAAACGCAGCTAGAGCCGGGGGAATAGCTAGTCTAGATTGCCTTTGTGGTTCAGCGTTTTTTGTAACTAGATTTTTTGTAAGCTTTTAATCTGACTGCTTGATTGCGACTGAGGTGTGCTGGCCAACCTTATAGTCTTAGTCATGGATCCAAGCGACAAAATAGACCTCTCTCAGTATATTTAATTGGTTAGCACAAGTAAAGAAAGATAGAAAGAAAGAAAGTAATAAAGTAAGAAAGAAAGAAAGAAAGATTTATTCGTACCTCACACATGACAATGAATTAAAAAAACAGACGTGGCACTCGGAGACTGCCGCGGTAAAGCATAGCATTTTTATCAACTTATTTGTGATTGAAGTTGACAAGTTGCCATGACAACCATTTAGTGAGGGGTGTTAGGTTTTTTTCGTTACGGAATTTCTGGATTCGGTCTCCACGCAAGGCGCGCGATAGAAGCTATGCAATAGCTTAATAGGCATGAATAAATAACATTGAAATCTGTACAAGGCCAAAAAGGCGCCAAGCTCAGCATTTAATATATACTTATAATAAATCTGTAGAGAGGTCAATTCTGTACATGAAATATATTTCCAAAATAACTATCAGGGGGTGATTAGTGATCGATACTGATGCTAAAAATGCAAACAGTAAAATTTTTGTCTGTCTGTCTGTCTGTATGTCTGTCTTTCTGTCTGTCTGTCTGTCTGTCTGTCTGTCTGTCTGTCTGTCTGTCTGTCTGTCTGTATGTTCTTTTTGCAGCCTTAATGGTTAAAGCTACACAGAAAACATGTATAACGGAAATGTTCTCCTCAAAATTATATAAAAAATGTCGCACGACAGCATACGTCTATCTTTTATGGTTAACTCACAATAACACGTGTAACTCCAGATAGCTTAGCAGTTCTGAGCTTTCTGTTTATTTTTTTCTACTCTTACGTTTATAACACTGAATGTCGCTGGCAGAAGCTAGTAATAAATAATAATATTCCACGACTATCACACAACGCCATCTAGTCTCAAGCTAAGCAGAGCTTGTGTTATGAGTACTAGACAACTGATAAATATACTTATATTATTTCCAAATACATACATATTATAGATAAATTACACCCACTACACAGAACAAATGATCATGCTCATCACATAAACATAACATATTTGCTGCGATATTTAAAACGATAAATAACGCTGCGCTGGTATTCTGTTAAGCCGTGGTGATACCACAGATACACTCACGGAGGTTGAATACAACTAGGTATCGAAACCAAATATTGATAAAACAAACATTGAAAGTAAAGGTATACAATTACATTCACATACAGCAGAACTGCGTTGTTTAACAGTTGGACCACACAATAGATAGATACAAAAGACAATCAACAAACAAAGTGTGCTCGAGCAACGCACACATAGACACCGCATAGACACCGCTCACGGACACGATATCTCGGCTCAAACGCCCGGTCGCACTCATACAGTTCGGCGCAAACACGCTGACCCTAGGGCGACCACCTAGCGTAGGTATGAAAAGTGAAGTACATACATGCGATTGACTTCTGTTTCTATCTATTTTGTGGTTGGATGCACCTTTTTTTAACCGTAGATGCAACCGACATAACCCAAAGAATCACTAGACTTAAGTGGCAGTAGGCAGGGCACACAGCTCGTCGTAGAACAAAATGGTCGATGGGGCTGAAAGTTTTTGGAGTGGCAACCACGTATTACGCAGTGATGGAAAGCCACCCACAAGTTAGACTGATGAACTGGTGGGGGTCGCAGGAATCCCATGTATACGAATTTAGGGAGGCCTATGTCGAACAGTGAACGTCTTTCGGCTGAAACGATGACGATGATGATGATGAACTGCTGACAGGCTCGCCCTTGACCACTATCTCACTTGATGGAAAGCGACGATGTCGTCGACGATGGAGCACGCTACACCTTTGCCTAGAATTATTCTATTCACTGTTGTCTTGAAGATCCCTAGATTGCCATGCCAGGTGCGATAGCCAAACGAATGACATTTATGATTCTAATAAATAAATGAGCTAATTACGTTGCCTATATGCATAAAGCAATATAGGTATATTCATAATTTAAATGAAAGTTACGTCACATCAAAGAACATTCAGTATGTTCTTTGATGTGGCGTAACTTTCATTTTATATTTCACTCATTACTTTATCGATATCACCAATATGTGTAATTACTTTGAACTATTGTATTGGACATCTACAAATTGATATTGCTGGGTAGTCTTTAAATATATACGTACATAGGTGATATATTTGTATAGCCAGATATAGTCTTTCTAAAAAGTCAAAAGACTTTAGAAATTTGTATAATGTTTAATCATTTAAAAAGTACCTATATTCGATACTTTTTATACCTAAGTTTTTTCTATTAATAAACTATGATCAAGACCTCTTAATCAACCTTGATTATTGAACCAGTGTTGACTGCATCAGATTTCATTTGACCCTAACAATTACCCAAGTGATTTGACTTTTTAGACAGACTCTACTAACCCAATGTAATCAGTAATAACAATGGAACTGCCTGGTAAATTTACGGTCCTTTATCCTGCTTAATAGCTGCACTATAAATTAAATTGATGAAGTTATAGCAAAGTAAATATGCTAAAATAATTAATATTTAAAAAAGGGGTTATAAAGAATGATTTAAAACAATACAATTAACATTTTAATAATTTTTTGTCGTATCGATGGTTAATTTAACAAGCTTGTCTGTAATGCTTGTAAAATGTTTGCCTGTAATCAAATCTTGCAAATTAAATTTGACCTACTACCCGGTTACCGATTGAGCTGAAATTTTGCATGCATGTGTAAATCAGATGACAATGCAAAATTATAATGACAAGAAACTGATCTGATGATGGAATCGGAAGGTGGCTATAGGAACTTGGTAGTTAAACGACACAACCCCATCGAGTTTGGGCTCGTATGATTTGTCTTGACGAGTATTATATAGGTATACCAAAGCTATAAAAACTTGATATGAAAAAAATATATTTATTAAATGCTTGTTTTTATTTAACAATATCTTAATAACCGTTGGCACTTACTGATACTAATCAACATTACGCGGAAATGACGCGTGAATGTGCGGAATGGAGTTCTGCAGTAGTAGATGTCACATATCTTCAAATTTTTGATTTTTGGATGTGTCGGTTTCCTTATGTTGTAACTTTTCTGCTTCCTCATGTTAATTTTCTTAAGTGTCACTGTTGTTTGTGTCTAAGATCCTCGCACACGAGCCACCGACCACTACCACAGAACGCCACCGCCACCAGCATATTTCCTATAGTTCTCATATATATTAACTTTAGAGGATGGTTTGTTAAGAAACTGTTTTTAATGCACCTAGCGGGGTCATCATCATCTTCCTGCCCTTATCCCGTTTTATTTGGGGTCGGCGCAACATGTTTTTTTCTTCCATTCTGTCCTGTCACTCGTCACGCTATCACTAACTCCTTTTTCATTCATATCACTTCTCACACAATCCATCCATCTTTTCTTTGGCCTCCCTCTCCCTCTCCATCCATCCACATGTAAATTCATAACTCTTTTAACAACATGCGTTTCATCTCTCCTCTTTACATGACCATACCAAGACAAACGATTTCCTTTCAACTTTTCAGTCACTGGCGCCACTTTCAAACTTCCCCTAATATACTCATTTCTCACTTTATCCATTCTCGTCACACCACACATCCATCTCAACATTCTCATCTCCGCAACATGCAATCTTTTTTCATCCGTCTTTTTCAGTAAGCGATGCAAATAAAACTTCCAAAATGGATAAACGGTTGTCTGCAAGATATCACTGTTAGCGATAAGACGGCCATTGTACTCATAGATTTAAGGTTATGTACAAGCTATGTTACTTTTGGTGTACAATAAAGTTTATTCTATTCTATTCTAAACATCCTGTATACTTTAGCTTAGTACACAATTATTATAACAAATATCATCAATCAATTAAAAATAATAAACATAGCAGGAAATGGAATGCCCCGACCAGTGTAGCGTGTTATTTTAAATGCATCCGTCATTGTCAGCGTAAACATTGTCACACGTCACTCTCGCACCTTCGTCAGAGTATGAGTTAAAGAAGTTGCAGCCACTAGCCACAAGTGGCTTTCACGCGCTTCAGTTTCCTTTGTGACCGCTTCTAGCTACTTTTTGTCCGATGGGCAAAAACCATCCTATGACAACCCCGCTTTTGGGTGGTGTAGAAGATAGTGTCAGACTCTTACTGACTAAAAACCCCATCCCGTGCCATCTAGCTTTTATACCGGGGCTCAAGTTCCTTTCGGATAACCCTGGCCCCAGTAGGCTTCAACCCAGCTGGGCCCCTCCTGTACCGCTTCTAGCTGCTAGTAGCGTCGTTTGTGGCTGTCGCGTGTGGTCCGTGTGTGGGGACCCTTAGATATAATGTACTCAGTGATGTCACTTTCAGCTTGCGTATCAACATCATACTAATACTGTAAAGGCGAAAATTTGTATGTCATATACAATACTCCTTTCGCTCACACGGTAGAACAAATTTAAATGAAATATCGCACACAGGTTTTTTTTAGGTGAAAAATCATCCAATGACTGATTCCGCTCTAGGGCAGGTCTTGGAATCATCGCTTTCTTTTCCACAGCCAAACCAGAAAGAGTCCTCACGCCAAAAAGAGGACGCCTTGCAATGACCATACAAATGAACGAAACAATCGAGTAGATATTAACGCAATGGTAAAAAAAAAAAACAATTATACAAGTCAAACTTAATTATAACACCCTCTTTTTCGTAACGGGGCAAAAATCGTAGCTAGTCGCGTTCTACTATTACTGTCTATCCTGTTGAGTGCTGTTCTGTACTAAAAGTTGAGTTGATAAGTCACAAAATATAGATACAGAAGTCAATCTACATACAAAGCGCGTTCGAGCAACGCACACATAGACACCGCTCACGGACACGATATCTCGAAGCATTTCGGCTCACTCGTCGTGCAGTTCCGGCTCAGATGCTCATTAGTGTGTGTCCACCGAGCGTATATAAAAAGTGAAGTACATACATGAGATTGTCTTCTGTACCTATCTATTTTGTGGATAAGTTATGTATCCTCTGAAATGCTGTTTTCACTATATTAGACTATATAACTACAAATTTATTATAATCGATACTCAGCTGTAAAAATAAGACGACATAATGCACACCAACAATTTTTATATCAAGTACGTACGTTGCATTTGTGGGCGCTGTTTCATTTCATTGCTTCATGTATGCACACGTGGAACGTGAGCATTGAACACTTAAAAGAGTTTTTTGCGGGATTTCTGCACGTGAAGTTCATTGGTCGTTCGTATTCCCTAACTGATTCCTAGTGGATATTGCGATGTAAAATTAATAATTGTTTGTAATTTTCCTTCACGCGTAAAATTCGAAAATACTACTTGAAGTCTTCTCAACCTTAGTTTGGTCTTCGTCAGAATTACTATTAAGTTCTCTTAATGATATTTTTCATAGTATTTATTAGTTTATTATTTTGGCTTAAATATGTATTTCATATAATTTACTTTTTTTCCATTTAAAGTATTTGTTATTTGTTTATTGTGCAAACCTACCACAGTGTTGTCTTTTTAACCCAAAGGTTGACTGGGAGAGAATGCCTTGTTGCAATTAATCCGCCTATGTACCACTACTGTACATGAAGTTTAAATAAATAAAACTAGTGTAGTTTTGTATCTCAAGTGTCTGCGAAACTGGACAGTAGGTGGAATCATTTAAACAGGCGCGATATCGGTAAAAAGGAGTTGAGTTTTTTTTTTGTAATATTGACTACCTCATTTGCGGAGAAATATTAAAATTTGCACAATCATATTCTAATGGCAAAACATACCTAATTATATAATGAAAACATTGCTTAAAAGACTTAGTATCTAAAGCAAAAACATTAACAAAAAAAAGAACATTTGAAGTAGTTTTTAAATATGGAACGTAGGTTTTTGAAAACTGATTCCCCACAATATGCCACTTTTTCGAATTGTCAACTTCATTCCAATCTTACTCGTTTCCTACCTGCATTCAACTTGTATCCTAGTTGCATTATATTGCGGGTAGTCGAGATATAATGGGATCATTGCTGGATCGTATCCCGCCTTAGGCAGTAAAATAATAAGTATAGGTATCTCATGCACCGCCAGTCAACTTCGATATTGACTTTAAATTATCTTTACTTGTGTTTCGCATTCCGATACCTACTTATTTCAGGATTAGACTGTACTGAAGCCTTAGCATGAGCTTATATTTACTTACTCGATTACGTTAACGTAAACATTTGCTTAACCCTTCAGATACCGTCAATTAGAGACACAATAGTAAGACAATAGATGCGCGGCCACCGGGTGTCGCTTGGGGATTCATGAATTAGGGGTAGCCCGTGAAATGCAATTTTTCATACGTTCTTTACCGCACAGCTTTCCAAACGCTGCCCAACCGAGTCGGTTTCAACGATCAACCGGTTTCTCGATGTTAAACCTACTCAACGGACCATTTGTCTCAAGAAAACGTAGTCATCCACAGCTTTGATTGAAGAGAGTCTCAGATCTTTTTAGTAGTGGGCGCTACATGGATGTTTATCTGCTGATATAACTTTAGTTTTGTCCTGCTGTTAGCCCTGCTTTTTTGGATACTCTACTGAGGTTATTGAGCATTATACTGAGCTTCTCTGTCATTGTCTCAACCATGACTTCTAAGTCGTCGGCAAATTGAAGGTGAGTGATATACTCGCCATTGATATTTATGCCTAGACCTCTCCATTTCAACCTAAGTATTAATAAGTATAAATATACATTCCATTCGCTAGAGTCAACCTAGTTCAAGAGAAAATTAATGTACTGTTGACGTAAAGCCAAGGTATTGTAAGTGGGTGCTAGAACACCAAACTGCAATGACAAACACACCCATCCCGAGAGTGATGGCCATAGTTTTGTTCATGTTCATTTTGAGTCCTATTCTTTTGGATATTTTGGATACACTACTGAAGTTACCGAGCATTATACTGAGCTCCTTCGTTGTCTCAGCCATGACTTCTATTTCGTCTGGAAATTGAAGGTAAGTGATGTACTCACCATTGATATTAATGCCTAGTCCTCTCCATTCCAGAACCCTGAAGACAACCAATCATCAACAATCCTTCATTACGGCTCTGAAAAGTTTCGGAGAAATGACCTCTCGCTGCTTCACACACGGCTGCAAGAGGTCTGGATCTAAACTCAAACTGACATAGTATAGCTTTTGTACAAACAACACTTCAGTTATTTTTATGAGTATAGTTATGGAAATAAATACATGTCATTGATTTTACATCTACAAAAAAAAAAAAACAAAAATCACAAATATAATTTTTACCGATACTGAACTGCACATAAAAAGCATCTTTTGAGAAAATAGTATTTCACTCTATTTTCACTAGAGCGGGGAATGTCATTAGATGATTATCTCACCAAAAAAAAAGATGGCGCTTATCCATTTTCAATATTCAGACTTAGCAATAGCGTAGCATATCAATCAACTAAGTATCAAAACTCGTGCTAATACCTCTCTGTAGTAATAAGTACATATTCAAAAAGCTACTATTGCCCAAATTGCAGTGTCTTTCACATTCTAAAAGAGGGGAGCAAATGACTGAATCGTGTACACAGTGCTTATTGCCCTAAAGGGATTTTCAGGTAACATTTGCACGTAGGTGCGAAAAATTCTTATTGTGAGAAAAGCGACCATTTAATTTAATTTCTGTCTGTATAAAAGCAATTCAATGCCTTTTTGTGCACGAACAAAGGTATCTATTTGTGTTTCACTTGTTTCGTGCTCAAAAATTACGATTTTAAACAACTGGGGAAGCTTTTCTTCTCACTTTAAGTTTTTCTTTTTTTTTAACCTCTACTATCTGGAACAAGCGTTTCGCCTTGTCGTTTATACCACGTACATTGAGGAACTGGAACAATTTGCCTGTTGCGGTCTTCTCGTCCGATTAACTTTTAGGCTCTTAATAAACTAGTGCGCCATCGCCATCGCGTTATCATAAAACGATTGGTGGACGGTGGGATCGCAGTCAACCACTAGATTGTATCAATTTAAAAAAAAGTTTGACAGCAAGCCGATTCGAACAGTAAATAACAGGTAAAATTTATATCTAGCATCTACAAGAAAACATCTATAAATAAGCAAATAAGTCACTAAATGTTAATCTTCTCTCATCCACTGTCAGACCGACTTGCAGACAACGCCACAGACTATGCATTGTATGTGTAGTCTGAACGCTCAATTCACAATCGTGCGCTTACTCCAGGCAAACAGTCGTCCGCAAACTGTTTACCATGGCGGCCACAGTGTAACTTTGTATTGAGATGCGGTTCTTCAATAGACGATTACAGGGTATAAAGACCTCGTTATGATAGTAGAAATAATTATGGTTATACTGTGTACATAGTCTAGGTACACAACAATTGCCTATGGCCTGATTCATTATTAGTATCAATCTGCATTTTGTCAATTTAATTACGGATTGATGCTATCGTAATCGCATCGAGAATGAAGATATCCTCAGGAGAACTAAGGTCGCTGATACAGCCCGAATTATCGCCAAACTTAAGTGGCAGTGGGCAGGACACATTGCTCGTAAAACAGATTGGGCCGAAAACTTTCTGAAGTGGCAACCGTACACTAGAAAACGCAGAATGCGTCTCGACCTGATAAGAGTCGCGGGAATGCGAACCGCACCGGACCATTCCTTATGGTTACACTTGGGGGACGCCTATGTCCAGCTGTGGTCGTCTTTAGGCTAAAATGATGATGATGATGACGTAAATATGCAATAACATCTAGATTGCCTGCCACGGCTGCTGGATTGTTTGAAAGAGTTGTATTGGTTCTGGAATGCAAAGAGTAAAGTATGGAACACACTGACAATCCCTCTGGCTTCACTCCGAGCAAGAGTCGATGTGTGATTTCCCACAAAAAAATAATGGTACTGCAGGTTATTATTCGCGATGCGTAAGGTAAGGTCTAAAATCAAAATCTATCGAACAATGTTTATAGTCAATGTTTCTACGACGCTGTTAAGATTTCTGGAACTCAGACCTCCTCTCTGTGAAATCAAATTGACCGTACCATGCAGCAGATATTGGGTCTGATGCGTGTCTTTAATTTTTTGATGTTATCCTGTTCCTTACAAAAAACTTATACTTGTGGATAGATCACACAACTGATACAGAAAATTAATTTCCTCTATTTTATTACCTCAGGCAGAAAGTGGGGTGTAAAAGTGCATGTTTTTAACTACCACAGTCACAACGTCAGCTTTATTGCAGGAAACCTTAGAAGTACATATTAATTAGTTCATTACTACCGTATTGCGTGTGTGTTCGAACATGCTTACCGATAAAATCATAGGTTCATTAATTACCTTTATAGCTCGTTAACCAGTCGCAGTAATAAGAAACGCAGTGGAATTTTATAGCTTTATCCAAGATGTGAGTAACTAGTTGTATTCTGTTACGACACGAATCAAAAAGTGGGCCCGTTACTCTGTAAAAAAAATCTAGAAGAGTGGTAGAATTCACTTTTCACACATCAAACAATTGGTATGTGGACCCCTCTTGTAAATAAAAATAGGAACGAAAACATATTCTGCAGAAATCAAAAATCAGAAACGTTTATTTCAATTAGACCAATTACAGGCACTTTTGAATTGTCCATATGTCGGTCAGTCAACAAAAAAAAGTGAAGCTAAATTGTACGTTCCTAAGCGTAGAACTCTATGGAGAAGTACGTGTAAGAAACTCCATGGACACTCTTTTACATCATATTATATTATGTTACATAAACCTCTGCTTACATCGTCGAATCCAACAATACAGCCATCATCTCCATCATTTCAGTCGAAAGACGCCCACTGATGGATATAAGCCTCGTTCAAGATCCCCACAATAGCCAGTCTGGTACGTCTCGCATCCATCCGTTTCCTGCTACCCTCCGCTGCTACTATACAGTGCCGAATTCCAAACATCTAGGAGTACTATACCTGTACTCAGGGAACCTCCCCAACTTGCCATGTCCGGTGAGAACCTGCGTCATCTGAAAGGTGAGGACGCCGTGACACCACTCCTCAAAAAAGGACTCACAGTCATAATTTATTTATTATATTCTTTATTGTACACCCCATAAACAAAAAAAAAGTACAGGACAAACATTAAGTAAATTGAAAGAAAAAAAAGAAAAAGAGGAAGAGAGTATTTAGTTAATTATGGCGTGCCCATGGTCTATGGTATATTTTATTTCGAACGTGCTGTTCTATATGATTTTTTAATCCTTGACGTATTTAATCAGTACAAATACGTAATCTCAGGATATAAATAGAGTGAACACATCCACGAGGGAAATAAACTTGGGTTTGTACTAGAATATCCTCCCGTATGTACAGGGTAGTTAAATTATGATTAACTGGATGTGATCTGCATCGTCTGCATTAGAATCGATGATCCGTGGCCATCTCTCTCGGGATGGGTGTGTTTGTCACTGTAGTTTGGTGTTCTAGTACCAGCTTACAATACCTCAGCTTTACGTCAACAGTATATCAATTCATTAAACCCCAAGCGAACGCTGGCGATCGCTCTCTCATTGACTTACAATTGTTTCTCTAATTACAGTATTCGAAAAGTAATTTTTTCTCTTGTATTAGAATGAGTCTAGTGGAGGGTAATTAATAATTATACTTAGGTTCTGGAATGGAGAGGGCTAGGCATTAACGTTACAAGCGAGGACATCATTCTAGTAGTCATGGCTGAGACTACAGAGAAGCTTTGCAGTACAATGCTCAGTGACCTCATTAGAGCTTCCAAAAGAATGGGACTTAAAATAAACATGGACAAAACTAAAGTTATAGTTAACATTCATGTAGAATCCAATCTATACTCAAACGTAATTGCTGAGCCACCTACCGGCTCTAATTTGATTTAATTTGAAACCTACACAAATATGCACACAAAGTTTTATCCAAATCATTCAAACCGTTTAGAAGGAGCATGACACATCTTTTTTAACAAATAAAGTTCTAGAAAAAGATACAAATATATTCATATTTGTCGACAACTGGTATTCTACAAAATTAGAATTAAAAAAAAATGTTGTGGCATTATTATTTATATCCGGGTTGTGTAATAAAAGAAACCATAAATCTTTTATTCGCCATAGATTCTTCGTAAGTAGGACGGAGTTCATGTAAAATGTTAACTTTTCCTTATTTCTTGGAATGTTATTCAAAATTGTTCGTACGAATGTATTAACGCAAAAAGTTATTTTCCTTTAGTATTTTCTTATGGATCCAGGGAGCAGGGAAAATGACTATTGACAGGATAAATGGACTGCTTGATAGTCATGATAGTGTATATAGTGAAAATTATATGGTGAATTTTCAACTTGAGCATTATGTAAATGTTGTATTTGTAGGACAGTCAACGCGCTGTATGGGTTCTAAGCAAAGTGACATACATCAATATTTTTTTGGAGAATAATGTCCATTAAAAAACTTTTCCTGCTTTTGAGTGGAGACGGCTCTATTATATAATAGTTATACTTACCAGTGAAATGTTAGTAGGTGAATTTTGAGGCACTAATTTGGCTAAGTTCTATAAACTGGAAAGCCTGATGAGCAAATACCATTTCCTTGGCTTTAAAATGCTCCCATCAATAAACAAATGAGCACGCCATTATCATGGCAGTAAGTCCCCTGTGCACTCCTCAAGTGATTGGAGAGACGTCACGGGGTCCCCACCTTCCGCATAACGCAGGTCTTCACCTGACATGGTAAATCGTTAGTTGATTCGCGCTGAAGAAACGCCCGTAGAGGTGTGCCCCGCCGAGTCCTGGTTCAGACCATGGTTTGGAGCGAGGCAAAGAATTCCTTCTTTGACTTAAGGAATTCCTTCTTTGCCTCGCTACAGACCATAGGTGTGGTTTTAGTCAGTAAAAATCTGACACTCCGGCCTAGAGTGGGTGAAGTCATTAGATGATTTTTCAACTTAAAAAAATGCCCTAGTTCAGCGCCGCCTAGATAGAAAATGGCCGTGCTATGGCCCAAAGCTTTCGCCTTAATATTGTTTACTATTAAGGAAGACTATATAATATAAACAGTATATTAACACCCAACATTGAATATCGTAGTTACGATAATACTAAGCCTCTAATCGTATCGCCACTAAATAGATAGGTACAGAAGGCAATCTCATGTATGTACTTCACTTTTTATACCTGCGCTCGGTGTACGCACACTAATAAGCGTTTGAGCCGGAACTGTTCGACGAGTGGGCCGAGACGCTCCCGAGTTATCGTGTCCGTAAGCGATTTCTATGTGTGCGTTGCTCGAGCGAGCTTTGTATGTAGATTGACTTCTGTACCTATATATTTTGTGGTATCGCTGAACAGAATTTCCCGTATTGCCAAAATCATACAATTATTTGGATCATTCTAGCGTTCCATTTGTGGTTACTGTTCTGACAGAGTTAAATTTGAAATTATTGGCATTCGAAATAACATTACTATTAGGTATAAGGTTTGACGGCAATCTTGGTATTATGATTCTTCTAATTAAATATTTATGCTTAAAGGAAGGGGAGGGGGGGGGGCGCAACACACAAGGCCAAGGCATTGGTTTTCGTCAGGTTTCATCAGGAACTAAATTGCCTGTCGGGATTCCAGTGGCTGGGGCATTAAGAATATCCGTCTTTCGAACAAACTCACAGCGATTTTCAAACCTTGCTGTTGTTATGTGTATTTTTTTTATCTTGACGTGCTTTTTTATTGTTGACAAGTTTGCGCTTAACCGCTATCGCTATTGCCTAGAAGTAACCTATTCACTCTTGTCTTAAAGATTCTCGGGTTGCAGTAATCAGGAAACACAGAGTCCAGCAAGGAATTCCACTCCTTTGTTGTACGTACGATGAATGTGTTCCAAATCGTTTTGGTCTGTGTTTATTAAATCTCCAATTTCCATATTCAAAACAAGTGTACTCGTGTTAAGCTTTTTAAAGTCATTAAACCCTAAGATAACGTCAGAGCACGTTGCGTACGTTGAGAGCAGTGGTGGCCGAGTGGTAATGGCTCCGACTTACGAGTTGTAGATCGCGGGTTCGAACCCAGCCAGACGCTCTCAAAAACGGTGAAGGAAAACATCGTAAAGTAACCGGCATGTCCTAGAACCAAAAAATCGAAGACATGTGACATCCACCAACACGCACTGGGCCCGCGTGTGGATTACGGCCCATTCCCTCTCCTAGAGAGGAGGCCTGAGTCCCAGCAGTGGGTACATTAAAAAGGCTGATGATGATGATAATAAGCTAACGTCGGCGTTCGCTCTCTCATTGTCTTTCTTTTGTTTCTAACATACGATATTCGAGGTTAAACTAATCATTCATTCTCAGAAACTGTCATTCAGAATTCCAAAAATTCAAGGTTTTTTTTCGAATCCGATTCAATGCCAAATAAATTGAATTATTGAAGGTTATTTTAAGGTTATCGGTTCAAATATTTTAACAATGTTTATGTATCGGTGACTAGAAAAAACTTTTTAATCTGAATAAACTTTTTCCATTCAACTTCGCCTTTAGTACAGATTTTCTTTTAAAACTGCTTAACAACCCGTAATTAATTTTCAGAGCTTAACTTGGATTATCGAAGATGCTAAGTTAACTTTTAATGGTCCTTTTTTACAATAATAACATTATTTTTTATTATACCAACAAAAATGTGAAGCTGAATCTTTCAACTTTGGTATAGAAGGCGCTAGATAACCGTGGAATAAAGTACATTGACCTTTTCCTAATACCTCTGCGTAGATATTCGAAAAACAAACAATGAACTGCTTTTCATTACTATCGTGGAAAGGACCACGATACATGTCGATTCAAGACAGCTTTATGTCTTTATTTCCGTTTTTGAAATTAAGAATGTCAACAAATGTAGGAGGGTCAGTGACCGTTATTCTATGGTTATCTGGCCTACCTTAACGAATACGGTTTCATCTCAATACGAGTCATTATTATCATCATTTCAGCCGAAAGACGTCTACTCTTGGACATATGCCTCCCCCAACTGTCACCACAGTGACCGATCCTGTGCGTCTCACATTCATCGGATTCCCCGCGACCCTCACCAGGTTATCATTCACCTTGTGGGAAGCTTTCTAATGCTGCGCCTTCCGGTACGTGGTCGCTCTTTCACTTATACACGGCTGTACGGATTTGGATGAAATTTAACACACACAAAGACCATGTCACGTGTTTCGGGATTAGCTTATACTTAATGTAGTATTTATTTATTAATTTAATCTTCATGATGTTTTCCAACCCCGAAAAAAAAACGACACAAAATATTCCGACTTTCAACAAGTTAACATTGCTGAATGCGCTTTTGTTTAGTAACTTACAATAGATCCTTCTGTTACAAGTCACCGGCCGCTGCGGGTCGCGGGTTGCGGTCCGTCCTGAGGGAAATTTAACCGGCGTTGCGCCGCGTCACCCGTCAACCTGATACGGAAGTGCTCGTTTATTGTGCTTAAAAATAAATAACGTCAAAGTAGTGGCTTTAACTTACCGTTTAGATATTGATTTGCGGGAAAATAGTTTCAATTTTAACATCGGTTGTACCTGAAATAGTTTGTATGAATTAGGAATCTGTTTTAGATGAAAGAGTAACCATGGATTTTTATTTTTATTTCAATATTTTTAACGAGTAGGCTGTTGAACTTAGGGATATGGATCTTCGGGATTTTAAGCTTTCGGGCAAATGAACTTTAAGGATTTAAAACTTTCGACCAAACAATCATTCGGTGTTTCAATTTTCGGGATTTCGACCATCGGTATTTTAAAGTTCGGTCTTTTAAAATTCGGGATTTTGATACATACCCATTTGTGATTATGTAATTTGATTAGTAATGATTTGATATTTTAAAATTACATCTAGCAACTTTTGATCAGTCGTTCATTTGATGTCACATACATTGGGATTCTAAAATTTTTCTAAATAAAACATTTGGTCATTTAAATTTTGTTATTTCGTTTATTGTTCTATTGAAATTTGCTCGAGAAAGTTTTGATTTTCTAATATGCAACCTGTATATCGATGGTAGCACCACCTAAAGGAAGTTAAATTTTAATGATAATGAGAATCAATACTAACTTATAAATGTAAAACTACCTCTGTTACGCTTTCACAGTCAAACTATTTAACTGATTTTGAAAAAAAAAGCAAGTATTAAAACACAAAATGAAACGAACTCGTCTGTCATCCGTTTTGTTAGTTGAATTTAACGTAAACGCTAACGCCCACGTTCACGTCTAGATTAAGATGTTAACGTCGGTTAATGCCGAAAAGCTTACTGTTGACAGTCGCCATTACTTATTGGACTCATTAAGTGCCTGAAACATTTAAATAAGAGACGGTGTGTTGGCTATTTGCGTCTCTTTTATGTGTTAAGGAAACGCGAGTGTAATTTTGTTTTTGTTGTAATTTACACTTTAATTGTTTTCATAATTATGATACAATGAAACACAAAGTTAGGTTAGAAAGATGATTTATTATTTCTTTCGCCGAATTTCGTTTAAAAGCGTCTGTTAAAAAATGTTTAATGACTGACAACAATAAGGAATTATTATTAAATACTAGTTTTTGCTAGTGGCTTTTTTTTTTGTCGACGGGTAAATCATCATTGATGAAACCCGCTCTTGGGTGGAGCGGGAGACAGTGTCAGAGTCTTACTGACTAAAAACCCCGCGCCGTTCCTTCTAGCCTTCATACCGGGGCTCTAGTTTCCTTTCGGATAACCCCGACCCCGGTAGGCTTCGACCCCGATGGGCCCCTTCGCATGAGAATATAAAACATAACCTTTGTTACTTGGTAATAAAGTAGCATTCAATTTTCATTTTCATCATAGAAATAATGTTATATAAAAATAATAGCATTTGCCCAGGCCTTCACCCGCGTACATAAAACATAGCCTATGTCAATTAGGAAAAATTCGCTTGCTATGGGTAAAATAATTTTAGCAATCGTACCAGTAATTTTTCATAGAGATCCGTACAAATAATGCAAGTTGTAAGGAACAGTCCTCCGCAAACTTTAAGAGCTTGCTCTGTAGACGAAACTGAACAACCTTCCACAAGAATTTTTTTTAGGAGACTAAAAAAAAATCACCATACAAAATTACAAACTTGATTGGACAGTTTGTACGGATAGGCCGTTTTTTTTTTCGTTTCCGGAACAAAAATCTTGTGGAAGGTTTTTCAGTTTCGTCTACTGAGCTAACCCTTAAAGTTTGAGGAGGGCTGTCCCTCACACCCTGTATAATGTAGATGTGAAACGGTTGCTGTCTTCTCAAGAATGAAGAGAAAGATGATGGAGGAAGCGATACACAGGGAGTGATGAACTTTTATCGTGAAAACAGGAATGAAGTTATTTAGTTGGACAATGCTGCTCATGCGCCAGAAGCAGCAGTCAATGCCGGTCCAACCTCACGGGAATAACAGCGGTAGAGGTATTGTTATCCGTGTTCAATAACAATTTATAGTATTCAAGCTGTTTACTCGCGAAACAACACTAGTTAGATCTTTGTGTGAGGGGAGTTACAGGCCTATTCCCGATCAATGCAGGCATGGACTTGCAGATGGCAAGCAATAGGTAGCTCATTGTACGGTTGTCCAGTCAGAACCAAGCCTAAGTCAACAGCGCCATATTATTATGTTCCCAGAGCGCTTCAAAGAGATCTCAGCAAAACTAAAAGGCCTTACCAGGGCCGATACCTGCTTTGTCCGCTTTAGTCCTGGAACTCAAAGGACAACTGAAAAAGCACAGGCAAGCACGCCCTTTCACCTTACCCAGAGCACCAACCCCAAAAGAAAACATAAGTCGTATAGTTTTAATTTCAATTGACCACATGACCTTCAAAGCACCGTTTACAAGAATAACCAAAGGTGTAAATATCCAAAAACACCACCCAAACAATGATAATATCAGACAATAAATCATACATAATACCGGGTCTCACCTATCATATAATTAATACATGTTCATATAACAAATTGTTTTCACTTCCTCCGCAGAGGACTAAAAGCCATACATAAATTTTAGCCTTAATCATTTGACTATGGCAAAAGCCCTCATAGTTAGAAGGAGGGTTTTAGTTCTCTGATATTATACAAAGGGAAATTAATTTACGGGAATTTGTCCACAACTTTCGGAGTAAACAAAAACAGGCCACAGCAAATAAAATGTCGTTGGAAATGCAATTCTACGTCGCATCTACGCTTTTAATAATGTAAACTCTTTGTAAACAAACTGTAATAGAAAACTGGGAAGTTTAACTGAAAAGATACGCTGATTTCAAACAGATCAGTCAGCCAGAGTTGTTAAATTTAAACTCTTATGTGGTTCTATAAGTATATAAGGGGAAGTTTGAAAGTGGTGCCAGTGACTGAAAAGTTGAAGGGGAATCGTTTGTCTTGGTATGGACATATGAAAAGGAGAGATGAAACGCATATTGTTTTGATTAAAAAAGTTATGAGTTAAATGTGGATGGATGGAGGGGGAGAGGGAGGCCAGAGAAAATATGGATGGATTGTGTGAGAAGTAATATGAAAGAAAAGGGAGTCGATGATGGGGTGACGGATGACAGGACAGAATGGAAGAAAAAAACGTGTTGCGCTGACCCCAAATAAAATGGGATAAGGGCAGAAGAAGAGACTTATGTTGTTCTATTAGTTTCTGCTCAAACTTAAAATAGTTATTGTGACTTATGAGAGAAGTAATTTTAGACCCGGAGAGGCCCTCACAGCATTTGTCAGAAACCAAAATGGTTCTATAGAAACATTTCATTTAATCTAGATTCTTGATTGAATGATGAATTTTTTCCCCAAAAACGTGTTTTTATTAATTATTCGAGCAAATTATGGAAATATTTAGTGCTAACAGTGTTTTCAGGGCGTTAATTCTCTTTTATGCGTTGCCTCTTCATCAAACATTGCGTTGGATGAAAGAACAAGCTTTTAAACCATGCTCACATTGACGATTGACGAGTGGTGTGAGCCTGTTAACCAAAGAACTTAAGTACTGTTGTTGGTATTACGATCTATATACCTCTTAATTAAAAGATTAACATACCAGCAACATACTAATATCAACCACATTAGCCAACATGCTAGCTAAATACTAAGTTTATTTGCACATAATATTCGACATGGTAATGAAGTCTTGAAATGTTTTGAATTCAAACTCACTAGAGAAATGTTATGAATAAAACTGCTGGGTGAGTTTCAAACAAAAATAAAGAGAACATTTCCGTTTACGTACATAATATTGAATTAATTTGTTATTATGTTTGTTGTGAAATGTCGCAGACAAATTCTAGGAAACACAATCATGTAGATGGGTATTTTGTTTTGAGTATTTATAATGTTGACTTTGCGACATGTCACCTAGCACTGATCAAATTTAATTTAGTTTTCCGAGAAAGAAATGTTTTTGTTTTATTTAGAAACTCTGAATTAAATTGCTTGCCTATTCTTCTTTATAAAGCAAGTTTATAACTATATATAAAGGGTAAATAAGGAGTTTATACTGTTTCTAAGGGCTGCACCAACAAACATGCAACAGTTTTTTTTTCTGTTCTTAAGGAAACTAAGTAACTTGTAAGTGTATTGTTTAACAAATTAGCAAGAATATGTTATGGAAAATGGGTCTCTTAATGAGTTTCGTTTCTTTACATATTAGTCACTTAGTTGTATAATAGTACTTTATGATATAAGTGTGTAATGTTTAATTACCGTCGAGGCGGTATTTAGACCCAAGCTATGGCGAGGAACGGGGTGGGGTTTTTAGTCAGTAAGAGTCTGACACTATCTCCGGCTCCACCCAAGAACGGGAGTTGTCATAGGATGATTTTTGCTCACCGAAAAAAAAAATACACTTGTGAAGAATATTACTGTAAAACTAGTGAACTTTTGTGGGTGTAAAAATCTGTTTTCATATGCGCGCCCATTTATTTATTTTTTCTTTTCCTCGTGGGAGACGACGCACGCGCGCCCATCCTGATACGATAAATGTAATAATATTATGGCGGGGGAGCGGTTGAACAAAAAGGTCTTAACCATATTAAACCACTAGTGCGTAATGGTAATCAAAATGTCACAGTTTGGTAACAAGGGCCATTATGTACCTAAGTGCAGTGCAATAAGAGTCACTTTATGAGCAAGTGTATTGAAAAATAGAGTAAGAAAATAGTAACAAAACTTTTACACCAACTCTCATTATCTTTCTTTTTATTATAGATTAACCTTTTGAATACCGTAATTAGAGAGACACAATAGATAGACAGTGAGAGAGCGAATGCCGGCGTTCACTTGGGCTTGGATGCATTAAATTGATGGGTACAATGGCGGTCTTATCGTCCGGTCTTATCGGACTGGCCTGTTGGTCTAGTGGTTAGTGGCCCTGACTGCTATGACGGAGGTCGTGGGTTTGATTCCCACCCAGGACAAATGTTTATGATCATTTGTTCTGTGTCTTGGTGTAATCTATAAGAAATATATAAGTATGTTTATCAGTTGTCTAGTACCCATATCACAAGCTCTGCTTAGCTTGGGACTAGACGGCGTTGTGTGATAGTTGTGGAATATTATTATTATTATCGATGACAGCGATACCTACAAGAAATCCTTAATATGAACGGTACGAGAGTTAAAAAATCTTATACGAGATTTCTCGTGAATTTTCAATCAACCTACTCAAGGCACGTGTAACATACTGCGTAGTAGATGGTTTTACCTACTTGTATAGCAACTAATAAAATTAACGCTTAAAGGGCTTACCGTCAACGTTCAAAGGCCAATCTGACTTTATGAAGCGTTCGTAACTATAACTGAGTTATAGAGACGTAGTCGTAGAGGCTTGAGGAGACTTAAGTACTGTCGGTGTATGAAAACCTTGACCATTTTATGGACTTCTAGATAAAGTGACGTTCAGTAGTGATGTTCTATCTGTGATTCATGATTTTCAAAAAGTCTTTACCCAATTTTTCATCAAATAGGTACCTCCTCCCACTCTAGATGAAGCAAGAAGAAATTGACTTTGACTGACTGAAACTCATCCGTGTTTTTTCAGTTGTTCTTTGCGTTTCAGAGCTAAGATAACTCTTTTAAACATTATGCAGCCTTATATATCCTAAATCTAGAACTAGAGTAATATCTTCTCCCGCTCGATTTAGAGTGACTGAATAAAAACCACCAGGGGTCTTTGTGTTTCAGGGCCACTATATTGTTTGAACAGAAAACCAGTCCAACCTATATCATCAAAGCGGTAGGGGCACAGCAGGTTCGATGCCTACTGGAACTATGGTTTCGCTTTTCAAAGGGAAACCTGGGGTCCTGGAATGCAAGGCAATAAATCAAAATCGTAAAGGCCCAGGAGGGTCGATGCATACTGGAGCTATAGGTTTGCTTCTGAATGGAAAATTCTGGAACGCATGACAAAAGAAGATCATAGTAGTGAGTTTTAATCCGTAAAAGTCTGACACGCCCACCCACTCAGCTCTAGAGCAGGAGAAATCATTGGACGATTTCACACCTAAAAAGAAACCATCTCTAATATGTACTAGTAAATGGAAGAGCCGACCCAAAATACTTAAAAGTAAAAAAAGATAGAAAGGTAATGTTATAAAAGGAACGAAGCCTCCTTAATTTAATTTCGGTCCCGGCCGACGTGTTAATAGGTTAATACACATCCAATCAGATGGAACCAATTATCAGCAAAAGCTTTAGTCGTGAAGTCAGCCATTCAATCGGATAGTTGACTAATCAGTAATAAATGAAGCGTCAAGACTCCCACTAAAGAAAATTACAAAGAAAATAATAGACTTTGTGGCGACATAATTAATCAGGAAGTAATAGGTCGGGAGTAACGACTTTATTAATGGGATATCTTTATAGAAGAGATTCTATAAAGATTTTTTGTGTTGCTGAAGATTCGGACAGTGTGTGTCCAAATCGTCAGGAAAAAATATAACAATAAAAAGGTGTCAATTAGGACACTGTGTCCAAATATATTGTGTTCAAATGACACAATATATGTTATTCGGGCACAATGTATTTGGGCACAGTGACCAAATTGACACGTTTTTATTTTATTTCCACTGACGATTTGGACACACACTGTTTAGTATAGTCAGATAAAAAAATATAAATACGGGAAAAAAAGCGTTATCAAAACTATTATAGGCTGAATTTAAGGCAAAAACTACGGGCAGCAAATTTCTTTATTTTATACTAGCTTTTGCCTACGGCATCGTCCGCGTACATAGTATATAGCGTATGTTGCTCAGGAATAAAGCAATTTGCTATTGGTGAAAACATTATAGCGACCAGATCAGTACTTTCAGAGATTATTTTCTTCAAACTAAAAAATTAACTTTACCAAATATTAGCGTAGATTCTAAGACTTTTTTATCTGACTGTACTAAACAGCTTCAATAAATTTGGTGGAAAAATCTTGAACATAAAATGAGTCCATTCGGACGCTGAGTCCAAATATATTGTGTCCATATCGTCAGCAACTCGATTTTTCTCTCACGACAAATCTTATCATGTATCCACTTATTACTCGCTTATTAATTAAGTGTGTGGCATGAATAAAATATGAATCAGGCTCCCCCTTAATGAAATTTGTGCATGCGCTGAATAATTTGTTAAAATAAACTCTTGGATAAATCTTTGTGAAGTTCGAACACGTTGTTGTTGAATCACTTCGGGCACAGTTTTGTAATTTTTATTAAGTTGTAGTCATTTGAGAAGGTTTAATTACTCCGAGGAGTATGGAATATAATAGGTATCCGTTTTAATATTGTGGGATGTTAGGTGATATCTGTTAGCTTGAATAAATATTCGGATAATAGAAATTTCTTCGAATCTAGACTGAAGGAAAAACTATGTCGTTGAATGTAATATATATTCTACAATTAGAAGTCATGATTTCAAAATCCGTCCGTAGAAGAGAGCTTGCGTTTTTATTTTTAATCTTTGCTTTACTCTATGAATTATCTACTCCTGTATCGTAGGTCATAAACGTGTAAACTCACAAATATTTGATCCGTACAGAAACGGATCCGCGACCCGCAGCGCGGCAACCAATCGCGCAACGACTGCGCCAAACGCGCCGATTTGAATGCACACTGCAACAGAATTTAAAAAAGAAACTGCATTGTTAAATAATTGAAAAAACAAAAATAGATTCTCGTATCGAAATCTCTTTACTCACCAAAATAAAGTTATGTTTTTATTTTCCACGAATATCCGAAGGATGAAATAAAATCAGTGATATGCTTCATCCGAGACCAATTAACGCATATAAAACTGACGGCTACGAGCTATGTTGACGTATGTCATATTTGCCCGGCTCGATACATCATTTATTTTATTTTAAAAACCAGACAAAATAATCTGTCGAGATATGTAAATATGTCGATATGATTGGGATGTATATTTTTAAATCATTAAACATGGCTACGCTTATGGCATATGCTACAAGGACACATATTATAATGACCACACTCAAAGACGCCATTTTTTTTTTTGAGGTGGGAATATCATCCAATGATGTCTCCCGCCCTTAGGCGGAACGGGAGGGCTTTTCAGACTATAACTTAAAACACATTCCTGTCCCTTCTTTGCCTTCGCTTCAGGGCTCCGGGGTTCACTTTGGCACAACCCGCCCCAGTAAGGTTCGACCGTGCTGCTAGACCCCTATGGTTTGCTGACATATTAAGGTGGTGCATCACGACTCACATTTTCACTGTTTTTCATACAACCGCTCATAACTGATTATGACGTTATTACACATTCTCCATTAGATATTTTGGAAAAACAGTATCTTGTGGATATTACCTATGTTTCTAAAGAAACCAATTTCTAAATTTGTATAAAACTAATCCAGTAAAAACCTCTGGAAATGTCCTATTTTGTATGAACTTTGACACTTCATAATTTGCCTAAAAATTAAAAAGTCAAAAAAGTAATCCTCTAGAGACCTTGCAAATTTTATTAAGATTCTAAATGACGACCACTTTTTCCAAAAACTTTTAAGGGTTTAAAAAAAACAGCTATTTCCTGGAGCAAGTTTTGTGAAATTTTCGAGTAAATCTCGGAATTACCGAATACTAACAGAGTTTCCAGGCGTTATCTCTCTTTTTTTTGCGTTGCCTTTTCGGTCAAACATCGCGTTGGATTGTATTAAATGAAGTAACAAGCTTTTAAACCATTTTCGATGTTTACGATAAGCGAGTGGAGAAGGACCCTCTTAAGGCGCGCATTGGCAATAGGCGCAGTCGACAACTTGGGCTCAGTCCGGACAGTTACGGTCCTACGGTGGAGACGCCATGATAGTACACATAGATAATTTTACCAAGTTAGGCAAAAATAATAGCAAGCAACCGCAGTAAGTTCTTGTAAAAGATGGATAATTCAACATTTTTCTTGACTTGGCATCATTATCTCAATACCCGTGGACCTTCGGTAAAACATTCATTCCCATAACAAATCACAAATAGCAGCCACGCATCTCAAATTCTCATCACACACAATTATAATTTTATTACATGTCAACAATGGAATATACGTTTCCTCATTATTATGCAAAGATAGACCAATATGCCCGACATAAGGAAACTCATTTGAGAACCTTGAAGGGTTCAAAGATACAGTTAACGATCATAACTTCCCCCATATGGGCCTCAAAAAAACGCCGCTTTAAGCTTCTTTTTGAGGTGGCCTTTTTTGTGGCCCGTGTGCGGCGGTGCCACCACGAAAAACCGCTTGAAGCCGCTTCAAGCTTCTCCGGCCACAAGCTTCAGCAGGCTTCTACCTTTCTTTTGTGGCCGCTTCTGGCGTTTTTTTGTGGAAGCGCTTTTTTGAAGACCGTGTTAAGTCTTTTTTGAAGCGGGGACAGTTACAAGTCGTAAGAAGCTCACATTGCAAACAAGTTACAATAAAAAACAAGCTCAATGTGTTAGAAGTATTTTCACTTAGCATCATACTGTTTCTGTCGTTGACATAAGGTTGTAAATGCAATGGCACAAATAATAGGATTCCGAGCACAATCGTAAAGTAACTAGACATAGAGCAGTTCTGAAATATACGGGAATAAAGGAGTTTAAAGTTTTCAATGAAAAGCGATAATGGTTAGATAGGATGAAATGCGACTGTCTCTATGGGTTTCCCAGAATTTACGTAGTTTATACGATAAGTTCAGGTAGTCACTGTATTTCTAAAGAATAAAAATCCAGGCAAGTGCGCCTGGGGCCAGGGTTATCCGAAAGGAACTCGAGCCCCGGTATGAAGGCTAGAAGGAACGGGGTGGGGTTTTTAGTGAGTTAGAGTCTGACACTATCTCCTGATCCACCCAAGAGCGGGGGTTTTCATAAGATGATATTTCCCACCGAAAAAAAAAGGCAAGTACGAGTCGGAATTGCGCACTGAAGTTTCCGTACAAGCTCCCTTATAACTGGTTGAGCTGATTGAGACTGATTGACGCGTCATGCTCGTGAACGGATGCCATCAGTTGAGACTGATCATCTCTTAGCTGCCTGTGGTTTAATTCAGTTTCTACCTTTTAAGACATATGTAACCAAACATTATATGTAACACATAGTATGATTTAAAATATTCCATGGAGTTTCTAGCACGTTCTTCTCCATAAAGATCTACGCTTTGGAACGTGCAATTTAGCTTCACTTTTCTTGGACTTACCAACATTTGACTATTCAAAAGTGACTACATTTGGTCTATTTGAAATAAATAATTTTGAATTTGCTTACCTACATGAAAACATATCACTTTTGGAATTGAGTTACGAAGATTTTTCCGAATCGCAAAAATAGATGTTATTTTGTGCACTAGCTGCTGACGTTTTGCAAGAATTCCATGACTATACGAAAAAAAAACATTTGAATTTGGTTTTTTTTTTTTTGTAATTTTTATCAGGGTTCCGTATTTTTTTAAATTGAGGTACAGAATCTAAAAACGGTTATTTTCGTTACAACTAAGGTCCGATTTAATGAAATGCAGCACGTCTACTCTGAGACATCAATTAACTTTAATGAAGCATTATTAAAGTATTCTGTCCCGCTCAGAAACTCCGGTCCGATGTTTGACCCACCGTTACCCACTCGGACCGTGATAAATGATCTGAACTGACATAAAACAATATGAAAGTGATAAATGTTCGCGAAAATTATTCGACCAACTAACACATATAAGCGCATGTTGACCCTTGGACATTGTCCTTCAAAATATATTGAACTTTATGCATAGAACAAGCAACTTTGACCTATAAATGTCTAAGTAATTTGATTTCTATAGGACAATAAGACCTTCCAGTACGCGGTCGCCACTCCAGCACCTTTCGGCCCTAAGAGCCATCTGTTCTGCCAGCAATGTGCCCTGCCAATTTTTTTTTTTACCGATCACACAACGCCGTCTAGTCCCAAGCTAAGCAGAGCTTGTGTTATGGGTACTAGACAACTGATTAACATACTTATATATTTCTAAATACATACATATTATAGATAAATTACACCCAGACACAGAACAAATCATTATGCTCATCACACAAACATTTGTCCTGGGTGGAAATCGAACCCACGACCTCCGGCATAGCAGTCAGGGTCACTAACCACTAGACCAACAGGCCAGTCAAATTTGCCAAATTTGCCATTGCCACTTAAGTTTAGCGATTCTTCGTGCTATGTCGGCAACCTTGGTTCTCCTACGGATATCTTCGTTTCTGATTCGATCACGCAAGGAAACTCCGAGCATAGTCTTTTCCATTGCCTTTTGGGTGGAAGGCTTCCTAAAAGGTGGACCGATGACCTGGTGAAGGTTGCAGGAATCCGATGCATGCGAGACGCACATGATCGATCATTGTGGCGACGCTTGGGGGAGGCCTATGCCCAACAGTGGACGTCTGTCGGCTGAAATGATGATGATGATGATGAATAAGACCTAGAGAACCATCGGTATATATGTACTACGCAATAGATTACACGTAGAGAGCAGTGGTGGCCGAGTGGTAATGGCTCTGACTTGCGAAGAGTAGGTCGCAGGCTCAAATGCAGCCAGGCGCATTACTTTGTGTAATTTATTTCATACCCACTGCTCTCAAAACGGTGAAGCAAAACATCGTGATGAAACCGGCATGTCCTAGAACCAAATATTCGAAGAAGTATGGCATCCACCAACCCTGGTCCCTCGTGGTGGTTTACGGCCCATTTCCTTTCCTAGAGAGGAGGCTTGAATCCCAACAGTGGGAACATTATAAGACCGACTATGCTATAGATTGCACGTGACGGACACTCACTTTAATCGACTTATATGTAATGTAGTCCGTACACCTTGAACATTACACTATGTTAAAAGAAACGCGTGTCACGAAATTCATGGCGCTTAAGACATTTTGGTCGCAAAACCCCTCTAAAAGCTATTTGAGCTCAGTATGTTTTAACAGGTCTGTTAGACGACATAATGCCAATGTAGCGCTGCAGCGAACTTTTGTTTTAACTTTTCAGTATTTTGACAAATAGTTTCTATGAACGCGCTTGTCTATCTCTAGAATGTAAGTCAATATAGAGCATCATTGGTATTACATTTGATGAAACCAACAACAATACAAGTTAAAACTCAATACAAACTTAGCGTCGACATTATAAAGTCGTTTCAACCTCGAGTTCGCGGCATCTTCAACTAGCTGAGTCAATATTTATCAAAGATCGCAACCAATATTTCGAAGTTTGACAGCAAATCTAATTCGCGTCTGAAGACACCACTGACGGCTGGTAATGGTGTTCTCGCTCGTTAGCTCTCCCTTGCCACGAACTCTATAAGTAATCCGATTTCATTGGTAGTTCCGACAAATTTGCGGTCCGTTGAATCTATGCCGCACGCCCGGCAATGGGCTACCATGCTCCGACCGACGATGGATTATCACCCCTCTCTCTCACACTTCGCGGGGATGAAAAGGATGTAGCGTGGTGATTAAAAAGGTCGTTTTCTGTTACGATATGTGTGTAAGTTCCTGGAGTCCGTCCAGCGCAAACATGCTTTTGTTAATCTGCTTATGTAGCCGGCCCACGACGTGCGCGAACGGATCAAAAACGTTTGATACCCAAAACAGATTTGGGACTAAGTGTGATTTCCGTAAATTGAATGAAGAGTGGAGCCAGGTGGTTTATTCATGAGGGGTTCCGTCCGTGTGCCGCGTTACAGAAATCGCTAATTTCATTCCGAATCAGTTTTAAATTATTTTGCATTTTGAAACAAACGTGAATTTTATTTTGATGCAATGAATTAGCGAGTTGGTTGTGGTTTTTTTTTACTTAAACTAATTTATTTCTATCTTTCTCCTTAAGAGTCCTTTATTTCGGGAAGTGTGCGCACTGGAATTGCTAAATCTAATTCCACCAAGTCCATTCCATAATCAGACGACAAGATGTACGGCATTGCGCCACCGGTACATGGTAGATATCCCACCCATCCGCACACATCGTTTTGGGAACATTTATTGTGCCTGCAGTCAACAACTGGAATTCCCTACTGGAGTCTGTTTCCTGATAAATACTACTAATAAGTCTTTAAGTCAAGAGTGAATAGGTTACTTCTATGCAAGAGTGTTCCATCGTCGACCACATCATGGTCGACGATGCATCAGGTGAGATAGTGGTCAAACGCGAGCCTATAAATAATAAAAAAAAACATTGTACTTCGTACCTTTCAACAATCAATTTTTTTTTATTATTAATTTACTGAATTCTATTCAATACAAAGTTTGCCGAAATTGTTTAACGCTATAAAAGTTTGTGATGAGCTCCATTGCAGTTATTTGCAGCTGCAGTCAGCATGTTTCAATATATTGGTCCACAGAAAATAAATAAAGCCGTTAGCTGGTATAACACAATAAAACTGCGTTGTATGCTTCGTGTGTGGAGGACCGCGCTCAAATAAAGGTTTTTAATCTATTTTGATAAGGGAGTTTTTAATTGACATAATTGAATAAAAATCATTCAGAATAAAGATGCGTTAATTGTCCACAATAATACTCGTAAACTACACATCAATACATATTATAAAACGAAGTCCCCCGCAACGTCTGTCTGTCTGTTCGCGATAAACTCAAAAAATACTGCACCGATTTTCAAGTGGTTTTCACCACTCGATAGCGTGATTCTCGAGAAAGGTTTTAGTATATAATTTGTTAAGTTTTTGTATTTATTTCTAGAAAAGAACCCATGCGAAGCCGGGGCGGGTAGCTAGTCAGAATGACAATTCGCATACTTGTATTTTATTTCCTTATTTAATTGTTTAATTTTTATTTTATATCTGTTTGACTTGACATTTGTAATTTATTTTACTTTATTTCATTTTTTTTTTCATTCTTTTGGCAAAACATAGTGCACTTATTTCCTATATATTTAAAAAGGAGGGATGAAACACATGTTGCTAAAAGAGTTTTGAGTTTACATGTGGATAGACCGAGAGAGCGATCAACAAAGAAAAGGTGGATGGATTGTGTGAGAAGTGATATGAAAGAAAAGGATGTTAGTGATAGCGTGACGAGTGACAGGAGCCAAATAAAACGGGACAAAGGCAGGAAGATAATGACTACCTATTATAAAATACACCGATGTTTTACAAAACAAATGATTGATTGATTGATAAAAGTTTTAATTTTTTTGTTCCAAAAAAATCTTACTCCTTTCAGTGATAGAGTGACAAGGCAGAACGAAAAAAAAATTGTACCGACCCTAAACAACACGGGACAAAAGCAGGAAAATGATGATGATGATGTTATGGAGTTACGGAGGTTCGATTCTGAGTCCGAAAGTTCGGAACTCCCGATTGAGTTTACACGTTCGATTCCGATTTCGGTTCCAATAAATTTTAATCAGAAGTTATATTGGAGGTACAAACTAGTTCATATACTTGTCGCTCGGGGGACCATCCTCTCACCGGGCCTTCTGTGTGTTGTTTTGTTTCGTATTTGAAATGTCTTGAGATGTTCTGTTTCCGCGTTTTCTTCCGGTTTAGTTCCAATTCTGTAAACCAAATTGAAAATCAGAATCCGGTTCCGATATGAACACTTCTATTACAACCCTTTTACGAACTGCTGGGCAAAAACTTCTTCAACTTCATTCAGTTACTCTTTTCTCAACTAACTTCAAATCAGCCCTTGTGTAGGCGTAAGTTTCATCTCATCGCTTCTTCTTAGATCGACTGTAGTGATATCCATCCTCAAGCGTTCAAAATTATATAAAAAAAAAAACAAAATCTCATCATCATCATTATCACTTCTGCCGAGGTGCATTAAAGAAACTACTAAGAACATAAACGTTAAAAATATCGAACATTGATTCTAAACGCCCGCCGCATCTCAAAAAACTGGGCAAGTGCAAATCGGACTCGCGCACTAAGGGTTCCGTAAAAACCTACCTATGAAAACAATTCAATTCCTGAATTGAGTTTGAAAATTTTTCCGAATAGCAAAACATTTTTTTTTGTGATGTATTTACAAATTTACCCTTGCTTCATGTTACATTTCAGAATTCTAGGTCAACAAGAATTACCCTATGAACTTTGATTCTCTTGAGAGTGTCGAATTATGCGTTTATTACGACATAATCAGCCGTATCTTTTTTTTTTTCTTTAACTAAGAAGTTTGATTTTTTTCAGAGTCAAGGGACCTTGAGCATTGTATATTTTAATTTCAACTCTTACCTTTACACTCTCGATACCTTTACACGTTCCCGAGATAAAAATGTCTTGACAGACAGACAAACAAATGTAGAAGGGCAATAACCATTATTCCACGGTTATCTGGCACCTACCTTAAGCAGATGTTTCAAATAAGCACCTTTTTGTTCAAAAATATAAATGTTTCTCTTACTTTTGCAAATGGGGTACAAACGCCTAGTATACTATAGGTGGAAGTATATACATAATATAATAGAACAGCCAGACCAATTACATGCACTGACCGACATTTGAATAGTCAAATGTCGGTCAGTCCAAGAAAAGTGAAGCTAAATTGCACGTTCCTAAGGGTAGATCTCCATAGAGAGAAGAACTTCCAACATCTATGTATTTTCCTTATCAGCCATATAGATACTAAGTTCTAGGTGGGTTAATATATCTAAGTACTCAATCAGGCACGTGGAAATTGAAGGATTACGTCAATGGTGCGTGAAACTCAGAGATTAACCTATTCGCACGAGTGACTGAATTATAATAGAGCCCTGTTTACTGGAAGCGAAGGAAACTAGTTAGTTCGTCTGATTATATATTCCTTATTATATATATTCCTTATTATACATTATATATACCTTCTGTTTTGATACCCTAATACTTCTATCAGTTCCAGGATATTTTGCTGTTCCTACCCACGGCTGCAGAAATGAATCAATCTACCTAGACTTTTAACACGATTGTAGTAATTATTAGGAGTCTTCAAGGCAAGCGTGCTCCATCTTCGGCCACGTCATCGCTTACCATCAGGTGAGATAGTAGTCAAACGCGAGCCTTACTACACCAATATACTAAAGAGGTAAAGTTTGTTTTTTTATTTTTTTTGGTTGTAGGAAGTAGTAATCTTTGGAAGTACTGGTCCACCTGCTAATTTTTTTCCCTGATAGAAAGTTGCTTTATTCTTGAATGACATAGGTTATATATATATATATTATGTACGCAGGCGAAGCTGCGGGCAAAAGCTAGTCAATAATAAAAAAATAACTTGTTTGTAGACTTGTACCAAAAAATACTTGTTTTTTTATAGTCAAGTAATAATAACTATATTTTGATCCTTTTTGAACCAGTAATTAAACGAATAGATATTATATAAAATATTGCTCCCACAAAAAGACAACCTTAATTAATTTACTTATACTAAAATAGGTAAAAGTTGCATCAATCGGCCTGTTAATACGTACCCGCGCTAGAACAAACCTCTGTCTCCCCTACCTTTCTTGCCTTAAGACGTTAACACTTGGAAAATCTTAAAAAAGCAGGTGTTATAAAGTATTTAAACATATTTTATTTAAGTCTATTTAATGAGTTTGCAGAAAAAAAAGATCAACATAAATGATCGTCAAACTAACCCATTATATAATTTTCTATTATTATTAACCAACGTAAATCGAAAAAATTAATAACAATAATTAACTGAATCTCAGTGTAGTTATTTTAACCCTTCAGATACCGTCAATTAGAGACACAATAGTAAGACAATAGATGCGCGGCCACCGGTGGTCGCTTGGGGATTCATGAATTAAAACTTTAATAATTCGACGCATTTTTGACTTAATCGATAAAATTTATTCATACTTTGCAAAAAATTACAAGCGTGTGTCGTTTAGTTGTAAACCATTTAGTTGTAAATGTTAAATTAATATGATCTGATGATATGTGTACTGCTACAAATCACCCAACCATGTTTAACTGAATAAACAATACGGATTATTTTATTGTATCAGCTGTCAACTAAAAAGAATATCTAATTGTTAGAAAAGTTGCAAACAGGCGAATTCTCAAACCAACTAATCTTTTATTGGCGACCCCGGATGGTACAGTAAGGTGATAAAAGATTGCACACTAATGTTCTACATTATAAAGATCGTAAACACAGGGGTTATAGTCGACACGGAACCATCGACATCACCAACTTTATCACGTAGTAAACCAACCCACTCGAATAATGCCATAGAATAGTTTTTGATGAAGTAATGTTGTGGTCCCATGCATGACAAGTTTATATTTGTAGTTAACAAGGTGTAAGTACAGATTATACAATATAACTCGATGTCAAACTCCACTCAAAAAAAATAAACATACTTAATATAATGAGCCTTTTTATTTTTCACACTGCTGGGACTCAGGCCTCCTCTCTAAGAGAGGGAATTGGCTGATGGATTATCACGCGCCAAGTGCGGGTTGGTGAATGTCACATGTCTTCGAATTTTTGGTTCTTAATTATACCGGTTTCCTCACGATGTTTTCCTTCTCCGTTTTAAGAGTAACCTACTGCATGGCGGCTCTTGCCCAGCGGTCACAGTGCATGCAGGCGATATGCTGTTTTGGCCCACATCTATTTTGCCTGTTTTGGAGTGCAGCATGTTAGCAGCATTCCATATTTGATCTAGATCTACCCTATTTACCACCCAGAATACTGCACTCCATAGCTCTCTGTCAATCAACCCAAGGTTTCAGTTTAAATTTAAATCATTAAAATTATAAAAAAACTTGTAAAATAATATAATTGTATCCAGCTGTAATTGTGGTAGTACCAAGAAAAATATTTAAACAAGCTTTTAATGTAAATAATTTTTTCATAGCAAGCTTGTATACGAGCCCAAACTCGATGGGCTTGGGTTATTTATCTATCAAGTTCCTATAGCCACCTTCCGGTTCCATCATCAGATCAGCTCCTTGTCATAATAATTTTCACCTGATTTACACATGCACGAAAAATTGCAGCTCAATCGGTAACCGGGAAGTGGACGAAATGTAATTTGCAATATTTGATTACAGACAAACATCGGGACAAGTGAAACTAAATAAAAGCTTGTAAAAATCATCTTATAAGGAAATAAGAAATGTAAAGTCACCAAACTTATAAGGGAAGTGCCTTTTCCTATAGAATTTCTCAGTATCATACGAGGTTATGACTCTCAGTTGCTATTCACACCGGATACTTGAGAAGTAACTTTTTCTTAGAAAATCCACGTACCTAAGTATCTAGATTCCATGTTACATTCCTTTGAAGTTTAATTGGCTTACTTTGAGGACAATATTGCAAAGATTTTTTCCAGAAAATGTTCAGCAAGATGTTCAGAAAGATGTGAAAATATTATCAAATACTATTTTAAAACATTTTATCATTGACAGACAACCCGTATAGTAACATCTTCGATTATAAATACAGAATATGATAGAAGATCACAAAGGTGCTGCGTGTTCCAACAGACCTGCTTTATAATTAAATACAAATAAATAATTCTAATTTATGAAGAAAAATCTAATTCAAGAAAAAAATATCTTTGGGAGATTTCGCAGTTTTTTTATGTGTCTCGTTCTTTTTGCAACCTAGAGGAACTGAGGTATTTAATTTGTTAGGTTTTAATATTGTCATGAGAATGTGAACGAATTTTAACTTGACTTGCTTAGATCAAAAAACCCATCCACGTTTATTAAAACTATAAAAAAACTTCTAGAAAGACTGCATATTACATTAATAGGTATAAAAATATAGGTTTAATGTAGAAGTATTTATTTCTCTTTTAGAAAGCCTAAATTGTGTGTGTGTTACAGTACCTATACTAATTTAATTATATAATTGATATTTAAAAACACTAACTATTTTAAAGGCTCAGGTGGGAAAAACTGCCAAAGCCGCGAAATTGTTAAAAAGAGTTACCTATTATTACCCAAGACCGCCAAGGGCAACTAAAAGAGCAGGTGGACTTGTCTGTAAAAGGATGACACTACTGGCTCGCGGGAGGAGTCATTTAGAGATTTAGACAAAAAAAAAGACATACTAGACGCCTAGGCATTGTCTGAGAAAACTAACACAAAGTAATACAAACCAGCCTAAATTATTTATTTAATCTTCATGCAACAAAAAGTACAACTTATTTTAATCCAGTTTTATACTCACTATGTTAGCAAAACCAAACAAAAAAAATTATCTTAAACTATTCAAGTAACATTATTCAGCCCTAAACAGAAAAGTCGATGTAATTTACAAAGGCTCTTTCATTTTATATCAGGACAAATGAACCTATTTAAAGCCAATTAACAGTATATCAACTAATTTTAATTTACCACTCCCAGATTGGACCATCGACGTCCATCATTACGAATTCGTGAGCGGCACCCCTCAAAATTGGACTGCGAGACATATTCTGTAGGATTCACGTGACCAACTGTTTTAAGCTTAGTAGGACACGCAATACAATATCCAACCTACATAAAACTAATAGAGACGTATATTTTCTGTTTTATTATCACAAACATAATTAATTGTCTACTAGATTTGTTAAGGTACGATCTATTAGTTGATGAATTCACCAAATAAACGATGAAGAATGACTCAACAGTTTTTATTTATCTTTAGAAGCAACAAAACGGAACTGCTACGTTTGCCGACGTGTCTACAAAGCTACGAGCCGCCACGAAAATCAACGGCTGACATCGGAACGAAAAATAAAACCTTTATTTCTGGTTTAATGTATTTATTTACCTTTTACCCCACATTCTAAACGTATACGTCATTCAGGGGTCGAAACGCTACTGAAAACTAAATCTCCCAAATTATTTCTGTATTACCCTAGCTTACCTTCTTCACGGAGCCTTATGAGGGTAAATCTGACGGTGTTAAAGGAGCGTGTTGCTCTTTCCGGTGTTGAGTATTTTGGGATGACTGAAAGGGACTGTCTCACCGTTTAGAGGGCATCTGGTTACATTAGTTATGCCCTAATCGGGCCCTCGCGTGACCCCCGACGCTTCAATTAACAAAATGGATAATCGTGAGCGCGACAAGGCGACAAACTTATATTCTGTGATTTATTAACGCCTAACGCCACGAATGCGGACTGCCTAAATTAGATTTGCATGATTGACGAGCTAAATAGCGCAGTGACGAAGCGACGGTTTTGTTTGCTTGAGGTGATGCGTTCATGTACCTTGCGGTAATCATCATCAAAGATCGTCCCTTACACATGCAAAACAATAAGCTCACCCTGATTGAATAAAAACGTTATATCAAGCACATTAAAGCAATTGAAATATTATATGTTTATTATGTCATTGTGGCGACGCTTGGGGGAGGCCTATGTCCAACAATCTTTCGGCTGTTATGATGATGATGATGTTTATTATTCATTCACGCTTCAACGGCCAAATGAATTTGGATTAGGCATACAGATATTTCATATCATAGCGTTTATTCAGACCAAACATAAGTAACATAACATTTTATATTTAATTTAATTGACTCAATTTATCGTGTTGACATTCACCTGGTCTGTTTGCACAGCTTTGGCAAAGGCCTCCTCCATATTTTTCTACTCGATACGATTCAGCACTGTCTTCGTCCACGTTCTTCTTGCATTTGCCTTTATTTCGTATTGAGGTAAAAGGATTTCATGGGAAAATTTCCTACATTTACACAAACGAAATCAAAAAGTAATCAAAAACTACCCAGCAGTTTTAAACGTAACATTCTAAGATACCACAAACTCTGACAGTTCAAAGCGAACTAATAATAAACACGCAAGTACACGCGTCATAGTTCGTAACATCTTAAACAAGTACGACACAAAGTCCAAACTTACTCAAATACAACATTGATACTCCCTTTTACTTACTTACTTGGAAACGTTCTCAAACACCCACTATAATTCAATTACACCGAGCCTCAAGGCTTTCGTTTCACGTCCTGTAAAGTCATCACAAACGAACAGAACTCACAAAGGACTGCGAAAATAAACAAACAAACGAAAATGTTGCCGCTTTAGCTGTCGAAAGCAGCCGGTTGCACACTGCACGACGAGGGACGATGAAAAGTACGGTAGTCGCGTTGCAAATTAGCGCTTTCGACCACTCAGCCTGAAAGCCGGTTGTCCGTCCGCTTGCCACACCATTTGCTCTCCAACAATTTCGCTGCACGCATACCAGCTTAACTAAAATTCGTTCATTAATCAGCTTCGCATTGTAAAAGCACACAGATCGGTTCTAAAGCCCCGCATTTTGAATTTTACATTCTATTTGCTGGAGTTTGGACAGTCTTAGTCACACAGGACTACGGTTACTATGGGTACGAATTCTGAAAAAATTAGTTCGGATGAACGAAAATTGAAATCGTCGCCAGAACAAGGCGATTACGCTGTTCGTGATTTCTGATATTTTGATAGTACGTGTTTGCAGCCCAGTAAAGTTGGACCAACTTAATGAATATATTTTTTCTTGCTTAATTAATGGACTATCCATTAATTAATTAAGTTAATATTGAAAAACCCAGAATCTCAACAAGCTATTTTCTAGGAGACGTCTCTACTAGAAAATAGCTTGTTGACATTCTATAAAATAAATGAGAAGTTTTTCTCAGTTCTTTTGTGATATTTTTGTCACTCATGTTCCATCTTGTGTACGATAGCAAATGGCTATCGTACACAAGACTGATAAGTTTTTCATTATCAGTGGTTAGAATTGAGACTCAATGCAAGAAAACACCAAAAACGGTTGCAATTCAGACGAACGACGGCAAGCAATTTGTAGCTCACCGTCCAGCCATCCAGTAACCATTCGGACCAAACCCGAGTCGTCAACGACGCTTAGTGGACCACGCGAGCCTCAAGGATGTCAACTAAACTGTACGGGCTCAGCAGGATTACGCCGAAGAGAACCCCGAGGCCCTGGAACGATGGCAAAGAAAGAACAGAGGAGTGAGTTTCAGTCAGTTAAAGTCTGTCACGCCGTTCTGCTCCAACCAAGAGTGGGAGAAGTCATTGAATGATTTCCCACTAAAAAAAGGTCACACGATAAAGTCAAACCTATTTAAACGCTTAACTACTCCTTACAACGTCGTGCACTTCCGCTGTCATCAACACACATCGGAAAGCAAGCATTCGACTGTTCGGACAAATTCGTAAGAACTCGACCGAACACAAGTTCGTCAGAACTGGCAACCATAGTAACCTTAGCCAAACAGGTGTGACAATGACCAGTACAGATATTACGTGTATTATAGTAACAAAATCATGTATGCTCTCGCAACGTATACCATGACTTGCATTAGTTCAATTAACTATGACCGTTTCAGTGAAATAGTATAGCATAGTCGGACATATAATGATATGGTTGGGAATCAGGCCTCCTCTCTAGGAGAAGGAATGGGCTGGAAACCACCACGCGGGCCTAGTGCGGGTTGGTGGATGTCACATGTCTTCGAATTTTTGATTCTAGGACATGCCAGTTTCCTCACGAGGTTTTCCTTCACCGTTTTGAGAGCAGTGTTGATGAAATAAATTACACAAAGTAACGCGCCTGGCTGGGTTTGAACCTGCGAGCTACAACTTGTAAGTCAGGGCCGTTACCACTTGGCCACCACTGCTCTTTTAGTGAATATTAACGTTTAATTTAGTCACACCTTTAAACAAATATATAGTCAGAGAGACTTGGCAACCCCGAGGCCGAATATTCCTGGACTGTTGTACCTCTAAACATTGTAATGTAACGATGGGCTCTCAACGCTCGCCTTAAACTTAATGCGTTTGACGTCTTCCACTGACAAGTTCAAAGTTGAATTTAATTTATCTCGGCAAATAGCACTCCAGTAAATACAACGGGAAGAGTGAGTGCATAATTAAGCTTTAACGTAGACTCTAAGTTACGACATTGGACAGTAAATTATATAGATCTTGCTGTAATAAAGGTTTAATATAGGCCTTTTTTAGGGTTCAGTACTTCAAAAGGAAAAACTGAACCCTCATAGGACCATTTTGTTGTTCGTTTGTCTGTCTGTCAAGACCCTTTATGTCAAGAACGCGTGGAGGTATCGAGTTGAAATTAAAACCATATACTCAAGTCTGCGGTTTCTTGAAGCTGTGAAAAAATCAAAATTCTAAGTTCATGAAAAAAAAAACGACCGTGTTTACGTGGCAAAAAACACAATATACCTACTCAAGGAAATCAAAATTCGGTACTTCCCGTTAACTCAGAATCCTGAAATTTGGAAAAAAAGTAATGTCTTAGAGCACAGGTATGGGAATAAATCTAAATAGTAAAATGGTTGTTACGTCACAAAAAAAAACTTATTTGCGATTCGGTAAAATTATCGAGATTCCATTTGGGAATTGAACTATTTACAAGTTTGTACGGAATTCTCAGGGCACGAGTCCGAATCGCGCTTGCCCAGTTTTTTGAGCATAGAGTGTCATTAATTGACTTATCCAGCTCTAAGTGGAGCAGCTCTAGGTGTCAAATCTTTACTGACGAAACTAACCTGTGTACTTTTGGATGCCCTTTGTGTTCCACAACCACGGTGACTTTTTTCAACAAGATCTCACTTTGTTATTAAATAGATTAAGCAGTCGTTGAATATTTGAGGTCTGTTGAATTAGTCTAGAACTTAAATATGCAGACAGGGACCGTTCTATGCTACTAAAAAACAAAATACATACATGAAATATTTATATTTGAGACAAAATTCAAAAGAAAAAATCTCATACACTTTCGCTAGCAGCCATTTGCAAATCCTAGAAGATCCTTCAAAATTGCATTGAAGATGCAAACGGTAAGTACGTTGTAAAACATAAATCCGCACGGGACAACAGGGAGATGCTCTAGAAGATCACATTCTCTTCGCATCCTTCAGACATGGACCGGTTTGTGTAGACAAACAACATTTCCATTTACTATATTCTTTAAACTGTCGCATTCTTCACAAATACTGTTTCTTTGACATCTATCGAGGTTGCGACCCACAAAAATAAGAAACGGCAAATAAAATACAATCACAGTAAGTGCACTTTTAAAGCTGTGCGGTCGCTTATATCTGAAGATGTTTTCTAAATGCTTCTAACATTTTTCTGTTGAAATAACCTCTAGCCTTTCTTACCAGATTGCGAGCATCATATAGCAAATGTAAGTGTATCATACATTCGTACTTCTTCATCCATACGGTAGTAGTAAAGCGCCATATCTGGATGACTCAGACAATTCATAAAATTCTTTATTCGGGATTGCTGTGGTTCACCTCTATTTGTCATAAAAATATTTTATGGTTATATGTGGATGCAGTGTGACTAAATAATGGTACCTCATAAAATGATGAATTGCTCGCTTTTTCATCTAAATCACGTATAGCAATAAATACGCATACGTTAGCAAAAATATCGCAATATACGGTTTTTATAAATTACGGCTTAGGACTAGACGTAGAATAAATTCCAGCAATAAGGTTGTCACAGCAAATCCGAGAAAAAATCAAATTTCACAGAAAAAATGGTGCCTATAACTTGTCGATTCTATCTGGCAGCGGATTCGGAATAGATCTGATATTCGAATATATCGCTAATGCGAGCTTTCCATCTCACGGTTGGACGAACGATGCATATTTGATTTGTTTCCAATTTACACTGTGTGCGTGTAACGTTGGAGCGTGCTACAAAAAATATTGGTCGGATCATGTACGACGTGCATTTTATATCGATATGGTTATCGTATGGCGAACGTCTATACAGAACGCATTAATTATAAACGTGATTGAAAGCTCAACGATAAATTATTACAGTTTTACTTGTTTATATTGTAATAATTTTTCCGCTGCATTTCGTTTCCTGACGGCCATATATTTTGCTCGGACAACTTTGATGGTATCAATTCCTGTCAAACGTATAGTGGAAGGTATGCACGTATGTTTGTATTTATTTATTATATTAATGGACAATGAATGCCGTTCGTCAAAACAAGTCTCTGTGATGCGAGTTGGCAACTATGCGTTTTATTTTTATTCGATGAATATTTTTTATTGAAACTGTATCAAACTGGCAGTGTATATTTAAATACATAGGAATGCGTTCTATTAGAATGACAATATTTTAGGTACAAAAGTCAGCAATAAAAATTTAATAACACAGTTACTACAATCATCTGATATAGTCAAGAACGGATGGCGAGCCATAGGTAGCCTGCTGTCCGACCGTCCGTAACTATCCGGACCGAGCCCAAGACGTTGATGGCGCGCACTGTTCCTGCGCGCCTCAAGGAGATATCAGCAACAGGAGGGGCCCGGCTGGGTCGAAGCCTACTGAGGCCAGGGTTATCTGAAAGGGAGCTCGAGCCCCGGTATGAAGGCTAGAAGGAACGGGGTGGGTTTTTAGTTAGTAAGAGTCTGACACTATCTCCCGCTCCACCCGAAAGCGGTCATTGGATAATTATTGCCCACCGAAAAAAAAAGTGTTTCAAGAAATTTGTAGTTGTTATGTCTAAAACATAACAACTGCGAATTAATTTTAAAACGTATACTTTTATCTAGTCTAAAACACAATTTTTCACCGACACTCCTTTAAAATACAGCCAAAAATAACCCTTGCATATTTAACCACAAGCAAACGTTCATGATGAAACTTAATGTCTGCATAGGCGGTGCTAACGGTTGAAACAGTTTCGCTCCGAGGTATATACATGTATAATGTACATATACATGTACACAGGAAATGGGAGAGATGCCGACGAAATAGCCTCACGATCCGTTTTGGTCGTGAATGCAAATTAATCTCTCTAGCCGCTCGCCAATCGCCTGTACTGTCTTCTGACTCTGAATACCAAATACTACTACTAATACCACTACTAATTCGTAGTGAGACGCTCTAAGAATATTAATATTGGACGGTATTGAATGCAAATTTGGAGAAGCTGGATTTGTTTTCATTTTGTGAAAATTAGGTGAGGATTTTGAAAGTTGTTCATGAAATACTTATCTTTTTTTTTTAGGTGTGAAATTATCCAATGACGTCTTCCACGAAGGCGTGTCAGTCAGATTTCTACTGACTAAAAGTCACTACTATGTTTCTTTTGTCGCTTTACATTCCAGGGCCCCGAGTTTTCCTTTCAGAAACAAACCCATGGGTCCAGTAGACTATGCTGGGCCCCCTACGGTTCGCTAATGTCTCTATGAAGCGCGAGTGGAATACTACGCGCTGTCTGATATTACTTTTTTTTTGGAAAATCATCTAATGACAACCCCCCCTCTTGGGCGGAACGGGAGATAGTGTCAAACTCTTACTGACTAAAAACCCACCCCGTTCCTTCGTGCCTTCATACCGGGGCTGAGCTACAACTCGAAACTAACCCTGGCACCAGTAGACTTCGAACCAGCTGGGCCCCTGCTGTTGCTGACAACTCCTTGAGGCGCGGGAACAGAGCGCAACGTCGACGACTTGGACTCGGTTCGGATAGTTACTGGACGGTCGGACAAGCCCGCGCCTATGTTGGCCGAAAATCGGAATCGGAATTCCGGCGGCGGCGAGAGCGCCGTTGCCTGATGCGGTCGGCCTCCTCCTTTGCTAGCATGACTGCCTGCCACTTCTCCTCGCTCCAGACCATGGCCTGAACCATGAGCACCTGGTGTTCTTCTATTTTGTCACTATCACTGACACCTTCTTTTCATATCGCTCTCGCACAATCCGTCCCATATTTTCTGTGGCCTCCCCCTTTCCAACTATCCTCATGAACACTCATAACTCCTTTAACAATATGCGTTTCATCCTTCCTCTTAACAAGACTGAACCAAGACAAACGATTCGCTTCCAACTTTTCAGTCACCGGCACTACTTTCAAACTTCCTGTAATATACTTATTTCTAACTTTATCCATTTTTGTTTTATTGCAAATACGTACAAGCTAAAGAACTTTGAATAATTCTAGCAATCAGCCCACTGCAGGACTGAGATCTCTTTGATAAGAGACCCCTGAGAATGATTATTCATTTGGAGACAGCAGAAGCTTACTCATGGCAAAGCTACAAATCTCCAAATTTATTTTTCAATACACTAAGAAAACCTGCTCTAATCCCACCGCTTTACAGCATACAACTGACTTTTTTCGCACTAGTGCGGACAAGTGCGAGTACTCTCTCCCGCCACAACTTTATTATCGTATCAGCCTGGTCGCACGTCAACCCTTGTTTACGTATGTCTTCGCAACTGTATTGAAAAACGTCGTTTGAAACACGTGACAATTTGTCACTGCTGCAGCCGGCTCTTTAATACTCTCTTCAAGGCTCGGATGAACGCCACCACAGTCACAATCACAAACATTTCCACTTTTATCAAATGTACTATAACTGCAGTTTAGTAAAACTTACGTCCCATAACTGAGCAAAGTCACTACTGTCGTCAACATATTTGACTGCAAGTAACAATCGAGTCTATCATAAATGGAACAGTCCAATAAAAAACCCCTGCCCTAAGCAGTGAATAAAGAAAAAGCCTTCCAAAGTAAATTTGAAGATAATAAAACTAACATAAACTTACTCACGAAATCGCAACTCTTGACAAACGAAGCAAATTCTTACGTCTTATTTGGTTGGAGAGAAAAACATTACTTAGTTGGTGTGCAAGTCTGAAAACTCATAATAGATTTCAAAGTGACTGCAAAACTATTGTAATTAGGTTTTCTTATGCAAACAAAGGGTTATGCGAAGTTTACAAAGAATATGTTTGGAGATATCTTTGGATAAAGTCTGTATCCCTACAGACTTGCGACGTGCATACACATTTTAATTTTTGTTTACCTACCTTTTTTGTAGGCTTGGGCCACAAAATAGATAGATACAGAAGACAGTCTCATGTATGTCCTTCTCTTTTTATAGACGTAGACGGACACTAATGAGCATTTGAGCCGAAACTGTTCAACGAGCGGGCCGAGGCGCACCGAGATATAGTGTCCATGAGCGGTTTCTATGTGTGCGTTGCTCGAGCGCGCTTTGTATGTAGATTGACTTCTGTACCTATACAACGTGTAACGTTAAATGCGCAAAACCTGAAAATAGTTTGATCAGAATAAGGAGTAGAATCAATTAAACCATTTTTAATATATGTTACATTTTTCAAAAAAATCTTCATTAAAAATGTCACCCTGTCTATTTATGAATAGGTCAAGCCATCACGTTCGCAAACCTGCCGAAATAGGTAAACCAACACAAATGGTTTTAGTCCAATCAAATTTTTTCATACACGGGATAATAAAAGTTCGTATTTCAATGCAGATATGAATTTTAAACAAACTAAAACTGCTCATAAAACCTTAAAAAAAAAATTAAATTTGTTTTTCTCACATAATTAGGTCAATCGGATTAAAAATAATTTGGGGTGTCTGAGGTTTTGCGCATTTAACGTTACACATTGTATATTTGTGCCTGGGCTCGTTACAGCCGCTGACCCGTCAGCGCTGACTAATACACGCAAAGATAGTTAAAATTTTATTCTAAAACGCTTCCTAGAAGTTTATTTGTTTGCAGGCGTTAGCGCCGACGGTCAGCGCGACTCTTAAACCAGCCTAAGAACCTATACTCAAAGAGCGTATAGTGAGCTACGGGTCCAATATAAAAATGCGCTTAGAATGATGTTGCGGCTGCCCCGCCACTGTAGTGCATCTCGGATGTTTCGCAGAGACGCGCATCGATTGCTTCTACTCTATTCTGCACAAGCGATGCGCGTCAATGCTGAGCAGATTGCGGGCTAGTTGCAATGCAACATCGCTTTAATTATGATAGCCAGTAGAGTGAACTGCCTGTACATGAATCGTTGTATGAATGCTCACATGAGTATTGATACCTCGATTCATGGGTCAGGCAGGGGCGAGTAGATTAAGCAATTGTATTAATACTAACACTAGTTTAAAGTTTTTATACTACTAACAAATTGGATCCTATTATTCCTATTTATCTGAATTAAATGTATTATCCTTCCTTACTTAATATTATAAAAGCGAAACAGAGTTTGTTTGTTTGTTTGTTACGTCTTCACGCCTAAATTACAAAACCGATTTTGATGAAACTTGGTACACGGATAGACCATGTCCTGGAATAGGACATCGGATACTTTTTATCCCGGAAGTATATTCCCAAGGGATAATTTTCAACTATCACGCGAATGAAGCCGCCTGGGAGCAGCTAGTTATTTATAAAATTCGTTACTGATATAAATTACAAGCCAACTGATACTAGTTTATTAAAGTGTTTTTTTTACCTAAACAATGTAAACAAAAAATCAGTTTCAAAAACTTCTATATGCTTACGATACGAGTACTTATTTGATTTTATCTTTTTAAAATATTCACAGAAACCCAGCAATTTTCCCTCAAAATCTTCCACAAACGTAGTCTGATATCAGTAATTGCAGCAGAACTATTTTACTGGGCACTTATTCTCACATATCTAGGCGACAGATCGAGACGTTTCGCCGAGCGAATGTGTTTGCTGTGTCAAGATCTCCGTCGCTTACGTATATGCAGTCACTTACGCTCCGTACGTTCATTTATACCGGTAACGATGTACTTTAGAGGTAAATTATATGCAGATGGGTTACTTGCAGGAGAGTAAATTATGTGCAGTGAATTTTTGGTAACTAAGAACCATTATATTAATACATACGTAGATGCAAATTGTATGCGATTCTACTTTCTATAACCCTGTTCTATTCTATGCTAACAATGCAGTTACACATTTATAAATTACTAGCTTCTGTTAGCGACTTCGCCTACGTGTAAGTACACACTAAATTATTTTTTGAATACAGTTTGATCAGAATCAGTAACTGAATCGATTCCAATATTTTTTACACCATAATATTTTTTTTTTTTCAAAAATATTTTAAAATGTCACAAGTTGGACACCACTGCCACTAAGTACAACACAGGTCACGGCAGGTTATAGCCGACTTTAGACACTAGTGCACAGCTGGATGAGGAATAAACAACCGCTCGGTCGCCCGGGTGGCCCGGTGATCATGTATTTGTGCGGATAACAAGCTTATAACGTATAGTTATGAAATTTTGTACTCATATTCTTTACATAGAAATACTAGACACGTATTTCGGGTTTCGCAAATATACTAAGACTAATGTTGTATACCCTATATCACTCAGTAATAATTAAATTTGGCACTCGAATAGGCCATGTCATAACCCACAGTATCTCAGGAGTAGATTCCCATGAAATAATTTTCTACTTTCACATGGGCGAATCTGCAGTTAGAAGGTAGAATTATACAGGGTTATTTGTAAAACATGTTACTAACATCATAAACAACAACTTTTGTTCTATGACTTTTAAAAATTAATCATATTTTTGTTCATAAAATTTTCATTTAAAACTAAAAATAATTAAATAAATATTCTAAATATTACGAAGTCTATGCAAAGCAAACGATAATACAATAGTGAAGGGGAGCGGGTTTGGTCGGCGGGGGTGCTTGATGCGCTAGCGTCGCGTCAAGCACCCCCCACCGAATAAAACAAGGAAATATTGAAGGATTGTTTTTGCTAAATGTTTTATGTTTTGAAAAAAGTCATAGAACAAAAGTTGTTGTTTATGATGTTAGTAATACAGTTCTGTAAGGTTGTTGGTGTTTTACAAATAACCCCGTATCTTGATACGGGGTTATTTGTAACCACCATGATTGTTTCATTATTAAAAAAATTCATTGTCACATGGTCAATCCCTCTCTTGGACTGAAGGATACAAAATCCAGTAATACATTTTCTAGGGACAAATTTCTACTTTCATGCAAGCGAAACCATTGGCAAAAGTCAGTCATTCTATAGTTTTCATTTTACACACTGGACTTTTTTGACGATTTTACTCCAGGGAATACGTACATGTTATTATATTTACAACACAAATATACACAACCTACGCAATGTAAACATGGACTTTTTCCAAAAAATAAATTATGGCAATATCACTAAAGTTTCCGTATATTTTCATTTTACCACGTAAATAACAGAGTTTTATTAAACTCCATGATATTTCATGTTAAAGTGAAATTGGGTTGGTTTTTTTTTCAGTGGGTAAAAATCATCCAAATAACATCTCCCGCCCTTGCGTAGAGCGGGAGATAGTGTCAGACTCTTACTGACTAAAAACCCACCCCGTTCCTTCTTGCCTTTCATACCGGGACTGAGATACTTTTCGGAGCTAACCCTGGCCCCAGTAGGTTTCGACCCAGCTGGGCTCCTGCTGTTGCTTACAACTCCTTGAGGCGCGCGGGAACAGTGCGTGCTGTCGACGACTTGGGCTCGGTCCGGACAGTTACCGGACGGTCAGACAGCGAGCTACCCATTGCTCGCCGTCCACAAGCCCGCGCCTACAGAATCCCTGCGGCAGCTGGGGCGCTGTGAACGCCGTTGCCTGATGCGGTCGGCCTCCTCCTTTGCATTACTGCTTTGCAAAGGGAGGCGACCGCCTGCCACTCCTCTTTGCTCCGAACCATGGCCTGTACCAAGGCCCAGCGTGAGAGATCGCCGCTGCCGATCGCTCCAACGAGGGCACGGCGATGCTCTTCCCAAAATTGGGTGGGTCACGTCAGCCGCATGCACTTTGACCACAGCCTAAGAGTCTCCACAAAGTGAGTGCCTGAGGATAGACGACGCCGCCGATGCCAACTTTGGAAGAAGTGGCGAGAAGACCTCGACACCAATCGCAAGGGCTAGACGAGTTGGCTCGAAAAATACCACCTGGAAGCATTTGGGGGAAAACTTTTTGGATTCCTGTGACTCTCACCAGGTCATCGCATCGGCCCACCTTTAGGGGAAGCCTACTAACACTGCGTCTTCCAGTACGTGATCGCCAGTCCACAACCTTTTGGCCCCAGCAACCATCTACCTGTTATGTATTGTGACAACGCGCAGTGGTCATCAGCCACTGGTGTACCAGACGAAAATACCGCACAGCTTCATAGACTCATGCTGACTATGCTTGCTTATATTTGCAAACGTCTATATAGGGTGACTGGTGATTAGTGACCGATACTTAAACAAGTGATAGTACTCAACGTGCGCCTGTGACCGATCAACTGTTAGCTGCGTTCTGTTATTGTGATAAAACATAAAACGAATGAGTAAAAAGAAAAGTTTCTTTGGGAACGTTGTTTATAATTAGGAGTACAATCACGTGTTTAAGTATCGGTCACTAATTACCAGTCACCCTATATAAAATAAGGTTAATTTGAGCCAAAAGCAACCTCTGTCTAGTAGGCATGAGGGATATCGCCTATCGGCCATTATATTTTGCCATATTTACTCTGATAATAAAATATTACACTAAGATTTATTTGTCAGTGTTTGCAAATGTAATATCGTCATATATAAGTAACATCTTCTTTTTTATAATTGGTTACTTCATATTGTTTCATACCTACAATTTTAATTTGAAATTCAAGAAGGTTCTTGCTGAATCTTTTCAGTAATTTTCATTAGCAAATATGACGTCGGGCGCAAGACCTTTTAATTTGAATAAAATTTACATCTGTTTTTTCTCTCTGCCTTTGGCTTTGTTACTAAATAAAACTAACACAATTATAAATAAATGTTGAACATCTGGTAAACTTCAGTCAGTAAACTTTTTTCAAATATTTTTAAAATGATTATGTTAATTTTGCGTAGATGTTACATTATTTTTGTGTAGCCAGAGGCATACAAAATTATTAAATTTTGCTGATTTAAATTTGTAGTGTTCGAAACATGAGAGTTTTCCAAAACAGGCCAAACATTTTTTGTTAGAATATGTCTTCAATTAATTTGTTGGATCCAATACACCTAAAATTATCTAGGTACTATCAAATAGTTTTTATAGAATAGCTAATTCTATTTGCTCAATAAGATACCTAATTCATCGAACATCAAAATGGCATTGTATGTAAACGCGATAAAACGATACGCTAGTTCTAAAGCCGTAATCAAACATAATATTGCTAGCGTTGCGATTCACAGCGCTGGCAGTGGTGTTGCCAAACAATTTACGTGTATGAATGGGGAAGGTTATCCGGGAGATTTGTTGGCGAAACGGGGCGTCTCAGCCCTCGATGTTTCGCCTTTTCAGCTAAAGTGACGAAACATGTCTCGCGGCATACCAGCCACTGTTTACATTACCCTCACGTACGCTCTCGCGACCGACGACGACGATATTCCAAAATAATGTGTGATTCCGCGAATAAATTTATTGAGACGAGAGGCAGAACCAATAGTTGCATTGACAACGAAGGCACAGAGTATGCTAGTTTATTCATGGAACGTTCTTTGTGACAGGTTTGTAAAATACACAGAATCGTACTTTATAAAGCTTTTATTTTTCGGTATTTCTTTTTAATGTTACGGCAATATTGATATCAGAAAATATTTAAATTCTTTTAGCAGCTGCTATGTTGTTATGTTGTTGCTACTCGTGTACAATTACTTTCAATTTTAATTAAAGGCTCGCTTGTGAAAGCACGTGGGAGCTAATCATTGCCTAATGCGAGCAATTCTTGTTTGCATTATTAGCTAGATCGGCGCTTGTTTAAATAAAGCGCGCTAAGGAAGCGCCGCTGCTCCGCTACAACGCTAAGCACAAGATTACCTCACAACAATTTTCCGCTTAGAGAACGCGGCACTCCAACCAGAATTTCCGTTAAACATATTTTAATGAAAGGTAATTTATTCAATAAAATCTCGTTGTCGGAATGCCATCGTAACGAACGGAAAATGGAATATTGATGCCGATCGAAATTGATTTTAATTTTCCCTTTTTAATAGGTATGCATTTTGACTTATCCCTCAAAATGTAAATTAATATTTTTAACAGGATGAAAAATACTAGAGGGCAATCTTGCTGAGATGTTATATAAAAGGAGTTATTGGTGAACTTAGTTAGCAATTTGAATATGCAATTCCGTGAGCTGAATCGTTTTTATTTGCATTTCAATCTGGCTTTTAGAGCGTGTTCACAACACGTTCACGTTCAATGCTCATACTCTTTATTCTACGACAGTTTGAAATATTTATATGGAAGCAACTAAAATAGGTTTTTTCCAGAAAAAAAATCTAATATCTACAACCGGATGAATTTTTGATAAAATATTTATATTACTTATATTCGAGACAAATATACGACAGTTTGCCTCAGTGGATAGATTAACAAAAGTTACACTGTCACTTATACGAAAGCCTAGGGAACTTTTAGACAAGTTAGTGACTTGGCAAAAAGGTATGTGAGGCAAGTCCTACGCACAAGTTTGCTGGCAAGTGTCACACAATCTTGAGATAGACAGGGGTTCTAGCGTTACTGAGAACATTTATTATGGCACACACTGGGCCGACTTTGTTTGTTCTTAGAGAGTACAGAAATAATGAGGATTTCTTGTTAGGTGTAGGCACATTAATTCAAGTAGGTAAATGAAGGCGGGTATGAGCCGCATCTAAGAGTCAGGAACATGGGCTGCGGGGTTGTTCAAAAGAGTTATTGAGGCCCTGGAACGCAAAGGGTAAATGAAGGAATACTGGTGAATTTTAGTCAGTAAAAATATGACACACCTTCTCGCTCCACCTAGAGTGCGAGTAGTTGAAAATTTCGAACACTACAAAAAAAAAGTCATGAACATGATAAGAAAATGGGCTACTACATATTTCGGATTTAGATTTTGGTAAAAATAAAATCAAGTCCTGAGCCATATTCCACAAACTATAACTAAATTCCGAAATATACTAACATTTTGGGTAAAATTATTTTCGAAAAATCGCTTACCATCAGGTGAGTTAGCGGTCAAAAGCGAGTCTATAAAAAAACAATATAAACATAAACTTCATTGATCACTTGTCGCTTCAATCAAAATTAGCCTAAACAAAAACTCGTTTCAAATTAAGAACGCAGTAAGTACATAGTTAGTACATCGCGCGCCATCTTTGTAATCCTAAGATAATAACATCACGTATTATTAAGGACATGCTGTAGCCGTGGAACAGTAAAACAAATTGCATGGATTACCTACTCGAGCCGGCTTCGTAATAAAAACTTTAATGTCATAAAGCTCTCTGATAAAAAAAGTTAAACTAAACGAGCAAATGACTCTGCTACGTATCTAAGCCGTTGTTTCTCTTTAAACTGGAGAGAGGCGGTTTATGTACAAGAAAATGCGTTTCATGTAATAAGCTGGCTTTATTTTTTAGTTCTAGTTTCAGAAAGGTTTGTTACCGCTCATTCCTATCTTCACAGCCCGTTAAGTCGATTCAGAAGAGCTAAAATGTACATTTGTATGTATTCCAAAAAACATTTTCCTACAGCTCGTGTATTTTAGATAAAGGTTTGTGAACATGTGAACGAAAAGCCCCCGTTAAGGCAAACTTCTTTAGATCAAAAACATTGAATCAGGAATCTATCAAAACTTTTCGCACGCCTTTTTATAAAGCAGTCAGAAATCACGTTTATCTGGAGCTCGCTAGTCCCGGGTGACGAATTGACAGATTAAATGCGAAGACAGAAATCGATTCTGTCTAATAGAAAACCAAAGTTTGGCCGAGTAAGCTTAGATTAGCGACAGCTTTGTACGGTGGACCAAGTTAATGTCGCTAAAGACTTGAAGTTGGAGAATGTTAGGTACTCGGTTAAGATGATCAAGTACAAAGTGGAAAGTTGCAGTTCGCGGCTTAGACGTGTTATATGATGTTATTCGCGTTTTGACAGATGAGTGTTCCGGTTCGTAAAGAGTTTTGTCCGAAATGAAAAATGTTTGTACTTGGGAAAGTTCAAAGCCTGACGTTTCATCAACCGTTTTCAAACTAGACTTTGTTAAAATTCTCTTTTTTAAATTCTGTAGAACAGCTAGTAGGAACATAGTCCGCGCTTAAGTTTTAATATCATCAATTTTTTTTTCGTAAATAGCCCACGGTGTTTTCCTAGAATTTTGTTATATACAAATCGTATGATTGCCATTTTTTTTTTTTCAGTTTTGTTTTCGGTTTTTCGCAAAATCATAGTTCATTTAAAAAAATTCTTCCCTGTGTGCGGATTAAATGTTTTGGCAAAAAAATATATTGTATTTATTTTTTATTTCTCTGAAAATAACTAAAGTTCTACGTGATATTTCATAACAAAGCAACTTAAAATATAGTATCAAAAATTCAAAAAACTTAAAAAAAAATTCAACCGACTTTCATAAAGAGATATCAAATTGTCTGAATTTTTTTCCTTGTTCAGTGATATTTTCGCCAAATTTGATTTTTATGATTCTTCTTTTATTTCGAAGAGTTTGTCTGCCATTTTTTGGTGAATATTTCATAGATCATAGAAAACTTCATAAATGACAGTAATTATTCCGGAATTGCAGCAATCGCGTGTTTCTGTTTATTGTTTATACCATTTCATAACATAACATCACGCCAATACGCTCTAAAGTGGTACCACAGATGTATAAAGTCTGGGTACGCGACATTTTAGCCGTAAGTCTCCTCTTTGAGTAGCTGGAAAGACAATACGGCGTCTTTACCTTTCGCATGATGCAGATCCTCACCGGTCTTGACCAGTTAGGGAGATTCCTGCACCGGATTCGTGCGGAAGAAACGCCCGGGTGTTATCATTGTGTGGACCGCCCAGAGGAGGTGGTGGAGCAGACAGTAGGGGTGCCTGGTCAGAGCACCGCAGTGATCTCTCGCACCTGACCATGCCCCAGGACCAAGGTACAGGCTATGGTTCGGAGCGAGGAGGAGTAGCAAGCGGTTGTCTCCTTCTGCGAAGCAGTAACTAATAAACAGGTAGCTCGCTGTCGGACCGTCCGGTAATAATAATAATAATAATAATATATGCCACAACTATCACACAACGCCGTCTAGTCCCAAGCTAAGCAGAGCTTGTGTTATGGGTACTAGACAACTGATAAACATACTTATATATTTCTAAATACATACATATTATAGATAAATTACACCCAGACACAGAACAAATGATTATGCTCATCACATAAACATTTGTCCTGGGTGGGAATCGAACCCACGACCTCCGGCATAGCAGTCAGGGTCACTAACCACTAGACCAACAGGCCAGTCATACACCGAACCAAACCGAGGCGAGTCATAACCGTCAGGACTGAGCCAAAGTCGTCGAGGGAGGCGTACTGTTCCCACGCGCCTCAAGGAGTTGTCAACAACCGTAGAGGGCCAGGAGCGTCGAAGCCTACTGGGTTCAAGGGTCTATTTCTGAAAGGTAGGCTCGGCCCCGGTATGAAAGGCAACGAAAAAACAAGGTGGGTTTTTCAGTAAATGTCTCACACTATCTCCCGGTCCGCCCAAGGACGGGGGATGTCAACTGGATGATTTTTACCCACCAAAAAAAAAACCATGAGATGCCCCGAACGAATCATCTGTGTTATAATACTTCATACTTAGTCTACGCTCCTAAAATAGGGCCTAGCAGGACTGATACCCGCTAAACACTAGTTTCCTTTTCAGAATCTGATTAATCTAATTAATCCTTTCACTCAAACCAGCTCCATGCTACCTACATACGAGACATAAGTAGTTCAATGGGTAAAGTGTAACTGTTTTAAATCCATTTGCAAGATTTGTCCAAAAAATGCAATTAATGCTAAAAAAAAGGTAGTTTTATAAGTTTGTAAAAATAAAACTCAATGATAATCTCCGTACTTGATCCAAAAACTACCTCATAATTAAACGAAATAGCAAATTAAACTCGACTGTTTTCTTTAACAACAAAACACAAAATAAAACAAACCAAACAATATCCAAAACATGGCTAACAAAATAAGAAAATTAACACTCCATGACGTTTACAGCGCCGTTCCTTCCGTCCGAAAGTTTCCGTTGCGTTTTGGTGTCGGCTGTCAACCATTTCGACTTGGCTATAGACTACAGGCACAAATTAGATAGGTACAGAAGACAATCTCATGTATGTACTTCACTTTTTATACCTACGTTCGGTGGACTCACACTAATGAACGTTTGAGCCGGAACTGTTCGACGAGCGGTCTGAGACGCTCCTAGATATCGTGTCCGTGAGCGGTGTTTATGTGTGCGTTGCTCGAGTGCGCTTTGTATGAAGATTGACTTCTGTACCTTTATATTTTGAGCTACAGGGCTAAAATAGCGGAGATTACGTCAAAAATAGCACCTCCAGAAATACTCGTGCCCTGTCTATCGCTTGTCAAATTTAACTCATTCGTAGCGCGTGTCCGTTCCGAAGGATTTCGAACTTCGGTTCCGTGGTACTGTTTTGCGTTTTATTATCCTTGTTGAACATTGGTTTATCTTTTAAAGTCTGGTTTGAGGAAATGGGAAATATGAAAAATTTTCAAGCATCTGTTTGCCTTTGGGTATTGGTATTTGTAGCTAACGCATTTATGTTTAGGAGTTCTGACTAAAAGTTAACAACAAGAGGAAAATTAAGTATTATAAATGAAAATACGTTTCAGAGAATCTCAAACTCTTCAATGTTACACGAGTTCTTAGTTTATTTGGAGAACTTATTTCTATTCGGAAATTCGCAAAAGCTATTAGCCCATTTATTAATGAGTAGACACCAACTGTGCCCGTCACAGTTCTTGATAATATCACTGACTATATTAAAATGACAGCCAATAAGCCTGATATCGTGGTTTTGGGCCGAATCAAAAAGCGTGTAATGGTTATTGAAATAACCGTTTCGCATGACGACAAGCTCGTGAAAGCCGAAAACGATAAGCTAATCAAGTATCTTGACTTAACTCGCTCGGTTGTTGACATGTGGAATAATTGTGCCAATACAATGATATTTAAATAAACAGATTTGCTATGACCTGAATTGGTATCCTTACCTTTAGGCGTCACGCATGGGATCTAGTCACACGCTGCGCGCTGCTACGAAATTAAATAAAAAAATGCCTTCGTGTGTGTTTAGAAAGTATACCAATTATGATGCCAAAATAAATAAAACACAGGGGATCTCATACCACAAGTGCTGCCGCTGCTGCGCGGAACACATTTTCAGTTGATTTGAGAGTGTATAACATGTCTGTTTATTAAAATGTCATTGTGCCAATATTAAAGTCATCCAAACAAAACCATAGGAGGCTCTTGTTTTATGGTTTTATGAAGAGTGAACTAAGGCTATTTTTTTTATTTATTTTTTTTCTCGACGGGGAAAATCATCTTTGACGAAACCCGCTCTTGGGTGGAGCGGGAGACAGTGTCAGACTCTTACTGACTAAAAATCCCGCGCCGTTCCTTCTAGCCTTCATACCGGGGCACGAGTTCCCTTTCGGACAACCCTGTCCCCAGTAGGCTTCGACCCAGCTGGGCCCCTCCTGTTGCTGACAACTCCTTGAGGCGCGCGGGAACAGTGCGCGCCGTCGACGTCTTGGACTCGGTCCATTACCGGACGATCGGAAAGCGAGCTACCCATGGCTCGCCGTCTGCGAGCCCGCGTCTACGGTGGCCGGAAATCGGGATTGGAATCCCGGCGACGGCGGCGAGGGCGCCGTTGCCTGATGCGGTCGGCCTCCTCCTTTGCAAGCATTACTGCTTCGCAGAAGGAGGCGACCGCCTGCCATTCCTCTTCGCTCCGGACCATGGCCTCGACCAGGGCCCGGCGCGAGAGGACTCCGCCGCCGATCGCCCCCACGAGGGCACGGCGATGCTCCGCCCAGGCAGGGCACACCTCGATGGTATGCTCCACCGTGTCCTCCGGGCGTTGCGCACAGTGGCGACACCCGGGCGTCTCTTCCGCTTGAATCCGATGCAGGAACCTCCCGAACTTGCCATGTCCGGTGAGGACCTGCGTCATGCGGAAGGTAAGGACGCCGTGAGGTCTTTCCAGCCACGCCTCAAAGAGGGGACTTACCGCCAGAACTAAGGTTATCGACATAGCACGAAGGCTCGCCCAGCTTAGTGGCGATGATCAGGTTGCATTGCTCGCAGTACAGATAGCTGTTGGGGCCAAAAGGTTCTGGAGTGGCGACCGCATACCGGAAGACGTAGCGTCGAAAGGCTTCCTATAACGTAGAGTAAGGACCTGATGAGGATTGCGGCAATTTGATGGAAGCAAAATGCACAGGACCGTTCATTATGGCGACACTGAAATGTTGATGATGATGAAAGGCTTGATTCAAAAACCAGTACTACTTATTGACACAACTAGTAGTGTTAGATTATAGGCTTATATTATAGGCTTCCTTTCTCTGGGATCGCCCAATAACTACAATAGCTCCCAAGAACAGAATCTGTAGCTTGTACTAGGTTCTCAATACTGGCGGTTTACTATTTATTCATTTATCAAGTACAAATCGGATGGATGAGGGATATCAATGAATACAATGATCCTACAAGAGATCGGATGCTGCTATAGGGTGTTTTGAATTCATTTCCGGCCATTTACGGAAGCGGAGATAGAATGGGGTATAGCCGGAAGCTGCTCAATGCAGAGGTATTGTGACCGCTTGGAAATAGATTACCGTAATGATAACTCTAGAATAGATTGGACTCGATTGGGGATCGGGCTTGGATTTCTTGTTAACTCCGTAAGTCCTGTCGAAACTAGACTAAAGATAATGTTGAGAAATCGTATCCTTTGACCCCAAAAACAGGATGAGTTTGAAAATGTTCTGAATGGAATAGTTTATTCAGATTTTTTTTTAATAATAAAAGAAAAAAACCTTTCTTTTACTATTTGTTTTCGGTTTCTTGTAATGTAAGAAAAAAATAATTCTGTTCTCAGCTTATATGACTACCTATCGATCACAGTAGCTCATTCAGATCCCTCTGCACGCTGCTTATGCTTCTGACGATTCAAAACAATATTTAAAAATACTGAGCGGTTCTCATAATCTTAACCTTTGAGCAATCAAAAACTTATTTCATATTCCTTTACACCGCACAGAGTTCACATCTAGTTTTTACGCTGACTATTACCATAAAACTCTGGAATGTGCTTCCCCTGGACATAAAAAAGATGAAAGTAATTTTTCGTCCTAGAGTAAAATTCGAACCTATTTACTACTTGTACTTGAAGTCGTCTACATAAGAGTAGGGTTTAGTCAATAAAAGTTTGACACGCTCTCTCGCTCCACCCAAGAGCGGGAGAAGACATTGAATGATTTCTTACGTTAAATAAAAAGTCTTGGCTTGAAGTCTTCACAAGTAAGACTGTGAAGACTTCAAGTCAAGACTTTTTAGTCTTCGTCATAATTAATACACTTTGAGTTCTCTTAATTATAATGATTTGATACTTATCATAGTATTTACTTGTTTATAGTTTTAGCATATAATAATAATAATAACTACAGGGTATTATTTTTTAACGCAAAGGTTGACTGGTAGAGAATGCCATGTTGCATTAAATCATTGCATAATATGTAGAATTAACTGTACATGAAGTTTAAATAAATGAATAACCATAAATGTTACAGGCTTTTATTTAGTTTCACCTGTCCGAATGTTTGTCTGTTATCAAATCTTGTAAATTAAAGACCCACTTCCCGGTTACCGATTGAGTTGACATTTTGGATGCACGTGTAAATCAGATGATAATGCAAAATTATTATGACAAGGAGCTGACCTGATGATGGAACGGGATAGGAACATGGTAGTTAAACGACACAACCCCATCGTGTTTGGTCTCGTATGATTTGTCTTGACGAGTATTAACCCTTCAGATACCGTCAATTAGAGACACAATAGTAAGACAATAGATGCGCGGCCACCGGTTGTCGCTTGGGGATTCATGAATTAATTATATAGCTCAGTATGAGCTATAAAAGCTTTGCTATGAAAAAAATATTTTCACTAAAAACTTGTTTTTATACAACAACCACATCATTTAGGACGATATTTTTGTTAAAGGAAAATGTTGAATAATATTATTACTTAAATACATAAAAGGTAGGTTATGAAAATAAATAAAAATGTTTTTAGAAAAACCCTTAACAATTTTTCAGAAGATAAATAACTGACCCATATCGTCCGCAATAAGCTTGTTGAAAAATAAAATAAAAACCGTCCTTGTATATCGTCTTGACCTCAACCACCGACATAGGCTGGGACATCGATTAAAGTTGTATGTTTTTTCGTGAGCTGTCAGGGACAACGACGCGACGGTGACAAAAAGTGGTGATAAAACTAGCTTTTGCTCATGGCTTCACCCGTGTACATATAAATAGCCTATGTCACTCAAGAATAAAGCAGCTTTCTAACATTAGCAATCGGACCAGTACTTTTAGAGATTACCTCCGACAAAAAAAAACAAACTTTACCTCTTTATAATATTATTGTAGATAAAGGACCACACAAACTTGGGCTTTAGAATTAATGACGCCTTTGTCAATTTTATACAACATTAGTTTTATGCGAAACCTGAATATAGTTTTTTCAGAATCAGTAACTGAATGGATTTCAATAGTTTTTACACCAGATAAGGAATAAGACAGATAAGGAATGGCGGACTTTTACTGACTAAATCTCCAACCGTGTTCCTTCAATTGCCCATAAGTTGACTATTTCGAACAAGCCCGAAGCCTTACCCTAGTGTCTGTAATTTTCTGTCTCCATTACGAGCTTTACACCCCATTCACGACCTTGCCGCTGTGAGCGTGAGCTAAACGCGCCGCCCTGCGTTTAGCTCCCGCTCACAGCGGTAAGAAAAAAAGTATAAAAATATTTGAAGCACGCCATGAGACTTCGCTCGCCGCGCCCTTGCCACTCAGATTGAAATCGTGAACAAGCCATTATGATAAAAAAAAAAAACAGATTGGCCAGAAATATCTGCCCTCATTAAAAGCGTCTAGGCATTGATTCCTCATTAAAATTACCAAATATTTTGAAAGCATCCTCACTAAAAGTGGTGCCACATTATTTTAACGGCGTGTATCATTAAAACAACGTAATTATTACGGTTTCGCACTCCCAACTTGTATTCTGAAGGGAAATTAATTATTTTATTTCTGCTATAATCCCTTGTTTATGTTTTCAGTTAAGAGTTTTTGAGGCACAAAGTTGGACGATAAATTTCTGCAATAAACAGCTGGTGATATTATTCATGACGTTTGTTAAGTTTGTTTTAAGTGCTTCACCTTTTATAATTAGTTTATTAAGAATTCTCTTATTGTTCACTTGAAAGGTTGAGATATGGCCTGCACTTTTAAAGTAGGCGCATTCTATTAAGTTTTTCCTTTATAAACGTTTTTATTGCCCGAGATAGGGGTTGGAAACACGCAATTTGGGACATTGCTCGGCCCGATTGTGTCTCTTAATGGTATTGGTCGGCAAGATAATAGCGTATTGTTGTTGTTTTTACTGTGTTTAGTAGGAAAAGAAACATAGAAATACTAGTTTTAGCGTGTGAGTGGATTGTACAAGTATGTTTATTACAAGCTTTTATTTAGTTTCACCTGTCCCAATGTTTGTAATAAAATCTCGGAAATTAAATTTGTTTCAATTCTCAGTTACCAATTGAGCTAAAGTTTTGCACACATGTGTAAATCAGATGACAATGAAAAATTATTATGACATGGAGAAGATCTAGAGAAGATGATGGGATCCATAGGAACTCGGTAGTTAAACGACACAACCCCATCGAGTTTGGGCTCGTAAGATTCGTCTTGACGAGTATTAAATATATAGGTACAGACGCCGCTATAAAAGCTTGCTATGAAAAAAATATTTTCATTGAAAACTTGTTAAGAAATTAAAAGTCACATTTCTTGTGTGTTTTTAGAATGTAATTAAGAATAGTACCTATTTCAAGGCTTTGTTCGTTAATCATGCATAAGGGTGATATCAACAAAGAAAGATTGGTCTGCCTTCCTCCTTTTAGTTATTTGAGGGAAATAACAAAAAATCAAAGGCAACATTTTTATCAATCCCAGTCTTTGGGTACTTTAGTAAGTAGCCATCGGTGCGGTGGTTAGTTTCAAGTTCCTAGCAGTAGGGCCGTTTTCATCTTTAACAAAAGAAATAGGGTAAGCATGTCTGCATCATATACCGTACCGTACCCAAAGAGAAAATATCAAATGACGGAGTTCCAACATTCGTAGAAACAGTCGTACCAAACGTGCGATATGTAGATGTCCTTTTTTGACGAGAATAAAATACAGCATGTTCTCTCATGGGGCCTTCGTTACTAGATGGCTTTACGAGGCGACTACATTCTGGTAGAAAGAAGATTTCCCGGCGGTAACGCATATTTTATACGGTTTGTAATTTAAGTGGCTCCTCTTTTATTATTATGACGTCTATGTGGAGACGTGATATCTCACCTCGATATCGTGTTTGCTTACTCTTCAACTTTCTGTGTCTGGTTTCGTAAGCGTGGCCGGATTTTGTTTCCCGCATGCGTATGAAATATTGTTTTAGTGTTTATTTAATTGACAAAGGTGCTTACCAAGATCATTTGTTTACTTTTTTATTACTTTTTGTTCTGAGAATTCTATGTATTTGTTTAATGTTTAATTACATAGATTCTTTACAAAAAAATACTAGACACGTATTTTGGGTTTCGCATATATACTACAACTAATGACTTATTTAATTCGGTAGATATATGTTTTTTTTTATTATGGTTAGGCTTGAATTTGACCACTATCTTAGTCGATGGTAAACGATCATGAACCTAGAAGTAATCTATTCAATCTTGACTCAAAGAAAGTAAATTGTACCTATTTTATCTAATTATTATGGAATATTATGTTAATCAACTAAATTACAATAATAGCCACGCTCATTAGCCATAACATTTACAATAAACTATAATACATTTTTCTTTTTCTTTAATTACACCTATAAAATTACATAACAAAGAATAATTAGTGTTTACAATTGTTTATCTTGTGAAGTTTATCAAGTAATATTTTTCATTTCATTTTTACAACGTAAAAAAATCAAATGTTACATGTTGGGTCATCTGTTTTATTTTTCATTTCATTTATTTATTCAAGAATTAGCAATACTATCATTCTAATATTACGATTTATATCGAGTTGCATCTGAAGACGTGATTCCTTAACATCTCAAGTTCGTGATTACTTTTTCTCAACTCGAATAAGGCCAAAGTTCTCGTGATTTCTCGCTTCGAGAAATCTCGATGAAGAACTCTAATTGCGGTGCAACAAAATTGCAACGAACAGCCTTTTTGAAAACAAATTAGATCTTTTTCAGACGAGCTTTCTATTGTCGATGTACCTGTACTTGATACTACAAAATGATCGAAGTCTTAAAAAAACTTAGAACCAAGACTTTAACTTCGGTAGATTTGTTCAAAATAATCTGACATCAATCCTTTGAAGAAATCCTTCATGTTCCGTCTTGATCAAAAATAAATCGGAAAGTTTTTTTCATATTGTTTATAAATAACGCTAGGAGCGATAAATGCGTTTATTTTTTCACCAAGCACGCACCCTTGTCGTGTCTGTGACATAGAATAATGGACCAAGCATTCGGCAAATGGAAATCCGCATTATGATAAATCATAAACTTTTGAAATTTGGCTCCTGTACCTCTGATTTATTTGCCAAGTGTACACAAAACGATGCGCATTTGTTTTTTGTGCGTCTGTCGTGAACACTAAAATATTTACAAGTTTGGAAGCCTGCGAGATATGTTTCAGGAAAAAAAAAAACATAATAAAAATGGTTGAATGCAATATTGGTATTTAAAAATATAAAATAAACGCTGCTCTCTGAATTTTTCACGTCAGGTTGGAAATTCGTTAATAAAAATCAGTAATACTTTCATAATAAATTAAAACTGGAAAAATAATAACGTTCTACAATATATATTTTACGAAAAGAGAAAAATATTTTTTCAAACATTCATAAATCAACCGCCAAAACTTTATGCTATAAAAAGTGTTTTTCGTTTTGTTACAGAGCATTTCCAAGTAAGAAGTTGGTATACATTAATTTGGTACCCTGGTTCTTGTACTAGAAAATCCTGTATTGCAAGAGCCAGGCGTTTTAGTATACAAGGAGTTTAGAAATTAGATGCATGACAGACTTACAAAATCTACTTAATAAAATGATAATTTGCAAAGAGAGCAAAACCAAGGTTCCCGACATAGACTGGTCTACGTCTACTGGTTAGTGGCCCTGACTGCTATGCTGGAGGTCGTGGATTCGATTCCCAACCAGGCAAATCTCTTTCTGATAAGCACGATCATTTGTTCTGTATCTGTATGTAATTTATCTATAATATGTATATGTATTATATTTAAACCCTTTAATAAAAAATAAAAATTATCAGTTGTCTACTACTCATAGCACAAGCTCTGCGTAAAAATTTTGGAAAATGTTATTATTTTTATTTCTTTATTAATCTATTTAACTTATTAGGTAAAGGCCGAAAGGTTTTGAAGTGGCGACCGCATAATGGAAGACACAGCGTTAGAACGATTCCCAAAAAGTGAACCGATGGCCTGGCAGTCGCAGGAGTCTGGTGGATGTGAGACATACAGGACTTGGCATTGTGGCGACACTTGGTGGATGCCACGCGTGGAAGACTACGCGCCGTCGACGACTTCAGCTCGGACCGCAAGCCTATACCTATACGGTAACTGAAAATCGGAATCGGTATGACGGCGGCTGGGGCGTGAGGGCCGCTTCCTTTGCTAGCATTACTGCTTGGCGCTTGCCATTCCTCCTCGCTCCGGACCATGGCCTATGTGTGAAAGGTCGTTGCCGCCAATCGCCCTTATGAGGACACCTCCCGAACTTGCCATGTCCGTTGAGAACCTGCGCAGTACACTCCAGCCACTCCTCAAAGAGGAGACTTACCGCCATAATTATGGCGTTCCCAGTTTTATACTCAAGTGTAAAAGGTAGCAATAAATCATGTTTCAAATTGACACTGCTTTTTTGCATAACAAAATAATTGACACTGCCTTTTTGCATAACAAAATAATCGCAATTTTTCCAAGTGAAAGCAAAAAAAAAAAATATTTGTATATTGAGATTGGCTTCATGGGTCACAGTTGAATATTTTTACATGGAACGACTTCTTATCTGATCTCTATAAACCAGTAACTGGGTTGCACGATACCCTATGACAAGCCTGGTGTCATATTTTCTGGATGTAAACGTACCAACTGTCAATCTACAAATGACAGTCGAAATCAACGGCTCAACAGGCTTTCCGAAACACGAAAGAGTTTCAGTATGTAATGGATCCAGTTGGGTTGAAGCCTGTTGGGGTCAGGGTTATCTAAAGGGCAGCTCGAGCTCGAGCCCCAGTATGAAGGCTAGAAGGTACGGGGTGGGTTTTTAGTCAATAAGAGTCTGACACTATCTCCCGCTCCATCCAAGAGCGGGGGTTGTCAGTGGATGATTTTTGCCTACCATAAAAAAAGAGTATAATGGATGGTAACCCATCCAGTTGCTGACCTCGCCAAGCGTGGCCTCACTTCACTGTTTATACGGAAAAACATTCACAAAATTCAATCTAAATACCCAAAACGCCACCTAATACAAAAATAGCGCTAGCTACGTCAGTTACCGAGATATAATCAAATAGAGTATCGGCCGGTAATAGTCGTAATTTGGCTAGCCCGAAGACCGGCCTCCCTAACAAACGGAAGATCGATTTCTCTTCGAGGGGATCCAAACGCAGATAATTGGAATTTGGATCGAGTTCACGTTCAAGGAATCAAACACTTAACCACACACGATATGCATGCCTAATTGAGAACAATGGATGCCTATTAGATTGGTTTTAATGGCCTAAATTGCACATTGATATATACGCTGCCATGACAGGTTAACACTAGAACCTAATATGATAGAATAGGATAGAATATATATTTTATTGTACACCAAAAATTTCCTAGCGATTACTGTCCCACTGCTGGGTAAGGGCGTCCCCCAAGTCCTTCGAGACAGTTTTCTCTGGCACCAAAAAAGTAACAAAACTTATACACAAACTGAAATCTATGGGCACAATGGCGGTCTTATCGCTAACATCAATTTCTATCGGCAACCATACAATGGATCGTAAGAACTTAAAATAATCCAGTGGGAAGTCTGCGGTGTACTGCCAATAAATTAATATAAAAATCTAGATAATAATTTACAACGTGTAACGTTAAATGCCAAAACCTCAGACACCCCAAATTATTTTTAATTAAAAAGACCCAATTCTATGAAAAAAAATCATTTAAAAAAAATCAAGGTTTTATGGGCAGTTTTACTTTGTTTAAAATTAATATCTGCATTGAAATAAGAACTTTTATTATCTCGTGTGTGAGAAAATTTGATTGGACTACAAGCATTTGTGTTTGTTTATCTATTTCAACAGGTTTGCGAACGTGATGGCTCGACCTATTCATAAATAGACAGGGTGACATTTTTAATGAAGATTTTTTTGAAAAATGTAACCTATATTAAAAAGTGGTTTAATTGATTCTACTTCTTATTCTGATCAATTAAACATTGATTCTGCTCCTTATTCTGATCAAACTATTTTCAGGTTTTGCGCATTTAACGTTTCACGTTATATAGGTATATAAATATGAAATAAATATATACCTACATAAAATACAATACATGGTTTTGCAATCTATACTAATTTAAATATTATAAAGAGGTAAAATTTGTAAGTTTGTAAGTTTGTACGTAGGGGGTAATCTCTGGAACTCATAATCCAATTCTAAAAATTTTTTAACTGGCAGAAAGCTACATTATTCCTGAGTGCTATAGGCTATAAATTGTTTCTATAGCATGTATATTAACCGAGCTATCACAACTTTTGTCTAGCAAGTCGGGAAAAAATACCTCATAAAACAGAATTATTTGCGTGCGCTGCCTAAACAGTTGCTTAAATTAAAAACAATGTATGGCTACCTGGTTCGTCTTAATTATTTCTACAAAAAAGTCCGCGATACCATATCTCTATCTTTGATATTTTATCTTTTATACTTCTTTTATTGCATTAAAAATATATTTTTTTCGGCATACTTACGTTTGGTTGATTATTTGAGCAACAAAATATTAATTCTTATGACAATAAATTATTTCAGTATCACAAGAACATCATACAGATAAGATTTGCCATTTACAGTATATCAATTGGTCATACAGTTTCAGAGATAATATAAAATTACTTAAACGCAAAATGCCCCTAGCATAACTTTCATTGTGCAGACGTTTTACCTATTTGCTCATAGATGGCGTTCTGCAATTACGTAATTTTTCGGAATCGTGGTGTTAAGACTTTCTGTGGATTGATGATCCTCTCGAATTATTATGCCCACGTTGTCGTTAGTTGGAGTTCTTCTGTCAGTCGCTTATTGATTTCGGTTGTTTCGTTCGTATGGTTGTTGTTGTTGATAGATACCTCATAATTGAAAATATCGTAATTTCGTTGTACGTTTGTTTTGTATGTTCGTAGTTTCGTAGTTTGTTCTATCGTAATAATCGATACGAGTTATTCGATTCGATAGTTTTGTAAAGGCGGACGGTGTTCGAGTCGCTCTCCCTTTGTTCATAATTGTTTTCAAGTCTGTGCGCAGTTTTTTGAGAGCACACATGCATGCCTAAAAGGAAATCTCAAATGTCCCGGCAGACATCACAGACAAGAGCCGCTCGAGGACGCCTTACGGAAGAATCTGCCCCTGAAAATGAGCAGCGCCTCTCGAGAAATAGAGAGTATATTTCGCGAGCGCTCACAGCGCCTAGCTAGCCAAAATGTGAGGACGTCGCGGGCCCGTGCTAGAGAAACTAGCGCTGAACGCGCACCGTCTATCTGAATTAAGGCAGCATGTCTCTGAGACAAGGGATAGGGAGACTAGCGCTGAGCGCTCGCAGCGGCTTGGTAGCCAAAATGTCATAACATCGCAGGCCCGTGCTCGCAAATCTAGCGCTGAACGTGCGCAGCGTCTATCTGAGTTAAGGCAGCATGTCTCTGAGACAAGGGATAGGGAGACTAGCGCTGAGCGCTCGCAGCGGCTTGGTAGGCAAAATGTCATAACATCGCAGACCCGTGCTCGGGAATCTAGCGCTGAACGTGCGCAGCGTCTATCTGAGTTAAAGCAGCATGTCTCTGAGACAAGGGATAGGGAGACTAGCGCTGAGCGCTCGCAGCGGCTGGGTAGGCAAAATGTCATAACATCGCAGGCCCGTGCTCGGGAATCTAGCGCTGAACGTGCGCAGCGTCTATCTCATTTAAGGCAGCATGTCTCTGAAACAAGGGATAGGTAGACTTGCGCTGAGCGCTCGCCGCGGCTCACTAGGCAAAATGCCATAGCATCGCAGGCCCGTGCTCAGGAATCTAGCGCTAAACGTGCGCAGTGTCTATCTCATTTAAGGCAGCATGTCTCTGAAACAAGGGATAAGGAGACTAGCGCTGAGCGCTCGCAGCGGCTCACTAGGCAAAATGCTATAACATCGCAGGCCCGTGCTCAGGAGTCTAGCGCTGAACGTGCGCAGCGTCTAATCGAGTGTAATCTTATTTTAAAACAAGAAATTTTCCGCGGACGGAGTCGCGGTCAGAAGCTAGTAATTTATATATAAGGCTGCACTGAAGTTTATGATTTGCAGTATTCAAGCGTTGCTAGGCAGGGCATGTTGAGTACCGGACGCGGCGGATGGTCCACAAGTACTATTTGAACTTGGTAGATAATATCGAAGTAAGGTTGAAATTGAAACAACCGAATACTGATCTAATTTTATTCACACATATTGATCTTTATCGACAGGACCCTAACTAAATGGCGGAGAATCTTAACATCGACTTCTAAATCGATGTCAACGCCATCTAGTTAGGCAATGTGAACTAATAACAATTTTTTGAACTTAAATTTTGGTGAGCGTATTTGGGATGAACATGCATGTTCCCAAACATACCGCCCACCAAGGACGTTACTGAAGAAATGTCCTTCTTGAAATAAATTCTGAATCTGACATACATTTGATCTCAGGTTTGATCTAGTCTTAAATTAAGAAATTGTAGTACAATAAATCTTAATATCTAAAAAACATAAACTAAACTTATAACATTCGGAACTTATTCTAAAATAACAATATGACATTACAAACATACTTTGATTCAGTGATCTGCCACTGGTAAAATACAAAGTTTGGAGGTTGGCCTCTTAATAGTAGAGGATTTAGTGCGTAATGTGACTACACGGGTGATGTTATCGGCACCGGGATGCTTCTCTACTACGCGACCTAACATCCAACGACTTGGCGGCAAATCGTCTTCCTTCACCAACACAATGTCTCCAATATTTGGCTCAGGAATTTTATAAGACCATTTGTACCGGTTCATGAGATTAGACAAATATTCCTGGGACCAGCGTTTCCAAAATGATTGCAGCATTCGTTAAATAAATTGCCACCGTGACAAATAACTAACATTACTACTTTCATATTTATTATCTGGTACATTTACTATTGGTTCTCCAATTAGAAAATGTCCAGGAGTTAACGGTATCAATTCACCAGGATCAGTAACATTAATGACGCTCATAGGACGTGAATTTAAACAAGCTTCTACTTGGTAGAGAAGTGTGCTCATTTCCTCATACGTCAAAGTAGCATCACCAATGACCCGTTTGAGGTGAAACTTTGTGGACTTCACACCTGCTTCCCAAAGTCCACCGAAATTAGGGCTATGTGGGGGAATGAAGTGCCACTCAGTACCATTGGCCTCGAGTTGTTCTGCTATTGCTGCCTGAATGGATGCCAAATGTTGCAATTCTCGGGAGGCACCTACAAATGTAGTGCCATTGTCGCTCCATATTTTGGCGCAATGACCTCGCCTAGACACAAAACGCCTGAAGGCGGCTAAAAAAGCTTGTGTGCTCATGTCACTGACGACTTCTAAATGTATTGCACGGGTGGACATACACACAAACAAACATATGTAGCTCTTGTACGAACGGTGCCCACGACCTTTCGTTGTCCTAATATTAATAGGGCCAGCATAATCAACACCGCTGTTTAGAAACGGTCGCGCTGGAGAACACCTAACCGTTGGAAGCGAACCCATCATTTGGTTCTTGATGCTAGCGCGATGTTTAGAGCATGTTACACATTTTCGTACATGGTGTTTGACTAGGTTCCTGACTCCTATGACCCAGTAAGCTGTTCTTAAATAATTTGACATTAGCTGCGGACCTCCGTGCAGAGTTTTTAAGTGGGCATCTGCCACTATAAGGTTTGTCAGATGACAGGAGTTTGGTAATACTATCGGGTGCTTTATGTCTTCACTCAAAGGAGCTTTCTCAAGTCTACCTCGAACTCTTATAAGGCCTCTGTCGTCCAGATATGGACAAAGTGAGTTGAGCTTACTAGATTTTAAATGTAAATAACCTTTGTCCTGTAATTGTAAATATTCTACTGTAAATATATCCTTTTGTGTTTGTCTTATACAACATTCTAACGCTGCTTCTAGTTCTAACTTTTGTAAATAACTATGTTTAAAAGTGTTATTCCTTAAAAACCGTCTGCAATATGCGATTACCCTAACTAATTTTTGTAATGACGAATACCGCTTGAACATTGAAAGCTCTGGCACTACAGCAATATGTGTTTTTGTTGTTTGCTCTAAGTCGATATTCAAGTCATTTGGCCTTTTATAAACTATTGTTTTCTCAGTTAGAAATGATGGTCCGGAAAACCATAAATGATTATCTATCAATGCACTAGGTAAGATACCTCGTGAGGCGCAGTCTGCTGGATTGTCCTTGGTTTTCACATGAAACCACTGAGATGCCTTCATCGTGGTCAATATTTCCGAGGTGCGATTGGCCACAAACGTCTTCCATCTGCTTGGATGGCTGTTAAGCCAAGCCAACACGACAGTGGAGTCTGTCCAGGCCTTGATTTTATCCCTAGAAATATTCATGACATCTGCTATTTCTATTAGGAGATTTGACAGGAGAACTGCTCCACACAACTCTAAGCGAGGTATACTAATTTGCTTGACGGGGGCTACTCTAGTTTTTGCAACCAACAACGAAATATGAACATTACCTACAACATCTACTAGCCGCAAGTAAATCACGGCTGAGTACGCGGTTTTGGAGGCGTCACTGAAGCCATGCAGCTCAAGATCATCGTGCGACTTAGTTCCAAGCCAACGAGGTATCCGAACTTTGCTAAGTAGTGACAACTCTTTACGGTAAGAACTCCATTCGTTTATTAACTCAATGTTCAGTTCTTCATCCCAACTAACACCTGCAAGCCATAATTTTTGAATGAATGTTTTTGCTAAAACCACACTAGGAGCTAACCAACCTATTCTCTTCTTTTTGATCTATCTTCTCTAATTCATTGTTCTGTGTTTCTATTTGTTCTATTATTTTGTCCTTGTTTCTATTTGTTCTTGTTTCATCTGGTTGTACTTTAACTACCTTGTTTTCAATTGTTTTTATTCTCTTAAGTATTTCTTGACTATTACTATTCCATTTTTGTAATATAAATCCACCTTTCCCTAATAATGCTATCATTTCCTTATATATTTTAATACCTTCTTCTACACTGTTGCATCCTGTCATTAAATCGTCCATGTAGAAGCAATTTAAAACCTTATCTGCAGCTAGCGGGTAGTGTTTACCTTCATCAACAGCGATCTGACGTAAAGTTTTGACTGCTTGGTACGGTGCGGAAGCTGTTCCAAAAGTCACAGTCATAAGCTCGTAATCTTGTATCTCTTTGTCCGGACTGTCACGCCACAGTGTTCTTTGGAACATAGCATCTTCTTCTGCTACCTTCACTTGGCGATACATTTTAATTATGTCCGCTACAAGTCCTATAGCATGTGCTCTCCATTTTAAAACCGTGTGACGTAAATCAGCCTGCAGTGTTGGACCAACCATGAGCGTGTCATTTAGTGATACTCCTTTGTTGTTCCTTTCAGAGGCGTTGAAAACAACACGCACTTTAGTTGTGGTCTTGTCTTCCCTAATGACTGCGTGATGTGGTAAATACACTGCTTCTTCCTTTTTGCTATCATCTTTCTTCACGTGCCTCATATGACCTAACTGTAAATATTCATTTATTACTTCTGTGTATTTTTCTTTTAACTCTTCGTTCTTTGCTAATCTTCTCTCTAGTGCTAGAAATCTTGATTTAGCTATGCCACGTGAATTTCCAGACTTGCAAGGAGGATCTTCGTCTCGAAAAGGTAACCTGACTATATATCTACCATCGCTATCTCTCTTAGTAGTCTCACTATAAAGCTCTTCGCATTTCTTCTCCTCTGGTGTAAATATATTTTTAGTACTAATATGCTCTTCAATTTCCCAAAATTTCTTTAAAATATCATCTACGTGCACCATGCCATGCATTACGCTAATTTTATTTGTACTTTTACTTTCAGGGCCCACTGCACCTGACAGGACCCAACCTAGTCTAGTACTCTGTGCTATGAGAGTACCAGAAGGACTCTTAACTAAACCTTCTTTAATGATACAGCTATAAACGTCAGCACCCAACAGAATGTCGATTTTGTTGGGTGTGTTGAATTCTGAATCTGCTAAACATAGATTGTTGACCTTTAACCAGTCAAAAGCATCTGTGTTTAAGCTTCGCTCTGGTAAGTAAGAGGTGATCTTGCTTAAAACGTAAGCATTAAACGTAATCTTAAAACTAAATTCGACGCGAGACTTTATCGTTATTTGTACCATATATTTTGTCATGGTTGACCTATTGTCTCCTAACCCTAAAACACACCCTTTAACTGGAATCTTTTTCAGGTTGAGAAGTTGAACTGCTGCTTCTGTAACGAAACAAGCCTGCGAACCTTGGTCGAGTAAGGCTCGTACTGTTTGGTATCCACCCGTGTTTGACTCGGCTTTTATTAGCGCAGTGGCTAATAAAACTTGTCTGGGTTTGGGTACCTTCCCTGTTGACAAGCAAGCGACTATCTGATTAGCACTAGTCGAAGGACTAACACTATCAGCAGCTGGCATTGCTTCTGGGTTTTGGTCTTGGTTAATATGTAACAGTGAATGGTGGCGCTTTTGGCAAACTTTACAACTAGTGTCCTTTTTACAGCTTGTAACTGTGTGGTTGCTACCTAAGCAGTTAAAGCATATTCTATTTTTACGAACAAATTCACGTCTAGCATCAAGCGACTGTTTTGCAAACCTTTTACAAAAACAAAGTTTGTGGGCTTCAGAACAGAATTCGCATTTCATGTGTGATGATGAGTTTGTGGCAAGCATTGTCTTAGGCGTATGGTTTGAACTGTTATTGCTGACCTGGTGAACTGAACCCTTTTTTGGTTCGATGCACTCAAATGCGCGGAAACGTTGTTCCAAGAATAATTTGAATTGATCAATGGTAGGAAAATCATTGGAAATGCTAGCGCTAACGCTTATTTCCCATTGTTTACGCGTTTCAACATCTAATTTAAACGTCACGATGTGTATAATGATAACATCCCACGTACTCACATTTATGCCTAAATTTGACAATGCATTTAAACAATCACTGGTGGTATCTAAAAGTTCTTTTAATGCAGTTGCTGACTCAGTTTGCATACGTTTAATCCCAAATAACCTTTTTAATATGCAATTGGCGAGATATCTTTTGTTGCTATACCTCTTGTCTAATAAATCCCAGCATTGACTATAATTTGCATCCGTTATTGGTGTATTCCGTATTAATTGATCAGCTTCACCCGAAAGATGACTTTTTAACCCTTCAGATACCGTCAATTAGAGACACAATAGTAAGACAATAGATGCGCGGCCACCGGGTGTCGCTTGGGGATTCATGAATTAAATAGTGTAGCTTTTGAACGTTATCTAATGAATCATTTTTATGGACTAGTGATATAAACAGATCACGAAACGTTGTCCATTCTCCATACTTTCCTGAGAACATTGGAATGGTGATCTTTGGTAATTTAACAAATGAACAAGCTGATTTAAATGAACTGTTAGAAGAATGATCACTGGGTTGTACTGGTTCCCTTGGCCTAATTTTATTAAGTGTTGTTTTTAACAAACTTTTATACATTATATAAGTGTCTTCGGTTGCATCATAAATGTCAACAACCTTTTCCTCTATATTATCGTCTAATTTAATGTTTACATAAATTTTCGTTTTGGTTTCTTTAAACGAATCCCAATCTTTTTCTAACAACTCTTGTCTTGTCTCAATGTATTCGATCGTTAATCGTTCTTTAGGACTCTTTTTGAAGTTTGCTAATCCTTTAGCAATAACATTTTGAAAACCTTTTAGTACGTTCATTAAACCCTCCATCTTTGACACACTTCCTAACCAGAAAACAATTTAAATAAACCCAATTTAAGTGTATATATTAATTTGAAACTTAAAATATAATTAAACAAGCAAATATTTCAAAAATATGTTTGTTGTGTAAGCAAATGCTTGATATAAATACAAGTCCAATATTGACTAAACTATTCTATGTCCTAAAAAGTTGCGCAAAATTTTGCAAGTGTTTTTAAATATAAATAATATCCTGTCGGAAATCGGGCATAGGTTCCCCGTTCCGTCGTTTTTTTAGAAACTATTCTAAGTCCTTAACTAACATGCACACAAAACAAATCTAAGCGGAAATATTCTAATATTCGAAAGTCTTAAAATTTACTTAAAATTCTATAAGTCCAAAATTCTTCAAAAATTTCTAAGTTAAACTCTTAACAGAAATAAAGTTCAAAATTGTTTAACTTCCTTTGTCTATGAATTAAAATGTACTCACAATTTGCACTTTACTCACAACACGATATACTGTGACACGATGTTTCTGGCGCTCCCTGGTGGCGACACGTTGAACCTTTGGATGCGACTTCAGTCTTCTAATGTCACGTTGAACTGGGGGTGTGACGTCCTCCTTGTGACGACACGTTGAACTGCGGGGGTGTCGTATACGATCACCTTCCGTTTGATCTGGATCTGCAAGTGGCGCCCTCTGGTCACCACTCTCCTGCCGCTGCTGCCGAGCTCGTCCACAACACTGGACAGAGCTGTCGCTGCCGATGCGGGGGACCGAGTACTCTTTCTGCAGCGATCCACTGCGAGTACACGGGCAAGCGGACCGGGCCGCGCGTTAACTCGAAAAACGGTTATTTATCCGGTTCGTAGGACCAATGTTGAGTACCGGACGCGGCGGATGGTCCACAAGTACTATTTGAACTTGGTAGATAATATCGAAGTAAGGTTGAAATTGAAACAACCGAATACTGATCTAATTTTATTCACACATATTGATCTTTATCGACAGGACCCTAACTAAATGGCGGAGAATCTTAACATCGACTTCTAAATCGATGTCAACGCCATCTAGTTAGGCAATGTGAACTAATAACAATTTTTTGAACTTAAATTTTGGTGAGCGTATTTGGGATGAACATGCATGTTCCCAAACAGGGCACATTGTTTAAGGTTGGTCGATAGAGTCTATAGTTCTCGAATAGAGACCACTTACTGGAAACCATAGTTCTGGTATAGCTTCTGGAAGAGGAACCAAGGACTTGGAAGCACATGACCTGTCGCTATCTAGCAGCGCTAGCACATCTCTGTTGTTCAGTATAGCAAAATTTAATTTGCTATTTATAGTATTCATGGAACAGGAGTGTGCCCCTTCCCTTTCAACAACAAAACAACACTGTTCATGAATCGATACACACATGCTGATGTTATTGTTTCTGAAACTTAGGCAAAACAAATTACTATTGTATCCTATTTGGAGCTATAATTATATTTCTAGTAACAATATAAATCCTCTCGCACCCACTCGTCTTGGCGCCTACCTAGTAAATTATTATGCCAGCTGAGTTACTACAGTAAGTAACTATACTAATATTATAAAGAGGAAATATTTGTATTTTTATATTTTTGTTTGTAACGAATAAACTCAAAAAGCACTAAATGCTTCTTTAATACTGAGTGACATAGCCTAACGGTGCGGACAGACTAAATAAAATAACATGTTATACAACATTGCTATATAACATGTTGCAGATAATGTGGACACTGAATGTTACATAACTTGTTATAATAACATGTTTTTGATATGTACAACAATGTTATATACGGATAATAATAATATAATAATAATAATATATTTATTTGCGAAAAACACGGTATACAAAGTTGTTAAAATAAATATGGTCCAGCATGTTTTGCTTAGAATTAAAGCATGCAAACTTGTAAGTGTCAAGTCAAACGCTATAAAATTTTACAAATAGGAAAAACTAAGGTCTATGTTCCAAAAATTGCTTAATACTATAGAAATTATATTGCGTCAACAAGTTATACAATTTAATCTTAAACAGTCTACAATTCAAAGTTTTCAAGATATTTGGTAGTTTATTGAATACACAAATACACATAGCTGGACAGCTCTTATTGTATTTTACTATCCTAGGAGTCTCTTCCAGTACAAGTCTATGCTGGTGCTGATCACGCCGACTGCGTGAGCTTACTTCTTCTACTGTTTTAAATAGCTCTATATGTTTTCGTACAAACATCGATATTTCATATACATACAATGAAGGCAATGGTAGCAGACCAAGTTTTTTAAAGATGCGTTGACATGATTCATCCGATGGGATCCCATAAATAGCTCGTATACACTTTTTTTGGGCAACAAACGCTCTACCTTGGTCGGTACTATTTCCCCAAAAAATTAGACCATACCGTAAAGAGGACTCAACATATGCCTGATAAGACATCACAGCCGTTTTTATGCTAGTGACCCTCCTAATTTGCCTAAAGGCGTACGCGAATTTATTAATTTTATTGCACACATGGTCGACCTGAGCTTTCCAATCTAAATGTTGGTCTACAATTACTCCTAAGAACTTAGTTTGTGTCACTTGGGTAAGTTTGGGTACGTTCATTTTAAAATTAAATTTCTGATTATAAGATTGATTGAATTGAATATATACAGATTTATTGAGATTAATAGATAAATTATTATTATTTAAATAGCTAATTAAATTGTCAATTATTTTATTTGTGTCCGTTTCATGATCAGTAATGGTTTTAAATTTTTTGTCACTAATAATAATAATAGATATGTCATCAGCAAAAAGGATACAATTATGATTGGTTATGTCAACTATGTCGTAAATAATAAATAGAATAGGGCCCAATATACTACCTTGGGGTACGCCACATTTTACATTTTTGTATGCAGACGAGTAATATGTCATATCCCCCTTTTCATTAAGCTTGGAGATAACTACACTTTGTTGTCTATCAGTTAAGTATGATGATAGCCACTGAAGTGACAATCCTCTAATTCCGACGGACTCTAGCTTTTTCAATAATATATCTTGTGAAACTAGGTCAAACGCCTTTGTCAAATCAAAAAATAAGCCTGTGGTTAGGTGATTGTTATTAATGCTCGCCAATACTGTTTTTAAAAGAGTAAAAATGGCTAAGGTAGTTGATTTTCGTTTTCGAAAACCAAATTGTTGCTTATTTAAAATATTGTATTTTTCACAGTAACTAATTAATCTTTGGTACATGCACTTTTCATATACTTTTGAAAGGATAGGTATTAATGTTATGGGACGATAATTGTCCATATTACTTTTGTCACCTTTTTTGAAAATGGGCTTCACAAGGGATATTTTTAAGGCATTAGGAAACACCCTGTGAAACGGATAGGTTGATAAGATATGTCAATACCCCGCTTATTTCATTAACACATATCTTCATTATTTGTGTGCTGAGCTCATCGTAACCCTCAGAAGTAGTATTGTTTAACGATAATATATTTTGTCTAACCTCACTTTCGGACATTGGCGTGAGGTACATTGAATTAGCAATTAGATTTTTATTAAAGCATTTGGTGTTACAGTTTTGCGTTAGGTTACTATTTACATAGAGACTATTAAAGGCAGAAGCTATTACTTCTGGTTTTGTAAGGACAGCGTTATTAGTTTTAATGTATTCAATATTATCTTTGGGGTTCTTATTGTGTATTTCGTTTTTTATAACAGCCCAATGTGGCTTTACACTTATTGTCATTCTTGTCAATATACTTTATATTAGCATTACGCTTGGCATTGTAGATACATTTCTGTAGCAGATTAGAGTATGTGTTATATTTGGTCTTGTTAGCTTGATTTTTATTTTTATAATATTGGTATCGTAGACCACGTTTGGTTTTAGAACTCTGTTTAAGACCTTTACTTATCCATGATTGTTTAGTTTTTTTGTTTAAGTCTATTTTAACCCTTACCTTTGGGAAGCAGAGATTGTGAAACAGACATATCAATTCATGGAAGCAGTCGAATGCCCTATTTGCATCGTTCTCCATGTATATGTTTGCCCAAGATAAGTTTTGTAAGCATTCTCTAAACTTACGTGTATTATGCAGATTATAATCTCTCTTATAGATATAATATATTGCTGCTTTTGATGTCTGAAGCTTTAGAGGGAAGCTTAGCATTTGAGCCGTTTCATAGTCAGAGAGGTAAAGTGGTAATACTCTTGCGTTAGCATCAGGTATATTACTTAAAATATGGTCGATACAGGACGATTTACGAGTGGCTTCATTAATGTGAATTTCAATATTATGACTACGGGCTATGTCTTGAAATACTTGCGTGATTTTCCCTTTTTTTTAAATATTTATATTAAAATCACCTGTTAAAACTATACGTGTTTTTGTTTTGTATTTTTTGTAAATATCATGTAAGATATTATCTAACTTACTTAAAAATTGGTTAGGATCGGACTGAGATGTTCTGTATATGCAGATTATGATTAGTTTTTCATTTGTTAGTTCAATTCCACATGCCTCAAACGTATTTACAGATGCATGTTTTTCAACAAACTGCAGTTCTTTGTAAATAAGGCCCTTTTTAATTAAAATGCAAGTGCCACCTCGCTGTTTTTCCCTACAAAAATTTGAAGCCATTAAATAATCAGACAACTTAAGATAGTTTTCATGGCATTTCAGTTTCCAGAAATTTACATTTTTTAAAGTTTTGACATACATTTTTCAGACGATAATTAAGCCTATCAGGATCTAAGTACTCATTCTTAAACACATTTAATACTATAACCATATTGTTATAGAATGTATCTAGTATAATTTGTAGTTGAGACAAAATATATCTTAAATTGTGATCATTTCTCCTACACAAATTATAAGTTTATCGTTAATGTTCAATTTAGCTTTACAACAACTCGTTATTATTTGATTACATAGAGCATTAGGCTTTGTATCCGCTATAATTCTATACTTTTCGTACCTTGAATTTCGTCTTGAGTGTATCAAGGCAGCTGCTAACCCGACGCATTGTTGAGAACCAAAGATTTGTAGTTTCGTGTTTTGGCTCTTCAGCGTGAGTAGGTGTTCGTGTGTTAATTTCCAATACGGATGAATTCTGAGATATTACGTTATTATGTTTCGACTGGTCAATAATTTGCTTGCAGGCTTCAATTTGTTGTTGTGCATCTTTCAGTTGATTTTGTAGTTCAGTTATTTTTTGTTGTAGTTCCATTATTTCCGTGTTTTTCCCAAAGTCAACCTGCAAGGAGTTCGACAAAGGGGTAGAAGGTGAGAAGAATGAGCTTTGATGTAGCAATGAGTGCTTTTTTTTTGAATTGATAGCTGGACTGTTTTCAGTGACTGTTGAGGAATGGCAGAGTGATTTTAAAATTTTTATTTCAGAAGTCAATTTATCTAATTGTTGTCGTAGATTATTATTTCCCAGAATTGTGTTTTCTAACTCATTTTCAGTACTATTCAGTTTATTTGTGAGTCCTTTTATGGTGTCTTTCATTTCTAGAATTGTCAAAGTTTCGGATATTGTGCCGTCCACGCTTTTAGATAATTTATTAGGTGTGTCATAAGCTGAAGAAGATAGCGCTGAAGAACGACAAACGACAATGGTTGTATAACATTGTTATTCTAATGTGTACAGTATTGTTTAATGTTGCGATTTTGAATAACAAGGTTACATAATGTGGACGTGTTATATAACACAAGTTATATAGTCTATACGGCCCGTATTACTTTTACGCGAGTGAAGACGCTAGCTGAAGCTAGAATTACATAAAAATTGTATTCATCGTAAATAATAGATAGATAGATAGATCAATTCTTTATAATAATAAAGAAAATAATAATAGTATTTATTAGATACAATAATTATAATTTGTACCGCCTGTACTTATATTCAGTAGCTTAGTATCAAATCAGTGAATTCATTGGTTTATCAGTGGGAATATTATAAGTTTATAACGCTCATATTGTATTTATAAAAAGAAGTGATTTTTTAAATGTTGGACCACTTCAAACATAAAACTGCAATAACAGTCCGTGAATGGTGACTATACAGATAAATATTCCGAAGAAAAAACCAAAACATGAAAATTGAATCAGAAACAGGTGTGCCAAACAAAACATTAGCAATAAATTCATTTTATCACTTATAATAAACAAAGTTCTGTTTATTTATCAAGAAACCACATTTCCCTATTAACATTTTATTAGTTAGCGTGTCTACCTTCTATCTGCGCTAATAAGAAGTGTTGCTAACGAAAATAAATGTCTCAGGAGGTGTTACATTTTATATTATGGTAACACGCGATGTTCGATTTATTGTGATTCTCCGGCGTCCGACTCCGACAGATAGAGATCAAAGCTGACATATTTGCTACATTATTGGACGTGGCATGACCTCTAGTTTTTATATGACACGGTCTTTTTACACGGGATCATAAATGATTTAGAAATAACTATCTTTTGCCCACAACTTCACCCGCATACATTAAAATATAGTCACTCAGGAATAAAGCAACTTTCTATGAGTTAAAAAAAAAATGCAATCAGACCTGTACTTCCAGGGATTACCTCCTACAAACAAAAAAAAAAACTTTACCTCTTTATAATACTAGTATAGATAACTGCGAAATCGGGCCACCACTCCCAGTGGTAACTGCCTCGACTTACGAGTTCACAAGTTCAAACCCAGCCAGGCGCATTACATTGAGTAATTTATTTCATCTCCACTGCTTTCAAAACGGTAAAGGAAAACATCGTGAAGAAGCCGATATACCATAGAACCAAAACATTCGAGGACATGTTTCCGCTGCCCATTCCCTATGTCTTAGAGAGAAGGCTTGAGCCCCAGTAGAAAAAAGCCAAAAAATAAACAATTTGGTTAAAAACGAAGATATTAAGATCAAAATTTTCGACCATACAGCCACGTGTACAGTACGACGTTTACTCGTTTTTCAAGGTCATTCAAGTCGTACAATCAGCGCGCGAGGAATTAAAAGGCTGATTATAACTAGTAAATGGTTTCTTGTGTAAAATATTAATGGAAATGAGGTCACTCAAACTATTTCAATATGAACTGAAAATTAACTGAACCGATTTCTAAATTAAGGCCTAACCTATATTTTTGCCACTGCATAAAAATACGCTCCAGGAAGTGGAATTAGAACTGTATTTCCAATTAGCAGACGTATTTTCTTTTATTACAAGCTTTTGTTTAGTTTTACCTGTTCCAATGTTTGTCTGTAATCAAATCTTGCAAATTAAATTTGACCCACTTCCCGGTTACCGTTTGAGCTGAAATTTTGCATGCATGTATAAATCAGATGACAATGCAAAATTATTATGACAGGGAGCTGATCTGATGATGGAACCGGAAGGTGGCTAGGAACTTGGTAGTTAAGGGACACAACCCCATCGAGTTTGGGGTCGTATGATTCGTCTTGACAAGTATTTATTATATAAGTATTGCACCGTGCTATAAAAGGTTGCTATGAAAAAAATATTGTCATTAATAACTTGTTTATTCCGTATTTCGAAAAATTTTTCTTTATTACATCCGCATGTTATTTTATGAGGAATACTTAAAGTTGTACTTGTTTCGTTAGTTAGTTGTATTTGTATTGTTAGTTAACCCTTCAGATACCGTCAATTAGAGACACAATAGTAAGAGAATAGATGCGCGGCCACCGGTGGTCGCTTGGGGATTCATGAATTAATGGGAATATTTTTTATTGTTACTTAAATAATTAGAAGAATGTAAAACTTTATTCATCATCATCATCATTTCAGCCGAAAGACGTTCACTGTTAGACATAGGCCTCACCACATGTCGCACAATTAACGGTCCTGTGCGTCTCACATCTATCGGATTCCCGCAACCCTTTTCAGGAAAACTGAAAACTTTATTGCAATAACCTAAAATGATTTATTTCAGTTACGTCTATCTCATAAAGGTAACCAAGTTAAGCAGTGCGTTTCTAGCAGAGATGTGCGAGGAAACTGAGTGGAGCGAGGCGTTTCATCACTGTTAATGTTTGGGACTCTTTCCAAGTTATCTTACGAGGAAGCTGAGTAATGCGTGGATTTATTTTGTTGTAGACTCTACTTGTGTTGTGCAGGTAATCTAACTTGTACTGTATACAAAACAAGTGCTTTTTTGAGATGAGGTGATTAGTCAACAATTACCTTCACTAGGAAGGCATACTTGCGTCATGAGTAGTCGGGTATCGATTCCACACACAGCCATAACTCATGATTACAAACATACACGGATTTCAAATGTGACAAAATACAAACGCACAAAAAAGACCGACGAAAACTCGTAAATGAAGTGTATTACAAGTCCCAAGTGTGTACATAAAACGCGACGGCAATCCTTAATTAAAAACCCGAATTCACGTACATATAAAGGAAAAACATATAAGTTTGGAGAGTCCCCCAGAAGCAAACAGTCGTAAATCTGAGGTGCCGCTCCGGTAATGGGTTTTCTTATGTCAACAAATCGTATGTATATTACAAGAGATACCTAGCGTAGAAGGTAGATACATTCGATAAAATCCAATTGTAATTTGACGCCAATTTTATTGGAATTGGTGATTCAATACAATTAATATAAGCAATTAGTGTTCCCACACACGGGCCACAAAAAAAGCTCCTTCAGGCTTCTTTTTGTGGCGGCCTTTTTTATGGCGGCGTTATTTATAATAATGACACCGCTGCAGGCCAATCGCGTATTTAATCCTTCTTCGTCAGAGTACATTATGATACTGCACGCATGGCCACAAGCTGATGCGCGCTTCATCTTTATTTTGTGGCCGCTTCTAGCTTTTTTTGTGATGGCGTTATTTTGTGGCGGCTTATTTTGTGGCGGCTTTTTTTGAGGCCCTAGTGCGGGGACACTTACTACTTTTGATAAAAAAAGAACCAGAATATAATGTCAATAAATAATAATTTATTTTAGCAATCTACTTGTTATAAAACTTTAGGTGAGTCTCATGAGCTACTAAGAAAGAAAAGAAAGAAAAAGAGTTTCAAAAATATCAAACATAAAACTTTCAATAAAAGAGTAACCATGTAGTTTCTGACTCGTTCTTTTCCAAATAAAACGACCAATTGGAACCGTATACTAGCTTCCGACGTTTTAAAAGTGCCCCTGTTAACATGTGAAATAAAAAATAAAGAAAAGGAAAGAAAATTAACTACAAATTAAAGTTAGTGGAAGTTTTATTTAAACAAATCTCCAACAATCAATATTGCTTACAATAAGGAAACGACGTTCTTACAATCCTCGTTTAATATTATTTTAATCGTTCGTGTTTTTCTCTGAATATTTTCAATTTGAAAATTGAAGAACACTTCATAATGGGCATAATATTAATATGTTTATATTTCCAATAATAGGCTTACCGATTTTTTTTTCATAAATATAGATATCATAAGTATTAAATATTATAAATTAATAGGTACCTATATACAAACTTAAAATAGTAATATGTATAAACGAGTAAAAAAGGCTGAAAAACGGGAAAAACTCAAAGGGCATCAAAAAATTCGTCCACTTTGATGTCAAAGGAATAAATGCCCAGAATGCTGGCAGCATTGCCACGGTGGGTGGCAATGCTGGCAGCATTGCCACGGTGGGTGGCAATGCTGATTTAATCTTTTTGTTGGTTTATATTGTATACTGGATCACCCATCATTATCACTCAAAGGTTTACTGGAAGAACAGCCATCGTTTATTTTGCCTTTATTATGAACTGTGTAATCAGACACACAGACACACTCTTATGTTAAGTTTTGGTACACAATAAAGAATTATTAATTAATAATTTTCTAACTCCAACCACACGAATTCAATACTCAATACTCAATACTTTATTGCATATATTCTTAAGTAGACTTCATATTTCAAAAGTAGGTATCTTGTATGTCATAATATTTTCGTAGATACCTACATCTTATTACGCATTTTATAACGAAATGCTAAAAACTAAATCAAATAGGGAAAATAGTGCTTAGTAATAACTTATCGTTCGATATTAAATCCGTACACTTAAAAGTAATCGTATTACTTTTTATACTGAAATTATACATACAGACCACATGTATTATTTGAAACCTCAGACATTAATTATGACTTTGTAAGTAATAAATAAACATGTGAATAGAAATATAGAGAAGCCAAAGAAAAGATAGACGGATTGTGTGAGGAGTGATATAAAAAATAATGGAGACAGTGATAGTGTGACACTTGACGGGATAAAATGGAAGAAAAAAAACGTATAAAATTTGGGAAAGGGCAGAAAAACGGTGATGACCCTCAGATTAGAGTTATTTTCGACCCGTTCGATCGTGTTTTTAATTATTTATAAGACATCTATGTTTCTGATACTGGTTGCAATTTTATCATCCAAAAAAGAAAATATTTTTATTAAGAGTACTTTATTAAAATCACGTTAAATATAGTTATAGATATAAACTCAAATTAATTAAAACTAAATTAAAAAATAAAACCCTAAAGAACTAAAAAAAAATGGCAATTTAAAGTAAGGCGTCGAAAAATTCCTCCACATCGCTGTCGACTGGTAATGTACCCAAAAGACTGGCGGCATTGCCACGCTGAATGGCAATGCTTATCCTTTGACCGAAGTAAAAGCCAGCCTTTGGGTCAAAATATTTTAGGTTTTCCAGTGATGTTTCCATAGGTATAATTTTAACTGCCGCCACAAAATATATTCATAGACTTGCATGACATTAATTAAGTTCACACCCATGTCATAATTTATGTTATGATTCATTTATAACGTCAAAAAAAAAACACATTAATGGTGCTTTGTTTTTATACCATATTTTTGTTTGTTTTCAGTATTATTTGTCTTCATATTTGTGTACCTAACAAACTGTTGCTGAACTCATTACCTACTGGTGACCTTTATTTATTGTTTTCTTTTCAAATGTCACATTGTGATGGCCCAGTGGTTAAGGCATGAGAAGCCGGTTCAAAAATGGGTAAGTACCAATGTGATTTTCAAATTCATATGTACTATCTAGGATATTACTAATTTATTAAACCCCAAGTGAACGCCGGTTTCGCTCTCTCATTATCATTCTATTGTGTCTCTAATTACAGTATTAGAAAAATTAATGCCCCGTGCCTCAGAAAGCACGTTAAGCCGTTGGTTTCGGTTGTCATTCGTTGATAGGTATTTGACAATCGTTACAGGTAGTCAGTCTATCCAAGGATAATCGTGTAGCCCAGTTAACGGGTTATGGAGACTTACACTGTATTGCAATAAAAATTTGGTTTAAAACTTGTTTTATTAAATGCTGTATATAATTTTATTAGCCACCTAGAAATATTTTTTGTATGATCTTATTTTTTAGGGAAATCATCCAATGTCATTTCCCACCCTTGGCGCTCTCCCACTCCGTCGAGTCACGCTCGTGTCAGCCTTTTACTGACTAAAACCACTCATATGTTCCTTTGCTGCCATGCATTTCAGAGCCTGTACCAAAGCCCGGTTCGAGAGCGAGGACACAACGGTGCTCTGCCCAAGTAGGGCCGTATGCTCCACCTGGTCCTCCAGACGGTCCACTCAATGGTAACACACCCGGGTTGTATGAGCACTGCGCTAGGATGCGGAGCGATCGATTTGATCCCAGTGATGAATAAAACTATTTGTATGTACAAAAGTACAGGAAAAAACTATATATATTTCAAGATTATTTGCACCTTTAATAATATTTTAGTTTTAGTATATTTTTAGGCACTGAACTGTATGTAAAACCTTATTACTGTTAGCTTTACGTTGATTTTTTGTAAACATTATTTGAATAAATTATTATTATTATTATTTAGTTTTCTCAGTTTTGGAGTTCTGTTCAGAAAACTGAGAAAAACCCACATTTTAATTGAAGTAGCTTTAGTAGTGAAAAGGGAGACTTTTTTCAGTAACAAGAATTGTTTACATTTTCACAGGACTTGTAAGTTTTTAATAAAGCTCACTTTAGAATACCCTTTCGAATACCGGGTTTATGATGACGGGTTGTATGAACACCACAATTTTTGTTTATTAAAACATATTCCCAACAGAAAATAGTATTCAAAAACTCGTGTATTTTCCTGCTTTGTGCCGCTTTTCTACATCTAAATCTATGTACGTTGTTTTAATGACTTCAGGTTTTTTTAAAAACAATAATTTATTTCTTTTAGAACATTTTTTTTGTTGATTTCTCATTCCACGGCCTGATCGTGATCACCTTGGTTTACTAAGGTAAGAACTTTCATACTCCAAGAAGTATGGGAATGGGCGTTGAGATTTTGTATGGCCTCCTAGAAGGTGGTCCCTTGTAGGAAGCCTACCAACGCTACGTCTTCCTGTACGAGATCGCCGTTCCAGAACCTTTGGGCCCCAACGGCCATTTTTTCTGCGAGCAATGTACCCTGCCCATTGCCACTTAAGTTTGGCGATTCATCGTTCTAAGTCGGGGTGCCACGACAGAAAACCTCCACGAGTGCCCGCGGACTGTAGTTCCCTTGCGGACACGTCCTGAGGGAAGTCCAGTCTGCGGGACGGTGCACCCTGGGAGGTGGCCATAGACCCCCTTGGGCACTCCTACCCAAGGGCCTCTATGGCCGTCTGCGAATGTTCTGTCTGACGGAACGCTTCAACGCGTGTCCCTCTGCTATAGCAGAGGGCACAGTGGCGAAGTAAGAGCGGGCTCGGTGTGCACTCACACTGCCGCCGGGCAGGCAGGAGGAAGACGTGTTCCTCCTTCTGCCACCGTTAGTCTCGTAGCCCCAGAGATTGTCCAAGGTCATGTTTCTGACTTTTGATGGGGGACGAGGGCCTTGGCTTAACCGCCCGGGCCGCGAGGAAGACAACCTCTATAAAAAATTACCCCAAACCTCCAAGCGGCGGCGCACCGTGAGGGAGGTTGTTAGCTTGACTAATGGGTAGCTAAATTAGTCTCTAGTGCGAACCACATGTTTTGAGCAAGTACCCGAAGTTTAATACTCGTGGGAACTGTATGGATAATAGTAAATTTTTTAAAAAACCAGGGAGTGATGCGCGGTCGGAGTCCGACGCGGCATCCGGAAGGAGCTCGGAGGGCTCGGAGTGTGAGGAGGTAGCGGGGACTTCAGGGAGAGGGTCAAGTCTCTCCCAGAAGAAGCGCTCCGCTTCCTTTAGGAAGGAGGACGGTTCGTCCTGCTCGGAGGGGCGGGCGAAGATCGCCACCAGCGGTCGCGGCGCAGGCCGAGCCCGCGGGAAAGGGCGAGGCCTAACGGCCAAAAAATCCGCTCAGCGAGCCGATAGGCTTGCCGCGGAGGGGCGCCACCCTGGTGCGGGCGACTCTGGGAGAGATCTTTCAGAGCCGTCTGGCAGCGAGAGGCGTACCGAGGCGGAGTCAGGCGGGGAGGCGGCCATGCCCTTCAAGGAGCTGGCCGTCACCCTGCTTCGGGACATGGCCCGCCAGAGGGACAAGGCCACGCGCGAGCGAACGATCCGTCGCCACGCCGCGTCCCTCCAGGGGGCCTTAGACGCCTCGGTTGGCAAGAGGGTAGAGAGGCTCAGGAGCGAGCTCCGGGCGGAACTCCAGGCCGAGCTCCGGGCTGAGGTCCGGGCGGAGGTCGCAAAGGCGCCGAACAAGGGCCGCCAGGAGCCGATGGATGAGGGGCGCGAGCAGGAGCAGGGGCAAAGCCGGCCCCAGCCCCAGCTCCAGCCCGAGCCAGAGAGTCAGTTGCTGTCACTGGTGCAACAGGAACTCGCAGCTTTTCAGCAGGGGCTGCAAAAGCAGCAGCTGGAGTTCCAGCAGCGCGTCGAGAAGCAGCTGTCTCTCCTGGAGGGCATTGTCCTGCGCCCTCCACTGGCGGCCTCTGGCCAGAAAAAGGTGGCGTCTTATGCTGCTGCCGCGGCTGTGGTTTCTGCGCCCAAGGCGGGCCCGTCGGGGCAAGCAGGGCGCAAGGCCGCGGCGCCGGAGCCCGCAGGGCCGAGGCCGGAGCCCGCGACGGCCAAGCAGCAGCAGCAGCGGCGGAAAAAGGGTGCGGCGGTGCCTGCCGCTAAACCGGCAGGACCTCCTGCCGCCGTGGCGATTAGGCCGCGCCTGCCACCTCCTCCACCCGAGGAGTCTGGCGCCGAGTGGACGGTGGTCGGCGCCAGAAAGCAGGCGGGCAAGGTGGCCAGAGCGGCCAAAAAGCGCGCGAGGCGGCAGGAGCGCAAGAAGCGGGCCATGGCGGCGCGTCTTCGCGCCCCGAATTCCGAGGCTGTAGTCATTACGCTACAGCCTGAAGCGGAAAAGAAGGGCGTGACGTACGACGACGTCATGGCTAAGGCGAAGCAGGCAGTGCTGCCCCACCTTGAGGAGCTCGGAGCCGCTGCGGGCTTCCGCATGAGGCACACAATCACCGGGGCCCGAATCCTCGAGGTCCCCGGTGCGGCCAGCGGCCCTGCAGCGGATGCCCTGGCTGCCAGGATCAGGGCGTCTCTGAGCGAGGAGGAGGCCCGAGTGTCCAGGCCCACAAAGTGCATTGATATGCGCATCATGGGCCTGGACGACTCCGTCAAGGTGGGCGAGGTGGTGGCCGCCATTGTCAGGGCGGGTGGGTGCTCGGCCGAACATGTTCGGGCGGGCGCCATCCGCGCTGACAGCACGGGCATGCGAGCCGTAACGGTAAGCTGTCCTGTGCAGGCGGCCAAAACCATCACCGGGGAGGGCCGTCGGCTTTTGGTGGGCTGGGTCTCCGCACAAGTCAAGCTGCTGGAGCCCAGACCTCTGCGGTGCTTCCGCTGCCACGTGGGGCACCACGTGGGAGCCCACTGCGCCGCGGAGGATCGCAGCGACCGCTGCCACCAGTGTGGCCAGCCCGGTCACAAGGCCGCTGAATGCCGTGCTACGCCGCACTGCTACGCATGTGCGGCGGCCGGCAAGCCGGCCGACCACCGGGCTGGGGGCAGGTCCTGCGACCCCCCCGCCAAGGCCAAGGGCAAGGCCCGCAGGTCCGTCCCCGCCGATGTCCTCGCCACCGCAGCCGCCTCCTTGGCCGCCGCCGCCATCGCCGCCGCACCCGCTGCCGCGGCTGTGCCCCCTAGGGGGGCTCGGGAGGAGACTGTAATGGAGTGTCAATAACGGCCCCATTACGTCTCCTCCAGGCGAATATCAACCACTGCGCCCCCGCTCAGGATCTGTTGCTCCAGAGCATGGCGCAGTGGTTGATCAATGTCGCCGTAGTCACCGAGCCGTATTTTGTCCTGCCCAGTGGTGACTGGGTTCAGGACCTGGACGGCTCGGTGACCTTAATTAAGTCGGCCGCCGCCGGTACCCCGCCCCCCGAGTCCGTCACGAGGGGGCGGGGTTGCGTGGCAGCACGGTTCGGGGACATCGCCGTGGTAGGCGTCTACCTGTCCCCGAGCCGATCTCTCGACGAACTGCACGTCTCCCTGATGGAGCTAAATCCCGTCGTCGCTGGGTTCGGTTCCCTCCCCGTGGTCGTTTGCGGGGACTTCAACGCCTGGAACACGGCTTGGGGTTCCCGGTTCACGAACCAGAGGGGACGGATGGTGGAGGACTGGGCCTTGGAGCTGGGCCTGGTCGTACTGAACCGGGGTTCTGTCCCCACGTTGGTGCGGATGCGGGGTGAGTCGGTGGTGGACATTTCGTTCGCCAGCCCCGCTCTGTCGCCGCGTGTCGTCGACTGGCGCGTGATGGAGGAGGTGGAGACGTACTCCGACCACCGGTACATCCGGTTTGACGTCTCCGCCGAAACCTCGGCCGCGCCGGTCCGACAGAGCCCTTGCGGTCCGCGGTGGGCGCTTAAGCAGATGGACCGGGAGCTCCTCCTGGAAGCCGCGACGGTACAGGCCTGGGTGCAAGCACCGGACAGGCCTGTCGACATCGACGTCGAGGCGGAGTGGTTCCAGGAGGCCATGTCGCAAATTTGCGATGCGGCAATGCCCCGTGTCCGTCCAGGACGAGCTAAGCGCCAGGTGTACTGGTGGTCGCCGGAGATCGGCGCACTGCGCAATGCGTGCAATCACGCGCGACGCCGGTACGCCAGGCACTGCAGGCGCCGCATCCGCCCGCCGGATGCGGAGGCCAGAGAGGCGGAGCTGTATGAGGAATACAGGGAGGCAAAACGCACCCTCCGAACGGAGATCAAGCGGGCCAAACTCGAGGCCCGCAACGTGTGGCTGGGGTCTCTGAACGCGGACCCGTGGGGGCGCCCGTACAAATTGGTACGGGACAAGCTTCGCCCCTGGGCTCCGCCGCTGACTCAGAGTCTCCGGCCCCAACTCGTGGAGGGTGTGGTTAGCTCTCTGTTCCCTGCGCGGGGGGAACACTCCCCCCCGCCCATGGCTCCGCCTCCGCCAGCGGTGTCTGACGCGGATCGCAACAGCGACGACGACGACAATGCTCCAGAAGTGACCGAGGTAGAGTTGAGAGTGGCGGTGCGAAGGCTGAGTGCCAAAAACACCGCCCCAGGACCCGACGGCTTGCCAGGGAAAGCCTGGGTCCTGGCCATGGAGGCTCTCGGGCCTCGACTGAGAGGGCTCTTTAGCGCATGCCTGGAGAGGGGCCAGTTCCCACTTCACTGGAAGACGGGGAAACTGGTCCTCGTAGCGAAGCCAGGGCGCCCTGCGGACTCTCCGTCCGCATACCGGCCCATTGTGCTGCTCGACGAGGTGGGCAAGCTCTTTGAAAGAGTTATTGCAAACCGCCTCGTCGTGCGGCTAACACGGGTGGGGCCGGACTTGTCGGACGGACAGTTCGGCTTTCGCAGGGCGCGCTCTACTATAGACGCCATCATGCGCGTGCGAGCCCTCACGACAGGGGAAGCGGTGTCCCAGGGTAGGTGTGTCGTGGCAGTGTCCTTGGACATTGCCAACGCCTTTAACTCCCTGCCCTGGAGTACGATCCGGAGGGCACTCCGGTACCACCGGGTGCCCGAATACCTCTGTCTAGTGGTCGAGGCGTACCTGTCAGACAGGTACATTGTCTACCCCGGTCACCAGGGAGACTGGAATCGTCGAGAGATGTCGTGCGGTGTTCCGCAGGGGTCGGTTCTAGGCCCACCCTTGTGGAACATCGGCTACGATTACGTGCTGCGCGGCGACTTCCCTGACGGGGTCAGCGTGGTTTGCTACGCAGATGACACGCTGATCCTAGCGCAGGGAGAGTCGCACCAGGCGGCGGTCGCTCTAGCGACACGCGGGGTTGCGATAGCCGTTGGTAGGATCCAGGAGTTGGGACTCGAGGTGGCGCTGCATAAATCCGAGGCAATGTGTTTCCACGGCCCTCGGAACGCGCCACCATCGAACTCCCAGCTTACGGTAGGAGGAGTTCGCATCGGCGTCGGGTCGACGATGAAGTATCTGGGACTCGTCCTCGACAGCCGGTGGAATTTCGTAGAACATTTCCGACGTCTGGCTCCCAAGCTTCTCCGGGCTGGGGCTGCTCTCAAGCGGCTCCTGCCCAATCTTGGGGGTCCAGACGCCTCCTGCCGGAGGCTCTACGCGGGGATCGTTCGGTCCATGGCCCTCTACGGGGCGCCGGTGTGGGCGCCGTCGCTGGCAAAGCGACCGGCGTCCATACTGAACGCCTGCCAGAGGGTCATGGCAATACGGATGGTGCGGGGTTACCGCACGATCTCCCGCGAAGCGGCGAGCCTTCTGGCTGGCCTACCACCGTGGGATCTGGAGGCAACAGTCCTTGCACACATGCACGACATGCGCGTGGAGATGCAACGCCGGGGTGAAAGTCCACTGCCGCAACATGTCAAGGCATGGCGGACAGAGCTCCGGCGGGATCTCATGGTGAAATGGCGTCAACGGCTATCGCAACCCAGTGCTGGGCACGCCACGATTATGGCGGTAAGTCCCCTCTTTGAGGCGTGGCTGGAAAGACCTCACGGCGTCCTTACCTTCCGCATGACGCAGGTCCTCACCGGACATGGCAAGTTCGGGAGGTTCCTGCATCGGATTCAGGCGGAAGATACGCCCGGGTGTCGCCACTGTGCGCAACGCCCGGAGGACACGGTGGAGCACACCGTCGAGGTGTGCCCTGCCTGGGCGGAGCATCGCCGTGCCCTCGTGGGAGCGATCGGCGGCGGAGACCTCTCGCGCCGGGCCCTGGTCGAGGCCATGGTCCGGAGCGAGGAGGAATGGCAGGCGGTCGCCTCCTTCTGCGAAGCAGTAATGCTTGCAAAGGAGGAGGCCGACCGCATCAGGCAACGGCGCCCTCGCCGCCGTCGCCGGGATTCCGATCCCGATTTCCGGCCACCGTAGACGCAGGCTCGCGGACGGCGAGCTATGGGTAGCTCGCTGTCCGATGGTCCGGTAATGGACCGAGTCTAAGACGTCGACGGCGCGCACTGTTCCAGCGCGCCTCAAGGAGTTGTCAGCAGCAGGAGGGGCCCAGCTGGGTCGAAGCCTACTGGGGACAGGGTTGTCCGAAAGGGAGCTCGTGCCCCGGTATGAAGGCTAGGAGGAACGGCGCGGGGTTTTTAGTCAGTAAGAGTCTGACACTGTCTCCCGCTCCACCCAAGAGCGGGTTTCGTCAAAGATGATTTTCCCCGTCGAGAAAAAAAAAAAAAAAAATCGTTCTAAGTCGGTAACCTTGGTTTTTCTGCGGATATTCTCATTCCTGATTCGATCACGCAAGGAAACTTCCAAAATAAATAAAACCTTTCTAAAAAACATGGTATGTCCTCTCTCCTGAATTTCTTGTGATCTTATAGCCTCTTTATATTCGTAATGATCTAAGATTAGTATCTACGTATTTCTTTTCAACCAATTTTCTTCCAGTTCGTATCCGATTAGTACGAGGAAAATATATTTTTTTCCTAAGGAATTCCTGTATTCGAAGCCGTGGCGTGTTGCGAGGTTTAAGGTCACGCTTCAGAGTGCGTATTAGCACAAAATAGATAGGTACAGAAGACAATCTACATACAAAACGCGCTCGAGCAACGCACACATAGACACCGCTACCGGACACGATATCTCGGCTCAATCGCCCGGTCGCAATCGTACAGTTAGGAGCAATGCGCTGACGTATGTGCGATCGCCTGGCATAGGTATGAAAAGTGAAGTACATACATGAGATTGACTTCTGTACCTATCTATTTTGTGGTATCAGGGAGTGCTTTTTCGTATACGAGTATGTACCTTTCATATACTAAGCAAAAATTGAAAGTGTGTTGCTGAGTATCTGTCAAAATGATGAAAGATGATAAAAAGTAGGACTGTTTTTTATTTTGGGTGGGAATTCATCCAAAGGAGGACGTGTCAGGCTTTTATTGACTAAAACAGCACAGTGTGTCCTTCAGTTAATTGTTACTATTCTTTCATTTAAATCATGAAAGCACCATATCATCATCATCATCAAGAAGACGTCCACTTTTGGACATGGTCTCCCCCGATTGACGATAACCTGTGCAAACAACTTTTATAAGGTTGGAGAAAAACTAGTGACTTGGCGTAATAACGCGACTGAGACAATTGACGTCACTAAATATCCCGCACACCGCTATAAAGCTACTAACAATAAAACTATCAAAAGTACGAGAATTGGAGCATCATCCTTACTTCTGATAATTGTTCTTTGGACGAAGTTATAGACATGTTATCCATATACCGATACATGTGTGCTTTTGTTGAAGTTGGAAATAAAAGAGCTACCCATTGCTTGTAATCTACTAGCCCACGCCTACAGTGGTGGGGTATTGCTCTGTGGCTCCTGATGCCCGAACCGTCTCCTACAGCAGTAGCTGAGACGTGACTATATCCTCTCCCTTACTCCTGTCGTTACCATGGCATAAACTAAGGTCGGTTAAGGTTCCACCCAAACATCCATACTTCCACCATAAGCTCCACCGTGTCATCCAGGCGATCCGCTCAATGGGTGTTTACTCATCATCGCATCAAATATTACCAATAAAGATGTCTACCTACATAGAACGGTTTTGCAATGGTAAACCTAAGGACACCTTAATCTAGTGAGATTTTTCAGCAGCAAGTTTACGAGGCGATAGTGTGATACTCCTGTGCTTCAAAAAGCACGTAAATCTGTTGTTTCTGCATCTGATTTCAGTCTCGGTATGCTGTCACATTAGACGTGAGTAAAGGAACAAAAAATGTATCTGTGTTTTCACACACGTTTGTGCACTATAATATTTCACGCGGACTTACCTAATTTCAGCTGTAATTGACCACCGAGGGCAAAATTTTGTCAGGAGGATTATAGGATGCCCATCTTTCGTAATAAATAAAAAGATAGATATATTCTTTACTGTAACTACGCTAAAAATAAAAATTTCGGAACTTAAAATTAAGGGTAAAGGGCAAAGGACGGTTTTATCGCTAAAAGTGATTTTTTACAAACAACCTTTGGATGAATTTGTCTTTTTTCGTTTCGTAATAAAGTTATGCTTCGAACGTTACACAGATTATATTAAGAACCAAAATAGAAATGTAATCCCACATTTAATTCACTATTATAATCTAATGAGATAATACCCGACTCCTACCTGTTTTCAATTATTGAAATGGTACTAATCCGTTTAAAAGATTAACACCGAAACAAATAGGAAAATATTATACAAACGGACGGACATCGGATTAAAGTTGTGTATAAATTAAATTTGAAAACATGGTTTTGCTATTATCTCACTAGTGCACAAAGCTAGGGGAAATCCGCGGATTTATTTCATGAATATAATGCAGGTACTTTAGTTTTTGGCCGTGGTTTTGTTTGTGTGGATTTTGCAATCATTTATTTGAATGTTAGAATAGTATTTTTGCTTTTACAGATAATCGGCGAAGGGAAATATGACTTTTGCTTGTAGGTTCGTGCGCGCCGTCGACGCCTTGGCTCGGTCCGGACAGTTACCAGACGATCGGACAGCGAGCTACCCATGGCTCGCCGTCCGCGAGCCCGCGTCTACGGTGGCCGGAAATCGGGATCGGAATCCCGGCGGCGGCGGCGAGGGCGCCGTTGCCTGATGCGGTCTGCCTCCTCCTTTGCTAGCATTACTGCTTCGCAGAAGGAGGCGACCGCCTGCCACTCCTCCTCGCTCCGGACCATGGCCTGAACCAAGGCCCGGCGCGAGAGGTCTCCGCCGCCGATCAACCCCACGAGGGCACGGCGTTGCTCCGCCCAAGCAGGGCACACCTCAACTGTGTGCTCCACCGTGTCCTCCGGACGTTCCGCACAGTGGCGGCACCCGGGCGTCTCTTCCGCTCGAATCCGATGCAGGAACCTCCCGAACTTGCCATGTCCGGTGAGGACCTGCGTCATGCGGAAGGTAAGGACGCCGTGAGGTCTTTCCAGCCACGCCTCAAAGAGGGGACTTACCGCCATAATTGTGGCGTGCCCAGCACTGGGTTGCGATAGTCGCTGACGCCATTTCACCGTGAGATCCCGCCGGAGCTCTGTCCGCCATACCTCGACCTGTCGCGGTAGTGGACTTTCACCCCGGCGTTGCATCTCCACGCGCTTATCGTGCATGTGTGCAAGGACTGTTGCCTCCAGATCCCACGGTGGTCGGCCAGCCAGAAGGCTCGCCGCTTCGCGGGAGATCGTGCGGTAACCCCGCACCATCCGTATTGCCATGACCCTCTGGCAGGCGTTCAGTATGGACGCCGGTCGCTTTGCCAGCGACGGCGCCCACACCGGCGCCCCGTAGAGGGCCATGGACCGAACGATCCCCGCGTAGAGCCTCCGGCAGGAGGCGTCTGGACCCCCAAGGTTGGGCAGGAGCCGCTTGAGAGCAGCCCCGGCCCGGTTGAGTTTGGGAGCCAAACGTCGGAAGTGTTCTCCGAAATTCCATCGGCTGTCGAGAAGGAGTCCCAGGTACTTCATCGTCGACCCGACGCCGATGCGAACTCCTCCTACCATAAGTTGGGAGTCTGATGGTGGCGCATTCCGAGGGCCGTGGAAAAACATGGCCTCGGATTTGTGCAGCGCCACCTCGAGTCCCAACTCCTGGATCCTACCAACGACTATCGCAACCCCGCGTGTCGCTAGAGCGACCGCCGCCTGGTGCGACTCTCCCTGCGCTAAAACCAGCGTGTCGTCTGCGTAGCAGACCACGCTGACCCCGTCAGGGAGGTCGCCGCGCAGCACGTAGTCGTAGCCGATGTTCCACAAGGGTGGGCCTAGAACCGACCCCTGCGGAACACCGCACGACATCTCTCGACGTTTCCAGTCTCCCTGGTGACCGGGGTAGATAATGGACCTGTCCGACAGGTAAGCCTCGACCACTCGACAGAGGTATTCGGGCACCCGGTGGTACCGGAGTGCCCTCCGGATCGTACTCCAGGGCAGGGAGTTGAACGCGTTGGCAATGTCCAAGGACACTGCCACGACGCTCCTGCCCCGGGACACCGCAACCCCTGTCGTGAGGGCTCGCACGTTTGCTTGTAGGGTGGTGTACCAAAATCTGTTAATTTTTTAGCCTGTTAAGTTTGCTTTTTTGTCTGTTTTAGTCAGTTTTTTTTTGTTATTTATTGTTAAATCTGTTTTTGTTGTGATTAAGTTATAACAGTATTTTAGGTGAAAACCCCGTTTTCTGACATTTGAATTAAATAAACCCATCTTTCAGTCGGAAATCATAAAATGGCACCTCCCGCTCTAGATGAAGCGAGGGAGATTGTTTATATATTTATAGACTTTAACTCACCGGTATTCCTTTAATTTTTTGCGAGTAATTTATCAACAATTATTTAAATTAATAATATTATTATTCAAATAAGGTAATAAAATAAAAAATAAAAATTGAGAGCAAAATACAATTATTAATAAATACAATTTTGTACAAAACGCGCTCGAGCAACGCACACATAGACACCGCTCACGAACACGATATCTCGGCTTAATCGCCCGGTCGCAATCGTACAGTACGGAGCAATGCGCTTACGTGTGTGCGATCACCTAGCGTAAGGTATAAAAAGTGAAGTACATATGTAAGATTAACTTCTGTACCTATCTATTTTGTGGTATCAGGGAATATTTTTTCCGTATACGAGTATGTACCTTTCATATACTAAGCAAAAATTGAAAGTGGGTTGCTGAGTATCTGTCAAAACGATGAAAGATGATAAAAGGTAGGACTGTTTTTTTTTTGCTGGAAATTCATCCAGAGGAGGACATGTCAGGCTTTTACTGACTACAACAGCACAGAGTATCCTTCAGTTAATTGTTTCGCATAAACCACGAAAGCACCATATCATCATCATCATCATCATCATCATCATCATCATCAAGAAGACGTCCACTTTTGAAGTTTTTTTTTTTTGTTATTTCTTGTTAAATCTGTTTTTGTTGTGATTAAGTTATAACAGTATTTCAGGTGAAAACCCCGTTTTCTGACATTTGAATTAAATAAACCCATCTTTCAGTCGGAAATCATAAAATGGCACCTCCCGCTCTAGATGAAGCGAGGGAGATTGTTTATATATTTATAGACTTTAACTCACCGGTATTCCTTTAATTGTTTGCGAGTAATTTATCAACAATTATTTAAATTAATAATATTATTATTCAAATAAGGTAATAAAATAAAAAAAAATATTTGAGAGCAAAATACAATTTTTCAAAATTAACAGCAGTGGCTAAACTCAAAAGAAGTCAAAGTTAACAGACCGGATAACATAGAGGATATTAACAGACCAAATAACTTCATTATTTTCCTAGTTATTAAGTGTAAGAAGGCGTTTATATAAAGTTACGCACGTTAAGCGTAAAGCACACAAGATTGGGCAACTTTGTAAATTAAAGTGAAATCGTGACTTCATTTTCCTAAGTTAATAAAATTGTACTTTATGGTGACCGTAAAACAGTAACGGCGTGGTTTATTTTGGAAATGACTAATTAGTGCCCGTTTTAGAGCTCTTGGTCGACAAGTAGGCGCTTTAGTACCTATTTGGTACAAATTAAAACTAGTAAACGTTTTGTCTCAAGCTTTTAGTTGGCTAGGTTTTATAGAATTTAATTTAAACGACAGAATCTTTTTATAAACTAACACGTATCACTACTAAAAATATAAAGATATTTAGAGGATCTAATTGTTTGGTAATATGATGAAACTTCCTTACGTTGTTTAGATCATAGGAAAAAGAAACTTGAATAGTTTTGATTTTAAAATGAAACCACAAAAAATTTTGAATACCGACAATACTTTTTTTATTCTGAACAAAAAAAAAAACGATTATAGTAATTACGCCAAATTTTGAAATACAATCAATTGCTTATTGAAGGTGATTAGATATTATTTGTGAAAAAATATTTTAGATCGTGTAATGATTGATAATAATGTTATCTAATTAGGTATCGCAACTCCAATTTTCTTCAATAAATAGAATATAGAAGCATTCTACTCTTAGTTTATTTTTGGAAGAAAAATTACTTATTTATGTAAATGAAATCCCCGAATCAAAGGTACAATAAGTTCCAGAATATTTTAAAACAAACGAGGGAAATATGTGCAAACATAATTTTCCGCGAGCCTGAGATGAACAAAATGGCTCTTGCGCGGCCAGGAGTGGTACTCGGAAGTCCTCCAACGCACTAGTTGCTAGACAGTTGGGAGACTTGGGAAAAGCTTTATATACCAGACTAATATACGAGGACACCTTGCTAGTGCTGAAAACTGTAAAGAATTTATTCAGAAGTAAAAGCAGTAGCAGAAGTATTTTGTCTGAAGTAAAGGCAGAGAATATTTTTCACAACAACGAAAACGTCATAACAAAGACAACAAGTTTATTTGAAAGTGATGCAAAAATTATTTCATATACCTATGTAGCACAAGGGCACTTATAAAACGTCAGATGCTATTGCAGTCAGAGAGAGCAGTGGTAATGGCTCCGAGATACGAGTTGTTGGTCGCGGGTTTAAACCCTGCCAGACGCATTACTTTGTGTAATTTATTTCATTACCACTGCTGCTAAAAACTGTGAAGGCAAACATCGTGAGGAAACCGGCATGTCCTGGAACCAAAACTTTGAAGACATGTCACATTCACCTGGGCTCGCGTGGTGGATTACGGCCCATTCCCTCTCCTAGAGAGGAGATCTGAGTCCCAGCAGTGGGAACATTAAAAAGGCTGATGATGATGATCATCATCATCATCATCATTTCAGCCGATACACGGCCACTGCTGGACATAGGCCTCCCCCAAGCGTCGCCACAACGAACGTTCCTGTGCGTCTCGCATCCATCGGCTTCCCGCAATTTTCACCAGGTCATCAGACCACCTTGTTGGAGGCCTTCCAACGTTGCGTCTTCCGGTACGCGGTCGCCACTCTAGAACCTTTCAGCCCCAACGGCCATCTATTCTGCGAGCAATGTACCCTGCCCATTGCCACTTAAGTTTGGCAATTCTTTGTGCTAAGTCGGCAACTTTAGTTCTCCTGCGGTCTTCATTTTTGATTCGATCACGCAAGGTAACTCCGAGCATAGCCCTTTCCATTGCCCTTTCGGTGACTTTAAGCCTTCTGATGAGGCCCATTGTGAGCAACCACGTTTCGGAGCCATATGTCATCACTGGCAACACGCACTGATCATAGACTTTCATCTTGAGACACTGAAAGAAAGAAAGAAAGAAGAAAGAAAAAGTGTTTATTTGCGCCCAACATGACGCATATCCCAAAAATAAATAAAAATAAACAAAATACCAATATCATACACTGTGGTATGTTGGACGAGAAGACACCACGTAGCTTCCCGAACGCTGCCCAGCCGAGTTGGATTCGACGGTGATGATGATGACGATGACCTAAAGACCTATCACAAAACTATACTTAAACAAAAGCCACAAAACAAATTCCAAAAATATTCCACGCTTATCAAAGCATCGTTGACCGTAATTTCGCTAATCTGTCTGTTATTTACAAACTTTTTTCTTCTCGTATTTTTCGCTTATCGTTTCGCAAATTAAACAAAATAACAAACAACTGATTTACACACGCTTTTATGTCATGTCCAGTTCAGCAGATTTACGGTTCACGAGATATACGCTATTAATTTTTATACTTTGAATCAACGATGTTATCCTCTGTATCTCCTAAATTAACATTTTAAATGTTGGTACGAATGATGAAAAGGCAAAATTATAAAAACAGGCCATTTTATTTTATTGTCTCGTATACGGGCCCAATCGTTATCTAGAAATTTCGATGGTATGACTAATGCTTAAAATTATGAGAGTCCTTTTATCGTTTTATTATAATCTTTGGAACTTCGTGAAGGTTTATGGTTTGTAGAGATAAACAAAATTATGATTTCGGGTGTTATAATATTGTATTCTAGTGATTAATTTTCATGGGTGCCAGGAGAGGGGTGCGAAATGGGTGGTCCTGCACACATTTTAATAAAATATACAAAATCAATAAAAATATACACAAAAAAAAAATACACATAAAAAAGCTCTAAATTCCAAAAAGGCCGAGACAAGGGTGCAAATTCAGGCTCGCTTCGCTCGATCTTGCATTCTAGAGCGAAGCGAGCAATAACTGATTCTTAAACTCATTACATTGAGAAGAAGTCTCCTTATGAATGCGTATTTTTTTTTTTGGTAGAAAATCATCTAATGACATCTCCTGCCCTTAGGCGGAGTGGGAGGACATGTCAGACTTTTACTGACTAAAACCCACTCCTTTGTTGCCTTTCATTCCAGGGCCAGGTTTCCTTTCAGAATCGAACCTATGGCTCCAGTAGGCGGGGCACCTACGCTTTGCTGACAACTCCTTAAGGCGCGCGTGGAACTTTAAGCCGTCGACGACTTGTGCTTGGTCCGGATGGTTACCGGACGGTCGGACGGCGGGTTACCGATTGCTCGCCGTCCCTCTTCTGGTACACATTGGTCAAGAAATCGTAGTAGATAGGTACTTACCTAGATACAAAACAACAAGCGGAATCATCAAAGTCCCATTACCGTATGATCTAATTAATGATGGCTAATTCACCCTTCAACTAATTAGTGTGGCAGATGGCCTTTGAGATACCTAAATTAGCTTTGTGCACTGTGTTTGAGCATCATTTCGCAGATCAAGACCACTTGCAAGCCTTACTTGGCTTTGTGAAATAGACTAGGGTTGTAACGGAAGCCATTTAGCTGATGCGGATGCGGATGCGGAGCAGACGGGTATCACCTATAATTTTGCATGGTCATCTGATTTATACATGCATGCAAAATCTAATTTGCAAGATTTGATTACAGACAAAGTAACATCGGGCCCGTGTGCGGGACACTTATTTGTATTGTTGTATCGCTTGAAGCGATTTCTTAAAGAAAATCTTTGTAAAAGTATTTGGAAGTTTTTGATTACTAAAAAGATTCTAGTTAACGCGGTGGGCGCACACGCTGAATCTTGATTATTCTTGACCATTTCAAACGCAACACGTGACTGGACGGCTGAGTCGTCGTCGAGCGTCGCTGCTCGCGACGACTATTGTTCGATGATAATGAATTTATGACGTAAATAAAACTCCGTTATAATTCCGTTAACTCCGCATAAATTTTGCGGGTGCGGATGCGGATGCGAATATACGATTTCTTTCGGAACTTCCGCACTAACGGAAGCGAAAGCGAAGCTCCGTTACAACCCTAAAATAGACTATAAACAAAATACTTGTACATTTGCTTTTAGATAACAAATGAGATCGTCAGCATCCTGCTATAAATTGGAACTTCTTATAAAACGACCTGAATTTTTTTTCATAATTTATCATTCTAAAATATAACAGATTATGCTGAATCAATCAATAAAATTAAAAAAAAATAGTAATTAAGAGTATACATGTGGATTGATGGAGAGGGAGAGGGAGGCCAAAGAAAAGATTGATGGATTGCGTGAAGAGTGATATGAAAGAAAAGGAAGTAAGTGATAGCATGGTGGGTACAGGATAGAATAGAAGAAAAAAACGTGTTACACCGCCCCTAAATAACACAGGAGAAGGGCAGAAAGATCATGAGTATTTTTATCTACTTTGACGTTTTCACCACTTATTGAGTGGTTTCGTGATTCTCGAGGAAGGTTTTAGTATATAATTTGTTAAGTCTTCGGGGGAACCGTGTTACCCCGAATTTGACGCAAGCAAAGCCGCGGGCAAAAGCTAGTTAAAAAATTTTTTTTTTCTTTCTCCCACATTATTTTCCTCTTTTATCTTTTTTCCATACTTCTTTATTCATTTTCAATAATTTTAGTAGTCTGTTCGTAGCCAATCATAATGATTCTAGACCATGATATTTCATACAGTTTTTTTTAATAATACTAATAATTTATACACATTTTTTGGACATCTTTTAAAATCAATATTTTTGATAAATTATAGTGATTTGGATTTTAATTTATTTATCATTTGCTTTTTTGAAGTTTTGTCATCAAAATAATCTAATTATGATGTAACTACGATGCTTAGTTATTGTGAAAAAAAAAAACATTTAATAAGAGCCAAATGTTGAGAATTTTGATGAAATTGTGACTTCTGAAATAAGAAAATGAAACATAATTAGAACTAGCCATGAATGCATATCAAAGATGATAATGTTGCGCTTAGTTTCCATTCGTAAGATTTGTAAATTCGTTATATTATGCCATTAACGAAGCTCACAAACATAAGTCGAAATGATGTTGGCACGAAAGAGCTATGTTTAACGCTTGATTTACCAAACATAATACACCCAAATTGACTTAAAAAAATAACTGGCTACTACTCATACTATGGTTAAATATGTGCTATAAAAATATTTCAAGTTGTTTTATTATTTTGTTTAAAAAAAAGCATACAAAGATGCGCTAATAATTTGCCGCGGGTGAATTTTTAAAAGACCGCAGCCTTAAAATTATTCCCAATAACACTCAACACTAGACAAAACTTTTTCTGACCTCTTCATCATCATCATTATTTTCAACCGATATGCGTCCGCTGTTGGACATAGGCCTCCTCCAAGGATCGCCACAACGAACGTTCCTGTTCACCAGGTCCACCTTATTGGAGGCCTTCCAACGCCGTGTCTGTCCAGAACCTTTCGGCCCCAACGGCCATCTATTCTGCGAGTAATGTGCCCTGCCCATTGCCACTTAAGCTATGTCGGCTACTTTAGTTCTCCTGTGGATGTCTTCATTCTTGATTCGATCACGTAAGTAAACCCCGAGCATAGCCCTTTCCATTGCCCTTTGGGTGACATTAAGCCTTCTGATGAGGCCCATTGTGAGCGACCACGTTTCAAGTATGACACCTTTTTTTTTTGTCGACGGGGAAAATCATCTTTGACGAAACCCGCTCTTGGGTGGAGCGGTAGACAGTGTCAGACTCTTACTGACAAAAAACCCCGCGCCGTTCCTTCTTGCCTTCATACCGGGGCACGAGCTCCCTTTCGGACAACCCTGTCCCCAGTAGGCTTCGACCCAGCTGGGCCCCTCCTGCTGAAGTATGACACCTTCAATTAAAGTTAATTTTAAAATGTTGCCCTAACCACAACAGTTTCAAGAAAACTATTATAGAGAATGTAAAGTTGTTGTTAAATCCAAATAAACAGGAGTAAATTTTAAAGTTTTCTTTTCTTGCTACGTTTTCTTAAGTAAAATAACAGTTTCGTAATGGACAAAACGACTTTAATAAATAAAGTAGCACTGCTAAAGATGCCAGTACAACTGCTAACTTATAAAATTGGTTCAGAATAAAAACTTCCAACTTGTAACAAGTTTTACATATTTTGACTGAATTTATATTTCTGCAAGTAGACTGCATAGAATGAATAGGAAGTGGTCTTTCAAATATTATTCTTTATTGATCATTGAATGGCTTATTACTCTCTGGATCTTTGACTGGCCTGTTAGTCTAGTGGTTAGTAGCCCTGACTGCTATGCCGGAGGTCGTGAGTTCGATTCCCACCCAGGACAAATGTTTATGTGATGAGCATGATCATTTGTTCTGTGTCTGGGTGTAATTTATCTATATTATGTATGTATTTAGAAATATATAAGTATGTTTATCAGTTGTCTAGCACCCATAACACAAGCTCTGCTTAGCTTGGGACTAGACGGCGTTGTGTGATAGTTGTGGAATATTATATTATTATTACTACAACGATAGTTGTTCAATGATTTTGTTTATTAAATTGGCAAAGCAGGCGCCATAGAAGATGGCCAGTGACACAAAAAAAAATGACGTGTAAAAGTGTTGTTTATAATCTATTGGCCGCTGCCAGCAGCTTCAAAGCAGTCCCAAGGGAACATACTCTTGGCATATAAAATTCTATGTACTACTCCAGGATATGGTCTACACGTGTGCCAATGTCATTCAAATCAGTTTAACTGTTCATGCGTAAAAAAGTAACAAACATGTACACTTTGCACACACTCTCACTAACTTTCGATTTTATAATATTAGTGTGATTTGCAAATTAAATGGCATTTATTATAGCTTGAAAATAAATTGCAGAGTTTTAAGCTAGATACATTGCCTCAAAATGAAGCTTGAAGCGGCGTTTTTTTGTGGTTCAAAAGTGGCTTCAAGCTTTACCGGACACATGAGGTGTCGCGCATTTCAGCTGCAGCTGCTTCAAGCGTTTTTTTTGTGGCAGCTTTTTTTTTGCGTGTGCGAGGTCATTTTGGCGTGTTTCACGTGTGCGTCGGTCTAATGTAGTTCTAACTCAATAATTAAGCTTCACACGCATTCTATCTTTTATAACTCTGGTTAATAAGTAACCTAACCTAACACACGAATTCTCCGTAGTCCATGTCAGATTTGTTACCCCAAATGCAAACATTTGAACCCAAAAACACGTCCAAATTATCTTGTGACCTTTAAACAGAACATCCTGTCAACAACGCCATATTTTACGGAGACGGACCTTCAATCCTCAGGGAGCACGTTAACAAGTTAGGTACAAGGAACCCGAGAACCAAGCACAAAACAGTACTAAATTATTTAGTTTACAAACTGTCTCTCATATTCTATTTGTGGCTTTTGATGTTGTCTTGATTGTGTTTACATAACATTATATATTTACTGTTGAAGTCTTGACGTAACTTAGTAATTAGATACACTCACTAATAATTACTCAGTTATACGAATTTATAGAACACCTTTTTTTTTTTTTTTTTGTCGACGGGTAAAATCATCTTTGACGAAACCCGCTCTTGGGTGGAGCGGGAGACAGTGTCAGACTCTTACTGACTAAAAACCCCGCGCCGTTCCTTCTAGCCTTCATACCGGGGCACGAGCTCCCTTTCGGACAACCCTGTCCCCAGTAGGCTTCGACCCAGCTGGGCCCCTCCTGCTGCTGACAACTCCTTGAGGCGCGCGGGAACAGTGCGCGCCGTCGACGTCTTGGGCTCGGTCCATTACCGGACAATCGGACAGCGAGCTACCCATGGCTCGCCGTCCGCGAGCCCGCGTCTACGGTGGCCGGAAATCGGGATCGGAATCCCGGCGACGGCGGTGAGGGCGCCGTTGCCTGATGCGGTCGGCCTCCTCCTTTGCAAGCATTACTGCTTCGCAGAAGGAGGCGACCGCCTGCCACTCCTCCTCGCTCCGGACCATGGCCTCGACCAGGGCCCGGCGCGAGAGGTCTCCGCCGCCGATCGCCCCCACGAGGGCACGGCGATGCTCCGCCCAGGCAGGGCACACCTCGACGGTGTGCTCCACCGTGTCCTCCGGGCGTTGCGCACAGTGGCGACACCCGGGCGTCTCTTCCGCCTGAATCCGATGCAGGAACCTCCCGAACTTGCCATGTCCGGTGAGGACCTGCGTCATGCGGAAGGTAAGGACGCCGTGAGGTCTTTCCAGCCACGCCTCAAAGAGGGGACTTACCGCCATAATCGTGGCGTGCCCAGCACTGGGTTGCGATAGCCGTTGACGCCATTTTACCGTGAGATCCCGCCGGAGCTCTGTCCGCCATACCTCGATCTGTCGCGGTAGTGGACTTTCACCCCGGCGTTGCATCTCCACGCGCTTATCGTGCATGTGTGCAAGGACTGTTGCCTCCAGATCCCACGGTGGTAGGCCAGCCAGAAGGCTCGCCGCTTCGCGGGAGATCGTGCGGTAACCCCGCACCATCCGTATTGCCATGACCCTCTGGCAGGCGTTCAGTATAGACGCCGGTCGCTTTGCCAGCGACGGCGCCCACACCGGCGCCCCGTAGAGGGCCATGGACCGAACGATCCCCGCGTAGAGCCTCCGGCAGGAGGCGTCTGGACCCCCAAGGTTGGGCAGGAGCCGCTTGAGAGCAGCCCCAGCCCGGAGAAGCTTGGGAGCCAGACGTCGGAAATGTTCCACGAAATTCCACCGGCTGTCGAGGACGAGTCCCAGATACTTCATCGTCGACCCGACGCCGATGCGAACTCCTCCCAATTTATAGAACACCTTATATTACTTTCACTTGGATCGTAATTGATAGACTAATTTTTAAAAACTTTCACTTTAGAGTTTAACTTTGGACCTCATCAGAAGATTACGATCACTCAAAGGGCAATGGAAAGGGCTAAGCTCGGAGTTTCCTTGCATAACACATCAGAAATTCAGATATCCGCAGGAGAACCAAGGTAACCGATGTAGTACAAAGAATCGCCAATTTTAAGTGGCAATGGGCAGGGCACATTGCTCGCAGAACAGATGGTCGACGGGGACGAAAGGTTCTATAGTGGCGACTACGAACCGGAAGACGCAGCGTTAAAAGGCCTCCCATAAGGTGGACCGATGACCTGGTGAGGGTCACGGAAAAGGAATCCAATATATGCATGAGATCACCGGTCATTATGGCAACAGGGGACGTCAATCGGCTGAAATGATGATGATGATGAGAAAAAGCATTGATATTCGCAAACAATGTCAATTGTTCTTGAATAAAGCAATCAATCAAAAGGTGAATTGAGGCCAATCAGCTTAGCAGTATTGTTTGAAAGAGTTACGAGCCTAGAACGAAAAAGGCAACTGAATGAACCCGATTGGGCTTTATTCAGTAAAAGTCTGATATTCCCTCACGCTACAGCCACAGAAAAAGTTATTATATAGGTACATATTAGTATTCCTATTACATAATAATATTATTTGATGACATTATTCCTTCAAAAACAAATCTAAACAACGTATATTTTGAAGTATGAATCAATAGATACAATGAAAAGGAAAAGAATTAAGGAAAATAAGTGACAATAACAAAAACACAAATTGTAATACGCTGTGTCAGTTATAATCGTAGAAGGCGGGCCGAGGGCGGGAGCGTAGCGGAATTTCTGTATACTCTGCAATTTATGTCTGGCAGAATCCATACAAATACAAATTCAAATATCACAAAAAAATCTCGATCCTCTACCGCCTATAAGCCGCCCCCGTCCCGCCTTCAATTCAATGTAAGCGACTTTCAATATCGATAAAATAATGATCTGGTAAAAAAGTTCGATATCAAAGAGATACTCACCGTGCTAATTAATATAAAGCCCACTCAAATTGGTTCTTATTTTATGGTCCATGTTATGAATCCTGCAACTAGATACTGATTGCAAGTATCAGTCTATACTTACTGAAGCAAATACTACTAGAGTCTGGCTAAAAAGTCAAATAACTTGGGTGATTATTAGAGTAAAATGAAATCTGATAAAGTCAACACTGGTTCAATAATCAAGGTTGATCAAGAGATCTTGATCATTGTTTACTACTCGTAATAGAAAAACCTTATAAAATGTATCAATTATAAGTATTTCTTAACAAGTTTTTTTTAAGTTTTTTATACTTTTTAGACAGACTATAAAGCTAAATTTTTACTGATTTTGAGAGGAAACCATCGGCCCTATCATAGCCATATGCTCGTCGTCATGTATCTTGCTATAATGATAATGTTTAGTGTTATAGTTGAGTATAATAGTTAGAGACATGAAAGAAGAAATCAAACTGTAGTGGATTTAAAGGTAATAACTTGACTAAGTTCGCTAGAGTGAAATATCTTTCCGCGGAAACCATATCTTTGACCTAATAATGCTTCTATATAATAAAAACAAAATATATGTATCTATTAATTCATTAAACCCCAAGCGAATCGGCGTTCGCTCTCTCATTGTCTTTCTAATTACGGTATTTGAAAGGTTAAATTCAAAGCCATCTAGTGAAAATATAGCTAAGTTTGAGTCCATAGCGTTCACGTTAAGATTTAAGCTAAAATTTAAGGTCATTACTAAGAATTAAAGACTAGATATGAAATTTAAAGAAATACTTAGTTCATAAATTAATATTATCAACATCTGATCTGATTGTTCCTTACAAACAATATATCAGACAATATCTAATTTTGCGTCGCAAATTCGCAACTAGGTAGGCTTCAGTCGCGCAACAAAGTTTGACCTTATTATCGGATCTCATCGTTTTCTTGTGAACAAAATACACGTTGCGATAAATTACACCCTATTCTCTCCGTTGTACGTTATGTAAATTCGTCTTTGGCGCGACACCTGGTGTGGCAATAAATTATTTAGATATCGTCTGAGATTGTATAGCCGGCTTCATTAATATACGGTAAGAAAAACTGTCCCGCCCAACACTTGTCGGACGTTCGCGAACAGTAATTTATTTGATACGACCAGTCCTATATAAATTATAAGATAGCGTTGTTAAGCTGTTATATTACATGAAAGGCTAGCTGACTGTAAATGGCAGTCACTGTCCAATGACTGGGCATCAAAGTGACGCTTGACAATGTCGTCTGTGTTTACGTCAGGTCATTTTCTATGATAGTATTGTATCCGATTTTTTTTTTAGCCGAGTATAATAATAATGCAAAGATTAAATTATTTTATACTACCTTCTATCAGCAGTTTTGGCCACATGAAAGTAGAAAATATTTGCCTAAGTCACGCAGTGATAAAGAAGCATTGTATTGGTGAAAGAAATTTAAAATCGGTTTTATAGTTTTTGAGTTCCAATTATAATAATAACACAAAGATTTGATTATTTTATACTATCTTCTACCAGCAGCTTTGGCCACATGAAAGTAGAAAACATATGTGTAAGTCACTCAGTGATAAAGAAGCATTGTATTGGTGAAAGAATTTTAATTCATGAATCCCTAAGCGACCACCGGTGGCCGCGCATCTATTGTCTTACTATTGTGTCTCTAATTGACGGTATCTGAAGGGTTAAAATCGGTCTTGTAGTTTTTGAGTATGTCATTTCAAACAACAGTACAAATATAGATCCACCCCCTTTTTTATTATTGATAGGCTCATGCTTAACCACTACAGTAGAACGGTCACCCCTTCTAGGTAGGCAGGGGTGAATAGGAACAAAACTTTAAAGGGGTTTTTTCACGTTATTAAGATATTGTTTGCAGCACTTAGTATTGCACTTTTTTCTTGCATCGTACAAAAACAAAGGAAGCTTTCCTAGAAACCAATATTAGGAGAGATGAGTGAAAGTCCTAATCAAAGTTATGTTTCTATTGACCCCTGCATTCTTATTCACTCCATTTGGTGGTATCTAATCTATTGGTAAGTAATTAATGCAATCGATTTTTATGTCTATCCATAAATCTACTCCTGAATTCTCAGAATCAGAACTTCTCACCGAGTGAGTTACTTGAAAAACACGCCGCCGAGAGTCATAATCACTTCACACATCGCTGAATTCCAGCACATTCCAATTATTCCCGTACAGCTCCTACAGTTTTTTCTAACACTAACCTCCTTTAAAACATGTTAACCTAGTTTCCGCGAACCACAGTGCCCTAACAAAAACAAGTCAACAAAATCAAACACACATTGAAAAGTTTAGGGCAAAACAAAAGCGAAGCCCGTACAATTTGTATCGAAATGTAAAGTTTAAAATAATTGCTTGTGGGGAAAAACTTCAGTAGTTCTTTTCATCAAGTACACGCCGGCTGGGGAACGGATCCGAAGCAAATAAAAATCAGTGGCTAAGGAGAGTAAATTTTCCGCTGCTGGCTTCCTTTTTACCGTCTTGGACACGATATTGTAAGACTCACAGTGGAAGTAATTACATTATGAAGTGCGGTTGCTATGTAAAGAGTAACGTAGGTATTTTATTTACTTTATATTGGAAGGTTTGTGTAAGGAAAATGTTATTAGTTTCGTACATCGGATGATTTCATGGAATTTATTGAATTGAGGTTGGGTAAACAAACAAACGGCGTAGGTACACGTGAGCCACGTATGCCGATCTGGACATATACATTTTATATGGCAACTCTAAGTCAAAGTCAAAATATTTTATTTCACATAGACCTACATGGGCACTTATAAAACGTCAGAAGCTAGTGCACGGTTCCAAATTGGTCGTTTCCTATGGAGAAGAACCGGCAAGAAACTCCATGGTTACTCTTTTAAAAAAATGTGTTTATTGATTGATTTATGTAAGAACAGTGTAGACCAGTCAACACTGTACACAAAAGCGCAAAATTAATCATAATAAAATAAAAAAAATAAAAAAGTAAGTCGTAATAGAAAGTTATCAAAGTGTTTGTGGATTATACAGTGTTCTCACATTAGCATTCCAAAAAGAGGCTATATAAAAAAGCTGGAAAAATTTAAATAATTACAACTTTCCTAACAATAAAATAAATTACTAACAAATTTAATGCAGTTAAAGTCTAAATAATAAAAATAAAAAATATTGCAAAAGCAATGCGTTAAAGGAAAAATAAATATATATGTATTAAAACTAAACCTTAGAACCACGCCAGTGACGCCACGCGACGCGACTCTACGTACAAATCAGGCGTGGCCCACGAGTGCCACGGTCTAATGTAGTTCTTATGTCTTTAAAACCTACCTATGATACAATACAGAAAATATACGTATTCTTATTGGAGGGTAATATTAAAAAAAAGGTTATTTTATTTAACATCCGGGGCCCCATTCAAATATACACACAAAATTACTTTCAAATCGGTCAAACCGTTTAGGTAGGTGACAAACACACATACAGAAAAACTATTTGTATGAAATATAAAAGGAGAAACTGACTGACTGATATATCGACACAGCCGAAACTACTAGAACAAAGAAGGTGAAGTTTTGAACAAAGCTTCTTTTTATGATGTAAGTGAGTACTCAGAGTTACTACCCCTCGAGCGCCGATTGTACATACTTACGTCTGTATAACTTGAATGACCTTGAAAAACGCTTCATTGACGTTTTGTACTCACGTTTGTACGAAATTTTTTTTGACCGAAAATTTTGTTTTCTATATCTTTGTTTTACCTATAAAAATCCAGAAAAAGTTCTTTTTTTGGTGATTTACGTAAAAACGCGCAATTACGTAATAATAATACCCCCCCCCCCGTCGCGCTTAAGAGTACTTTTTTTTGTTTATAGGAGGTAATCTCTGAAAGTACCGTTCCGATTGCTGAAATAATTTCACCAATAGAAAGCTGCTTTATTCCTGAGTGACAAGGCTATAGTTAATGTACGTGGGTGAAGCCGCGGGCAGAAGCTAGTAGCTAATATCGTAAGACTTACATTAACTTGTTATTGATACTGCTCCAGTTTCTTTAGTAACACATGTTATGCATCGTCACGGCGTATCATACAGGGATTTAGCTACAAGTCACCCCTCAAGGAGACTGGGTTCACAGACACCTTTTATTTATTTATAAACAGTCTCATATATCTATACTCTGTTCAAAATAACATTAGAAATTTATGAAAATCTTTTACTGTCCCCGCACACGGACCTTAAAAAAAACGCTGTCACAAAAAACCGCTAGAAGCGGCAACAAAAAAAGCTAGAAGCCGCCGCAAAAAACAGCTGAAGCGCGTGACATCTCTTGTGCCCGGTGAAGCTTGAAGCCACTTGGAGCGTTTTTTTATGGCGGCACCGCCGCACAAGAGCCACAAAAAAGGTCACCTCAAAATGAAGCTCTAAGCGGCGTTTTTTTCAAGCCCATTTGCGGGGTCAGTTATTACTGTCCTTTCAACCGATTTTGTCTTTTATTTAGTTGATGGCACAAATGGCAGCTGCAGTAAATAGTTGGTATTTTAACCACTGTTTTGCTTTCAATGTCATCCTTATGACTACGAAATAGACGTTTAAATCGGTTGAACAGACAGTATAAAAGGTTTCTTTAAATTTCTAATCTTAATAGAAATAAGGTATAAGTAAGTAAATAATTTATTGGATTATTTGTGACTCCCAAGGTGTAATAATTTGAGAACAGATTTTAATTAAATATTTTGATTTAATATCTATACATACAATCTGTAGAAGCTTTTAGTTGTGCGGACATTACGTAAAATGTGTGGAATCGATGTAAATAACGTACGAAATGATATAAACTAGTGCTTGACTGCGATCCCACCTGATGGTAAGCAGTGAGGCAATCTCTGATAGTGAGGAGCACTAGTTTATGAGCCTATTCACTCTTGCTTTGCAGGCACTCAAATTATAATCGGACAGGACGAACGTAACTGGAAAATTGTTCCAGTCCTTCGACTTACGCAGTATAAATGACGAGGCAAAACGCTTAGTACGGACCGTAGAGGTTTCATCGCAATCGGCTGACGATATCGAAAGATGTGTTCCAGGGCCGCATTAACTTTTTCGAAGAATTCCGCAGCCCTGGCAGGCATTAGCAATGCGGGCACCGTCAATGTTGCGGACAGCTCTTCGAGGAAACTCTTTGAAAAAATAGTACAAAAAAAAAGATGCGTTTCCTGAAAATGAAAAAAATAACCTTTGAAGAATACTATTAAACATAATTTTACCAACATTATTTTCTGATTAATAGATGTCAACTTATAGTAACAATAAGTTCATTATAGCCTCATCTCACTTCACAGGGTCGTGTTACGTTTAATTCAATTAATTTATGTGTACTTCAAAACTAATTAATGTTTTAAGCGAAGAATAATATTTTGATTCTCCAACTTTCCGGACACGACCATTTATTTTCACGATGAACCTATTGTTATTTCTGAAACAGCCGCTTATTACTTTAATAATTTTGCTATAATGATATATAATTGAACCTCGCCAGGGTCACGGGAATCCGATGGATGCGTGGCGCACAGGACCGTTGTAGCGACGCTTGGGGGAGACCTATGTCCAACAGTGGACGTCTTTCGGCTGATATGATAATGATGATGATTAATAAGTACGTTTAATTATAAGCTTTGATAAAATTGAAAACCAAACTAAAACATTGCAAAGTGAGCAAGATGTACAGAAATATTATTTCCAACAAACTCTTTGCCCATAATGTGTTCTCAGTAAAATTAATTCGATTCACAGTTAGTAATTTACTTAGAATTTATTTCAAGAAATTTTTATTTAACCCTTCAGATACCGTCAATTAGAAACACAATAGTAAGACAATAGATGCGCGGCCACCGGTGGTCGCTTGGGGATTCATGAATTAAACGCAATAATTTATAGATAAAGCAGAATATATAACCAGAACTCCTATAATTTATCCTAAGTCGAAATGCAAGCTCTTGATCCAAATACTGTCTATTATACTGTTAGGAAAGAAGGGGAAGCGAATAAAACACCCAATAGCCGGAGTCGGAGTCTTATCGCCAATATCTGAAACAGATAAGCTGAAAATAAAATGCATTGAAGTAGACAAAGTCTCTAGACGTTCACAAAGCGACATGTGTAACCCAGCCCGATGGATAAAAGCGCTATTAAGATAGTACGAGCGTTACAGTCGTCTTGGTCGGGTTTATTGCAACTTTGTTTGCTTGGAAGGCAATAGAGGGCGGCCCGCCCCTGTAATTCAACAGACTACCGGCTTCCGATTGTTATTACCTAGCAACTACAACCGCTACCGATGCCTCCTGGGTATAAGAATGATTGATGTACCTTTTTGTTTATAGTACGAAGTGGTGTTCCGCATGCCTTGCTAACCACTGGAGTGCGGAAGGTTGTATGTTTTTTTAAGTAACAAAATGGAGAAATTATTTGACGTTTGATGTATGACACAGGCAGATTGGGAATGTGGTTCGCTTTTGTGAGTTAGGTACAATAAATACATCGGTCTTTATTAAAATCATTTCTCTCAATAACAATACAAAAGATATAATTTCGTCACAAACAAAGAAAATTGTCTTTCCTTTTTAATTTCACTGAGTCGACACGATCTAACGAACACCGTAGACAGTAGACACAGCTAAAATTCACATCCTCTCATTATCGTCGTTTTGCGGAGAACAAAGTAAACGTTACGCTAGAGTCAAGTTAAAATACGTTTACAACTGCAAAAATTTGTAAGAATGTTCGTGGGGCAACCCTGGCAATGTTGTCGTCCGGATTTACGACCCCTGTCCCGGGTTTTTCTGCTTCGAACCCAAGCTTGTCAAATTAGACAACATTAGTTACGGCACGGGTGCATTGTAGAACACATAGCTAGCATACACGGTTAATTTGGTGTCTTTTATTCCCCTTCTTCTGAGATAGTCCTTCAGTATTACATTGCAGAAATTCTTGTCCCTGATTTGGAGTAAAGGTTTTATTAAACTTTGCCTCAGGTTTATCAAACACGATCTAAAAATCGTCAGTATTGGATCTAGCATAGCATAGTCAGCCTTATAATGTTCCTACTGCTGGGACTCAGGTCTCATCTTTAGGAGAGGGAATGGGCCGTAATCCATCACGCGAGCCCAATGCGGGTTGGTGGATGTCACATGTCTTCGAATTTTTTGGTTCGAGGATATGCCGGTTTCTTCACGATCGTTTTGAGAGTAGTGGTGATGAAATAAATTACACAAAGTAATGCGCCTGACTGGGTTTGAACCCGCATTCTACAACTCGTAAGTCAGGGCCATTACCACTCGGCCACCACTTCTCAGTATTGAATCTAACAAAATAAAATCTCAGTCGTGCACCGAATCCGGAAGATTTCAGTTGGTTGTTGCTCTACTTTCGACGGAATATTCCTAGCCGGGATCATGAATAAGAGTATCCAATTGTACAAAATTATACTCTCAAAACATAAAGTAGGATAACAGCAAATCCCGTTTTTGATCTTTCAACTAAGAAGAGAATTTAGTTTCTCGAAACTTCGAACGAAACGGGCGGGGCATATTTCAAACTTGCAATAAAATACATCTCCACGTTCATGGCTCTAATAAAAAGGAAGATTTGTTTCAATGTAGCCGTGCATTTTGTGCTGGAAAATATTTAGGTATACTTGAGTGAATAAGCTAGTATATTTACATAATTTTGATTTTATTTGGAGGGAATAAAACAGTGGAGTGCTCTATTCTCGTTGCGTACCAAATGTATGCATGTTTGTTTTAAGACGAGTTTAATTTGATAACCATGAAGTTGGCTGGCTGGTTGGCATGAATTTTAATATATTATTTACTTAGTTTATTTTTGTGTGCTTTGCTTTTGTGGTTTTATGGCAGAGTTGTGTTTATTAAGTAAGTTGTAAAACAAAGGTAAATTATGAATAAATTAGTTGAAGGTGAGAAAGAAAATATAGAAGAGCAGCGATTCCTTAATTACTCATTTTTTTTTTTGTATCCGTAATCAAAACATATGGAGCCTTATAAAAAAAATGGTAAGCGATAGTTTGCATTCTTTGCAGAAAGGGATTTTTCCTTTCATAATATAATTAAAAAAATAACAATGTGTTAATTGAAACTGTTTAATAGTAGTTGTACATATGAATGATAAGTTATATTTTTTTTGAAAGATATTATAAAATAAATTTTAATTAAGAGGAAAAACCCTATCCTACAAAAAAACGCAATTGTCGTTTACGGCCTTTTTCCTAAAAAGTTTTAATACACTATTATAAATATTTCACTGTAAATTGCCCTAAGACTACCCACATCAGAATAAAAAAAAAACGTAGGTTCTACTTCTTTAATCTTTAGCAAAACCAGGAAAATTTAAAGAAAATTTCACTCGCCGCTGAATCTCCTGGCTATTGCTACCGACATTTTTTCCTTCATTTATTCATAAGCAAAAGCGTACAGGAACTACTCGAAAAATACGTGACTGCCTATGCCTAAATAATGTATGAGCTAGGAGCCGTCTAGGTATGACGTTTGAACCTGTGCCGCAAAATGGAAGGAGTACCTTGTAAATGTGGTTTACATATGTGTGTAGTGAGGTAGGCATGAACAGTGAACACCCTTAGGGTATATTCTTTGATTCGTTTTACAAAAATGGTTTGGTTGTTGTTACTTTACAAGTATTTTATTTCTAAACTACCGCGTAATCAAAAGTTTTAAAATAAGAGAGTTAGATGCGGGACGCGCAGGATCATTCATTATGGCGACACTTGGGGGAGGCCTATGTCCAACAGGGGACGTCTATCGACTGATAGTTGCGTCCCATCTGCGACTGCATCGTCACTTTACATCAGGTGAGATAGCGGTCAAGCGCGAACCTATCAACTATTAAAAAAAAATAAAAAAAAATTAACGCTACAGTAAAATCAGCAGCAGGTTGGTCCAATTCCCAAAAGATATCTATAAGGTACAAAAACTACAACTAGCTAGGTCCTCGCATGCAGGTTTAAAATACTTAACAAGTAAAGTTAACGAAGGCTAATTTACATGTTAACCAACTAATGTGAAAATGTGTTCCGACCGAGTAATTGAGTTGAGAAAAAAGGAAATGAATTTATTTAATGTTACTCATGGGCCACAACACAGCCGATACTATCGTCTGTTACAGCTGTATTGGGTTTTAACCTAGATAATTGTGTTTTACAAAGCATTGGATTTAGAACATGGCTTTTTAACCCCCGACAAAAAAGAGGGGTGTTTTTATTTTTTAGTTTTTTTGTCAGTTTAGTTGTCATTTTCTATTCTTTTAAGTAAAATAATAATTTTCATATTGCGGTCCCTCGACTTAGTGACACTCGTCTTTTAAATATTTATAGATTTCTTTAATGACGTTAAAAAGTTGAAAAAGTAACTTATTTTTTACTTTTTATGGTTTTTTTTTTGGGGGGTATTTTAAAATTTTTAATTTTAGTTTTTATTGTAAACTAGCTTCTGCCCGCGAGTTCGTTTGCCATTTTTGAGAACAATATAACACGATATATGCAAAGATATAAGCCCGCTTCAAAAGCATAAGTGCACTATTTATTATTTGCATTATAACTTAATAATAGTTACTTATTTTGGGCTACATTATTATCTTCAGTTAATGCTAATTAATATTAAATATAACAACTACTGCCAGTGGCTTCGCCCGATTAAAATTAAAAAGATATCCCAAGAAAACTTACTCTCGGGATAAAATATACCCTATATGCAATTTCAGGACATGGTCTACCCTTGTGCCAGATTTCATACAAATCTGATCAGACTTTCGTGCTTGAAGAAGTAATAAACATACAAATATATCCACAAACTATAGCCTTTATGGTAGAACAACATTGCAATACAAGATTTGTGAAGATACGCGAAGCCACGCGAAGCCACGCGAAGCCACGCGACGCGCCGCTACGTAAGAATCAGGCGTGGCACACGTATGCGTCGGTCTAATGTAGTTCTAGCTTTATACTAGTGTGATTATATACTGTATGTACATTATTATTATTATTTTTATATATTTATTTATCTCAGGACCCTAAGGTCCTGGACCTTTGGAAGGCGTACGAGGAGCCGAAACCAACTCGCAGAGGCCCTTTTAGATGATTTTAATGATGGATTGTGGTACCAACCGGCGATTATCCCTGTATGCGCTATGCTAGTGCATCCAAGGACAACCCCCGGTTTGAACTATTGCGATACAATATGGAAAACAAAATAATAAGGCTATGATTTTTGGAGTCTTAGGTGGACTGATTTCATGGAACTATGTTAAGACTATGGCCCCTGCCTGAACAATGTTATTAAGATCCATCAATAAAAGGCAGGGGGTGACTTGCACACTCAATAAATGGGCCCCCAGAAACGGCCGCTAGCACGAAGTGACGTAGCAACAAGAGGGCAACATATCCTGAGGCGCTTGAGGAGTGGAGAGGCATACCACGGCTATCAGGACAATCCCGGAAGTACGGTCAAGATCCCTACCAGCACCTTACTGGATTATACATCCTTCTCCCGAGCACGAGCTCTTGCGAATCTCCACTCAAGCCAGCCAATAAAGGCAAGAGAGAGGTGGGAGCTCTGTTCCTCGTCAGTGTTCACTACGACCGGCCAATAAAGGCAAGCCGGAGATGAAGAACAGGAATTCTCCCGGGAGATCGGGTCCGTGGGGTCGCTAATACCCAACAGTTCGCCACAAAACTGCCCTGCGGATTGTATCTCTCTTAGTCTGGCCCCTCACCCTAGGTATGTTACGGTAAAGGAAATTCTACCGATACAGACCTAGGGCATGTTGGAGCACACAAGCCCCACCACGACGTCAACGTAGAGATACGACGATGGGGTTATTATTATTATTATTATTATTATTATATTCTTTATTGTACACCACATAAACAAATACATAGGACAAACATCATCACCATCATCAGCCTTTTAATGTTCCCACTGCTGGGACTCAGGCCTCCTCTCAAGGAGAGGGAATGGGCCATAATCCACCACGCGGGCCCAGTGCGGGTTGGTGAATGTCACATGTCTTCGAATTTTTGGTTCTCGGACGTGCCGGTTTCCTCACGATGTTTTCCTTCACCGTTTTGAGAGCAGTGGTGATGAAATAAATTACACAAAGTAATGCGCCTGGCTGGGTTCGAACCCGCGACCTACAACTCGTAAGTCGGGGCCATTACCACTCGGCCACCACTGCTCATGTACATTATCTGAATAAATAAAAAGTCATACAGTATTGCACTGAGAACACTCAATTTACAACTAAGTATTAGGCTGCTTGCCCACGTCCGATAATCGATGACCGATTTTTTGTAGGAAAAAAATAGAACACACTGATAGCAATAGTGCAACAGAAAAAACAGAACAATGTTACAAATATACAATATCGGCCCGATTATCTGTCCAACAAAACAGTTTGACATGGGCGAGCAGCGTCACGTATACACATGACGTATATATATACTTAGTTATTTAAGTATAGCAATGACAGATGTGAAAACTTGTTTTTCACTGCCGTACAAAACTTAGCTATTCAAGTGTCCCCAAGCCCGCTACCCTTTCATGTCAAACTAGTATATCCCAGTTTTAATTCGAACGGTTATCTTATCTCCGGTTCCGTCACGTCGCGTGTCGTGTCGGCTCCGTGTCGTATCGACACCGGACGCGATACCGTGCCCGTTTAGTTTTCTGTTATTGAGATAAATTCAAGGGCCGGACAGCTCAACGATTTGGGAAAGGAAAGTACATTATTGGGTCAATAGGTTTGTCGGGAACTGGAAATGCTAAAAATTACTAGCTGAGATAAGAATACTGAAACTTTTTCTGAAAGTATTTTTGCATCAAATTCTCTGCACAGTAATCTTTGTCATTATGAATTCTGTCCAATCTTTAGTTCTTTATTGTACACAAACACATAACGTGTACAACATGATGTGTTTGTGTTGTGCTACAGTGATTTGGCAATTCATGTACAAAGGCAAACTTAACAACGAATTTAATAAAAAAAAAATATTTTTCATTAAAAATGCTAAATGTAACAACTTGTGTATTTTGGAATACAAAGCAGGAATAAATTAAGAAACAATTAAACATTACCCTTTTTAAAATGAATGTAAGTATTTTATACAAAATTCATGGTGAGTTTCGCAGTTTCTGCAAATAAATTTATTTATCCACGTTTTACAACTAAAACGTAGGTTTGGCTCGGTCTGGGCACTTACGAGTGGTTACGGACGAACCATCCAGGCGTGTGTGTATATTTATATTTTCTCCATGCTCGAACGGCTAAGCGTTTTTGAAAGGAAGTTGACAAACAGGTAGACCATGTCCTAATAGCATTTATGATATTTTTATCCCGCGACAATGTTACCTTGGGGCAATTTACTACTTTCACACGGGCAAAGTCGCTGGTAGCACCTAGTACCTAATTAGTATTAATTAGTACTCACCGACTATTGAGCCCAAAAACAGACAATAATTTGATCAAATTCAACATTTAGTAGGTAGATTCAACACAGCAGTATGTGAGGTATCAATTAATATAAATTAATAAAATCGTCCAAATCGAATTGTTATTTCACATTTCGTTTTATGAAAACAACTTCTAAAATCCAAATGTAACAGATAAACGGTATAACGTTATTAATTTGAACTCTTTGTTTTAGCAAATAGCTTTTGCCCGCAGCTTTGCCCGCGTACATAAAATATAGCCTATGTCACTCAGAAATAAAGCGGCTTTCTATCGGTGAAAAAAAATTAGCATACGGACCAGTACTTCCAGAGATTACCTCTTATAAATAAAAAAATAAACAAACTTTACCTGTCTATTATATTAGTGTAACAGATAAACGTATAGCTAGCTTTATTAATTTGAATTCTGTATTAACAATAACAATTCAATCAATTAACGTGTCACTACGCATTCATGGCAGTTTTAACAAATTAATTAGGTACGCCATTTTGATATTTCGAACGAAGAGTAGTAGTGTTTGATTGGAATTAATTAACATATGAATTTGTAGGTGCTTCATTTGTTTTCAATTATGTAATAATTATACAACCTTATTACAAGCTTTTATTTAGTTTCACCTGTCCCGATGTTTGTCTGTCATCAAATCTTGTAAATTAAGTTTGACTCACATTCTGGTTACCGATTGAGCTGAAATTTCGTATGCATGTGTAAATCAGATGACAATGCAATATTACTATGACAAGGAGCTGATCTAATGATGGAACCAGAAGGTGGCTATGGGAACTTGGTAGTTAAACGACATAATCCCATCGAGTTTGGGCTGAAATGATTCGTCTTGACTAGTGTTAATTATAGAAGTATTCCGAGCTATAAAAGCTTGCTATGAAAAAATAATTTTCATTAAAAGCTTCTTTTTAGTGTATATGCAAAACCTGAAACACCTATCTAGTATGTAAATAATACAAGAAAAAATTTCAAACTGTATTATGAAAAATCACATTCTGATAAGCCTGTGATGGTACGTAGTTGGCAACATAAATACATGGTCACCAGGCCACCCGGGCGACTGAAGGGTGGTTTTGTTCCTTAATGCCCGCTATGATCTGCCGTAACCTGTTTTGTGCTTAGTTTCGGTGTCCAACTTGTGACCTTTTTAAAATATTTTTCTAAGGTATTTTAATTTGAGAGAAATACCCAAATGATGCTTATATCAGTACTAAAACGACGTAAGAAATCTTTTGACTTATACCTACGTCAGTTTATGCTAATAAAATAATAAAAACAGTGTTGCTCACTTAGTAAGTTGAAGTAAGTATAGCTTAATGTAGACAAATTAATTCTCACGTTAATTTTCCTAAAAGAAAACATAATATTATGTTAGCAACTTCTTAAATAGCCGACAATCAAGAAACACATTTGTGTAGGTAACTAAAACGTAATATCGTTCGAGATGACTTTTATTATGTTAACGAAGTTACCTTAATGAGCGGACGGAACAAGGTAATGCTTTTAAAGAGCGGCAGTTATTTCCAGTTCTTCTTAATCTTGACTGATGGCGTCTCTACTAAGCACAGGGTAATCTACGTAAACGTATCGTCGACGGGGAAAATTAGTGAAGATCCTCAGGAAGTGTATGAAATATTAAGCCTATTAATTATGGCAAATCACAAAAGCTTCGCAGCGTAAGCACTGTCTTGAAGAGTCGTCGGATATCTTAATGATCATGTGATCCGCATTCGCTGGAGATTTGCGGAGTCGTCGGAATTAACTAGACGTCTTAAACCCACGCGACGTACCCCAATAACCTCTGTCTTATTGATTTTACTAAGTGAGTCAATAAACTCATCAGGCCCTCATTATGGAAGCCTTACTTTTTAAACGCTAATAGTTTCTTCACTGTCAACGTGACTATAAAACTTGTCGCGTTTTTTCGTTTAAGTTTTTATTATCTTTGTAATCTAAAACGAAGTATTACAATCGTTTCACGAAACGCAAACGAAATTGTTTATTAAGGTGACTTTTTATTTTGTCAAAGCGTAGTTCCTTAACTGTCCCCGCACATGGGCCACAAAAAAAGCCGCTTCAAGCTTCTTTTTGATACGGCTTTTTTTGTGGCTCGTGTGCGGTGGTGTCGCCACAAAAAAACGCTTGAAGCTGCTTCAAGCTTCGCCGAACACAAGATATCACGCGCTTCAGCTGTTTTTGCGGCGGCTTCTAGCTTATTTTTGTGGCTGTTTTTAACGTTTTTTTGCGGCGGCTTTTTTGGGGCTCGTGTGCAGGGACACACGAGGTTGTTGTTAGGGTTTTCGCATCGTTGTCTTACTACATACGAGTTTTGATCATTTATTTTTTATTTTTGTGCTTTTTAAACATTAAACCACTCAGGATCTGGATAAAGCGAGATAGGCTAGTGTTAGATTTTAGTGACTAAAGTCCTTCAGTTGCCTTTTGTGTTCCAGAGCTGTGGTAACTCTTTCGAACAATACCGCAGGCCTAGGCCTGATTTTGGAAAGCCAAATTTCAAGACAGACCTAAGTTAGCTTTAGAAACGGGTAGATAGATAGATAGATAGATAGATAAATTCTTTATTGTACACCAAAAATAAAAATTACATAAGAAACTTAAAATTAATAAGGTGTCACAATGGGCGGTCTTATCGCTAAAAACTCAAGCAAGAAAAGCTCAACCCCAAGCTCAAGTATCTATCAAAATTGGGAATCATCTCGTCGTTCGAGTCAACTTAGAAGTTCGTGCAGTTCAATAAATAAGCTATTACAACTAATAATAATATGGCTAGCAACAACTTTTACACTAATTTCATAAAGAGGCAAAACAGTTTTTTTTTAAGGTAATCTCTAAAAGTACTTGTCCGATTGCGAATTGTTTTCACCGATATTTAGCTGCTTTAATCTTGAGTGACATAGGCTATATTTTATGTACGCGAGCGAAGCCGCAGGCAAAAGCTAGTTTACAATAATTTATTAAGATCTCTTTAAAAGTTACAATTTTTTAGCGCTGCGTCATCGGACATCTACAGATAGCGTAACAAATCACTCGGCCAGCCAGACTCCAAATTAAATTACTTTTTCCTAGGGTACAAAAATAACTGAACAAAACGTAGTGTAAAAGAAAACTTTGTTCATTGTGACATCATTGATTTGAATGAACATGAGAGATGAAAGTTTTAGTGGCCGAGTAGTAACGGGCACGACTTACGAGTGCTAGGGCGTGGGTTCAAAACTTCAAACCTAGCCAGGCGCATTACTTTGTGTAATTTATTTCATCACCACTGCTCTCAAAACGGTGAAGGAAAATATCGTGAGGAAACCGGCATGACCTAGAACCAAAAAATTCGAATACAAGTGATATCGACCAAGCCGCACTGGGCACGCGTGGTGGACTACGGCCCATTCTCTCTCCTAGAGAAGAGGAATGACTCCCAACAGTGGAACCATCATAAGGCCGACTATGCTTTGAAATGAACATCAGGAAAACAAAATGAAAGTTTACATGCCCGGTAATGCAACGGTTCTAAAGGGGACAAAAGTTTATCGTGTATTCGGTTGGATGAGGAACAAACAAAAGACTGCAGCAATCTCGTGACGTGATTACTGGCTAATGACTTCACATGACACTATGCATTTGTATGGGAGACGGCGCTTGCTCTGTTGACGTTTTTAATGAGAAGAGGGAGGTACGCTTTGTACGTACCGAGGGTATAGAATAAGGACGTATAGAAGCGAAATTCTCATTCCTTCATTCTGTTTAATACCTAACTACAGTTTTAGCTGCGTAAATGTAGACACTTTTAGCACAAAATATGTAGGCACAGAAGTCAATCTACATACAAAGCGCGCTCGAGCAACGCACACATAGACACCGCTCACGGACACGATATCTCGGTAGCGTCTTGGCCCACTCGTCGAACAGTTCCGGCTCAAACGCTCATTAGAGTGCGTCCACCGAGCGCAGGTTTAAAAAGACAGTACATACATGAGATTGTCTTCTGTACCTATCTATTTTGTGTGTTTAGTTTTCAGTTTCCGACACCGAACACTTTTTGATCGTCATGGGTATGATATTGGAAGAAACTGGACCCAAAAAATGTTTACGTATGCTCAGGGAGTGGATGATTTCATACTGGTTCTATAGAAATCAAATATTCATCAGTAGCTTGTATCTGACACCAGACACACGTTTGCGCACGCCTTAGAGACTTGTTATGCTCGTATTCTGTAAAACATAAGTGGAGCATTACTTTTTACTATATTATAGATCAGTTGGTAGCACTTCAAAAGGTACCAACATGAATGTCGCTTCTATAGTTTTCTACTCTATGGTCGATGGTTGTGCGGTTGTACGATGTGGAGCGAACACGAAGAAGATTTTGTTTTGATAATAAAGTATGTGATAGCGTGGATTTTCTCTCGTGTTCATTGAAAAATATAAAGATGTCTTTAAAATCCGTTTTAGAAATTGGTGTTTTACAATGGAGCTCGGAGTTTATAATGACACTACACTACTTGGGACACTCGAGGTCTTATTCTAGATTAGATAGCATCTGCATCTTTTACCAATTTATACTCTAAGTTACTTGTCAAACATCTAAACTAAACGTTCATCCAGCAGTGTATTAATATAAGTTTTTGTACTCAATCCAATCTATGCCATACATCATAACATCGAACAAAGGTTATAAACACTGCGTACCTTAATTTAAAACAAAACTCCTACGTAACACAGTTTGTAACTTGAAAAGTAATACAAAATGAAACCTCGTAAACATTACGCAATATTGTTCTACGTGAACTTATTTATGGTACATTTTCCTTCATAATACGCTCCAATAATATGGGTTCGGTGCTTTATGCTTAATTCATATTTTCGAATCGATAACCACTCTGAGCTACTCAGGATTTCCACAAAATTTCGTAACATTTTTCCAACATTTGTTTGAAGTATTACAGCATCAAAAATACGATTTAATAACCTCTATACTTACCGTACTTTTGTCTTGGGTAAAAAGAACTCGACATTTAAATTCCTGTTTAATTTCAGGAAATATAAGCGTGTATTTACGCGGCGCTCCGCATAGCAGAATCAGCTTAAGTCTCTTATAACAACCCAGAAATACATACAAATGAGCCTTTCAATTACACACGATCCACCGGCGGAATGAAAAGGTAGGTTCTATTAAATTAAGTGGTGGGTAATGAAGAGGCACGGCGGTATTTTTATGTTTGTAATCTAGAAAACGAGGTGTCAGAAGGCGGGCTGAGGTATGAGGCGGACGAGCGTCGCGTGCGGTCCGCTGCGTGACCATTGCCCATTGATCACTAGTCTTAAGAAATACGACACGAAGGACATTTTTTTCACACGAAACATCCACCTTGAAATAAGTTAACGGTGTACGCAGTTTAGGCAGTTTTCATGTGCTCCTACCAACAAGAAAAATTCAAAAGAATACGCCTAATTCCTGGTCGGAAACTAGCTTTTAATGAAAATATTTTTTTCATAGCAAGCCATATAATTAATACTCGTCAAGACGAATCATACGAGCCCAAATTTGATAGGGTTGTGTCGTTTAACTACGAAGTTCCTATAGCCACCTTCCGGTTCCATCATCAGATCAGCTCCATGTCATAAAAATTTTGCATTGTTATCTGATTTACACATGACTGCAAAATTTCAGCTCAATCTGTTACCGGAAAGTGGGTCAAATTTAATTTGCACCATTTGATTACAGACAAACCTCGGGACAGGTGAAACTAAATAAAAGCTTGTAAAAAGAAAGTACCGAACTAAACAAAGTAAATATGTCACAAGTTTACTCAATTTATTGTCGTAGTAGGTTTTCAGTTACTTCGTAAATTAAAACCTTAATATTTTATTAGACTCAGACTCATCAAATATAGGTCTTATTAAACTGAAATGTAATAAATTCGATTACTAAGCACCTTGCTTTGAGTATCGAGAATTTTAAAATGATGTATCTAATTTCTTATTCAGCTGTAGATTCAATGCTCCCATTTTGACGAAAATAGTAAAATGGCGCTCGTAACTGAATTCATTGGATTTAGATGCTAATAAATTATTCTAACGGCTCGCGCACCGATTTTCAGACAAATTAGTAGCTTTCGATGCGTTTTTGGAACGCTCTCCGTCTTCCATGACATTCCAATTAGGAAGAATGAAGTAATGCGACGTGAGATTTGGCTCTAAACTAATAACGTATTCTCGTTTGTGCTCAGTAAACAAAAAATAATAAATTGAAACGATATAATAAATTGGACGACTTAAGCTCCACCCAAGTAAGGCACATCTCTACCGCATTCTCCACTGTTTCCTCCGGAAACCATTGTAATCATTTATACATAAAAATCAAATAATCACTTTTTATTAGATTGGTTTTTGGAATACTAACCATAAATGACATTTCTCTTCATGTGGTCATAGTATCTACCTAAAAAATATGCATTCACGTACATGTAAGTTTCTAATATTCCCAAAACAAATGATTTGGCAGAGCGTCTTTTATTTCTGTAACTATGTAAAAACAAACGCACCAAAAAGGCCTTAAAATGCTGGCGTTTTCTCTTTCTCCACGCGCGACGCGTCACAGTCACAGTAGTCACTTAGCGTACCGAATTCTTTGATCCTTTAGTTTTCTATTGGTGTAATTCAGCACGTTATAATTTAATTTATTTTTAGTACTTAATAGTTTTTTTTTTTTTATTACGTATTATTGTCAATTTTTTAAACTGTTCGACACAAATGTGAATTTGTTGATGAATAAATAAAAATTAAATTTTGAGTGTAGATGATAAATATGTAGCTAAAACTGTATTCCCCGATTTTATTATCACTCATTTTTTTAATTTTCTCCCACTATAGAAGCAATCTTTAAAACGTATTATCATCATTATTTAAGTAGGTACTTTACATTCACACCGGATTATTATTTTGGGCTGTCGAAATAAAAATACATGGGGCCGAAACACTGTTTTACTTACCTTAACATGGAAAGACTTCCTGATATGAAAACCTATATCTACAGGTTTACTTTGACGCATTGATACCTTACCTAACCTTAGGCGCATTACTATGTGTAATTTATTTCATCGCCACTGCTCTTAAAACGGTGAAGGAAAACATCGTGAGAAAACCGGCATGTCCTAGAACCAAAAATTTGAAAACATGTGACATTTACCAACCCACACTCGCGTGGTGGATTATGGCCCATTACTTCTCGAAGAGAGGAGGCTGGAGTTCCAACAGTGGGAACATTAAAAAGGATGAGGATGGATGGATTGCTACCCTTGGTGATTAGCTCTTGATACCTGCCAGGGCTGTGGGACTGTTCAAAAGAGTTACTGTAACCCTAAATTTTAGTCACTTAAAGTCTGACTGACAGTCCTCACTTCATCTACACCGGGAGAAAATATTTAACCCTTCAGATACCGTCAATTAGAGACACAATAGTAAGACAATAGATGCGCGGCCACCGGTGGTCGCTTGGGGATTCATGAATTAATAATTTCCCGGTCCAAAAAACTAAGATGATTGATTCTAAGTAAAATACCTGTTGGCTTGGTTCTGGAGCACTCCAAGTTTCTTGTTTATGCCAAGATCCATTATTATTAAAGCTTCACATTAAAGGCTTTTTTTTTTTGTCGACGGGGAAAATCATCTTTGACGAAACCCGCTCTTGGGTGGAGCGGGAGACAGTGTCAGACTCTTACTGACTAAAAACCCCGCGCCGTTCCTTCTAGCCTTCATACCGGGGCACGAGCTCCCTTTCGGACAACCCTGTCCCCAGTAGGCTTCGACCCAGCTGGGCCCCTCCTGCTGCTGACAACTCCTTGAGGCGCGCGGGAACAGTGCGCGCCGTCGACGTCTTGGACTCGGTCCATTACCGGACGATCGGACAGCGAGCTACCCATGGCTCGTCGTCCGCGAGCCCGCGTCTACGGTGGCGGAAATCGGGATTGGAATCCCGGCGACGGCGGCGAGGGCGCCGTTGCCTGTTGCGGTCGGCCTCCTCCTTTGCTAGCATTACTGCTTCGCAGAAGGAGGCGACCGCCTGCCATTCCTCCTCGCTCCGGATCATGGCCTCGACCAGGGCCCGGCGCGAGAGGTCTCCGCCGCCGATCGCCCCCACGAGGGCACAGCGATGCTCCGCCCAGGCAGGGCACACCTCGACGGTGTGCTCCACCGTGTCCTCCGGGCGTTGCGCACAGTGGCGACACCCGGGCGTCTCTGCCGCTTGAATCCGATGCAGGAACCTCCCAAACTTGCCAAGTCCGGTGAGGACCTGCGTCATGCGGAAGGTAAGGACGCCGTGAGGTCTTTCCAGCCACGCCTCAAAGAGGGGACTTACCGCCATAATCGTGGCGTGCCCAACATTAAAGGCTTGTTCATGGAAGTTACCCTTCATAGCTATTTCTGCGGACAAGGGGCTTTTCTGTGAAAAGTATGGATTCCAGTGTAGTTAAAGTCACTTGAGACGTTCTTCGTCACGACTTGTTTTTCCAAACGTATTGAAAACTAGTTTTTGCCCGTAGCTTCGCCTGCGTACATAAAATATAGCCTATGCCACTCAGGAATAAAGCAGCTTTCCATCAGTGAAAAAATTTTAGCTTTTGGACCAGTACTGCCAGAGATTACCTCCTCTATATTAGTGTAGATGTGGAAGTGTAGATAGATAGATATCTTCTAGGGACCTTTGCATACCAGCCAAGTGGGATACAATAGGATAGTTAATGTAGAAAACCAATGAATAGCAATAATAACTATTCCGAGCACTTGTGCACTTGTCAAATAACTTCTCTCGATCTGGCTAGAATGAGTGGAAGTAACTTACTTTTATTGACTGAAAGCCGCCTTTTTTAAGGTGGAAAATCATCTAATGACTTCTACTGTTCTAGGGTGGAGTAGGAGAACGTGTCAGACTTTTACTGACTAAAACCAGACCTATGTTCCTTATTTGGCATTTGCGTTTCAGTGTCACGGGTTTGCCCGGGCTTTTCGGGTTTCTCTCAGTAACACTTTCGAATTATCTCAGCAATACCATTTTAAGGCACATGAAAACGTCCAAAAACTAGATATAGAAGAAGAATAGAATAAACTTTATTGTACACCAAAATAGTAACAATGACATAGAAACTTAAATCTATGGGTATAATGTTCATTTCAATAAAATAAAATGTTTTTCTTTCTTTCTTTCATGGGGTTGGTTTTCAGAACACTTGACACCTATAACCATTTATGGTCATATTGTCGTATTATCTATCTAGAGAACACACGCATAGATGTACATAAGATTCTAATTTTCCTAAACAAAATAAAAGCTTAAAAATTAATAAGAATCTCGCCATGGAGATAGACGCTTAACTTTTAAAATTTCCGCTCCCATGAGCCTGGGGCCCAGAAGATAGGTACTAGTTGTTTAAATACTGGTATTTCCTAGAAATCCAACGTGCACACTCCCAACTCGGCGTAAAGTTTCCATTCATAGTAATACTGATGTTTGGACAACAAAATCCGCTCTGAAATATGATGGACGTTTAAACCATCAATAAAATTTTTATCCGCGTAAAAATTGAAACTATTACAAACACTCATGGGTAATAAATCGTGCTCTATTTGATTTATCTATTCTTCCACTTTCGACGCAATTGGCTAACTGAAAGATTTTTCAGAAAATAGTCTGTATAATGCGAACAGATCTCCGATATCGGAACGAAAACATCTCGAAGAGAAGTATGAAGATTTCAAACTCTGCTCCAAGTTGACGTACCTACTTGAAAAAGTTGTAAGCGAATATTAAGATTCTTCCATGTAGGTGCCTAATTTTATACTTACAGAATCCAAAAATAAACTTTACGCATATTTTTCATAGGTTTTTTTCCTTACTTAAATACATGTTGAGTTGTTATGTCAATTTCACGTTTTCTCTTCGCAATCTCGCGTTCTGTTTTTTCAACCGAACCATACGGAAGGGTACCTACTTTATTTATTTATCTTACACTTTATGCACAGAAAAGTACGAAAGTGGACTTTTAGGTGATACAGAGAAAAACAGAAGTCGCAATTAAAATGAAAAAAATCTAACGAATATACTCATGAACTTTCGAATGGTGTAATAAAAACAGAAAATTCATATTATGCGTTTGAGCTGTGTCGAACGTTTAAAAAAGGGGCCCTGGAATGCAGAGGGTAACTGAAGGACACAGGTAGGTGAATACAGGTGGGTCAGTTATACTTAGGGCTCGTACAATGCTCTACTAGTCCAATATAATAACACGTTCCCGGTAATGCTGGGGTTGCCGCGTTTCTGTAGCGCGTCAGGGATGTTTGCAGACGCTCGTGTTCCAGATTTCGGCTCGCCGCTGCGGCTGCGAATCGCAACACTGATGCGTCGGATGCGCGGCAGCCCCGATAGCCTCGTGGCTACTGTAGCTGGCAGGGTGGATGGCCTAATAGTGTCACACTGGATGGCGGTACTCAGACCATCATTCAGATATGTGTTATAGGCATTTGTCTTTTTGTTTTGTTTTAGTAAGTTTTCAATTTAAAATATAGTTCATGCTATAGATATCTATGGTCTGAAAATAAAAATATTATTATCAATAAAAGTCGGATACAGCCTCTGGCTCTAACCTAGAGAGGGAGAAGTCATTTGATTTTTATACAATCTCAAAAAAAGGCGTTTGAGTTCAAAACGCGACTTTTTGAAACCCTTTTTTTAGGCGGAGTTATTGATTACAATTGAATTTGGATATTTTCTTTCAGTGAAATTAGGTAGCATGAATGTTTCAAGTATTTCTCCTTCCACTTTAACATTCCACCCTGTATTTTGAACAGAACACCACGAAGTATCGCTTTTTATTTGGTCGACATAACACCAATAGTTGCGATATAGGACCGAATTGCACGCCAGTGTACGTTCACTGACAACGCACTGAAGTGTAAATGTCGTTTTCGACAGAACTCTGTCTGTGTTGATTACTATGCATGAAAGCTCTGTCCTACATCTGAATCAGGCCTGAAAGCTTGCGTAATATGAAATTCTTGTATCACAGAAATACTTAAGTTTCAAATGGTTATCACAAGTTGTGGTATAACCATCGATATCTAGGATAGAAGTCAACGATCGACGACATCATCATTTCAGCCCAGAGTTTCGTCTACTGTTTGACATAGGCGTCCCCTAAGTATCGCCAGAATGAACGATTTCCTGATCGGGTCCCCGTATCCTTTACAAAGTCATCAGTCCATCTTGTAGGAGGTCTTCCAACGCTGCGTCCGGCACGCGGTCATTACTCCAAAACCTTCCGTCTTCAACGGCCACTTTAGTTTGGCGATTCTTCGTGCTATGTCGGCAACCTATTCGGTTAATTTTAGATAACTTCAGATCGGAATAAAATATAAAAGAAAAAACATTTATGTATCACATATACACCCACAAAAAAGAAACAAGTACATAAGTAGAAACTTAAATACTAAATAAGAGAGTACTTGTGGAAATCGAAATTGGTCTCTAAACATAATGAAACCAAACCTGAACATTAATTTTTTCTGTAAAGTTTCGCTTGCTCAGTTACTTTCTCGTTGCCTTGTGAGGCAAGTTTTGAGTAAATTATCAGTATGGCATCTGCGTGAAGAGAACCTATGTAATAAAATACCAAATAGCATTCAGCTATACAGGGTGTAAGGAACAGGTCTCCGAAAACTTTAAAGGCTTCCTCAGTAGACGAAACTGAACAACCTGCCCTTAGACTTTTTTCAGGCAGCAAAAAAAAGTTGGCCTTTCCATACAAAATTATAAACTTGATTGGACTAGACTACTAGACTTGAGATTGTATAGAGGAACCGATTTTTTCCCGTTTTCAAAAAAAAATCTTGTAGAAAGTTGATCAATGATCAATTTCATCTATTGAGCAAGCCCTTAAAGTTTACGGAGACCTGTCCCTTACAGCTTGTATTAAAATTGACCCAAAGTGTGCCCAAAATCACCCTAATGTTACAAAGACGATACTTTGTGATGTGTTTGCGTATGTATGTTTGTAACTTTTTCACTCTCAAACTGTTGAAGGAATTCAGATGAAAGACGCACGTTTCCGAACAGTACATAATACACTTTTTATCCCTCGAATACACGTATGTTCCCTAGGGACAATTTTCTACTTTCACATGGGCAAAGCCGCTGGCATCAGCCAGTATTTTTGGAAAGGAATAATTAAACACTTTTAAAATACACTGCACTGTTTGTAAGTAGAGCTTGTGTCATGTCATTATACGTGAAAGCTGTCTAAAGCTTAGTTAAGCAGAGTTAAAAACGACCTCGCTGACACTGTTGTATTTTCAGATAGTTAAAAATAAGTCGTCGGTTTTCGGATTGTTAGTTAACTTGGAATGAAGTGATATTTAATGTACCCAGCCTTTTCTCAGCTAAATTGTATTTTGGGATGGTTATTAACTGGATGCAGCTGAATCAGTAGTTTACGCACAAGACCGTTCATTTTCTTACTTTTTTTTCTTTTCTTTCTTTTCTTTCTTTTCGTTCTTTTCTTTCTTTTCTTTCTTTTCTTTCTTTTCTTTCTTTTCTTCCTTTTCTTTCTTTTCTTTCTTTTCTTTCTTTTCTTTCTTTTCTTTCTTTTCTTCCTTTTCTTTCTTTTCTTTCTTTTCTTTCGTTTCTTTATTTTCTATAGTTATTACTAACCCTTTTTTTGAGGTGTGAAATCATCAAATGTTTTCTCCCGCTGTAGGGTAGTGCGAAAGAGCGTGTCAGACTTTTACTAGTTAAAACTTTTAGGACCACAGTACCTCTTGCAAAAATTTCCGTGGCTACTAATTAACCCTGTATAAAGAACTTCCCATTAGCCAAAAGCAGTAGACTTTTCCATAACGGATGTAATATTTCATCATTATTAGCGTAACATAAGTAAAGATGTAACACAAATGTCACATATTGTAATCTGCCGGCCACCCCGGCCCGTACTCTCGATAATATTCACTTCTTTGTGTCGCCGCCAGCTGCGACGAATTACGTTCTTTGTGGATACCCCTGCTGGCTGCCATTGTGTTTTGAGCGCAGAGCAAATATCTTTTTAGAATGTGCGAAAATCGGTTTCTGTACCTTAGTATAGGGGAATAAACGAATGTTTACTCTGTGTTCGAAGCGAATCAGTGTTAAACGTGAAGGATTTTTTGTTTTGTGTTTTATTTTGTTGAAAATTTTGAGGATTTTTCTTGTACTAACACTTTATTTAAATACTCAAGTAAATACTGAATATTTGAGCATTATCGTCTTTATTAACACACATTTGAAGAAAAAAATCATCATCTTCCTACCCTTACCCCGTGTTACTGCAACACGTTTTTTCTTCCATTGTATTCTGTCACCCGACACGTCATAACTAACTCCCTTTTCCTTCATATCACTCCTCACAAAATCCGTCCATCTTTTCTTGGACCTGATCTCTATCTATCCACAAGTATATTCATAACTCTTTTAACAATATGCGTTTCTGACCTCCTCTTCACGTGAACTTACCACAAGAAAAACGATTTGTGAAACAATTGAAACTTTTCATCATTTCATTGGCACTACTTTTAATCTTTCTCTAATATACTTATTTCTCACTTTATCTATTTTTCTTCTTCCACATATCCAATTCAACATTTTCATTTCAGCTATATGCAATCTTATTTTATCCATTTTTTTCATACACGGCCTAACATTTTAATAATTAGAACGTTAGGTTTATGGATTACAATCTACTCCATACCGCATTACAAGTCTTATCACGGACTTGTAGATTTTACCCTTCAACTTGACTTCCTAGAGGACTGGAGAAATGATCCAGAACTTGTGTCCCACGGATAGACACAAGTTGTTTCTCCCGTTGTCACGCAACGTCACGCATTGCTATCAGTGGTAAAGCGGGTCTTGCGTCACTTTGACTTGAATGCTATCCGTTGACTCTGAACACACAAACACTACCCGGCTGAGCTGGGTAGCAGCGCAATTCGCTTCACCGCCTCCGCCCTCCACATCGCCATATGAAAACTGCCATAGGCCTCTCTAAAGCATCTCAACTCGGCCTAGTGGACTCACATTGTAATCGGCCTACCTTGAAGACCTTGCAACGATGCGTATCTCGGTAGACGGCCCGATAGACTAATTCCTTTTTCTCTGAATTTTATTTGCCCTTAATAACTGATCCTAAAGTTTTGAATTTGAGTCTGTGTACGAGTAAAAGACAAAAATACATTATCTTATACATATTTTTATGTCTGAAAACATAATTTGTATCTAAAAATACCTCGTTGTGACTAGTCAATATTCTAGTTCCAAAGCGGCTACTTATCTTGCTGACAAAACAAAGCCAGCCACTTACACTCCACACAACAATCATTTGTAAAGCATCACTTGAAATGTTATGTCCCCGACATGTCATTATCTTTTTAACAACGCTTTTCAATAACAACACGAAATACGAATTGAAATAATACCTCACTATTACACGGAGAACGTGGTAGTTTTGTTGAATCATAAATGAAAAACTTCCTGGGACTTAAAATGGTCACACGAGTTGATAACGTAGTGAGGTTAACAGCTCACTTAAACTTATCTGTGGGTAGCATTGCGTGACAAAAGACGAGTACACAGTAATCAGATGTAGCTTCGGACGACGACGGTCACTATTCAGCTATCACCCGACACTTTGCACTAAACTACTGGCCTATCAGGCCTTTACAGCCTGTCGCTTCCCTCGTGTCAATTTGAATAACGTACAAATAAAAAACTGTAGTGTAAGTGTGTCAGTCTGTGTAAGGGCACCCTAATCGCCCCCCCGATTTTATCAAGACCCCGTGTGTGATGGCACTTTTTACGCATCAACAGACCAGAAATAAGATAGTGGAAAACAAAAATAAAGTCTGTAGCAGGCAAAATATGTCCCAACAATATTTGGTCCCAAGTAAATAAGGTCACTTACATAAAGATATGATATCTTCTTTTGTATTTTTGTGTGTACATCAATTATAATATGAATAGATAAAGATTCTTGAGGGAGTCTTGAAAATTGCGTGTGGTAAAAATTGGGTATTTAACGATGTCACTTCCAACATTTCACTTTCCAAACGTATTGATAACGATTATCGACTTGAAAGACACTGAAACTTTTTTCAGGAAGTATATTATCAGTTTGTGATAATTACAGTAATTACAGGTAATAATTACCGTTACAATTTAATGGCTGTCTGTGAATCGTATGACACTATTATTGATTTATAACGAAACAATAATAATAACAATACACATACATATCAGCATTGACACGTGTCAGTCGAAACCATAAAACTAACATTCGATATGAAATAATTATTTGTTGTGGACGCAACAAATAATAACTTATGAAACAGCATTAAAATTCTTTCAAACTTCCATAGTCCGGTCATACCAACAAGAAGGTGAAACAATATCGCTCAAAAACTTTCTTCTAATATGTTTTGTGGAGTTTTATTTTTTCCAACAAAAAGTTTTTATTCATTTTACGTACAAAATGGATTTCCGCTGTCACATCGTACCTACTTTCTTTGATGAGTGAAAATTCGTCTCTTTAGTAACTGTGACGTTTTCATTAAAGTGTTGTCTTCCATCCAGTTGACAGGGAATCATGGGCCATTGTTGTTTAATTCCATCCTGGCTGTGTTGGAGACGTTAAAATGATGACGGACGGGTTTTGAAGCTCAATTGTCGACGACTCGTTATAACTTTCCGAAGCTGAAAGGACAGTCATGTTTACTGTTTCCTAGAATCAACTATTTTGGTCCAAAGTGTTTCACACACAGAATTACAGGATTATTCTCACTAGTTGAAAGATCCTTACTATGAAAATGATAAATGATATTTAAGTATTTTGCAAATAGGTTTTTAAAAACACTTTTACACGTAAATTTTTTCATTAATTTAAACTATACTTTAGTGTCGCATGATGCACTGTTTGATGTAACGCTAAAATCTTATTCATGTATTTATTTATTGACACAAGAACGACTTATTCACTGGTTTAAGTAACATTATATAAAGAAAAATTGTGCAAATGAAAAAAAAAAACTTGTGGTGAACTTGTTACTTATAGACGTGCACAGCACTTGTACACTGTGCAGTAAATTATAGAAAATCGTGATCACATAAAAATAATAAAGCAAATTACATTATAACTAATTAAAAAAAAAAATGCGTTGCAATAAATTAAGTTAAGAATTGCATTAATATAATTTTTTTAAACTGGAAATTACATACAAATATCAGTGAGTTAAAATTAAAACAATAATACATCGAAATTAAGTACATTTTAAATGAACCTTACAAGAGTATAAATGAAATTAAGAAGGGTGCTTTTCCACTCGCCTATCGTAAATATCCACAAGATACTGTGTTTCCAAAATATCTAATGAAAAATGTGTCATAACGTTATAATCAGTTATGAGCGGTTGTATGAAAAACAGTGAAAATTACCGTTAAAAAATAACAACAACAATAAATAACAAATAAATCATGTCAAAGCACACTAATTACGAATGGAACAAATAGAATTAAATAATTTAATGATCCGCGTGATCATCATCCTGCGACCTCGTATATAAACGTTAATGTGCACCACAAAAGAAAATGTTCCGTCCTGTTTCCTTTGTTTTTAAGGCTCCTTAACCATGTCTTTGTACGTAGCAATGTTATCAGCCTAAGTCTGGGTTAGCACCAGTAGGTTTCTAATACCTTCCAGCACGCAATCCCTAATTTATGCGGACAGCTTTAGAAACAATTGTTCTAAAAACATGTTGTTTTCGTGGTCACTCTCTATCTTTATACCCTTTTTATACTTAGTGCTGAGCTAGGTTGGCACTTTATGGGTACTAAATGCACTGATTAAAGTTTTAAAACCTATATTTTCTAACTCCTTTGAAAATTGCTTTTACAGTTCCGTAGACTTGACAAAGAACCTTTTAGTTTCGATATGTCTGTTTCTCCGGCTTAGCTTAGCAGCTATTAGTACTAAAAATATGTTATTTTCCTTTGCTAGTAGTACTGCTTTGCAGAAGGAGGCGACCGCCGCCCATTCCCCCTCGCTCCGATAGGTGCGGTGGCATCTGATAAAATCATTGTCGGGCATGGAGAGAATTTTCGATTCCATGATCCGTTTGTGAAATATTATAACTTAAAATGTCTTCTTTTTTTTAAAGTCCAGTGACGTTGTCATTGTCCTATACAAGCTTTTGGCAACTTTTGGCAAAATCTAATGTATATCTTGAATTATGATATTATCGAGCTATTCCAAAACGGCTTGATAATTTTTTATGATTTTTTTGTGTATATTTAGTATTTTTGGTAGGGTCTGTCTGAGAATAAGTAAAGCTATTGTTTATCCTTCTACCCCCACCCCTTTTATTCTTAGATAATCTATATGGTAGGAGAACGTTTGCGGAGTCAGCAAGTGTCAATATTCCAAAAGATTTCCATTAAAAGTAACTCTATATTCAACAGTACAGTCTCGAAATAATCATCTGCGAAAGCATCATATTATTATTTATTTGAGTGGAAGTCCAATTTGTAATGGAAATATAATAAAGTGCTCATAGACAAGTGTAGTAGGAAGCTGACAAAAGAGTTTGGATCCTCAGACGATTGTACGAGATAGTCAGGATAAAAGACTGCTTCAAAAGCGCTAAAATAGGATTTATTCTTTGAAATTCATGTATTTTTAGACTATTTTCCAACTCTTGTTTTATTTTTGAGTAAAAATTATAAATAAAGTTGCTGGGGCTACATTATCGGATGGTAGTGAATATTTATGTATTTGCGACAACTGTGGCCGAGTAGTTAGTCGAATCGCAAAGTATTTGGGTACGCCTATCGCAGTCACATCAAAGGGTTTTATTACGATAATAATTCGCTTTAGTGGTTTTACTACCATCTTCTTTTCCTTCTTTTTTCATTGTTGATAGATTCGCGCTTGACCACTTTTCATATTTTTTTCATTCATATAAACTAAGGTAGGTGCCAGATAACCGTGGACTAACAATCATTGACCCTCCTAGATTTGTTGACATTCTTAATTTAAAAAATAGAAATAAAACTGTCTTGAATCGACAGGTATCGTATTCTTTTACACGATTTGGTAATGAAAAGGAGTTCATCGTTTGTTTTTCGGGTATCTACGCAAAGAAATTAGGAAAAGGTCAATGTACTTTATTCCACGGTTATCTGGTGCTTTGGTTTGGTTCTATATTACTTGACTGCAATCCCACCTGTTGGAAAGTAGTAATGCAATCTTTGATGGTGAGGCGCACTAGTTTATAAAGTGCCAAAAAAGGTTTTAAAAAAATATATTGAAAAAAAAAAATGCAAATGCAAAAGGCCTGCAATGGATATGTGTTTCGCAAATTATATTCGTACAATTGTAATAAATATATATTTCTCGACATAATACAAAGCCACTTCCATCATTTTACTGCGCACGAATTATCGCCGGCTGCCACTTAGAAATGCTATTACGCGACAAGAATATTATATTGGGTACTTTTAAAATGAAAATCATGAACTAGAAAATATACTAATTTTCTGTGAAAATATACTAATTTCAATGACAACCCCCGCTCTTGGGTGGAGCGGTAGATAGTTTTAGACTCTTACTGACTAAAAACTCACCCCGTTCCTTCTAGCCTCTTCGTACCGGGGCTCGACCTTCTTTTCAGATAACCCTGGCCCCAGTAGGATTCGACCCAGCTGGCCCTCTGCTGTTGCTGACAACTCATTGAGGCACGCGGGTACAGTGCGCGCCGTCGACTAGTTCACTAGCTGAAGAGTTTGTTTGTTTGATCTCAAAATGTACTGGTTGAATTTTTTTTTTTTTGTAATGGATAACCCATTTGTAGAGGAGAGCTAAAGTTTATAATATTCCACTATGACCAAGAAGAGCGGACAAGTAATTTTTGCGTTTCATAACTTTTACAATTCTAAATGGAAGGTAGAAATACGTGCTTGCGAACGAGAACGCATTCCCTACCTATAATAATAACAATAATAATAATCATTTATTTTCAGGCATCGGAGGCCCATAGAAAAAATACATTAAATAATCTACCTATGCTCTATCCTACTCCCACGCGCGCACTGTCTGATGTTTTAGCTCTGTCACATGTCAGTCACAAACATTCTATGAAAATACACCACACTCTTGAAAAATCCTCCGCGCGATGTGTCATGCCATCAATTAGTGCATATTTTTTTCTTATATCTTCGATTTGCGAACTGTTACAATCCATGTAACCTGGCTGGTTAAAGAATATTGAAGGGGAGTGCGTGCCGTATACGTGCAGTGGTTCCAGACTGAACGAGCTTCATTTCGACGGACAAAGTCAAGGTTAGTGCGCATACCTAGTACCATATTTTTCTATTTAAGCCCAACCTACTTTCATCGTCCACTGCGTTCGCAAGGGTGACCTTGTGAGAAGGCGTAGCTATATGTGAATATAGCTACGCCTTCTCACACCTCATCAAGATACAGTCCACTTTCATACAATTTTTATTCAAACCAGCCTACCCAGCGGCAGGGTCCGCATTTAACATATTTATTTATATTCCCGCCAAAGAAACTGGTGTAAGGCGCCACCAGTAACCAAACATGCGGGTGAATCCGTGGTGATTAGCAGCTATACATTTCGCGCATGCATCACTACATATCCAAAAAAAAAAAAACCTTAAGTTTGCACCTTTCCGTCAAATAAAATGTTTTTCGTTCTGCTTTCTTTTATACAAAAGTTGAGGAAGTCGTGGAGTATTTGAAAGTGAAGACCAACTGGATTCTGAGGGTCGTAAGGTTGCCTATTGGGGCCAGGGTTATCCGAAATGGTGCTCGAGCCGCGGTATGAAGGCTAGAAGGAACGAGGTGGGTTTTTAGTCAGTAAGAGTCTGACACTATCTCCCGCTCCCCACCATGAGCGGGGGTCATTGGAAAATTTTTGCACACCAAAATAAAAATGGTAAGGTTGGAAGCGGGCCACGACGTCAATTTCAAGTCGTTCGTGGTACGAGGTCCGACCCACCAGCTGCAAACCTTCTTGAAAGAGGACTTCTCACCTACATACAAATAATAAATGATTATTGATTATTATTGATTATTGATCACCGAAAGGTGTCGTTTATCGACGTTTTCGATGACGGTTAAACCGTTTACGCAACAACTTGGTTCGTGTGTACCACTAACGAACATCGAACACTGTTCGTTAAACATGTTTGCGACGAACCTACTCGTATTAGTTATGTATGGAAGATGTTCTTCATGAGTCAATGCGAATACCAAAAAAACTATTCGCTACTTCACAATAGACCACTTCTATTGACACCGCCATGGCTATGAGAGTTCACGACTGTTCGCAAACTAGATTCGAACTATGTTCGCGTTCGTGTTCAGAAATGCCGTCTATACGAACAAAGCAAATGTTCGAGATTGGTGTTTGTATTTGCTATGTTCGTGTTCGTACGTGGGTACACGGCTTTACGCGATGCTGACTACATTACGTGTAAATATACAGTTAGTTATGTTTTTTATGTATTTATTCTATGGGCCTCCGATGCCTGAAAATAAAGGTGGGTTATTATTATTATTATAGCAATCTTTTATATTAATCTGTAGTAAAACTTCAAGGCCCATCTAAATATTCTTAATTCTGTATCAAGTAATGTAGATAACAAAATTAATATTATGATAATAATTAACAAAAATTAGCCCTCTGGGAGTTTATGTTAATTTATAGGTATAAAAAGAAAATTAATACTTGACTTAGTCTGAAGCCTGTTCCAAATTAAAGCCCTAGTAATTACTTGTAGGTTTTGATTACGGATAATTAACTTGAATAAAAAATGATACTGGTAGCTATACCTACCTATTTTTTGTGGAAAAAATCATCAAATAATTGCCCTCACCCTGGGTAAAGCGAGTGTGGATTGTAAGACTTTACCTACTAAAACTCACCTGTATTCCTTCAGTTGCCTTTTGCGATCCCGGGCCGCGCACTCTTTTGAACAATCCCGTAGCTATTTGCGTATATAAAACGGGTTTCGTCCGGACGGTGAGCTGCCTAATGCCGCCGTTCACAAGCCCGCGCCTACAGAGGCCGGGAATCGCCTCTCGATTCTCGACGCCCAAGACGTCTCTTTAATTCTTTAATGTACACTATAAAAACTTATAAAATAGGTGGATAACAAAATTCATGTACACAGGCGAGCTTAACTCAAGGATGAGTTTTCTTCCAGCAAACCTTTGAGCGATAGAGAGAGATGATAGAGGGTGGGGTCCAGTGCACAATTAGAAAATTAGAAATACTATGAATAAAATAATAAGACATAAATAAGTATAACTACATACATAAATACACACATACTATATAATATTATAGATATATATATATATATATATACTATGTCATTGAGAGAGGAAATGCTCTTTAATTTTCCTCTTCTCGTCTCCTGATATGTACCTAGATACCTACTTGAAAAAAATATATAACCTTAACCCAATACTTAATAATTTGCACCCTTGGTAAAACAAAGGCTTATTTGTCAGAAACGACAAAGAAAACTATTTAGCTTGACAAACACTATCGATTCGTCGCTTACAATCGGTCTGAATCGACGGATCGTATTGACAAATCGTACCATGTATGAAGCCTTTTAAGAATGTTAAAATTTTTATATGTCGATCGTTAAAATACTTTAAATATCTGGTAAGCTACATGCTCAAAATGGTTTAACTAATACAGGGTGTAAGGGACAGCCCTCCACAAAGTTGCTCAAAGGGCTTGCTCAGTAGACAAAATAAAACAACCTTCTACAAGACTTTTTTTCAAAACGAAAAAAAAAAATCAGCCTCACCATACAAAATTAAAATCTTGATGGGACAGTTTGTATGAACAGGCCGATTTTTGTTTCCTGAAAAATAATCTTGTGGAAATTTGTTCAGTTTTGTCTCCTGAGCAAGCCCTTAAAGTTTGCGGAGGGCTGTCCCTTACTCTATGTATACGTAATACTATTTATTTTATGTAAAGTAGAATAACTTCAGAACTTATTATGAATTAAAAAAAAAAATCTTAACAAATTTTTAATGAAAATGTTTTTTCATAGCAAGCATGCATAGCATAGCATGGTATAGTACTTATTAATTTAACCCTTCAGATACCGTCAATTAGAAACACAATAGTAAGACTAGATGCGCGGCCACCGGTGATCGCTTGGGGATTCATGAATTAATGCTCGTCAAGACGTAACATACGAGCCCAAACTCGATGGGGTTGTTTCGTTTAACTACCAAGTTCCTATTAAGATCGGAGACTCTACACTCGAAGTTGTGGACGATTACGTTTACCTGGGACAGACGGTCCAGTTGGGTAGGTCTAACTTCGAGAAAGAGGTCAATCGTCGAATCCGACTCGGCTGGGCAGCGTTTGGGAAGTTGCGCGGTGTCTTCTCGTCTAATATACCACAGTGTCTCAAGACGAAAGTCTATGACCAGTGCGTGTTGCCAGTGATGACTTATGGCTCCGAAACGTGGTCGCTTACAATGGGCCTTATAAGAAGACTCAAAGTCACCCAAAGGGCGATGGAAAGGGCTATGCTCGGAGTTTCCCTGCGTGATCGCATCAGAAATGAAGATATCCGCAGGAGAACCAAGGTTGCCGACGTGGCTCGAAGAGTCGCCAAACTTAAGTGGCAATGGGCAGGGCACATTGCACGCAGAACAGATGGTCGATGGGGACGAAAGGTTCTGGAGTGGCGACCACGTACCGGAAGACGCAGCGTTGGAAGGCCTCCAACAAGGTGGACCGACGACCTGGTCAGGGTCGCGGGAATCCGATGGATGCGTGACGCACAGGACCGGTCGTTGTGGCGACGCTTGGGGGAGGCCTATGTCCAGCAGTGGACGTCTTTCGGCTGATATGATGATGATGATGATGACCAAGTTCCTATATCCACCTTCCGGTTCCATCATCAGATCAGCTCCATGTCATAATAATTTTGCATTGTCATCTGATTTAAACATGCATGCAAAATTTCAGCTCAATCGGTAACCGGGAAGTGGATCAAATTAAATTTGCAAGATTTGATGACAGACAAACATCGGGACAGGTGAAACTAAATAAAAGCTTGTAAAAAGGCTCTCTTTTAGGTACAATAGCATCAGTAAGAGTCTGACACTGTCTCCCGCTCCACCCAAGAGCGGGTTTCGTCAAAGATGATTTTCCCCGTCCACAAAAAAAAAAACTATGCTTTTGTTTTACCGAAGCGAAGGTGCGAACTATGAACCTGCAATTTGACACAAGTGTGCAAACACAAGGTTTTTCATGAAAATTCCTGGCTTTCCCTCTCGCGATGTTAATTAGTTTTGATTAGTTAAATGTGGTATGTGATATTACGTAATGGATAATTATGTTCAATGTTATAGATTTGATTGACTTACATATGTCATTCCATCTGACTGAATTAATTTATAACGAGTTCCTAGTTTATATGTAGATATTTTATAGTGTATGTAGGAGGCAAGATTATAGAGGTAACATGTGTATATACGTAATGAATTAACTTGAGCAGTTCTCGTTTTTGACACTAAGAATAATAAATCAGTTTTTCTTCTTCTTCTTCTCGTGTTGATTCGACTCAAATTTTGTCCCACCAGTATTTAGTCACCTGGACAGCTCTGTCGTTGGCTTCGTTTAAGTCATTAAGGGTGCAGGTAGTTGTGCATGCTGGGCAGGAAAGAGAGGTGACACATATCCTGTGAAGGAGCTCCACACTGGAACTGTATTTGCAATGGATCAAGGAAACCCCATTTTGCCAGATTATCTTTGCAGCGGACAACTTGAGTCCGCAGTCGGTTCAGAGATTTCCAGATTAGCCACTGCAGTTTGTGTCCCGGTGGCAGTTTTTGATTGAATTAGTTGTAAGTATTGAATTTTCGGGTAGAGATATAATTTAGGCTAGATACGGATGTTCCAATTATCATCAACACCTTGGCTGCAGCAAGTAAAATCATGAACGTTCATCTGGTGCGGCGGTGAGTCGAAATGCACCTTCAACGTTATTTCCACCAGTGTGTGATGGGGAATGTTATGTGATGACACCTACAATTTTAACTACAAGCTGAAATATGTATTTGTCTCTGTAGAACTCTTACAAAAACCTAAGATAATCCATCCGCACCAATGAGAGAGCCGTAGTTTTTTTTTCTTCGTCCACACCAGCTGATGTACCACGGCGGGCCGATATGAGCCTGTTCCGTAGTGAAGGTGTTAATAAAAACGTTGGCAGTTTATAATTAACTTTGATACTTGTCTGAAAGGTATAAAATTTCACACAAATATTTATCAGCGCTGTGATCTAAGATTAATTATTTCATCTAGTCTTTTTCGACGAAAATAATTCAATCAAATCTGTCTCCCACAGGATTGCCAGTGAAATTAGGCCCTATCGCTTTCTGATTTTTAATACCACGTCACTCTTCACACTAATATTATAAAGACGAAAGTTTGTATGAGCGTGTGTGTGTATGTTTGTTACTGCTTTAAACTCAAGGTAGGCCATGGCCTGGATTAACACGTAGGATACTCTTTGACTAGCATGTTGGTCTAGCGGTTAGTGGCCTGGACTGCTATGACGGGTTCGATTTTCACCCGGGACAAATGTTTGTGTGATGACCAGGATCAGTTGTTCTGGGTCTGGGTGTAACTTTTCTATCTTTTCTGTAAATGTATGTATTAAGAAATATATAAGTATATTTATCAGTTGTCTAGTACTCGTAACACAACGTCTGCTTAGCTTGAGGCTAGACGGCGTTGTGTGATAGTTATGAAATATTATCCCGTAAGTACGTTCAATTTCACGCGGGGGAGATTTTTAAGTGCACACTGATTGATCATTTAGTAAGCAAGAGAAATAATTATTGCTAAAGGATTTAAAGAAAATAAGCTCGTGTAACAAATTGTTCTTTATTTTAACAAAAATCATGCCAGTATAATTCTAATTACAGTACACGTTAACAACGAAAGCATATGTGTTACTAGATTGATATGTACAACTGTTATCGTGATATTTAGCAATTCAGGATATGTACTGACAAATAGTTCGCTCCAAATTATTTTATACAAACAGCGGTATGAATATTTTGAACATTGCTCAATCATCTTATTATTTATAGTACTGCAGTGATTTTTTGTTCAAGATTTTCTTACTCAAAAGTACTTAGAAAACTTGGATACAAAAATTAGGATTCTCAAAAGCAGTTTACATTTCTAGTTTTAAATTTATTTTTTTAATATTAATCCCTCATTGTTTTTACATAACGTCAACATTCCCAGTACGTAGATAAGTTCTCGATTTTTGTTTATTTAATAATATTCTTACAAAAAAGATGTCGACTAATATTATAACTTTATATACATCAGTAGATCTAAGAAGGCGATTCTAAACTTTTATTTACAATATAATTTTGAATTCTAAAGATAGGTTTTCAAATAAAAAATTAAATACAAATAGCTTTTGCTGCAAAAATATAAATTTTGTACCTAACGATAACACTTTTATTACCTTTGAGAAAGTATCAACGAAATTATTTTACACACTAGCAATGAAGACCGAGATATGTATCGAAGACTTAATTAAATATTTTACTATAAAACATTAAGTATTTACTAGCTACCTGAATTGTACATTATCAATGTAAACAATATCATTTTTAAAATTAATAATGATAATTTTACAAACAAAAAAATTAATATCTAAGAAATTTGTAGTCGGGTGTATTCCTTGAAACCCCTTGCCGGTGTCTAAATCACGTTTTGTTAATAAAAGAGTTGGGATAATTTATCACGTTTCTGATTGTATTAGGGATCTGAAGAAGAGGGCAAAGGAAAGTGTTAACAGCATTACACTTAGCGCAGACGCCTCGCTTGAACTCCTCACTGAAACAAACAAGCTTTGTTATTCGAGTTAAATGATGAGACTCCCTCGGGAGCCGGTAAAAAGTTGGACATCGTAATAATGTACCAACGTTTACTTTGTACGCCGTTTAAAGAAGATAGTTTGCCGCAGCTTGGGATGTTTGCTTTAAATAGAACGTAAACAGTATCTTTCTTACTTATGTATAAACGGTGTTTCAAGTTTGTTTATAATGTATACAACAAACAAGCACTTTTCATCATTTTAAGCAACGTTTATAACTGAGCGAGAATGAATACAAACATAGTCTGTTTGGTACGTAATATTTTCTTGATACTAGTAGAGTGTATTTTTATATAATTGTATCCTTACTAATAATATAGTAAAAGCGAAAGTGGGTTTGTTTGTTTGTTACGTCTTCACGCCTAAATGGCAAAACCGATTTTGATGAATTTTAGTATAGGGACCCTAGAGACGGACATAGGCTATTTTTTTTTTAAAGTGAGAAAAGGGGAGAAAGAGGGAAGAAAAGGAGAGAGGAATTACCTAAAGTATATTAATAAACGCGGGCAAAGCCGCGGGTAAAAGCTAGTTATTTTCTAAAAATATCGTGTCACTGTGTTTGTTATCGACCTCCTTGATCGATTTTTATGTTTTGGTTTCTGTTTATTTGGTAGATCTGAGAATAGGTCGTAGGCTATTTTTTACTCTCCTACCGGACCTCGAATTTTTTCTTTAATAATTTATGTGGAAGAACGACGTTTGCCGAGTCAGCTAGTAATATCTATAAAAAAGACATTCAAATATAATTTCCATAGCTTTTCTTTCCAGGAATTCTCCATGGCCCTAGTATTTATACCTGCCTAGATCTTTATGAGTAATCACTTACATCGCGTGCAGACAGTTTAACTCCGCAAACGCCACTCAAATACCACTGCTAACTGTTAATCCTCATGGAATTAATTACATTCTAATTTCAGTATAACTGCTTATTACGAGAAAATCCAATGTCCTGAAAAATCGGTGGCTAATCGAGTGTTAGATACTAACTACATAATATGTAGTTAGTTCCGCTGCGGGAATTCCGATCTCGATTTCCGGCCACCGTAGACTTGAGCTTGCGGACGGCGAGCTATGGGTCTGTCGCTATCCGACTGTCCGGTAACTGTCCGGGCCGAGCCCTAGACGTCGACGACGCCCATTGTTCCCGCGCGCCTTAAGACGTTGTCAGCAACAGCAGGGGGCTCGCTGGGTCGAAGCCTACTGGGTTAGTTTCGAAAGATAGCTCGAGTCCTGGTATGATGACTTGTATTTGTATTTGAACAATAATGTTCGTATTGGCTACAGAATATTATGTTTCAGATCAATACTTTTGATGCCTAAAAGCTTAATTACACAAAGTTTTGATTTTAATTGCAGAATAATGGTTTCAGTCATTAATTTGAAGTAAGCCATTGTTCTGACTTGAATGATTTTTGGCAGAAATATTATAAGTAATATCTCTAATGATGTTCGCGCAGAGAATAATTTTAGAGACAGTGTTTGAATTTTGCCTAATAATTTAGTACGTATCTTGAATTGAATCGACATTTTATGTTTCAATAAATATAGATATAGGTACAAATTTATACAGGGTTATTTTTAAACACTAACGACCTTGCAAGACTGTATTATTAACATCATAAACAAAAATTTTGGTTCTATGACTTTTTACAAATATAATTCATGTACCAAAAACAAACCTTTAATTCATGAATCCCCAAGCGACCACCGGTGGCCGCGCATCTATTGTCTTACTATTGTGTCTCTAATTGACGGTATCTGAAGGGTTAAGATTTCGTTGTTCTATCTAAGACACTTCAACTCTGTATTTTGCTATACCTACCTACGTCTGAATGACGCGACGCAAGAGCATTTAGCACCCCCGCCGCCCGATCCCGCTCCCCTCCGCTATCGTATAATTGCTTGCTTCTCATGGGCTTAGAATGATTTAGAAAGTTCAATTTAAATATTTTAATATGAAAATCTGATGATCTAAAGTATGATATATTTTTAAGAGTCATAGAACTGTTGTTTATGATGTTAGTGATAGTTCTGAGAGGTTGCCAGTGTTTTACAAATAACCCTGTATATCTTTTAATTGTACAAAAAGGAAAGGTTTGTATTTTTGTATGTCTACATCTACACTAATATTATAAAGAGGTAAAGTTTGTTTTTGTTTGTAGGAGGTAATCTCTGAAAGTACTGGTCCGATTGCTAAAATGTTTTCACCAATAGAAAATTTCTTTATTCTTGAGTGACAGACGCTATATTATGGATGAGTGAGAAGTCGCAGGTAAAAGCAGTGTTCAATAAACTCAAAAAACACTGGACAGATTCTAAACATTTTTTCATTATTAGAATGCGACGTTATCAGCTAGGTCAGATAAATATAAATGAAAAGCAATATATCGATGTGAAAAGTAAACTTACATCCCAAATTTTTGTATTTGGAATGTTGTGAGTTCACAAGTAAAATACTGATTGTCAGCGAAGACACGGTGGGAGGGAAGTGCCTTTCGTGATGCGTATAAACTAGTGTGTACCACCGATATGAGTACCGTTTAAAATTTATCGGAACCGAAATCAAAATTGGAGGTGCTAATTCAATCGGAAGTTTTTGATTGGATTTGAATCGGACCTCGTGTATGAGTTCGGGTATTTGTACCTACATGTAATTTCATGTGCGTGTATTAAATATTATTCAGAAACAAACACACCAATCACATCGGCGTTCAATCAATCAAGCATATTAACTTAATAGTATATTAACATACACCACAGTAGATAATCTTATCCGTCAATCGTATTCCTCAATCAAATCCACGTAGATAGAGTAACACCAATTTCACGGTTAATTGATCGGAACATTTGTAATTACAAATCGATTTGATAGTATCGATACATCGAATATAATAGGAGTTCACTTGAATAGCCCCGTTCCGTTGATAATATCGTAAGATATTGCGATTTGCGATCGACATCAGTTTATAACAATGTTATGGAAGGGATCGAGATATTAAATTGTTACAGCCCGGGATTTGCGATGGCGAGTTAAAGGTTTTTGTGGCTCTATTATGTTTTCTTGTTAAAGGATTTACTTTGATCGGTTTTTTTTTTTAATATTTGAGACAAACTGATAAGTTTTTGTGATGAAGCTTGGGTGAAGGCGTATAACTTGATTTTTTTACAGTTTTTTACATTTTACAAATAATACTATAAATAATACTATATATAATTTTACAAATACATTTTATCAATAAGTATAGCGTAATCAACTTATAATATACCCACTGCTGATACTCAGGCCTCCTTTCTAGAAGACTGAACAGGCCTTAATCAACCACGTTATCCTAGTTCGGATTGGAGAATATCACATGAATTAGAAAGACATGCCGATTTCCTCACGACTTTTTCCTTCACCGTTTTGAGAAAGAAATTACATAAAGTAAAGCAATTGTTTGGATTTTAACCCACGACATTTAACTTGTAATGAGCCTTTACCACTGGATCACTGCTTATAAGTATTTTAAGTAAAATAAAAAGATATAGACGTTTCTCACGACGAATAGTGCTAATGACCACGAGTAAGTTTATTATAGGTTCATATATGCAATATAAAAAAATAGTTGTTAAGTGCATATAGAGCATATAATAGCATACTCAGCCTATTTAATGTTCCCACTGCTGGGATACTGGCCTCCTCTCTAGAAGGAATGGGTCGCAATCCACCTCACGGGCCCAGTGCGGGTTGGGTTAGGTTAGTAGCATATAAAATAGTACTTTTTAATTGTATCAAACTAAATAGCGAAAGAAACGGGAATTGATCTCATTTATTATTTAATAGACATTTAGATCAGAGATTTGGTTTTATTAAGTTTATTAAAAATGTAGAATTGTTTAGAAATGTGTTACCTACAGTTATATTCTGTTGTAAATAAATTGTGAACTGGGAATATCAGAAAATTATAGTCCAAGTTGCCTTCCAACAGCAGTGCCTTATAAATAAGTTACCAATAATTTATTATTTTGTATTCATACAAAAAAACAAATGGCCGTCTATTTACTTTTGACCACCATCATCATCAACGTTTCAGCCGAAAAACCGTCCACTGCTGGACATAGGCTTCCCCAAGTGACTCCGCAACGACCGGTCCTGTGCGTTTCGCATTCACCAGGTCATCAATCCACCTTGTGAGAAGCCTATCAATGCTGCGTCTTACGGTACGCGATCACCTCCTTCAACCCCATCGACCAGCTGTTTGCGTATAATATGTAGGTAGGTGTGGGTAGGTGTGTGTAAGTGTGTATCTGTGTTTTAAGCGTCAAGTGGGAAAGCCTTCAAATTACGAGTAAACCAACATAGCAACGACGAAATTACAGTAACTAAATATTTTCTCTAAATAGTCGCCGATCGAAAACCGTTTACATGCTTCCTACATTTAATGGCCTCGATTGAAAATTCGTTCAATGAGCGTTTCTTTCCATTGCCGAACGATTTTCGTCGACCAATCGTTTGCTCGGTATTCATGCGGGACTTGGAAACGGTTTGAGAAGATATACAGAGATATTTTATGTGTCTGTTACTACCACCACCGCCAACCTAACTACTTAACTTACATTGATAAATATTGAGAAGCACATCACATTACGGCCTATTCCCTCTCTTAGAGAGGATGCCTGAGACCTAGCATAGCGGCCTTTTAATACCCATTATAAGGCCGACTATGCTATGCACACCAAAATAGTAACTATTTCACAGAAACTTAAATTTATGGGTACAACAGCGGTCTTATCGCTGACAGCGATATGTAGCAGACAACCTTAGGGTGGACTGTAAAAAGGGTTGCCTGCGATGTAGAATTATTTTTTGCTCTTGAAGTAGGTACATACCTACGTTATCTAAGGTTGATTTTAAACTTTCACGCAGAGGCTGAGGCTGATGTCTGCTAGGGCTGTGGGAATATTTGAAAGACTAAATGTTACCGTTGGATGGTTTTCAATCTCAACAAAAAGCGCTGATAAACTTATCTATATGTAAAAAAGGAGAAACTGACTGACTGATATATCGACGCACAGCCAAAACTACTGAAACTAGGAGCGTGAAATGATGCACGAGGCTTCCTTTTATGACGTAGGCGAGCACTTAGAAAGGATTTCCGGCCCCATTATGAAAGGCAAGAAGAAACGGGTTGGGTTTTCTTAGTCAGTAAGAATCTGACACTATCTCCCGCTATGCTCAAGGGCGAGGGATGTCATTTGAATGATTTTTACCCCACCAAAAAAAAATGAAATATGACATCCACCAACACACTCTAGGCCCACGTGGTAGATTACGGCCTATTCCCTCTCCTTGAGAAAAGGCCCGAGTCCCAGCAGTGGGAACATTAAAAAGTTGACTATGTTATTCTATTATGCTACGCGCTTACTGCGATGCAGTTCGTCTGATGGCAGCCTTAAAGATATCACAAATCAAATAACAACGCAAAGAATTCAAACAACCAGCAGAATTACGTTTAAGACCCTAAAACACAATCACTTACTATCATTAAAACGTACTAAGATAGACGGAATTCATTTCACATTCACCGAAACATACGAACTTAGCAAGCAGTGCCTTCCTAATTAAATGGGTACGTATGTTCAGTTCGTTTGCTCGGTGTAATTAGAAGCAGGATCCTCCCGCAATCCATATTGTTGCACTGGCGGATACTACGACACGTCATTGCCGTGTCATGATGTGGAAGAGAGACAATGCTATGCGCTCTGTTTAAGGGCCGGTTGTAGTCACTGAGTCATCATCATCATCTTCCTGCCCTTGTTCCATCTTATTTGGGGTCAGTGCAACACGTTTTTTTCTTGCATTCTGCCCTGTCACTCGTCATGCTATTTTTTTTATGGTGGGGAAAATCATCCAATGACTCTTACTGACTAAAAACCCACCCTGTTCCTTCGTGCCTTCATACCGGGACTCGTGCTATCTTTCAGATTGACCCACATCATGCTATCATTTACTGCCTTTTCTTTCATATCATTCTTCACACAATCCTGTAGTCAATCTTGTAGTCACTGAGTATTTTTTATAAAATCGCCCAGGTCTATGTCGATTTCACTGCTCCGTAAGAGTGGTTTTATTTTAATTTAAAAAAAAAACAATAACTATTCAAGATTTTTGTTCTTGCGTGCCCCTTTTAAAACACAAGCTTTATAATTTTTGTAACTTTCAAATATTTTCGTAACGTAATCTCGTAGACATACACGTTTGAAATCGTAAGTTAGGGTCAGGTTCACGATTTTTTTTATTGAACCAACTAATTTGTATCATGTTTTGATTTTTGACAATTTTAATAAAATAGTTTTTCATGTTTTTTTCGTTTATATATTATTTGTGGATTTCCAGAGGTTTAAAAAAGTTTAAAATGAGTAGAACCCGGCCTTAACTCCATCTCTTTCTAACACCGGATCCATAATGGTTTGAAGACTCATAGTAGTACACTTGGGCTTGCACCGTTCATTTGCGATGCTAACAAATGGAAATTAAAAGTTATGGGAATATTTCAGTTTTGTTAGATTTCATATTCATGGAATTGTTACGTTTTCTTTGTTAATTATCTGAAATTTCTTGTTGAGATGCAATGTTATGAATTTTTTTTTTTTATGTATCTATCTGCAAAAATGTCTGCACATTTTGAGTCTGCTACCTATTATTATCAGATAGTCAACTTCATTCAGTTTGTCTTCATGTGACTTTTGGCAATGTATGCAGTGCAAATATGTATTATAAACTAAAAAACAATTATGTAAAGAGACAGCCTAATATTACATGTACCACTGTTAAATAGTAATTGAGAGAAACAAGTCATTTTTTTTATGTTAGGTACTCCACATTAGAAATTATTCCTGTATCGTGGGAACTTTTACAGACATGTAAACTCACATACACAAGACACCCAGACCCGGAACTATTTATAGGTCGTACATGTATTTGTTTCATACGGGAATCAAACCCGCCGACACGCAGCATATCAGACAAACGCTCAACCACTACGCCAAGTTTGACATCAAAAACGAAATAGACACTTAGAATGTAGCTAAGGTATATTGTTTGGAATGCTGTTTTGTAAACTTTTGTTGATTTAAGTCATACTATAGTTTATAGCTTTTACCCGTGGCTTCACCCCCGTACATAAAATATAGCCTACATATATTACTTAGAAATAAAGCAGCTGTCTGTCAGTGAAAAAAAATTTAGCAATCGGACCAGTACTTTCAGAGATTCTTACAAACAAAAAAACAAACTTTACCTCTTTATTATCGTAAAAATTAGTGTGAATGTAGAAAAAGCGCGCTTATCTCGCCATCAAACTGTAAAGCTTGGTGAGGAAATTTTGTACAAAAACCACAAAAAAAAATTAAAGAACTAAATTGAAAACAAAAAACAAATTCACAGGCATCAAAGAGCACATATACAGTCTCTGACAATAGAAGTATTCTTAAGGTAGGCGTAATCAAATAGGAAAAGTCGTTTCTTTTGACATATTACATTTTACTCCCACGTGCAATCTCTCGCTATGAGAACTTAAATTTAGTAGCTACTTAAACATACTTATATAAAACTTATAATATAATTGAATAACTCAGAAAATGGTTCATAACCACTTAAAACGCCTCTTTGTGAATATCTAAAAGCATTTGTATTTTTATCAAAATATTTCTTTAATATTTGATTGTATGTTTGTTTCAAGATGAAATCGAAATAAAAGGATTTTGTTGTCTCAGAAAAACATCAATCACCTCAATTTACCTCGATATGTCAAGACTTTTTTGGAAGAACAGTTAGCATTTTTTTTTACGAATGGCTTCTCCCCTTATTAAAAAGTATTAATGACAATATCTTTAAAAACTGGGAGGATTGCGTACTAACTTACTTATGACAACAGTTTAATTCCTGAATTGAGTTACGAAGATTTTTCCGAATCGCAAAAATTGTATTTTTTTTTTTTTTTTGAGACGTAACTACAAATTTAAAGTTTTCAGATTTTTTTTCTTCACTTATGCTATGGGACCTTGCTGCATCCTAAATTTCAAGTTTCTAGGTCAACGGGAAGTAAGCACCTTATGAATTTTGATTCCCTTTAGAGTGTCGAAATACACTTTTTTGCGACCTAAACGGCTGCATCTTTTTTTTTGTATACTTAAAAGTTTGGTTTTTTAACAGAATCAAGGGACTGTTGACTTGAGTATATGGTTTTAATTTCAACTCGATACCTTCACATGTTCCCGAGATAAAGGGTCTTGGCAGACGGACAACAAAGTGATCCTATGTGGGTGTCGTTTTTTCCTTTTGAGGTACGGAACCCCAAAAAATATGATTGTAATATCAAATACGTTTTGTTATTCATACAACTACTGATCTATTAGAATAGTTCCTATTAACCAATTTTCAATAATTTTAAAATATGAAAGCTTACGACGATTTTCCCGAAAAGACTCGATTTTATGTGTGACAGTCTGTGAATACGAGTTATTTATTTTCTTTATATACATACTAGCTTTTGCCCGCGGCTTCACCCGCGTACATAATCCCAGGATAAAAAGTATCCTAAGTGTTATTCTGGGATATGGTCTACTCGTGTACCAAGTTTTGTCGAGATCCGTTCAGTATTTTTTGCGTGAAAAAGTAACACACATCCATACATCCATCCATACATACAAACTTTCGCATTTATAATATTAGTAGGATAATTTACATTTTTAAAATACTTAACTAATTAAAATTACAGTAAAACAAAAAAATTGTAACCCTAAACTAATTAAAACTAACTAAACTATGACCAAAAAAAATTGCTATTGACTGACAATAGCACGCCCAAAAGTCTGGCGTAAATAGTCAATCTCAATTATTGTGATTTTTCCACAAACTAATATCAATTACTATGATTTTTCCACAAACTGAGATCGTTATCGATATTACCTGTATACGGGCTTTCAAAGAAAAATAAAAAATAAGCGAATAAATTCAATAGATCTACTTACGAAGAATGCTGTCCTCTCCGATACCTTAAAAAACAAAGACTAGGGTCATTCTACGATAAGACACAATCGATATACATAACACGACACATAAGTCACTTATCACTGAAATAATAATATCCAATTTACTTTATGCTAAGGAATTAATCAATTTTCGATGCGTCGTAGAATGGCCCCATATCATACCTCTAAGTGCCAAGGGTTTTTTTTAAGGTTCGGAAAATCATCCAATGATAACCCCCGCTCTTGGGCGGAGCGGGAGATAGTGTCAGACTCTTACTGACTAAAAACCCACCCCGTTCCTTCTAGCTTTCTTACCGGGGCTCGAGCTCCCTTTCGGATAACCCTGGGCCCAGTATAAGTGCCAAGGGTTATTACAAATGTAAACGGAAAAAAGTGGCGGAATTTTCTGCGTGTATTCCCGCGGCGTTTTTCCATGTCGATCCGTTTCTTTCCAAAAATAACTATGTATTCTGAACTTAAAAATAACGAAACCCTTCGGGGTATTATCCACATGACTTCATTCTATTCAAATCGTGCGTGAAATGTTGCTAAAATAAAACGCCTTAGCGATCATTAAATCTTAAATATAGTTAAGTGCCTACTAATTTATCTTATTTCGTGATTTGTATAGAATGATTATCATCACCATCATCATTATTTCAGCCGAAGGACGTTCACTATTGGACATAGGCCTCCTACAAGTGTCGTTACAACGAACGGTCCTGTGCGCCTTACAATTCCACCGCTGCGTTTTCTGATGCGCGATCGTCAGTCTAGACCTATACCTTCGGACTCATCGACCATCCGATGATATTAAATTACCCGAATGACTATAATTGTGCACTTTCGTGTTTAACTCTTGTTGCATCTTGCCCATCTTGCTTGGTCTACTTGATGCACTTGCGCATCACTCAAAAAATTTCGCGTATTGTAAATCTATTGCTAGATAGTTATAATGTCTTACAAAAGAATTTAAGATAAATAATGAAAGTACACAATTCTGGGTTTTTACATTAACTTGTATATTAAAAATGGGGCAGACCATGCTTTTTCTGACGCAACAAATTGTCCCGATTTAGGCCCGACTAGACCGAAGCTTGCTCGCCACAGGGTCAGTCTATCTTCGAGAGCAGCCATGTGACAGACATTAAAAGTACCGTATATCTTGTTTGGTAGACGTAAATTATATATAGTTACCTATATTAATAGAGCAGTGGCCTTTAAGCAAGTTTGTTAAACATACTCGAATGAATTTTGTACTATAACTGAATATGGCGTATTTATAAGTCTTATTCGAAGACATGTGACATTCACCAACCCGCACTCGGCCCACGTGGTGGATTTCGGCCCATTCCCTCTCCTAGAGAGGAGGCCTGAGTCCCAGCAGTAGGAACATTGAATGGCTGATTATGCTTATGCTTACAAGTCTTATGACAAAAACCAAAAACGCTTTTTTTACCTTATCACAATTAGGTACGTTAAAAATCCCACGCTAGGTGCTCAAACTCTATTTCTAAAGTAATGAATTTCCAAATTACCTAATAACATAGCCTCTTTGCTGTCAGCAAGCTGGCTGTTCCCCACAACGGCCTCGCTCCCTTCTCGCCAGGCGGGGGCGACTCGCGCGGTACACCGCACCTGCATCGTCCGCCCGATGGGCACGCGCAGCCCCAGCGCTGTTGACAGCAGGCCGTGAGCGTGCTGCGTCGGTGGGTACTCCACGAGGAGGAGGGGGTCTGTGACCTGTGCAAGAGAGTTCATTATGAGTCATTATCATAAAACTTTGTCAACCATCCACTTATACACTGTAAGTCCTTTTGACTGAACTGCCTCGACTCACTCACAATTCATTCTCGAGGCGAGAACGTTTATTTCAATTAATCTAGGTGGTTTGTTTCCCCAAAAGTCCATCTCAGACACATATTTGCATGGTTCTCATATGATTTGACCATTATTGTCTATGTATTGTATGGACTTTAGCATCTGAGTTGGTTTCTGTGTCTATTCTCAGGGTAGTTGACTAGGAATCACCGGCAATTAAAATGGTGATATATCGTGAAAAAATTTAGGAGTTTAAATATTATACTATAATTTTAATAATAGTTATTAAAATCAATTTGCTTTAAAAAATCATGCAACATAAAAAAATATTTCGTAGGTACACAACATGTTTATCAAAACCTAAATCCTGCTGGATGACCTACGGTTTTCGAGTAAACGTTAAACGCAAACCAAAAAACTCATGAGACTGGATAGAGACAGCCTGCGCCAGATATCGGGGACCATCACCGGACACTGCGCACTGAATAAGCACCTCCACACAATAGGCATCACAGGCAGTCCCCTGCGCAGACCATGCTTGGAGGGGTTGAGAACATTGCACATGTGCTTCTAAACTGCACAGGTAACACTGAAATATGCACACGAACTTTAGGATCCCCGAACTCCCTTATTGATGCGCTAAAATCCCTGAGAGGCCTAATCTGTTTTTGGAAAAAGGTAGGATCGATAGAATAAGCCTACCAAAGGTTATACCGTATAGCAGTATGTGCGGCAAACACACTCAGACATACCTACTCGCATATCCACGACTCTAGCTCACCCCCATATTTATGTATCACGCCTACGTTCTGCTTCACAAAGCCGGTTCCTATATGGAGTTCCAAGTAAATCTCGGAGCCTCCAGCAGCGGATATTTCGGATATTTCCGCTATTACACCATGTAGGTCAGTAAAACTAAACCATAGTAGTTTACGAACTAGCCGGCCCTCCGTTTACCAAAAATAGTTCACATTTATCGAATATTACTAACATTAAATATCTGTCATTCGTTATAGGACCATGTTGCTATGCTAGTTCAGATGTAATTTACCTGAACTTACCGAAACATATGTTCCTTTACGACAAAAATAATAATTGGGACTTATCCTGTTTATTTTTGTACAATGTTTTATTTATTATTTATTTATTTATTTATTTAAAATTAAGTAGATAACATCATTACAGCCAACGCCAATGCGATGCTATCACCAGTTATACACATATACAATAAACATTTAAAGAAACATAACAAACATACAATACATATTAATTAACTTATTGCGCAGGTTATACTTTCAATGCACCTTTGTGCTGCTTCCGTGAACCGCGGGAGGCTAGATAGCAGTCCGACGGACGTAATCCTGTCTAAAAACTAGATTTTCGAGAGAACCAGATTGTAACGTCACCGACTCGGTTCCAATTATATTTTCAACCACCCAGGGACTATACACACAAAATTTCAGCCAAAGTTGGAAGGCGGAACAGTTAGGTGATAAACATACGTACAGAAGAATCTGCACTAATATATTACAGAGGTAAAGTTTTTTTTTTTGTTTGATGGGTACTGGTCCGATTGCAAAAATTTTTTCACCGATAGAAAGCTGCTTTATTTTTGAGTGACATAAGCTATTTTTATGTATGTGGGCGAAGCCGCAGGGCAAAAGCTAGTTATATATAAACAGATAACAAACAAAACTACATGAAAAATTTTTTCCTGAAAACAGCATCTTTATATACTTATATAACCGTAGAAAACGCGCCTAATGTTTTTCTTCACCCCCCTCACAGACCTCAGGCCGACAGAGGTACCTACTACATTAAATACAGGGTAATTAATTTAGTAGGTTAAGACCTACTTCCTTTCTGTGTAAATAATCTTCCTATTCACCAATGTACCTACTTGCTTCGGTACAATGGCCTCATTGACAAGAATTCTATGACACATATTTGTCATAGAATTCTTGTCAATTAGGCCATTGAACCGTCTATAATCCGAGAACCGCGTTGTTAGAGAGAATGTGTTTTAATTAGTCCATGCGGAAGGAAGGAGAACAATAGAAGATCTGTCAATTTGTTCCATTGTGAAATGTCAATTAGTCGGGATAAGTGTCGGAAAATTTTACAAAGGGAAAGATTTTTGTGTATTAGAAGATCCTTGCAAGAGGTTTAAAAATTTAATATGTTCGAAACGTCCCGAGTTACCATGCAGGTTGTGAGGTTGTCTCCCTTGCGAATTAACTAAACCAGTCCTTTTTTTTTATGTTGCACTAATCAAGGCCTTTTAGGGTTCCCAAAGGGTAATAAAACGTTATTACTAAGACTCCGCTGTCTGTCTGTCCGTCTGTCATTAGGCTGTATTGTATGAACAGTCATAACTAGACGGTTAAAATTTTCACAGATAAATTATTTCTGTAACCGTAATGGGGCTCCCATACAACAAAAGTGTTTTTTTGTAAAAAAAAAACTTTTCGTGTGTAAGTTCGACTCGCGCTTGACCGGTTTTTTTTTCAAACTACTACCGCTCTAGATAGAATGAGATTATCGAATTTTTCCTCCTGTGTTTTTTCAGTTGCCGCTACGATATCTATAACGAATGAAAGAAGTATGTATTAACTAAGAGACATTTTTATGTTTTGCGTAAAATAATACTCTTACTCAATCATCGTAAGGTACATTTTAGGTAAATTTCACATACGTTATTTCATATTTCCAGTATCGTTTGGAGTTCCAGGGCCGACACGGATCAGTGTTTCTAACAATCCTACAGCTTTAGACGCAATAGGATACCTTTCGTCTCATTTTAATTTTTGTATAATCAATACATATTATAAAACAAAGTCCCCCGCCGCGGCTGTCTGTCTGTTCGCAATAAACTAAAAAACTACTGCACCGATTTTCAAGCGGATTTCACCACTCGATAGCGTGATTCTCGAGGAAGGTTTTATTTATTTATTTATTTATTAATGCTTAATGCACATAAACTGTACAAAGGCGGACTTAATGCATTAGGCATTATCTATCAGTCGACCTTAGGGTGGTGTAGAAACATAACATGGTAGGTGCGAACTTCAAAGCAAAGAAAACAAAAGGAAAATTAAAATCAAAATAAATACATATAAAAAGTTTTAGTAAATAATTTGTTAAGTTTTTGTATTTATTTCTAGAATAGAACCCGTGCGAAGCCGGGGCGGGTAGCTGGTATATTATATGACACAAAAAATATCACAAAAAAGCAAATAAAATGGTTACAAAGCAGTCATTAGTATTTCAAATATTGATAAGAGGAAAAGCCGGCGTGAAGGAAAAATCCCGGTATCTCTTATGTGCACGTGTAACCTAATGACGGTGACGTCACGTTTCGGTTTGTACTTACCTTCTTTGTCTCTTACTTGACAATTTCCTCTATCACCAGATTGGAACTTAACACTGACCGGATTTGAAACAATCTTTTTATTTTCGTGTTTGGATAAAGTTTATTTATTAATCAAACTTGCTTTTACCCGCGGCATTGTCCGCGTTTTCTCCCCCTTTTCTCACTTTTTTTAATCAGCCTATATCCGTCTCCAGGGTCCCAACTATCTCTGTACCAAAATTCATCAAAATCGGTTTTGCCATTTAGGCGTGAAGACGTAACAAACAAACAAACAAACCCACTTTCGCTTTTATAATATTAGTAAGGATATCTTTAGGGCTCCTTACCCAAACGGTAATACGGGGCTCTATTGCTAAGATTCCAAGATACAAAGCATTTTATTTCTAATAAACCATTTACAGGCACTTTTGAAATTTCAAAAAGTCAGTCAATCAGAAGAATGATGTTAATTGCACATTCCGAAGCGTAGATCACTATGGAGAAGAATGTGCAAGAATCTCCAGGGCTACTCTTTTCAATCATGTTGTGTATTACAAATATCTCTGTTACACTATTTCATAAATGTGGGTAAGTCGTTAGCTGAAAATATAACGCAGTCACATATTAACCTAAATACTCTCTCATCGACTGGTTCTGTTAATAATTCGACAGCATACTCTTTTTTTCTCGAAGATACTAGTGAGGATGAGGTTGCAAGACATATAGAAGGACTAAAAACTGAATGCTCGGTGGGCTTGGATGGTATCTCTAATAAAATATTAAAGCAATTTAGAGAGTTTCTCGTCCCTCCCCTAACAGTTATTTTCAATCTGTGTCTTGAAACTGGAACCTTCCCTGAGGCTTTGAAAAAGTCTGTCGTGTGTCCAATCGATAAGGGAGGAGATAGATATCGTTTTAGTAACTACAGGCCAATCTCCATTCTACCCGCATTGTCCAAGATACTAGAGAAAATAATAAATAACAGACTGGTTAATTACTTTGAAAAAAATAAACTCTTTTCTGAAAATCAATTTGGTTTCCGTTCAGGGAAATCAACAGATGAAGCAGTGCATAAATTAACTAGCTATATCACAACAAAGCTAGACAAGGGTAAAAAGTGTATTTCGGTTTTTTTGGATCTCGCTAAGGCCTTCGATACTATTTCGGTCCCTATATTATTGCACAAATTAGAAAAACTGGGTATAAGAGGAAGACAGCTTAAGCTTTTTGAGAGTTACCTAACGGGACGCTATCAGTGTGTTAGAGTGAGTGGCCACTGCAGTGAAGAGCTTCTTATATCCTACGGAGTGCCGCAGGGCAGCATCCTTGGACCCACCCTATTTCTTGTATATATCAATGATCTTACTAACCTATGTATACCAAAAGGCGAAATAATCTCATATGCGGATGATACTGCTCTCCTCTTCTCTGCCAATAAATGGAATGAGGTTTTTGATGCTGCCCAGATCGGTTTCGATATGGTTCAGGAGTGGTTACATAAAAATATACTTACGTTGAACATTGACAAGACGAAATACCTAACCTTCTCTATACGTCAGAAAATTGAAATTAATAACAACTATCGCATCATCCCACATAGGTGTGCACTAAAAACAAACTGTGGATGTAAACCACTGGAATGTGCGGATAAAATGAAATACCTGGGCGTTACAGTTGATAGTAATTTCAGTTTTAAAGAACATATAAGGTTATTGAGTTCTAGGGTACGGAAACTTATCTATGTCTTTAGGAATCTTAGGCACGTCTTAAAAGCGACACTTTTAAAAAATGTATATATTGCTTTATGTCAGTCCATTATTTCGTACTGCATTTTATCCTGGGGTGGAGCTCCTAAGACCACGCTTCATGGCTTAGAGGTTGCTCAGAGGGCGATCCTGAAAGTGAGTAATTTCAAGCCCATACTGTTCCCAACACGAACGCTCTATCAGCTCTGCCAAGTTTCGACTGTGAGGCAACTGTTTATAGAAAGAGTTGTTTTAAAGAAGCACAGTGAGCTCGTTTATGATCCACTCTTGACCAACAAACGCCGATACTTTCGGCGTTTGTTGGTTGAGGTTTGTACGCGATCATGTGAGCCCAAAACATCTTTCATTAAAAGATTTTACATATTTGTGGCTCCGTTTTTGTACAATCAAGTTAATAGGGAACTTAATATATATCCGCTCAACAAATTGGATTGTAAGGTGAAGGTCCACAGTTACCTGCTCAACCTTTCTTATGAGGAAACAGAAAACCTCCTCCTCATACAGAAATGAGAATATTGGAAACGAGTAAAATAAAAAAGAGTTGGTCAGTGTCCTATTTTAATGACATATATTTATTTTATAGGTAGTTTTAAACTCTTCGGTAATACGTATCCACACTACCCAACACCCCTACACCTTTCACTACTCTACACTTACACAAAAATACACTAACATAAACACTTTTTTAAATTAATATTTTTTAGAATAGTTGTAATAGGTTACTGATCTAATGATCAATGTAACTCAAGTAGAGTCTATTGTGCATGCCGATTGGGCTAAATAAATGCTTTTTGTTGATCCGAGGGTGTGGCGCTGTATACCGAGATACAGGACTCGTCCTAGTTCGGTTACAGATGTTCCTCTGTTTTATAGTCTTAAGTATATAGCCTGTAATTTAAAGTTTATGTAATTTGTAGTATTAGTTTTTAGAGAAATAAATATTATTATTATTATTATTATTATTATTACATGTTTGTTGTCGCTACTATTATGTGGGAACAATGTAAATTATACTTCGCTGTCCGTCTGTGTGTCACTAGACAGTATGTCATAAACTATAATAGCTAGAGAGCTGAATTTCACAGGTGCTGTATTTCTGTTGCCACTATAACAACAAATGTTGAAAACAGAATAGAATCAATATTTAAGTGGGCTCTCATACAATAAAAGCGATTTTTTGCCATTTTTTTGCTACGAATGGTACAGAACCCTTCGTACGCGAGTCAAACTCGCACTTGGTCGGTTTTTTTTAAATGAGTCGGCTTCGTCTTCAAAATATAATCTTTTTTTTTTTGTTTACCTAAAGTATTCCTCTTTCCGTACAAATTTTTTCGGCACCAATGTTTTCAGCACCAAAGCTATTCCTCTTTCAGCACCAATAGGTATGTTAGCATGGTACTGAATGTGGATCAAATATGTCAGATCCACATTCGCCACCAAGCTCTTGGTGCCGAAAGAGGAATAACTTTGGTGCCAGAACCATTGGTGCCTAAACCATTGATGCAGAAAAAGGAATACTTCTTTACTTCAAGGTATCTTCAAGGGCCATATTATTAGTCAGCTTTTCGAATACCTTTGTAACGGCACACATACAGCTCAAGCTAATAGTAACAGACAACATTTATTGATCAAATAACATTAAATGGTTCAACCAGATTCCCTATCAATTATTCAGTAACAAGATCTTATGAAGTCAAACAGGCAAACCTTCGTATACAGCGGTCCGTATTTACGTCAGTAATTAGCCAAGCTTTCAATTTACCAATAGAACAAGGGATGCCCACAATAGACCTCCATACTAGTTCCAAGAACACATCCTTGACGATATCCTTCGATTCGGAACATTTAACGTACTAATTGATCATAAATTTCATGGTAACTAACCATCGTACGTAGGGATCCTGTTAATGTATCTTGCTACCAAATATTCGCTGTTGGCACATGAATACCGAATGGTTTAATCTCCTATAATAACAGCGGTTTGCTATCCAGTAAGGATATTGATTCAATATTTCTCTAAGATGACAAGGCTTAGTAAGTAAGTTTATTTCAGATGTTATACGTCTTATCATATTGTTCTGACACCTATCAATTGCAAAATTCATTGTAAGTAAACAAGCTTTTAGTGAAAATCATTGTTTCATAGCAAGCTTTTATAGCTCGGTATACCTATATTATTAATACTCGTCAAAACGAATCATACGGGCCCAAACTCGATGGGGTTGTGTCGTTTAACTACCAAGTTCCTATAGCCACATTCCGGTTCCATCATCAGATCAGCTCCAATAATAATTTTGCATTGTCATCTGATTTACACATGCATGCAAAATTTCAGCTCAATCGGTAACCGGGAAAGTGGGTCTAATTTTATTTGCAAGATTTGATTACAGACAAACATTGGGACAGGTAAAACTAAATAAAAGCTTGTAAAAATGGACTAAACAAAATTGTTTCAGAAACTAATCAAACGTATACATAAACAAAAAAGAAAAAAAAATCCTGACATCATTATAATGAAAACATTTCGAAATACTGTAAGGGTCAGAGATAATACAAAGGGAGGAGGATACACGTGTAACGGTAGGATTTATTTCTGTGAAATTACACTTTTACATTACCTAATATAAAAAATCACACATGCCTTTCGGCCTGACAGTCACCCTAAATCTCTGTGACAATAATAATTTCATTTTAAAACTCGAATTTGTATTTAATTTTTTACTCGTAATGGCCGCAAAAAAAGCCATCCATAGAGTTCCTGTTCAAAAAGTCCACAATACTCACAAAAAAGGTATAGAATTGTGTGGAATCATCCAGCCAGTACATCTTTGTATATTGCTACAAGTTTGACCCGAATAAAAATGAATGTGACGAGTTCGGCAGTTTGTTCGAAACAAAAACAAACTCGCTCCAAATCAGAAATAAAAGATAAATACGAGCCCGCACTTCAATAAGCCCGGCAAAGTTAAAATTTGAAAAAAACCTTATTGGGAGAAAGAGTCGTATTACAGAAACTCATTGAAAAGGGTCAAATATCCTACGAACAATTATATTAATAAGAATCATTGGCCGAAATGAAATCTCTTGGTACGTGTAACATCGTATTTCGACCGATCGAAATTAAAACAACTTAATTAACTTGCAGTTAATGGATGCACATTAATTACTTTGTGGTCATACTTTTATATTAAGTTTGCCATAAAATAACTCAAAAGCTAGGCCGTAATTGTGCAAATAAATTGCTGTATTTATTTCATAACGTCGACAAGCTTTTATAGGCGTTCACGGCGAGTTCGTTAAAATTTTATTCTTTTATTATGTTTAGATCTAGAACAACAGGTATAATTCTGCAATAAAATGGTAACGACACATGAGCGCTGTTGGATACTAAATTATTGAGACTTTCTAGTTCTATTTTTCTAAATAATATATATTTTAGTACATATATTCGACTGAGCTGTACATCAGTGATCGGTAGGCCTGTAAAACTAAAAAATTATGCCCTAAAATCCATGAAGGAGATAGCGGAACGACTTATATTACTTCCTTGAAAATTATTAAAAAGTAGATTAGATCCGGGACCAACGGGAGGAATGCAGGAAGCCCTTTTTTTATCTTAATTTTTTTTGGATTTAACTTTTTTTTTCAATACTTGGTCTTATTTATTACACACTACTTTTACTGACTGTAACTTATATCTTTGGACGTATTTTTGAGTCGAAACAAATACCAGTGGTTTACTTTAATTTTAATAATAGTAGTAGTAGTAGTATTAGTGGTTTAGTTTAATTTTTTTTTTCTTTTTTTTTATTTTTTTTTTTTAGTTGATGGTATTAAAATGGAATAAATCGCTACCATCCTCAAAGTTAATCTAGTCTCATAACTTCTGTCTCCTTATGTCTCACAGTTCACAGAAAAAAAAAACGTAGAAGCATCGCAAATGGTAATGCAAGCTGTGTCTAGAAGATTGATTGATGTGAGTAGTGGGTACAGAGGAGAGGATTAGTGGCCAGCAGTAGATAATGGACGCATAATGCATTATGTCCGCTCACGACGTCCTCGACTGAACTATTGAGTACGAGTACGAATAATGACTGTCATTTTAGAATTATGTGACCATTGAACATGTGGACACTGTTTTTTATTACTCGTTTTTGGTTTGGAGACTGTGAATTAAAGCGCAATATATAGCGCTTTAATTCGCATTCGTCATTCATATGGTACAGGTCATCCTTCTGTGGACTACGTTTTCACTTGATATCAGCACCTAATCAGTATGCATTTAAGTTACAGAGTTTTTTCCTAAATAAATAGCAGATTCGTTCGCCTTAAGAACCTCTTTCCATTACTCGCTTTGGATGAGGTAGTTTAATTAAGTATTTTATGTTACTAATGGCTCTACCCGCACAAAGCCGGTTGTAATAATTCTGCAACAGTACAAAAAGCTTACATCAATATCTGCAAACAGATAATATGTACACATAAGTACTAATATACTTACGTAGATATTTATAGGTACTAAATATATAAGTGTGTATGTTTATTTTGACAATGCCTGAAGAAAAAAAAAAGGGAAAATTTGTATTTTTGTTTGTAATAAATAAACTCGAAAACTACTGGACCGATCTTTAAAAATCTTGTATTAGTAGAATGCTACTTTATTACTATAATAATAATAATAATATGCTATGTGTCACACACATAGCATAATATACTTTATACTTTCTCGCTGGTTCACTCTAGCAAAAGCAAGTCATATATAGTTTTGTACCCATGTTTTTCTTATTTAGTTTTTTTGATCCTCGTCCTTTCATTTTTTTTTTAATCCTGTCATTTTATTTATTTATCAATTGCTTGCTATTCTTTAAGTTGCAACAAACCATCAATTTACGAACTAAACAATTTGATACAAACATTTATCACATATCATTTCATTATTTTTAATTATCTCTTCTGAAAAAAGGCTTCTTCTTTAAGAACCTTTGTTCTGGAGTGGCGAATGCGTACCGAAAGACGCAGCGTTGGAAGGCATCCAACAAGGTGGACTGATGACCTGGTGAAGGTTGCGGGAAACATATGGATGCGAGACGCACACGGATAGGAGACCTATGTCCAACGTGTTTTTTTGACATAAATATTTACTTTGTAAGTATTTTTACATTGTAAAAATTAACTTTCTTTTATTATTGTGAATGTGAGGACTATGTTGGTTACTTTTTTATTTCTCGTAACCGTTTGTCTGGCAATTTGAGTATTTTCTGCGGCCTACCCAAATGTCCTTTCATTGGTATTGTTCGTCAAGTCGTTGAGCTCCTTAGTAGTCCTGAGTTGAGCTTTGCGAATACTGACAAATGCTTACACTGATTGGACGGGTCCACTCAAATCTGTATGGTTCTTTCTTCAAAAGACCATCTCAGATTAATCGGCATGGTTCTCATGTGATTTGACCATTACATATTTATTGTATGGACTTTAAAAGAGACTTTGACCCCTGAGTTTGTTTCGGTGTTTCTTCTCAGGGTAGTCAGCTAGGAAACACCGGCCTCATCTAGCTTAAACAGACAAAAAAAAAATTGACGTGTAAAAGTGTTTTTTTAAACCTATTTGCAAAAATTAAAAAAAAAAAAAAAAAAAAAAAAAAAAAAAAAAAAAAACAACAGTGGACGTATGTCGGCTGAAATGATGATGATGAGTTATCTCTTCACCACCCTGGGTTGACTGGTAAAGAATGCCTAGGCATTAAGCGCGTCATTGTACGTTTGTGTTACATAAAATGTTTAATAACTAAATAAATGTATCGATTCGGAGCCAAGCCTGGCCAAGCATGGAAGTTTGCAGTAACGACTATTCTTGCTTGCAGCTTCGCAAATTGCAACTGAAGCCAAGAAGTTAGTAGGTACAAAACGTAAAGTAAAACCATTCAAAACTTTCTCTTACTTAGTCCTGTTTTTGTACTATTCTTGTTGATCGAAAGAGGGTGAGGGTGGTCAAACCTCCAGGACCATTGTTACAGAGCCTGAGTTGGTTTAAACAAATGATATTGTAGATGTCATGTAATTACTATTTTTCGATACAAAAATGAACGGTAAACATTATATGTGTGATCATCGTGTTGACGAGATTGTCGTTTCACGATGTCTCGATTTTTGCGCCATTGAATACGAGCTGCCTTTGAAACGACGTATTTTATTATGTTAGAGATACATAGAGTATTGTTTATTGTCAACTAGCTTCTTCACCCTCGTGGTAATATAGAAGTATCCTAAAGGAATGAAATTCCGGGATAAAAAGTATCCAATGCGCTATTCCAGGGCATACGCCCTGGACCATAGTCTACCCAAGCACCAAATTTTATCTAAACCCGTTCAACTATTTGTGAGGGAAGGAGTAAAAAATATACTCACAAACAAACACATATTAGGTATAAACTTTCACCTTAATAATATTAGTGTAACCAACACGATATAAAAATAACCATTACTATAAAATCTCAAGGCACGTAAAACTCTACTTTTATCACAACAAAAATACATTAATCGCACAAAACTACCAAATAGCCAGTTCACTAAATTAGACTTGGTTTTTATCAGGGTCGGATGACGACAAAGGAGAATGTTACCTCTATCAAAATTGAAATCGAAAACATCGCCTGTCTCGTAAATGTCAATATTTTTTCGTTCAAAATATTTAATAGTACCTTTTCTCCATCAATGTCCCAACTGAGTACTGCCGCGGGGTAGGACCGGCCCGACGTACAATTCAGAAACAAGGAGTCCCCTCTTCTATTTTCTTGTTCGTTGCCTGTTATTCTTGGACCTTCCCTCGGTAAATCTGTAAAAAAAACAATCGTACAATACACTCATAGATAGCTACAAAACAACTCGCTCACAAAGTCTCTAATAATAAACATTTAACTTTTGGTAAGGATCCAAAAACGAGAAATAAACACCGATAACGGCAACTTGGCGTAAAACACTAGAACCGAGCCAAAGAGTTGGAACATCGTGTAAAATAATCGAGCAACATGTAAAATTAAATGACAAAAGACAATGGTTTTACATTTATCGTGTTTAGAGCCGGGAGCTATTCTGCGGTTGTAATACAAACTCCTAATTGAAATAATGGCCTCCGTCTGTTACGTATGTCTCTCGTCAAAGGGAATGAAATTGGAATTTTTGTGAAATTAAACTCGTAAATGAACGAAATAGATCATGACTTTACGAAGAAAAGGGACGAAATTTTCGAGATTATTAACACTTGACTCGGCTGTGATGAATGTTATATTTCTTGATGTTGGTATCAAAGAGATTAATGAATTATCTACGTTGTATTTTTAGGGGTGCTAAACTTGAAGAAAGTAGGTGCTATGAAAAATCGAAAAAAGAACTTCTATTTTAGTCATTATGAGAACCGAGTTATTTTTAAAATATGACAACGATGTTCAAAATCGTAAGATGAGCTAATTTTTAAATATGTTTTCTTTCTTTTTTTATTTTTGTTAACAGTATCGCAGCTCGCAACTCTTCTTTTTTAATTTATGGTCTTATAATGCATCCTAAGGTTTTCCAGCAGATATCACTATCAGTGATAAAACCACCATCGATTTAAGTTCCTGTAAAATTATTACTACGTACTTTTATGTACAGTAAAGTATAATTTAGTCTATTCTAAATTCTAAGATAATACCGATGGACTACCAACGTAATACGACGCTCATATTATTTACTTAATATTAGTATAACAAAAACACTACCTATATAAGTGAGTAAAATTTCCAGTGCTGTAACTTAATTTTCTAATTGAGGTATATAAGGGTGTGTCCATTCAAGTTATATGTTGTGTAATGTAGATCGATATCAATGGTAAATGATTTTTTTACAATCATTTCATAGGTAAGTTAATAACAGTACTTTAGTAAACGAGACCTGAGACCCTACTACGAGTTCTTAATGCGATTCATTTGTCAACCTAAACAGAATTGTTAAACGGATGAAGCAATATAGGGTGTATAGCTCCGGAATCAGGAAAAAATTTCAAAAGCACCCCTATGGAAAACCTCCTAATTGGAACTAGCTATGTTACCGGCATGCCCTAGGGCCAAAAATTTGAAGTGGTGAATTCCATCAATCTGTTTGGGCTCAAGCGGTGGATTATCAGCTATGCCCTCAGTTGAGACCTACAAAATAACTGCCAAATCATGACTTCTCTGACTTCGATCTTGCTACACCTATGATTTGGCTTCGGAAACTTATTTACCCTCCCTCCCCCTCTTCTCTCCTCAAGCTACCAATAAATACACTACGTCTTATGAGCTAGATTCGTCATAATGGTCTGTTATAATTTCCATCCGCAGAATACCAATTTTACCCCTGCAGGAGTAATTACCCCCAGGTTAGAAACCGTGGAGCTTGAGGAATACTTTGTATATTATTTTTTGTAAATTTGTTTGTGGATTTTTTTGGTGGGAAAATCATCTACTTAATGACATCCCCCGTTCTTGGGCGGATTGGAAGATAGTGTCAGACTTTTACTGACTAAAAACCCACTCTTCTTCCTTCTTTGCTATTGTTCCAGGGACCCGGGGAACTCTTTCGCATCACCCCTGGCCCCAGTAGGCTTCGACCCTGCTGGGGCCCTATAGTTGCCGACAACTCCTTGAGGCGCGCGTGAAAAACTATGCGCCGCTATGGCTTGGTCCACTCCGGATGATTACCGGACGGTCGGTCGAGCTAGCCATTGCTCGCCGTCCGCAAGTCCATGCCTACGGTGGTTGATGGTTACCGGATGGTCAACGGCGAGCCACATCGATTTGTATATGTGATGAAAAAGTAGCTAAAATCTAGAAGGTTCACACTTACATATAACCTCCATCCTTCCTTCTCCAGCAGCTGATGCGAAGCTCGGCGCTTCGGCTGACACCTCGCATCTGTATAGTCCACTAGATTTGAGGGTCACCTGGTGCAAGATGACTCTTCTGTCATCTGACTTTTGTAACTGTATCGACAAAATGATTCGTGATTAGTAGACATCCATATTCATTACAAATAGGAAAGTAATGCTATTTGGCTTTGGGAGTCAAAGGGCTTGCGGACGACGAGCATTGGGTAGCTCGTCGTTCGGCCATCCAGTAAGGACCAAGTCCGAATCAAAGGCGCGTAGTGTTTCACGCGTGCCTCAAATAAATCTTAGCAAAACTGAAGTGAGCCTGTAGAGTTGATGTCTGCTAAGGCTACTGGAAAGTTTTAAAGAGTAACCGTGGTCGTAAAACACAAAGAGCTATTGAAGAATACAAGTGGGTTTTAGTCAGTAAAAATCTGACACAGGGGGCGTGTCAGACTTTACGTTTAAACCACGAAAAGTCGGAGATAGCCATCTCAAAATAATAGTAGATTATGTGACTAGGACACTGCTTTATCTAAGCAGTGTCTTTAGGTCGCCGGCGGCATGTTGAATTCCTAACGAAACGAAGGTTGCTAATGTTAATGCCGAACTAACGTTCGGGATTAAAATTGCTACTTACGCTACAACTTGGTATAGAAAGGCATTATCGAGCAAGTGGTCATTAATGTCCTTTTTCAATACACTTGCTCATAAAGTGACTCTTATATAATATGTCATACAACCATCACTTAAAGCAAGTCATTCTATCCCTAGGGAAATAATGCAGTATGGGTGATCCCTAAGGAATAATGAGATTTGAATTTAGAACGTCAAAAATCATCAACTTATGTGAATAAAATGTACGTACATCCATAAAGTTTATTCAAAATTCAAACTGGCCACTAGCAAAAAAAAACAGAATAAAAGGTTCTTATTTGTCGGTCTATTTAGTACGTTTTCAAGCCTACCAATTTTGAAATAAAGATAGTGTCTTTAGGTATGTAGTTAAGACCTTGGAGTAGGATCATGTTACTTTTTATCTCGACATACGTTTCTTTTGGATTATTTTCGACTTACACTCGGGCGCTGGCAGAATCTCAAGACGCTAATACTGGTATTATAAAGGCGAAATTTTGTGAGTGTGTGTATATATTTTATTTATTTAAACTTCATGTACAGTAATGGTACATAGGCGGACTTAGTGCAACAAGGCATTCTCTACCAGTCAACCTTCCTTGGGTGGTTGGGTGATTAAAAAAGACAAAACTGTTTTAGACGCGCACCATAAATAAATAACAGATATTTGAAATAGAACGTAGTATCGTTAAAATTAAGTTGTATATATAAAAAAATACATACAAAATGTTAATATAAAAACTGTTAAATACTATGATTAATATCAAAGCATTATAATTAATAGATCTTAAAATATAACAATTATAACGTAGACCGAACTAAGGTTGAGAGGTCTTCAAGTAGTAGTTCCAAAGTTTAGGCTTGAAGGAAAATTTACTTTCTGCTTTCAGTTTTTTTTTTTTGTTAGTTACTAGTTAAAACTGTACGTCGTGGGTTCAAAAACCAAAGTGGGTTCGGAAACCCAGCCAAGTGCATTACCGATCCAATCCGCACTGGGTTTGCATGCTGGATTACGGCCTCTACTAGAAAGGTCTGGGTCCAAACAGTGGAAGCATTATAAAGTTGATTATACTTTGCGTCCTCTGGCAATGAATCAATTATGAATGTTATCAACTTTAATAGAAGACCACTGTTTCAATTCAAAATAATAATTATCAAGTAGAAAATGAAACACTAATACAATGGTTTAAAATTAAGTTTATAACAATTATGTAAAAGTAACTTAATGGAAAGCTAAAAGTTTAGGAAAAACTTTATATTTTAGTTTCTCTTTTCCCCAGATCGGTAAGAGGAAAAATATACATTCTTTAAAAAAAAACTGTTTAATGAGCTAATTGCAAAGAAGTCATACAAAAGTTGTACCATTTAACGAACGACCTCATTCCCAACTGGAAATTCTTCAACTGTATCTACTACGAATTGTTTTTAGAGTTCCGTACCTTAACAGGAAAAACGGAAACCTTGTAGCATCGCTTTGTTGTCCGTCTGTATATCTGTCTGTCAAGCAAAATCCTTTATCGCGGAAACGCGTGGAGGTATCGAGTTGAAATTAAAACCATATACTCAAGTCCGCGGTCTTTTAAAATTGTCAAAATATCAAACTACAAGGTTAACAAATCAAAAAGACACGGCTATTTATGTCGCATAAAACCTACATTACGACAGTGTCAAGTGAATCAAAATTCATAAGATAATAATTCCCAAAATTTGGCGATTTGAAATTTGGCGTAAAACAAAGTCTTTTATCATAGATATAGAAATAAATCTGCTAACAGTAAAGTTGTTACGTCAAAAAAAAAACACTTTTTTGCGATTCGGAATTTCGTAACTCAATTCGGGAGTTGAACTGCTTTTATAGGTGAGTTTCCGGAATCCTAAGTGCGCGAGTCCGACTCAAACTTGCCCAGTTTTTTTTTTTTAATTGCTTACTTGAAATATTTTGCCGCCTCTTAGAGCTTTGCTTTTTCGGGAGGTTCCTGCATCGGATTCAGGCGGAAGAAACGCCCGGGTATCACTATTGTGTGGACCGCCCGGAGGACACGGTGGAGCACACGGTAGAGGTGTGCCCTGCTTGGGCAGAGCACCGCCGTGTCCTCGTGGAGGCAATCAGTGGCAACGACCTGGCGTGCCGGGCCCTGGTCCAGGCTATGATCCGGAGCGAGCAGGAATGGCAGGCGGTCGCCTCCTTTTGCGAAGCAGTTATGCTAGCAAAGGAGGAGGCGGCACGCGCGAGGGAGCGAAGAAGCTCCTCACGCCCCAGCTGCCGAAATTCCGACCCCGACTACCAGCCACGGTAGGCGCGGGCTTGCGGACGTTGAGCAATGGGTAGACCGCCGTCCGGCCGTCCGGTAGTCAAACGGACCGAGCCCAGTCATCAACAGCGCGTAGTGACCCACGCGCTCCTCAAAGAGATGTCAGCAAACTGTAGGCACCCAGTAGGGTCGCTAGCTAGGACCGCGGGGAATTTCTGAAAAGGAAACCCGTAGCCCTAGTACGCAAAGGGCCACTGAAGGACACAGGTGTGGTTTTAGTCAGTAAAAGTCTGACACGTCCTCTCGCTCCACCCAGAGCGGGAGAAGTCATAGGATGATTTCCACCCTTAAAAAAAACAGCTTTGCTTTTATAAAACAATTTCCACATTAAATAGTCTATAAATAGTACCAAAAACTGCCATTGGGATAAAGTTTTCGAACTGATAGTACGTCTACCTCGAAGCTAGTAAATTATTTATGGAAGTTTCAATAATTATCTTTTGACTGTCGCGAAGTTCAGACATAGTTTATTTAGGTCCCAATTCTGTCAGTGACTTCGCCGCCTAAAGTATACAATATTCACCTGTACCACTCTGATAAAGTAGGATTCTACTTTTTTTTAGAGTGGCTAATCATCTAATGACCTCTCCCGTCCTAGGGTGGAGCGAGAGGGCGTGTCAGACTTTTACTGACTGAAATATGTTCTCTCAGTTGTCTTTTGCGTTCCAGGAGACGTATCTCTTTCATAGATTTCTCCTTGGCCCCAGCAGGCATTAACCATGCTGGGCTCCTACGGTTTGCTGACATCGCTTTGAGGCGCGAAACACTACGACAAGTGGACGGCAAGCTACCCATTGCTCGTCGTCTGTAAGCCCGCGAAAATAACATTCTACTGGAGAAACAAATTGTTAAAATCAGTCTACTTTTTTAGTTATTACATAGAAATATAGAAAGACCAATCTTCCCTCTTTATAACATTAATACAGAAGTATTTGCTGCTACCAGTGGTTTCGCCAAAACTATCTTCCATACATGTGTTCTAAGACAACCTGTATGCCGAATTTCATCCAAATCCGTTCAGCCGTTCGAGCGCAAAGAAATAACATAAACACACACACTCTTAACCTTTCGCATGTATAATACTAGTGTGATTTGACAGATTAATAAATATCTAGAATCATTATTACCGTCTCTACAATTAAGGCCACAATATCTCAAACTTTGTCCAACTAAAACGGATAAGCACGTATTCCATTTATATCATGATCTATAAAGGTATATACGACGAAGATATTATAATATTTAGAGTACCTACGATACATAATATCGCCAGACATTTGAATAAAGCAAAACATACGCTGAAGATGATATCTATTTTATGTGTTCACAATTTAAGATAGTGAGCAAATGAAGGTTTTTATAGTCGTAAATTATGCTTTTTTTTTAAACTAATTGTAGGTAGAAATAAAATGGTTTTGTACGCTACTAGCTTTAGTCAGTGGTTTTGCTCGCATGGTAGGAAAAAAATATCCCAAAGGGCTAATATTTACCGCTTCCTTCTGCGAAGCAGTCATGCTAGCAAAGGAGGCGGCCGTACGCGCGAGAGAACGGCCTTCACGCCCCAGGCTTTAGGATCACAATCCCAATTTTCGGCCACCGTAGGCGCACACTTGCGGATAGCGAGCAATGAGTAGCTCGCCGTCTAACTTTTTGGACTAGGCCCAAGTCATCAACTGCGCATAACGTTCCACACGCGCGTCAAGGAGATGTCGGCGAAGCCGTAGGGACCCGAGCAGGATCGAAGTCTACTGGGGTCATGGGTGATTCGAAAGAGAACCCAGGGGCCCTGGAACGAAGGCAAAGAAGGAACAGAATTGGATTTTAGTCACTAAAAGTGTGTCACGAAAAGGGCGGGAGATATCATTAGATGATTTTCCGCTTAAAAAAAAAATACTCCTAGTATAAAAAGTCCTATCCTGTCCTATCCTGTCCCCTTCAGGAAGGGCAATACGTGTGGTGCAGATATACATATACATACGTATCATGTTCGTCAATGGGTGCTATCAATTGGCGTATTTCAATTCCTTTATTTTATTTTTTTAAGTACTTGTTTATTTAAATTATTCTTACATAATGAAGTTTCAAGAAACAACAAAACCGAGGTATTAGCAATAAGTATCCATGGAGTTTCTTGGACATTCTTCTTCATAGAGATCTATGTTTTGGTACGTGCAATTAGTATCATGTTTTCTGACTAACTGACAATTCAAAAATGCGTGTAAATGTTGTATTTAAAATAAATGCTTTGAACGATTAATGGGCATAGTCTACCCATGAGCCAAATTTGTTCCAAATCAATCAATGTTTGAGTTTAAAAAAAAAACCAACAAATATACACACACATGTGTACCAACTTTTACCTTCATAATATTAGTGTAACAGTGTCGTCACTGTGTGTGTGTGAAGGAAAATGGAATCTTACTAAATCGTCCACTACAAGTAATTTTGTTGAGCACCGTTTCCACTAGCTTAGTCGATAGTATTCCTCAATGGTCTCGTATAGATTGTGTGGCTTCGGCTCATTTCTATCCCGATCTTTTGTCAGTGTTCGACCGCGTCCTCTATTGTGAGCCCGAATAGATAACCATCCTATATAACCTCTTTAAAGAATGAGTCTCCAAGAAAACCTTTCAAATTACACGATAATTTGTCTTATGTATCTTCATTTCATAAGTTAGGCTCGTTTCGACATTGATATAAATTTTTCCTGTAAAGTTGACATTGATCTGATTCTTGTCAACGAATATTCGAGCCATAATTTTGTCTTCGCATAAAAGCTTATGCCTCACTGTACACGGGAAGTTTGTGGGTTGACTACACTCAAAGAGCATACAGATGTTCTCCGGGTCATATTTAACAACGCGTCCAAGGCGCTGTTGCTGCTTCCACGTTTCTGTAGCACATCAACAATGTTTGCTGAAACATGTGTGCAGATGGATTCGCAGCTATCTGGCCAAAAAAGACCGTATCACTCATCAGTTGGCTGTGTGAAAGTCACCATATCACCTTGAGTGCCCATAGCTAATAGACACAATTGTCTTCACATGTGAAAATTAGTACAGTGGACAAAGTCCCTGCTTACTATTGCTAATTCATTCTACTTGTTTATAAGATGTATGGATCTCAGTTTTGAGCTGAAAGAACTATCCAAACGCTTAGTTGACACTTTGCGTGACCCAATGGCTGGCTTTTACCTCGGTCAGAGATTAAACACTGACATATAGCGTGGCAATGCCGCTAGTCAATGGGCACACTTCCAGTCGACAGCGATGGGGAGGAGTTTTATGACGTCATATTTTAGTTAGGAGTAGCCCTTAGTGTATATAGTTTTAATTAGTTAAGTGTTTTTCAAGTAATTATCTATAGAAGGCGCCAGATAACCATGGAATAAAGTACATACCTTTTCCTAATATATCTGCGTAGGTAACCGAAAAACAAGCAATAAATTGCTTTTCATTACTAGACCATGTAAAGGATCATGATACATGTCGATTCAAGACAGATTTATGTCTTTAATTATGACTGGCCTGTTGGTCTAGTGGTTAGTAACCCTAACTGCTATGCCGGTGGTTGTGGGTTCAATTCCCACCCAGGACAAATGTTTGTGTGATGAGCATAATCATTTGTTCTGTGTCTGGGTGTAATTTATCTATAATATGTATGTATTTAGAAATATATAAATGTTTATCAGTTGTCTAGTACCCATAACACAAGCTCTGCTTAGCTTGGGACTAGACGGCGTTGTGTGATAGTTGTGGAATAAAAAAAAAAAAACATTTTTGAAATTAAGAATGTCAACAAATGTACGCGGGTCAAATGATCGTTATTCCACGTTTATCTGGTGTGGTCTAGTTTACCTTGGTATCAGGATATATTAGTTTATATCCTAATAATACATAATGAACTGAATAAATAAATTATAATTATTATAAAGTTAATTATAAGAAACCTCAATTCGAAATAGCTTTTTCAAATACATGTTGGTAAAGTTAAAATGGTTTACAATAAAACCATTAAAGGAATGTCAAATTTAACATATTTTCGTCGACTTCTCAACGTTACAAAGGGAATTTATAAGATGTTGTGTTACAAACGTTGTGGTGAACTCCTTCAAATTTGCTGGCATCATTTACAGACGTTTAATTATATTCAGTAAATGAGTAGGTACTACAGATAATTACAGAAGTAATCGTTTCTACATATTCGCATTTTAAGGCTAACTTTGACTGTTCTAGTAAATATGTGTCTTGAAAATGAGAACGACCCGATTACGATCTGTTGTCAACAGGATTCATATATGTACCTTGATACGTTGAAAAGGTCTTTGCGTCGTGTCATTTCTGGTACGTTAAGTAAACCAACTTTATCTCTGAAATTGGACTTCGAAAAAAACACTTCATCAAAATTATCAGGTATTTTTTTGTGCCACATTAGGATTCATTAAGCAATTAATCCTAGTTTGTCAAAATACAGCAACCCTAGGTGCATTCACAAAGATTTATAGGTGTGTAGGTATATCACATACATACGTATTTGTATCTGTAAGCCATAGAAATACTTGTTACGTTTGGGAATCGAACACACTAACAGACAGACAGACTTAGTAGAGAGTTTTATTTTATAAAATTTGAAAAAGAAATCTTCATAACAAATAGAATAATTTTTTTATTTTATAGAAGCCTTACAGACTAGCAAAAAAAGCCTCCACATGTAGATAAAAAAGATATATCGATAAAAAGAAAGTACAGGCAAGCCAATTATTTACTAACAAGAAAACTTAGTTAATAATCGAAAAACTGATGATATAATATTGATACAGCTGCAGAAAAAAAAACTTTAAGCCATCAAACTATAATAAGACCACGTAAACTGTTAAATACAGCTTCATCAACTCCACTACACATACCTAACACGTGTAGGCTTTATGGTTACTTATAACTTAGACAAACAACTTACATCAACTTTGATCCCTTCCAATTTGTAGGCGTGCTTCGGAGGATCATACTTGGGCATAAACCGATAGAACTCTTCATTGTCTCTGTACCATTTGACGGAATACAGTTTGTCTTCACCGAGTTCGTAGTCGCATTCGAACTGGGCAGGCTGCCCACGCACTCTGTATGTGGGGACTGATACTCGGACTATCTTTAGCAGTAATGACTCTGGAACAAGGAAATAAAAAAACATCATCACACTAGTATGAAAAGCCAAAAGTTTGTGCATGTATGTGTGTGTGTAAATGTTGTATTAAATAACAATTATATTCCACAACTATCACACAACGCCGTCTAGTATCAAGCTAAGCAGAGCTTGTGTTAAGAGTACTGGCCAACTGATAAACATACTTAAATATTTCTAAATACATACATTATAGATACATTACACCCAGACACAAAACAAATGATCATGATTGTCACACAAACATTTGTCCTGGGTGGGAATCGAACCCACGACCTCCGGCATAGCAGTCAGGGCCACTAACCACTAGATCATCAGGCTAGACAAAGTCAGTACTGTTATGTGTTACTCCTTCACTCTAAAACGAATGAACAGATTGAGATGATAATTTGGCGGATCGGATGGACCATGTCCTAAAATAGGACTTGGGGTATTTTTTATCTCAGCAGTATGTTCCCTTGGGATAATTTTCTACTGTCACGTGCCGCCGAAGCCGCTGTCTAAAACTAGTTGAAGATAAATGCATGAACTTTGTGATCGATACCGGATTTTGAAAACCATTGTTATGGTTTCAGTTCATATTCGGGTCTTAAATCAAAATGGCCGACGCGAATAAAATCAAAATGACGATTAAGTTGCCAATTATTTTACAAGCGGTAAGGAACAGGTTACCAAAGACCAAAAGCAACTGTCTTCATATCGTAAGAAGCTATCTGAATATAATTTAAAGTTTGAGAGAGAGAGACAAAGGTAGGCAAATGATGCTGCCACTACAATCAAAAGATGAATTCCAGTGTCTCGCAATTGCAAACTATCCATTGAATAACGCGGGTTTAAAAAACACGTATTTCCTGAAATAAGTATTTGTAAAATACTCGAGTAAATCACGAAATTACCGAAAGCTAACAGAGTTTTCAGCCGTTATCTTTCTTTTCTCGTGTTGCTTTTTCAAATATTGCATTGGACTGCGTTACACGAAGTATCAAGCTTTTAAACTATGCTCAATGTTGATGCTAGGCGAGTGGAGAAGCAGCCTCCTAAAAGTATAATTTTCCTTCAGAACATAATAACCTGGTTTAGATGTTTTTAGCTAGTCTTCAATCTTCATACCTTACGGCCTGAAAATATAAGGGACTTGCCTGCCATTGATAATGTGAAATCGTTACCCCCATCCATCTACCAAATGGGATGCCATTTGAGTGAGTAAGAAAACAAATTCGGGAAGTTTTTTTAGCTCAGAAACTATTCCAACATTTTATGTTTTAACATGTACCTACCTAATAGCTATCGTTTTCAAAATAAAGCTATGTTTGTCACGTATTTTTCTGAACTTAGGTATGACCTATTTTCAAAAGCTGGATAAAAGCAGTTAATATTTTATTGCATTTCCTAACACCACAAGTTTTTATGACGACTTGAAAGTTTTATTTTAAAAGACGTCTTGGATCCGATTATTTTGGGGCTACAAACTCTTGTTATTTGCTGGTATGAATAAGTAAGGCGAGTCGTTCAGCCATTGCAAACAAAGATAATTTAGAAATAATAACAGGTCTCTACCTATGAAATTATGCCCTGCATGCACCACTACCTGCACCCTTCATGACTTAAACGATGCCAACGACAGAGTTGTCCAGGTGGCTAAATATTGGTCGGACAAAATTTGAGTGAAATCGACACAAGAAGCATGAAGTTGCCGTTTTTAAAAACGGGTTACTTTGAAGTGTTATTTTCAGATTCACTTGGAATTATAAGTTTAAATAAATTTTATTTTAGGTATTTATTGGTTTCATTGTGTTTTGTGTGTTCTGTAATATCGCAGTACGTAAAGATCTATTAATTATTATTATCAATAAAGTTGTTGATCATCGCAATAACAAAGTTAGACAGACAGTAATTTTGCCAGAAATTATGACGTGGAAGCGACCAAGTAATCGTCTTCTTGGATATCTTAATAGGCAGTCTGATTATGCCCACTAGGATCGATGTCAGAAAGAGAAGTCAGTGCACCTCAATAGATGTCAGCAAAACCGCATGGGGTCAGCTGAGGCGAAACCTACCGGAGCCATCGGTCGACTTTTGAAAAGGTTACTCGTTGGTCTTGAGACGCAAAGGACTTCTGAACGTAGATATAATTTTAGTTAGCAAAAGTCTGGCACTTCTACCTTTATGTGTCATTGAGATCGATGTGATGTTCACCGATTTCTCAGACCATTGTCGACTGATTTTGAAAATATTTTTCTTCTATTGAAAGGTTATGCTTCCGAGTTGGTCCCATATAAATATTGTTATGATCTCATGAGAAACTTAGAAGATATGGAACGGAACTCCTCATAGAATTATAGCAGAACTGTCGTAATAAGTAAAATGGCTTTGTTTATACATGTAGTCGATGACTAACTGCAAAAAGGGGGGAGGGGATATATCGAACTGATGAAGCTGGAAGGTAGAATGGTAGATATCGGTACTCTGTAATAAATCAATGTAACCTAACCGTTTTTGGGATTATTACAATTATCATGAGATGCATTCTGGCTATAAGGTACCATCAAGCTAATCTGTTTATGGTTTGCTGAGGGGTACTTTTTAGTTGTGTTACTACAGCTAAAAAGTGTAAAAAAACCTTTTTTTACACCACCTGCTCGATAATGTCGTTTTAAACGTCATACAAACTTCACTTAAAACACGTCATTATTCTCTAGGGAAATAATGCAGTATGGCCGATCCCTAGGGAATAATGAGATTTTAATTTGGAACATCAAAAATCGTCAACATTGTGACCCCAAACAAGTTGACCCAAAATTCAAACTGGCCACTAACAAAAAAAAAAGAAAATAGAATAAAACCTGCTTACTGACTGCGAACTGGGAGCGTTTTAGAAAATTTAAACTATAGAATCTTGGAGGAGTGAATTTTGTTTATATAATGAACTTGTAAATATAATACTTATACATATATCTCTAATATGTGATTTGATCGACCAAATTGTCTTTTAATTATCTCACAGATGGTGTAAAAAGTAGACTATGCAACACGGGGATAAAGCTGTCTTTGTCTTGGGCGGCTTGAATCCCTCACTTCACTCAGGTTTTTTTATTAGCTCCCTCGCAATTCTCGGGAGTTAATTATATTAATCCCTCACTCACGTTCGAGATTAAAATCTACAACCTTCGTTACGTTCGGAATTCAACATGCCGCCCGCGGCTTAAAGACACTGCTTTATCCCCTAGTCACACAAAATACTATTACACACTCAATAAGTACAAAATAAGAAACACTAACACTTCATAAGTTTTATTAAATTTAGTTAGTGTTGTAAGACAATGAGAGAGAGTAAAAGAATTATTATTTATATAAGTTTCATTATTAATCTTGAGATGATATAAGTATTATATAGATTAATCAAAAAAATGTATTTCGGTTTAAGTATTAGTTGATAAAAGCCCTGTAAAAATAGCTGTAAAGAAGCCAATAACTTCTAATTTCCCTACAATTTAACATTGATTATCGCTGAGATGATATTTCAGATTAAATGTAGATTTTTTTTGAGTACCATAATTATTTAAACATACCTATAAGTTAGCATTAAATAACATGTATTCATTGTTATATGTACGCTGTATCTTAGACGCGAAGCTGGCCACGATATTGCTGTATCTATGTAGATACAACAATATCGTAACCAGCTTGACGGCAGTAAGGCAATACAGTTACATACATACAGTGGCAGGTTGCCAGTCCATCGCACAATGATGGGAGGCCGTTACGACAGTTACGGCCTGTATACGGCGATGATTGGTATACAGCGTGTGTGTTGTTGACCAGTACTGTCGATAAAATAGATAAGTTTCCAGGTAAAATGATTGAGTTAAATGGGGCTGATGCACGCATCATGCATGTGAACGGGCGCCGTCATTTGAGCCTGGTCATCTCTTAACCACCAGTACCTTAATTCAAAACTAAACCGAGCGGCGAGCAAGGGGAAGCTCGCCGCTGCGCACCTCAAAGAGTTGTCAGTAAAAGAATAGGTCCCCAGCAGGGATGATGCCCGCTAGGCCTACAGGCAATTTCTGAAAAGGAAACCCGTAGTCCTAGAATGTACAGGGCAACTAAAGGATACATTAGTGTCTTAATCAGTACATTTCTGACACGGCCTCTTGCTCCATCTTTGAGTGGGAGAAGTTATCGGAAGTTTTCTTACTTTAAAAACAATGGATAAAAGAAGTCACACATATAGAAATCTGAAATAAGCTGGAAGAGGCCCATATCAAAGAAGAGGTTCATATCCATAATAAAAATTAAATGAAAACAAAAAAAACCTACGCCGCACTTGGAATTACTTCCGTATCGTGAGTGCATTCACAAATATGTAAACTCACAAATACAAGAAGATAGAGTGATTCTTAAGGAAGGTGTATATGTATAATACATGCATAATATAGTAGAGAAACACTGATAAATTTAGAGGTTCCTAATGTGATGTCGTAAATAAGCACGTTTTTTTGCGCTTATATTGCAAACGCTGGCTGTACCCTACGAGATAGACCAAAATAATGTACTACAGTATTGTCCACCTTAAAAAATTCAACAAAAATTCCGCGATGGTATATGTCTATCTCTTAGGGATAACCCACTATAACCATTTTTTATCCTTTACAAAAAAATGGTTATTTACGAAATGATTTTAAACAATACAGCATTAATCCTTATCCAATTAAGTACTTTAAATAAATTGTGCATTTATTATAGATCAATATGCTTTTTACAGCATGTAATTTAAGTGAATATTTCCGAAGATATTACAAATTTAAAATGCAGGGACGTAGTTGTTGCGGGGCGCCGCGCCTATGAATAGCGCGTTGATGGCCGCGCTTCGACTTGTAAGCCCTGGCTGGAGGCTTTGATTATAATCAGAGCCGCCACAGGCAAGATCGGTTAAGCAGACGTCAACCTCATAAGTTGACCTGCGAGAGGCCACTCACAAAACACAAAACGCGCTTCGTCCTATAGCACTTTATGATTTGCAGCGATCGCACGCGTTTATCGGAGCTCTCTAGCGAGGAAAATATGAATCTCTACTAATCCCTACTAATATTATAAATGCGAAAGTAACTCTGTCTGTCTGTCTGTCTGTTACGCTTTCACGCAAAAACTACATAACGGATTTAGATCAAATTTGGTAGGTAGGTAGAAGAGACACTGGAATAACATATGGCTACCTATAATTCCATTGCTGAGCACGGGTCTCTGTCCGCGCGATATAAACTGTAGTCCACGCGGGCGAAGCCGCAGGCGGAAGGCTAGTAGTGTTATAATTGACTACAACATTCGTTTCCTAAAGCAAAATAAAACTACCTTTTTTAAGGTGGGCAAAAATCATCTCTCTTGGGTGGAGCAGGAGATAGTGTCAAATTCTTACTGACTAAAAACCCAACCCGTTCCTTCCAGCCTCTTCATACCGGGGCTTGAGTTTCCTTTCGGATAACCCTGGCCCCAGTAGGCTTCGACCCAGCTGGACCCGTCTTATTGCTGACAACTCCATGAGGCGCGCGGGAACAGTGCGCGCCGTCGACGTCTTGGGCTCGGTCCAAATAGTTACCGGACGGTCGGACAGCGAGCTACGCATGGGTCGCCGTCCGCGAGCCCGCGTCTATGGTGGCCCTAATTTATCATCATCAAAGCATGCATGTGACCACTGTTGAACATAAAATAGCCTTCAAAGAACTGCTACAAGAAATAGAGGCAGTCGTAATTAACTTCATTTATTTTTGCGTTATAATCCAGTAACATTTTACTGCTAATTTTGCAAAAGCGCGAAAACGAAGGTACATTCCGTATTCATAAAAAATATATATTATGAATGCAGAAAACTCGTAATGTCGCTCAGGAAAACAGGTCATGCATAAACGCTTATACCTATAATCATAAAAAAAACATTCGGTAGCAGCAAACATATTTACATGCAAATAAAATCGTCCAATTGTATGTCATATTAAATCAAACAACAAATATATTGTCGTATGAACATAAATGGAATCGAAAAACTGCTGATATATGTCGTAAATCCAATAGAAGACAGTCCGTGTAATACTTTCGATATATCTGCTCTATAAATATTATTGGAGACGTTCTTGAATAGAATAAATGTCATAGATCGAGTGTAGACACGTATGGCCTTTTAAATAACAAGTACATAAATAGAGCCCTGTCTGGGCTATCCAAATATTTGGAAGGACTTTGACGACGCAACAGCTTGTCTGTCGTGGATCGAGTAAGGATATACGGATATTATCTAGACTAACGAATCGCTTCAGCTTCACTTGGGAGTAACTAATCTTACTGATTCGCAGCTTCTATCTAAAGTAGATCAAGCCTCTACTATTCCTTGCTCATAAGTACGAGTAACTCCGTCTCAAACTCAAAATCATTTTACCTCACGTAGGCTTACACCAGAACTTATAAAACTTCAGAAGTTAGTGCACGGTTCCAATTGGTCGGTGATTGGTTTCTTGCCGGACCTTTTCCTTTGGAGAAGGTATGACTCTATGCTTGCTTTTTTAAATACTGATTGCACAATATTTTCATCTTACAATAAAATAGGCAAGACGGTATAGACCAGTCAATTTTGTACCCAATAGCACCATAAAAATAGTAATCTATGAACCCACGGAGTTTAATGTGTTCTCACATTCTTACAATAAAAAGAGACTACACAAAAATAGAAATGTACCTATAAATAAATAAGATGTATACAATAATAATAAAACTGACGAAATTAATATAGTTGTGATATAAATAACATAAAAAATAATTACAAAAACAATGTCACCCAAGAAAGAAAACTGTGTAAGAATAATTAAATTAAAAAATAATGCAGCAGTTAGATGACGTTTATACGATAATATAGTTAATGAGCTACCAGAGAAGCCATTTGTGCAAAAGCAGTCATCGCCAAACAAGCGTATCTTCAACATAGTCTTTAACCAATTCACTACGTAAGAATCTGTTTTTGTTGACTAGTGTACCCGACAATGACAAATTGTTTTTTTCTTTTGAAGAAAGAACAAATATTTTCCCCGCTATATGTGGAGAGAGATTGTCAGACTATTACTGACTGAAAACCACCTGTGTATCTTCAGTTACTCTTTGTGTTCTAAGGCTACGGTAACTCTTTTAAATAATCCTACAAATTATGGAAACCTACACAGTACTCTTTTGGTCCGACACGCAATAAGCCGGTATTTTCTCTTTATTCCAATCTCCCCATCTGGTATAAGAAAACAAAAACCGTCACCAAACACGACCACAGCAAAAACCACTGCAAAAAATAAACACAAATCGTTGACAAGAACAGTTGAGAGAGCAACACGCACGACTCACACCTCCCCCTAACCAACTTAGTGAAGTTTCGCTATCAACTCCTAACTATCCCTGTCCAACCCTTGATTTATAAATTAGCTGTCGTCTACGCGTTAAATTGCTAACTATTTGATTTGTTATCTTCGTTCATAATTTGGAATTTATGTGTATTTAATAGTTTTGTGTTGACTCTGAATACAGTTGTGTATTTCTTGAGTATAATAGATATCTTTGTTTTCTTGTCTATGTCGTAGCTAGATCTAGAATTGATCACTTCATGATATGGCCAACTAAAACTGGAAAAATCGTTTAAACGTTAACATTCGATATGTCAATCCTCATTTGACCATTAGCATTGCCATTCAACGTGGCAATGCTAATTAATGGATATGCCAGTCTTCTGAGTACATTTCCGGATGACAGCGATGTGGAGGAGTACTTCGACGCCTAAGCGTACTTTGTCATTTTGTATTATATTTATGTAGGTACATAGTTAGGTTTTAAGTATAAATAGTTTATTTAGTTATTTATTAGACTTAGACTGGCCTGTTGGTCTAGAGGTTAGTGACCCTGACTGCTATGTTGGAGGCTAACCCACGACGGGTTTTTTTTTTTCTATCGACGGGGATAATCATCATTGACGAAACCCGCTTTTGGGTGGAGCGGGAGACAGTGTCAGAGTCTTACTGACTAAAAACCCCGCGCCGTTCCTTCTACGGGTTCGATTACTACCCAAGATAAATGTTTGTGTGATGAGCATAATCTTTTGTTCTGTATCGGGATTTAATTTATCTATAATATGTATGTATTTAGAAATATGTAAGTATATTTATCAGTTGTCTAGTATCTATAACAGAAGCTCTGCTTAGCTTGGGACTAGACGGCGTTGTGTGATAGTTGTGGAATATTATTATTATATTATTATTATTTTTTTGCAAATATAGTTAATATTATAAATAAGTAATATTTTTCCATATCTTTGATGTAGGATTTCTATGATAATACAGAAACGAAGATTGAAATATCTTCAAACTTTAACGTTTAAAACGATCTGGCCAGTTTTAGTTGGCCATTCCATAAAGTGATCAATTTCCAAGATCTGGCCACGACCTCTATAAAATTTAAGCATTAGTAGATTTTGCTTCACTTGATAATGTGTTTAATAGTTTAAAAAAAATCTAATGCAGATTTCTTACATGTTCTTAAAGATCAGGGATTGTGATTGATCGCGGCCCCGGACCGCAAAGCGTTACCAAAGGAGCATTGGTGGGTTTTAGTCAGTAAAAGATTGACACTCCCTCTCTCTCCACCCAAAGAGGTCTCAGTAAATAAAATCTGACAGCAAAAAACGGCTAAAAAGTTCGAAACAAGTCTCTTTTAGCTGACATTTCATTATCATCATCATCATTTCAGCCTCCACTGTTGACACATTGGTCTCCCTCACGTGTCGCCATAACGACCGGTGCTGTGCGTCTCATATCTATCGGATTCCCGCAACCTTTATCAGGTTACATTTATTTTAGTTCAATCATCGATTTGACACCATCAACAGGTGTTTCAAACTTTTATGTATTTTTTTTATAGTCTGTTCATCAACTTTTTTTTTTATTCTTACATTTTCGTAAGTAAAAGTTTTGAAACCGTACTCTCCTCCAGATCTTTATTTTGATACCCTACAACAGCCTACATGGCAAGGTCACGAAAAAATAGTAGATTAGCAAACAGTGTCTTGAAGTCTCAGATGGTACGTTTAATTCCAAACGAAACGAAATAAGACAATAAACATACAGTCTCACTCTCACAATTAGACTAATCTAACGACAACTTTCAAGCTAATATGTAACAAGCCGATGAGGCTCTAGGGTGTGCCAAAATATAGATTCATACATACACTCGAAAAACACCTCCTTTTGGTGCAGTCGGGTAACAAAAGAGATCAGGGATAGTAATGTGGTCAAAGTGGTCATACTTGACATTTTTTTATTTTCATATAAGACTGTTCCCTGTCTCCTTTTGACGGTTTTTGGATTGCGCCCATAAATTATGTGACCGTATACGTACCGTCTAGGTTCTGTAAGGAAAACTTAAACCAGTTTTAGTCTGTAGCTTTGTCACAGGCACATTGAAATATGAATCATATCTACATAATAATTTTCTGTCATCACGTACCGTTTCAAATCTCCCAACGTGCCTCCAACATTTTAGCCAGACGGTTTTCATATTAGGTATGCGGAAAGTTTCAAAACAGAATTATTAAAATACTTTAGGTATTCTACATAGTTTCATTAATTACATGTTTTTTAACTTTTTACCGAACAGGATCGCGTGGCAGAATAAAAAAGTAGTTAACAAGACGAAAGAGATAGAAACCTTCCAACTTACGTAAGCAAGACGTATGGAAACTCTAAAAGTTAGACGTCTGAAATATTAATTCGAGAACCAAATAACGATCCCGGGGCTTTAATAAAATATTAAAATTTTATACGAGATGAAAGAGAGGTTCGTTTTGTAAATATATCCATCTCACTTTATTTCCCTGGAGGTAAGCAAACTGGACTTGCCAACAATCATTCGGGAGCAACAGAAGCGAAACCTTGTTAAACCGTAACAAACTTGTACTGTTTAATCTTTGAAAGTCTCGCCTTCAACTTGCTGATACGAAGACGTCACTAAGGTTACTTTATTGTTTAAAGTGAGTTAATTAGTGGGAGGTAGCGTTGTCGTGCTCATTCGCTACTTTTTCACACTTTAAACCACGTTTAAGTACAACTGCAGTGCAGCAAGATTGTTACGTTAAAGATTTTATGGATACCACTGGCCTGGAAATAAAATTATTTCTAGCTTCAATTAACATTGCACGTAGCACGAACAAAGTTAAGGCTGAAATCAAGGAGAGTATCATAGTAACCTAATTTAGTGAGTTAATAAATTAGCGTGGTTCATCGATTTTGAACTCTTTCTTGTAGAGAGAGGAAGACTTTTCCCGCGCTCCGTTTGGGGGACATCTTAACTTTCTATGGGTCGCCCGAGGGTCATAAGTTCTCGTGGTTTATGGCTGTACACCCTGACTTCACGGCCGTACTGTAGTGGGATTGCGGCTTTAGTCCCAGATGAGACTAGCAACGATTTTTAATTTATTATGGTAATAACTTCGCCGCCCTTTTATTGAGATATTCTTTCTACGTTTGTTTGGTAAATTAGGAACAGTGTAACAGTTACAATGTTATCTTCCTCTACTGTTATTTAATCCATTAACTCAGCAATTAGGCAGAATTTCGGCTTTGTATAAAGGTCGTGGATAATTAACAAGGAAACTCCTGAACTTAATTTCATTAACAAAGCCAGGTTTAATACTCAAAAGATTTTGCAATGAATAGTCAGAAACTAAACTTTTAGGCAATCACTAAAATATAATCCTAATTAGTTTGACCCGAAGTTATTAGTGCCTTGTAAGCTTAAAAGATTATTCTATTTAGTTACACCTAATCTGCACAAATATAATAAAGAGGTAAAGTTTGTGTTTTTGTTTATAGGAGCTGTTTTATTCCAGGAATGACATAGCAGACATATATTTTATGTACGCGAGCGAAGCTGCGGGCAAAAGCTAGTTTAATAATATAGAAGAAAAACACTCAAATCGTGATTTTCTGCAAAGGTTAAAATGTTCTTAAAGGCTCAGTTCTTCACTAATGTATCCTAATTTAGCTCGAATATGTTGCTTAGCCCTTACTCCGAACAACCCTTAATTAAGTCTATAGACAAGCCACACCAAAATAGTCGATGGTCAAGGTTAGAGGTATTTCTATAAATACATACTTATAGGGTTGCATAAAATACATACACAATAGGTACATGCTTGATGAAGTTTTGAAAATATCATCATCATTTCAGCCGAAATACGTTCACTGTTGGGCATAGGCCTCCCCCAAATGTCGCCACAATGTACAGTCCTATGTATCTCGCATCCAACGGATTTCCGCAACCCTTACCAGGTCATCGTTCCTTGAAAATCCATACTAATAATATAAATGGGAAAGTGTGTGTGTCTGTTTGTACGTCTTTCACGGCAAAACGGAGTGACAAATCGACGTGATTTTTTAAGTGGAGATAGCTGAAGAGATGGAGACTGACATAGGCTACTTTCTGTCTCTATCTAACCCCCCACTTTCCAGCGGAACCGTGTTACCCAGAAATTAACGCGAGCGAAGCCAAAAAAGAGAGCAGTATATTTAAAAAGGTAGGAGGGTTTAAATAATAAATAAATAAATAAAGGTCTATTATTATCGGTTGCATAAAGGTCATAGAGCAGACACGTGTAAGCTAAGCTGGGAGTCTTCAAGTCAAGAACGAATAGATTACCTCTAGGCAAGTGTGCTCTACCGTCGACCACATCATCGCATACCAGGTCTTATCAGGTAAGATAGATAGGCTAGTCCTTCCTTCTCTTTACGTATTACAACATCCCCCACTGCCTATCTGTCTGTTCGCGATAACTTAAAAACTACTGAACGATTAAAAAACAACTTTTATTCGTTTTTGATAGGTTCGCGCTTGACCGCTTTCTCACCTGATAGAAAGCGACGATGTGGTCGAAAATGGAGCGCACTTACCTAGAAGTAACCTATTCACTCTTAACTTAAAGAATCGGGTTGTATGTAAAGAGTTTTACTAATACTCGTAGAATGCTACTTACATCTAGTAGTGAATTTTCTTTATACTTTATCACTAAATGACATAGGCTAGATACTTTCTGCTATAATACGGGTAAAGCCTCTAACAGAAGCCAGTCAAAAATATATTTAGAAGAACTATGTCTGAACATGTGACACACACACACATACATACACGCGCACACACACATGTGTGTATGTGTGAACTGTGTGTGTGTGTATGTGTGTGTGTGTGAGATTAACTACATCAGTACGTATACTTTACACAATAAGACCACTTGATCACGATTATTTGATGACTCCCCAAGAAAAAAGGAACTGGGCAAGTGCGAGTCGGACTCGCGCCAAATTTCAGGATTCTTGGTCAGAGGGAAGTACCTTATGAATTTTTATTCCCTTGAGAGTGTCGAAATTTACGTTTTTTTTTTTTTCGTTAACTTAGAAGTTAGAAGATTTTTTTCAGCTTTAAGGGACCACACCTTGGGTATATGGTTTTAATTTACACTTGTTACCTCCACGCGTTCCCAAGAAGGTCTCTCACAGACAGACAGACAGACAAACAGACAGACAGGCAACAATGTGTTCTTATAAGGCTTCCGTTTTTTTAGTAAGGTACTGAAACCTTAAAAGTAAATACAAAAATACATAAACCTTAGAATGCCTAACTTTACCTAACGACCTGACAAAAGAAAGTCTATTTTTCATTTCCAAAATGTACCTGTCTTCTATTGAGAGTAATCACACAAAGACTTCATCTGCCGAAGCCGGTACAATCAACGTTAAAACGTTCTGTACCTGTTTAAAGCCGCCCTGTAATATCCTGCAGCTAATTCAAGACTAGACGCTTGACTTGTCAAGTCTACATAAACAGGGGATTATAAGCCCTAAAGACATTTTTTTATAAGAATTTATATTTTATTGTTCCATGTTCTTAGATTGGTTACAGTAAGTCTTTTGATGTTTTTTCTTGCTTTTTAAGTATCCAATTTCATTATCTTATTGTTTTTCTTGAAATTGTCATGTTTATTTTTCACTAGTTGCTGGCAGTGGTTTTGCCCGCGTGTAAGTAGAAAATTTTCCCGAGGAAACATACTCTAAGGATAAAAAGTAACTAATATGCCATTCCTGGACAGAGACTACTTGTGTACCGAATTTCTTCTAAATCCGTTCCACAGTTAGAGCCTCTTTCCAAAGAAGAAGAAAGAAAGAAAGAAAACTATTTTATTTGGCATACACATTCGTAGATACACACAATGTAGTAATAACATCTAGACGCTAATTATATTATATAAAAAGAAAGAGATAACTAACAATGTGTGTCTCACGGCGGCGCCAAATAGTTCAGCAAAAATGCCAGACAAATACATGGTAGTTGCCTGACGCTGGTTTTCAACAATCTTATTTCGAGTGTACGGTTGAAAATGCATCACCTTCTTTCCTGTCCAGCTTACACAACTACCTACACTTTCCATGACTTAAGCGAGATGACAGAGCGGTCCAGGTGGCCAGATATTGGTCAGCACGAGTCAAATCAATACAAAATATAAGGAAGTCACAAATATACACACTCAGAATCCTTCACTTCTATATTTTTAGATTGACAATTTAATATTTGTTTAGGCTGTCTGAGCTACCCTCAGACAGACAACTTAAAGAAATTTTAAACTATCTATATAATAAAATAGCTTTTGCTCGCCCTTTTACGCGCGTATATAAAATATAGCCTATGTCACTCAGGAATGAAGCAACTTTCTATCGTTGAAAAAATGTTTAGTAATCGGACCAGTACTTCCAGAGAATACCTCCTACAAACAAAAAAAAATAAAAAAACAAACTTCACCTCTTTATTATATCTTTCTCTGAAGATTTTCGTTTTGGATGTTGACTAACAGTAAACGCGGTCTAAAGTTCAATTGTATTTTTTAAAACAAAAATTTTCTCCAGGCTATAAAAAATATTCCTACAAAAAATATTTCATGTTTTTTTTTTTATTTGGGAAATGATCAAGTAACTTCTCTCACCGCGGGTGGACCTACAGGAATTGTCAGACTGTTCCTGATAAAACTGTTGCCTTGTGTGCGTTACGGCTAAAGTGATTCTTCCGAACAATATCGCACTCCGAATGGTAGATGCGTTCACAGACATATAAATACACATCATAAGACACACTCGTACAACATACTACAGTGTCTCAAGACGAAAGTCTATGACCAGTGCGTGTTGCCAGTGATGACAAATGGCTCCGAAACGTGGTAGCTCACAATGGACCTCATCAGAAGGCTTAAAGTCACCCAAAAGGCAATGGAAAGGGCTATACTCGGCGTTTCCTTACGTGATCGAATCAAAAATGAATAGGTATATCCACAGGAGAACTAAGGTTGCCGACATAGCACGAAGAATTGACAAACTTAAGTAGCAATGGCAGGGCACATTGCTCCCAGAACAGATGGCCGTTGGGCCCGAAAGGTTCTGGAGTGACGACCGCGTACCGTAAGACGCAGCGTTGGAAGGCCTCCTACAAAGTGGACCGATGACCTGGTGAAGGTTGTGGCAAAGCGATGGATTCGAGATGCACAGGAACGTTCGTTGTGGCGACGCTTGGGGGAGGCCTATGTCCAGCCGTGGACGTATATCAGCTGAAATAATGATGATGATGACACATACCTGAAACAACACTTCTATGACCACTGCGGTTGCCAGTATTCATATAAGGCTTTGAAACATGGTCGCTTACAATGGGCCTCATCAGAGGGCTTAACACCCAAAGGGACTTTCCTTGCGTTATCGAATCAGGGATGAAGGTATCCGCAAGAGAACCAAGGTTAAACCCGAAGAATCACCAAACGTAAGTGGCAGTATGTAAGGCACATTGCTAGTAGAATAGATCGCCGTTGAAACTGAAAGGTTATGGAGTAGCGAACGAGTACCATAAGATGGACGGATGACCTGAGGAAGGTTGTGGGAATCCGATGGATGACCGTATATTGAGGCGATACTTAGACCTTTTTTTGGCAGAAATTATGATGATGATGATGATGATTTTACGACAACAGAAAAAGTTGGTAATTATTGCAACTCAACAGTTAAATTTCCACTTAGTATGGATCTCAGGTATTGATATAATAAAATAAAATCTCAGTACATTTTTCGCCCACGTGGCAATAAAATTTTTAATCTGATAGTTTTGTTATTTTTTTAGAATCTAATATACCTAAGTTATATAAGAGCGTGGGTATCAAAAATAAAACATATTAATAATAATACACATTGTATTTATAGGTAGGTATCTAAATTTCAACAGACTTCAGTTTCCCACATTTAAATTTTTTGACCTTTAAACTTTCTTGTAAAAAAAAAAAAAAACAAACAAACCGCTTCAGACAACTCCAGGAATTCATTTCAAAGTCAAGTACCTAATATTAATTTACAAACTAGCTCGGAACTTTTGAAATAAAATTCAACTGTATGTAAAAACAACAAAACACAACACCCTGAAAATAGATATTTGAACTACGTGCTACGCACAGAAAACACAATTTTTTTATAACAAAACAAAACTTAAAAAAAAAAACAACTGTTCATGTCCCACAAAAAATATAGTTTAAGCAAGAAAGTTATTCCAACTGTCTACTTTTGGCCAGTGAAATATCGACCTGTTATAACTTATTTACAGTTATTTTAACTTCGCTGAGTCGGAGTACAAATATACCACTTCATTACTTCTCCGGGGAGTTGTAAAACTAACCAGTGGGTTGAATCGGTGGCTGGATTAAAGTACCTGTGTTATAGCGTAATCACTAACTACCAATAAAGACTTTTTTTCACATACCTTAACATCACACCTGTTATTCTTGATGAGTTAGGCAGATGTGTATTTGACACGCTGTACTCAATTGGGTACGGAAAAACAATTGAGGTTAGGTTCTGATTAAAACTTTATTACTTATCGCTTCTACTAAAAGAGGCTTAGTAATACCAATATTAATTTAATAATAATCAAACTATGGGTAATTTCAAAAGTGCGAACAACCAATCAATCCAAACCAATCCAACCCAATCTTATCTCAACCATGTAAAAAGGCTCGTCAGTGTAACAATCAATATTTTTGTCTTTTTTAACGTCTGAAGTGTATTTATCGCATGTATCGTTACTAATTGAATCCCATTGTACCTATGATTTAAAGAGTAATCAAATTTTTATAATCCCTATTTACTTAATTCCAAATAAAATGAAATGCTGCTGTTAAAAGTTTCTGTACTCAAATTTCCTGCTGTGCTCATTTGAGCACGGGAACGAGTATAAGCGACGCGGGTTAAGTTTTCTATCTCTTTTCTTAGTTAGTAGATCAACTGTATTCTACCAGTTACGATTTCGCAGTCCCATGTAATGAGAGTGAGTGCAATCTATAGAGAAAAGATTTTTATTTATTTATCTACTTTATAACTGAGTGATATCCACACTAATATAATAAAGAGGTAAAGTTTGTCTTTTTGTTTGTAGGAGGTAATCTCAGAAAATACTGGTACGATTGCTATAAATTTTTCACCGAAAGAAAGCTGCTTTATTCCTGAGTGACATGAGCTATAGTCTATGTACACGGGTGAAGCCGTGGGCAAAAGCTAGTTGGTTACAAAATATTTTCTACTTTTGGGCGAGGCTGTTAACAGAAGCTTTTTTATAAAGATTACGACAACAGCTAAAGACGTTAATATGGATTTATCAACAGAATTTAGCAATGAAAGAAGTTAGAAATAGAATCCACTAATCACAATTTAGGTTGCGGGGGTGTTTGAAGGAGTCACCGCGGCCTAAAAACGCAAAATGCAACTGAATGTACATAGAAAGGTTTTAAGGTAGAACTACACTGCTAACACATATGCCACACACGCCGATCTGGGCACGTCGGTCTCCATATATTTTATACTAGCTTTAGCCCGCGGCTTCGCTCGCGTTAAAATCGGGGTAACACGGTTCCCCTGGGAAGTGGGGGGTTAGAAAGAAACAAAAAGTAGCCTATGTCGCTCTCCATTTTTTCAACTATCTACACAAGTCAATTCTTCGCTCAGTTTTGCCGTGAAAGACCGACAAACAGACACACACACTTTCCCATTTATAATATTAGTATGGATGAACTAGACATGTAGAGGTACACTTGATACAGGCCACGCGACGCCACGTGACGTCGTTCTACGTACAAATCAGACGTGTAACACGTGTGTGTCTGTCTAATGTAGTTCTAGCTTTAATCATTTAAAGTCTTTTCTCCAATTAGAGTAGGAGAAGTAATGTGATGATTGCTAACCCAAAAAAAATACCATAATGGGATTTGGCATGTCACCTCGTCCTCATCATCATTATCATCATATCAGCCGAAAGACGTCCACTGCTGGACATAGGCCTCCCCCAAGCCGCGCCACAACGACCGGTCCTGTGCGTCACGCATCCATCGGATTCGTCTTAATGCACATTAACCGCTGCGATTCTCTACAAATTGGATGCCTGAGGATGGATGATACCACCGAAGTCAACCTGGGAAGAGGCGAGAGAACCTTGACGACGTCTACTGCAAGGGCTAGTTCGAGGTGACTCGAGAAAAAAATCCTGGAAGAATTTGGGACAGGACTTTGCCTAGCAGCGGTAATATGTAAGTCCAGTGATTAATTGGGTACATGATGACCCTGGGTAGCTTTCATATCCACCCACACTGGTTATGGTTGGTTTCAGCCCAGTCTCTCTCCAAGAACCGGCGTTTGAGCACTAGGAACATTAGAGAAATAATGCTATCCTGTGCATAACATAATGTTATGTTATAGACTGGATTGAATATATTACATACTACACCGCTTGTAGTGGAAAAACGATAGAACATCACCATGACCAAAAATAGATTAAAATTCATAGATTAAAACTCTGTATTTACGAGTATTTATTTATGCAAATACAAAACACTTAGAATGTTTGAAAACACGTAAATTTCACCAGTATTGGCAGGTAGAAGCGCAAGCCTACCAAAGATAAAAAATCCACACATCCCACACCTGGGCTTTTGCCCAGATTTTGATGGAACAGACTTACAAAAAAACACTGACAAGAGAAGATTACATAATAACACATAAATTACACTAATGTCTTCTTCACGCTCGAACGGCTGAACAGATTTAGATGAAATTTTGTTCATGGGTAGACCATGTCTAGGAATAGTAATTAAGATAATTTTTACTCTGAGAGTACGTTCTGTTGGGACCATTTTCTACTTTCACGTGGACGAAACCACTGCCAACAGCTCGCAATATGTATAGGCGACTATGTACATATACTTTCTATGTACATGTGTTGCTCCTCTACGCTTAAACAGCTGAACGGATTTGGAAAAAATAAACAGGTAGACCATGCTCTGGAATAGTACATAGGATATTTCTGAACTCGAGAGTATGTTCCATTAGGATAATTTTCTACTTTCACGTAAGCAAAGCCGCTGGTTGAAGTTAGTTACGTATACAAGGAAGAGCACAAGAGTCCTGCTTATTACAAAAGAAATTTCTTTCAGCAGGCCTTAAAATCTGACCTCAACTATCATGTCTTATGATGATTACAATGCCTATGGTTTGGTTACAAATCAGACAGGATTGTCTGTCTGATTTGTAACTAATTAAAAGCAAATAAAAACACAATGAAAAAGAAAGGTAGATAACGTTTTCCTTGATTCGTGGTCAAAGAATTATATAAATCGTAAAGTTACTATTCACAACTATAATACGGTAAAATGGGGTGAATAGAAACTCAGGGGTAAATAGAAACAAAACTTCAAAGGGTATTTTTACGATATTTGAATGTTTTTTGCAGCATTTGACAATATCAATTTATTAATGAATTGATATTGTAATAAGGCGATGCTTTGTTAGAAGTCGATAGATAATATGGTAGTATCAAAGTGAAAAACCAAACGAAAGTTCTGTTTCTATTCACCCGGTTTCACAGTACCTTTCTCCAAGATACAACTGAAATTATTATCGGACTGAAAATGTGGCTTCGTTTCTGGGAACTCACTACAATTTTAATAAATAACTTCCAACAAGTTATTATATACTTGTAGTTAAGAACCAGTTTCCGATAAATTGAATATCGATTATGGAAGACTTCTTAGTCATTTCCATAAAAAAAATAAAAATTGAGACACAGTTTGTATTTTTAAGGCTCAATTTGCTTTTAGCGACCCGGGCCGGGGGCAGGCCTGAATAAATCTAACTGAGAGCCCCTCTAGATAAAAGATATACTGACGGTTTAATTGAGGGGTTTGTTTTTCAGCGGGCTATGAAAAGGCCACTCTAGTTTTATAAAACTTGGCTTTCGATACTTGAGATTCTTCATTAAACTCGCCGTCTACAACTGGAAGCGGAAAGTTATTTATCCCCCAATTTAAAATGTCAATTCTAATTACCCTAAAAGTAAAAGTTTCAAGAGGTTTTAAATGATTTATTATCGTTGCGAACTAATACGTCGATAATATAACCTACTTAAGGAAGGTATCTTTTTTCTTAAAATATCGCTCTAAGATGAATGGCTTTTTATTACAAAGGCTTCCTCGGTCGTCATGAATAATATCTTTATGCAATTTTATTCCTAAATTGAAAATGGAGCTGCATTAAAATATCTTCACTGTCACCGTTGCTTATTGTCGCCCAGCGTGGGACTCAGTAGATTCTTCCTATACGTTGCTAGATGCAGATAGATATAATTGCATAATTCCTGGTGCAAAATACACTTCAATATTTTTCTAAAATTAAAACTGTAATATAAAATGAAAGCACACAGTCCATTCACATAATTGATATTACCTTTTATAAGTAAACTGAGTACTGCCAATAAGACATACATCCTCATTAAGTATTTAAACAAACAGTTCCATCACATATCACAGAGCTTTATCCCTCCATATATTGCCGTAAGCACTTTACTCACACACAGTTTTAATGAACATTTCAATCGGAGAGTTGAGTCGAGTTATAATGAAGCTCACGTAATATTTTGTTGGGGAGCGCGGCGCGGACGACCGGCGTCATCGACGGTTGACACACAACTGAAGAGAGTTCCCTCCTCCGTTTGTTCGTTCGCAGTTACCCCTCGCCCATCTGGGGTCACCGCTTACAATTTTCGTGACCTTATGGGGCAAGTCGATAATCGCTTTTACTAATAAATATGACTACTAGACTTTAGTGAATCGGGAACATGTTATTATAACTTTAAGTGTAGGTGACAGGTGCTAATTTTCTGCTAAAAAGACTATCTAGTGTACGCTTTTATGTTTTATACGACCTTCGCTAGTACTAATTTGTTATTCGAATTATTCTTTTGATGAATTATTTATCAGTACCTCAAAGTAACTAAAAGATAAACTAGAACCGATAAGTTTTATAGGTATCTAGTTGAACGTTAAAAAAACAGTGATGCCACAAACAAAGTCGTCTTTTGTAATACCTAATTTTTTAATAAAACCTAACATTTTGATAAAGTAAACGATATTATGAATACAATTTCCTTTCTTTTGTGTACTCCGCTGTGGTCATTTATCTGTTAATAACTGAGTTTTTTGACGTTCCAGATAGTAATCTATCATTTCTTTTGCTTGCGTGTGTAAATTGAAATATTAATAAAGACTATTCAATTATCGTTCGCCAGCCTGTAATTTGTGTTGATTACAAATTCATTTAATAAATCGTCGTACCTTTTTATGTCTAGTTCGTTTGGCCTGTTGGCTAGTCTACGGTATTTTTTTTTTATGGCTTTGGGACATTAAGGTTACTCGTATTTATCGGCAAGCGTGTTTTGTTGACATTATCAGAAATATTTCACTAGAAAAACAGATCGATACAGTTATTCTGTTCAAGAACTAACCATTTCTTAAGATATACTTGACCTACTTGTGTAAACGTTATCTAAGGTCCAATGGTAAAATGAGTTTTAGTCAAGAAACAGGATGAAAATATAAATATACTTGTATAGTTTATCAGCGGACTCACTCGAGTGAAAGTAGATTTTTTTTTATCTAAATCATGGCCTGCTCTTAACCACAATTTTATCCAAATCGAAAGCGAGTAACAAACATACACTCACATGCATACAAACTTATACTTTTATTATTAGTGTGATTATAGGGTAATTTAATCACAGATGTAACAGAGATATTTCTAATGATTGAAAAGAGTGTCTATGGAATTTCTTGCACATTCTTCTCCATAGTACGCTTTGGAATGTGCAATTAGTATAATTTTTCTTCTGACTGACTTTTTGATATTTCAAAAGTACCTGTAAATTTATTTGAATTTTTGAATTTTACAATTACTTACTAATTTATGACAGAGTAATTAAAAAGCCTCAGACCTCAGACTTAGGGGACAGAATGTCCCCTAACATGACGCGCAACGCTGAATCTGCGTGACACTGCAACGTTGCCCAGTATCCCACAACCTTCCTCTTAATACTTTACAATGCATACTCGTGACGTGGTACATGTTGATGGATAATTTGACAGCGTTGCGGGTCATTTTGGGGGACAATTTGTCCCCTAACTTGTCTTAGGCTTTACACATATATAAATCAATAGCTCTTGCCTGCGGCTTTGCCCGAATGCATAAAATTATAGCCCATGTCACTCAGCTTTCTTTATAGGTAAAAAAATTTTCGCTGTCGGACCAGCACTTCCAAAGATCCCTTTAAACAAAAAAAAAAAAACTTCACCTTTTTATAATATTAGTGTAGAAAATTCGCATAATACTTAGCGTAATTACGTAAATATGTATAATACTGTTTGTCCCAACTTGCTAATTTATTTTTATTTTTTGTTAGTTAGTTAATTAAACATCGTATTTCGTAAATTATGTATTGTACTGATTATTGAAAAGCCAGCGAAAAAAAATTTTTTTTTTACTATTAGTGAAGATAGTAACAAAAAACAGATCCTACTTTTCTTTTCAAATGTATTCGTACTAATACTTACTTTCTACCAGTAATATTATATATTTTGTCAGTAAAAAGAAGCTTACCTACTCAACATTTTGACAAGGCACGGAATACCTATGTGTTATTTTTTTCGTGACAGGCCACGAGTACCTGCTGTTGATCTACATTTATTTAATACGACTTAATGTAGATATACACAAGTAGAGACGGACTTAAGACCTGGGTATTTTCCATCACTTTTTCTTTAAAAAAAAAGAAGTGATTTTTAAATACGCATTTTTATGAAACTCTGATATTACAAAGTAAAACCCAAGTTCTAAGATTTTAATTTACCTAAAGATACAAGATTAAGACACAGATATAGATAGACATAGATAACGCAAGAGCAACTACTTCGCGTGCCTAAATGCGTGCCTATCTTACGTACAAAAATCGTAAGTGGCCACTTTCGCGCTCAGTCTGTATCGGTGTATAGCGCTAGTCAGACGTCAGTTATATGCGAAATTAATTTGAAACGTTATTATTTTTAATCTTTAAAACCCTTTGTAATACCAAATTTTATAAAAACAAAACATTTGTATTACATAATAGCTAGTCAAAAAATGGCACGCTTGGTTTTCATACAGATGGTAATACTTGCGTTATCTATGTCTATCTATATCTGTGTTATCAGTACCTATATAACTTCATAACATTACCATAAAAAGAAAATGTTAATACGGTTTAACATTTTTTCTAACTCGTTTATTTCCATACATTATCAAAAAGAAAACCTCCTCATTTCCGGACAACAGCTTTTTTCCCATATTAAAGATTGACGTCAAACCCACATGTTGTTATTAAAATAAAATATCATTAGGCCCTCCACAAACGAGAGTTGTACGACATTTTTTCCTCCTCATCGGATAGGTCGTAACACTTTATCGTTATTGTACGGCCTTATTCGAGAATGGAGTGGCATCATAAAATCATAAACACCTTCAGTTTTCGCGTTATCCCTTACAAATTCCTTTGGGTTGCGTTCAATCGCCGATTATGAATTTGGTGTTCAATACGTGATCTGATTATTCGATCGTCGCGATCGTTATTAGACAGTCAGATGTATTGAGATGTTCTCGGCTTTGTTCATGCTGTATTATATTTGGGATTAGGAGTATGTGGGCGTTGATAGTGAATATGTTGTTTGATGTTTGGGTATACATGAATTATATTTGATATTATAATATTAACAATATTTCTTTTCTGTTATGGCTTATGTAATCTCTGTTGGCATGAAGAGAATAAGGTATTATATGAAATTATTCTCGTAATAGTAGATTAAATGTTGTGATACAGTCTATCATAATTCTAAAGCAAAATTAACTCGCAATTTGCTCTCCGCACAGATTCACGGTCACGGATCTTCAACGTCTCATCAAACATAACAACGTGCAGTTGACTGTACTGTCTGCGTATGTCTAGGAGTTGTTTTAGAGATAATTACCACTTCGTTGGTTGATACACTTTGACAATTTTCTCGTTGAAATTGTTGCAATGCAGCTCGTCGTAATGGGGCAAGGGGCACGTCGCTTCTTTGGGTATTACCGGGTGACAACCGGGCACAGGCGGCGTACTCCCAACGCTTTATCACTTAATTTGAATCGTGTCTTGAATTTAGAACACAGGCTGTCCTTAGAATTCGAAAATTGTTAATCTGTTCTGTCTGGATATTCCAATTCCAATCCGAATCGCAATAAACGAAGACCGGCTCTCAAATAAATTTAATAGTCAGCCCTCCTTTGCAGTCGTCAGGTTAAATAAATTCCCAATGAGATGTTATCTGATAAATTCTAAATAAAAAGTACTCGATTTTATCGTCGTTGTGAAAAAATATTTTCTTTTTATAACAAATCTTATTAAAATTCACGTGGTAAATGAAAGTCAAATGTAAATTTGGTACCAGACCGAGCAGTTTTTATTATTCAATCATCAAAATGAGCTCTAACAATAAATCATAAAACGAAAACGCGCATAAGAAACGAAGTTTACGATATCTGGGGAGGTAAGCATGCGAAGGATAATTCACAAATTGTTAGAAGACCAATTTCCGTGCATTCGACTTTGGAGTAGAGAGCTCGGCTATACACGCATTTGGTTTTCTACTTTTTTTAAAGCGCTTTATTATGTATGCAGTATACCAAAACGTTCATGAAAATTCATGTACCTATTTATTTAAACAGTGCAAGAACGACGTGTACAACCCTCCTTTGAGAATGATATTCGTGAAAGTAAACGCACCATATTTTTACTGGGAACGTCGGTAAAATGACAACATTCACCTCCCTCTAAATCAAACATGCATAAATCCAGGCCGCTCCCTTTACGCTATTATGTCAACCGAAGCGATTTATGATCGCATCTAAGAGATTTTCACAAGGGAGAATATCACCGAGTAAATAGTATTGAGTATATTCAACAATATATATCTGCCTATGCGTTATCACGGCGAAATACGATAGGAACGTTTGCCCGCATTTTGTTGTATTTTTGATGTTTCATTTCATCGTCTTTGTTATTTGGGCAATATATTATTCTGATTTGAAGAATAAATCTCACATACATTTTTTTGACATTTATTCATATTGGATTTGCTCTGAATTGCTCTTAATATCAATAGTGTTGCTTTTGTTAAGAGGGCTATTGTACAGAACAGTGCTAGTTGGATTTGGTACACAATGTGATTATCGTGTTGGCAAGGCAGTTTCTGACAAGTTAGGGGACGTGTCTGTAGTCTCGACGTGGTGAACAAGTACTTATCACGTACACAATATTACAGACTAGGTGTCTGACTCCTTCATAATGTATTTAAACACGAAGGTAACGAATATAAGCACTCCTCTATTAATTGCCTGTGCATAAAGGAATAGGTACGTGTCGGTAGATGTTTCAATAAACATTTTGTAATTAGGATTACCGAGAACTTTCTCTAATTAAAGTTTGAGAAACTTTGTTTGATAAAGTTGTATCATAAATAATGTAAGTACGTATTTAGTATGAAATAGAAAATGTTTAGAAGACTTAGCAATCGTGTTTTGTCTTCGCTACTGTGATGAATTAATTTCACCTGTCTGTTTAAAAGCGTATTTTTGTTTTGAATACAAAATAGTTTTTGTGTAAATCTGAGTTAAATTTTCTTGACAAAAATGATTATAAACAATACGTATTAACATAGGGACCTACAGCATTAATTACGTTGACAAACGAGTTGTATATAACACGAGGGCTAATAAAACAGGGTGTTTCGCCTCTGGACGCACCTGGGGCGCCGGTGATGGTAATGTAATTAATGTTCAACCTTTTTATCAACGTGTGCCGGTAAATGAGATTTTTTGGCCTTGCGTATTGTACTCGACTGATTTCGATACTTGAGTTTTGTTTTTTGTATTTTTGCTGATATTTTTGCTGTTTTTTTTTACAAGTTTATTTAAAAAAAGGTAAACTGTAGTGGATTTTTGGTTTTATGGGTTAGCAAGTGTTGATTTTTTTGCGAGAATGCTCGACATAGTTCTTCTAGCCCTAAAATAGAATAGAATAAACTTATTGTACACCAAAATAGTAACTTAAAGGGCAAGGGTAGATTTTTTTTTTTGTATATGTATTTATAAATAACCATCTATCCTCCAGCTTCTGTTGTTGGAAGACTTTTGTCTAATGGTCACGTCTAGGAAATGCAATCTCGTTAAAAAAGGCCGAGAATACAGTTCGAGATCTCGAACTGTATTTAAGTTATTTTTTTATTATTTATACTTTCACACACTGACTGACTTAAACTTAGTCAGTAGTATAGTGTTGCTAGTAAGTTAATCCTAAGTATAGATAAGAATGTGTAGACAGGTTTGCTAGACCCCACACTCAAATCGTTACTACGGTCTTGTGGGGCTTAGTTTATAAGTTACTAGCTTTTGCCCGCACGGCTTCGCTCCCGCTCTTCCCTACTCTACCCTACTCTGCACTACACTACTCTACCCTACTCTTCCCTACTGTACCCTACTCTACCCTACTCTACCCTACTCTACCCTACTCTACCCTACTCTACCCTACTCTACCCTACTCTACCCTACTTTACCCTACTCTACCCTACTATACTCTACACTCGGCATGGTTCTCATGTGATTTGACCATTACATATTACGGTTAAAGATATTTATTTCTCAAAAGAATTTCACATTCACTTACAGAGAAAAAAAAAAAAACATATTATGTAGTAAACAATGTGACATACCAGCAGGCGTAGATAAAGAAACTAAAAAAAAAAAACAAATTTTTGTGCCTATCTTAAAATCAAACATTTTAACACTTAATTTCAAAAATAACATAATTAAATCGTTTTATAACTAGTCAAACCAAAAGGCAAACCACACACAAAAAAATTTAGTAAATGAGGGTAGGTGCAATTTTATTATTGATGCGTGTTTACTAAGGCCTACGACACAGTGCAGAGCATAAGCGACTAAATAGCTTCAATACGAAAAACGAAAGCAATTCCATTGAATTGTTTTCGTTTAGTTTCGTTATATATACTTACATATAGGCATCTATTTTGCATAATATATAGACTATAATTTTTCCTTTCTCTAAAACCGGGTTTTTTATTGTTATTATTTATTAGCTTTATTATTATTGATACATTACAAATTAAATTACGATTCATTATCAAATAATTATTATTATTTATAGATTACAAATTAAATTACGATTAATTGTTAATTGTTTTTTTACTAAAATGCAAATTAATTACGATTAATTATCAATCAATTATTATTATTAATGGATTACAAATTAAATTACGATTGATTGTCAATTTATTTTTATTATTACTACATTACAAATTAATTACGATCAATTATTATTATTAATAAATCACAGATTAACTACGGTTAAGTATCTATTATTATTATTAACTTACAAATGGATTACGGTTAATTATTTACGATTATTACTTATTTACGATATATCGAAAAGCAGGGAAAGATCTTTTAAAATGTACTTTTTTAGACTTTTCTTGAAAATAAAAAACGATTTGTTTTCTTTTATGTCTTTAGGTAGTTTGTTATAAAAGTTGGCCCCTTCATACATAATATTCTTCTTTCCGTGTTTAGTTCTTGGCTGGGTTAAACAGATATCATTTGCTTGTCTTGTTAAAATTTTATAAGTTTGTGCCCTTTTGGTAAATATTATCTGAGAGTGTATATCTTTAGTGAGGATTTTTCTTACGAGTATGCATGTATTGTACTTATATATTTGATTAATATTCATGAGTTGTGTTTCCTTGTAGATTTTTTCAGTAGGAGTTAAATAGTTATACCTAAAGAGTGTTTTACATATTTATTGTATGGACTTTAAAAGAGACTTTGACCCCTGAGTTTGTTTCGGTGTTTCTTCTCAGGGTAGTCAGCTAGGAAACACCGGCCTCATCTAGCTTAACAAACAAAAAAAAAAAAATGACGTGTAAAAGTGTTTTTTTAAACCTATTTGCAAAAATAAATATCATTTATCATTTATCATTTATCATTTACTACTCTACACTACTCTACACTACTCTACCCTACTCTACACTACTCTACACAACTCTACTCTACACTACTCTACCCTACTAAACCCTACACTACTCTACACTATTCTACCCTACTCTACCCTACTCTACCCTACTATACTCTACACTACTCTACACTACTCTACACTACTCTACCCTACTATACCCTACTCTACCCTACACTACTCTACACTACTCTACACAACTCTACTCTACACTACTCTACCCTACTCTACCCTACTATACCCTACACTACTCTACCCTACTCTACCCTACTATACCCTACTCTACCCTACCAAACTTCACATAAACCATCTACTAAATAGTCCGAACAAAGCCTAAAAATTTGGTTTGGATAGGTGAGCCAGTTCTTGAGTTATAAAATAACAACGAAAAGTGGCATTGATTTATATATATATAGATTTACTAGTCATCATCTCGCTAGCCTTTTCCTAACTGTGTTATTGTCGACTTCCAGTCTAATAATGGACTCAAATCTAACTAGTGATGTGGCTAAATATTGGTATTTTACATGGAGCTCATCACAACCCTATAATTGGACAATACGTTACTCCTTGGCCGGTGTCAAACCCGCAACCTCATGCATGAGAGGCAGATGCTTGAATCACTATTCACACTTATTCATGTGAACAACAAATAAATAATAATTATTAAAAATATTTTAAATTGTGAGTAGGTACTGTAAATTTAATTTAATTTTTAATTGCACCAGTGGACAGCGATGCGTAGGAGTTTTTTAAAACGCCACACTTTAGATTACTTTGAATTAGTTCTTAAGATTTTTTTTTTTATTAAATGTATATAATATATTTATAATGATAATTGAGTTTTTTTTTATTTTACATAAACTGTAGATATTAAAAAAATATATTTAAAATAAATATTCAAATGGTTACGACCTGTTATTTATATTTCTATGATTACCAATATGTAACCATGTTCGAGCAAATAAATCATTAATTTGTTTATCAAATACAAATCCTATTAAATACGTTTTAAAATCCAAATTCGATTAACCAGCTTGCTTGTTAACAAGGTATGTTTTTCATACTTCCCTCAGAGGTACCTGGAGCGATGGTTCGAAGTAGCATGAATGTTCCTGGAGGGCTTTGAGAAGGGCTTTATCCATCAGTGGGAAACAAGCTTTAGGTTTTTAGTTTACTGAAGTACGTCTATTTATTTACAACAACACTTTTTTGTGAAAATACGTAACCTTGACATTAGCTTGGCATTTTCACACTTAAGTTTAATTATGGCGTGGCTACCCACTAACTATCACGGCATTCGTCAATTACGTCATGAATTTTAAAGAGCATAACTTTAGTGGTAAATACAATGTGGAAGCATAATCTGCAGACCTTATACTTGGTAGAATTAGAAATAAATTGAGATTTGTATCCAGAGATAACGGTCTTGGGTACAAACCCAAACAAGCGCATTATTTTGTGTAATTTGTTTCATCACCACTGCTCTCAAAACAGTGAAGAAAAACATCATGAGACCATCGGCGCTGTCCATGAACAAAGAAATTCAAATACATGTGACAAACACAAATTCCCTCTCTTATAAATTGGCGAGACTTTGCTCTCGGCCGAATACTCGGTACGTATAAACAAAGCACTCCAACAAGGTGGTCTGATGACCTGGTGAAGGTTGCAGGAAGCCGATGAATGCGAGACGCGCAGGAACGTTCGTTGTGGCGACGCTTGGGGGAGGCCTATGTCCAGCAGTGGACGTGTATCGGCTGAAATGATGATGATGATAAACAAAGCGCCGAGTGCTTATCTCTACAACTCGCTTACATTACTGTCTCGGCCGAGCAACTTTTTCGATCAAGGCATTAGAGTAAAGGCCTGAGTCCCAGCGGTGGGAACATCATAAAACTAATGAGAATGTCGATGAAGCTCCATTTCAAGTTCAGAAAATAAAGCTGAGATGAGACTTAAAACAAAAATAAATTTCCGCGAATTCAAAAAACGTTTCCATCTAAAAAATGTTTCCTCCGGTTTTAAATACTTGGAAAATATAGGTTTTAATCTAGTTACACTCGGCATTGAAGTCGGTTCTCAAAACGGCCGGTAGACCGCTGTGGGTCCACGATACATGTCAAAAAACCGCGGCGTAAATTGAAAAACTGCGGTTTTTCCACTCTGTCCCATATTCTGCACCTCGAGAGAACAGCGTCAAAGGTAAACTGCATGATGACGTCATCACACACACACACAAGATTGAAAATTGAAAGAAAGCTTTTGAATTGTCTACGCTACTATTATAAGGGGGTAAAATTTGCTTTTTTTTGTTTTTTTTTCTTGTTTGTACCGATAGAAAGCTGCTTTGTTCCTGAGTGACATAGGTTATATTTTATGTACGCAGGCGAAGCTGCAGGTAAAAGCTAGTCTTAAATATCTAGTATTATTATCTACTATTTATTAAAAAATAAACACAGTTGGAAAATTCGTAGCAAAGCATTTTTGGGGCTGTTTGTACTCCAACCATATATTGTCATTGTTTTTTTTTAAGTTATTAGCAGGTTAAGGTATTATGTAACCAATTTTGAGCAAGAACACCATGGAGAACGCAATAATTTTGTCATTTTTATATGTAGAAGCTTCTCGAGCCCCGGTATGAAGACTAGAAGGAACGGGGTGGCCCGTTCCTTCTAGTCTTCATACCGGGGCTTTTACCGGGGTTTTTAGTCAGTAAGAGTCTGACACTATCTCCCGTTCCGCCCAAGAGTGGGGGTTGGCATTGGATGATTTTTTCTCTAACATAAAAAAAAATATGTAGGAGCTTGTAATTAGCAATTTAGTTATTTACTAATGTCATTATAATATTGTAAGTCTGTAAGCTTTCCTAAAATTAAAAAAAAAATCATCTAGGTTCTATTTATTTATTATTCACACTTACCACAGTATAGTCTTATTCTACCCAAAGATTGACTGGTAGCGAATGCCGTCCACTTAAGTACCACTACTGTAAAGTTTGAATAAATAAAATATTAACATCATCAAATACGAGTAATAGTACGAACGTGGTACGAACAGATTTTAACTTATTTTTGTTGAATAATCTTCATGTTATTAAGTACTACTTCATATTGAAAATAAATATCTTTTGTTTTTTTTTTGCAAACATACTTTTAATGATTACAGCAAGTTATATTTGTAGAATGTATAGTTTAACTAAATGACTGGCCCGTTGGTCTAGTGGTTAGTGGTCCTAACTGCTATGCCGGAGGTCGTGGGTTCGATTCCCACCCAGGACAAATGTTTATGTGATGAGCATGATCATTTGTTCTGTGTCTGGGTGTAATTTATACATGATATGTATGTATTTAGAAATATATAAGTATGTTTATCAGTTGTCTAGTACCCATAACACAAGCTCTGCTTAGCTTGGGGCTAGACGGCGTTGTGTGATGGTTGTGGAATATTATATTATATATTATATTATATTAACTAGCTGCTCCCAGCGGCTTCGCTAGCGTGATAGCAGAAAATTATCCCAAGGGAACATACTTCCGGGATAAAAAATATCCCATGTTCTATTTCAGTACATGGTCTATCCGTGTAATAAATTTCATCAAAATCTGTTTTGCCATTTAGGCGTGAAGACGTAACACACAAACAAACTCACTTTCGCTTTTATAATATTAGTAAGGATAAGCTTTCCATTATCGTTACAGTGATCCAATTGGGTAAGGACACTTTTATCAACTGTAAAAAAAAATTAGGCCACATTTTTTTTTTTCTTAAACGTTACCCCACGCTAGGAATTACTCCTATATCACACACATACATAAAACATCCAGACTCAGAACAGTTACATGTACGCCACACAAATATTTGTTCTATGCGGGAATTGAATCCGCTTCACACGGCGCAGCTGTCAATCTCTCAACCACTTTGCCAACCGTGTCGTCAATTGACAACCCCCGACAAGGGCTGAAGACGAAGAATTTAATAAACACACATACGAGTAATAATACGGGTAATATACCTAATGACAGCACTTAAAACGTTGACAACTAAAGAAAATGCAAAATTCTTTTATTCTGTTCAGAAATTTTATTGTATCCCCCATCATTTAAACTGCGGTTGTTAAAGATGATTTTGTATTCATGATAATTGATCTCACACACACACACTCTGTCCCCATCTTACACACACATGCAAAAGATGGAGGCACTAACTTATGCACCCACTTTACAATATGCGTGCAGGCAGACACGCAGGGCACTATAATGCTACCGTTGACAATAACTGTAATAAAAGGCATTCGGTATTGATTTTAGAATAAAAAATGGAATTAAGGAGTCTGTTCACTACACCGTACCATACCATGATCATACTATGATCGTTCTGGAAACAAGTTGGACATAAAATATGCTTTGTATGGAAATATACTAGTATATTCCGCTACCGGCCAACACCGTCGCATGCCATTCGGAGAGCGTATGACCACCACCAGCAAAATGCAGCATGCAAATGCCATACCGGTACTTGCAGCTAGCGAAACGGCGAACATTCGGGTTTTAAACGCGTATACGCGTACGCGTAGGTGTGTGAAACGCAGTTCACACAATCTAGTATACAGTAGAATGTGTCGTGTTTCTATTAGTGCCAGATAAGTTACTAGCACGTTCATGGTATGATACGTTATACTGAGCAGACTCCTTTAAGAAAATTAAATTAAGTCAATAGAGGGTTACTATACTGCTATTATGTTAAACCGCGTACAGACATCACGAGGCGTGCGTCGCGATTCTTGCGAATGGTTCGACTCACATGCATCGAGTTGTGTAGACGCTCACAATGAGCATTCGCGTCATACGATCGTTGCGAACACCTCCTCAGTACGAGCCGTGCTCTTCGTCTGGATGGACAGGTATTGTTTGCGTTTTCTACTGACGAACACCGTGCGTGGTGGTTCGCGTGCTGAGCTTGAGCATATGTCGTTCGGGACACACGCATAAATGTACCGTATATGCCTTAGGATGAGGCATGCGTAACGAACCATTCGTGATCACGGAGTAAGTATAAAAGTTCGTGATGCACGCCTCGCGGTGTCTGTACGCGGCTTTATGTGCTTGATAAATTGTGCAAGTATTAATTCAGCTATAGATTATACACAGGAACAGATGGAGGAATATCATAAGGGTTACAGTGATGAAGCAGGGAGATCACGACCCTCAGCATTGAGGAATACGACGCAAGGAGGGGGAGATTATAGTTAATTAGTGCAAAACACACTAATTTACAGATACCGGAACGGGAGTAAATTATGATATAATATGATATATATAATGTGAGAGACAACATTAAATTAAAGAAACTAAAATTAGGTTTCATCATTTATATACACGTCTGCTGTGTGGTACCTAAATAAACATATTTTTCTTTTATAATTTAGTATCCTATTACATAAGTGTTTTATTTTTTATTAGCTTTTTTTGCCCGCGACTTCGCCTGCGTACTTAAAATATAGCCTATGTCACTCAGTAAGAAAGCAGCTTTCTATCGGTGAAAAATTTTAGCAATCGGATCAGTAGCTACTTCCAGAGATGACCTCTTAGAAACATATTAGTTTTTCCTTAAATTTTTCAAAACATATCCTCAAAAGATTACATTCCCGGGAGTATCTTATTCCAGAATATATCCTGTAATAGGGCATGGGATATTCCCGAGAGTATGTTGCACGGATAGATTTAGTCGCATCCAAAACTGTTCAGGCGTTAAGACCCTAGCCAAGTTACGACTGTTTCGCTTACATCGAACGCTTAGAGTTGACCTTGCCGCCAATTCTTTTGTTCTGACCACGTGACTGAGCGTTGAGGCGACGTCGTTCCCGTACATTTGAAGCTTTCTACTAGCGTTAACTATCGCAGATTAGCAACTTGGCTAGGGGTACTGAAGAGATAACAAACAGAGTTACTTTTGCATTTATAATAGGATAAAAGCTTGCATTTAGCAGAAAATACAGGGGCCCAGTAGGAACTTTAGGGCTACGGGAACGTTTTTAATGAGTTACCGTGAACCTATAAGTTGTCTATCGTTGTTGTATAAGTGTAATTATGTATATTATGTATTGTGTATCTGTATGTTATGTATTTATATGAATAATTGTATTAATATGTAACGGATATGGCACCTACCACGACTTATTTGTCTCTGCATCACCCAAAGGTTGACTGGTAGAGAATGCCTTAAGGCATTAAGTCCGCCTTTGTACTCTTTTGTGCATGAAGAATAAAATAAATAAATAAATAAAAAATAAAACCTAGGGTTATGAAAAATCTGCAACGAGCACTAATACAAAGAACAAATGAACGAATATAGGTAGGCTTTACTCTGTAAAAATCTAACACGCTTTTTCGCTCTATCCGTAGTAGGAGAAGAAATTTGATGATATCCTACATCAAAAAAAAAATAGCAAGTAGTCCCGATGTCTACTGATATCTATGAAGCCACATAAGAACTAAAATCTACAAAACTCTGCGTGGCGGTATTAGAGGGTGAATTTCAACAAACGCCATTTTTTTATCATATCGGTGAACTTTTTCATTTATTTATTTTTTGTATATTTTTCAGGTTTTATGTATTCACCGATATGATTAAAAAAATGGCGTTTGTTGAAATTCACCCTAGAAATGTCTGCGCGATTCGACTATGGGGCAATTGCCCAAACCGGACGTAAATCCAGTCTGGTTCTGGCCACCGTAGACGCGGATTCGCGGACGGCGAGTCATGGGTAGCTCGCTGTCCGACCGTCCGGACCGAGCCCAAAACGTCGACGGGGCGCACTGTTCCCCCGCGCCTCAAGGAGTTGTCGTCAGCAGAATCGAAGCCTACTGGGGCCAGGGTTATCCGAAAGGAAGTTCGAGCCCCGGTATGGAGAGGCTAGAAGGAACGGGGTGGGTTTTTAGTCAGAAAGAGTCTGACACTATCTCCCACTCCACCCAAGAGCGGGGGTTGTCATAAGATGATTTTTGCCCACCGTAAAAAAGTCTGGTTGAAAAATATTCTCTTTTCCACAATGATTTGCAAAACTTTACACCATGATCCGCATGTCTCCGAATACCTATCAGAAATAAAATGCAAAAACAATAATTAATTATGTAATACGTTAATTATGTTGTAAATAGTCTTTTATCAAGAATAATCGACTTGTTAAAATAACAACATCAATCAATTATTGAGAAATTAATTTACTATGCCTTCATGCATTAATTTGGTATTTTTTATCACATCAATATTCTAAAGGCAACTGTTTGTATGAATGTGTGTGTATGTTTGTTACTGCTTCACGCTCAAATGGCTGAACGGATTTAGATTAAACTTGACACATGAGTAGTCAATGGCATGATGGTGGACTTTATACTCTGGATTATGTTCCCTTAGGATATATAATTATTGACATTCACGCGAAAAAATTAAAAAAAAAGTCCGCCTTTGTACAGTGTTTATGTGCATGTAGCGACATCTATAACACCACATAAGAACTAATCCTGCATCGCGCAATCAAAGTTCTCCGCGCGATTTGAACATAATATACAACAGCCCGAAATCATCTATCGGGCAGTTGCCCACCAGAGCATAACATATGTCTGGTCGGAGCACGGAACACCCTCTCTTTTCATCGGAGGTATGTGGGACTTTACTCTCTGTTCCACCTACCTACAAATGCATAAAGTTTAAATAAATAAATCCACTGGCAGAAGATATACCTTTGTTTGAGGTGGCAAATCATCTAATGACTCCCTCTTTAGTGTGGAGTGAGAGAGTATGTCAGACTTTTACCGACTAAGTATCTGTATCCTGTTGCCTTTTGCGTTCCATTACCAAGGTATTTCTTTGGAAAAATCCCGGGGAGGCAACTACATCTGAAGGTTGTCTGGAAGGGAGCGCAGTATCTGAAAGCGACGAAGGTCTTCAATGCAAAACCGGTCTAATTATATGTAGGTATATCATGTATAAATAAGTTGCAAAACCCTCTTTCCAGGCAGAGGAAATATTTTACCACTGTAGAGTACAGCTCCAAATAGAAACTTAGATAATATCCACAAATACATAGCTGTTTTCAAAATATCTAGAGAAAAATGTGTAATAAATGAGTATGTTTTTCCAGTAATTTTTTTATGCAGTGTACAGTGAAGAATATAATAATACCGTCATAATCACGTAAAAGCGGTTGTATGAAAAAGTGTCTCGGGAGGATGATGTTGAACTAAACATATTAAGAATCGCCAAACTTAAGTGGCAATGGGCAGGGCACATTGCACGCAGAACAGATAGTCAATGGAGACGAAAGGTTCTGGAGTGGCGGCCACGTACCGGAAGACGCAGCGTTGGAAGGCCTCCAACAAGGTGGACCGACGACCTGGTCAGGGTCGCGGTAATCCGATGGATCCGTGACGCGCAGGACCGGTCGTTGTGGCGACGCTTGGGGGAGGCCTATGTCCAGCAGTGGACGTCTTTCGGCTGATATGATGGTGATGATGATGAAACATATCACATCAATTAACAACACTCCAAGCGTATCGAGTAATGCAACCATCACGTAATTTACTGCTCAAATCATGGTTCCTCGAAATCCTGAAACACTTGCCTATTGAGGGTGTATACCGTACATAGTAGGTATGTAAATCTCAGTTGAACTGCATGGACGGTATAAGAATGGAGTAACTAATAATACAGAAGACTTCCAGTAAAGCATATTTTTGGGCAATACGCGATAATAACAAGTGGAACTGCTGTGTGTACTGTTTCAGGTATCAGGTATCTATCAGGTAGAATTGCACTCAAGCACTAAAAAATAAAATAACAGTGGAAACATTACATAACTGATTATGCTATTAATTCCATTCCATATTGAACGCAAAAAAGAATTGAGTATTGAGTATCTAAGAAGGTTCATAGGTACAAATGAGTATAATATCACGCTCAGTCAACTACTAATTCCTAATTACTGGTCAGTCTCAGTAAAAAAGAAATACTCATAACATCTCCTACTTTATCCAACCACCATCTTTTTTTTTCTGTCGACGGGGAAAATCATCATTGACGAAACCCGCTCTTGGGTGGAGCGGGAGACAGTGTCAGAGTCTTACTGACTAAAAACCCCGCGCCGTTCCTTCTAGCCCTCATACCGGGGCTCTAGTTTCCTTTCGGATAACCCCGACCCCGGTAAGCTTCGACCCAGATAGGCCCCTCCTATTGCTGACAACTCCTTGAGGCGCGCGGGAACAGTGCGCGCCGTCGACGCCTTGGCTCGGTCCGGATAGTTACCGGACGATCGGACAGCGAGCTACCCATGGCTCGCCGTCCGCGAGCCCGCGTCTACGGTGGCCGGATATCGGGATCGGAATCCCGGCGGCGGCGGCGGGGGCGCCGTTACCTGATGCGGTCTGCCTCCTCCTTTGCCAGCATTACTGCTTCGCAGAAGGAGGCGACCGCCTGCCACTCCTCCTCGCTCCGGACCGTGGCCCGAACCAAGGCCCGGCGCGAGAGGTCTCCGCCGCCGATCACCCCCACGAGGGCACGGCGTTGCTCCGCCCAAGCAGGGCACACCTCAACTGTGTGCTCCACCGTGTCCTCCGGGCGTTCCGCACAGTGGCGGCACCCGGGCGTCTCTTCCGCTCGAATCCGATGCAGGAACGTCCCGAACTTGCCATGTCCGGTGAGGACCTGCGTCATGCGGAAGGTAAGGACGCCGTGAGGTCTTTCCAGCCACGCCTCAAAGAGGGGACTTACCGCCATAATCGTGGCGTGCCCAGCACTGGGTTGCGATAGTCGCTGACGCCATTTCACCGTAAGATCCCGCCGGAGCTCTGTCCGCCATACCTCGACCTGTCGCGGTAGTGGACTTTCACCCAGGCGTTGCATCTCCACGCGCTTATCGTGCATGTGTGCAAGGACTGTTGCCTCCAGATCCCACGGTGGTAGGCCAGCCAGAAGGCTCGCCGCTTCGCCGGAGATCGTGCGGTAACCCCGCACCATCCGTATTGCCATGACCCTCTGGCAGGCGTTCAGTATGGACGCCGGTCGCTTTGCCAGCGACGGCGCCCATACCGGCGCCCCGTAGAGGGTCATGGACCGAACGATCCCCGCGTAGAGCCTCCGGCAGGAGGCGTCTGGACCCCCAAGGTTGGGCAGGAGCCGCTTGAGTTTGGGCAGGAGCCGCTTGAAACCACCATCTCAGTGCCTAATATCAACAATCCGAATTATGAGATTACAACAGTTATTAAACGCCGTCTTCAGGTGTCAGAAATATTCCCTCCAACTGTCCTAAATCAGCTGCAAGATAAAAGCTGGTACAGTGCTCCAAACATAAGCCTGAGCTCAGTGCGTAACTTATTTATGCCCATGTTAGAGATCAACACCATCGCTCAAACCTGAGCGCTCCATTTCTTCGTACTCCGTGCCGAACACAGACTCTAGTTAGTTAAGCTGTAGGCTATAAGAGCCAGTAACTCACGTACGACTGGAGGGAATGCGGACTGACTCCACGTAATGGTACTGTCTCCTCAACAGTTTCAGTTGTGTATACATAGTATCATGTATTGCTGAGGAAATTAGATACAGTTATAATAGGTTAGTTGCGGTAAAAAATGTAATTAGTCCGTCTTTTAGATTATTCAAAAAGAAGGGACACGTATTATTTGTAAATTAAAAGTTTAAAAGTTACATGTAACGTCACGCCGTGCTGCATTTTTTCGCACAGGGTGACGTGATACGTAACTTTAATGGGCTATATCTTTGTTATTTTTGGTTTAATCGAAAAAAGAAAAAATACGTGACCAATATTTTTTTTATAATCTAAAGTGCAGACTAAATAAAATGTAGTTCTTTTGATCCTGGAAACTACCCTATTGCTGAGGTGATTCTTCATTCAGTATCATGTTTTTATGTGTAAATTTTACTGACTAAAATCACGCGGTCTTTGGTCACATAGATCCAATTAACTTTACAACTCTTGGGTCTTATCATCTTACTACGGACTGTACATTATTTTTATAAAACAACTAGCTTTTGCCCGCGCGGCTTCGCTCCCGCTTTTCCCTACTCCACCCTACTATACCCAACTCTACCCTACTCTACCCTTACCCTACACTACTCTACCCTACTCTACCCTATCAACTATTGTATTTTGTCAACAAATAATACGGAGAAATAAAATGGTTTAAATCTGTCATAGCTTTTATAGATGACCTACTTTTACAGCTCTTTCAAATTCTGCTAGCGACTCGCAGTAACATGTGTGCTATGGTCAGTCTGGCGGAATTATTATTACGGATATGTTTTAGACTTTTTACTCCATGACGTAATAACAACAGTAATAATAACATTTTACTAGTATTTTTTCTAACGAAAACATTATATTACGTAACTGATATTTTATTAAAACTGGCCACTTTGAACTTGAATAGCTACCTATACACTTAAATTGGAATTCGAAATTCAAATACAATTTATAATTAAAGGCACATTTTTGGCGGTATTTTAGCTAGAAAAGTTCAGAAGTTGTTTTAATGATTTATAAATAGATTCCTAGTGGTTATTGTAATGTAAAATTGGTGTAGTTTATATTTACAATTAGACAAACTGTGGAATCTGTGAAATTGGCTGGATCTCAGTAAAAAGCAGTAGAAAATATTGCAGTATTGACTACCTCAGCAAAGGCAGCCGAGAAGATTGACTCGGTACATTTGCTGCTAAGTACTACAACACTTTAGAACGTGTTACGTCCACATTATAAAGGAAGCAAAGTGACTGTATTCTGTTACAAAAAAAAGTTACGTTTTTCAATATTAGCTATTTGTTTGTTTCTTTTGGTTTTGTGTATTCTTTTTATATCGTTATATTCATAACGCGAACAATTCATCCGTCGTCCTTCATACTTCATCCTTCTGGATGATGGAATGGAATACATTAAAAAAAAAACTATAAGTATGAATGGTTTAAACAAAATACATACTTTGAGTCCAATTGTAAACCAAACCTACCTTTAGTGTAAGAAAAGTTTTAAATCAGCTTTTAAAAAGGAGATTATTTCCTTTACATTTGAAAACAAAAAAACGGTGATTACCAGACAAACTAAATTTTACTGACATAAGAATAGATAAATAATTCAGAAGACAAATGAAAGCAACGAAAGGTTCTAATAACATACATTATGCAATCAGTGCATATAACAACTTCACAACCTAATCTACAAGTATGTCACATTAGATACCAACATACAATGTGAGGCATTAATCAATTTTCAATATAAACAACAATCCACATATATAATTCAGAGACACATCACTCATTCATAATGGAGTTGGAATCACAACAGATGACGTTTATTGTCAGCATATACATATACATATGTCACACTAATGACACCTTACAACCAAGAATAGAAACGAAAAATAAATATAGAATATTTAATATAAAATAATCAACGAAACGAAAAATAGTTTAAGCGTCTACGAGTAGAATGTTCCAATTAATATATAAATATAACATTATTTTACACACATTTTAAATAAATACCAACCACTAGCTTTTTAACTGTATATATGTTATTCTACTAGCTGTTGCCAGCGGCTTTTCCCGCATGATCACATGAGGAACACAAATACGGGATAAAAAGTATCATATATGCTATTCCAGGATATAGTAAACTAATGGACCAAAGTTTCATCGAATTCCATTTAGCCGTTCGAGCGTGAAGAAGTAATAAACATAGGTACACACACACTCACAAACATGCACCTTTATGATATTAGCGTCATTTTATGTATGCGTACTTAGTCTCATCATCATCATCTTCCTGCCCTTGTCGCGTTTTATTTGGGGTCGGCGTAACACGCTTTTATCTTTCATTCTACCCTGTCACTCGTCACGCTTTCACTAACTCCCTTTTTTTTCATATCGCTTCTCACATAATCCATAATTTTTTTTCTTTGGCCTCCTTCTACCCCTCTATCCATCCACATGTAAACTCATAACTCTTTTAGCAACATGCTCTTCATCCCTCCTCTTCACATGACCATACAAAGACAAACGATCCCCTTTCTACGTTTCAATCACCACTGGCACCACTTACGCTTACTAAGTTTAATTAATATTATTCCTGATAGGTACTAGTACATTAAAAGTTCCTTATCAGTCTTATTTCGCACATTCTAACCAAATGTTGACGTGAGGAAAGCAGCATGTCCTAGAGCCAACAATTCGAAGACATGTGACATTCACCAATCCGCACTGGGCTCGCGTGGTTTTATAGCCCATTTCCTCTCTTAGAGAGGAGGCCTGAGTCCCAACAGTGGTAACATTTAAAAGGCTTATGATGATGATGAATCTAATGTTGAATGTAAAATATTGCCCTGAACGATAAGGCCGCCCATTGTACAGGTACACTTGTTTTCTGTAAATTGTTTGGTGCTCATTATGAGAAAGTTATGTATTAAAGTATAATATAACTACAGTCTTTCATTACAGGTTTTCTTTTTACAATGAAATTGTTGCAATTTCAAAGCAAATTATACTTTATCAGAATGAGAATTTAAATGATTATTGCTAAATATATTTAAAACGCAGTCAATTCCTTTTGTTATGCTTTTTATTCAATACTATTTTAGCATCTTCGTCATCTTCGTGCCATTGTCCAAAGTTGTTTTTTTTTTAAGGGTGGAAATCATCCAATGATTTCTTCCGCTCTGGGTGGAGTGAGAAGGCGTGTAAGACTTTTACTGACTAATCCTCACCTGTGTCTTTCAATTGCCCTTTGCGTTCTAGGACTACGGGTTTCTTTTTCAGAAATTCTCGGTGGCCCTAGTTAGCGATCATCGGCCCTGCTAGATCCCTACGGTTTGCTGACATCTCTTTGAAGAGCGCGTGGATCACTACGCGCTGTTGAAGACTGGGCTCGGTCCGGTTAATTAACGGACGGCCGGACGGCTGGCTACCCATTGCTCGGCGTCCGCAAGCCTGCGACAGTTGGACTGGTAGTCGGGGTCGGGTCCATCGTTACTTGGGCTTAGTACAGCATTATTTCTTCTCCTTAGTTATAACATATGGCTTTGAAACGTGGTCGCTCACAATGGGCCTCATCAGAGGGCTTAAAGTCACCCAAAAGGCAATGCAAAGGGGTCTGCTCGCAGTTTCCTTGCGTGATCGCATCAGGAATGTAGATATCTGCAGGAGAACCAAGGTAACTGACATAGCCCGAAGAATTCTCAAACTTAAGTGACAGTGGGCACTGTGGGTAGGGCACATTACTCGTAGAACAGATAATCGATGGGACCGAAAGGTTCTAGAGTGACGACCATGTATCAGAAGACAAAACGATAGATGGCTTCCCACAAGACGGACTGATGACCTAGTGAGAGTCGCGAGAACTCGATGGATGCGACACGCACAGCACCGGTTGTTATGGCGTTACTTGGAGGAGGCTTATGTCCAACAGTGTTCAATATTGAAATACCTGGGCACTTATAAAACGTCAAAAGATAGTGCACGGTTCTAAATAATGGCTGTTTCGTATGTAGAAGAAACTCCATGAATACTCTTTTAAAAAAAAAGTTGGTCTTACAATATTTTAATAGATATTATATAAAGACGATGTAGACCAGTCATTATTGTGTTTAAAAGTACAATAAAAATAATCATAACAACATTCTCTCACTTATTTAATTTCTTACAAATGACTATCTTAACACGAGACACTCTTAAAAACAAGACATCATCTAAATTAAAAGTAAACACATACTGTGTTATAATACCCAAGCTGTCGTCCCCATACTCCATCCATATTCCCATAGTGACAGACAGAGGCCCGTATACAGCAATATCCTATATATGGTAGCACCCTATATACGGCTGCTAGGGGTCATAACACGCGTTGGGAATTTATCATTTTTATTTATCCTTCGACGTGCCATGTTTTCCTTGTACGTTAACTGCGAAGGGATAAACTTAAAATTGTATTCGTTGTGTTGTGTTGTCTTCGTTTGGATGATATCACGTCCCAGTTAACTTAATGAGTCCGTATAGATTTGATTTTTTTAAATCTATTTGGTTTTTTTAAGTTCGTATAAATAAATAGACTCGACAAACGTTGTTCTGCCTTATATTTTACTAGCTTTTGCCCGCAGCTTCGCCCGCGTACATAAAATATAGCCTATGTCACTCAGGAATACAGCAGCATATCAGGCAGCTTATTAACGGTGAAAATTTTTTTGCAATCGGTCTAGTAGTTTCAGAAAATATCTCCTGAAAATAAAAATAAAAATCTTTACCTCTTTTATAATATTAATGAAGACCTACCAAATAAAAAAAAAGCATAAAAATTCAAGCTGTTTCGGAGGAATTCGATAACAAATACTGTGACATGAGATTTTTATCTAATAGATTTATACTCATCAAAACAAAAAAGTTAAGATATAACATGTTATCCATATTGATTGGTTGTAAAAGTGAATTACTTATTTATTTATTTTATTTAGAACATAATTTATACAGTACGCGTCAAATAACTTTGCCGCTCTGAAGTTAGGCTTTCCTTACAACGGCGCAGGTACTATCGAGTGATATAGGTGCGAGCGGAACATAAGCTGGTATCGGACGTATACGAGCGACTGAGATAGAAACGTAACACTGAGGTTCGCGCATGCGCAGTGCTGTCTTTTTCGTAAAATTGACTAATGCGCAGTGAATGTAGCCAACTTCAGAGCGGCAAAGTTATTTGACGCGTACTGTACATATAATAAATCTGTTAAAGTTTTTAGTTGTTCAGCACGTAAACGACAACTTTAGTAGGTACATCAAAATTGTGTGTAACTTGGCATACTACTTAGGCTTTGTGTCATTGCAATTGGTTGATTAAATCGAAAGGTATACCTACATTCAGTTAGGCATTCGTTACGAAGTTCGCCGGGTTAGTTAGTTACAAATAAAATTATTAGTGAAACTTAAAACTATGTTATGTATATTGTTATATCCGTTCTAAAATTAGCACTTACTGACAACATAGCAAATCAAATACCATTCGATTTACATAAATCATTGGCCAATATTATGGCATTTTAGTGACCTTATATTCAAATAAAACGTAGGTGGTACCAACGCAAACATTTCTGATTATTTCACGTAGGCGATATCACAAACATTGGAGATGACGCGTTAGGTTACCTACTCAAAAGAGCAAAATAAGTAATAATAAGCAAAAAAGCAAAATATTCCGTTCCAGCTGACCTGGCGATCTTCATACCGCCTAACAGTCAATGAGTGTAATATAACTTTCGATATAGTCAACTGATTGCGATGAAACCAAAAACCTAAGTAATAGGTATGTCAAATTACACACAATTTTAATATTTAAAAGTTATCTACATCGATTCCGTATATTTTACGTGAAGGCGCACAACTAAAAACTTCAACAGATTTATTATATCATCATCATCATCATCATTTCAGCCGATACACGTCCATTGTCGGACATAAGCCTCCCCCAAGCGTCGCCACAACGAACGTTCCTGTGCGTCTCGCATCCATCGGCTTCCCGCAACCTTCACCAGGTCATCAGACCACCTTGTTGGAGGCCTTCCAACGTTGCGTCTTCCGGTACGCGTGCGCCACTCCAGAATCTTTCGGCGCCAACGGCCATCTATTCTGCGAGCAATGTGCCCGCCCTGCCCATATATTATTATATACCTTTAGAGATTTAGTTACATTAACCCTTTCATTTTTCTGAATTAGCTATTTCCAAACTAAATGGTTGAAAGTGATTTCATATTCAACAGTGGGTATTGAGGCATATTTTAGCTGAACATGATTTATTCGACGATATTACGCACCCACGCCTGGCTTGAATGGCATTACGTTGACAGCTTATGAGGTCCTTTATTTATATTTGATTTATGTAGTGAGCACAGATACGGCCGCTCTACGCCGTTTCGCGGCTACTGAAAATTATTCGCTATTTAAATAGGGAAAAAATCGACATTAGTTTGACCTTAGGCTCCATAACTTACGCCATAGATAAAGTTACAAAAGATATATAAATCTCTCTAACTAAAGCTGGCCTTTTTATTTCTTTTCGAACAAATAACGTCTTGCTGCGTCGTCAGTATTTTACAAAAACTATTTTTTCGCGACACTAAGTTAGGGGTCGTAAAAATATCAGATCAATTGATTCCCTCACCACTATTTTGTACTAGGTACCTACATCAAATCGCGTGCCACTCCTGCGCTGTGGTGGCTCTAGTGTGTTCAGTGAGCAGAACATATCCATACATAAAATTAATAAAACCAAACGCTTAAATTCACTTGAACATTCACAAAAACAAATCGGGTTTGGTGTTAGGCAATGTCATGCAAATTTCTGGAAGGCCGTGGAATCCAGTGTACAAAACAGCCATTGTTATAAAAATAATTGGGGTCACGTTGTCGTTAGTCCTCTCGAACCATTATTCTGTTTTGTCCAAAATATAATCCTGAAATCTGACAATTTGCTACGTTTAAATACCCAATTGTTCGTCAATTTAATAAGAGTATTAAGTTTTTGAGAGTAAGACTTCTAAAAGCCCATTTACTGTTACTGTTCTAATATAATTAAAGGGTTATTGTTTAATTTGTTCTACTGAAAGTCCCAACTGCTCCTATTGAATTACACAATTCTTGTCTATCATTGAAATACGAGTATCTAAACGTGACCAAATTAGGCGCTGAAAAGGCCAAATGCGTAACGTTTATAAGTGATAAATCCAAGAATAATTGAAAGTAACCCACGTATCCTTTCTCATTTTATTGGCAGACGAGAATAAAATATATATCGGGCCATTTAAAAGTATTACTCCCTATGTAATATCTGGAGGACATTATTTTATATTCTACTGTCTCGCGGGTCCATTTTTACATACGTATTAGCCTTCCCTGAGTGTTATATGTGTGTTTTGTTCTGAATGTTGTTCGCTTCATTATGATACACATTTGTTCTAATTACCGTTTGGCCTCGCGAGAATTGAAACCAACCTCAACATCCTGAAATGCTTTTATTTTAATCAATACGAAATATCAAAATGAGTACCTAGGTACATATTGTTCTCTTACAACAATTTATTGGTCCCGTGGGTTGAGGCTCAACGGAGCGACGCAAACCAGATTATTATTTACCACTCTCGACCGCATTTTATTACTAACCCACAAAAGGGTCAAATAATAAAAAGAAGTGTTCGCTTTGTGGGTAAAACAATAGACCGATATTTATGATCCTTACCTCCGTGAACTCTCGTTTTTCGAAGTCAACTCAACCTTATGAAGTAATTTAGTATAACAGCCCATATTGCTGGCACAGAGAAACGTTTACATCATTGTCAAAGAAACGTCGAGTACTTACTGATGTGTGTATGTTTTAAGAATATGTTATTCGGAAGTTGTAGAGAGGGTCGTGAGTGTACGTTGACCTTTGTGGGGTGTGAGGGTATATGTGGCCAGTAGCCCCGGGCCTCGTGTCTCTTCACGGCTTATTGGGGAAACAATGGTGTTTGAATGTCAAACTACCATTGTGATGTATTGCCCCTTTGGCCGTCGGCAGTGAATACTGAGCTTGCTTGCAATTTTGAACGGCACAATTCATTCTCTCAAATAGTACTAATGAATATCGAGCAGTCAAAGGTTTTAGATCTCTATTGATAGTTTACAAACTTCACGAAACTAATATTTGAAACAGTCAACGAGAAAATTATTTCGATAAATTTTATTGTAACAATTTTTACGAATAGACATCGACAGAAAGTGGTAATTTTGTTCCATTTATAGCCGTTTGGGCTATAATGTAGTAAGTAATGTTTATATAATATTTATTTGATAAAAAGTTTTTCGTGTTCTTACTATTGTTATGCGTACACATTTCGTAAACAAATTCGTGAAAAGACAAATTAGGTACGTAGTTGAAAAGCCACAAACAACATTTGAAAAGGTTTCTAAGTGTACGAGTACGAGCAGAGGACTTTACGACGAGTGGTGGAAGGCAAATCTTTTGTCGAAAAGGTAAAAAAATCTCGTTTGAAATAACCCGGAAAACGAGCTCTGACATTAACCCCAGCCGGGCCGGATATTTTCTGATCCTTGCCTGTCTTGTATACTTTCGCTAACGGGTAGTCAACTGCAGAAACAATTTTATTCATTATCCTAGTTCTTTCTAATATTATTATAGTGATTTATTTATTATTTTAATGTCGTGATGCTGATTTAAATTACGCCGGCAATATGGATTTAGATGTTTTCACACAGATTATATCTATGAAATAAATGCTAACGTCAGTCTGTTACGTTAATACGCCCCGAAGATCAAAAATGTATGTATTGTTCCCGAAAAATATACATATCAACGCGAGCAAAGCTACCAGCAAAAACTATTTAGATCATAAATGTTATTTATAAATATTTAGATGTTGTGTTTGGAAGTTTGTATTTCAATCACGCAAAAACGATTTAATGGATTTGATTCACACCTGGATTAACTCATACAATATATGTTATCCTAGAAAATCGTATATATGTGGAGAAAGTATAAGCTCGGGGATAGTGTCAGTTTATACCCGAGCTTATACATTCTCCACCTATATACGATTTACCAGGATAACATAATCGTATACATACATAACGAAATATCTTGTGAACTGTAATAGATGGACAGTTGAAATTTTCACGGCGTGTAACTTCTAGTGCGCCTCATCATCAACGATTGCATCACTGTTTAACATCAGGTGGGACCGCAGTCTAGTTTATATCACTTTTTTTTATTCTAGTGCATGAATCGTTGTTTTTCTTGCTGTTACTCTATCACATAAACGGAAATAAGCTAAAGCATCAAACTACATTGTACAGGTATAGAGTAAACACCAAAATATAGCAAAAAAATCCGGTTATGAAAGAGTCGGACTAGCGCACCAAGGGTTCGCAAAACCGCATTTAACGCCACTCGCAAAAGCCGGTACTTTGCTGTTGAAATCTTGAAATTTCTTAGGAAGGAAAAGTCTCTCAATGGCACAGAGCCCATTGTATATGAAACGTAGCGCTCTCTCGCAAAGGTAACTTATAGGTATCAGTTGAAATTTCGTCACATGATCGGTTATAGTGTCCTCCCCACTCAACCCAAGTGGTCAGGTTATAGATAAATTAGTGCTACGCATGTGAAAACAGGACTATACTGATACTGTGTGGATCAGAATGTTGGGCTGTGAAAAAGACGGATGAAAAAAGATTGCACGTAACGGAGATGAGAATGTTGAGATGGATGTGTGGTGTGACGAGAATGGATAAAGTGAGAAATGAGTATTTTAAGGGAAGTTTGAAAGTGGCGCCAGTGACTGAAAAGTTAAAAGGGAATGCATGTCTCGGTATGGTCATGTGAAAAGAAGGGACTTTTTGTCCCATGTTTTTGTTGAATGTTGCTAAAAAAGTTATGAGTTTACATATGGATGGATAGAGGGGGACAGGAAGGCCAAAGAAAAGATTTGAAAGAAAAGGGAATTAGTGATAGCGTGACGAGCGACAGGACAGAATGGAAGAAAAAAATGTCTTGCGCCGACCCCAAATAAAACGGGACAAGGGCAGGAAGATGCGTGTGAAAACAAGACAGGTCGCTAGTTGGTGCGAGGGCTCCAAATTGTTCAAAGGGCACTGTGCGTTTTAGTTAGTAAATGTCTGACTCAACCCAGAGCGGGGTAAGTTGTTTGATGATTGCCCAGTTTACCCAGGTAAAAAAAAGGTTAGGTCGCAATAAATAAATACCAATTTGTATTGCATAAAGTTTTTCCTGGAAGTCTTATGAGCTGATATTGATTTTCTGTATAATTATTTTGTTGTTGTTGTTTGTTTGTTGTAAGGCATAAAGTTTCTGTACGGTATACTCCACTTAGGTATAATACTTTTGATGAAGACTTAGTAGTAACACTTATCGGTTCCGTGAATACCTAATGAAAACGCTGCTTTTTCCATTAAACTTCATAAGTTTGATGGAACTGTTTCTGAGAATAAAGTAAATCAGAAGAATCCTTTAGTCCCTTACAAGAAGATTTTTCTTGCTTTGTTGTTCTAATGGAAATTACATAGAAGACTCACAAGTACTTACTTAGTTAGTTGACGTTTTCATTTTCTTGTTTTAACATATACTACTCATATTGACTTTTTGTACAGAAATAAATCGTTCATAAAATTATGGAAGAAAACATACACAACATAAACGTATTTCACTTGATGAAAAGTAAAGTATAAGTCAGTCTATTCAGTCAACCGTTGAGCGAAAGAAGTCATTTAATAATTTCCAAACTCAAAAAAAAAAACAATAATAACTTCCAAATATCGGGCAACTACAAAAAAAAGATTAAGCTATACGAATGCAAAAATATAAGGTTTGCTATTCTACAAACAGTTTACCAGCATATTATCAACATACAGCACTAGCTTTTCCCGCAGCTTCGCCCGCGTACATAAAAAAGCCTGTGTTACTCAGAAATAAAGCAGCTTTCTATCGGTGAAAAAAATTCGCAATCGGACAACTACTTACAGAGATTACCACCAACAAGCAAAAAAAAAAACTTTACCTGTTTATAATATTAGTCTACATTTAATCTTTTTTAACTTTCGTTAAACAATCTTAATCATAGAGTAGTGACTTTACTGACCTCTATATAAAAACCTCGTCAGTCCAGCCCAGTGATGTTCAGTAATTACAATGCGATGTATCGTACATTCCGAGGAAATGGCCATACCATTTCAGCCGAACAACCGCATAGACAAATAAATAGGTTAGTAGGTTCTAGTTCTAGGCCATATGCAAGCACCATTTGGTTACCTAGTCACCCTCGGTTGAGTTTTAACCTGTGGGTTACTAACGATTCATAGGATAGCGTTTGAGGATCCATGACCTAGAATATTCTCAAGGTACCGACTGGTATTTGTTTTCTGGCTCTGAAAGCATAATAAGATCTTTTCTTGTAAAACCTCAATTTATTCTCTTCTAATTTAAAACTGTATTGCATGTTGTAGTTGATTGGACTGACATTTTTTTTTTTATCTACAGAGAACATTTTATTATGAAGTAGCACAAAGGTTCGATGGATATGTAGGTTAATTTCTTATTTTATATTGTACTAGCTTTTGCCCGCGGCTTCACCCGTGTACATAATCCCAGGATAATAAGTATCTTATGTGTTATTCTGGGATATGGTCTACTCGTTTACCAAGTTTCATCGAGATCCGTTCAGTAGTTTTTGCGTGAAAGAGTAACAAACATCCATACATCATTCCATACATACAAACTTTCGCATTTGTAATATTAGTAGGATATTTGTTGTTTTTGGTTGGCCTTTCAATTGAGATACTAAGAGGCACAATAGAAAGACAATGGGTGCGCAAACGCTTAGGGTTTAACGAATTAATAGATTATATATATTATTTTTTATTTCTTCATTATCAATACAGATATATAGCAGGTAATATCATTGTATTGGTTTAACCTTTTGAATAAGAGATAGTATAGAAAGACAATGAGAGGTACCTACTATTTACATATTCTAAATAAATAAATAACAATAATAAATCTTATCGAAGCTGCTACTACATCCTCAAAAAGAAAAAAAAATACAAGTATCTCTTCATGTTTCACGTGAACTTGAAATCAAACCCCTGCACTAATGATACGTCATAACAAGAACTAAAATGTCGACCACCATTTCCTTCCAGTAAATAGGTACCACTAGTTTTTCTCCCTCACAAAGACTGAAGGGTGAACGAGTACTTGACTGAATTTTAAAAGCTTTTATGCCTTTTTTATTCGTGAGCCTCTAATTACAGTGGCGAAGGCGTCACATAACGCCACCTTAGTCATTACAGATGCCGTGAGCGACGCAATAAAGCTAGAAAATGCTTCATGCAAATTATTTTACATGCTAGTTTTACTTCAGCCTACCTACTATGTATACCTACACATCCCATTAATGTACCTCATGCGACACCGACGTAATTAGCTTAAAAATCACGACATACGAAGGTACAAAATGTACGGTTTTAGACTAATTAATTAACCGGCGCACATTATCACGTTGAAAATTTCCGGGTATTTTTAAAGAGTACCCGGAAAATACCGCGTCACATCGTTTACAAGTCGTCAGGAATTTTAATACCTCTTAAAATGTAACAAGTTTATCTGCGAGCTTTAATTGCATAACGGGTGCTCTTTTTTCGTTGCGTAGGTCGCAGTTTTCTGTAAAAACATCGGAAAAATTACGGAAATTTATATTTTTGTATTTTTCACCACATATACCACGATATGTTCAGGTAAGTAGAGCGTGTGCGAAGGAAAATGTCACAAGAGTTATTAGAGTTTTAATTTAAATGTTTATATACAAAATACAATACAAAAGAATTACCATTTTACAATTAAATGAAATTTCAAAAGTCAATAAATAACCCGCCCCTGATCGTTCCCGGTGCAATGCCCATAATATTCACTGCATTACCTCGCTGAATAGTGATAGCCTTCCTTTGCACCAAGAACGACCTGGACCAGGAGTCACTCAGTATTTTATTTTATTCATTAAACCCCAAGCGAACGCCAGTGTCTCTAATGACGGTATTCGAAAGGTTCAATAGGAAAATGATTTTAATTTTATCAAAATTAAACAATGACTTTTGAATATGCACCCATTCTTTTAAACTGTGTTGTAAAAGAAAGATTTGCTTACCACACGACTTGAATTTTAAAATAACAAAATCTCAAAGATGGCAAAGTCGTTGATTTTGGGTCCAATGTGGTCCCACTTCAAGAACCTTTGAACAATCGCGCCGTACCCACGAGCACAAAGACAAAGACTCCAACAGAACATTCATTATGTATACTCCTAATGAAATTTCTTTTAATAAAAGAAATAAACCCGACCCCTTCATAAAAACGTACACATCTTTTGTAACAATTTTTTGAATTAACAATGATAAGATGAAATGATAATGGCTTTTCCCCGTTAAAAAATCAACGAGGCGTAACTTGACCCAAGGGGTGGGTCCAACCGAATCACCCCTTTGGGGCAAAGGCTACCTGCTTCTAAAAAGCTGGCTTCATTTTACAAATACTTTGTCAAAATATCGGTCCTCAAATTTAAGAGGAATTTTAGCACTCGCTAACTCTGCTTTTCTCTTAATCTAAGATTAGGGGTATCTCACATTTCTATGTTCCTAGGATTTTATTATAAAGATTGCTGTACAATTTCTAATTTCAAAATCCTTCATGCTACATGTTCGTTTACTAGAGTTCACACGTAAGTCAGAACGGAACGTGACCAACCGTGTTAGGAACGTTTAGAGCTGTTCTTTTTACTTCATATAAGTAAAAAACAACAGTATTAAACGGTCAGACGTGAAACGTTATGGAACTTTGAGGTTAAATATTTAAACAGTATTTAGGTCGTGTTTAACATCGGTTTGTAAAGGTTTAATTTTGTAAGATAAACTGAGGTGTGTGTTTTTTTGTTTTTGTTGTCATAAGTGTGAAGTGTTTTTCAGTATTAAGTAAATTAAAATTTAATTTATATTTTTTTTATTTAAAAGTATTAATTAGTCATCTCTAACATATTACAGTTACACGATAATCTTACGTTGAGAGGAGTTGCTTTGGTCATAGAACGTAAAGGGCAAATGAAGGACACAGGGTTTTAGTCAGTAAATACCTGGCACACCCTCTCGTTCCACGTAAGGACGGGAGAAGTCATTAGACTATTTCCCACCTCAAAAAAAAATTATTTAAGAAAATATCATACATTTTATTGGTGACCCACTTTTTTGCGATTTACTACATAAAAGTTCTAACTTATAAAGCTACCTAGATTCCTCAATCTTGATCTAGTAGTTCATGTTACGGGGTAAAAATTCTTAAATAAAACTAGTGTTGTCAGTTTTCCGTATATTTCATAAGTTGTCCTGCGTATCCGTAAAAAAGGACACGTGTCACTATAATATCTGTTACGTGTGATATATGAGCTCAGCAGGAGGTGCAGTGATAGATTCCGGTTCACAGGGTAAATAAATGATACTATGACAGAAAAGTACCCATAGGATTTTTCCAACCTTGTTTATCTATGTAATAAATTTTTTTATGGTTGTTTTTTGTGTGATTTGATTGAGAGAGAGAGAGAGAATTATATTAGTTTTCTGTTTAAACAGTTTTCACACAGTACCGCTAGTGCGAGATCAATAGATCTTTCGTGGAAGAACTACTCCGCGCGCACGTGTGCCACACACGCAGATCTGGACGCGTTGGTCTCCATTCATTTTATATGGAACAAGACTTGTAGAGCTACACTTGATCCACGCCACGTGATGCCACGTGACGTCGTTCTACTTACAAATCAGGCGTGTTACACGTGTGCGTCGGTCTTATGTAGTTCTAGCTTAAATATTGGTAATTCTGGTGCTGGAATCAATTTATTATAATTGCGTCTCTGAATTTATTGGTTATACACAAAACAGAAGGGCTTATAAATTCTTAAATACCGTTATGTTTACAAATTACAGGTACATAATTACAACTGTACTTAAGTGCGTGTTGTATGTTTACAAACTAATTTGTTGGGTACCATTTGGCTCGTAGTTTTCTAGTGAAATATGTGTACAACCTACATATTTCGTAAATATTTTGAGCTCCTCGTTAGATTCAAATGTGCGGTGGCGTTTGGAGTGTAGAGTGAATTCATTATCGCGGTCGGGCAGTCGTTAGTGGTTTACAGCCCTGTTCACAAACTCTTTGAAATAATGCTCCCCTGGTACCTTGACGCGTTTCAGCACGAACATAACGTACACGAGCACCTCGAGAGATATTTAAAACATTCGTATAATTCCTGTGAGCGAAACAATCGGGGTTTTGTCTCGTTACATAATAAAGCTTGCCTTGCCAACTGTGTTGCCGGCACAAAAATCTGTGATGCGATATCATCATAATGACTTTTACTGCGTTTGTTTTGCGCTCAGATTGCTGTTAAAATGGGAACTGTAAAATTTAATCATACAAGTGTGGGAGTTTGGTTTTGTTTATTTTCTCTTGAGTGCCGATCGATTTTCGTTTATGAATCTCGTGAGATAAGCGATAACCAACTCAGTAAATATCTACCTTTTTCTATTCGCCTTGTAGAATTAGGCTTTATGTTATCTATGTAATTGCATTTATGTATTTACAGCAGTGACGTCTTACGATAAACGTGAGGTGGAAAAGAGTCTTTCCAAGGTTACAAAAAAATATAATTTCTTTACAGTAGAGATACATCATGAATTTTCCAGGATTGTGAATGTCTAAGGAGAGATGAAGAAGTTGGGCCTACCAAGAGATGAGGGACCAGCGGAATCAAATACGCCTCAATGTGAAAGCTGAAGGAAAAAGCAAAATATATAGGTACAGAAGTCAATCTACATACAAAGCGCGCTCAAGCAACGCACATATAGACACCACTCACAAACACGATGTCTCGGTAGCGTCTCGGACCACACGTCGAACAGTTCCGGTTCAAATGCTCATTAGTGTGCGTCCACCGAGCATAGGTATAAAAAGTGAAGTACATACATGAGATTGTCTACGTAACTATTTTGTGAAAAAAGCAAGGACAAATAGAATTGAAGATTATATTATAGATTGAGATTATTTGACATGAGATATCGCTACCTACATAGGTAGCACCTATACGATTGTGGTTGTAGGCATTATACGACTTTATTTTCACACAGAAAATTGTAACAAAAATCAATCCAACAGCCAAGTAAACCGTTCCGTAAACCGTTATTAATATTAAAATTGTTTTTACTTTCATCATTTTAATAACTGGCAATTTACATTCAGCTATTGAAAAGCTCGTTCGAGGCCAATTATCAAAGATCTTCAGACGTTGGGTATTTAACCTAATTTGGCTTTTCTTTTCTTTTGCCCAGTGATTTTGTCATGCCAAGTAATAATTATCTGGCTTATTAATTTTCGTTCAGGTCAGATTTCTGTGTTAAGCTTGTATTTAAAAGGTCAGCGAGCAGTAATCAGCTTAGTACGGCTTTGCTTTGGTGCTAATAACGTCTACTTAAATATATTTTTCTTCATAATTTAGTTAAGGGCAAAGAAGGTACACCTTCATGAATGATGAGTCAGATTTTATTTTGTTTTATTTATATCTACACTAATATAAAATTTGCCTGGTGCGGTCTTCCCATCCGGTTATAATTTAGGTGTCTTCAAGGCTGAATCGAATAGGCCCATAATAAACCAGCGGGCTTCACCATCAACGATTGCATTATTGCTTACCGCCAGATGAGTTCGCAGTCAAGCAAGAATTTATATCAATAAAAAATATTATAAAGAGGAAAATGTTGTGCCTATTTTGGTTTGTAATAAACTTAAAATCTACTGGACTGGTTTTAAAAAGTTCTTTCATTAGCAGAATGCTACTTTATCACTAAGTGACATATTTTTTACTATCATGCAAGTGTAATACCACTGGCAGAAGCTAAAGATGTCAAAAAATAAAAGGCCCGTTTTGACATGTGTATTTTGACTACCTAGCGGCTTGTCCGTTGTAGTGTAGCTACTACTACACCGGATCCCTAATTATAATAGATGATCAAACGAGCTTCCTAAAGGAAAATGACTCAATCGCCGCTCGTGTCTGCAAACGTCCGATGCGATCATTGAGAGAGGTTAATTAAAGTGTAACGCGTTTTTCGCGGCTAATGAAGAATATGACAGAGGAACCGTAAAGTCAAAAAAAAAACTTTAAAATCTTGCTAAGGTTGCCGGTACTAATATTATATATGCGAAAGTTCTTTCACGCAAAAACTACTAAAGGGATTTCAATGAAACTTGGTACACAGGTAGATCATGTCCTAAAATAGCACATAGGATACTTTTTATCCTGAGATTATGTTCGCTTGGAATAATTTTCTACTACCACGCGGATGATACCGCTGGCAGGCAAGTAGCTAGTAAACTATATTCGAATGAAGCGACTCATATATAATTATTATCATTATTTTCTTGTATCTTTCACTTTCGTTCCAAGTTACATTAATTTAATATTTAATTTTCACGAATTTAGTACCTAATATTTTAATGAATATTCCTGCTAACGTTGGCGCATGAACATTGATACCTTTGGGCATGTTCATGAATGTAATACGATTTGAGGAATTAATGCTTTATTTACACTAAGCCGCTTATCATTTTGACCAACCCGGATATTCTGTAAAAGCTCACTTTATATCTCTGGACTGTTTCGTCACGCTTCGTTATGTTCATTTTTTGGTTGGTTAACAAATATTTACAGAATACATTTAAATATAAACTCCAGTCTGTGTTTCCTGATAGCTGTAACTTCTCTTAAAAACCCACCCCGTTCCTTCAAGCCTTCATATCGGGGCTCGAGCTATCTTTTGAACTAACCCTGGCCCTAGTAGGCTTCGACTCAGCTGGGACCCTGCTGTTGCTGATAGCTCCTTGAGGCGCGCGGGAACAGTGCGCGACGTCGACGACTTAGGCTCGGTCCGGACAGTTACCGGACGGTCGGACAGCGAGCTACCCATTGCTCGCCGTCCGCAAGCCCGAGAAGGAACACAGGTGAGTGTTAATCAGTAAGTCTGATACTCTCTCGCTCCACTGAGAGCGGGAGAAGTTATTTAAAAACTATAACATACAAAAATAGCCGGTGACAAATTTGAGTGTGCACTCGTGTTAATTCATTTCCCATTTTCTATTTTCAACTTGACTCCACGCTACTTTTAGTAGCCAAATAAAAATACTAATAAAACTGGGCACATATTTCATGTGAGGAGCGTACCGTGTTGTAAAACTCTGAGATTTTTAAAGGAGATTTTTCACACAGGGTGACTGCGGTGCTGCCATGAATTCTGGGACTGCTGCCAAAAAAGACTGCACATTAGTTCCACTGATAATTGAAGCCGAACGGACAGAAGTACGTAGGTCGGGATGATGGGTGCTTGGAAATGAATATGTCCTTACCAAAATCTAGCATATATCGTTTTTTACGTATGTGTGGTTGACACCCCACTCTTATGTACAAACAAATTCATTATGCGTACAGCTAAGGAATGAGTTTGTACATAAGAGTGGGCTTTGTTTCCTGATAGCTACAACCTAGGGTTCTTCTAGGGCCAATTACGAATAGGTTACTTCTATACAAGGGTGCTTCACTGTCGGCCACATCATCGCTTCCCATCAGGTGAAATACTCAAACGCGAGCCTAATAATAATAAACGAGACCCATTTAGTGTTATTAACAAACAAACTTGCAACTATGTTAGTAACACAATAAAATAAACATTGCTTCAGCACTCCAGCTGAGATAGTGGAGTAACGATTTTATACTTTTTGAACTTAAAAACAAAGCATTATTCTTGAATATTTGCTACAGCTTTAGCTAAAACCGATATTCCAAGTTATTTCTACCACTTCAATCAGCTTTCTCTGAGCGGAGAACGCTATGGAACCTTGATAAATGTACGAAAGGCCGAAGCCTATTTGCAGATTGCTCATAGACACTTTACAAGAAATGAGTTATCAACCGGCGATAATCCCTGAAAGCAATATGCAAGTGCACCCATTTTTGTCAGACGCGTACTGATTAAAACCGCCCCTGAGTTCCCTTATTTACTTGGGTCAGTGGCTGCTTAATTCGTTTACCCTGGACTACTGCTGGTCCACCGTACGCGAGTCTCATCCCGAGATGTAATAACACCCAGGGTCAACACACTCGGCGGCGGAGACCTCGCGCGCCGGGCCTTGGTTCAGGTCATGGTCCGGAGGAGTGGCAGGCGGTCACCTCCTTCTGCAAAGCAGTAATGCTAGCAAAGGAGGAGGCATACCGCATCAGGCTACGGCGCCCTCGCCGCCGCCGCCGGAATTCCGATCCCGATTTCCGGCCACCGTAGACGCGGGCTCGCGGACGGCGAGCCATGGGTAGCTCGCTGTCCGATCGTCCGGTAATGGACCGAGCCCAAGACGTCGACGGCGCGCAATGTTCCCGCGCGCCTCAAGGAGTTGTCAGCAGCAGGAGGGGCCCAGCTAGGTCGAAGCCTACTGGGGACTGGGTTGTCCGAAAGGGAGCTCGTGCCCCGGTATGAAGGCTAGAATATCTACCAACTCTTTTAGGTAAAAAATCGCTCAATGACATCTCCTGACATCTCCCGCACTTGGGCGGATTAGGAAAGCGTGTCAGATTTTTACTGACTTAACTGTTTCTTCTTTGCCTTCTGGCACTTTGACCACGTTTGATTATATGCCCCATTATTTTTCGTAGAGATGAGACCCGAGTTCTAGCAGTTAGGCTGATTATGCTTTGTGGTTATAATTCACTCTCTAAAAATATACTTTTGGATGATCTTAGTGAAAAATGTATGAGGATAAAGATACAAATAGGACACGTTTAAACACAAAATAATATCGACAACAATTCTGCTCTAACCCTCGAGCTAGATCCAAGTTTCTTACTGAACTTTAAAAGATCTGGAGAGTATTTACACTAACATCGGACAAATCGCGGCAGAGAATTGTTTGTACGGAACCACTTGTACCTACATATGTTTAGAGATCTACATTTAACGTTATCGGTGAAATAACTGTGCATACTATACAACGTGTAACGTTAAATGCGCAAAACCTGAAATTAGTTTGATCAGAATGACAAGCAGAATCAAATAAACCACTTTTTAATATAGGTTATATTTTTCAAAAAAAAAAACTTCATTAAAAACGTTGACCTATCTATTTATGAATAGGTCAAACATCACGTGCGCAAACCCGACCAAATAGGTAAACAAACACAAATAGTTGTAGCCCAATCAAATTTTCTCATATACGGGATAATCCATCATCATCATCATATCAGCCGAAAGACGTCCACTGCTGGACATAGGCCTCCCCCAAGCGTCGCCACAACGACCGGTCCTGTGCGTCACGCATCCATCGGAAGACGCAGCGTTGGAAGGCCTCGGGGTCGCGGGAATTCGATGGATGCGTGACGGGATAATAAAAGTACTTATTTCAATGCAGATATGAATTTTAAACAAACTCAAAATGCACATAAAACCTTCTTTAATTTTTTTTGTCACATAATTAGGTCAATTGAATTCAAAATCATCATTCATCACACGTTGTATAATAAGGAAAAAAATAAGGCATCCCTAGAGCTTATTTTTTCATTGGCAATAGATATGTAGTAGACTACATTTATACGTAATTATGCTGCGCTAGCTGTGTACCGTGGTTTGGCTTTCTTGGAGTAAAACTAATTTGGAGATAAAGTAGTTTTCAGATCATTAAAGCATTTTTAATCATTTTATTTTGTTCTCATCATTTGCGCCCGAGTTAGAACATAGCCTTGCTTTCATTTGATTTAACTCATGAATTAGGTATCAAACAGTTTTATGTGTTTACGTAAAATACGGGAATTCTCCTCGTAGTATGCCACGAGGAGAATTCTGGGGTATACCTGACAGGTTTACCTGCACGGTTATACGTGGCCGTTTGTGCAACGAAGAAAATGGATGTATTTCTATGGTGTGTACTTCACCTGACAATTGTTGGTCACGCAGTCAACCATACATTTTTTTTGGCATCATACCAAAAAAAAATATTTGTCTACGCCGCCATGATAACCCAATGAGGAACAGCCTTTAAAGTAGTGTTAATAATAGCAATAGAACACGCGATATCCTTCGATATCACAGTACTGCATTTACCGGAAATATCACTGAAATATATCACCCTTTTTCCTAATTTTAACCAGACATTTGTCACAAACTAGATAATAAATAAGGTGCAATCTTTGAGAGAGTAATAACGACATTTCCTCTCTCGAATATTTTTTCCTCATCCCCGTCTAATGAGGCTTCTTCCTCCTTCTTTCTTCAATACTTATCCCGAGTTTTTTCCTTCAGAATCGTGATGTCCATGTTAGTGGGCTCCCCTCTATAATAAGTAGCTAATGCTGCGTTATTATCCATTATTGCTTTATTACATATACGGAATATTATGGATTCACTAGTCTTTGATTATAGTCTAATCTTTTCTTACCATAATCCGCAAATAATGAGGCATGATGTTTTTGCGGCCAATTTTCCGGAAGATATTTAGACAAGTCGGTTTCCTGTAAAATATTTAGTCTTTAGCTAAATAAACTGTGAGATTACCTAGAATAACTGGCTAAAGTATAAAAAAGCATAATAATAGTTAATCCACACACAGCTTTGAATATCATAATACTTTTTTATAGGTTAAATTAGTTTTCAAGCATTTACGTTTTACGATTTTCGCTTTGTGTTTATGATATAATTTTTTGCAAGTTTTATGAGGTATTACCATAATAATCTAGTTAAATTATTTTTTATTCGTAGAAGTACGTGCTGTTAGTATTACACTAGCAGTTAGAAAAACCGGCAAAAACCGGGTTCCGTAAAATTAACTTATAAAACGATTTTTTATTTGCTATTATGGGGACAATAGAAATACACTCACTGTCAAAATTTCAACTGTGCACCTGTTACAGTTTATGAGTTACAATGCGCTGACAGTCAAACAGGCGGACAGACAGATAGCAGAGGCTATGTGTATGAGTCGAGTACAGCCCCGTAAAAAAACGGTCTGTATGAAGCTCACAAACTATAATGGACTGATAAAACAGCAAAAAAAATCGTCATCAAACGCTAAACTTTCACTGCCTCAGAAAACTCGAAAGAAATCCACTACCCAAGTTATTGTGCAAACTACCCTAAAATAGAGTGGTCAAAATGAAGCAATTAAAAATAATACGTACCCTTCACTGAAACAAAGTAGCCATACATAGTTGACAGCTTTTAACCATTCGCAACTCCATCCAGGTGGGTCGAACACGACCCACCCCCCGCATTAAAGCTACGACGAAAGCCTAAGAACCCGAACAATAAAAAAAAGGAAACGCCCCCCAACGTGCGTGACCACAGGCTCAATGCAAATTATACTTCCATCCATTTCATACAATAAAACCAAATGAGCCCTTTTAACGCAACATGAGAAATCGATAAAAAATACACGTCCGAGCTTAAGCTTGGTACATTCGGGTATTGTTACGTAAACGTTTTGTAATGGGTATTATTAAAACCTTTATTAATAGTTGCGGAACCCCGTATGCATTTGACGGGTACGGTACGTGGGGATAATAACTGGCTTTCTTGTTGCTAAGGCGTACTGAGGTAGCTACTGAATAAAAATTATGTAATGTTTTTTTGCGAGGTTTTTGTAATTGCATATCAGAAAATCTTTTAGATTATACGAAGTTTTTATGGTGGGAAATGATTAAATGCCTTCTCTAACAATCTCGCTCCACCCAGTGCGAGAGGGTTTATTAGAATTTTACTGACTAAAACCAGCCTGACTTTTTTATTTTGTAAATAATTTACTGACTTTTCCCTGTGACTGAAAAGTTGAAAGGAAACCGTTTGTCTTGGAATGGTCATATTGCTAAAAGAGTTGTGTGAGAAGTGATATGAAAGAAAAGGAAGTTAGTGATAGCGTGAGGAGTGACAGGACAGAATGAAAGAAATAAACGTTTTGCGCCGACCCCAAATAAAACGGTACAAGGGCAGGAAGATCTACTGACTTTTCCCACTCCATAGCGGAGCTCCATTCCTTTAGTTACCCATTGCGTTCTAGGACCACAGTTTACCTTTGTGGCCACGGCAGCTCTTTCGATAAATTCCACAGCCATAGCTTTACCCTAAGCCTCAACATCGGTCATGGCAAATTCACAGCACAAAGCTAAATAATTCCCTTGAATCCTAAGTAAGTCAATCGAAATTTGTGTATCACAAAACATCGGAATCCGTGAGCTAAAACAAAGGACGTTAAGGAACATTCTCACAAAATACTCATTGGGTCTACGTCTGAAACGGGCCGAAAATATATCCAGGGTAATAAAGGAGTGTCCCCAGGGCCGCCACTGACCACAGCCCGATCATAACCCAATTACAAGTCAACCGCATTTTTATGCGGCCTTTACACCTTGCGGGAACATACCGATGAATTTATTGTATTTTTATACTCCACGACCAGTATTTATAGTGGGTATAACAAATACCAATACATGGTCTCGTACCGCAAAAAGTTCTTGCGTATTTGTACATTGGTTTTCTTTTGTAGTTCTTATGTTTTTTTGGGGTAGTCAATGTATTGTTTAAGTGTTTTTTCCAGAATTTTATAGCTTTATTAGGTACATGATATTCTGGGAAATTGGCTGGAACTTTTATTAATATGAGTAAGTATGTTTTTTGACTAACATTATTTGAATGTAATATCGTGTAAAACTGTAGCCATTGCCTACAGCTGTTGCCCAGCAGTAGGACAGTTTATGTCCCACTGCTGGACAAAGTTCTCCCTACATTCGTTCCATTGTTTCCATGTAACACGTCCTGCTATCTCTTTGGTCTGCCGCAACCTCGTTGTGCGATTTCAGGACAAAGAAATGAAATCAATAATTTAAAATAAAACTTTATAAAGTTCTTGTTTCAGAAACAAACATAGAAAACAAAGAATTGACTTCGCTAGAAATAAAGTTAAGAGCTGTATTTTTTTTTCATGAAACTGATTTTTTTATCGATGTGAATATAGCTTATATGCGATAAATCGCACCCTACGAAGAATCCTTCGTGAATATCCTGTGCTTTTTGACAGCAATAGACATAAGGAGATTTTAAAGGATATTTTTTAACGATATGCTCTCATATTTATCTTCACGAATAATTTACATTTAAAAAATACTTAACCAATAATAAAAACTAATAATAACCTAACGCTAATTACAACTAACTAAAATCAAACTTAAATATGGCGTCAAAAAACTCTTCCTCTTCCTCTAACTCCATCGATATTACATACAAACTGATAAGTCCTTTCAACAGTCAAGTTACACCAGTAGATCACTTTAGAAATGGCCTCTGCATAGTTCACACCCCACAATTTTAATAATTTTTTTTGAAAATGTTTCAAACAGTCGAAAGGTTCATGAAACTCAAATCACATACGCAGTTTACCTCTGTCTAAAAAGTTAGTTACGAACATTTTAGAAAAAAGTTTAGGGAGAGAGTAGTTTTTCACTATCTATATAAAATTTAAAATTGCTCTCGATGTTACGGGAACTTATTTTCAAAATTGTTCGCAACTAACTTTTTGGGCCTGAGTTCGAAATGTCAAACTAGGATGTACGTACCAAGTTTGAATGAAATAGAATAAGGATAATTATGAAATAGATACCGAAATACCACGAGGAAATGCTCTCAAGACAATATAAATATGTAAACTCATAACGAATAAGCATCATTCTCCTGCTTCTGATCTCTCCTGCCTCTCATCTCTCGTCCTCACATAACCATACCATTAATGCTCATTTGGTCTACGCAACTTTCCTCTTCCTAAGTCTCTATTATTTTCCTAAAACTACTTACTTAAACAAGTTTAAACTTAAAACCCCTTTGTAAGGTGAATAAATCATGAAAACTCATTCAGGGTAGAGTAAACCAATGAGCTAGGCGCCACACAACGTTGCAGGATCACTGCACTACACGCGGGAGACAGCATGCAAACTAACTAGCATGACGCGAACACTGTCGTAATTGTAATTACCCAGTGTGAAGGTAATTGCTTTTCCTCGTTCCCTTAAAAGCACTACTTAAGTAGAACTAACAGCTCTAAAACTTCAACAAGCTTCGTGAACTCGTCTTTCTTATTGAATGTGTTTTGCTACACAACTTACAGGGTTTGTCGATGCACCTATGATGGCCGAAACTAGTAAGGTGGTAGATAAAAGGGTTTATAGAATTTACTTTACCCCACATGCATTATATTTCTTCTGTTGCCGTTTGTGTTCTAGTAAAAAAGGCTTTAAACATATGTATACCTTCTTAGTACTTGGCTATACATTTTTTTAACTTGTATAAATTATTATGAATGCCGTTTGTTTTAGGACGAAGGAGTTTGTCAGACTCTTACCGACTAAAAAAAAAACATAATTTCTTTTTTACACCACCTGCTCAATAATGTCGTTTTATTCGACCAAATTGTCTTTTAATTATCTCACAGAAAAAGTAGTACACTACTTTTTACACCATGTGTGAGATAATTACACACGGGGATAAAGCTGTCTTTGTCTTGGGCGGTTTGAATTCCTCCACTTCACTCAGGTTCCTTTATTAACTCCCTCGCAATGCGATTTTAATCCCTCACCGTCGTTCGGGATTAAAATCAGCAACCTTCGTTTCATTTGGAATTCAACATGCCGCCCGCGACTCAAAAACACTGCTTTCACATAATCTACTATTGGTCATTTTAGTTTGAGGTGCAGGAAAAAAGTAAAAAAGTAGTTGTCTCTACAATTATGGAGACACACAACACTACACTACTTGATTTCAACTCAGGCCTATATGTTTCTTCGGGATTAATCAAAAGAGTTACCACGGCCCTGGAGCACAAAGCTTATCCTACCTGTGTATTCTTACCTAGGTTTTAGGGAAAAAAACCTGAGATTTTTTCTTCCTCCGCCAAGAGTGTGAAGAGTGATTTCCTAAATATATACCTGATCGACAAATCCATCGCGTCGCCTACAAGCCACTAACTAAACCCCAAGCTGCACTTAAATAATTACAGCAATTAAATCTCCACAGGTGGGAGTTCTCGGATAGTTCCGGTCTTCAGTGTTTGTGCGGCGTCTCTCTGCAGACCATGTCCCACCTTCCATCTTGCATCACGTGCCCTGTTACCTGCTCATGAAGGGACCTGATGATAGTATTAGCGGACGGCATTGCAGTGGCCAAATTCTGGGCTAGGCAAGAAATTTAACTAGTTTTGCCATCGATACGCTAAGAAGAAGAATTAATGTAACCAAGTAAAATACAGTGTAAATTTTGTAATATGTAAGAAATAAGAATGCATTGGACAGCGTTCGCTTGCGAACAGTAACTTGCAGCAGATAAAGAGAAACTTCTACGAAAGTGAAAACTTGTTCCGTATTCTAGCGTTTTCGTGCGATATCGAACGAGTTCCTTTTGATTAAAGCAACTGGTTGAGCTCCGTTGAGCTTGGTTGAGCTAACTACATATTGAGCGAATGAACTATTGTTTCATGTAGCAAGTTCCTAAGCGCACGTGTTCTCGCTGTTGTCTGACCTCTAGACAAAAGTTGGAACTGTTGGAATAGTTGCAAGCATGTTGGATAGTTTTTAGTCACAGTTAAAGGATGTCGAGTGCCATTGTTCACGACATTTTCAATAGAAAGCATGGTACTTTTTTTTGCTCGTCGTCTGCAAGCCCACGCCCTGCAAATCGGGATCCTGGCGGCTGGGGCATAAGGAAAGGAAGGTCCGTTCCCTAACGCGTGCAGCCTCCTCCTTTGCTAGCATTACTGCTTCGCAAAAGAAGACAACCGCCTGTCACTCCTCCTCGCTTCGGACCATGACCTGTACCAGGGCCCGATGGGAGAGGTCGCTGCGGCCGATCGCCCTCAGAAAGACGGTGTTGCAGCCAAGCACAGAACACCTCCATCGTATGCTCCACCGTGTCCTCCGATCGAAGAGGCAACTTACGCCCATAATTATGGCGTGCTCAAGAAAGCATCCCGCAAAGGTTCCTCTATAATTGACTTTTATGCCTTCTTTTTACAACCATATTTGTACGGCGTTAAAATCATATCTGGGTTTATGTGTAATTCTTAAGCTGCCTCTACCATAAACCTCCCCTTGACAGTAAATTGTTGTGACAGTAAAAGAGTTGATAGTAAATTTTCGTTCTAGCAAAGGAACTACTACTTGAAATCCTATTAATCTTTGTCTAGTCTTCGTCATAATTACCTATCATATTTTGAGCTGTCTTGATATTACAAGAAAAAAAAAATTATTGTTGTTGTCCATATCAGAATGGCATATGAAGAAGTTTAGACAGAAATACTCTTTTCAAATAAATGCTTGTGGGCTTATTAACATACTATTATTCCACTTGAAAAATGTACCTCCTTTCGGTGCCGGCAGAATGCTAGACAGCTTATGAAGTGTCTAACCTCGTGTGGTTTTTCAAGCAATGTTATTTTCAAGTGATATTTTTCATGAGCTGTAACATATGTCTATGTATACCATATCATATTACTGCGCAGTGCACGTAGGAGCATGATGTATTAGTTGTGTTCTGCCAACAACTGAACGTAATATCCAAGGAACATTAAAATCTTACTCCAAGGAAGTAATATAGCTAACATTTCAAATTCTATAAACTTGTGTAGTTTATCACATTGAAATAGTAATGTTTATTTGACAACTGTGTTGAAAAACTGAGTTTGACCGAAGTCACGGTAATAGTATCACACAGTATTGTAACTCGGCCGTATCTTTGAAATAAATGCCTTCAGCCGCGCGGTACGTAAACATGCGATAGGGCTGCCTGCCTCCAGCATTCTAATTACATTTGCCTACTTTGTGTTTCCATTTAGTTTTGTGATTGTAAATATACTTACTTTTTTATATAAACAAAATACTTTGTGGATTGAATAGGAAATGTTCAATAAAAATGCGTGTTGTTTTTTGATTGGTAGATTTAAATAAAATGCTTTTTCTAGTATCATTCATACAAATAGTACAATAAACCACTATTATTAATAATAAAATACCACGTCTTTACTTTGAATTATACAAACTAACAATAATCACGCGATTATTGTTAAAAAAACCGTCGTGTCCGCTCGTCACTGCGGCACAGTCGCGACTGTCTACATGCCGAGCCCATGCTACAACCGAGACGCGTAGGTATAGCTCGCGTTTCATCCGTTTGTATGAAGTTGGAATACTGTATGATATTATTACCGTGCCGAAGTTATACTTTTTAGGGTTCCATAACCAAGGGATAAAAACGGAACCCTATTGCTATCATTCCCGCTGTCCGTATGTCTGTCACCAGGCTGAAAAGTGTCAGTTTAAATTTTCACAGAAGATGTATTTTTGTAACCGTTATAACTGGTGAAGCGTCAATGCCTCTTATAATTACCGATATATTTTTTAAAAGGATTTATATAATATCTTAGTTACTTTCCCGCATTCCAAAAACATTATTTCGTTTAAAGGTAAGACAATTGAGTCTCTGTTGAATCCCGCAAACCAAATATTCACTACCGCAGGAGCCCATTGGTCGGAATCGAACGTTTCCTTGAGATGCTTGCGAACGACCGACAGAGGGCGCCCCTCTTCTTTTCCGCCCCGCGCCATCTTCAATACGTTATGTTCACCCGCTCCGCAATAAAAATCCCATATCTGTTGAAAACCGGACAATTTTCGTGAAATAAGTGCATCTGCTGCCGTGAGACATTATAAACTTCGAGTGCAGTGTGTTTTTCACGAGTTCTGACCAGTCCACCGGTGGATGAACGCTGATATTTCGCCGGCCGGCATCACACGCAACGACGACAAGCCCGGGAATAAGGTGATTTCCCGTCTCTCTGGATTCGCAAGGTACGTGGGCTCTCTTGTTGCAATAGATGTAGAGGATATTGGTTTCAGAAGGATCTTCAACAGAGATTTGATTTTTATAATTTTAAATCTACATACACCCGCATATTTTCGGGAGGTCTTAAAACCCCCACAGCTTTCAGATGAGGCTATTTACACGCCTCATCATAATTATTTTGGTCCTTTCGAGCCGCATAGGCAACCGCTCCCTAGTTAGATTTTCACGTAATATTTGGTGAAAATCATAAATTCAATACCGCATAATAGGTATAGGTTATAGATGTTTACGTAAACTTTTGGTAAACTAATCTTACCTACTTACTTACAAACCGCTCCGCTAATAACATAAACATAATTGACAATAGATTCTACGTAGGTTTTGGGAAATCTGTCAATATTGTTTCATAGAATTGAATGTATTACGTAATAATTGGTAAAGTTCATTCTATGTAGGTATACATAATTTAATATTTCACTTTGGTAGCACGTTCAATAAGGAGGTAGTTACCCATCACTTCGGCTTTGTGCGTATTAGTCATTTTTATTCAGATACCTCCACATAGTTGGTAGGTGCATTATTATTGTAAACCGCCTGATAAGTTTACCGCATATTTTTAAATATTGTTCTAGATATTAACTTAACAAAATGACTGATAAACAATTAAGGCCGGAAGATTTACTGACGATCCTTCATGAAAAGAAAGGATTGTTATTCAAACGCCTTAATCGATTATATGATTTATCGAAAAATATTTCGTCGTTCGATTCGAGAAATAATGAGAGTTTTATGACTGAATCGGAAACTATTGACGACATTCGTGTCAAATTTGAATCTTATGTCGATCAAATTAACCACATAAACATTAATCTGAAACCTGGTTCGAGTCCCGACTATGCTTGTTTAGAATCCTTTGAAGATTTGTTTATTCATGTTAAGCGTATTAGGAATAAAATCAGTAGTAGTCAATCTCTGTTATCACAAAGTAGTAATTCGAAGACGCTGTTTGAACCGCTAAAAATAAAGTTGCCGCCTATCGCACTGCCATCTTTCGACGGGAAACCCGAGAATTGGCCTGTTTTCTACGAGTCATTTAAGTCGAATATTCATAACAACGATCAGCTGACTGACTCGCAGCGCGTGCAGTACTTAGTAGGTAGGCTTACACATAACGCATTAAAGATTACAGCCGGTATTGTGCCGACGGCTGATACCTACTGTTTTCTATGGGACAGCTTAGTTAATAAATACCAGGATAAACGCACATTAGGTATACACTATTTAAATAATATATTAGATTTAAAAAGTTGTTTATGTAACGCAAATGGTCTCGATTCTTTTATTGAAACATTTAGTGCGAGTATTTCTGCCTTGAAACAGCTTGGGATTCCCGATCTGGCGGATTTTATTCTTTTACATTGTGCTATGAGAAAAATAGATTCACAGACTGGTCAATCGTTTGAACTTTCCGTTCGCGATGTTGAAATTCCTACAACTAAGTTGTTGATTAGTTTTGTTCAAGATCAGGCTAAGATATTGGCACGCTCGAATTTATCTCATTCGAACGCGAAATATAATTATAACAAACCTCATGGTTCCGCACCGCGTGACCCTCGCACGCAGACGAGAGCGTTTGTTGTGAGTGAGTCCTCTAACTTATCCGCTTCTACCGCGACTTCGGTCAGGAGCTGCGCGTATTGTAATGATGGCGCTCATGTTCAGTTGTATAACTGCGCTAAGTTTCAATCCGCGTTGACTCCTAGAACTAGGTTTGAGTTTATTAGATCCAAGCATGGTTGCGTAAATTGTCTGAGCACTTCGCACGGTTTGAGTAATTGTAGGTCGACCTCAGTTTGTAACGTGTGTAAAAAACGCCATCATACCTTATTACATTTTAATAACTATAATAAACAACCACATACAACTGATGTTAAACCGACGAATTGCAATGTCGCCGTCGCGGCTAGCCTGGCGGTGACGCCGTCCGCTGCGCCTCTCGCTCATCCCCCGCCCCGCGCGGCGTCTTCGCTTGTGCCGCGCTCTTATTCTCATTGCGATAAGGTCAATATTCCCGCACCGGTGTCCGTGTGTTGTTCGGATAATGTTTCTCAAACGTTTCCGACACATAACACGGCCGCGTTATTAGCTGCAGATACGAAGACTAAGTCGGCAATTCTGTTATCAACCGCTCAGGTCTATGCGCGCGCTAATAATAATAGTTCGGGCCATAAAACAATAGTCAGGTGTTTAATTGATAATGGTTCGCAAAATAATTTAATAACTACAGCTTGTTGTCGAAAACTCAACTTAGTAATAATTCCTTTGAGTAATTCTTTTGTCAAAGGAGTTGGTTCTGTCTCGCGACCGATAATAGGTTATGTAAACTTAGATATCGAGTCTCGCGTATACTCGCATCAGAAATATACTATTCACGCGTTAGTAGTTGAGTGCATTACGGATCAGCTACCTTCGCACCATATTAAGTGGGATTGTCATGTAGACTTCCACTCGCTTCCGCTCGCTGATTTAAGCTGGAATATTCCAGGTGATATTGACTTAGTGTTAGGCGCTCAACTGTTTCCGTATATTTATTTGGGAAATAGGGTAGACTTAGGTTCACATGCGCCACCCGCATTATTAACCACATTCGGATATGTCCTTATGGGTGATTTTCCGCATAGTAAAGATAATTTGAATTTATCTAGCTCTTCTTTCACAGCACTCGCCCTTAATGATTTATTACAAAAGTTCTGGGAATTGGAAGAAGTTGAAAATAAACGTTTTTTATCTCCCGAGGAGACCGAATGTGAGAATATTTTTTCCTCGACCGTGTCACGCGACGATGCGGGACGTTATACTGTCGCGTTACCTTTCAATAAGAATCCCGCCGAGTTAGGTAATTCCCGCACCGCCGCGTACCGTCGACTGGTTGCGCTGGAGAGAAAACTCCGCCAATCGCTGACGTTGCGTGAGAATTATAACGCAGTGATTCGGGAGTACATAGATAATGGTTACTTAAGTCAAGTCGACGAATCCGCCATTTCGGATGACGGGTACTACATCCCTCATCACGCTGTCGTTCGACCGGACAAGCCGATGCCGCGCATTGTATTGGATGCGAGTGCTAGGACTCATACCGGTTTATCTTTAAATGATGTACTCCATAGTGGTCCAAATTTACAAACAGATTTGTTTCTTCTTTTAATCAATTTTAGATTATTTCCTATCGCTATAAATTCTGATATTAAGCAGATGTACTTACGAATTTGCATACCTGTTGAGCAGCGTAAGTACCTACGCATTTTGTTTCGATTCAGTGAGAACGATCCTGTGTTGACATTCGCTTTTAACCGCTTACCTTTCGGACTGAAGTCGAGTCCTTACATAGCTATGCGCACTGTGCGACAGCTGGCCTCGGACAGTCCGCATTATCCCGAAGCTGCTAAAGTAGCAGAGACCAGCTTGTATATGGATGATCTGGTCTATTCGGTGAATAACGAAGAGAACGCTATACAGTTGTCGCATGATCTCATAAAAATGTTTAAGTCGGGCGATTTTGACCTTATAAAATGGTGTAGTAATTCACCCGCGCTTTTAAACAGCCTACCTGATTCACATCGTAAGTCACTCGATTTCCACGAGGGCAATGATGTGTCCAGGGTTCTAGGTCTTTCATGGGAGCCTTCTCAGGATAAGTTCTTCTTCACTTCCACTCAAGTAGCCGAGAAATGTACTAAAAGAAATATACTCTCGATAGTTGCCCGCTTATTTGATGTTCTCGGTCTCGTCGCTCCAGTGATCTTTTATGCCAAGTTGCTCATCAAAGAGTTATGGCTGAGCGATATCGGATGGGATGATGTCGCTCCTGACGAAATCGTCAAAAGTTTTTCGCTTCTCATGCAAGAGTTTCCTTTGCTGGATTCCTTACGAATACCACGTCATGTGGGTGTTACCGATGACGGTAGTGTTCGCATAGTCGCATTTGCCGATGCCAGTATGGGTGGGTACGGTTGTGTCATTTATATACACTCGACGAGTCCGTCCGGCGTCGTAGTTCGTTTACTTTGTGCGAAGTCAAAGGTTTCACCTACCAAGGTCACAACTCTCGCACGTCTGGAGCTGTGCGCAGCTGTGCTCATGTCAAAGTTGGTGAAGACTGTTCGCGATATTTACTCTTCACGTGTTCCTATTGCTGGGATTTACGCCTTTTCAGACTCTACGATAGCTTTATCGTGGATTCATTCTTCTCCGCACCGCTGGTCAGTCTTCGTCAGCAATAGAGTAGCTCAATGTCAGGAGAACTTGGGCTCTCAACATTTTTACCATGTAGCAGGTGTTGAGAATCCAAGCGACTGCCTATCTCGTGGCATACTTCCTTCACGGTTGGTGTCACATGAGCTTTGGTGGAGCGGCCCTTCTTGGCTTCGTTGTCTTCCGGAAGATTGGCCTGTCAAACCGTTCTGTCCCACCGACTGTGGGGAACTCCCCGAGCACAAGGCAAATGTCTTAACTGTGACCACGCAAGTAGAATTTCCTCTTCTTTGTCAACTTGCGCAACGCACCTCATCATGGGATAAGCTGTTGCGCATCGTTTCATATATACTTAAATTCGTTAGACCAAAGGTTCATTGTGAACCCCGGTCTCCGCAGGGATTGTCAGCGGCGGAACGAGTTATGATCCGTGCTGTGCAATCTGTCCATTTCGCAGATGACATTAAGCTCATCAAATGTGGTAAATTGTTACCAAAGAAACTTAGAAGCCTGTCTGTCTTTCTAGATGAAGAGGGCATATTACGCATTGGGGGAAGACTTTCAAAGTCATACCTTCCTTTTGATGCTAAGCATCCCCTTTTACTTCCCAAACATGATCCTGTCGTGGATCTGATAATTCGTCATTACCATGTGATGAATTGTCACACTGGACCAGGGCTACTTATGTCTATTTTACGACAGCGATTTTGGATACTAGATGCCAGGACTGTCATTAGGTCCAAGTTGCGACAATGCAACACATGCTTTAGAGTTAATCCGACGCATCCCACTCCAATGATGGCGGACCTCCCTGAATACCGTGTGTCGGAATCAAAGGCATTTGTCCATACTGGAGTGGATTATGCTGGTCCCATACGCATAACTCTCACTCGTCGCAGAGGTCAACACGCTCAGAAGGCTTACATCTGCCTCTTTGTATGCTTGGTAACCAAGGCTGTCCATGTAGAATTAGTCTCTGAACTTACTACCGACGCCTTTTTAGCCGCGTTTAAACGTTTTATCTCGCGTCGAGGGCCAGTATCCTGTCTTTATTCGGATAACGCTACTAATTTCGTTGGGGCTAAAGCTCAACTAGATGAACTTTATAATTTCTTAATGAGGTCAAACCTCAATTCTTCTCTTATAAATGAGTTATCAACTCGCCGCATTAAGTGGAAAATGATTCCACCTCGCTCCCCACATTTTGGCGCCATGTGGGAAGCTAATATAAAAACATTAAAAACGCATCTTTATCGCGTGATTGGAAATCAACTTCTCACTTATGAAGAGTTCCAAACTGTACTCATTCAAATAGAGTGCATTATGAACTCACGCCCTCTGAGTGTGTTGTCTTCTGATCCGCATCCTGAAGTTATCACTCCCGCTCATTTTTTGATGTCGACTCCATTACAGTACTTGCCGGCAGCCGGTTTGTCTGGTCAGCGCTTAAATCTGTCCCAGCGTAAACAGTTGTTAGATAGTATGGTGCAATCCTTCTGGAAGAAATGGCACTTAGAGTACCTGCATACGCTGCAAGTTAGGCAAAAATGGGCAACTCCGGACAAGCCTGTAGAAGTTGGAACTGTCGTACTCGTGGGACAGGACAACTCGCCTCCTCTATGTTGGCCATTAGGAGTTATAACTGAGGTTTATAAAGGGACCGACAATGTAGCTCGCGTTGCTATGGTGAGGACAAAGTTCGGTAATTTTAAACGCTCTGTCACAAAACTATATCCTATCCCAACGCAATAAAATTTCATTTTTAACTATACTCGTAGTTTTTTAAGGTTTAGGATTAGTTTATTAAATAATTTTATTTTCCGCATTCAGTCATAAAGTTTAGACTTTTCTGATCATGATTTAGGTCAGTGAATCTTCATAATTTCCACCTTTCCCTTTGAAAGCACTTGCGTCCTTCCAAGGGGGGGAGCATGGTGAAGCGTCAATGCCTCTTATAATTACCGATATATTTTTTAAAAGGATTTATATAATATCTTAGTTACTTTCCCGCATTCCAAAAACATTATTTCGTTTAAAGGTAAGACAATTGAGTCTCTGTTGAATCCCGCAAACCAAATATTCACTACCGCAGGAGCCCATTGGTCGGAATCGAACGTTTCCTTGAGATGCTTGCGAACGACCGACAGAGGGCGCCCCTCTTCTTTTCCGCCCCGCGCCATCTTCAATACGTTATGTTCACCCGCTCCGCAATAAAAATCCCATATCTGTTGAAAACCGGACAATTTTCGTGAAATAAGTGCATCTGCTGCCGTGAGACATTATAAACTTCGAGTGCAGTGTGTTTTTCACGAGTTCTGACCAGTCCACCGGTGGATGAACGCTGATATTTCGCCGGCCGGCATCACACGCAACGACGACAAGCCCGGGAATAAGGTGATTTCCCGTCTCTCTGGATTCGCAAGGTACGTGGGCTCTCTTGTTGCAATAGATGTAGAGGATATTGGTTTCAGAAGGATCTTCAACAGAGATTTGATTTTTATAATTTTAAATCTACATACACCCGCATATTTTCGGGAGGTCTTAAAACCCCCACAGCTTTCAGATGAGGCTATTTACACGCCTCATCAATAACTATAACAACAAATCGAATAAAATAAATATTTAAGTGGGGTTCTTATACAACAAACGCGTTTTTTTGCCGTTTTTTTAATACAGAAGGTACTAAACCCTGCATGTCCGACTCGCACTTGACCAGTTTTAACCTTGGCTTTAAAATACTCAAAAACCATAAAAAATATCATAAAATAAATAAACACGACCCAAAATGATGTAAGGAACTTCTCAAAAGTACGAACCTACGTAATACAGAAGTTTTAACAAAATATTTTCGGAATGGACTTTTTTTATTACGAGTTGCGTAAGTCGTAAATTTAACCTACATATTTCATCAGGTAAAACGAGAGATGGGCTCATTGCGTGGGACTTGCGAATATAGTTAGCTCAACCATTATTTTTCTAGGCTTCACAGCATTTATATCACGACATACCGCCTGAGGAATTTGGGGCTAAAAATCTACCTTGTATTTTCCTAATAAACTGGCCTACCTACAGAGTAAAATATGTAGCTACTTAATATCATAAAACTTTATATAAGTACGTAGTTGTGTCCCTATCTAAGGGAAATCAAGAAGATAGATCATTCTGTACTAGAAAATACAAAATATATGGCCCCTAAAATCGGATCGTCCTATTTTTCTGCCTAAACTAGTGCTTTGTTTGCAAACCGTAACTTTTAGTAGTATTCATGAGTAGGCACAGTTACCCTCGTAATAAAACCAAGATTATCAGTAAATAAGGTCTGCACATAAATAAAGTTGATTCCCCTGCAAATCAGGCGGATGCCCCCAAACGTTCGGAGATCTAACAAAAAGGGTAGGTACACACAAACGCACTGAACTATTATGTAGCATGGTACGTGACGACTTTATTCGTTCGTGTGTGTCGCTAACAAAAATCAAGCTCTACATATTTTGTGAAACATTTCTGTTGGAATGTTTGACTTATTAGTTTATTGCTGTTCGGTTTTTGTTGGTCGGTTTGTCGTTTACAGCATTCGCACCTGATGCACGTTTGTGTCGAACAAAACGCGGAATAACCATTGTGACACGCGACGTGCCCGCCCCCTAGCTAAGTCATAATCATTTCGTTTCGATTCTCTTGTATCGAACGCCTCGAGTTGCCCACGCTTCCGTATTCTATTGTTCTGATCACGTGACTAAGCGGTAGGATGACGTCATTCCTGTACATTTGAATTTGTCTACTAGTGTTAACGATTACAGATTATCAACTGTAGCTAGGCGTGGGTGACGCGGCCCCTCGCCCTTGCCCTGCACCCAAATGGACCTCATGCAAGCGTGGGCTCTTTAAGAAAGCTGTTTTTTTTTTTATAATTAATAGGCTCGTGTTTGTCTACTATTTCACCTAATGACGTCGGTCGTCTCCTTTTCGAATTTTTGAAAAAAAAATGCCTCGTTGATGTGCCTTCACCCAGGTCTAAATTAGTTCAGCTACGCCTATGCGCCACAGTGTTTTTTTTTTATTGTTGATAGGTTTACGCTTGACCGCTATCTCACCTGATGGAAAGCGACGATGCGGTCGACGATGGAACTCGCTTACCTAGAAGAAACCTATTCACTCTCGACTTAAAGATTCCCGGGTTGTAGAAAACAGATTCCGGCAAGGAATTCCACTCCTTAGCTGCATGCACAATGAATGTGTTTCAAAAACGTTTTGGTATGGGTGGGATGTCGACCATGTACCGTATGTAGTGTGCATCTAACTTAACGTATGTTCATTGAAATCATGATTATAGGTAGTAAGTAGTAATATAATACGTGCGTCGTCCTTACATCGACATCGAGCGATACTTGAAGGAAATCGAGTACAATATGTGATCAAGTTTTTGACGTTGCAATCTACCGTTAATTTCCCCCGAGGTTCACCTGCCGCCACAATAAAGAAACTATTTTATTGTTACCATATTGTACTCCACTTCTAAAGTATTTCGATACGTTATTATGACAACATTATGAAAGGTCTATTGTCGTTTTTAAGATTGTTAGTGTAACAGTTCTGTGCAATAAAATAGGATAAATAAGTGTACTTTACTTCATAATTTCCGGAGTATTTAGTTAGTCCCAAAGCTTCAAAGTAATTAAGCAAAGGTACATGTTTCATTAGTTTCTTAATTAGGTTTGTATTTTCATTTAGTTTATAATGAGGTGAGAAGGTATTTTTTATTTAGACTAATATTATTAAGCTGAAGACTTTGTTTGAACGCGCGAATCTCAGGAACTATTAGCTCAAATTGACTAATTCTTTACTACTTTTGAAACTATAAAATATAACATCGCACTTTGACTAACTAAACCAGTACTCCTAGCCAAGTGGCTAATCTGCAATAGTTAACGCTATTAGAAAGTTTCAAATGTACGGGAACGACGTCATCTCAACTCTCAGTCACGTGGTCAGAACAAAAGAATTGTCGGCAAGGTCAACTCGAAGCGTTTGACGCAAGCGAAACGGTTGTAACTTGGCTAGGGGGAACAGAGCTACAACTAAAGATGCAAGGGACAGCTATAAGTTATAAAATTGTCAAATAAACTTATATTTTCTTGAAAGCATATAGTTTTTTTTATAGCGAATAACTTTATGATTATATTTTGAGTATAACATACACATAGCTAGTAGGTAATCAAACTACAAGTAAGCAATTACTTTTCTAATTTCCAATTGGAAATACATATTTCATTCTACAAGTAACAAAAGAAAACCTCCACACATTACCATAACTTGCCAGAAAAAAACAGAAAAAAAAAACGAAGTGACGTCTGAAATTCTGAATTCAAAGGTATCGTATGAAATAAACATTAGGCGTGAGGCACTCGGCTGTATGGAGGGAAGTTCCAAAAACTCCTTATTGCGTGCTTACGATTTCCCGACCCTAATGGGCAAGCGCGATTTTGCTGACAAATAAATATGTACCGCCCTTCCTGACGAGAGTAATTGTAGCCGTGGGGCCCTTAGAACTGGTCAAATTTGAGTGACTGAAAACTAGAAAAGACAAAACAGTATACTACAGAATATTATTCTGTTTAAATAAAGGTAGATTGCTACAGCCACACTGCGTACACGTGTGAAACACATGCCGCCGATCTTGGCGCGTCGAACTCCGTATATTTTATGTGGAAACTAGACTTGTTGAGCTACACTTAATCCACGCCACGCGACGTCGTTTTACGTACAAATCAGGCGTATTAACATGTATGCGTCGGTCTAAAGTAGCGTTTAAAGTAGACTGCCATTCCACTCGTAGGATGTCTAGGATAGGACTTTGGATTAAGAGCTCACTTAAGGGTTACTTCAACTAAATTTTCACGGTAAGATGTTAACAGAATAGTATCGCAGTAAAGTAACTAACTTGATGGAACAGTTAGTGAAGTGGCTACTGTGCACCGTGTCGCAGGTTAGATTCCCGCACGGAACAAATACCTATTTGTAACGCCTTGAGATAAATAGTTGTTTCGGTTCCAAGTGTTTTACGTATGTGTGTTTACATGTTTGGAAACGCGACACTAGTGTGATATAAGTCCGTAAAAGTCCCAGATTGGGAAAAGTCATTAGATTATTTCCCACTTCAAAAAACAACATGGCACAGATGCACAGAAATATATCAATGAAAAAAGTACAGATAAAGTATTTTTTGCTTCGTTACTGTGATTGCTACATGCGAGAATAAATTAATAACTTTCAAACATTTTTCGATTACAAGTTACCAATTATCTTAAATGCTCAATCAATAAAACATTGTGAAGTAAATTAACGTTTCGAAATAAGTTTACCTACCTATTAAAAAAATCTAAAGATATCGTGCGAAATATATAAGATATCAAATATGACATAATACCGCATACCTACATTACTTACAGCAAATTGAAAAACAAAAATTACAATCTACACTAATATAATAAAGAGGTAAAGTTTGTGTTTTTATGTTTTTTTGTTTGTAAGAGGTAATCTCTGGAAGTGCTGTTTCGATTGCTAAAATTTTCTCACTAATAGAAAGCTGCTTTATTCCTGAGTGACATAGGCATTTTATGTACGCGGACGAAGTCGGGCAAAAGCTAGTATGTTATAATTAGCTTACCATCAGTCGAGATATCAGTATAGAAAAAGCAATAATAAAAAAACCTTGAATCACACAGGCATTTGTTTTCATCATTCTCAGGCATCATAATTCACATTTTCTATTGTCCCAACAAACGGCAGCGAATGCCACATTACTGTAAAACCACGGAAGTTCAGACCGCTGTTATTAAAGCCCCACCAGTGGCTAGGGTGGCTCAGTCGCATGCAACACCGATAAAGCACCAGTTAACATAAAAGGAACAGGAATTTTCTTGAGTAATAAAAAGAAACACCCAAAGCCGTGCGTGACCACTGGAGCTCATGAAAAATCATATTTTATATTTGTTTCACAAACTAAACACGGCAGCCACTGTTCCGTGCCACTTGATTTTTGATTCAAGACAAAAAGTTATCTTTTACATGAAAGATAACTGTTCAGCCTTCCGTAAGATATTCATAAAGATAAACCCAGTTCATTGCTTTTCCTGTCCGAATTGGTTTAGGGGTACAAGAGGTAAAAGGTACTTCCTCTTAAAGTATGTTTATGTAGGAAAGTTGTCGAGTTCTGAGCGAGCTATTTCCTTGACCCGGTAAAAAATAACTAAATAAAAAAATTACAGAAAAAAAATCTCATCAAATTCCATAACTTTAAAATATTCATCTGATTGATATTAAAAAGGCGAAAGCGTTTTATGTATGTGTGCATGGTTGTAACTCTTTTACACGTAAAACAGCTGAATAGATTTGAGGTAACACATATTATAGAATATTTTTGTCCAGGAAGTATGTCTCCTCGGAATAATTTTCTACTTTCACATCAGTGAAACCACTTGCAGAAACAAGTACTTTAAATTTTAGCGGCCGTAAATAATAAAATTTCATTCAAAAATGTTCAGGGGCCGTATTATGACCTCTTAAAACCATCATGTTTTCGGTATGAAAAAGAGACGGAGCTATACAGGACGAATAGCACTATCCTTTTCTCACACAGAAAACATGATGGTTTTAAGATGCCATAATACGGCCGCAGGTCACAAAAACAATTCGGGAACATTGTTTACCGTGTTCCTATTTGAAACATTACACCGCAACATTAAATCCGTTGCTGTCACCTCTGATTTTCACCTAAACTCATCGACAAGTTGATTGTGTCAATATACCGAAGCCGAGATCCGAACCGTAAGGGTCAACCGTATTTTAATACAGTTAACGGTGTACGAAAGAATGCGTACACTACCGTATTCCGACCCGACCGATCCGTATCAATCGGACCCTAATTTCCCACGGGCAACTCTGCGTGACCGCAAACAAAGACTCCAAGTCGTATCCCTGATCATAAATTTATTGGCAATAGTTCTTAGTGTGGCAACGCTTAGGGGAGGCCTATGTCCAACAGTGAACTTCTTTCAGCTGATGATGATGATGATGATAACAACCTGACATAACGTCAGCAAAAATACATAGTCACCGGGCCATCCAGTTTTTTTTTGCACTTGCATCCAGCTGTTTGCTAGCGTCTTATACCCGCTATGACCTGCTAGGACCTGTGTTGTACTTAGTGTCGATGGTATCCAACTTGTGACCATTTTAAATATTTTTTTGGAAAAAATATAACATGTTGTAAAAACTATTGGAATCCATTCAGTTACTGACTCTGAACTAACTGTATTCTGGTTTCGCATAAACTAAAAACAGCGTTGTATATTGTTTCACTTTAAGTTATCCACTTACTTAAAAAAAAAAAAACTGAAGGAAATTGATAGCAGGCTAAAAGGATTAAATAAACCCTGGGCATGTGCAAGTCGAGGCTAGCATGATAAGTGTTCCGTGCTGTGTCCGTCAAAGTAATCCCCTATTAAACGAACATTTTAAAGGACTTTCCTGGAAGGAGACAGGCATTCAGGTGCGGTGCAATTTAAGTCGGCTACAGAAATTATGAAAAGTAAATTTAATGCCTGCGCTTAGATAAAAGTCTTTAGTAATTGATAGCGTTAAAGACAGAGTAAGTTGAGCTTCATAGATATGAATAAAAAGTATCGCTTTATAATTAAGTAAGTATTGGTTCGAAATATGCACCTCAAAAGATTACGCTGCCTGGAAAGCAAAGAGAAGTGAAGGAAGGGAAAATGATTTGATCTTATCCCACCCAAAAAATAAGATATTAATGATTTTTTTTTCATGTAAGCTTATAATAATATAATAGCGCGATATAATTAATACTCATCAAGACCATTATAAAAAGCTCAAACACGATAGGGTTATTTGAGTTCCAATGGTCACTTTTCGGTTCCATCATCAGATCAGCTCCATGTCATAATAATTTTGCATTGTCTTCAGTTTTACACATGCATGTAAAATTTCAGCTCAATCGATACCCGGAAAGTGGATCAAATTTAATTTGCAAGATTTGATTACAGACAAATAAACTTCGGGACTGGAAGAACTAAATGAAAGCTTGTAAAAAACGGTTGAGTTGTGGCATGGATTGATTCAAAACAAACAGTCCATCAAACAATAAGCGGTTGCCAGTAATAAAATATTGAATAATTTTCCAGAATTTTCTTTATTTACATTCGACCAGAAATATCTAATTTGTTTGAACAAAAATGCTCTCAGCTGAGTATAATCAGAGGCGTGACGTCATCGTCTCTGACCGTTAACATTTCCGGCTGACATCCCTGCTTATAATTTAATAACGCCAGAGCCCAGAACACCATTTAGTACATCGTCAAAATATTCCCCCATCTGAGTAAACAAAGCAGTGAATACAAGGGTGGTCCACTAACGGAAAACAGATTTCTGAGTCAATGAATCGAGAACGTTTATACTAAAACTTTCTGTTAGAATCACGGCAAGATCGCCCAGCTGTAAAAGGAGAAGTTATTGTATTAGTTGTGCCTTATCCGCACTGAATTTATGTAGGCCGACGACTGAAGCACAAAATAGATAGGTACAGAAGTCAATCTTGTGTATGTACTTCACTTTTTATACCTACGCTAGGTGTACGCACACACGTCAGCGAATTGCTCCTAACTGTACGAGTGCGACCGGACGATTGAGCCGAGATATCGTGTACGTGAGCGGTGTCTATGTGTGCGTTGCTCGAGCGCGCTTTGTATATAGATTGTCTTCTGTACCTATCTATTTTGTGACTGAAGATTCGGCGTTTAATATTTACGTAAGTCTGACGTCGATACCTGTACAATACACTAGTTTGACGTGAAACAAACCAGTTTCAAATAGCATCAATTTATGTCATTAATTCAGTCACGGAAAAGATAATTTTCAGTTTCGTGAATTCACTAGTTAAGTTTACTTATGAACTAGTTTCCCACCCAAAAAAAAAACTAAAATAATATAATTTTGAGGCAATTCTAAGCCTGAATAATGTTACCAAAAACAACTAACTGAACTGCACGTCTTATAAAACTTTTTTTTTTATTTTAACAACAAATGTCATGGGGTTCTTGATTTGAAAAAAGGTAAAAAAACACAAATAATGCGTATTCAGAAGATGTTTTCCACATAAAACACTTTCATTCTAAGAAAGCCGGGGCCGTCTTTAAGACTATAAATTAACAAGCTAAAAATTATTGCCAAGCCAGTTTTCCTTGTTTATTTTCCCTTCAGAGGGATGAAATGAACAAATGGTTTTATCGTAAAATCTTTGTAATAATTGTATGCGGTATGCTCAGGATAAAAAAGATCCCCCTCCCCTCCTAGCCAGGTTACGACCGGTTCGTTTCGATTCTCTTGCGTCGAACGCTGCGAGTTGGCCACGCCCCCAATTCCTTTATTCTGACCACGCAAGTGAGCGTTGAGAAAACGTCAAACGTCAAATGTCGTATGGATGCAATGTTTAGTTTATGATAAAATAAGACAGTGAAAATTACATCCTGAAACGAAAAGCAACTCATTTTATCATGGCATTAAACCTATTTCATAATTATCGTACCTACGTAATTCTGCAATAATCAAAGTGAACGTTCATTATGACTGAAATAAAAGATTAAAGGAAATAGAGTGGAATTTACTTTTCATAAACTTTTAACTGCTATGTTATAAAGACTTTATAATCACACCAATATTAGAGGCGAATGTTTGTGTGTATTTTTCTACGTTTGTTACTTTTTCATGCTCAAACAGCTGATCGGATTCCGATGAAGCTTTACTTATCCCACAAGTATATTCCCTTGGGATATATATTTCTACTATCATACAGGAAAAACCATTGGCAGCAGCTAGTATTAAATAATTTTCGGAGCTAGTAATTCGTGCGGCCAAACACTAAGTATTTTCTTATTATCATGTTTTGATTTTTGCCCGGCGCGGGCGGTTGGTCATATAGTCAATTTTAATAAAACATTTTTTCATGGTGTTCTCTTTTATACTTGTGGATTTCCAGAGGTTTAAAAAGTTCAAAATGAGTAGAACCTGGTCTTAAAGCCGTATTTTGCCAGATGAGCCGTGAATCAATAAATCTAGGCCGGGATGCCAGCCCTTATATCGTTCAAACGTTACATACACCAATAAAATATAAATTCAAACATTGATTTTTTTTGTTAAATACCTTCACAGATACATAACGTATTCTACTTCGTACGCAAATAGGTACAACTCATTTATCAATCCATTGTCCCAAAGCCCATTTCGCTTACGTATCACGTATTCTTAATTCGTGTAATTGACATATCCTTTTTTAAACAAAAAAGGCTTTCGAATGCTGATGTTTTGAGCCCGAAAAATCTTATCGGTGTATAGATTTAAAATGGGAAACGGGAACAAAAGGTGACTGTACAAGATAAATGGATTAAAGGGTCGCATCGTACCGGTTCTGTCAGGATCGTATTTATCAAAATAGCAGAGGTTGGTCTGTGGTAATGTAGGAATTGTGTAAACTGTCACCGATGGCATATACACGGGCTCCGGGTGACCACAGTTTGCCACGCAGTAATTGTATATCTTTTTTTACCCTCAAAAGTAATTTTTTATTCCCCTTTAATTATTCATCTTCTAAAGAGGGTTCACAATTGACCTGTTACGGCTCGAGTGGTCTAATGCGAGTTGTTCGGTGAATAGTGATTCTACGTAAGCATTGAGCGTCATAAAGCTGCAGTTACCAGGGGTAAGCGCTTTCAAAATTAGCCTCATTCAGAAACCAAGCAGCATACAACGTGTTGGAAAACTTTATCTACTTAGTTAGGTTTCCAAAACTTTTGGAAAGTACCTAATTGATATTTGAGCGAATAAAATAGCAAAACTGAAAACTGAATAATCTTAGTAAACATACTAGATTAATTCATGAATCCCCAAGCGACCACCGGTGGCCGCGCATCTATTGTCTTACTATTGTGTCTCTAATTGACGGTATCTGAAGGGTTAATGCTAGAACTACACTGCGTACACGTGTGCCACACACGCCGATCTAGGCGCTTCGGCACAAAATATATAGGTACAGAAGTCAATCTACATAAAAGGCGCGCTCGAGTTACGCACACATAGACACCGCTCATGGACACGATATCTCTGTAGCATCTCGGCCCACACGTTGAACAGTTCCGGCTCAAACGCTTATTAGTGTGCGTCCACCGAGCATAGGTATAAAAAGTGAAGTACATACATGAGATTGTCTTCTGTACCTATCTATTTTGTGGCATCGGTCTCCATACATTTTATATAGAAATAAGACTTGTAGAGCTGCACTAGATCTACGCCACGCGACGCCTGACCTCGTAGTACGTAGAAATCATACATGGCATGTTACACGTGTGCATCGGTCTAATCTAGTTCTAGCTTTATCCTGGCCTCTTTAGTCAAATAACAGTACTTTCAGAGATTATCTCCTACAAACAAACAAAAACAAACTTTACCTCTTTACAATATTAGTGTAGAAATATAATGATTACCCAAACATTTGATAACCTATAACTTAAGTATATAGGCTTAGGGCTTAGTCACATTATCGGAGTTACGGCACTTTTGATGATACGTATATAATTTGATGATTCAATTAACCCCATGAACCCTTTGCTCATGCATGTAACGCGTCAAATAAGAGCGTTATAAATCTAACTTTGTGAGAAAAATTAAAAGTTTCAGGCCAAAGTTCAGTATTTATGAAACGGCTTGTGGCAGTAACTACTTTACGAGGTCATTATGGAAACCATTAAATGTATGATTACAGGGGGTCCTGTTTTGGGCAGGGCATTTGTATAAGCACATCAACTTTCCGTAAACGACCTGTGCCCAAAGTATTTTAATTCATTACGACCGCCTCCGTGAACTTTAAACCACGCCGCTGGATTTTATTACTTCATAAAGTGTGGTTCGGTGGTGTTTTATAGCAACAAGCTTATTGTTAACCTGCTTCGATGGACCATCGTGTTATGCGCTTCTACAAATTATTTTACTGTTTGGTTTTTTGATTATCAAGCAAAGTTCAAGATGATTAAACAACCACTCAATTATTCAACCTTTTACTATACAAATATAAATTAAAATACGATTAAACAAAATTATTTTCAGTTTATGCGAAACCTGAATATAATATAGTTTTTACATCATGTTATATTTTTTCCCAAAAATATTTAAAAAGGTCACAAGTTGGACTCCACCGACACTAAGTACAACACAGGTCACGCCAGGTCATAGCGAGTATTAGGTGGCAACAAACAGCCAGGTTCAAGTGCAAAACAACGCCTCAGTCACCTGGATGGGCCCGGTCACTAAGTATTTTTGCTGACATAAAAGCAACTTTGTGATTTTTCATGATACTGTTAAACTGAAATTTTGTACATAGATTCTTTACATAAAAATACTAGACCCGTGTTTCGGGTTTCGCATATACTAAATATGCATAAACTTTCGCATAAACTAATGTTGTATAGGTAATATAATAAATATATCGGTGAAGTCAAAGCTTGAGAACGTCAAAGGATATATAAAATCTTTGGAGAACGAACGAGCGAAATTTCAAGTGACATCAGCGTTGCCAGACGTCCCGATATTGGCGGGACGTCCCGATTTTTAAATCAAAATTAAATGTCCCGCGCGGGACAGGCTCAGTCCCGCTTTTTGGGAATAACTCGACCGTGCGTGCAGCGTACTGAGAAAGAACGGGCGGGTGGGAGTATATGGTTTTTATTTCAACTCAATACCTCTTAGCGTTCCCGAAACATAAGGTTTTAATTCATGAATCCCCAAGCGACCACCGGTGGCCGCGCATCTATTGTCTTACTATTGTGTCTCTAATTGACGGTATCTGAAGGGTTAACAGACAGACGAACAGCAAAATGATATGTGTTCCGTTTTTTACTTTTGTAGCCACCAGTCACATAATAAAATCTAAACAAAATATAATATATTTACATATTTACAGAAACTAACACATAGCATTATATAGAATCGGAAATCAGAATAAAAACAGTCACTGTCCTAACATACAACAAACAAATTACCAAACACAAATGTCGTATTAGTAGATAGTCCTTAATTCATGAATCCCCAAGCGACACCCGGTGGCCGCGCATCTATTGTCTTACTATTGTGTCTCTAATTGACGGTATCTGAAGGGTTAATGAGCCGCGATGACGCGTCCATTGTGCGAGCAGCGAGCAGGCCGGCTACGTCAGAGCACCGGCTGCCCGAGCGAGACGGCACGGTCGCTGCGTTGCGCTCATACAGCGCGCGCGACGAGAGCCAGTACGTTCACGGAACCTATACTGACGGTAGCTTTATAAACCAGCTTTCGCTGCGCGTAATTTCTTTCCGTACTCTTTCTTCTGCTTGTCTGCTATGTATCTTTCACTCCTTCTAACTCGTATTAGTGAATCCTTGGTGTAACAATTGTGACTATAGAACTTGTGCCTGTGCAATAAACTTTCTTCTTGTGTACTGTGGACTTTGCTTCATCTATCCTTGCTACTTCACTCTTCACACACATCAAGATTCCTAAATTGGTGACCCCGTTCAAAAACACGAAGATGACAGAGAACAGAGCGACGACTCAGCAAGACGTCGGCGAGTCGGCAGCAGAAACTTTTCGCGTTGGTGTACGCGTACCCCCGTTTTACTCGGAGAAGCCGGGATTATGGTTCAGCCAGATGGAAGCGCAGTTTTTCCTGGCTAATATCAAGTCGGATGAAACCAAGTTCCATTACGTAACCGGCAACTTGGAGACGCAATATGCTTCCGAAGTCGAGGACATCATCGAGCACCCGCCAACCACCGGAAAATACGAGAAACTGAAAGCCGAGCTCATAAAGAGGCTTTCAGCATCCCGGGAGAAGAAAATAAAACAACTTCTCACGCACGAAGAGCTGGGCGACCGAAAGCCCTCCCAATTTTACCGTCACCTTCATAATCTCGCTGGCCCAAGTGTCCCGGAGGAGTTTTTGAGGACCATATGGACTAGCCGTCTCCCCGCGGGAACACAGGCAATCATTGCGTCTCAATCTAAAGCAAACTTGAACGAGCTGGCCGAGCTAGCAGACCAGATACACGACGTCGTCGGCAACCAGACAGCATCAACGGCTGCCATCACTACTTAACACTATTAGAGTTATACATTATTTCTTTATTTACATACATATATACATCTTAATTATTAATATTATAAACAAATAGGTATATATATAAACTTAAAGTAATAATATGTACAAAAGATTAAAAAACAAAAGGAACTTATAGGGCGTCAAAAAAGTCGTCCACATCGATGTCAATGGGAATTTTGAATGTTATCCTTTTGATTTTGAAAACTTTTATTTTGGATCTTGCCATATTTTGTTAATAGGTAACCATTTACAGTTTCTATTTAATTAATACATAACAGTCCGAGCAGAAAGATCCTTAACTAAAAGGGGAGAATACACTTGTTTTCACGCAGGTAATTTTACTTTAACTTCAAAAGATGACGCTAGGAACTTCGCTGACTGTGCAAACAACATTCCGTCATTTATTAAATTGAAGGTGTTTAAGGAAAGACAAAGTTTTGAACACCCTTTGAACCCAAGGTGTACCAGGAACCAGAGGCATTGCGCCCTTCATTAATTATGCAATGTTTTTATTCAATTAGTCGTGTGGTCTACCCTAATTACACCCCATAGGGAATGCAGAGACAAGGCAAGCTTGGCGCAAATGGAGCGATAAAAAAAGAAAAAAAAGCACACAGAAAAAAATGAGCATTCTCGTCTCTTTGAGAACAATACCGTGTGTACAATGTGTTATGCCCGTAGGTACTCCCATTTGTCTTTCTGTCTAATCTTTCATGATGACGATGTTGTTTTACGATTTGTGTTTCCATTTTTACAGTAAGTGTGTCAAAGCGGCCTTTACCCAGCTTCTATTGCGTATTTCCCATTTTGCATCAATTTGCTTAGGAGCTCTAATGACGCTGCGTCCTTATACTTATTTTGATTTATGACTGAAGATAATTTAGTAAGGTAATTGTCATAAATAGTTACCACAAAACTTGTTTATTGTTTTGCAGCAATAAGGATTTACCACAAAATGGTAAACCATTAGTTCAGGCTATAGGTACTACCGACTTATAGTTTCGTTAACTTGAAGTTATGTTGTAGAAATTTGTCATGTTCTTAAACTTCAAGGTGCTATATGCATAAACGGAGACAAGTTATTAACCCATATAAAATATATATGTTATTATTACTTATTGTGCATAATATGCTGAGATGAGAGCTTTTTTGACCTTACGCAGGTCGTTTTTTTTAGGTTTATATTTTATTTTGGTTTGAAATGTGCGAGTCACAAATAAACTATTTTTTACTTTGTCCTTAACGAATCTGTTTTCTAAAAATAGTAGAGAGAAACTAAAGAACGCCTGCTATATACTAAAATAAAAAATATAAATATTTTTTTTAATATAATATGTGGATATTATTACAGAAAAAAAACCGTCCATTCGTTTGTGAGCTACGATGCTACGGACAGACAGACAGATAGATAGACAGACACGTCAAACTTATAACACCCCTCTTTTCCGTCAAGGGTTAAAACAAATTCAAAGAAACAAAGAAGAACAAGGAAAAAGAAGGAAGAACATGCCCAGAAAAAAAAAGTATATTTAAACATAGAATTCCGAATTTCCGATTTATACCGTAGTTACCACAGGTAACCCGTTTCAAAAAACAGCAATTTCTAAAGACCTATCTGCCATATCAACAAAAATTATCAACATTTTATTTCGAATTGTAAAGAGCCGAATTGAAAAACGAGTGCCTAATTTTTTGCTGAGAAATAAGCTGAAGCTACACTGCGTACACGTGTGACACACACGCCGATCTGGGCACATCGGTTTCCAAACATTTAATATGGAAACAAGACTTGCAGAGCTACACTTGATCCACGCCACGCGACGCCATACAACGTAGTTCTACGTACAAATCAGGCGTGGTACACGTATGCGTCGGTCTAATGTACTTCTAGCCATATACATTTTACTTCAAACACCTCAAAATACTTGCACGTTACTTTAAACCCGAATGAAAAAAAAGTTATCAGCGGCAAGAGAGCTCTAATAATAAACGTAAATATAACACTAAGCAGTAGCGGAGTAGAATACCGTGTATTATGGGCCCAGCGGTACACGGTGGCGTGGCGGAACAAACCCGAAATAAACGCTTGTCGTGACATTACGACATCAAAAATGTATATAGACAATGTTTTGTGTGTGCTTAGAGGGTAAAGACAAGGAAAATGACTTCTGTTTAACACAATTAACCAGTTTGTAAATAGATTTGTAATGCAAAGAAAACTGTTTGTTTTGGAGGAAAAATATTTTTTTTTGCAAAGAAAATAAACGCTGTCCTTAATAATTATTTGTCTAGTACTTTTCCCGCGGCCATGCTCTTGTAGTCTATTAAACAGGGTCCATGGATTTTTTCATAGGTAAGTGCTGGCTTGTGGCTTTCCGTTAGCGGTATATCAGCTGAATTTATCAGTGAAAACCATTTCACCAATAATATACAGGTACAAAAGTCAATCTACATACAAAGCGCGCTCGAGCAACGCACACATAGACATCGCTCACGGACACGATGTCTCGGTAGCATCTCGGACCACTCGTCGAACAGTTCCGGTTCAAACGCTCGTTAGTGTGCGTCCACCGAGTGTAGGTATAAAAAGTGAAGTACATACATGAGATTGTCTTCTGTACGTAACTATTTTGTGCTAATAGAGTCACGGACCCGACTATGACGTCATAAAGGCATAAATCCGGTGTGAGAGAAACGGAGCTTATACAAAACGAGTAACACTATCCCTTCCTCTCAAAATGTATAATATAATGATTTTAAAACATCAAGGTAGGAGCAGTATTTACTCCTGAGCCGAAGGAATTATTAGATTGCAAAGATTTTATATCCACGAAGGTTAGTCGAGCTCAAAAAAAAAAGTTTTTAACTGCTATAGGATAGTGTGGATGACAGCTGTCGGATTCTTACAATGTAGCTACTTGTCCTTGTCTATCTCACCTGATGGTGAGTGATGATATAGTCGACAATGGAGCACGCTTGCCTAGAAGTAACCTATAGCTATCAAGAAACACAGACCCCGGTCAGGAATTCCACTCCTTAGCTGTACGCATAATGAATGTGTTCCCAAAACGCTTATGTAAAAAAGACCTTATAGATAGGTAGGTATAGACTCATATTACCATAACCTCCTTTATAAACGCACATAAAACATACTTGAACTAAAATAGCGACTGCAAAATAGCATTCAAAAGTTTAAACTAAATCATTTCTCAGGAACTGCAACAGCAAAGTTGCTCAACAACGTACCTAAAACATATCATTATTTAATTTGTAAAGCGTGTAACCGCGTTCTTGTACGTTTCTCTAATCCAGTTTACTTCTTTGTCACTCTTGTTGCAAAGGATTAAGAGCCGGTTGTAGTCACTGAGTATTTTGTATGAACTCCGCCCGCGTCTGTGTCGATTACGCAGCCGTAACAACGGTTTTATTTTTATATAAAAAAAAAAACAATAACTATTCAAGATTTTTGATTTTTGCAAGGTCCTTTTAAAAATTATTTTTATTATTTTTTGTAACTTAAAAATATTTCCGTGACGTAATTTCGTAGACATACACGTTTGAAATCGTAAGTAAGGGTAAGGTTTGCGTTTTTTTTTATTGATACAAACTAATTTATATCATGTTTTGATTTTTGCCTAGAGGTTGGTCAGATAGTCAACTTTAATGAAATAATTTTTCGTGGTGTTCTCTTTTGTATTTGTGGATTTCCAGAGGTTTAAATTTAAAAAAAGTTCAAAATGAGTAGAACCTGGCCTTAAGGCCGTCGGCCGCGCGATGTTGGATTAAAGGAAATTGGCTAAATATTTGTCTTTAAGCTTTGAATTGAGCTTTCCAAGCCTAGTGTGAGGACTTACAATATAAAAAGAACCTGCCAAGTGCTAGTTGGTCTCGCACCTTTTCCGAATGTAATTTTTTATACATATATTTTTAATACTATATCATTCTATTTATAGATTTTCCTGTAATATTTAAGTAAAGAAATATTTCTTTGGTGTTAAGGTACGTAAAAGGTATGAGTCAAAAATATGGAGAAACATATTATTTGCACTACAAGCTCAATATAAACTTGCCCTATTAGAGTAAGGGTTAAAAAGTACTCCATTTAACTGAGATTGCGCCTGTTTTAATGATTCCACATATTGTTCAGTAGCGCAGATACTTGAAATACAAAGCTACACCAATTTTACATCACAATATCCACTAGGATTCAATTTGCGAATAATTAAAACAGTAATTGAACTTCACTCGAAAAAATCCCGCCAAAAAATCCCTCATTGTCTTTGATTCCTGTGTTCTGTGTTTTACGCTGATATTTATTATCGAATTTAAAACGAGGTAGCAGCTCCATATTTTTTAAATGATCCTTTTGTTCGAATTTCAAAAAAAAATACGAGACCTTTATAAAAAAAATATTTTGGACATGGAATTAGGATATACTAAATGCTTTTACGTTTGTTTTACTGTAATGATTGATACTAAATTCATTCAAATTCAAAATCATTTATTTCAAATAGACCAAATGTAGGCACTTTTGAATAGTCAGATGTCGGTCAGTCCAAGAAAAGTGAAGCTAAATTGCATTGTTTCGAAATACAAGCTTTCATGCTATGAGCTAAGCATTCTGTTCTGTGTAGTTTGCGGCGGAAGTAAACCCGACCGCATCACCGCGCCGTCTCATCAAGATTCGGAAAGGCAATCTTGGCGCTAGTGACGTCACAATGCAGGAATACCTACTACTATTCCGAAAAGTATCACCTTACTGATTAGCATTGGGATTTTAGTCAACTGTCTACAAAGTGTTACAGAATAAACGCAAGATGCGAAGTAGTTTGTTTAAAATCTTTCTTTATAATATAATTCAATAAGTTTCTACCCGATACCTATTATTAATTGTACAGGGTTATTTTAGAAACACTGGCAACGTCTCAGGATTATGTAACTAACGTCATATACAATAACTATTGTTCTATAACTTTTAATAATGTATAGATATTTAAATTGAACGTTCTAAATATTACGAAGTCCATGCGAAGAAAGCGATAGTACAATAGTGGAGGGGAGCGGGATCGGGTGGCGGGGGTGCATGATGCGCTTGCGTCCAGAGTTGAAATGTGTTAGATAGAACAACGCAATCTTGAAGGTTTGTTTTTGGTAAATATTTTTAGTTTAAAAAAAAGACAAAAACAAAAATTGTTTGTTTATAATGTTAGTAATACAGTCCTGCAAGGTTATTAGCGTTTTACAAATAACCCTGTATAGGTACTGAAAATTTTACATTACACACATAAACATGTCATACTTTTTTTTACCTGATGACCACAAACCACGGAGTTAGTATAGAAGAGGAGATGTTGTACAGTGCATTTCACTTAAGAAGTTACATCGGCGTAATGTTGGCTCCCCTGTCTGTCTACACAAAAAGATGGGAAAAAAGGAAAGAGTTGCCTACTCTACCAAAATTGTTCCCCGAAATGTGAAAAAAAAATCGATTTTAACGGTAGCTGCAACACTTTTTGGAAAATTATGAGAGGAATGGGATTTTATTTTAAAAAAGTAGGTCTCAAAGGAAGTTGTTAATAGAGAGGAACGATACTGTGGCGTGGCGTTTTCGTTATTTGAAAGAATTGTAAGACAATCGGAATGGAGCCCAGCGCCCTATACTTTATACAAAAATAGTAACAATAAAAAAGGCAATTGTTAAAGTAACGAAGTATCAGTTAATCTCCCTCATATCAAGTAATTTAATTGCTAAAAATATGGCAACATTATTTTCAATACTACCAACATGACAGCAATGTAACTTCATAAGTGAAACGCACTGTAATAAGATTTCCCTCAGAAAAAAAGCGTGACATTTTGCGGGGTGAGGGGGTGTTAGACTCCGCCCATTTTTTTATTCGCCATCTGCCGGTCAATAGCCAAACTACTTGCTCGTTCTGTTGATTTTATTTTGTGGTTACGTAACTATCTCACACTAGATGTCATTAAGTGCAGGATGCAACAGGGTCGCACTCAGAATTACCAGGGATTTCTGTTGCATGGTTTGCACAATTAATTTTAAAAAAATAATTGTGCAAACCATCCGATACGTATATTTTTCATTGAAATAGTGATACTATTATTAGATGAATAACGAATGAAGATCATTCGAAAATCATCAAAATCCTTTTTATTGTAACATTTTTTTTATTCCATTTTTATTAGGTTTTACTTTTTTAAATGCTTATTTAGATAGAAAGAATTATCAAGATTGCAAAGCTACTCTGTTTTTTTTTTTTTAAACATGTGTTTACGTCCGATACCATTCAATAATAGAAGAAACGAAGGTTGCTGATTTTAATCCCGAACGTCAATGAAGGTTTTATATAATTAGCTCCCGAGCATTGAATGGGAGATTATAAAGAAACCAGAGTGAAGTCAGGAATTCAAGCCGCCCAAGACAAAGACAGCTTTATCCCTGTGTTGCATACTCTACTTTTTACACCAAATGTGAGATAATTAAAAACAATTTGATCGACCAAATCATATATCAGAGAAATATAAGTATTTTATTTACAAGTTCGTCAGCCGTGGGATATTCGGTAAAATAATTGGCTTTTAATTACTGCCCTGTATTTTTGCTATTTGATGATAGATGGCGATTTGTTTACAAAATTATATAAAAACTACAAAAATAATATTATGGCGATTAAAGGACCTTTAGGAATGAATGTTGATCAAATTTCAGTACGTATGATTATTAAAATATATTAATACTGAGCTCTACGTACCTAAATATATTTAGTTCCCATGACATAAAGTGTCGCCATCTAGTGTCGAGTAGAATTATATTTGGAAATGCTGACGTTAAGATTTTTCTAGAAGTATTTTAATAAATTATGAATATAAAATAACTTACAAATGAAATGTGATGGCATCCATAGCATCAGAACGTCTATCGGGGTAATTTTTAGAAGATAAAATACAACACTTAATTTTTTTGGTTTTCTATTGCGAATATGATGCCAAATAAGTGGGTTTACGAAGTTGTGCACAGGACGAACGCCAACAATACACTGATTTAGGCCACGCCCACCCTGATGACGTCAGGACTCAGTTGAGAGTCACAGTGCACAGTTGTTTAGGCCGCCTCCTCTTCTATACTAACTCCGTGCCACAAACTGCCACAGGCTACAATTTTTAAATAGGTAATTACCCACGGAGTTAGTACCGTGTAATTACCTAATCGGTTTACCACGTCCACATTAATAAATCTAATCACACGCCCGTTAGATAACCGTTTTAGAACACATTACCTACAACGATACCCCAGTATTTTACGTCATTAAAATTCCCGAGTCACGATAAACGTGTTTACAATAAAAAATAAAGTTTCCACCTCAAAATCCTTTGTTGCCTTTGCCAAAGAAAACAAAAGAAAAAAAAGCCATTCTCCAAAAAAAAAAAAAGAAATCATAGAGCTTAACATCATCATCACAAAACGTAACCGTATCGCATTCGTGTTCGTACAATTAAAAAGAAAACACGGAGTACAATGCTCCGTTGTGAAGATGTCAAGGGGCACTTGACGGCTAGATCGTGTCCTATCTCGTTTATACTGAGACCGACGTTGCTAGGACCCGAGTGGTACCGCAAGTGCATCCCAGTACTCGCCCCTCGAAAACGTATCGAGGAACCAATGCAAATGGACCAATTAGTTTATAAAAGCCGTCTTTGAACAGAAAACTTTGATGTTGATAAGTTTTGAGGATTGTCTGTGATCATGTTGTTCTTGGCAACTCCCTCTTTTTCATTGATTTAAATGAAAAGTATTGGCCTGTTGTCTGTTGGTGTTGTAAATATTTCAAAGGTCACATAAAATTTTATCTCGTTAATTATTTAATCCTGGATTACTCTAAAATAACCCATAATAAAATCAGTAATAAAATGAGAAAAAATGCCGTTGGGCATTATGCGTTACATCAGTAGGCTGTATGATGCATCATGCCTTAGTCTATGTTTCAAAAAATTTAAAAAAACTAAAAGTGACAGATAAAAGTCAAAATTTGACAGGCCAAATGTGGCGCGCGGCGCGATCAACATCGTATACGAAATCTACACACTTTTTTGGTTTTTCACGGGTTTTGTTTGGTAAGTCTCTTAGACAATAAGAAATATTATTAACTTATTTTTATTGAATAATTGTTTCCTACTGTTGCAAATCACAAAAAATGATAGGCACTTAGGAATCTACCTTCATAAGAAGCTACTTTGTCTGATGCCATAATGTGGCCATCAATAGATTAAAGTACTTATTCTTATTTAAATTATTCATAGTTTGATAAAGTAATTAACAGAATTGGACTAGTAATAAACTGCAGATAACGGCGTCTGTCCGGTCCGTCAGCGCGATGCCTGTTAGTTACATTTATTCGACCAAAGACTACTAAGTGTGCAGATGAGATTCAAGGACCTAGTTACTAAATTATGCCCGCGGCTTCGCCGAATTATATAAATAAAATTATATCCTAATGCCACTCAGGAATAAAGTAGCTTTCTATTGGTGAATAAATTTTAGCAATCGGACCAGTACTTTCATCGATTACCCCCTAGCCCCTACAAACAAAAAAAAGAAACTTTAACTCTCCATAATATTGAGTGTAGATACGAGGCTGAGGACTAGGTAGGCTCTGATATCTGCAACATAGCAAACGAAATCCCGATGAACGACGAACGCTATCTCGACAGATCATTTATACAACAAATTTTTATTTTTCTAAATCTACTAAGGCTTCTTTAGGTGGGAAATCATCCAATCACTTCTCCTGCTCTTGGGCGGAGCGTAACGGTGTGTTAGATTTTTGCTGACTAAAACCCGCTCGTATGTTCCTTCTTTGCCTTTGTTCCAAGACGGTATGAACGATAGAAAAGTTTCCGTGAACCTACAACGCAATAGGCAAATAAAGCGGATTTTAGTCAGTAAAGTTCTGAGACGTCATTTCGCTCCACCCTAAAGCCAGAGGAGTAACTTGATTCCCACCTCAAAAAAAGGTGTTCTAATAATTTCTCGCCAACCCCATTAGTACCTAAAATTTGTCTGCCCACTTTAATGCCTATTCCCAACTCTATGCTCTATTAAATCTATGACAGTTACGAGGGCACATGCAAGTGACGGAGCCATGTTATTGCCCGCTGCGTTTGCCCAACTGAGTACTCCGAACTGATGGTAGCGACAGAACTATTCAGCCAGTTCTCACTCACCAGCCGCTGTGATAGATTAATTGTGACTTGGATATATGCGAGCACTGTTTTCGACTTACTAGTCTGACAAGCGAAGATGTCTGGTGCAGAATTTATCCGCACTACTTGATTTTATGGAATGTTTAGTGCAGGATAGTGAGATTGTTTTATTGTAAACGAGGTTGAGTACGCCGAAATAATTTAATGGAATACGTTACGATAAGATTCTTGAATTCGCACTTTATAACCGAGCTAACTTCTGCCAGCTTGGCTTGCAAGTAGGTTTCGTTTCTCCATACACAATTTGGACACCCATTTCATTCCTTTAGGAGGTAAATTTTGGAATACCCTCTCTTAGTGCTCACTTGCATTTTAAAAAAAACCTTGTGCAGAATTACATACTCTTATGCCTTGATCACACGTACCGAGTCAAAGGACGAGACAGTAAAATGTTGCTCGGCCGAGATAGTGATGTTAGCGAGTTGTAGAGATAAGCGCTCGGCCGAGCACTCGGCGCTTTGTTTATTCGTACCGAGTATTCGGCCGAGAGCACTGTCTCGCCCTTTTACTCGGTACATGTGATCAGGGTATTAGTTCTAGTAGTTTTGGCTGTGCGTTGATATCAGTTGGTCAGTTTCTCCTTTTAGTTATAAATACATATAAGTGTGTTAATTGCCTGTTCATATTAGGATTACATAGGTATAACCTTGTCACCCCCACCACTCTAACGTTTATCTCATTATTCAAAATGAAAAAAAAAACAAGGTATTTTGAACCTCCTGCTTGTTGACCCTAAGGTACTAAGCTGACATTACGAGCGTTTTCTCTTTGTGAACCTAAACCATATCATACGATATTTGACACCCTTATACCTACCTCATAATTCAATCATGTTACAACAGCTAGACACATAGGTATAGCTATATTTATACTCGTATCTGAAAGCGTCTCTTCATTCAAAGTAAAGACAAGTTAGTATCACACAGCTGTAAGGAACACTCCAAGTATTGAAATTTCATAATCTATTTGCGAGTCCAAAAGGGGCTGATACTTCGTACAATAGCGAACTGCCTGCCAAAGGTCAGTCTGCCCAAACTTCTTCGGCTTATCTTATTCATAAAATAAAAGGTTTAATTAAATTTCAAACTCTGTTAATTAACAAGAAACGACTTAAATCGATGAAGGAACATTTTTTTTAACTAGGTTACGCTGAACGCTTATAAATTAGATGTAGTTAATAATAATTTATACGTGCATCAAACATGTGAATAGATGGAGAGGGAGAGGGAGGCCAAAGAAAAGATGGATGGATTGTGTGAGAAGTGATATGAAAGAAAAGTGAGTTAGTGATAACATGACGAGTGACAGGACAGAATGGAAGAAAAAAACGTGTTGCGCCGACCCCAAATAAAACGGGACAAAGGCAGGAAGATAATGATGACGACACGTGCATCAAACAAGTTAATTCAAAAATCAATTGGCCACTTAACTATCATTTTAAATATATAGAAACATTAAATGAAAAACCCTCAAGAACTAACTAAAAGAAATCCAAAGTAAGGCGTCCAAAAACTCTTCTTCATCGCTGTTGACTAGTTATGCAGGTATCGAAAAAGCTGGCAGCATTGCCACGCTGTATGGCAACGCTTATTTTCTTTGCCCAAGGTGAAAGCTAGCCCTTGGGTCTCGAACGCCCGGAGGACACGGTGGAGCACACAGTCGAGCTGTGCCCTGCTTGGGCGGAGCGCCGTCGTGCCCTCGTGGGGGCGATCGGCGGCGGAGACCTCTCGCGCCGGGCCTTGGTTCAGGCCATGGTCCGGAGCAAGGAGTGGCAGGCGGTCGCCTCCTTCTGCAAAGCAGTAATACTAGCAAAGGAGGAGGCCGACCGCTTCAGGCAACGGCGCCCTCGCCGCCGCCGCCGGGATTCCAATCCCGATTTCCAGCCACCGTAGACGCGGGCTCGTGTCCAGCGAGCCATGGGTAGCTCACTGTCCGATCGTCCGTAACTGTCCGGACCGAGCCAAGACGTCGATGGCGCGCACTGTTCCCGCGCGCCTCAAGGAGTTGTCAGCAACAGGAGGGGCCCAGCTGAGTCGAAGCCTACCGGGATCGGGGTTATCCGAAAGGAAACTAGAGCCCCGGTATGAAGGCTAGAAGGAACGGAGCGGGGTTTTTAGTCAATAAGAGTCTGGCACTATCTCCCGCTCCACCCAAGAGCGGGTTTTGTCGTAAGATGATTTGCCCCGTCGACAAAAAAGAAGCCCTGGGGTCTCGCAAAGTTTCAACAGGGCTTTTGGAAAGGTCTTGAAACAATTTATGGGTACTCGGACCCCACGTTCGGAGAATTTCAACTCCAAATGGCACGAAAATATTTCCACCGATTGAGGTTTACCGCTGCCGCAGCGGCAGCACCAGCACAGCTAGATGAGCTAGGAATATGAGATAGCCCAAGCGTGGATAGATATATAGATTGATTGATTCTTTATTGTACACCAAAAATAAAAATTACATGTGAAACTTAAAATTAATAGGATGTCACAACAGAGAGAGACACAAGTACTAATAATTGGTACTTGAGCTTGGGTATAAAAATAACAATGTATTACTAGAACGATTATATTCCATAATTGAATATTTTCCGTGTACCCACATTACATTTATTTTTCATAAAAATATCCGAAGGCGAAATGTGTAACCAAGCTACGTAATTAATTCTACCAACGTGTCGAAACTCAAGATCGGCGTCTCTTGTAAGTCTTCGCTCGATTGTCTTCGCTATTGTTTGGATTCTTGGTTTTAATTACACATTTTGTTAGATCTTGTTCGACTACTTTCCTTCCTTAAGATCAAATTGCAGCCGGCGTCCCTTTCAATTAGCCTTTTACGAAAACGCACTTTGATCTTCGTTCAAACCCTTTTGTAATATCGTATTATGTTATGCCTAAATATGTAAATCTTTTAATATTTAATATAATTGGGCTATTGTAAAGCTGAACGATACGATATTTTCGTCTCGATCCGTTTGGTTCAAAAATTAAGCTCCTACAATACTTGACTTAGCAAAGACACACTTGAGTGCATTTTTTAAACATATAAATTCTCAGTAGCTTATGTTATAAGTTACAACTGAAGCTGGTGAAAATTTCAATGTTTGTTATGATTTTTTTAAATATGTTAAAAGTGAATTAACTTTTGTTCTCTTCAAGCTAGTGTAATAATTATTAAAACTTAGTTCCTGGTAATCAGTCCACTCGAGACTCCAAAAACCATAGCCTTATATCTTAGCTTTCCATATGTGGCAATAGTTTCCCACCACCCGGGGGTTGTCCTTGGATGCACTAGCATAGCGCGTACAGGAACAATCACTGGTTGGTACCATGGTCTATTAAGAGCGTCTAAACGAGTTGGTTTCAACTCCTTGTACGCCTTCTCTTCTTCATCATCATAAATAAAAGTATAAAATTAAAATTATAATAGCTTTTATTAACTTCCTAATATACTGTATAATCTATCAATATATATAAAAATTAAACCCGTTTTCCGTTGTCACGACATAGCATGAAAACGGCTTGACCGATTTGGCTGATTTTTTTTTGTTGTGATTGTTATTGTGAGGATAAGGTTCTTATGAAAAAAAAAAATTAGGGTAGTGTAGGGCAGAGTAGAGTAGGGTAGAGTAGGGTAGATTGGGGTAGAGTAGGGTAGAGTAGGGTATAGTAGTGTGAAGTAGAGACGAGCGGGAGCGAAGCCGCGCGGGCAAAAGCTAGTTAATAATAAAATGTAAAAAATATTTTCTGGCATCGGTTTAAGAAGATTGTTTTGCTTTAGCATAGGCTTCCCCCATATTTTTCCCCAGCTCTCGGTCATGGGTTTTCCTCTTTCACAATGGCATTGACCAATGTGGAAGCTAATGTACTCGTAACACGCTTTTAAACATAGAATACTTGTCTTGTTCTATTCCCCGCTCTTTCAGCCATGTCTTTGGTTACCTACTCCACTCCCATTAGCCGTAGCGTTATGTTATATAGCTTATATCCGTCGTCGATAAATGGACTATACAACACGAACTAGTAGGTCCTTAGATAGGTACGAGTTGAACTATTGTAATCATATTTTGTTAATTCAAAATCATTATTTTAAAAATCTCTTTTTAATGTAGAACCTACGTACGTTTTTGTGGTTGGTATACATTAAATAACTCCTCCCGCTCTAGAGCGAGAGGGAGTGGATATCTAATCATTAAAATCCACCTATGTTCCTATAGTTGTTGCTGTTGTCCTTTTATGTTCACGATAACTCTCTATTTAAGCTCATAATCTTTTTATTTCACACAGGCCTACATGGGCACTTATAAAACGTCAGAAGCTAGTGCGTAGCCCTTAATCTACCTATTATTATTTAACCACTAATAGATATTTAAATTACCTTACGAGTGATATCACTCCTTTGTAGATAAGAGCCATAACTATTCATATACATGAGAATTCAAAAACTCAGTCTATCGCAGTCGATTGCCGGATTATAGGCCTTTTTAAAATGCGTTACAATACCAGGTACTCCGCCTTCCACATCGTTGGATAAGCCTGGAGAGTCCTTATACAACTAGAATGTTAAGCAAATATTTTTGGTCACCCTGTGCAGTCAACGCCGCAAAATGGCTATTATTTTTGAACGGCCTGACATGTTTAAAGCCTAGCCAGCAATAGAAATATAGTAATTACCTATAACTCTTGCTAGGAAACATCTCTTTGACTATCGGTACGTATATATAAATTAGTTTCACTTGTCCCGATGTTTGTATGTCAGTACTCTTGAAAATTCATCCACTTTCCGGTTACCAATTGAGCTGAAATTTTGTATACATGTGTCAAATCAGATGACAATGCAAAATTATTATAACTTGGAGTTGATCTGATGACGAAACTGAAAGGTGGCTACAAGAACTTTTTGAAATGGTCTTAATGAATATTAATTATACAGGTATATACCGCGCTATAAAAGCTTGCTATGAAGAAATGACTTTCATTGAAAACTTGTTGACTTAACCCTTCAGATTCCGTCAATTAGAGACACAATAGTAAGACAATAGATGCGCGGCCACCGGTGGTCGCTTGGTGATTCATGAATTAAAGAATACCCAGTTTTCATGAAACGAAAATCCCAGTTACTCACAGAAGCAAAGGTATTCGGGGTTCGTTTTGTTACACGTCTGAGTAATATCACGGCATTCTAGAAGCGACACGGTACAGCGTGGCGAGCATCTCGGGAGGCAATTGGAGCTCGCCACGTGACAGGATAATGAGCTCACGTGACCCGTCAGACACAGCCCTACAACCGTCGCCGTCGACGAACCAACAATTTCCGGTCTCTGACGAACGCGTTTCCAATTTCAGACCTCGGTAAGCACTTTCCCATCACTTGTTTTTCCGATTTCTTGCGTTAAAACCCTATCAGAACGTACTTACATGTTGTAGAACACGTGATCGCAAAATTCACTTTTACCTGAACGCTCGAGGCTATTGTGCAATTTGTCTTCCTTGAAATTGAAAGCTAATGAAGCAATCTTAGGCATATATTGATCGATCTCATCTTAAGAAAAGATCTCGTCTAAATTATTGTTCATTTAGGGTTCTGTACCAGTGTCGATAAAAACAAATCTCTTTTAAGATCATTTTGTTGTCCATGTGTACGTATGTCATGACTCTTTTTCTCAGGAACGCGTGAACGTACCGCTGGAATTAATATCAAATAATTAGGTCATCTACCTCTTGGAACAGTGAACAAAGCAGTCTCAATGTCCGTATACTCGTATCGACTCATATTTTGACGCTTGCAAGGGGATCAAAAATCATGAATCAATGCCATGTTAAAAAATTCTGAAAACCGTTTTGTGAATTAGTATATAAATCAGTTTGTACGGAACTCTCGGTACTCAAAACTCTTTGTAAGGTACCTAATTTATTTAATCACTAGCTTTTGCCCGCAGCTTCGCCCGCGTACATAAAATATAGCCTGTGTCACTCAGGAATAAAGCAACTTTCTGTAGGTAAAAAAAAATTAGCAATCGGACCAATACTTCCAGAGATTATCTCCTACAAACAACCACCTACAATTAAAGTAAAACACTTGACACTTGACCACTCATAAATAGTTCCTTCTCGATCATGAAACAAACCATAATGACGCTATTTACAACATATTCTTACTCAGTAAAGGAAAATAAAAACATCTTGGGAAAACCTATGAATGGTTTTTACAAACCCAAATACGACATTTGTTGCGGAAAAACGTCAAGATTCCGTGAGACCCATCACGTTGGAACTATAAAGATGAGTCTAAAACGCATTACATGATTTGAATACCAACTAGGTTAAAGTATACCCCATAAGAGACAGATGTGAACCCACATTAAGATTTTAAAGATATATGGCTTCATGCTACATAACGATTTTATGACTCTAATAACTGTTTTGGTCACTGAAGTATATTTTATGACAATATTCTCTAAATCTCGCAGCCGATAGACTTGTTTTTTTTTTTTATCTGATATAAACTAGTACTTGACTGCAATCCCACCTGATGGTAAGCGGTGATGCAATCGTTGATGGTGAGGCGCACTAGTTTATTAAGAGCCTATTCACTCTAGCCTTGAAGACGCTCAGATTGTAATCGGACGGGAAGACCGCAGCAGGCAAATTGTTCCAGTCCTTCGATGTACGCGGTATAAATGACGAAGCGAAACGACCGGACCGTAGAGGTTTCAACAACGTAAGGGTGGATACTCGCCGTACGTCGGTTTGTCCGGTGGTAGAAATGGGATGGCGGAATCAAGTCATGCAATTCCTGCGCGCACTCTCCAAAATGCAACCTGTAAAACACCGAAAGGCTGGCTACCCTACGCCTGTGCTCAAGGCTTTGAAGATTGGACTTAACCATATCTGGATCACCAATCAGTCTCTTCGCACACCTTTCCACCGAGTCCAAAGCTGCCAGGTGGCACTTTGCAGCACCAGCCCATATGTGGCTGCAGTACACACGATTGGACCTGTGCTTTGTATAATATTAAAAGCTGTCCCGGTGTGAAGTACCGCCGGACTTTTGCTAGAACGCCTAGTTTCCTAGCAGCAACTTTGGCTTTGGACTCAATGAACCGCCCAAAATTGAGGTCGGAGGAAATTTCAACACCCAAGAGCTGAAGGTAGTCGGTACAATCCAATGTTACATTCTGAAAAGTAGGAGCCGAGGTGAACGGGCTCCTTTTGGCGGTGAACAGACACGCCTGTGTTTTGGCGGCGTTGAATCCCACCAGATTGGTTTCGCCCCACTCGGAGACTGCCTGAAGTGAGATATTCACACGCTCTACTATAGCCTCTCGTTCGGACCGGATTTGTTCCTTACTAGTCCGAGTACCTAGCAGGTATCTCTCTACAACTGTGCTATCATCTGCATACCCATAGATACCGGGCATCAGCAGGTCATTAATATGCAACAGGAAAAAAAAATGCAGAGAGAACTGACCCCTGAGGAACTCCGGTAACTCCATTAGTCGACATGGGCTCTGATGAGCATCCATCGACAACAACACGAAAAGACCGTTCTCTCAGGAAGTCTTTTAAATCCAGTTAATCAGACCAGGGGATATGCCATATGCCGAATGCTGACTTAAGAGACTATCATGCCATACCCTGTGTGGCCTTCGAGACGTCCAAAGAGACCGCAATCGCTTCTCCATTCTTCTCGAGGGCCTCGCCCCATAAGTGGGTGGCATGCGCTAGTAGATCCCCAGTAGACCGATTGCGGCGAAACCCGTATTGCCGGTCACTGAGGAGATCGTTACGTTCTAGGTATGCCATGAGGCGCGAGTTCAATACACGCTCCATAATCTTGCAGAGTATGGAGGTTACCGAAATTGGCCGATAGTTGGCAGGATCGGCACGACTGCCCTTTTTGGGCACGGGTTGCACGTTGGCAAGCTTCCAGGATTTGGGCATTATCCCAGTCCTAAACGAGAGGCGATACAAGCGCGTCAATACAGGAGACAACTCGGGCGCACAAGCCTTGAGAACAATCGCAGGTATACCATCTGGTCCACTAGCTTTATTCACGTCTAGACGACACAGTGCTCTCAGAACTTCTTTGTGCCTTATGCGAACTTCGGGCATCGAAGTGCCGCAGTGAGGTAGGGTCGGTGGAGTAGCACTGCCAGTATCAAGACGAGAATTACAAAGAAAAGGAAGAAAGAAAAGGGCGAAGAGAGATGCAAAGAGACCTGCTTTCTCTCTCGCCGTATGAGCCAGTGTTCCGTCAGGTTTAACCAGCGGAGGCAATGTGGGCCGACAGAAGTTCGCTTCGACTGATTTGGCAAGGGACCAGAACGCTCTACTACCGGATGGCTGTGCAGAGAGCTTTGTGCCAATATGGGTAATGCGGTCAAAGCGAGCCTTCTTTAGTGCCTTTTTGTAGGACTTGGCAGCACGGTTAAAGGCTCTCTTCTTTGAGCTCAGATCCGGGGATTTCATCAATCCAGGTTAAAAACGCTGAATGCTTATGCTCTTCAGCTTGAACGCAATCAGCATTGAACCATGGGTGAGCTGAGCTTCCGAACTGGTACATCACTATAAGGTATGAAATACTCCATAGCTTTACGTATCACATCGGATACAGCATCCGCACAGATCGACGGATTTTCAGAAGAGAAGCAGACCAGCTGCCAAGGATAAGACGCAAAAAAGTGACGCATCTCATCCCAATCTGCTGACCTGTAACGCCACGTTCGCCGTTCACCACGAGAGTCGCAGTCAAGAGGGGAGAAGGACGATACAGACTTCACCAGACAGTGATCCGAAGTTCCAAGTGGTGAGGAAACTGTTACGATACATCTATCCGGGTCGGTGGTCAGCAGAAGGTCCAGACAGTTTGCAGTATGACCAGCTACATCAGGCACCCTAGTCGCTTGCTTCACCAACTGGGAAAGGCCCATCGACACCGCAAAGTTTCGTGCTTCTCTCCTAGCGTGGTCGGTCTTCTGGTAAGGGAAAAGCCAGTCCTAGTGACAGGCGTTAAAGTCCCCCAGAGTGACGAGCTGCGCATCAGGGTGCCGATGCAGAGCCTTATCGGCGGCCTCACTGAGGTGGTCAAACATTCGAGTCGTCTCCTGATCACCGCTGTGCGATCGGTAGACACAGGCATAGATAATTTTGTCCATGCCAGTGTCCACCAACAGCCATAGCATGGAAAGTGTTGCGTCCTCAATGTGACGGAGACGCTGACAGCAGATGTCATTACGGACGTACACACAGACCCCGGCACGCTGCAGGAAATGATGCTCCAATGAGTATCCCGGGTAGTTGAGGTACGCCGCATCTGACGGACATCTAATCTGCGTCTCCGTCAAGAAAAGCAAGTGTGGCTTGTCAGTCTCTAGATGGTGGTGGACCGCATCGAGATTGGAGTGCAGTCCTCTAATGTTTGAGAGGTGCACTTTGAATGAGAGGACGTGCATCCGCTGTTGACACTTGCTTCTCTTTTTAACTTTCATTATAATTTTTTTTTAATTGGAGTGAATAGGGTTGGTGGAAGATGGCAGTTGAGCGAGATGATGCGACGCTAAACCCGACAACACAACCAGAGTTACCGCGCCAGTGGAGGGTTGATCTGGAGACTGCGGGGACGCCCGAACCCCCCCAGGGATCGCCATCGGGTCCTCTCTCCCGGTCGCCAACCAGCACGATGGGGCCACCCCGGGATTTTTCGCAGTTGGCGGAGCAGCCTTTCATGTGTGGCTGGCACACTACTTGGGCCCCAACTACCTGCGGTGGGCCAGCGGAGCACCGTGCTTCGGATCCCGCTTCCCTCCACGATCAAACGTCCGACGCAACAACAGCTGGTGCATCATACCCGGTCAACATCGCAACACAACTGCTCAGACCCAACTTCCACCGTACGGCTTCACCAGTCATCATGCCGGAACACGACGGATCGCTTGGCGGCATGGCTTTGACTGGTGGGTGGTAACTTAAAAGCTGACAGCCGATGCTTTGGCCTACCACCGCGTTTACTGCTCGTTTAGCACTACCCAGGGGACACGTGTAGGCTGGTCAGAACTCAAGTAACGGACGCGAGCAGCTCATCCCCCAAACAGAGACAGAGTTACATTTGCATTTAAAATTATTTATATCTTTGGATTAAGTTTCCATTATTAGGTAAGTCGAGAGTGAATAGGTTTCTGCTAGGTAAGCGCGTTCCAACATCGACCAGGTCTCATAGATAGATCAGGTATTCAGGTGAAATAGCGGTCAAGCGCGAACCTATCAACAATAAAATCAATCAATCAATCAATTATTTATTTTGTAAAACATAGGTGAAATAAATACCTTATTTCACCTATGTTTTTTTTACATAAAAAGAAAAATAAGTGCACTATGTTTTGCCAAAAGAATGGCGTACAAAGTTAAGGCAAGAAGCCATGCAAGTGTAAAATAAAATATATATCACTAATAATATTACAAAGCTGAAGTATTGTTTATTTGTTTGAACGCAAGAACTCTTCTTCTTCCTGTCCTTATCACATATTACTTGAGGTCAGCGCAACATGTTTTTTCTTCCATTCTGTCCTATCACCCGTCACACTATCACTAACTCTGGGCACGCCACAATTATGGCGGTAAGTCCCCTCTTTGAGGCGTGGCTGGAAAGACCTCACGGCGTCCTTACCTTCCGCATGACGCAGGTCCTCACCGGACATGGCAAGTTCGGGAGGTTCCTGCATCGGATTCGAGCGGAAGAAACGCCCGGGTGCCGCCACTGTGCGGAACGCCCGGAGGACACGGTGGAGCACACAGTAGAGGTGTGCCCTGCTTGGGCGGAGCAACGCCGTGCCCTCGTGGGGGCGATGGCGGCGGAGACCTCTCGCGCCGGGCCTTGGTTCAGGCCATGGTCCGGAGCGAGGAGGAGTGGCAGGCGGTAGCCTCCTTCTGCGAAGCAGTAATGCTAGCAAAGTAGGAGGCAGACCGCATCAGGCAACGGCGCCCCCGCCGCCGCCGCCGGGATTCCGATCCCGATTTCCAGCCACTGTAGACGCGGGCTCGCGGACGGCGAGCCATGGGTAGCTCGCTGTCCGATCGTCCGGTAACTGTCCGGACCGAGCCAAGGCGTCGACGGCGCGCACTGTTCCCGCGCGCCTCAAGGAGTTGTCAGCAACAGGAGGGGCCCATCTGGGTCGAAGCCTACCGGGGTCGGGGTTATCCGAAAGGAAACTAGAGCCCCGGTATGAAGTCTAGAAGGAACGGCGCGGGGTTTTTAGTCAGTAAGGCTCTGACACTGTCTCCCGCTCCACCCAAGAGCGGGTTTCGTCAATGATGATTTTCCCCGTCGACAGAAAAAAAAAAAAAAAAAACTAACTCCCTTTTCTTTCATATCACTCCTAACACAATCCATCCATCTTTTCTTTGGCCTCCCTCTTCCTCTCCATATTTACACCACATTTATACTAAGAACGATAAATCAGAACAATAATCCCAAGAACCACTAATTTCAATTGAAAAATTGATTTAGTGTTGGATAGCCTATTTATTGAGGAAAGCTTTAGGCTATATTATTATGACTTCATGCTACGCTAAAGAAGCAGGTGAACCCGCAGGGGACAGCTAGTTATTAATAAATACTAATGCAAACACAATCGATAAACTATTACTAAGATTACAACTTTCTTTGGCTTTATCTCTACATTTCACACCTTTAATCCAATACCGTCACTAAACGAAATTCTTCTAAAAACTGTTTTTAACGCCATCTGTTAGTGGAGCGCTAACTTTACAGATTGCTTTGATTCCAATAACTAATGACATAAAAAAAAAAACAATTATTCCTGAAAAGTTAATATAACTTTATTCATATCACTTAATGGTTCCCGTAAATCTTACAATACCTCTCCTGCATAATTTGCTTATTTATGATAGTGACGGTATTGGATTAAATGTGCGATTTGTTAAGAATGTTCAGATTTCATTCGAGACATTGCAGTAAACTTGGCAACTTTTGATCACTTTACAGATTATCGATTATCTTGTTAATCTATACTTAATATTATAAAGAGGTAAAGTTTGTTTTTTAGTTTGTAAAAAGTTATCTCTGAAAGTACTGGTCCGATAGCTAAAAATTTTTTATCGATAGAAAATTCCTGAGTGACATTGGCTATATTTTATGCACGCGTGTGAAGCTGTGGGCAAAGCTAGTCTAATATACAGAGTTATTTGTAAAACACTAGCAACCTCTCAGGACTATGTTAAGAACATCATAAACAACAACTTTTGTTCTATGACTTTTAAAAATTTACATATTTTAGTTCATCAGATTTTCATACAAAATAAATATATTGAACGTTCTAAGTATTAAGAAGTCTATGTAAAGCAAGCGATAGTACAATGCGGTGGGTAGCTGGACATAATTTTGACCTACTTACGGGCAGCTCTCACGAGTTGGTCGGTCGTCTTGATGCGCGCATGCGCTTGCGTTGCGTCATACGTTTTATGATATTAGTAATACAGTCCTGCAAGGTGGTTAGTGTTTTACAAATAACCCTATATAAATATCTCGTATCAGGGGGTTTGTGGTCAAATTTCAAAATAAATCGGTCGTGCCGCTTCGACCGATTTATTTTTGTATTGTGCCTAAGTATGAGAATAGATCGTTAAGTATTTTGCACTCTCCAGGGTCCACCCCTAATTTTTTAATCGCACCTTTAGTATTTTTATTTCGAATTATACTAACGTTTCATTTCTACGATAATTTTAATTGTTTCATTTTTATAATTTTTTTCATCTAGTATGTATCACACTAATTTTATAAAGGCTAAGTTTGTGTGTGTGTGTATGTTTTTGTTACTTCTTCTTACTTGAACGGCACAACGAATTTTGATGAAACTTAGTACACGCGTAGACTCCTAGAATAGCACTTTTTATCCCGGGAATACATACTTTGACAAAATTATCCCAAAGTAATGTTCTTTTCGGATGATTTTCTACCGAAGCCGCTCACGAGTGTTAGTACAAGATATAGTCGAAATAAGTATTTGAATGATTAGCATCTGTCTAAATTTGCTTAGGTGTGAAGTGAACTCGTGACTTGCACCGTCTTATTATTATAGATATTATAATTCAGTTTATATCGGCGAGTATTGTATTGGTAACGTAGGCGTTAGACAATAATATAATCATAGACATGCGGAGCATTTGCAATTTATTATATCTAAACATCTTTGCTTAGAATATGATTAGGTACAAATGTTGCTACCTTCGTACGTTCTTCCTTATTGCAATAAAAATACACACAATATTGCTAGTAAATTCTGAAAAAGTAATTACTGACTAAAATAGGCATTTGATCGTAACATACCTACTTTTGTTGAAAATAATTGGAAGCATAATACCAAATTGATTTTCCAGCAATACCTATACCAACATGATTTTATAGTTAAATGGAAAATCCCAAAATTGTATGGTTTGTGAGTCACAAAACAATGCAGTTGGTTACTGGTTTACAATAAATATCTTTCTAATTATAGAGGCTCTCGCAAATGCGTCGTCTTATTAAAACTCTGATTGAACTACACTAACCAATATTGAGTTATTTTTGTTGTGAGTTAAGCCTTAGTAATATTAGAGAACAAAATATCCCCGAACATGACGCGCAACGCTGTCAAATTACTCCTGTCCTACAATATTTCCCGCGACACATCAATGTATTGTAATTTTTTTTTTATTTTGGATCAATTTGTGCCTGTAGCTTCGCCCGCGTACATAAAATATAGCCTATGTCACTCAGGAATCAAGCAGTTGTCTATCTGTTAAAAAATGTTAGCAATCGGACCAGTACTTGCAGATATTACCTCCTACAAACTAAAAAATTAAAAAATCAATCTTTACCTCTTTATTATATTAGTGCAGATAGACTTGCGTTTGACCACTATCTCACCTGACGGTAAGCGATGATGTGGCCGACGATGGAGCACGCTTGCCCAGAAGCAATCTATTTACTCTTGACTTGAAGACCCCTGGGTTAAAGCTATTTTAGAAAACAGACTCCGGCAGGGAATTCCATTCCTTAGCTGTACGCACAGTGAATGTATTCCCAAAACGCTTTGTACTTATGGATGGGATGTCTACCAAGTACCGGCAGTGCAATGCACATCCGTGGTCCGATGATAGAACGGACTTGGCGGAATTAAATTGTGCAATTCCAATGCACACTCCCCGAAATGTAAATGATAAAAAACCGACAGGCTAGCAACTCGTCGTCAAAAATGTTGGGGATAAGTTCGCTGGACACTGGGTAACCTTGCAATGTCACGTGGTTTTAGCGTTGCGCGTTATGTTGAAGGACTTTTCGCACACCCAGGCCAATAAAGGCGTAAGAGGAATTCACTAACTTTACAGGAGAGCAAAATAACTGTTTAACCAGTATATCTATTTCGTTTTTGACTCTATGATCTTTTGTTATATATCAAAAAATAGTAAAAAAACAGCCTTTTTTCTTGTTTATATTCGAAACACCTTAAATTACCTTGGTAATCAATAACTAATGTTTAATGTTTTACAGACGTTTTCCTTATTTATTTAAGACCAATCCTCAAATGTAATAAATAGTTTTTACTCCAATCATCGCTTTCTAAATATTTTTTTATACTGTAACTACTCATGCTTACGGCTAAAATATAGAGGCTAAGTACTGTTTACGGCCTTTTTGCTTAATTATTTTTATTTGTAACGGGTTGTAATCGGTAATACTTTAAGAAAATCGTTTTTTTATTAGGCATTAAAAAGCATAATATGAGATACAATTATTTTATTTGAAATTTTACGTGCTTATGTTGGTTAATCGGCTTCATTCATTGAAAAAATATTGACTTTAATTGACGCCAAGATTTTTCTTTTTGCTATAAAACCTTCATTTTAAGTCGAAATGTAACGAAAAAAATTGAGCGCATGTATCTTTACTTAAACTATTCAAAACTGCAATAAAAAAATTGACGTATCTGCACTTACGTCTTTGTTGACCTGGGTGTGCGATTTGGTGCCCTAATGTATCTGGGGATTTAAGGTTCACGATCTGACATATTTTATTGCATGCGCTAACTGTACATAGCATAGTCAGCCTTATAAGGTTCCCACTGTTGGGACTCAGGCCTCTTCTCTATGGAGAGGGAATGGGCCGCTATCCACCACGCGGGCCCAGTGCGGGTTGGTGGATGTCACATGTCTTCGAATATTTTGTTTCTAGGACATACCGGTTTCCTCACAATGTTTTCCTTCACCGTTTTGAGAGCAGTGATGATGAAATTAATTACAGAAAGTAATGTGCCTGGCTGGGTTTGAACCCGCGACCTACAATGCGTAAGTCGGGGCCATTACCCCTCGGTCACCACTGCTCTACTAACTGTACACTTCCACTTAAATCCGTAATCTGCATGCTTCTCACCTCATACGATAAGTCTAACAAGGATAAAATTCCGTTTGTTTGTTTCAGTGTAAGTACTCAGAATAGTCGACTAAGAAACACGTGTCTACATGTTTGATACCATTTTATTTACAAAAAAAAAACACTCGCCTATCGTCAACGTTGAGCATGGTTTAAAAGCTTGTTGCTTCATCGAACGCAAACCAACGTGATTTTTGATTAACAGGGAATGCGAAAAAAAGAGATAACACCTAAAAACTCTGTTTTGGCATTCGGTAATTTTGTGATTTACTCAAATATTTCACAAAACTTGTTCCAGGAAATACGTGTTTTTAAAACCAATAAAAGTTTTTCAGAAAAACTTTCGTCATTTAGAATTCCGATTAAATGTGCAAGGCTTCTGTGGATGTTTTTTTTTTATATTATTAATGTAGTACATTATAGAGGTCTTTGCCAGAATAATTTTACACAAATTTATGATTTAATTTCTATATTAATCCTAGATAATATCCACAAGATAGCTGTGTATCGAAAATATCTAGAGAAAGATGTGCGCATAATAATCACGCCCTAATAATAAAAAAATAAACTAATAATTCTTTCTCCTTGAGAGGAGGCCTGAGTCCCAGCAGTGGGAACATTAAAAAGGCTGATTATCACGTAAGAGTGGTAAGGAAATGTATCTCGAATTCTCGACTTGGCCGCTCTAAAATAAATTTTAATTAATTTATTATCTATCTTAGCATGCAGAACAGGCCAAAAGAAAGATAATGGCTCCTCATATTGTTACATAAATTAAAATCCATTTATCTATCTCTACCTACCACGATAACTGCGGTGCGACCTTGACTTTTGCGTTTTCTTCGGCGTTTTATCTCAGATTTGAAATGAGGGTGAATGCCAAGGTAATTTAAACATTCTAAAACAAGAATTAAGTTTCAGAATAGTCTAAAACGATACTAATTATTATTATATAAGTAAATTATGTTTAAAGTGAACACACGTTTTAAAGGAGTAGTGGCCGAGTGGTAACGGCCCCGACTTACGAGTTTGGTCGCGAGTTCAAACCCAGCCAGGCGCCTTACTTTGTGTAATTTATTTAATCAGCTCTCAAAACGGTTAAGGAAAACATCGTGAGGAAACCGGCATGTCCTAGAAGCAAAAATTTTAAGACATGTGACATCCACTAACCCGCACTGGACCCGCGTGGTGGATTACGGCCCATTCCCTCTCCTAGAGAGGAGGCCTGAGTCCCAACAGTGGGAACATTATAAGGCCTACTATGCTATGTTATACACGTTTTGGACAGGACGGCCCCATTTGTCAAGTACCTGTCCTGTTGTCCCCAAACAAAACTTTGGGATGTAAAATGGTCTCGTTTTTCAAAACAAAATTTAATGATTACGCGATAGATTTTTTTTATTTATTCGCACGGAGAGCTTTGATACCGGGATTTAGGATATTGAAATTTAGTTTATATCGATGTCGTTACATCACTCCCCTCCAGAGATCGTAATGCGTCTTGATGCGTCGTGATGCGTGCCGGGCCAGTGGTAGAATGGTTCCAGTGGTTTGGAACCGGAAGCCTCGTAGTTCTCAGTTAGTTGGGACTATCTAAACTATATATAAACAAACTTAAAATAATAATATTTATAAAAAGTTAAAAAAGTGGTGTTCATAGGGCATCCAAAAATTCGTCCACATCGACGTCAACGGGAAAAGTGCCCAGAACGCTGGCAGCATTGCCACGCTGGATAGCAATGCATTGACCTTCAAACTCGAAAAGAACTTGAAATATAACAATTATGACGAAGACCGAACTAAAGTTGAGAGGACTTATTAGGAGGAATTTTACGATTGAAAAAAATGTACGTTCAGCTTTTTTTTAATGTCAAGGGGAAGCACATTCCAGAATTAATCCAATCATCACTTGATGGGACATAAAAAATACAAGTATTGTTATTTTCCTCATAATATCTATCGTAATCTTCATTTTGATTACGTTTCCCTAGTATTTAATCGTAAGTACTAACCAGTTTTACTACAAACAAGTGCACAAGATTCAACGAACTGACGATATTTTTTTGTGAATACCCAATAAGTATTGTTTGAGTCGCTAAATGGAATTAGGCAGTGATCTCGGCGCACATTGGGGCAGGGTGAAAGATTTTTGAAAGATATATTTTTTTTTTTCAATGAAATTGACACAATAGTATGATTATTTAATGAATAAACAATATTATTTGAATTGATCCCGCTTAAAATAAACGTAAAAATATATTTGACATTGCAAACTGCGGGTAGAAGAACATATACAATAGTATCCCAACATTATACCGCCATTTTTCGTTAATTAATACTTCTAGTCGCATAAAACAGTGCCTTTCTACCGTTTTAATTAAATCATAATCTTTGTTTACTGATTTAACTTGTTAGTGGAGAGAGTGGTGGTGCGCACAGACTGAGAGAAGGTGGGCTTGCAAAATGATTACGATTGATTGTTGTTATTTCTTCTATGAAAGACTTTTTCCGCCTGATTTACGAACTACTTTTCTAGCAATACTAAAGCTTGCTTAACACTTTTGGAAATAAAACAGTTATATTTTATCATCACTGTCAAAGTTTATGTTAGCAAGGGTAATTTAACCCTTCAGATACCGTCAATTAGAGACACAATAGTAAGACAATAGATGCGCGGCCACCGGTGGTCGCTTGGGGATTCATGAATTAACCGTTCAGATACCGTCAATTAGAGACACAATAGTAAGACAATAGATGCGCGGCCACCGGTGGTCGCTTGGGGATTCATGAATTAATTCATGAATCCCCAAGCGACCACCGGTGGCCGCGCATCTATTGTCTTACTATTGTGTCTCTAATTGACGGTATCTGAAGGGTTAAGTAAAAAAATACTATCTGTTTGCTGGGCAGGTTGCAAAAACTCTTCACTCAACAAAAACGGTGATAAACAACAAAAAAAACGATAAAACCGAGGCAAGTGTTGAAAACATGTATGTATCATTTACAATATGTATAGATGTATAAAGATATTTAAAAACAAGATTATAGCCGAGATTTTGAGGCTACCAATGTATTTTATGTACATACTTTCAAGTATTTATATTGTAAACGTTTTTACTCTAGTTGATTACTTTCAATCTCTTCTTATGAATTCACAATTACTTAGTACTTGCGTGATTACTAAGGTTGACTAAATCATACCAACTTTCCCTAAGCCTGTGGTTTACTTACCCCAGTTGTGGGGTACATAGATAGATAGATTCTTTGTAAAACCAATAAATAATAACTAGCATGAACTGAAAAAAGTATAAATGTAACTACAGACCAATAACCAATAAAGTAGTCAACTGTCCCCCGATCTACCCAAAACATAAAGTTTATTTTAATTAAACATTGAAAAAATAATTAAGTTCACGGCACTATACGACCTGGCCCACTGTGCGTCGTGACTGTAGTCAACAAATTGTAATATTTAAAAGAGAATCGCATCGTTAACCGGTTAGTGTTGGTCCAGCGTCCGAGAGCAACGCCGCTGCTATCATGAAGCTCTTTATATGCAGTAAGTCTTTAATAATTATCATATTTATACAACTAAAACACAGTTTATCTATTTTAACATCACTTTAACGATAGATCAAACAATTACAAATGAAATTGCCCATAAACGAACTACATTTTGTGAGCATACAATTTAAAATAACCTTTTTTGTCTCATTTCTTTTATTATGTCAGGAAACCGGTTTTTAATAAACAAAGCATGACGATTGCGGTTCTATCTATAATGACACATAACCTAGAATATTATTACATAAGACCTAACCTTTGCATGTTTATAGAAGTGTTTTTTTACTGTTATCCGTCTTCCTGATAATTGAAACTCGTTGAGTTGGAAACATGAGGAATCATCTTCAAGTCTTTAGATAGGTGAATAGATAGATAGATATACTATTTATTGTACACCAAAATTAAAGTTACAGTAGGAGTACCTTTCGACTGACAAGTGAACACCAGTGGCTCGCTTTAGAAAAGGTCTTTGTATTTAATTAAACTAAATAGTTAACAATTAAGTTCACAATTTTAATATGATTTTTAGAAAATTTTGAAAGCAATCGAAAGGTGTTATTCAAATAAAAGCAATCCAAAAGTATTTATTTTAAATAAACCATTTAAAGGCACTTTTGAATAGTCAAATGTCGGTCAGTCCAAAAAAAAAGTGAAGTTAAATTAATAGGGTGTCACAATAAGCGGTCTTATCGCTAAAAGCGATTTTTACAGACAACCTTTGGATAGATTTGACAGAAAAGGAAAAAAAAACGAACTACCTACGTGTAGTTCATGATCTACCACTTACATATGTACTGAGCAATCAACATTTTCAAAAAGGTTTAAAACCTTAAAAATACATTATATAGATAAAAACAAAATGACGTCATTGAATTTTATAATTATCGGAAAACCTGATTTCTTGGGCAGTAAAGGTTGAGTGGGATTCCCTGACATCAAGTAGCAGTAATATTATACTTACTCGACCAGTTTTCCTTATGGCTGATTGTTTATGTTATGCGTTCTGTTTGAATAATATTTTAACACACCTACCGTCATTGTGTGTGTTGTGTTTGAGAATAGACTGTCATAACTTTACAAATCCAAGGTCAAACTATAAGGTGAGTTGATGATTGGGCACGCCACGATTATGGCGGTAAGTCCCCTCTTTGAGGCGTGGCTGGAAAGACCTCACGGCGTCCTTACCTTCCGCATGACGCAGGTCCTCACCGGACATGGCAAGTTCGGGAGGTTCCTGCATCGGATTCAAGCGGAAGAGACGCCCGGGTGTCGCCACTGTGCGCAACGCCCGGAGGACACGGTGGAGCACACCGTCGAGGTGTGCCCTGCCTGGGCGGAGCATCGCCGTGCCCTCGTGGGGGCGATCGGCGGCGGAGACCTCTCGCGCCGGGCCCTGGTCGAGGCCATGGTCCGGAGCGAGGAGGAATGGCAGGCGGTCGCCTCCTTCTGCGAAGCAGTAATGCTTGCAAAGGAGGAGGCCGACCGCATCAGGCAACGGCGCCCTCGCCGCCGTCGCCGGGATTCCGATCCCGATTTCCGGCCACCGTAGACGCAGGCTCGAGGACGGCGAGCTATGGGTAGCTCGCTGTCCGATCGTCCGGTAATGGACCGAGTCTAAGACGTCGACGGCGCGCACTGTTCCCGCGCGCCTCAAGGAGTTGTCAGCAGCAGGAGGGGCCCAGCTGGGTCGAAGCCTACTGGGGACAGGGTTGTCCGAAAGGGAGCTCGTGCCCCGGTATGAAGGCTAGAAGGAACGGCGCGGGGTTTTTAGTCAGTAAGAGTCTGACACTGTCTCCCGCTCCACCCAAGAGCGGGTTTCGTCAAAGATGATTTTCCCCGTCGAGAAAAAAAAAAAAAAAAGGTGAGTTGATGATAAACTTTAGTAATTACTAATTAAATGAAGGTAAGGGGTCTTTATAATATTAATAATATTAGATGACACGGCAAAGGTTGTTCTAACAAATTAAAAATAAATAAATACAGCGTTTGTAATGCCAAATATCTTACGTTTCTATATGTAGAGAACGTTGTTGTTAAATATATGTGTTCTTGTTTGTTTTTCCCAATAAATAAATAAAAATAATCATAGAAAATATGGGTAGGATAAAAATAGTTCTCAGGCCTAACAAAAATTCATAAAACTCGGCCAAATGAAGATTTTTATATAAGTTTTTTTTCTAACTTTTGCCCACAGCTTAGCCGACGTACGTAAGTAAAAATATAAAATATAATGTCATTCGGAAATAAAGCAGTTTTCTATCAGTGAAAAAAAATCAGACCAGTACTTTCAGAGATTACCTTATACAAACAAAAAACAAACTACTTCTCTATAATATTTAGAGACAAGCTTCTAACCGAATCAAATTGAATATGGTTACAATCTGTTTGTACTAGTACCTCCTTATAAAAACTTAAGCTAACTTCGCCTTGCAATAAATACCTGTTCTGTTCATCTTCAGTTATGCAAAAAAAACATTCAAGTTTATTGTTAAAACTAGTTCTGATAGACTTGTATAAAAACTTGCAATACACATTGATGAAGTGTATAAGGAAGCTTTAAGAAATTCGCCTCGGACAGACAAGGAAACTTAATATTGACCTTTAAACCTTTATACAATAGAAATACAATGAGACAGCGAACGTCATCGTTCGCTTGAGGTTTAATGAATTAACCCCTCGAGCGCCAGTGGTCCATTGACCCGGAAAATTATACTGTTTACGAAAACGACCAAAAAAAAAATTTTTTAAAAAGAAACACTTTTTCTGATTTTTTCTCGGAAAAACCAATAACCCTTACTAATATTATAAAAGCGAAAGTGAGTTTATTTGTTTGTTTGTTACGTCTTCACGCCTAAATGGCAAAACCGATTTTGATGAAACTTGGTACACGGATAGACCATATCCTGGAATAGGACATAGGATAATTTTTTTCCCGAAAGTATGTTCCCTTGGGATAATTTTCTGCTATCACGCGGGCGAAGCCGCTGGGAGCAGCTAGTAATAATATTATAATATATAGAAAAACAAAAATTTTCGTACTAACGTGTTTACAAAATGAAAATTAAGCGTTTTTTCAAGGTCTCCAAGTAGTACAGACTTATGTACATACAATCGGTGCTCGAAGGGTTAAAGCTTGTAAGCACTAAGAAAAGTGGTTTAATGTCTAAGCTTGTCCTATTGAGGTCAAACTGAGGTAATATTTGCAAACAAGTATGAAAAATTACCTCGGCTACGTGAGCTAAGCTTTACTATTAACTTGTTTTACTCATCTCAACACTTTCCCAAGTCAGCACCCATGAGTTCTTATTTATTATTCCCACGAAAAATTCTTATCTCGGCACCCTGTCATCGATTAAATTTTTGAGCTGCGGGATTGTTCGAGATTTCCGTGGCCCTGAAACGCAAAAAGTGACAGAAGAATCACAAATTTTAGTCAGTAAAAGTCTGATATTCCTCAAGCTCCTTTAAGAATAAGAGAAGAGGTTTTATGATTTCACTTAAAAAAAAAGAGTCATTGTTAGGTACACTAGTTGTCCAAAATAAGTACACAGTGTAACGACTGAATTGCTGTCAATTTTTTTTATTATTATTACTTACCGTTGATTTTTGCTTTTACTTTACCAAGTTTGTATTTTTGTTTTACTTTTCCCAAGTTACTGTCTAAGCAGAGATCGTGGAATCTCTAATTAGAGTGATTCAAGGGAGAGTCCGACAATAGTATTTTAATAATTAAATTTACTTTTTACTAAGTAACTTTTTTTATTTTGATTCAATCAAAACTCGAGTTACTTTATTTCAATTTTTCAAGTGTACCTAGAACAGGATGTCGGGAAGTAAGTTTTTCGTGGTCATGATAAATAAAATCATGGATAGTTGCTTATGCTTGAAATGTATATTAAAAAAACGTAAGTAACTCTAGAAAACCTTTTTATAAAAAAAATAACCGAACTCATCAAAAAATTTAATTGAATTTGAGGAGTTCCTTCGATTTCGTCAAGATTCCCTTATCAGATCCCAACTTGGTGACTATGGGACTATTTGGGAAGTATACCCGTTCCAACAAAAACAATATTTTTCGCATTGGTTGGCAACCAACTAAGTTATGCGCGAACAAACATAAAAAAATTACAAACATCTGAATTGAGAACTTCCTCTTTTTTTTAAGTCGGCTTAAAAGCCACAGCAGTACTTGCATACAATCGTCCATTCAGAATCATTTCAGCAGTACTAACTATAATGTTTAATGTTTCAGTATTGGCCTTTGTGGCATCAGCGATGGCGGAACAAACAAATGCAGATCTTTTGAAATCCAGCAATGAAGTCTTTACCGCTAAAATGTTCCAGGTAAGTAAATAGAACACAATATTCTATAATCATAACCATTTCCAATCATCAATAGAGGGTATCTTAACATTCCGAAATTCGATCAGACCACAGATCAGATAGATCTTTGGCAAACGTTACGCTTACGGATTGTCAGAAGCCAGGTAATCTGAAAACTGTCCTGCCAATAGGTATCGTGCTACCTAATTATAGTTGTCAATGAAGGCCCGTGTTTTGACATTTGTATTCTGACTACCTAGCGGCTTGTCCGGTGTAGTGTAGCTACTACTAAAATAGCTACCACTACACATCGGACCCCTAATTATTATTTTATTGTTTCTTTCAGTTTCGTTCCAAGTTACATTATAGGGTCTTTCTCAAATGTCAAAACAGGCCTTTTATTTTTTAACGAATTTACTGGGTTGTGGAAATCAGATAGGTATAGCTCCTTATAAAATACCTACTGGTATTCAGCTTCAGCCGGTAAAACTGAATTTTACAATAATAACGTTATGCCATACCCACCTTATCACATTAATGACATTAATTTTGACGTTTGACATTAACTACCAATGAAATTAACAGAAATGGAAACTTGTATGCGATAAGCGATAACCTAAAGTCTAATTACGTATGCAATTTGATAGAGATTATTATATTTTTTGACTTTCGGAGCTGTGCATGTTCTCTTGATAATTTGTATAGGTCTTAGATCTTTAAATAATTGAAAGCGATCCATAGACTACGTGCGCAAGTAGGCTGTTGCAAACACAACCTGGCATAGTGAGGGCTTATAGACCCCTCCGACACCCAGTGCGAGCACGGTGCTCTTGACCAAACGATGGCCCACTTATTGGAGTGCCCAAAGTGTCCCTACACCTGCACTAGAGGATCTAAAAACGTCTTTAAAGCTGCTATAAACGTGGCAACCCACAGGGCCCAAAAACTAAGGTAGAAGAAAACCATCGATTCCAGAAGAAGAAGATACTTTTAATTTAAAAAAGACCAGTTACTAGGTACTGTTTTATGATATTTATCGTATCATTAGAGAGCCATTGTCTATAGTAGCCACCGCAAAAATAGTAATAAGTCAAACTACAATCTAAAAAGTCAGTTTCGTTATAGTATTGTTTTTTATAGGGGAATTAAAAAACGAGCGACTAAAAACAGACTTAGCTACTGATGATGAGATACTGTTTTACTGTTGAGTGATATGAATTTGAGTAAGCGACACATTAACTAAACTAACGACAAATATTGATTAACAATAAAATCCAGAACGAGCTTACTAAAAGTGGCTGTTTGAAATTCTAGTTAAACGATTTAATTATAAAGTGAGCGACTAAAATAATAAGTGAGCGACTATATTAATAAGCGAGTGAATAGAAATAAAATTGAGGTTTTACACAACGAACTACTAAAAAGTTAACTTTAACAAATGTTTTCACCATTGTCTAATTATGTAGGTTTTTTTTTTGTCGACGGGGAAAATCATCTTTGACGAAACCCGCTCTTGGGTGGAGCGGGAGACAGTGTCAGACTCTTACTGACTAAAAACCCCGCGCCGTTCCTTCTAGCCTTCATACCGGGGCACGAGCTCCCTTTCGGACAACCCTGTCCCAGTAGGCTTCGACCCAGCTGGGCCCTTCCTGCTGCTGACAACTCCTTGAGGCGCGCGGGAACAGTGCGCGCCGTCGACGTCTTAGACTCGGTCCATTACCGGACTATCAGACAGCGAGCTACCCATAGCTCGCCGTCCGCGAGCCTGCGTCTACGGTGGCCGGAAATCGGGATCGGAATCCCGGCGACGGCGGCGAGGGCGCCGTTGCCTGATGCGGTCGGCCTCCTCCTTTGCAAGCATTACTGCTTCGCAGAAGGAGGCCACCGCCTGCCATTCCTCCTCGCTCCGGACCATGGCCTCGACCAGGGCCCGGTGCGAGAGGTCTCCGCCGCCGATCGCCCCCACGAAGGCACGGCGATGCTCCGCCCAGGCAGGGCACACCTTGACGGTGTGCTCCACCGTGTCCTCCGGGCGTTGCGCACAGTGGCGACACCCAGGCGTCTCTTCCGCCTGAATCCGATGCAGGAACCTCCCGAACTTGCCATGTCCGGTGAGGACCTGCGTCATGCGGAAGGTAAAGACGCCGTGAGGTCTTTCCAGCCACGCCTCACAGAGGGGACTTACCGCCATAATCGTGGCGTGCCCAGCACTGGGTTGCGATAGCCGTTGACGCCATTTCACCATGAGATCCCGCTGGAGCTCTGTCCGCCATGCCTTGACATGTTGCGGCAGTGGATTTTCACCCCGGCGTTGCATCTCCACGCGCATGTCGTGCATGTGTGCAAGGACTGTTGCCTCCAGATCCCACGGTGGTAGGCCAGCCAGAAGGCTCGCCGCTTCGCGGGAGATCGTGCGGTAACCCCGCACCATCCGTATTGCCATGACCCTCTGGCAGGCGTTCAGTATGGACGCCGGTCGCTTTGCCAGCGACGGCGCCCACACCGACGCCCCGTAGAGGGCCATGGACCGAACGATCCCCGCGTAGAGCCTCCGGCAGGAGGCGTCTGGACCCCCAAGATTGGGCAGGAGCCGCTTGAGAGCAGCCCCAGCCCGGAGAAGTTTGGGAGCCAGACTTCGGAAATGTTCTACGAAATTCCACCGGCTGTCGAGGACGAGTCCCAGATACTTCATCGTCGACCCGACGCCGATGCGAACTCCTCCTACCGTAAGTTGGGAGTCCGTTGGTGGCGCGTTCCGAGGCCCGTGGAAGCACATTGGCTCGGATTTATGCAGCGCCACCTCGAGTCCCAACTCCTGGATCCTACCAACGGCTATCGCAACCCCGCGTGTCGCTAGAGCGACCGCCGGCTGGTGCGAACTTCCCTGCGCTAGAATCAGTGTGTCGTCTGCGTAGCAAACCACGCTGACCCCGACAGGGAAGTCGCCGCGCAGCACGTAATCGTAGCCGATGTTCCACAAGGGTGGGCCTAGAACCGACCCCTGCGGAACACCGCACGACATCTCTCGACGTTTCCAGTCTCCCTGGTGACCGGGGTAGACAATGTAGGTTAGGTTAGAACTGTGACCTACCAAGTTGCTCGCAGATTTTATTTTACCATTTATTCCTTACCCGGGTTTACACAATATAAATAACCGAATTATCAAATTACCTTGTGTGACATATATAATACATATCGATATTTAGGGCATTCGATACTGTGTACCTACTTCGATATTTAGGATATTCAGAACACTTCATATAAGATAAAATGCCGCTCAGTATAAATAAATCATGGGCCAAATATTGAAAAAAAAAGCAGGACGTAACGTTGACACTCAAACAAATATTAGGTCGCTCAAATATTATGAAGCTGCTCATTTTGTATGTTAAGTAACTCAAATTAAGGTTTGTAAGTCGCTGTTCGGTAGATTTCTCGCCACTCGCAGTCAGTCGCTCACTTATTATTTCTATAACCCAAAATAATTATTTTTGTCACTTAAAATTTTAATTTACAGTCACTCGTTTAAATACTACCCTTTTTTATATAATGGGTAGGCTCGCGTTTGACCAATATCTCAGTCTGTCTATGTACATATATTGCGATAAAGCCTTGATTGGCAAAACAGCAAGTGCTTTGCCATGACCTTTCTGTTATTTTTGAGAAACATAACCACACTAGGCTTATTTCATCCCTTCAAAGGTGACATTTTCGTCGAGACCGTATTGGAAATTTTCTAAACATACTTCGTACGCAACTCAGCCGTCGCAAAGACAATCTACAAAGATGGGGTTTCATGAAAGTCTCAGCAATGGCCCAACTACCATCTTGCATGCAATCATAGTTCACATAGCTTGATTTATTGCCTAACTTGTATAAAAGGACGTATTCTTATGATCAGTCGTTTCAGAAATAATCCCTAACAAAAGTTATAATAATTTTTTAAAGTTTGCAATACGTCTTGTAGTATGAACATAACTTAGAGTCGCAGTAAAAAATGGATGTTTCCGACAGAATCTAATTTGGCCAATCATTTTATCAAGATTATAGAGTAAACCTTGAATTCATCGACATATGGAAACAAAGACCGTCAACGCAATCAAACGAACATGCAATAGATTTATGTTTTCCTTTATTGAACATGATTTTTCAATTTGAAACACATCGTAAATGCATACCTAATGATTAAATATCTCGTACCTATTACTTTTACATTTTGTTTTTTTCTAGTCTATAGATTTCAATCACCTAAATTGTGGAGTCACAGGTGATATCCAAATCATGTTTCTAAAAGTATTATTATGTGGTAGAAATAAACAATGAGTATTGCAGAACATCGTACACATTCCAAAAAGCTGTTTCATGTCATTTTCCTTACGAACGTTTAGAGATATATCTAAATAATAGAATTCTTTTTGACCTTCAGGAAGTGGTGAAATCCAAACCAGGTGAAAATGTTGTGCTATCGGCATTCTCTGTGCTGTCTCCACTAGCTCAACTATCTCTGGCTTCAGTCGGAGAGACTCATGACGAAATCATGAATGTCATTGGTATGCCCAATGATAACGTGGTAAGTGCATCTAAGTTACAATGTACCAGGTTTTGCGAGTGTCTTTACGCACGTGATAACAGAAAATCACTCCAAGGGAACATACTTCCGTGCCTATGGCCTACTTGTGGAATCCGTTTAAGCAAGGAGATAAATATAAAAACAAAGTGTGATAATGCTTTCCAGAAACAAATGTTGCCAGAAACTGGAAAAGACCCAATAATGACAACACTATGACGCTTAAAACACAGCGTAGCAAAATAAACAATCGTAATGTCACATCATTTCTGAGAATCTCGCAACAATACTCACAATTTTCATCTCATTCGTTGACGTTTGGGTTTTCAATAATTACACTATCTGACTGTCCCATTAGTCTCAGGGTAGCAAGTACACCTGCCGAGTGCTGGATCGGCGGTTCCATGCCCAGGTCAGGCAAAAAGTGTTATGAAATGTTTCCATTTGGAATTTTGCAGTAACAGCTCGGAGTTTGAAAGATGGTGTGACATCCCTATACCTCAGAAAGCAATTGATGTCATTACTCCTGCGCTTGATCTCTCTCGAGTCACGTTGCGTGGCCGTCTTAAGGGAGTATGAGGAAAATAGAACAAAAAGTGCACCTGATCCTATCTCCTGCGTACTTGGCTAATCTCCGTTGAGATTGGTCACCGCAACGACCTTACAGCCTCTAGACGCCTCATGCTCAAAACAATTCTGTCAAATAATCGAGCCACGGGGGTATGGAGTACTGCGTTCGGATTGGTACGGGGGAGCGGGGTACTGCGTTCTAATTGAACGAGACTATTCGGAAATTATTCTGTGGCAACCCACATCAGATCTATAAGTCATATGTGTTAACAGACATGCGTCGCCTGTTTATTAGACGTCTAGTGTCTGTGAGGTTATTAATTTTTAACAATATTATATTTTTTAATAGACAAAGGAAGTATTCGCTGATGTGACCAAACAACTGCGCTCCGTGAAGGGCGTCGAGCTAAGTCTGGCTAACAAAGTGTACGTCCGTGAAGACGCTGAGTTGGACGACGAATTCGCTGCTCTGTCCAGAGATATCTTCAACTCCGACGTTCAAAACATTGACTTCGTTGCGAATGTTGAAGCTGCAAAGCAAATTAACGCATGGGTAAATAATATCTTACTTATTTTATGCTTTCATTTAAAAAACAAAAGAATATTCATGAATATGACTTAAGACCTTTTCCATTCGCTTATCGTAAACATCGAAAATGGTATAAAAGCTTGTTACTTTATAACGCAATCCAACGCGATGTTTAATGAAAAGGCAACGCAAAAAAAGAGTGATAACGCCTGAAAACTCTGTTAGTATTCGGTAATTTAGAGATTTACTCGCATATTTCACAAAACTTGCTCAAATAGCTGTTTTTTTTTTTTTAATTTTTTGAAAAAAGTTGTCGTCATTTAGAGTCTTAATAAAATTTGCAAGGCTTCTGTAGTTTTACTTTTTCGACTTTTTTATTTTTAGGCAAATTATAAAGTACAAAATAAGAGATTTTCAGAGGTCGTTACTGGATTAGTTTTACACAAGTTTAGAAATTGATTTCAATAGAAGCCTAGATAATATTCACAAGACACTGTGTTTCCAAAATATCTAATGAAAAATGTGTAATAACATCATAATCGGTTATGAGCGGTTGTATAAAAAACAGTGAAAATGTGTGTCGTGATCCATCACCTTAAGATCTAAGTTGTATTTGATTTGATTAACATTATTATCTTACACTACTGAGACTTGCTTTGTAGGAATTGATTTTCTTTCAGGAATCCCTCATGTGCAAGTGCAAGTGGATAACACACTATCTGAACCGTAGTTGTGGTTGATGATCTTTACTTAACAACATTTATATTTTTCAAACATATACAAAACAGTTATCAATTTAGTTCTCCTTGTGTAACCGAGTTAAATAATCTTATAAATAGAGATCCAAATTATGAAGACAATACTGTAATTTGTTATACTTTTTCAGGTTGAAGAGAACACCAATCACAAGATCAAAGATTTAGTATCAGCAGACACACTGGACAAACTAACCGCCGCTGTTCTTGTTAACGCTATTTACTTCAAGGTATGTTACTTTATTTTAAAAAACACATATAATTATGTTTACAGATATGACAATTATTTTTGTTATATTCTCTTCATTTCACTTATACATTTGTTACATTACTAAATAGTTTATGGTTAAAGAAACTTTGTTCACTCAAAAAGAATAACATGTTCACTTCTATGACGATAATAAAAATAAATTAAGGGTTAAGTTAAGCGACGGTATCGCAGAAAGAAAGAGAAAATAGACTAAAGTAAAATTACTGTAAACTTAACACTTGGTAACATTTAAAATATGATGTTTTAATAGCTTTTTAAAAGTTGGAAGAGATTTCGATTCTTTTATATCTTTAGGTAACTGGTTATACAGGGTTATTTGTAGTCTACGCTGGCGTATCAATTTTCTAGTGTGATGAGTACACGAAAATGGTGCGAATGCTTGCTAAGTTGCTAGGTAGGTGTGATGACAATTTTTCGGAAGCCTGCTTACTATTATTATGAGAAAGATGCACGGGAGTAGTAAGTAGATACAGCAAAATACAGAGTTGAAATGTGTTAGAACAACGAAATCTTAAAGGTTTGTTTTTGGTAATTGTGTTATGTTTTGTAAAAAGTCATCAAAGAAAAGTTGTTGTTTATGATGTTCTTAAGTAGCACAATAGGTTGCTAGTGTTTTACAAATAACCCTGTATAGTTCAGCTATTTCAAAAATAAAAACATTTACAAATATAAAAAACAGTATTCCAACGGTATCGGGAACAAGCTTCAAGCTACCGGCAGTCAGGGCTCCAGAGAAAGGAACCTCCTAACTATACGAGCCGTGTCCAAGAGTAACACTTTCTTGATCCAACCACCTAAAGCAAGCCCCCTAAGGTATTATTCGAGGCTTTTGACAACCTCGCGAGCCAAGCCGATATAGATACTTGATTTGTTAATCTTTCTCGGCTTTTAAGAGGTTCTCGTCATGCAGAACAGATATGACAACAATCATTACACACTTCTCGCTTCGGTCCACCACCACTGTATCAGGCTTATTGGCTACAATAGTCCTCCCAGTGACGATGGACTGATCCCAGTACAATGTGATATTGCCATTATTGAGAACTGAGTCGGGCACATCCCTATAGAATGGCAGAGCAAGTTGCTGATGGATAATCCTTACTACAAGGTTGTGTCTATGCAAGTATTCCCCATTAGTTAGACGAGAACAACCAGACATAACGTGGTGTTATATTTGTCATTATTATTTCTAAAGAGAAAAGTTAGCGTCACAGAAGTATTTTAATGGTGGAATAATGGTGGATTATAAGCAAACAACTTCTTTTTTCAAAATATGTCGGGTATACGATCAGTAACAGAAATTTATTTTAATTCAGGGTAAATGGAAGAAGCCATTCCCCCAACATAGAACCCAAGATGAAGATTTCTATGTGAGCAAGGAAGTGAAGATCAAAAAGCCTACCATGCACGTCACTGACAACTTCAAGTACGGTGAAAGTCAGGAACTTAACGCTAAGGTAAATATTTTTCATTAGTTTCCAGAATTGAACTATTTTAAAGAATCAATACTAAAGTCATCAAAAACATTTAACAATACAGTATAATCCACTGAATAGTATAATAGAAAGCGATTATTTGCTTATTTTTTTTTTAAATTTCTTATTATGTATAATGCATGTATATTGCACAGAAGAGGATCTGCAAGAATAATCTATACTTATAGTTATGTTTGTATTGTAAATTTAATTTGCCATGCATGTGTGTAATTTCAGCTTTTGGAAATACCATATGAAGGAGACCTGTCATCACTTCTTATCGTTCTGCCCAATGAAATCGAAGGCATCGGTTCCGTTGTTGAAAAATTAAAAGACCCATCAGTTTTAACAAAGGCTGTTGATGACATGCGTTACAATGAAGTCGTCGTTGATCTTCCAAAGTTTAAGATCGAAACCACTACAGACCTAAAGGAAGTTCTCAAAAAGGTGAGCACTCGTTTTCTAGCCAGTTACATACACAAGCTACTTACTTACAAGTAAAGACCGGCAAGCTGCTTTCATATCTCCTAATTCGCAAATGACTGAAAATCAATCTACTACAATTTATTGGACTGATTTATTTATCATCATAACAATTTTTTTCAGCTGAATATAGATAAATTGTTCAAAGAACAGGTGGCTACAATAAGTAAACTGGTAAAAGGTGAATCAAATTTGTACGTAAGTGAAGCTGTTCAAAAAGCCTTTATAGATGTCAATGAAGAAGGCACTGAAGCGGCTGCAGCTAATGGTGAGTCTAATTCTACGATTGATATTAAAACACTTAAAAAACAGATAAAAGATTATTATCTAAAGTTACATTGCAATATACCTATTTTTATAAGTAGTTGCCAGTGTTATTACAATGCCACAGGAAGAACAAAAACCTGTTCTATTTTATTCTAAATTAAATAATTTATTTAGAAGAAATTTTTGTGTAGTGGCTCATATATCGGGCATATTTATGATGCCGATGAATGAAGAACATATATGGCGTTAGTAATTTTTTTTGTGTCATTATGAATAATAAGTTAAGGGTAGACCACAGAATTGAAAGACGGATTGTGGGAAAAATTGTATAGCTAGAAAGTGACTATTGAGATGACGGCAAATACAGATTTGAGACGTCCTTTTTTACCGACAGTCACTTGTGCTTGAAGAATAATGTAAATATCGTATACAACATGTCCCAAAATTCAACGATAAGCTAACACCGGAGTATAGATCTGTTCATGACTACTCGGGGGAAAAAAAAATTAACTCAATTTTTTCAAAAAATATGAAACGCAATATTTACAATTCAACGAATTTGGTTCTTGTTTTGAACCAGTATGAATATTATTTTTGTGTGGCTAGTTTTAATAGAGTATTATACTTTTATGTAGTTCATACTTTTTTTTGCATCACGACAAGTTAGCGTTGGTTAAAAGTAAAAATCTTCAAAAAATTTAGAGAATAAAATAAGTCTCAAATTTTTTTGTGAAAAAGCTAGAGATGTTATGGTTTTTTTAAGATTTGTGGTAGAGAGTAGTGCTATTCGGGTTGCCTACAAAAAAAATAACTAAAATACTTTTAAAAAATTGTGGTCGTTGTAGCGAAATATATCATGAAAGAATAAAGTTTTTGAATTATTTCATTTTTTTAAATAACTTATAAACAAATTGAGTTATATTTTATTGAGTAGTCATGGACAGGTCTATCTTCCGGTGTTAGCTTATCGTTAAATTTTGGAACATGCTGTATAAAACTTGAAATCAAATCGGCGTCGGGCCGACGATGAAGTACCTGGGACTCGTCCTCGACAACTGGTGGAACTTCGTGGAGCATTTCCGATGTCTGGCTCCCAAACCAAACCGCACTGGGGTTGCTCTCAAGCGGCTCCTGCCGAACCTTGCGGCACCTTGCTGCGGAACCTTGGGGTCCAGATGCCTCCTGCCGGAGGCTCTACGCGGGAATCGTTCGGTCTATGGCCCTTGATGAGGCACCAGTGTGGGCGCCTTCGCTGCGTCAGCTACCGAAGGTCGATAGTCTGTAAAAAAAAGAATTTCCCATTTGTGAAGTAAGATGTTCTACGGCGCTCTAATATAAATTGGTATATGGACCGGATGATATTTCTGATTCTAATATCAAAAGGTCGTGTTATATTAAATTGTTGATTGCATTTCAGGAGTCATCGTTAGTAATCGTTCGGAAATATATGTATTTGATAGAACTTATTTCAGAGTCGATAGGCCTTTCTTTTACGTCTTAAATTTCAATTCTGTACTGCTATTCAGCGGAGTTCTCTACTCTTAGGTATATTCCATATTTTACTAAGCATGTCCTTCGCAGCATTGTATATGGAAATTATAAGAAAAATGCACGTACATTTTTCACGATGCGTGGTAGCTATACGTTTGTGTCATTATAAAATGTAATTAAATGTATATTTTACATCAAAAGGGTTTTTTTTTTTTTTTTTTTTTTTTTCTCTCGACGGGGAAAATCATCATTGACGAAACCCGCTCTTGGGTGGAGCAGGAGACAGTGTCAGAGTCTTACTGACTAAAAACCCCGCGCCGTTCCTTCTAGCCTTCATACCGGGGCTCTAGTTTCCTTTCGGATAACCCCGACCCCGGTAGGCTTCGACCCAGATGGGCCCCTCCTGTTGCTGACAACTCCTTGAGGCGCGCGGGAACAGTGCGCGCCGTCGACGCCTTGGCTCGGTCCGGACAGTTACCGGACGATCGGACAGCGAGCTACCCATGGCTCGCCGTCCGCGAGCCCGCGTCTACGGTGGCCGGAAATCGGGATCGGAATCCCGGCGGCGGCGGCGGGGGCGCCGTTGCCTGATGCGGTCTGCCTCCTCCTTTGCTAGCATTACTGCTTCGCAGAAGGAGGCGACCGCCTGCCACTCCTCCTCGCTCCGGACCATGGCCTGAACCAAGGCCCGGCGCGAGAGGTCTCCGCCGCCGATCGCCCCCACGAGGACACGGCGTTGCTCCGCCCAAGCAGGGCACACCTCAACTGTGTGCTCCACCGTGTCCTCCGGGCGTTCCGCACAGTGGCGGCACCCGGGCGTCTCTTCCGCTCGAATCCGATGCAGGAACCTCCCGAACTTGCCATGTCCGGTGAGGACCTGCGTCATGCGGAAGGTAAGGACGCCGTGAGGTCTTTCCAGCCACGCCTCAAAGAGGGGACTTACCGCCATAATTGTGGCGTGCCCAGCACTGGGTTGCGATAGTCGCTGACGCCATTTCACCGTGAGATCCCGCCGGAGCTCTGTCCGCCATACCTCGACCTGTCGCGGTAGTGGACTTTCACCCCGGCGTTGCATCTCCACGCGCTTATCGTGCATGTGTGCAAGGACTGTTGCCTCCAGATCCCACGGTGGTAGGCCAGCCAGAAGGCTCGCCGCTTCGCGGGAGATCGTGCGGTAACCCCGCACCATCCGTATTGCCATGACCCTCTGGCAGGCGATCAGTATGGACGCCGGTCGCTTTGCCAGCGACGGCGCCCACACCGGCGCCCCGTAGAGGGCCATGGACCGAACGATCCCCGCGTAGAGCCTCCGGCAGGAGGCGTCTGGACCCCCAAGGTTGGGCAGGAGCCGCTTGAGAGCAGCCCCGGCCCGGTTGAGTTTGGGAGCCAAACGTCGGAAGTGTTCTCCGAAATTCCATCGGCTGTCGAGAACGAGTCCCAGGTACTTCATCGTCGACCCGACGCCGATGCGAACTCCTCCTACCGTAAGTTGGGAGTCTGATGGTGGCGCATTCCGAGGGCCGTGGAAAAACATGGCCTCGGATTTGTGCAGCGCCACCTCGAGTCCCAACTCCTGGATCCTACCAACGACTATCGCAACCCCGCGTGTCGCTAGAGCGACCGCCGCCTGGTGCGACTCTCCCTGCGCTAGAACCAGCGTGTCGTCTGCGTAGCAAACCACGCTGACCCCGTCAGGGAGGTCGCCGCGCAGCACGTAGTCGTAGCCGATGTTCCACAAGGGTGGGCCTAGAACCGACCCCTGCGGAACACCGCACGACATCTCTCGACGTTTCCAGTCTCCCTGGTGACCGGGGTAGATAATGGACCTGTCCGACAGGTAAGCCTCGACCACTCGACAGAGGTATTCGGGCACCCGGTGGTACCGGAGTGCCCTCCGGATCGTACTCCAGGGCAGGGAGTTGAACGCGTTGGCAATGTCCAAGGACACTGCCACGACGCTCCTGCCCCGGGACACCGCAACCCCTGTCGTGAGGGCTCGCACGCGCATGATGGCGTCCACCGTAGAGCGCGCCCTGCGAAAGCCGAACTGTCCGTCCGACAAGTCCGGCCCCACCCGTGTTAGCCGCGCGACGAGGCGGTTTGCAATGACTCTTTCAAAGAGCTTGCCCACCTCGTCGAGCAGCACAATGGGCCGGTACGCGGACGGAGAGTCCGCAGGGCGCCCCGGCTTCGCGATGAGGACCAGTTTCCCCGTCTTCCAGCGGAGTGGAAACTGGCCCCTCTCCATACATGCGCTGAAGAGCCCTCTTAGTCGAGGCCCGAGAGCCTCCATGGCCAGGACCCAGGCTTTCCCTGGCAAGCCGTCGGGTCCTGGGGCGGTGTTCTTGGCACTCAGCCTTCGCACCGCCACTCTCACCTCTACCTCGGTCACCTCTGGAGCGTTGTCGTCGTCGTCGCTGTTGTGGTCCGCGTCAGACACTGCTGGCGGGGGCGGAGCCATGGGCGGGGGGGAGTGTTCCCCTCGCGCAGGGAACAGAGTGGTTACCACACCCTCCACGAGTTGGGGCCGGAGACTCTGAGTCAGCGGCGGAGCCCAGGGGCGTAGCTTGTCCCGTACCAATTTGTACGGGCGCCCCCACGGATCCGCGTTCAGAGACCCCAGCCACACGTTGCGGGCCTCGAGTTTGGCCCGCCTTATCTCCGTTCGGAGGGTGCGCTTTGCCTCTCTGTACCCCTCATACAGCTCCGCTTCTCTGACCTCCGCATCCGGCTGGCGGTTGCGGCGCCTGCAGTGTCTGTCGTACCGGCGGCGCGCGTGGTTGCACGCGTTGCGCAGTGCGCCGATCTCCGGCGACCACCAGTACACGCGGCGCTTAGCACGACCTGGAGGGACTCGGGGCATTGCCGCGTCGCAGATTTGCGACATGGCCTCCTGGAACCACTCCGCCTCGACGTCGATGTCGACAGGCCTGTCCGGTGCTTGCACCCAGGCCTGTACCGTCGCGGCTTCCAGGAGGAGCTCCCGGTCCATCTGCTTAAGCGCCCACCGCGGACCACAAGGGCTCTGTCGGACCGGCGCGGCCGAGGTTTCGGCGGAGACGTCCAACCGGATGTACCGGTGGTCGGAGTACGTCTCCACCTCCTCCATAACGCGCCAGTCAACGACACGCGGCGACAGAGCGGGGCTGGCGAACGAAATGTCCACCACCGACTCACCCCGCATCCGCACCAACGTGGGGACAGAGCCCCGGTTCAGGACGACCAGGCCCAGCTCCAAGGCCCAGTCCTCCACCATCCGACCCCGTCGGTTCGTGTGCCGAGAACCCCAAGCCGTATTCCAGGCGTTGAAGTCCCCGCAAACGACCACGGGGAGGGAACCGAACCCAGCGACGACGGAATTTAGCTCCATCAGGGAGAGTTGGAACACGTCGAGAGATCTGTTCGGGGGCAGGTAGACGCCTACCACAGCGATGTCCCCGAACCGTGCTGCCACGCAACCCCGCCCCCTCGTGACGGACTCGGGGGGCGGGGTACCGGCGGCGGCCGACGAAATTAACGTCACCGAGCCGTCCAAGTCCTGAACCCAGTCTCCACGGGGTTGGACAAAGTACGGCTCGGCGACGACGGCGATATTGATCGACCACTGCGCCATGCTCTGGAGCAACAGATCCTGAGCGGCGGCGCAGTGGTTGATGTTCGCCTGGAGGAGACGTAATGGTGTCGTTATTGACATTCCATTATCGTCTCCTCCTGAGCCCTTTGTGAGGGTCCTGCCGCGGCGGCGGGAGCGGCGGCGATAGCAGCGGCAGCCAGGGTAGTGGCTGCGGCGGTGAGGACGTCAGGGTGGATGCCTCTCCTGACCTTGCCCTTGGCCTTGGTGGGAGGGTCGCAGGACCTACCCCCAGCCCGGTGGTCAGCCGGCTTGCCGGCAGCCGCACATGCGTAGCAGTGCGGCAATGCACGGCATTCGGCGGCCTTATGACCAGGCTGTCCGCACTGGTGGCAGCGGTCGCTGCGATCCACCTCTGCGGCGCAATAGGCGCCCACGTGGTGCCCGACGTGGCATCGGTAGCACCGCAGAGGTCTGGGTTCCAGCATCTTGACTTGGGCTGAAACCCAGCCCACCAACAGCCTTCGGCCCTCGGTCGTGATGGCCTTGGCCACCGACACGGGGCAGCTCACCGTGACGGCTCGCATGCCCGTGCTGTCAGCGCGGATGGTGCCCGCCCGAACCTGATCGGTCGTGCACCCTCCCGCCCTGACGATGGCGGCCACCACTTCTTCCACCCTGACAGAGTCGTCCAGACCCATAATGCGCATGTCTACGCTCTTGGTGGGTCTGGACACTCGGGCCTCCTCGACGTCCAGGGACGCCCTGATCTTGTCGGCCAGAGCGTCGGCGAGTTCGCCGCTGTCCGCCCCGGGGACCTCCAAAATTCGGGCTCCGGTCACGGTCTTCCTTATTCGGAAGCCCCCGGAGGCTCCGAACTCGTCGAGGTGGCCCACCACCGCCTGCTTCGCCTTGGCCATGACTACGTCGTAGTTTACGCCCTTCTTTTCCGCAGCCGGCTGTAGTGTTATCACTACAGCTGCGGAAGTCGGGGCGCGAAGTCTGGCAGTCATGGCCCGCTTCTTGCGCTCCCGTCGCCGTTTGCGCCTATTGGTCGCCCTAGCCGCCTTGCTCGCCTTCTCCTTGGCGCCGACGACCGTCCACTCGGCGCCAGCCGAGGAGTCTTCGGGCGGAGAAGCCGGCAGGCGCGACCTAGTCGCCGCCGCGGCAGGAGGCCCCGCCGGTTTGGTGGCAGCCGCCACCTTGCCCTTCGGGGGGGCGGCAGGCTTCCCCTGCTGCTGCTTTCTGGTCACCGGACCTGACCTCGCCGCTTCCGGCGCCGCGGCCTTGCGCGCGACTTGCCCCGACGGACCTGCCCTGGGTGCAGTAGTCGTCGTGGCCGCGGCGACGGCGGCATAGGACGCCACCCTTTTCGGGTTGGAGGCCGCGAGCGGGGGACGCAGCACGATGCTCTCCAGGACGGAAAGCTGGCGTTGAATCTGCTCCTGGAAGCGTTGCTGCTGCTGCTGCTGCTGCTCCCTGGCAGCAGCCAGCTCTTGCCGCAGCAAGGACAGTACCTCGCTTTCCGCCTTCGTGCTCCGTCCTTCCGGTGACTGTTTAGGAGGGGAGTCCTGGAGACCGGCCAAGGCCTCGAGTCGGCCAATCCTCCCATTCAGGGTCAGCTCATAGGGCTCAAACACGAACCCCAGAGCCCCCCCAATAGTGGCATTGGCCAACTCGATGGAGCGCTTCTTGGCCACTCTCTCCCGCTTGTTGGCCACACTCATGATGGCGGCTGCCACGACCTCCTTAAATTTGGCCATGGCCTCCTCCATTCCCTCCGGCAGCTCGGTAGGGATCGCGGGCGGTATGAGGCTGGCCTGGCGTCCCTCGCTGGCGCTCTCGGCGGGGAGCCCTCTCACTTTGCCCGTCTTTCGGGCGGTACCCCGCCCCGAGGTCGAGACCTTCCGGGCAGGTGCCGTGTCTTCGTCGGAGACGGAGCGTAGAAACTCCGCCTTCCTTTTGTTGGAGGTAGATTCTTCCACCTCCATTACGTCAGAGTTGTGTGAAGACGCGGCATCAGAGTCCGACGCCGCGCCTTCACTCAACTCTCTGAGGCCGAAGCTACGCCCGGCCTCCACCGGCGTCGCGGACGTGCTGGGAACTGGTCCCAGGGACTCCGCGCTGCCGGCTAGTGAGCCACCCTGGCTCAATGCGTCCACGAAGGACGGTAACAGGTCGGTACGGACAGGTACGGACCTGGCGCGCTCTTTGCCCCCCCCAGAATACGAGGGGCAGCCCGAGCTCTGCTCGGGGAGGGATTCTCCGCCTGCGGGGCAGGCGGTACCCTCCTGGGGTAGTGTCTTTTGGAGAAACGCGTCCATTGTTGGCTGACCACAGCTTTGCCTTTTTTATGGGGTGGGGTCCCCAATACACGTTCGCCATCGTGGTCGTGTCTGATGAGCAGACACGTACCCGAGGCGAACCCACTCTCCAAAATCGCTGTCCAGAAGGCGCCAACAGCTATTGGTGCCAGCGCTCCTGGACAGCGCACCCGCCAGGCGGTCCGACTGGACTCCGCCGTGTGTTCCTCTTGGTCTGGTCTCTCGCTTGAGGCCTTCCGGCATGAGTAGCTCTACCGGCATAGCCCTCAAGGTCATTGAGACACGCAAGCCCCACCACGACGACAACGTGGGAACACGGTTGGTGGGGACATCAAAAGGGTTCATTCATTCCAAGAAAGCTGTATATCTTTCGTTAAAACCATATTTGGTACTACAACAATTACTATTAATAAAAGATAAAATAATTTTATTATTATTTATAAAATTTCAGCAAAAGCTGGTGCATCACCAGCATCGGCGTCTTTGCAAGTGCCAAAACAATTCAATGCCGACCGGTCATTTTATTTTGCTCTGATTATTGAGAAGCGTGTCATCTATAACGGAATCTTAAGGAAATAGGTATCAGCTGTGCACTTTACGCCTTTCATATTTAGTTGTGTTACTTTGGGATTTTTTTAAATAAATTATAGAAGCGCGTAATGATACATGAGCGCCATGTCGCCTTCGTTTAATTTTTTGTTTGAACCATATTCTTATAATGTACGTATCAGTAATATTAATAATAAGGCAGCATTTTAAATGAATAAAATTAACCTTTTACAAAATATCACACCCTGCCTTAACGATAGTCGTGTCGGGAAGGATCCTCCCTTTCCGACCCATCCAGCATCAACCTGAGCATGGTTTAAAAGCTTGTTGGTTGATCCAACGCAATATTTGATCAGGAGACAACGCGCGCAACGCGGAAAAAGAGAACTCCTGAACGCTTTGTTGCCATTCGAAAATTGTCATTCACTCAAATAGCTTCACTAAACTAGTTTCAGAAAATACGTGTTCATTTTTCAAACCTTAATATTTTTGGAAAATTTATTCAGAATTTGAATTAAATGGACAAGATTTCTACAGTTTTTTATTTATGAAAAGATAGTTTTATTAGGAAGGGCCTTATGCATTATGAAGGCATATCTCTTTTCTGTAGTAAAATTTAGAATGGCATATGCCGTAACTCTGTTGGGCAATGAGCCCAATTCGTCCTATGATCCTTTCACGCAAAATTGCCGATTTTTAGCGGTACTGGATAAATTTTACACAAATTTATGATTTTATTTCAAAAGAAATCTAGATAATATCCATAAAATATCTAAATTTCCAAAAATATCGAGAAAGATGTTTAATAATCGCGGTTGCATGACTTCATCTTATATATAATAAATCTATAGAAGTTTTTAGTTGTGCACGCATCATGTAAAATGTATGAAATCGGTGCAGATAACTTTTATACATAAAAATTTCGTGTAATTGGATATATTACTTAGGCTTTGTTTCATTGTAATCGGTTGACTATATTAAAAGATAATACTACATTCATTGACTGTACATTGACTGTTAGGCGGTACAAAGTTCACCGGATCAAGTAATACGCTACAAAAGTGCAAGTTTCTATGTATGTTTGTATGAATGTCAGTTAATAAATGCTTGTTATTTCTTTACGTCCAAATTACCTTACCCTGGAATAGAACGTAAGATACTTTTATTTCCGGGAGTATGTATCCTTGCGATAATTTTCACCCAAAACTCCTTCCGAGTTATTTAATGATTTTTCACTGAAAAAAGGGCTTTGTTTGTGTAATCAAAAATACACTTTATTTAATTTTCTCAGCAGCTCTGAAATAATTTGACCGACGCCGCTGCCGTCAATATCGCCACGGCGCTCATGTCTATGTTTTACGTAGCAATTCACTCATAAACTTCAAATCTAAAACCTTCATTAAAGTTTCCATATCTACGGGTAAATTCAACACTTTTTTAAATCTTTCTTTCATTTATTTCCGCTAAAATAAAACTATCTGAAAAATATGAATTTCAACATCAAAAATGTTTCGTAGTCGGGTTAAGTGGTTTTTTTTTACGTTTTTTGGTAGCTTATGTCAATTACTTCGGGAGGGATTTAGTCATGAACTGTAATCTGAAACCTTCTTTAACGTTTCCATCATCTATGGGTAAAATCAATAGTTGAAGATTGTGTGATAAACAGTCTTTTTTTAAATCTTTCTTTCATCTTTTGCCGCTATAAAAAAACTAAAATTTCAAAATCACAGATGTTTCGTAGTCGGGTTTAGTGTTTTTTTTATGTTTTTGGTGGCTTATGTCATTTATTTTGGAAGGAGGAACCAGTAATCGCTAAACTGGTGAAAGTTGGTGTACCTAACCGCAAATAAAATAAAGGACAAATTCCAAGGAGATTAAAGAGATACTCCTTGGATCAAAACACAACCAAAGACACTAAACCTCATTTATCTAGTTTTATTTTTTGAGATTTTGTTTTGCGCTTTGTTTTCGCTTTATATCTATTTATTTCTCTTTTTTATTATCATATTTACCACTTACCTTATGAAGTTATACGCTGTCCATAAAGCCTGAGGTTTGTGTGACCAATTTCTTCCAACCGCTCTATGAAAATTATGTTGACGGATTATTACTACTGAAAATTACCCACACAATTCACATGCGGTTTGAGATAATAATCTTTTGTCTGTTTGTTTTCATCTATACACACAATCTATTTATTAAATACAAGCTATGATCTGTGGTTACACCGGCTCACGTGGTAAGACTTCAACACACTCAAAATCTAGCTACAAGACATGGGCATCAATTAATACATTTTAATTCAAGGCTTTATAGTGTGTCAACATTTAAACTGATCTAAAAAATTAAACTTATCATATTTTATCAACAAATTATTTGTCATTTAATTTAATTTAAATTTAGTATGTTTGAAAGCCAGCAAAAACTTTGTACCAATGAGTTGTCGAAAAATTTATTCGCAAAATATTATATTAATTATGTTACTCATAATTATTTTTCGAGTAGATACCTATATTAAAGATGGTTGTTTGTTACACGTGGGCACTTGTCAGTTTTTAATTTCCCCCGATTGCTAACGTCGTAGCGTGATTTAAACAGGCTATCAGGAATTGCGATATAAATTGCAAAAATACTCTCTCAAATCCGATTGGTAAGTCCAGAGTTTAGCTCGTTTAAACAGAAAAACAAGCGCATTAATTGAGTAAAGCAATGAGTGTAAATACGAAAACCTTGGGTATACTAAGATTCACATTTTTTTCTTGTATTTTTTTTTATTTGACGTTGAAACAACGCAAACAAATCAACTCTCCCATACATTTATGTTTTATTTCACGATTTCAGGTTTGGTTCTATAGTAAAAGCAATTCATAATGAGTACGAACCCGTGCTCATGTTTTTTTGTTGACGTTACTATGTTTTTAGCGATTCATCAGTAAATGACTTTATTGATAGAATTACTCCTAATCAGGGTGAACAAAAACTAAGCTCTTATACTTATTGCATTACAGCATTTATAGTTACTACCAAGGTGGCTAAATTCGTACCAAATCCAACTCCATTCAAGGTTGACAGGCCTTTCTTTTACGCCTTAAAAAACAACTTTGGAATACTATTTAACGGAGTAATTTATTCTTAGGTATTTCAATTTATTTATTTTAAAATGCATGAGCTTTGTAACACTCCAATTATTCTGTCTTGAAACTGGCAGTCCACTAATATGTTTTAAGGTACTACTAATTTTAAAATATACTAAAACAAAACGGTTATTTATAACAGACAGCTGTTAACATCGATTGTAGTCACAAATAAATATATTTATTTAATAATCTATTTATACACAAACACCTAAAACTGAAAACAATTTAAACAAGAACTATAGAACTAAACGCAGATATGAAACAGTACAAACGTGCTGCTTATTTAAAAAGAAGAGAGAAGAATTTTAATAATTTGTTTTAAATTAAAGTTTGTTTATAATAACATTTTTTAAATTAAAGTTTGTTTATAATAACATGTTTTAAATTCAGTGTTTTATTTGTACAATTTCAGAATTCGGAATGGACGGGAATTCGTTTAACGACGATCCGAGTCCTCCCAAGTATTTTGCAGTTGACCGGCCTTTCTATTTCGTATTGATTATTGACAAAAAAACCACCTTCAACGGAATCGTTTACAAATAGGTATCGTGCTTCTCGTTTCACCATTAGGGTGGCGAATGGTTTAAAAAAAACTTCATGTGTACACGTATTAACATAGTCCCATCGTCCATTATATTACTGTTTACACGACCCATGCGTGCATAAAAAAAAAAAAATTAAACTACCACAGCCTAACATCTAAAATTACATTAGTTTTATCAATTAGAATTGATACAATCACGGAGTTGTTTTACAGTCACAACACATTCAGAAAAATTAGGTTAAATTGCTTTTAAAACAACATAAAATCATTTAACAACATAAAATCCTTTTTTTAACTATAAATTTTAGACAACTACTATTATTGAACTACAATACTCACGCAAATCGTCTGTTTAAAAAGATGCAAGCTTCTAAATTAGTTACGATTTAATCGTAATTTTTACGTTCATAGCTATAGGTAGGTTTTAATTTGTCCGATTTTAAAATTCGTAGTAATGGTCGAAACTTCACTCAAATACTTTTCAGTCGCCCGGCCATTTTTTTTTATTTTTTATTACTGACCACATTTGTTTACTAATAGGTATAATTTTTTCACGTCATACCATTAATTGGAAATATAGTGTGGTGGATGTGTTAATTTAAAAAACATTAAACTATAAAATCTTATTTTTTTTGTACTAATCTACATAGTTCCATCGCTCACTATAGTTTACACGTGTGACACAAGCGCACATAATCAAAACTTTAAATTATACTACACACAGCTTATCATAGAAATTAACATTTGTTTTAGAATTATACAATCACAGAAACTTCAACTGAATTTGTCCTGATAGACAAATTCAGGAAAATGAGGTCAAAAAGATGCCAAACAATACATCTTCTTTTAGACGGATAAATACCTCTTTGACTACAAACTTCACATAAATCATCGGGTTAAAAACAATAGTTCAAAATCAGTTTCCACTTTAAACTGTAATTTTTAGGTTTATAACAACAATATGATAATTTTAGTGTTTTGTTTTATTTGTACAATTTCAGAAATGGAAATGGCGCCCGGGAGGTCGTTATTTCGCAAAGTGGTTCCACCCAAACATTATACGGTTGACCGGCCATTTTATTTCTATCTGGTTATTAACAAGACAATTGCCTTCAACGGAATTATTTACAAATAGGTACCAGTGTTTCTCGTTATTCATCGTAAATTCCGGGTGCCATATATGATAAAACATGAAATTAATAAATATTTACATTTTTTGTTCCAGTTCCATAGCTCACTATAGTATACAGTTGTAACACATGCATGCATAACTTATAGTTTCAATTAAACTATCAGTTCCATCGTTCACTGTAGCTTAAACATATAATACATGCAAGCATTGCTAAAAGTTACAATTAAACTACCAGTTCCATCGGTCACTATAGTTTACACTTGTGACATATGCATTATGCATGCAGTAATAATAGTTTCAATTAAATTATCAGTTCACACTTGTGACACATGCATGCTTAACTAATGATTTAAATTAAACTACTACAGTTAGTCATCTAAATTGATATTTGTTTTAGCAATTTGAATCGATGCAATCACAGAAACTTGTACTGTCAAGACTCTTTTAGGAAAGTGACGTTGATAAAGAGCCAAAAACGACTTTGTAAAAGTAGCTCGGCAATTAAGGATATTAGCTTAGTTTTTTATTAGCTTATTTCCCTCTTAAAAAAAGTAATAATAGTTATTAAGTTTGTTATGACAATGTCAAAATTGTGGTTTTTATTTGTACAATTTCAGAATTCGAAATAGGGCCCGGAGGTCCGCTACCTTTCGGACTGTTTACATCCAAATACTTTTTTGCTGACCGACCATTTTACTTCTTACTGTTTATTGACAACAAAATTACCTTCAACGGAATTGTTTACAAATAGGTACTATGTTTTTCGTTACACAATTCACCGTGAAGGAGATAATTAAAAAACATTAAAACAATAATTTGGTATTACACTTAGGTGGTGGTTACACTGGTGACAAAGGCATGCATAACTGATTGTCTCAATTAAACTACCAGTTTTATCGCTCACTATATTATTGACACTTATGACATATGCATGCATAACTAATAATAATTTTAATTAAACTATCTTATCACTAACTATAGCATCATGAAGACTTCTACTATCCTACTTGACCTCCTCTAGCTTATACCTGCGACCTTAGTTGAAAATATTTGTACCTAAGTGCCATTCCAAAGAAACTTTTTTTGGAACTCTCGAGGGGTTAAAGAGCTTGTGGCTTAGCGCATATCTTCGTCATGATCTCGTTGTTTCAAACAAATTGAAGTTGGATTTGATAAATACTGTTGTCTCAAAAATGAACACACAGGAAAAATACAAGAGATTTGTGATAAATTTTTAGTCTTTTTTTAAATAGTGAATACAGCTGTGAGTTGATTTCAGCTTAAGCACAGCACGCAAAACATATTTTTTGTTTTTTTATTTTTATAGAGTGCATATGAGTTCTGGTTTAGCCTTTTACAAACAGTTTCTACACGACATTTCCAGTTTATTTACCTATTAAAATCTTTATTACTCAAAATTATAATAACAAAACTTATTTTATTATAAATTTCAGTATTTGGTGGATTTGGAAGTGCCGCACCTAACTTTGATCCACCCAAATTATTTAAAGTCGACCGGCCATTTTATTTTGAACTGATTGGTTACAAGAGAATTACCTTCAACGGAATCGTTCGCAAATAGGTATAAGTTTTGCAGTATACAGTATCCTGGACCTATATATATGGTTTATGGTTTTTTGAAACAAGACAAAGGATAACGCTGAAAAAGGATAATTTATGTATTTATTAAATAGTAGCAATTTAATTTCTAGATTGAATATATTGGGTTTATTTGTACCAATCTATAACATAGTTACATTGCTCACTATAGTTTACACGTGTTACACATGCGCACAAAACCAAAAGTTTAAATTATACTTACCATAGAAGGCGCCAGATAACCGCGGAATAAAGTACATTGACCTTTTCCCAATATCTTTGCGTAGATACCCACCAAGAATGAATTGATATACAGTTGTGGGACATGCATGCATAACTTATAGTTTAAGTTAAACTACCAGTTCCATAGTTCACTATGGTTTAAACATATGATACCTTGCAAGCATTGCTAAAAGTTACAATTAATCTCCCAGTTCCATCGTTCACTATAGTATATATATATATAATACATGCAAGCATTGATAAAAGTTACAATTAAACTACCAGTACCATCGTTCACTACAGTATAAATATATGATACACGCAAGCATTGATAAAAGTTATAATTAAGCTACCAGTTCCATCAGTCACTATAGTTCACACTTGTGACACATGCATGCATAAACTAATGGTTTCAATGAAACTACTACAGTTTGTCATCTAAATTGATATTAGTTTTAGCAATTTGAATCGATACAATCACAGAAACTTCTACTGTCAGGACACTTTTAGGAGAGTGACGTTGATAAAGAGCCAAAAACGAGTTTGTAAAAGTAGCTCGATAATTAAGGATAATAGTTCAGTTTATTTCCCTCTTAAAATATCGATAATAGTTTTTAGGTTTGTAACAACAATGTGATAATTATTGTGTTTTATTTGCACAATTTCAGAATTTGATATAGCACTCGGAAGTTTATTAGCTTTCGAACTAATTCCACCTAAATTCTTGTTTGCCGACCGACCGTATTATTTCTTACTATTTATTGACAACAGAATTATTACTATCAACGGAATTATTTACAAATAGGTGTAGCTCGTTACATCACTCAATAATAATTTTTATGTTTGTAACAACGATGTGATAATTGGTGTTTTATTTGTACGATTTCAGAATTTGTAGCAGCGGTCGGATATTCACAATATTTTTCACCGATTCCACCCAAATACTTTTCTGCCGACCGACCATTTTACTTCTTACTGTTTATTGACAACAAAATCACCTTCAACGGAATTATTTACAAATAGGTACCGTGTGTCTCGTTAGAAAATTCATCATGGTGGCGAATAATCAAAAGCATGAAAATAAAAAAATATTTATAATTGGTTTATGTATAATATGTAATACAGTAATTATCGCTTATAATGTTAACACTTGCGACACATGCATGCATAACTTATAGTTTCAATTAAACTACTACAGCTTATCATCTGGTGTGACTTTCGTTTTAGCAATTTGAATTGATACCATCACGAAGACTACTATTATCTTACTTGTCTTATTCTATTAAAGCGAGAAAGAAAGCGGCCCAAAATCTTTTTTTTTTTTTGTATATTTAGTCGGGAATTTTTGAATACCTTTGACCTTAGACGAAAATATACGTAGGCACGTAGGTGCCATTCCTAAAAAACTTTTTTTTAAAAGCGCAGTAATATTATGTGGCTAAATATCTCTTTGTTGCGTGTAGATCTCAATGTTTCAAACAAATGGAAGTTGGATTTGACATTTGAAAGTGCATATGAGTACTAGTTTAGCTTTTTACAAACAGTTTCTACACGACACTTCCAGTTTATTTCCCTATCAAAATCGCTATTAATCAAAGTTATAATAACAAAGTTTGTTTTATTATAAATTTCAGTATTTGGTGGATTTGGAAGTGCCGCACCTAACTTTGATCCACCTAAATCATTTAAAGTCGACCGGCCATTTTATTTTGAACTGATTGGTTACAAGAGAATTACCTTCAATGGAATCGTTCGCAAATAGGTATCAGTTTTGCAGTATACCCCTTTCCTGGATATAAATCGATGACTTTTTAAAACAAGATAAAGAGTAACGCTGAAAAATGATAATTTATGTATTGTTAAATAATAACAATTAATTTCTAGACTGAATATAATGATTTTTATGTAAAGTGATTAATGATCCACTCTATATTTTAATGTAATCATCTGAAGTAACTAAGATTCTGACCCTCTGTGGCAATTTGGTCGGAACCGAATTCATGACTAAAAGTTTTCGTTAAATTGGAAAGATGATTTCGAACATTCATTTTTTTCCATATTTATGTTAGAAGTGCATTATGTTATCGTTATTCATTCATCCGACACTTACAGCCTGTCTGTTCAGTAAACATCTCACTGTGAAAATGTATGTGAAATGAACTGAAGTCTTTTCGCTTACTGGGATTGAATACGCACTTCAAACTTCACTTTAGTTTTCACGGCAAGATTTTTACAGAATAGCTATTGTCTAAGGTCTTGGTCACATTACCAGGGTGCGTTGCCGTTATCATGAAACGGCGTACCGCGTTGCCCCGTCGTGCAGATATACGGTGCCGAGATGTGTTGACAAAATGCGCGGTATAGTGTCGCGTCGCGTAAAAACACGGCAACGTCACAAAACCCTTTGGTTGAGTGTTACTTATCTCGTTGTTTTAACTGGTCGCAAAATGTTTGACAACGCAGCATTTGAACAACATGATATCGTGCACGACGCGGCAACGTGCTGCCGTCAGGAACCGCAGCACCACGGTAATGTGGCCACGCCCTAGCATTGATCTTTGTGTGTTGTCTATTCGTTACTTGCCTATTTTCTTTTTCTGCTATAAATATCGTCTTAAAATCTCTTCATAAAAATACCTCTTTCTGTCTTTTTGAAATAGACTTGACTCGTATATTGAGTAGCAAATTTTATAAACAATACAAATAAAAGAAAAGTATTTTTTTAGGTATAGCAAGCTTCTAGCGCTCGTTAATTACAACAAGGTTCTGAAAATTATTAATCTTAGGCTGGTTTTAGAAAATATTTTGTTATCTGTTTTAATTTAATAATTGTTTTGTAAAGGTGCATGCTTAGAAATTGCCATTTAGCCACATTAAAATTAAAATTGGTTTTCTACAAATACTTGAAATGGTTCATATAAACTTATTCACTATGACCCTAAAAATCGCAAGAGGTACCCTAGATCATGGTATTGTGAACGACTTAAGTAGGTGAAGGTAATAAGTGCACACCTTTTACAATCTAAATGTACGTATGAAATGTATTGGATGTCTCCTAAGCAGCATTTCCATCGTTATCGTTGCAGAATTCGGTATCCAATATTTGAGTGCTGTTATATCAGAAAAAATCTCATTCAATGCAGACCATCCATACGCGTTCTTCTTAATGGAGGGAGATAACGTTCTGTTTTGTGGCGTCGTCCAGTCTTAGCAGTCTTAGGTACCTACGCGTATGTTGGCGCATTACTAGTGCCAATAGCATGACTAGTTAAAAAAGTTATAACTGCTTCGCCTCTGTTCTGCTTTTTGTTCTTCTGGTATTTATGATACCAATCCTGAACAACTTTTATCTTCTATAAAAAAGCTATTTCTAACCACATAAGATTTTCTCGTTTCCTGGCTTTCCATTATTCTAGTGTCTTAATCTTTTCCTTGTTGCGAAATACGTGCATGATGTGTAATTTTTCTCGTAAACGATGTTTTAACTACTTAATTAACCTGTATGCTAATATTATATAACAAAAAAACTAAATTATATTTGATTACTACAAATAGCCTCCTTCCGGGTTTTGGCCCCTGGATAGTGCTTGTCAAACACATAAGTCTATGATTATCTCCGTAAATGTTGTCAACTCTAAAATATACGCATATCTTTTATATAAACTTAAGTGAGTATTTCAATAAAGAGAGCGTGGATCCGTTATAAAAAAAATATGTGGTTATTTCCAGTCTGCATATTATTGATTTGATTACGGTTTTTGTTCGTAATTTTAAACAATATACTAGATTTATGTCTATTTAGTGCAGAAATAAATCAAATTAATCTTATTCGATCATAAACTAATCGAAACGAACATTTCAGATGTAAGCCTTGATGTCAGGGCCGCATTTAGATCCACCGCTGAATTCGTAGCAGACCATCCGTTTGTTTTTACGATACTATGTAAAACTAGCGAACTGAACAGAAAATTAAATACATTCACTGGAATATTAGCGAGATAGCACATTACACTATCATAGTATGTATCAAAGGAGTAAAGCATGAGGTTAAGGAGATACTTCTGCAGTGCAGCAACTTCTATGTAAAATTTAACGGAAAAATGACTTACTATTTTAACACACTTATCACTTAGTTTACTGCTAATATTAACGCATAGAATTTGTGGCATTACAACTCTGGACTACGTACTGGAGGAAAATTGACAACACTCTTCCGTAAAACCTCTTTTAGTTTCTACTACAACTGTACTCACACTTAAATTTAACAAGGTAATAAGGTATCAAGGTTGTCTTATGTAACTTGGCAAGCATGGCATACCATAACATTGCATGGATCACAATAATTGGTAACGGTGCATGTTAACAATTTACATTTAAGTTGAGAAGTAAGTCCCTAATGTAAATGAAAGCTTTTAAACCTATTTTCCCGTTCGCCTTTGTTTTGAAGTAAAGATAATTTACTTAAAAAACTTTTTTTTTGTTATTGTTAAAGTCAGTTTTACAAGCAGATTTAAATGTTTTTGTATACAGTACTTATAAATCTTGCAAAAGTAAAAATGTCATAAATATCTCTGTATAATAAATTAACACTGTTCTTTTATGTTTCAGGTTTACTGAAATGTGAGAATAATAATTCTGACAGGGTTGAAATCGAGCAACCGAAAATACTTGAAATTAATAAATTCATTATTTTTAATTCAATTTTGTTGTTTCTTTTGTTATTTTTTCCACCTCAAATATTCATATCTGAAAAAGGACAAATGTTCCCTTACTATCACGATACTGAAGACAAAAATAATAATACATACCGTTCTACCAAGCATACCTAAATATCTACCGTATCATATTGGGACAATACTTTTGAAGAAAGAAAGTTTCTTTATTTATATTAAAACTAGCTTTTGCCCGCGGCTTCACCCGCGTACATAATCCCAGGATAAAAAGTATCCTATGTGTATTCTAGGATATGGTCTACTCGTGTACCAAGTTTTATCGAGATCCGTTCAGTAGTTTTTGCGTGAAAGAGTAACAAACATCATACATCCATCCATACATACAAACTTTCGCATTTATAATATTAGTAGGATATATTCTACTACTGCCCCAATTTGATCCGGTAAGTATTTATGCTTGGTAGAATGGTATGTGTTGAGGCCAAAACAGATTTCCACCCTTACCTGCGGCACGCATTATGGAGCCTAGCCGAGTGCTGCAGCTACTCCACGTTTTTCAATACACTTACAAAGAAATAATAATATTCTACAACCATCACACAACGCCGTCTAGTCCCAAGCTAAGCAGAGCGTAAACTGTTCAGTTGTCTAAACTGATAAACATACTAGTATATTTCTAAATTACACACAGATACAGAACAAATGATCATGCACATCATATAAACATTTGTCCTGGGTGGGAATCGAACCCACGACCTCCGGCATAGCAGTCAGGGCCACTAACCAATAGACCAACAGGTCAGTCATAATAAACGGAAGCTGCCCGGTGACTCGTGGGACCTGTTTGATGCGATTTATGTGATGGCGCCGAGCTGGCTTACTTTTCCGCACTAGTGGGGAAAACAGTAGGTATATTGCTTGCCTAAAAGCGGTAGGAACGGGTTTTTAAGTAAGTATATTGAAAAAGTTACAGATGTCCTAATTACACGAGGCGACCTTATTGCTTTAGGCTGTTTTTACTACTCGACGACCTTAGGCTGGTGCCAAAAACAGAACATGGTAGGGGCAACCTAATAGAAAGACGAATGGAAAATAAATAAGTACAATAAAAAATCATCATCATCCTTATCAGCCTTTTGTAATGTTCCCACTGCTGGGACTCAGGCCTCCTCTGGGAATGGGCTGTAATCCACCACGCAGGCCCAGTGAGGGTTGGTGAATGTCACATGTCTTCGATTGGTTCTAGGACATGTCGGCTTTCTCACGATGTTTCCTTCACCGTTTTGAGAGCAGTGGTGATGAAATAAATTACACAAAGTAGGTCATGCGCCTGGCTGGGTTCGAACCCACGACATACAACTCATAAGTCGGGGCCATTACCACTGGGCCACCACTACACTACTGCAATAATAAATACATACATACAAATAATAGTACATTATGATATAAGTGTGTAATGTTAGTGATTACCGTTGAGGCGGTATTTAGACCCGAGCCATGGCGAGGGTCTTAAAAGATCCGAGAACGGTAATCATTAATTACTCACGTGTATCATAATGACGTTTTTCAATACACTTGTAAAACTAGTAAACTTTTGTGGCGGTAAAAATCTGTTTTCATATGCGCGCCATTTTTTTTTTCATTTCTTCGTGTGGGCCAACCTGCGCCCATCCTGATACGATAAATGTAATAAAATTATGGCGGGGAAGAGGGTGAACAATAAGATTTTAACCACATTATAGCACTAGTGCGGAATGGTAATCAAAATGTCACAGTTTGGTAACAAGTGCCATTATATACCTAAGTGCAGTGCAATAAGAATCACTTTATGAGCAAATGTATTGAAAATAATGTTATTGTGAAAAAAACGAGTCCAACCTATCAATGCTGTGATGATCTTACAAAGTAATACTAGATGTTTTAAGGCAGGCTAGAACATTTACTTCAACCTGGGACCTGTAAGAATACTTGCTAGCTAAGACCACAATTTTTCTAGCCCAGCCTAAACAAACAGAGGATTGCGGGATTGTTTGAAAGAGTGAACTTGGCCCTGGACTGCAAATGACAACTGAGGAAACACAGGTTTTTTTTAGGTGGAAATCATCCAATGACTTCGCCCGCACTTGGGTGGAGCGGAAAAGCGTGTCAGACTTTTACTGACTAAAACCCAAACCCGTTACTTCTTTTTTCGGGGTTTTCTTCCGCACAACCAATAACCCCAGTAGGCTTCGACTCAGCTGGGCCCCTACGGTTTGCTGACAAATCCTTGAGGTGCGCGTGAAACAATTCGCTCAGTCGACGTCTTGGGCTCGGTCTGTTACCGGATGGTCGGACGGCGAGCTACCCGTTGCTCGCCTTTTGCAAGCCCGCGCCTACAGTGAGCAATGATGATGTTACCACTTGAACGCATCACTACTTTGTGCTCTAAGAGTGTCCCAAGTAAATCGTTCATCAATTATTAAGCCTAGGTAGGTAGTTATATTTCTCAAATATATATTTCTTATATATACATTATATTGCTCAACACACTCGCATAGACAGCTTACTTTGTTATCATGAAGGCATTCATACGAACTTAACCGAGATACAGGCTTTCTTAGCTAAATGGTTATACGGAGACGGTATCAGCATACATTTGGTTTTATTTAAGAATACCATTATCGTGCGCCCATTTGACTACATTATGTTTGGTGATTGTTCTTTTCTGGAAGGGAGTTTTAAATTGGATGATAGAACCTAAACTTGAAAATTTTCTGAAGAGGGCCGAACGTTGGTAGCACTTGGGTACGCTAGTCTTTGCAGCAACTTTCCATCTTGCTAAGCAACTGACGCGATATCGGAGAGATGCGACCTCTGGCGGGAGAAGTTTAAACCTCCAGAAGATTTTATCAAGCCGTCGGAGAGCCACTATTCTGGACACGAGATGCCATAGCCAACCTGAAAAACTCTAAACAGATTCCGCATAGAGGTTGGGCGCAGCAAAAATTTTCTCCACAGATTCCTCCATGATTCCTGGATGGTTCCGACCTTCAGTGTTTATGCGGCGTCTCTCCACATACTATCCGTACTATCTGTTCACGTAGGGATCTAATGCCAGTATCAGTGGACGGCATTGCCGTGGCTGAATACTGGGCCAGACATGGAATTTTAGTTTTGCCATCGACACGCTAAGAAGAAGTAAACAATAACAGGATACCACTGCCAAATATACCACCGACGTGCACCTCCTAGCAGAGACTTCAGATACAACCCACTATTTAATGTTGACAGAATAACTGTCAACCTAGAGACTAATGATAGGCTCTCTTCATGCGTGTTATGTATCCTAGAACTTTTGATTGAGCTTTAAATTCTTTAGACGATAGCTTTGGTCATGCGATACCAAAATATCACGGGATTTTCTTTAGGTGAAGGAATGGACCGTAATCCACCACGCAGGTCCTGTGCTAGTTGATGGAAATCACGCGTCTTCGAATTTTGGTTTTGGGACATGCCGGTTGCCTTACGATGTTTTCCATCGCCGTTTTGAGAGTAGTGTCGATGAAATAAATTACACAAAGTAAAATGCCTACCTGAGTTTGGACCCACGACCTAAAACTCGTAAATCGAGGCTCTCTGGCTTATTATAGTGGTAGCAATTTGATACTACAAAAACATACATATATCAATAATATATCAATAAGGTACTATAAAGAGGTAAAGTTTGTTTTTTTTGTTTGTAAGAAGTAATATCTGAAAGCACTGGTCTTTTTTCACTGATAGAAAGCTGCTTTATATCTGAGTGACATATGCTATATGTTATGTACGTGGTCGCAGCTGCAGGCAAAAACTAGTAATAAGTATAATATTCCAGTTTTCTCTCTACTTTACCTAACAATAGACTACGATGCACCTATGGATTTGAAAGTTATTGACACTTTAATAATTGAATTAAAAACTAGTAACGCAATTAAAGTGAAACTATCCGCTCCATTGTGACTAAGTGAACCATAACTGCCCCATGACTTATAAGACAAGTAAATAGTAGTTCCGTTGAGGAGCACTTCCATTGTCCAAGCACATTACTCCAGCAATTTGTTAAGAAGGAACACGACCGCCGCGGAAACTGCCTGATAGACAACGCTTTTGTGCCTTAATGAATACTGTCAGACGAACAAACGCTACACCACCGTAAGACTAATGTGGCCACCTTCCACCCTTGTTATCTTTATGGCCGTACCCATTGTTTATATTGAGCGATGTCATGATTTACCGCTTGCCCCTTTCAACCGGCTTAATAATAAATATTTTAATTCGGAAACTCATTGCTCTACTGCAGATATTTTAAAAATGCATTTTTATTCTGTCGTCGCCTATAAATTGGTTCGGATTTAAAAAAAACTTTTCGTAATCTATGGGTAGCCGTTACTGATTGACTGATCTATCAACACAGCTCAAACCACTGAATGAATCGTGCTGAAATTAGATAGTTATTATGACGTAGACATGCGCTAAGCAAAGAATTAAAAAAAAAAACCTTAAAAGAGTGAAACGGGTGTCCAAATTTTGTATGAAGAAACTTACATTTAACCTACTGAAACCACTGGTAGATTCTAGTACAATTTTTAGTAGGTCGGGGATCAAATGAGATCATATGATAAACGGTAGGTACTCATTAATATACTACGGGTTTATAAACCAATATACTTCTAAAGAGTTGTGCTAGGATTTGAATGTGATAGGAAGATGTATTATTTTTTTAAGTGGGTTTTGGATTGACAACGTGACCAAAGTACTGAAAATACGAGTTGTTGACGATTCGAACACAATAAGTATATTCGGACACCACCAAATTTATTAAAAAAGTGTTTTAATGTACCTGTGTGCCAGTTCGGACTTTGGATACTGTGTCAGAACATATTCGTATTGTATCTAAATCGTCAGCCAGCCGAAAAGACAAAGTACTTAAATAAATGTTGCGTCAACCGTTTATCATTATCACTACTACATTCCAGGAACCCAAGACCATTACAGGTTACCAAATTACCTTTTTATCGACAAATTATCTACGTTTCATACTTCGTTATTTTACGTAGAATACAATAAAGAAGCTAAACTTTACAATTTATGTTTATTTTATACTTTATCTGTCTTTTTCACTGCAAAACTTTCGAAATTCGAACGATTATAATTTAAAAAAAATAGTTAATTTATTTATCAGCTGTCATTTTCACTATTTTTAACCGACTTGATTGAAAGGTTATGCTTCCAAGTTGGTCCCATAGAAATATTGTTATGATCTGATCATGAACTTCGAAGATATGGAACAGAACTCCTCATAGAATCATAGCAGAATTGTCGTAACAAGTAAAATTGCTTTGTTTATACGTGTAGTCGATGACTGACTGAAAGAAAAGGGGGAGGGGGTAAATTCATGTAATATAACCGTATTTGGGATTATAAGAATCGTTATGAGATGCACTCTGGCTATAAGGTAATTTATGTTTAGCTGAAGGGTAGGTACTTTTTAGTGGTGCTACCATAACTAAAAAGTGAAAAATAAAAAACTTTTTACAAAAAAATTAAACCGACTTCAAAAAGTACAAAATAACTTTAATTTTGGAAGTCGGTGTTAAATAACGAAGAGACAAGATTAGGTATCTATTGAAACACCGACTTCCGAAATTAAAGTTATTTTGTACTTTTTGAAGTCGGTTTTCACTGCAATACTTTCGAAATTCGAACGATTATAAAAAAAAAATCGTTAATTTATTTAATATTGCAAACTCTAACCTAGCCAGTGCGGTGCACGGTGTACGGAACTGATGGCATTGCACCAGGAACAACTTCAATTAACGAACAATGCAGAGAAATCTTAACAGCATTTTCTTGTTCGGCGCTGCATGAAAGAGAATCAATTAGCCTTATTCTGTCTAAATTGAATTACTGCGATACTGTGTATGGACCTTGCTTACTGAATAAAACAGAGAGAGTGATTCAACGTGTACAAAATGCCTGTGTTCGATTTTGTGTAACAGTGCCTCGTAGAAGTCACATAACTCCGTTCATAAACCAGATCGGGCTGCTTAAGATGGCGGCCAGGAGGAAGTTTCACTTAGCCTGCTTACTGTTTGGTATTATAAAAACCAATAGACCTCACTATTTATCTGATAAGTTGACTTGGAAGCAAAACTACCTAAAAAACAAACTCCGTTCCATGGTTAGCCCGCTAACCGTGCCAATGCATCGAACTGCTGCTTTCAGGGGCTCCTTCAGGTTTGCATCCACGCATTGCTGGAATGACCTCCCACCTCCAATAAGACACCTGAAAACATTGCAGTGTTTCAAGTTTCAGTATAAAAAGTTACTCATGTCTCAACAACTATCCTCTTAAATTTGTTTGTTGCACTGTTCTGTTTGTACCTCAGGGGTTTTGGCAGTCAAGCACTGGCGGGGATCTCCAGCGGTGCGAGCTGTTTTGGCCATCGAGTCTCTTTCTGCTCCTGTTGATTTGTTGGCCGGTCGGAGCATAACTTACTTCTTGGACTCTATTGGTCACTTTCCAACACTTTAGTTAATCTGTAAATGACATAATATTATATTACGCGAACACTCTCCTGACAATTTTATTCTAATGTTTATTCTTACTGTTTTAATTTTGCATATTTTTTTAGTTTAGTTCTTATCTCCCTTACCTTTTACTCGTTTTTGAGTTGATATCCGTCTTTATTTTTCCTTTCCCGTGTCATTCTAGGCGCCCTCAAACCTCACGCATTAGTAGCTGTTTTTGCTAGGTATTCTCTGAAACTCGACACTTCAACAGCCCAACTCACCCAGAACACATTTTTTTGCTACACACACACTTTACAAATAAATTGATTATGTAAATTGCGTAGGTCCGGAATCTTGTTTTTATTCTATTAGGTAATATGATGTAATATAGTGCCGGTGTAAACCATCGATCAGCCATCTTTTTACTTTACCACAGACTCAAAATCGGACTCGGTGACTGCGCATTGACAATTATTCTAATCGATTTGTTTATTGATCGATGTGTGTGTAAATCGACTATCTCAGTGCTTATTTTTTTCCAATTGTGTCCTGTTGTTTTTATTTGTTTTTATGTTTATATCTCTTTTACGTAAAATAGTTTTCTGTTATTTATGTTTCGTCTATCTTATTGATTATAATATAGTTCACCTATGTTCAATTTTGTAATCCTTGCTGGCCGGTTGGCGTCTCATCGTCGAAAACGGCTGGTGCTGAAAATCAGCGCTGTGGCTCTGTCCTGCACGAGCCCCAGCATTATGCTGAGTACTGGCCGTTTTGCGCTGATGTGACGCATATCCTATCTAGCTGATAGTTTTTAAGTAGGATATTGGTATTTTGTTTATTTTTATTTATTTTTGGGATATGCGTCATGTTGGGCGCAAATAAACACTTTTTCTTTCTTTCTTTCTTTCTTTCTTCTAGCCCGTAAAGTGAGTGCCAAAGAGACAATGGCGAGTGTTGGGTTCCGCGCACCTCTCTACGAACCCCGCGGTAAGGCGAGACTAGCTTGGATTCGACAAAGAATGCACAAAATTGTGCTAACGTTTAAAACTTAAAAATTTTAACAAGAAGACTTTACTCCACGATTTTGGACAAACGAAATAATGGTTACCGGACTTTAACAATGTTAAAGTTAATTAATACATTTATTTATTTCAGATATAGTCCACAGGTACATTAGATACAAAATTAAAATCAAATAAAATATTAGAACAATAAAGAACAAATAGACATTAAGATAACGTAACCAATGTCTAAATGAAAATAATACACATTAACACAAAATGAGATACACAATATAAATCGGTACCTACTTCACTTCGATCAACTGAACCGATCAACTGGTTGTGTGGAATGGAACTCAGTGAAGGATTTTTTTCCAATATGAAACGAATCATCTGTTTTCTTTCTCAACTAAGCAACTTTTAGTTGGTACGATATGTTCTATCTGCTCAACTTTGGTATGAATAAATTGTCTTTGACCCATGTCAAACAAAACTAGGAGAAGCGCTAACATTAAGCTGTATCCACCTTTGTATCAGAGACAGGGGCTCTACCATGACGTCGTTCGAGCAGGAAAGAAGGATGAAGCATACATCCTACATAGCTCCATCCCTTTAACAGTTCAGTTAAAGTCGTAAAATGGATTGCATTAAGGTTTCGTCTCAAGTCCCACCGCTTGGTTGGTAAAAAAAAGAGACTATACTTAATATTTTCGTAAATAAATCCAAATTTCACACTAAAACACGATGACTTCACACTCCAATAAGAACCCTAACTATTGCACGTTCATACATACCACACGTACCTACGTATATCATGTACGAACGAAACAGCAACACAAGTAAAACAAATGGCTGGGACTGAGGACAGCAGAAATCTATACTGTACAGGAAGGGAAAAGCAAAAAAGCCGTTGAAAACACCGATGAGCATTGCCTCACCGGCTGGATAGACAAAATAGGCTTTTTCCGTTCTTCATTCTCCTATTTTTTAAAGCCTGATTTGAAACTCAGTTTATCTCGTAGGTATGTATTCTTTTTACATTTGTGAGGATGCCAAACAATCGCGCTTACTGGTTACACGTTCTTACTTTGATACATACAGAGGTTATCGACAAAATACTTATAAATTATTATTTTCGAAGTATTGTATTATCTACAAAGAATAAAAACAAACCTGCCATACTATGTCTGATACACAGCAATTAAATAAAAGATTAATGTACTTACCCAATACTTGGTCAAGATAGATTTATCATGTTATTCTGCGGAGACCGGATAGATCCTAGACAAACAAAGAACGAACGAATTAACAATACCAAGATTTGTGTTGTGCAGCAGTGAAATCTTTAAACAGAACTAACGCATCTAGTTGGTAGAAGAAAAAGAGGGTAAACTTTGGTAATAGTTCTCGTGACAAGCTAGGTAGCAGGGACGTTATAGACCTCTATAAACGTAAGTCGTAACCGACATAACGAAAAGTAAAAATTTGTATGAAGAAGCTTTTTATACTTACTCCGTGGGAGAAGCCGATTTTTTTTTCGTTTCCTGAAAAAAAAATCTCTTGGAAGGTTGATCAGTTTTGTCTACTGAGCAAGCCCACTCTTTAGATACCGTCAATTAGAGACACAATAGTAAGACAATGACAGCGCAAACGCCGGCGTTCGCTTGGAGTTTAATGAATTCAATTTTGCGGAGAACTGACCCTCACACCCTATATATTATTCCAAGACATTGGTCTACCCGTGTACCAAGTTTTATAAAAATCAGATAATAACAAACATACACACACACTAACTTACACATTTATATACGTAGTGTGATAAAACTATAGTTAACAAGGGAAACGAATAGATACCATAAATCCATTTGCAATTGTTAGTTGTGAGTGATTGACTTATTTAAAGGCTAGTTAAATATCAAACGTTTCAATTTGAAGTTTGAAAATTTCATTATAACTTTATCTACCAATTCAGTTTAGTAAATTGATAGTTAAATAACGATGGATGTTAGGAGCCCAATTAAAATATCGTTTTTGCTAGTGAATAATTTATTTAGTGATCTCCTTTTGATTTAAGTTTGATAGAACTATTTTGGACATACTTCTGCTTCAAAAGGGTGATGCAATGGTGAGATCAACTAATTAAGTAATAAGTCAAACTATCCAGATCACTGTGTTATGGACTAATTCATTATAATTAAGAATTTTTTGTGAGGTGGGAAATTATCTAGTGGCTTCTCCCGCTCTAAAGCAGAACGGGAGGGCGTATCAGGCTTTTACTGTCTGAAACCATAACTGTTTCTCTGACATCTCTTTGATACACGTGTGAAACACTATGCGCCGTTGACGATTCGGGCTCGGTCTGGACGGTTAGCGGACGGCCGGACGGCGAGCTACCAATACGTGCTCGTCATCTGAGAGGCGTTCGTCGAGACGTGAGGATTTCCGTTCCTTCAAGCGTGCGGATGTCTCGTGAGGACACGGTGCGGCGGTGCTCCGCCCAAGCAGAGCACATCTCCACCGTATGCTCTATCGAGTCTTCCAGGCAGTCCGGACATTGGTGACACCCGTGACTATTAATTCATGAATCCCCAAGCGACCACCGGTGGCCGCGCATCTATTGTCTTACTATTGTGTCTCTAATTGACGGTATCTGAAGGGTTAATAAGGTTAGTTTGCAAATTTGTTATACACATATTACTCTTTTTAAATAAAATCTCTTCAAAATCCGTTCAATAATTTAATAGAACTTAGCGAGCTAACAGACTGACCCGACGAGTTTGATAATCCCTTTTTTTACAGAGAAAAACCCTAACACAGCAAGATTTGTGATATAGCACTTCTTCCATTGAATAAACCAACTGTGTTATTATTTATAAGACAAAAACAAGGCTGCATAAAATATGTTGAGCGGCCACGCGAGCGCAGCCCGTCACGTTCCAGGCACTTACATCAGAAACAAAACCACACAGAGCTAACGCGAACTTCCATACCACACATTGACTATTAATCCACTACATAGAAAATGCAATACATTCTCCCGACTATCCGAGAAGGCTGAGAAGTAATATAAATATACCTTCATATGTACTGGGTGCCGAACATTGACACAGAGTAACGAGAGGCCCGTGGCATTAAATTTTCAGTACCGGCCGCATCGCCACACGACATGGGCTCAAATTGAAGTAAATCGGACCACGTCTATTGCCCCGAGCTTACATTATGGATGTGTCTGCAGGTAAATGACATTATTGATGCGTTTACCTGCAATCTGAAAACCATGTAATCAATCGTGACCTTATTTTTTTTTTGCGACTAAAATTCATCCAAAATACTTACCCTGCCCTTGGGCGGAGCGGGAGATAGTGTCAGAATATTACTCACTGAAAAACCCACCCCATCCGTTCCTTCTTGTCTTTCATACCAGGGCCGAGCCTTCCTTTCGGCCCCTGGCTCCAGATGAATCGTGAAATCTTACAATTCTTACGCAGTAAAACAATTATATATAATACACTATTAGACCGACGCACACGTGCAACACGCCTGATTTGTACGTCGAATGAAGTCGAGTGGCGTGGATCAAGTGTAGCTCTACAAGTCTAGTTTCCATATAAAATGTATGGAGACCGACGCGAAGATCGGCGTGTGTGGCACACGTGTGCGCAGTGCAGTTCTTGCTTTAAGCTTATTTTTTAAAAGTGTTTGGCAAAAACAAAATATTTTTAATAGTAACTATATTTTTTTTTTATAAAAATTAAATCGGCGTTGCAGGGCCGCAAACTCAACATAGACCCGGGCTGGTCCGGGCAGAGTTCATAGGAAATACTCTGTGACTACAACCGGCTCTTAAAAGCTTGTTTGTTCATCCAAGGTAATCGAACGCAATGTTTGATAAAGAGGCAACGCACAAAGAGAAAGATAACACCTGAACGCTGTGTTGGCATTTGGTAATTCCGCAGGTGTTTTTTTTAAGTTAAATACGAACACAGTTGGAAAACATTTTCGTCATTCAGGATATTGATGAAATGTTCATATAAATATATTTTTTATACTAACTGCTCCCAGAGGCCCGCGTGATAGCAGAAAATTATCCCTAGGGAACATATTTCCGGGATAAAAAGTATGTCCTATTCCAGGACATGGTCTATCCGTGTACCAAGTTTTATCGAAATCGGTTTTGCCATTTAGGCGTAAAGACGGAACAAACAAACTCACTTTCGCTTTTATAATATTAGTAAGGATTTCTTCAATTTAAGAGTAAAGGGCTGATGATGTGAAATAGCAGATTTTCAGAAGTCTTTACTAGATTAGTTTTACACTTTATGATTTGAAATTAATAGAAATTTAGATAATATCCAGATACAAGTACCTATCTGTGTTTCCAAAATATCTAGAGAGCGATTTTTTTTTATTATTATTATTATTGATAGGCTCGCGTTTGACCACCATCTCACCTGATGGTAAGCGATGATGTGGTCGACGATGGAGCACGCTTGCCTAGAAGTAACCTATTCACTCTTGACTTAAAGACCCCCAAGTTGAAAGGTGAAATACATGTAATAACGTCAAAATGAAAAATATAGAAAATATATTTTAGGTTGGACGCTCAAGTTACAATCAATAAACTTATCTCAAAAGAGTGGTAACAAGTCAAAGTCAAGAGGTACTCGTAATTTAGTGTAAAGGGTAATTGAGAGTTCAAATTACCTCTCACGGTCTACGATGATGCACACAGCGCACGTACCGCGTCTAATCTCGAATGCATTGCCTCGAATCGACGATTATCTTATATCTTGGGTTCTCCCGTTCCTTTTACGATGAGTAGGCGAACCTAAAAAAATTATACACACAGAAAGATACTAATATATTGGCAAATAGATTTTTTTTTTCGGTGTGTAAAATTCATCCAAGTGACATCCGCGGTTCACGGACGTAGCGGGAAATAGTTTCAGACTTTTACTACCTAAAAACCCACACCGTTCCTTCGTTGCCTTTCATACCGGGGCCAAGCCTTCCTTTCAGAAATAGAACCTTGGTCCCAGCGGGCTTCGACTAAAAACTATACATAGTAGTGAAGATAGAAATATACACAAAGTGGCTAATAGGTTCGACAAATTGAGTGCATAAATTAGCTGTAGTTCCGATATTATAAACTGGTGTTAATTCCGGTTAATATGCGAAGTGTAATTTTGAATACAGCGTCGCTGCAGTGGTGGTCTCATGAATAAAGAATCGGATCAAACTGACCTATCGCGGCGCGCCAGCCCGCCCGACCGACACGGGAGCTGTGAAAATTTTACCAGTGCCAATCATAACCTGGATTACCATTTTATAGCATGCAACGCAATTGTACTTGACTTCTTTGCTAGTACTGCTGGTCTGATGTTCGTGCAGGGTTTTTAGAAGCATTTTATAAAATGCACATTTATTAAGAGAGTCGCTGACTGGCTTTTATTGCACGTGGCCACAACCCACACGAAAAATAAAAATTATTTCACGTAACACGGCACTAAAAGTATGTTCTCTCTCATACAGGTTCAAATTGCACCCAAGTCCAAATAGTCGCAAGCATGTTTGTTTGACAAGCAAAAGACAATGGATAGGACAAAATAGACGTTACATTTTTCAGTAGGTAACAATAAAAAAACGTAAACAAACAATGTAGCAACACATTGTATAGTGACCCTGTGCCCCACAGCCACACACAAATCGATTGATAGACGGTGCACGACATCGTCAACTGCGGTCAGGCTTTAGATGGCAGAACATTTGTTTCATATGGATACCCAGCCTCTGTGAACCCGACAACCATTTCGTGACAATATCTATGAAAGGATTAACAGGTTACCGTCTAGACTAGAAAATACGTTATATACGACCAGTTGATAGTTTATTTTCCGCTTTCTATGAACCAAGGTATTTGGAAACAGTGGTGAACTCTAGTTTGTCTAAAAAGTCAAACAACTTGGAAATTTTAAACAAATTAAAACATCTCTAATATATCTACACAAATATTATAAAGAAGTGTTTGTATTTTTGTGTGTATGTTTGTAAGAAAAACATATGTATGGAATAAACTCAAAAACTACTGTGCCGATTCCAAAAATTCTTTCACCATTGGACAGCTACATTCACTTTGAGTAACATAGGCTATATTTATTGCTCGTGCGAAGTCTGGACGGTTCGCTAATACCTTTTGTAAGGTTAAAGGTATAATGGTGTAATAAAATAAGGGTGAACCTTGATTATTCAAACAGTGTTTTTACTACATCAGATTTAGATTTCTATTTATAGATCAAGAATTAGATTTTTATTTTTTTAAATGTGGAAAAAACCGTCATGACCTAGAACTAAAAATTCGAAAGCATATAACATCCACCAAACCGTACTTGGCCCGCATGGTGGATTGCGGTCCGTTTCCTCTTCTAAAGAGAAGGTCTGAGTCCCAACAGTGAGAACATTATGCTTGTGATCTCATACATAGTTACGATGTACATAAACATGATGACATTAACTACGAGTATATCTTATTAGACTAAAGCATAATATGAAAACACGAAGGAAAAGCTTGTAATGGTGACAATGATGGTATTTGTAATACATTGAGCAGTTATTAATCCTATACTCAGAGGACACACTTGCCACAAAATAGATAGGTACATAATTAAGACAATCTCATGTATGTACTTCACTTTTTAGACCTACGCTCGGTGGTCGCACACTAATGAGCGTTTGAACCGGAACTGTTCGACGAATAGGCCGAGACGCTACCGAGATATCGTGTCCGTGAGCAGTGTCTATGTGTGCGTTGCTCGAGCGCGCTTTGTATGTAGAATAATGTAGATTGATATCTGTACCTATATATTTTGTACCCTTGCGAGTCGGTTCCCATCGACGCGGAAGTAATATGTCACACCATAAGGTTAATTTAACGGAAATTAGACGAACGTAATCTGACGCGTTTGTTCCGCAGAGTCAGACGTGCACGGGTGAGTTCGGTGATTGGCTGTTTCTTGCTATGTTTGAAGTAATAGGGGAAACAATGGAGTATGCAAGTCATTTTTGCTAAATAGAATAAGTACATTAACTAGTTTTCTGGTAAATCTAACTGTTCCTGTACATGGGCTTCAAAAAAACGCCGCTACAACAAACGTTAGAAGCGGCCACAAAAAAACAGCTGAAGCACGCGACAGCTTGTGGCCAGAGAAGCTTGAAGGGGCTTCGAGTTTTTTTCACGAGTCACAAAAAAAGGTCGCCTCAAAAAGAAGCTTGATGCAGCGTTTTTTTGAGGCCCGTGTGCGGGGGGACACTAACGTTTCTTGCAAGTTAATCGCTTCCTACTTAAACGGGCAACCGGTTGATCTAAATTCGTCGTGTACAGCTAAAAGAGAGGAATTCCCTACCAAGGTCTAGGTTTCCTAATAGCTACAACCTAGGTGTCTTTAAGTCAAGAGTGAATAGGTTACTTCTAGGCAAGCTTGCTCCATCGTCGACCACTTAACCGCTTAACATCAGACGAGATAGCTCTTGACTACAATCAATAATTAATTAATGAAATAAAAGTATTTGAAGCACCATTCACCTACATACCTATATGCTTGATTCGTGTCTATGTACCTACATTTCTGTTGATACAGAAATATAGGTTCTACAGTTCTGATGATAATCCTGATGGGATTGACAACTGACTACAGAGAACTGTCTAGAAAAAAAAAATGTTGACTCTCGCACTTTCAACTTAGTATACCTTCGCTATACATGAGGTCCACTATCCATTATGATAGGAAGTCAACCTCATCAAATGACATTAGAGAGACTTAGATATCTTAGCACAGATTTTCTTCTACCCTAATACAGAAAAACCACGTTTTTCATCAGAATATGTTATCGTGGCTATAGGTAGTTGGTTAGCGTTAGTAGAAGTCAGTTTGCTCACATAACTACACACTTCCGACTATCCGGCCGCACCCAGGCAGCCAGGCATAGCGTCCGATGTGTGCGGACACTAACGTTACTATTGGAAGATGTTTGTGTACTGTACCATCTACTTTTAGATAGCTTCGAGCAATCCCCTTTATTAAATGTATTACTAGTTAGTTACCCCGGTTTTCTACGGGCGCAAAGTTCTCGTATCGTAAAATCATCTTTCTATTAATAAAAACAGCATCAATAGTATGTAAAATTTGTTACAAGTGCAGAAAGTTAGTCATTGCGACCGAGGCGAAATTCGCACGAGCCGTAGGCAAGTGTGTTATAGAGCCGAGGGCTGCAATGACCAATTTGCAAGCGTATCAATCGACTTTTTTCAATACCCGGTAAATGAAAAACCGGGGTTTGACCGGCGACTCGTGTGGGTCGACGGGCGCCCAGCCTGATACGATAAATGTGATAAAATTGTGGCGAGGAGAGCACGCGCACTAGTGCGGAAAACACTCTATTGCGTGCCTAAAAGCGGTGGGATTAGAGCGGGTTTTCGAGTAAATGTATTGAAAAATTGTTTGCGTGTTTTAAAAAGAGATAGCGGATAAACAGACAGACGCAGAAAGTGACTTTCTTTTATAAAATGTAAAAAAGATGATGTGAACTTGGCAGTCAGATACGAACTACTTTTTTTTGGTAGGTAAGTGTTATTTAATTTTGTATGTTTATTTTTGCTGGGTGTATTTTTGTTGTGCAATTTAAATTATTATTTATTTTTGTTTCTTCACCAAAAATCATTGTATTGTAAAAACATTGTAGTCAAAACAATTATAATTTCAGTACTTTAAAAGTGACTATTTAAATCACTAACAAAAGAGGCGAAGAAGATTACTAAATGTCAACAAAGGCCAACAAAAGGCAGAGTTTCTTCTCAAATCTGGTTTTGCGGAGAAAACTCGGGGAAATTCAATGGGATCTTAAGTTACGACGAAAATGTGCGGTAGCTAATACCCGAGGCCTTTAGGGCAGGCGCTACCTGCAACTTACTTCACGTTATAGCTTTCGACATAATTTCCTCGGCGTATCACGACACAATCTTCTTGATAATACAAGTAGATACACGCTTACTACGCACCGATCTCAGACGAAAAAGTTGTTCTGGGACCAGGGTAATAATGACTGGGGCCAGGGCAATTACTGGGACCAGGGTAATCCGAAAGGGGGCTCGAGCCCCGGTCTGAAGGCTAGAAGGAACGGGATGGGTCTGACACTATCTCCCACTCCGCCCAAGAGCGGGGGTTGTCATTGGATGATTTTTACCCACCATAAAAAAAGACGTAAAAGTTGAAAAACTTTCAAGCTAAACTTTCATAAAAAGATTGAAAGATTGTTTTTGTTGAATCTCAAAACTCAAATCTAAGTAAACTGCGAAAAGTGTGGAGATATTAATTCTTTTCTCTTGGTTATATTTTTATTATCTTATTAAACTGTCAGAAAGTTAAAGATTGTACCATTTTCGTTCCCTATTCTATTCGTTGGTTAGAAAGATTTACGAGAGAGGGAAAGAACCTTTATTTTATTATCCGGCTCTTTGTGGTGAATGTTCATTTCATTTCTTTAAAAAAAATTAGTTCCGTTCCTGGTTTCCTTACTATCGCTGGCCAGACGTAACGGAAATTCTTTTATAGACAAAATTTATATGTCACGAGCACTCTTGATGCGAAGCGCTACAATACTCGGAATAGTTTAACAAAACATTTGCTGCAAAGTTTGTGGTTCTCTTCCTTTTTATATTATAATGATTTTTAATTCAATGGAAAATGTTCCTTCAAGTTTTTAAGGGCTGTAGACTTGTTCAATTTATTTATTTATTAAAACTTCATGCAACATTAAAGTACAAAGGCGGGCTTAATGCCTTTAATCTACCAGTCAACCAAGGGTGGTGAAGAGAAGACATGGCAGCTGCATAAAAAATAGAAAATATCACGAGGGAACAAATAAAGCCATTGTGGGCCTGGGATGCGAAGGGCAGCTTAAGTAACACGGGGGTTTTAGATAGTGATAGTGTGACATTACCTTGTGCTGTACCTGGAGAGGAAGGAATTATTCAATAATTTTCCACACCAACTGTATTTTTATTCTATTTTATATAGTTCTATGACGCTTTAATTTTTTTTTATCATGAAACCTTTCCTTATAATTGTAAAAAATCAAAACTGCAACCCGTAGCACATAATCACCCACTCACTGAACCGTCGAATATTGTTAAAAATTATTTTTTAAATAAATGCTTTCTGCTGCCGACGCCTGCAGCTTTAAATAAAAAAGATAGATATATTCATTTTGAGCATTGAATGCACATTTTTAAGCCATAATAAGTCCCACTTATATGAATACTTAATCCAACTTCCTACCCTGCACGGTATTATTTTACGTCATAATACTCGAAATTTCATGCCATGCTTTATTTATTTTTCCTTTTTTTTCACAACTATCACACAATGCTGACTAGTCCCAAGCTGAGCAGACCTTGTGTAATGAGTACTAGGCAACTGATAAACATATTTTTCTAAATACATACATTCAGTCAAAAAAGTATCGGAAATGGATGATTTGCTTATGGTTCCAAATTCAAATTTTTATTTTTTTGTAGTTGTTAGATTGGCACAACTGTTTTCTATTTTGGCGCGGAGTTTGAGTTGCATCTGTTATTTATATTAAATACAGTGCTGGTTTTAGTAATATCATATATAGTGTGTATTGCGAATTTCATAATGGACAAAAATATCGAACAAAGAGTTTGTCTTAAATTTTGCATCGCCAATGGAATTTCGTGTTCGGAGTCACTGAAAATGTTACAGAAGGCTTACGATGAATCGACTTTATTAAAAACTCGTGCTTATGAGTGGTTCAAAGCGTTCAAAAGCGGTCGAGATGTGATGGAAGATTTGCCTCGCTCTGGTAGCCCGTCAACGTCTGCAACTGAAGTTAACATCGCAAAAGTGAAGGAAATAGTGACTGAAAATCCCCATTCAACTCTGAGAGAGATAGCCGCCGAACTTTCTGTATCTCACGAGTCGATCCGTACCATTTTAACTAATCATTTGGGTATGAAACATGTTGCTGCTCGGCTAGTCCCAAAAGATCTGAATTTTCTCCAAAAACTCAATCGCATGAAAGTCGCTGAGGACATGCTAGAACGAGTCAGTTCGGACCCAACATTCATGAAACGCATTGTTACTGGTGACGAGACGTGGGTTTATGAGTTTGACATGCAAACTAGTCAACAAGCTTCGGAGTGGCGCCTTCCAACTGATCCGAAACCGAAAAAACCACGCCAAAGTCGATCAAAAGTCAAAGTCATGTTGACTGTTTTCTTTGACTATCGCGGTGTTGTGCACTCTAAATTCTTACCGGAAGGTCTAACGGTAAATAAAGAATACTATTTGAACGTTATGCGGCGTTTAAGAGAGCAAATTCGACGAAAAAGGCCAGATTTGTGGAAAGAAAATTCTTGGATTTTGCACCACGACAATGCGCCTTCGCACAAGGCTATCATTGTGAACGAATTTTTGACCAAACACTCAACAAATACCATCCAGCAACCACCATATTCACCAGATATGGCTCCTGCTGACTTTTTTCTTTTTCCTAAACTCAAATTACCACTTCGTGGCACCCGTTTTCAATCGATAGAAGACATAAAGGAGAATTCGCGGCGAGAACTGAACTCAATTCAGGAAGCAGCGTTTAAAAAATGTTTTGATGAATGGATTATTCTTTGGCGCAAGTGTATCGTTTCTAAAGGAGCATACTTTGAAGGTGATAAAATAAATTTGGATGAATAACAGACATTTTGTGTATTATTGATCTTTTCCCGGTACTTTCTTGACAGAGTAGAACATATTTTAATTTACATAAATTACACCTAGACAGAACAAATGATCATGCTCATCACACACCCATTGGTCCTGGGTGAGAATCGAACCCATGACCTCCGGCATAGCAGTAAGGGCCGCTAACCACTAGACCAACAGGCCAGTCGATTTATACCAACTTTGTTTTTGCATAGTCTGGGATATATGCGAGTTCATCTTACGTCTCAGAAGTTATCCGATACCTTGCAAATAACTATGTAACTATCTGCAAAGCTGACAAACGTAAAACTCGCACAAATTCTAGTTATTTCCATTTTATTCAAATAAGTCTCGACCGTTCCATGTATCCGAGCGAGTTTCAAGAAAAGGCATCATTTGTAAACGTGAGATCGCGATCCATGAGCCATTTAGCGTCCAGTTTCATTTTAAAGAGTTCCCATTTTAATCTTTAGGTCATCAAGCCGTTTTTATTGCGGCACGAATTTCCAATTAAATGTTAGAGGTACGTAGTCGTAAATTTTGAAACGCAACCTACGGGGCCCTTCGATTCCCCTTTCGTTAAATCGATTATTGCTAGAATGTTTGCAGTTCTTTTTATGGAGATGAGGACTTTGATCGTGAAATTGCTTTAAAAACAAGAGCTTGACCTCGTTTAACGTGTCGACGAACTCTCGCAGGATCTTTCCATTAGCCCGCTCGTTCGACGACACATTTAAAAAAAGTTTAACAAGTTTCGATCTATTTACTCTGCGCGACAAGCTACGAGTACCTAAGACTACGAGTATGTACACTGTAACCTCTTACACATTTTATGTAGGTACTATTAGGTAATGTGTATCTGTATGTTTTTAGGGTTCTGTGTTCGACTCTCGGGTCGGGTAAAATATGCTATTGGGTTTTTCTAATTAGGAATTAGTCTATAGCAGCCCTGAGTTTGGAAGTTGATGGTGTGAATCCGCCGTTTCTCGGAAAGCACGTAAAGCCGTTGGCCCCGCCCGTGCCTTGGTTGTGTCGGATTGCCGTTCTATTGGACTATCAGATTAAAGGTACAGAGACCGCCACTTTTTTTTAGGTGAGAAATCATCTAATGACATCTCCCGCCCTTGGGCGGGGCTGTCAGACTGTTACTGACTAAAACCCACTCCTATGCCTTCGTGGCAGGGCCCCGGGGTTCTCCTTTCCATCCCCATTGTCCCAGTAGCCTTTGACCCAACTGGGCATCCACTATTCCTGACATCTCCTTGAGGCCCTCGTGGAACATACGCACCGTCTACGACTTGGGCTCGGTCCGGACGGTCGGACAGCGGTACCCGCGTGAACGCACTTGAGCACTTGGTATAATATCTTCTGCGTACCTAATCACCATTGAGATTGGCCACCATGATCAATATCCAGTCAAGTTTTTTTTTATTTATTTGTATGTTCTGTACACCATTTTCTTTTCTAGTTTGTACTTTCTAAAGTCTTTCCCAAAGTTGTCTGTAGGAGATAAGAGCGATCATTTTATTACGACCCGCATGTTTTACAACCCTAGTACTTAAATTGTCTTACATTATGATTACGTACCTAAATATGATTCTACAACGTGTAACGTTAAATGTGCAAAACCTGAAAATAGTTTGATCAGAATAACGAGCAGAATTTATTGAACCACTTTTTAATATAGGTTAAATTTTACAAAAAAATCTTCATTAATAATGTTGCCTTGTCTATTTATTTATAGGTCAAGCCATCACGTGCGCAAACCCACCCAAATAAGTAAGTAAACAAACACAAATGTTTGTAGTCCAATCAAATTTTCTCATACGCGGGATAATAAAAGTTCTTATTTCAGTGCAGATGAATTTTAAACAAACTAAAATTGCACGCAACTTTAAATTTTTTCTTCGTTTTTTTTTTTACAGAACTAGGTCAATTGAATTAAAAACCATCTGGGGTGTCTGAGGTTTTGCGCATTTAATGTTACACGTTGTATGACTAAATGCTTGAATTATGTAAAATCTAGTCATTAAATTAGACAGCCAACGATGTAACGCTAATTCCTCATTAATTAATATAAATAAAGCTCATAAGTCACTACCGTCACAAGGGAAAGGGTCGCGCGGGGTGGCAGGTAAGCTTGTCTTATTGAAATAAACGACTTGTGACCTCCCCAGGCACTGTGCTGTCTCTCCGATATGCCCCGCCCCGACATTGTCCCTATAATCATTCATATTTACCTTACACGCCTAGCATACGCGCACATTGTTCGCGAAATGAAAGTCAGCGGTGGGTGCGTCGAGTAGCTTTTTATTTGGAAGTGGACTGGATTTTTTTCTAGAACATTTTGTGGGTCTAGATCTCTGTATTTGTTTACTTGTTATCATCATCACCATCATTTTACCCGAAAGACGTCCACTGTTGGACTATAAGTTCCCCAAACATGTCTATAACGCTCGGTCCCGTACGTCTCGCATCTATCGGATGTCTGCGACCCTCACCAGAGAATCGGTCCACCTTGCAGGAGGCTTTCTAACGCTGCGTCCTACGGTACGTGATCGCCACTCCGGAACTTTTAATCCCCATCGACCATCTGTTCTGCGTGTAATGTGCCCTGCCCATTGCCACTTAAGTTCTTAACCTTGACATAGCTAGAAGAATCTAAGAATCTCCTGCGTATATCTTCATTTCTGATTTGATCACGCAAGGAAACTGGTATCTTGTTTATTTGTATCCTCATAGTATCCTTCGAATCTTCAAGTCAGGCCAAGGATGCTGCGGGATAGTTCGAAGAGCTACTGCGGCCCTCAGTGGCGGATTAGTCACGTATCAAGAGTAGCAAATGCTACGGGCCTCGCCCATTGGACGAAAAAAAAGTCATGTCAAGATACCTGTGTTATATGAATTCTAACCACATCCAGACTTTATATAAAGTCAATGTATCTACGGACCCATCGGCTTTGGAGCCTGTTTTAAAATAGGTTATAGGAGTTTTAATTCTTAATCCTATGTCATTTATAAAAATTTAAAGGGTAGTAGAATTTGCTACGAGCCCCATATAGACTTAATCCGGCACTGGCAGCCCTGTAATGCAAAGGGCCACAGAAAGTTTTAGTCAGACACTGATTCCGACTTCACCCAGAGCGAAAGGAGTTAATTTCTCACAAAAAGGCCAAGAAGGTACTGTAACTAGGTCACACAAAAATCTTCCAAAGTTCCATCACATTTTTCAAATGGATTGGAGATGGTTATGAAAAGGGTAGGGTCCGAAAATGATTATAGCTCATCCGAAAGGAAAGTATACACATTGACAATTTGACTGTATCCACTCTTTGCTAAAGAGGATCTTCATATTTTTCACTAACTTCGGAAGAAGCTCATACATGTGGGTATAACAAATAATATAATATAACATTAGTAAGTGTAATCGATTGTGCTATTTCTAAACTGTAGGTGGTGTGGCTAGGAGCATAGATTTAATAAAAAAAATATAATTTTTGAAGAGAATGCCAGAAGGTGAAAGTTGTGCGAAATATACAAGGCTATTTGTAAAACACTAACAACCTTGCAGGCCTATATTACTAATATCATAAACAACAACTTTTGTTCTATGACTTTTTATAAAACATAATACATTTACCAAAAACAAAGCTTGAAGATTTCGTTGCTCTATCTAACACATTTCGATTCTGTATTAAGCTATACCTACCAACGTCTGTATGATGCGACGCAAGTTTATCAAGCACCCCTGCCACTCGATCCCCACTCCCTTCCAATATTGTACTATCGCTTGCTTCGCATAAACTTGTAATATTTAGAACGTTTAATTTAAATATTTTTTATCTTTGTATGAGAATCTGATGAATATTTTCTAGAAGTCATAGAGCAAAATTTGTTGTTTATGACGTTAGTACCATAATAGTCCTGAGAGGTTGGCAGTGTTTTACAAATACCCCTGTAGAATTCTAAAAGTTGTTAAAAAAGTGCTTCTTTCTGCTATCCCCACGACCTCTTCCATCCCACATACCATACATATTACAAACAATTTGTTCGTCCATAAAATAGCGGTAAATCTTACGAGCACTAACAAGCAGTTGACTTTATACTTGCAACCTCAACAGGTTTTGTCGTACTTTCCAAGTTACACTTGTTACCCCTGTTCACCCTGTTAGTCTTCGTAATCGATTTGAAAGTAGCCAACCTATATTTTTCTTAAGTAGATATTTATTACTAAATTATTCACAAAAAAAAGTTTAAAATGTGTAAAATAAAATACTTTTACAAAATAAAATACAAGTTTCCATATGCAAGTTGCCATAAAATACAAGTTGCCATAATGCCAGACACAACAAAAAGAAAATGAGAGAGTGAACACCGGCGTTCGCTTGGGGTTTAATTAATTACACGTGAGCAATGCTAGTCATCATTCGGCAAGCTTCATTCCATTCAGCCCACCTCTCTCCTAAAATCGATTAAGCCTCTATATTCAGGACGTCTATAAATAAACTCATCAGTAATTTGTAAGCATAATTCACCAAACATAACAAAATATATAATATGTGAGCATTTTCAGCCAATTTATGCTTTTGCTTGAGTTATTTTGAGCCACTCACATAAAGCTCAACCAATAGATTCCTATAACAAAGTGGAACGTTAAATATCATAGTCATCGCGTACTCGTAACACATTCAAATCGTTCTCCTTTCAAGCGAATATCAAAAGGAGAATTTCTCAACGTTTTAAACATACAAGTAGATATTTCGTGAAGTAACATTATTCGTGGTACATTATTCATGAAGCTATGTCTTGGTCTTGGTAACGAGCCGGATTGAGAGCGACTCCTACTGCCGATAATGAACTAACGTTTTTATTACGATACCAATTCATTTCATTGCTTTCAAATTACGAGGACGGCCGGATCTCGTCTTTATTCCAGGGCATTTTACTGGAAAATACATTAATGTATGCGTCCCTGATGTTTTTTTTTGGTGGTACATGTTAAACAAAGGTTATTAAAGCTTTTGGCGACCTTAATTGCTGGGTGAGAGCGGCCGCCGTACAGAAAGCATAAGTACATACTCATTACCGTCGCGTATTCCTGCCTCGAGGCAAAACACATATTTATTTCAAGTACATCTACTCTGTTTTGCTTATTCACTAGTTGACCCAGGAATTTAAATAAAAAAGAGATTGGTCAGATATTCGGACAGCCTCGTCAGATTTCTTTTGATAAAAGCAGCACCTTTGTGCTCTTCTACCTGTATGGGTATATTTTTTGGTGTTTTGTATGTACATAAATAAGTAATCTAGTGTTTTTGAAATAATTACCGCGGCCCTAGAACGTAAAAAGTGACTAAAGGAACACAGGTGAGTTTTAGTCAGTAAAAGTCTGATAACCCCTCGCTACATTCGGGGCGGGAGAAGTTATTGTATGATTTCCCATTGCAAAAAAAAAGATAAAAGACCTGAAAACCTTTTTACTTAGGAAATGCAAGTAACTAAACAATAATATGAAATAAGAAAGAAAAAAATACATTTTATTTGGCGGTAAAAGGCGCTGTAGGACTAACAAATTAAAAGTACCATAGGTACTTACTTTGTAAAAAATATCCTAGCAAAACGGCCGTATGCTCACCATAATGCCGTGACCACACGCAAAATGCGACTAGTCTACGGCGCTGTTTTTAGCGTCGGCCGGCAACGGTATCGTCATAAAGACGAAGAAATATAATTGATTAAAACACCAACCAAATTTATTACAAGAAAGAGCATGTAACAATGGCCCGTTGCATATGACTTCAAAGAAACCGCGGCTCTTTGTCGCAAATATCTAAAAGTTGAATATCAGCCGAGGACCTCTCGCCACGTTATATTGCTTCTATTTTATGCCATTATTTTGCTAAACCGCGCTGTGACGTAGCAACCCGTTCATTAAATACAAGGTTTTTCCCGCGGCTGCACTCTGTAGCTCACAAGAACTATGGATTTTGCTGAATAAAAGTAGCTTATAGCACTCAGCGACAGTGTAGCTTTTCATAAGAGAAAAAGTTTTTTGTAACCAGATCTGGGGCCTTACCATGACGTGTTAAAATGACAAGCGTGCGAGCGAGAAAGAGAGATGGAGCTGGTACATCCTATATAGCTCCATTCCTTAAACAGTTCAGTTTGGGTCGTCAAATGGATCGTGTTAAGAGCTCGTGGCTTGGGCTCAATTCCTATCGACTGAGCACAAATCGGCGACAGTGCGTTAGTGTGTCTCACGCGCTAGGGCAATGGAGGTTTTCTGAAAAGGAAACCCGTTGAAAATCACACGTGTAGCTCGCCGTCTGACTGTCCGATAACCGTCCGAACCGAGTCCAAGTCGTCGAAAGCACGTAGTGTTCCACGCGTACCTCAAGGAAATGTCAGCAAACCGCAGCGGTTCAGCAGGGTGGAAGCCTTCTGAGTTCGCTTCTGAAAGGAAAACCCGGCCCTGGAATGAAAGGCAATGCAGGAACTAGGAGTGCATTTTAGTCAGTAAAAGTCTGACACGAAAGGGCAGGGGATGTCATTGCATGATTTCCCACCTAAAAAAATAAGATCACACGTGTGGTAATGTGGTTTAGTCAGTAAAAGTCAGACACACCTTTCCGATCCACAAATAAAAAATACCATATCCTGGAATACGACATAAGATAATTCTTGTCCCAGGAATATATTACCTTGGGATGATTTTCTACTTTCACGCGAGCGAAGCCGCTGGCACTTCTTCAGCCACGAGTAATTTGATAAATGTGAAAGTTTGTGAGTACAGTGTGTGTGAGTATTGTGAGTACATCACACATCCACAGTGAATGTGGACTATGTGGATTACTTTTTCCTTTTCTGTAATTTTAACATGATGTCTGGCAGTTTTTAGTTGGAACCAAATTAAAGTAAAGACTACTTTAGTAGATATTGTTCGTCAAGTCGTTGAGCTCCTCAGTAGTCCTAAGTTCGAGCTACACGAATACTGACAAATGATTGCACTGACTGGACAGGTCCACTCAAATCTGTGTGGTTCTTTCTTCAAAAGACATCTGAGACACTAACCTTCATGGTTCTCATATGATTTGACCATTACATGTTTACTGTATAGACTTAAAAATAGACTTTGATCCCTTGAGTTTGTTTCGGTGTTTCTTCTCAGAGTAGTCAGCTAGGAAACATCGGCGTCATCTAGTTTAAACTGACTGAAAAAAAATTGACGTGTAAAAGTGATTTCTAAAACCTATTTGCAAAATAAATATCATTTATTATCAGAATAGTACAAATGCTATTATTTATAAACGTTAGAAGCACTACTTAAAGATACCACGTGGGCGTGAAGGGCCCACTAGTGGCTTCCCACTGGCTGAAACTAGTCATGATAATAAAATAGCTTTTCTAAAATTGCAGACGAGTTTAAATGTGTGTGAAGGTGTAAGTGTTTTCATTGAACTATTTAGTGTGTTCTTGAGACAGCTTTGTTGCTCTACGGCATAATTACATCGTTCCATTCCTTCCGGTGCAGCTAATAGACTTTAATTACCTTCTAAGTAGCGCCTATTTACTGAACAACGATATACTAAACTATCTATATATTTTAGGAAATGTCTTAAAAAGAGTATTATTATTTATTTTCAGTTCTGATAATCAACATAATTCTTTATTCATTATTTAATTGAACAACACATATTTTACAATCTACAGTTATTTTTTGTTTGTAGGTGGTAGGTGGTATCTCTGAAAGTACTGGTCCGAAACATCTGTTTTAGTCCTGAGTTAGGCTATATCTTAATGTACGCGACTGAAGCCGTGGGCAAAAACTAGTTTATTATAACGCTGCTTTATATTAAGGTTGCCGAAGAAATTGCCGTTTTTTAAAACGGTTCACTTAGAATCCTTCTGATATCTTCAAATGAACTTTGAATTATAAGTTCAAATAAACTTAAAAAAAGAAACGTTACTCTATTTTTGAAATTATTTATTTCTTGGTTTCCTCGTGTTTTGTATTTTCTGTAGTATCGCAGTATTTATAACCATTATTGTATAACTTGTATTATTTTGGAATATGAGTTGGAAACAATGCGTCTCAAACGGTATGACATATATACCGTCGGCCATATTGGAACCCCATGGATTGGCGACGATGGCAGGAGGCCGGACGGCATTTTGTTATTTCTATGTAAGATGCCCAGCCTTCAGCGTGGGACGCTACTTGTGTCCATATTCTTGCACCATCCAATCTTTCTAGCTTATTGTGCTGTGCTAGTACTGCCGCTACGACGCCGGAAGAGTAATAATAGCCTTGTTGAAAGTTATATTTTCGAACCGTTAAGGTTTGAATTGCGTTCTGGGATCGTGGGGACCGAGAGCTTACAAAATATCTAAAGATATGTCTAAATCTTTAGATAATTTGTAAGAAGATAAGCATTGCATACAGCGTGGCAACGTTGCCAATGATTTGGGCACATTATCAATTTTTTGACGACATATTTTCGATTGTTTTTTGTTAGTTTTAATTAGATAAGAGTTTATATTTATTTAATGCTTTAGTATTATTATATATAGTTTATTTATTCACGGTACAATAAACAACTACATTATACATATACACTAGAAAAAAAACACATATAAAACATCTAAGATCACCGGCAGTAAGTGCCACTGGATAAACAAAGTTAATTAAATAGTTTTTTTATTCATTAGTAAGGTATTAATTAATTAACCAATAAAATACGTAGCTTATTATTCCTGAAAAGTCTTTGGCTTTAAATCTCCGTATAGCGAAGTATCTCGCTAATTAATTGGAGAATAAACCAAAGGCGAGTCTACAGAGAATCTTGAGGAGCACAACGTTAAGAAGCTTTGCACCGTTTATATGGAAATAATTCAAAGGGTTTGTGCGTAGGGTCTAATTAATCAACCTCCCCCGCGGCGTATGCACCTGAGACGACCGACACGACCAGCCTTAACTACCTTCATTACACGTACCTATTTATTTTACTACCTACTAGTAATATTTATTCATTCACAGGAAATTTCTCAACGTCAGTTTATTTAACCAAAGGGAACCTATACAGTATCCCATTTCATTCGGCACCGCAACTCTTGGCCCCACTTTTTTGATAATTAGATATTATTTAGAGGCTTCTTTATGTATAGGTAATTCTTATTTGAAATGTTGTCGACTTTATCATTTTCGTAAGATATTGATTTTCAGGTTTCATTCCATTTGTTAGGCTTCAATCGTAAAGTAATTTATTAAAAAAAAAACAACTTTTGGTCCACGACATGTGTAAGCTACACATAAATAATTTAGAAAATGATTACAGGTAAAGTGTGATGATATTTATAACTGATAAACCTTATTTAATAAATTCAATTAATTTTTGTCTTTATAGCGGAACATAAGAAAGTGTACATAATAACGCTGTTAATAAATGTCTTGCGGGATGATATATCTTTCGGTAACTTACCTAATTCGTAAGGTAACTTACCTACCATAGAACGATGTATTCCTAAAAGTTTATCCGTGATCCTAGTACGCAAAGGCAACTGAAGTACTGAACAAACTCTTATTAATGTTTAGTCAGTAAAAGACTGACAGGCGCTCCCGCTTCACTCTAGAACAGAAAAAATCATTAACAAGATAGACAAGTTTTAATTTTTTTTTTTCACAACAAGCTTTTGTAGCACGGTATAATACTTATATAATTAATACTCGTCAAAAGGATTCATACTACTCGATGGGGTTGTGTCGTTTAACTACCAAGCTTCCTATAGCCACCTTCCGGTTCCTTCATCAGATCAGCTCCAAGTCATTATAAATAATTTTGCATCTGATTTACACATGCATGCATTTCAGCTCAAATGGTAACCGGGAAGTGGATCAAATGTAATTTGCAAGATTTGATTACCGACAAACATCGGGACAGGTGAAACTTAATAAAAGCTTGTAATAATAAAAAGTTTACATGTTTATCAAATCTGGATAAAACATTTTATAATTAGTTTTGTTTTTTATTAGAAGCAAAAAATATAAATAATACAAATATTTTCTCTTTATAATGTTATTACGGATTTTGATTACCAAACACGTGAACTAATTTATGTAACAAACAAACAGTGTACCTAAGATAAAGCCCGCGGGAGCGCATATGGTTTCCGTAAGACAGGCGAAATAATTGCATGTGGGTGAAACCACACGCCTCGCCTCCAATATTATTCACAAACGTACCACTTATTGGATTTAAAATAAAACTTTGACGAATTTCCCGTATCTGGGGCTACGTGAAATCAATTTTAATATAGTTTAAAACATGGGAGTAAAGTTAAACGAGCGGCCACTTTAGCGGATAGTTTCTAAATTTAATTCCCGACTAGGCGCCTCCTAGTAAGTTAATCGAGTTTCCTGTTGGATTATTTTCCGCTACATTCTGTTCCAAAGGGGCGCTCCTTGGTCTCAGAAATATGGCGCTGTAACAGATACCCGTTACTGATTGATATGTACTCACACAAGGACTTACCCTTTTTGTCCTTTACTTGAGAGAAAATATTTGGCTAACAATTATGTGCCCGTATTTTTAAATCACCAAAGAGAAAAATAATTTAATGACGATTTGAACCACTTTTCTGTTTCTAAATTGTTGTCAAAAAATAAAAAAGCCCGATTTGACATTTGTATTTTGACTACCTAGCGGCTTGTCCGGTGTAGTGTAGCTACTACGAGTACTAAAATAGCTACGACCACGGAGTTAGCATAAAAGAGGAGGCGGCCTAAACAACTGTGCACTGTGACTCTCAACTGAGTCCTGACGTCATCACGGTGGGTGTGGCCTAAATCAGTGTATTGTTGGCGTTCGTCCTGTGCACAACTTCGTAAAACCCACTTATTTGGCATCATATTCGCAATAGAAAACCAAAAAAATTAAGTGTTGTATTTTATCTTGTAAAAATTACTCGGATAGACGTTCTGATACTATGGATACCATCACATTTCATTTGTAAGTTATTTTATATGAATAATTTATTAAAATACTTCTAGAAAAATCTTAACGTCAGCATTTCCAAATATAATTCTACTCGACATTAGATAGCGACACTTTATGTCATGGGAACTAAATATATTTAGGTACGTAGAGCTCAGTATTAATATATTTTAATAATCATACGTACTGAAATTCGATCAACATTCATTCCTAAAGGTCTTTTAATCGCCATAATATTATTTTTGTAGTTTTTATATAATTTTGTAAACAAGTCGCCATCTATCGTCAAATAGCAAAAATACAGGGCAGTAATTAGAAGCCAATTATTTTACCAAATATCCCACGGCTGACGAACTTGTAAATATAATACTTATATTTCTCTAATATATGATTTGGTCGATCAAATTGTTTTTAATTGCCTCACATTTGGTGTAAAAAGTAGAGTATGCAACACAGGGATAAAGCTGTCTTTGTCTTGGGCGGCTTGAATTCCTCACTTCACTCTGGTTTCTTTATAATCTCCCACTCAATGCTCGGGAGCTAATTATATAAAACCTTCACTGACATTCGGGATTAAAATCAGCAACCTTCGTTTCGTTCGGAATTCAACATGCCGCCCGCGACTTAAAGACACTGCTTTACCCCTAGTCACATAATCTACTATTATTGAATAGTATCGGACGTAAACACATGTTTTTTTTTAAAAAAAAAGAATAGCTTTGTAATCAATCTTGATAATTCTTTCTATCAAAATAAGCCTTCAAAAAAGTAAAACCTAATAAAAATGGAATAAAAAAAATGTTACAATAAAAAGGATTTTGATGATTTTCGAATGATCTTCATTCGTCATTCATCTAATAATAATATCACTATTTCAATGAAAATTTACGTATCGGATGGTTTGCACAATTAATTTAAAAAAACAGAAATCCCTGGTAATTCTGAGTGCGACCCTGTTGCATCCTGCACTTAATGACATCTAGTGTGAGATAGTTACGTAACCACAAAATAAAATCAACAGAACGACCAAGTAGTTTGGCTATTGACCGGCAGATGGCAAATAAAAAAATGGGCGGAGTCTAACAACCCCTCACCCCGCAAAATGTCACGGTTTTTTTCTTAGGGAAATCTTATTACAACATCTCCTCTTCTATACTAACTCCGTGGCTACGACTACAACGGACCCCTAACTATTATTTTATTGTTTCATTCAGAATAGAATAGAATAAACTTTATTGTACACCAAAATAGTAACAATTTCACAGAAACTTAAATCTATGGCTACAATAGCGGTCTTATCGCTGACAGCGATAAGGCGCCTTGTTTCAGTTTCGTTCCAAGTTACATTCAAGAGTTTTTCTCAAATGTCAAAACGAGCCTTTTATTTTTTAACGAGTTTACTTACTCTATGATTCACTCAAATATTTTTTAAAGACTGTACTACTTGACTAACTTGCTTCCAATATCCACTGATACAATATAGGTATATTATTGTAAGATTAAGTTTGATGAAACTGAATGAGCGGTCATTTCCGTAAATTGAAAAGTCGGTTCGACAAAGTGAACAGTTTGTTTTCGACATTCCTTATTTATAATGTAACCAAGTAACTTTATAGCTACTGTAAAGCTACTGGATCACTTTCTCGTCTTATTTCAATCAATTTCCATTTTTATAGAAGCAGCTGTTATAGATTTTTACACCTAAATTTTTAACGAATTTACAACTAAAATAAAGATAGACAGGTTTGCGAAAATACTTGTAATTAGCCGTCCACGATGTAGTTAAAAGTTTTTTAAGAACGAATTAGACTTGCGCTAGATAGATGACAAAGAAACTCTAACCGTTTAAAAACTATCCCCCGGTCCAAGGGACCATGAAGCCGACAAGATTAAATTGTCTCACCCGACTCGTGTCTCTTAGTCCACTTAAACTTACAATAGGAAACTTCGGACGCGATTATCTTGTTATCTTTGTAGTTTATTCTCTTTGGTCCCACTCAGGTTTACACGTGGACTCCGTCGTTTATTTTCACAACACAACCTTAAAATAATAACACGGCAGAGACACCAATAAAGGCGATAGGATACACAATAACCTCCAATGTTATCAGACGCGCTTACAATAATAGTTTAGTAAACGGAAAAAAAAACAATATCAACAAGGAGGCAAACACAATATCCTTTTACGTTCGTAAATACAGAGGGAAAGACTCCATTATCGTGTTAGAAAGGAAACAAATACATATAAAATGTAACGTTTATTGAAGTAGGTATTATTGAATATGGAAATACATTATTACCATATGCTGGTATCGCGTTCCGGCGAGGTTTCTGCTAATCAAGATTATATATCAATCGACTGACAGCGGATGCAGTTTGGTCGCGAATGAAAAAACTAGCAATGTGCCGCTTTGTACGTTGTGAAAGTTGGCTGCAGTTATTTATTAGGGATCGAGGCAGTCGCCGCGATCAGTCTGTGTCCCCGGCTAGCAGGCCAGGCTATAAATTCTGCCAAGGCCCCGACTGCAGTGCAGTCTACTTCCGCCCATGCACCCCTGGACATAAATACACGATGACTTTCAAAGGGTTAATAGCAGTGTCGATGTTTGCATCAAGCTAATTACAGAGTACCGTACGCTCATCGTCCACGTGCCGAGCTCGGCAGATTGCTGGCTAACAAGTTAATTTGTTTAAAAATGTACAGCACTCGTTTTTAACGACGAATAATCTTATTTTTGAATGATGTGGAGCTTCACTTTCCAATATTCTTTTTTTCGACGGCATGTTTATGCTGGAGGGGAAACTCAATCAAATCCGCTTGCTGACAAAATATGGCCTTCGAACTCGTGTGAAATAACACACTCTAAAAACCAAAGAGTTATTTTTATATAAAAAATATTTCCTCTGTGTAATCGAGTTGTCTGTGATAGAACATATCGATTCGTTTGATAGCTACTAACACAAGAAAAAAGTCATCAACTCGTCCCCATTTCCATGCACATCATTGAACAAGATCCGTAAAACATTCAGGTAATTTCCACTCGAAAGACATTATTTGTTAGACTGGAATCTAAAAATCAATATCATTGTCTAGCACTAATTCAGGTCAATCTTGATAGAGTTCTGACCTCCATTAAACTAAATGGACCAAAGGTAACGGACATAACATTACTTATTCCTATGAAATCTGATTGTACCGAGACGTTATAAATATTTCTCTTACTACGAACATTACATAAAGTAAGTTCTTACTTGCCTTAAGTGATTACTAAGCGAGATTCGCGAATTTGAAAAAATTGTAAGCGCGAATGATTATTACGCCTACGTACATCATTCACTCGTAGCACATTGTGCTACGATGTAGCACTCACTAGCTACGATCGCTACCGCATCTCACACGCATTTGGAAAAGTTTAGCAAACTTTCGTACTGAAATTACGTCAAAACATTTTCAAAATTACTGATGACTAGCTTCTGTCAGCGACTTTGGCCGCGTAAAAGTATAAAATATGTCGCCTTTATGCACTCAGAGATAATGCAACTACTAGTTAAAGAACTTTCAAAATTAGTTAAACAATTTTAAATATACAAACTTACAAACGTTAATGCCCAACAAATAACCTAAATAAGCCTTTACTAAATTTGTCAGCACTATTATTTTTTTGCTCATCTTTTTAGTAGAGCTTTAATCCTACCCAAATAGCCGTTAAACCCAACATAAACAAATATTTTTCAACTACCCTCGTAATTTGAGCGATAACAAAAGATCTGCCATGAGCACACATACACCTAGGAGCGAGAACATAGCACGGCTCACAACAAAGCCAGCGCATGATTATTTTTAAATTGCTTACAACATATCGCCCGCCGCATTATGTATCAGAATCATTTGTCACAGGGCTTTCTTCATCGCGTATTACCGAGCGCTCTACACCTGCTCGTAAACATAAAATATAGCGCTGCAGATGGACTCCACACTCCTTAAACACGAAATATGACGTGTATAAAGTTTTTATACAGATGTTAGACAAATTGGGTCATGCTCGCGGTTATTCAATATGGGTTTCTATGGGTTCTGGACCGTCTAAATTAATTACGAGGACCTGGTTTTCATGTAAGTGAATTTTTATTGAATGAAAAACCCTGTTCGAGTCACAAACTAACACGCTCTTTAAACAATAACCCTATTGACTCATATTTTTAAAATAAAAACGATTATATAGATTTTTTTAGAACGAAAATCTTAGCAATAGTTTGCGTTTTTTGCAGGTTTTTTTTTCTTTGTTAAAAAGTATTTTGTAATATTTGTAAAAAAAAATATGACTTATTATTCATACATTATGACTGGCCTGTTGGTCTAGTGGTTAGTGGCCCTGACTGCTATGCCGGAGGTCGTGGGTTCTATTCCCACCCAGGACAAATGTTTATGTGATGAGCATTATCATTTGTTCTATGTCTGGGTGTAATTTATCTATAAAATGTATGTATTTAGAAATATATAAGTATGTTTATCAGTTATCTAGTACCCGTAACACAAGCTCTGCTTAGCATGGGACTAGATGGCGTTGTGTGATAGTTGTGGAATATTATTATTATTATACAACTACTGATCTATTAAACTAGTTCCTATTAACATATTGTCATAAATACTTTTTAATTAGAAAAGTAAATATGCTCCTTTCCAATCTGCAAAACACATTATTTTGACCTAAAATTAATAAAAAAGTAAAAAAGAACTTTTCCCAGTGTTTGTCAACATCAAAATTTCAATGTTTATCCTCCCGGGAAGTATTATTTAAATCGCGGCCATCTTTTACCTTTAAACGTTTAATACTTAGTCGAGTTTTAAAAACTCGCTTATTTGAGGTTTTGTAGTTGTTTTTCGCTGTTACGTCGGGGCCGTAATTCGCGATCTATGTGAATAAGCACTAACGTAGGGTTGCTAAGGTAATGTATTCGACTTTTTACTCCCTACTTTAAGTAAACCTTTTGGCACAAAGACTTTTACTTACGTTTCATGTTTGTCGTTGTTGTTGGCAGTTTCAGTATAATCAATTTTATATCACACAAATATTATAGAGGTGTAAGTTTTATGTATGTTTGTTACTAATTTACGCTCAAACAGCTAAACAGATTTGAATACTTTTTATTCTGGGAGCACCTACATTCTCTTGGGATAATTTTCTAGTTTCACGTTACACCTACATGAAACTAGTATTTATTTTGACATGCATACAAAATAAAAACTTAGTGTGATTATATTTTAACTTAACCTAACCCAAGTGTTTGAGACCGCACAAATGCTTGATCAAATTTTAATAGATGAATAAAAGTCTTTGTTTGGAAAAATAAACACATTAATTTTTAAAAGTTTTCTTTAATTAAATAAATAAGTACCCCATATATTTTAAAAACTAAATCAACTGTTTTGTCTATTGTAGATAGGAATGAACAATGGCATTTATCCCATGTCTGTTGGAGGGTGGGGACTGTGGCCATATAAAATCCAGCATCCTCCTTTGCATAAATACTTACTCCATTGACACTTGCTTACCAACACTAGCCTGCTGTAAAAGTGTTCGTTCAGTACCCCAGTTAACCCTAAAATACCGTAGTTTGGTACACAAGCAGCCCTGACCTGAGCTGTCGAGGCAGCCAGCTGCATCGCTGCAATTTTAATCCCTCTTTATAGCGCAAGACGGGCGGCAGGGCGAGGCGCCCGGCACAACGCTATCATTGATGTTATAGATTATTGATTTTAAAAATGTTATGATCTTCTAGAGTTTGGCCATCGAAAGATGACACAACAAAAAGGAGGCCGAATTTTTTTAAATGCTGCCATATATGGACTTAAATAAATAATTCACTGTCATCTTTCGTTGGACAGACTGTAACACCAACCGCACTTTGACCATAACTTAGATATTTTCAACTATTATAATTATTTTTCTAGCGACTCGTCCCAGCTTCACACAGGTTTTAGAAATCTTTGAATTTCTCGGCTTTTCTCTGCAATTCTGCATGTAAACTTAAACTTTCCTCATGAACGATATGTGTGCGTGTGTTAAAAGCGACATGAAAATCCGTTCAGTAGTTTTTTGAGTTTATCACGTTCATACAGACAGACAGACGCAGTCGAGGACTTTTTTTTAAAACATATGTACCCTATATTTCGTGAATTTCAACTGTGTGTATTTTATGCCAGCCTTAATTCATGAATCCCCAAGCGACCACCGGTGGCCGCGCATCTATTGTCTTACTATTGTGTCTCTAATTGACGGTATCTGAAGGGTTAAAGAAAAAGTTATACCATACAAAAGGACTTTTCTTAAGCTTATGTACTTTCGTCAGAAGATGATGTTCTTCTAAAACCGGTGAATTGAGATAAATGGCCTTCAATTACCCATTAATTATTATTTATAATTTAAAGTCTTAAATTCTTCGATTCCTAAAAAAAATTACACCTTTGGACAACACTAAGCCTATAACTTTACTAACCTCTGGCAAGGCCTTACACTTTTTACTTTTATAGGGCTAGCATGAAATAAACACTGGGTGGAGCGGGAGATAATGTCAGACTCTTACTGACTAAAAACCCACCCCGTTCCTTCTAGCCTTCATACTGGGGCTCGAGCTCCTTTTCAGATAACCCTGGCCCCAGTAGGCTTCGACCCAGCTGGGCCCCTGCTGTTGCTGACAACTCCTTGAGGCGCGCGGGAACAGTGCGCGCCGTCGACGTCTTGGGCTAGGTCCGGACAGTTACCGGACGGTCGGACAGCGAACTATCCATGGCTCACCGTCCGCAAGCCTGCGTCTACCGTGGCCGGAAATATTACCCAGATCACCAATAATTATCTCCCTTTACCATATCTCATCACACTTGGTTGTTGAAGAGAGGTCAAAAAAAAAATAAGCTTGTAATGTAACTCAACTTTACATGTGGTATTTCTTTTTATTTATTTGCACATCAGCTTAGTATAAAATAAATATAATAAACAAGGCACATACTGGACTTGAAGGACATATATTTTCTTTTTTAGACCTAAGAGGATGAATATGTTAAGATGAAAATAAACCTATATAACCTTTGCATGGTACTATAATTTTTACCAGTATGCTGACATAAAATAAATTCGATTGATAAATAAAAATATGTACATGAATTGTGAGTTACTATAAGTATATACATCTCACTTCTCCAAAACCTTAGAAAGATGTCGTTATAACCAAAAAATAATGTTATATGTCCTTTGCCAAAAGGTTCTGGGGTGGCGACCGCGTACCGTAAGTCGCAGCGTTGTAAGGCCTCCTACAAGGTGGACCGATGACCTGGTGAAGATTGCGGGAATCCGACGAAACAGGATTGTTCATTGTGGCGACACTTGGAGGAGGCCTATGTCCAACAGTGGACGTCTATCAGCTGAAATGATGAGTCTTTTTCAAGACCATTTGCTTGGTAGTAGGTATACCTAAGCTATAGTTTAGACTGCCAAATTGCCCATCATTCTTTGAAAGCTTGAATTATCAATGCTGTGTTAGGCCGTTCTACATTTTAATGTCAGCGGCATTATTATGCAAATCTGGTTTAGATACGTATGACAAGTGCATACATTTCCGATTATGAGCTAAACTAATCGTAGTAATTTGAAATTTCACTAAAATATGCTGACAACATTATTATATATTCAGAATATTTAGCAATGGACACGTACTATGCTATTAATGAGTTATAATTTGATATGCTAGGGTTAATTTTATGTATTACTAGGTGACCCGACAAACTTTGTTCTGCCATAATATACATAGTATCAAAGAAATATCGCGAAAAAAAAAGGAAATTGAAATAGTAGATTATGTGACTAGGGGATAAAGCAGTGTCTTTAAATCGAAAGTTGCTCATTTTAATCCTGATCGTCAGTGAGGGATTTATATAATTAGCTCCCGAGCATTGGGGGGGAAAAATAAAGAAACCTGAGTAAAATGTGGAATTCAAGCCGCCCAAGACAAAGACAGCTTGCTAGAGAAATTTTGTCATGAAAAGGGCTGCAGTGAAATATTTTCACGTGTATCAAACGACATTTTTCAATCTTCTTCTTACGAAGACATAAATAAACGGGCTTGACGCACGCCTCGTGGGAGCCGACTCGCGCCCAATCTGATACCATAGCATAAATATAATAAAATTGGCGGGTGCGAGCACGCGCACTTTTCGGCACCAGTGCGAAAGATTGTAAATTTTCTGCTCAATAGTGGTAGGCATAAAAAAAAATCGGTAAAGCTGTTTCAAAGGAGTTCAATAACAAACACGTGATACAAGATTTTTATATATTATACAAACGGTTTTTTTTTTTCTAGCTGCATCGGTCTCATGATCCTCGACAATTCAAAAGTGCCTGTAAATTAAATTTAATAGAAGCAGGAAGTAATTGTTTTTAGTTTGATTTTGACCTTTCCCACGGAAATCTATCAATTGTTTCTCGATAAAAAAAACTTTTTACAAAAAAAAATTTAACCGACTTCAATGTAAAAAACACAAAAAGTACAAAATAATTTTAATTTCGGAAGTCGGTGTTAAATAACGAAGAGACAAAATTAAGTATCTATTATAGAAACACCGACTTCCAAAATTAAAATTATTTTGTACGTTTTGTGTTTTTTACATTGAAGACGGTTAAATTTTTTTTTGTAAAAAGTTTTTTTTTTCACTTTTTAGTTATGGTAGCACCACTAAAAAGTACCTACCCTTCAACTAAACATAAATTATCTTATAGCCAGAGTGCAACTCATAACGATTCTAATAATCCCAAATACGGTTATATTACATGAATTTACCTTCCGGCTTTATCACCAGATCAGTTCGATACATCCCCCCCCCTCTTTTCTTTCAGTCAGCCATCGATTACATGCATAAATAAAGCAATTTTACTTGTTACGACAATGCTGCTATTATTCTATGAGGAGTACTGTTCCATATCTTCGAAGTTCATGATCAGATCATAACAATATTTCTATGGGACCAATTTGGAAGCATGACCTTTCAATCAAAAAAAATAATTTCAAAATCGGTCTACAATTGACCGAAATATCGGTGAACTTACATACAAAAAAAACAAAAAAATATACATGCCGAACATAGAACCTCCTCCTTTTCGAAGTCGGTTAAAAACGATCTTAACACGATATAATGTAACTTAGTAAAATCGTTTTCTATTTAAATAGGGTCTGTACTTTCAGAGATCACCTTTTAAAAACCTAGAGTCAAACAAATCATCAATTTTGCCTCATCATTATAGTATTTTTGACTAGACTTAATCATTTTATATAGCAATAATTTCTACTCCAATATCACAGAAATATTGTGATATTTCTTTCTCAACTTACTACGTAAGTAAACAGCTCTATAATATTGACTTTAACTATAAATAAATGTGAAAGCCGGCCGCAGCCAACGTAAATATTCTTCCAAGTGAAGAAATAAAGATGGCCGCAGGTAAATACGACTTGTATTATGGGTTTAAGGCGGAAACATATTTAGTTTATGTTACGGCATCCAGCCGGACGGTTCAAATGTATGGGCGGCTACTTCAGTCCTTGGAATATTGTCCAAATATAAGACAAAACTAGTGGATGTATTGTAAATTGTTATTGTTTAAAGACTTGAAAATGTAAATTGAAACATTATTAGAATACATAGGATATCTTTTTCTTTCTTTGGGAAATCATCATTTAACCCCTCTGGAAGGTGCGAGAGGGATTATCAAACCAGTGTTTCTTTAGTCGCCCTTACCGCTCCAGGGCCACGATAATTCTTTCAGACTATCCCGAATCGACCATATTTCTATTCTCTTATACACACACACTTTCGTACGTCTGTAAGTGTGGAATTGGGCGTACCTTGCAAAAGTATTTGCCTTTGTAATCGTTGTACCATGGCCTCCGCGGTTCTTGTGGGCCCCGTCCTTTTGCTGATATATCTTTGAGGAGCGCAAAGAATACGACGCATATCGACGGACATCTAAAATCACATACTTAGCAATATCTAGAGTTGAAAAATAAAAATATGCAAGGCAGAATTTTCGTGTAGAAACTGGGTTAGTTAATTTTATTGGTATATTTTTCAATATACTAGAAAACAAACAGTGCTTAGTGAAATATGTATAAAATAGCCAACTTTTATATTGACTATAAAGACTAAAAAGTTGCAAAGCAAAAATAGTATCGAACGTGACCTAACATAAGCTAAATAGAACACAAACAGACTGGCCGCAGAGAGTATTGGCCCTTATCATCCTTTCCATTGGACAGACACCGACACTGGAAGCTGGGAGATCTCTCACCAAGCTTTTTTACTGGGATTAAACTGACATAAAACCTTCGATGGACAAATACGTTTGCCGTTCCATATGCAAACATTTTTGCTCGGACCGATTTACCTATGAATATGCGGAACATTCGATTGTCGAGATTATTCGAATTCACGAACATACGGCTAAGCCACGATTAGTCCGACTGGCTGGATGAGGGACCTAAATCCTCTAAACTTCGGAGTATGTTAAGCTCTCGAGCGTCTAATGTATGTAGGTAGTCTTAGCTGATTGGCTCTTGGATACCCTGAAAATCCTTACATACAAGATGTCATCATTCGCTTGAGCGCGTTTGTTTATGTGTATAGTGGACTCTACAGTGAGAAACTCGTCGATTTGAAAATGAATACTTCTAATGGATGTATCGTAAGCCCTATTTTATAATCTTGCGAATTTTCTTACTGGAAAACGCTCTCAAAGCTTTATCGCAGACAAAAATAGTTGTTGTCTTTTAATTTTATTGTAAAAACATTCAAACGCGTAATTGTACTTCTGTCCATTGTCGAGAAAATAGATGAAAACAAAACAAGAAAGCTTCACTGAACTGAGGAATTAGTGTTTGAGAACTTGTAGAAATAAAACGAGATCCGAAAAACGGCGTGGGTAGAATTGTTTAGGAATATTTGAGACAGTAAACATGTGGGTGGGCCTATACAGGGTGGTACATACGGTTTTTATAATGTGTGTAATGTAAGAACACTGTAGACTCCGCGGATTCTTAGATTACTTCCTATTACGACTCGCTTTTTATTTCATTTTTATTGTGCTTTTGGATACAATATTGACTGTCTATTAATACTGTAATATGAAAATATTGTAAAATCAACGATTTTTTAAAAAGAGTCACCATGGAGTTTCTGGCCGGCTCTTCTCCATAGGAAACGACCAATTTAAAACTGTGCTCTAGATTATAACATTTTATAAGTACCCTTGTAGGCTTATGTGCTGGGACTGATGCTTGCTAAGGCTGCAGAATTTTCGATAGAATCTCAGCGGCCTTGAAACGCAAAGAGCAACTGAAGGAACTCAGTTGGGGTCTTAGAGTCTGTAAAAGTCTGACACTACTTTTCGTTGTACCTAAAGCGAGAGAAGTAGTTTAATGATTTCTCACCTCAAACAAAGCCTTGTACCTACGTAGGTAATTATAACATGTATCGAAGGTTGATCGAAGGTAAGGTAGTATATCACGCTGACAGTTGCTGACAACTAACAGCTGTTTGCGTATTCGCATACCTTCACCTTACTAATCTAGGATAACCATAACCACATACTTTCTGTTGGTAATCACTACATCAAAACGAACATAGCCCGAGCATTTTAATGGGCGCTAATGTATGCATGCTTACCTTGTCCGTAGAGCATTTACTAAAACATGTGTGTGTATATAATTTATTCATCGGCGAGTATCTCGGACCGAGTCTGCGCGTTCAACGCGAATTTACTGCAAGGACCGCTTTTAAATTTTCAAGAACAGCCGAGAGAACAAAGGACTGTCGGACTTTATCAGACGATAAAGAGAGTAAAATGTGTCCATTGCAGAAGTGCATAGAACACAGTTTATAGCTCACGAGGACACCGCAGCCACCTGTTTGCCAGTACAGCCGGGAGTAAGCTTTTAAGCAATATCCCACCCTCATATTGCCTGCCTACTCTTTATTCAAACCCATCATTAGTTATTAACTACATCGATACGCTTGCTATAAACTAGTTTGTTTTGTAGGGTTGGTTCTCTCTCATATGCTCTATCGGCTTACAGTCTAGCTGCCTTGTGTGGCAAAACATACTTTGGTTTTTTGGGGTAGGAAATCATCAAATAACTTCTCCTACTTTGGGTGAAGAGAGAGAATGAGTGTTAGAATTTCACTGACAAAAATGATACATTGTCACCCTCCCGGCTTACTGTCGTCGTAACTAGCAATTAATATTTTTCTAGGGCGACTGTTTTTCGTTCGGGCGTTACAATCATGTTCCTGTAGTTGCGTTAGCTGTAGCTTTAGTAATTAATCAATAAGTGATATTGCTCTTGGCTTTTTTGCACTTACGCAAACCAAAATACGTGATTATCTTCTAAACGGTAAATGACACAGATACGTCGATCAGAGAGAACTGATTAGAAATAATGTTATGAACACGTTGGTAATAATATCAGTGCAGATACGCCAGTTTGTGAGATAGGACAGTTAGCGGGGAGGGCGACGATTTGTGTATTCTTTTAGTAACCCTTTGCATTTCAATGCCACGGTAACTCATAAAGCACACTTCACAAACGTTTTTTCAGTACCCGTATCTAGCTTAAAAAGATCAACTTAATTCATTATTTACAATTTTAATTGCCTACACGTTTCTTTTATAATTTCTATTTTTAATTTGCTATTCTTTATTTCTCCTATAATTGGAACGCCGTCGTCTCCCTCCTGGAGGTGGGCGTTTATAGCTACGACACAGTTATTACCTAATATAGCTATGTATGTTCAAGATAGCTTTTGCCCGCGTACATAAAATATAGCCTATCACTCAGGAATAAAGCAGCTTTCTATCGGTGAAAAAATTTTAGCAATCGGACCAGTACTCTCATAGATTACCTCCTACAAACAAAAAAACAAACTTTACCTCTTTATAATATTATATACCTAGTGTAGATTGCTAAGCAAAACATTTGTTCGTTTCAGCGGTTAATTTTAACATAAGCATCGTATTACGTCTCCAAATTATTCAGAAATGAGCCAATCTTAGTCTCGAGCCAGAGTATAATGGCATTGAAAAGACGACAGGCCATAACGCCTACGGTATTGGTTTAACGACCGGCAGAAACATGCAAAACTTGGAACAAAACTCAGTCGAACGCCCACTCTCTCTGTACACTGAATCTACCGACTGAACTTTGGGATAAATAAAAAAATAATAATATCCGACATTGATTTGATTACTGTCTATGTTGAACTATTATTTCATTGTAATGTTATGTTACCAACCCGCAATGGGCCCGCGTGGTGGATTACGACCCATTCCCTCTCTTAGAGAAAAGATGTTGTAAATACCATTGTCAAGTGCCTCAAACTATACTCCTTATTTTCCAACAATTATACATTACCATGTATAACCGGGCGGTGGCTGAGTGGTAACGGCCCCGACTTACGAGTTGTAGGTCACGGGATCAAGCCCAGCCAGGCGCATTACTTTATGTAATTTATTTCATCACCACTGCTCTCAAAATGGTGAAGGAAACATCGTGAGAAAACCGAAATGTCCTAGAAAATTCGAAGAAATGTGACATTCACCAACCCGCACTGGGCTCGCGATATGGGTTACGCCCAATTCCCTCATCTAGAGAGGAGGCCTGAGTCCCAGCAGTAGAAACATTATAAGGCCGATTATGCTAAGCTATGCCATGTATAAACCGTAGGGGCCAACAGCAGGGCCGAAGCCTGCTGGGGCCATGGGTTGACTTCCAAAAAGGAACCTAGGGGTCCTGGAACGCAAACCAAAGAAGGAACATAGGTGTGGTTTTAGTCCTTAAAAGTCTGACACGTTCTGGCGCTCTACCGTAGACCGGGATAAGCCATTTGATAGTTAAAAAGAATCTATATATTTCTTTTTGCATATCCGCTCATTAATCTATATTATTTACTAGCTTCTGCCAGCGACTTCGTACGCGGATCCTGTTGCTTATTCCAGCGACAACGGGGTCGTCAAAATCAAAGATCTGAAACGTCTGGTGTCGAATTCTAAGAGCCCGGGGACTGGAAAACAACGTGATGCGCGAGACGATTCGAGACGTTCCAGATCTCTTCCTTCCACTTACGCGCGTGACAGTGTGCACACACCTTAGACATGGTGCCAATGTCTCCATGTTCGATGTAATTAATAAATGGGTTATAGGAAAACGCGCTCCTATCTTTATTCCCAAAAAGTGTTCCCATAGCGTGATCTAACTCGACGCCAACGCCATTTACGAAACGTTTAGAAAACGGAAACTACATATTATTTACCCAAATATTATAGTATCTTAGCCTTGTGCAGCGCCCCTTAGTGAACTCCACAGCGGGTGACGTAACCTACGACCAACTTATTATTTGCAGTTGGTACAGTAATCGGGTCTAGGGATCGAACCGCAAAATTAAGTTTGTTTTTATTGTATATACTTTTCCGGGATAAAAAGTACCTACCCAGTGTGGTGCCCAGGATATTAAAGAATAATTATACCAAGTTTTATCGTAATTGGACCAGTAGTTTTTGCGTGATGCCTGAACAAACCAGATAGACAGACAAAAAAAATTTTAATCTAATTTTTGGGTTCGGTGTCGGTCTAGTAACACCCCCTGCCGTTAATTTTTTTTTATATTTTCAATGTACAGAATTTTCACTTCTACAGATTTATTATAAGTATAAGTAGGTACCTAAGCTACGTCTAATAGAATGAAATAACCTATTTGATACCTAGGTAGGTACTTACCTATTTAAAACTACAGCTAAATAAATTTAAAAAAAAGTTTAATTTATAATCAAGAAATATTTTAACACTACCAAAATAACTAATACCTATTTTATAAAATAACAACCAAGGAAATCTAAAAATAAATTATTAAACGTAAGAGTAGACTAAAAGTCGCGCTGATAAGCACGGTTTGTTAAAATCAATTATTGTCTGTCAATAAGGTCGAACACTCTGAACGTCTATTCGCATCAACAGCCAAATATTGCCGCCGCGAGCCGCGTCGAGCGCGGCGACCGTTACACAAAAATAATCCTTATAGCATGATTCAGTATTCACGCGCGATGGCTTATTAGCGTATTTCATGTATAATTTTGGTGTTTCTATGCCGATTTCTATGATTCTTTTTTTATTGAATAGACAATAATGTTAACTTTTTTTAATTAGGGATGAGTGAGAGTGTTATAAACGTAAGAGTAGACAAAAATAAACAGAAAGCTCCGAACTGCTAAGCTATCGGGAGTTACACGTGTTATTGAGAGTCAACCATAAAAGATAGACATATGCTGTTGTAGGATATTTTTTATATAATTTTAAGGAGAACATTTCTGTCATACATGATTTCTGTGTAGCTTTAACCATTAAGGCTGCAAACGCGACGGAAGCTTAAAAAATGGAGTAATTTCTCCCGTTTCCCCAACATTTCCCTTCACTACTCTGCTCTTATTGATCGTAGCGTGATGAAAAGTATACTATAACCTGCCCAGGAGTATGAAGAATGATTGTACCAAGTTTCGTTAAAGTCCATCGAGTAGTTTTTGTTTCTATAAAGAACATACAGACAGACAGACAGACAGACAGACAGACAGACAGACAGACAAAAATTTTACTGTTTGCATTTTTGGCATCATTATCACCCCCTGATAGTTATTTTGAAAATATATTTCACGTACAGAATTGACCTCTCTACAGATTTATTATAAGTATAGAATAGATATAGATTATAGTAAATCACGAATGAAACGTAAAAATAAAATGTGACGTTAAAGAAACACCTACCACCATGTTTATCTTTATTCTAGCAAATAAAGATATTAATGATTTATTATATTTGGTATTCTGGAACAACACACAATATATAAGCCATTTCCATTAACAAAAACCCGATATTTAATTTATTCCGTCCAATTCTTTTTGGTGGAAAAAAAAGCAATTCTTTTCAACAAAAAAATAATTGTTTATGTTTATATCCCTCTGTGTCAAAAGTGTAACTTTAAATAACTAAAAATCTTTTTTTAATCTAAAAAAGGAAGAGGTTCTCAATTCGGATGTTTGTATGTTTTTTTATGTTTGTTCGCGCATAACTTCGTCGCTTGCCAACCTATTTGATTTATTTTTTTGTTGGAAAGGATCTTCCCAAATGGTCCCATAGTCATCAAGTTGGGATCTGAAGATGGAATCTTGGCGAAATCGAGGGAACTCCTCAAATTCAATTCAATTTTTAGTGAAGTCGGTTTTTTTTATAAAACCTTTTTATTATAAAAAAAAATAACCGTCTTCACAGAAAAGCCAAGATTCCATCTTCAGATCCCAATTTGATGACTATGGGACCATTTGAGAAGTATACCCTTTCCAACAATAAAATAAATTTTCAAATCGGTTGGCAAGCGACGAAGTTATGCGCGAAAAAACATAAAAAAAAAAATCTCCTCTGTTAAAAAAGTAAATAACAATATTCACAACGTTGATGTAACATCCCGGGACAAGAGGGATGCACTCTGTACTGCTCAACTCTTAGAGGGCTTTGTTACAACTTGTGGCGGTGTATCAGTTTGCGTAGCCCTCCGACTTAATGAAGAGCGGTCTAGTCTTTCAAATTAAACTTCTTAAATAGTAGAAAGGTTTTATAATTTAAAAGTCCTTAGCAAATGTTGCTTATATTTATACAACATTACTTTTAGTATATGCGAAACCTGAATATAGATTTTTCAGAATCAGTAACTGAATGGATTCCAATAGTTTTTTTTTTTTTTCAAAAATATTTATAATGTTCACAAGTTGGACACCACCAACACTAAGTACATACAACACAGGTCACGGCAGGTAATAGCAGGTATTAGGCACCATCAAACAATTGAGTGCATAGTGCAGAACAACCTCTCAAAAGTCTGTAGGATCAAACAAATTACTTTTCAATACATTTACTCAAAAATCCGCTCTTATCCCACAGCTTTTGGGTTCGCAATTAATTGTTTTTCGCACTAGTGCGGAAAAGAGTACGTGTTCGCCTCCGTCACAATTTTATTATATTTATCGTGTTAGGCTAGGCGCACGTCATCCCCACAAGTGGCATATCAACCCCTGTTTATTTATGTCTTGGTAAGTAGGTATGTTGAAAAACATCGTTTGATACACGTGAAAAATTGTCAATTCAGCTCTCGGCTCCATAGCACCCTCGCTAAGGCTCGAGTGAATACCGCCTCGGTCACAATGACAAACTTTCTCCACTTGTATCTAAATGTACTATTTCTGTTAGCATGATAATAACATTACCTGTCACGCCACTTGACACGTTACTGCACTGCAGGTAATGTCATTGCCATACATTTTGTACTTGGCGTTTGGTGGGGACACTCACTAACAGAATAGTACATTTTGATACAAGTGCAGAAAGTTTGTCATTGCGTCCGAGGCGGAATTTGCACGAACCGTCGGCGAGTGCGTTATGGAGCCGAGGGCTATAAAACAGTATATTGCGTGCCTAAAAGCTTATTGAAAAAGTGGTCTAAGATTGCTGAATCCTGGATAAAAACGTTCAAAGTGTGTTGTTCGTAGTTTAAAACGTAGTGTACAATGACATTTTAATAAACAGACATGTTATACACTCACAAATCAACCGATAAATGTGTTCCGCGCAGCAGCGGCAGCAGTTGTGGTATGAGATCCCCTGTGTTTTATTTACCTTGGTATCATAATTGGTACACTTTCTAAACACACACAAGGACATTTTTATTTAATTTCGTAGCAGCGCGCAGCGTATGACTAGATCCGATGCGTGACGCAGACTAAAGGCAAGGATCCCAATTAGGATCCTTTCGAGTCTTCACGAGTGCGCACTCATAGCAAATCCGTTTATTTAAATATCATTGGTAGTGTAAAATTCTATCAAAAGAATCGTAGCTAACATTAAATTTAAACTCGTAACTTATAACAATTGAATGCTCAGAATACAAAGGAGCTTAACTCGGTCGAATACTCATTCCCAATAACAATGAAAACAACGTATTATGTAACAAATATGATAACAATGCATGTTGTAAGTACAAGAGTGAAATACTTGTACCTCGGACAATGGAATACAATAATTGCAGTGTACGTTAATTTCGTTAAAAACAAGTGTGTAAGTTGAACGTTGATTTCCTCCAGGCAAAAATTTTATAGGTATGTGGATATATCTATATACAATTATGTAGTAAGTTTTATGTGAATAAAACTATCAGAGTACAAAAAGAGTGGGATTCAAGAAAAAAAATGCATTATTAAATTGAAGTAATAATGAAAGTTAGTAGGATGTGCGATATGTAGATAGGTATGATAATTTATAGGTACCTATAATCATACTAGCTATTGCCAGCGGCTTCGCCCGCATTATAGTAGAAAATTGTCCCAAAGAAAATGCTCCCGGGAAAAAAATATCTTATTTGTTATACCAGGACATGGTCTACACCATTTCTATACCCATGGGTTATAAGAAAGTGAACCCCGGGGCCCTGGAATAAAGGCAAAGAAGGAAATTGGAGTGGGTTTTAGTCAATAAAAGTCTGACACGACCTCTCGCTTCACCCAAGAGCGGGAGAAGTCATGGATGATTTTCTTACACATGATCATTGATGATGATTTTCTCAGACATGATCTACACTAGTGGCAAAATTCATTAAAACCCGTTCAGCCGTTTGAAGAATAACAAACAGACACACTCATAAACTTTCGTCTGTACAATATTAGTGTGATTTGATTATATTTCATAAAAGTTTCTCAAATTCATTAGAATTATAAAATATTTTCAGAAAAAAAGAATGTTGGTCCGCCTCGGTATAGAAGTAAAGTTTTTTGGTAATTTCAATGAGTTTCGCAAACGCAAACTTCTTCGGCTTATTTAATTTGGTTGAAAACTTTCTAAAGGATTTTGCTTGTTAGCTCTTTACGCACACTCATGTAGCGTCGAAGACTGGTTTGAAAATAGAACTGTAACTACAATCGTGTTACAATCAGTTTTTATTTTAAAATAAACACCTTTGGTGGCCCGGGGCTTTTCGGAGCCAAGCGTTGTCGGCAAGGAACTTGGCGAGCCCCTGCGGATGGGGTCTACCACCTCCTGGAGAATGATCCTGCTCTTGGAGAACTTCTCCCTTTTTTAGGCCTCGCCATTCAAGGCAAGGATACCAGGACCAACTCCAGCCTGTCGGGCAACTCATCGACGGCTGAGTCGCCCCTAGCCCGGGGGTACCCCTAGCTAGGCCCTCGGGGCCGTCTGGCTCTCAGCGCTGGTCGCTCTGGGGTGGACTCTCTCCACGGTGAGCCTTTCAGCTCGCTGGGCGGACCCTTAGGCAGTGAAACCTCTCGCTCTTCCTCGCGCTTGGCCCACACCGCAGCTGCTGGTGAAGAAAGGAAGGTGCAGGTGAGAAATCTTCGAATGACTTTTCTCGCTCTAGGACGGAGCGAGAGGGCATGTCAGACTGCTACTGACTAAAACCACACCAATGCTCCTTGCCCCATTGCCCTTTGCTTAATCAATCAATGGATTATGCTAAAGTGTACCCGAGGGTCCTGGAACGTAGGCAAAGAAGGAACAGGAGTGAGTTTTAGTCAGTAAAAGTCTGACATGCCTTGCGTGTGAGAGAAATCATTGAATGATTTTCTATCTAAATAAATGTGGGTTATAAAACGTGTTGCAAATAGTAACAGTAAAAGAAAGTACTTCTTCCAAACTAGTTTCGTTGTGCTATCTAAGTTTAGTGTAGTGTCGGCATTCTTCGAAGGTGAGCCATCGGGTTAAGTTGAAGGCTTCGGCTACACGGCACGGACTTCCCGCTTATAAAATCAATGCGGGCTTAACAGCTTTGTGCTAGTTAAACCGTCGGAAGTTCGCGTGCCACTGGCAACTCCCGGCCTGCTGCTGACTCGTTAAGACGCATTTGTAAATGACTTGTTCGAAGGAAAACTCCATGTGAGCTTAGCCTTTTTAATAGAAATACGTGCTTGTATTTTTGTTTTTAAATCCACCAAACAAAACTAATTATACACCCGCAGTGTAGGTTCCACATGCATTAGGCAGTGCTGTAACTAGTCTTTTAAACGCCCGGTGCGAGCTTCTGCAGGTGGCGCACTTTAGAAAAGTTTTTTCAATACACTTACTGCAAAAACCGCTCTTCACGCTATTTACAGTTTTTCGCACTAGTGCGGAAAAGTGCGAGTGCTCGCCCCAATTACAATTTAATTACATTTATTCTATCTAACAGGCAATCGCGCGTCGACTCTCACGAGTCGCACTCCCGTTTATAATGTCTTTATAGGTGTATTGAAAATCGTCGTTAGATAGGTACACGTAGAAATTTGTCACTGCAGTCTTCCTCTTCACTAACGAGGTAGTTAGTGGTATGGTGTTGAAATGACATTCTTTCTCCATTTGTAGTAAAATGTAGGTACTATAGCACAAAATATATAGGTAACTATAGTCTTACTTGGTTCAAACAATACAAAGAAAAACTGATTAATAATAGGTGGTAATAAGATTGAATGAAGACTATTAGTTATAAAGAAAAATGATTACTTCGATACAAAAAGATGAGCACCTACGCTATCGGCTGTCCTGGAAAGGCGCGTTTACAACGTCTTTTCACGAAAATAATTAATAAGTAACCTACTAACTACCTAGCATGATCCAAAACTTGATGTAGTCTGATATTTTTTGCGGCCCTCCAGGGCCTGGGCCCTGTACCTGAACACCGCTAGCACTACCCTAATTACGGCACTGGCATTAAGTATATTCACTAGTGACCTTCCTCAGCTTTGCACGAGTGCTGGAAATCTTTAAAATTCTTGGCTCTACGCATATTATACTCTCGCAAAACAGATGACCGATGGGGACGAAAGGTTCTGGAGTAGGGACCACGTGACCTTAAGGCCCAGTGTTGGAAGTCCTCCTACAAGAGTGGCCGATAGGCTCCTATAAGCGGGAATAGTGCGCGCCGTCGACGATCGGACAGCGAGCTACAACTTGAATGGCCTTGAGAAATGCAACGTATGTACAACTGCAATGCAATGCAATGTACGTACTACTTGAATGACCTTGAGAAATATTGTACACGCTGACCACACGGGACACTTTATTCAGCCTAAAATATAAACAAATATTTTAGGCTGAATAAAGTATATACAAAAAACCAGAAAAGTTTTATTTGTGATTTAATTAAAAACGCGCAAGTACGTACCTAATAATAATACACCTCGTGCGCGAGGGGATATCTAAGGATAAGAATACACCGGTAAGCGAGTAATTTCTTAGGATGACCACAAAAGAGCGTTGTTGATATTTAATTTAAAACCCGTTTGTGAAGGTCAGTTACAAAATCAATCAGCCAAGCCGTTTCCTAACAAACTTGGGGTTGGCATCAAATGCCATCCGTAAAGCGGATGCCGCTTAATACCAATATTTTTCACAACCTTATTTTTAATAAACACGAAACCTGAAATTCCTGTCTAGTATTTTTATCTAAAGAATCTCTGTACAACATTTCAAAACTGTATTATGGAAAATCACAAAGTTAACTGACTTGTTATGGTACTTCGTTGGTGACATAAATACATGGTCACCGGGCCATCCGGGCGACTGAGGGGTTGTTTTGCTTCCGCATCCAGTTATGCTTTGGCGCCTAATGCCCGCTAAGACTTGCCGTGACCTGTGTTGTAACTTAGTGTCGGTGGTGTCCAACTTGTGATGTTTTTTATTTATTTTTTTTGTTTTTTAAAAATTATTGGAATCGATTCAGTTACTGATTCTGAACAAACTATATTCCTTCCGGTTTGGCATATATTTACTAAAAATAATGTAAAAAAGCGATTGTCTATCTGACTTCCACAATCCAATAACTGAGTTACACGGTACCTCTGTCCCTTGGCATGACTGGTATTACATTTTCTGTTTACTGACTATATATTACGACAATCACATATAGAGGCAATGGCCTAACGTGGTTTCCTAAGCACAGATGAATCTCGATGTGTTCAGATGGTCACCCATCTACAAACTGACCTCGGCAAGCGTTGCTTAACCTCGAAGATGTTAAGCAACCAGTGCGGCTGTTATTATTTAGCCACGACCTCCTCTTAACGAACGTCAGTTATAATGATTACTTAATCAGCTTCATTTGGTGTCTTCTCCAGAATCACAAATTAACTTGAAACGATTTGTAATGGAGACGCCGAGCAATCTATTTAAGGGGCCAGTGAATAATTTATTTTAATTAACCACGAAAGTCAAGAGTTCCATTTTTCGCTTCCATCTTATTTTGCCGGCATCATGAAGATGCGGGCGTTCTTAAACTGCGACATTCATTCAAAAAGTTTGAAATCGAATTAAATTCGCCCCTTTAACTAAACTCAATTTTCTTTCACGACTTCATTAAGCGAAGCCATTCCGGTGAGCCTCAGTAATGACCTCAAAGGACGTTAAATCAAGATCGAAAGGGAAAGATAAAAAGTAACTGAAATTTAATACTTTTATCAAATCGCTATTGACGTCAACCTTTGTAGTCTTTTTGCCTTTTTTCTGAAGAACACAAAACCTTTTACGCTTTTAATTAGATCTCTCGTCGACGACATAATTTTTCCTTTACATTTAATTTAAGTCTTTTCAATCGAAATTCTGTTCTCATCATCGTCTACGGAATCGGAAATCGATATTGGCGTGGCTATTCTTCGGAATTAATAATTTAGGACTTCGTTCCTTAATCATTTTGTGGCGCATACTTACTTATAAGATTGTTTCTGAAAATCATCGGTAAAACATAATAATTAATGCATTCTACAACGCCATGGTCAACTGTTATATCCCTCCTATTTATAAACCCGCACATGAACTCGTATTTACACTAGCAGATCTCTTGAATACACTCGATAAATAAGAGTACATTCAAAAGTTGACAATCCTTTTAGCTACGAGTCGGCCGTATCCGAGCCGCCCGACATTCGCTTTCAATTGGACAAGACAGAGCGCCTGTACCAAAGTAAAATAGGTAGCCGACTCGAAGGTTCCGGAATACGAAAAAGAATGGAAGGAAAAACTTTACTTCATTAAAGCCGACGCGTAACCGTGAAACCTTCAATTTGGGAATTATCCTAAAACGACTACTGAATTATTCAAACCTTGAATTATCGACGAGGATCTTCAGGATACAGTATCCAAAGAGAATTATTTATGGTAATGCGACTTACTGGATATCTCTAAAATACCTAGATACTTGAAATTTTAACCTCCCACACACTTACCCAGATCGTACCTATATTAAAAGTTTCGAGATTAGTCTGAGAGATAACAAACACGAAATTACTGGGTTGTTAAAAACTCTTTTACGATTGGGAAGTTACCAAAATCCTGAAAACAAATTCCTACCACTTTTTATGAGACGAGAACAAATACAAACCCACGGTTCCAATTTTATGCATGAAGTTTTCGGCAAATTAAAAAAAGTTTGCAAAGTTAATTATTTTCAGAATTTTATAGAAAAGAGTTCTAATGGCACCTACTTCTACAGTAATATTAAATACTTACAACTTTATAAAACATGACGGAGCACCGCCATGTCCCTATGGAGACGACCTCTCGCATCCGAGAGTCACAGGGCGACTCCCGGTCACCTTAGGCGCGGAGTTTATGGTTGGTGATTCATTACTATCCATTCATAGCTCACCGTCCGATAATGACTAGCCTGAGTAGCTGACATGTTGTGTTCCACGCGTGCCTCAAAGAGCGGTCAGCATACCTATTTAACGGGGCCCGGCAGGGCCGATGCGTACCAGGGCTGCGGGAGATCATTCGAAAGAGTTACCGTGGCCCCAGTAACTGAAGGTGTTTAACGAAGTGAACTGAGTGCAATGTGAAGTGTTACTAACATAGATTTAAGTCTTATTTACTAACGACAACTTGTACTTATTCTATATGTATGTTAGTCTGTAAGGTATATATCTATGGGCCAAGATGCCTGATAATAAATGATTTATTATTATTATTATTATTATTATTAAAAGTCTGACGTCCAAACCAGAACGGGTTAAGTTATTTGATAATTTCCCACGCCAAAGAAAACGGAGAACCAAGGCCACTGAATTAGCTCGTAGAATCACCGAACTTAAGCGGCGGTGGACAGCGCACTTTATACTCGCAGAACAGATAGTCGATGGAGGCGAAAGATTCTGGAGTAATAAGCTCGTTCCAGAAGACGCAGTGTACCTCCCATAATGTAGACCGCGATGATCTGGTGAGGGTCGTTCGTAGGAATCCGGTGGTTGCGAGACGTATACATACAGGTCATTGTAGCACTTAAGGGAGGAATATGTTCAGCTCTGGTTTGTCGGCTAAAATGATGATGATGATGATGATGTCAGATCACAAAAAAAAATGCAAAGTAGAGTTGGCTATTTTTAATTAATTGAAATAAGTCAACAATTTACATCTAAATGATCAAAATCAAACATATGTATGTTTTAATTTTGTTGCCGAAATGTTTGTTAGTCGCGTGAATTACGCCAGCTTGCCAGTGATATAGCTTCTTTCGTGTACCCATTTACCAATAAATTCGATCACAGTAAATTGCCTCGTGCATCGTACCGTATCACCCTGTTAGATGTGTGAATTTTAAAGACTCCATCGGGACTCGGGAGCTGAGCGAACAAATTACATTTTTAAATAAATCGGTATCGTAACTCTAACGATAAATAAAAAAAAAAATACAAATATAGACTAGTTTGGTTACATTTTTATAAGAAAACAAAAGGCAAAAGAATTAAAAATCGCTATTAAATTAAATGCAATATGAAAATTATTGAGCAATTCTTCGCAACGCAATTACAAACGGGATAAATACTCGTATTGTAGCGATATCACAGCACTGCTAGGGGAAATATCCGCAGTACCGTCTGCATCTCAGGGTTCAATCGGGGAATTAGTTGAACAAACAAAAATAAAAGCAGCGTCAAAGCATTTCACCCTCATACGTGTCACAATGTAACAAGCGCTGGAAGCCTGGAACAAAGGTGGCCCTTTGAGCGGCGACATTATAACGCAACAAATCTGACTCCTTTGTTGTTAAACTATAGGGATAAATGTCACTGGCATGCTTCCCCGCACCCCAGTCGCCCCGCAACTCTGCCCCGGGGCGAACGTATCCATATCACGTCATGAGTACCAACATAATGTTATTGTAGAAACGATTACAGTTGAAGTGCTCGCGGATCTTTGAAACAAGATAGGTCACTGGTGCTCGCTGTTATAATCGTGAGCGAAAACAGACTTGTTTCCTGTGTAAATATGCGAGGATGTGTTGTTATTACTTAGTTTAACTATTGTGCAACTGCGCTACCAAGTCATAGCGCCATCAAGTTCCAAGAAGTTGTGGTCGTATTTTGTCTGCAGACAAGTACGATAACGCGACAGTTTGATACTGCATCTTCATCTAAATATTGTTCCATGAGTAGATAGAACAATTTCTATAAAATCGCTATATGGCGGTTTACGGCTGGAAGCTCTTATAGTCATTAAAATAAACTACTACTTTAATTTACATCTAAATGATGACGTCGAACCCCATAAGGAAGACCGATCCCAAGTTAACGGGGCATACTGTCTCGTAGGAAGAAAAAGACGAAAAAAAACATAAACCTCTTTCGGGCGCTCTGTCGGGTAACAAGTAAACATCTCTTCTATAAAAGATCCCATTCAAAGGGACTTATCGGTGTCGTGATTTCAAGAACTTGTTACCAAACACTACCATACCAGGAGATAAACACTCATTATACCTATTTATAACATTGGGATTGAGAATAAAAGCGTCAGTCTGAAAGGATACCATTATAGGTAGGATCTGGAATGCGCTCCCCCAGGAGATCAGGATGGCAACAAGCCGATTAGCATTCAAAACTAAAGTTCGAGAGCTGATTCGTAAGAAGTTGGCAGTAGTATCATCACAAGGTTAATGTTTTCCAGTTGTCGATCTGGACCAATTGTTTGACTATATTAATTAGGTATGTAGTTTATTAATTTTGAGTATATATTATTTAACCCTTCAGATACCGTCAATTAGAGACACAATAGTAAGACAATAGATGCGCAGCCACCGGTGGTCGCTTGGGGATTCATGAATTAATTGTATAATATATATTATAAGGTTTATTAGTACTTATGTTAATTCTTGTTCGTTTTCTCTTTCTCTTTTATTGCACCCACCCCATTTTATTTTTCTCTGCATCACCCAAAGGTTGACTGGCAGAAAATGCGTAAGGCTTTAAGTCCGCCTCTGTACTTTGTGTGCATAAAGCATTAAATAAATAAATAAATAAATAAATAAATAAATCTGGTACTTTCCGTATTATATTTGCCCGGAATTACCTAAGTCTATTATAGCCTAAGGTCCTTAAACATGTTTGCTATAGTTAGATATCGTATTAGACGAACATAAATTGTACATTATGTACCTGCTTGTAAACAGACATAGGGTCGCATGCAAAAGTAACAAAATCCATTCCGTTTGTGAATCTCACGGCGTTGTTTTTGCAAGTCAACAAAACAAGCTGTTTGGCATTCGATTCCATGCCTCATTCGCAACGCAAAAAGAACAATTTGGGTCTTTTATGAGGCCGCTACATCTGAGAATATGTCGACGTGTGATGACGATCCTGGATTTTGTTCCACAACTATAAAACCTGTTTATTTCTTGCGAGAGATTGTAAAGAAAATTATATGCTGTATTATTAAAGAATCTGCTATAAATGCACTGTAACAACCGTACACACTGTGAAACTAAAACTTTGATGTCTACCAAAATAACTGGCAGCTGATTTTATTATTGCTTTGGACTGTTTAGCATATAATTCCTATATTGTAGGTACCTACTTTGAATCACAAGATAAGTACATCCCCAACGCTCGCTAGGGCCGACGCCGATGCCCGCCAGAACTGCGGGAATGTTTGAAAGTTACCGCAGTCCCCAAACGCAAAGGACAACTAAAGATAGATAGTATACTCTTTATTGTACACCAATAAAAATTACAATAGGAACTTAAAATTAATAGAGTGTCACAATAAGCTGTCTTATCGCTAACACAGAGTTTTAGTCAGTAAAAGTTTGATATTCCCTCTCGCTCCACGCAGCGAAGGCAAGATGAACGGTTTTGCCACCTAAAAAAAGATATCCCCTACCACATCAAAGTGTGCATTACATGTATTTATTGTACCTGACATCCGCAACGTTTTTCTACATAAAAGCGATTAATATGTATGGTTCGATGCGTTCACAAAGGCGTGCGTTGTACGTTGTCTTTTTATAAAGCTTTCATAGCCGCTACTGTGTTGTCCCTGTATCTACGAGCAGTGATAAAGAAAAAATACATGAAACACGTTCTACGCCCCAAGGCTCCCGAATGGAAAAATAGACAATTTGCCTCCACTATGTTAAGTAGCTACCTACTTTGTGTAAATATTTAAACAGGTAAGCATGGACAAGTAGTCTCTAATCAGGTAAATATTGAAGCTGTTTTAAGTCCTAACCACTTCAACCGGCTTTAGTGGCCGTGTCTTGCTCGCCTTATGTAGGAAATGTTTCTACTTAACTAAGTAAGTACCTGGGTAATTTCTTTTTCGTTATCTTCAAAGCTTTATACGAGTATTTTTCTTGGAAAAAAAAACCTTTTTTCAGTAACAAACAGTGTGAAGCGTGAAGATTAAAGATGGTATCTTGGCGAGTATCCCGACATGGCACGCACGCGACGATGACGCGACGGTGACTAACGCTGCCTCTCCACGTTTTTGTGTGGACGGGTACAAAGGATGAGATACTGCCTAGCTACCTGTCTACTGCGCCCTATAAATCTTATTAGGTCTTTCAGCCGGTTAGAATTAGACGGATATCTATTATCTCCCTTTGTTGTTAACGTGTAGGTACCTAACTGTACCTACTCATACAATTAGGTAAGTTCTATTCATGCCGGCTACCTAAACAAAATAGGTACTCGTGTTTCTAATGAAACACTGGTGAATAATCATAATCTACACTAATAAATATTATAAAGAGGTAAGTAAAGTTAGTTTTTTTTTTGTTTTTATGTTTTTTTTATTTTTAGGAGACAATCTCTGAAAATACTATCCGATCTCTGAAAGTACTATATCGTATTGATCCGTTTGCGAAATTTTTTTCAACGATAGAAAGCTGCTTTATTCCTGAGTGACATAGGCTATATTTCATGTAAGCCGGCGAAGCCGCGGGCAAAAGCTAGTTTAATAGCTATGTATGTAACCTACAATTTGTCCTAGTATTTCCAACAATTTAATTCAATTCAATTTATTTTATTCACATAGGCTTACAGGACATGGGCGCATATGAACCGTTGAGACGACTATGAAGAAGAATCGGCTAGAAACTCAAAGTTAAAGATTAATTTAATAAAATGGTCTACCCGTGCGCTGTCCAAATCCTTCCTTCAGTAGTTTCAGCGTGAAAGAGTTACAATCATACACACTCACACATTTTCGCTCTTAAAATATTAGTGTGATATAAAAAGACAATATAAACCAGCCAACATTTACAAAATAAGCAAAGATATACTAATTAAATTAATTAAATGGTGGATTAAAATAGAAAATACACGTAGTTAAGATAGGTAGTTATTTCAAGATATAATTAAAATACCTAAATAATAGAGAATACGCCTACAATTAGCAAAATTGCTTAAATACTATCGTATGTCGTTGTTACGTCTAAAACCTACGAAGGGTTTGGCACTACTGTAGCTCTGTAGGTATTACGGTACTGCCACAAATCCCCGATGATAGTAGGATTAGGACCCATCTGGATCACGACGGAAAACTTGAGATACGGTATTTACTCTCCGACCTGAAAATTGTTGCTGAAATAAGTGACTATTGACAGTTTAAAATGTGTGAAATAAATAAGAACATTTTATTTAAGTTGCTCTGTTGTTGTGACACTTGAAATACTCCTTTCTTGATTCGTCTCATGTGAAAAATTGTGCTCAGCGAATTATTTTTTCTTCATAAATTATACTAGTTCTACCCGTAGTTCATCGCCCCGTAAAATTATATCGGGCCATCGATCTTTGCTGCAACCGATAAAGCAAAAAGTTGTCGGGAGCCACCTACTACGCGCAGCGTAGACCAAGCTACGCGATTAGTAGCAAGCCTACGCTTCGGGCTACGATTTGCTTCCTTTTTACTTTGCTGTGTACACTTCACATGCGATTAGACGCTAGCGTCACTTACCTACGCTCCCAGATAGATTAGCAATAAAGTCACCATGTAAAAAGGTCGCAACCACCTTCTTATTTTTTTTATTATAATTATGGATACGCTCGCCTTTGACCACTATCTCACTTGATGGTAAGCAAGATGTAGCCGACGATGGACCTAGAAGCAACCTATTCACTCTTAACGACCCCTAAATTATACCTTTCGAGAAACACACTCCGGCAGGAAATTCCACTCCTTAGCTGTACGCATAATGAATGACATCATTTTATAATAACAATACGATTTGAAAATAAACCCTCGAAGTTTAGCAAACAAAAATAATACGCATGCCATAACCGTAAAGTGTTTGTTACTGAAACGTTCCCATATTTCTGTAAAATGCATGCCCTAAGTACCGTACGAACCCACTTGGGCACAAGAGCTCATCTCAACTCAGTCATCGCAGACAGCGAGCAAGACACACAGAATTTGTCCCGCCATTACAAAGTATTAAAGGAGCTCGGGGAGGTTTTAGAAAACAAAGGACTAAGCCCCGGGAGAAACAACAAAGTGCTGTGATACTTCTGTGGATTGTAGTCCTCACGGATGACATTTTAGTTTAGAGAGAAATCTCTTTGCGGGAAAACGTTTAAGTATATCCGCCCGGAAGCCCAGAAAGCACACGTTTACAATGCATTATATAAATATGCTATAGCTTACGGGAAAACGTAATCCTACAAGATGGTATTGGTTTTACCTTTGGTACTTAATTGTATTTAATTATATCCATTGTTTTTCTTATAAAATCCATCTGATTAATTGACGACACGAAGGTTTCGCGCAGTACAAACAAGGAAAATGTCGGGATAACAAATACGTGTAATTAAGTATATCACAAACTGGAGGTTGGTATATGCTACAACTTCAACTTAAACTCTTAATTAATGGTAGCCTTTGTGGAAGAGACACCACAATTTAGCCAATAAGAGATCGGACCCAATATTCTCGTCACTGTACTGTCACTGTCATAGATATAAGAAAGGAGTTATTTATATTTCTATGGTCACTGTCAACGACTCCATCGAACCATGTCGTAGTTGCCAACCCTTACCAAATCGCCAAGACTTCCAAGGATTTCAGGTCGTGGCCTAGAATTGATCAGTTCATGATTTGACCAACTAAAACTGGCCAGATCGTTTAAACGTTAACATTCATGATATGTTAATCCTCGTTTTGCCATATCATTGATGTAGGATTTCTAGAGATAATGAAAAGTCTAAAGAAAGTAGGCCAAACGAGGATTGACATATCATCAAACTTTAACGTTTAAAACGATCTGGCCAGTTTAACTTGGCCTTATCATGAAAAGATCAATTTCAATGATCTGGCCACGACATATACACATCCTTCCTTCTAGCCTCCACAGTCCACACACACGTGTGTAGAATCTAGAGTTCAGTCGCTTTTTAGCACTTGCAAAAAGTGATCTCTAAATTCGCTATAAATGTCTGGCCAAGAACAACGTACGAAATAAAGTCACGTAAAGTACAAACAAAACAATCTTTAATTTGAAATTCCTTGAATAAAACCCGCATAGATAGTCTCGAGATAATCGCAGCCCGCATCATGAAAAAAAAGGATGTCTCACAATACGCAGCGTTTATTCAAAAGAGGCGCGTCTTTGAAGTGGAGGTAGCGTGACATGTAAAACGCACTTGTAACTGATATCATCTTTAATCTTCGCACCTTTTGGTGTGGTCCGGGGCTAGCCAAGCAGTTTATAAATAGGGGGCAGAGTCCGCTTTGTGAGCTGAAATGAGACTAGCGACAGATAAGAATCTTGAAAGTGCTCCAAGAGCGCGGTGAGGCGCGCGACGTCAAGGGCACTGTGATCTATTGCGCTTTTCATTACCTCACACTTCCATATTTGTGAATCTCTTGGCGACATTCTATTGTTTATTTTTATTTCTTTGGATAAAGTGTCCTCAATCATGATCTTTTAATATTTTATCAGTTTGAATGCAGTCGGCAACTTACTTTTTTTTAGGTGGAAAATCATCCAATGACTTCTCTCGCTCTAGGGCGGAGCGTGAAGAAGTCCGTTCCCTCACGTGTGTGGCCTCCTTTAGTAGTATTACTGTTTCGCAAAATACGCGCCTTAGTCGTGGAATTGCGGATAACAGCCCGTTTGACCTACCTTACCTACTGTTTCGCAGGAGGCGGTAGCCTGGCATTCCACCTCGCTTCGGACCAGGGTCCGACGTGAGAGGTCATTACCGCCGTTCTCCCCCACGAAGACACGGCGGTTTTATGCGAAACCTGAATATAGTTTGTTCAGAATCAGTAACTCAATGGATTCCAATAATTTTACACCATGGTATATTTTGTCCCAAAAATATTTAAAAAGAGCAGAAGTAGGATACCGACACTTAATACAACACAGGTCACGGCAGGTCATAGTGGGCATTAGACGCCAGCAAAGAGCTGGGTGCAAGTACAAAACAACCCTCAGTCAACTGAACGGGCCGGTGACTACGAATTTTTGCTGACAGAACAAGCTATAAAACTTTGTAATTTTTATGATACAGTTATGAAATTTTGTACATAGGTTCTTTACTAAATACTAAACACGTTTTCGGGTTTCGCATGTACTAAAACTAGTGTTGTATATTTATTTAAACTTCATATATGTATAGTAGTGGTCCGCATTCTCAGGCATAGCAAGCAGATATCCGGATACTAATTATATTATTTCATTACTTGTACACTTAGAATAGCTGTAGCCATTTTTATTTATTTATTAGGCTCGCCAACAATAATTGTTAACACTTAAAATTATACAAAATTTCACTCTAGTGTCACAATTTATTACAGGTAAGCACCACATATGCAATAAAGTACAAAATAATTTATGTGTCCAACTCTAAGGTTAAATTAGACATTGTAAATTTTAGATTTTTTTAAATAAGACAAACAAAAATAAAAATAAGACTAAACAGACCAGTGACATTGCTTTATGCGTCAATTTCTGGAATTTGGCAAGTGAATCTGTATGTACGTCCACCAGATCGCTGCAACTGTTAACAATTTTACACATCCGGGGAATGGCCGAGATAGCGCCTAGAACAGTTCTACGTGGTGGAGGGTAGAAGGGAGCTCGAAATCTGCTTTTGCCTAATAACTGTGGGCAATCTATTTTGTTTCTCAAAATTATAATTATGAAACTTGTATATATCACATTTCTACGGTTCTTTAGAGTATATCTTAAATTGCGATCGCCTAGCTGCATATGATGGCTTATTTTTAGCAACTTCGGGTGAATATATTTTTTTTTTATCTGATATAAACTAGTACTTGACTACAATCCCACCTGATGGTAAGCGGTGATGCAATCGTTGATGGTGAGGCGCACTAGTTTATTAAGAGCCTATTCACTCTAGCCTTGAAGACGCTCAGATTGTTATCGGACGGGAAGACCACAGCAGGCAAGTTGTTCCAGTCCTTCGATGTACGCGGTATAAATGACGAAGCGAAACGCTTAGTCCGGACCGTGGAGGTTTCAACAACGTAAGGGTGGATACTCGCCGTACGTCGGTTTGTCCGGTGGTAGAAATGGGATGGCGGAATCAAGTCATGCAATTCCTGCGCGCACTCTCCAAAATGCAACCTGTAAAATACCGAAAGGCTGGCTACCCTACGCCTGTGCTCAAGGCTTTGAAGATTGGACTTAACCATATCTGGATCACCAATCAGTCTCTTCGCACGCCTTTCCACCGAGTCCAAAGCTGCCAGGTGGCACTTTGCAGCACCAGCCCATATGTGGCTGCAGTACTCCACACACGATCGGACCTGTGCTTTGTATAACATTAAAAGCTGTCCCGGTGTGAAGTACCGCCGGACCTTTGCTAGAACGCCTAGTTTCCTAGCAGCAACTTTGGCTTTGGACTCAATGAACCGCCCAAAATTGAGGGCGGTCGGTACAATCCAATGTTACATTCTGAAAAGTAGGAGCCGAGGTGAACGGACTCCTTTTGGCGGTGAACAGACACGCCTGTGTTTTGGCGGCGTTGAATCCCACCAGATTGGTTTCGCCCCACTCGGAGAAGAATATGCCAAATGCCAGAGGAACCTCTTCTGCATTCGCTCCAGTCTCAACTTATGTGTAGCATAATGTGGCCTCCAGATATACAATATTCTAAAATGCTGAGAATGTGGCAGTTGTATAAAAGAATTTTAGTTTTACTTCGTCTATGTGTCTATTTTTACGAATAAATGATTCTGATTCTGATTCGTCGAAAACCAGTTACCTTTCTTCAAAGACATTAAACATTTGCCTTTCTTGTAACAAATTCCATCATTCTAGAGGCTCGATTCTGTCATACAAGGTAAAGCATTAGCTTTACATACTCTCTCCGGGCCACCCCGTGCGAACGTGGATATGATTCCCGATGGACCACCGACGAAGACGATTTTTTCGAAAATTATTGTACCTACTAATTGAGCACTAATCTTTTGGAAGCGATTGGCAACTGTATGCCGTAGTCACGGACATATCATGTACGGTGCGGATTTGCCAATAACTCCACGTCATCAACCATTCTCTTTGGGGTTTGCAGACGACGAGCAATGGATAGATCGCCGTCCGGCCGGTAAGGATCAAGCTTGAGTCGTTGTGTTCCAGCACCTCAGAGATTTCAGTAAAAGGGTTCAATGGGCCGTTGCCTGTTAGGGCTTCAGGATTGTTCGATTTACCGTCGCACATGAACGCAAAGGGCAACTGAAGGACCACAGGTAAATTTTAGTCGGCAAGTCTGACACTTACAGCACGCAGAGCGGGAAAAATTATTTTACTATATGATCGTATTCTATCGTGTAAAAATAATTAACGTGTAGGCGAGGAGCGTTCTGGTTTATGAATGTGGTTATTTTTATGCCTTTACTTTCTACGTTGTTTAGTTTTTACTAAGTTTTATAAAGCAAGATGCGATCTCGCGTCTAAGTATTCGACCACTAGGAGGGTATTCGTAAAGAAAACGACGTTATTCAATTAATAGTATATTTATTTGTAAATAACTAAATCAAAACTAACATTTAGCAATAAATTGACTCAGGTAGTACTTGCCAGAAGAATACCTATCACTCAAACTTAGAAATTCCCCAGCTTTGTCCTGAGCCCATTATAAATCGAAAATACGTGAACATCAAAATATGTTAATTTTAACAATAAAACAATGCACCTACACATGCGAATAGTGTTAGAAAGCTAAACCGCATTAAGAGTTAAGATTGAATGTCACATAATACTAGGATTTTGAATAAAGCTTAGTTTTACAAGTGGCGGTCACAATAGTGAGGACTTTAGTTAACTCTACAAACATATTAGGTAACGACATACATACATTCGAAGATTGACTACAGACAATATTAAGTTTGCGTCGGTTTATACAAAGCGTTGGATGTTGGTGTTATTCCTTACATGTGCCGTTTACAACGGCGGTAACTACAAGCCATAGACAACTAAACCTATGCGCAGGGGCCGGAAGGTTGCAAACCAAAACCACCTGATGACCATTTATTACATACATTATATGTACTAAGGTGCAATTTACTTTAATTTTGGTGCCTAGTTACTAGACATACTCACTAACTAATAATATCTCATGTACAGTATCGTTAAGCGAAACTATTGTAATGGTAACAATCGCACTTGCAAGCGAACAGCTGTGGAAGTGTTACGGCCAGAGTAACAGACAAATAACAAGACATCCAGTAACAATTACAGAAAACTGTATATGGACAACTTAAACAATACAGACAAAAATCTAAACATTGTACATTTTTTGTATGTATTAAATAAAATACATATTTCACATATTTACAAGATTTTTTTTATATATTTTATTCAATAAACCTTCATTTTTACTTGTAATCGAAAAGGTTTTTATATCATGGTTTGTTATAAAAGATTACGTCAGAACCAGTTCACATAAACCAATTACTGCGGTAATAATGAATGCGTACCGCCAATTATATTAATGATGACATATTAATTACGCTGGCCTTAACAGATTCGTTTTACATGGTTAAGGGAAGTCGATACAATTAATATATGACAGTCGCAAAACACTACAGTATCACAAATTTGGACGCAGCATTCGTTTCGACGTCAACGCCGTACATTGCGATGTTCAAAATTACATAATGAACTTCCAACAAGGAACCCTCATCTCTTCATCCTGTTAGCTACGCCCATAGACAATAAATATTATTATCTAACATACCTAACGCTCGCGAAGTGCGATTACTTCGCTACGTAATAAGATTACCAATTCTATTAGATGTACGTATCCCGGACTAGCGAAAGGAACGTTTTAACTCCAAATCCGTTAACGACAAATATATCGAATAAAGAATATTAAAAAAATAAAACATCAATTTATGTACATGAAAATAATACAACCGCTACTTTGTAATTAATGTACCATTTTGTTTCTGAAGTAATTATTATTATTATAATCTAGTACGCGACATCTTACAGTGGAGACTACGTGAGACTACGTTATATTGCTTTTACAGTAAAAATAAATTATGTAAGTTCTACAGATCACGTATGCTACATTAAATAAATAAATAATAATTTATCTAACTAATCTACCTAAACATGAAGAGAATTACAACAAAATACTGAGAGTAAGGAGAAAAATTATATTTTTAATATTATACAAAAATAAATTTCGTTCGATAAAAATAAATGATCATGTCAAAGATACAAGACATTACGTTTCGAGATACGATTTACGTAGTAGTTTACATTCTATTACATGTGTTTTTAATATGGCATAAATCTTGTTGTGTCTACTTTATTTCAACAGTATATCAGTATACATTATATATTATGTGTGTACGTTGACGGTGTTGCCCCATGAATGGCTACTATTTGAATTGTTTCTATGATTAATGTGTTGGGAGCATAAGCTAGCCATTCAGGGTTGCCATCGCGTATTTTCGTGTAGTTATGATCGTTTATAGAACGCAAAACTCTTCGAGAAGATTCCTGAGTTCCTTGTTGTGGGCGGCCTTCGAGCCCGTGGCCGGAGCTGCGGCGGTGGCGCGTCCGTGGTAGCTGCAACAATACGAAACATTGTATCGTTTGCGCTCAATTTATCATGTGTATCTAAATACGATTTAATAATAGCGGTAAAACATAAAATAAAAACTTAAGCATAATAATAAGTTAAAAAGCACCTATTTTATTTCGTTTCTGTATGCCTGCAACTTGAGTTTCACGAGTTGATCAGAAGCGTACGTAAATTAAGAAGCATTATGGATTAATGTTAGTGCTATCGCATGCTATGTTGACCTCATACGTCGTGTAAACGCAACGCAAAGCTAACTTCCGCGCGTATACTTGCGTCTGTGCAGCGTTGACGCGACATCTATGCCTACTGTCGTGCAGCTATCAGTACGCAGACCAAGCCTTTAATAATTCTATATTAATAAGACCTGATTATACTACATACATAGACATATTTTTAATTTAATTCTACTTTTTTATTAAATAAAAAATTACGTCCCAATTAGCTTTGCAGTAACAGATATGTTAAAAAGCACGAGATAAAAATTACAGATTTTGAAAAATATAATTATAATTTGAGTGGATTAATCATACTGTAAGTTTTCAAAACAAACTCTAGTCCATTATTACGCGATTGTACTATCATAGTGTAGTCACTTTTTGTTCTTCATTGGCTAGAGTTAATTGTTGAAATACTTTGAAAGCAAAAAGGTGTTTGACTACTATTTAAACCTATAAACCCTTTTTTATACCACTCGATCGACAGCATCAAGCCAAATGAACCGTGTGTGGGACATACACTGTTAGTTTGGCGTGAGTGGCTAGTATTAAACTTAATTTTGGGTAAGGAGGTTGAATAATTATTTTTCAAGAAGCATTTTTACTATTTAAAAAATATAGCCAAACACCTGTTTCCAATAAGGTTATAGTCACTATAATTTCATGAAATGATTCAAGCAGGATTGTGCTAGCGAAGATAGAGGGATAGCAAGAGTGGGAGGGAAGGTAACTGGAGGGAAAGGGACGCCAAATGCCGGTATCTCACCTAACGGTGCGCGGCACGGTCTCATCGTCACCTGACTCAGGTACTGGCTTCTCCTCCCGCCCGAAAAGCTGGGAGAACCAGTTACCCTTTTGAGGCTTAGCTCTGTAACCAATAGCCACATACATTATGGCATAAACGTTTCTTAGAGCACCGTGCTAAGGAAATATCACCATTGTTGCGCGGAAATAGGAATCGGTAATGTTACTGAATGAATAACCAAGCATGCAAATTTTAAAACCATGCAAACCCAAACTAGTATCTAACCGAAACTCAAGCTGCATTGAAATAAAAAACTTTAAAAATATTTACAGCGAATTTCTACAAAAAATATACTATTTCATAAGGACGCGGTAGGCTCCCTAACTGGTTGCAACTTCAAAGGGAAGTTTGTGAAAACTGTTTCTAAATGTGCACCAAACCAGTTTCATATAAAAGAAATAATTGATGACAGATATTTTTTCTATTTTTTATCATATAAGCACATGCCATGTGTTCGCTAGTATCGTATATAAGTAAAAGAACTCTTTATATAAATAACTAGAGCAAATAAACTTTATCTTTACTCTTTTTATCACACCGTAAAAAAACAAGTAGCGCTTCTCGTTTATAACTTTATGCTGTAAAGTTTTATATAAATGTACCCTCATATATTAGCTGTAAAGCCCTAAAACTCAGTTACTACACTACAATTGCTATAGGATGGTGCGGGTGACAGCTGTCAGATTCATACAATGTAGCTAGCTATCCTTTACTCTCATTTTGAATATGCATATTTTCATTCTGCTGTCATCTTACCCATGCTATGCAAAAAAGACCTTAAAGATGTTATTTATTATTTACTTCAAAGAAGATACATACGCAACGGTCTTCTGGTTCTGCAATAAGGTGCGGAATCGTGGCTCGACGTACTGCCAGTATCCGGAGTTCTTGTGCTCCTCCTGACTCCATACAATGTTGGCATTCGGGTACTTCTCGATTTCAGCCTTGATCTGATCGTACGGGAACGGCGAGATTTGCTCCACTCTAGGGAAAACAATATGGATTTACATATGAATCGCAGTTCTTAATTTCCAAAGATAAGTGTGCTGTGAACTAATAGTTTTACATCATCGTAACAGATCGAGAATCGTGGTGGCGATATATCACGATATCTTTTGTACACACTCAAACATTTAGTTTGTATGTGATGATGTTACATTTCAGTTTCCTCTTCCTCGAAATTTGAAAGGTACTTACTATTGAAGATTTAAAAAAATATTTCTATTTGCTATAGTTATACTATGAATAATAATAAAAAATGATTCAACTACACTTAAGTTTCTATTATTGTCAGTGGGTCATATATGAGTAAACCGGCACTCCCTGACATGTTTGGTTTTTATGGATAGTTACAACAATGCCATCTTTAGCAGTGGATGTCAAGGAGTTTCGACGCTCTGTCACAACAACTGTATAATTTAGGTAAGGTAAGTGTATATTTTTCATATTTTCTGAACTTACCTGACAATAGCAATATCCTTCTCGAGTCCCTTCTCGCGCCTGTGCTTGAGCAGGTCGTAGTACACGCGGCCGGAGCAGAACGAGATCTTCTTTACGCCTTGCGGGTTCTGGGAGGCGGGGCCGTCCTCGGGAATCACTCTAGATGCGAGAAAAAAATGTGAAATGAAAATCGATCTATAATAATAAAAACGAGTATCTGGGTATTTGATTTGATCGGCCTGTTGGGAAAAATGCGATTGAATTTCTTCATTAGGAAGCTACAGAGAAATACTGATACATAGGCTAGGTTTGTAGTGAAAGGTCTTTTCTCTATTAGGTACACAGGATTTAAACATAACTGGTCGAATGTTGGTGTACATGCTGCCCCTTTCTCCTTCCAAACATTTCTGTTTTGCGCGATCTCTGGCCAAGTTTGCCCCGCGAACATGATCAGATCGTCCAGTCGCCTTCGCCTCAAAGGCGAAGTCCTCCTTCAAGCGTCCCATGAGTGACTATCTTAATCTCCTGTTCCTGTCCTCCTGTTTGGGCACTTTCGCATATGGCTAGCCCATTCCCACTTCAGCTTGGTTATTTTTTCCGCAATGGTAGCATGTCTACCGCAATCTATTCGATTGACAATTGATAAATCTTGAGTTTGCGCTTTTGTTGTGGTGACCAACTTTGTGAACCGTAGGTCAAGATGGGCAGAATATACAATTACACATATTAATTCATGAATCCCCAAGCGACCACCGGTGGCCGCGCATCTATTGTCTTACTATTGTGTCTCTAATTGACGGTATCTGAAGGGTTAATGTATTTTCTTTTAAGAGTTTTCCTTTCAAGTATCCTTTACAGGCCCAGAAGGATTTTCTAACATGGCTTAAGGTCTAAGAATAAAAATATTGATATCTGATTGTTACCTCCTGAAGCAGGATCCATCCTTCATGTCATCGAAGGAGGACTTGGCCTCGGGATGACGCAGCAGCGACTTGGGCGTCATGAGGATGAGCGGCTTGCGGAAGGGCAGCGCGATCTGGCGCCGCAGGATGTGGAAGTACGACGCGGGGTTCGAGCAGTTGGCCACGATCCAGTTGCAGTCGTGCAGTTGGCGCACTGAGGAGCACAAACAAACTTGCTGTTTAAAAGTTATTCTTAGGTACTAGTTTTTATGTTTTTTTTTTGGTATACCTAGATCGAAGTCGCGTCGATGAAAATGAATGAAAGGCGTTAGCAAGTCACGTGATAGAAATAATGCTGGTAAGCCAAAACCACAGAACAGAAAATATAGGTAGAAATGCCCCTAACGTGGCTAAGCACGGGAACCAGTGTCGCCAAACTCACACATTTGCGTATCAAATTGTACATTACACACATAAAAAACAGTAATATGATTGGCTACGAAGCTACGAATTACAAACTTAACTTTTGCAATTCATATTCTTATTGCTTTCATAAATTAGGTCTTATTACAACGTAAGAAAGTTGTTATTATTTGACATGACACGAACAATAAAGAAGTTTTAACCAATTTACAACGAGTTCGCCTACTCAACGCTAGATGGCGCTGTAACCAATTTATTCTATTCAGAACGCCAGTGCCTTTGAAATAGATGCCATATTCACCTGCACTAGTATATAATATGTAATAGGCGAATTTAGTCTACTGTTGACACACGGGCGATATCTAAGAGGCACTTCCTCTAGTTTTCTTTATTCCGTGAGCCAAAACGCTATATCTCGACATGCACTTGATGGTCGTAACACATCAGTAACAGAGATGCTACATATTCCAATGTTTTAGTCATCAGAGGTTCCATATCACACTTGAAGTAACAAGAATCGAGCAACAATAAGTTAAGTGCAATTTACCTTCATAGTCGGGGCTCTCAGGTGGCATGTAGTCGGGATCGTCGGCGCACATCTGCAGGAACCTCTCGGGCCTGGCTGAGGAGTGCTCGGGACCCTGTGAATTAATCATACATTATTAACTTTGTTACACGCTCAATACGATGAACATCAATATAAAATCCGCACATGGATTTGTTATACGGAATAATTCGGACTGTCGCACCCACTTGGCCTGGCCGCTACGATGATGCACTGCGGAGCGCTACTCACCATGCCCTCCATGCCGTGCGGCAGCAGCAGCACGAGGCCGGACTGTCGCACCCACTTGGCCTGGCCGCTACGATGATGCACTGCGGAGCGCTACTCACCATGCCCTCCATGCCGTGCGGCAGCAGCAGCACGAGGCCGGACTGTCGCACCCACTTGGCCTGGCCGCTACGATGATGCACTGCGGAGCGCTACTCACCATGCCCTCCATGCCGTGCGGCAGCAGCAGCACGAGGCCGGACTGTCGCACCCACTTGGCCTGGCCGCTACGATGATGCACTGCGGAGCGCTACTCACCATGCCCTCCATGCCGTGCGGCAGCAGCAGCACGAGGCCGGACTGTCGCACCCACTTGGCCTGGCCGCTACGATGATGCACTGCGGAGCGCTACTCACCATGCCCTCCATGCCGTGCGGCAGCAGCAGCACGAGGCCGGACTGTCGCACCCACTTGGCCTGGCCGCTACGATGATGCACTGCGGAGCGCTACTCACCATGCCCTCCATGCCGTGCGGCAGCAGCAGCACGAGGCCGGACTGTCGCACCCACTTGGCCTGGCCGCTACGATGATGCACTGCGGAGCGCTACTCACCATGCCCTCCATGCCGTGCGGCAGCAGCAGCACGAGGCCGGACTGTCGCACCCACTTGGCCTGGCCGCTACGATGATGCACTGCGGAGCGCTACTCACCATGCCCTCCATGCCGTGCGGCAGCAGCAGCACGAGGCCGGACTGTCGCACCCACTTGGCCTGGCCGCTACGATGATGCACTGCGGAGCGCTACTCACCATGCCCTCCATGCCGTGCGGCAGCAGCAGCACGAGGCCGGACTGTCGCACCCACTTGGCCTGGCCGCTACGATGATGCACTGCGGAGCGCTACTCACCATGCCCTCCATGCCGTGCGGCAGCAGCAGCACGAGGCCGGACTGTCGCACCCACTTGGCCTGGCCGCTACGATGATGCACTGCGGAGCGCTACTCACCATGCCCTCCATGCCGTGCGGCAGCAGCAGCACGAGGCCGGACTGTCGCACCCACTTGGCCTGGCCGCTACGATGATGCACTGCGGAGCGCTACTCACCATGCCCTCCATGCCGTGCGGCAGCAGCAGCACGAGGCCGGACTGTCGCACCCACTTGGCCTGGCCGCTACGATGATGCACTGCGGAGCGCTACTCACCATGCCCTCCATGCCGTGCGGCAGCAGCAGCACGAGGCCGGACTGTCGCACCCACTTGGCCTGGCCGCTACGATGATGCACTGCGGAGCGCTACTCACCATGCCCTCCATGCCGTGCGGCAGCAGCAGCACGAGGCCGGACTGTCGCACCCACTTGGCCTGGCCGCTACGATGATGCACTGCGGAGCGCTACTCACCATGCCCTCCATGCCGTGCGGCAGCAGCAGCACGAGGCCGGACTGTCGCACCCACTTGGCCTGGCCGCTACGATGATGCACTGCGGAGCGCTACTCACCATGCCCTCCATGCCGTGCGGCAGCAGCAGCACGAGGCCGGACTGTCGCACCCACTTGGCCTGGCCGCTACGATGATGCACTGCGGAGCGCTACTCACCATGCCCTCCATGCCGTGCGGCAGCAGCAGCACGAGGCCGGACTGTCGCACCCACTTGGCCTGGCCGCTACGATGATGCACTGCGGAGCGCTACTCACCATGCCCTCCATGCCGTGCGGCAGCAGCAGCACGAGGCCGGACTGTCGCACCCACTTGGCCTGGCCGCTACGATGATGCACTGCGGAGCGCTACTCACCATGCCCTCCATGCCGTGCGGCAGCAGCAGCACGAGGCCGGACTGTCGCACCCACTTGGCCTGGCCGCTACGATGATGCACTGCGGAGCGCTACTCACCATGCCCTCCATGCCGTGCGGCAGCAGCAGCACGAGGCCGGACTGTCGCACCCACTTGGCCTGGCCGCTACGATGATGCACTGCGGAGCGCTACTCACCATGCCCTCCATGCCGTGCGGCAGCAGCAGCACGAGGCCGGACTGTCGCACCCACTTGGCCTGGCCGCTGGCAATGAACTGGTCGATGATGCACTGCGCGCAGTTGTTGAAGTCTCCGAACTGAGCCTCCCACAGCACCAGCGCATTCGGGTTCGTCACGGAATAGCCCACCTCGAAACCAAGGACACCTGCAAACAATATCAGTTTGAAATTAAAGTGTACATGTCTAGATAATTTCAGCTCATGGTTTATAATTGAAGTAGTTACATGGTTAATATTATTTCAAAAGTAGTACAAGTGAATTAAATATAGTACCCACAGATATCAAATTTTGGAACTATGAACCCAATTTCATATGCGACAAAATTCAAATTCCATTGCAAGCCATAATCTGTTTAAGATTTTAATACAAATAGTCACATAATAATCAACTTTAACACACGATGCCAAAGTCTATTCTTGAGTTGGTGGATCGCAATGGATTGAAATGATCTCAAATTGATGGTATACTTTTGGGGGGTTTTTTTGCGACGAGAATACTTACCATACTCAGATAGCGAACTGTTGCACACAGTGTAGGGCGCCTGGTCGGGGTACAGGTGGCACAGCGAGCAGTACGTCGCCTTGTCCACCTTCTGGTGATGAAGTACGTGATGCCTGCCGACCGAAACGGAAATTTTGTTGTTATTGGACTTACACTGCCAGGTAAATACAAAACCCGGACGTCACTATTGCACAAAGTTTTAGAAGTTCGTATTTACGAATGGTTTTCTAGGAGATATTCTTGCTGTAGTTTAATCTGGCATATTAACGGGATAGTGTAATTTGACTACCACAATAACTAAAAGTAGAGTTAAGAGTAGTTTATTACTACAGAAATGGATGTCTTATTTGTTACAAACTTGAAAAGATGAGCATTCTTACGTAGGCATTATTTTTTCAACTTAGATGTTGACGCGTAGACGACATTGCTATAAAAAAATCGAATTTTTGTATACACTGCGCTAACGTTCAAACGTCAACACAGAAACAACGCCGGGTAAACCCTAAAAGGTGTTTCAACAAACCTGTGTGAGAAAGTTCCTCTCTCGACGTCCTCTCCTGACAGCCTCACGTGGATGCCTTCCTTCAGCAGCGACCCGAAGGCCATCGCCTCTCCCAGCGCCCAGTCCACCTGGCGGTTTTCTACCATGGCCATGCGCGCCTTCAGGATACGCAGGAGACCCTTGTGGATCTCGAACTCGGCGGCATTGGGGGGAGGTGAAGAGAAACGTTTGCCGATGTGTACTAGTGTTTCTTCCACTACGCCAGTTGGTGACATCTGCGAGGATAATGGAATGTTAAAATATTGTGCTTTATTCGTTTCTGCGTATGACGGACAAGCTTTAACGGTGTACTACAACAATGCAACATCTGGTACTAACAGGATATTATAGTGTTCAAGGGTGGGATCACTAACAAAGTGGTCTTGTCATAAAGTTCCCATAAAACAGTGGGGTTCATTTTACGGACATTTTATAACAGAACCACTTACAGAACACTTATATGAGAGTTTACGTTGGAGTTTTACGAGTAATTCAAACCCCGGCGTTATTTTAATAGCGGTCATATATTTGTACCTACAAGAGCTACGGAGATTGTCAGTGGAAAGGACCTCCTTTCTGATTATTACTTAGTATGTTTAACGCTTTGTAATTTAGTAACAATATTTATATATATTTCGTCGATTGTGCAGTTACAAATACTAAAGTTCTTTGGGCACATCTCCAGAAACGAAGATTCGATGGAAAGACTTGTGGCTTACGGTCGCGTTGAAGGCAAGAGAGCCCGCGGTCGATCTCCGATTCGTTGGATCGATCTCATTACCAGGGCTACGCAGTCGATCGCATTACAGTGTGTGCGTAATGCCAGAAACATCGCTCGACATGCCGCAGCCTTGGAGGCAAACGACGGCGGCGCGCCAAGTCCTGTTCATCAACAACCACGACCACTCTGACAAGAGTGCCCGACTAAGAAGAAGAACAATATGCACCCTTAATTTACCTTCAAGGGGTCCTTGCCCTCGAAGAATCCGGACCAGGGCGAGTCCAGCCAGTCCTTGAACTTGATGTGAGTCTCGGCCTTAGCCTGTGTGTACGCGTCCTCGCAGATCTTCTCGTATTTGTCCTTCACGTCCTTCACTTCGGCGGCGGTGACGACGCCCTCAGCGATCAGCTGGTCGGCGTACTTTTCGAGTACTGCGGGACGAAAAATTGATCGTGAATAATTTGGAATTATTGCTTGATACTTGATTATATTATAAAGAGGCTTGTTTTGTTTGTAGGAGGTGTACTGGTCAGATTGGTAAAATTTTTTCACCAATAGAACACTGCTTTATTCCTGATTGACATAGGCATTATAAGTACGCGGGTGAAGCCCGGGGTAAAACTATAAAGAAAATTTTACTTGACTTTAAAATATTTATGTAATGACTGTTTTTTATTACTTTATTGGTATAGAAAATGTTTTTCTTGTATGAATCTTTTTGAACCCCATGTGTTTCAGATGTTAACATTGGCTGCGCTGGCTATGTAACTCACCAGGCTTGGTCTTGTGGATCTTCTGGTACATGAGCGGTTGCGTGAACATGGGCTCGTCGATCTCGTTGTGTCCGTTGCGGCGGTAGCTGACGATGTCGATGACGACGTCCTTGTGGAACGTGGCGCGCCACTCGGCCGCCACGTTGCACACGTGCATCACGGCCTCCGGGTTGTCGCCGTTCACGTGGAAGATGGGCGCGTTCACTACGCGGGCTACGTCTGAAAAGACAATACGAAAAACGTTTATTCATGATCCTCATAATTAGCTACAATACTCTTTCATGCTCATGGTTTGTACGAAAGGGAAGCCTAAGGCCCTGGAGCTCAAGGCAAAGAAAGAATATTATAGGAGTGGGTCGGTTTGTCAGTAAAAGTCTGACACGCCCTCCTGCCCCGCCCCAGAGTGGGAGACTCATTGGGTTCCCACAAAATAAAATCTCACCAAAAAAACTCTTTCATTTTATTTCAGTCATGAATTCACTGCAGTACAACTTGTCCTTACCTTGTTTCTATAAAAGCTAGAATAGACATTAAAAAACTTTATCATTTGCTTAGAATATATCAATTGCTATCTAGCCTACATTGTCCAATTGCAGGCTAAAGGCTTTCTTGACACTTTACGCCCTCTCAATACGAGTCAGACTCGTATGTATACTTAATAAAGATAAAGCTCATCTCACTACAGTTTAGTGTTCACCATTTTCTATACAAACTACTGTATGTCCTGTATATTAAAGTCGGCCACAAACCTGTGCAGTAAGCAGAGGAGCGCGAGTGGCGGGGGTCGGTGGTGAAGCCGATCTGGTTGTTGACGACGATGTGGATGGTGCCGTGCGTCGTGTAGGCCGGCAGGTCCGACAAGTGCATCGTCTCGAACACCACGCCTTGACCCGCGAAGGCGGCGTCTCCGTGCAGGAGGAGGGACATCACCTGGGGGTTTTGAAACAACATTTATAACGATCATAACTACTTTGTCAAGAGTATAACCTGACTTCGTATGTTGGCCTAAACGTTGGTACCAAATTGTTATCCCTGTTGGAAACTATGTACATGATGGTTTAGTCTAATCAGATGCAGGTGAAAATATGTGATATACTGTTTTACGAATGTTTACCGAAGTACATTAGCAACTTGGAAAATATAAATTGGAGACCTATAACAGTAGCACCATACTGTCAATTGAATGCTACATGAAGTGTACACGAGTGACCGGTTTCACTCTCATGTCAGCACAGAGATTAATTAGCTCATCACCCAGGCTGCGCCAGACGCCATTTAAATCAATTAGTTCAGGACTTCTTATCCTATTGTCAAGTAATATTGAAGATATCCTACCTTCTTGCCCTCATTGTCACCGCGGTAGAACTGCTCGGCGCGACACTTGCCCTGCACGATGGCGTCGACGGCCTCCAAGTGCGAGGGGTTGGCGCACACGGCCAGGCGGATGTTCTTGTTCGTGACGCGGTTCAAACGCTCGATGTAGGTACCCAAGTGGTATTTCACGTCACCGGAGCCCTGTGGTGAAAAAATGTATGTAATTTATATTTTAGTTGTCAAAATAAAGTATGAATACGTAACACAGACAGACCCCAAGTGTCTAATTTTGTGCCTTTTTCTAAACTTAAGGAAAAATCATCATCATCATGTTCCTACCCTGGTCCCATCTTATTTGGGGTCAGCGCAACAGGATTTTATCTTCCATTCTGCCCTGTCACTCGTCATGCTATGCTATCACTAACTTCCTTTCTTTTTTCCTTTCTCTTTCTTTCATATCACTCTTCACACAATCCATCCATCTTTTCTTTGGCCTCACTCTCCACCCAAACTTAAGGAAGGGTATCATTGTGAAACATAGGCTGAATGTTACAGTGATTTTCATGCGTCCGAAAATCTCTGTACACAAAATCGAATCCAAGAACGGAATTGACAATTTTATACACGAGACGAAAATTGTCGGTCACTATTAGATATTTCAACTTAAATCTCACGATACTAAACCCGTACTTAAATTCTTTGTAGTCCAGTTGATGTTTTACATTAAACTCCATTCCATCTTACGTTCTTGTTTCATTTTTAAATAGTATTGAGTCTCCAAATACTTACGTCATCTTCGGCTTCGAGAGCAGCGAACTGAGTGAACAACTGGTGCAGAGGTTTGCGGCAGACGTTAGCGACCACGTTCAAACGACCTGTACAATAACAATTAAAGTTATTAGTACCATAAAACAGTTTAGCGACCCACAGCTAGACTAAGAGATCACTGCCTTCTTGCTATTCGGTGCATACTGCCAAAAGAAGAAAATCTTCATAATCATTTATAATGGTGTAAAAATATCACTTTTCATAAAAATTACTTATGAAAAGTGATATTTATATTTACAGTATTTCACAAAAATTACTACCTAATTAATAAATTTTGGACTGGCCAAAAAATATAGATAAATACATCTATAACTTTTTTTTTTGCATAATATTGTAATACTAATAAGTATTCTTTGATACTCGTCAGTATAAAAGAAAACTTAACAAATTAACATTATTTATACTCTTAACTACATCAAAAACTCCAAACTCATTATGTAGTAAAATGTGCGTTACCTCTGTGAGGCATGCCCATGATGATGGACTCGACACCAAGACGAGTGGACACATCGATGACTTGCTTCATCGCCGGGATCAGGATCTCGCATCCTTCCAGACCGAAACGCTTCTCTGATGACCATTTCTTCGCCAGGAAGTTTTCGAATCTAAAAAGGAATTATGTAAAAAATGATCCGAAGTTACACATATCGAAGTATCAAAGCAAGTGTTCAGAACTCAAAGCACTGAATTGCGAATAAACCAGCTTCGCAATTCATAATATTCGGGTTGCGATGACCGTGTAATCAATAACTATTTATTTATAGAAATCGATATGGAGTGATCTTAAAAGATCTTCGATAAATTGAACCACTTAATGCAATTTTGATGCTATCACCTTACAAAAAAGGTAAAAGAATAAAAATAAACAATAAGGATGATGAAAACCGCAATTTTTTTTATATCTAGCCAATTTGAGCATAAACTAGCAGCGCAACACGACGCCGTCACTTCGTGTGCAATAGTTTATAGTTTAATAATAATTAGTTATAGTATCTTTTTTATGTATTAGTTTATTATTTTGTAAGATTATTTGTGTATTTTATCTATGGGCCTTAGTTGCCTGACAATAAAGGATTATTATTATTATAAACTCAAATATAACACTGCCAAATAACATTTATATGGCCTCTTTTATCTAAGCCTATTTACAAAATGCATTGGCGTTAAGTAACGCATTTTATAAGTGACTATTTAACGCCATTTTCCAACGCACAAAGAATCAAATCAATGATGTTATTATACGATATTTGCATTTGCAATCATTGACATTGTGCGTGGAATAATTGTCGTAAGTTTTATATTGATTGCATTTTTATACGAGCCCGCATCAATCGTTGCATTTTAAACCATATATCAATGATATTAAAGACCAAAGTGTTTCCAAGTGGATATAGACACTCCACAGAAGTGCATAATTATTGTAACATTAATGAATTATGTGCTCTGTTTACGGAAGGGCGATAGGAGTCTCGAGTTATCAGCAATCTGAAATGCATTAGCCATAACAGCAGGGATTCATAACTAGTTACTATCTGGTTACTATATAAATGTATTTACACTAATATTATAAACAGGGAAAATTTGTATGTTTGTAATGAATAAACTCAAAAACTACTGTGCCGATTTCAAAAAAAAAAATTACCATTGGAAAGCTACATTCACCCTGAGTAACATAGGCTATATTTATTGCCCGTGCGAAGCCGGGACGGGCCGCTAGTCTATTATAAACTTAAAAAAAAATGTTTGTTTATGTTTATAAAGTGTAGAAACAGGGCCGATTCATACCGCAATGGCAGCTATGCGGCGAGCACTTTTAGAATGAAATCAGTATTGCTTAAAAAGAATTCAAAAAGGTGTTGTCAGCGGTCCTGCCAGCAACCGCCCACGGTCGGGTACGGGACGTCTTCGCGTCGCTGGCGACCGTTGCCATTCCGGTGCAATTAGACCCATAGTGATCCAATTACGAAAATTCTTTCACTGATAGAAACGCTATCGTTGTGTGACAAGCTACTTTAGGCATGAAAAATGTACGGGTATCGAGAAGTATGCCATCAGAGCGAAACCGCGGAAATTTGTCAGTTAGAAATGTTTCCTCATAAGCTAATAAGATTCAGGTATTACGTAAGCAGAATTTTCGGCGATAGTAAGCAAATCTCTTACGAAATTATTGGTTTGTTTTTGACACAAGTGAAACCAAAGTAGAGGTACTTCGCTTATTCTTACTATGCTATGTACCTATTTTCACAGCAAATAAATTATTTCATTTCATTTCATGGGAATACTGCGTCAAATTTAGGTAAACAATAATCAAATATTTTAATAAATCCTTGAAAATAATGCCATCATTGTATCAAAAGCCACTAAAAAATTATCGTCTAAATAATTTTGCTGACGTAGGTAATCACCATTTACCCCCACCTCCTTTGGGTGCTTACATAAGACTTGAACAGCCCTTACGTCACAAATTCATAATTTAAATTCTTATTAAAGAAATAGAAACTATAAAAAGGTGTGTCTCTATGATCGCTTGGTATCGCGCTTATGCGATAAAACATAACAATTCATGATGACTGATGATTTGTGTAAGGCAGTACAAACAACAAGATAAGTTTTATTATGAAGCATAAAAATATTGTGATAATAAATGACGCGCGTCTAAGACTAAATTCTACATCCTATTTGCGTGACAAACTCGGAATGACAAGCCCTTTTATTTACTGTAGTTTCTGCCATTGGAAATTAGGAGTCTCTGACGATTCGGACACGCTATATTCAGTATATAGCAGTAGTACTTAGATAAAAAAAAAAGATTTTAATGTGCCATTTCGGATACTGTGTCCGCTGTGCCCGAATCGTCAGTCAGCCGAAATTAGACGTCATCAGATCAGCCTTTTCCCAACCATGTAAGGGCCGGGTCTCATCCGAACCGTACACAGCTGAATACCAAATATTTGTGTACATGTAGCCACAGCCTATCTGACCTTTATACTCATTTTATAGGAAACAGAATTTTCTAATTAGTGTATTTTTTAAATCTAGCCTGATAAATGTGTGTCGTAGACTCACTCGTAGACGCATCACTTACCCAGCGGATCTTGTAAGGCGGGCCAGTATCAATCTCTTCTGGTCGGGGCTCATCTTGCCCACATTGGGCGGCTCGATGCGCTGCCTGATCCAGTTGCATTGTTCCAGAGAGTTAATGAACATGAACTCAATACCGATGTTGTTGCAGTACGCCTGCTCCAGACGGTTCAAGATCTCCCTGAAATTGAAGGCTTAGTTATTCATAATATTAATTAGGCGAATTTTGGACCGTACCGGGACCGTAGTCCGCTTGTGATAACATTATAGATTTTTTTTAGTTAGAAAATTATCAAATGGCTTCTGTCTCTTTAGAGTGGGACGAGAGGGCGTATCAAACTTTTTCTAACAGCCACCCTTTGTGCTTGAGTTCGCTTACGTTCTAGAGCCATGGTCACTATCAAATGTTCCCCCGCAGCCATAGCAGGCATCGGCCCTACATTTTCTTAGCGTGTCGATTGCAAAACTAATTAAATTCCATGCCTGGCCCAGTATTCGGCCACGGCAATGCCGTCCACTGAAATGAATATGGCCCTACTGAACATTATAATATGCTGGTAAGGTTAAATGTTGGCAAACATAAAGCATACCTACATAGCATCAGTTTCAGTCATCGATTTAATGTGGGCGCCACGGAGACATTTTAGAGAACTAAGATTCATATAACCAGCATGTTTTCATAACCACTACAAAAATGAGTAATTTTCAATTAGAAGAATATTGAGTATATTACATAAACTTCTATTGCATAGGTACTTCGTCACGCTTGCAGAAAATAGTTTGCATCAGATGCGAAACAAATTGGAAGAACTAATTTCTGAGCAATTAAAACAGCGTATCGCAAACCTTAGTTCTTAAGAAATAAGCGGAAACAATATGTATTCTTTTATTTACGCGGATAATGATCCAATCAGCTGTGGCAATCGTTATCGGAAGGTGATAAACTATACACGTCAGAACTCAAAGGCGTTTACTGAAGACAAGGTGAAGGTTACACAATAACACTGATAAAATGTCTGTATCGGAATCACCTGTGATTAAATGTGTTTATCGTCGACAACAGATACGTGACACTCAGCACTATAAGATCTTACCTCGGGCCTTACCTGGCCGAGCTAAAATGTTAGGCGTGCCAGTGCAAAAAAGGGATGGAGTTATACACCTCATATAGCTCCATCTCTTTAACAGTTCAGTTTAGGTCGTCAAATGCTTCGCATTAAGAGCTCATAGTAGGGCCTCTGACGATTCAAACACGTAAGCTTTAAAGTCTATGATACTTCTTACCATGTTACACAGTTACTTTTCTTAGTTAATTTGTATGTCTGATTGATTAAACATAATAGTTGAAAACTTACCTTAACGGCAACGCTTTCTCTTTTTCACCAATAAAAGTAGTGGATGGTAGTTTAAATACTCTGTCCATATCAGCTTCATCTAAAAGATATAAGTCGCAATCAGAGTATGAACGTTAAAAAGTTTACAAACCCCATGTCAAAATGCAACATTACAATATACAAATAAGCCTACCCTTTCGATAAAGCACAAACTAAAGCAAATAGTTTATCATATACCTTTACTAGGATCTTTTACATATTTCCAACCAACATTACTAGAACCCACAATTTTACGCCCTTACAGATATAACGACTTTACATTTACAAATACACATTTATACATTGAATATTTAAATATTTATGTGGTGCATCAATATAGAAATGAATAGAAACTTCGACGTGCAACAAAGTGTTGTAGACTATAACGTGGCGTAGCTACAAAAATATTTTAGAAGTGGAGAGTAATTCTCTGGCCACTATCCAACACCAACCATTAAGAAAAGATAGCTCTTTCAATGCCAAACAATAATATACTTTTTCTATTTGAATATACCATCTCCAATATACAATTTAAATTACATACAATATAGTAAATTAATTTTAAATACATAATAATATCAATTTCATGCAATAAATAGATACATGCTAGTGCTCATATAATCTAGTAAATACAGGCATGCATTTAATATAATAATAATAAATAAACCATATGGATAATCGTGCAGATCATGAATACTTAAACAGGTATTGAGATGAGCAAGTGTTCGTGCGAGCCGAGGACCTTGTGCGTTACATCCACATTTCTTATGAAATTGTAGTTATGGCTACCAGCTTACGAACAGATTTACGAACAGACATAATTACTCAAAATAAAAATAAACGCAAACAAAAATTAACACGTCTATTTGACATTGTCTTAACATTGCTGATAAATTCTGTTCATAAAAAGTCCAAATAATCCGACTGCAACAACAAAATAATAAAACTTCATTTGTGTTTTTGTGCCAATCCGCAATCATACTAAATGCCGCCTAAGATATGGTCGGATATAGGGGAAATCCATCTGGAATTGCATCATATTAATTAATACCAAGATGTACATAGGTACAGTTTTTGAACGTGTTGCAAATGGAAAATTGTTTAGGAATATTGCTTCGCCGCCATAACTACCTACTAATGAGACAACGAGCGACCACGGTGCTTTCAGTATCTCAGGTTCTCGTGTGTTCTTACCAAACCTGTAGCTGTTGTGAATCACCTCCCTTTTGTTTTTACCGATCAAAGCGCTGTTCATTATTTCCAAGGGGTCGAGATTGGCTACGTGATGTCCTCGGATCTGTTTTTTTGTGCACAACATTCTCATTTAGCGTGTATTACATAACTGCCGATACGTTGATTATTAGTAGTTTAAAACAAAAAAAAATATAAGAAGCAAATAAATATAAATAAATTCATGTCTTTGACTATAGATACAGCTTGAGGCATATTTCCTTCATAAGTACTGAAGGGTTTAAGGGATTAGTCAGTTATTTCGCAAGGCTTATCAGCAGCTGGTTAAAATACAATACATACATACAGTGCTGTTCGGAGAGCAACACAAAAAAACGTCGTGGATAAGCCAGCGTGGTATAATATTCAAATTAAGCAAATGAAATAGTTATTAAGTTTATGTCGTACGTAAAAGACCTGTTAATTTACTACATCTAGAAAATTGTTTGTAACCTCTATCCGAACCGTTGTAAACCTATTATATTAGATAGTAGAAATTAACTTAATTTTTCTAATTATATCTTAAAATGTAAATTACATAAATAATATATAAAATGTTCTCATTCAATGACTATTTACAATGTAAAGAACATTAATTAACACACGTTTGTATACAGGAATTAAGTCAATAACAGTTAATTGGGATACAATTTAATTAAGGAGAGTTAACAGTCTTCTAGTTTCTACGATACTATTACAATTTCTACAAATAATAGATATCTTAACTGTAGTCATGTCGTTCCTGATTCCATGATGTTTGGCGTATTTGCAAGGTAAAAGTGGTCGAAAAGTCGATGTTCATCCATATATCATCCATATTTGATATTATCCTAAAATATATCTCCTACTATATCCTAGGCCATCATTCTAATGGTGCGTTTAATGTAAACATTCACAATGAATATTCTGGTATACAATGCAAACTCTAGTAAAGGAATATGATGATAAAGCTATTAGTCTAACGCAATTGCTCCATACCTCAACCTCATTTGTTAATCATTTTAATTATTAATCTATACTGTAATTAACAATCACATACAATGGTAGATCAGTCATTTTGAAATTAGTATAATTTTAGTATTTTAGTTTGTATGACCGATAATCTCAAAAAGCTAGTCTCAATTATTTATGTTCCAATTAAAAATATTCCAATTAATGTACTTATGTTGTGTTCTGATTAAAAATAATTGTTAAAATTAGCTTATAGACGGACAGATCAATATAATTATTTCTAAATAATCTTTCATCTCCATTTTATCTACGAGGTCAAAGTTCTACAAACCAAGCACCACAAAGCATATCTAACTACGTACAATACAAGAAAGTCAAGGTGTTTACGCGTGTGTACGCAACAACAAATCCAGAACAGCCGGTGCCAGGAGTGAGACCGAAACTAACCCCCTACTGGACGACAGCAAGTTGCGAGTAACGCGTTACTCAGCACTTAAACTGTGTTGATGCCAAGTGGACAGACATTCTACTACGTAGAAAACTAATTAATTGTTTGTTTGGGTTTACAATTCACACGTACTTTATCTTATCTCTCGTACACTAATGATGGCGAAGTCCATTTGACATCAGTGTCGTCCCACCGAATACGTGATAGAGATTGGTCGTCCATACCGAATCTGACGTGTTGTCTAATGACTGCCTCGTTGGCGAAGGCTCGCAAACCGCCGTGCCATTCTCCGCTTGATATGGGGTCCCCAGTCGCGATGCCCAGCGGGTCTAAGTGCGCCACTAGGTGACCACGTGACTACATCCAACGTAAAACAAAATCTTCGTAACAAAACAATCAAGTGCCTGCCCCATCATACATTCCTTCTTCAGATATATAACATATAAAGCGGTACACATAGGTAGGCACATCTGTTGCATATTTTACTCATAGAAAAATATGTACAAATAATATTAATTGTATTAAAGATAATTTGAGAAAAGTTTTATAGGATTATCACGCAGTTAACGTATGATTGAGAAAAGATAAAATGATATAATGTTAACCTCAGTATTCCCATAAACGTGCATATTATTTATCAGCTCCTACCACATCGAAATATGTGTTAAATACGACATACAGAAGAAAAATAAGGCAGTTACTTTAAGTAGATTTTTGCATTTTTGTACCATTTGAGACTAGCATTTTATGTCGGTCTGGTTATTTCATATGAACCAAATGTTTGATGATATGAATGTATTCACGAATGACGATACTATTATTTGCATTCACAAGTTATTATTAGTCTTCTGGTAAAATAATCTTATCGTTAACAGACTATTTGGGTTATTTGGGTGACTAAAACTGCTTCAAATTAAAAAACTACAGCAAATAAAACCTTTAGATAGTAATCGATAGCGAGTATTATCACACACATGCATATGCAAGAAACAATTTCTTAATATAAACGACTATTTCACAAGCAGTGTAATTGAACAAAATGTGTTATCTACAATAACATACGGACGTCGATACACAATAATCGAACAATTCAACTTTGAGGACAACACTATTACTGTGATATATTAAAGATGATGCATCATAAATCTATATGTTAAGTGGTATGCGTGGTGTAAAAGCTACGACTATCCATAGACAAGGTCACTTATCAGCACTCGTGACCATCTCCCATAAGCACGACAAGTTAAAAATATGTATGTGTGTTATAAAATCGCTTACGAAACACAACAATCAGTGACACGCAATGCAATGTTGAAATAAATAACGAAACGATATACGAGTGTGGTTGGTCCATAATTACGACAGCGACATTTCCTCTGTCTCCTGCGTACCAAAATTGAAATATTTCCTCATGATGAGCTCGGAGCTTGGGCCGCGCATGCCTAGCTGAGGCAGGTTGGCCGTGGTGATGCCGAGCGGGTCCACATCGGCCGCCAGGTGACCGCGAGCCTGTCACGCACCCGCCACCACATCACATTTTAGCCCAAATTGCAAACATCCACGACCGAGCGACTACAACTACAATTACACTCAATAGAAAGCTACAGCATCCAATGCGATGCCCACTAAACACTGATTCAAGGACTCGACATTATGTAGGTAGATGTTTTTGTCGCTAGGTCGTGTAACAGAATTTAGACTAGTTGAACGAAGTCTTGCAACCGCTATGCCAATCGTTCCACACGCAGTAACAATGACTGTTTATTACATATTTCATATTTATCAACATAATTATGACCACTTTTAATTAGCCAGTCTTATAAAATTTACAAAACAGAAAAACTAAAAAAAAACTAAACATTTCTACTAAAAAAACATAATTAATTCCATGTTTGAATATATAAATAAAAATTAAAGACATCTACCTATCCTAATTAAACATGAGCGCGACCTACAATCATAATACTAGAAAGCTGTTTTTGTAGAAATAATTGTAAAAATGTGTAAAATAATAAACACTACCTAGAGCTGACACAAACTTTTCTTTAGTCAACATGTTTCAAACTGGGAATAAAAAAAAGAGGGGGGAACACGTTTTGTTTGGGAGCTGATGACGAGAAAAAAATCATCTTTAAAGACAAAACGAGACAGCTACTCTAAAAAAACCGTTATAATCGATTTTCAAAACCATTATTTAAAAAAAAATATGACGTTTATCCCATACATGAGCTCCCTAAACATTGGGCAAGTCAAGAGTAGGGGACAAAAAAATGCAAACAATAATGAATACCGAACAAGAATCAACAGCGATAAGATAGGAACGTTCGTCACCTGGTAACTTCTGATGATGGCTTGCACAGCCAGATGGTCGTCGATTATCTTCTCGTTGATTGGAGAGCCTGCGGAAAAAGCACCATTACCATTTAACCCAAAAATCTATAAACAATGGCCAGATTATGCTGTATGTTCGAAAAAATATTATCACAAATAAAAACTTTTGCCTTACTAATCAATGTTTGTTTCACAATTTTAATATCAACAAGAAAAGTTAAGGCAAGAACATAGATATTGATGTTTTGCCTTTATGAAAAGTCTGAGGACTCACTTTAAACATTCTAAGGTACATAAAGGTTATATTCATTTACTTAATAATGTGTTCTTACGTGGATTGTGTATCTGCTTAATCTTTAAATACTGATAAGAAATGTTTCAGTTTTAGGCCTACTTATGAATCTGAAAAGGACTAAGTCCCAAAAAGTTACAGGATAAACTCAAATTTTAAATCAAAAACATAGAAGACTGACTGACAATTGCTGCTAAAAACTGCAAAAACATTAGAATATATTGCAACCGCATTCCAATGGAACCAAAGCGACTGTATTTGGTATCAAAACTAAATACTTTCTAAACTTAACACTGGTTATGCACAAACCGTTTGAAGAAACATAAACTACATAAAAAACTAAACTACATAAGAAATTACAAAACTTCGTATTCGTAATCCCATGTGACATGTACACAAACCTGCAGAAATGGATGGCATGCCAGCACTGGCGGGTACCAGCGATGTGAGAGGTACTTCGTTCTTGTTGTAGGGTGACAGGTTCGGCGGCGCCGTGTAGGCTGTGCCGGGCTGCGCGCCAGCCGTCGCATTGCGGAAGAATGCATCCCATGACTGAAAAAAAATATTTTTTTTAGTTATTGTACCAGAAATAATATGTCTAATACTAGCTTCTGCCAGCAGCTTTACCCGCGTGCTCCATCCATTATAAATTATAGCCTATATTTCATTCAGATGTATAAGCTATGATAAAGTTTTTGCGTGATAGAAATAACTAACATCCGAATATGCATCCTGACAAACTTTTACATTTATAATATTAGTAGGAGAAAGATATCTTTACAAATAATCCATTGAAAAAAAAAAAAAAGACAGGTGGATGGCAGAAATAAGATAGAAATATGTAAATAGTTTTTTTTTTTTGCTTGGATCCTGCCAGAAACCTTCAACTACAAGCTACTTTTGATTGCGCTCTTTTTGGGGTTTTGGTAAAACCACAGTAAACCTACAGACTGATGCACGACAACATTTGCGGTTTCTGGCCCGAGCAAACTAGTAGAATCGATAATCAGCAGGGGAAATACCCAGACCATGAAAATTGATTACACTTTGCATGCATAAGTAGTCGAGTCTGCAAAGCTAGCCTTCTTTTTTATGAAATTACGTCTTTATTTTCCTGTTGTTTTGTTACATTCATTTATATCGTAATTTTGACCAGTGTAGTTTAAGCAAGTGTTATAAAAAAGTAGAAACAAAAACAGGAAAATCGAACATATTATCATGTAAGTATGACGAAGCATTATTACGATGAAATTCTTTAACGTCAGAAGCAACTGCTGCGGTGCCGTAAAAATAATTGTGGGCGAAACTGAACCAAAAAATTATGAATTTTAATTAGCACCAACAACGAAAATATCGACGGGTGCAAAGTAAAAAAAGTTATCTGCAACTTTGCGATTTTCTGATACTTGCAGTAACTTAACAAATATTTAATATTCTAAAACATGAGAAACCTTTCAAGTGTCAAAAACGAAAAAATAATAGTTTTCTTTTTAATAATATTTTTGAAAAAAAAATTACCTACTAAATAACTGCTTATTGTTACTAATTCAATAAAGATGATAGAAAATCACAAAATTGCAGATAACTTTTTTACTTTGCACCCGTCGATATATGTAGTTTAGAACTGAAATTTCTGTTTCTATGCATTACGAGCTGGTTTATTAATATATTTCCATACCATGCGATAACGCTCCGCACTTTATCTCGTATACATGTACCTTGTACCTAGATATCCTCAATGGCGACCATGACTGCATTGAAGAGTCATAGAGAAGTGTTTTGATTATGAATGATCATCATTGTGATCAATCAAAGCAACTTCTGATAGTGTTCACATATTATCAGCTTAGTCTGTCTAACTGTCATCATTTCTCTTTCCTTTCCTATTTTTTCTCTGTAAGGCCTTCTTAATATTATTCGTTTTTCAATCCTTACTAATATTATAAAAGCGAAAGTGAGTATATTTGTTTGTTACGTCTTCACGCCTAAATGGCAAAACCGAGTTTCATGAAACTTGGTACACGGATAGACCATGTCCTGGAATATGCATAGGATACTTTTTATCCCGGAAGTATTTTCCCTTGGGATAATTTTCTGCTAGCACGCGGGCGAAGCCGCAGGGAGCAGCTAGTACATTCATATTATAGAAGCTGATAATAATCGTTCAAGGAAAAATGCAGTCATTAAACGTGCGGGAATAGACTATTAAATTTTTAAGCCTATGTGGGTTTTTGCAATTCAAATCCGATATCAACTAAGGACTCTGTAGAAAAGTAATAACGAGTAAGTATGTCTTGATTCGCTTGGTAACACAGAAATAATTCTTGACCTTAATTCAGCTTCCAAATATAAATTCTACAATCAAAATTTGCATTTTAACAAAAAATAAACCTGTGGAATAGAGCTGTTGTAAGAATTGCTAGAAATGCTAATTTTCACATTAAGCTGTGGGCGTAATGTTCGCTCTTTCAACGTTGTAGTTCTACTTGAGTTTTTTCAGTTTAAACTAGATAATTCCACGTGAGTAACAAGTAACTCCATTTAGTAATCACTAGCTAAACGACAAAGCAAGAATTGTCAATTCACACTCGTGAACAATTGAACATCTCTTTTCCCTCTTTTGCGTCGGTTATTTAGTTTGTACCCTTGAGGCTTGACTTTCACAGTTCATTAATAAATCCGTTGAAAATGTTGAAGCAATAATTAGTTTTTGATCTTCCATGAATAATTATTCTTGCCCAGATTTTCGGACGACTACTGAAGGTAATAAATTCAATATAATGGTGGCAGTAGTTATTATTGGCACCAATCCATATATCTTAATGCCTGTGAGGGATAAAGGTCAAACATAAGTCCATAATAATAAACCATTCCTGATATAGCTTTTAAAGGAGCCACTAAGCAGCTTACTGCTGAATTGGACTGAAGTAATCGAACCAATAAATAAATTGTCTAGGCCTCGTCTAGACACAGCGCACCAATTCACCCATAATTGGTAATACGTATTGGTTAGCAAGTTATAACGCTCAAGTGGTTATGTCAACAACTGCAACGTTATTTTTTAATGAAAAACGTCAAATGACGTCGACGGAGACGTCATTTTAGAATTTTCCATCAATGTTCGCCCATCAATCATGTGGACAATAGGTTATTATAATAATAATATATAGTGGTAATTTATTCGACAATTTGTCCATAGACGTTGGCTTGAATGTTTGCATGATGTGACGTGTAAAGCGTTTCAAACATTCAGAAAATATCTTACGTCTTACCATGACGTGTTCAAATGTAAGTCGTTCGGCCGAGAAAGGGATGGAGCTATACACCTTATATAGCTCCATCCCTTTAACTGAACTGTTTAGGTCGTGAAATGAATCACGTTAAGAGCTCGTGATAGCACTGCTTCAAACTTGTCTATTCGGCAAACAAAATTGTTAGTAGATACTAATCCTTCAGCAAATTAACACATGACATATATTTTTTTTGTCATGGAAAATGTTTGAAATATGTTATTATTAAGTCTGCACCTTTCCTGGCAAATAAAATGTTTTCCTTTCATTCTTTCTTTACATGAATTGGTGGAATATAGTAGTATATGGTTGGACTGTGCTATATTTTGAATCATTTAATGTAATTTTAGCAAAAAAACGATTAGGAATTATGGTGTCAAGTATAATCAATTTCCGCAACAGATTAGTGTGTGGCACTTTTTTCAAATGACGCATAACGTTAATCTAATAACTATCTTATTCATTGTCTGGTATCCATTGAAAACTAGCTGAGATAATACTCGGAAACTTGTTAAAAATATAGATAAGTATCTTATCTGGGATGCCAGTAAAATAATATCCGCAGTGCTATCATCAAAATAAAATACTGGTGGTAGACTGGTAAAAACATTTATAAGCATATCTTAATCTGCTTTAAATAACACAATATACGATGTTTATAGTAAACATAATTCATGGGCACTCTTGAAATACAGTTATGGAAGAAAAACTTCAGATAATAATGATGAGTGTATGTAATGATGTCATACAAGTTTCAAAGTATGACTGTTGAATTTCTCATCTTTTTTATTGGTAGAAATTTTTACAATTTATAAATGTGACAATAAATTTAAAAAAAAAACGTCTAATCAGATTTTCATGCGATTTTCACCAATAGACTGAGTGATTTATGAGACAAGTTATGATGTATAATTCATGCATTTTATAGTAAAGAAATGCCGACAATTTAACCCTTCAGATACCGTCAATTAGAGACACAATAGTAAGACAATAGATGCGCAGCCACCGGTGGTCGCTTGGGGATTCATGAATTAAAATATTTCTAATACCCGTGCGATGAAATATAATAACGAGTTTTTATTAAATAAAGCTGTGGTTATTCATCACCATTTCAGCCGACATACTTCCACTGTTGGACATAGGCCTCCCCCAAGTGTGGCCAGTCGGTGGTTATTCTATTCAAAGATAACCTAATTATGAATAAAATATGCAAACCTTTTTATTAATTTCATAGCTATTCTTGAATCTAGGTAAGTATTTATGACCAATTGTATACTAGACAGCAATGATTTTCTCTGTTTATTGATTTTGGTGTCAAGGCATTAATGTCGAGACACAATAGATGTCAAGACCTATTCGTTCAAACTTTAATTAGTTATTATACTTCTGTAAATTATATTACACGTGTCCTTTACTTTTACTACTACCTGTTCGGTAATTAGGTAATTCCCTCTTGATAACCATTTTATGTTTGTAGTAACCGTCAAAACAACCAAGATTTTTAAACAGCTGTTTTAATAAATGAGTTTTTAATTATAAATCTTTTTATCGGCGGAGTAATAAACTACCCGAATAATTGAAGAATTACAATATCTTCACCTGTACGATACAAATGTGTTATCATTATGTATTATTATCATTGCAACTGTATAATATTGTAAGTAATAATAGCAGATAATGCAGTTAGTAATCCAGAACCAAAGATATCTTAAGAAGATGTTATTTTATGAAAACTGTCACATATAACAAAGCAGGGACCAATAGTCTCTCAATAGTTTTCATAATTAGTGTACCATAACCACCCAAAACTATAGCCTTCTTTTGTTCCAAATAGTCCCACGCTAGTCGGCGATTGTCTTTGAGCCACTACGTCCAAGATAATCGCCGAATAACGTGGCATTAAGGAAATAACGTCGGTTACTGCCCCATTCCATTTAATCCTAAATTTGAAATGTATCGGAGGACCGTTACATGATTGTACATAGTTTGTTATGTACAAGGGGCCGAAGCCAACTCGCTGAGGTCAGCGTCTTGTACGCTTTTCAAAAGACCGGGACCCTAATCCTAATAATATAAAAAAGAAATCTTCAGGACCCAGTCAAAAAACGTAATGTTACTTACCGCATGTACAGAGCTGGAGTCTGCGAGCCATGTGTTGTACATGGTCTCCACGTAGGCGGAGCTGGAGCCATTGAGGAAGGGTTCAGCGGCTGCCGAGCTTTTGTGCCTATAGCCCGTCACTGTTCCAGCAGTGACCTGTACAAACAAAACAAAAGATAAATATACAATATGTCGTGTGCCAGTTTTGCTTAAAAATTAATCGCACGTTTGGTAGAACAATGTTTGTGAAAAATTCCAACAGCTTTAGAATTTATTTATTGTTAACAACATGCCTAAAATAACTATCGCGGATAGTTTGTTTCATGGCAAGGAGAATGGCTTTCATCATTTAATTTCAGTCGAAAGTCGTCCAATGTTCGACATAGGCCTCTCCCAAGCGTCGCCACAACAACCGAGCCTGTGCGTCTCACATCCATCGCATTCCCGCGACTATGACCAGTTCTGACCAGGGCTATGAAGTTTCCTTATATCCGCAGGAGAACCAAGGACGCCTACATAGCCCGAATAATCGCCAAACTAAAATAGCAGTGGGTATGGCATATAGCTCGAACGAACGGATGGTCGATGGGGCCGAAAAGTCGAGTGGCGATCGCGCACCGGAAAACGCAGGGTTGGAAGAATAACTTTAGAACAATACAATATTCCATTCTGAAATAAATAAAAAAAATCACTCTCCCGCAGGCTTAGACAAATGATTTTTGCTGGCGTTCCGCCAAAAGCTATGTACAAAATATATGGCAATGACATTATCTACGGAAAAGTCACGTGTCAAGGGGCGTGACAGGTCATTCATTGCCATACATTTTGTACTGGGACACTAAAAATTATGCCCATATGTTAAGGGCTAGGTTTTTTTTTCAGTAATATTTACGACGTGCAACTTTTGAGAATAAATCCACAATGCTTCAAATTGTTATGGAAAAATCGCGTACAGGAAAATCCCATAGCACATAGCCTGCCCAGGGAACCGAAGCCAGGACTTCACAATAGGCAATCGTGAACTGCTGATCGTGAACTTCACGGTAAAATAGCAGATGCTCAAATTAGGTTAAGCATCAATTTTTTTTATAAATGAGTCAGGACTGGAAGAACATCACGGCAGGTACTCCCATCAATCTGTGTATCCTAGTTGGCAAAATGATAACATACAGATAACTTCACCATCACAAAACAAATAAAATCAATATTTATCATAATTTCAGATATCAATCATACTTATCATGATCATATACATCCTGACCAAATATCGTGACTTTTTATTAGGTACTAGCTTCTTTCAGCAGCTTCGTCCGTGAATGTTGGTTACCGCTGACGCGAAATCGAAGACGGATGAAAAGTATACTATGCTTCTTCCACACCAAATTTCATTAAAGTCGGTCCAGTTCCACACCAAATTTCATCAAAGTCGGTCCAGTAATTTAAATGTGAAAGTGTAACAGACAAACAGAGTTACTTTCACATTTATTATATTAAGTAAGTATGAATAAGTACAATTGACCTACTGTAATGTATGCTAAAGATGGTTACGTCATATGACGTCAACATAATTACACAAAATACCACCGTTTGTTTTTAAAACACATTTCCAACACGAAAAATATCTCTTTCCTGGCATTCATTTGGCGAGCCTCCAATTGTCTTGTAAGCCAGAATCTGTTCTATGTCTATGCATTGGTGTAGATATGAAACTCATTATTAATTGTTACCTATACATTGTATGATTTCAATCATTGTTTCAGTCCCTGCCGAAGTCTGTTTTCAGATAACTATAACCTAGCTAGAGGCTTTTAAGTCAAGAGTTGCTACTAGGAAGCGTGCTTCATCGTCGACCATTATAATATCTTTATATCAGTGAGATACCCAGTGATCATAAATGAACCTAACGACAATAATTAAAAGTAACAATAAAAGTTAATTAAACAAGAAAAAAAAGAGCAATTGTGGGTTAAAAAATAGGTAGCTACAAGTAGCAATGAGATATCGAAGTAGAACAAAGTTTATCAGAGTAACAAAGGGGGCTCGGCCGCGTCGTCACAATACACAGATACAGCAACTTGGAGGCGCGACTAGCTCACCGGTTACACAATAGACAGGGCTTATAACACGTACGAGCTACGGAAAGATCGATTGAGCGCTAGAAATAGATGTCTGCAGTTAAACTGGACGTATATTCTCACTCAGAAGCAATTAAATGTTATTGTCAAACTCAATTATAATTCTCACAAGCCCATGAGATAAGCATAAAAGGAAAAGTAAAATAAACATGTTTTGGAACTTAATATTTTAGAGTTTTATTTAGAACATGACACCTTCGCCTTGAAATTTCTCGAAACAGATAACAATATCGAGCAACATCGATCAGACACATCACTAGAGTTCAAGTGGATTTATCAGCAACTCTTTAGTTACGAAGATACGTGTATGTACGTAGTCTATTTAAATGCAGGTGTTGAGAAAAAGGCTTGGCACAATTAACGCCTGTTTTAATAATCGCATTGCAGCACCAGCCTGCTTGAACGATAGTTTCATCATCATCATCATGAAGGTGGGCCGATGACCTGGTGAGGGTAGCGGGAATCCGATGGATGCCCACACCGGATGGACGCACAGGACCGTTCATTGTGGCGGCACTTGGGTGAGGCCTATGTCTAACAGTGGACGTCTTTCGGCTGAAATGATGATAATGATGATGACCAGCCTGCTTGAACGATAGTTTATAATCAAGATATAGATAGAGCCTTTTCAGGAAACACAAATTGGCTTACAATATGCCAGTTGTGTGCGTTTTGCAGAAAGACTTTGTGCGGTTTCCAGTATAATTATTTGCTTCTAACAGATCAGTAGTTACACGAATAAAAAATCAAGGTGTAAATGGCTATATTTTTAGAAAGAAATAGCGATTTATACCTTTTATAAGGGCCGAGAAAAGGCGTTACTCCAAGAAAACTTAAATTGTCGCATACGTATCTGACTAAAAAGGATCGATATACCTGCTATAATACAGAGTGGTTACCTTTTCTAAACTTATAAGTTTTATTTTGAATGTCATATTAGCAGGTTGATATTGTAACGACTCTAAAATTGGTAATAAAGAATCGATTGTGTTTTTGAATATTTAAGATTCTATTCCGATCGAAAACCACCTCGCCTGTGTACATCACCTGTTCCATTTTTCATTCATTATATAATTTGTGAACAATTAAGAATATAAGAGAGAGAGGGAGAGAGAATGATAACCAAAGAGTTAAAATAAAATCGTAGTTATCTGTGATCAATTTTTTTTTTTTTCGTTTATTTAACTCATTAACACTTTTCGTTGTTATATACATAATTTCCTCGCCAAACTTTACATTTGAATATGAATTTGTATGCACAAAAAACACTGCCATAAACGAATATCAACATCTTTAATACGAGGAAGGAATGACTCACCTTGTTTCCAAGATCTTTTACTAAAGTAATATAAATATTTTACGTATTATCATTTTTATTTATTACGGAAAGACAAGTTTCCGACCCTTTATAACATAGTGTCCAAAATTAACAATTAACCAGTTTGTTCAACCTGACCGCTAAATTCACCAAGGTGATGGCAAATGACAGAAATTAATGCATGCACAAAAATTGTTGTATGTGGTAGGAACACTAAAAACCGGTTCACTGTACGATTTTTAGTGTTGCGAGCCCGTAGGGTGAAAACTGGAACCCTACTACTAAGACTTGGGTGTCCGTCTGTCTGTCACAGGGCTGTCTACTACCTTTGGAACTGTAATAGGTACACTTATATTTCCAACCAGTCTGACCTATTTCTAATTATATATTTTTTTTATTTTGAGCTTTAAGAAAACTTCGTAGAGATGGGACCTTACGCAAGAAACTAAATGGTGGCTAACCGCAACGAAGCTTGTTGGGTCGCCACTTCGATTCTGACCAAAAAGACAAATACGATTGTGGGTTCTTTATGACTAAAATATTTTATATTAGACCTTCCTTTTTGGACAAGGTCCACTAAAATGTATGTGACGGTTGCTTACTGAGAGCGGTCATAAACTGGTGGAATCGAGTATGTACCTACTACCGGAGACACAACACGTGATATGACTCATACATTGTCGTTATGACGCGACACTTTATTAGTGCGCGCAATCCGTCACTGTCAAACTAGGTACTATCATTTCCTAAAATCTTATTTAAATTAGAGCTACAAAAGTAACATTTGAATAACTATCTCATTTTTCTGTTTATGCATTAATATACATATTTTTAAATATCAGTATTTATTGAGTAGTTATTTTCAAATTTTGTTTAACATATTACTATATAAACAACATTTGAAAATATTAACCCACCAGGGTTAAGAACAGGGCCCAAGCTTTTAGTTGTACTTTTTGTATTGTACGACAGCGACAATAACTCGTTTATTGGACAAGGTCGTAAGTTACCGTTTAGTGACTCTGGCCGCTGAAAACCTTGAACTTATTGTTTAATAGTCTGACAACATTTCGGCGTGTACCTTTTTTTTGTCACAAGAACACTGAATAGACAATAAGTAGATACTGTAATATCTATTACCTACATCCGATCTTTTTGTTCGTGAATTTTACATCTCTTTTTTTTGGACTTACTCTCACTTTTAACTGTGTCTTACTGAAATCGAGAGTATTGAGTATTGGTTTTACTATTTAATGTACTTTTTTCCTCACCTATGTCAGCATTGGACATGCCCACTCAAAAAGAAATAATCTGTATGTTATATTTATGTTATAGAGTTATAGACAAATTGAACCAATACAGTTCACTAAACAAGTCTTTTTTTCTTAATACCTAAAAAAGAGTTAATTTTTACTCAAATACTAGTATTCAAATACTTTTAGAGTTCTAAGACCAAAAATACCTCCTCAGTCCTCAGTATTTGTTTACTGAAAATAAAAATCTGTTCACTCACCTGTGATTTGTTGAGAAGCCATGAGCCAAATCTGTCGTTACTCCCAACTTTATTTGAGAGTTGAAATATTAATCTTGCCCGATGCATGATGGTGTCAGTCTAGTGTCTGATCTGTAAATAAGAATCATGTCAGAGAACTGCCTGTCAATATTATGACACTCTAACATCTCACCATGAAATACTATTTGAAGTGATGGAAATATAAAGATTGTTACACTATTTTTATAATCACTGTAGAAAATGTTCCCTAGCCAGTGCTTTTATTCACAAGAATGTTGAATTATCAAAATGAATGCTATTATAATCGTAACAGTGTTATAAATAAGGAGCAAGTTTCTATGCAACATACCTGTTTCTAAAATAACAAACTTTCTTTATAATTGAATTTGGTAGTACTGATCAATTAATTCATTAAACCCTAAGCAAATACTGGCGTTTGCACTGTCATTGTCTTTGAAGAGTTAAGCTTATATTTTCTAAAGCGTAAGGACTCTAAAAGGCCTGTACCTGGACCTCTGCAAGACTGCCTTTCACAATAATTACATGCTTAATTCTGTCCTTTAACAATAATTACATAATTACATTTTTTCTAGGATAATACAAACCTTAAACTTAGATAATACCAGAAGCTAATTTATCATATCAAGTCCATCATAATTTATCAAAATAATGAAGAAATATTAATAAAATATGATTCTTTGCTACCATAGATGTTAATAAACAAGTGAATTCATTTTAAACAACTGTACTTTACAAATAGACAGATAACATACTTGAGAATTTAGGACACAACATTGTCAATGTCAGAGTAACTGGTACATTAGAATATATAAAACATTTTTTTAATATTTGTTGTTAAGTACGCAGAGATATTTTGAAATGACCTTCCTTAGCTGGAAAGTTCTTAATCTATTTAATTTTTTTTAATAATTTAGAATATATATATCATACCTATTTTTCTTTACTTTTTTCAGCATGTACTTATGTTTTGTTCTTTTAAATTTTTACACAATTAAAAAGATTGAATTTATTGACAATTAAATTTATCTTTTTCTTGAGCCTTTAACAATTAAATTTATCTTTTATTCTTACACATTGTTTTCCTAAGACTTACTTACTGTCTATATAAATGGATCAATAAAAGAACAATTATAAGAATAAAAATTACTTTCTAGTATGTAAAAATTTGGCAGGTAATCAACACTGCTATATAGATGCACTACACATGATATAAAATTATTTATAGACTTGATTAAATAGTTCAAGGCCATCGGAGAAATTTCTTATGTTTACATGAGCCAAACTTAATTGTTTTTATGACAAATCTAGAACACTTAAGTAATTACTCTAGAAGCATAGATATTTCTTCAATAACATAGATAAAATGAATGGCAAATTAGATTGCTTTTCAAAGTATAAAACAATATGAAATGGAAATATGTACAAGGACCAATAATGTTTTAAACTTTGATAAACTGTGCAGATATAACATAAATCCTAGTAACCTGTAGAAAATCTATTTCATGTATGCCAACAGCTGTGTAGATACAACTGTTTCACACCTCTCATATAAGGCAAGTCAAAATTAACAGATGTCAGATTAGAGAGGAATAGAAAGGAGCTGAGTGATCCTGTAATAGTGCCACAGTGCCCCAAAGTACAAGTTACTTTCTAATTGCACGGCTTATAAGAAATGATTATATAATCATCAATTCGGTTACAATTACCAGTATTTAACTATGTTGATCCAACACTACATGTATCACAGGGGTACTCCAGTTTTCCTAACCTCTTTTTCACTCGTTGCGTCATATAATGCGGATTTGCGTTTATGTTACAAAAATGATAGTTACATACCTGATAAATTTTACCCTCACTTGAATAATTCACAGAAAATTAACTGATCAATACTGAAGTCTCGTGATTCAAGGTTATATAACTCACTTTTCACGTACCAATTTACGATAGGTATGTTGCGGCGAGAAGTTGCTGAATCAAAATGTGTATTCGTTCTTTCCTATTTCATCATACTCGTTTTACTATGATTCCCTAAAATAATTCTATCTTGAATAACAATTTACCTTCGACACTATTCGAATGTGTAGTAAATGTCTTGTCAGGCAAGCACAGTCAATTTTGATTGAAAGAATTCAAAAATTCATGCTTTTCGCTGATTCGCTGCTGCCGTCAGTCGTCTGTTCTCGAAAGCCGTGGACTGTCAAAGTTGAAGTTTGCTCCTTTACAGATTGTCGTATCGATTATTTGATAAGATGGCGCAGTTTGTTATTCTCAGTAGTCTTATTGATATTTAAGGGTTTGTTTCACTAAGTACTGATGGTTTTAGAAAACTGAATTAAGAAAAATCATGAGAAAGAGTGTACAGCTTCCAAGTAGATTTTTGAGGACCTAGTTTATTTATTGTTAAGATCTCATGCAAAATGTACCAAAAATCATACCAATAACGGAATTTTTGAATTTCGAAAAAACTGATTATTAAATTTTGTCAAAATTGAGGAACTGGATTCTGATTAAACTTTTTCCGTTCACAGTTCGTTAATAAATTACATTTTGCGTAAAATAGTTTCAGTTTAAAAATGTCTATCCTCGATTTGACAGTAAATCGAGACGTCGCAACATGCAATCGATCCTATTCTCATTTGGAACGCATTATTCACCTCTATTACGGACTGTTCTATGTTGTGGTCGTGGGCTTCACTACTGTCGTTAAAGCCTGTGGTCCGGATGTGATTTTTAGTGTCAATGTTATTATGTCAATGTCATTGTCAAACTTGTCAAAAATGCGGAAATATCTGCTGTAAAAGTTATTTTTATATGCGAAAAAACCCGATTACTTTTTATTTTATCTAATCAATTTATACCAAAATGTGTAGTCTTACTTCACGTCTGCTAAAATTTCCAACCGAAATTGCTGCGATACGTAAGGCTACGTGCACGCGTACAACATCTAAGATATTTGCACTACCATCACATCAAACATTAGACTTACAGCGAAATTATAGTACCAATAGAGACTATGATAAGCACTGGAATGGATATTCCTATAAATGTTTATGTTACTCTATCTTATTTGGTGCTGTCGCCTATACGTCATACAAATTCTGGTGAGTGTCACTGTGTTCAGCTAAGGGTTGCTGCTGCTGAGAACTGCTAAAACTTGGTTTTTTAAACTCAATCAAAAGTATTGATTGCAGCAACTGTTCAATAAGTTGTGGTCTGCCAGTTTGTTCCACCACTGCACAAATATAAATTGCAGTTTTCAGACATACCCTCTTTTTTAGTCAAGGATGAGACTGATATATCTACATGATTTTTAAATATTATTTTAACTATAGTTAGATAAGCACTTAAACTTGATATATAATCATCCATTTTTGTTATCATAATTGAAGAATAAATCATTTAAACAATTTCAGGGCTCAGCATCAGTTAATGCCTTCCATAAATGCTGCAGAAGAAATTTCTGAATCTGACTCGGATAGTGATGTTGATACCAAAAAAAAAAGGTACAAGAAGGAAAAAATTGGATTTCGTGACAGGAAGGTTTGTTTACTATTTCAAAATATTATAACATTTATTTAATATTGTTTTAGTTCTTTTTAATTATTTATTTTTGTTTTACAAATGGTAATTTTATTTACTACAGATCATTGAATATGAGAATCGTATGAGATCATATTCAACCCCAGACAAAATATTCAGATATTTTGCTACAGTCAAGTTGACATTTGGTGAACACACTGAGATTTTCATGACACCTGATGACTTTTTGCGAGCCATCACTCCTGGCATGAAACAGCCTGATGGTATTTGTTTTATTTTATTTTTATTTTAAGACTTTTCTACACAGAAGCGATGAAATGAACTAAGAATTATAAGTTCAAATAAGTTTTTTTGAACTTATAATTCTTAGTTAATCCAAATGTATTACAGTTCAAAGCATCCTGTTTTAAAAAATAGCAATTTCTTAGGTAAAAACCTATTATCTATACTAATATTATAAAGAGGTAAAATTTGTAAGTTTGTAAGTTTGTAAGTTTGTATGTAGGGGGTAATCTCTGGAACTAATAATCCAATTCTAAAATTTTTTTTACTGGCAGAAAGCTACATTATTCCTGAGTGCTATAGGCTATAAATTGTTTCTATAGCATGTATATTAACCGAGCTATCACAACTTTTGTCTAGCAAGTCGGAAAAAAATACCTCATAAAATAGAATTATTTGCGTGCGCTGCCTAAACAGTTGCTTAAAATTAAAAATAATGTATGGCTACCTGGTTCGTCTTAATTATTTCTACAAAAAAGTCCGCGGTACCATATCTCTATCTTTTATTTTTTATCTTTTATACTTCTTTTATTGCATTAAAAATATTTTTTTTCGGCATACTTACGTTTGGTTGATTATTTGAGCAACAAAATATTAATTTTTATGACAATAAATTATTTCAGTATCACAAGAACATTATACAGATAAGATTTGCCATTTACAGCATAGCAATTGGTCATACAGTTTCGAAGATAATATAAAATTACTAAAACGCAAAATGCCCCTAGCGTAACTTTCATTGTGCAGACGTTTTACCTATTTTTTTTTTATGGTGGGCAAAAATCATCTTATGACAACCCCCGCCCTTGGGTGGAGCGAGAGATAGTGTCAGACTCTTACTGACTAAAAACCCACCCCGTTCCTTCTAGCCTTCAAACCAGGGCACGAGTTCCCTTTCGGATAATCCTGGACCCGGTAGGCTTCGACCCAGCTGGGCCTCTGCTGTTGCTGACAACTTCTTGAGGCGCGCGGGAACAGTGCGCGCCGTCGACGTCTTGGGCTCGGTCCATTACCGGACGATCGGACAGCAAGCTACCCATGGCTCGCCGTCCGCGAGCCCGCGTCTACGGTGGCCGGAAATCGGGATCGGAATCCCGGCGGCGGCGGCGGGGGCGCCGTTGCCTGATGCGGTCTGCCTCCGCCTTTGCTAGCATTACTGCTTCGCAGAAGGAGGCGACCGCTTGCCATTCCTCCTCGCTTAGGACCATGGCCTCAACCAGAGCCCGCCGCGAGAGGTGTCCGCCGCCGATCGCCCCCACGAGGGCACGGCGATGCTCTGCCCAGGCAGGGCACACCTCGACTGTGTGCTCCACCTTGTCCTCCGGGCGTTCCGCACAGTGGCGACACTCGGGCGTCTCTTCCGCTTTAATTCGGTGCAGGAACCTCCCGAACTTGCCATGTTCGGTGAGGACCTGTGTCATGCGGAAGGTAAGGACGCCGTGAGGCCTTTCCAGCCACGCCTCAAAGAGGGGACTTACCGCCATAATAGTGGCGTGCCCAACGTTTCACCTATTTGCCCATAGATGGCGTTCTGCAATTACGTAATTTTTCTGAATCGCGGTGTTAAGACTTTCTGTGGATTGATGACCCTCTCGGATTATTATGCCCACGTTGTCGTTAGTTGGAGTTCTTCTGTCAGTTGCTTATTGGTTTCGGTTGTTTCGTTCGTATGGTTGTTGTTGTTGATAGATACCTCATAATCGAAAATATCGTAATTTCGTTGTACGTTTTTGTATGTTCGTAGTTTCGTACTTCGTTCTATCATAATAATCGATACGAGTTATTCGATATTACGATTGTTTTGTTTTGTAAAGGCGGACGGTGTTCGAGTCGCTCTCCTTTTGTTCATAATTGTTTTCAAGTCTGTGCGTAGTTTGTTGAGAGCATGTCTAAAAGGAAATCTCAACTGTCCCGGCAGACATCACAGACAAGAGCCGCTCGAGTACGCCGTACGGAAGAATCTGCCCCTGGAAATGAGCAGCGCCTCTCGAGAAATGGAGAATATATTTCGCAAGCACGCGCTAGAGAATCTAGCTCCGAGCGCTCACAGCGCCTCGCTAGCCAAAATGTGAGGACATCGCGGGCCCGTGCTCGAGGAACTAGCACTGAACGTGCGCACCGTCTATCTGAGTTAAGGCAGCATGTCTCTGAGACAAGGGATAGGGAGACTAGCGCTAAACGCTCGCGGCGGCTTGGTAGGCAAAATGTCATAACATCGCAGGTCCGTGCTCGGGAATCTAGCGCTGAACGTGCGCAGCGTCTATCTCATTTAAGGCAGCATGTCTCTGAGACAAGGGATAGGGAGACTAGCGCTGAGCGCTCGCAGCGGCTCGCTAGGCAAAATGCCATAACATCACAGGCCCGTGCTCAGGAATCTAGCGCTGAACGTGCGCATCGTCTAATCGAGTGTAATCTTATTTTAAAACAAGAAATTTTCCGCGGACGAAGTCGCGGGCAGAAGCTAGTTAATATTAAAAGTATATGTTTACTCTACCTATAAGATTGTCCTTTTTTGTTGTCGGTTAATAAAGTTATAACTGTGTAGAATAGTCCTTTTTGGTTTACTTTATTTTCCAAATAATTCTTTCTGATTCGTAAACTCAATATGGTAATAGACAATTTAACTGATTTATCATAAAAAAATGTTTTTTATCCTGGACGCTGCTGGATAGATTATTGAGTATGAAAACCGTATGCGTCAGTATTCTACTCCGGATAAAGTATTTCGATACTTTGCTACCCTTCAAGCCCAGCATCATGACCAGCATGAGATATTCATGACCCCTGATGACTTTCTGCGATCTATGACACCTGGAGTCAAACAACCTGATGGTAAAATTCTGTCCAGCACTACATCTTCCCATCATAATTAGCATCAAGCAGTCTATTTTCAGACAGGCACACATTTCAATGTTATAACTTACCTACTCAACAACTCATCCAGCTGCTACCTTATGTACTATCGCGATCATTTCTGCCTGATCGTATAAAAAAGAAAATCGCTTGAATCCTGCGGCGCAGCACCAAACCAAACCCTTTGAAGATTCGAGTGCAAGCAAAAATGAACTTAAGTAGTGGTGGTCAGGCAAAAGTATCTTTGATGGTACCTTTACCATCGACCGCCATGCATTGGGACCTGGGTTCAATTCCCAGGCTGAGCAAAGTTTAATGGATTTCTATCATTGAACAACTTACAATAGCAGCCAGATCTGCCCTTTTTATATGTTTTATGACCTTATTTTCCCTTCATTGGATGGGACTTACACTAAACTGACAAAATGTAAGTAATAAAGCACATCTCTATTACCTACTAACAACAAAAATCATGGCATTGATATCTTTTAAAATGCACTATTAAACCATTTAATTTAAACACTACATTCAATTTCTAAAGAATAATTGTATAGTAAATATGTAATTGTGTTTTTTTCTTTAACAGGTTTGGGATTAGATCAATATAGAAGATATGACCCTAAGGTAAGTTTCACTTCATAAAACATATTGATCATTTAATACAATATATTAAGATGTCCATAAACTGTCTTGTGACTAATTCTGTATACATTTTAATTAATTATACAGTATGTGCACTAGCACTAATTTAACTTAATCTTCACTACTATTTTAAAATTCCCACTAATGAATTAACATGTTCTGGTTGAACTTTGACTGTACATACATTAATATTAAAGTTTTAAATAGCACTTTAATAGAAGATTTCTTTATTATAGAGGGAGCAGATAATCTTCAAGAAGAATAAAGAAAGTTTACAAAAAGTATTTCACTTAATATTTTCCATATTAATGTTTTCACATATCCAATCTTTAGGAACACATTACCCAATCACAGATGTTGTTTAGTCTACCTATTGCTTCATAGCAACCTTGACTGTCATTGGACACTATTGCACAGTTAGCACCATCTCTTCAGCCACTCACATCACTTTCTTGTCTTTTCAGAACGTCGATGAGGTACTGTCTTTCTCCTCTTCTTATTTCTCTACTACTCTTGACCTCGTAATGTTTTTATTTATTACAAGTGCACTTCTTTGACTCGGCTACGTCCCTGTCAATGATCACGTCATCGCAGTTGGACACTTCGTGCCTCAATCTAGTCTAGATCACTTTATAGTTTAGGAGGAACTTATTTTTTCACAATGTTATACTCTGCTACAGACCAAGCTCTGCGCTGTTTAAGCTACTTCTGGCGTTATGGGTCTTAGATCCCGCAAACAGTTGCATACACTACCATTCTCTCCATAGCATGCCGTGATTTTATCATTATATTTATTGCATTAATTAATAGTATTTTCTTTATTAGCGTTAGTTGGCTTTATCTATTTATTATAGCTATTTTTCAACATTTTAAAGTTCTTTCGTTTGTTTGAGTAGTATTTTATTTTTATTGATATATTTTTTATTAATTATTATTAGAATTAATACAAATAAAAATTAATGAAATGTCTAAATAATAATGATTAATTTGCTATTAGTTTTCTTTTGGGGCATATAGAGACGTTATTATTATAGCTTATTGTCTTCATGTTGTACTGCAGCATTGGTAACTGTTTTGTTTTCTCGCAGAGCATCAGCCAACGCCTGAACCTCGACCTCGACGAAGATTCCATTTTCTATAAGCTTGGCTCTTCGGGACTCATCACATTCAGCGACTACATATTTCTTCTGACTGTCTTGTCAAGTAAGTAATAATATCAAATACTTTTTAGGGTTCCAGAATTCTATATGCCTCCGCTGTCCGTCCATCTGTCTGTCAGCGGACTGTATCTCATGAACAATAATAAGTAGACAGTTGGAATGTTCACATAGGGTGTACAGAGTGTAAAACCACTAATGAATACCTAAATAATAAAAATAAAATTATTTAAAAAAATACATTTCCAGTAAGTAAATACTCTAGTCGGGTCCTGGGCGTGAACACAAATCAACTATAGCTACTAATAACAACGACTCAACAGACATAAACGAATCACACTAATGTTAAAAGTAAAAACATAAAATATGTTTATTTTTACTTCATGCTCAAACGGCTGAACGGATTTGGATTAAATTTGGCACACGGATAGACCATGTCCTGGAATAGCACAATGATGTTTTTATTTATACTTATGTTCGATTTCTATGATAATAAAAATGTATATGTTAGAACATAGTTTGCCATTCTAAAAGCAAAACTTTATATGTGTGTATGTATGTTTGCTACTTCGCGCTCGAACAGCTGAATGAATTTGTGTGAAATTCGGCACATGGGTAGACCATAACCTAGAATAGGACATAGGATACTTTTTATCCAGAGAATATGTTCCCTTGGGATAATTTTCTACTTGGACACGGGCGAAACCGCTGGCGGCAATTGCTATGTACATAATTATATGTTATGTTCTTGGCACGGAAATTAAACAGTGAAACTATCGACTCTCCTGCACCTCCACTGCTCTCATTGATTTTTTTCTTGTTTGTGTATTTTGCCAAAAATACTTGCCTACCTACGTAATCTACGTATATATTTTTCAAGGAAAAAATAAACGAGTTCAAATAATAATATAAATGAAACAATCGTATAAATCGATAAACAGTTTATTTCTTATTTTTAACATAATTTTTATAAACATTCGCATCATATCCGAACATTTCAAAGTCAACACCATATATTTCCAACAATTTATTCAGCAAATTCTCATCAAGTTGGCTATAATAATGCTTTAACAAGCCAGTCGTGTTCCTACCATCACGGGACTGATTCATCACAGAGCGCAATTGCTTCCTCCTACGTTCACCTACCTTTATACTTAACAAATGACCAAGTCCTAATTGTTGTATCACATACATTGAATCTTTTGCTAATGTTTCGACTTTCGCTATCACACTGAAATACACTGCACAAGGTGAGCAAAATGTATAATACGGAGCCCAGTGCTCGTTAAACACGTAACCTGGAGTATTATATTGATCTACTAAGTACTGAACAAATTCGTTGAATGTCGGTCCTAACATTTTAGGCGCCCCAGAATTAGCTTTTGTTTTTTTCCTATATTTTGATATTATAGCCCGCGCAAACTTTCTATAGTATGGTTTTATTTGTATCTCCAGCTTATCACGATAAGCTGATAACAACCTCGCAAAAGGATCTCGCACTATTAATAGTGATATTACACCTGGTGTATTCAATGCCTCTTTTAATTCTTTCACGCTGGGTCGAGGAAATTTTTGTCTCACTAAAGTCAAGGGTTGCACTTTACTTTTTTCCAAGAACTTTTTATTGTATCCCCCTGAAAACAAAAGGATTATTATCTTAAGCAGGTATTACTGAGACATTCACCATGTAGGACAATTAACTACACTCCGTTTAAATAAAACAAAAATAATTGAACTTAAAATTCTTAATTCTGACGTCTAAAATCAGAACTTCTTTACTGAAAACTCACCCAAAATATTAAAATAATACATCCAAGATGAACTAGCAGCTTTGAAAATATTGCACCACACTAGTTTATGTTTGTGATCAACAAAGAACTCTTTGTTATTAATTGGTTGCGTGTAAAGTTTCCTCTTGTGACAAACTTCGTGAACTGTTTCCGTGCGTCTCTCTAGTTCTAAGAGAGTGCCGTTATCTGGCTCTGACCACACAACATTGCTGTCCGAATCTGAATCATCTTTGCCTGCTGTATCTGGACTCTGCAACTGTAATAATGACACTTTAAACACTCACTAACTACACTAAACAACTTGCCTGTAACACTATTAGAATAATACACATTACCATCCACTTGCTGTAATTGTCAGGTAGTATGGACCAGTCCTTCACTGGGGTATTTGCAGTGCTTTTGAAAATTGTCATCTTCATAACAACCATGTAAAGGGTCGCCCAAAACAGAAAAGCGGCCGTCTTAGCTCCGCATCTCAAATAAATAAATGCTTTTGCTTTCACCCTCGATCGGAAACGTTTTATTGAGAATAACATTTTGCTGTGTCCAGTAAAATAATTGTAAGCTGTGAAGTTGTTCGTTTATGTGATTCCTGTGGTGGACATTGTCACAAGTGTTGTTGGCTCGTAGTCGCGTATGTACAGATCGCCCTAGATATCTATTTACGCAGCATCCGAGGGGTTGGGGGATCGCACGGAGCATGAGCGAATCTAACGATTTTCTGTTCCCGTGGGCGCGATATTTAACGGGGTATTGAAACTTTAAGACTATCGTGGAACGACCGTTGTCTATCTAGGGCGTTCGTATTATACTATTGTATAAGCGTTAAATAATTATGATTTATTTTGTAAGTATAAATGATGTGGAAATAGACTTTTTAATTCTAAACGCAAAGAGACATGTACGAGCAGATGGCATACTGTTCGTGAAGTTATCTTGAATTTTTTGTTGGTGAACACAAAAAATAACATGAGACCTAATATAAAAATAGTGTCTCTAAATAGAATATTATGAAGTTTTCTTAACAGAGGAATACTTACCTAAGCTATTGTAATGTCTAATAAAACGTAAATTACCCTTAAATTCGGTTATCAGAATAGCGATTCAAATCGCTATAATACTATAAAACGATTTTTTCTTCTTTTTTTCATGTCGATGCTCTCAAACTAAACTTTTGACCAATATTTGGCAACCTGTACAGCTCTATTGTTGGCCTCGTATAGATCCTGAAAACTGCAGGTGGTTACGCAGGATGGGTAGCATAGCAGGTGGCGCATGTCCTGTAAAGAGGCTCCACACTGGCACTGTGCTAGAGATGGGTCGAGGAAGCTCTATTTGGCCAGATTATTTTTGCAGCGGTCGAGCTGGGTTCGCAATCGGTTTAGAGATTTCCAAATTGGCAACTGTAGTTCGTGTCCAGTGGGAACGGTATCATAAAACGATATAATGGTTAATTAAACATGCGACCTATTAATATTTTAGTGGATAATAAAATAGCCCGGTGAGACGTGCTATTTAATGATTTACCAATTCACTGCTAGTAGTAGCAAAGTAGAGAAGCATACGACCACTCGACAAAGGATGTCGAGTGGTCGTATGCTCCTCTACTTTTCTGGGCATAAGATCCTCATTTCGAATTCCAGGTTAGACATGGTTATTATTATATATTAACTCTCTCGCCCCTAAACACGTGATTCAAATTCAAAATCATTTTATTACATATAATCTTACATGGGCCTATAAACAACGTCAGAAGCTAACGTTCCGATATAACTTTCGATTAAAATTTATCGGAACCAAAATCAAAATCAATTGAAAACTTTGATGTTACGGAATCAGAATCGAATCTCCGTAATATCTCTACCACACAAACATTTTAATTGTTCATCATCTCATCGAGTGTAAAAACAAAGTAATAGTCAAAAACATGTTTTCAGCATCTCGCCGTCATTTCGAGATTGCTTTCCGAATGTTCGATTTGAACGGTGACGGTGACGTCGACTGCGAAGAGTTTGAGAAAGTGGCGCTCCTCATACGGCAGCAGAGTAGCATCGGCTCCAGGCACCGAGACCACGCTAACACTGGCAACACTTTTAAGGTAAAATTCCTTTAGGAAATGGCAACATGGACATATTTTTTAACGTTTTATTCACCTACACCTTATCGACGACGGCAAAAGAAAATTAAAACGTGACCAAAGCTATTTTCGGTCTTGTTGATGATTTTTAGGGTTCCGTAGCCTCAGTCGGCAAAAACGAAACTCTCATTGGATTATTTTGTTGTTCGTCTGTCAAGACCCAAGATTTCAGAAACGCATAGAAGTATGGTTGCAAGGTGAAATTAATTCATTAAACCCCAAGCAAACGCCGGCGTTCGCTCTCATTGTCTTTCTATTGTGTCTCTAATTACGGTATTCGAAAGGTTAATATGAAATAATCAGGTCTGTTACCCCTGGGGTCACTGAAAAATTCAAACTTTAACTTAAAAGTTTGAATTTTTCAGTGGCGAAGCTAGGCCCTCAGGGGCCCCGTATTGGGCACGCCACAATTATGGTGGGCACGCCACAATCATGGTGGGCACGCCACAATTATGGCGGTAAGTCCCCTCTTTGAGGCGTGGCTGGAAAGACCTCACGGCGTCCTTACCTTCTGCATGACGCAGGTCCTCACCGGACATGGCACGTTCGGGAGGTACCTGTTTCAGATAAAGTCGGAAGAGACGCCCGGGTGTCGCCACTGTCGCGACGCCCAGAGGACACGGTGGAGCACACCGTATAGGTGTGCCCTGCCTGGGTGGACCATCGCCATGCCCTCGTGGGGGCGATCGGCGGCGGAGACCTCTCGCGCCGGGCCCTGGTCGAGGCCATGGTCCAGAGCGAGGAGGAATGGCAGGCGGTCGCCTCCTTCTGCGAAGCAGTAATGCTTGTAAAGGAGGAGGCCAACCGCATCAGGCTACGACGCCCTCGCCGCCGTCGCCGGGATTCCGATCCCGATATCCGGCCACCGTAGACGCGGGCTCGTGGACGGCGAGCCATGGGTAGCTCGCTGTCCGATCGTTCAGTAACTGTCCGGCCGGACCGAGCCAAGACGTCGACGGTGCGCACTGTTTCCGCGCCCCTCAAGGAGTTGTCAGCAACAGGAGGGGCCCAGCTAGGTCGAAGGCTACCGGGTTCGGGGTTATCCAAAGAAAACTACAGCCCGGTATGAAGGCTAGAAGGAACGGCGCGGGGTTTTTAGTCAGTAAGAGTCTGACACTATTTCCCGCTCCTCCCAAGAGCGGGTTTTGTCATAAGATGATTTTCCCATCGAAAAAAAAAAGAAAAAAGGGGCCCCGTATCAAATATATTTAAAAGTTTGTTTTTTTCGTACGAAATAGCTTCTACTAATATAGAAATAGTGCCTTGAAAGGCCTTAAAATTGAAAATGAGCTCATTTTATGGATCACTTAGTAGGACGTACTAAAATTGGTTGAGTTTTTACTATCGTCTTGTATGTAGAAATTGCTAAAAAGAAAAGAGCGTGCTAAAAGCTATTTAAGTACAGAGTATCATATTATGAGTGGTCAATATTCATTAATTCCTGTCCATGACAATTTGAGATTATGGACAACATGTCACAAATTTTGGCCTAAGTCGGGGCCCCTGTAGCTTCGGGGTCCCGTATAATTGATACGGCAGATACGGCGGTAGCTACGCCCCTGCTAAGTCAACACAATTTAATAAATGTTGACACTTGTAAGGTCAATAAAATTACAACCTTTAAGGTACTTCCTGTTGACCTAGAAACCTGAAATTTGGTAAGAAGGAAGATCTCATAGCAAGAGTAAAGGAATAAAATATAGAAATTTGGAGTTGCATCACAAAATAATTACTTTTTTGTGGTTCGAAAAAATCTTCGAGAATAGATTAGGAGAATCGGAACTGTTTACATTTAGATAAGTTTATACGGAACTCTCAGTGCGCGAGTGTGACTCACACTTATTGATAGAGACATGATTATGAGAGTAGAGGTCGAATGTTTCTTGATTTCCTATAATGTATTAATAATAGATAGAATACATATTGTTTTTGAAATGTTACAGGGTATCAACTCTGCGCTAACGACATACTTCTTCGGACCCCGTCTCAACCAGAAACTGACGATTGAAAAATTCTTAGACTTTCAACAACAACTTCAGAGGGAAATATTGTCTCTTGAATTCCAAAGAAAACAACCAGGTCAGTCTAGTCATAAAGGTCTTCTTTACATAGCATGGGTAGGATGAGAACAGGACGAAAATATGATTTTTTAAGATGAGAGAAAGGGATAGATAGGTAGCTAAGAATCCGACAGCTGCAGCCTCATCTCGTTAAAACTGACTGAAAACAAAATTGACGTGTAAAAGTGTTTTTTGAAAACCTATTTACAAAATAAAGATCATTTATCATTGAGCTGTCACCAGAATCAGAATTATTTATTTGTAAACATAGGTATGTGAGGTGTTACAAGTAGGTAGATTCTCCATGTTTTGCCCAGAGGCGTACAAATATATATAACTAAAATTGTCCGTTTTCATTTAACTTCTAAGATTAAGTACATTTTTACATCAAAAATATAAACTCAAAATTAATTGGTATATTATTGCAAATCAAATTAAATTGCACCCGCACCATTTTATAGCAATTATAGTGTAGTTCGGGTTTATTAATAACATGTATCTCTGGTCTAGGTGTACGTATTTAATGAATCACTATTATTATAAACATCAGCAACAGTGTCATTCCTATTTAAATAAATAAAACATAAAAAAACATTAAGTTTGTAATTTGCAAAATCTCAAAAGTTGCTGGTTTTGTATTTTTTTTAGCTAAATCCATTTAGTTTAATAACGTAGAACGTGGTTGTTTAAAATTTTAATAAATTAATCCTTACTAATATTATAAAAGCGAAAGTGAGTTTGTTTGTTAAGTCTTCACGCCTAAATGGCAAAACCGATTTTGATGAAATCGAATAGACCATGTCCTGGAATAGGATCCTATATCTTACTTTTTATCCCGGAAGTATGTTCCCTTGGGATAATTTTCTGCTATCACGCGGGTGAAGCCGCTGGGAGCAGCTTGTATTTAATAAGCTGTTATAAACAACTGTTGTGTCTTAATGTCTTTGTGGTGGGATATTAATAAATCTCTTCTAGCTCTAGTTGAAAAGGGACGGAGCGTCATACTTGTACAACTAACTAAAACTCACCCGTGTTCCTTTAGTTGCCTTTTGTGTTCTAGGGTCTCGTTATCTCTTTCGAAAAATCCTGCAGCACTGAATGTACAATCTTACTAAGGTTTAATCATCTCAATCAAACTGTTTCAGATGAAAACGGTCGTATTACTGAAGCAGACTTTGCTGAACTTCTGTTGGCGTACGCCGGATACCCAGCCAAGAAGAAGGCACGAATGTTGAAACGTGTCAAGAAAACGTAAGTTTGAATCATAATGAGTGATGCGTTCAGACTCCTAATCTTTCGTCCAAGTTTAGTTACTCAACCAGCTTCACTGCGCTGTTAGACAACAACCCTGATAGCTAAGATTATTTTGATTATTCCACAAAGACAAGAGTCACTGTCTGTTGGATTTGTCTGTACAAAGCGCCAGATAAACGACTTCTCTTTCCTAATATTTCTGCATAGGTACCAGAAAAACAAATAATGGACTGTTTTTCATTACTAGAAACAGTTAATGATCACGATAGACGTCAATTGAAGAAAGATTTATGTTTTTGAAATTAACAATGTTAACAAATGTAGGAGGGTCAATGATCGTAATTCCAAGTTTAACTAACGCCTACCTTAGCTTATCTAGAAATCTTTAACACCTAAGGGGCGACCGCGACACCTGATTGTAACAATGGACTCCCACCATTGAATTATAAAAACCCAAGAAGCACAGTCTCGAACAAAAGTAAGACTCGAAACTGTCACCAAACGCTCAACAATTCGACATAAGTAGTTATAATCATAACATAAACATAATTCTTGCAAATTCCACCTTACTAGAATTACTTAAAAGTTCTTTTTAGAAAGCAGCATACAAAAAGCAATAAAATTTTACGACTGAAGTTTGCCGGCAGAACAAATCATGGAGTGGAGACGAATACTTATAGTTTTTCTTTAGTTTTTCTTTTTTAATCTAAATAAATCTAATTTAGTATCGTTTAAAAATAAATTTTATGTGTGTTAGGTAGCAAAATTGTCAGGGTATAATCTACTAGGGATTTCTCTTAATTAAAACTTAAAAAATACAATTACTTTGAACCGACTTCATAAAAAGGGGAAGGTTCACATTTGGTTGTATTTTTCGTTTGTTACCTGAGAACTCCCGTCATTTATGATCCGATTTGCAAAATTTTTTTTTTTATGTAAATGGTTGTACAAAGTCAAAGTAGTTTGTCGGTCAGAAACATAATAATAAATCTTTAATTCGAGTAAAACTTATATTGTGTTAGTAATAAAATTAATAGTAATAAAAGTAATAAAATAAATTAGTAATAATTAAAAATAAAGTAAAAAAAAAAAACAAATTCTAAATATATAAATTAAAATAAGCCGTTGGCAGCTAGGAGATGACTAGTCTCAACTGACAGCACCCGTTCACGTAAATGACTCGTAAATTCAGTCAAAAAAGTATCGGGAATGGATGATTTGTTTATGGTTCCAAATTCAAATTTTTGTTTTTTTGTAGTTGTTAGATTGGCACAACTGTTTTCCATTTTGGCGCGGAGTTTGAGTTGCATCTTTTATTTATATTAAATACAGTGCTGGTTTTAGTAATATCATATATAGTGTGTATTGCGAATTTCATAATGGACAAAAATATCGAACAAAGAGTTTGTCTTAAATTTTGCATCGCCAATGGAATTTCGTGTTCGGAGTCACTGAAAATGTTACAGAAGGCTTACGGTGAATCGACTTTATCAAAAACTCGTGCTTATGAGTGGTTCAAAGCGTTCAAAAGCGGTCGAGATGTGATGGAAGATTTGCCTCGCTCTGGTAGGCCGTCAACGTCTGCAACTGAAGTTAATATCGCAAAAGTGAAGGAAATAGTGACTGAAAATCCCCATTCAACTCTGAGAGAGATAGCCGCCGAACTTTCTGTATCTCACGAGTCGATCCGTACCATTTTAACTAATCATTTGGGTATGAAACATGTTGCTGCTCGGCTAGTCCCAAAAGATCTGAATTTTCTCCAAAAACTCAATCGCATGAAAGTCGCTGAGGACATGCTAGAACGAGTCAGTTCGGACCCAACATTCATGAAACGCATTGTTACTGGTGACGAGACGTGGGTTTACGAGTTTGACATGCAAACTAGTCAACAAGCTTCGGAGTGGCGCCTTCCAACTGATCCGAAACCGAAAAAACCACGCCAAAGTCGATCAAAAGTCAAAGTCATGTTGACTGTTTTCTTTGACTATCGCGGTGTTGTGCACTCTGAATTCTTACCGGAAGGTCTAACGGTAAATAAAGAATATTATTTGAGCGTTATGCGGCGTTTAAGAGAGCAAATTTGACGAAAAAGGCCAGATTTGTGGAAAGAAAATTCTTGGATTTTGCACCACGACAATGCGCCATCGCACAAGGCTATCATTGTGAACGAATTTTTGACCAAACACTCAACAAATACCATCCAGCAACCACCATATTCACCAGATATGGCTCCTGCTGACTTTTTTCTTTTTCCTAAACTCAAATTACCACTTCGTGGCACCCGTTTTCAATCGATAGAAGACATAAAGGAGAATTCGCGGCGAGAACTGAACTCAATTCAGGAAGCAGCGTTTAAAAAATGTTTTGATGAATGGATTATTCGTTGGCGCAAGTGTATCGTTTCTAAAGGAGCATACTTTGAAGGTGATCAAATAAATTTGGATGAATAACAGACATTTTGTGTATTATTGATCTTTTCCCGGTACTTTCTTGACAGAGTAGTATATCAGTACCACTTGGCTCAACCATTTTAAAGAGAACTGAATGACACACGCGCCTCCATCAGTAAGTAATTTGAGTAAGCATTACAAACTCTCAACTGTCATGCTCATTTATGTTAAATAAGTCCAACAAGTAACCTAAAAATAGTCTGCGTCCTATTTTCGGACCTACGGAATATAACACAAAATTTCGTAAAAATCGGTCGAGCCGTTTCTGAAAAAATGAGGGGTAGGGGTAGGAGGGTAAAAAATAGTTTACGTCTTTTTCTCACATCTGCTGAATATACACACAAAATTTCATGAGAATCGGTCAAGCCGTTTAGGAGTTTGGCAACAAACTCTGTGACATGAGTATTTTATATATTAAAAGATAGTATATATATAAATAATTGTTTAAAACTTTATTAGTAATAAGTACAAAATTATTAATAAAAAAAAAATAAACAAAAAAAATTCTCCACAACTAAGAACAGGGGTGATTTGTATTATGCGAATAAAATTATAGTAGGCTGATAAGTATGGTTCGTACACTGACAATGCGGCCATTGAAATTTGCCGTGTTATAATTGGACCGATGAGTGAAATTTTGGGACAAATTAAATCAAAATCACATATTACTCTGTATATTAAGTCATAAAAACAACAAAAACAATTCAATTAACACTTTTACTTACCGAAAATACGATATTACATCCTTTTTTAACGTTTTTGACGTAATATTTTTACAATTTCGTAACGAGCACTTCACCATTTTTAACAAGCGTGCAGTGACGCGGGCGACGCGAGACTATTTAAAAAGGGCGCACTTTGTCGAAAGTTGCGCTCTTTTTATGTGGACGTTTTTGAGACGCTGAGTGTGTATCTTAGGTTTTTTGTATATATCCCACATAATATTCAGGTTTTGACTCGAATCAGTTATTATATTTTCCTTAGTAAGGCCAACTTCACACCACTGTTGCTAACTGTCAAAATCTATGAAAAATACTGGACAGGCTATCAGACATTCTATTTTGGACTTGACGCTCACAGTTGGTGACCGACTACGGTTTGGTGTTAACATCATCATCATCAGCCTTTTTAGTTTTCCCACTGCTGGGACTCAGGCCTCCTCTCTAGGAGAGGGAATGGGCCGTAATCCACCACGCGGGCCTATTGCGGGTAGGTGGAAGTCATGTGACTTCGAATAGTGTGTAGTGAACGCTTCTTAATAATCTAATTCTTTTCCAGTTTTCGCGACCACGGCATAGGCATAACAAAGGACGACTACCTGAAGTTCTTCCACTTTTTGAACAACATCAATGACGTGGACACGGCGCTGACGTTCTACCACATTGCGGGCGCGTCCATCGACCAGCCGACGCTAAGGCACGTGGCGAGGACTGTGGCGCATGTGGACTTGGATCCCCATGTCATTAATGTAGTCTTCACGATTTTCGATGAGAACAGTACGTATTATCTTTTTAATTATTCATTTTCAGGCTAAAATGGATTGTTGACATGGATGTATGGTGTGACGAGAAAAGATAAAGTAGTAGAAATAAGTATATCAGAGGAAGTTTGAAAGTGGCACCAGTGACTGAAAAGTTGAAGGGGAATCTTTGGTCTTGGTATGGTCATGTGAAGAGGAGGGATGAAACGCATGTTACTAAAAGAGTTATGAGTATACACGTGGATGAGTGGAGATGGAGGCCAAATAAAAGATGGATGGATTGTGTGAAGAGTATATAAAAGAAAAAGAAGTTAGTGATAGCATGTCGGGTGACAGGATAGAATGAAAGAAAAAAACGTGTTGCACCGACAACAAATAACACGGGACAAGGGCAGGAAGATGATGATGATTTTCAGGCTAAGATGCACTGCGCGATTTTTATGTCCTGCCCGCATGCGGGTGCTGTTTCGTGCAGGCGTTATCCTATTAATATAAAGCGATTATTGCTCGAATAGACAAAGAGGAAGCAGCTTTTCCATTTTGCAAATGAACGAACGAACAAATGGACTCGGCTTGTTGTTAATTGCTTACTATAGACGACGCCTAAGGCAATTTCTTTAGTTTATGACTATACAATAATATAATTTTCTCCTGGTATTCAAGTGCTTTCAAATTATTTTGTTCCCAAAAGGTATTACAAGTAATATATGTATTTATGCTGTATTAGTAAAAAAGTATTTTGATGGACCAGACATCAACTCAATTACCATATTTTTAGGATTATGTACCAAAAAGAAAAGAAGAAATCTTGGTAAGACTTGCTTCTTGTGCGACACATTTGTATAGTTTAGTCTAATTGCCCTTTCTCATATAATAAAAATAATACACAATTCAGTGTGTTTCAAGTAAGTTTGAGCATTTAGGAAGCACTTTGTATTGACATATTATTCCTATGTATATTTTCCTGCATTCATTTTGTTCTACTAGGTACTTGTACAAAACGATAACCCTGGCAGGTTCTGGCTATCAAAAATCAATACATGAACATAGTATCAAATAAATCTAGAATTACGTTCATTAATTGATAAGAAAACCTCCATTTCTAATACTTTAGCAAACATCAACATGTTTTGTAAAAGCCCTAAAACCTTTTTTTTGTATAGCTAGAAGAATGTTAACAAAAAAAAAACTATGGTAGGCGCCAGATAAACTTGCAATACAGTACCTAAAGGTCAATGTACTTACAATGTACTTACATTGACCTTTATGTACCCTAAAAACAAACAATGAAATGTTTTGCATTACAAGAACATGTAAAGAATCATGATAGATGTCGATTCAAGACAGCTTTACGTTTTGTTTTTTTTTTTAATTTAGAATGTAAAGTCAATGACCGGTATGCCAAATTTATCTGGCTATTACCTTAGCTTTAGCGTAGCTAAGCACGACAATATAAAATTCTAACACATAATTGATGTATTTCGCAGTGGACGGTCAACTCAGCAACCGTGAATTTGTCGCAGTCATGAAGAACAGACTTCTTCGAGGTCTCGAAAAGCCGAAGGACACAGGTTTTGTCAAACTTATGTATTCATTAATCAAATGCGCGAGGGACACCAAACCAGCGATATTAGATTTTTAAAGATAATTGTTAATAATGATCCTATTATATAAAGCTTATGTTCGATTGGTATATATAGTATATTTCGACTAAGTAGATATACACCTGGGTTAAAAAAATAAATGAACTCGGTGAGGTGAGTACGAGTTGTATTTACGTTTACTTTTACTTTACCGCCTTTGACTCTCTATTGGTTAAAAGCTAAGAACGGATCAATCGGAGCACCAAACGTCATAAACGTCGATCGTGTAAACGTGAAACAAACTCGCTCTAAGCTCACTGATGGTTTAGCCAAGTTTATAATCTACAATCGTTAACACTAGTAGAAGACATCAAATGTATGAGAATGACAGCATCTCAACTTTAAGTCACGTAGTCAAAACAAAAGAACTGGTGGCGTTACCGACTGTAGAAAGAGATTCGAAACGAAACTGTCGTAACTTGGCTTGGCCTGCTGATGAGGCAATGGTTTTAATGGGTGTTACTGGGCATTGTTGTTGGGACTTCTAGATTGATTAGCATTTTACAGTATTGCTTAACTGGCTCTTACTTGGGTGACATTATTTTCGGAGGCCCGAGAGTAATGCTCACTTGATGGCTATAATTAATCACTATACTGACAAATCATGAACAGTAAAAAATAAATCAATTTTGAGGCAGTTATTGGACTAAGTTCATTAAAGAGGAATTTTCGATTTTAGCAAATACCATTTCTTTGTTTTAGTAGTGCTCCCTTACGCTAACAACAAAATAAACTATAAAAAATGAGTTTAGCGCCATCTAACGAAAATTCGTTCGAGCCCGTAGCTTTTACTTTGAACTTAATGTGTATAACAACGCTCAGGAACTCGGTAACTTACCCAACAAAGGCTTTTTCATATACCTTTACTTTATTCGCAACAAGATTAGACATTTACACAAACGTTTTATACTGTGCGTTCAAACGATTTTGACTTTTATTCTGTTGGTGGCATGACAAATCGTGACTGCACTAAATAATTGGTACTTTGACCACTTTTATGCTTTTAATACCATCCTTATGTCTACGGAATAGAAGTCAAAATCGGTTGAACGGACAGTAAAAAGGTTTGTTTGCGAATGGTGAATATTGTAACTGCATCTGATTTATGACCGTATATTGTTCAATCAAAAGACAACAAGATCTATTTTAGACAAGTGATACAAAATACCAGGCTGTAAGATTCTGCTACTCGTATTTAAAATATATTAAGCCAAAGATTACGCTTAGCATTGGTCTATCCTATAAAAAATGACAGATGTCTGAAAAGAATTTGCCCCTAAATTCTAGATAATTAAACCAATCGAACGAATATAAACTATAAGCCTATTACATTAAGACATGAACTCGGAATGTCTCAAGTATGTTAACAACAAGATTTACTAGCGGGTGAACGTCCCTTTGATCAGACGTCCTATAAAGTCTTGCCACTGTGCCCGCACAGACTCTTTAGACGTAATTTATTTGCGTTTATTTACGTATTTAACCGATTTAACGAAACGATATGTCAGGCATGAATTTCTTTTTATCGCATTTCGCATGACGTGTGTCAAAGTCAAGTTTTCGGTGAGGAACCTCACTAGAATACAGACAATGCACGATTTTATAGTGGGATCAATACTAAATGGATTTTGCGTAAACATCCAGATGTTGTAAACATTTCTGTGTTGATTAATGGTTTTGATTGATATTTTTTTACGTTTTTACTACTTAGACACTTATAGCATTTATTTCGATTAAACAATTTAGTTTTACAACTAGCCTCAACGCCTTTGGAAATATTTTATTCTTTTTCAAAGAATCAGTTTTATTAATCACATTATTGGCATTTTTTTGCCTGATCCAAAGCGTAGGTTCCTTTAGATAGTAATCCCTATAGGTAAGCTCTGTAGTTCTTTATGTAGATATCTCTCTCATGTAGTATCGTTCTTCAATCGGTTAAATAATATTTTTGTGTATTTATGTTAATTTATACTGTTTTAAGCTCTCTAATCTGGTCATAAAATAATTTAGTTGTTTCTTTTTTAAATTAATTAATGAGGGACTGAAGTTTGACTGAACTTTTTTCAATCTTTTAAGTTGTGTTTAATCATTCAGTTTTAGTCAAATTAATGGATTGTTAAAAATAATTTATTTTAAGTACAAGATATATATGTTGAAATGGTTAAAATAATAAGATAATAATGATTTCGTATAGAGACATTTTAAATGTATTTCATATCTAAGTAGTTTAATGTTGTTAAAGATACAGTTTCAGTATTTATGATCTTTTCGCTTTAATCTCAATAAAAATAATTAATAGGATATGCTACCTTCCTTTTATTTTGTACAAAAATGTATTTTTATAACTTTTTTTTGCTCGATACTATTTGCACAAATCACTAAAGGAAAAGTGTAGTTACATTAAAATTGTCTATTAAACTTCCAGATAATGTATATGCTATATTGTAATATTTATAGTCAAAGATGCGCATTATATTATTATTAAAATAACATTTTCCCACCTAATAGACCTTTGTTTCAAAAAATTTTTAGGTACACATTATTTTTGCATTTTTCTCCTATATTTTTATTTATAAATCATCACATTTTGTAACGCAACGATTTTACTATTTCCTATTGTTATATGAATTCTAAGAATAAATTCGTTTTTTTTTTGACAGTATTGTTTATTTTTAACGGTCTCTTTGTAGCATAATACACACCATTTTCTAACAATAAGATTATTTACTTATATTCGAGTTTAAGAATTGTGTCTGATTTTAAATATATTTTTCTATGGTGATTATTTAGTTCAATCTTGAGCAAGGCTTTTTTTTTCGCTCACAAATTGCAAAAGTAATTTTCTTATGAAATTTACAACTTTATTTTTATAAACATATAAAAGAACTGATGAGGCAACCAATATTTTTTGTGTAATCATAAATACTTATGAGTTCAATGTTCTAAAACTCATTAGCGAGCCAGTGTCTCGCTACTAGTGCTGGGTCTCGTGGAAACGTCGTGAGATCTGACACAGACGGAGCGGGAGCATTGAACCGGTGTCGAGTGTTGGTGGCTGGCCGCGTCACTTGCCGCAGTGTTGCGGATCTCTGGATTGGCCCAGAAACAGCTCGTGTAAGCTCCGGCTTGTAAATCACTCGAAGCACGAGCCGTCGAACCGACGCCCGCCGCCTCGCGGAAAATAGATATAGTTTGATGTTGCTCGGGAATTATTCGAGATAATAGAAAACGGCACTGGCCGGACGACTGTGCACAAGTGACGACGCCCCGCGCCCCCTGGTGAGTTAGCCCTTATATTGTATTGCTTCCCCCACTCTCTCTGCCCACGTGGCGTCTAACGTGTAATTTTTCCTGTGCGCGGCCGTCCTTGTCCATAGAACAGGTGATTTATGCATAGAAATGTTGCCAAACACCTACGTGTATGCATTATGAAATGTAACTGAGGGCCGATTATAACTAGATTGTGATAGTATGCACTATCACTGCAAGTGCAATGCTTTTGTACTGCAGTTGTTGTAATACGAATATTTCTTGTGTCAGTTTTGCCTGGACCGGATACTGAGTAGTGACGATGCCGGTGTACGAGCGGCCACCGTTTTGGCGAGTGCCCCACCAGCGCAGGGATCCTGGAAATGAGCCCAGGGACTTCGGCCAGAGGCGACCAGTAAGAATATTTTGCATTATTATTATAATACTGATGTACCAGTGTGCACTAGAATGAGGGTTTCAGGCAAATTGTCAGGCATGATTGTGTAACGTAGAGTTATTTGCGGCGCTAAACCTTACTATGTTAATTGTGGTGATGACGTAGGCAGTTAGTAGTTACTGTTATGTGAGCAGTGATAGAGTCTTGACGATGGTGCCTGATATAAACTAGTTTGTTGACATTCAAATTTTGTTTCGGCCAGAAGTCAAGCTTCACTCAATATCATTGTCATAATATGCTCAATAAAAAAAATAACTAGTATCTCAAAGACAAAATTATATTTTTTTCTTGTAAATTAATAACTTAAAGGTATTCTGCTTTTACACTTCACATACTGGAGTTTTGTTTATCAGTATCACTTGTTAATTCAACAAAGCAAAACACTTTTATGTTATTTTTACAAATTTAATCATTTTTTCTGTCTTAAATTTTACAAATTCTTTAAAATTTTGAAGTTAAATTATTTTCTTTCAGTGTGTGGACTTAAAACATATATTTTAATGGCACATCACACTGGTATAGAAGTCACATGCAAATTCCGTCCATATTTTGATTTCATTAGTAAGCATGATCAATGGGCTAAATATACGTCAATAACTTCATGTGATGCCAATACAGAGTCATTATGAACCTATTTATAGTAAAACTTTGACGTAGGAAATAGTGATCAGCAATGGATGGCCTTACATACCTATCTGGTGAATTACCCTTAGAGAGCTTAGTTGTATTGTTAGATGAACTTTGTATTTATATCTGAATCAATATTACTTGATTTTGTCGAAACAATTATTTATTAGATGCTCAATACAATCTGCAACCCTATGAGGTATTGAAGCATGCAATAATTTGAAAATATAGGTTATGCCTAATGCGTCGATACATTGAGAGTAAACAAACAAGCCGAAGACTTGCCGGAATGGCTTGATAATCAAGCATCGATGTATCCCAGAGTTTCCGTAATTCGAATTAGGTCGATTGCGAAGGCAGGGTTACATGCAGCGTACTAGGGGGGCAGGGGGCGGTGCGGGTTTGCGGTGAGGCTAATTTAGCGCGCACTACGTCGCGTGTTCCCGCCGCGCACACACCGCGTCTCGTGCACTGTGCAGCGACACTGTGCGACACTGTGAGCAGCATGGGGCGGCTGCACACGTTCGTGGTGACGCTGCGCCGCGACTCCCGCGAGGTCAACTGGGGCCTGCGCCTGGTCGGAGGCGCCGACCTGGCCACGCCGCTCATCGTCACCAGGGTATAGCTCCTTTCTGCACGCTCGAGCAGGGCGCGTCACTCGCCCGCCGGTGTAAACACACCGGCGCTCCAGTCACCGCTCTGTTTGTAAATAAGACGCGATCCAGGTTAACGATCAATCAAATCTGTGGACTTAAACCATACGTTTCAGTAATTATCTCAAGAAATATTGAACATACAATTGCCTCCTTCAAAAATATCAGAAGAGCCGACTTGGATTATTTTATAATTTATCCGGGACACAAAAATATTTATAGCGTTGTCAGTCAGTCTGGGACTTTACTCGCAAGCCGACAATTTGAAACACTTCAGCTATTTTTGTAATTCAAGTATCTGCTGAGCCGTTTTAAAATATCGGGAAACGGCCGTTGTTTAAAACATTATCTAGAACATCATTAAAATACATGTAGAGCGTGGACGAACTCTCTTTATAACTGATATATTCTTGGATGTATCGTGTCGTTCGACAGCTGCCGACGACGATGCGACATGACCCCGTTATATTAATCTGTTTGATTTAATATTTTTAGCTAGTGCCTAAAACTAATACAATTTAGTTGATTTGTATAGTGCACAACCAGAAAATTATACGCCGCTGCCTCACCATTGACCTTCGTTGCACATTTTGTAAACCTAACACAGGAACCAAAAGCTATCAACTTTGATTTGTATTCATAACACAAATACAAAGTAGGAACTTTACTTCAATAACACAAGCTCTCGAAACTAAACTTGTTGCTGTTCTTAATAAACGTAGGTAAAGCGTGTATTGGGAAGCGAAATGACTGGTGTAAAGCATCTTTTTCCAATTTATTTTGCCACCTTCCAACCTTTTCCTATCAGTCATACTGTCTGTATTTTATGAACCGTACAATACAAACAAAAGACTAGATAGCAGAAAGATCATTCAGTGACAAATTCATGATGTATTTAACCAGATACTAACTTTCTTTTTTAATTGAAACTGATATTACTAGTGGAAATAGTTTTTAGACATCCACACAGATATATACATATTTATTTTTCCTTCCAAAAAAAAATATTAAATAAAGTTTTTCCTAGAATACACCAAATAGATCGGGGTCTGTGAGTGTTGTTGAGTGTTTATAATGATGCATCTTTCAACCAAGGTCTACACATCATTTTATATTTCAAGATGCCAAAAAATTAATACAGGATGGTTGACCTATTTTCGCCTATTGCATGCTCACATTATGTGTATATACTCTTCTGACGTAGGTGTGTTAGAAAGAGTGCATTACGCTCAATTCGAGTAGGTTGTAAGAGGCTACTGAGTCATAGGTTTTGAGATTGCATATTGGACTGGTTGCCAGGCTGATACCTATACCTGTACCTATAGGTAATGTACATGTCTTTCAGAATTGAATCTGCCAATGGGTTCCCAAATAACGGTAGGAAGGGTTCACATCGGCGTCAGTCGACGACGAAGTACGTCGAGGGCGACTCACTCGACGGCCGATGCAATTACGAGGAGCACTTCCGACGCGTGACTACCTAACTGGAATGGACGGGGCTGGACCCCTAAGGTTGGAACCTTAGGGGTCCAGACGCCGGAGGCTCTACAAGAAAATCGTTCGGTTTATGGCTGTTTACGGAGCGCCGGTGTGGGCGCCATCACTGCGATACCGCTCGGCAACCAAACTGAACGCATGACAGAGGATCATGGCCTTCCGGATGGTGCGGAGATACCGCTTGGTCTCCTGCGAAACAGCGAGCCTTTTCGCTGGCCTGCCAACATGGGATCTGGAAGCAACAGATTTACGCATGGAGATCAACGCCAGGGCGAAACTCCGCTGCCGTGAAATGGCAATGCCGTGGGTATAAATCATCCAGATGACATCCTCCCCCTTTGGGCGGAGCGGAAGATAGTGTCAGAATTTTACTGACTAAAAAGTCCACCCCGTTCCTTCATTGCCTTTCATACCGGGGCCGAGCATTCCTTTCAAAAGCAGGCCCTTGACCCTAGTAGGCTTCGACCCTGCTGGGCCCCTACGGTTGAAGTTCGGGAGGTTCCTTCGCCAGATTCGTGCAGAAGAAACGCCCGGGTGGCACCATTGTGTGGACATGATGGAGCATACGATGGTGCACAGCTTAGGCAGAGCACCGCCATGTGGCGATCGGCGGCAGCGACCTCTTGTGCCACACCCTGGTACAGGCCCTAGTCCGGAGCGAGGAAACATAGCAGGCGGTCGCCTCATTCTGTGAAGTAGTAATGTTAGCGAAGGAGGTGGCCGCACGCTTGAGAGAACATCTGGTCTCTTCACGCTCCATGCTCCAGCCGCTGAGATTCCGACTCTCGATTTACAGCCACCGCAGGCGTGCGTTTGCTGGGGACGGGCAATGGGTAACTCGCCTTCTGGCTGACTGGTAATCGCCCGAATCGTCGACGACGCTTAGTGTTCCACGCGAATCTAATAAAGATGTCGGCAAAACAGTACGGATCCCGCAGGGCCGAGGCCTGCTGGGGCCATGGGTTTGCTACCGAAAGGGAAACCCTGGCCCTGGAACGCCAGGCAAAGAAGGAACATTAGGATAGGAGTTTAGTCAGTCAAAGTCGAACACGATTTCCCGCTCCACCCTAGAAAGGCAGAAGTCATAGGATGATTTCTCACCTAACCAGATAACACGCGTGGAACACAACGCGCCGTTAACTCGGGCTTGGTCCTTCCCGAACGACCGAAGCACCGGCCCATTGTTCGACATCCGCAAGCCTATATCTACGGTGACCGAGAATCGCCCTGCGACTCCTGACGTCCGGGGCGTCTCCTACACTAGATAGGAAGAAGGAAGAATATCCTCTTCCTTGCAGTTTCAGCCATCTCCTCTGCTTGCATTGCTGCTTCGCAGAAGAAATTGACAGCTTCCCATCCCCCCTCGCTCTGGATTATGGCCTGAACCGAGCCTGGACGCGTGAGGTCGCTACCGCCGATCGCCTCCACATAGACATGGTGACGGCAGTCTGCTCCATCCAGTGGAGAAGACTTCTATCTTATGCTCTACTGTGTCCTCCGGGAGATCCGCACAACGTTAACACCTGGGCGTTTCTTCCCGCTGAATCCGATACAGGAACCTCGGGAAACCTGCGTCAGGCGAAAAGCGAGGACGGCGCTACCGTGGCGAGTCTCTTACCACTCCTCTAAGAGCACCTTGCGATAATTCATATTTAATTAATTCATAATTAAAATTAACGACTCTTTTAAAATTAAGTGATATTGACAAAGATTGTTAAATGCTGTAGCATGCAATGCAATGCAGTTCATTAACTGTGCGTTTGCTGCAACACACATATTCAATGACGCACAGCATAATATGTAGTGGAAATATTCTGAACGAATTTAAACTGCAATGCATTTTACACAATAGTACGCACGTGGAGTGTAATATTTTTCTAATGAATCAGGCACACGATCGTAGCCAGAAGTACTGACGTTGATTTGCGGTTATTTAAAACGTCTGCTGTATAATCTCTTGGGTTTAAACAGGCAAACAAAATCGTTAAGAAATAAGTCAGGGATATAATATCTATAAAAATACATATTCCCTAGACGTTAAAATAGACGGACACCTGGTAAATATTTGTCCCGCGAGAATCAAAACTACATTTTTAGGCTCAGTTTCCTACGCAGCTCAAAACGAATAAGAGTCGAAACTAAAAGTTATTTTCTCACTCATGAGAGGTCTATGGTCGAGTTCAAGGTTTTTCTTTTATTTCACTTTGCACAGTCTTATGAAGAAGTTATATCTTTATTTTTTTCTTCGTTCAAGAAAATAGTAATAATTTACTGACCAAGAGAAGCGTAAATAGACCAAAAAAATCCCATCATTCATCATTTGCTAGAAATGATGAATGATGGGATTTTTTACAGTTGTCTTTTATTTTGACGTCCAATAGCTCTTCATTTCGTGAAACCAGTAAATTATGGACTAATTGTTTTTATTATAATAATTTTGGAGGGTGCGTTTTTTTGTTATGCAGTAAATACCTTGTCAAAACAGGCTTACAATAAAAAGTGTGCATTATATTGATGTACTCATTTTTCTCATTTTAGCTCTAGTATTTTAAGCCTCAATATTCTGTTTTTATTAAGAACCTAGGAATCAGTTCAGTTTTATATTGAGTGAATCTTGACACAGTTTATTCTATGCTAGACGTCATATTTGGCCCACATAATGTTCAGCCTGGCAATATATAACATCTCGCATCTGTTTCCCGCCTTTAAACCGCTGATCGAGAAATGCACTTAGCAAATAATCTCCCGGTTGACCTTGGCTGCCATAAATCTTTCACTCGCAACCACAGCCTTGAGCTCGATTTTTATTTAACATAGCTATTAAATGCCTTCATTACTTCCTCTCCATATGGCTAGAATGAGTCAATCTGTCCGATATATTTCAATAGAAAATTCACTACAGAATAGAAAAAAATATATCTTATTTTTTCTAGAAAATAACAACATTTAAACATTTGAGTAATTAGCAACTTCATAACTCATGTCACTTCTTGGCAAAGAGTCCCAGCACCTGTTGATTTATGTGATTTCAACGCTATGTCTGTGTAATTATTGAACCCATGTTACATTAAATATGAATGTCGGGGCCTACATAAGACTCCCTCGATACGCACGACACACAAACACATCGCCAGGTAAATATTTCGTTGGAAAATACCATATTTATATCCTCTTTAAATCTCTCTAATGTTCCACTGCTGGCCAAAACATCCTCCCCTTTCCAGAAAGGTCTATTTTTTGCTATTGCGGGCCAGTGTTTTTCCATCTCTCCATCTTCGCCTGCCGAAATTTGGCCTTCGTTCGGTCCCAGGTGGTCCACGTTTTCGCTAGATGGCGTTGAATACAACATATTTAGTTTATTTCGTTTTCAGTGTATGATAGCATTATTAACTCAAGGAAATGGTATTTTCCGAAATGGGACATTCTAGTTTATTGAACTGAGTCAAATTATTGGCTCAAAATCCACCTAATTCGGACTGTTCATGACTCTAACTATAGCGCTGTACCTAAGATGATGAGTTCACCGCCATCTAGCAAGATCTCGGGTAGGTACGGACGGGCCAACAGCTTTCACCATAAAGGAACCCAATAAGTTGCTCTTTTGGCCTACAGCTCATGTGGCAGACATACGTATTTGACCCAATTCAACTTAAAAATAACAAGTTTTCCGGGCAACATCTTCGTTTTTAGTTTTGGAACCATGGCCAATTTAGAAAACGACAGACTCCGCGCCCAAGTTTGGCGCAGCAAAGACAATCTCCACAGATGAGGGTACCTAGCCGGTTCCGACCTTCAGTTTTGTGCAGCAACTCTTCACAGACCATGTCCCACCTTCTACCCTGCAAGATATGTTACTTCTTCACGTAGGGATCTAATGGCAGCATCAGTGGACGGCATTCATCATCATCATTTGCCTTTTTATTTTCCCACTGCTGGGACTCAGGCCTCCTCTCTAGGAGAGGGAATGAGCCGTATCTACCAAGCGGGCCCAGTGCGGTTGGTGAATGTCACATGTCTTCGAATTTTTGGGTCTAGGACATGCCGATTTCCTTACGATGTTTTTCTTCACCGTTTTGAGAACAGTGGTGATGGAATAAATTCCACAAAGTAATGCGCCTGGTGGGGTTCGAACCCGCGACCTACAACTCGTAAGTCTGGGCCATTACCACTCGGCTACCACTGCTCTATTACTGACAGCATTGCCATGGCCGAATACTAGGCTAAGCAAGAAATTTAATTAGTTTTGCCATCGACACGCTAAGAAGAAGAAGTTTTGAAGAGCAGTGTTACGCACCACCAGGGTACTGTGAGCTATGGCACGCTCGTATTTGTAGTGGTCAATCCCATTAATTGGTCCAATTTGCATTTCTAAATTAAGATTTCTATTCATTATGGCCCATAAAATAACTTTAAATGTTATGTAAACATTGGCTAGAAGAATCGATCTCTAATGTTCTTTCTTAGTGATCGATGAGTAGAAACTACTAAATTAACACATAGGCTTCTAATTAGATTATTTGGCAACATAAGCTTAGTAAAATATCTACGAAATGTTGATTTTGGAATGTTAAAACTGAGAATTAGGGCGTTAAAGTTTATTAAAAAGTTTGTTACCAAATGCATTTTTCACAAATGGGACAGTTTTGGTGACGCAAGCACTCACACGTCACCTGCGTATGAGTGTAATGCGGATGGACGTTAGCCAGATGTAACGTTTTTAAAAATGCGTCAAACATAAAGAACTAGAATGTTTGACGTCCTAAGTAAAATTTCTCCACGATCACGGTGATGGACAAGAGTAAATATAGATGTATGTCCTCGCCATTGACTCGAGGAAGTGTGTGATGGATTTGCGCAGGTCGAGCCGTAGATGCGACGCGGCCTCCATCCGATCCGTCGGTTGTTTTCAATAAAAAATGTCAGGTTGGCGCGTCGTCGCCGGCGGACGCATTTAGCCTGGCCATCGGCCAAACCCAGTGCATACGTCCCGCGCTCCCCCTCTGCTACCCCAGCCACAAGGTCGACCTAGTATACTCTAAGCAATATACTATAACTACACCCTTCATTTTAAGCCCTCTAATATTAAACATCGGCTGGATTTAACATTCCGTAACGATTTTGATCCCCGAATGTTAACATGTAGGTATTTATTGGACTTTCTTTGATTTTATTACTTTCGATCAGTTCGTAGTTCATTTAGGAACGTTATTTATTTTTAGCCGTTTCCCATTGATTGCATTTCTACCTTCCTCCAACTTGTCTCTATTGATGGACCAACACAATATTAACAAACATAATAATAACTGAAAATAGAGATAAATATCTATTCTGGAAAGTAAACACGATGGCTGAAAACATGTTGACGACTTAGCCTTGAAGGTAACCGAACCGAATGCACGCCTGGTTCACACTTCAGAATGTCACGGCCCGTCTGCTAGGTTTCTATATGTGTCGCATACCAGTAAACATTATTATAACATGGGCAACACTTGCGGTGGATTCTTACACTGCTTTAACATTCCTCGAATCATAAAAACTGTAAAGAAAGCCATTAAACAAAACAAACCTTTGAAGTACGATTTTTTCCATAGAATTCCAGTGTTTGGGACTTCAAAAGTCTTTATATTTTAAGTTTGGATAAATATTGACTCGTTGAGATTGACATGCTGGCTCTTTGATCTTCGCTTTGCAGTACCTGTTGCATATAGAACTGAACCGGAACTCTGAGAGTAAACGTTAAGTGCCCTATCGACAGATGGCGGTACGAAACATCCGCTTGTAATCGAACGGTAATAACCAACACGTCCTGGATTTGATTACGATGTGAAAACTTCACACGGCGCACGCACCGACACATCTTATTACCGATTTTAGGGCTGCGGAAACTACGAAACGACGCCACATCGTATGTTTTGCGATTTCATGCGGCATAGCATCGGTTCAGCTGACCATAGAATGTGCGATGTGAATTAATTCGCAAGTTCTTGCTATACGTCGTGCGTGCTCGTAGATTTTACGATGCAACGTCGCAACACTAGTTTTTGTATGGGCCCATATTTAAAACTCTGGGACCCTATTCTAAACAGATTGCGGTCGATGGACACTAATCAGTCAATATTATTCTATAGATGAATATATCTATGGATAGAAGTGATTGATCGTAGCTTAAATTTGACTGCTAATGTCATACTTTCGCAGCCACATGCTAAACATACGTTCTACTTTCCAGGTGACACAAGGCACTCCCGCGGGCAGAGAGCTGGTCCGAGGGGACATCATAGCTAAAATCGACGACTACGACGCACGTGACTTGCGACACGAAGACGCACAGAACCTCTTCAGGAATGCGCCCAAACAGATCAAGCTGGTAGTTCAGAGGTAATGAGTCCTATACATTATAGGCTTTTCGACAGAAACGTAGATATAGAGCAAAGGACTGAGCGTTCCCTATACGGCAATGAAGTGAAAACGACCAGACAAATTTGTGACAGAGCGATCGTTATCCCAACTGTACTTTTTCCTAGGATTCTTAATAGGCCACGTCACCAGCTTGTTATGTCTTTCACACTACTGCCTACAGACATGAGACTGGTATTGGCCGCACAGTTGCATCGTCTCTTTCTACAGAGTAGTAGAGTAGTCAATGTTGTAGAGGTATTCTTTAGACAACTGTGATGTAAAGCCTAATTTATCAGCTGCGATTTAGTTTCGGGTGGCATGTCACACACAAGTAAGAATTAAGGTTGTATCGTCTAAACAGTGATTAGATGACGCAACAGTAAAAGTCATCCCATTTTTATTGTATACCGCAGGCAAAAAAAAATCTTGCGTATAGCTTGTATATAGCTCTGAAAAGTTTTCTCTGAAAGTCGATACTATATGTCATGTTTACGATACGGTAGTGTAATTATCTTGTCGTCATTAGCAACAAATTACGAGTTTATGAGAGGGACATACTGACGATTTTATGAAAAAAAAGTTATTTTTAAAGATGATCTTTATAACCATAGAAAATCGTCAAAATAATCAAACATGGGCAAATAAACCTTACCTTCAAATCAACTGAGATGTTCCTTAAGAAGAGACAAGAAACTTCATAATATTTTCACTCACGACTTGTAATCCGTCGCTACTTCCAAAGAGGGTAGTAAACAATTTCTATGTATAAAGCTAGAACTACACTGCGCACACGTATTCCATACATTTGGTATGAAAAATAGACTTGTAGAACTACACTTGATCCACGTCAGGCAACGTCGTTCTACGTACAAATCAGGCGTGTTACACGTGTGCGTTGGTCTAATGTAGTTCTAGCTTTAGCTAAGCTCGCAAGGTGTAACCACAGGGGCGGCGCAAGCACACACCTATACACGGTGCCTCGCACTCCGGGCAGCTTTGTAGGCAGAGTGCCCACGCCTACCTTCTATCACGAGTTCGCTGAGTAAGCTACATAGCACTAGGTGTCATCCACGTTACCCTTGACCTACTTGTTGATTTATATGTTACTCTCGTGATACTGAATTTTCTTGATAACAGTGGAGTCTCACTTTTGATACAGAATAATTGAAAGGCTTTATAAGCTCAAAATGAAAATGATAGTAGAGTCACATTTCGTAAAATCGCTATAGTAAAGGATTAAAAAAAAATTAATCAACTGTTTTTTGCAAAAATAATACCAATAAATTTTATGTGAACAATTTTAGAAAACATTTGATCTTTTTGCATATAATTCAGTATCACATTGTATTCCAAAAAGTTCGTGGTAAAACTATATGCCTGGTATATTTAGCCCTCTTCTGTCTAATCAAATCTGTCTCCAACAATATTTAAGCATGGGTAATTTCTCGATGTTGTAAACAATCTCTGCAAATAACTATAATATTTAAACTCTATGAAAAACTATTTGTTGTTGAAACAGATGTTAATTTTCAGTTTCAAACTCCGTCAATATATACGTAATATCCTGTATGCTGTCGTCAATGCTACATGCATGAACTGTACTTATCTACATGATGATTTATTTTGTATGTTTGTGTTTATGTTGGAAAATGTATCTTTTATGTGTCTAGGTTACCAATTTGTACTAAATGCATTGCATCTTTCCTTAAATGTTCACATACACACTACATTGGACCTTCTGGGCAGATTCGAATATTTTTCAAGTTAAACCTTGAACTATTTCTTGGTTATTTTCGAATCAGTTCAGCAGTGATATGTGATACCGTCAATACATCATAATGTTGGCACTGGTCGCTGCACCGTGTTGACGTAATTCCATGCTCCAGCCATATTCATGTTGCACGTTGTGTAGGGACGTGGACCGCGAAGGCCCGCGCGACTCGTCGGCTCACCGGGCGCCGCGCTCACCCATCCCCCTCGCCGCTGCAGCACCATACAGGTATCATTTACATTACATTTTATATTTAATAAAGCTACAACAATTGCCCACAACACCTCATCAGACTCCCCAATGTATGGCAGAATAATCGCTGGTGATCTACAGATATAAATCAGTCACTATTTTACCATTCATTTGTTATCGCCAACATCCGTTTGAATTGTGACCGTCTTTAGTATAGAATGTCAACTTATTATTAGTTATAGTTAACAGCTGCTGTATAATAAATAAGGTTATATAAATACTGCAATCAAAGCCAAAATAAATTATGATGCATCGCCCCCAGAGCTGCCAAAAATATAAAGTCAATGACACGACCCGGTCTGAAAGAGTTTAAATTCCACGATAAACTTGATGTGTCCTTAACGACTAAAACTTAAATTAGATCTTATTGAATGTATGAAAGAAAACATCAAAGAAAACAAAATGTCTCAGTGAAATAAAGTCACTAACGCTGTCACGGCATACCGAATTGAGAGATTGAGCCAAAGGTCAGTCTCTCATTGATTCTATTAAAAGCGGAGTATACAAAACATTGAAGTCGTCACCTAAGACTCGACTCGATAGTATTTAAAATGAACTTCACGACCACCAACACTGGGTGGCCTACCCCCTTTTTTGAGGTGGGACATCATCAAACAATTTCTTCTGCTCTGAGTGGAGCGAGGTATTTTCAGTTGCCCTTTGCGTTCCAGGGCCACGGTGACTCTTTCGACCATTCTCGCAACTCTAGCAGGATGCCAACGTCTACAGTCGTGTTGTTTAGGTTTTTTGCACTTTCTTAAATAGTCATCTGTGCTCTGCTCCTAGTAAAATACCTCCACAGCCTTCACTGTTGGGGTATTTTACTAGGAGTCTGGTCTTGGAGCACAGTGATACTTCTATCACTGTGCTCCAAGCCCTGCGAAAATCAGATACTAAGACCAGTACACTCTACTGCCTAACATTGCCATAAATCACAGACACGTTAGTGGCCTCTATTCTATCAATCTATGTTTTAATTTCGAAGTATTTTGCGTTATGGACGCCAACCACAATCCAGTTTACCGTCAAGTTTGCATTGACAAGTCTACTTCTCTTGCATGCCGATGGCCACACACGATCAAAGTTACTGGACGCTGCTTATGCGCGCTGCAAACTTGAGGGTATACTGGATCGTCTGTGGCGTCTATTACCTTATCTAAGACTATCGCCACAGGGTGATTATTCTTATGCCCTATGATATGTAATAGGACTGAATAATATTGTGGGCATGTGGATGCTGGGACTAGTTAGTGTTTCCAAAAGGCATGCTATAAGCAATATAGACATAACATAGCAATCTTTAATGCAGTACCTGGAACCCTTATCTATGTGCTGATGATTGTCACCCTGAAGATGGAAAATAGGAACCATCTTTTCTGTCATGTGGATAGGTTTCATAGTATGCCCTTTTTGGGGTGGGGTATCATCAAATAATTTCTCCCACTCTGGGTGGAGCTAGTGGGAGTGCCAAAATTTTGCGAACTGAAATCCACCCGTCAACCTTCCGTTACCCTTTGCATTCCAGGGACGCAGTTATTCTTTCAAATACTCCTACAACCCTTTATGGTGTGCCCTTGCTATTATTTTTTAAAGTATACAGATATTACGGACAAAAATTCCTTTGCTTACACTTCCAGCATAACTAGACTTTATAAAATGATTATATAAACACATGTAAAATTTCACGCAGGACACCAAGTCCGCAGCAAGGCTACCGCAGCCAGGAGTCTCAGCAGAGCTGGCGCGGGCCGGAGTCCCTCCCGCGCACGCCGCTGCCGCCGCACGGGCCGCAGGGCCCCGCCGGCCTGCCGTACTACAACTCGTATCCGCATCAGACCGAGGGAGAGTTCAGGACCCTGATGCTGTCACCGTCTTCTACACGCACCGATGAGACGATTGACGAATCGATTCAGAACCAAGTTAGTATTAAAAGAGTTAGCGTGATACCACACTTTATCGATCCTACAATGGCTCAGTCGACGGCGATGGACAGTTACTACTATATCAAATAAGCCAAAGCTCAATCGACCGACGTTGATCAAAGCCATTCGATCGATTAGTGTGATATCACCCTTGTGTGTATTCACGTAGGAAGCTAGTAGCTGACGCAGTTGATCGGGTCTGTGATTTTACGGGTAAATCGCGAAGAGCCATTAGCTTCTTAAGACAGGGCAGAGCTTTATAAACCCAGGCACCAACCGCTGAAATTAACAGCTGCTAGCCTTCAGGAGCTGGGGAGGATCGAATGACATATTTGTCCAATCCATACGCAAAATACGTACTTTAGACATGGAATTGCGGACACCAACCCGAAATGCAAATACAGGTGTTAAACCAGAAGGCAAAACGTGTGTAAGCGCCTAATACAGTTGGCCAATAACGTCGTGAAGGTCGCGAAAATTCGCTAGATAATTAGCTAAAGCTCAGAACGGGTCATGGTTTGTGTCACGTGTGAATGTAAATGTGAAGTGAGAATGGTTACTCCTTCACCTGCCTAGTCCAACTCGTATGGCAAACATCGTCTGTCGGCTGAATGACATAACGTATTACACTGGCTTGACGACGCAGGACATAATTGAATTCAGGATACCTTCATTATTTTTCATCATCATTAGCCTTTTTAATGTTCCCACTGCTGGGACTAAGGCCTCCTCTCTAGGAGAGAGAGTGGGCCGTAATCTACCACGCGGGTCCAGCGGAGTTGGTGAATGTCACATGTCTTCGAATTTTTGGTTCTAGGACATGCCGGTTTCCTCACGATGATTTCGAATCCGCGACCTACTCGAGTCGTACGTCGGAGCCATTACCACTCGGCCACCAGTGCACTCTACTAGACTCTACCCTCTCGGATACTTACACAATTATTATTCTAAATCTTTTTATTTCACATTGGGCACTTATAAAACGTACGAAGCTATATGCAAATGGCGAAAGAACATAATCCTTTTGGAGTTTTAAGCTGGACATTTTTCTTTTCTAACCATTTACATGACTCTTGGTAGTGGGTACAAAGGGTACAGCCTCACTTTTAAAGTTTCCTCTACTGATAACATTTACCTAACAGAATACAATTCAGAATGAATTACTGCGGAAACGCAGCAGACTAGAAAAAAAACTAAATTACTGTGGATCGACAATAACCTTTTGGATTTCCTGAAAACAAATAATGGTTGGCTGATTTGAAAAAAAAAAAAAAAACATAACAGGCGACCGATGTGATCAATAAAAAACTTTTTACAAAAAAAAAAACAAGCAACTACAATGTAATAAAAAAAACACTGAGTGCAAAATAATTTAATTTCTGAAGTCGGTGCTTTTATAATAGTTTTGTTTGTTCTTTATTTAATACACTTTTACTTTGTTTTTTTTTTATTTGTGTTTTTGTACTTTTTAGTTGCAAGTACACCTCAGTCAAACTTAATATCATCACGTATACGTATAAACAAAGCAGATTTACTTGTTACAACAGTTTGGCTGTGATCCTATGAAGATTTCCATTCATACAATATTTCTATGGGACCAACTCGGAAGACGGAAACCTTTCAATCAAAAATAATTTTCAAAATCGGACCATAATTGACCGAGAGATCGGTGAACATACATAAAAAAATAAACATACACCTGAACATAATTCTTTTTGAAGTCAGCTAAAACAATAAGCATTGACTACATGAAGGTGAAAATGTGAGATGTCATTTATAACGATTGCAATTTAGTTTCAAAACGAATAAAAATAAATTTATGGAAAAATAATTGTACCATCACTATGTGAATCATATAAAATACATGAGTTAGCGCTACAAGTTCAGCAATTTTTATGATTTTTTAAATAGTTATAGTTATTTTGAGATTAACTTAATTTACATTCATTTTGTTTTAGTTTAAACGAAAAATGGATGAAAAAAAATTGCATGTTGCAAATTGCAAAAGTTGAGATGAATGTGTGACGAGAATGGATAAAGTGAGAAATGAGTATTTTATTGAAAGGAGGAAGTTTGAAAGTGCTGCCAGTTACTGACAGTTGCACTACACTAAAAGAGTTCTGAGTATAGGTATATGTAGATGGATGGAGAGAGACCAAAGAAAAGATGGATGGATTGTGTGAGGAGTGATATGAAAGAAAAGGGAGTTAGTGAGTGTGACGGTTGAGAGGACAGAATGGAAGAACGAACGAACGTGGAACGTGTTGCGACGACCTCAAGTAATATGGGACAAGGGTAGGAAAAAGAAAACCCATTATGAAATAGTATTCTTGGTGTAAAAAAAACTGAGCGAATACAGAATAACACACTGCGTTCCAAAACGGACAAAACGCTACCATGCTCTAATGGGATCGGATTGCAAGAATAGCCACGCACTAGCGACCTCGAAACCGGCTCAGAAAGAGATTATATAGGCGCGTACCACTCGGACTTGGAGGTGGGCTTTACCCGACAGAGGGACAGTAATGGCTGGGAAAAAATTATATCACTAGATCGGTAAATTGGTGGATATTTTCAATCGATGTCGATCAATCGCTATTTGGTTGCAACCTTTAAAATAATAAATATTAATATTGCCGTGAACTTCTTAGTAACATAATAAAAATATAACTTATGACTTGGACCACCTGCATCAATCAGGATCAATTTTTATACCAGATAAGCGAAGGGCTCCTAATTATTTTAATTCGAGATCGTAACATTTTATTACAACATTTAAAAATTGATAACCGCACTTAATCATTCTCATTTTGATGATTTGCCAAATAGTAGGCAGTTTTCTTTTTAATTTCATCGCGTTGCTAACGGCGAGTTATAATATTGGAGTGCTTTACATTTTTATTGGGTTAATACTCGTAGAAATCTACCGGTGCCGCGAAAATTCCTTGTTTAATCAGTTGTCACCGCAGTTGTGTCGACGTTACATGTATCCTTGATTTTCAACAAATAGGTTAACAGTGTTACGCTAAACCAAACACATGACGTACCTTGGAGACCCGCCAACATGTTATCGTCTAATGATGTTAACTTATTAATTAGAACCACTCGGATTAGAACACTGCAACATTGCCTATATGCAACTTTACAGCTACAGTGAAACGAAGTTACTGAAATGTACCTAGCAATAATTCAAAGTTTTAGAACATTCCCGAGCGACGCTAAATCTGTTTTCTGAATCACGAATCGCAATAATAGACGATCGTTGCGGTCGTATTTTTTATAGAATTTGTAATGGAAGTAGGTACTGAATTCATCGTCATTGAACTCTTTAGTATCGGAAAAACACACTAGCGAAATTAATTAGCATTCGAAATGTATGCGGTGGACGCGGAAGCGTCGCTCGATGAAGCTGCTAGTGAAAACCGTAACTCAAGCCAAGTGTAAAGCACAGCCAGCAACCAAACCTCGTATCCCTATTATTGTTGCTTATAAAATATATTTAAAAAACCTATAAATTATGTATACTTTATGTAGCGCAAGGCTCTGTGGCCGCTCGGGAGGTTCGCGCCCACGCTGACGCCTATTTTCCCGCCATATTTCCAAAATAGAATGCATTGGAATCGCGTTGTTTACTCGAGAGAGGACGACTGGAGCGGCAGTCCGCGATCATACTCTGCACGGCACACGTCCGCGCAACTGAGTGCTTCCACCATGGCCGTCAATCCTAATTTCTTCCCCAACGGGTACCAGGATCCCATGCATCCTGAGGACGAGGTCGTCACCAACTGGGTGCGTCGCACGCATTACAAATAACACTAGAACTTCTTAACAACTAAAAATCTTCATAAATCATTGTAACCAAAATGTGTTGTGGTATTATAGTTGATATTTAATTGCAAATGATGTGAAACGTCAGCGATTCAGCTGTAACATGGGGTGCTGAAGCATAATCTAAATTGGGAGCACTTGAGACGCGCGTTGTGTTACAAAATATGTGATGTAATAACCGAGACGAAAGCTTTACGATATAATTTTCCGGAAAAATCGTAAGTGATTTCACAACAGGATATGAGTTTTATGATGTTATGAAATATTATATCAACAAAAGTCAGAGGTGTGCCTTTGATTATGACTTTATTAAAAGTTTTTGTTTTAATCGGCCTCTGAAAGACTGCTAATAATCATTATTCTGTAAAATATGATACTTTCTGTTCTGAAGCTTTGCTTCCCAAAACGCTTCTGACGCGGTGCATCATTCAATAATGTTGATCTTCATTAGCGTTTACGAATCTAACGATGAATCTATAACGTCACAACTATGCCAAAGTTAGTTTTGTTTTCTATTTAGTTAAGTTTATTATATTTCATACTTATCAATAATTATCATTGACTATCCTCGAAGATTCGACGACCCCCCTTTGATATTAATTCATGAATCCCCAAGCGACCACCGGTGGCCGCGCATCTATTGTCTTACTATTGTGTCTCTAATTGACGGTATCTGAAGGGTTAAATAGCCAGCTGTAAAGTTATTTTGGCATCAATGTCGCGTCACATTTTTTACTCCCACTTGATCTTTCAACACGAAAATGTGACGTGATTGTTACCATATGCAATGTTACCGAAGATCTGTCTCTATGCCAAGAACCAAAAAATTATCGTAAAACGAATGACCGTTATATTAACGAACACGATCTTCATGAGCAAATTGATATATAGAAGACCACAGGTCCACCTTTAATTCCAGAACCAACAATCCAGATATATAGAAACTATCTATATCCAAAGATATTAGAAACCAATGCATTTTTATCACGACAAACAATAACTGTCCAATCGAGTTTTCAACTCTTTGGTTGCATTTTTCCCCATAAACGTTGCTTGTAATGATTCACGACAGTTTATCCACTTATATACTTTTGTTACCTTCGAGCAACGTTTATAATCGGTTCTTTCCATTACTATATTCTCTTGGCTTTTAACCTTCTCTCTTTTTCACACCTCTTTAAGCTAAAGTAACCGGTCTTTATTTGTAAAATAATCCATCCATAATGAAGGTACATGTAATTTGTACATTTATTTTGTTGTTTACAATCTTCATTGGCATCAAAATCGAACAGTACTCCATTTATTTCCAACCACTCATTTCTGCACTCGCAAATCTGTTCTCAATAATTTGTCTAAGATAGACATTTATGAGCCATAATAAAATAAATGATATTCGTTTCAAATTATTGTTCCTGGTAATGAATGGTAATCATTGCTGAAACATTAGCATCCAAACGGTAGTCTATCCAAACGTATTGGACCAACATAGAACGTTGCGTCAGTGGCGAAAGCCCCCGCTTTTGTAAACATCGCCGCAAATAAACGAAGCTTGTTGTTTGCTCATTGGCACATATATGAAACTAACGAATGCTTCGTTGAAATATGGATTATTCCGTGTGATTATTGCTCTAAACATGTATCGTCAAGTCATTCATCTAGATCTGTCCGCCTTCCATTACTAGACCCATATGGCCTTTCCAACTAACTTGGAGTGAAATACTTGTATCTAGCTAGATACGAGTTGCAAAGGAATCGTGCTTTCTGTTACTATAACGCAATAAAGAGTGAAACTTGTCCACGGCCCAAATATCACAGTCCTGTATAAATATAACGAAATCTTGTCAGAAGTCATATCATAACCCACATGGAATAACCTCGTGTTATAATTAGACGCGACGCCAAGTATGCCACGGAGTTTGCTAATCTTTTCGTATCCTACAGTTTTCTGAGAAATAGCGTCTGATTGCTGTCAGACCCTGACTGATTTATGCTGTACCGTTTCAAGGAAATCATTGGTATTTTGATTGCTACATCTGTGGCCTTCTAAAAGGTCACTTGTATGTGACACACACGAGTTTATTTGAACATACCTAACTTCAGTTACCGAAGCAGTAAAGCAATTACAATTTATATGTTTAACGCCGTTTGTTTTACGCTGTTGTGAAGTTTATGTGCCTACTACGTGAACTATTATTAGCGTGTGATGTGAGCCAACTATTCTAGATCATGGTTGTGTATTTGATACAAACATCATTCGGTTTTCCATTTACAATCGTATTACAATACTAAATATAATTTGAATGCCTTAAAATATCTAACGTATTATGGCATTGAATGGTAGTTATTTAGGTTAGAGAGCCTAACGTAAATTACGATATGTTCTAATGTACGCACTGAAGTATGTAAGCACAATATTTTTATCCGTTACGAAACAATCAAATCTCTCAAAAGTACAAGGACAGTGAGAAAATGACAAAGGTTAACTGACGGCTAAATTGGATAGATTTAAGTAGACAGTTCAGTCTTTTATTTCGATATCATATTAAGTTATATTGTGAATGCTTTTTTTAGCCATACCGCACGACGCCTTTGGTGCTTCCCGGCGCAAAGGTCCGCCGTGAACCCGGACCTACGGAGAGCTACCTACGCCACCACCCCAACCCAGCTATGCGTGCGCCGCCCAGCCACGACTACCGTGACACCCTTATGAGACAGAAGGTAATATCACCAAATTCAAATAAATCTTTCAAGCAAACAAGACGTGACATTCCGTGGAAATAGCCAAGGCCTTTGACACTATAGAGCAGACTAATCTGCAACCTTGTTTTAAAATCTTTGAAATTATTCGGTTGTTTTCCCATTGTTCAAAAATAATTTAAATTACGACGTCTGTGGTGTTAGCTCCTATTAGTTTCCAAGACACAAACAGTTTTCGTGATCAGTCGACATAAGGGTTGCCACAAGGCACAATTCTTGGTGACACTTTAGTTACATCTGGATGACTCTAGTTTCACAACGGATTTGTGGTTAAAGTGTGAATCAAAGTAGAAGGCATAGTTTCAGAATTCAAGTGTAAATTCGACGCACAGACCATTTTTGTAAAATTTCATTGTAAATGTTTCAAGCGCCGATAACACAGAAACCTAGTTCTACACAAACTGACTATGTAGTCATACAGAACAAAGTGCTTTTTTATATCTTGAGAGCATTTCAAAAATTTACCTACAAAATAATAAAAAGTTTAGTAAATTTTGCAAGTCATTTCAACACTAGACATGTGGAAATATTTACGACGTTATAAATGGAATCCCACTTGTTAGAGTATTAGGCCGCTGAATCAAATTATATTTTTACATCACGTATATATAAAATACGTATTACGCACCTACTACTTGTGGATATTGTACGGTGTGCATTAGTAATAGAGAAAGCGACTAGCAGCGAATGAAAAGTGATGCCTGATTAGCCAGTCTATTTCAGTAATGGAGCTCCTTTCTGAGGCTTTGATTCAGTTAATTATATTTTGTTTGCTTTAAAAACTGTAAGCATTAAGGTTTTAAAGTATATTTTGTAGATACTTTTAAATTAGATGTTGCACGTTACACAAAACACGCACGAACATTGCACGCACACACATACATACACACTAAAACTGCACAACGCAGCTTAGAATTGAGTCAAAATTTAGACAACTTTTAAAACACACTCATGTTATAAATAAGAAGGAAGCAGAAGAAATATATATTTATTTTTGGAAATTCGTTCTCTAACGTAATAAAATCAGTATCTATTTAGTATTTCAACTAAGGGCTGATTCATAAAATTTTACATTTTTACGGTATAGAAAACACAGCAGACTTATTTTTTACGAAAAAAAAATTAAAGTTGTGAAATAACTATCTTTATTATCTACTCAGCTAAAAATTATTTGTCTGTAACAAAAAAATCGGCCGAAATTCTACTCCCTTCTTATTTACCCCCCACATACATTGGTATAGAATTAACGTTATTTAACATAGCGCACGGATTGTATAGTACAATAGTATTTTTCATAAAAAATCAGGTGGCAGAGTCGGTGTTGCAGCGAGTGGTTGGCGAAGAAGCGAACAAGGTGGTGCACTAAACGATTGTGTGAACAGTATCAGCTTCTAGCATGATAGCGACAAACTTCTGTTACGAAGCCGGTCGATAAACGATACCTTGCAACTGTATTCACGGATATTTTTTCATGGCATTTTTATACAGGGTCAGAAATCAGAAACATTATTTCAAATAGACCAATAAAAGCACTTTTGGACTATCAAAATGTCGGTCAGTCAAAAGAAAGTGAAGCTAAGTTAGTCAGTCATTACTAAGTAATAAGAGCCGCAAGGGTCGATTTAACTTTTTAAAAAAAAAAAAAAAGGGTAAAGGGACATATTTAACTTTTAAACAGCTTTTGGCAAGGTCAGTTCGTTTATGGCGTAAAAGCATTCTTCCGTACGGCTGTGCCTCGGAAGTCAACCCATTTGATCGCCACAAACATGTATATATGACAAAGTTAAATGTGTCCGGAACGCCACGGTCACGACAGACATGTTAATAAATCTTATAAGAAAGTATTGTTTTTCTTATTTGTGTTGTTAAAGGATGAAATCGCCGAGTTGCTCTTTAGTGCTGAGAAAGCGAGCTCTTTTGCTTTTTTGACGTGGCGGTCAAAATGTCTCGGCTTTCTCGGTAATTTTTTATGTCTTACGGATCTAAGATCTACTACTGCAGCTTAGTAAGGTGTCAACAAACGCTGATGGGACTACTTAAAAATACGAGTTTAGAGAAAAAAAATCGTAGTACCCACATATAAAATAAATGGGGGTTTCGCTAGATAATTTTTGATCCTGTATAGTTCGCGTGTTTAAATGTAGCATTAAATTTATTTGCGTCGTCTCGTAATCTGTTGCAAGATATCGTCGATCTCATGAACTCATATGTCTATACTTCATCTTGTTTGAGCTTTATGACTTGAAGGTTTAGTTTTCTATAATTAATTCGTATAAGAGAGTAACTACTTACCTGTTTATTCGACTAAGAGTAGACCGAAAGCTATGGTTTCTCGTATCAACTGCTTTCGCATGATATGATTTGCTAGTAATCCAAAAATACTTTGTTCAGAAGCAGTTGAAATATCCTTGAAATTGAATGATTTGTCAACTTTGCGCTTAAAATCATCAACAAACCCGTCGTTAATTACCCACTTAGATTTCGGTCTACAATTTATAAAATTGCTAAATTCTTCGTTGAAACTTATCTGTAAACAGAAAAACAATTGGTGTTTAAAATTTTTAACAATGAGATCTTGTAGCTGCTCTCTCACACATTTTTGTACTATCGAGAAGTAATGAGGTATGTTTTGCTCGTATCACTTCAGGTGTCGCACAAGCAGTTCAACTCCCCCATCGGTCTATACTCGGATCAGAACATCGCTAACTCGTACAGGCAACAGACTTCGCCGTTGCCGTGAGTATCTGCAGAGGCAAATGATATTTAACCTAATTAGTTCAATAAATCAACACTAAATAAAAATACTAAGTTGGTCCACACTGACTCCACATCTAAAGATCTGGAAATAATGGACAAGGTCTCTGCCCAGCAGTGAAATAATACAGGCTAACAAACTGCTAACTTTTAGTAAATCAGGCATCAGTCATCTTACACTACACATATCTTGGCAATGAATTTAAACAACATGGCTGATTGCCAAAGCCAGAGTTACATAACAAAATCCACTTGTCAATGTGACGGAATTTCTGTAAATACGTTTTCTGTACTTTATTATGATAATATGAAACAAAATATCCCTCTGCTTTAACGCAACATAATACAATCAGATACGACTTGATGACCTTTCCAGGAATAGTATTTTCAGTGTGGTTTTACACCCGTTATATCAGAAGCTGTGCATACAAGGAATACACCGGAGGCATAGCGTAGGTGTTATATTCAAATAATAATGAAGAATTTCTCTGCTTACTTAGCGCTAACGGCCATTACGGGCGGCCGCACGTTGTCAAGAGGCAAGTCTTTTACTAGAACGCCGCCAAAACAACAGTCGACGCCCATCCTCATGATGCATTAATGCTTTATTTTATTTTTATTTGCTCTTTTCGTATCTTGCCGACTTGGTCTCTTTCACTCCACGCTGAGTTCTTATCGTCTTGCATGGTGCTGACGTCGACTTGTTGCCAGCTATTCTTGGAGCAGGAGCCGAACATTCACGGATGCGCTCCTCATGCGCCTCACGATCACGCGACACCATTGTGTGACCACAGTGTGGCGATCACTATACACAAAGTAGTTGTTAAGTTATTTATACTCTATTTAAATAAACGAACTAAATAATATGATTAAGGTAGAGAACTTATTCTACATAATTAATGTTAGTATTTTTATCGACCTTTCCTTCCTGAAAAACAAACAAAACTAAACTTCCGTTCGTACTAACCGCTTCCGCGTCCCTCTAACTCGTACTCGGCCGTATCTAATGTGTTTTCTCTCTATTATTGTGTTGCGCCCGCTAACCGACTAAACCCTAACGCCCTCCTGGCCGCCCGCGCCGCAGTCACAAGCCCACCGCGCTGTACGACCCCGCCAAGTCCGAGACCTACCGCGCGCTGCAGGAGGACGGGCTGGGCGGCGAGCTGCGGGAGGTGCCCACGCCCGTCACGCCCAAGGTCTTCACCGCGCCGGTCAACAAGGTGCGACAACCACGATTATTTTTATATTTTGTAGTTTTCCATTGTTTATATTTATGACTCTTTTTGCTCCTTAAAATATTACTAATGAATTAAGACAGTTGAGTGTGTATAAGACATTGAGTCTTATACACACTCAACTGTCTCACATACTCACATAAGAGATTAAATACACATATTCACATAAGAGATTAAAAAGTTTGAATTTATCAAATCGAAGCTTGTGACGTTAAATGACACAATTTAAAGTGTTGTATTGCATGTCTCTGAAATTAAGTAAACCGTGAAAGTAACCTATCATTTCTACAAACATAAAATTAATTATTTCAGAAGCCAGCGCCAATTCCGAAACCGAAGCCTGAAGAGAAGCCGAAAGGAAATCAAACGACCTTCGTAAGTATTCATGTTTATATGTTCAGTTTTTTAAGGTTTTACAGACTGAAGTTTCGGAAGTACAATATATTTTTAAGCTATCAAATAGAATAGACAAACAGAGAATCCAAATGAACTTGTTTGACAACCTTCGAGATTGTGAAATCTATGAAATGACTTCAGGAAATGATCAAGGTTTTATTTGTTTGACGCTCAATCTTGAGGCTTTTTCCTTGACAGCCAAAAATACCCAATATAATCTTAAATTTTCAATAACTAGACTAATGTTATGTTATGCTTAATGTTCTATTGTATTGTTTTAGGTGAACTCGTTACACGAAGAGCACATCCAACAGTCGAACTCGTTCAAGCGCCTTATGTACCACGTACTCGGTGACACTGATTTCTAGCGGCGTAACTCGAGACATAATACCTGCCGTCACAGCGCACGTCCTCACCAGTATGGCAAACAAATATTAGTGCCCTGTGTGTCAATAACTTAGTCATAAGTAAATCGCGACACTTCCCACAGCATCCAGTCACACTACGCAATCCTATCTTGCGTTCCGTGTAGACTTTGATATCAAAATTGCGCAGTTTGTCATAACAACAATGGACTGATTTTCATAACGGTTTTACGGCGGTTAGCTCCCGGCGCCAAATAATAATAGCAGTAATGACTTGTTGGGTTAGCAACGAATAAGACTAACAAAATTAATTTTAGGAAGCTATTATAATAATGCTCCTGGCAGTGTGTAATATTATTTTTCGGTGGATTTAATTTATCTAATACTCGAGTATTAGTGATATAATTTATATTTACATTAAGTAGAAATGTAATGTTTATTACTAAGTGTTGATTTTCTGTTTGAACAGAAATATATTGTTTATGAATACTTATGAGAAATGTTGAGTGTACAGTCTAGTCACTGCGACCCGAGCTCTGGTCGTACCTACGAGAATGAAATTCGATCAACCTTAAATAAATAATTTATTTTTATTTATTAACTTGTTTTATTTATTTCAGTTTCAGTGCAAGTTTGAGAATTTCATTGATAAGCAAATTAGCCATCTACCAACATCTTTTTATAGTCCTATAGCTTCTAAGACTCAAAAAGATAAAAATAGCTAAAGAAATTTTCTGACTATAGTATAGATAGGTACTAGGTACAAACTGAAAGGCAAATAACAACAAAACTAATTTCAAAATAACTATATTCATAACCCGAAGTTTACTAACGATGTTTACACAACAAAATAAAATACAGTCTTACAAATTTCATGAACCATAAGTACACAGATCGAAAGGAGAAAGTAATTTTGAGCAAACAAATAACACTAATAACTTATATCACAAATCACATTATACAGACAAGGGTGACGTCTCGTGCTAAGACAACTACATCTAATTAAATAAATTGTGTTCACATCGGTCATCAACTGCTATAAATAGTGATTGCTATGGCTCCAAAGAATAAAACAAAAATTCAAGTAGCCGTATTATTAAAAATGACCCACAATTTTAAGTCATTAAACATAATAAAAGTTTCAAAGAACATCAAATAAGGCACTACTTTATTTTAATTTTGAAACAAATTCTTTGGAATAAGCATTCATAGCACGCGAGACTCATGGAGATGGATGCATGTTACAGGCTTTGAGATCGTATATTTATAATTTCCAAGCGAATATTTACAATTACATGAGCGTTAGTTCTTAACCTTCGATTTTATAATATGTGATATGTAAACACAACGTAAGTACACGAAATTAAGTGCATAACATGCAAGTAACACATGAAACATCTCCAAGCACCCCATGAAACATCATTTATTATTTTTACTTACCACAGACTTGACCGGTCATCATCATATTTTAGTTATAATTAGCCATTATACAATTAATTTACAATATACAACATGAAGAATAATTAATATGAGTAAAGTAGCTAGTAAAATTGAGACAAAAGAGACAATTGCATTTAAATATTAACAGAAACAGGAAAGTATAATTGCAGTGTATATACAAATAATCAATGAAAACGACTAGTTTGTATCGAAAAGTCATACGTAAATCAAGGTATTTTCAGTTTCAGTGACACTAAGAGAATTAAAACAAGTGAAATGCATAGTTATGGCACACTAGTATGCCGTAAACGGTCCGGGTTTTGTGATGAGAGTATTCTATAATAGTAGATTATGATATAAGTGTGTAATGTTAGTGATTACCGTCGAGGCAGTTTTTAGACCCGAGCCACGGCGAGGGTCTTAAGAGAGCCGAGAACGGCAATCACTAATTACTCACGTGTATCATACGACGTTTTTCAATACACTTGTGAATAAAATAACTCTAAAACTAATAAACTTTTGTGGCGGTAAAAATCTGTTTTCATATACGCGTCCATTTTTTTTTCTCGTGGGGGCGACCTGCGCCCATCCTGATACGATAAATGTACTTAATAAAATTATGGCGGTGGAGAGGTTGAACAATAAGGTTTTAACCACATTATAGCACTAGTGCGTAATGGTAATCAAAATGTCACAGTTTGGTAACAAGTGCCATTATATACCTAAGTACAGCGCAATAAGAGCCACTTTATGAGCAAGTGTATTGAAAAATAATTTTGCGCCCGTTTATATCACGACTAATAACGACTAACGCGTGAGTTATAATCTGGGAATGTACGGAGTGTACACGTCGTTATGATACCGACGTAACGGAAAATATGACTTTATGACATTTCACCAACTATTTTCGTCGTACTAAAATATTATGTTACCTAATTTTGGACTGATATTCAATTTTTATTTAGCACCAAAGTCCGAACTATTTTATTTAAACACTATCTATCTAAAATTCAATTAGCGATGTTTACTTTTTAATTTATGTATTTACTAAGACTCCAGTTTAAATTGGAACTCGAACTGGCCGTACCATATTTGGAGTAACCGAAAGTAAACCAATTATTATGGATACTCAGCTAACTATAGTAATCAGTATTAACTTCGCCAATGTGGCTAACGAAAGGAATGGCATTATTATCTGAAAAACCTTAGTTAATTTAGTATCTAATTAATATCGATGATATAACGTGCATCCATTCATGATTTAGAGACGACACTAATAAAACATCGTGAAGAGAGAGAAGAAATGTTTTACTGGAAAGGAAAGAGAAGACGGAATGATTATGATACATGGCACCATTTTAATCCTCAAGCGGATTCATATCTTTAGTGACTTGAAAACAACATGTTATTTATATGTGTTTATTAGTTCACTAAACACAATTTATACAAGTCAAAAAGAGACGCAAAAGTTAAAGTCCAAACTAGTAGTCAAGTCAATAATTTAAAATTACAATAATGCTAGCAAGTATGGATTGTTTGAGATTGACACCTTAGGACAGACAATACAAACAGACCATCAGATCGGTGTCATGGTAGTGTTTATCATTAATTATATTTCTTTCATTCTGTTGTAAGGGAATTAAAAATAAGTCAACATTTAAATTAATTTCTTAACTAATCGCACAGGCAGTGCTGAATATTATTATACAATATTGTCAGTAAAATGTATAACTCTAAAACCGAAATGAACATTACGATGAGTTCACAAAACGGTTCCTATTACAATCTTTCTTAATTTTCGCGCCGTTATAAGTTCTCTATGAGCCTCTTTAAATAGGCTCGCTCGTATGGATAGCGAATATTGCACTTTGATTTTTAAACTAATGGACCATACTCATCGCTAGTATTCGCTTCACGAATTTGATCCGCAAGTATTCGTTGCGCGAGCTTTTGTTATGCGACGAGCATTCATTTGTGAAAAGAAGTTTGGGGCGTTCACGTAACCAAACATAAATAATAAAATCTATTCGCTATGCTCTCGACTGAATGTTCGCTTCGCTAATGAATGTTTCTCTAACTAAAGCTCGCGTATCGAATATTTGCTAAACAAATTCGTGTAGCATATGCTTGCGGCCTGTACCTACCTTCCTTTAACTAAACCAAAACCGTCAAATCTCATGTGACAACTTTTTTTTCCATATTTCAATTTAATTCAACTTTCCGAGAATATTAATAACACTGTATTTACATATCGGCGGGAATAAACTCCATTTGAAATCAAATAGCCTGATACCACCTCCGATAAGTGCTGGTGGTGACCTTATCTATGGAATATTTTTATTCAGTTTTATTATTTTGATAGCAGGCCTTGTATGCATGTGGTAAAAATCGATACACTATCAAAACATTTATTTATTACCTGGCTGTATCATGATTTTTATCTCGCCATTGTGATAATTCGCCCGAAACCTTTGCAAAACCCATGTTTTGACTCAATGGAAATAGGCGAAGATAAAGAAGGGATTATAAGGAATCCCCGACTGATAAAAGGTTCAATCAACATTGTTCTCACATACGGTCTTCTGAGAAATCAACCAATTTTTTATTAATAGAAATGTTATTCTTTCTTAGGGAGGTTAACGCATGCGTTTTACATGAATTTTCCAAATTATGTATTTATTTTAAAAAGAGAGCATTTAGGACGTTAAGTTTATAGTTTATTGAGATTCTATTTATGAAACTTGAATATTTTAATCTCCGAGAGAACGCAGACGATCTCTTTCGCTCAGGTTATCACGATGACAAATCGGTGTGTAGGCTTCAAAAGTATTGTCAAAAAATTATATTGCCTTGATTTATAAATCTATGGGTGACAGAGAAATTCAACTAACATTAAGTAAATGCATCAAAGACAACCAAGTGTATTTGCGTAAGAGTTAATAGTTGTACTCCCCATCTCAAATATCCAGTGGGTACTTGCCCGTGATTATTTTTATACAATAATTTGTACTAAACAACAAATAACACTAAAATCAAATCTGTTTCTAAGAACCTCATCAAAAATTGGTTTTAAAATAAAGCAGTAATTAGCATATCAAATATTTGTTTGAGTTGGCGCGTGGTGAGAAATTAATGTTTACATAGTTGAGTTAGCTTGGGCATCCTTGATCTGCCAAGGGACAGTTTAGCCTTCCACCAGATTTGGAAAATTTCTAAAAGGTGGTCCAGACGGTTGAAAACCAGCATTCAACAGAGATAGGTTTGTATGTTTGGTTTGTGTTGCAGCTACATGGGATGTAAACCACACGCCAACACGTTCGTAAATCAGTTACTGCGGTTGGCAAAACGCGCTTGCTAACCAAGGGCGTTGAAAGTCATGGATTGCAACTGCTGTTTACACAGATTGAAACTAGCAAGATCGCTCCTGTTGCGACACTGGATTACAACCGTCTGGTCCACCTTTAACTCATTACTAACTATGTAATTCCGATTTCAGAACGTCATTAATGATATAAACGATAATAATAATAAAAAAAAAATAGTCAAACAACCAAATAAAAAGGATATAAAAGTATTGAAACACCTTTTGTAAATTTTCCTTGATAAAACGTAAAAGCTGATAAGTTATCACCAATTATGTTTGGGTTATCACAGATAGCCTACAATAAGTGACAGCGCAAGAGTGCAGAAGCCCTAAAGCCTGCATTGTTGAAATAATTCTGCCGACTGTCAGAAGCAGGTCAAATTATGATTCCCTGTTAAACCTCGTAAAAGAGATATGACAGCAATATTTCTGATTGTGGTAGAGACCATTTGAAACGTTGTTGGAACGTTAGAAATGCTCAATGAATGCCAAGATATTGATAAGCATTACTTAGCATGTGCTTACTATATTCCTGTTTGTACCTTACACTTTTTTCGTCATAAAGAAAACTGGGTGCTACTGACCAAAACACTGTAAGGAAATACAAGATAATTTTACCTAAGAGGATAGATGCAACCTTTTTTTACAAGTTTTTATTTAACTGGCTTTGTTATTTTGTTAGTATGTGTGGGTCAAATTCTTCTTAAATTAAAGAAATAACAGCTTCGTCATATTTTATGACACCAACAGCAAGACATGTGTTTGCAAAAAATATTACTCATTTTATTTTAACAGGTCATCGCTACGCATTCGGTCTCGGCTGTGCGTTTATATGTCAGTCAATTTCTCTATATTTTCATGTTATAATAAAAAAAAAATCAAACTCATTCAGTACTCAATACTTTATTGTAAATTGCAGGGTGAAGGGACGCTTCTTTTTTTAATCCTGTGTAGAGGCTGCCTAATCTTTCCACTGATGTTAATGCTGAATTAACTTCAAAAATCATAAATTAACCAATTCAAGTATGGTCCAACAGTTTATCGATTTTAATCCTCACCTTTCAGTTTAATCAAGTTACTTTAGATTAATCAGTTAAAAAAAAACAAAGACTTGTTCACCACTTCCTCGATTTCGATTTTTTGTCGATAATGCCCAAGATCGAAGTTAGGTGTAGGCAATGAAAACACCATCTACGTATGTAGATAACGTCCTACTAAAATGAGTAATAATTCTGTCCTTGCACATGTCAGAATGTTGGTTTCGTATATTTATATGAACTTTTATTATGGCCTTTTAAAAACGATATGCCACAACTTGCTACAGCACTGGATATGGAATCCATACAAAAGTGTCCAATGTCCTTTTGACATTATGCTGTCACGTGTCAACCTTTGATCACCAATATGGGTATCAAATAAAATGATTTGTTGGATGGAATACGAGTAAAGTTCGTTTATGGAAAGATTTTATAAAATAAGTTAAAGATCCTATTCTTCTGACGGCAGTAGTGTAGTTAGACAGTTTTCGACAGACACAGAAATAATGGTAAGCCAAAGTACCGTAACTTTTATTAATCTTTGACGAAAAAGTATTGTTAGAGATTCAAGAGTAAACATTTAAATATCATTTAACTTTCACCGGTTCATTTCAATTCATATTCTTCTTTAGCGTCAAATGCATTTAGAGATGTGTGATGCAAGTGGACTATCAAATAGGCTAGTTGCCTAAAAACAAATAATTAGTCCGTCTTTAAGATTATTAAAAAATAAGTGACACGTATTTTTTTATTTGTAAATTAAACCAAAAATTACAAAGATATAGCCCATTAAAGTTACGTGTAACGTCACGCCGTGCTGCATTTTTTCGCACGGGGTGACGTCACACGTAACTTTAATAGGCTATATCTTTGTTATTTTTTGTTTAATCGAAAAAAGAAAAATACGTGTCCAATATTTTTTTATAATCTAAAATACGGACTAAATAAAATTTAGTTATTTTGACCCTGGAAACTACCCTATTGTTTTCATTCTTCTGACACTCTTTAAATGTTACTTACTGTAGATGGTAAAGTTAACGCCACCAGTGTGACTTCAGCATGGTTTCAGCAGTTGTAAAGAACAAACTCTAACTGAACCAAATAAGTATATGCGTAGTTTTCCGTACAGAAATACTTTACTTCATTGACCAAATATCTATAGAAAGGTTCTAATTAAATTAGCTATAGAAACTCTGCAGGCGTGTTGTGTATTGATATTATATTAAAATCCAGTTCTTCAGCGAACTCTAGTAGTGAAATTATGAGCTTGAAAGAAAACATTTTTGTTCTATCTTAGGATATCAATAACCATCACATCAAATTAAATTAGCTCGCAAAATCGTGGTTTCTCTAACCACGATTTTGCTAACTAATTTAACACAATAATGTATGCGAGTCGTTTGAAATGTCTGTTAATTAATATACCATTTCAAGTCAAATCATAGTAGAAAATGTAGCAAGATTAGCGCACATCAAAAGTTATCAAACAAATTACAGAACTTCATTCTTGTAACCCACGTATTGAATTTAGTGTCACACACAGAGTTAGCACACTAAGCAATTTTATTTGGAAATGTTTAAAATCTTGGAAATGTACTTTAATTTTCGACAATACCGTCATTCGCCTATTACCTAATTTGGTTACTCTAGCAGATTCATTAAGATCCTAAAGACTTTTATTCTAATATTAGCTTTATTAACTAACGACCCGAGGGCTGTAGCTAGAATATCTCGAATCATAAGCATCTCACGCAAAATTTCCTGTCGAACTCATTTCAACCTTATTCTGAACGAAATAAGGGCGAATAGTGGTCGATTGGGAACTTTCGCAGTACTTACTACTCGTATATGAGTTTATAAAAATGTCTGCACATGCTTTTACGATATTTGGACACGGTTTTACATTTAGGTTAATAACTCAGACTCGCAATTTTGATGCTGAACTTTAGAAGCATAAAGTTAAAAATGTGAAATGGTTTTTGGAAGGCTGGAGTATCATTACAATATTAAATACGGCTGGATTAAAGTATACAGATAATTTTCTACTAGTTTTATAATTATTACCTCAGGAAACAGTATTACACCTACTATTTATATTTTGCAAGCTGTCTACTATCAAATCTTATTTACTTATGTAAATGTAGCTATTACGAAAAATAAACATGGAGTAAAATTGTTTACGCTATGTACACATATGGACGTAATGGTATAAAATGCAAGGATAAGGAATAAGTAGGTATCTAACGGGCGGTCATACGGTGGCCTTAAACGAGCGACGCCTGAACTATTATTATGATAGTTACTATTTACATTATCCATGTTACTATATACACGCAACACCATCGTAAAACGCACAGCACTGTGATGACGCGACGCGCCGACGGGCCGCGGCGCTAGTACACCGTGTCGTCCGGGTACAGCAGCAGCGGGCCTCAGGAGGCGGCGGGCGCGGGACAGGGGGCGGGCGCGGGCGCGGGCAGCAGCGACTCGCGCGACGCGTGCAGGTTGGGCAGCGAGCGCGCCGCCCGCGCCGCGCGCCGCGCCTCCAGCGCCAGCAGCGAGCGGATGTCGGCCTCCAGCGGGTCCACGCTGATGTGGTACACGCCGCCCTGTCGACACAACAGCGTGAGAGCGGGCGGCGGCGGGGCGCGCGGGGTCAGCGGGCACTCACCTCGGGCGGCGACGCGGGCGCGGCCGCCAGGCGCGTGTCGGAGTAGCGGCGCGCGTCGTCGTGCGCGGCGCGCAGGCGCTCGTCCGCCAGCGCCGACAGGCGGCGGTGCGGGTTGCCGCGGTACGTCTCGAAGCCGCCGCTCTCGTCCTCCTCGTGGTAGGCGGCGGGCGGCGGCGGCGGCTCGATGTTGGCCACCACCTGGCCGCGCGCGCTGCGCTCGCGCCGCTTCACCCGCACCGGCGGGGACCCGCCGCCGATCGGTATCTTCTCTGGCGCGTTTTGAATTAATAATATTCTGAAGAAAAATAAATAACATATTCACCAATAATTTAATGAAATATAATAATTATTTAAATAAATAATATACGTCTGAAATACCTGTTGTGAGCTCGCCAACGATTACAAAGATGCAGATATTGACGGCATTGTATATACATAAAAACTGCGCCGCCAGTGAATCCCACAGCCACTACTACCAATTTTGTCCAAAAAGGCCAAGCTGAAACACGTCATTGTTTCATCATAAATTACTAAACATTAAAAATCGTTTATTTCATGTATTTAGACAGTCACATTCACCTTAATTGTTCATTTGAGTCTGTTTAAATATAGCACTCCCATTTGGATATGAATAAAATGTATCTCTTTTCGCTTGAGACTTAAGTTTTATTAGAATACGAAATATTATTTAACCTTTCAAATACAGTTTTGTTATTAACATGTTATAAGTTATGGCCAGCTAGGTAGGATATTCCACGTGTATTAACCGACCGTGACCTTTACGTAAATAAAATAATCATATTATGGTGTTGCATTCCGTCTCCTTTCTATATTATTCATGCAGTTCTAATATCTTTTCTTAATTTATTTGTTCTAGTCTTTATTGTACACACAATTTTAACAAACAATAAGATAATTGGAAAGTTTATGTACATAGGCGAGCTTGATGGCTTGGTGAGGTTGAGTTGCTTCTATAAACTTTTTTATAAGTCTGCCGACGCCCTGTGTAAACTAAACGTGTACATTATCTACTTGCACATATATTATGATTCTGCAAACTTAGAAACAGAGATTTACTGAAAGGTACAACACACAGCAGTCACGTCCCACTATCAAGCCAGGTCACTGATTGTATATGAATAAATGCCGCCGATTGTGACGTGACTGGCATCTGGGGCCGATGTGCTACTTCTTCTATCAAAACATATTTTTGACAAGACTATTCGGTAACGGTACTGATGTGTGTGTTTTACTATGTCCCTAAATATCGTTGACTAAACACTGTATGGACAACGTATTTAATCTTCTCAATTCCAGCACAAGATTTACATATAATTTTTGAAATAAATGTGCAGTAGATGTATCTATATCATACCGATCATACCGCGGTTGACCTCTTCAACGGCACGCTCAATAAGCACGAACAGTGACCACATGACACATAACGCGGCTACGCAGTGGAACAGCACAGCACAGCACAGCCGTCGGCGCTCCACGCCCGACATCTCCAGCAGGCGCCACTGGAAACAAACACCGCTCATATCATCCTCTCTCTATTCGTCAACAATCTGTATTCCATCAACGCTGTAGTGTTCTCCATTGTACGCCGCTTTACTCGCGCCTATAATATTATCATCCTACCTCTCATAAATAAAGTTATAAATGTAACTTTAGGTACGCCTGTATATTGAATGTTTGTTAATTATTCATGCCCTTTAATTAAATTTGGAACACAGGTAGATCATGACCTGGATATAGGATCTAGGACAAGTTTACTGATTTTACTAGTGATTAGCTCTCACAGTGGCAGCTTTTAGCCATCTCATTCACAACCAGGGATGTAAGGACCACTCAATACGCATACCATCGGACAGCAAGGCTGTCCTGCAAGCGCTGAACAGCCACACAGTTATCTCTGGGCTAATATTTAACCACGTTGGTAAACATCGAAGCAGTGGATACAGCAATTCCCAAGGCAACGATGTAGCGGACTAACTCGCCAGAAAGGGTTCCAGTAAGTCAGCGATGAAGCCTGAACACATTATGCTACTACTAGAGATGGGTTTTCACGAAATTTTTCAAGCAGTGACATTTTTTCGGAAAAATGTTATTATTGATTGATTTTTTTTAATTTGAGGTGAAAAATACTTAAATGTGGATATTCAAAATAAAACTACTTTGTGATTTAACACTGCTTGCAATTGCAATTGCGCTCAATAGCTTAAATGTCAACTAGGAAACGAAATGTACAGCAAAAAATAGTATTGTAGTTACACTTAAAAAAATCGTATTATAAACGCCTGGAAAAGCTACTGATCCGTGAAGCTGATAGTCAAAGGAGATCTACCGAACTTCTCGAGGTGAAAACTCATCGATATGTATAATAACCAGCCCGTTCTAACCTGTGGGGTTCAAGCCTGGTGGCTCACTGAATCGCAAAAAAATTGCCTTGGACTTTACCCAAGGATAATAAAGCGTAGCATCCTGAATTTCAACAAAAGAACTGATCGAACAAGAAACGCCATTCTGTACGAAAACGGGTATCATAGACGTAGTAGAAAAAAGGCTGGCAAGCTAAAATGGGATTGGGCGGGTCACGTCAGTCGCATGCACATTGACCGCTGTGCAAGACTATCTACAAAGTGGTTGCCTAAGGATCGACGACCCGCCGAGGTTAACCTACCACCTACTGCAAAGGCTGGCTCGAGGTTGCTCGAAAAAAGAATACCAAGAAGATTTTTTTTATCATTTCTACCATAGGACAAACCGACGTACGGCGAGTATCCACCCTTACGTTGTTGAAACCTCTACGGTCCGGACTAAGCGTTTCGCTTCGTCGTTTATACCGCGTACATTGAGAGACTGGAACAATTTGCCAGCTGCGGTCTTCCCGTCCGATTACAATTTAAGCGTCTTCACTTCAAGGATAGAGTGAATAGGCTCTTAACAAACTAGTGCGCTTCACCATCAACGATTGCATCACTGCTTACCATCAGGTGGCATCGCAGTCAAGTACTAGTTTATATCAGATAAAAAAGATTTTAACATTACTCATCATTTCAGCTAAACGAAGTCCACTATTAGAAATAAGCGCCCAAGTGTCGCCACAACCACCCGTCCTGTGGGTCTCGCATCCATTGGAATACCGCGACTTTCATCGGGTCATCGGTCCACCTTGTGAGGAGGCATTTCAACGCTATTATATTATTGCTACTCAAGAACTTTCAAACACATCGACTACCTGTTCTGCGAACAATGTGCCCTGTCCACTGCCACACAAGTTTGGCGAATCTTCGGGCTAACTTTGGTTAGACAAACGCAAGTAAACTCCAAGATAGCCAAGTAAATTCCATTGCCTTTTGCGTAAATTTAAGACCTTAGTAATAATAATAATGCTTAGCACTGAATCTTCTTAGCATATTGCTGGAGGATTCAGGACTGGGCTATCGGTAGGAAGAGGTTGTCAGGTTATATCTCTCTCTCATCTAATATCTCTAATCTCTGTCTATATAAGGTTCTAAAACGAAAAAAGTCTGACAAGTTTCCATTTTAGTGGGGTTCTCGGACGCGTAAGAATTTTCAAAAACGTAAAAAGTGGACTGACAACCCAGTGAAGGTTGCAGGAAACCGATGGATGCGAGACGCACAGGATCGTTCGTTGTGGCGATGTTTGGGGGAGGCCTATTTCCAAAGGTGGACATATATCAGCTGAAATGGTGATGATGAAAAAAAACTTCACCTCGAATACTCGAGCGCGAACTTTATGACTCGCCCATTTTCTTATGCCACGCTCAAATTGTCAGATTATTGAAATATTACACTTTTTTGCATGCTTAACTTACTGACGCGCTCGACTTTTTCCGAGGATCAATTTTTTTTATTAATCTGATGGACTGCCCTCAACGCACCCCACTATATAAAGAGTTCATGTGTGGTAGGGGTTACATTACAGGGTGCAAGATTCTCCTACATGTTTTTCTGACGCGCTCGAGTACCGCGCAAAATCCCCATCTGGCCGTCTCTACTATCAAATATCAGTCTTGCTTACAACTACTAGACCAATGAGGCAGTCATGTACCTACACTTTCGGTTTTTTATACTGTTTCAACTAATCTATCCTTTTCTTATCACTAACTTGCAAATATTTTTGTGAGTCTAAACAATGTTGTGAATAATTCCTTACTCTTTAGTCAAGCCAAATCAATGTATGTATGAAGTGTATGAATACAGAATACTTGTATATCTAAACATTATTACAGAAACAGCTAAGCATTCGTTATTAATCGTTTCATTAGTATATGCCTGCATGAAACTTATATCCAATATTTCGAACCATATATTGATATATACGGGGTGTCTTTGACATCGACGTAGATAACATCGTTATTCTAATCAATCCTGACGACATTTTTAATTTCAGTTTTTTAGTGAAAAAACTGAATCTATACTAATATTATAAAGAGGTAAAATTTGTAAGTTTGTAAGTTTCTAATCATAATCCAATTCTAATTTTTTTTTTTTAACTGGCAGAAAGCTACATTATTCCTGAGTGCTATAGGCTATAAATTGTTTCTATAGCATGTATATTAACCGAGCTATCACAACTTTTGTCTAGCAAGTCGGAAAAAAATACCTCATAAAACAGAATTATTTGCGTGCGCTGCCTAAACAGTTCCTTAAAATTAAAAACAATGTATGGCTACCTGGTTCGTCTTAATTATTTCTACAAAAAAGTCCGCGATACCATATCTCTATCTTTTATATTTTATCTTTTATACTTCTTTTATTGCATTAAAATTTTTTTTTTCGGCATACTATATAATATATAATAATAATATAATATAATAATAATAATATATAATATAATATAATATTCCACAACTATCGACTAGTCACAACGCGATCTAGTCCCAAGCTAAGCAGAGCTTGTGTTATGGGTACTAGACAACTGATATACATACTTATATATTTCTAAATACATACATATTATAGATAAATTACACCCAGACACAGAACAAATGATCATGCTCATCACATAAACATTTGTCCTGGGTGGGAATCGAACCCACGACCTCTGGCATAGCAGTCAGGGCCACTAACCACTAGACCAACAGGCCAGTCTTGTCCAGTTGTCAATACTTACGTTTGGTTGATTATTTGAGCAACAAAATATTAATTCTTATGACAATAAATTATTTCAATATCACAAGAACATCATACAGACATTTGCCATTTACAGTATACCAATTGGTCATACAGTTTCGGAGATAATATAAAATTACTAAAACGCAAAATGCCCCTAGCATAACTTTCATTGTGCAGACGTTTTACCTATTTTTTTTTTTTTATGGTGAGCGGGAGATAGTGTCAGACTCTTACTGACTAAAAACCCACCCCGTTCTTTCTAGCCTTCAAACCAAGGCACGAGTTCCCTTTCGGATAACCCTGGACCCGGTAACTGTGCTGTTGCTGACAACTCCTTGAGGCGCGCGGGAACAGTGCGCGCCGTCGACGTCTTGGGCTCGGTCCATTACCGGACGATCGGACAGCGAGCTACCCATGGCTCGTCGTTGGGCACGCCACGATTATGGCGGTAAGTCCCCTCTTTGAGGCGTGGCTGGAAAGACCTCACGGCGTCCTTACCTTCCGCATGACGCAGGTCCTCACCGGACATGGCAAGTTCGGGAGGTTCCTGCATCGGATTCAAGCGGAAGAGACGCCCGGGTGTCGCCACTGTGCGCAACGCCCGGAGGACACGGTGGAGCACACCGTCGAGGTGTGCCCTGCCTGGGCGGAGCATCGCCGTGCCCTCGTGGGGGCGATCGGCGGCGGAGACCTCTCACGCCGGGCCCTGGTCGAGGCCATGGTCCGAAGTGAGGGGGAATGGCAGGCGGTCGCCTCCTTCTGCGAAGCAGTAATGCTTGCAAAGGAGGAGGCCGACCGCATCAGGCAACGGCGTCCTCGCCGCCGTCGCCGGGATTCCGATCCCGATTTCCGGCCACCGTAGACGCGGGCTCGCGGACGGCGAGCCATGGGTAGCTCGCTGTCCGATCGTCCGGTAATGGACCGAGTCCAAGACGTCGACGGCGCGCACTGTTCCCGCGCGCCTCAAGGAGTTGTCAGCAGCAGGAGGGGCCCAGCTGGGTCGAAGCCTACTGGGGACAGGGTTGTCCGAAAGGGAGCTCGTGCCCCGGTATGAAGGCTAGAAGGAACGGCGCGGGGTTTTTAGTCAGTAAGAGTCTGACACTGTCTCCCGCTACACCCAATAGCGGGTTTCGTCAAAGATGATTTTCCCCGTCGACAAAAAAAAAAAAAAAAACCCATGGCTCGTCGTCCGCGAGCCCGCGTCTACGGTGGCCGGAAATCGGGATCGGAATCCCGGCGGCGGCGGCGGGCGCGCCGTTGCCTGATGCGGTCTGCCTCCTCCTTTGCTAGCATTACTGCTTCGCAGAAGGAGGCGACCGCCTGCCATTCCTCCTCGCTCCGGACCATGGCCTCAACCAGAGCCCGGCGCGAGAGGTCTCCGCCGCCGATCGCCCAACGAAGGCACGGCGATGCTCTGCCCAGGCAGGGCACACCTCGACTGTGTGCTCCACCGTGTCCTCCGGGCGTTCCGCACAGTGGCGACACCCGGGCGTCTCTTCCGCTTTAATTCGGTGCAGGAACCTCCCGAACTTGCCATGTCCGGTGAGGACCTGTGTCATGCGGAAGCTAAGGACGCCGTGAGGCCTTTCCAGCCACACCTCAAAGAGGGGACTTACCGCCATAATTGTGGCGTGCCCAACGTTTTGCCTATTTGCCCATAGGTGGCGTTCTGCAAGTACGTAATTTTTCTGAATCGCGGTGTTAAGACTTTCTGTGGATTGATGACCCTCTCGAATTATTATGCCCACGTTGTCGTTAGTTGGAGTTCTTCTGTCAGTTGCTTATTGGTTTCGGTTGTTTCGTTCGTATGGTTATTGGTTGTTGTTGTTGATAGATACCTCATAATCGAAAATATCGTAATTTCGTTGTACGTTTGTTTTGTATGTTCGTAGTTTCGTACTTCGTTCTATCGTAATAATCGATACGAGTTATTCGATATTACGATTGTTTTGTTTTGTAAAGGCGGACGGTGTTCGAGTCGCTCTCCCTTTGTTCATAATTGTTTTCAAGTCTGTGCGTAGTTTGTTGAGAGCATGTCTAAAAGGAAATCTCAACTGTCCCGGCAGACATCGCCGTATGGAAGAATCTTCCCCTGAAAATGAGCAGCGCCTCTCGAGAAATAGAGAATATATTTCGCAAGCACGCGCTAGAGAATCTAGCTCCGAGCGCTCACAGCGCCTCGCTAGCCAAAATGTGAGGATGTCGTGGGCCCGTGCTCGAGAAACTAGCGCTGAACGTGCGCACCGTCTATCTGAGTTAAGGCAGCATGTCTCTGAGACAAGGGATAGGGAGACTAGCGCTGAGCGCTCGCAGCGGCTTGGTAGGCAAAATGCCATAACATCGCAGGCCCGTGCTCAGGAATCTAGCGCTGAACGTGCGCAGCGTCTAATCGAGTGTAATCTTATTTTAAAACAAGAAATTTGCCGCGGATGAAGTCGCGGGCAGAAGCTAGTATACATATATGACTAATACATGTTAAAAAAACCGACGAAAAATTCCACCACTGGGGGTCCAGAATCACGTACTGGATCCATGTTATTTGTTTGTGCGTCGATGTTAAAGACACCCTGTATTGTTGACAATACATCATACATTGTTTGGTTACAATAAGTGGCCATAATTATTTATAATTGGTTGAATAAAACGGATGTGAGATCATCATCTATTACATAAACAAGAACAGATAAAACTGGCTAGTAGACTTAAATAGCTTCAAAATAAATTGTGAATTCTTACCTCATTGAATGGCTTTATTTTGGTGTGCATGATAAAGTTAAACTTGCAGAGTTCACAAGATCTTGTCTCTGATGCTGTCAACCACTGTTGTAAACAGCTCTGGTGAACATATTTCAAACTTCCTGTAACAAGACACATCATTCAATTATAAATACTGAACAAGATAATTGTATAAACACATAAGTTGTGCAAATTATTTTTACTTCAATGTTATTTCCATCAATATGTATACATAGATCATATAGAGAATTTAATTTAAGCAAATTGCAGCAAACATTCTTTTGAAAGAGGAGGCATAAGCACCTCCACATAATAGGCATCACAGACAGTCCCCTGTGCAGAGCATGCTTGGAGGAGGAGGAGACAATTGTGCACGTTCTCCTTGGCTGCACAGGTGTCACCGATACATGCACACAAACTTTACGATAAAGGAAAAACCTGGGAGCCCTAATCAGTTTTTGGAGATAGGTGGGCTGATTGGTATAAGCCCACCAAAGGTTTTGGCCACCATGGCCCATACTCAAACTGAAACTGAAGAGGAGAAGAAAAAAGAAAAAATAATGATTATGTTTTAAAATGCAGTTTTTGCAAGGTTATGCAAGTATAGATGTTTAAATGCAAACATATATCGCAATTCAGCAAAGTAATGCTATCAAACCATGTCAATGTCGTATATTTGACTGACTTTACTAGACACACTATTCTCACCAGAAATTAGGTAAGACCTTTACTACAATTTATTGAAATAGAGAAAGAAAACATTTATCAATATATGTTACCCTAATTGGTTGTGGAAATAATGAGCTCAACAACTAGTAGTTCCTCAATTTTTAAAGTCTTCTTTTGATTCAAAATAAACTGCATTCCCACATTTTAATGATCAGCAAAAATTTATTTGGCATTTGATTGAAGAATTTTAACATTTTGAATTTTGAGTATCTACTTTTGCATTTATTGCTTTTTTTTACTAGGTTACTTGTATCCTGGTTGTGGCCAGTTTAACTAGAATCAGTAGTGCTCATTCGATTCTCAAAGATATAAGTGTTAACTCTAAGGACACTTGTGAAAGTAGGTCACACATTACTTCTTATCCATCCATGATATACAAAATACATAATGTCTGTGAATTTAGAACACAGACATTATGAGCAGGGACATAGTGTAGTAGACTTCTATAAACTATGTCCCTGCTTTAAATTATTATGCATTAATTCATTGTAATACTAAGCATGTAATCAGTAATAATTATAAACTGATTGCTGATAAGTATCAAGTATTCAAAGTCAAAATTTACTTAAATGAGTGGTGACTCATTAAAGAGAAGACTGAATGCTATCTGATTATCTATATATTCAATATTTAATTCATGAATCCCCAAGCGATCACCGGTGGCCGCGCATCTATTGTCTTACTATTGTGTCTCTAATTGACGGTATCTGAAGGGTTAAGATATAATTTTTTGCTGTCTTCAATCTACTTGAATTTATTGTGGTCGCGCATCTATTGTCTTACTATTGTGTCTCTAATTGACGGTATCTGAAGGGTTAATGACTATGGCATTTATGTTACAAAAAGTATATTCTAATATAAATATTACACCTTTGCAAATAACATAAAAACAAATACCACTACCTACTAGTGAACTAGCTCTGTTTAAATGTTAGCAATTGATTATTTAGTGTTTCATTAATATTTAAACATTCCAATACCATAATTAGAGATAATTAGAGAGACACAAAAGAAAGAAAATGAGAGAATGAACACCAGCGTTTGCTTGGGGTTTATTGAATTTATATTTAATTTAACCCCTGCATTGTGCAGAACAATGAAAATAACGGAAAATACAAAACAATCTCACAAATTTTCCTAATAAATAGACAATATTTGTAGTAAAATAATAAACAATGCATAATTTGTCATTTACTCAGTAGTATTTCAACCTGAAATACTGTTTCATTAACTCCAATATTATCATTTTAATTTTGATTATGAATTCATACAGGTGCACCTAAGCACCCACATGAACTTAATATTAGATTTAAAATAAATAAACATATGTAATAAAGTGTCAGTATTGTCTCAAGAGGATAAACACATGTACATAAATGCATGTGATTAAAAGCTTGTAAATTATTCATTATTGGAAATATTCTATACTTTACTTCTGTTCTTATTACATTTGCCTGTTGGTACTGAATATACAATAGGAAATAATAATTCTACATAATTATTTACCTCAAAGTAGTGTGACTGCATTATAACTTTTCCTTATCATAATTATTACTAACCACCATACTAACCTAGGTGTGTATCTTAGGATGCCTTCTTTTCTCATTATTAATCCTCAGTATAATCCATACTAGCATAGTAACATAATCTATTTTTTTCCTAAAAATCATATCTTGATTGTATGCATGTTTGTATGTATTAGATAGATGTATACTTCATTAGCATATTTAACTTATGAATGAATGTTTACAGTAAAATATTATGTTATTATTAGTTACAGATAATATTATCTGCTAAACTATAAGTACCACAAACTTTGTTTATCTTGCTTATTTTAATGCTATTGATTTTCAATTATTCTTACTAACATCAAACATTTGCCCTTCAAAGTAATTAGCTGTTCTTGACTAAAATTATATATTTAACAGCACCAAATATCATTATGTAAACAGAGAACAGCTGTGTAATTTGCTTTATCCTCGCTACGTGTAGGGCTTCATGGAGATGGTGGTACATGCACAATGTTTAAATTGTCACTGACCTGAACAATAACATGGTGCCAGAAGAGGATTGTGAGGTTCGCTCTCGCAATGACATATGCGGCAAATATCCCCGCTGGAGTTACTACATGACGTGCGGCTGCTCCCTGACCCCGTCCGTATCACCTCTCGACCACATCCACCACCCCATTCCCAACTTTCAATATCCGAAGAGTTTTTCACATTAATTTGCTGAACAGGCATTGTGGTATACTATATTTTTAATGCTCGATTGAGCCTACATAACATTCAAAGATTTTCTTTGCTATCACATTGGACATCGACAAAGCAAACATCTAAAAACATGTCAGCTCACAATTCACATCACAATCTAATATGTAACTTCTGTTAAGTACGAATTTAAATTAGTATGTACACTGTTAATGATGGCTAGTTGTTCACATTCCTCCCTAGCTAACACTGAAATTATTATGATAAAGTAGAAACAAAATTCAATAAATAAATCGTCAACCAAAGCTATCGGTACTGCTACTTGTCATCACATAAATATAATACATACAATACCTATATACATAAATACATAGGCAAAGGCAAAGGTACACAGATTACATTTACAAAAAGACAGAGAATTCAAGTCTATGGATAATTGAGATGACAAACTAAAGGACCTATTACACTACGCGTTATTCAGACTCGTTTTGTCTATGGTTCGAAGTATCGCGTAGTGTAATAGGGTTAAGACTGTCTTTCTTATGAATGAAAAATAGTACGAGACGAGGCTGAATATTGCACGCATTATTCAACGCAGTGTAATAGGCCCGTTAGGCGTCCAATACACGATAGGTTTTGCCGCTACTGTCAGTGCCACAGTCAATGTTTTGATTAACGAAAAGCCTACAGTGCGTTTCACTTAAGACGTTCCTTTGGCGTAATGTTGGCTCCCCTGTCTGTCTACATAAAAAAGAAGGGAAAAAGGAAAGAGTTGCCTACTGTACCAAAATTGTTCCCCGAAATGCGCAACGAAATCGATTTTAACGGTAGTTGCAGCACTTTTTGGAGAATTATGAGAGGAATGGGACTTTATTTAAAAAAAGCAGGTCTAAAAGGACGTTGTTATAGAAAGATACGATATTGTGGCATGGCGTTTTCAGTATTTGAAAGCTTTGCAAGACAATCGGAATGGAGCCCAGCGCCTTATACTTTATTCAAAAATAGTAAAAAGGAATACAAAAAAAAAACGCAATTGTTAAAAGTAACGAAATATAAGTTAATCTCCCTAATATTAAGTAATTTAATTGCTAAAAATATTGCAACATTGTTTTTCCGTTTTGCCAACATTACGGCAAAGGAACGTCTTAAGTGAAACGCACTGTACCGTCCCGTCTTGTAATGGACGAAAACTATCATTCATAATTGTTGGAATTGATGCTGACGCCTGACACCGAATTAATTGGATGTGGTTAAGAGGGTCTTTTCCCACTCGCCTATCGTCAACATCGAAAATGGTTTAACAGCTCGTTCATCTAACGCAATCCAACGCGATGTATGACAAAAAGGCAAGGCAAAAAAAGAAAGATAACGCCTGAAAACTCTGTTAGTATTCGGTAATTTCGAAAACTTGCTCCAGGATATAACTGTTTTTTTTTTTTACACCCTTAAAAGTTCTTGATAAAAGTTGTCATTTAGAATCTTAATAAAATTTGCAAGACTTCTATAGTTTTACTTTTTGACTTTATTAATTTATAGGCAAATTATGAAGTGTCAAAGTTCATACAAAATAGGAGATTTTCAGAGGTCTTTACTGGATTAGTTTTACACAAATTTAGAAATTGATTTCAATATAAGCCTAGATAATATCCACAAGATACTGTGTTTCCAAAATATTTAATGAAAAATGTGTAATAACGTCATAATCGGTTACGAGCGATTGTATGTAAAACAGTGAAAATGTGTATCGAGATGCATCACCTGAATTATATCAAACACTGTGCCTTCCGCAAATCCGCACACGACGTGACACGATGCAAGTTAACGGATGTGTATAATCATAAAAGCGTACTAGTACGCGACTTTTCTTTCCGCTCTTACCCATAATTGCTTTGCTATAACGTCGCATTTACCGTTCACCTTGTCCACACCGAAACATAAATTCAAATGCCCGAAGCAAATAGTAAGCACAAGTTATATAAAAGACATATGTGTTCGTAGTTCGCCTTGTCGACCTCGTCATTTGCTTCAGCAATCGCGCAAATGTGTAAATCCGGCATAAGACTACACAACGACGAGCCTGTTTTTATGGGCACGGCTGGGCGAGGAGCCCCTTAGGTGTAACCACTCTACTACCTAGTGTATAATCTAAGACTTGCAAGATAACCGCTATCATTTTCTCTAATCTTTTATAATATGTTTGATATGCATGTTCAAATTTGCATATCCTCGCGAGTAGTTTGTGAAGCACAGCAACGTTGCTTGTTAAAACACGGTCTCCGGCCTTATTTGAGTCAGTGGGTTGTCTTAGTTTTTGGTATTAAAATGAATCGTCATAAAAGTCCTAGTCTCGCAAACGACGGTTTTTAACACACGAACGAAGAAAATAAAAAGAATAAAGTAACAAACGACTGAAAGAAATCAGTTTTGCTTGGCTTCTTTTTTCGAACACCATGATTAAACTTTTTAGAGGTTGTCTGACCTGCAACAAATACATTAAATTCAAAGGGTGGAATTAAATAAAGTGCGTAAACTTAAAAACCGTGCAATACCGATAGAAGTAAATTTTTGTAGTGGTCCCCAGCAGACGTTGCCCTGTCTAGAAGTTGGCATTATGTCAGAAAAAAATCCGGTGTTCCGTTACCAAATTCTACAAAAACATTCGAAATTGTTACTGTCCCCGCACACTGGCCTTAAAAAAAATGCCACCACAAAAAAGCTAGAAGCGGCTTCAAGCGTTTTTTTGTGGCTGCACCGCCGCACACGAGCCACAAAAAAGGTCGCCTCAAAAAGAAGTTTGAAGCGGATTTTTTATGGCCCGTGTGCGAGGACACCTTACATTCTTACATACTTAGTTAATGTAAAACTATTCTAAAGAAGTCTGTGATAATAAGAAGTCATTGCTTAAAAGACTCGGTTTCTAGTGTATAAACTATGTCTTGTCGTTGTCTGCTGTCATTCCTTTTTCCCATTTTTAATCTGTGTGACAAACGGCGTGTGGTGTGGTGGTTACATTGCCGTGCAATTAAAGTTTTTTAATTGAAAAAATGGGTGTCCCCGCTGAAGTACAAACTGAAGCTATTTCAATAGTTCATCAATTTTTACAAAGTATAGACAAATCGCTAGCCCAAGAATTTTTGAAGAAAACGAAAGCGGTAAGTTCCATCATCAGTCATGATCAAGAAAACCACGTGTGGCCGGTCACCACACGTGCTTAAAAAACCTCACTAATAATATCTTTCTGTAACAGTTGTTACATTACTTGGTTCAATTACAATAACCTATAGTCTCGGATCTATGAATTTTATAATAACTCATCGCCACATGTCAACCGACATTTTAATTCTGTGATGCGACATTTTGTAGAATCTGCCTCCTGTGGTTTGTAATACTTTTGTGGTTTATTTTATTATTTAACTGTCTATGGATGGGGATCCTGATAACCTGCTATTTTTATGTTCTTAGCCCTTCTAGTTTCTAAATCATCATCACTGTTCCTAGATACCTATCTATAATATGTGGCAATGTATTTTTTTTGTTTTATTTTAGAAACCTCGTGTGAAAAACCTACCTTCATTGATTGATATAATTCAAGAATATAATAAAATCAAGAAACCACAAAAACCCGCAGCTGCCAGGTGATTATAATATTTATGTTTTTTAAGGTTATGTTCACATTAGGTTCTGAAAATATCTAGGTTAAAAAGGTAAATAATGTATAAATACGTTCTTGCTGTGGCAATGCTTTCTGGCCTATTTCATCACCATAATTTCAGCCGATATGCGTCCACAGTTGGGCATATGCCTCCCCCAAGCGTCGCCAAAACAAACGGTCCTGGCCTATTTGTTTCTACAAAATCTATTATCTCCCTAGAGATGTTTACGCTAACTGGTATTTTAATATGCTCTATTTGTCTCTTTAGTAAATGTAGCTGTATGAATGTTTTAAAGTACTATTTTTAGTTCATTGTGATCTTAATTAAAACTTTATAACAGTTCGGATGATGACTCCAGTGAAGAAGAGAAACCACAAAAAAAAACAGTTCCACAAGTTAATGGCAAGGCCGCTGTCCCTAAAAAAGCACAAGACTCTTCAGACTCTGATAGCTCTGAGGATGAAAAACCCAAAACACAAGTAAGTTTGAGCTAATAATCTTTACTTTGTTGTTGAGTTTTAAACTATTATAATGATGAGAACTTGTGAATGAAAATTTATGATTTTAAAACTATTTATTCGTCACTACCTCTGAATAAAATTAAATCATCATTAAATAAAATAGTTGCTAAAATAAGATCAAATTGCAAATAAGTTTTCATTGTTGTAGGTGAAACCTAAACTAGCAGCTACTCCAGCTAAGAAAGCAGAATCATCAGATGATAGTGACAGCAGTGAAGACAATGCCACATCTAAACCAAAAAAACAACCAGTGAAACCTAATGTAACTGCACCCAAAATTGTTAAGAAGCAAGAATCATCATCTGATGATGACAGCAGTGAGGATGAGAAACCCAAACCCCAACAGAAAACTCCTGCAAAGGCACCTCCTCCAAAAGTAGCCCCAAAACAGAAGTCTGATACCTCGGATAGTGAAGATAGCAGTGAAGATGAAAAACCAAAGGTTGTAGCAAAACCAGCACCTAAACCTCAAGCCAAAGCTGCTCCAGTTAAGAAACAAGAGTCGTCTTCTGATGACAGCGAGGATGAAGCACCTCCTCCAAAGAAAGCTGCACCTACACCTTCTAAAACTCCAGTTAAGCCAGCACCAGCAAAGAAACAAGAATCCTCTTCTGACGACAGCGATGATAGTGAAGATGAAAAAGCTAAGGCTCCAGTTAAACCTACTCCAAAAGCCACTCCAGCTAAACCAGTTGTTAAGGCAACACCTGTTAAAAAGCAAGAATCATCGTCAGATGACTCTGATGATAGTGATGATGAAGATTCTAAACCTCCAACTAAGGCAGCAAAACCACAAGCAACTCCTGCTAAGGCGAAAGCAGCACCAGCTAAAAAGCAAGAATCCTCAGATGACAGTGACGACAGTGATGAGGATCAAAAAGTGCCTCAGAAGGCTCTCCAGAAACCTACACCCACACCAGTGAAACCAGCTATTAAGGCTGCAGCTAAAAAAGAATCCTCGTCTGATAGTGATGATAGCAGTGAAGATGAAAAGCCTAAAGCAGTTCAAAAGACACCAGCTAAAGCTCCTGCAAAGGCACCAGTTAAAAAGGCATCATCTTCAGATGATAGTGATGACAGTGATGAAGAACCATCCAAGCCAGCTGCAAAGACACCTGTTAGCAAAGCTAAACCAAAGCCTGCTGCCAAGAAACAGGAGTCTTCAGATGATGATTCAAGTGATGAGGAAGAACCTAAAAAGAAACCAGTACAGAAACCTGCTGCTAAGAAAGCCGAGTCTTCTGATGACAGTGACGATAGTGATGAAGAAGCTCCTCCTACTAAAGTGGCAAAGAAAGAATCTAATGACCAGGTAAATTTTAAGGCTATTCATTGCAAATTAAATATTGTAAAAGTTTAGTTTTAAACATTCTTCAATCCACTACTAAATAACTAGTAATCCATTGATATTGATAGTAATTGTAGTAAAACATTGTCATCATCCTATAATACTATCTTACAGGGTGAAAATGGATTTCAATCTGGGAAAAAGAGGAAAGCATCAGATGGAGATTCTGGTGCACCTGCCAAGAAACCCTACAGTAATTTTGTAAAGGTAAATATTAATTTAATTTCATGTTTCCAACAGGTTAGTAAGTGACATTCATCACTACTTAGTGATATGTAGTAGCATCTCTCTCAAAGACGAGGCCTTTCTAGAGCTGTGAAACTTTACTGCCTGAAATGAAGATGGCAAAGTCTCAGTCAGACTTTCAGTTAGAGAATTAATATCCACTCCATCTGTTTTTTGTTTTCTTTTTTATCTTGTTAAAATAAAACCTAACAAAATAACAATTACGAGTCAAAGTAATTGTTATTTTGTCAAGTAAAATATATCTGTTTATTGTATTGGTAATGACTTGAGTGAAATTTTCTTATTGTAGCTCTAAATAAGAATTTTTTAACACCCAAATAAATTATAGGGTACAGTTAGTGTGTCAACTCCCAAGGAAAAAGAGAATGGATCGGGTAAACCAGCTCCCTTCCGTCGAGTTGCATCAAAACCCATAGAAGTGGATCCTAGACTTAAGGATAACTCATTCGACGCCAAGGTAAATGCCCCAAAGTTTGAGAAGCCAAGGCAACTCTATGTTATGCCTAACTTGAACATTTTCGCCCATGGCTTAATTGCTAGTGGCTTACTATAACATTTTGGGCATTTACTTTTCTGGAATAAATCTTTCATCAGCATCACATAGGGTTGTCTTGGTTGTAATATAGTGCTTCTCTCTCAATTAGGAGGGTGAAAACCAAGAAGGCGAAGGAAACGACGAGGAAACTGAAGGCAATCAATCTGGAGGTTGGAACCAGCGTGGCGGCCGTGGCGGATTCAATCGGGGTCGGGGTTTTAATGACAGGGGTAGAGGTGGATTCAGAGGCCGCGGAGGATTCAATGATAGAGGCGGACGAGGCGGCAGAGGAGGCTATGACAGGGGAGGCCGTGGTGGCTTTGACAGGGGAGGACGCGGGGGCTTCGACCGGGGAGGACGCGGTGGCTTCGACCGTGGGGGGCGCGGTGGAGACCGCGGAGGTAGAGGAGGCCGGGGAGGCCGCGGGGACCGCCACTCCTGGGGTGGAGATAGAGGAGGATTCAACAAAGGAGGTTACAATGATAGAAAAAGTTTTGAGGGTGGAGATTCTCAAAACAAGAAAATAGTATTTGATTAAATAGGTGAGGCAAAAAAATATATTTGATAATTACTACTGAATTTCATTTTTGCTTTTTGTAAATTACACAACATCTATTTGATGAACTGGTTGTATCTATTCAGTGACTTAATAGTGGTTTACTATGAGATTAATTATCATTGCAATAAATAAAAATTTGAAAAGAAATAATGTGAGAAATTTATTCTTATAGAGTGGTTCACGCGGGTCATGGGGTGAGCGTGCTAATCAAGACTTGAAACACACACGTGGCAAGTCCTTCAAGCATGAGAAGACGAAGAAAAAAAGGGGCTCATATCGCGGCGGCGCCATCGATACGGGCGTCCACTCCATCAAATTTGATGACTAGAAGCATGTTTTAAACAGTTGTTCCATACTTAAGAGAACATTTCTAATCTTCATGTAATAGTCTCACTGAAGATAGATTGACACTGCTTCCCATTCCAGCCCCTGCTTACCGTGGTATCTATTCCGACATGTGCGCAAACTGTATTATTTTAAGTACTGCATTTACAAACCTCATAACATACATAACTGATTCAGACTAAGATACATATGGACTAAGTTAGTAATATTACGAGTTTCTATTACTGTCGGAGCATTAAATCTGTTCGAACCGTAGCTTAAGACTAATATAATATAAGTATAAAATAGAGCTACATTGTTTTACATCGGTATATTCGTCTGTTTTTGTTAATGTCGTGCGTGAGCGAGTTTGACTCCAGTGAATCTGCAATGGACATGTTTTAATGATTTTATATCTATAATAATTCTTATGTTCCTGAAATGTTTGAACAAAAGTATAATTTGTTGCAAAAAAAGTATAATTTTGAGCTGACAATATTTATTGACATCAGACCATTGAATTTGAAGTTATTATTTTAGTTCCATACTAAGTTTTTTTATGCTGGCAAGTGGTAACCTCCTGTATGTTATCAAACAGACAAACATTTCGATAATTTTCTGTTTTCTGTCTAGGCTATTGATAACCTGAAATGATTTTGAACATCTTTATTTTTTTAGCTTTGGTGTAAATAGGCGTGTATGTTACGTACTTTACTGTGTACATAAGTTTATATAAGGTTTTAATTAAATACTAGATGTAATACATTAGTAAGTAACGAGAATAGGTATACAAGTAATACAATATTGTATTTAAAAAATACCCGTTTGTAATAGTTCGATAAGCCCGCCTTTTATTATAAAGTTGGAGTCATAATTGAATGAATTTTATTGAAGAAATAATTTCCTAAGCTTCTAAGGGGCTGTGCAAATGTTGACACTTTTGTGTCTTATACAAGCTTACGGCCGGCGTAAATGAAAATGTCTGAAGCACGCTACGAGACGCTGCTCATAGCGGCGCGCGCACGCCCAAAGAGCATGTAAAGTACGCTCGCCTACCGATGCGACCCGCCCACAGCGCTGCTCGCCGTCAAGACCGATGTCGTGTGATAGCTACACAGATCTCTATATATGTGGATAGCTATTCCGCAGTTACCTTTATTGCCCCGCACACGAGCATCATGAAAACGCTAGAAGCGCGCGACTGATTGTGGCCGGAGAAGCTTGAAGCGGCTTCAAGCGTTTTTTTGTGGCCCGTGTGCGGACTGTGCGGGGACAGTTACGCATGTTGGCAACGTGTTACATTAACCTGGCATAGGTTAATCCATCATCATTAGCAGTTCATAAAACGTACATAAACCTTTGTAAACTTAAAGATTACCGAAATGCTCATTACGTTTGTTTCGTCTTCGATTTTTCGTTTCGGTGTCGTTTCTACGACCCCTTTTTTTATCAAAAGCAGCGTAATTAAGATTTCGTCAGAGTCTAGCTCCTGCGCGCATGGGTTATAAAAATAACAGCCACCAACTGTAAGTATCGACCACCGATCACAAGTGGCTGTCGGACACTGTCTACTTAACTTATCGGTGGTTGCGTTTGTTGTTGTCGCGTGTGGCCCGCTCGTCGTAACCCTTGTTATTGTGAGTATGAGTAGACTACTATTCAGATAATGAAAAACACCGTAGGCATGGGCTAACGGATCGCGAGCAACGAGTAGCTCGCCATCTAGCCAACCGGTAACCATCTGGACCGAGCCAGAGTCGTAGACCGCGCGCCGGGAAATGTCAGCAAGAAACGCAAGGCAAAGGTGGAGTTAGTTTTAGTCAGTAAAAGTCTGAATAGAATAGAAATACTTTTGTTCGGAACAGACACAGCAACGGTTATAATAAACACAAAGTAAAAAAAGAATAAACTACACTAAGAAATAAACACACTCCTGCTTCGTCGGAGATGTCATTGGATAATTTCCCACAAAAGAAAAAAAACAACACTATATATTACGATATAAAAACTACTATTCTATGTTTGAATAGCTTTATCGTTACACCGACACATGAAAAGCGACTGAAAAAAAAAAATTTAGCCCAAGTAAATTTTGCTCTTACAATTTATTTAGGCGTTTAGTTGACGTCACGGTGGGCGCAGTGGTTAAGCGATTGACTGCGCTGTGTTGCAGGTTCGATTCCTGCGCGGAACAAACTACTCTGCCGCAATAAAGCAGATCGGTGTGCAACACTCAGTCCAAACCAAAATCACTTAGGAACAGCCCCAGAACCGATACCGCTTCTCGACTGATCCACTCTCCGTGACCGATGATAGATGACTATTTCCTGAGATTAGCGCTTTCATCCAAACATACTCATCAAGAAGCAAATATCGGCAACAATCAACTATACACGTTAATCAATTCGACAACAAGTAAAAACATCGCATTAGCTATTTTTTTTTTATTGTTGATAGGTTTGCGCTTGACCGCTATCCCAACTGATGGAAAGCGACGACGCGTGTTGCCTCCATGGGCATCTACCACAGCTCTCATACGATTAGGCATAGAGTTTATCAACCGTCCTATGAAATTTTGAGGGATCATCTCCCATTTCTCTTCTATGGCAGTTTTCAACTCCTGCATCGTCTGGGCAACTGGCTGACGAGCCCTAACACGTCTTTTTAGCTCGTCCCACATGTGCTCAATGGGGTTCATGTCTGGGCTTCTGGCTGGCCAGTCCATAACTGTAATGTTCACATCCCGAAGATATTCCCTGACGATGCCGGCCGCATGGGCTCTTGCATTATCATGCATATAAAGGAAATTTGGGCCCACATAGTCCGCGTATGGTATCACGTGAGGTTCTAAGCACTCACGAATATACCTTTCAGCATTTAATGTTGGCAGCCGTGGTCCTGTAACAACCTCAAGTTGAGTTTTGCCGCTCGCGGATATACCGCCCCAGACAGTCTATGAGCCACCGCCATAAGCAACCCTCTCTTCAAAGCAGCATTGTGCGAAACGCTCTCTCTTACGTCGGTAGACCTTCTTCCTTCCATCATTGCCATGTAACACAATATTAGACTCATCAGAAAAGAGTACACGGCTCCAATCTTGCTGTGTCCAATTTAAATGACTGCGTGCGAAATGAAGGCGCGCTGTTCGGTGGGCTCGCGTTAGTTTGGGCCCATTAGCTGACTTATGTGGTACCATATCGCGTTCTTTTAACCTTCTCCGAACAGTTCGAGCGCTCACAGATACTCCGTGGAAGTCGCGAAGTTGGTTTTGTATCTCAATGAAGGTAAGGTGACGATTTCTCAAGCTGGTCGTCACGATGAATCGATCCTGCCTTTCAGTTGTGACCCGAGATCGTGGCCTTCCTTGGCGACGAACAAAGCCGCCAGTCCCTAGGTATCTCCGATAAACATTTCGGACCGCAGATGGACTTAAATTAAGTTGAGCACTCACGTTTCTTTGGCTGTGTCCGGCCTGAATAAGTGCCACAGCTTGGGCGGCGACTTCAGGTGAAGTATCCATAGATTATTGATAGAACCTCACCTTAATTCATGAATCCCCAAGCGACCACCGGTGGCCGCGCATCTATTGTCTTACTATTGTGTCTCTAATTGACGGTATCTGAAGGGTTAATGTTAAGAATAAGTAATGTTTGTTGTAAAACCAAAGATATCAATCACTTTTTCAAGAATTAAATCCAAGTAAACCAATAAAACCAAGTTTTCTTAGTATTCGATTGTCAAGCCTCCAAATTGTCTTTTGTTTCTTTAAATTCTGTGTTCGAAATTCAAAAAAAGACTATTGAATGAAATTGTGAACGTGCCAGGTTCAAAACTGCATTAAAACTTTTTGCTCGACCTAATATAAAATTTTAGCTGGGACCAAACGAAACTGAAAATACAAGGTGGGCCAATAGATGTGTCCAGAAGTGTATCTATTTTTAAATTTTGTGGTATGGCTCTTTGGCCCAGGCCTTTGTGTCATTAGACCGATGCATTAGACGCAATTCGGAACGCAGCGTAGGTTATTTTGTTTGTGGTCGGTCTGTCACTAGTGTCACTGTCAACACATCAAATGTCATTGTCAGATGATATTTGTTTTGTTTACAAAAACTAAAAACGAAATAATACTAGTGATATTTGTTATATTTCATTAATTCATACTTATAAAAGATATGTTGCGGCATTTCAAAACAACGACTTTAGTTAGCCAAAGGTCTTTCAAAAATTTTGGACATAAAAGACAACCTATACCTGTTATGACCACAATGTGGCATGGGTTTCTAACATTTACGTTTATTGGATTAGGGATTGAATGGAAGAGGTGAACATTAATTAATATTTTTTTATTAAAAATTTTCTCTCTTAAAAGAATCCTTTGCTGGACTTTTTATTGATTTGCAGAGAATCAACGAAATTTATATCTGTTATAACTCACTGTTTACCTGTAAATTGTGGCTGTTTATTTGATAATCAATTGTGTTTTTTTTTGTTAAAGTATTTCCATTATGCTGTTTCAGGATCAAAACATTTTTATTTGGTGCTGATGGAGAAGACGTTTTTATTAAACGAGAAAATACTGTGGAGTAAAATAACAGCTGATTATGTCGCATAAATAGGTAATACTTAAAAAATATTTTTTAGGAGACACATTTATTTATGAACTTCCACACCTTATTAACAACCATTTAAAAATAGCTTTCATTTTGGGATAAATATGCTTCAATGTTAGTAAAATTTTCTTTATTTTAATAAATTTCTTGCTTATTGAATGTATAGTAGATGTAGGAATGCTAATTGATTCTAGTTGCAAATATCTGATAGATAAGCTGGTAGTAGTTATATATGATTTAAAAATAAATAAAATGTTTATATAACCAATTAATATGTTTCTTATTAAAAACTGACATTACCGTTGCGTCTAATGTACAGACCTGATAACAATAGAAATAATAAAAACAATTAATTAACCACTCTTCAGATACCATCTATTAGAGACACAATAGTAAGACAATAGATGCACGAACGTGCCGGTTCGCTTGGGGATTCATGAATTAATGTTAATGTCTGAATAATGATCAAGAAATAGGTATTAGTATTATAAAGCCGTCATTCATTCTGCCGCGCTAGCGATATGAGCAGTATATGTTTTTCGTGTTTTGAGTAGTTGTCGCGCAAAGTTTTTGTTTTTCCAGACTTCTTTTTATAAGTTATATTGTGATAGTTGAAACGTGTAGCCCAAATAAAGCGTTTTTATATTTTTCACTCAATAAAATTGTATTTATATTAGAATAGTTTTAAATGGTGGAATAAAAGGATTTTCCTTTTATTCCAAAAAAAAATACTTACTGCTAATATCGCTAGCGCGGCAGCATTATTCTTGTCGATATGGGACACTGTATAAAAGATTTTTTTTTTTAATAATTATAAATACTATAGAACAACAAACCTAAGAAGTACCGTTATATGTTTGACACTATTCTATAATAATAGCTTTGTATAGGCGTAACTAACACTATTTCAATTATCTTTTCTGTAAAACCACTGAATTATGAAACTAATTTTATTTTATCACAATACAATTTTTAATCAATAAATTAAAATTAAAATGTGTAAACGGTACTTCTTAGATTTGCCGGGCTTTAGTACATAATGCCCAATAAATCAATTGTATTATCCTATTTCCAATACATATATTAGGATTGGCTACCAGTCTTATCTTATTATCAGATAACTATACTGCTAGTTAGGATATTGTGGCCAGATCTCTTTGAATCAGCTGACTAATCTTCGAGCTTAAACTCGTGATTATGCTTGTTAAAAACAGTGCTCAATAATAATTAAAATAATAACAGTAAATAAAAGAAACTTGTGAGCTTCCAGAACCACTTAATGTGTTTAGATTTTACCACCCTATTCATTCTAAAATTATTATCAATTAAATAACGACCAGTGTGTCAGTTTATAGGCTGCATGTCTTCAGTCTTTTTTTTTAAATACGCAACATGTTTCTATGTGCTATATTCATTTTCAGAGATTTTCCGAAAGGAATTTCTTCGAATTCTTTCCTTCACTTCTTTGATCGTCTTTTTCACACGATTGCGAAGCTAAAATATCAGGTTTCAATAGCCTGCTACACAAACATTAGACTAACAACATATATATATATGGTTAGTTAGTATAGCAGCGCTAATTACCGATTTACGTTGTTAATATCAGATTGTAATCTAAGGGTGATACTTTTCCGGTATAATCGTCACATATGGGGTGACACAATGAGTGATTCTGGGGCCTTTATTATTACTATCAAAATATTGCTGGGTTCTTTTCACCTTGTTCGTCGTATTTTTTAAACTGTCATGGATTCTAGTAATGAAAAAAACTTTTTACAAAAAAAATATAACCGACTTCAATGATAAAAAACACTGAAAAGTATCAAATAACTTTAATTTTGGAAGTCGGTGTTTCTTTAATAGTTTAGTCTCTTCGTTATTTAACACCGACTTCCAAAATTAAAGTTATTTGATACTTTTCAGTGTTTTTTATCATTGAAGTCGGTTATATTTTTTTTGTAAAAAGTTTTTTTTATTTTACACTTTTTAGTTACGGTACCACCACTAAAAAGTACCCCTCAGTCAAACTTAAATACCTTATAGTCAGAGCGCATCTCATAACGGTTCTAATAATCCCAAACACGGTTAGATTACATTAATTTACCTTTCGGCTTCATCATCAGATCAGTTCGATATATCCTCTCCCCCTCTTCTTTCAAACAGTCATTAAACTAGATGCTGGAGAGGGAAAGGATATATCGAACTGATCTGATGATGAAGCCGAAAGGTAAATCTTTCAATCAGTCATTAGACTAGATGCTGATAATCCCGGCTGTAGCATCAGGCCAGATTTATGTCAACATTGCAATGAACTTAAAATTTAGTCCTGTTTAAAATGAGCCCAAACACGACTACGGTGCTGTAATTTCAAGGTTTGTACTTTTCCTGATGCTCCTGGCTTCAGCATCAGGTCTCTATGTACTTCGGTGTTCTTTATTAGCAGTACGTTTATCCACACATCGAGCCGTTTTCAATGAGCCTAAACTCGATATATCTGCTGTTTGTTGTCGAGGACTTAGGTACTCTGCAGACTATCCTGACTGCAGCATCAGGTCATGACTTGATGATCATGAGACCAAATGTGGCAAATGCCCTATCAAACATCAAAACAATTTATTAAAACAGTCCTTGCCTGTTCGAGTAACTTCTTACTGTTAAGGAGTTGTACCTTCCATCATCAGCCCAGCTACCTGAGATGGTGACGACCATACGCAAATACACAAGATACTTCATAAAATATGCGAAAATCAATAAGTGAGCCTATAAAATTTGAAGGTTGCCCTCGATTTCTCCAAGATCCCATCATCAGATCCTAATTTGGTGATAATGGGACCACCTCAGAGCTATCTACTTTCGAACAAAAAAAGAATTTTGAAAATCCGTCCACATTTGGGGGAGTATTCGACGAACAAACATACAAAAAAAAAAAAAACATACAAACAGCCGAACGTAGTACCTCCTCCTTTTTGGGAAGTCGGTAAAAATGTTGAATAACCCACTAAACAAGTCTCGTAGGTACATCATTTATACATTGTTTTTTTTTATGTATGATGTGACCTTTTTTTATTTATTATTAAAATAAACGTGGTAGAATAGTTTAACCAATATGAAAATAAATTTATTAATTGCAAACCCTCAATAGAATCGTGAACTTCGACCGTTAATGTACTGTACTTAGTTATTACAGTCTAATATATTATATTACTAGTTACTGTCAGCGACTTCACCCGCGTGAAAGCTACCCATGATAATAATGAGTACATTATTATACAGGCCGGTCGGCCAGCGATTGCATGAAATAAGTAGGTACTTAAAACGTAAAAATTAAAAAATTCAAATCACTTGGACCTTGGACTACTCCATATTTGTAAACCTAACGGTTTTGTGTACCTACTATTTTGGTGTTAAAAAAAAAAAAAAGGTTTTTTTTTTACTGAGGATTCCGTACATACTACAATTTACTGTATTCAGATTTATTCTTATTCCTGTGCTATAAGATCTTGCTTTATGCCATACTACAATTTACTGTATTCAGATTTATTCTTATTCCTGTGCTATAAGATCTTGCTTTATGCCAAATTTCAGGATTCTGGGTCAACGGAAAGTACCCTATGAATTTTGATTCCTTTGAGAGTATTGAAATATATGTTTTTTGCGACATAAACGACCGGATCTTTAAAATTCATTAACTTAGAAGTTTGATTTTACACACCTTCAAATAACCGCAGACCTGAGTATGGTTTTAATTTCAACTCAATAACACTACGCGTTCCCGAGATAATGGGTCTTAACAGACAGACAAACGGACAAAAAGTGATCCTATAAGGTTCCGATTTTTCCTTCTGAGATGAGGAACCCTAAAAAGAGCAGCTAGGAAAAAAAAACACCTTCATAAAATAAAATACTTTATTTAAGCCCACATAATATCTTTATGTGTAATGCTAATTGCAATAAAGTAAGTCTAAATAAATAGTTCTTAATATTAAGATTATTACCAACTGTAAATATATAAGATGGCAAAAATTTTATTCATCTACTTTATATTATTACAAATAGCAGGGTAAAAAAGTAATTAAACAATCTAATGCATGATAATAATATTACAAATTTTGTTTTAACTTATACGAGTAAACATTAATTACATTATTTTAATTATTTTGTATGTTGGTGCACCAATCAAATTATATTTAAATTAAGCGGATAATATCTTCTCCGCTCAGTAACGTTTTGTCGATTTCCAAAGATTTAAAGGACTACTGTTAATGTTAGTAACAGTTTACTGCAACATTCCGGAAGCTGTATACAAAGCCTTATTTAATATGTGAAATATCACAATACTGCCAACAATTTAAAGAATAGTAGTGAAAAGCACCAAATTGTTAATTATAAAGTAGGTATTATTGATACACAAAATACGCAAGAAAGACTCGTTACCTGTGACTATTTACAACTTATCAAATTGGTAAATACCTACATGGAAACAAAATGTCCCTGAACTCAATGACTAGTTTTATATGCATTTTTTTTTCGAATTTCTTTTATTTTATTTTTTATTACCTTGACAGTTTTGTTTTACGTATTGATATACGAGATTGTATATAATTAATAAGAAACACAGAATCGCTGCGTGATAATGTAAAGGCATTTTATAAATAACACTCATCACTCCGGGGTGTTTATCACTGTTTAATTTGGGCACATTAGATGATGTATTCTCAACATAATAAGGTTCTGGTGTTATTTTTTCACGACGAGAAAGATTTTCATCCTCGCGCCCGCTAGAGGTCTGCTTATTTTCGTTTGAACTTTCATTTGTCATCGTGAAATGCTCTGCCTTTTGTTCATGGCTTTCTTCTACATAAGAAACCTTTTCTGTGTTTGCAATTGGTCCCGTTGTATCTCCTTCAATAATAATTGGTATTGGAGTAGACCGATCTTTGACTCCAGAACATACTTCTAAACTCTCTTGCAAATAACTGTCTATTTTAGTTAAGTGCTCTGAAATAAGGAAATTCGCCAGTGGGCTTGGGCCTCTCTTTATTGGTTCAAAAATATCAAGGTTGTTTCCAAGTTTGTCTTCAACCTTGAACGCCGATGCCAAACTATCTTTTTCTATAGACTTGGCCTTAGGTGTCGAATTAACAAAAACGTCACGGATCTCAGAGGTTCTGCTCTCATTGAACACTGGTTCTAAGCTATCTTTTTCAAATAACTTTTCCTTACAGACCGAACTTACAATTTTATAGCTCTGTAAGTCTTCAAAATTGTCCTTGATATATTCAACGGGAGTTTTTGGTCGGGCTCTGTAGATCTGAGACGGTGTCAGCAATCTCGGAGAATCAAGTTCTGGCGGCACAGGGGTGAATTTTACTGTAATCACATTTTCATTTGTAATCGTTTCTGTTTTAACGATGTCATCAACATAATTACTTCCATCAGTAAATACGCTCGGAGAATCAGTGATGTCATGTCGTGACGACTTTTGAACTCGATCTACGGTCACCTTGCTGAGTAACTTGCCATCTGTACTTCTTATGTCGGAAAACAGTCCTCCATCAAAGTGGAGGGGTGTTTCCAACTTTCTTGTTCTTTGTGGTGAAGGCGTGTTTAGAGAGGGCGTGTTCAGAGGAGGCGTAATGGGAGAAGGAGATACGGGACGGAAAGTGGAAGTCGTGTAAACAGTGTCAGAGTTATAAATTATATTCTGCGGAGTTCTAGCGGGCGTGAGTCTTACAAAAAGGTCGCCCTCCCTTGGCGAAGAAACTCTGTCCTTCGAGGTTCTTTTTGCACACCTGTAAATAATATTTATATAAAAATTAATTCACATCTCTTCAGCAATTCCTAAGAATGTATTTTTTGATTCGTATTATATGTTATAATAATCTTATTTGCTGTACTATAGAAATAATAACTATAATTATCTTGATCTAATTATATCTCATACAAAAAAACTACAAACAAACATAACAACACGAGTAATTATCATTGAAAACATAATAAAATTATAGTATTATAATTAAATACATAAAATAGCCAAAACTACTCAAACGGTTTCATGAAAGCATTTCTACAAGCAGATTATGTGAGGTTGATAACTACATGGATCAAAACACGCTATGACAAACTTCCTGAACTTCGGGAAGTTGAATATATATTATTAAGTAGGTATATATGTACATGTAGATGTCCCAGTTATAAAACATACAGATATGATAATACAATTTTAATTAACGCACACACAAGTTCACAGTTATTGGTAAAGGGGCAGCAGACTGGCAGCGTATGACGAGCTTTGTATAAAGACGTGGGTAAATCTATTATTATTTGTTATGCTTAAATTTTTCCTTCATCCTTTTCAATATTAAAATCAATTACCATAATCGAATTCAGTATTATTTTAAAGAAAACATTTTAATTGATTTCATAGTTGAAGTTTACGGATATTTTGATGGAATGGTTACAGGGCAAATGCTATAATAAAATGAATCGGGTAACGCGCCTGAAATGTGCAGATCAGTTTCAATAGAGGAGTCAATAGCATGTAATGTAATTTATGAATTAGTGAAAAAGTGCCTGAATGTACAACTTGATTATTACATAGGCAGCTGTTTTACGTAGGTACATTATTATTGCAATGTAGGTATAAGCCTAGCAAGTACATACACCACTTAATCCAGTAGTAAGGTATTGCGCGTCATGAGAATATTGGACTATTTTATGTATTTAAAAAATATATATTATGGAGTGGAAAAATTACAGGCTTTTCATTTAATAAGATTATAGTTTTTATTTGAATTATACATTTCTAACAAGTAGTCGTTCGTATACAGTTTTTGTGTGGTTTTGTGTGTGTAAGTGTATTTTAGTAGGAGTCTCATCATACGCACCGTGCAGTTGAAGCACTGACTGTGGTAGTTATTGTTGAGCGCCTCGACCCACCTGTCGCCTGCCTCCACCGGGAAGCCGCAAGCGAAACATTTGGTCGTGAACAGGTCATTCCAATCTGAGAAATAAAGAACTCTGTAATATTGTCCCTTACTAAAATAAAAAAAAATAACCGATAAATTAAAATATCTATTTCATACCAGCTTCGCAATACGGCAAACCGTCTTCTAGGAAGAAGGGGTTATTTCCGAACAGCTTTCCACAATAGACGCAGTTGAAGCATTCTGGATGGTAGTGCTTGCCGATAGCATTTAAGCAATCCTGTAATTTAAATTGTTTAATTTATAAACGAAATTTTCAGCACAGAAACAAAATGTAACTAAACATTGAAAATATGTTGCACTTACGCCCTTAATTTTGGCGTGGCACTTGTCGCAAGCAGGCGCGATGTACTGTTCGAAACAGAATTCACAATACAGTTGGCCATTTTCTTCAACGAAACCGATGTCCTGAAGGGGACGCCTACACGTTGCGTTAACGCAGATGAAGTGCTCTGGACACCAGATACGGCCTAAAGCCGTAATGAACGGTCCCCTGTTCGAAATAAATATTTGTTAGCATTGTATCAACCATAAATTGGGGCTGAATTTGATACAATTGTATTTAACAAACCGTTTTATAAAAAAAAAACTACCGGTTAATCTTGTTAAAAAAAAAAAACAACATTCGTGCTTGACTTTACAACAAAAATCGCAATCGTTTTAATAAACTTACTTGGAGCACCTACAGTATGTGGAATAGGTAATATAGTGTTTCCATAAAATTACATTACCTCGTTATAGCTTTGTCACATTTGTGGCATACAGGATAAAGTCCTTCTGCAACGTCTGCGCATTGTATTGTGCTCAAAGGACGTGCAATTATGTGCGAGTCCCTTCTACCATCATCGTCTCTTGAAGTTTTTTTTTGTCTACGTCTAACCACTATTTCTTCTTCTTCTTCTTCTGATTTATGTTGTTGTTGTTGCTTGTCACCGCTATCGGATGGGTTTTTTATTTCTTCAGTGAATCCAGTATCGACATAGTCATTACTTTGTTCATTACTATTCGTGTTTACTTTATTGTTAGAAATTTTTAATGTATAAAGTGAATTATCATGCAGATGATCTGGAAGTTCTTTCTTTTTGATGAGTTCCTCGTCTTGCTGTGTAATTTGTGTATTCTTTCCGCTTTCATTCTTAGAAATGTGTTCTAAATTGTTAGTTTTGTTCCAAATGTTTGTTTCGCATACATTATTAATTTTATCGTTGGCTTTAGCTAAATTGTTTAATGAATGATATGAACCAGTCTCCGGTTTTTCAAATATTTTTCTTTTGTTAAGGGTATTGGAATAAGCGTTGTCAAATTTCAGTTCTGATTTTACATCATGGTTTGCATTTGTACCAGTTGATCCATTCATGCTGTTAAGAAAAGAAGATTTGTCTATTCCAGTCTTTCGTAGTGTACCAATAAAATTGTTTTCCATTTTATCTTTATTCAAATCTTCACTGCTCGAGTAACCACTACCGTTTTGAGGTTTGTCATTATTATTAATGAAACGCTCGTCCATAATTAGACTAGCATTTAGAGTTTTGGGCATAGTGTCATATTTCTTTTTGTCACCGTTAATATTAAGTGAATGACCAATTGGTGTACTGTGAACGTTAAAAGTAGGTATTGGAGAATTTGGCAATGGTGGTGGTATTAAGATATTGGGCTTAGACATGGGTTCAGTTGTTGGATGATTATTTTTAATAGTATCCTTAATTTTATCTCCAATACTCTGAATATTTTCATGTGTCTTATATCCTCTTTCTAATGTTTTAATCAAATTGTTTTCTACCGTAGGTAAAGTATCTGTATTCAGTGGGTGTTTTGTAACAACAGTGTCCTGAATTTTATCAGCCATTGACTGAATGTGGTCAGCTGGTTTGATTTTTCTTTGGATGCCAATTTCATAGCCATTCAAAGCCATTTTCGCCATTTTTCTAATGAGCCTTTCTTCTGCTGGACTTTTGAATTCAGTTTTGTGTGGACTGCTTGTAGACAGCGGATCGTTAGCTGTTAGAAAATCAAAACAATCACATATACAAACAAGTTAAAAGCAGTTATTTTATAGGGAAGTTAGTGCATATCTAGTTTAAAGTAAGTTTCTAAATACAAAATTACGAACAAACAAATATGTAAAATACCAAAAATGTAGTAATGCAAGTAAAAATATAAAAATCACGCATGTTTTCACACTTTTAGTTCATGCCACACTCACAACAGTAACACATTGTTGTATGTTTCAATCATCACCTAATATTCCCATTACAGGAACCACATAGTGGCACACGGGAGCCGGGCAGCGCAGCTTTATTCAGAACTCCCCGTCCACGTTTTGGGGCAGATGATACACCGAAAGTTTTGCCACGAGCGGCAGCTCCTACACTCGAACCTGTCGATGGGGTAGGATCACACACTGGACCTTGGTTAGCACCAGAAATCGAAGGCTTTGGATCGTAATTCTCTATTTTTCTACTGGCGGACGCCATATTTTGATTAGTAGGGTTAAGAGATGAACTCTGTGAACTCGGTTGTATTGATGGCAAACTCGTCATAGGAGGTGGAAAAATTTGATTTGGGTTAATATTAGAAGGCCGAATATTACAATCCATATTTTGCTCATATGCCCCTGCAAATGATGAACCTCCCTTTCTGATCTCTACAACTTTGGCAGACTGTGTTCTTTCAAATTCTTCAAAAGTTTTTCTGGTTGTTTGAACAGTAGTACTGCCCTTTTCCACAACATTTTGAGATTGCATTTGTCTTTGACCGTAATTTTCTTGGATTACAGAATCTTCTTTGAATTTCATATCGCCCTTTGTGTAATTTTCGCTTTTGTATCCGACATTTGAATGTCTTTGCTCTTTGACAACTGATGGTTGGGTTGATCCCCAGTTTTTACTACCACTTGTATTATAAATCTCTGCAGCAGTCTGGAAATCTCTTTGGTCCCTTTCATGTTGCTTTCGCAAATTGGCAGCATCTTGTGGAGTAAATGAATCCATCGAATAATTTTGTGGAGCAGACTCTTTAATACGTGGTGCGTGAGCTTTTAAGGGGTTAGGAGGCGGGCCTTGGGCAGGAGACCGGGATCGGTTCGGTTTAGGTGTTGGGGACCTGCTACCTTCGCGGCTCGATGGCTCATATAAGTGACTCTCAGGGGCTAAATGCTCTACTGTCATTAAGTTCATTTGGTAATGAGGTATTATGGGCGCCGGCTTGTTAATTAAACTAGGTGTGGTAGGGCGACTGCGTGATGGTGAAACTCTCAATAAGTTTTCATCTGCCATTACTGGTTGGAAAGTCATAGTGATAGGAGTATCTTTATGAAATTGTACAGGAGGTTGTTGAACCGGTGTTCTTACTTGTTGAAACTTTGGAGTTGGTGCTTGGGAAGTTGGATAAGATTGATAGGATGGATTTGGTTCAAGGGATTTTTCTTTTGATTTTCTTGGTGGACCAGTTGATGGTGTAACTAGTCGTTGCAGAACTGCTGGTGCGTTATACATATCAGGTGAAATTCCCCTTTGTGAAGGGAGCTGTTCGAAATTTCTCTGGTAGGGTGGAATGCTATCGGGTTTATGTAATCCAGATTTAGATCTTACTGCAGTTGAAGTCAGGCTTTCTTTTTTGTCTAATTGTTCAAAATAATTTTGAGCAGATTTAACAGACGAGTACCCTTGAGTCGCCATACTTGTCAGATGTGAAGATTGCTGCATCATCATTGACTCTGAAAATGTTGTCTCTTGCTTTGTTTTAGTAGCCTGTGTGAAACTAGTTTTCAATTCATTGCTTATGGGAGGAAAGTTAGTTAGCTTACAAAATTCTTCTGGTTGTGGAGGGGGGAATACTTGTTTCGGGACAGGTCTAAATGCAGACATTTCTGAAGATGACTGCAATTTACATGTATTTTGCATAGCTGAAAATTCAGAATGCAGTTGATCCGTCATTTGAGTTAATGTTTGTGTGGCGATGGGCTTCACTATATCAGATAAGTTTGTTTCAGTGACGTGTGTAGTACTCGTCATATATTGGTTTGACTGAGTAGTACTTATAGTGCCAAAAGGACTGTAGGGTCTATCCGGAGCAATAGTTAAAGCATCTCTTAGTGACCCTCTGCTTATTGATTGATTTTGATCATATGAACCTCTTCCCATTGATTGATTTTGTTCATAAGATCCTCTTTGGTTTTGATCATATGATTGAGTTTGATCATATGCCAATCTTTGATTTTGATCATATGCTGCTCTTTGATTTTGGTCATAGGCTGATCTTTGATTTTGGTCATATGCCGCTTTTTGATTTTGATCATAGGCTGTTCTTTGATTTTGGTCATATACTACACTTTGAGTTTGCTCAAATGCACCACTTCCTATGGATTGATATTGACCAAATGTCGATACTGGCGTAAACGGTCTATCAGGTGCTATTGTTAAAGCGTCTATCATAGGTGAGGAAGTTAGTTCACGTGGCGGAGGTTCTTTAGGCTCAATAATTATTTTGAAATCAGGTGGGATATACGGTTTTGTCTCTTCAGGCATGGGTACTGGAGGTGCAACTTTTTCAGGAGGATTATACGTCTTTATGGGTGGTATTGGTGAAACGGCACGTTTTTCCTGTATAAACATTGGAGATTGTTCCGCAGGTAACTGCATACTCTTTATTTCGGTAGACTCTTTAGATTCAGAATTTTGTTCAATATTACGTTGAGCTGTTTTTTCGTCTAAAGTTGTTTGCCCAATAATACTAATAGGCGGAGTTGGGCTAGGCAAGGGTGAATATGGGCGATCTGGTGCCGTTGTCAGTGCTTCTACCATGGATGCTTTATTATTTTGATTTGTTGGGCCAAGATTCCTGCTCGTTTGTAATGTCTCCCCTTGGAAATTTTGATTAGATTGTTCAGTCAATTTCATTTCTGTTTTAATTTTAGCTTGCGCCTCAAATGACGCTTTTCGTTGCTTTATCATGACTTCCTCGTTTTTCATTTGCGTGACTGCCTTATCATCAACTTCATGTTTTTCGGTTTCCATAGTTTTAGGTGCTTGCATATCATTGTTTTTCTCAAATTCAATGTTTTTATTGGTAGTTTGCAAGACTTGTGCATTTTCTTGTATTTTTTGAGGTTCTGATACGTTTGCGGATTTATCTTCTTTAGATGATATTGATTGGATATTTTCTTTTGATTGAATCATTTGTAATTTATTAACATTTTCAATGGCATCCGCGGGATTTTCAAACGACTTTGGTGGACATGTTTGTGTTTTATATACAGTTGTACTCTGGCATTCCGAAGATTCCTGTGAGAAAGACTGAATAGTTCGACTAGTTGATTCTTGCACCATTTGGGATTGTTTGCTTTGCACAACAGATTCAGATTTAGATGTTGCTGTCATAGAAGATATAGCAGCAGAAGTATATGAAACGCTCGAAGAAAATTCATCTTTTTGTTTTGAAGAAGCTAGAAATTGTTCCATAGATTGCTGTTGAGTATCCGCAATTTTTTTGCAATTGGAACTAACTTTGTTCTCATCTGTGCCACACATGGGGCCCGCTGGTTTTGAGCTTGGTTCATACTTTGGTAGTTCATCATCAGAGGGGTTTGCAGGTGGGGGCCACACAACACTTTTTACATTTTGTGCTGTTAGTCAGTTACAGTGTTAGGAAGGTTATTGAAGGAAGAAAATAGATGAAAGTAAATATTAGTAAAAATTGAAGAAGCCACTTAACGTAGATTGATATAAGCTGATCTACTAATAACAAACTGTTTAAAGAAGCAAGAAAGTTAAAGATTGATGTGATAGTACTATTATTTTATTAAATGACGCATTACTCGACAGTGCCAGGGCAGTAATTATTTTAATGCAGCGGCTGCTATTGATATCGGCTTCCCGCGTAGCGCATTCACACTATGTTTCTATAATTATATACATATGATCAATTAATAGCTATAAGAAGCTGTACTCCACCTAATTATAAATTACCTTTAAAAAGGGAAACTGGGGCCTCTGTCGAAAATAAATAATTGCCTTAAATTACTTAATTCCAATTTGGTTCACAGTAGGTATACATAGTCTTCTGAAGTTATACATAATAATTATCTTTGAACTTGTAATAAATAGTTCTTTACACGATAAGCTTGAACTATGATATTTTTTGTAAATATTAAAATAAATTTTAAGATGTCTTTTAAATTACTAGTAATGTTCAGTATAGGTACTTATAATGCTGGCTATTAGTCAGTGACTAGATATAGTTTTCCATAAAAATATGTATTATTGAATTTAATATGTACTTAATTGAAGAGTTTTTTTAAAATAAACATACGTCAGCGGCAAGTCTGTCAAGTTTAGTATAAATAAATGGTTTTATTAGACTTGCCTTGACCCTATCCTTAATATCTTTTGAACACGAAAATCATTCGATAATTATTGTGTATTGGTATGATATGATTTATATTATTTTTTGTCTTAATACTTCTACCAACACAAACCTATAAAAAAGTATAAAAAATAATTATTGTCAATGTAAATATTACATAAAAAATAGCATTTTACCGTTAGGTACATCCTAAATTGTCATTACTTATATATCTGCTTGCAGATATTTTTTTGAGTTTTCATACTTAAATCTGCATTATTTAAAAATCTAAAACTTTCACAATATAATCTTAACTAGTAAATGTAAAGATAAATAAAAAAATAATAAAGTAATTCACTTGATTGTGATAGTTTTAGATGTCGTAGGTACCTTTTCGTACGATAAAAATTATACGGCAAAAGTAACTCTCTTACTAGGCGCGAAAGGTGCCGCAGGTTGTGGAGCGGAAATGGGAGCCGGCGCGGGCGCGGGCGCCGCCACGGGCCGCGCCGGGGACAGCGGCGCCGAGCGCGGCGACAGCGACGGCGAGTACGCCGACCCGATGGATGAGCCGAATGGCTTTGGGCCCGACAGGTTGCTGGATGGCTGATGAAATTACCAAACGAATTATTAGCAAGGAATAAACCATAAATCCATGGGGTAGGTAGCGGCATCAAGTATAGGAAGAAAAACTCAAAAATAATGAAAAAAATACACAAGTGTAAACTGAAGAGACTATAAAAGCACATTCACAGAGATACCGAGACACTTATAGAATAACTGGCGTCATGGTTGAATACACAGAACAGATTTCATCTATTCTGTGATTGAATACTAAAAATCATTAATAAAACGTAGATAAATAAAATACTCACGCTAAAGAGTGATGACGATCCGTTCGTGTAGTTGTTGGTCGCCAACGGCGGCAGTGGCGTCGAGTATGTGTTGGTAGGGATACGAGCACCACTGTACAAGAAAATTATTGGTAAAACATGCTGCGTCAAACCCAAATATATAAGGGTATAAACAAGGAATAATTAATTGTAATAATTAAGAGCAAAATGAATGCAGATTTACAAAATGTGAAACAGAATCAAAATAAATCCATGACAGATTAACAAAGTCCATATAACATAGACATACATATTTGTATGCCATAGTATGGCAGGATATGCTGGGACTAAAATTGTAGCATCTATTGTACCATATTCAGACAAATAAACATTTTTGATTTGATTTTGGTCAACTCACGGGGGCACGGTAACAGGTTCAAGGTTGGGTGCAGGTGGATTGTTGCGTGCGACGAGCTTAGCGTGGATGTCGCAGTAAAGCTTCCCGTTCAGGTTGTAGTAGCCCTGGTTCTTGAGCGAAGAGCCGCACGTTGAGCATTTGAAGCACTCCACGTGCAAGTTCTTGTCCTTGATGCGCACGAACACGCCGCTAATACAGAAAGCACTCGTCAGTAGATAGCGGGGACAAAATTACTAACAATATGGACGATGCAATCTAACATAAGCATGAAGATAAAAATGTCATAAACGTTGATTTTATTTAATAAAATATTGGAATTCTAATTAGAATATATACATATGTAGAAAATATACATCTAATTTCTATACTTGTTACTTGCTACAAACATGCTCACCGACTTGCTCGTGCGTCCACCAACCTGCCACGCTACATTACATGGTGCTCATCTAAATAATATGAACAGCGAAGTGAGGACATGCTGAGTGAAGATATATAGTGGCGTTGACACATTATTTCATTCTGCCTAACTACTAAAGTATGAAAGTAGGTATAGATGAAGACAATTAATTAATGAGTAATGAATTGAACTTTTTAGCACAGATATCGTGACGAGAACGGGGTAATGCAATGGAAAATAATCGTTTCGTTAAAACACGATATGTGTACTAACTTACATGTCACGTCTCCCTGGGATGTCGTTTCGATATTTACAACATAAAGAATTGGTAGGAGTCGCAACAAGAAGGAATCACATCGAATTATTTTAATCTACACGAATAGAGCTAGTGCACAGGTCGACACGGTCGCAAACACGTCAAGACATTCAGTGGGACGTCGCTTACATAATGTAGCGATTACAGTCGGAGCAATAGGGGGTGTCGTTGACGACGGGGAGCGCGTCGCGCGGCTGCGGCAGCGCCGGCGCGCCCAGCGCGATGCGGCCGTCCGGCAGCACCTCGTGGCAGCCCATGGGGATGCTGGGCCGGTGCGGCGGCTCGGGCGTCAGCTGCTCGCGCGGCGTCTGCGTGCCCGTGCACACGCGCGCCACCGGCGGCGGCGGCTGCGGCGTGCTGCTGCTGGCCACGCGCGGCGTGCGCGACCGCGAGCGGTGTGTGCGGTGCAGGCTGCATGGAGTGCCCGCGCGCGCCACGCTCGCTCTCGAGTAAAAGTGAGAAGGCTCTGCTGGCCCGCAATATCGGGTTATTTCTATTCGCAACTCGATCACATAACTTACCGGGTCATCCGAAGCTCCGTTGATCGAGGCATCATTGCGGATCCGAATTATAATTCTTCGCAAAAATATTTTTTGTATCGAAACCTGACTCCGACTAACACCCTTAGCTTTCAGAAACCCTATGCGCAAAATCAAATTTAGCTTGCGATATGTGCTACCGTGTCGGCCCGCGCTCATCGTCCGACTTACGTGATGAGTCTTTCGCACTCCTCGCAAATGTTCTGTCCAGGGGGCAAGCCGCCGGTGTTGTTGACGGGCGCGTCGGGGCGGGTGACGGGCGCCTGCACGTGGCGCAGGCCGCTCACCGGCGCGCCTTGCCCGGACGTCGGACCCACCACTTGCTCGACTACTATGCCAATTTCACTTCATTAATTTCGACATCTACTACTTTTCCGCCGTTACAGTTTCTTTTAATATTGAAATCTCCGCTTTATCCCAGTGAATTTTGTTGTTAAATAGAATGTTTTTTCTTTTAATTTTTTTTTCAGACTACCCTCTTGAATTAGCAGTGATGTATTATGGTATGTATTTTGAGAAGGTGGACAAGGTTCTTCAAAATGTAGCCCTTTGGTACCCAATTACTCATACAATATTGGCCTAGGTAATACTCAAACGTAACTCAACTTTAAGTCGCTCTAAAGATCAGATTCTGTGCCTGTCTTTTATAGAAAACCTTGCCGTGCCTGTCTTGTAGTAAAAACTGTCAAATGCGTCAGAAAGTTAAGTCCCGCTTGAAAATTTTGAAGTTGTACTAATGTTACAAAGATAATTATCCCTTATACCTGGCTCGGGATCGTTCTGTTCTTCTTGCAGAACCTTGAAAACAGCGCTTTTCTCAGCATCGTATGTCTTCTCATTCTTCTTAAAGTTCACTCTGTCAATTATAGATAACATTGTATTATTCTTCATCTTTGGATGATGTTTAAGTATTTAGCCATGCCTACGTAATTGTTCATTAATCAGTCGATTGAAGGATTAAAACATAAGTTAGCAATGTTATCAGACATGTTCAAAAATGGGGCTGAACATCCTAGGACCGTTGTTGACATACAAATTATTCTAATTCTATGCTTTTAAAACGTAGGTATTATACAAGTCGCATTTAACCCTTAAGATACCGTCAATTAGAAACACAATAGTAAGACAATAGATGCGCGGCCACCGGTGGTCGCTTGGGGATTCATGAATTAAAAATAGTTTCTCGATTTACGCATTCATAAGTAATTTTCGAGCTAACATAAGGCGCCTTCAAATTTGCAGCACATATAAATAAACGACGCGCGACTGCAGCGCTATAACCGCTCTGCAGTCGCGCATGAGTTCAACAACATTATCATACTCGAACCTAACCTACCCTTGCACCTCGGCGGCTGCGCTGGCATCGTACTATTCTTTGCAGCTAATTTGAAGGCGCCCTTAATAATTCGAAGAATATGAAAGTTGAACTTTGAAGTAAAATCATTTTGACAGACAAACTACTGATCCTATATGGTTTGCATTGAAAGAAGTTGTAAGTGTAGAAATTGTGGTTGTTCTGGGAGAGTTGTTCTGTATTTTAGCGGTAAATGTTGAAAGTGGTCTTAACAAGAGTGAAGTCTTACCCGAGAACGCCTCCCGCAAGGACTTCAGTCTGCGCCGACAGAGTCTCCGCGATCGTTTTGTCGCTGTACATGTTGACTGGAGTGTTGTACTGTTTGTTCACTATGCTCTTTACGGAGTCGTTGCCATTCATCTATAACCAAGATTTTGCACTCATTAGCTGCAGGATCTAAATATCCAAGTCATAAGACGAACACAATGTATTAAATTCGATTTCTGCTGCTGATCATCATTCGTCCTCCTCTCCTGTCCTATCATATATTATCTTGATTCGGCACAGTAGTCGTCTAATGTTAACTCATTTTCCAGCTACGTCATCTTTCACACAATAAGATATTTCTTTTTATCTTTCCAATAATACTTACGTAACCAAAAGGCTTGGCGACATTGTTGTGACCAGAGCCGAAGGCGCGCGATGGTTGCGGTGTGGCCTTGAGAGAGGTGTTAGTGACGAGGGTTGGAGTACCGCCAATGGATCTTGCGCCAGGTCTTGGCAGGCTACCGGTGGGAGTCACGGTAGGACGCCAAGTGCCACCACCACTAGAAGATAAATAAACAAAGATTTCTTCAGCGGCAGCAATAAATATTAACTTGTAAGAAAATAACGTCAATAGAGTTTTTGAGTGGAGCCCTCATGCTAAGTGTAGTAATGATCTTTATAGGATGTTTGTAACAAATATATAAGAGTAGCCGAAGATCTAGTTGAATGTTCGATGTCCGACAGACGACGGTCAATAAATGAATAGGACATAGAAAGCATATCTATTGAAGGCTTATGTACCGTTGTACGGTGAGCTCAAGGTTGCCTCCGGCAGCGCGGATGGCGTCCTGCGCTTCCTGGTGTCTTAGCAAGTATACGTCGGTGGTGTTGACGCGGATCAGCGCATCGCCCGCTTGCAGACCAGCTCGCTCAGCTGCGCTGCCACCGTTCACCTGGAGACAAGAGAGAAACAAAATGAGAAACTGCAGTTTTGCTCTCAAACAATAAGATTTGAAAAATAGATCTGTTAATCCCTTTCTTAAACCTAATTCGGATTACACATTTATTTTGGTTCAGATTAATGTCCACTGTTTACAGTTATCGTTCACTTTACCGCTTCGCTGTAATGTTTACATGAGAATATTTATTGGATCCTCAATGCGTCAATCAATTATACGGAAAATGTGTTAATAACAATTCTAATTTTATCCTAATCAATTTGTTCACGTTGTTTTAATAAGTCATCTACCCTCTATTTAGTAGAATGGAATAAACAGTTTTCATGTGCATACAGAGTCGCGTTTTTTGGGACGAAATAGTATAGACTATATGCCAATGCCTACATTTATCCCGTAGTGCCTTTTATTTTATATAAATAGGAGGTGAAAGTGGGGAGCGGAAGGAAGCTATGGTGATGACGTCAATATGAGATCAGCGCGGGCACAGCTTGTCTGGATCGTTTTGTAAAATTAATGACAACTTTTTGTCATTATTTAAATCTGACGTAATAAGAAATTTAATTATTAAAATAATACCCATAGGTTTAGTTTAGTTTTTTTTTTTTAGTTTAGTTCATTAATAATCAAGTATACATGGCTGAGAACGGTGATCCCCAAACTAGACGTTAATCTGTATCTTGGGGATCAGAGTTGTACATTATATACAAAAGGTGAAAATTTATATAGCGAAACAGTTGTACAACTGAATTCTTACGTTGCGCGTTTGTTTTTATTTGTAAGTATATATGCCAGTTTTAATGAATAAGTAAATCATATCAGCTAGGCAGTTCTACCAGATAAAAAAAAAGCTTTTTTTACCAAAATTCTTTGTATAAATTAAAGTCATGTTTATTGTTATGGATCCCAAGTTCCGGTTTTATAAAGAGGGCCTTCGATCTTATATAATATAGGTATATATCTACCCTGGTAAAAGTGTTCACAATATATTAATAAGTCTTCGTAATACTTAGGTACGATACGATAAAATGCGGCTAAATTTCTTCAACATAAACAAAAGAAACGTCTTATGCATGAGAATCAGAAGACATTGATTTGTTGTATTTCTGTGAATGATAGTTAGGCACTTTCGGTACGTCTCGCTTTCGTGTTTTATTGCTTAGCTGCTTAATAATATTTAGTTTAGTGAGCCGAATATGCGTGGCACAGTTTGACCAATGTCAAGTGTATAAATAACTGCATACAACTAGGCTAAATTCCAGCTCGTATATGTTTATACATTCCAGAGAAATTGAGCACATATGAGATAACAAATAGATGCTCTTAGAATACTTACCTAGTTAGGTACACCTTAAACAAATGAACAATGATGAGATATTCATGAGAGAAATGTATCGAGCTAAATAGGACATTATTAAAAGTAATAATCATAATGCACTATCTTATGTAGGGAAAGGTATTTGAAGTTCCAGATTCTAAGATCTAATAAAACGTAACTTAAATTCACTCAGGCAATTAAGAACTTGATACTAGATTTTTAATTTAGATCTTCTGTAATGATGCACCAGATTTAGCCAGGCAACCTATTCGGAATGTCTTTATAAACGCATTATCTAGCACATAATATTTATCATAATCAAATAACAGATGAGGAAAGAGATTTCTCTCTGCGGATCTCGTACCGGGTAAAATGGGGTGAATAGAATCTCAAGGGGAAGGGTGAATAGAAACAAAACTTCAAAGGGTATTTTCTCGATATTTAAATATTTTTGCAGCATTTAACTATATCAATTAATTAATGAATTGTTATTCTAAAAAGTCGATGCTTTATTAGAGGCCAATAATATGGTACTAAAGCATTGATATTTTATAATTCAATGTACCTACTAAAGTGATAAATCAAACCAAAGTTTTGTTTCTATTCACCCCGTTTTACGGTACTATAATACCAGAAAAATGTCGCATGAAAAAATTTGGCCTAGTACTATACATAAGTAAGTACTTATGTATATTGTAGAAGTACCTATGTTATGTTACACGAAAACACAATCACTCCCTTTCACTCAACATTAAGTAGGCGCTCGGTTAACACACATGGCATATATCCTACCTAATGTTATATTTTTTTATACCTATTCATCTTTCTTTACAAACTTTTATTTTATACTTACATAATGTAAGAGTAATATGTATCCACCTACTTTTATACATTAGTCTGGAACAACTAGAGTCTGGCATTATTTTTACTTTTCCTGTATTTGTTTTTGTTCCAAATTAGTTACTTATTATTATTATTCCATTTATTTACGTTATATAATTAAATATTTGAGTATATTTCTAAAAACATTGAAAGTTTCTAAAAATCTTTTTGAGTGAATAAAATTTCTTTAACCACAAAATTGTAGCATATCGGCATCCGGAACAGGGTCCAATTTAATGGGGATCAGAGTTCCTGAGAGAGGAATCTCCTAACAGCCGCCGCTGCCGTATCCACGTGTAACCCGTTTATTAAACTATTATTATATCAGCTAATTCGTTAAAAACTAATTAATTTTGAGGCGACAATTCTATGAACAAATTAACACTTTAAAACTATTAACAACGCAATGAATTATTATCTTGTCGAAACAAATGCGTAATTAATGGAACACCGTGTCAGCTGTTGAATGTTATTTACTATCTGACGGTATTGAGTACTGGCAACTCATGCTTGAGTTAGGCAACAGATGGGTACTACACTGCTAGTCCAGTGAGTGGTGTTAACACAGAACGGTTTTGAAACGTAAAAACCCATAGTAATAAATCGGCACATTACCTAACCATGCATGTATAAGTATGACTCATCAAACTGCACTCAAAGGCTTATCTTTATGAGTATTTTCACTAGTTTGGTAGGACCATGTAGGTACGCAAGGTGATACTGTAATGGTATTCGTTTCCGAATGATAATAATAGGAATATTAAGCCTTATTATTAAGATTTCTGAGGAAATAGTAGGCATTCTACGACATTATAATCAAATTAAAGGCAAATCTACCAAGACAACCGCTGCATAATATAGGAATCTTTTACAATTTTACAAGGATTAGCTTTTATCACCGTTTAATGTATAAGCAAGCTTGGTGTTTCTAAAAAATACTTATACTAAAATACTGGCAGCAAAAACCATTTTAGTTTCTTCTTTTAGAACTTAGTTGCACTCCAAATGATGCAACTCAACAAATACCATAGTTTACTTTGTGGATTCATATTTGGTACTTATTTTTTTTATTTTTGAATAGTAACGTAAATCTATTTAACACAAGCACCTACCTATCTTTGCGTCGATAATGTTTCAATTAATCACACAATGCACTGATACGATTCACAATCATTCACGTACAGACCACAATAACGACTGGCAAAAAGTGACACATCGCGATATACTATATGTTGTCAAGACATTTTACTGATTAACCTTTCCCCCCCTTAGTCTTCAGGCCATGTTTCCTTCCGGCTCGTTCACTACCGGTAATTGGCAACTTGACCCTACCTGCCAAAGAATTCATTTTATAGATCTGCTACTTATATGGCGACGCCAGACACATGCCTTGCAATAATTTGCGCGCGCAAAAACTGGCATTTCGAGAGGGTCGCTAGCCAGGTGGAACTGCATACCACCTTGCCATTGTACGATCTATATATTTTTTGTTTGGTCGTTTCATAATGTATGTAATCATTATATCAATATTTATGTCATCTGAATATTTATTTTATACTTATCGGTTGAGGAAAACGAGATATTTAGTGAATATTTAAATGCTTAGAAAGTAACCTACGCTTACTAAGCGAGGAGTGGTTTTAATTTTAACTATTCAGTTTTCCTCAATACGGTTTTATTATTATATAGCACTCATTTCTTCAATAGAAAATTATATCTTCTGAGTTAATAGGAATTCACAAGAACCTATGTACTTAATTTTAATTCTGTTCGTCCTGCGTCTTGGTAGGTAATACCAATTATTGTGAATATAGGTGCAGTTCATAAATATGTCGAAATTCTTAGTTTTAGGAGCTTTTGTAGCATACATGCACACGTGCAGTCTATGAGTGTCCTCAGAGCGAGTGCGGCGCCGCACGCGCGGCTTCCATATACGGCAACAGGAGTACAAGAACAAGAAATTAAATGCAGTCCGCCGCCCCGGCCGGCCCAGCCCCGGTCGAGGCCGCGCCGTATTATGTTCTCTTTATTGTCTTCCATTCTTCTCTCAGAATACGTAGCCGGTGAACACGACTTGCACGATTATCAATCATTTATTTTTTAGTGCTTCTCATTGAAACTTAACTTTGATTAAAGGTTAAATTTGTTAACGATTCCAGGTGCATATGGCTTCAACCGGGGCAAGTTTGCACTGCGTAGCTAGGTCTAAGATAGACTAAGATTAGAGTAGGTATGTAGTAGTATTTTCCTGCATTTTCTCTCTTGAAAATATTGTGATGGCACTTGCCCAAGTTTTAACAACCAACGTGTTAATCTGCCCGTCACCTACTCACCTCTAATATCTTCATTGCACTTGACACTTCAACATCTAAAATAAGCAGTGTGTCAAGAGACTGATGCGACGACAACCGTGTAATTTATTAGCATTAGTCATTGTTAATGAAACTGGCTATATTCGTTTAAACAGTATTTTAAAATAAATAGCCATTCCGACAGTATCGGTAAGGTCTCATCTATTTACTATGTATTCAAATATCAATTCAACGTATCTTATCCATTAGAACCCTATTTGAACGCATACGGTATTTATCGCTAGAAACCAGTGTGGTATGTAATTAGAATAGACAAATAGCGATAATCCACAGAAGGCGTTGTTGTCGTTGGTCGCCGTTCCAATTTCAAAACAAATCCCTGCCAGTACGTGACTCAGATTGTGTTCCATATAAACGACAGAACCCGAATAGTTACGCAACAGCCAATGGCCAGTAAGCTCTACGCGATTCCGGTTAATAAGAGTGAAACTGGTACGTGGCCGTGGACATAAACACATCAGCAAAAAAGAAGGTTTGCAGCGTTAGAAATAGTCTTCATTATAGGTAGTACATTGCTCTAGAATGCAGCACGACTTTAAACAATTCAACCATCAAACAAAGCTATCATATTCCAGATTTATGTACACAGTCGTTCCTAATTAGGTTGAACATTTAGACAAAAGCTTTACGAGCTTTTGTTACAACTATATTCGGCTTATTTATTGCAGTATAAAGCAACCTAGCCAAAATAATTTTAATAAGGTGCAAAGACCTATAAAACCTTAGTTACGCTTGACTTGACATGCAATTTAAATTTGTCCTGAATAAGATTATCTTTCACAATCCCTCGTAAGAAGCCTTTGAAATTTATAGCGTACTACCCATAAAAATATTTAATTTAACCGTGCAAATATCCAATTTTAGCTTAATACATGAAGGCCAAAACGGGGATACCCGTATAATTTTCTTTCTTTGTATTCAAGCGTAAACAAAACACAGGAAAACAAATATGAAACTTTACACGGTTAAATCTTTATGACCGGTTTAAAAGGATGGAGGTCAAATATTATTTTTATACTCAGCATAAACCGAAAATATATATACGTATTACAATAACACGTTAACTGATAACCGTTTATTGTTTGGAAGCACCCGAAGCACTAACATTATGTGTGGTCATAAAAACATGAAAAATATGGATCGTAACGATCGTAACATTGTTTCACAAAAGTTCAATTACAGCAAACTTGTTTGTGATGAACTTATAACAATGATTTCAGAATCCAGACCAAAGCTTTGTTACCTATGATCGTTTCTCAAATTGTGGAAACTTAAAATGCAAACATGAGAAATCATTATAGTGACAAGCTCGCATTAACCAACATCTAAGTATAATGAGTGCCAACATGGCATGTTTGAAGAAACTTTAATTCATGAAATCATAATTGACATTATACAAGTTCAATAAACTGACGAACATGATTTGCATGACATCTATTTAGCTAAACACAATCATAGAACATGATTAGAGTAACGCATGAACATGAAGAAGTACCGTTGGCATCGGGCAGGCCAATACCATCGTTTGCTATCTACTTATTGACATTGCTAAACGTCATACTGATCGATACGGTCAAACGGTTCATGGCTAAGATAAAAAAATCTACAACGATCTACTCTTTGAAATATATTTTAAACTATATGTAGATATGCATCGATCTTTCCCATGCTAGTTCAATTTTAATACTTTCATCCTGCCAACTTAATAAGAAAGTTTTCGCATTGTTTGGTTTTATCCTCATACTCAAAATGTGTCTTAAACCCAAAAAAAAATTTAGAAATCACGAAAGTATCATGTATAAAACAAAATGTATGTGCATAGGACGTACGGGTTCATTAACATTGAATATTTCAATTTCTTGTTTGTAGGCTAAGCTAATATTTTAATCGTGATTCTTTAATCTTATGGTGGAATCATTTTATTCGTTTACAGCGCTAGTATTCAATGAATATTACTATAATATTAATCACAGTACAGTTTCACATAGCGGACCTGAATGACTCCACTAACACTTGCTACTGTAGTCTGCTATTTTGCGTGCTCCTTTCAATTTAACACAACAATCTTATGAAAAACGTTTTTCAATTATTAAATAAAAAGCATTTCAAAAGCACACATTACAAAAATACAAAAATGATTTAAGATTTTCCTAATATTTTTTGTTACTTAATGACGAGTGTCAAACAAGCTCCAACGGGGTCAGGTAACAGTTAATGAGTCGGTAAAAGCTCCTTCGGATAACTAATCGTGCATTAACAATGTTTCTTGTACTGATACATACTAAAGTAGACCTGCTGACCTGGCTACATGGTAACTAACCAGTTTGTTCATTTTAACATATTGAATTTTTTTATTTATTTTATTCATTTTAGAATCCTTAAAATGAATGTTAACAGTCTCAATATAAGTACAAATATTACTTATAATTTTAATGATATCTACAACACTGTAGCCTGCATTATTTGCATTTAACAAAAACATTTGGAAATGAGTGCCACTAATCATTAAAAATTATAAAATCCGACTTCTTACATCAAAAACCATTTAAATTTGAATGGCTTGGAAATCGGTTGTCAGGAGGAAAATGTCTTGAGGAAAGTTACTCGTAGTTTACAATTTGGATGGCTATAACAGTAGGGAAAACTAAACCATGGATGGAAGGTAAGATAGATAGTATATGGATAGATAGGTTGCAGCTGCAAAGATGGCGACTAATAGAAAAGTAAGGAAGAAGATGTCATACTGAAAATACATATATCGGGCTAAAGGGCAAAAGAGTGATGATGATCTTCCATCAAGCTCTTCACATAAATAATCTAAAGCTTTCTTTGTTAGTTTAAGTTGCGTGCTTTATATGTATAGCTAAAATGGGCGTTTGAATCGACCAGATTAATAAATATAATGTGCGTTTGATATTCTACAATCGTCTAAAAATAGAATGAATTAAAATGCACATCTACAATAACAGGAAACTGATGTAGGACAACAGACTCTGATGGAATTACGTAAGGGAATAAAAATTGTTTATTAAAAGGTCTCGCGTTAGGATACCTGTTATTTTTAAGAGCACATGTATATTTTATATGTCTATTGTTATAGAAACGTCGGGTGTCGCCTGGTTATCGTCTCCGTCGGTGCTCGCTGCCCGATCGACGCGCGTGGGAGGACGAGAGCGAATATCTCTACGAGCCTGTGGACTTTGTGGTTATAATCTCTTATTGTTACATTAAAACGAGATCAAAGATATAATCATGTCGACTTTCATTATAGCCATTCATTAAATTAATAGTTTCGTGTTTAAAAGCTATACCGGTCCCATTCTTATATTCATTGTGAATTTGCGACTCATTATTATCATTTCACATAGTAGGTACCACCTTCCATAATTAGTAGCTATGCAGAGTGCATAGCTACTAATTATATATATTATAATAATTATATGTATAGATGTGGTATAGACTAGACTGCTTTGTGAGCATTATTTAAAGCGAATTGGAATACACTCGTTCTTATTAAATGGGCAGCGGACAATGAGCAAGGCCTCCAGGCTCGTAGCCATTTAATTTTCTGCGCATTTTAATCTGCTCGATCAATTTCGCTCATCCAAAAAGTAAAAGTGCTTGCCTTCATAATAAAATGGCCTCAAACCCAACTCTTCATCCTCAACTTTATAATTATACATTTTTACTGCATAGGTACCTACATAACAGATTGATTAGTCCTATTTTCATCTTAGTATATTCAGTAGGCTATGATTACAAACTTATTTACTAGTTCCTTGACTGGATATTGTAACGAATAGTTCCGTTTCAGTACCTTCTGAACGACGAGGGGTGTGCCGAAGTCTTTGCCGCCCTGCAGACGGAAGCCCAAAGGCTGCTGGTCAGCTTTGTTCAACCGCACAGTTAACAACTGTGCCATCTGTCAACAAAACATAAAAAACACATAAGTATATGTTAAAACAGTTAATTTTAATAGTCCTAATTTTAATTCTCATTTGGTCTCTGAATGTCTGTAATGATCGCAAAGCCGCTGGCCCCAATGCCGGTGCACACGTCCTTTTCGTCTGAGATGTGCCAAGTAACTAACTAAAAACACTAATGAACACACAATTATTTACCAATTTATGGCATTGGCAAAGATCCGCTTAAGTTTTAAAACTCGACATAATACGTGCGTCAGGCAAAAGTCGTTACCGTTCCCGAAAGAATGGAATTGGAAAGTGCGTACAAATAATGATGAAGTAATCTGCTGTACCATTAGCCTGGCATTTGATCGACCCAATTGAAGATTTATTTTCTGTCGGGCCCAGCCTCACTGACCGCGCTCTGTAAGTATGCAGACATCTTGCGATCTATTTTATCTTCGATCAAGATCTAAGTGCAAACCAAAAGACATCAGTGAAAGGAGGCTGAGAGCGAAACTCGTTTATTTATACAAGGAATAAACAATAATCAAATCATTTATCGTTTTTCGGAGGTCTTAGATTTCTCTGCGTGATATTTTAAATTTGATTAAAAAAGCACCGATAACATCGCAGTTCTCTAATGCTACATTCCTGCTCTATGTTGTGTGAATAAAAACGCTGAACGATACACATCTATACAGGGGAACGTACTTTTATTGTATAGGAGAACCTTTTGGTAACAATAACCAGATCATCTTTAACAGAAGTAACTTAGATATGTGCGGGAGTTTTATAATTAACTAGGTGCGCCTTTAATAAATAAAATCAGAGCACAAACACTCGGTTAGACATCAAAATGATAATAAATCGCAATCGCAAATGAACGTGAGCCTAGGAACAACCTAAGAACAAGTTGTCAATGTTGTCAACCTATCTAATTAATCTTTTGCCCTCTTGACGCAATCAAACCTAATTAAAAGATAAATGGCGGTGATGCTTTATGACTAATATTGGCATAAAATATTCCACAAAATTAGGTACTTTCCTACCTACTGCAATTCTATTTTCGAGTTAACAACTCTATATCAAGACCGGCTAGTCCAACTAGCATCCGTAGTTTTACGAGGAAGCTTAAACATCGTCCGAAACTAATCGCCGCCGGTCACGTTCAGCAAAATGTCTTGAAAACAGAAAATGCCATAAAAATCTTGAAGTTTTTTTTTTATATCTTTTGTTGCCAGATCTTGTTGGCAATCAAAAGTTATGTGGCGCGTTTTGTAAAAACAAACTTGTTGAATCTAAAAATAAAGTGCATGCAATTTATGCAATTGTTTTTTCAGTTGTGATTGTGGCATTCCTCAGCCTTGCCCGCTACATCGGCGCGGCGCCAATCAAGAGGTCGCGACACTCTTCAGCTGACACTTACGTCTTCATCAATTCGCTTCAATTCATAATAAAAAGTGGTAAGTAACGAGCTAAACAAGCCGTTTGTTATTAATGAGGCGACATTCAGCCACCGATTTCACAATTGTAGAAAAATATTTGACATTGGCAAAGTTTTGCATAATTTTATAATTCTTTTGTTGAGGTAGGTGCGCAGGTTTAGGTTGGTTAGTTTAATAATTATGTTAAAAAAAGTTATGAATAGCTGTACGCAGCCAATAACGTTTTTAGCTCCAAAGATCAATAGCAAGCTTGTATTGAGCACATGTGTCATGCTACCATGATGTAAAATTTAAATAAATATCTACCTACGCATAAATAACCATTTTATAATTACCTATAGGTACCTACAACAATATAAAATTCAATAAATTATCTATGTAGCATCTACTATTCGATGACTTATAAATTTATAAATATTATGTAAAATTAAGTATTCATACCACGTAATAGAAAGATTATGTTCAGTTAGCTATTTCAATAACATAAAACGAACTTATAATGGTCCGCTTCTCTCATTATAATTTTAAATAAGTTTGTTTTGTATTGATTTTCCTGCCATAATCCCGCATCTTCTCAGCATTGTTGGCGCTGCGTTTACAATGTCATCTCGCGCCTTTGTTCGTGATGGACGTAGTTTACAGGGGACTGCCTTATCTCAAGAATGCTGTATGATAATTTATTATAGCTTCTTTACGACTCAGACAGGCTTAATGTGTTTTTACATTTCGATTTTACTGAAATGTCAAATATATTAATAAGTATTTGGAAAAAGAAACCAGCTCTTTTTATTTGTTTTTAATTAGCTACAACTAATTGTAGATATCTATTTACTTCAAGTTCATTGGTAGACAATACAATACCATATGAAACAAAAGTAAGTACATTTTGATACAAGTTGAGAGGCTTTTTCATTGGGTTATGGAGCCGAGTGTTACTGTGGCTTTCCACGTGTATTAAACGACGGTTTTCAACATACGAATAAATAAACTTGGGCTGCCTGGCGACCGTTTTCAGTAACTAGCTCAAAAATACAGATATAATCATATAACACCTTGTTTGTTGACCGTACCTACAACCAACAAGTGATAAACAGATATGAAATCCAAACAACAACCAATATCAGATTTAACCACACAGATATACATATTACAGGCATAATTTTTGCTATTTATAGGGACAACACCGTACAATTTCCGCTAATAATCTGCAGTAGTTCCAAGAACTATCTGTGTAAACATATTGTTCAATATATTTTACGTTTGATTTTTTCTTCGGATTGTTAGTCACGCGTTAATCGATGACGTCATGACGTCAGCGGTGCGATGCCGGTGAGTAAGCACGAAAGCCCGCGTCCGCTGTCGGTCACAAGAGCGATTACCTCGGTATTTAGGTGAAATGGAGTCTCTGTGAGATGTTATGATTTCCCCTCCCGTCGAGGCGCATGCGGTTAGTTAGCAATTTAGCATAAAATAATAATTGCCAATCAATTTTTCTCTCTATACAAAAACTAGCAATTGGCGAGCGACTTCGTTAGCGAGAATGTTTTCAGAAAATCTGTAGTTTTGATAAACTAATAATTACAGCTTTTATCACTAACTCACGCTACATCATCATCATCGGCATTTTCAAGATAATCCTTATAACCTTTAAGACCCCCTAAATCGTCTAATAGTTTTGAAAAACATATATCAAATGAAAAAAAAATATTTAGATATCTGCCTACTTGGGATACTATTTCATTAAGGGTCAGGTATATCGGTCCAAGGATTAAATTTTGCATATAAACGAATTTTTCTTCCCCTTAAAAGTTAATTTTCATAAACCCTTTCTTAGTGGTCGCCTACAGGCTACATTACAAAAGGAAGCATAATGCAAAATGTCATTCCTAAACGGTACTTTTGGATAGTTTTGGCTGAACGTTGGTAAGTATGTCAATCAGTCAGTTTCTTCTTTTATTTATATAGATGAATACATAGTCTAGCAGCAGAAATACTACTACCAAAATGATTTACATATTATAATTATGCCTAAAACACTTTCGGTGAAAACGTAGAAAGCAGGCGCGCAGGCTCCATACATCGGTCGAACAGTAAATCATTTTCTTCGCCAAATGAACAGAACCAGTTTTTTTAAACAGCCTCACAAAGGTTGAAACCGGTAGTTTGAATCAATAACGTTTATGTGTTTGCATACTAACAATCACCTTTAATTGATTTTTAAAATACCTACGATTTTGAATGACTAATCAAGTTATCAACTTAGGTACTTTAATTCATGAATCCCCAAGCGACCACCGGTGGCCGCGCATCTATTGTCTTACTATTGTGTTTCTAATTGACGGTATCTGAAGGGTTAAATGAGCAATTGGTACTTACTGAAAACTGCATTAAAATAGGTAGGATCTATCTAGCTAATTTTACCCATAGTTCTCTAAACTTAGATCGTGGAGAACTTGCAAGAACTGTAGAGGTACCATATTTTATTTCACACAAATTCAAAGAACTAAATGGTACAACATTCGGCGCCCGAGAATATTTGCGAGCAATTAACTAATGAGGTATGTAGTTAATGTAACGAGTTAGTGACAAGTCGAATGTGTATTGGATAGCACCATGTTCTCACACCTGCGCAGGCGCATGTAGCTTAGCGGGAACTAATGCGGGATGCGTGGGAGTCTCATTCCACAATATAAATAGAGTATAAATATACCGTACCGTTACTCGGAACATACATAATAGATAACAGATTAAAAAGGAGGGATTAGGTGTGGTAAGATTTAGAAAATATTTTCTTAATTTAGAAAATCTTTATTTAGAAAATATTTACTAATCTTTAAAAGTGAAACATTTACGATACAGAAGTGATGCCATTTCGTGTTGTAATTACAAAATACATACGTGTGTTCAACATTGTTTACTCAGCTGTGGCCTTGCGAGGTCGCGCTGTCGCCGATGCTTTAAAGGCTAAAAAGTCGATCGAAACTGTTAATAAGTGCGAAACGATAATGTCGAGAGCGTGATCAATAAACCGCGTGGGTGTAGTTGTAGGGCGCAGCTTGTGCATTGGGTTGCGTATGAGACAAACGCATATTGCATGCCAGAGCAGTCCGGTCAGGCCCAGGCCGGGCCGGCGGCGGCGGTGCCGAGGTGTCGCAACGCCGTCGTCGGCTGCTGAACTATTCGAACCAGCTGACGCGACACGGCGTCGTCAAACCGCGCGTGCTGCTCTGCTCGACTCACCGATGAATGATGTTGCATATTTATTCTATTCAATTACAATACACTATTTTTACTCATTTTTCTGGCTTGCACACAGCCCTTGTGATCAATTTCGACTGCCAGGGGTTATTTTAAGTAATGTTTTCATCCACATATAGATAGGTAAGACGCGGAGCAAGAAATCGAAAGTGTCAAACCTACGCTACAGTCAGACTACAAAGAAATCGAAGAATTTAGTCATTTTTTTATGCATACAAAGATATAAGTAATAATTAGGACTGTATGTTGATATTTGAAAGTGATTGGTGCATCTAATACAAATTCCCCATTGGTCTTTACAAAGATCTGCCTTAACAAAGTTAACCTTCCTTTTATCGCACATGCGGGTGTCGCTATCCTACTGTTAAATGAATATTTTACGTCGTTGCTTGTAGGTACATATTTTTATCTTTTGAATTTCACCAGTACACGGTGGACTTTCCTCTTGAATATCACTCCCAGTTTGTTTTTTCACGGTTTTCCTGTACTTATTCCAAATATTTTAAGGTCAGCGCATGTCGTCTGCTTTCATACTTCTCTATTCGATATCGACTCAGTAGTTACCCATTTTCTAGCCAAACCATCTCTGACACAGACTAACCATTTCTTCGGTTTTCCCTACTCTTATAGATAGTTATCCCTTTCCACATTCATATTCATAGCTTTTCTCACAAAATGTTCCTCACTCCTCTTCAAAGCATGCATGTAGGTACCATGACAACCGATTTATCCCGTTTCTATTTTTACCATATTATAACATGAATTGAAAAATTGCTATAAAATCAGTAATGAAGTAAGATTTTAGCGTATTTTTCGTTTGGTGTTTAAATATAGTTCAGCTTCGTGTTATTTCTGTGAGCGTGGTGTCGGTTGCGTCTTGCGTCGCTTGCGCAGACAGGCGTAAACTTGGCACTAACACTGCCGGGGGCTGTCAGCGTCGTCGTCGCACGTCGCTCTCCAGGATTTAACGCGATTTAACGTCTTACAGCTAAATATGAAGTAACTTGTTGTATAACTGTGTATTAATGTCAATAACCCCCAAACTGCAATGTAAAAACCTTGGTGCGTAAATATAGAGCGGTTACGAAAGAGTTGGCGTTCTGCCATCGCGTTATTCGGACGCCACACTGATAACGTACTTCACCAACATCTAATAACTTTCGTATTTGATTATCCTAAGATAAGCTGCACTGATATTTATTTAGTGAGTTTATCTAAGTACATTACAGTAGCAGTTACTGTATGATATTTTAAAACCGCGGACTAAACACTCGATGGATATCGCGAGTGGGGCACTGTAAAAAAATTTGTGAACAAGTATTCGATGAAATTAACCAGGAAAGGGCGTGTTTCCGTTTTATTTGTGGTGGCATTTAGTATTCCAATTTTTTTATCAGGAATGAATTGGTATGGACATATTACTCGTACTGAACTACTTGATAACTTATATACATGACTGGCAAAAAAAGGGCGTAACAAAAGTTACGTGAGAAATCACAAATAGGTTACCTGCCTGTACGAGAATTTGGTACAAAACGTACAAGTTATATTAAAATTTGATTGCATGTTATTTAGGCTTAACAACTAAAACTGATAAAATACCGAGTCCCATAAAACCGTCTAAAAACATAGAACTTACTACACTACGCTCCACTCACTACACAGTTTTTACAAGCAGCGGATTGGGTATCCTACTAATATATCCCCAAAATAAATAATAATTTAGTCCTGAGTTGTATTTCTTAACGACATCCACTAATGGTAAAAATTGGAGTAAAAATTTTGCAGATTTAGGATTCTCCTAAACCACACTATGCACGGCTTTTGCGTTTTCAAACAATCACTGTTTTTTTGTAGCCTAAGCAAATATTAACGCGTTGTTAATTTTATTAACAGCCTAAGTTTACATTAGAGTTTAAAAGTTCAGTACTGCATTTCATAAAGTAGAGAAAAAAAACAAACGCAATATGCGGCGTCTCCTGACATCTATCCAAGCCTCCACTTCAATGACGCGCATTTTCAGATACATACTACGTTATAAAATAAAAATAACATTCATTGATGCGAACACCAAGTTCAATGTTATTGTGCTTAAAATACTTTACACACATCTCGCTACGAAATTACTTTTGTCATTGAAAATACTTAACGTAACATCCAGGCGAATTTTTAGAATAGCTAGCTGTTACGTATGAATATGTAGGTGGAGCCTCATGTCATGTGTCAAGACGAAGACAAGTTTTGGCAGACCACCAACAATATTAAACTATCTCTATCCAAGAATCTACGAAATTAGACGAGACCGTAACCATGAAATTAATTTACCTACGGTCATTATACGTCTACTACATAATACAAGATTTTAATGAGTAAATTGTTATTTTGAAATGACACAAAATTCTTAGAAAAATCACAATATAGGATGTCGAGAGTCACTCGTGGAACTAGTTTTCCGTTTTCAGATGTGTTAACAATCTCACACATGATCTTGACACAGCGGCACAGATTCATTGCATTGTATTTGCAGATATCTCCTTACGAGCAGTTTGTGGTCATTCCGAGAAGGTACATACAAGTATGGGCTGATGTTGACGTCACCTCGTTCAACGCATATGAGTAACGAACGAAATAAATAGCCACGTTATTGTTCTGGATCAATTCATATATCATTAAAGTATGTAGATATGAGTTGATCAAAACGGATGTGCACGACTGATCCCGGTGCCATATTGACATCTTTATGAATGACACACAATTCAGTCTGTATCTAACCAGTCGACAACAAAAGTTTTATATAGCCCCTCTTCTTCTGGCCTGTTAACTTAGATATACACAAATAATACGAGTTGCAGACACAACTACATAGATGCCTCCATTTATTTTAGACTAGCATTTTGCCATACGACTTTGTACTCGAGTATATTTACATCTATAACACCTCTTATGCCGTATTTTGTAGAAATAAAAACTATAATGACAGTCTTGGTTATTCATTTTGTGCCAAGTTTCAAGTTTATTAAAGAGAAAAATAAGAATTGTCCATACAATCTTTAAAACCCCCTAAATTGTGCTATTGAGGGTAGTTATGACAAAAAAACACAAACCTTATTATTTACTTAGATTACTTGTTTGTGTCAACTTTCAAGTAAGTATACATATGTTATATTGGCACACAGAATGAGATTTTGCATATAAACGAAATTCCCCCTTTTAGCTTGAATCTAAAATTCCTTTCTTAGTATCCGGCTACGTCATAAAAGGCAGGCCTGTGCAAAAAATACATGTTCCTAATCCCAGTAGTTTCGGCTGTGCGTTTGTATATGTCAGTCACAGAAACATTCAAATAATGAAATCATTGTGATCCGAGAACATGTACCTATTTATCATTATTATATTACAAAATATTATGCAGGTGATATATGATATGTTCTCGTATATAATGGTATATAATTATATGAAGAGTCCGAAATATCCTGTCTAACATAGTCCACGTGTTCAAGATAGAGTACCCAAGCTCTACCTGCATATCTAGGCACAATTTTCTACTATCATACTAGGTAGACCCATCTAGTGAAAGTCTCATCAAATTTTATAGTGCAATAGAATCGCAAGCGCACTCAAACAATGATCAAAGAAAAAAACATTAAGTTCAAAGGTTAATGGAGGCTAATTGTGAATCGATACAAACAAGTTTTGTTTATGACCCACTTCAGAGATGGAAGCCGCAAACGCGCTTTTTCATTCAACAGAGCAGTCGACGATGTTTTAAAGTCTCAAAAGTAGGCTCATAGCTTTACAATATAATAAGATGGAGCAATGAAAAATACAATAAAAAAAAAATTCTTGCTTGTAGTAGATATTTTGTTTTTCGTATTGTTGCTACAATCAACAGGTATGTACCAATTGTTTAAGTACCGACATATTTAAGACAAGATAAATAAATTCTCATTAGATTTAAGTATCTCAAGATTACTACCATCTTTGAAATTTACTTTTCTTATGAACATAGATTTCCATCATACACAATACAAAAACATTAACATCCCATAGTGGATGAATATTGAATATTATGTCAAAGGGCAAATTTTACTTTTAAAAGCACTGAAAGACCTAACAACTCATAAAACCTTTTCTTCACCTCAACCTGAACGATGAGTTCAACAAAATATTTGTATAAAGTAGAAAGAACACCTTGGACAACAAGTAAAAATGAAAATATGCGATAGGTATATGTAAATATGGTAAAGTTATACGTAAAACTGCAACAGAATACACAGTGATGTAGAAGCACTAAGGCGCAATCGACTATGAGTAATCTAAACCGTACCCACTAGCCAGACAGACGACCCTTATGATTCATCGATTAAGACCCAAGGCTTAAGAAAACATGAAAATAAAAATCGAGGTGAGGAATGTCAGACAAACAAAAAATATTTGAGGATGTGAGCGAAGTGCCGAATGATCTTCAAAATACTTTACCGATTGACCTCGATGAATCTATAGATACAATTTAATTTCAAAATTTAAGTGTCTTTGATATTCAGACGCTAACTGTTTTTCAATACAAACAAACCAACCCAGATAAACACTGCAGTTGCCTTGTATTCCTGTTTCATGATAACAAAATACGTCTTAGTCTAAATAGAAAACAAGTTTGCTCTATCGATAAATGAACTTGACATTTGCATGTAAATTGTTATGGAAAAACGTAAACAGAAGGTGTGAAGAGTATGAAAACACAAAGAAAATTGTGGAAAGATACGGTAGTTTAGATAATTCCTCGGTCCTATCAAGCTGCAGTCATAAAGTGGCGCCTATGTAGTAGATTACAGTAATATACATAGGTATTAGGCCTAAACTCACTGTTGCGGATAAATAATGATAGGTTATTAGTTAAGCACAACGCTCAACGTTAACATCAGCCATTTTTTCTTGGATATCTCGTATACTATTTCAATTGATGATATCAATACTTAGACGCTTCGTGCAAAAAATCTGTTGCTTCGTGATTTTTGGAGGATGATATTCCTTGCGCGTGTTTGTAAATAAAATTATAAGTTCAATATAAAATACTATTTAGTTAACAGAATTATTAAATAGTTAAGTACCTACTTAATCATGAGACACCTTGTACCATTTACAATGGTGTCGTGTCTGCATTTAAATTTTCCTACTATTTTAAACGTGAAATAAAACTCAAGCAAGTATTTTCCTTCAAATTCATTAATGACTCAATGCTTAGGTACGCAAATTAGTTGGAAATTGGTTGATTCGTAACTTGGTCAAGTGGGACTGGTATTAGATATATAACAAACTGGTTATTTGTAACAGGAAAATATAAATAAGTAAGTAAGCACATATATAGACATTTACGTAGTTTAATTATTTATTTTCATAACAATAACGCTGATGATTTCATGCAAAGTGATCAAAGGAAAAATGTCTGGAATATTTCATAAAATGGATAATGATCAAAATAAACATTCGTAAAAAATTATAATATTCTTTCTGGTTTTGCATTTCGGTCATAAATCCTAAATCGAAAAAATAAAGTAACCGTAGAAAATTTTGTAAATATAAAAATCCTCAAGACAAGTTGATCTAAAACTTACTCAGAACCCGTTGTCATGTAATGATAAACGAAAACTACAGCGATTATAAACAAAATATTAAGACCTAACCCAATGAAAAATGATCCTAAAGTTAATAAAAAAACAAACAAACGAAGCAATAAATTCGTGATTCTAACCAATATACTCAGCTGTGAAAGATATTTTTATTTTTAATTTAACCGACCCAAACTAATATCCAAGAATCATCTGCAGTACCTACTAAGTACCTAATATAAAATTACATCACTAGAAGTCCTAGCGATGATAAAGAAACTTGATACAATGATACATCCCAGAGTGCAGGTCTAGATTCCATTCCACCAGTTAGGGGGAAGACCACTTGCAAAGCTACGTAAACGTATGTTAATTAATTGATCTTTAAGAGTCGGAAATATTTCCAGCCAAATGCTAGAAGGCTACCTTGTGCCTGTACCTGTACCTACAAAAAAAAATGTTTAAGTACATGCTTTTTGAAGCTCTACAATTACCTCGTGTTTCCCATTATTACCAATTACGTGGATATCATGCTTTCCGACGGATTACGAATTGGACGAGCAGCCGAGACAAATTTAGTCAGATATTATCGCGTTCGATGATAGACACAAAGTCAACTTGACTTCAGCAGCGCATTCGACAAGGTGTCACTGTGTCCACTCCTGATAGCTGAACTTTTTACCAGTGTCCACAGATCTTCACTGAAATTTGCATCCTATCACTCGCAGTTTATTGCTGTTAATGGCTTTGTACCTATCTTTTGAGTTTCATGTACCTACGCTTTGGTGTCTCAGAAGGTTCACACCTTGGCCTAGTTTTGTTTTTGCTATCAATTAATGACATCACAAGTTTTTACTAGAACACAACTATTATTATTAATTTTGTGTCTATTTTTTTTTCTATTGGTATGTTTTTGTGTTCATAATTTTTATCTAAGACAATCATAAATTAATGTTTTTGTTCATAATAATTATGATGTCTGATCATATCATATTCAGTAGGTATTGTTCCCTACAAATAGCTTTGTATGTAGGTAATGCAGTTGTTAGTGTACCTATCCTACTAATAACTAATAAATTATGCTGTCATAATTTTTGTCAAAATGGTAAAAGTTAGGAATAAGGAAATTTCAGGAATTGAGAAAGCCTTAATTTAAGTAGGTGCCTTATAATTCCTGAATGTTGAACCCTATGATGCTGAATGGGATAAACATTGCATAAACTAGCGCATAAATCATTAATTCATGAATCCCCAAGCGACACCCGGTGGCCGCGCATCTATTGTCTTACTATTGTGTCTCTAATTGACGGTATCTGAAGGGTTAAACACCAAATGGAAAATACACTACTGTCTATTTAGAATCTGTAGGTTTTAGGTTATTACAACGATAACGCAAACCATCTAAAGAACGAACATTAAACCAGCGAGTTATCCGCAGCGAAAAATTTTAAATCCAGAAAATAATGATGCAGCAAAGCCTTGCATTATAAAATCAAAGGGCTTGCAAGTATGAACGTTTTAAAATTCCCTTAGTTTGGGCCGTTGCACTCTGGCTGCGGGACTCGTCTAACCGGCCCGCTATCAGTGCGCGGTTCGATTCATCGGCGCACGCCCGTGCCCAATGTGCTGGGATATCACCAATCGTAACTGCAGGCCATATTCAAACTCACTACCATGGAAACGGCCCTACTGCTAGGAACTTGAAACTAACCACCGCACCGATGGCTACTTACTAAAGTACCCAAAGACTGGGATTGATAAAAATGTTGCCTTTGATTTTTTGGTATTTCCCTCAAATAACTAAAAGGAGGAAGGCAGACCAATCTTTCTTTGTTGATATCACCCTTATGCATGATTAAGCAACGAATATTGTTATTTTCACATCACCATGGTTGTGAAATCCAGTTTTTGCCCATTTCAATGAATATACTTACTTTCTAACTATCCACCTTTTTAGGATACGTTTAGTTAGATTCAGAAATATTCTATTGTTACCAAATAATAAAGATTAATTACGCATTGAATATCATTACAATATTGAGCTAGACGTGCTCTACATTTCAGCCTGGAATGAGACACATACATCGCGCTACTCTTTCTTGGATTCTCAACATAAACTACCCACATACTATCATAGGATAAAATAAACATATTCAAGGCTATCGCATTACCAACGTTACTGAGTTCTTTTTAAATAGATCAATATTTTCTGGCTATTTTCGCAGAGGATGTTTATCATGAGGAATCAATTTAAACCACCTGCTTTCGACCACAACAACTCAACTTGATGGAAACGGAAAAGCGTTTTAAAAATATTTAACAGCATATTATATGTAAATATTTATGAGATTGTATTTAGATGGGTAGGTAGATTCAATTTTAAGATACATCGAAACTAAATTGCGCTTCACGATTGTTGTTAGTATACAGGAAATCGAGTCGTGTTTGCCGAGATGGAGATAATTACTCCGACAATGAAGCAAAAATGCGGCAATATTGTAAGGTCCAGCACCTCATGCGGTCTAGTAATAACTCCAATGTTTCCCGCTTCAACTCTTCAGTATAATTGGCAATTAGTTTTGCAGTAGTTGCCAACAACTGTTAGTAAGTTTTTATCGACAATCGCACACTGGACTGACTCACTGGCTGACTAGCCGCGACCGGCCAACAATTGGCGCTTATGCAATTGACCAGCTTCCAACATTGGAACTTTAGTTCGGTTTGGGTCTAGATTTTAAAATTCAAAGTTGTTTTAAACTCAGTATTTATTCTTCGTTTTATTTGAATGATCGCGCATACCATGCCTGCATAAAAGCACTAAGTAACAAATTGTTTTTGAATAATAATAATAAGTATGTTCTTAATTAGTCGTCAATTGTTTGGCTAGGCGGTATCATAATTAAGCGTGACGTTAGTGACAGTCGGTATAATTTATCCTGAACCTAATTGCGGTTCGTTCGACCTTTGTTCGGTGTCTACAAATCCTGGCTCACTCCCATCATGTGACAGTAGCTGAAAGTCCTCCTTGAACTTTCATACTACTTTTATAAATAGCGAAAAAAGAGGCGAATATCCCTCGACACCTGAATATTGGCAGGGTCGGCATCTCGTAATATATTGTTTGATAAGCATCCATCAGAAACTACGGACATCTCGAGTTTCCTACAACCTCCACTGGAAGCGTACTCCTAATTTAGCACGTTACTAGCGCTATAGTTTCTGAGAACAGCTGTTTATTTTAAAATCGCGATGCGGTAATACAATATATACAGGGTCGTCTCGCCCTCTAGACTACAGCTGGGGGATACTCACTTCGGCGGCCGTTAGCTGGACGATCGGGGTAGTATTCTTCACTTAGCACTGTCAATCACTGGTTCAAAACAAGGCGCGCGACTGTTTCAAAATTGGCGATCGCGCTCGCGAGTTATATTTAGAGCGGTAATACGACACCGGGCGCGGGCGAGAGTCGTTCGGTCGTGGAGCTGAGGCGAGCGGCGGCGCGCGAGTGAGCCGCCGCCGGCGCGCCCCGCCCGCGCGCCGCGAGGACGATACCCTCCCGGCCAGCCGCGCGGCCATCCCTTTGTGCAGCGAGCGGAGGACCCACGTATCGTCGAGACCCTTGACTTCAGGCTTCACCGTCTTCACACAGAACTAGGCTTTATACTGTGTGCTGCAAGATGCAATACTTAATAACAACAATTTCGCGAAGGCTCTATTCTATAATTCTCGAACACTGACGTAAAGTTGTTGCCTGCAAATGTTTTATAAGGATGTGTTTTGCTTTGCAACTTTGCTCAGAGTACCTACATCTGAAAATGTCGCTTACTCCATAATACCGCCGCCGGATGCCAGGCGCAAGGACACCATACTTCACCGATCCACTTCTCATCTTTCACTTAAAAAACCGTCAGTGAACTCTGCCCTGGGGAATGTAATGGGGGGGAAAATGAAAGTGATATATACATTTGGATATAAAATATTATATTCACTCGCTCTCAGACCATACAACAACCGATCCGCAAACACCTCATTTAATAAACTCTATAAAAATAACTTAGTTAATCTTCGACTACTCCTCTTCCACCTCGTCATCTGTTGTGAACTCACTTTCGTTGGCTCCCTGTGGACAAAAAAGCACAATTAGTATTTTTATATAGAATACAATACTCAACTAGCTTCTACCAGCGCCTTCACCTACGTGAAAGTAGGTTTCTTCATGACCCCTCTTTCATCATTTTAGGGTCAGAATTTTGGAAAATCCTCTCTTAGTGCTCGCCGTAAAAGGATACCTTGTGCATAATTTCACGCTCCTATTCCCATTAGTTTCGGCTGTGTGTTGATATGTCAGTCAGTCAGTCAGTTTCTCCTTTTATGTAGATAATGAACCCCAAAAAGGTTTCCGTTTTCGGAATTCGGACCAGGAATTTGGATTTAAATAACGGATAGCTGTGATTAACTGTTGATTGGCTGTTGTTAATATGTTGCCATTTGTAAAAAAAAAACAAGGAAGGACAAAATATATTTTGTATTTTAATTAAGTTACGAATCGTTTATAATAGTTAGCACGGGTTTTCCCGCGTCAAATAAAAATCACTAGATGATACGGCGGTTCTGGCATAAGGAAGATATGACTACGATAGCCTTAGGACTGACAAAAATAGCAGTGGGTCTCAGACCAGATTATATTGACGTTAATAACCAATATTGAAAGGTATAAAAGAAAATTACGGTTGTAATGAATTAGTCGTAAAACTTTTAATCTGATGCCAACTGAATTCGTTGGCGGCTGTTACTTTATGAAGTCAACACAAGATTAATTTGACAGCTTTTCTGGTCTCATTTTTATTAGCTTTTACAAACCAGGAGGTCATAGATGTTTAATAAAAAATATTGGCAGAACGTCTGAGAAAGTGGAACAAAGAAGTAAAAGCGCAACGATGTGGAAGGGTTTGCCCGTCACATGAGCGAGACCAGTTGACCAGCATGGGGGGGGGGGGTTATGCTCAGTAGATGCCAACGGGCTGGCCTCCTAGTACATAAGACTACCACATAAGACTATGTGATGACCACCATAAGGATAGATATACTTTTTTTTATTATTATTGATAGGCTTGCATTTGACCACCATCTCACCTGACGGTAAGCGACGATGTGGTCGACGATGGAACACGCTTGCCTAGAAGTAACCTATTCACTCTTGACTTAAAGACCCCTAAGTTGTAGCTATCAGGAAACACAGACTCCGGCAGGGAATTCCACTCCTTGGCTGTACGCACAATAATTGTGTTCCGAAAACGCTTTGTGCGTATGGGTGGAATGTCTACCATGTACCGGTGGCGCGACGCCGTACTTTCTACCATGTTTCAGTCATTACCATTTCAGCACTTCGACCGATCCTGTGCTATGCCATGATTTAGCAGTTCAATGCAGAGTATGCTAATCGTACCTGATCATTGTTATCAGTGTCGGAGTCGCTGAGGTCCCACTGCGGATGCTCCGCGGGCACGGCGGCCGCTTCCTTCACGTCCAGCTTCATGTCCTGCTGCTGGTCCATGCCGATGTACGAATCTGTTGCAGACAGTGGCACATTAGTATTCATCAGTTTATTGTTAGACACAGTCGGTGCCGGTGTTTTACACAGTTATTTGTAAAACACCGGTAACGTCTCAGGACTATGTTACTAACATCATAAACAACAACTTTTGTTCTATGACTTTAATAAACAAATTATTTATATTTTGGTTCATCACATTTTCATATCAAAATAAAATTATTTAAATTTAACGTTGCAAATATTACGAAGTCTATGCGAAGCAAGCGATAGTACAATAGCGGAGGGGAGTTGGGATTGGGCGGCGGAGGTGCTTGATGTGTTACGTCACAACATACAGACGTAGGTAGGTATAGCAAAATACAAAGTTGAAATGTGTTAGATAGAACAACGAAATGTTGAAGGTTTGTTTTTAGTAAAATTGTGTATTGTAAAAAGTAATAAAGCAATTGTTGTTTATGATTTTAGTAATAAAGTCCTGCAAGGTTGTTAGTGTTTTACAAATAACCCTGTATATTGCGACAGCCCGAAGAATCGCCGAACTAAAGAGGCAGTGGGCAATGCACATTGCTCGTAAAACAGACGGTCGATGGGGCCGAAATATTCTAGATTGGCGACCGCACATCGAGAAACGCAGCTTTGGAAGGCCTCCTACAAGGTGGACCGACGACCTGGTGAGAGTCACGGGAATGCGGTGGATGCGAGACGCACAGTATCGGTCGTTGTGGCGACGCTTGGGGGAGGCCTGCATCCAACAGTGGACGTCTTTCGGCTGAAATGATAAAGATGATATTGTGACCAATGATGAGTCTAGTCTCATCTCTGCGAAAGGGCAAGGAACTAAATCCACGAAGCGGGCACATTGCGGGTCGTTAAAATACACTACATGTAATATTTAGACCCACTCTCTGCAACGAAAATTATCGCTTAACTAATGTGACTAATTGCACGCGTTAGTTGCTATCGTTAGTTGAATGAACGATCAAAACATTCCGACTAGCACGAACCAACAAAATCCTTTACTATAGCTGCGTATGCCTAATTTATCTGCGTGACAATAAGATTATTGCATTCATTTTTTTTTTTCATAGTTAGTTAATGAAAAGGATTGACATTCCGAGTATGTAACGCTATTAAGAATGCGGACACCTAGTAAGAACGAAATAATCAACATTAAATATTTTTTCAAGTTACATTTAACATAGCGGTGAAGTCAAAAATGATCGCTTGAGGGAAGTATCAACCAGAAAAAAAACTGATAAGTAGATATTAAGTTATGACAAATCGTTTTTTGTCACCATCATCTATGCTATTTCTAATATCTATGACTCATGATTACTTCAATACAAGTGGCCAAAAAAATTTACGCCTTATGTTTTTGCTGACTAACTAAAACCCACCCGTATTATTTCAGTTCCCCCTTGCGTCCCAGAGCCGCGATAACTCTTGCGAATAGGTAATAGAGCAGGAGATAGCGTCAGACTTTTACTGACTAAAAACCCACCCCGTTCCTTCGTGCTTTCATACCGGGGCTGGCCTGCCTTTCAGAGCTAGCCTTGGCCTCAGTAGGTTTCGACCCAGCTGGGTCCTTACTGTTACAATGCGCGCCGTTGACGACTTGGGCGCCCATAAAGGTGCTAACCTACCTAGGATATTTATAGATGTCTAACTAAGCATAAATCAGGCATTATAGATTTCTATCTATTCAATTGTACACAGTAGTATTCTCGAGGTGTTCCTGCAAAACACTTCATCTACACCGATGCACGTGATGCGCATTAATTGTGTTAAGAAATGTCCGGTAATGCGTTTTAAACTTGTTCTTTTCCATTGAAATATTATCCTGGCTCAAGAACATTCCATAGAAAACATACGACAACAATATAGCTATACTTTATAATAGCTTGACTTTGACACCAAACATGGATTTATGACGCAAAAGGTAAAATATCAACAGTTTAGCCAAGACCAAAATTGTTTGTCGTAGACGTAGTAGAGCTTACTTTGAAGTAGACGTAACGCAATGCTGTAATCTGGTTTAAAAAGTATGGGTCCCGATGTAATTCGAAACCAAAAAGACATCAGCTTTGTCTCTGGTACCCTAGGTAATGCAGTAGTTTATAGGCAGGGTACTGTTTATCATCAGGTTACCCATAATTTTATAACGGAGCCCATACGTGATTTATACGAGTCTATACCTAAGCTGGGGAGCGTGACGAAATTGCACAAATCTTCAGGAAGTTGAAGAACATCGTCTACTTTTAGTGAGTAAGACGTTGACAGAACTCACTACCCGCTCCACGGTGTAAGGTAACCATGAGGATGCAAAAAACTGAGCTGCATTATTTGTAAAACATTTGTATGTTAGTGTTTTCTTATAAAGAACGACGAAAAGAAGAGATGAAATGTTATGGAGTGGCGAACACGAACTTGGAAGACGCAGCTTTGGAAGGCCTCTCACAAGGTGGACCGATGACCTTGTGAGGGTCACCGAAATCCGATGGATGCAAGACGCACAGGACCTGTCATTATGGCTACACGGAAGAAGGGGAGAGGGATGGGGAAATGATGATAATGATGTTTTCATAGCGTACCTGATCTAAGGCAACAGGCGAGGGTGTAGAGGCCGGGCCAGCGCGGCGCCGTGAAGCGCAGCTGCAGCTCGTGCGCGTCCACCAGCGCCGTCACGTGCGCCGGCGCCGTCAGCAGCGTGTGCGACTTGCGGTCGCAGATGTAGCACCACCAGTATTCTTGCTTCTCCTACGACACAAGACAAGATTTGATATATAATGTTAATGTTTGAAATATGGACAAGACATCTAGGTCCTGCAATAACGATATGTCTGGTGGAAGACAAGACAGGTGTTTTTTGTAAACAAATCTGGTAAAGTCACTATATTAGCACTCTACAAAAGTGTACCTATACAAACTAATGAATTTTCACAATATATGTACTGATCGATCAGAAGAGAACATTGTAGATAGAAAAACTTTTTAAACTCCGTTAAAGGAACTAGAGAACCACATTCGTCTTGATCTAATCTTAATCAACTTAACAAGATTTTTTTTAGCAATTTGTGAGGAAAAAATACTTCAAAAATTCAGACTTCCAAAGAAACGATGTATAGTGACGCATTTTTACATGAACTACATTAACACCGCGTAAGACTTAATCTCTTGAAACCCCAAAGAAATCGGAATACTTTTACGCGGACCTACTTTCAAAAAAACCCATACCAACGCCAATGCGTCATCCAGTTACATAAACACTGTCTACTTACACCTGACGTACAAATATCATGCATGTCGTAATTGAGGTCAACAAAATATAGCGGAAGCTGAGAACAAGGTCAGGCCAAGGTCAAACCAGACGACACCATTCATAGATGCTCCTACAGGAAAAATATTACGTCTGAGAACAATAAAAACATCAACTACTTAGTAGCGTAGGATTCACGCAGTTGGCGAATGCGATACTTGTCCCTAAATCATTTAAAAACATCTACGCTATCTAGTTCTCTTAATAAATCTTATTGATTGGCATTGCGGATGACACCCAACTGACGCAGCCTATAAATATGGCGAGAAAATGCCTTGTAGTCTTACTAGATAAAAAATAAAGTTGGCCTCTAGAAGTCGATGATTTGGACTGGTTTTTTATTTAATATTTAATGCAGAGGCGGACTTACCGCCTTGGGCATTTTGTACCAGGTCAAAATGCCCAAGGTCAGGGTGATGCAGAAACCAATTGTGGTACAATACAAGAGAAAGTAGATACAAAGATATATAATTAAGTCACAAATACATAATTTACAATATGTGAAACCCTAAACACGTGTCTAGTATTTTTATGTAAAGAATTTATCAATTTAAATGTATAAACTAAGTACTTATCATGTACCTATTTTTATCTAAGTATTACTGTTTCCTTGTACGAACCAAAATAAATAAAGAAACGTTAATCGGTTGGTTGCCATCCTAATTTCGTAAGGGAGCACATTCCACAGAGCAGTAGCCTGAACAAAGAAAGAACAGTGAATGAAGACAGTATGGTGCACAGGACATTGAAAAACAGCGGTTATGAGATGAGCGTCGAAATGTATCGTGATTAGCGTAAATGTATTGAAAGTAAGGGGGCTAAAAGTTAATTTTTGAAGGTGATTTGCAATCAGGTTATAGTAGTACACGTCGCCATAATTGCTAATTAGCAATGAAGAGACTGTTGTGCATGGTGTTCCACAGTAATTGGTTCTTCAAGCCATACCTTGCCCGCTGCGTTTCAGTAATCTTCTGATGACTAACACTAGCCATTTCAGAACGCTAATTCAGAGTAGGTACTATCGCTATCAGTGCCGGCGACCTCTCGTGTCTGGGGCTGGTTTAGGCCATGATACGGGGTGAGCGAGAATGGAAAGCAATCACCTTCTGCGAAGCTGTAATGCGAGTAAAGGAGGTGGCTGAAAGCGTGAGGGAGAGGACATCTTCGATCCCCACTCGCCGCCGAAAGATACCGTCCAGACGACGGGAGTCGCAGAGCGATTTCCAGCCACCATAAGGCACGTTTGTGTACGGTGAGCAATATGTGGCTCGCTGTTGGATTGTCCGGTAAAGACTAAACCCGAGTCGACGGCGCGGCGTGTTCAATGCGCACCTTAATTTTTTTTTTAACAAAACTGACGCGGCCCTCTAGTGGAACTGAACAGGAACTGAACAGTGATAGCTTTTTGTCAGTAAAAGTCTGACACGCAATCTTGCTACACTCAGTGAGAGCAGCAGTTGTTTGCTACGTCAGTGCTGAATAGAATGATCGTACCGATAAACCGAGATGGTATGACATGTTTACTTCCAAAATGATGACTCAGTTCTCTCGATTTCTAGACCGAATATTAAGGAAAAATAGTTTTTGAAAGTTTATTCCTAGAGCCTAGACAACTCAAATAGATAAGATAAAAATCTTAACACGTGCTTCTTTCTTTGTCTGTGATAGTTGATGTAATCAAAATCATTTAGCAATTGCATCGAGGCGAGGTCACGTCTTACGGATTACTCACAGTTCGGCCGTAGAATAAAAAACATGTATTTACGCGATTGCATCAAAATCAGTGTACGCGTCCGATTAGTCAGCAATGTTATGTAAGGAGTCGTTAGATCACGTCGACTTAGCATCTAAACGGTTTGATGAGACTCGATAATCGGGTCACCATCAGTTAATAAATAAACATTAGTGGATATAGGCGGAAGTTTCCGAGATAGCTGTGCAAATTCTTGTATTGTGGAATCTTAAAAAGCAGATTAGCGATGATGTAATGATGATGAAAATTCCTTTATTCAGAAAACATAGAAAGTATAGATCTATGGGCTGTTCTACTGATGAAAGGAAATCCGTTCTAAAAATATTATAATTACAGAAGTAATGTAGGACACAGTTTATTATCAGTGTTGAATCCATAAGCGTATTGCTGACATTACTAATAAATATCACAGACATGTCAGACATAAACATCCGAATTTCAAAAACGATTTTGCTTTACTACACATTATTATCTAAATATGCAGTAACAAAAGAATTACGTCTGCAATAATTGCAGTCATTCTTATTTGTTAACATTTTAATTTTAACATTTAAAATAATTCGCAGCCCATTTTAGCTGACGTCATTTTTAAAGCATGGTGGGGAGACTATTCATTCAATCGTATTTTGAGTATCTACCACACTACGAGTTTAAACTTTTTCGCCCTTGATTTGAGAAAGAGGAGTTTTTTAGCTGACTGAAACAGAGAAAATTAAGAACTAATAAAAGCACTTAGGCATTAGGAGTAAGCGAAGCGAACCCGAAATTTTTCCATCCTGCAGATACCGTGATCGCCGCCTTTGACTAGGTGACTAGAGTGACCACTCGCCTTACGGAAGAGTCGGCCCGGAGGCTCCAGACAACATGTCATACTATCAGCAACAACGATTAATGAAATGCCAAAATTGTTTGGAATTGGCAAGCGCTACCGAAATGTCACATGGGTTATAACCGCTGTTCTGCTTAAATTCCACCGTGTGGCATAACCTAACCAACCTACAAGCCACAGCGCATCACTTTGATCATTACCTTTATTGTGTTTTTTAGGCTATTCTATGTCCCACTGCTGCGCAAAGGTTTTGTCCTCCTAAACCTCTCTAGGGCGATCTCTATTGCAAATCTAAGATGCATTTATTGACATCTACCCAGAAGGAGTTTAACAATCTGGCTACACTCACTAAAATTCAATATTTTTTTTACTTTTATTCTATTAGACGCTAATCGAGGCAGAGGACAAAGAGCCACAATTGTATTATGATTACCTACAGCTTTTTTTCTGATTCTGCTCGAGAAACGAATAAACAAAGTGAAGGGTAGTGGTTAACTTGTTATACAACCCTCAATTATTTTGTTTACCTATACCATGGGCAGTCAACCATCAGCTAAGCCACCAGATTCAACTAAACTCCCAATGCAAAGGCTAAAGTTAGCTTAGACCGAGCACTAACATTACCCTCTTTTGAGAGAGGACCGAAGTTCTCCCTCACCTATCCTAAAAATGTTAGCACTTCGACTGTTGTCTTCGCAGGAATATTAATTAGTTTGGAGTCTAAAAAAACTGATGACAGACAGAGGCTTCTACACTCTAAGAGCCTCTGGTCCTGGGCGGTTGCGGTTAGCGCCTAGCACGCAATAACACCGATGCTGGTTCAAACTAGTGAGTTTTAATTCAAACAGTAGCGGCGTTAAGATTTAAAACAACGAGTGTGGTTAAAAACTTTAGCACTTTCGAACAGAAGCAAATGTGTGATAATTTCCTTTGTTCTGCCATGCCGTCAACTAACGGCCTAAGCTAATATTTAAATTACTCATTTTTTAATGAATTCCGCGGACCGAAAAACCCACAAGCATGTAGGTAATGGACAGCGCTACAAAAATCATACCTACATGAAACAAATGATTACAAGTATTTAGTTATTATTGGCATCTGCAAGGCCAAGAAAGAATCATTAGTTAAACAAAAGCCACTTCCGCGATAGCTCCCAACTAAGAAAACTCGCAAACATTATGGTGACGCACCACGCATCCTGGAAGTAAATAAACTCAACAATTTTTCCTCGTCATAAATAACAATGCGTCTTGATTCGAAAAAATGTTTTTCTTACCACAACACAGTTTCAGGCAAATTTCACGCAATTTAAATAACAATACCTATTCGAAATTGAGTTGTGAGATATAGATTTGTATGTTCTTCTCACGGTTTAGACATTTTCAAAGAGGTATTTTTTTTTACAATAGAGTCTCACTAATTCGGTACTTCAATAGACCGACACCTCCAATAATCCAGCACCCTCCACCCGCTCCACCCTACACGCACAGCGTATGCGCTCTGTCGTCGTCGAGCAGGGGAGGGGAGGTTTTTTCTATATAACCGAATAATCGGAACATTCCAATAATCCGGCACCCAGGTATAACGAGATTCTTCTGTAATTAGTAATATATCAACATACCTGCGGGTAGTACGGACAATGCACAGGATGTGAGCTTTTAGACCGTCCCTCCAGTCGCTCCCTCTTCTGTATCCTCTTCTGGAACTTCTCCCACTGGTCATCGTCGTCTTCTGCCGCCGACGACTTGTCGCGCGACTCATCTTCCGACGCGTCGCTGTGGGAGCCGGATTCATCTGAGCTGCCCACTTCGGAATCTTCACCTAGAGGAAGAGAATAAAATAATATGTTAGATTTATTGGTAAATTAGACATAACGCGTCGTGACGCATTGGGGATGTCAATAAATGACAGTATTCAGTCGTGGCAATAACTTTTGAACTTTTTGTTGCCACTTGACATGCTTTGGGGCAAGTTACATATATAATTTTCCTGTTTTTTTTTTTTTTAACTTTGCCCCACAGTAGAAATTACTCCTGTATCGTGGGTGCATTCACAAACATGTAAACTCACAGACACCCAGACCTAGAACACCTAACTATAGACCATACAAATATTTGGCCCGTGCGGAAATCAAACCCACAGCACATCAGCCAATCGCTCAACCACTGCACCAACCGTGCCGCTATATATTATGTTTTTATTTGAGAATGTCTTAGTTTTATAACTTAGTGTCCTTATTAAAGCACTCTTGTTACTTTCAGGTTTAATTTATTTTTCTAACAATACACAGATCGTAGCGACACTTAGGGGGGGCCTATGTCCAACAGTGGACGTCTGTCGGCTGAACTGATGATGATGATGACACAGATCGTAAATACTAAGTATCTTGAATAAAATCATATGACAAAATAATAACTATTATTTTAATTACCTACCTATTTAGCCTGTTGTAAATGAAACCATAAGACACATTTTATTGCAAATATTTGAAAATCAAACTTAATATAAAATTATTAAACCGATCCTAATCTTACCTTCTAAAAAATGTTTTTATGAATGATAAGCCATATTTCATGAATAATCAGTCATTAAGATTTCATGATTTATAAGGTCGATTGAATAATTATTATTAACGGTTCAACTACGTCTCTATAATAATTTACCTCCTACACGATACCGAGTTCAACGGCCGTGCGTCTATATCTAGAAGTTTCGTTAACAAAAAAAAACTTTAATACTGTTCTTGGTATTCGCTATCCTCCATTCCCGAATATTGGCACAGACAGCGATTAAATTAGCACTAGCGCGTCTATCCATAAATCGTATTTCTCTCTCTGGGTATTTATCTGAAACGTTATACAACATAATATTCAAAAAAAAGTACCTATCATTATTGTGGTATATTTCTCAGAAAAAGCCAAAAAACAATTTTGAATTTTTTAGTAAAATTTACATTTTAATTACTCGAAAACCATTAATTTGCATGTTACGTTTATAAAAAAAATCTGAACCCAAATATACTACTATAATCAATAATCAAATCAGTTAATAAGATAATGTTATATACATTATCTTATTAACTGATTTAGTAATGATTATGAAAAAGAATTTTTGGATTCCAGTTTTTTGGCTTTTTCTGAGAAATTTACCACAATAATGATACTTTTTTTTACACCATCAGAAACTAGAGATTTTAACGAACAAAAACCTAACAAAATTATTAAAAAAAGAGATATTTTGACGTGAGAATTTTTGATTGAAAATTAGGGTTCTTTTTCGATATTAAGTCAAAATGAAGGTGAAAAAACAAATATTTTAAATCAAAAAAATTACAGTGTATCTGGGACATAAAAAGGTAATTTTCCATTTAATTTCGTGGAAAAAGAATCATTTTTGTAAAAGATAAAAATAAAAAACCAAAAACTTAGTTATTTGAATTTTTCACATACATTTTGAGGTTATGTGAAAAAAGTGTAAATACAAAAATTGTAGATCTTTTTATTATCTACAACTTTGCAATTTAACTTTTTTACATAGAACTTGTAGTTTTGTCGGAAATCGAGATAAACTGGTTTTACCCTTAAAAACGCACACCCATCCTTTTCCCGACCTCAGATCGCCCGTAATTTATTTTTCCTTTCATTTTTGTTATATTCTCTTTCGTTTCCAGTGGGTCACACTACTATGATTTTATTTCGTTTCAAAAATTATCGACCCTGGTCTTTATGTTTCCACTGCTGGAACTTAGGCCATCTCTCTAGGAGAGGGAACAGGCGTTATCCACCACGCGGGCCCATTGCGGTTTAGTGGATGTCATATGTCTTCGAATTTTTGTTTCTAGGACATACTGGTTTCCTCAAGATGTTTTCCTTCACCGTTTAGAGAGCAGTGGCGATGAAATAAATTACATAAAGTAATGGGCTGGTTGAGTTTGAACCTGCGACTTACAACTCGTAAGTCAGGACCGTTGCCATTAAGCCACCACTGCTCTCGGTGGGGGACCGTTACCTATGTTTTAACCCAGAGATGAAATAAAAGTGCTAAATGATTTTTATTTTGCAAATAGGTTTAAACAAAAACACTTTTACACGTCCATTTGATTTTCGTCAGTTTAAACTAATTGAGGCCGGTGTTTCCTAGCTGGCATCTGGGCCAGCAAGAAACACCGAAACAAAATTAAAAAGAACAATTTTAAAAAAAAGTTTGGAAAACATCAGATATTTTCTGACTAATCAAACGATGTCCACTGAAGACAAGTATATTCAAAGATCCACTAGACTGGAAGGTTGTTATTTAAATGTAATCACCATATTTCGCTAATTTTGCTATGGAAAATATTTGGAAATAAGATCGCCGTTGTGTTTATCGTTGACAGTACACTTGGAGTCTTGGAGCAGTGATTATGCGATTGGCTACAGTGCAGAGTAGATTAATTCCCGCACAGAATAAATATTTGTATGGTCTACAGATAGCTGTTCCAGCTCAGCGCACCAGCCGCCGCCGGGATTCCAATCCCGATTTCGGCCACCGTAGGCGCGGGCTTGCGGATGGCGAGCAATAGGTAGATCGCTGTCCGACCGTCCGGTAACTGCCCGGAGCGAGCCCCAGTCGTCGACGGCGCGCACTGTTCCCGCGCGCCTCAAGGAGTTGTCAGCAACAGCAGGGGTTCAGCTGGGTCGAAGCCTACTGGGGCCAGAGTTGGCTCCGAAAGGTAGCTCAGCCCCGGTATGAAAGGCATGAAGGAACGGGGTGGGTTTTTAGTCAGTAAGAGTCTGAAACTCACCAAAAACATATGTCATATATGTATGTTTACATGTTCTGGTCGCACGTGCGTACCCAAAATACAGTACTAAATGCTAGTTCGTGGAAAAAATAATAAAAGCTAGTCAAATGTTTCTCTCTGCACAAGTGCACAGTCATCTTGAAGCAGGAAGTTACCTCAATCAAGTTAATTGTATTTGTATATATTCTCCAGATAGTGTATAAGCTATAAAGCTAATAAGTGGCTATTATTATTTATTATTTTTTTGAAGAAAAGGGGCTATGCATCTCCCATAGTGTAGGAGATGTAGTCACTGCGACCTAAAAGATCTATTGTGACTCGCCACCTTGTTAGAGTAACTCTTTTAGCCGGGAGGCTTCCAGGAAGTCTAGAATACTCCTAGCTTTGAGAGTTTTAATCTCCTCCGGGCGAATAATGTGTCGACCCAGATGGATACTCCGTTTGTGGATAAGGGGCCCACATTCACACAACAGGTGCTTAGGCGTCTCCCTCTCCTGATTACAGTACCTGCAAACATCAGTGTCACTCAGTTTCATGTGAAATTGGTGCCTGTTTAATTTGCAGTGGCCGGTTAAGGCTATCGCACAGATGTTCGTCCTGCTAAGCTCAAGAAGCTCGGCAGTCCGTTTTTGTGAGTAGCCTTCTATTAGAGATTTGGCGTGTAGCAGTCCTGGTTGTAACAACCAGTGCTTTTTTGAATCGCCAAATAGGTTGCCCTTAAGGGTCTGCATGGCCTGGTTCTTTGAGATACCACAGAAAGGTTCTGGTCCTATCTGATGACCCTGAGCCCCAGTCCTTGCAAGTTCGTCGGCTTTTTCATTGCCAGTAATTCCAGAATGACCCGGTACCCATCTCAAAATAACTTTATTCCTTTGCCCCAGGTCATTTAGTTTGTTAACGCAGTCTTTTACCAGTTTCGAACTTATTGTATTCGAGTTCAAGGCGTTAAGAGCTGCCTGGCTATCTGAGTAAATCAGAATTAATTGATTTATGTAGTTTCGTTGACGGTTGGCTTCCGCACATTCTATAATGGCGTATACCTCCGCTTGGAATATGGTGGCATATTTACCCAGATTCAAGCTTTTGCTGAATTTCGGGCTAATGCCAAATATTCCACATCCTACATTCTCACCCATTTTGGATCCGTCTATAAACCAGATCAGGCTTCCAGCCTTGCAAGTAATGAGGTTGCTTGACCAATCCTCTCTGGTCGGCAGTTCCACTGTGTAATTTCTTGTGAAGCTACACTGTGGAAGCATGACGTCTGTTGTCATAGCTAGCTGATCGTGTTCAAGCACTGATTCGTGTAGCGATCTCAGTGCTTGAGAGCGCCAGTTTACTTTGCCAGTGCTGTTTATTCTATACATGCCCGCTTTCGCCTCCTTCGCAATTAAATAAGTGGCTATGCTTTTCACGATATATTGTGTTGCGTGACATACCTTCTTCATCCTTAGGCTTCTTTGGTTCTTTAGTTTTCTTGGCGTCGTTGCTGGAGGGCGGCGGCGTGGCGGGCGGCGCTGGCGCGGCGGGCTTGGCCTGCGCCTTGGCCGCGACTGGCTTCTTAGACTTTTTGGACTGCGGATGCTTCTTCGCTTGCTTCATCCAAACGGGCCTCTTGAACGTTTCCTTCTTGTCCTTGTCATTCTTGTCGTTCTCGGTCTTTTCGCCGTTTTCGCCGCCAGCACCCTCGTCGTCATCCCTGTTGGAAAATAGTTTGTCCGTGATTAATGTGCGCAAACACTAATACTAGACTGAAACTATACCCGATTTTTGTACCTACTAACTTGCTTTAATTTTACTAGCTTGTAACTTCACATTTCTTTTGATTCTACTGGCTTGTAACGTCACATTTCTTTTGATTCTACTGGGTTGTAAATTCACATTTCTTTTGATTCTACTGGCTTGTAACTTCATATTGCAAAATAATAACTGCTAGCCCCTTCGGGATAATTATGGCGGTAAGTCCCCTCTTTGAGGCGTGGCTGGAAAGACCTCACGGCGTCCTTACCTTCCGCATGACGCAGGTCCTCACCGGACATGGCAAGTTCGGGAGGTTCCTGCATCGGATTCGAGCGGAAGAGACGCCCGGGTGCCGCCACTGTGCGGAACGCCCGGAGGACACGGTGGAGCACACAGTTGAGGTGTGCCCTACTTGGGCGGAGCAACGCCGTGTCCTCGTGGGGGCGATCGGCGGCGGAGACCTCTCGCGCCGGGCCTTGGTTCAGGTCATGGTCCGGAGCGAGGAGGAGTGGCAAGCGGTCGCCTCCTTCTGCGAAGCAGTAATGCTAGCAAAGGAGGAGGCAGACCGCATCAGGCAACGGCGCCCCCGCCGCCGCCGCCGGGATTCCGATCCCGATTTCCGGCCACCGTAGACGCGGGCTCGCGGACGGCGAGCCATGGGTAGCTCGCTGTCCGATCGTCCGGTAACTGTCCGGACCGAGCCAAGGCGTCGACGGCGCGCACTGTTCCCGCGCGCCTCAAGGAGTTGTCAGCAACAGGAGGGGCCCATCTGGGTCGAAGCCTACCGGGGTCGGGGTTATCCGAAAGGAAACTAGAGCCCCGGTATGAAGGCTAGAAGGAACGGCGCGGGGTTTTTAGTCAGTAAGATTCTGACACTGTCTCCCGCTCCACCCAAGAGCGGGTTTCGTCAATGATGATTTTCCCCGTCGAGAGAAAAAAAAAAGCCCCTTCGGGGATATCTTATGGTTAAAAAATTGCCGCCAACTGCATCAGACTGCTTGAAAATTTGGAATTTGGACTTATTTGGAACTTTTTCTGGTTTTATCAAAACACCAAAAAAAAAAAAGGTAAAAGAGCGCCGCACAGTCGGGTAAATAAAAAGTCGCGATTGATCATCAGTTTTCATTTAGGTAGATCGTACAAAGTGTCGTCATTAAGGTTCAACGTTTTTTATTAGTCTTGGCAAACACAAATATAGATAAATTACACCCAGACACAGCAAAAATGACCATGCTCATCACACAAACATTTGTCCTGGGTGGGAATCGAACCCACGACCTTCGGCATAGCAGTCAGGGTCACTAACCACTAGACCAACAGGCCAGTCAATGTCCTAGAACCAAAAAATTCGAAGACATGTGATATCCACCAACCCGCACTGGGCCCGCGTGGTGGATACCGGCCCATTCCCTCTCCTAGAGAGGAGGCTTGAGTCCCAGCAGTGGAAACATTATATAACTATCTTATACTTAAACATAATTTGAACCTTTTTAAATAATATTCAATGCTGCTTCTTTAATTCATGAATCCCCAAGCGACCACCGGTGGCCGCGCATCTATTGTCTTACCATTGTGTCTCTAATTGACGGTATCTGAAGGGTTAATGCGTATAAATATTCATTAATAAGTGTTATAATCAAACTAAGCTAATCCTTTGCAGACAAACAATAGAAACAAGTCTAAACAATACTTCAAACAACATTATCATTAAAATAATTTCAAATATAATAAGCATTAAAGCAAAAACGAACGAAAGTACATCATTATCGGCGACAAAATTCATCACGCTAAATGAAGTTCGTAACACGTCAAGCATCTAAATTAATGTAATGGTGCCATTGATAAAATTAATTGAGAACGAAAGTGGCACAATGTACTACAATGTCAATGCCGTGTAGGTGGGAGCGGTGACGTGGTTTATGTATTTTGAACATGATGTCTTCCATGACAGCGACTAGACTACCTCATGTTCTGTCGTCAACGACGTGCGACGACCTGAATCTTTTGGATGTAACGAAGCACACAAAATGAGATTTTAGTGATTACTGATGCGGTTTGTTGTACGCAAGCTAGCTCCAATGTTACATTATGTCTAGCTAACTAGATAGTGTACCAATGTAGTTTGGATTAGTTGACACCTATACTGGATAATGGCAGCATAAGGTTTTTTTAAATGCGTCAAAAATGGGTTTTAAGGAACCAATATTCTACGTATTCTTTTCTGATGAATCTTATCAGTGCCTACTAATGCCTACGCCTCCACCTGCCCAAGATATCGACGGCTTTATCAGCAAACCATAAGAGCCCCACTAAGGTCGAACCCTACTGGGAAATCTGAAATCAAAGATCTGTTTCTGAAAGGAAGATTCAGCCCCGGTAGGAAAGGCGACGAAGGAACAGGAGTAGGATTTTAGTCAGTATAAGTCTGGCACCAATGACATCCCCCGCTCTTGGGTAGAGCGGGGATGTCATTGGATGATTTACCCACCAAAAAAAAACACCAGCACCTAATTTTTAAGAAATACAGAGTTTTTAAATACATCCGTGGAAATACAGCATAAAATAACCGCCAATTCGTTTCTATTCAACGAGCTTGTCGATAAAACTTTTCACTGACTCGTGTCAATTATAATTCTAGCCAATTTAACATGTTCGCACAATTATAATTCTAGCCAATTTAACATGTTCGCAATTTGTACTTTTTTGTCCGTAAAAAGCAAAATTTTGCTACGTCGCGACGTCGCTATTATGACATGTCTTAACTTTAATGGCGTTTTATGTAACATGCTGGCCTCTGCCAGCAGTTTCATTTATGTGAAATTAGAAAATTAACCCTAGGGAACACACTATATCTAGTATATGGTCTAACCATGTGAAAATATTTTAAAATAGCAAACCAAGTACCCCATTTTGACTACTTTTTTTTAAGTAGAAACTAAATACAAGAAATCTAATCCTGATGAAGAAGTGGGTGGAGGGGGAGTGGCCCTTTCACAAACATTAATATTAATAAGAGCTGTAGAAATTAGCTGTATGGGTGCAATTCGCTTGTTTGGTGACGCCTAGAGTTATTAGGTGTCCCGATTCGCTCTAGATCGCGACGCCAAATGTTCAGATTTTCACTCGTTCAACTATCAAAGTACATCTCTTTGGTCTGTACTGTATTGTATTAGGGACACACATCTATTAGAGAAAACTGTAATAAAAGCCATGGTGGTGTTTTTGGTAATGGTCGATTGTGAAGTATCAAAAAGTTTGGTGTTCACATTGATTCATGAAGAACACAGTCCATACAGAACATACTAATAGGATCACCGTAAATTTGTTTGCCACAAAATATGTGCGAAGCAAGTTGTTGCATATCATGCAACGCAACATATTTGTTCGTACGTGCGTAAACGGCTTTAGATGCTACTTACTTATCTTTGATTTCTTTTTCTTTGATAGTGGTGTCTCCAAACAGTTCCCTCATGTTGGTTCGCCGCAAGAACACGGTGACTGTTACTATCGCGCCCGCTGTCACCACCGTTGAGTTCTCGTCGTCAATGACTAAAATGAGAATAATAAATGATTTTAAAACCAGACCCTGAATGACACATAAAAAAAATATCTTAAAATCAGAATGGAAAATAATATGACAACAAAATGTATATCAAAAATACCTTCAGTAAAAATTAAAATTAAAAAGAAACATTGATTTAAAAAAAATTGTTACCTTCAGTATTGACTTGGAAATGTATGTAAGGCATGTTGCCGAGCACCTTCATGAGGTCATCATACTGCTTATCATTCAAGAACCTCAGCACTTGTCTTCTCTCTTCACCAGGCAACTGAGCCAATTGCAGCAGTGACTTGATGTGCTTCTTTCTGTTTGTGAAATATTTGAGGTGATCCTCATTGATGTAAGGTAATTGGAGCAAGGGAGATTTGTACTCCCATAGGCCTTGGACAATCATTGGGGACAACTTCATACAATTTTCTATTGTTTCGATTGTCGGTAGACGCGGTACTGGAAGAAAATATTTGCAAAAATGGGTATTTTGTATCTTACTATCTTATTTTTTTGTAAAGACAGGAATTCAATGTTGTGTGATTTTCGCAATTATATATATTGAAGGCCTAAGATTATACTGACCATGATAATTCAATGTAATTTGTCAATTTGATATGGTTAATAGCTGACCACATAGAAAAGTAGGTTTCAGTCCACTTACTTCTCCTAGCATAAGCCAGAGCAATGAGTTGATTGACGCAGTTGACCATTTCGACGATGAGGTCAGGGCAGCGCGACACGATGTACCTTCGATCGCACTCGAGTGTTTCCGGAGGCAAGCGCATGCGCGACAGATGCGCGTGAAGCAACGCACGCGCTTTTATACTGTATGGACGACACAGAGGCTGCTCCTTATTCTTCTCACCCAGGTTTGGTAACTCACGCAGTAACTGGAGTTGAAAACAATAAATAGGTAAAAAGAAGTATTTTATCATTTCATATGAGTTTATTCAAGGTTTGGTGACTGAATAAGACAAATATTGTTCAGTCACCAAATATTCTATGGTGATAGGAAAACCTTGAGTTTTGCTAGGTTCTCAAGGTTCCTGTTCAAAGTATGTGGTGAAGTTACATAGAAGCATTCATTTATAATAAGCTATTAGGTGGACTCTCTGTAGGCTGTGGATAACTTAATGCCAAAGTAAGAATTCTAACTACAGTAGATGGAGCATCTACTCCATCAATAATATAATATTCATCGGTAATTATAATATTCATGGGTTCTACCCATGAATATTATAACTCAGCATATTAGGCCTCCCACACATTAGCGGGACATCACAATCCACACGACGCGAACGCGTGTTGCCGCCGTGTGACGTGTATGCAGCGAGCGCGCGGCGGAAGGAGTAAGAATAAGAACACGACTCGAGCACCGCGTGCACTCTCCTCACACGCCAAAGGGCAGCAAAACGTGACGGTCGGAGCGCGGAGCCCGGTCTACTCACACGCCCGAGGATCGTGCACAGCTGCTAGTGTGGGGTCAGCCTTAACCAGTCTAATAATAGTAATACATACCGAAGGAACTTCCTCATTATCAGTAACCCTCTCAATAATTTCAGAATTGTGCCTTTTGTCAAACTCGCAAGATGCCGCAAGGATCATAAGAGCTCTCTTCAGTGGCATGGATGGGGTTTTATGACAGAAGTAGAAGTACATCTGAGTTGTATCTAATAATACTTGTTCTCCTGAAAAGCGTATGGATCGGTACCACCAGGTCCCAACCTGAAAACAAAATATATTAAGAAACTATCTTTTGCCAGCGGCTTCTCCAACATGAATATAAATAGGTGTCTCTGTACAAACTTTGAAACCCCATGAATCCCATAAAATATAAAAGAGCTATATTTAAGCATTTTATGTCCAAGGATTTGCCCTGGGTGTTGATGAGTCTGTCTGACTTTTCCTTTAACAATTATAATTAATGAATCTGTTTTGTTTATACAACCTAGCATCTACACAAACGTTTTTTGGTAACATCTTGTTGGTCCACAAAAATTTCCCTTTCTTAACCTTAATTTAATTAATTAATTATCAATTGAATTAAATAATTATATACTTACAGCTGTTGGCAGTGCAACCATAAACACAAGAGCATAGAGTCCAAGAACCCATACACTGTTCTCTTTCTCTACAATCCAGCTAGGCAGGGCAATTCCAAAGCTCATAGCACCAGGACCGTCAGGGTTACCATATTTCTCCCAGTTTCGTCGAGCCTCATCATCTGTGAGTGCCTAAAAACAGACAATTCTTTAGTGATTCAAGGTTTTATCTAGTTTTAGGATTATGTGCAATTTAGCTTCACTTTCTTTACTGACATTTTCATGATCCAAAGGACCTCTAAAAGGATGATTTAAAATAAACGTTTCTTATTACTGATTTCTGAGGTTAATTCATGAATCCCCAAGCGACCACCGGTGGCCGCGCATCTATTGTCTTACTATTGTGTCTCTAATTGACGGTATCTGAAGGGTTATATGTTTTGCTCACCTGATAAGCCTTTGTCAGCCTCATAAAGGCTTTTTCATCACCAGTCTCTTTGTCAGGATGCAGAATGAGCGATTGCTTGCGGTATGATTTTTTAATCTCTGCCTGTGTTGCACCCGGTGGCAGCCCCAGTATATCATAAGGATCAAAATTGGACATTTCATAGTCAAATTGTGATACTTTATATGCCAAGAACCCAAGTAGTACCCATCCCGATATTATAGCTAGCTTTATAAAGAAGTTTTTTACACCCTTGTAGGGTTGTGATTGTTCTATAATGATCTGTTTGTTTACACAATTTGGACACTGACATAGTTCTGCACGTTTTGCTGGATCTAAAAAAAATTAAGTCGCATTACTAATTATTTCTTGTTCAAAGTAAAACAGGGTTTTACCATAGGCCGCATCGTCATCGGTAAAATATTGACATAACGGTAATTAAGTTATTTCATGAATGTAGGGTTATCACGAATTTATAAGGAAACAAATAAAAACAACACACAGTTAACTGTTAATTTACTAAACAGGCAAAATATCATTTTCACACTGCAAAACATGAATACCTTACCTTCTTTCCTTTTTCTTGGCCAGTAGTAAAATGTTGCAGGTACGAGTATCAAAGCAAGGAAAGAAAGGACAAAGTAAAAGAATGTTGATCCACTTTCATCATATTCGAATTTTTGGCCACCCATTGTTAATTTTTAATACATTGAGAATGAAAAATCATTACACGCTACACAGTTACGATTGGTAGGTAGAAGACGTGTCATTTAGTGATGGGCAAAGTGATGGGTTGTTAGATGGATTTTTTGACATTTTAACTTAATATCATTGCATTTGTGAATCCAATGCAGCCGAGTTAAATTATGTATGTTAAAGAAGTAGTATTTATAAGAAATGTTGTCAAAGTTAAGAAAATTCGTATACACAGAGGCTTAATCGTAAATGCAAAACAGTCGATATAAAGATTCAATTTACGGGTACATCACTTGTTGACAGCAATGTCACATTGTTACCATAGAGCCTCGTGGCAATAGAGTGTATTTAATAGTACATTGTTACACTAGAGGTGAAAGTTACTTATTTCGTCCCGAGAAGGAGTTGGCGGCCGAGCGTAGCGAGGTCGCTAATTCGAGGGACTAAATAAGTAACTTTAACCCCGAGGTAAGCATTGTGCTTTTCATTACGAATACAAGAAGATAGACCTAGTTTTTAAAAAAAATAATTTGACAGATGTTAGGTGAAAGTAAAACTCCCTAGGGATGAAAAGTGTGATACTTTTCAGCCCGCTCCTCAGACAACTTCAGACCTACTTTCAGAGTATGAGTGATGAAAAAGATATTTATAGGCATGAAACCGCATTAAGAGGGTCCTTCTCCACTCAATTATCGTAAACATCGAAAATGGTTTAAAAGCTTCTTACTTCATTTAATGCATTCCAACGCGATGTTTGACGAAAAGGCTACGCAAAAAAAGAGAGATAACGTCTGGAAACTCTTTTAGTATTCGGTAATTCCGCGATTTACTCGAAAATTTCACAAAACTTGCTCCAGGAAATAGCTGTTTTTTCTAAACCCTTAAAAGTTTTTGGAAAAAGTTTTCGTCATTTAGAATCTTAATAAAATTTGCAAGGTCTCTAGAGGAGTACTTTTTTGACTTTTTTAATTTTTAGGCAAATTATGAAGTATCAAAGTTCATACAAAATAGGACATTTTCAGAGGTTTTTACTGGATTAGTTTTACACAAATTTAGAAATTGGTTTCTTTAGAAACCTAGATAATATCCACAAGATACTGTGTTTCCAAAATATCTAATGAAAAATGTGTGTAATAACGTCATAATCAGTTATGAGCGGTTGTATGAAAAACAGTGAAAATGTGAGTCGAGATGCACCACCTTAATTTAACATCCAACGCTGCACTGCACTCAATATCTCGGTGATTATTTCAGTAAGATAGAATTATCAAACCATTACCATACATCAAGGATTTTTAACCAACTTCTAAAAAAGGAGGAAGTTCTCAATTCGGATGTAATAAAAAATAATTTTATTTAGCTTCGTCTCTTGCCAACCTATTTGAAACAATATTTTTTTGTTGGAAAGGGACAAGGGTATAGTTCCCAAATGGTCCCATAGTCACAAAGTTGAAATCTGATGATAGAATCTTGGCGAAATCGAAGTAACTTCTCAAATTCAATAATTTTTTTTAATGAAGACGGTTTTTTTATAAAAAAGGTTTTTATTAATTAAATAATATAAACTTCTTTGGTTGGTGAATTGTTTGATGAAATCGACTCACGGATTTTATTTATCCTAAATCGACTAGTTTTGTAGCTACACCTCTATTGTCTTCTTGACGTTCACGTTGTCTTTTTGACATGACAATAAAATTGACATTGACAAAATAAAAATTGGCAGCCAAAATCGTAGTTATGAAATAGTATTTATAATTAAATGAAACAGAAAAATAATTGCGCGTAAAAATAATTACGGTACGTCTAAACAGAGTTCTTGCTATTTGCACCTTCCTACAAATAGGAAGGTGTCGCCAAAAGTGACGTATATTTCCATTTTACAAATTCAAAAACATTCGTCATGATATGTTATTACATTATTATTGTGATTTTCAGATGGCCACTAAAGTTGTTGCAAGTGCCACTGTGAGGGCGGTTAAGAAAAGGTTACTGCCTTCACGGTCTGCACTGGTCTTAACTCCTTCCGCAGTAAACAAAGTAAAAGAAATAATGGCAAAAGAGGAAGCGAAAGGGTTTGTAGGCTTAAAAGTTGGTGTTCGCCAGAGGGGCTGTAACGGTTTATCCTACACATTAGACTATGCAAAAGGCAAGGATAAACTGGATGAAGAAGTCAAACAGGATGGTGTTACGATCATTATCGACAAAAAAGCACAGTTAACATTACTAGGTAAGTTACATGATGAATGATCGATAACATTTTGAACCTGAGCCTGTATTACATATTACTTGTTTTATAAAAGCTTTTATAGTAGACTAGCGACCCGCCCTGGCTTCGCTCGGGTTCAATATTATACATATAAACCTTCCTCTTGAATCACTCTATCTATTAAAAAAAACCGCATCAAAATCCATTGCATAGTTTTAAAGATTTAAGTGCACATAGGGATATAGGGGCAGAAAAAGCGACTTTGTTTTATACTATGTAGTGATAGTGTCCAATTTCTATTTAGATTTTTTTATTTTATTTGGTATACCTAAAAACACTGACCTATGCACATAGAGCAGAATAGGTAATGCTATCCCTCAAAAGACATTGTGGTCAGCAGAAAATCTACTAAGTGCGATCAGGACTATGGACTCACTTGATTATAATGCCATATGTATTCCTACAAAGAAGTTTACAAAATGTTTGGTAGGACCTTGTCAGTATATACAAGTTAAGGTAGGCGTTTGTCACATAATGGACAGTAGTAAATTGAAAAGTAAAGTAGTGGAAATTTCACACAAATATGACAAAAGTAAATGTGTATTTCTTTGCAAGTCTTTTGAGGAAACTTGCAGCTTTAATTCATGAATCCCCAAGCGACCCCCAGTGGCCGCGCATCTATTGTCTTACTATTGTGTCTCTAATTGACGGTATCTGAAGGGTTAAACCATATAACATGTTGTCAAAATTTTATAATAATAAATATTTAATTAATGTTAAACACTTACTAAAATAACAATTCCAAGTTTATTTTTTTCTATTGCCTGATTTTTTTCATTTATTTGTCATTTACACAAAAGAATACAGGATTATCTATGTTAACCTTTTAAATACTGTCAATTAGAGACACAATAGATAGACAATGAAAGCACTAATGCTGGTTATGCTGGTGTTCGCTTGGGATTTATGAATTACATAGAAATCAAAAACGACACTTGTGGTATCATGAATATTCAGCATAATTAAAGAATGCTATTTTGTTATTAATTTTTTACAGAATGAATTAATTCACTGTTAAATAAAAATCTTATTTTGTGAATCTTACGTGCCTGAACTAAGAAACCATGTGTTTCAGGTAGGAAGAAATAAAACAATAAACAAAATGAAATATAAATAACGATTTGGAATAGTCATTAACCCTTCAGATACCGTCAATTAGAGACACAATAGTAAGACAATACATGCGCGGCCACCGGTGGTCGCTTGGGGATTCATGAATTAAGAAAGGAAGGTTGGAAATAAAAATAAATAAATTAATTAATAAAATAGTATAATACAAATGTGTAAAAAATCGGCAGACAAATTATTGTATACTGATAAAATGTTATGATTGATTTAATTTTAGTTTCTTAATGAATTAAATACCTACTTAATCTAGGTGACAAATTCTATCAAGACATTGACTTCATAGTTAACTCGTTTGAAGCATTATACAATTATTTTTTTTGATATTCCAAGTTGATTTTCTTATTGGTGTCTCAGTCTTTAACCCTTCAGATACCGTCAATTAGAGACACAATAGTAAGACAATAGATGCGCGGCCACCGGTGGTCGCTTGGGGATTCATGAATTAACAGTGGTAGAATCATGTCAACCATGCCTGCTATGTATAATATGTTACTGTATAAGCCAAAACTATGGTAAATCCAAATATTTACTGTCTAGTTATGGTGAAAATCTGAAATGATTTGTGTTCTTCATGACATAATTATCATGGTCGTTTAAAAAAAAAAACCACTTTGGCTTTTTTTTTGAGGTGGTAAATCATCTAATGACTTCTCCCACTTTAATTCATGAATCCCCAAGCGACCACCGGTGGCCGCGCATCTATTGTCTTACTATTGTGTCTCTAATTGACGGTATCTGAAGGGTTAAGGTGTGTCTGGCTTTAACTGACGAAAGTCACACCTATGTTCCTTCTTTGTCCTTTGCGTTCCAGGACCATGGGTTTCCTTTTCAGATGTCAACCCATGGCTCCAGTAGGCTGCAGCCCTGCTGGGGCCTACTGGTGCCCCTACTATGGTTTGACTGACATCTTTTTGAGGAGCGGTCCATAAGCCCATGCCTACGTTGCCTGGAAGTCGGGGTGGGGTGAACCGGCAACTGGGGCGTGACGACATCCGTTCACTCACGCGTATTTCTACTTCATACTGCTTCGCAGAAATAGGCGGCCGCCGCCCATTCCCCTCGGTCAGGACCAGGGCCCTGTTGGGATTAGGTAGCTTCCCTTAACCATTTTCATGTTGTCTAATCCCTGACGGCCACTCGTCTAACTCTTCTCAGTTACTATTGCACATCGACATCGGTCAGGTGACGATTTCGCAGCAAAGTCGAAACAATAAAATGGTCGTCTCTCGCTATCTCTGAAGTGTACTGTGACGGGTTGCTCTTGGTCTCAGATTGAAGCCTTTGGTCTTTCAAAATCAACTATTAATAGAATAGACTGGCTCAAACCGAGTTGAGCAGCAATTTTTTGCTAAGTTGCTATTGCAGTAGAACAACCAATCGAGCGGCGTTTTCTGTTGTAGTCTTTTTTCTTGAACGGTTCAGTATTCTTTGAAGAAAACATCTTAACCCCTCGAGCGCCGATTTTACATACGTCTGCGCATTTGTGTATAAAATGCAAAACAATTTTAATTTTGGAAATCGGTGTTTCTGAATGTTTCTTCGTTATGTAACACTGACTAAAAAGATTTTTTATTTTACACTTTTTAGACGTTGTGGTAAACAGCAGAAGATAAAAATAGTGTGCAGGTTCTATAGTATGGTACTTGCCTAAAGAATATAACCATATAAAACACCTATAGCCAGAGTAACTAAATCTAATATTTCAAAAATGTCAAAACATAGCTAAGATGCTTTATTTTATCTTAATCCAACAATGCATTTTAGCTAGAACTCCGTAGAGGTGCCGTCATCAGATCAGTTTGATGATACCATATAGGTATGTTTGATAGAATACATAGTTTTATTACGGATTTCCCATAAATACCCATCTTCCAGCTTGATCAGATCGATGGTACTTTACCTATAGCCAAAGTGCATCTCATGACAGTTCTAATAAGCCCTAATTTAAAAAAAAAACAACAAAATGCCAATACAAAATTCTTGTTTGTGTGGCTATTTCTAATACACAACTGGTTGCCAACTCCTAAATCTTTTCTATTACAACTATGAATTTCTATATGTACCTATTAGGTCACCTCATTATAATACTGCTCAACTAAGATTAGGTGTTTACAATGGAAATGGTCTGCCTCTTTTATGAACCTGACTATCCGATACAGGAACAGCTTCTCAATAAAGTTCGGTTGTTTTTGAAGTACTGCTCTCAACTTAGGGACGCGCGTATCTGTCAGATATGTACCATATTGATGTGCTGGACTTAATTGAGAATAGGGCCAAGAGGATCATCGGCAATGATGCACTCATCGATTCTAAGCTCCTAAGTCTTGAGCATCGATAGTTGCTAGATTGACGATTTTCTATTGGTTGCATTTTGGGGTGTTCGTCGGAATTGCTTAATTGAATTCCACTAAGCCCGGTTTGGACTCGACGTAGAGCAAATGACATCTAAGCGCAAAGGGCGTTCAGACTTTTAACGACCAAAATCTACTTATATGTTCTTTCATTTGCCCTTTGCGCTTTTTTAAGGTTACACCACGGAGCACCAAATCGAACTGTCCTAATCTTCAGTCACTTAGAACAGTCATTTAATACAGCGTGTTACCGACTGCCTCGTACATTTCGATATTCCCCCGTCTACGATCGCACTCCACGTCTCCCACTATCATCTCTAAAATTGCTTACTAAATAATGTTGTTAATTTAACCATGTTTTCTTTTTAATTTCAGGAACAGAAATGGATTTTGTTGAGAACAAACTTTCAGCTGAATTTGTATTCAACAATCCCAACATCAAAGGCACATGTGGCTGTGGAGAATCTTTTAGTATATAAAATTAGTAGTTGTTGACTAGTCTATATTTTAATTAAACTTTAACATCTTTGAAGTTGCCACCAGTTAGTAAATTCATTCTTACACACAATTATATTCAGAGCACTATAAACAAGAATATATAATGAATTACCTTCTTATTGCACCTGTGCAAATATGCAACATCTGTCATAATGCTTGTATGTTCATAATAGGTACTTATAGAAAAAAAGTAAGTACTTAGTTATTATATGTTGAATCTGGCAGCAATCCTAAATATTTAGATGAAGCTGATACCTTAGTGTAGGTAAATTAAAAATGTATATTATTGTAAATGTTAACTACTGTGTTAGTGAAAAATTATGATTAATAAATAAAACTAGCAAATAGGCTGTATAGTTTTGTAAATATGTATGGCTTCATGTAGTGAAAAAAAAAATACATTGGCTATGATTTTTTTTTGTTATTTTTAGCAATTAAAAAAGATTTTATCTCTTCTCATTTTTTCTTTACATTTTTCATGATAAGGTAATATGAAATCTGATTTATTATTTGACTACAGGACAAACATGGAATAAGACAGATGACTAATTGAATGCCTTATCTTCTCTTATTTAAATGTGCTAGCAGCATAGCTAAATGTAAATAACATTATTATTAACAAGGTCTCCCTACGATTTCAGTCTACGAAGTCTTTGGTTATTGCTGACTTTGGTTACAACCAATAGAAGGGTGGCCCTTCTTTTGGTTGTTGATATCCAACACTAATAGTACCTTTTTTTGATAAAAGAGGAGAAAGTTTGTCATTCACCCGAGTCGTAAGGCGAGGGTGTTATGGAGTTTAGGGCTGCAGAGCAAAGTTTCCATGTGTATCAAACACAATTTTTCAATACACTTAAGTACGAAGAAATAAATTCGATATCCATGCAATAAATGTAATAAATGTGGCGGAGGCGAACACGCACACTTTTCCGTACCAGTGCGAAAAACAATCAATTGCGTTCCTAAAAGCGGGTTTTCGAATAAGTGTATTGAAAAAGTATTTTCCATTTTTTTGTAGATAAACTTGAAATAAAGTAAGTAAGTACATTGACCTTTTCCAAAATCTCTGCGTACGTATCCGAAAAAAAAACAAACAATTAACTGTTTTCATACATTCTCTGGATTCATAATCTGAATGCATACCTAGTATTAATGGTATTAATGTCTATTAGTACAGTAAGAAAGAAAAATATTTATATTGGCGCACAAACATTGTAGAAAAAAAAACTAACTGCATGTCTCTCGTTTGCGCCAAACAGGTCCAGTTCAACTAAATCTGACGCTGGTTTTCAACTGAACCTTATTACCTTACCTGTGCTCCACACCTCTCCACCAGAACTTCGTTTCTCAGATCAATCTGTAAAAACGATAATGACGGGCGTTCTGTATTCCGTGTCAGAATATGTGAGATATTTTCATAACGTGCGTATTCCCATACCTTTTTATAGACCGGAAAACAGGTATTGATAAGCTTATGCTAAAATGAGATTAAAAAAAAGTTGCAATTTTTTTTGTTTTCAGTTGATACTGCCAAAAGCGATGCGATTAGTGCTAATTCCTTCACATGTACCTAATGAGAATCATGAGATCAGAAAGAGATATTTTTTTTATTATTATTGATAGGCTCGCGTTTGACCACCATTTCACCTGGTGTTGGGAAAGCGATGATGTGGTCGACGATGAAGCACGGTTGCCTAGAATTAACTTATTCACTCTTAATTCATGAATCCCCAAGCGACCACCGGTGGCCGCGCATCTATTGTCTTACTATTGTGTCTCTAATTGACGGTATCTGAAGGGTAAAGTTGTAGCTATCAGGAAACACAGACTTCGGCAGGGAATTCTTTGGCTGTACGCACAATGTATTCCCAAAACGCTTTGTGCATATGGGCGTGGTGGGTGTTTTTTAATAAAAAATTGCCATATTTTTCGTATCCTCTCAGCAAACTATTTAATTTCATTAATATATCCCTATTATGGCGCTGTGTCTATATCTATATATATAAAAATGACCCCCCTTTTCCGTTGTCACGACTTGGCATGAAAACGGCTTGACCGATTTGGCTGATTTTTTTTTTTGTTTTGATTGTTATTGTGAGGAGAAGGTTCTTATGGAAAAAAAAATTAGGGTAGAGTAGGGTAGGGTAGGGTAGAGTAGGGTAGAGTTGGGTATAGTAGGGTGGAGTAGGGAAGAGCGGGAGCGAAGCCGTGCGGGCACAGCTAGTTATTTATATTAGTCCGCCATATTGAATTTATAACAATGGGGCTTTCATTCAAATCAAACTGGGTACCTACCTACCTAATATGTAACATATATTGAACAAGAGCGTGTCGGGCCACGCTCAGTGTAGGGTTTCATGGTTTCTCGTCCGTCACAATAAGTGTCCCCACTTAAGAGCTAAAACAATGAACAACAGACAAAGAGCAAGAACAAATACCACCAATGCCAACGAGAGATCCACTGAACAATTCGACAATATACGCTCATACCCGACCCGACCCCATCAACTCAGGAAAAATCTTAACAGCACGAAGCAAAGACGAGATAGTAGTAGTAGGCGCGAAGTAGTCCAAAGTACAGCGCCATCGCTCGAGATATTGGGTTACTAATTTATACAAACTAGACGGATCATGTGTGTTGGGTTTCCGGTGGTAATTTTGGATTGCATGAACCGATTTTAAAAATATTCTTTTTTTTTTATTTGAAAGAAGATACGTTATACGACACTTACCACACAGTTTGGCACAATGTTTGTGCTTTCTAAAATTGTTTATCTACGTATCGATTATGGGACCAATCATGTCAATTGAAAATCAATAAACCTAAAAATTACCACTGGTTGACATTAATTTATGAATGTTTGTTCTTTCATTGCTTGCACATTCTTCTCCATAGAAATCTACATTTTTGGAATGTGCAATTAGTTTCAGGCATTTACATCATTACAAACTGACATGGAGCTGATGCTGATCTGATGATGGGACCGGAAGGTGGCCTTAGATACTCGGTAGTTAAACGACAGAACCCCATCGAGTTTGGGCTCGTATGACTCGTTTGACGAGTTTTCATTATACGGGTATACTGCGCTTTAAAGCTTGATATGAAAAAAAAATCTTCTTGTCAAGTCAAAAGTTCCGGTATAATAAATATAAATGTTTTGGATTCTACTTTTTTGGTTCATCCGTCTTTCTGGGTTGATTGAACCCACACGCGAGGTCTCTTTGCGAATTATATATATATGAATTATGTATGTACATCACGAAGTAGAGAAACGCGTCATGATGACGACTACACAATTTCAAGCTACAACGCGGCCATGCCATCTTATCGATAAAACGAAAAAGTAATCCAACTGAACGATTCTAATAGAAAAATAATGTTTCATTTCGAAATTTTATCACAGTAAAGACAGTATTAATTAAATATATTATTTTAACCAATAAAAACACATCGATTTTTTTTAGGCTGTATGGATTTGAATATCTTTGCCTGACCACAACACATTTACTGTAAAAAAAATCAACCTATCTCCTTCGTTCAAAAGTAACATGGAGGTTGTGCTGTGAAATTAGTAGCGAAGTATATTTTTCTTTGTTTACGTGTCGAATCTGACGAGCCATTAAGAAGCGCTCGTGATTTGGGATTATATTTTGGAGATTTATGGATATAAGTCAGAAAAAACTGTATACAGAGTCGTTATTGTGCAGTAAGCGTTGAAATGAATAACGGTGAGATCGGTGGGCCTAGAGGCAGAGGCCGTGGATGGCAGCAACCCGATAACCAACCACGGGAGCTTCGTAGGCCGAAGATTGTTAGCGAGGAATCAAAAGGTAACCAGTATAACGTTGAATTTGATTTATTCCTCACTTTCACACACCGATCTTATGCTGTGTGACGTCGTCATACTTGGCCAGTTTATAACTGCGTTCTTCGTAATTATAATACTTCAGGTGAAAGTAAGGATTTTCATTTCTAATGACGTAGCTGTAGTTTGACAAAGTCAGCCGGCCGTGCTTAGAATCGATTACGGAGCAATTTTTTGTTTTTGGGTCAACTAGTTGTGGTGAGCAATTATAATATTTTTATATAATCGAACACACTTTTACTCATTATAACTCTTTGTTTCAGTTGAACCTCCCAAATCAAACCTGTCGGCTGAAGCTAAGGAATGGTACCCGCCTAACTACACCCCTCATGCAGTGCCCACATACAATCCAGATCCTGCACCTTACAGACCTCATCGGTTTTCTGTGCAAGATCGGCTTCGCCAAGCTCAAGATCAGAACCCTTACAGCTTAGAAGAAATGTCCTATTCATTGGATGAAGCTGAAAATATGGAATTAAGGGTTTGTATTAAGTTAAATATTTTGAATTTAGTGGTTAATTTTGTACAAAATGTATTAATATGTTTTTTTTTCTTCAGTCCGCTGTTCCGCAGGAGAACATAGCCAACTTGATAACTGTGATGTGTGAGATAACATTTGATCCTGGTAAATTCGATACCCTGTGTGGCCCATTGGTTGATGCGTTTGCAACCACCCTGCATGACGTGAGCTACACTAGGCCTCTAGTTGAAGCTATTGTCAATCAGGTATAGTTTATTTTATAATATTCTTATTTGTTCATTAATAATAATTATTATTATTTGTAACTAACTTATCTTTTATGTATAATGTGTTTATTAAAAACAAGCATGCGATAATCACATGTTATTGATTTGGTGAAGCTAATAAACTTTGTATAGGCAACAGATTAGATAAACAATTTAATAAAACTGAGGATGTTTCATCTTTTAAATAAAATTCTTAGTGTCTGTTCTATATGTTCTCTTTATAATAAGATTTTAATTGACTCTTTGACTTAAATAATTTTGGAGGTTGGTTTCATGATTCCAGCTCTATCCTACACCAGCCTGACAACTTGATAAATACAATGACTTAGGGGTTATACATTCAATAATGCACAGTTAGTGTCATGTTGCCCACCACCACTGATAAAGTGTAAGCATCAGAACAATATGTATTGAATGACAAGAAACTGATCCAATATGGTTGTCTTTGTCTCAAATAAACTTGAAAATGGCCAAACAACAAAGTTTATTTTGATTATTAATTTTTTTTTTTTCGTTTTGTATTTTTTTTTTTTGACAAACCATGTTGAGGTTATAATTACAAAAAAAAAACATAAAAAAAAAAACATATTAACCTAGTTTTATAAAGATGACATTATTTATTTTCTAAGAAAAGTCCACTCAACCAATAATAAGTTTCAACTGGCAACATCCAGGTAACCATTAAAAATAACTTCAAATCTTAGAAAAAACATGAAATGTAACTCTTAATTTTCTTTAAGAAATAAAAATGTAAATCACAAGGCTATCAACTAAATCAATGTAGGCAACTATATTATATGTACTAGCTTTTGCCCGCAGCTTCACTCGCATTCCAAAAAATATATATCGCTCATTCAGTGCAACAACGGTGTAATTACACTTTTTTCAAAACAAGTTTTATAATGTTATAATGTGCGGAAAGACTATTTTCATCGGGCAAAACATCATTTACGTTGATTTTATTTATAGGACGACCCACTGACCAACAATTAGAATTGTAATAAGTTTCGCTAAAATGCCATAACCATTATTATTAATCTTTGACTGCATCTCCTGTAAAATTTCTAAAAATGTAATTACGTCATTGTTGCACCAAATGAGCGATATGTCAACCAGGAATAAACCAGCTTTTGATCGGTGAAAAAATTTTAGCAAATGGACCAGTAATTCCAGACATTACCTCCTACAAACAAAAAAAACAAACTACCTCTTTATTATATTAGTGTAGAATGTGTAGATTACATTTGTAAATTTCAAAGCATGTTAATTAACAAACTTACTATGTTTGTCAGTTTCTTGGAATTCCTAACTTTCTCTTACCAAAACATCTCATGTATGCAGCTATATAATAAGAGTTCACACATGTCTCATTATTGAGAAAAAGGGTGTATGTAAGTGTGCAACTTTTGAATGCAGCTGTTTCAATACCAACAAGATTCTATGGTAGCATCTTGTGTTATGAATTTGTTTTGAAACTTAGAAACTTTTATGACAACAGTCGATAGGCGAGCCTAACTTCCGTTACAATGGGGCGCGCTTGTGCTCGATGTACGATTCGGTGTCGCCACCCGAAGAGTCGACTTTCCGCGCCTGTCTACTGGAGCGCTGCTCCACGGAAGAGAACAAGATCATAAGCGGCATGGAGTCTTCGGAGGAAAACATGCGCGGCTTCGCCATGTTCCTTGCTGAGATATACACCCAACTGGAGGATAGCCAGGTCAGTTATGACTATATTTAAGTAGGTAGAGAAAGAGAGTTTTATCATTTATCAGTACTTCATGAACTGTATCTATATAAGTCATTGAACTCTTTTTTCCAGTTATTGTGAAAGTTTGACTTTTTTAACTCCATAACTAAATTTTCATTACCTACTGTATTTCATTTGCAAATATACTAATTTGTAGTTTTTCTGTTGCAAGTTCAAGAGGATATTTTATTTTTATAGGGAGGAAGAATCAAGACTCTAGGAGAAAGCTTGTGTAAGGTGCTGCTCCATCTGCTCGACACTGACAAGGAAGTTAACATCAAAGCCGTCTGCCAGCTACTCAAAGTTAGTGCCCTTTTTTGTTGCAACAGACAAGTACCATTTTATAATGCAGGCAGTGGGGTGGGTTACGTGTTCACTCTATTCTCGAGTGATTTTTTTATTCACATTTAGTGCTGTGTTGATTCAAGAATTGTTTTTAATTACTCAAGTATTCATGACACCTAATTTGAAAGCAATGTTATAAAAGGAAATACCAACTACAAACACTGATTGCTGTCGAAAACTGATGTTCATAAAACACGCAATAAAGACGGGACGCGGTGAAATTAAACCGCACCTTCTACATTTTATATATTGACGTTTTTCACGGCTCGTTTCGTGCAAATTAAAACAACAATAAACCAGGCTTGTGTGGGTGTTCGTATAAAAACAAAAACAACATTCAAGTGTCGGAATCTGATATCACAAGTCAGAATTTCGAAGTCGTAACATTTATTACCGAATTTTCAGGAAGAATTGACTATTTTTATTGTTTTTTGAGATAGTTGAATGATTGAAAGATTAATAATAACGATTTGATCTCACGATTCAAATTAACGTAATGTTTTCAAGAACAACCGTCTTAATGCATTGACATTTGTCAGTGCTATTATTAACATTTTTGTCTCTGTTAAAGCGACATTAGCCCTACGGCTCAGGAGTGGAACTGGCGATCCAATGGTTGTGAATTCAAACTTACCCACTGCACCATGGTGAACTCGCTCTGAAAACCAGCATTGTTGTCTGTTTGGGGTTAACAGTCTAGAATGTGACGAGTATTTTTCACGTAGATAGATAGAATACTCTTTATTGTACACTATATAAATTACAATTAGTAACGAATTAGTTCTGGGACAGTTGTCAACAACTCGTGAATCATAGTAATAGCTATATAGGGTTCAATGAACTCTAAAGATACCTACGTGAAAAATATTTTTAAACTACCTATATGCAAAGGATAGTTTCGAGTGCTCTTTTTCATAACTTTTCAGTCACTTTCTTGCTCAACGCTAATCGGTTAAGGTTTTCAATGACATCAGCTTTTGTAGATCCAGTCGAAAATCATCCGCATCATGGCATGATGTAGTTTACAAAGTCCCTTTTGGCTTCTCATTGTTTTTTGCACAAAATTTTGCTATTCCTGTCTCAGGTAAGTAAATTCTGCCTCGGTATTGGGTTTCACCCAGACATTGCAATGCTATGATAACAAAGGTTTAGCTAGTCGAATGTTAGTCAAGTTTGATGTTCGGTTTAGCAATTTTACACACGTTCTTACTTTTGGAATGCCTGCTTAGTAAGTACTCAGAAACTAGTTCGCCAGTGGAAATCTTTTGTAAGATTTTCGATGCATCCAAAAATAGTCAGGTATTTCCGAAAAGTGAACATGAGTAAAGTCGTACATACTAACAACATTCTGTCATGGAAAGTTACGCGTCCACTTTGTCAACACCCAGAGCGATCGGAGTAGGTATTACGTAAAAACCAAATTCCTAAAAACGATTCCTAAATATTTCTACGTTCATCGGGTCGCCTAATCAATATTAAACTATATGTAGGTATATCGGCGCTGTGATGTCCAATAAGTGGACATGCAACTTAAAATACCTAGGAAATTGGTCAGAACAATCTCGCTCGTAAAATCCGTGGTTATTAACGTGTTTTTTCTCAGCTGTCGGGCATAGCGCTGGACGCGGACTGCCCGGCGGGCATGCACGCGGCGTTCGAGCGCCTGAAGCGGCGCGCGTCGCTGGCGTGCGTGCGCGGCGTGGTGGCGCTGCGGGCGGCGCGCTGGGGCACGGCCGAGCCCGAGCCCGCGCCCACGCCGGCGCCGCCACAGCCGCTGCAGCAGCAGCCGCAGCAGCGCCGTTACAACTATGGCGGTGAGTAGCCTATTTTTTTCCCACCTACCTACGGTCTAGGGGTCGTCAAAAGTTGTTTTTAGCAAGGTTGTTGCAAAATAGCAGAATTTACATTCTATTAATGTATACGGGTAACTAGGCCTAGGCAGTGGTCGTAAAATTAGTAGAAGAATACGCGATAAACGTCTGTCGCGAATAAAATAATTACTGATATTTGATAGCACCTCTTTCTAGTGAAACTCTAACGTCGCGATAAGCAGTTGGTTGGTGACGATGACCACATTGTTAGTAAGCAAATTAAAGCCACTAAAAAGAGATTTACACGTTTAAAAAAAAAATGTCACGTATCCGAAATTAAATGTAATCTGGTACCTACTAGGTTACCAATACAACAAGCACTAGGTTCGGTACCTACAACAAGCGTTAAAAACTTAAAAAAAGTTTCAATATCAATTTCACTCATAACTAATCGACCAATATCCCTCTAGAACCTAGGATGAAGTAATTAATTGCGTGGGTCGAGTTCACGTTTTCAGTGAGTACGGCTTTAGTCACGTTCCTGCTCTCACTTCGATTACAGCGAGCCACGTGATCGCTCCCGCCGTCTGACGCCCGCGACCCAAACTATGCACGTGAACCGGTGAGCGAAGCCGTATGCTCGATAAACAATAGAGGGGGAACGCGATTCGAAGTCCACGCGAATTCGACTTACGTAAATCTGAACACAAACAAGTTTTTGTATCACAGTCACATGCAATTTTAACGCCTTTTGATTCCAAAATGTTACTTAGTAATCAGCAATACAAACATCATTCTTTCGTAATTTCATTATTGCTGGTTAAAAAACACAAAAAGGCTGATTCTTCTAAAGAGGTGCAATTATAAAATGGTCTAAAATTATTTATTTATGGTATGGGTATGACTAACAAATTCAAAATCACCTAAGTAAATGGTTTCTCTGTAACAGGTAAAATACCTACATAAAAATCAATATTAAAAAATCTCCAGTCTATGTATGGATGTATTTTATGTTGTTATTTCCTTACAATATAAAAATAATACCTTTGTATAATATTTAGGGATAATTTATTGAGTTCTATATATTGTATATAGTTCAGGTTAGCGCGACCAAACGCGAAGGTTGCTCTTAGTCATAAGCTCCAACTTCGACAGAAACCAGAATTCTAGTTTACTTGAAATAATTAATCTTCCTTCCAGGGAGCAAAAATATCCATATGCTCAAGTAATTTGCCTATGGTCACAATAATAAAAATAGTTTTTGTAGTAATTACATCTGTCCATTATTTTGCATAATGATTCATGAAATGCATAAATTAAGTTGTGATAAGATGGTTTATAACAGCGATGAACGGCGAGGCGGAGAGCGGGCCCAGCGACGGCGGTTACCTTGCCGACGGCCACACCCTCACTGCGGAGGAGCGAGCCTTCCTGCAGAGCAACCTCCCGCCTGGCAAGAACGTCGCGCTCGATGAGGATATACTGTGAGTCACAGATCTCTTTACCTAACTACGGCAACGCTAAAAGGAGAGATAATAAATTGGCTGGTTTTGTGTTTTTTATAGCAACCACTACAGTGTGAAAAAACTTGAAAGTTAACTTTTGCATTATTATTCACTAGACTAGTTCAATCGGGAATAAAACAGCTTTCTATCGGTGAAAATTTTTGCAATAGGACCAAGTTCTTTCAGAGATTACCTCCTACAAAAAAAAAAGTAAAACAAACTTCACCTCTTTATCATATGTTCCTTTAAAACACCTCTATATGGAAACAGACAGTCCAAGAAAAGGCGAATGCCCTGTTATCCCATTGTATTTATCAAATATGTTTACACGTATTACAAAATTGACAAATATATTTTAGCGAGGAGTTGGAAAACGACGCGTGGGACACCGGCATGGATGCCGAAATGCAAGCGGGCTTCTTGGAGTTCCTCAAGATGTCCAATCAGATCAAACGATAACCGCACGTTGCGACGCGCCCCTTCCCTCGCGGGGCACAGACCAAACTGCGTCTACTATGCTAGGACAATGGTGAAAAACTATAAAAAAAATATAAAATATATAAAACTATAAAAAAGATTTCATAGGAGCGATCAACCTCGTAGCCATCCTATCAACGATTTCAATATGAGTTTGATGTAAGACCAAGACCTTGGCGTATCGCTGCACCGAGACGCGCGCGTCGCTGGTGCCACGTCGCGAGAGAATACGCAGACTGTTAACTTTAGCATCCTACTAACAGTTTTCCACCTTACCTACTTAAAGGGCAACAACAACTTTACTTTTAGGTGCTCCAACGTAGTGAATTAAGTATCAGGATTATATACCGACTTAAAGCTTTTTAATTTTAGATTTGATATGCCTTTATGTATGACCAAACTAGAATATTTTCAGTAAAAAAGTCTTATAATTTTTATTTTTAGTGTGATATTTAATCTTTTGGTCTGTTGTTCCGGAGGGTCTTAAATGTGTTTACGTACAAGCATTTTTTTTTATAATTTCAGCTATTCTGTTGAGTGATTAATTGCCCAGTTATTAATTTTTATGTTATACGTAAACACATCCAACTAATCACATGGACTAAATGTAAACAAGTATAGGTAACTAAGTGTTTAATTATTTAAAAAGTACTGTTGTTTTCTTGTATTGTTAAGATGCTAATATATTTTATTAGTTCCCACCACTAAATTTGACGGCCATAATGTTAGAGCCATTTTCTTGTTTACATTTCGTCTTTACCTAATGTTAAGTGATCTCATAATTTCTCAATATTTTTTTTTTGCTGTCATAGAAAAAAACATTGCATTAATTTTGGGGTTTCTTCACATTTACTCAAACAATACAGAAAATGTTGAAATAAACCTAAGCTAAATAAAAAATACCTTCTGTATGCAAAAATAAGGCTAATTACTTCCATTCCATTGTAAACAATGCCCACTGGAGAAAAATGTTACATAATAAATATTGCATAAGTTAGAAGGCTGAAAATTTTTTTATTTACTTAAATGACATTTTGTCCATTTTACTGATGAATTAATTATTAATATAATTGTATCTAATTTTAAATTAATTGAACTTCTTTTGGTGGGAAGCAGTAAAGAATACAATAAAGGTTCATTATAATTGCGTAATACATTTCTTTGGCACAAATTTGTTTAGTTTAGTGCAATAATCATTCGTAGTTCAATTACTAAGTCATACATCTGACATTGTTTGCATTTTACACAACTTTGCGCCATTTTTACTCTTTAAAAGTAAACTGATCTATATAAGGACTTAGATTACAACTTCTAGAGCATATAAAGTTGTTCTATCGATACTTCCAGTTGCATTTTCTCATAACTTTTAAATGGTTTGTTGATGTGGAGTAGAACAGTATGTTTTGCCAAATTCGTTACACTTGTGTCGTGTGTTGTAATTATATTTGCCTATTTGAAATGAGTGAGACGGTGTGACAGATGCCTTGTGTGTGTAATGGATTTAAAGCCCGGTGACCCTAATTGCTGATCGATAGACTACACTGATCTAAAACAGTTTAACTATTTGAATAGCAATAAATGAGCTACCTGCTAAACTAAGCCATTTGTGCTGATTATTGAAGTAATGAAAACTTTTTTCGAGTATATTTATGGAATACAACATTTATTTATTTGAAGCAATTAGGAAAATGTTTATAATATTCCATTGTATTTTTGTTGCAGTGATATTATGAATGTTATAAGAATAAATGGATATTTTAATAAAAGTCATTTAAATAAATTTGTTTTTCTTTTATTTTATCTTGTTACTCCCGTTATCAGAGCAGCTTACAAGTGTCTTATGGCACATGACGCAACTCCACTATCTACATTGTTATTGTATCTTGAGATATTATGTCACTTGTACTTGAGTACTGACAACAAATAGTATTGTAAAAATAGTAAACTAATTATAGGAATACATGTAATCTTATCTTATGCCTCATCAGGCAAGACCTTGTAAGGGTTAAGGATTCCGTTAGGATCCATCAGCTGTTTGAGATCCTTCATGAGTTGTAATGCAGACTGATCTTTACTGTAGTGCATGTACATCGGTTTCCTGAAGCCGATGCCGTGCTCGGCGCTAATGGAACCGTTCACTTTGCTCACTTCCTCAAAGATGTACGGCTCTATTAGAGATGACACCTCTTTGGTGTATTGCCGCACTGTGACGTTGATGTGTATGTTACCGTCCCCTAGAAAATAAATAAAATTTTATTTCTTTGCCTACCTAATGTTATATTTAAACATGTTGATTTATGTAAATTAATTGAGGAAAAATAATTATTAAGTGGTGACTACGTCTTTTGTGTACTCAGTGTCCACTTATGAATTCATAAAATATATTTAATCGTGTTACTAACCGACATGTCCATATCCGAAAACTTTAATGGCCTTATCTCCGAGTCTCTTTCTCAAAACTGGCACTAAATCGTAATAGTTTTTCAGTGGAATGGAAACATCGTACTTGAACACGTAGCCCCCTGCTAAGCCCGCTCCTGCGATGCTTTCGCGAAGGTTCCAAATTGTCTGCAATCATAATAAAGATAGCATGTTAATAATTAAATAAATAAGTTAAATGGGTATAATGTGTTATCTTTATGCGCGGCGGTACTCATTCGAGCCTTTAATATCCATTACCTGCATTTTAGCTGGTTCTGATGCGACAGTTCCGTCCACAATGAGTCCTGTCTCCATCTCACTAGTCAGGAATCTCGTCAGCTTCTCACTGTCATGAGCCTCATCACTTCCGTGTGTTTCCACCAACACATAAAACGGATACTCTGAGATTGGATTTCTGTTGAAATATATTAGCTAAGTTTCAGTTCATAACGTGCTCTTAGAGCTTCAGGAGTAGTTACTTACGGCAGTTTAAGATTCTTTACAGTGAAGTCTATTGAATCAAAATCGGCCATTTCAAATGCCGATAGAATTTCACCTAGCTTTGATTTGGCGCTTTTGTACAATTTTAGAACATTTTCAAAGTTTTTGACACCTGAAATTTTAAAGAATGGGCATTTTATAAATGTGATCCCCATCTTTTGTCTTTGAGAAAAATGCGGCAGTGATTAGAATTATATGGTGCAGGTAATTTTGTGCTTGACTTAGTTTGTTTTTTACATCCAAGCGGGGCCCACCCCAATTCACGGAGTCCGTAACATTCTCTACCCTTGCGGCCTTGCTACGCGGTTAATCCAGCTCTGGTGGTCTAATCATGATAGGATTAGACCACAAAATAAGGCGGTAAAAGAAAAAGTAATCTTACCAAAGAAACCTAAATTCACGGACTTAGGTAACACCGGACAGTGTATAGCGACTTTGGTCACGAGTCCTAAAGTGCCTTCAGATCCTATAAAGAGATGCTTCAAGTGATAGCCTGTATTGTCCTTCTTTAGTGCTCTGAGACAGTCTATGACAGTGCCGTCGGCTTTTACCTTAAATATGAAGAAAGATTAAAAGTGGTAAATATGAGTATAAATGAGAAAAGATGAAACAGGCGGTAATTATTTGCGTTTTGGTTCAATTTTGAGTTTGCTATGCTATTAGGTATGATTCACATCATTTTCAGACGTCAAACACAAAATCTTTGAGAATATTGTGTTATGTTTCCTGCATCTGCGCGTTATTATATTACTCGATACGAGAAAAGAAAGCTGGCGTGGCATCAGGTTTTATAAAACCTGTTTCTAACCACCCACGAATTTTTCAACTGATACGAATTAGTTATATTCGAGCGAGTGGAAAAGAACTGGTACTCGGAAACGACCACATATTATTGAACGATTTAACTTCCAGTTACTTAGTACATTTTCGTAGATATCTTCAAAACATCATAGATAAGTAAGTACCTTACCTATAGTATATTTATATTCATACAATGACAAAATGCGCTGGTTCTTGCTCACATTTGGCGAAAACGGGTTATGTGTGGGGCTTGCAAACAAAGCACCAGGCCCGGTATGAAAGCAGCGCATAACTATCTATAATACCTACTATATGTATATTTATGAATGTATGTAATCAAAGGAAAGTACCCAACGGTTGCTCAACACACTTGCAATATCCTTTCTATTGTTAGACATGAAATGCAAAATCGCAAGTAGGTAAAGAATATACGGAGCAGTGCAATGACAAACCGTGCGTGTTGTTTAAGGTCATAGGTTCATCTCATCCATACTATTTATCACTTATCTTACACAGAACTTACTGCTTCAATTCCCAGTATAGATCCGTGCAGGTTGCCATACCGCAATAACCTGAGTCCTCCTGCATTCGTGCTGGCGTTGCCACCGATATGGCAGGTACCTTTAGCACCCAGGTCCAGTGGCATAATGAGACCATGCTCGCGTACATAGTTGTCCAGATTCTCCAGGATACATCCCGCTTCGCAAACCAAGGCCCCTGCAAGTGATTGATTGTAGAAAAGAACATAACAGTCCTTTTCGACATATTGTACCAGGCATGAAAAAAATGGTTACCTACAGCAGATGATTTATCTAATAGATAATAGGATCGCATGTAGTTTTACATAAGCTCAACGAGCATACATTGGTGCATACATATAACGTGTGGATTAGCTAACATAAAGCGGCATCGAGTAGCGCGTAACATAAGTGTTATTGTATAATGCCTAGTTATTTGGTAAAAGCTTGGATACCAACTTGACTTTACTATAGGTAGATCACATATGAGGTAGATAAGTTTTTATACATCTCAAGCCGATATCGAAGTTTGGAAGTGACCAATGGGGCTGACAAAATTTATTCCACACTGGAGTCGAACCTAGTCCTATGCTATCAACACATAACTCGATGCAGAGTAAAATTCGAACGAAATTCTCAATTAAGACGTTGTGTTTGTGAATGATGCAAACCATCTCTGTGTCGTGATCAGCTCGTAAGAACCCAAATATTAACCTGAGAGATCATCAAGGGTGACAATTTTGTTCATGAGAGCAAAGCTGATGACGATCTCGTCGAATACCGGCACGGAGCCACCGACGAGTCCGGTGTTGCCACCCTGAGGACATACCGCCAGTCGCTTGTCGTTACAATATTTCAGGATTGTGGAAACCTCCTCTGTACTCCGTGGTTTTAATACAACTCTTGATTGTCCTGAAATGTTTATCAATTTTTACAGCAACCGTTCTGTTCAATACGTAGGTAACGTACGGTTGTTACATAATTTATCACGAAATTCGTATCAGTCTGGTGCAAAATAAAATGTATTACAGTTATTTTTATAACCAAATATTTTTTAATAGACTAATATCTAAGTCTGATGGTATGACGGCAAATTCTGTGGATAACTTAATTTTTTGTAGTCTAAGTTTTTAACATGGGGATTGACACAAAAAAAAGAGAGGATTATGTACCCTCCTATATTTTAAGCTGTAATGTTTACAATACCTCTGCAATTCTTTATCCAGTCAATGTTATATGGCAACACATCACTTTCGTCAGTCAACACTCGTTCTTCTCCAAGTATGGACCGGAAGTAACCAACGTCGGATGGCTCTATCGAGCCAAAGGTTTTTCTTTGTACGTTGTATTTCTCCTAAAAAGTAAAAGGGCAATTTATCAGGCAGCACAGGACCACATCTCATTCTCACTTTTTAGGTGATCCCGGCTCTGGCACCTCCGTCCACGGGCACACTGAACTTTTAAGGTACGTACATGAGCCGGTGACTACGAGCGTAGAGGCAGATATAAGTTATCGACTTTCTTTTCCCAGGCTATTCCGAACGTATAAGAATAATCATGTTCTCACTGCTGGGACCCAGATCAGGCCAGGTTCTACGAGAGGGAATGGGCTGTAATCCATACACAGTGCGTAATAGTTTTTTTTTTACGGTGGGCAAAAATCATCTAATGACCAACCCCGCTCTTGGGTGGAGCGGGAAATAGCGTCAGACTCTTATTGGCTAAAAATCCACCCCGCGTCCCTTTTAACCTCTTCATACCAGGGTTCGAGCTTCCTTTCGGATACGCCTGGCCCCAGTAGGCTTCGACCCAGCTGGGCCCCTCTTGTTGCTGACAACTCCTTGAGGCGCGCAGGAACAGTGCGCGCCGTCGACGTCTTGGGCTCGGTCCGGACAGATACCGGACTGTCGGACAGCGAGCTACCCATGGCTCGCCATCTGTAAGCCCGCGTCTACGGTGGCAGAAATCGAGATCGGAATCCCGGCGGCGGCGACAGCGCCGTTGCCTGATGCGGTCGGCCTCCTCCTTTGCTAGCATCACTGCTTTGCAGAAGGAGGCGACCGCCTGCCACTCCTCCTCGCTCCGGACCGTGGCCTCAACCAAGGCCCGGTGCGAGAGGTCTCCGCCGCCTATCGTCCCCACGAGGGCACGGCGATGCTCCGCCCAAGCAGGGCACACCTCGACTGTGTGCTCCACCGTGTCCTCCGAACCGAATCCGGTGCAGGAACCTCCCGAACTTACCATGTCCGGTGAGGACCTGCGTCATGCAGAAGGTAAGAACGCCGTGAGGTCTTTCCATCCACTCCTCAAAGAGGGGACTTACCGCCATAATTGTGGCGATGAGCCGGTTCCGTGAGGAGTGGTGGATGTTGAATGTCTTCAATTTTTTTACCCTCGAACATGCCAGTTTCTTTACGTTGTTTTCCTTCACCGTATTGAGAGTAGAAGTGACGAAATAAGTTACACAAAAAAAATCGCCTGGCTGGGTTTGAACCCGGGACTAATAACTCGTAATTTGGGGGCGTTATCGCCACCACTGCTCTCATCTATTGTAAAGTACCTAATTAGACGTGCAATGTTTATGCATGCCATTATATTACAAAATGGTTGGGGTAGGGTATTATTCCTCTATAAAACTAAACGTTACCTGCCTACATTTTTATAATCTCGCAATACATTACAGAACATGCCTACGACACCTTTCCGCGACAGAATATGTCCCCTTCTTGCCGAAAAGTGCGTAGGAATAATTATGATCATAAGAAGTAAGGATACCTATTGAGTTTTGTAAAAACAATAAACAGGGACGTAGGTCTTACCGAAGATAGTTGTGGTAGAGCCTGTGATGTATATCTAACTTGTTCCAAAACATTGTTCTTACTAAGTAACTTCACTAACGACGTAATTGATTTTATCATTGTATAAAATATTTTTACCGTCAATATTATTAAACACACAGCGACAGTAGCGTCCTACTACGCCAAATAAAAAAATATACTGATAGCTATTGAACGAATCTAAACCCAGATCTAATGATGCAAATCTATTATTTACTCCGAGCGATAGATAATTTGAAGCTTGATGTTGCATTTATGATAGTTAGAGAGAGTCTATACATTATCAGTTACCTACTCTATTAGAATATATAAATCTCAAGTTAATAAATACATTATTCGTTCGCGTGGAGGCCGATTCCATCTGATAACACGTACCTAACGATTACGTAACTTTATTTATACACAGTGTAGAACGTAATAGATCTACGTAGCTATTGTAAGGCCACGGACACAAAGTTAGCGGGCAGCGCGTTCCAATGGTTTTACTAGCTTTTGCCTTTGGCTTCGCCCGCGTACATAAAATATAGCCTATGTCACAGGAAAAAAAATGTTATCAGACCAGTTAGGTACTCTCAGAGATTACCTTCCTACAAACAAAAAAATAACAACCTTACCTTTTTATAATATCAGTGTAAATGAAACTGGCTATTAAGAGGGTTCTTTTCCACTCGCCTATTTGTAAACATCGAAAATGGTTTAAAAGCTTGTTACTTCATTTAATGCAATCCAACGCGATGTTTGACGAAAAGGCAACGCAAAAAAAGAGAAATAACGCCTGAAAACTCTGTTAGTATTCGGTTATTCCGAGATTTACTCGAAAATTTCACAAAACTTGCTCCAGGAAATAGCTGTTTTGTTTTTAACCCTTCAGATACCGTCAATTAGAGACACAATAGTAAGACAATAGATGCGCGGCCACCGGTGGTCGCTTGGGGATTCATGAATTAAGCCCTTAAACGTTTTTGGAAAAGTTGTCGTCATAAAAAAAATACTATTTTCATTTTCAACAAAAACAAAATATTGGCGAAAACATGAAGGAAAATCGAGAAGTTTTAGTCGATTTTTGTGGCTATGCCTATTTTTGCACCAAATGTGAAATCCGGTGCGTTCCGAATTGCGTCATAAGCGATAATATTGCAAATCCTTTCTTCTAACAGTTCCAACGAACACGCAACGTCACAAATATTACACAATATAAATTTTGTGACTATTTTATTCAGATTCGCAATATAACCATATAACTTTTGACGTAATTCAGAACCCAGGGTAAATTGCGCCTCAGCGAAGTTTGATATTGACCTCTATAAGTAGAGGTCAGTATTGACATCAAGTCAAACTTCTCTGAGGTGATATTGATACACATTTGCTGCCAAATACTTCAAAAACATTGGAATGTGTACATCCGTACTCTAATGGTAAATTATAAAAAAAAAATATTTAATGAACTATTCATCGAAAAAAATGACTTAAAAGACTGAAATCCATGCCAAGAACTTTAAAAAAATACTTTGACATTGACAGACATGACAGTCAGTCAGTGACGCGCACGTCACATTCATTATCATTATACTATACTGCACGCGATATTTTTCTCTCGTGTTTTCAAGTTTCACACGTGTTTGTAACTCTTAAAAAATGGTGAAATTGAAGTCAAAAAGTGGAAAGAAAAAAGCACCCATAGTGCTTCAAAATAAGAAAGATGACCAAAATGAACTAACTTTACCGCCTGTTCGAATGTCTGATGATCCGGCACCAAGACAGGTTATAATTCATTTGCTTTTATTTACGAAAGCTTTAGATTTAAATCACTTACTGTCTGAATTCTGTTTTGTAGGTACAGAAACTGGATTTGTCTAAATGCATATTCGAATATTTATTATTGTTATACAGGATATGTAAACATAACCTAAAACACATTTTTTTAGGTAAAATGGATTAACAGGCAAAGAGTTTTAGTTTTCGCCGCACGCGGGATTAATCATCGTCATCGGCACTTGATGGAGGACATAAAGAAAATAATGCCACATCATAAGACAGAATCAAAGATGGAAAGAAGTAAAAATTTGTATGTGGTCAATGAGATCAGTGAAATGAAGAATTGCAACAAATGCATACTCTTTGAAGGCAGAAAGATGAGAGATCTCTATATGTGGATGTCTAACATACCAAATGGACCAAGTGTTAAATTCCTGGTTGAAAATAGTATGTTTCCATTTGTTGTAATAACTTTATACTGGTACTGGTGTATCATATTTTAAATTCATATTTTTATTTATTTGTTTTCAGTCTACACAATGGGTGAATTAAAAATGACTGGAAATTGTCTGAGAGGCTCCCGGCCTCTTTTATCATTTGACCCACAATTCACAAAAGATCCACACTATGCTTTGCTAAAGGAGCTACTCATTCAGACATTTGGTGTTCCCTATCACCATCCCAAGAGTCAACCATTCTTTGACCATGTTTACACCTTCATGATCCTCGACAACAGAATTTGGTTTAGAAACTATCAAATCCTGTCTGAAGACGGAGCTTTGGCAGAAATTGGACCAAGATTTGTGTTGAATCCTGTATGTATTGAACATAAATCTTCATTCTCATATTTAGTTCCTACTTATAATTTTAAAGAATTAAATTAATATGTTCATGCCATCTTTACAGGTAAAAATATTTTCTGGGTCCTTTGGTGGTGCAACATTATGGGAAAATGCTAAATACATTAGCCCTGCCAAATTGAGACAAGCTGTATCCAAAAAAGCTGGCAGCAAATATGAAAGGCGAATTGAGAAGAAAGCTGTTTATGAAGCTACCAAACCTGAAACTGGTTACCCTGACATTGAAGGTGCTGACTTCTTCAAAGGGGATCCTATGGAGAAGGCACAACAAGTTGTTGTAAAAGGTAAATTATTTTCTCATAAATTGTGTAATTGAAAAAATGTAATATCGAAATTCTAATTATTTTCTTTTATTACTTGTATCTATCTTGAGTTTATTGCTTTACAGAAGAGATTGAAGAACAAGAAAATTCAATGGAAGAAGAAAAAGAATTTGACAAAGTCAAAAAGCCAGCATTCAGCATGTTGATGAAGAAATCTAAAACAAATCCAGATAAAACAATCAGACGTAAGCAACTCAAAGCTAAGAGCAAGGCAATATCTGATCAGATCAAGAAGAGGAAGCAATTCAAAAAGAAAAAACCTGCTAAATCTTAATAATAAAAATTTATTTTTCACACATTGATTTTCATTTTATATCATTTATTAGTTTTATGGATGCTATTATGGAAGAGCTAGATTCAGGTCAAAATTTAATAAATTACTGGTTCATAATTAAAGTTCAATAAAACATTGCATATCTTTGTTTTTTGTATTATGCATTATACAAGTAACAAACTGTAAATAAGTAAATTAATATGGACAATAGCAGGTACCCATTGTAAAAACGTATGCTTCTTTAGCTGTTCTATTATATTATGCAACTATTAAAATAGAATGTAGAGTAGTAAATAGAATGAAGAGTATTTTAGCTCCACTCTAAGATCATTTGCTAGAGATTTGAAATAATTAAAGATTGCATTACCATCTCTTATAAATACATAGATTTAAAAAGCTACGTCCTATTTTATAATATGGACGGTATAATTCTAAATAATACTTTAATCAAATTATGCATTGCTGTTACAAAGATTTACCTTGATAAAAAATAATGTTCTCTAGTTTAAAACATTCACTAAAAAGGTTTAAACTTGATTAAAAAATTGAGCACCTATATGAATTCTGGTATAACTGGAATGATAAAAAATCTGTGCATTTATAAACATTTGTGTCAGTATATAAACATTGAAAACATTTGTAATTATTAAATCTAACATCTCTTAGCCTAATAAAAAAATAAGTGTAAAAAAATATAAAATTGTACTTGAGATTAGCCTTAAAGTAAAAAAATATTTTGTAAGCCATCAGTTAATTTCCAAGTTTACATTAAAATGTGCTGCATTGCATGGTCAGTTAAAATGGAAAATATATTGGTAGTACCAGATTAGCAACACACTCCTTTCCAAGTAAAAAGTGCATAATTCTTATTATAAGAATAATAAACCTGTTGGCATAGTGGGTCATCACATATGTTCCACTACTTGTCTCTCAGTTTGTTAGTTGTTGAAACAAAATGCGGTATTCATCTCAACATTATTAATTGTACAATGCATGAAGGGCATGCAAACTTGCATAAAGCATTTGAGGTTACAAAATGCAATATTTAGGAAGTTTAACTGAATATTTTTCTTTTAACACCAAACAGTTTGAGTTCACAACATGATTAAAAAATTCATTATCATGATGACATCTAAACACTAAAAAACACATATTTAGTTTTCAAAATTACACAAAAATAACATTTCTAGTGCACATCATAAATATTTCTAAAATTCATGTAAACATTCATAAAACATATATATAGTATTATAATTTAATATTAGCAATTGAGATTTTTATTAGAAAAATATCATATGAGAACACGGAAAACCATGACTTCTTATACCTATCTACATTGCACCATCGTCGATTAATACAAGTTAGAAAAAGGAGTCGATTCGTATATTTATTACACGTATATTGCTTTACTTATAAATCTGGTGTCAATGTGCCTATATCAATCATAAATAAAAAATGCATTACTGAGTCTGAGTAAAAGCTTACGATTCTTGCTTATTCTAAAGGCTGCCAGTTTCACCTGAAAAAATAAATAAACGTTTTATTCAATTGATTCTGTTCATCAAACATAAAAACATTACATTGTTTCATGACTAGAAAGGTTTAGTAAAACAGTTTCTATTATATTGGACAAATCAATAGTTCTATTTTGTGTAGGTTTTAGGTTAATCAATATCCAAACCATGATGACCTTCTAAAAAAATCAATAGTCAGCTGTCAATAGGTCGTAAGCTGTAATTCGTCACACAAAAAGGAGGTTGGAATGCTTAACATTAACATTTATTTTGAACAAGCACCATTCCGATATTTTAAGCCTAGACAAGTTTTTCTAAGGAAAAATTTAATAGAATAATCGTGATAATAATGAGCATTCCTGATTACGACTAGAAGGAGATTTTATCAACAGAAGATATCTAACACCACATATCCATTCAAGACTAAACACCAACCAAAGCTCCACTTTTAGTATCATTCACAAACACAATACGCAGTACGCACTTGTGGTTAACCACCTCCGCCGAAAAGTACGTAGAACCTACGCAATGTGGCTAACTCTGCTCATTGGTCATATATACTGATGCAATACAATGGATAAGTTTGTTAAGTGTAGTGTATGCTCAAAGAGATGGAGCTATTCCAGACTAGCAGCACCAACCTTTTTTTACCATAAACATTTTGAATGTTGTGTTTAGGATTTTTTCGCTTCCCTTTCCATGATTACCTTTTGGCTAGGTAAGTAATCACAAGTGCGTACAAATTATTACTTGCCAACACCAAATAAAGCAATAATAAATTACATAGGAATAATCTGCAGCCTGTAACCACTATAAGGCACTGAACGGACATGCATAAGCCCCAAAGCAACAGGCTTCGAGCTTCAGTACTTGTCTGGCACATCCTGCAACTCAGCACCATCTTGTTCGTCGTATTTATTTTGTTTATGGCCACCGAGTTCCGCTAGACGAGTGTTCTTCCACCGGCCGTCATTACCGTTCATATTGCGGTCCTCGCAAACACAGAGGAAGAGGGAATCAACTACCATCTGTAAAAGAAAATTAAAATAAAGTCTTCCAAAAAGGTTTCAAGTGCGTTTAGTATTGGACTACACACAGATAATAAACTACTAAATGAACTAGTAAATGAAGTACATATAATAAATAAAAGATTCATTAAAATAAACAGAGTAAAATATAAACAAAAAATAAGAACAAACCTCGTAAAGAGAAAGAATACAATGTGCAATGAAGAACGAGTAAATGCAAATCACTAGTGTTGGGACAGCAAAGAAGTGCAGTTCAGTGTTGCGCTTGAGGAGGAGGAGACCAATGATGCCGGTTACTGCCGTCACGATGCACTTGCCCAGGAACAGTATGAAGTCTCCCACGCTGTTTATTGTGGCCACTTGAAGAGCGTTGTTCACGATTGTGCTAAATGCCTGGAAATTGCGATTAATTAGGGCCACTTTGTATCTAAATTCTATTTCAAATTTATGACAGAACATTATGCTGCTTAGGTAGGATTTTAATAACTATATTGAAAGTTGAAGTACGTAACTTTAAAATCGAATATAATACTTATTCGTCAACAAAATACAAGCAATGTCATTTACTGCATATTATAAGCAATATGATAATGATAATGAAGTGTAAACATTGATTGCATAGGTACTTGTTTATTTTTTATTCGTTATGTAAGTCTGTAATGTGTATCAATGGATAAATCTAGTTCAAACAAGAAAATATAGTCTAGTCATATCCTTTTTCCTCTGAAGAAGTGACCTTCTGTTATATAAAACAATAGCGTAATTAAATAGGTAGGTGCAAGCATTCTCAGGCCTGAACAAAACCTTGTAAAATTAAACGAAACCTACGTATTTACGCAATTTATGTATGTTTAAATATAATATCGTAACCTAATGAATAACCGTTCTATAACTAGAACAAAAAAAAACTTGTTAGGGTCAATACAGACAATAATAATATTCATTGACCTAACCTTAACAATCATACTATATTGACCTAACCAAACGTTTTGTCGAAAGACTAAGGTAGGTAGCCTTCTTTCTAAGGGATGACCTTCAAGACCACCTTCTACAATTACTTAATAGCAGGCTTGTAGGATTCTTTAATGTAAGGTCCGCTTCGCGTTGATCTAAAGAAATCTCGTCTATAAGACATTGTATCTAATATTAACCCTTCAGATACCGTCAATTAGAGACACAATAGTAAGACAATAGATGCGCGGCCACCGGTGGTCGCTTGGGGATTCATGAATTAATTAGCAATTACTCTCTTGACATAATCGGAAAAAATTGTAGCGTAACGAAAATGGACACGTACCTTCCCAGCAGCCTTGCAAAAGTGGCATCTTTCAATCGTAATTATAGTGTAGGCATTATGATTCAAATAGCGGATGAACTTCTCGAGACAATAAAAGCAGCAAATACCACATTTCAGGCCGCACTTCGCGCACTCTGATCCTTTTTCCGCTCTTGATGACAGCCTGAAAAAGTAGTTAATAAAAATAAAAGTAGTTTTATTATTTCAATGTCTCTTTAAAAAATAATAATAATAATATTTCACAACTATCACACAACGCCGTCTAGCCCCAAGCTAAGCAGAGCTTGTGTTATGAGTACTAGACAATTGATAAACATATTTATATATTTCTGAATACATACATATTATAGATAAATTACATCCAGACACAGAACTAATGATCATGGTCATCACACAAACATTTGTCCTGGGTGAGAATCGAACCCACGCCCCCCGGCATAGCAGTCAGGTTCACTAACCACTAGACCAACAGGCCAGTCGAAATTAACAAACATTTGGGATGGAATTCGACCAAGATAGCGTCCATAGGTAGAAACATTTTATCGCTTATTTACCTACATGAACCTTAATCAAAGCGACTTACTTGGCATGCAAATACGTCAAAATGAGGCGAGGTATCTTGAACAGTGTAATCAGGAACGATCCTTTGGCCACTGAACCTAAATGGTATTTTATCAGCTTGCCAATCGAATATAAAACTGGCGAATTGGCATTAGGTCCTCTGAAATAAATTACACAGATAATTTAAAATTATTAGCCAATTAACTTAAAATTGAACGTTCACTAATTTTTGTGTGTGCAAGAGGTTACTTGCGATTCTCAGCTTTACTTGGTTCACTCAAACTTGATTTGTTTACTGTGACAGAAGCAGAAATATTGTTAGGATATTCGCTTTGAAAGGACATATATATCGCATAGTATGTCCCCAAACAAAGACTTGCCATGCCATATTTATGAGTCCAGATTCCATCAAAGGGCAGATTGAGGCTAATAACGAATATGAACCCTTCGAGGGCCTATCACCTTATCTCAAAGTATTTGAGCGTTTTCTCCATACGACTAAACCGACACCCGGGATTTTATTTAAGAACCCTATGTGATAGTATTTTTAGATTTATATACAGTACAAGGAACTAAAAAATATCTTAGGTCTATAGTTTAATCAGAAATTACCCCTCACGATCGTGAGTTTTAGGTACAACTTCGTTAGGGGAAATTTATTTTAAGTGTAAAACTCTCGCTCGTTTTAGCGCGGGTGTAAAGGCAAGCTGTGCTAATTGTCTTCATAGCTCACCTAAAATACCAATGTGATACGGCCCCAGCGATCGTCATCTGTTGACATCCGAGAATAAACTCGCTGCCCCAAACCAAGCAGATCAGACATATCCACCACATACTCTTCACCCACATGGGGTCAAATTGGATGTTGTCCAGGGTAAAGGCTGTAACAAGAAATATAACGTTTGAAAATTAAAAACATTCAATTTATGCATCACATAAAAATATAAATCAGTAAATTGTTGCATTTGTGTTCATACTAACAAAAACTAGTGATGTGTAACTTACTTTTGAGGCTTGAATTACTGTTACTATTTTGTGCTTCCATGGCCGCTTTATTAATTGTCTCAAATCCAAGGCTAGTAGAACCATTTATAAGGAAATTAGTTTGAAGTGGTATACCAGGGTAATTTGCTGTTGCTAGACATACCTACAAAAATATTGTAAAGTAAAATATTCGTGGTAATATGATAATGTTCTTGAATCTAATTGAAACGTGAGACTTACCACAACTATCGACCAGAATGCTAAAAATAGCACAAGGAAGAAAAATGTTATAATAGGTTGGAAGAAAAGGGCAGGAATGGAGCCCAGGCAGTGAGCCGTTTCTCTGAACAAAGCGGCCAAGAAGGATACGCGGGAACGCATCACGAATACAAGTAGCAGCAAAATCACCTGAAAATGAAAGTATAGTTTTGTAAATCACACAGTTTACGTTAACACAAGTGTATCTGATAAGGCAACATAACTAGGTCATTCGTTTTAGGGCCGAAACAGCGTTAAGCGGACAATCGCGTCACAAAGCGCGTGCTCACGCAGACGGTTCCCGTCGCGGAAACAGGATTATTAATGTCGCTAGTTCAACTTTAACGGCGGTGTGCATGTAGTCGTGTCGATATAGAACATAGTATTTTACGTAGCAAAACGGGCGCAGGGCAAGAAAGAAGCACTTTTGTTCAAGAACGCGCGGGTGTTCGCTTTACGCCGTTTCAGCCCTAAGAATACAATCAACCTATCAACAAGTTAAAAATAACTCAACAATGCTTACCGTTATTACAGTGGCTATAATTGAATACCACAAAAACGCACTTTCATTCTTCAGGGACTCCTAAAACATAATTTAATTAATTAATTATGTGGGTCAACACATGACATACATTAGTAAAAAGATTGATCGTAATATAAACACGCTACACGGTAAACCCAGTTTGCGTATTACGGTTCAACTCTACTTTTTGTTTCATGGGGTGAAATCATTTTGTCTGACCTGGAAACTCGTATACTTTGTTTTTTACTTATTTGTGTCAAAGAATAACTTTAATGTACACCTTAAATACAAAGAATTTTTTCAAATCCATACGAAATTAAGCAAGTTAGAAATCATTCATTCAAATCGGAAGGAGAAACTAAAATAACAGAAAAAGGACGCACAAACTGAAATGTGATGTCGTCGGGTTACACAGTACTTATTGAATTTATGGGTGTCGATATTCGCAGCATAAGCATAGCATAATCAGCCTTATAATGTTCCCGTAATTGCTGGGATTCAGGCCTCCTCCCTAGGAGAGGGATTAGGCTTTAATCCACGGATCCATGGATCTAGGACATACCGGTTTCCTCACGATGTTATCCATCATCGTTTTGAGAGCATTGGTGATGAATAAAATTACATGAAGTAATTTGCCTGGCCGGGTTTGAACCCGCGACCTACAACTCGTAAGTCAGTGTCGTTACCACAGGGAAACCACTGCTCGTCCTATTAGGGGACTTTTGCGTATAAAAGAGATAGCGAGATGTTTCCATTAGAACATTAAAAATCTTTGTCTGAAAACTACATCAGAAATAGTTATCTAATTAAGCATTAATTAGCATTTCAAGTTGTCCCCACTTTTCCTCAAACCAATATTTGCTAATTAATGCTTGATTAGATAACCAGTTCTGATGTAGTTTTCAGAAATAGATTTTTAATGGTATTTTGTTTGCTCAGTATAAAATATGTACGAAAATAAACATAAAAAAATACCCAATTGGACATGGAATCGGCGACAGCTATGCATTCGAGTACTAAAGAAATCTAGAATCACAAAATAATTATACCTATTCTATACAAGCTTTATTAGTAGGTACTCACAGACAAATATGCAGTATCAATAGTCTTGTGTTTAGTCCTTAATTCATGGTAAGTGTACCACAGTAGTGCTGTCCCAGCCACACTAGCCACTGACACTAATATCATAAATATCCATGATACCAAGGTAGCTAGTAAATGCAATATTGAGACCATTACGAGAGAACATACTGAAAATATCAAAATTAATTAGGTAATCTGAAAAATAAGTAAAGCAGGCAGTCAACATATAACTAGGAACATATTTGTACCAAACCAGCTTTCACATTAGCTATTTAGAAATATGCAGAAGTATGTGGTATATAATAGAATAGATTGGTGGTGATGGTATGTGTCTACATTGAATCATTAACGTTGATACATTACTAATAAGTTCCTCAGTCAACTCTAACTAGCGCTAACTACAATTACCTACATACTGCTAAATGTTACAAAATAAAGAATTCATCTTAACTGAGTGACAGAAGTAGTTTGAACATAATCTTATGAACAATCTTCAAGACACAACCGAAAAGTACTTTCTAGCCAATTTTCTTGTAAAATAATAATTTTTGTGCTTTTTTGCTTGTGCCTAGAAACAAACGGAAAATTAATTTAATGTTACTTCAATGCTGATTATGATTTGGATCAAATTAATTTAAAACCCTTCCACTTCATGGTGAATGACAACTTATTATTGTTACCAACATGAGTAATTAAATACTGGTTTACTAGCACAGAACTTTATTCACCACAAACAACAACTCCAATCAACAATGTTGTTCATTATTATTTTGCAAAACACAATTGCTTGGGTCGGTAGATAAAATCACTTCGGTAGTTTGCTCTTGTTGCGCTGACTGCCTCACATGCTTTTTTTTTGTGTGGCCTCTCGCAGGTCCACCTAGGAGGATGTCGTCTGCTTAACCGGACTTGCTTACTCACTTGCGGTCGGGAGGTGATATTTATACCCGAAGCCAGGAAAATTCTAGATACGTTTTAAGGCCACTCTGGAACATTGTGGCTGAATCGTAGATTAGTAAAATATTTTTATTACAAAAATGTAATAATAATTGTTTCCCGCGACTTCATGCGAATTTCGACTCTATTGTTTTTTTTTTAATGTTTTTATTACACCGCAGACATGGTGGTCTGCGCCCTTTTTTGAAAATGTTTACAGGACTATTGTTAAAAGTGGAAGAAACAAAATCTCTTATCAACCTCACAGACGAATAATATTAGAAGTACTTTCATCATAATTTCGCCGTAGTTGAGTCTTTCTGGAATTTGCTAGATCTTGGTGATTCTGGAACCTTCACTGAGCAATGCGTTTTATTCGCGACGTGACATTAATTCATGAATCCCCAAGCGACCACCGGTGGCCGCGCATCTATTGTCTTACTATTGTGTTTCTAATTGACGGTATCTGAAGGGTTAAGTATATTATAATTGAGGGATAACGCAGCTCGAGTAATAATTTTACCTTTTTGTTAACATAATAACATTTAGATTATACTCCTTTCCCTATGTGGGCATTATTAATGGCAGATTATTTTAATTTTAAAACCAAATCACTTAACAATCATAAAATGTTCAATCCATGGAGGAAAACTACAGGTACATTTTAGATGTTTTGTCATTTACGACAACAACAATAAATAATTGATTTTATTTTTAATGGAACAATGTAAAACATTAGCAAAAAATAATGCAATTTACATTGATAAGATGTTGACCTTAGCTGCACAACTTGCTGCATGAACTTTTTGTCACACTAATATTATATAGGCGAAAGTGTGTGTATTTGTTTGTTTCTTATTCCTTTACAGTTGTCAGAAACTTAACAGTAATTAAATATAGCTTATACATCAGAATAACATTATAGGCTATTAGGGGGCATGGCAGTGCCCCCACCAAGGCATTTTTTTATTTATATTATTAAGAGGTGTGTTTTGATGTGTATTTTGTTTCTGTGAGTCTGTCTATGGCATTGTAACTCCTAAATAAATAAAACAATAATGTTTCTTTTTTTAAGTTTTGTTTCAACAAAATCTGTTGAGCCATTTGAAGAAGCTCTTTTCTAGTTGGTGAAAAGAAAACAATCAACTTCCACACCTGATGAATTTGAAATTTGGTATTCTGTTAGTTCTATGAAAAATGAAATGATGAATGATGATGATGATGAAGAGGAGGATGAAGGTCATGCACCTTGAAATGCAGAATGCCTAACTCCTCACTTAGAGAGGTATTGTGTTTAGGCTTATTGAAATGGTCTCAATGACAAAACAGATTATTATCTGTATAGGTATATTGGTAACCTAGACATGATGCTGCCATGGAATCTACAGGATACCCAACTCCTCTTTTGCTTACAACAGAGGTAATCTTAATTAAGAAAAAAATCACTTGGATCTTTGTGTGAAGTGTTTTAAAAATATTTAAATAATTTTAGACAGGATACTAAGAAATCATAGGCGTTCAGTACATGGTCATGCAGGTGTCAATCAATTCTAACTATCATGAATGATGGTTTTCATCAGCCAGTGCTATGCAAATGTCAATCATCGCATTAGATGGTAGGTTTTTCGTCAATCAAAACATTGACAAATCCTATTGTGTAATGGACGCCTTAGCCAGTCATAATCTGCACAAAGAGTTAGACCACATTACTCATAGACTGCAACAGTTTCAAGCGATACTTAGATGACATCACCAGCAAAAGTGAGTCAGTGCCTATTTTAAATTGCCTCCTACATAATACTTATTTTTAAAACAATGATCCTAGTAGAGCAAGCACAATTTGATTCTATCTGTTAATTCATGAATCCCCAAGCGACACCCGGTGGCCGCGCATCTATTGTCTTACTATTGTGTCTCTAATTGACGGTATCTGAAGGGTTAAAATTGGATGTCATTTATCCAAGGCCATGGCTATTTATTTTATTACTAATTGTATTTCTCCCAGGAGAAACACAAATAGTAATAAACACAGGTTAATCACCAGCACAGGAGTCAGGGACCTCAATAAAATTGTAAAACTTCTAATGTAAATAAAGATTATTATTATTTTTGATGATAATTTATGCATGCAAGATGCAAGTACCTACTGTGTATTTTAAAGTTGAGTCCTTTAATAGGTAAACTCTTTTTTAAATAAGTTAAAAAAAGGTATACTTACTAAATGCTATAATAACACATATTATCATCTCCTTCCATGAAGAGTACAGGTCTGAAAGCATCTGCTCAATAGTATCCCAGCTGTTCAGTAAGTCATAGAAGTCATTAAACACTTTTTTAGTTAGCTCTTTTGCTGACTTGGGAAAGCATCTGTTTAGTAGAGGAAACGTCTCGTACACTGGCAGGGTGGGACATGGTCCTATGTAGCTGTTCCCAATGTCCCTGTTACTTGATAGTGTATTCAAATTTATGTCATAGCGGCAAATATTAGATCCGGTTTCCTTATAAAAGTTTTGTATATCATCCATTGTATTCAGCTTCTTATTAGGACACTCCTTCACACATATTTTAAGTGATCTTTGTAGTTCTTTTACATCCATGAAGAACAAATATTTTTTGTCCACAGTACTAATTCCTGACACAGGAGCTGCTGTGAGTTTATGATTAGTTTTAACTCCACATGTATTACCAAACGAATCAAATCCATTGATAACTCTTAAAGGATTTCCATACACAAAAGATATTGAAGCCACAATTAACTGGGAAATAAACAAAATTATCAAATAACGGACAATCTAATATTAAAAATAACAAGTTCATTTATAAATAAACAGAAATTAAGTACGAAAAGTAATGAATTTATCTTACCATTAAAATCCAAAACAAAATATAAATAATGAGCCACAAAACATCAGTGCATCCTTTTCTTGGAGTTTCATTTTGAGGAGATATTTCACTTTGTGTGCAACCCATTTTGAGTCAAAATATTATATAATATGTCAAAACTTTAGAAAACTTCTCATTTCCACTTTCAACTAATGTTATTTTAATTAATCGATGAAAATAAAACCGACTACAAACTCAAAGCCAACGCCGCCAAGCCCACAGATTGGGGATGCCCGATTACAAAATTCCAAAATTCATTGGTAATTTTTTTTTCTGCCATTCCAACATGACAGGAGATTATGGCAAAAAGTATAATGATACAGGGGGTATTATGGCTAAAGCTACGTCTGCGTCCCTCACGACGCTCGTCTCTGATATAGCGAATGCACCGCTCGCGAACCTGTTACTCACACCATTAGATAGCATTTGTGCATCCATCCACCAGCAGTTTATTTCGAGAGAGGTTTGAAGAGAAAGATTGGGAAATATTTAACGCGATAAATATAATATTTTTCGCGATACGCGAAATGGATTTGTAAGATTAAAAAGCAAAGAGACATTGAAATATTGAGTTGTTTATTACGCTAACATCTCTCAATTTCGGGCCATACATCGAATCGAAGTAAAGACTCAGTTGCTGCTTCCGTCCCACACTCCCCGAAATGCAACGCAATGTACTTAAACGTGCAAACGGGTCTTCAAGTCAAGAGTGAAAATGTTTCTTGGCAAGCGTGCTGCACTGTCGACGACATCATCACTTACTATCAGGTGAGATAGTGGCGGCGCCAACATATCAATTTTATTATTATTATTATATCTAGCCTATATTTTCCCACTGCTGGGCAAAGGCCTTCCTCCACTCCTTCCAATGTTCTCGGTTTTGAGCCACTTCTTTCCAATTTCCAAGGAAGACACCCAAGTCGTCCCGCCATCTCCTTCTTGGTCTGCCGCGACCCCGACGTCCGATTTCAGGGCACCAATTTTCCGTTTTCCTGGCCCACCGCTCGATCAGCATGCGACAGACATGTCCAGCCCAATCCCACTTAAGCTGGGCAGCCTTCTGAACCACGTCAATGATTTGCGTTTTGGAGCGCAGTGTAGTGTTTCGAACGCGATCCGTTATTTTAACACCTAGTATGCTGCGCTCCATAGCACGTTGGCAAACCTTAAGTTTGGACCTTTGCATGTTAGTCAAAGACCAAGTCTGTGCGCCATAGGTCAGAATGGGGAGAATACACATATCCATTAGCTTTCGCTTAAGTGACATGGGCAAGGTGCCTTTGAATAGTTCTTTCATGGACCAATAACTCTTCCAGGCATTTTCTGTTCGGCGTGTTATTTCCTTATCCTGCCTTGCCTGGAAGGAAATTACTTCCTGATATTCCTGGACATATTGTATATTCTCGAGATTACAACAACATATCAATAGGTAATAAAAAAAAGATTTCCGATTCCAATTCCGGTTTTGATTCCAGTTCCAATTCCAATACCTCAAATTCAAAAATCTAACCGAACGAACACCAAAAGAGTAACTTTCATACGAAGACATGGCTTAGAAGACTTGGTACCTGAACCAAAAGTTTTAACAAAAAAAAAAACATTATCATTATATGTCAATGTCTAATGTCATCTCTATCTCTGTGTTTTTAGGTTAGTTACTTAGTTTCGATTTCGAAGTTGCAAGGATTATAACAGGATTAAAATACATAATTTATAAACAATGAATGCCAAGGTCCTTTTAAATCTTAAATCTTCGCTAGGAAACTATTGTTTTAGAAATTATTTACATAATAATGTAGCTCGTGTTACAAAGGTACACAGAGATCTATATCCTAGATTGTACCCTACTATAGTTGTTCTACCGGATGGAGCTTCAATCAATATTAGATACCATGAACCCAGGAAAATAATTAAGGTATTGATATTTAAATATTTGGTAATATAACATAATAGCAAGCTATGAACGAATCGTATGGCAATATACATTCAGCCTTATTTTAGTCCTGTTAGTAAAATGAGAGAGATTTACATAATTCTATGTAAATCCATAACTAAATAAAATAATAACAATTTTGATGTATGTAATTTCAAAATTAGAGACGTTATCTCTTTCAATATTATACTTAAAGACAATAAAATCTAAACTTAGCAGTAACAAAAAGCATCTGTCAGCTTAATATTTGTTGTACCTATCTAAACTATTTCTTACCTTCTGTAACAATAAATGTATTTATTGAAGAAATAGTTTTATAATCCTTACGTCTTATATTATTATACTGGGGCCATGGGTTGAGTAAATATGAATCCCCAGGGTCCTGGAATGCAAGGTTAAGAAGGAACAAACAAGTAGATTTTAGTCAGTAAATTACACACCTTCAAGATCTGCCCAATTTCAATTAAAAAAATACTGTTGTAACAGCTACCTGTTACAGCTATATTTTGTTGGGAGCTGAGCAACCACAAGGGATCCCAACTTTCTTATAGGAGAGCAGGTTTAAATAAAACACTATCAGTTTAAGTTTGGTAATTAATGAATTAATAATTCACAGTGTAGTGCCAATAAAAACAGTAATAAAATAATGTTTTGTTTCATTACAGTTGCCTCTTGATCTGTCCGAGTTAACAGAAGAAGAACGGAAAATGAGATTAGAAAAGAGAAAGCCAAAGAAGAAGGTTAAAATTACTGATGATATAGAAGATGACTTTAATGCCAAGAAATATTTGAAATATATTAAGAAAAAGTAATTTTTAGTGTAGTTATTAGTTCTATTTAGTAATTGTAATAATAGTATATTGTTATTGAAAAATAAAAAATACATAAAGCTTTGTTATGAGACACTTTTATTTTTAGTACTTTTAACTTAGCACAAGGTTGTATGATAGTTCATTCTTCTTGCAAGCATTTTCAATAAAGAAAATTATTGAGAAATCTTGCTGCTCATCCAGTTTTTTGGAAAATTGCAGATTGGTTTTTTTATTTAGGTACTTACCATCAGGTGAGATCGCAGTCAAGCACTAGTTTATATCAATTAATTAAAAAATATAACCTACCCTAGTCCAGAATTAGACTTATCAACCTATCCAGCTAAAAGGTATTAAAAAAAAAAAAGTATTCAAAAATGTTTGATACAGGGCCTATCTCTGGCTAGCTACGCCACTGCGGTAAAGGTGTGCCCCACTTGGGTGGAGTATCTACCGCTGTGTCCTCGTGGGGACTATCGGCGGCAACGACCTCTCGCGCCATACACTAGCACGGTCGTACAGGTCACGGTCCGAAGAGACGAATGGCAGGTGGTCGCCTCCTTCTTCGAAGCAGTAATGCTAGTGAAGGGGACAGCCGCACGAGTAAGAGAACGGACTTACTCACGCCTCAACTGCAGCCGCCGGGACACGGAGGACGGCGAGCTACCTATTGCTCGCCGTCTTCCAAAACGAGCTTGTTTTTCACGCGCGTCTTAAGGAGATGTCAATAAATCCGTAGGAGCGAAGCCAACTTCGGCAAGCGAGCGGGTTCGCTTCTGAAAGGAAAACCTGGGATCCTGGAACGCAAGGCAAAGACTATGTACCTTCTTTTCCGAGTAAAAAAAAAACTGCATTTACTATTTTTGTTCTGGGAAGCTGGCCTATGAAAGATTTTTATGAGTTTGATTTAGATATCCGTCATTTCGTACACTATTCCCAGTTAGGAATATCATCAAAAATCAAGACAATTTTCAAAAGCTTTTTAAAATGTATGCATTTATTTTTGGGGTCTGTAAAAAAGATAAAAAATCACTTTTATCTTTTATCGCAATTCGGAACGCTGGGTGAGAACTGACAAACGAGAGCGACCATAGACTATACAGAGCGACCCGATATGTCATTGCTGTGGTCAATTGTTCATTGTCAATGTCAGTCAGTGTGTGTGGTATTTTAAGGGCATGGTGTACCTATTGTTAGAACTGGAAGTGAAATTAAACAATTTTAATAATTTATAGAAATTAAATACTGATTTAGCGAGATTAATCCATTATAAATTACTATTAATTATAGCATATCACTGTAGTCTTAGTGAAAGAGAACAGTTAATATGTTCATCTGCTAACCTATATACGTATATGTTACAACTTACGTAAGCAGTAAAATGGGTAACTCTGTATCAGCTGAGGCTGGTGTGAACTTGCCAAACATTGCAAGTAACTCCAATCCACCTCCAGAATGTCCAATGCACAAAAAAACGGACTCGAAACCTGAAGAAGCCAACAAACCATCTGAATGTCCTGTACAGGGCAATGATGTCAACCCCTATAACATGGTAAGTGTCAAAGGCAGACCTATGTCCTTATTATACACCATGAACACTTTCGTTGTCGCCGTAGTAAAGTCTAAAAATACTATCTAAAATAGAACATGTAAGTATCAAAATAAAATAACCTTCAAAAGCATTACACAATCATATTATAGTAGGTTCCACATGTTGTATTGAAGATATGATTATTAAAGTGATGTTTACCTTATAATTACCACATTGGCTTTTCACTACAAAGGACATACATAGTAATATTCTTGTGGAAACTGCCTGTTCCATGCATTTTGCTCAGTTTTTCACAATTTTTTGACTCTATTCTCCATTCAACATTTTCTTGAATTCCTCAATCACTTTTTCCCAAAACCACTCCATTTTTTGCTCATTGCTAAAAGAATGAGATTTAGAGTTTTCAGCTTTCTAGCAGAAAGTGACCATGTCATATTTTAATTAACAGCCATAGAAACTAAAATTACATTACATTGAATTTTCTATTTTTCAATAATAATTATCACTGTAAATACGAGGATGGATAAAATATTACATGAAAATATGAAATGCAAACATAAGTTGGAGATCCAATTTATAGCATAAATGTAGGCTTAGTTGCATTTTAACCTTTTGAATACCATAATTAGAGACACAATAGAAAGACAATGAGAGAGTGAATGCATTTTTTGGGGTTTAACCCTTCAGATACCGTCAATTAGAGACACAATAGTAAGACAATAGATGCGCGGCCACCGGGTGTCGCTTGGGGATTCATGAATTAATGAATTAAGGGGAAAGATATTTTTACAAGAGCATATTTTGCCCTTTTGTGATTAACCCCTCAGATACCGTCAATTAGAGACACAATAGTAAGACAATAGATGCGCCGGCCACCGGTGGTCGCTTGGGGATTCATGAATTAATAGCCAAACTGCCAAAACATGCATGCTTGTAAATAAAATATGTAGTTTAACGAAGTAGATTTGAATCGAAGTAATGATTACTTGTTAATATACCAATGTAAACAACCATCTACATTTCTATTATTAGAATATATACAATGTTCCTTAATGTCAACTTTGTAACAAGTTTATTTTCCTAAAAAAAAATACAAAACTGGAAAAATTTGTTTGCAAAATAAATATCATATAATACTTAATTATAATTAATCATAACTTTATTTTTAAATGTTTTGGTAAATGGTAGAATGTAACCATTTTTTAAATGTTCTTATCAATGATATTTCTTTATTTTAGATGCCCCCAGCTAACCAGCAGCCTGCTCCTGACCAGCCATTTGAACTCCCCACCCAACGTCAAGTGTCCTCAATACCGCGTGCCATGCCTGATGGTTCTACCGAGTTCTGGGTGTACCCCAGTCAACAAATGTTCTGGAATGCCATGTTGCGTAAAGGCTGGCGTTGGAAGAATGAAGACATCAAACAGAAGGATATGGATGATATTATCAAAATACATAATGCCAACAATGAACAGGTATTTTTGTGATACAAATATAATTTTCCTTCTCTTAATTTTATCCTGTTTATTGTAGTAAACTATGAGTGTTTCATGTTTTATTATTAATCTGCACAATAATCTAATTTTAAACTTAATTGTTGAATGAATGACACTACATTATACAAAAATTTTATAATAAAAAATCATTATTCCTTAGGCATGGCAGGAAGTATTGAAATGGGAAGCACTACATGCTAAGGAGTGTGGACACCCAAGACTCAAGAGTTTCGGCGGCAAAGCATCCGACTACAGCCCTAGGGCTCGTATAAGGAATTGGCTTGGGTATGTATTAAAATTTTAATGATGTCAAATCAAATATATAATAAAAATATATTAATCAATTGTTTAAAAAAACGTTTGTTCTTGGTGGTTAATATAAAAATTATTTTTAAATAAAATGTTCACAATGTTTTGTTTTCTTTCCAGTTACGAGTTGCCCTTTGATAGACACGACTGGATTGTCGACAGATGTGGAAAAGATGTTCGCTACGTTATTGATTACTACGATGGTGGTGAAGTTGACAACAAATACCAATTTGCTCTTCTTGACGTCAGGCCTGCCCTCGACTCTTTTGATAATGTATGGGACAGAATGAAAGTAATGTATATGAGATATCGCTATGAACTTATTGGCTCCAAGGAAGACAATAAGTTGACTAATTAGATTTAGGATATGGTTGATCATGCATGTTGCATGCCACAAATAAAGTATTTATTTTATTGTGGAGTTCTTCTGTCGACAAGAGTTTGTCACTGTGGAAACTCTTTGTGATTATAATTTCTTTTAATATTATTCACAAAGTTGCAGTACCTGTTGTGTTGATACAGACTTCATAATTTTATTATTGTTAGTTTGTTCCTCGATAATATTGTATAGTTAAAATTTATAAACTTATTGTTAGTAGTATTGGTAGGTATTTATTTATGCCTGTTGGACCCGCATTTTAGTAATCAACTTTCTATTGTATTTTAACTATGGCTGAAAAATACCCACTAAAACATGTAGGTACTTAATGTAAACGCTAAAGTTCCAAAGTTAATTCTGTAAGCAATACAAATATGTAGTTTACAGTAACAAATTTTTGTAGAACATTATGATTAAATTAGTAAATCTTGCACACATAATAAAAACAATGTTCATTAATATGAAGATCTTTTATTTACATTTTCCAAATAATATTGATAATAAAAATATGACTTATATTTAAGAACTACTTGTAATTAACAACTTAATTTGCACTTAGAATTAGTTTTCCAGAGTTACAAATTGATGTGATTCTCTGGTTGGTGGCAACCCCATACATTCATTTTTGAAAAGTTCAACTTGCTGTTCAATGTAAGCTTCAAAATTATTATACGGGCAGCCTGAAAGTATTTTATACATTGGTTTACCTTTACTGCAGTGATAAATAGACCTTAGAGTTAATACTGGTGGTTTATCTGGAAATTTGGCACCTGTAAATTAATATAATCATTAAGTACTGGTTCTGCATGCATTTTAAAACAATAACTTTAAATTGAATGTACAAACCAATGTCTATCTGTAAAATCCAGTGGTAGCTGCTCATTTCAAATAAGAATGCTGCATTATTAGCATCATGTTCCAGAACAGCACCTTCATACTTCACAATCAATTGTGCCAGTAAATCTCGCTTTAACTTCTCATTGTTCAGTAAATCATTGATCTGTAAAGCAACAGTTTGTCATTATATCTGACAGTAAATTGACGACACGGTCGGCGCGGAGGTTGAGTGGGCGCTGCGTGGCGCTGTTGATTCCTATATGGAAAAATATTTAAATGGCCTACAGATAGTTGTTCTAGTTCAAGCTGAATGCACCCACAATAGAGTGTGAGGAAATGTTTTTGTTTAATATGGAAAGAAACCATACCTTATTGTTCAGCAGTTCTGTCACCATTGGAACATAATCCATCAATACTCCAGACTGATGCATCCTAAAAATGTATGTAATTAAAATTAATTAAATTATTATTGTACAACTTTTATAGCAAACATAGACCACAGCTGAAACCACTGACTAGGAGTGTGAAATTCTCCACAAGGCTTCCTTTTGTAACATAGACAAGCACTAAAAGGTGATTTTCTAAAATTCACTCGCAAAAGGACTGAAATTTCAAAGTTTGTAAGGAGAAACCTACTTTCAAGTCGCTGGCAGAAGCTAGTCTAAATTGAGGCCAGATATAGATATATCCTTCATCTCAGCAATTAGGTGTTTTGGAAAAAGATTTGTAAAACCTATAAGTACTTACAACGGTAATGATATATTTCCAAGTGACTTTGTAAGTATTGGTGAGAGAATTAATTCAGCATTTGTTGAATTTGGATATCTGACCAATAATAACGCAGTGTCAATACCAGGATTCTTTTCAATTCTGAAAATTAAAATAAATACTGAAACAACTGTCAGAGTTTTTTAATCTACCTATTTATAAAAAAAAATTGAATGACAGACAGACTTTCAATTTGGTTATTTTGTTGAGACCTTACCCATCACTATACAGTTCAGGTAATCTGGAAGTATCAACATTCAGTCTGATCAGGAACTCAACTACATGGCTACCGACCCACACTTCAATATCTTGTTCAGAAGTTAGAGCATCCCCCAGAAGAGCACTGTATTCAAAGTATGCTCTAGAACTGTCATCCTCATTTAATTTCTTTATCTGTAACAGCAGCAAGAATTAGCATACCAAGCTGAGTTAATTAATTGAAAACTGGCTTGTATTTAGGGCCGACACTGCATATAGAGTGCACTTGCCACGGGCACCCGTTATGTGAGGTCACACATGTATTGTGCGCGACGGTCCCCATCACTGAAACCAGATTATTACCTGAGTAGTGTCACTAGTTCAAGTTTAATGGTGTGCATGTAGTCATGTTGATGGAGAAATTTTAATGTATTATTACATACAAAAAGGGCACAGGAAGCAGCCTCCTGCGACAGGTACTGCGTAACGCAGTTTCCGGAAGGCTGCGTTACGTGGTCACGTTAGAAAGACAAAATATATTTTTCTAATAAGAAAGAATTGTATATCTATTATGTCTCTAATTATCACTACTGAAGAGTTAAAAAACTGAAAACCTACCAGACCAATTAAAAAAAACCTTTCACCAATATAATGCTATTTTATATATCACATGGGTTTTACCTATATGCTGGCCAAGCTGCTGGCAGAGGTTAATCTGTGATGAAAAATTCTATCAAAAGTGTTTGATAAATAAAACAACATCTAGACCTAAATGTTTAAGTAAACCATAATTAATGCAATCAATCACAGCAGCTAACGGTAGCTGAAGTAATTTTTTTACCTGATGAAGCTTGTAAAGACTGATCAATTCTGAAATAACATTACTAAGTGCTTTTGGATCGTTTTCATTCCACTTTGATAAACTTGGCACTTTTTCTTCCAAAAATTGTTCATTAACATTCATAAGAAAGCCGTCATCGTCGAATCTGAAATCTGGCGCGAACCAAGGAGCTGTAGCATCAAATATAATTTCCCATTTTAGTTTCTTCGAACAATATGGAAGGACAATCCGAATTTGACTTTCTCCCCCCTCAGAATTCCCAGCTACTCTTTCAAAGTCAACTTTAGTTTTACATAAACCTGCAAGTTTAATCATTATATTATACATATTTAATCAATAAAGATTTAATTATATCAGAACACAGACAGAGAAATGTGTTCTTAATCTTACCAAGTTTCAAATCTTGGTACACGTTTTGAATATAAGGACGAAAAACTGGAGCCAACTCATTTACTACACCAAAACTTTCTGACGACATCGTGAAATTAATCGCTTATTTAATAGTAGCAGTTAAAATGTTTACATTTGTTGAGTGACGCCAAAAATTGGAAAAAAATAACCATTCAAAATATATTGAAATTACATTTTCCAATTTGACAATGACATTGACTGATTGTTTTTTTTTTCATCGTCCCATTTGGGCAAGCTAAGATCTCATCTCAGACCATCCCACCTCATTATCAGTAATAAATAATTCACTTTATTGATTTACATTAGAATGTCTGTTACATATCTAAATAAAAGGAGAAACTGACTGAAATATCAAAGCACCGCCGAAGAATAAGAAATTTTCCACAAGGTTTCCTTTTTTGGCGTAGGCTAGGCATGCACCGAGAGAGTATTTTCTTAATCCCATCCCTAAAGGGAATAAAATGGGTGTCCAAAGTTTGTACAGAGAAACCTACTTTCACGCAAGCAAACCTGCTGGCAGATGTTAGTTTTTCCTAACATCACCCAAGTCAAGTCACCTTGGATTGAAGTCACTCTGTGTGTACCAAGCATTACACTGAAATGTCGACATTATATGCTTTTAGTACTGCATACATCCCTATAGCTGTCAATTGTTTTTTGTCGCCTTTCGTCAGTGAGTGAATGACAAACGGACATTGTGGAATTTGCTGAAAAAGGATAGGACAATACAAGCGTTTTTCGTATAACGAGTAACGGCCGACTCTGTCTCTTAGTCCTCTCATTGCTGATTATTTTACTTTTTTAGGTTTTAATAGAAGTATCCAGTACTTATTACTTGTATGGAAACCGTATGGAACAGTAATATGAAAAATATGTACTCGTCTGCACAGAGCAATATTTCCGATCTACTCAAATTAGCCAAAAAATTCAACTGTTTTTATCTATCAGGTACGTGATTCAATTTATGTTTAATTTACCAGTAAAAGGTAATTATGTATTAGTTTAGAAATACACGAGTGTCTGTTTAGGCAGCATACTTAGTGTTTGTAATAACAAGCTGTCGAAGAAGCAATTCGTACTGTTTGCTTACATATTTCGCATTGTTCAAGGTTTGCATCAGGGAGTATGCAAACCGTTTATAGTAGCCGGATATCAAGTGGGTTTGATTCGCCCTGATGTTATGAAGTACCTGATTAGATTTCCAGAGGTAAGCCCATAAACAGATATTTATTTTTATTTATTCAACACTGTACTTTACCGAAAAATCCGCCCCTAAGACGACCCACTGAAATCATTCCAATTATAATACTATTGGAATATTGTTAAGAAATACTGATCAACTAAATTCTGTTTTGCCATTAATTTGTAATGAGCAAAAACATTAATCAATAAAGTATTAGACATGTCATTGTATAACTCTGACTTATTCAACAATTATTTAAGAAATACTTAATAAATGTTTAAATAACCTATTTTAATTTACAGTCAGTTTAATTTTTTGTTGACATTGACATTTTGAAGGTATTCCATATTGAAGATAGATTTATATTGTATTACATATCCAAATAAGTTCTAAATTTAAAATCAAGCTAATAAATATTCAATTTAGATGTCAGTTTACAGTCAAGGTAAAATTACAGGTATTTCGGATCACTGGCAAGTATGTAGAATTAAATCCAGCATTCAGAGATTATAAAGAGAGGACAACAAAGATAGCTGATGTGTTGCAGAGTTTGAGGAAAGAAAATGAGATATGCGCTTTAAAAGGATGGAGAGACGAGGTAATTTCTATTTGATTGCTATTAATGTTTTTCTGTTAACAACAGTAAAACAGTTTATGAGGTATATGGTTTTATCAAATTATATTTTTATACTTTAAAAGTAATGTAAATAAACTGGTTAATTAATAATTTTGTATGATTATATTACAAAGACTGTTACATATTAAATGTATGTATTTCCTTATTTCTGATAAATTTGCAAAAGTACTATTGGTTGTAAATGACATCACCATTACAACAATGCTATTAATACAGGAACATTATGGTTGATTTTTATCTAATTAGACAAAACTTGCATTTAACTGGTCATCCTTGGCATTTAAGTAGGTATAAATATTGAATAATGGAAACGTTTGCTTATTTTCGATGTTTACAGACTACTTTATGAAAAACTTATTACGCTCAATATTTTAATAATCTATGCGGTAATAAATGAAACTGTCCAATTAAGTTGAAATAGTGTTACTATTACAAAATCCAAAAACTTGAACACTGAATGTTAATAAAAGGTTAATGAAATGTTGGAAAAGACAGAATGCACACACAAACTTTTTAGTTTTGAGATTTATTCGGTGGGTAGTATTGTTTTCGTAGATTACCTGTTTTTAGAGAGTTTGACTGAGTAGTTTTATTTCAGTGTTTTGGGGTCACTACTCCATGCTACCCAGAGAGCCTGCTGGAAATGGACAGGAGTGCCATGTGTCTATTTGGCATCAGAAACTATGGTGTCAGTGTCACTGGCTATGTCAACCACCCGACAAAAGGTCTTTGCATCTGGTTACAGCAGCGAAGTTTCACTAAACAAACCTGGCCTGGTAATTAGTAGCATTTCCATTAACAAAATTGTATTAGCATTATGAGATTAAGGAGATGAAAATATTAATTATCGTTTTATTTATTTATTTATTAAAACTTCATGCAACATAAAAGTACAAACTTAATGCCTTAGGCATTCTCTACCAGTCTAGTTATCGTTTTAGTAAAATATGCTTCTAAAACTATTGAGTTGGAATTGCTAAAAAGAGTAGTATAGAAATATATGGAAAGTATCACTTTGTTTAGTCTTTTGATTTGACTGATTTCATTACTTTAATGATAATTTAATAAATAAAAACAATCTAAAAATAATTTAATAATAATAATTATTAAATTAATCATTTCAATTAATTATTTAATAATAATAATTATTAAATTATTTTTATAAACATTGGTCATTGTCAAGTATTATTAATATTCATAATATTATTATTATTATTTATTTATAATTGTTTTTTATGTTTAGGCAAGTGGGATTGTTTTGTTAGTGGCGGGTTGGCTGTGGGCTATGGCATTCTGGAGACAACTATAAAAGAGGCAGCAGAGGAGGCTTCTGTTGAAGGAGAACTAGTTAAAAAGTTGGTGCCTGCTGGCTGTGTTAGGTACAAAATACTTATTCATTTATTTATAAAAAAGTGTTACATTTATATTTACTGTGATAGGCAATGGTTATCCTGACAGGCATAATTTAACCTGACATAATGTTTTCAGTTTCTATTTCGAAAGTGAAAGGGGCCTATTTCCTAACACAGAATATGTATACGACCTTGAGTTGCCATTGGACTTCATGCCTCAGAATGCTGATGGTGAAGTTGAGAATTTTGAACTGCTAACTGCTGAGGAGTGTGTTCAGAGAGCCCTCACGCCCGAGTTCAAGACAACAAGTGCCCCAGTGCTTCTTGACTTCTTGATACGCAGAGGATATATTAATCCAGAAAATGGTGAGAAAATTGTGTTCATGTAGTAGTTCAAAACTTTGCTGTGATGTGTGTATGATTGTTTAACTAGATTAGCACATTTCTTAGTGACTAAACCAGTTAATTAAAACTTACAAACGCGGTTTGAAAAGTTCTCGTCCTGAACGAGATTCAAAGATACATATATCCATATAGATCCATACATCAGAGATTATGGTGGTTCGATTGTCATTACGGAAGTTCGGTACTTTCTGGTTGATTTTGTACGATTATGACTCATATCGATTCCGATTCATTCCAATCAGAACTTATTTCTAATGTTTATATCACTTGGAGAGCCAGCCTCTCTTCATGCCTTCAATCCTTTACTCTTGTTGTGGATTCACTCTTTATATACCTATTCAAGTTTTTGATTAATTGCAGTAGTGTTTCATTTGACGCTTCTCCTTCGCCTACACTTCCCATAAACTAAAAAAAACTTCGGTTCCAAATTTGTTTATGATATAAACACTTCCGTTACATCCCTGCTTGCAAATAGGTTTTCAATACACTCACTCGAAAATCCGCTCTTATCGCACCGATTACAGGCACGCGATAGGCTATTTCCCGCACTAGTGCAAAAAAGTGCGCGTGCTCTCCCCCGCAATAATTTTATTACATTTCTCGTATCAGGCTTGGCGCGCGTCGTCTCACGCGAGTTATTCGTTTCAGTGAGTGTATTGAAAAAAGTCGTTTGACACACTTGCAGATTTGTCACTGCAGCCCCCAGCTCCTTGACACTCGCCTATTAACACTCGCCTACTGCTCGTGCGTCCTCCTCCGCGGTCGCCAATGACAAACTTTCTGCACTTGTATCAAAATTAGGGCATCGAGAACCGGTCCTATTTTAGGAACCGGTTCTTTCGGTTCTAAATTCTAGACGGAACCGGGTACCCGGTTCTTTCGGGTTTTTTTCATAAATTCTATTTGAAAAGTGTCTAAATAAAACACACTTTATTGGTACGCATATTTATATATTTTTTTAATTATACTCAAATTACAACATCGTTTTTAACTATTTTTGGCAACAATCAGTTCTTTAAAATTCAGTATTTTCACAATCAGTTACAATCAGTTCTTTATAATTCACTACACTACAGAGACTGATCAAAAAGGGAAATAATAAAAATTTAACTTAAAAAAATTAACCAGTGTTGCCAACCACAGATTGTTAAGGAAGGTGAAAGGTCTAGAGTTACCACCGAAATTCAAATAGTCGTACGTTTTTTTACAATTGCCAGCTCACTATCGGATAGTATGTGTCAATACCGCGAATACAACTTTTATTACTATACTATCCGAGACCGAGCTGAATATTGCAAAACAACTGTCAAAATTTTGAATTTCGCGGGGTATCCTGGAGCATTTACTTTAATGTCCCTTGTTAGTTTCTTAAAGATTCATCATTAATAATAAATTATAACGTTATTTATTACTTTAACAGTGAAATAACTGCATATATTCTGTTTTAATAATAAATTTGGATAATAACTTGATATTTAGCATTAAGAGTATTATAGAGATAATATTATTTCTAAAATTTTAAGAGAGAACCGTAAGAACCGAAAAAACTGGTTCCTCGTTTTACAGAACCGGTTCTATCAGGGTCTTTCAGAACCGGGAATTCCCGGTTCTTTTGGAACCGGGAAAAACCGGTTCTGATGCCCTAATCAAAATGTACTATTTTAACCGGATTTTGGTTGCATAATTATTCTCTACGATTATTGTTTGAGCGGATTTAAGTCCAAAGCCAAAGCAGGTCCGATCTTGAGAGAGGACTGCACTGCAAAATACCATCTAGCAGCTTTGGACTCGGTGGAAAGGCGTGCAAATTGGTGATCCAGATTTGGTTAAGTCCAATATATAAAGATTGCAGATTGGTTTCGGTAATTTACAGGATGCATTTTGGAGAGTGATACCGCCATCTGCTTTCTGCCATCGGACTACCCGACGTACGGCGTGTAAAGTATTATACATATCATTCCCATATTGTTCTATAATATCGGACTATTTCTTGTTCCTTAAAAAAAAAAAAAACACCAGGCGGAAAGAAAGTTTTCCATAAATGGAGCGGTTTTTTGAAGAGTTGGAGGAATCGACCCATAAGCGCGGCATAGAAGCGTTGAAGCATACATTGAAATAGCGTTTTAACACAATGGAGAATATTTTTGTAAAATAAAAGTACTTTTTATTTGTTTTCTTAATCGTGCCGAGAACTTTTCAAACCCTGGTCCAACACTTTGATCTCAAGTCAATTGATTTAATTGGGTCTGGTTATTTACGACAATACCACACACCACAAATGAAACTGAATATTTTGACGGCAGATGTAACTGAACTGTAGTTCGACATATATGTTGTTATAACATAATGTATGTTTCAGAGCCGCACTACAGAAACTTGGTGGAGTTGCTCCATGTGCCGCTGCAGTCCATCTACACCTGGCCGAGCTCCTCGGCATTCGTCCCCGTCGCGTCGATGGCCACCAACGGCGACGGCGCCGACCTACATCTAGCTAACTAAACAAGTCATCTCAATTACTTTACAATTCTCACTTATTTTTCTATTTATTCTCTTCGTCGAACTTGAGTACTAAAACATGTTTTGTGTATGAAGTTTCTAGTCTTCCTATATTGCAATGTCGAAGAGAAATTATGATAAGTGCTTGTACCATTTGGGATTATTAAGCGATTACTGTGTTATTAGTATGGGATCTTGTAGCAATAAAATAAATTAATATCATCTTTACATTAAATTAGCTTTCATTCCAAATGTCAGTAGATCATCTGATAAGTTGTCATACAGTGAGTTAGTAAACTTTAAGTTTATTAGATGCAACTATCATGGTTTTTCTTAGATAGTGTTTAAGTAGGCTTAGACGTTTTCCAGTGATGGCTGAACCATTACAAGATTGTTTGATGAAATTGTAAATATTTGTTCTAGTTTATTAAAATTAAATATTTTAGGGCCTAATAATTCATTTAATTGGCCTCGTATTCAGTATACTTTGGTAAGCTTTGAGTGTTACCTAAGTCTATCTATTAAAATATAATTTGTTTCTATCTTGGCACTTGTGACTAGTGTATGCATTGTCTTAATATTTTAGTATACATTGACCAAATCTTGATGTGTTTCGTAATATTTCGTGATGTGTATTATTGAAGACATCATAGTTTAGCTAGGTATGGTTAATTTCTGTGATACTTTACCGATTTGGTATAAGGCAATATTATATTATCAGTTTGGTTTTCTGGTTATCCAAAAGAGACCAACAGGATTGCATCGATTGAATGTTAACTTGTTGCGTGTTCTGGTTGCTGGTTCATGAAATGTCTGAACTTTATGTATTATTATTTATGTGACTTTTGTGTAGATTAAATATTTTGTAAAAGTAAATTTATCGAAAGTAATAAACTACCTATTGAATTAATGTAATATTTATTAATCATATAAATTATAGCATATTTGTATGTAGGTGCTACTTGCAGATGTAGTAAGTACCAAAAAGTTAAATTGAAATTCGTTAGTCTAGTCATTCTACGTCGGATATGGCGAATATTTAACATTAATATCATATACGTACTTACTTTAGTGCCTGTTTAAGTATGGATTGTTTAACTTACACATTCAGCTGAAATTTAATTTGTCACGTGGAAGAGTCGGTCTTACAATATGGCTTCCTGTAGCTAACAGCTTTAAGTATCGAGTCTTCTAGCATTTGTACTTATCCTTTAAAATACACAAACGGCAATGATAATTATTTGAAAGTTCTTCGACGGTTAAAATACTTGCAATTTGTGTATGTTGAAGCTAAGTCCCCTCTGCGTAAGCTAATAAATGCTATAATTTACATGAAACATACCAGTGATCAGCGTGGTAGCATCCTGAGATAACGCCACAGAGACAATCGCGAAACATTGTATTTATTGTATTATTGTTCACTTATAGTATCGTGGCATATGTACTCCAATTTTAAATGATAGTAGTTAAATTATATTTGCCATACTTCCCCATAACTCATACTTATCACGAATGGAAGATTAGCACATATGAGATTATGTATTACCGGCACGTACCTAATTAGTAAACGATTAAGAGGCCTTTCAAGTGTTTATATAGCATTTGAAAATAATGTAGACAGATTAGAAGAGACTGAGTGTTGATTTCTTATTTGTCTTTTTTACAGTAAGCAATATACAGCAGGACTTTGTTTAGAAGTATTAAGTATTCGCAAATGTTAGGAAGGTGTAGATGTTTGTAGTGATTGACAAGTTAATATTGGGTAAATGCTAGTGATATTCAGTTGTCATTACATTTTATACATTTTTATAAATCCGCTATTGGCGAAAGATTTTGTATCGATATTATGTAATACATACTTAAATTATGAATGTAATCGTTTATATTTGCGATAGTAATAAATTAGCGTTTTCCTAAAAAATAAAGTTTTGAAACATAGTTACCAAACTTTTAATTAAAACTACCTTAATGGGATTATTCCACCATTTTTACACTGTTGCTCTAATTGGATTCCTATTATTTTGCTATTTGTATCCTTTAATCCTCCATATCCAGAACTAGCTTTCTGCTGCGGTTTCGCAATCGGAGCCAAAACCACGATGCAAACACTAACCCGCCCTTTAATCGTGCCCAGCTAACGATGGAGACTATAATTATTTTGGTATCTTCTCTATTTCCGACCAGCCGTCCTAAGGGGGTTAACCGTCCATATGTCCCGCCCTTATGAAAAAAATTTTGTGAACATCGTCATCATCGTCGTCGATCAGCGTGGCTTGCCTAGAATAGGTACCCTCAAGATTTCGCTGAAGGTCGTTCACGTGTACGATCCCGAAACCTACCTCCATCTCTGCATATTTTCGTAGTTTTTTATGGACTAACGAGAAAGACTTCGATTCGACAAAGACTTGGCTGTAGATAGGTACCTACCTAGTCTTTCCAACGCAACGGCTTCAGATATTGTGTATCGGTACATCGAAGTGCTGAAGTGTTATGTATGTATTTATGTGGTTTTGAGTATACCTTGTACAAGAAGTTGTAGACAATTTTCCTAACTAAAATAGACGTACGGTTCTGTTAGGTGTAGTTTGAGAGTAGTACTTTGAGAGTAAGGTCAACTCGCAACAGCTTGGCGGGTTGCGCCCGCACGCTCTGCGATTGCTTGGCGCACGCGGTGTCCGGCGAGGGGTCCGAGACAGTCCGAGGATATACCCAGACCTTTTTAGACCTTCCTTTTTTCATTTTTCTGTGAAGAAAGTGTAACGTTCTTGGTGTGTCCATAGCGGTCTGGAGCTCAACTGGTAATAATAATTAACCGCCTGTCTTGCGATAATCGTCTGCGGCGGCGTAACCGCACAAAACTCCGTTTCTTTGAGTTTAGATATTTATTTGCTTCTTCACGCAACACGGAACGCTTCGTGAGAAGAAAATACGTAAGTTTAGGACACGACTCGAACAAGGCGAAGATGAGACACGGACACGACTTGAAATTATACAGAAGAGACGGGGCGTGGACGCAACGCAGTCATCCGTCAGGATTAATGGCATTCAATAGTCTGATTTTGAGACGACGTCTTTTTCTGAAAAAGCTATGAAGATAATCGATTTAAAAAAAAAAAATCGAATTCAAGACGGTACCTAGGTACATGTGACTACGTGAACGACCAGTCCGGCAGGCAAGGTACGCCGCGTTCCGCCCTCGTCCCTGTCGTTGCCATCGCGTCCGCGCCCCGTCTCTTCTCTCTTTTGTCATCTACGAAGCGGCAGCGTTGTGTCGTTGCAGCTTCTTCGACAGTTTCTTATATTTGTAGCTGCGAGCAGGCCGTACAGAAAGCGTATAATGGCGAATATGAGTCTATGAAGCTACCTACGCGTCCATGGACTGTATGCCTTACAGCTCACTGTACTGTGTGTAGGTATACAGTGTGGTACCTACGGTAACGCGTCGCTTCGTCAGCAGTTTAAGTTTAGCGGATACCACGTCAGAATCGGAGCGTACGCAATGTCGGTATTTACAAAATGCCGATAGGGTGCGTCTACTGCATTCGGATTTGCATCGGCAATTTCCGATCCGGACGCATTGCACGCTTATTATTATAGCTTTAAAAGTATTGTAAAGCTGTGAGCAGGCGTATAATTACGAATATACGCGTCGATGGAATCTCCGTGTCGCGTCCGTGGACAGTAGGCCTTATGCTATGCTATCATATGTCCTATTTTATTTAGATTAGTACAGTGGAGTTGCTAGGCCCTCAGGGGCCTCGAAAAAGAAAATATGTTTGATATATTTTCTTTTGAGCTCTTTTATTGGAATAGGATAAGTTAAGTTTTTATTGTGATCTTATGTAAAAAAATGCTAAAACGAGCGGAGCTAGCTACCTAATTACCTATACACTATTATAACATTACATTACATCACATTTTCATTATTTATTCTCTAGTAGTCGTCTCTTCTGGCAACATAATATGTCATCACTGGCAACACGCACTGGTTATAGATTTTCGCCTTAAAACACTGTGGTATATTGGACGAGAAGATACCGCGCAGGCCGCAGCTTCCCGAACTTTGCCCAGCCGAGACGGATTCGACGGTAGACCTCTTTCTCAAAATTAGATCTACCCAACTGGATTGATTGGATTTTGGAACTTGGATTGTCGCTCAAAATGGGCCTCATCATAAGGTTTAAAGTCACCCAAAGGGCAATGGAAAGGGCTCTATGCTCGGATTTTCCTTGCGTGATCGAATCAGAAATAAAGATATCCGCAGGAGAACCAAGGTTGCCGCCATGCACGAAGAATCGCTAAACTCAGGTGGCAATGAATTATTCCCAATTTTCCCCTCTAGCCCTGTCCTCCGGGGTTGGGCAGGGCACATTGCTCGCAGAACAGATGTCCGTTGGGGCCGAAAGGTTCTGGAGTGACGACCGCGTACCGGAAGACGCAGCACGGAAGGCCTCCTACAAGGTGGACCGATGACCTGGTGACGGTTGCAGGAATCCGATGGATGGGGCACGCACAGAATCGATCATTGTGGCGACACTTGGGAGATGTCTTTGTCCAAAGTGGACGTCTATGAATGATGAGTAGTCTCTTATTAATACAAGATTGTGGATAACATGTTACGAATTCTTGCGCACGTTGTGTCGGGGCTCCTGTAGCGCGGGAGCCCCGTATCATTGTTACGACAGATACGCCGGTAGCTAAGCCCCTAGATTGTGAAAATTTCTCGCATTACAGAATAACTTTTGTAGAATACTTTGAGTTTATGCAAATCCAAATATTGTTTTAGAAGTTGATAAGCTGGCATTTGACAACACACGCACATTCTCACGCTGTGGACAATAAATAATAACACTTATTCCACAGTCCACAATGAACCCACATAAAATTGTTAGTAAAAACCTAAAATTGGTGAGATGGTGGTCAAACGCGAGCCTATCAATAATAATAAAAAATAAAAAAATTATGTTGGTATTATATATGTATGTTGGTTTTATATATCGAACTCCACACTATCCACGGAGTATAAAGTACATACTCGTAAGATGTATGAAGTCCAAGTAAAGCACGCTTGCATAACGTTTTCATACATTGTGTATTACATAGGTACCTCATCATCATCATCAGCCTTTTTAATGTTCCCACTGCTGGGACTCAGGCCTCCTCTCTAGAAGAGGGAATGGGCCGTAATCCACCACGCGGGCCCAGTGCGGGTTGGTGAATGTCACATGTCTTCGAATTTTTGGTTCTAGGACATGCCGGTTTCCTCACGATGTTTTCCTTCACCGTTTTGAGAGCAGTGGTACCTACTGGATCATTAAGTGTTAAATGAATAACTGCCTCCAATACAAGTAGAACTTTATTTCAAATAGGTACATTGATATCGACACAATTGCTATGAATACAGGTGTTTTAAAATAAGATTAGTAAAGAAATAACAATGTTACAACAAAGAGTTTACCGTCACTGTTGACGAACATTTTAGTTGAAAACGACAACTTATACTATAAAGCAACAAAATATTTCAACAAACACTGCTTATGCTGACAGTACGCGATGCTTATAAAAAAATATGATTTTATAATGTATTTATTATGTTTGTCAGCAAACTATTGCAATTGTTTAAGAACATAAAATAAATTCTGTAGTTTAACTGATAAATTCAAGGTGACTTATAGTTGTTGACTTAATTTATAAAAGTTCTCCAATGAACAAGCTGGCTGCGACATGCAACCAAAGCGACGTTAGCTATCGCTAGTAGTCATCTCCGCGTGATATAATTTCTTTGCAAGTAGGTCTTAGCAGTATTGTGTGCTCAAACTGGGCCGTGTAGCAACCCTTGATGTCGCAGAGCGGAGGGTAGGCGTCTACGACTCCCTTGTCGCACAAGTCCTTCAGCGCCATGGCGTAGCGAGAAGCACCCGCGCGTTCAAGCCACCGCTTGCAGAAAGCGAGAGTTCCGAAATTCTTGTTGATTAAGTTCAACAGCTGTTTTGATGACTGCAGTCTGAAATTAAAATATTGATCATTGATACTACTAATATTATAAACGCGAAAGTTTGTATGTATGTATGTGTGTTACACTCACGCAAAATTTTTTTTTATCTCGGGAGTATGTTTCCTTGGAATAATATATATATATTTAATATATATTTTTTTAATATCACGTGGGAGAAGCCGCTGGCAGCAGCTAGTATCAAATAGACAAGGGAAAATAATGCAAAACGAAAATACATATTAATAGGAACACAATTACCTCAGCGGAACAAATTGTTGGTCGAAGTTTTTCATATAATGAGAGCAATCCATGTCGTCATGAACTTGGCCACGTCCGGTCGAACCAAATGTTTCGATGGCATAAAACTCATTTTCTTCCATGCGCGTTGTTTCTCCGCCCTTTACGATAGGAACCGTTTTTCCAGCATGGATCCCTGAAAGGGGAGAATTTTATAGTTAGAATAAGTAACACAATTATAGTCTATCTAAAAAACAATAAACTGGGCAAGGGTGAGTCGGACTCGTGCACTGAGGGTTCCGTACAAACTTACGCTTGAAAATAGTTTAATTCCGAATCGAGTCTCAAAGATTCTTACGAATCACAAAAGTTTTTTTGTTTCGTAACTACGTGGTTTTCGGATTTTTTCCTTATGCTATGAGACCTTGCTTCATGCCTTTCAGGTTTCTAGGAATACGGGAAAAATACCCTATAAATTTTGATTTCAGTGAGAGTGTCGAAATATACGTTTTTTGCAACATAAACGGCCATATCTTATTTTTTCGTTAACTTAAAAGTTTGATTTTTTCATAGCTTCAAGGGACCGCAGAAGTGAGTATGTGGTTTTAATTCCAACTCGATACCTCCACGCGTTCTCAAGATAAAGGGTCTTGACAGACAGACGGACAACAAAGTGATCCTATATGGATTCCGTTTTTCCTTTTGAGGTACAGAACCGTAAAAAACTTACTGTAAGGTCCAATGGAGTGTCCATTGAGGTTGCGTATGGGTTTCACCTGATATATTTGACCATCGATTTCTACTTCATGGGATTCCATAACCTACAACAAAATGATATTCCAATTACAACTTTTTTTATTGTAGCCCATAATGATAACTGCTAATTCGGACAAGGTCAACTTAAAGTAACTGACGAAACTTCAGGGACTAGATAGGATTTTTAAAACTCATAATTTCAAGTAAATAAGCTGCCAGCAGTCCATATTTTATTATGTTTTATTATCATTAAACATCGATACTTTCGCTAGTTACTTCAATCTGACCTTGTTGAATGGTTTTCAAAGAAAACCATCAAGTTTTTTTTCTTTTTCCTTTGCTTTTAGACATTGTTTTGGATTTAATTGGTGTTAAGTTTAGCAAGTAGGTATTCACTTTTTGTTATAGAATTCAGTAACTCTGTTTTTCATTAAAATGCAGATGTAACAAACTAATGTTTTTGCATGAAAGCCAATTTGTGAAGACAGTCTTCTCAACAAGCTTCACTGTGGTAGTAAATTGATACAATAAGATTCTCAGTTTCATGTCATTTTCTGTTTTTTCTTGTCAATGTAGAGGGAAAAAGGAATAAATTTGTGATTACATACTTAAAACAGCACTGAATACGAAAAAATGCGCTCTAAACTCCTGAGGCCCTAACTTCAACAGTTTAACTTAGGTTGTAAAATGAATCACGTTAAGAGATCGTGCTAGGGCTTCAAGTGTATCTTTTGGTACATTAGGTAATTGTAAAACATACTGGACTACTGGTAACTCAAGCCACAAACAGGTCGCTAGGTAACTCTGTATGTCTTAAGAATGTGTCATAGTAAGTACCTCTTGTACAGCAGCACCAACATCACACAGCCTGACATCCACCCCGGAAGCCTTGATCCCAGCTTCAGTAGCCTCCTGCACTCCTTTAACCAGAGGATCGTAGCGCGGGTTGAAGCTCAGAGTGAATGCACAGTCAATGATGCGCCCATTGATGTGAGTACCAAAGTCTATTTTCACGACATCATCATATTCCAGGACTGTTGTGTCACCTAAAGAAGTATTAAGAAATTATTATTTATTATTAATTCATGAATCCCCAAGCGACCACCGGTGGCCGCGCATCTATTGTCTTACTATTGTGTCTCTAATTGACGGTATCTGAAGGGTTAATTAAATTCTTAAGAAATTATTATGCACAAGAAAGCATTCACATACAAACTTTTGCCATTAATTATTACTTTGATGTCGATAATTTAAAAGTCAAGCATTTAATTTACAAAATAAAGTAAATTTTTTATTTACATCTAGGTAGAAGTAAAGTTATGTAGAATATTAATTATGCAAATAAAATTTGTTGCTATTCATTCTGTCTGACTTCTTGTTTACTTGGTTCCAAATTGAAGAGTTTTGTGTACCCCATAAAAGCTTATCAAGATAAAAAATGGTATCTTACCAGTATTAGGGGTGTAATGAGCAGCACAGTGATTACGACTGCAACCAGTTGGAAAAGCCAGCCCCGCCTTAAGTCCGTCTTCACCAATCAGACGTCTGGCGGTTGATTCCAGTTCCTCGCAGATTTGAATCATAGTCATGCCTGGTTTGATCCAGTCGCGCATGTATTTACGAGTCTGAAATAACAATTGGTACATGGATGAGTCAAATGATTTGTTTTGCAATAAAATTCAATAAAGACCAAGGACAATGTGATAAAACTTTTTCATTGTGATTTATATGTTGACACTAGATTTTTAATTTACAGTTCATGAAATGATTACAAAAACAATCAATTATACATTGTCTTTTTACTATCTTCAAGTATTTAGAAGTGGACACTTTTTACAGGCTATGTAAGGTAGTAAAGTACTCAAGAAATTACCTGTCTGTGTGCCTCAGCAGCATGTCTTATTTCCTGATAGATGTCTTGGTGCAGTCTATCCAAAGCCCTCTTCTCTTCACTGGAGAAGCGCTCCTTGGCAGTTCTTTCATCAATGCCTTCAGCTGGACCATGCTCTGTTATCTGACCCTCAGGGAAGTTTCCTAAATAATTAGTTTGAAATGTAGCACATATAATAACTTGATAACAAGTAATAGAAAACTTGACACTCACAGTGACTAGACTATCTCATCTCACTCTTCATGCAGGATTTTCTTTTATTGTTTAATAAATTAACCCTTCAGATACCGTCAATTAGAGACACAATAGTAAGACAATAGATGCGCGGCCACCGGTGGTCGCTTGGGGATTCATGAATTAAAAGAGTAATTAGTAGAAATATGTTGAAGAAGAGAATCGATTTAGTGAGGAATAATATTAAATGAAAGAATGTTAACTGCTAGGTGATATAGAAGAGTAGAAGAGATTCACTGGCCATAAGTAACATGGGACAAGGGCAGGAAGATGATGAATATACAATATGTTGCTAGAGAAAAGAAGTCTTCATGAAAATAAGACAGCTTAATTCATGAATCCCCAAGCGACCACCGGTGGCCGCGCATCTATTGTCTTACTATTGTGTCTCTAATTGACGGTATCTGAAGGGTTAATGGAGTTTAATTTTTTATCATTTTAGATATTTGTTTGACTTCCCTTAGATTCTCAATACCACTCATGCACAATATTGACATAACAAAAATAACCATAATCTGTAAATATTTAGAGAATTGCCAAGTACATCATCATTGTAGGGTACATTTTTAATCTTATTAGATTTTGCAGTGGAGGGTACTAGCTTTATGAGAAAACTTCAGTGGCATTGTGCAACTTCCAAAAAGTATCTACATGTATTGTGATTTTTGGTATAAGAACACTGTGCATGAGTGGTACTAAGAATTCAAAGTCTCAAATGAAAAATAAAAAATTAATCACACTAGGCAGCTTATCTGAAGCAATCTGTTTGTTCATAACACATACCAATTGTTGGATATGCATAGACTCACAGAAAGCAGGTTCCTGGGTACTATTTCTTACCTTGAAAACTATTTATGGATTCATATTTTATGTTTATAACCTACCATCAGGATACAGCTCAGCAATGGGGATAGTTGGGGGATTGGTCTGCTCCTTGATTGGACCTTTCCCAGATTTATTTTTGTTCTTTTTCTTCTTCTTCTTTTTCTCATCACCCTCTGCAGCTCCATCTTCAACAGATACTTCTATTTTTTCTAAAGCATTTGTCACTTCAGTAGGCTCATTTTCAGCATTTTCTATAGCAATAACAGAAATTGAAGTAATGTATTAACCAGTTAAAAGTAAGTAAAGTACATATAAACCGAACTGAACTATATTTACGTCAATACATAACTAATTAGGTAAAAACGGCGCAATATTATCAGGTTAAGCGTAGGCGCCTCGTTACTATGCGCTCTAAGGATAAAAATAGACATTCAGAGGGGCAATGTACGTTCACAAGCGATGATTATATTTGAAATAATATAAATATTGCTCGCACTAACCTGCCTTCTTCTTCTTTTTTTTCTTTTTCTTCTTCTTAGCGGGATCTTTAGTTTCGCCCTCTTCTACTGCATCTAGCTCTTCATCTTCGCCGTTTTCAACAGAATCATTTGTAATTAATTCTTCATCCTTTTTCAAAGCAGCCATTATGACTATTGAAGAATTCTAAAACAAAAGAAGATTCTAAAATGGGCACTAAATTTCCATGCGATTCAGAGCGGTTTTTAACCTCTCTTCTGTTACACTAACTATAGACATTTTGACAACTAATGACAGCAGGATAGCTTATTGATATTTAACGTATAAAAGAAAGAGACACAAGTAGAAACCATAATGTTTATTTTGAGTGTTACTCGATGAAATAAATAGTGATGGAATAGCTGGAACAGATTATAAAAATAGTCCGCAGAGTACGTAACAAATAAAGGGAGCTATACATTGGATCCGCAGCTAAAACAGGCTTTGTCACACAGCTCAATAATTTTAAGTATGCCCAATGACTAATGTTATATCTTGTAAACGGGGTTTTAGGATCGCCAACCAAAAGAAAAATGTGTATTATAATTTATAACTACATATTGTCTTGATTACTACGATAGGTCTACCATATCGTACCCTGATCTATCAGGATCCGTGTTCACGCCGTAGGTAGAGAGCCGTTCACAACCACAGTTATACCTATCCTGCCGGTTGCATAGCGAGTGTTAAGGTTCTCGTGTAGCATCTAGGATAATCAGGATAATTTATTTTGTTTTTACTATTTGTTACTATTGCGGCTGGGGCGCTGAGAGCACCGTTGCCTGATGTGGTCGGCCTCCTCCTTTGCTAGCATTACTGCTTCTCAGAAAGAGGCGACCGCCTGCCACTCTTCCTCGCTCGAGACCATGGCTTGTATCATGGCTAGAGATGGTCACCACCGATCATCTGGTAGGATATGGAACTAGAAGGGTGGGGAAATATCTGGGCAAACTGAATGTGACTTTGACCTCAAGGTGAATGACCTTGATTTCAAGATCAAATGTATAAAATGACAGTTGAACTTGTTTGACCTTGAGGGCAAGGTCATTGACCTCGAGTATTCCTTGGTAGTTTCTTCCATTTCTTTATTTATATACAAGGTGTAAGGGACAGCCCTCCGCAAACTTTAACGGCTTACTCAGTAGACGAAACTGACCAAGCTTCCACAACATTTTTTGAAGAAAAAAAATCAGCCTCACCATACAAAATGATAAACTTGATTGGACAATTTGTATGGAGAAGCCGATTTTTTTTTTGGTTTCCTGAAAAAAAATCTTGTGGAAGGTTGTTCAGTTTCGTCTACTGAGCAAACCCCTAAAGTTTGCGGAGGGCTGTCCCTTACACCTTGTAGAGTCATCATAATTAGTTCGATGTCCCTCTCTTCTCACTTTCTCTTTAGTAAGTTATCGACTACATGTATAAACAAAGTAATTTTACTTTTTACGATAGTTCTACTATGGAGTAAAACTTTGGAGATACGGAACTCCTCATACTCCTACGAGGAGTTCTGTTACATATTTCCGAAGTTCAATTTCAGATAATGACAATTTTTCGGGAGTAGATAATGTGCACTGCCGAATTATTAATTATTTATTTACGTATACTATAAGATAATAAATACCTAATACAATAAAGACTGTTCCCATCCCATAGTATCAAACAAAATAAACATCAGTATCAGTCAAAACTTTACTGAGAAATCGGTTAACATTAATCTTCTCCTTTTTGTAGTCGATTAAGAATAAAAATGAAAAAAATGAATTAAATGAAAAAAAAAAAATGCAGTGTATCTAATTGTAATAAGTGTAAAAGTAGGGTCGATTTGTGAGACTTTTTTGCAAGTCTATTCTGTTCTATATCAGGGCAAAAGCCTTCCCCCACTCCTTCCGTCTTTTGGGTTTCACTTCCTCCTTCCAGTTCTGGCAAATTCTGCTTAGTGCATCCCACCCCACTATCTCCTTCGTTGCTTGCCACTACCTAGTCTCATTGTTGCAGGACACCAACTTTGTGTTACTTAGGCCCACAGTTATGGGTTGCAACTATCATCCTGCTCAGTACCTACTGTTTATGTTGGACTACCTACTATTGTCCATAATTTTCAATATGTAAGTTTAATGATTGTAGACTACTAGTAGACTAACCCAAGTATTTATTACTTAGTTATGTTTTCAATCGAAGGGCAGTCACACTAGGTGCGATCTAAGCGGTTAATAAGTTTTAATGAAACTGACTTTTTAGGAGCAAGTTCTTGCAGATTCATAATAGGTATAATTTGTTTGTACTTATGTGACAGGAAAAATGAATGCGAATTACTTTAGGGGTGGATTATCGATTTGCTGCGGTTATTAATTAGGTAATAATCTTCTGTGTGGTATTTATACCAGAAAGAGTCTTATCAACTGTATTATTTCCGACTGTTAACTAATATGAATTAACGGTGTAGGTACATCTTTTATACGGTATCTTAAACTTAGTTTTTCATTACTTATAATCAAAAATAGGTTTGAAGTTACCTGAGGAGCGGTTCAAATATTACTTTTCCTCCCTAAGGAGAATCGCTTTCAACTCACTGCTGTCAAATTGTAAAAAAAAAACTATTTCACATTTTGGTTGGACCATCTCCCAACTTAGACTACTATTTTTAGGACTGGCCAGCCACAAAAAAAAAAAAAAACAAAATAGGCGGGAAAGTGTCAATCCGGCAATCCACTCTTCATTCTTCATTCAAACTCTACGTCAACTAGCTAAAACATAGCGAGTTGTAGAGTTTTGTTTACATTCAGCAGATTACGGATTTAACGCCTGATTGGTACTAATACGGATTTAACATCTGATTGATACAAATATGGATTCGACGTCTGATTTAAAAAAAAAAAAAAGTAAAAATAGTAGTAGTCAATATTCTACCGTCTAAATTAGAAGAAATATATCTGAACTCAGACGACACAGGATTTATTTTTACTTTCCTTGTATTCGTAATGAAAAGCACAGTGTCTACCCCGGGTTAAAGACTTATTTAGTCCTTCGAACTATTGGTGATCTCGCTACGCTCGGACGCCAAACTCCTTCTCTTAACTGGACTAAATAAGTTACTTTCTTCCCTGGGGTTACAATGTACCTACTATTGCAAATTTCACTTTTGGGTTTGTAAAATTCCATCGCCGTCGACTCATATTATTTAGAATATTATTGCAATAATTTCTATATTTTTTACATATATTTATCAAAGCTAAATTGTCAAATTTTTCCTACTTATAATGCATCTCAGCACTAAAATGGAACATTTTGCGATGTTCCATTTTTTAATTACATTGGAGTTGAAAATACCTTTCTTTAAGGTATTTTTAGTGCCTTTTGAGTCAAAATTTTGAATAACTTCAGTGAAATTTTCAACTGCTAGATTTACTGCGGTATATCGTACGCTTCGGTGCATGCCTACTTATAGGGTTATCCAATTGTCGCGTGCAAGATCGTCAACTATGACAGTATTTTCTACCACGTTAGTTTCTCTAGAAACATGGGCGTGATATAATGTTGTATTCGACTGCGATTTGACTAGCACATGGTCTGGTTCAGGCAATTGATTCCTCTAGTTGGAAAATTGTGACTAGAATAATAGCTGTGACAGTGACTGATTAATTCTAGATATTTCATCGATCGTGGATTAGAGTCTCTTTGCTTTTATTTAGGTTCTTTACTAGCATACATACTTGCATACTATCATATACAGACTTATTTGTAAAACACTAGCAACCTCTTAGGTGCTAGTTAGGAACATCATAAATAACAACTTTTGTTATATGACTTTTTACAAAACATAACACATTTACAAAAAACAATTAATCATCAAGATTTCGTTGTTTTATCTAACACATTTCAACTCTGTATTTTGCTGTGTCTACTTACGGCTCCCGCGCACGGTTCGCGTAATAGGTAATAGTAGGCAGGCTTCCGAAACATTGTAATTACACCTAGCAAGCATTCGCACCGTTTCTGTGTATTCGACATTAGAATATTGATACACCATCATGTAAAGATCCGCACTGCCAAATTTCGCTACAACAACACGTATGACGCGAGTCGCGACACAAGCGTAGAATGCGACTAACCGACTATTGAGGGTCGCCCGTAAATAGGTCAAGTTCATGTTCAGCTACCCTCCGCTATTGAACTATCGCTTGCGACATAGACAACAGCTAGTTTGTGCATAGACTTTGTAATATTTTATTTAGAACGTTCTATTTAAATATTTTTTATTTTTGTATGAAAATCTAATGAAACAAAATATGATACATTTTTAAAAGTCATAGAACAAAAGTTGTTGTTTATGATGTTTTTGACTAGCAACTAAGAGTTTGCTATTATAGTGTTTTACAAATATGATGCCTCTTGTAGCTTTAGCTGTATCATGCCTAAGAAAAAAATATTTTCAATTGGGTGCAATCCTCCCAGTGCGCCTGCCCAAGCAGGCAGTACTTAGGCAAAACTGCACTATGTAGGGTTTTTAGTAGACACGTGTGTTCAAGTGTAGTTCGTAAAAGTTCTTATTGTAGTAAAGTAGTGTGGTCAAAAGTAGATAATAAAACGATTATAGAGTTTTCTCCCATATCTTTTTATTCTAAATACATTAATATTCTTTAATTCAACTCAAATATTCATTTAAACTATTACAAGCTATTTTTTTTAATTTTAAACATAAATAATAAGTAATGCAAATGTCCAGCATTGCACACTTTTAACTCGGTATTAATATTTAACTAGGTATTATCCAATCTTAGCGATAGTTCTCCATAGTGACAAAACATATACACAACACTGAAAACCTTTGGTGAAAACAAGTATCCTACATGACTATTGAATGATGACATGTCCGATGCGCTAAAACCACTCTTGTCCAATTGTTCATTCCTATCAAAAGATCTTTGGTAGTAGAATCACGAGTTACTTAGCACAGCACATAACAAGTGTGCACAGCGTATCCGACATGTCATGGTTGTTACATTATATACCATTTTATTGCATTTTGTAGGCAATTAGATAAATCCATTGTAATTAGACAAGACAACGAGTACATTATCTAGATAGCTATACATTCTGCTCAATGATCCTGTTTATTGTACATGTACAGTTATTATAAAAGTAATGATTACGACAATTCGGCAAAGGTACAAGGTAGGTACATGCAAATGCTCACGTTATGTGAATTACCAAAGATTGGGCACGTACGTTATACACAGATCTACTGCAGTACGAATATCATATTCAACACAATTAGTTACAAATACGTATGTTTTTAATTAGAAAATTAATGATTCTAAGCGTAATGTTTCTATTTTATAACACACAAGTAGTTAAGCGTATCCAATTTTTTTTTTTAATGTAGTAGGTATGTATGTATATATATATACGTTGACGTAGGTACCAAATATCTAAACTATGCAGTTTTAAAATCAGACACTTCGAAGATAGGCGATGCACACATGCTCGTAGTATTTGATCGCCGATAAAATCTTACTTTATCTACGAAAATAATGTACATTGGACCTTCCTTCTTGATGCTGATGAATGACAGAAATGATGACTTAGAAAATACTTTTCATAATAATACTAGGGGACATCCATTATGATAGAAATACAAAACAAGTGAAGTGCGAGGAACAAAAATCATTTAATCAGTTTAAAACAAAATATCTTTTGAGTACATGAAGGAATAGAGACCAGCTCTTAAAATCGTCCATTAAAATAAAAAAGATGGATGATGAAATGCAAAAATAATACAGGTTCATTAAGTATTACACCCTCCTTATATTATTGTAAATGTACCTACACGAAGTTATATACGAGTATGTAGCTGAATGCTCAAGTGGCTATGTGCATGCTAATTGATATAACAATGTCACAAACATGAAAAGGTCGCAACCGACGAACATGAAACTGGATAAAAACTAGATTTTCCATCCAATGTACAATTTTCAGACATCTACTTATTTATATTACATCTTTTACACAGTGGTTGTTATATATATTTAAAAAGTATCAGTTACGCTCTTTTCCTTACAAGAAAATCTATGTAGGTACACAAATATTGTTATACATAGTTGAAATCAGATCTGCACAGCGATTCTGATATTGTTGATATGATTATACAGTTAATGAAAGGAGCATATTTGGCATGAAATGGATGAAGTTGAAACAGTTGTGCGAAGTGTTTCAGAACTACCTACTACTATTGCAAGACCCGGCCCGTGCCGATTAGTTTGGACTTAATTCAGCAAATATGAATCCACTCAAAATAAAACTTAGTCGCAAACCACTCATTTGTTAGTACTTAACAATTTAATCAAACACTTCAAGCCGTTAGTTGCGTACACGAAAACTTTAAGATTCATGACTAATTCTTTTGTTTTGTATTTGGGTAAAGAGAACTAGAATAAAATACGTAACATTACAAAAATAATAATAATACATTAGTCTAAAGAGAAAAGTAAACGGATCGCCAGCGATCCTCCATAAGTAATGAGGTGCATTTAGGTTCACAAAAATCAAGTAAAGCTTTCTAATAGGATGAATTTGGTAAAGTGTCTTTTCGACCCCCGACCAAATACGAAGAGAGATCTTAAGTATGAATTCGACTTTCCTATAGTATCGTACACGACTCCTAGTCCGAGCCAGGGCCCCGGGGCTGCACTGTACAACACAATGACTACGATACTAAGTGCTGCCTGCGCAGGGTGTGCAACACGGTCGGCCGGGAGCCGTCGGGGCCGCGGCCGCTGCCGCAGTGAGAGGCTGGCCGAATATTACATATTCAGAAAAGACACAACAACAACTCCGAAAGGCAATTTTTAAAATTTACCTTAAAATAGATTTTATATTTAGGATATTTATCATGTTTAATATATTTTGGTGAATAACATCATTATCGCAAACCCGTATTAAATATGAGAAACGTGGATGATATGACAATATAAATTACCCTTTCATACCAATTAATAAGCGTTTTCAATGTCCTTACTTAGTCGAGCCGATATATATTATGCGGCATCGACGACTATAACTACTTACACGACTCATTAAGAACCGAATACTAACTACTTACAGGGATTATCGAACGTCTCCGTGAACGAAAGAACATTTCATATATCTTTGGTTAGACAAAACGAAACAATAGTAAAAATACTAGACAATCGAACGTTACAGTCATTGGAGGGACATAATTATTTAGTCGTTAGATATTTTTCTAAACAACATTGCGTTATAATCACATAAAAATAATCATGTTCGAAATGTGACGATGCAACGGGATCGTTCCATTTCGAGGGTAAGCGTCAACAAGTATTACTATTATCAACAAGACCCGCCCGGCCCGGCCGCGCCGTGCTACTGCCAGAGCTTCCACCACACTTGCATCTTCTCAGTGAGTTTCTTGCAGATTCCCAGTAGTTTCCGTCACATCCCGCCATCGCCTTCCCCTTCGCACTCCTCTGAGCCCTCACCCTCCTCTAACGTTACCTGTTAACAAAACACATTACCATTAGTTTGCCGTCTTTCTTCTTAGTTAAGGGTTAAAGTGAAGAACTGATTAATTTTTAATATAATTTTCGTAAAATTTAGAAATTATTGTGAAAGTTTTGTTGGGAAGCATACATAAAGTTCAACTTACTTGAAAGCGTATTTGTTCGGGGCGGTCATCATCGGGCAGTGAGTGCTGAATGGGCGCTGGCGGCGGTGACGGAGGGATCATACTTTGATAATAATCGCGGTTCTCCTCTAGAGTGTCTAATATGTCCTGAGCATCTGGATGTACTAGATCGGCCCACGTCTCCCATAGCGGGTGGACAATGTAGTCGATAAATCCGACTTGAGATTTTTCTATCGTCGCGTTATGCCTGTCACACATTGGACTGATATCCATTCCCTGTTCCCTCTCGCGGTCTCCTTGTTGGAAGAATTCTTCCATAAGTAATGCTACCCATCGCTTGTAAAGTGGTAGTGGTTTTGTGGGATTACTCAGATCGGCGCAATGTACGAGATTCTCCAACACTTGTATTCTGTCCGTGTAATTATCTAGTAATAGCACGCCACTTCCAGCTACCTTCTTTGTTTCTACCATCGTTTTCAAGTCTGCTAATAGACTCATGTGTTTGGACATGTCTGTTGAGAGGACCATGTCTATGACCATCTTCCGTAGTGTCTGCCTCTGCTTCTTTTGAAGATTGATGAATATGTCACATCCTTCGTTCTGGAGCAGCTTGAATGCTACGGCTAGATGATGATTTTCTAAAACTGACTCGTCGTTGTACATCAGAGCGAGCTCCGAGCTTGAGTTGACGAGGAACTGGTTGGTGAGGCCAGGGTGGTCGACGTCGTGTACGCACGCTGCAAACAGCGCGGCACACGTCTCGATGGGCGTGAACACGGCGTCGAGCGCTGGCGTGTTGAGTAGCACGTGTGTGGACTGCGCCACGTCGGCGGCGTGCAGCGAGTTGTGGAAGGGGTTGTCGCGCATGTAGTGCTCCTCCAGCGTGATAGCGAAGGCAAGGAACGTGCGCGCTGAGATCTGCAGCGTGCCCAGCAGCTCCCGAGACGTGAATGCGGCGTACGCAACAGCGGTCAGAGGTCGTCCACAGGATAAATCACCGATGCGGAAGATGTCCACGCCCCACCTATCGATCTCTCCAAGTTGACGACCGAGGTCTTCCTCATGAGGAGTGTCTACTCCGTATGTTGGCACGCGTTCTCCAGTGAAACTATTGGTGTGCGTCAGTGTCCGTTTAACGCCAGATATCTGTAGAATAAAATAACAAAAGTAAGTTCTTATTCATGTTTAAAGGTAATCTTTATTTGAATGGTATTACAATCGTTACTGAAGAGTTGTACTTACTTGTGACATGGTGGTTGCTGGGCCGGTATGACGCGGTTTGTCCTTCTTCTTGGCACGCGCTTCGGCAACCTCGTCCACTTGTAGAGATGGTAGGTCAATATCTTGTTGTTTGTCTGGAATGAAAAATAGGAAATTGTTAAATAAGTTTAACACTAGTAGGTATATCGAGTAGTACTTAGCCTAGATAATTCGGAGGTGTATGGTATCAACATTTTGTGGATTTCCACCATGTAAAATTGAGTTAAATGGGATATACTATAGGCTAGCATTCTATAGTTGGCAGAGGCAGCGCAAATGTACAAAGCTAAATCTTATCGATCGATTACAATTTTTATTGCGTTTCTTAACGGTGTTACTGGGTAACGATGCCAAAAATTTGGGTGAAAATGTGAAGTATCCATTAATACATATTATTATGGTTGATACGTTTCCAGGTCAACATGCGAGTTTCGTTATTACCTATAGATAAGTAATCAATCATGCCGATGGGAGCTTTGAAATAGCTGATATTTTGTATTGCTGACGTACCACTTGGCCCTCATTATCGTATTCAGAACTGACGTTATGGAGTACCATAATGACGTTGTGCATTGAATTTGGACCAAATGTGTGATATGATTATAAGGTTTAATAAAATGATAAAATTTTAATCCAAATCCTCTGATGGATGATGAATACCTAATACAAAAAATTTAAGAATACAAATCTCACGTTTTTCTGTTAAATTTATGTACGCGTATATATTTAATGTCTGGTTGTATTAAGCGTTTTTGTTTTTGTAATTAGACTCTCTAATGTTTATTCTCGACTTGGAGATAATTATGACTAAATTGAACGATAAAATGATCTTTTAATGGCAAATTTATTACACAAGGCAAAGCGATCAAAATGTACCAACGAACCAACAGCGATGTTGAAAGCGTAATCCAAGCACATTAAACGGCTTAGCGTGTTATCTTCCTATGAGATATAGTACTACCCGTCCATTGACTATCTAATCAACGAATAAATATACTCGCAACTATTTTCTATATTTAGAAGAAAGAAAATCCGTTCAGCCCTCGAAATAGAAATGTAAACATGTTTACTCTATACCGAAGGATCAATAAATTTTAACAACTAGCTGCTTATATAATAAAGCTTTACATTATTGGCACTGCAAATGAAGAAGTTGTATAATGTTATTGCAATTATTTTTAATGCGAGGTATAAAGATCGTTGAACATTGAAATACCTGATCGAATGGTAAGCTATTCTAATTAATTCGCATTATCTTGTTAATGCGAACGATTCTAAAGAGCGCTTTCTAGAGGAGAGTGCTCAAGTGGGCTTGGACTCTTGATATAACAATAGCAGACAACAAACGAGAGAAAGAACGACTGCCATTATTGACTGATACACAATAACCAAGAAAACACGAAATTATTAATTGATGCGGATATTATTGAAAACAGTGGCATATTGTTTGGCTACCGTAATCATTAGTCAGGGTCGTTCTCTGCGCAAACAAATTAATTTATGTTACGGAGTTCCTTCGTCTCCGTTTGGCAATTGGTTCAATAACAGCTCGTTGTTTGTCAAATAACTATGTCTCAAATGTTTGACGTCCTCAATAGCTTCTCCTTGAATACTTATAATAAAGGGCTCAAATTTGTTGACTGTATTTGGCTTGCGAGCTGTTGTATTGATGTGAATGCGCATCATAGGAAGCCCTGGTTCAGTTCACATGTATATAAAACTATCTTACTATTTTATACAAGCAAGTATCGCGTTGCTTGGAAGAATACTCGGTTTTTTTTTTGCAGAATATAGAATGTGATTTGGACACAGTTTGAAGTCCCAGTTGAACGCGGTTTAAATCGATATGGATGTTGTTGTAGAGAGGGAAGTGCGCGCGCGTGGCTCGTGGTTATCGCCTTATCACTGGTGATAACGCTTATTTACATTTATTACCCTGTTAGGTTTATTTACCTGTTGATTTCACACATTAAAGCTCCATTATATACCAGTCACTTTATGACGCGATTTGCAATGATAATGACAAGTAATCAATAAGTAGATAATCTTCTGTATTTATGAATTGATGTCGATAGTAATATGGCTTTCTTCTTCAATACCCTTATTTATGGCCTTAATTCTGGTTTTCCCAGGGAGAATTATAAGACGTAAGTACAAAGAAAGTTATTATGCGGAAGGTCGTGTCTTTATCCCAACTTGATGAATAATGGCTATTACTCATGTAGTTACTTCGAGAATACATTAACATTCATTAAAAAAATATAAATAAATTGAATGTAATCGCAACAAGTACCTCAGTTACCTATTACTTCAACCGTTCTTAATACTACTTTACAAATAGGTTTTTACTCAGTTTTCAACAATCTTCGAGTATATACATGTAGCTGTTATTCTGAACGGTGTATCTCTTTTCATGCAAATAGGCTCTAACGTTTTTATAATATATATATTATGGCGGTCGAAATAATTGTGACACAAGTGGGCGCGGGAGGACGTTCACACCATAAAATAAGTAGGCCATGTACTTCAATATACTTCCAGATCACGTATTCCTGTATACTTGCTATATATTCATCAAGTTACCAGTAATTAGTTTGTTTGGTTTATTAAGTGCACCGCAAGAATAATTAAGTGAATTACAACTTGAAATTCAATGTTTTCCAAATTATAATGAACTTCTAACTGTAAATGCAAAATCATCGTAGGTAATTGTAGTTTCTATTCTGGAGAAATCATGAACGTTACACAGTTTTTGTTGGTCTTTGTATTTAACAAGAATGTACTGTAATAAAAAAGTTTACATTGCGTAACTTCGGTGTCTATGATCGATGACGTATGTACATTTTGACAGATTCGAAGTGCGCTCGATCGCGTCTTTATGACACAACACACGCGTGACTCATTTTTTCAGCGGGCACGTTAATCTATCTCTACATATATCAAAGTAGCAAGTAGGTATGAAGTTATTCTTAATGCATTTGATATCTTTCTTTCCTATCTTAAAACTTGTGAATTATTTGATAAATTACTTAAAATATAACTTATTTATCAAATAAGTAATGTTAAGTTATCAATGCTTGTTTATAAAACGTGCTGTATTATCTTTGGTGTAAAACATGTTAATAACCAAATATAATATTAAAAAAAAAAAAAAAAATTTTAAGTCGAATGTATTACGACTTTAAACATGTAGTTTGATTCTTTAGATTACATGGTTGTTATAGTGAACCATGGTACTTGTTGGAATATTTAAATAAAAAGAATAAATTTAAATAGAAAGTTTTTGAACACTCACCCAAAAATGTAGAGCAGATGTACTCGGAGATCTGGTTGCCGGACTTGCTGGACTCGGAGAAGTGGCTCAGCTCCTTGTTCAGCATGCGCTTGAACTGCAAGTGCAACATATCCATAGAGCGGGCCATCGTCACGGCGCGACTCCGCAGCCAGCGGGCAGGCGCGAAACGAACGCTTTGTCTCTCGGCGCACACGCGCATTTCACAAAATAAAAATATTATACTTCAAACACAAAATAAAAGTTTAACTATTAAGCTCGTGTTCCGAACTTAAATATTTAATCCACGATATTACTTCAGAACGTCTATAATCAATGAGCGCTATCGTCAGACTGAAGCGGTCGCGCCGGCGCGGCCTCGTATAAGCGTAGCACGACTATCGTCACGGCTGTGCACACTACAGAAATACCGCCTTCTCAGTAATGTGCTTTACATGTAATCTAGATTCAGTCGCTCGCGCTTCCTCTGACACAGTGTAGAGGGAACCGCCTTTCTCACTAAACAATTAGTAACCTAGCTACCTGACTACTTATCTCTCATTATATATGAAAATTGTTCGCCCGAATCTGACTCAGGGGGATTCGCTTTAGTTAGTCCTATTTGAGTCGCTTTTATCCGGATGGAACTCGTCTCCATTATTTTCGACACTGGATACGTTTCAATTAATTGATTTGAATTGTGTCTGACGATATTACCTATAGCAATAACCGAACAAGAATAACGTGAAGCAAAATACATAGCACGTGATAAGACTGATGTCGATAAAATTTTAAAGTTAATAGATTATATCAGAGCGAGGCACCTAGTAACATGATAGTGAATAGTGGACAGGGTTTAGCAGACGGTTGAAACGTATTCCGTTGCTAACTTCTCAATTAAGATGTTTTTCAGCCATGAAATGACACGTAGATCTGGTGACAACTGCCCTTGACACAGTTTCTTATCGGCTTTCAGGTCTAATCTTGATCCCTGGTAGTCGGTATGGTTTCTTGCTTTATATCCCAAATGAGGAATTTACCTTCGTGTTACAGCAGATTTATTGTTTTAAGAAGACTCAGAATATTAAGATAAGCGAGTGTCTCGCTTTAACATCAGAGAGCGTTTTTTTTTTTTTTTTTTTTTTTCCCGATGGGGAAAATCATCTTATGACAAAACCCGCTCTTGGGCGGAGCGGGAGATAGTGTCAGACTCTTACTGACTAAAAACCCCATCCCGTTCCTTCTAGCCTTCATACCGGGGCACGAGCTCCCTTTCGGACAACCCTGTCCCCAGTAGGCTTCGGCCCAGCTGGGCCCCTCCTGCTGCTGACAACTTCTTGAGGCGCGCGGGAACAGTGCGCGCCGTCGACGTCTTGGACTCGGTCCATTACCGGACGATCGGACAGCGAGCTACCCATGGCTCGCCGTCCGCGAGCCCCCGTCTACGGTGGCCGGAAATCGGGATCGGAATCCCGACGGCGGCGGCGAGGGCGCCTTTGCCTGATGCGGTCGGCCTCCTCCTTTGCTAGCATCACTGCTTCGCAGAAGGAGGCGACCGCCTGCCACTCCTCCTCGCTCCGGATCATGGCCTCAACCAAGGCTCGGCGCGAAAGGTCTCCGCCGCCGATCGCCCCCACGAGGGCACGGCGTTGCTCCGCCCAAGCAGGGCACACCTCAACTGTGTGCTCCACCGTGTCCTCCGGGCGTTCCGCACAGTGGCGGCACCCGGGCGTCTCTTCCGCTCGAATCCGATGCAGGAACCTCCCGAACTTGCCATGTCCGGTGAGGACCTGCGTCATGCGGAAGGTAAGGACGCCGTGAGGTCTTTCCAGCCACGCCTCAAAGAGGGGACTTACCGCCATAATCGTGGCGTGCCCAAACATCAGAGAGCGTCATCATAGTTCATGCCGTGACATTTATTATTGTAGGTAGAACGGAAATATTTCGTGAAAGTAAATTGGTCCAGTACTTCTTGGAATACCACTAGTTTTTGTTCAATCAGTCATCGACACTGCATTAGGCTCTTAAAAACTGCTGTTAATAGATAAATGCCTCGTGTTAAGATTGTAAAGATGTCTAGGTATGGTTTTTTCGATATATTGTTACTTTTATTTTATTTTTCAAAGAAAAGGAGTGGTTCTGAACAATATACTCGTATACATAGTTTTACAAAGGACCATCCAAAATGTACCATAAACCCTGACTGGTATTAACTGACCCGAACTAGTTTTCCGCTACATAAACAGTCTCCATACCAATTGATTTCGGGCACGATTGATTCATTGAGGAGCATAAATTGATCGTGTTGGTCGAAACATTTCAAAATCACTAAAGCCGTTACTTCAGAGAATTTGAAACATTTTCCAACGCTTTCACTGTACCCTTTAAGAGCCTAGTTGTAAATAGATTTCCATTAGTTTAGTCATAAAATATAACAGATAACTAGCACGACCTGCATGAACATAGACAGCGTGTGTAAATATGAATGTAAATCAAACAATAATATATCATGTCCTGAAAGCGTGAGAGAATTGGAATAGATCAGCAGGCCACCGAGTGTGGCATGGACATTATAAAGCATTTTAAATACAAACTGGTTCACGCGTCTACTGTATCACGTAATATGGTAGTTAGCTGCAGAGTTACACGCTGGCGCAGCTCTAGGGAAAGGTTAAAAGAAACTTTTCGTGTCACTGAAATCCGGATCACGCTCTAAATATATAATGAACATCGTTTACACGAATACTGTCAGTGAGCTGCTTAATAAATTATCGCTAAAAAGCTAATGTTTTCTCTGAAAACCTTATGATTAATAAACGGTTCATTATACTCGAAGACAAGTAGAATCATTGTTTTAAATTCAAGAGTTAAAAAAAAATTACGGTTTTGTTTATTCTTCTCGTAAAAAAACATAAAAAACATATTTTATTTAGGAACAAAATTCAGGAAGTCGTGCGTTGTGTTTACATGTTACATTTTATATATTTTTATGCGAAATCAAAACACTGTTCACCTTTCATGATTTATGCTGAAAAATGCCATGGCCATTTAACTGTTTTCAGCAAGACCTGTTACACGTTAAAATATAGTTTCTGTATCTGATCATAGTACGTATGTAGGCACTACTAATATTTTTTGATTTTACGATCTTCAGTTTTTTATTTGCTGCATTACAAAGTTGCCTAAAGTCTTTATTTTAACTATTTAGGTATTAATTAGGTCATCAATGCCTTAATTGTAAGTATTTCCTACTTTCAAACGAGTATGCCCTATCCCTAAGGGTAATTGTATAGAAATTAGTCTGACAATTTCCCTGTGACGTCGATCACGAGGGCGTGGGTGGATACAAACAATAGAGTAAAAATACCTAAATCGATTTATGGCTAAACCATGACGTAAAGGTAGAGGAGACTATTGGAAGCTGAAAACGGTGTATGGAAAATATTAAAGCCCATTTACTTGCGTCAGGGTACGCAGCATCTGTTGCTACGAGTGGAATCTCGGAGAGTTATGTATCGACCATTATAGGCTGAGAAAAATGCTAAACTCATTGTGTAATAATAGATTTTAGACTCTGTGGCGATCGTTTACGTTTGTGTACTCAGGATATTTCACTACATACATGCGTTATTGCGTGAGAATCCGTTAAATAGGACAAGATAAAAATATTAATAACGTTGTGTAAGTTTTAATCATTGTTAGTAGCTTAGTTAATCCCAGTTCACAGATGGAAGTAGGCTTTCCCGGAAAAGGCTTGGCCCCAGTTGGCGCCCATGCAAAAAATCTTCTTATAGATCATAAGATCACCAGCTCATATACCCCAATTAGAAGTTTTTGAAAAAATATAAGGAAAAGTGTAACCGTTCCCACTTGTCTTATCTCCAAAAATTCCAAAGCTTTATTGATCTGCCCAGAACATGGTTGACGTTTAAGGAAAGGTGAATTATTTATTCAAATAATCTATGACGTAGGTGTGACCGGCGCGAATGAAGTTACCTAAAAATCGTTAAAAATTACGTTTGCATTTTTCCTACATGCAAAACTACCGAATATAAATAAGGTAAATAAGGTATATGACGGTTTAATAAGTAGGTAAAATTAATACGTATCCTATAAGTCATGACGGGCCGTGATGAGGACGTGGGCGCGGCAACATGACGCTGTGATCGGGCGACATTCGATAAATGCGTTTTAATGTGAAACGGATCATCAAGAGGACTGAGATTAATCATTCCCGATGCGACTGGGTCATATCTCAATCAAATCAGCTAACTTGCCGTCAAGTTTCGTGATTTG